>CM073499.1:21610000-26410000 GCA_037074585.1 Biancaea sappan | reverse complement strand
TGAAGGGTACTACAATGGGGAAATTAAGACAAGGAAGACAGTCCAAACCATGATGGAACTAAAGGCTGACAAAATAGGGTTCCAGAGAAGTAAGCAACTGAGAGAACTTTATGAGTTTCTTCTTGTCGGCGAAACAGATCCACAAGCTAAAAGGCCTTCTGCTGCATTATCACCAGAAGATCTCACAGACTTAGAATGGTACTACTTGGTCTGCATGTCCTTTGTGTTCAATCCAAACCAAAGGTTCTATTCTCTCATCTAGTTAGATTCATTTGAGTCATTATTTTTTTTTTTGAGCAAAATCCCATTTTGATGCTCCAAAAAAGACTTCAGTGTCAATTGGCTCTCTGAGATTTTTTGTATTATTTCTGTAAAGTTTGATTTATTCCAATTTCTTTGTTCTTGAGATAGGAAAATGATACTTATACAAATTTTCAAGCAACAAACCTATGGGTCTAAAACAAAATTGATTGTTTGGTTAGTAAACAACAATAGCAACAACAATAAGCCTTATCTCTCTAGGTGAGGTCGGCTACATAGATCCCAAGTCGCCATTGAGCTTTATTAATAACCAACTCTTTAGGTATTCTATTAACCAAAAAATCTCATACAATGATTTCTCTAAGTATCCTTCTTGGTCTTCCTTGGCAGTGTTTGGTTAGTAAACCTATCCCAAAAATCTTTCAGAGAGCTCATTGATACTGAGGTCATATTTAGAGAACCAAAATGGGGTTTTACTCTTTTTTTCCAATTATGCTTCTTGTTGTCTTACTTTTTTTGAGTTTGTATTTTTATTATGTATAACCATGGTAGATTCTTCCCTCATTGTTGCAGTTTGCCTGGAAGAGCACTAGAAAAGGGCGAAACCATCTGGTTATGCAATGCTCAATATGCAGATAGCAAAGTTTTCTCTCGTTCTTTGCTAGCTAAGGTTGTTTTTTTTTTTTGTTCAGTGACAAAAATTTTAGATAACTTAGAGAAAGAAAACTGACTTTCTGCATCTCTGTGAATCTTTTCATCTGAACATGGGCATCGGTTGCTGTATGTAGAGTGCATCAATTCAGGTAAGACAATCTCTGTGTAGAAATAGAATCGGTACTCTTAGTGTATACTTATCCTTCTATTACACCAGTGATGCAGCAAAAAAGTTACTGTCTTGGATAGTAAAAAAAAAAAATATATATATATATATATATTTTGAGGACTAAGGTTGTTGAACCTTTTCTTCTAGAGACCATGCTTCCTTTCTTGATTGCAGTAAAAAATATGTAGAAAAAATAGAATTTGTAGCTTGTGCTTGTGAAAGTTCTTTGTCTCTTCTCGACCTAAGGGGCGGCCAAGGAAAAAAAAAAAAAAGTAACATGGTTTCTTATAGAATTGCTATCAAGTTCAGTTAAACTATGATATGTGAAAGTGATTGTATTCATTTGAGTTAAATAAAATGTCCTAATGTTATGTTTTTAACAAAGAATCTCATATGAAATACATAAGAAACTGCCTGCAATTTTTTTATCCTTTACTATAATTGATAGAGCAAGAAATGTCAAAACAGATTAAGATATTTGCCTGTCTGAATAGAAATGCATCCATCTTCATGCATCCCACATGATGTTAAACTGCAGAGTTTGAACATTTAGACTAGAAGTTTCAATACCTGAGAATCTTTCAATTCTGTAGTACTGAAAATGCATAGTTGTCTTCAAATGTTTCTGTTATGGAGTTCGATATTCTGAATTTTACCTTATGGCAAGTTTCCGTTGATATTAATGCCCATATTTCCTGTTAAAACCTGCCTTTTCAGACTGTGGCGTGTTTTCCCTGCAAGGGAGGTGTTATCGAGATAGGCACAACTGAGCTGGTAAAATTTTCTATTTTCCAATGTCTAGTTTCTTTATCCTTATATTCTTAAACTTTTCTACTCTATTCTTTTTTGTAGGTATCGGAGGACCATAATCTCATCCAACATGTCAAAGCTTGCTTCTTAGAATTCTCAAAGCCCATCTGCTCTGACAAATCTTCCACTGCCCTTAATAAAGCTGATGAAGATAAAGATCCGACATGCAACAAGGTTGATGCTTGGATGTTGACTAATACATTGACTTTGGAAAACCTATGTTCCCCTACCGAAAAAATAAAATTTGATCAAGATCCTATCAAGGAACTACAAGATAACAATGAAGAGTTTTATGTGGATTCTCCAGATGAATGTTCTGACGGTTGTGATCATCACTGCCAGATGGAAGACTCTATGATTGAGTGCATCAGTGGTGCCCAAGATTCCTTGAGTTCCGGTGATTGTATATCCGAAGCCTTTGAGAACCAAGGCAAGGCATTTAAGAACGTGGATCAAATTCATTTAAGGGAGCTTCAAGACTGCAATCACATGAAACTAAGCTCCTTGGATATTGGGGACAATGGAGACTTGTACTATGCAAGAACTCTTTGTGCTCTTTTGGGGAACTCATCGACGTTTAAAGGAAATCCACACACTGGCAATTCAAATTGCAAATCGAGTTTTGTACAATGGAAGAAAGGGGGGGTTCCTGAAAGGGCGAAGAAACAGTTAGACCAAAGCATGCTGAAGAAGATTTTGTTCACTGTCCCTCTGATACATAGCAGTTGCTCCTCTCTCAAGTTGCGAAAACAAGATGATAAAATAGAATTTCCTAGAAAATTGGACAACAACGATAATCATGAGGGAAATGCTTTATCTGATGCAAGAAGAGAAACAGAAAACTTTCAGGTTCTCAAGTCCATGGTTCCTTCTATAAATGAGGTATTTGCCTGTCCTCTGGAAAATAATGTTACCGTTATATTTGAGTGAAAATTTCATGTATGCTTCAGTCCATAAATCAACCTTTATGTTTGGAACACCCTCACTTTCAAATACCCTTTAGGAAGTCGGTTTGTTTTGTTTTTTTGGAGTTCTAGAAGTCCTTAAGCATATAGAAGTTTTTCTTAAATTTGTTTTTTTGGGGGCTATATCTTGTCAGGAATTAGTTTTTTACATCTGTTAAACTATTTTTGTAAATATTGGATGATGTACTTGCTAATCGTATGCAGGTCGACAAGATTTCAATCCTCAATGACACGATTAAGTACTTGAAGGAGCTTGAGGCAAGAGTGGAAGAACTAGAATCATGCATGGACATTACAGATTCCGAAACCAGAACAAGAAGACAATACCCAGAAGTGCTGGAGCAGACATCGGATAACTATGAGACCCGAAAAATTTACAAGGGAATGAAGCCTTGGGTAAACAAGAGGAAGGCATGTGATCTCGATGAGTCAGATCCAGAGTTAAACAGGATAACTATTAAAGAAGGAAAGTCATGGGATGTAAAAGTCAACATGAAGGAGCAAGAAGTTATGATTGAGATGAAATGTCCTTATAGGGAATACATTCTGCTTGACATCATGGATGCCATAAATAGTATGCATTTAGATGCTCACACAGTTCAATCATCAATAGTTGATGGAGTTCTCATATTGACACTCAAATCAAAGGTTTGTCTTAGCTTTTACTGATATAAATTAGAGTGAAATATCATTTGAGTGGTTCCATCAATTTAGTCCTTAGAAGATCATTACTATAATTTGACTCCATGTTTTGTTAAATCCAATCAATATGGTCCTTCCATGGAATAAATTGATAGTTAATAGAACTCATGACAGGATCATATTGATGGATTTTAAAAAAATTAGAGTCAAATGATGGTAATTATTTTCTAAGGACTAAATTGATGGATTTTTTTAAAAAATTGGAGCCAAATGTTGGTAATTATTTGAGGGCTAAACTGATGAAACTTGCATATTTCAAGAACCCAAAAGTTGGTTTACTCAATAAATTGGAAACGGCTTCCCTCCCCGAATTCAATGGTCTAGATTAATCTTGCGTTTTTTTTGTCTTATTTTAAAAAAATGCATGATTAATTTTAACAAGTCAAATCTTATATATTTTTTTTTCATTTTCTAAAAATTAATCATGCAATTTAAAAAAAAATGCAAAATTATTTTAGATTATTGAATGATCTCATCTAACGGTTCAGATTAGGACCCTAGAGGAAAGCCATTTCCCTATAAATTGCATTCCTATAGTTGTTTATATATAAATATATATTAAAGTTATACAATTATGACCATCTTTTTTACTTGTGTCTAGTTAAAGGGAAGAGAATGTTATATCTTGAGTTAGGACATTATCAAAATATTCTAGCATATTCTAGCCCACTGCAGTTGCTTTGCTTCTTTTAACAAAGATCAAGAAGAATTGTAAATAAATTAAAGTTTTTGAGAAGGACAAAACCGTGCAGTTTTCAGGTATTACACTCTTCAATGGAAAACACGACAAGTTTATTATAGCTCAGCCCCACATAATAGGATTTTCCATAAAAATCCCCCCACGTACGTTGTTTTCATTGGAGTATATGATAGCAAATACTTAAAAAACTTTGAAGTCTATTCTTGTGAGAAAGTCTTGTTCAGAAGTTGATTTCTTTTCCTACTTAATGAATCTCTTTACGACAGTGTAGTGAAGTTTTATTACCACTTAATTTCAGTTTCGAGGAGCGGCAATCGCACCGACGAGAATGATCTACGAAGCACTCTGGAAAGTTTCCAGCAAGGTTTGAGTTGTGTTTGTAACTTCCTAACAAGCGTGGCTTATTGTATGAACCTTAATTTTAATTTCTATCTACTGTGCTTAATAGTTGAATAAATCAATTCCGTAACCTATTATGCGTATAAATGGTTCCTTCCTTGTGTTAGTATCCACTGTAGGATGAAGATCCAAGATAGTGCTTGAAGATCATTCTATATATATCTTAAATAAATTTAGGTGTTCTTGCAATGAGAAAAATAGTGTGTAAAATTTATAATGAAGATATTATTATGCAAACCCAAGGATCAGGAAGACTTGGCTTGTGTGATATGCATACCTTAAATTAATAAAGCAGTTATGGAGAATCTACTCCAAGCAAGATTCTATGTTTAGCCGAATATTCATGAGCATGTATGGAAGGGATTTTGGAACGGATGGATTAAAGAAGCAGAATGATGCATTCCCTTTCTGGAAAAGTATTTACCCAATCTTAGAAGAAATATAGAAGAGATTGCCATTGCCCGATTTGTTTCATCAGATTCTACAGTCTCAACTATGTGAGAGGATCGATCCTCTCCTCTTCCCTCTAGGAAAAAAAGGCTCCTATTTTTTCATCCTAGACAGTTGATTTTGAAAATTAATAGTTTAGGATCAAGGTTCTTTTTTTTTTTTTCAATTTTTTTATTTGAAGATCAACTATCCAAGAGGAACAGGATCCTCCTGTATTGGAGAGGATAGGATGATCTTGCTCCCTCAACTATTGTGCAAGATATTAAAGACTTGGGGGTCATTTGGTATTCATTAATTCAATGGAAAAGGGATTCTCATTCCCTCACTTTCATGTTTAGTGTGCAAAAATAGCTCTGGAATAGGATTCCATGAAATGAAATTTGATGGAATTAGATTGCATAAAAAATATGAAGTAATTGAATTGCGCTCCATGAAATGAGTGAGAGAGGATAGGACCAATCCACCCTTGTCACTGACCCATAGTCGATCCCTTTTCTTCTTCGCCGGCATTGTTGATTTTGCCAACGCTGCTTCCACAATTGCTAGCTACTATGGTGGAACATTCCTTTGAAGCGTTAATGCCGTTGATCCACTGATGGAAGATATGTGTATATATAGAGAGAGACAGAGGGTAACGTTTGCGATGAATTGTTTCTTTTTTCTTTTTGAGTGCATTTTATTGTGTGAGTGAGAGAGTAAATGAATTTTTTTTTTGAGTGAGAGAGAATATAACGTTTAGTTGTTTCTTTTTTCTTTTTGAGTACATTTTATTGTGAGAGAGAGTAACTTCTGCGATGAATTTTTTTTTTTTTTGAGTTTGAGAGAGAATATAAGTTGTTTCTTTTTTCTTTTTGAGTACATTTTATTGAGAGAGAGAGAGAGAGAGAGAGAGAGAGTAACGTCTGCGGTGAGTTTTTTTTTTGGAATGAGAGAGAGAATATAACATTTGTGATGAGTTGTTTCTTTTTTCTTTTTGAGTACATTTTATTGTGAGGAATAATTTAATGAAATCATAATAAATTCTTTTATTTTCTTTATCTTAAACTCTATAACAAACAATATAAAATCAATTCTTTTTATTTTTTTTTTCATGTTATACCAAACATGATTTTAACATTCTTATTTCCTTTTCTTTTTTCATTCTCTTAGAAGTCTTCAATATATGCCAAATGTACCCTTTAAGTCTGGCTCTCCAAACGTTCTTTTCACACACACCTCACATGTCAATGTCATTCACCCTCCAAATATTAATTATGCCTAGGATGGTTTGTATATCTCTCCTCAATTTAACTGTATTTTTCAGTAAAAAGGAAACATATGAAGATACTATATTAGGGGAATTATAGTCTTGCAAATGTCTTTGAATTTTGATTTATATTGCTCAGTTTCCATGTAGAAAATACGATAAATATTTGGTTTCCAAACAAACTTAGTCTAAAGGGATGATTACTTTTATAATTGTTAACTAATAATGCCTTAATATCGATCAAAGTTTTATTTTGGTCTTTCATAAATAGAATATTTTTAATTTGATCTTTTATAAAAATTATTTTTTTAATTTAGTTCCTCATAACTAAGATATTTTTAATTTGATCTCTCATAAAATTGTCTTTTCAATTTGGTTCCTTACAAACATGTGTATTATCAATTATGTCCTTATATCAATATATTATTAATGAATTAGCAAGTTTAATAGTATGTCATATATATATTTTCACAAGTTATTACTTAGCCACCATCATATAATACATAGATTGATAATTAATTTTATCAATAGTAAATTAATAGGACATTATAGGTAAAAATTTTATTTATGAGTGACCAAATTGAGAAATACTCTATCTATGAGAGATCAAATTGAGAAAGTAATTTTATAAGAGATTAAATTAAAAAATACCAAATATATGAGGGACTGAAATGAAAAGTCAACTTTATAAAAGACCCAAGTGAGAAACACCGAATCTAGAAAAATCAAAATGATAACTCCAACCCCCCCCCCCCCTCTTCTGCTTTTCTTGGGAGACAGAAGTTTCCAAGACCTCATATAATATATATATTCTAGTTGCCAAGTTGCCTAGCATTTACGCACAACAGGCCAGCCTCAAAATTATATATATATATATATATATATATATATATATATATATATATATGCTTCCAACTAGCAAAAGCATATAAAATACATTGAACTTCTATATACCTATGTGTACACACACTTCCACATTTAGGTTGATGCATGTACATAATGGGCCGAGATTCTTTGGCTTTTAAAGTTAAGAGAGTGTTAGATTTTTATTAGTCTTTGAAAGCAAATCAACAGTTATGATTTAATTTTACTGTATTGTTATTCACAGCTTCAGCTTCAGATTAAATTTTAACTATTGATTTTCTTAATTTAAAAATTGATAAAAATCTAATATTCTACTTAATTTTAAAAGTCAAATAGAGAATCTTAGTCCATAAATAATTAGGACGGTCAAAAGCGGGCCAATTGGGTCCACATGGGATGGCCTACATGAGTTTTGTGAAAATTTTGGAATACCTATAAATACAATGTATTGGTATATGTTTAGTTGGCAAAGAGATATTTGATTATTGGATACAAAAAAAAAATTTACAGTCATCTAATAATTGATATTGATAATAATAACAACTAAAAACAGAATCCATTGGTTCTTATCAAAAGGTAAAAATTTCGTTCTCTACTTTGAGATTGAATCTGCCAAATTCAGCTCTTATTTATACATGGAAAAATGAGGGTGGGAAAAAGAAATAGAAAGGATTGAATTTCCAACTATTAAGACTCTTTTGAAGCTTGGCCGGGTTTCTTCTTATGCATAGGAAGACTATCATAATGTGCGGCGTGCCGTTGGATTTTTATTTTTATTATTATTATTTGAAAACATAGAATCGATTAGTTATACGCTGATCGTAAGATGACATATCTAATGACCAACAAAAAAATAAAAGTCAATGCATTGTCCTTCGAAGCTTGTGCCTTGGAGAAATGTCATTTGAGCTAAACTCTTGAACCTAATGTTCCTTTTAGTTATAAAAAAATTCTTCCCCCACTCCACCAAACCAAAAGATAAACAGAGAGTATTTCAAATAAAAAAATTATTGCTATGTAGAAATACAGGTAGGGTATGAGCTGGAATGTGAATGGGATTACAGATATGATGTGGTGGCCACTATGAGGACTCAATTAGAAAAAAAATAAAACTATAGGGACTTATTTGAAAAAAAGAGATAAATTATAAGGATCAATTGGTTAGTTTAACCTTGAACTTTTGAAATAAACTTTTATTTCAGTCCAAATTTTTTTTTAAAAAATCCTTTTAAGAAATACATATTATTAAAGGTTATTATTTAATAAAAAATTAATTCTATTGTTGAGGATATTTTGGTTAAAATGCAGCTTCATTTTTTTGTTTATTTTTTTGTATGTTATTTATCTATGTAAGTTGAAAAAAGTCAAATTATTTTAAATAAAACCAAATATCATTCTAATGAGTTTTTCCTTTTGGTTACAAAAATGTGGAGAAAAATGATCAGGAAAAAAAAATGTTTACCGCCTAAAATGATCGGTCAGATGTATGTTTTTTTAATTTAGCATTTTTTAGTTTACACAAGCAAAAGAAAGTTTTGAACAAAAAAATAGCATAAAATTATATTACACAAAATAAAAAAATTGAAAAGAATCTACTGTTGACCTTTTTTTTTTTAAAAAAAAAATATATTATTGACTTTTGAAGCTGAGGTTGTACATTGTACAACCCCTCTGCATTCTCAAAAATCCCCATTATCTATTTATTCTACTAAATTAATTTCTAAAGGGCAATATATTATACATATATGATATAAGAGAAAGTTACTTTTTTTTTAAAACTTCTTCAAATTTGACAACTTTTTTAATTTAGTCTTTAAAAAATTAATTGCCTCCTTTTAGTCTTTGAAGGATTGCATTGATTTCAATTTGGTCATTTTTATTACTAAAACACAAAATCTACTATTGCTACATTTTAAAATTTTTCTTACTAGAAGTTACTTTGACAAAAAAAAAAGATTAAATTGAAATAAGTTCAATTTTTTAAGAACTAAATTGAGACAATTGATTTTTCATGGATTACATTAAAATAATTATAATTTTTTAGGAGCCAAATTAATATTTTTTTTTCATTTCCCACAAATATTCTCATAGGATGCAATTCTGCTTGAAATACTCTCAAATATTAAATAAAAGCACCTCTCCCAATGGAGTTCAAACCTGAGTTCACCATCTTATAAGAGGCAGACTCCTTCTATTAGACTCAACTCCTGTTGGCAACCAAATTTGTAATTTAATCTACATTTAAATAATAGATTACATTCCAACTGCAAATCTTTCATCATACAACACAATACAACTACCACTTGATCTTATCACGTTTCTTCTTCCTTCAACTAAACCCTAACCTGCTTTCTTCTTAAATGCAAACTCTGCAACTCCATATGCACTCTTGAAAAACCAGCTAGATCTTCTTCTGTCTTTGTTTTATTTATGTACCAGTTTTCACGACATTACAACCCTGAGAGCTCCATGAATGTTGGGTCATTAGCAAGCATTTGTCAATCATTATTTGTATGATCCACAGGGATGATGATGAATTAACTGAATTTTGAGAAATTCTTTGGTTGACTAAATTAATAGTCATAAATAAGAAATTATTAATTAGTTAGATTTGGTTTGATTAACATAGCCAATCAAGAATAAACATATAAGCTTGTTAGAGATGAGTTATACTACAAAGTTTGAACTTATGACGTGCTTTTATGTCAATTTACGGTTAATTTGGTCTATATAAAAGTTTTGTAGATCACAATTTTTGAGTAAATAAACATGTAATCTTGTAAGACATACACCCGACATTAGCTTGTCGTAGTAATAATAGTTGTTTGAATCTCAAAAATGACAGAAGTTTGACTTTTGGAAATACTAATTGGGGGAGGGTTCTAATCTTTTACTTAGTAAGTTCAAAAAGATTAATCTTCCTTCCTATTAAATTTAGATTGTTTGTAGCAGGCACCAAACTAGATTTTGCAGACTCGACATTGTAGACATCCATTTTGAACTAGATGGTCATGATTAAAAAAATAATAAGTTGATCGTATGTGATAATTTATTTCCTAGCTTCTTTCAATTTTGGTTATCCGATACAAAGTGGACCACTGTGATTTTGAGATTGCAAAGTCTATTTTTGGAGCCAACGGTTGTCCGTAGACAATCTGGATTTCTTTCTACCCGATTGGAGGATACCCTTGATAAAACTAAAAAAATTTAGACATACAAACTAAGATAATAAATAGGGTTCAAAAGGTAAGATAATAGGTCAAATTTATTTAAAGAGATCTCGTTTGAGCCTCATCTCTTTTATCTTTTTCTCAAGTATTAGACCTAGTTCAGTACTACAAGAGATTTATTTCTCAGACATATTATTGACTGGGAGTAACTTACAATATCATTACTTGTTTGTTCATGATTAATTTGATCTATCTATCTTTTGCAAATGAGTAAATCTAGTTAAAAATCATTCTTGGAGTTCACTATTTTGCTTGTAACCAATTACAATTGAGCCTTGATCCCAGCAAAATCTCTAACAGTAAAACCCACCTTCTCAAACCTGCCCTTCTCATTGTTCTCCCTAAACTTTAAATACTCCAAGCACAAAAATGGCTTGTATACCATCTTCCCTCCTTCTCCAACCACATCATCTGGTGCCACTATCACCTTCTCATCCTCAAAGCACCAAAAGAAAGCAAGAGAAAACCTATTCGCCTTCTTCTTCAACACAACCCTATGCTCAGAAGATCTGAGTTTCTCATTACTCCAAGCTTGAAGCATATCCCCTATGTTCACCACTAGGGTTCCCTCTGAAGGGTTTATGTCCACCCAATGGCCCTCCTTTGATCTGACCTGAAGCCCTCCTATGTCGTCTTGGTATAGGACGGTGATGCAGCTCATGTCAGTGTGCATTCCAAGGCCTTCAACTTCATCTTCTAGGGTTGGTGCGGAGTAGTTGTTAATCCTCAGGTAGCCATGGCAGTTCTTGAACTCAGATTCATAGTATTTCTTCTCAAATCCTTCTCCTAGGCTTGTTAATACAAGTTTCAGGATCTTCTCTGACAGTTCTGCCATCTTGCTCCCATATTCTTGCAGTATCTCACTGTACAAAATGTAGGAATCAGAGGGAATATTTGCAGAAAGAGAAAGTGATGAGAATCATGGATGGATATAGACACAGATAGAAAATATCATGGATGTGTTTAGATTGAGAAAGAAAAATGGAGGGAATTGGAAGGGAATTTAAACTTCAATTTGGATAAAGACATATTTGGGAGTTGAGAGGAGAACAGAAAGAAAAGAATTCAAAAACAAGAAAACTGAATGAGATCCAAAGAAGGGGAAGAAATGGTCAACGATAAATAAATTGTAAGTAAATTACTAATTTGATGTTCAAAAGATTATACTTGTCTTAATTTAGTTTCTAAATGATTATGTTTGTTTTATTTTGGTTCATATTTTTTTTTTGTCAAAATGACTTTAACAACAAAAATTTTGAGATTTGGCAACATCTGTGATTCAGCAACTGAAAAGACAAAAATTGAGGCAAATATAATCTTTTAGGGATTAAATTGAAACATTTTTTCAATTTCAAGGACTAATTTAGCCTCCTAAAAATTATAGTTGTCTCAATTTAATTCTAAAAGATTATAGTTTTCTCAATTTAGTCCGCGATAAATTTATTTTTCAATTTGGTCCTTCTATTTTTTTTTGGGTCAAAGTTACTTTTAAAAACAAAAATTGAGATTTATTAACAGTAAATTTTTATTCAACAATGAAAATGACAAAAAGGAGGCAAATACAATTTTTCAAATACTAAATTGAAACACTTGTTTAAATTTCAAGGACTAATTTGGTCTCCAAAAGATTACAATTATCTCAATTTAGTTCCTGAAAGATCAAGTTTCTCAATTTAATCTTTGATATATTGTGTTTGTTTCTTTTTGGTCTTTTTTGTCAAAGTAACTTTTAGTGACAAAAAATATTGAGATTCAATGTCCGTAAATGTCATGATTCAACAACAAAAATAACAAATTAAGTCGGGACAAATATTTTAGTGACTAAATTAAAACACATATTCTTTTAAGGACCAAATTGAGAAAATCGTAATCTTTAAAAAACTAAATCAATAACTTACTCATAAGCTGAAGGCCTACCTGAATTGGCAGCTGTGTTTGGCAAGGAGGATATCTGCAGAAGTCTTAGCAGAAGCAAAGAAATTTGGTCCATTGACTTTGAGGCTCTCAAAGAATGGGGATGCAATGAAATGGGGAGTATAGGATTTGACAGGGGAGAAAGGGCCAAGCTTGAGCTTATTGTCAGAGGGGAGAGTGAAAAAACAGTGAGAGAGAGAATGGAGGAGGCTGAAGAGATCTTTAGAGATTCCATGGTTGGTTATGTGGAAGAATCCCCAGTCTTTGCAGGCCTTGGAGAGGAAGGATATGGAGGAAGGCTGTAATGGCTGAGAAATGTCTAGAATGGGAAGATCAACAGAGAATGATATGGTCTTGGACATTATGGGCTAGGACTAGGATGTAAGAAAAGGTTATATATATGGTATATTGCCACCCAAGTTACAGGTTATTTAATGTACAGAAAGAAGGTTGGTCAGAATCAAAAGGAAGCTTGGAGATGAAGAGGAAGAGTCTGTTTTATGTGTCAATCCAGAGGAAGAGCTACCACCAATGATTTATAGCATAACAAAGAAATCTAGATTCATGGTGCCAATGGTAAAGATCTATTTAACTCAAAAAGTGTCAAAGTGCTAAAGTATGGATGATTATGCCCAACAGCTTTAGGGAATCTCAATGGTTGGGTTTGATCTTTTTTATGCACACCTCTTTTCTACTCTCCTTTCTCCAAGTCTCATGTGTTCTTTGTAACAAGAAGAAAAAAAAAAAAACAAGTATGGACGATCATGGGGATAGCATATGGATAGGGTATTTAAGTCTCCACTCTTGGATTCAAAAAAAAAATTTACACACACACACACACACACATATATATATATATATATTCTTAGGGTTGTTCAAATCAATTAGATCCAATTCCAATCTAGGTGATCCAATCCTATTCGACCAAAACTACCAAAATTGATCAAATAATTGAATTGATTGGATAGAATTTTGGTAAAACCGAATTAATTGGATCGGTTGTTGAATGATCATTATAGTTATCTAATCTAAACCGATCAATCAATTACATAAATAATATATTGTATATAAGTTATTATATACAATATATTATTTATTATATATTTTATAGATAACACATATTTAATATTTTTTTTTAATAAAATACTATAAAGTAAAAAAAATTATTTTTTATTGTTGAAAATATCTATTTTTAATATTGAGATTAAACAAAAAAAAAATTAACGCTAAAAGAAAAAAAGACAATCCAATCCAATCCAAATCAATTATGGCTTAATTGTATTGGTTTGGATTTAATACAATCCGATTTATATAAAATGATTGGTTAATCAAAGTAATCAATACAATCCAATTTTAATCGATGAATACTCCTATATTTTCTTATTCATGAAATTTCTTGGACCTAGAACCATTTACCCAAGAAAATTTTAAAATATGTAATTTTTTCTCAAATTAATACTCATCTATATAAAAGTTACTTATATAAAATCTTTTGTGTTTATAATTGGATTGAACTGAATGGATCAATCAGTGATTAGATCGAGAATCAGACTATGGTATAGTCTAAAAGATATCAAAAATCAATCAAACTCGGTCAATAATTAGGTTTAACTGTCTGATTCATACGAAATTAGACTGATTTGGAGTTGGACTGCTTTTGCCCTTTAGTGGCTTGGAATCTTTTTAGCGAAATGGTGGCTACTAGGATTCAAACTTGCATCGCAGAGGAAGACAGCAACATTGGATGCCATGTGTGCCACCATACACATCGAATAATGTATATTAAAATAATTTTTTTATATAACAACCAAAATAGTACTTGAGTAAATAAATTATATTATTATTTAGTATAAAATAGTTTTAAATAATACCAAAATTGAAAAAAATTAGTAATAATTGACATAATATCATATATAATTAGAAACAACTATCAATTGTTTAAAAAAATTATTTATATTTTTATAATTGAAAATTTTTAATTTAAATATTAAAAATATTATGTTATAAATATATAAAATATATTTAAAAATATTTTTTACAATATTTTAATTCAACCGGTTTAAATACAGTTTGACCACGATTCGATCATTAAACCGTAAATCATTTATATCTTCAGTTCAATAACCATTCTAATTTTTAAAATACTGATAAAATCACATAAAAAACAAAGGATAGTCCCACTATATTTTCTGCTGAAACGTTAGTGTAATTAAGAGAAAACATAAGCAAAAAGACTGAAGTACTAAACCGCTCAGTAAAATAAGTGTTGATATTACTATGATAAGATATGAATGAATGATTGTGGAAAATTAATGATAGTCTCATAAAAAAGAATGGTTGGGGGTGATGCCCACAATAATGATGAGATGCTACCAATTTGAAAAGGCTATGGAGAAAAAGCCTTCAACATGGGTCAGAGTAAAGAAACAAATTAAATTCTGTCCCTTAAAGTGCATATAACTTTTCTCACTCGTGTGCTGAAACAAAGTTATGTACTTCAAAGATAACAAGTGTAAATAGCACATACAACATATGGAGATCAAAATGTAATTTGATCGAAGTTGATGGGAGAAAAATGATAAACATAGAGAGTAAGGCTTGTAAAGAGTAGTAACATATGCAAGATGCTCTAAACAGTTTCATTTTGATTAAAATTCCATTTTTGTCCCTCATAGAAACCTTTTTTTTCAATTTGGTCCCTCACAAATCCAAGTATTCTCAAGTTAGTCCCTCATAGATTTTTATTCCTAATTGGGTCCCTCATAAATGTCTCTTTTCTCACTTTGGTCCCTTACAAATTTTCATTCTTAATTTGATCCCTCACAAATACCTCTCTTATCAATTTGGCCCCTCATGGATACCTTTATTATTTTTTCAATTTTTGGTCAAGAATCCAACAAATATATATATATATATATATATATATATATGACACTTAATGATTCACATTAATGAGTTAAATGCTAAATAAACACCTTTGTTGAATTATTTAACCGTAATTGTATAGGGGGACCAAATTGAGAACGCTAGGATTTGAGAGAGATCAAATTGAGAAACAAAATCTATAAGGGATCAAATTGAGAATAAAAATTTATAACGGACGAAATTGAGAAAAGGGGCATATGTGAGGGATGAAAATATGGTTTTAGTCATTTATTCTTTTCTGATTTGAACATGTGGTCACATAGAGCATGAAGAGGCTGGATTTATATTTATTATATTCCGTTATTCATGGAATTCATTCACATTCTTCTTCAATATATATATATATATATATATATATATATATATATATATATACTTGGTCAATAAGCATCTAGCTTAGCTAGAGCTTGAGAATGAGTTTAAGTAATTAAGTGACCCAAAGTACAATCCATGTAACTACTTTCTTCAGCTCTACATAGGGTGTCTTCACAGAAACAACATGAATTGAACTGCACTATAACTTCACAGTGTCTTCTCCAGCCATGGCCTTTCAGAATTACTCAAAATGGCTATGGGTAACAAGTATATATAGGGTTCATAAACTAACTTTTGAAGGGTCATAAGATGTGAGATTTATATGAATTTTGAACTTTTCAACCTCAAAATTAGCTTTTGGAATATAAGGGCCTGTTTGGTTTGAGCATTTCCTGTTTTCATTTTCACTGAAAACAGAAAATAGACTTGAAAATGCGTTTGGTTAAGTTAACTGAAAATGTTTTCTTGAAAACATTTCTTAAAATAAGTATAAATCTGAAAACACCAAAAAAATATTTTCAATATTTCAGGAAATGTATTTCAAGAAATGAAGATTGAAAATGAAAATAGGAAATGTTTTCACAAACCAAATATACCCTTAAATTTTTCTAATTATTTCTACTTGTACTATATGCATTGAACTGCACTATAACATTTATGCATCATCTTTCAAACTAGATCTATATTTGCATGTGATTTAAACATCCAATCCAAACCTGCTTTAAGTCAAACAATCTCATACAAATAGGGTTTTCAAAATGGACTTGGTCTATTTGACCAATTTACCCCAACTTTGCAAATAGGGTCTGCTACCCTAATGGTCTAACAAAGTATTTCAATTAAAAAATGACTTTTGGCTTAAGTAAGCCATTAGAGTTTAGGTGGGTTGAAATGAGATCGGTTAGATTTTTTTATTTTTTATTTTTAATTTTTTAAGGTTTAGCCCATTTTATTTAGAAATTTAGTCTAATTTTTTGAGGTTTCATATATATTTTTAATACTAATTTTTATTATTCAAAGTAATTAAAAAGTATGTTTTTTAAAAGACCCATTTTAAGGTTTAGTCTACTTTTTTTTAAAAAATTAATCTTATCTTCTGAAATTTCATGATTCCAACAGCTAATTTTTAATATCATACAAAGCAACTAAAAATATATATTTAAAAATGAAAAAGTAGTCTATGGATTGATCCAATTCAACCTACGGACCTTGATGGAATAGAGTGGACTAAGACTTCCAACCTATAATTCATATAATATGGCTCGTCATTAGCCCTATAAGACTTTGAGCTAGATAGGGTTAAACCAACACAACGGCACTCACAAATCTCACATTCATAGGATTTTACAATACAAGAAGCATGCTTTTACATAATCAGGATTGGTCAGCGCACAAAAACATAGCTTAAGTTGAGCTAGGCTAATTTTCAAACAGTCAATGTACGCAAATGATTCCCTTGAAGATCTGTGTGCTGAAACCAGACACCAAACAGACAAAATGATATCTGATGCATTATAGGATTGACCTAAGGACGAAAGATAGGGTTCTGAATCATTAAGGAATTCAAGAAAAGCAGAGGAAGAATCTGAGCACTAAATCGCAGTGACCACAAAGAAATGGTTTAATAATTGCAATATATCCAAAAGAAGTTGCCGACGTCAACATCAAATGCAAATCTCTCAGTGACCAAACTTACGCGTTTAATGTGGATTGGTGAATTTAGGGTTCAATGTCAAATACGTCTCCATGATTTTCACTGCTTTTATGATCAAAGTTCATTTGGACCAAACCCCATTTGAGATTGTCTCGATTTATGAGAGCATACTGATAAACCTTTGCTTTCCAGATGGTTGGTTACTAGTAAGTTTATATGAAGGATAATTATTACATTGCCATGGCTTTTCTTTTCTTTTCTTTTTTTCCTATAATTATCTTTCACTAGATCAAGGCATGATCAAGTATTAAATGTGAGTATCTTTTTCAATGAGAATTCGAATCTTGTACATTACGTTGTGGAAGACTCTTAGTCCAACTTCCATTAGTATGCCAGGGCTTTTCCACAAGTGTACAATAGAAAAAGATATCTTTTTTTTTTCAAAGTATTTATTGTTAAAATTTTAAACAAGGTAAAATACACATAACTCTCTTCAACTTTAGGTCATGTGCCATAAACTACCCTGAACTTTAAAAAGTTGCAATTAACCCCTTAAATTAACCCTTATGTTAGTAACGGTGTTAAATTCCTTCCATGTTAGCAATTTTTTGATGCCTCAAATACATATGTAGCATTTAATCAACTTCCATGTTAGCTTTTTCCTCGTCCTCTTGTAACTCAATGGTCAATTCTCAAAGTGATTATGTTCGGTCTTAATTTCGAAAGAGGGGTAGAAGTAAGAATATTAATTAATTTCGTCAAGATGAGATAGAGAATAAGAGAAAGAGTGAGAAGGAGATGAAGGGACCAGTAGAGAAAGAATAGAGAACAAAGAGGAGAGACTAAGAGTCAAAAGGAAGTACAATTCATCTTTTTCAATCATCTCTTCTGACATCAAGGTCCTTCTACTTATAGCTATATTTGCCTCAACCATATAAACACTAATCTAAACAAAATAATAGAAATAACTTTTCATTATTTGATTCATATCCTTATCTAACAAAGATAATAGAAACCCATTTTTGACATAACAAGGTCGACCTGTAATAGGGAAGATTTAACAACCTTGGAGAGAGAACAAAATTTGACATATTATCGCAGGATTAAGGTTGATGAGGTCAAGGAAGCTCTAAGAAGAATGGATAATGGTAAAGCCGTTGGTCTTGATGGTATTCCTATTGAAGTTTGGAAGTGTTTAGGGGATGAGGGTACTATCTGGCTAATTAAGCTCTTTAATGAGATTTCAAGATCCAAGAAAATGCCGGAGGAATGGAGAAGAAGTACTTTAGTGCCTATATACAAAAACAAAGGAGACATCCAGAACTGCGCAAACTACCGAGGGATTAAGCTTATGAGTCATACTCTAAAATTATGGGAAAGAGTGATTGAACGTAGGTTAAGAATGGAGACGAGTATTTCGGAAAATCAATTTGGATTCATGCCAGGGCGATCAACTATGGATGCTATTTATCTGCTAAGAGGGTTGATGAAAAGGTATCGGAGCAAACAAAAAAACTTGCATATAGCGTTTATTGATTTGGAAAAAGCTTATGATCGAGTACCAAGAGAGGTGATCTGGAAAGCCTTGGAATAGAAAAGTGTACGGGTTGCGTATATTAGAGTTATAAAAAATATGTATGAGGGGGCTACAACTAGTGTGAGAACGTCTGGAGGGGAGACTAGAGACTTCCCTATTAAGATTGGCCTACATCAGGGATCATCGTTGAGCCCCTATTTGTTTGACTTGGTTTTAGATGTTCTGACAAAACATACTTAAGAAGAAATTCCTAAATGCATACTTTTTGCTGATGATGTTGTTCTCATAGCAAAGTCGAGGGAAGAGATTAATGTTAAACTTGAGTTATGGAGAGCTACTTTGAAATCAAAGGGTTTTCGTCTGAGCAGGAGTAAGACAGAGTATATGCATTGTAAGTTTAACAAGTGACAAGCTAGAAATGAGTTGGAAGTTAAAATTGGAGATAATGTTGTATCACAAGTGTCAAAGTTTAGGTATTTGGGATCTGTTATACAAGATGACGGTGAAATTATTGGTGATGTGACACATAGGATACAAGCTGGGTGGTTAAAATGGAGAATGGCATTGGGAGTTATTTGTGATCGGAAAATACCAGATAAGCTCAAAGGAAAGTTTTATCGTACTGCTATAAGACCTGAAATTTTATATGGGAGCGAATGTTGGGCGATGAAAGGACAACAAAAGCATAAAATTGGAGTAGCGGAGATGAGGATGTTGCGTTAGATGTGTGGTCACACAAGAAGAGATATGATCCGTAATAATCATATACGAGGGAGAATTGGAGTGGCACCTATTGAGGAAAAAATGACTGAAAACCGTTTAAGGTGGTTTGGACATGTTCAAAGAAGACCATTAAAAGTGCCAGTAAGGAGAGTTGAGCAGATGGTTTGGAGCCCTGTGAAAAAAGGTCGAGGAAGACCAAGAAGGACACTTAAAGAGGTTATTGAGAGGGATCTTCTGGTAAATGAGATCCCTAAAGAGTTAGTCATTGATAGAGCTCAATGGTGTCGGGCGATCCATGTAGTCGACCCCACCTAGTGGGATAAGGCTGTTGTTGATCTTTATCACAATCTAAACAAAATAATCAAAATGCTCTTCTTTATATTTTAATCCCTATCAAATTGGCGGTAGATGAATGACTGTCGCCGATGAAGGTGGTTGTGCAGTGGAGGTAGGCAGTTGAGCTACAGTGGACGGAGGTGATGTATGGTGGTCTGTGATTGAGTTTCCTTCATAGTCCCCAAAATTGCAAGTTCTTCATTTAAAATTTCCCTCTACGCCATTCAGTGAAACCACTAGACATGATTCCAGTTGAATCATTTGTAGGATGATTTCTAAAATAATTTGTAGGATGACATCTGAAATCATAGGACATGTATGAAATTGATTTGATTATCACTTGTTCCTAGTCCTTTAGGGTCATGATTTAATTTGCTAAAAGTTTTTATTGATTGTGTTCTACTTGATATTGTAAATATTCTCATCAATATACAAAGGGGGCTATATCATGGTCTGTTAATGTGGTTGATGTTGTAAATGTAATTTATTCCAATTCCAGATGCAAATTCAAATACACACTAAGATATATATATATATATATATATATGCTTGACAAATTCGTCAATCTATGGAAAGATAATGGTATGAGCTAGAGAAAGTGGTTGAGGTGATATGCCTAAAGATGAATAACTGTTGTTGCAAGTGCCTTTCTCTCTTTTATTTTCTTTCTCTATACTTAAGTGCTCCAGGTGATATGCCTAAAGAATTGGATTCTACATTTAAAAGGACATGTAAATTGATTAGCAATATGATGTTTCCCTCCTATAAATTGCAAATCTTTATTAACACTTGCAAGATTGTCTCTGTTAATGCTTGCAAATCTAGTTTTCATATAATGAAATTGAGTTTGATCATTCCTTTTGGTTTATATTAAGTTCTTCTAGAATTCCATTATGAATGTTTTGAGGGTAGATTTGGCAGATTTGGCAACTCAAATTTTTGTACATCTATTGTGTTAGCTTTAAGTTCTACATGTGTGCGTACACACACACATATACAGTTTAAGACAAACCAACGAATATAAAGGAAAGAAGAGAGGGTGAACCTTTATGAGTTGGCATGGAAGATCAATAGCGTTGATCTTAGTTTGTTGATGAAAAGGCTCACATAAATTGGAAGAAAATAAGAAAAATATTGGTACTTGAACAATTACGTCAGGAATTATAATAATAAAAATGTAGTTGAACTTGAAGGGGGGTAATAAAAAAAAGTGGGTTTGGAAAAGTTAAGATTTCTTAGGTCAACTTGGTGGGTATGTAAGGAAGACTATATCTGTATTTTGCAAATAGGGAGCATATGAATGAGATATTGCAAAGATAGAGAGAGAAGAATTTTTGAATCTCAAATTGGCTAATTAATTAATTAAAATTTTTATTATTCCCTTTTTTTTTATCTTTTAAAGTGGGTAAAGTTTTAAGTCCCTTTATAGGATTTTAAGAGCAATCTACTAATTAGATTAGGAGTATAGTACTAAAGAAAGATTCAACTTTTTGAGACCTAATTTTTAAGGGCTAGGATAACATTAACTTGATCTTGATATATGATAAAAGGTTGTAAAATCAAATGAATGGATAATATTTTCAGTTAACTTGATCTTGATATATGATAAAAGCTTGAGTGAATATATCAAGGATTTGGTGCTGAAATAAAAATTAGATAGTTGTGTTCAGGTGTAAGATTTTGTTAACCAGTGAGAACTACTTTACTAAGTATATAATTTATGAACTTGCTTAATTATTGAATATATAGATTTTGCAAAAGCAATTTGGTGATAGCTTACTGATTATATATTGTTAGAACTATCAAGAATAAGACACATTGAATTGTATGAATCTTTTTACAGTTAACCATGGCTTCCTCTAGTGTCGTCGATAGCTACAAATAGTGCTTGACACCTATTACTACTCATCAGATAGATGACAAAGTACCTGAGACTATCATTACAGGAATGTCAAGGCTGCAAAGTGATTTAAATTGTATCAAGATGGACAATGTAAAACACATGCAAAATGAGGCTAATTTAGAAGTTGTAATTAAGAGTTTGAAAATCATTGATATAGTTATTTCAAAGTTCTTGTTTGTTTGTGTCATGCCCAAAATTCGGGCATGTGACCAGGACTGACGATTCTTAAATCTACACTGCCGCAAGCCTAACCTTCCCTTAAACCTTTTACTTTCATTAACTCATTATTCTTTCTTAATTAAAAGCAAGATAAACTTGTAAGCTAAGATGAACATAAAAAGCCATCTTTCTAATCATAAATATGCATAATCAATAAACAATGTACTCTTACAATTGCACATTCTCAAGTTCAACTACACTTACTAATGTTTCTCAAACATTATACAGTATACATGTTTATACATCGTCACATGACCTACCTTGTTATAGATTCTCTAGATTACTGAAATAATATAAAATTAATAACATTACCATACCCTAAACAATGAGGAGGTATCCACTACACGTGTGTAGTCAAAACTGTAGGTCTTATGTACATAAAATTGTGAGGGGGTGAGTCTGGTCCATTTGACTCACTAAAACTAGCCCTACCATGACAGATACATACTACTATGCATACTAAAAGAGAATGCATATAAGTGCATGGGCCCATGAGTAACCACAAATAATCTTGCATAAATAGTCCTATCATTCCTAACCTCATGATATTCCTAGCATAACTCTAGTGCAGCAGACAATATCATCTCAAGGCAATAATTAAAATCATGCACAATCATCATGATTCATACTCATATCAATAATAAATTCACTTATCCGGTCTTAAACACATGATGCTTTAAGCATCTAATATTGTTACCTTAACCTATCTTGGGTCATATGAACATATATGTAAAAATATACACATGTCACCAACAATTAATATGCACATAGCATATCTACCATAACATAACACAATCTCGCATGGAAAACACATACACTTACGAGCACGTAGTAATTCCACACAACTCAAAGTCATCCTTATGCTTATCACAAAGCTAGCACTCAAACATGCCAAAGAAGTCCATAAGCATCATAGACCACGTGCTACCGGGCCTCATGGGTAAGAGTAAAACTCTAACAATCCCATAGATTTCAAGGACCACATCCCACCGAGCGTCATAGATTTTCGAGGCCAAATCACTATTGGGGTCCATAAGCCTCCTGGACCAAGTGCCATCGGGCCTCATGGGTGAGAGTGATACTCTACCAATCTTATAGACTTCATGGACCATGTCCCACCGAGCCTCATGATATCCCCAAGCAATCACATATAATGGAGGTGTACTGTCACGACCCGTTTTCTGGGCACATGACCGGCACAATGATGAATATCCCATCACTGTAAGTCTTTCGATAAATTCTACCCATGAGTTAAATTATTAGTCATTATCTCTATATTATCAAAATACCCATTCCTGAAGAAAATATATCAAATTTTCTTATTTGAAATTCATAGAGATTATTTGCATATAATAATAGATCCTCAACATAAAATACATTATTGTACTGAAATACAAGCCAAATACCAAACCCCTGACCTAGATGTCCTAGACGATTACAAAGCAACATAATCTATAACAAAAGAGGGGTCTACCCGACAACGGGAAAGTCCAAAGTGATCTACTCCTCTAGCAGATATTCTTCGCTGGTAACCTGATCTGAACAAAAAGGTTGTACAAACAGTGTGAGCTTTTAAACTCAATGAGCGAATCGGCCTCGCGTTAATAAAATTCAAATACATTACCAGTCATGCAAGCATATCCAAAGGCTCATACTCAACCAATAGACAGAAGACAAAAATTCATCCAATTCAACAAACGTTACTAGTACTCGTCAATGGCAATATATCCCGGAGAGCGTACACAGGCCGACTCACCAATTATGTATATTTCCGCCATGACGCACAACCTCATCCTCTTAGCTAGGGCGCCTCACGGATTTATCACCAATCCAGGCTATATCCCTACTGAGGGAATCGTTGTCTCCACACTCATTGGTCAAGACACCCTGTCAACTGGGTTTTCCGCCTTGTCGTGAGAGGGGGTACTGTCCCGCTCAATCACAATCAATAGCATTTCATATCATAATCAGAAGCTCAATATAATATTCATCCATATAACAGGTATAGTATATAACTATATTATAGATTTATAAACCACATATCAAGATAACAATTAATCCGTTTTTGAAAACATTCAAACTTCACATCATCATAAGATACTTATTTCTTTTTATCCATACTTATGAATTAATTATCTCATTTAGATTCGTCATTCTGAATCCAATTTCCCCTTATGAATCTTGGGAGTGTCCTACGACATACTTTTTATCACCAGTAATGCTAAAACTCTATTAAAACGGGGTCGTTTCACTCACCTGGATTCCGTACGAATATCGCTTCTCTAAGTCATTACAAACAATAGTACACAGATGAATTTCAGTATTCCGCTACAGAGATTTTCATGAAAGATTAGAGAAAACAAGTTAGGATTGTTTTCATATAGATACTGTTCATACATACGGTACTATTCATATATACGGTCACTATTCATACGTACGGATACTATTTATACATACGGATAATATTCGTACATACGGTCACTATTCATACTTATTAATACTATTTTTACGTACGGATACTATTCATATGTATAGTTACTATTCATATAATTACTATTTATACGTACGGGTACTATTTATATCAGAAATAGAGAATACAATCTGTAAAAGAGTACACCAGGTAAGTTCCCAGGAAAGAGTGGAGGGTCACACTGGACACACTTAAAAACCAAGTCTTTCCTTAGCCAGAACTTTCCTAGACATGTATTCTTCACAGTTTACATTCTATTTCGGTAATCAGAGAATCAAAATAACATATAAACAATTAAGGACAATTTTTCTGATGTGGAAGATCGGTCAAAGCCGCAACCACATAGCATACTTAAGAAAATAACTTCTAGAATTTGAAAGACATAAAAAGGCATAGTATCCTTACCTAAGCAAAAAGGAAAAGCCCAAAATCTCAGAGGCCTAGCGTCGAAGCAAGAGAAACTTAAGGAGAGAAGAAGAGAAGTTGAACGTGTGAGTTTAGAAGTGAAATGGAAGGGCCTATTTATAGCAAAAGTCAAGGGTACTATTTGATACTATGCGCTAATAAA
Source organism: Biancaea sappan (assembly GCA_037074585.1). Lineage (NCBI taxonomy): Eukaryota > Viridiplantae > Streptophyta > Magnoliopsida > Fabales > Fabaceae > Biancaea > Biancaea sappan. The sequence continues at coordinate 26,384,986 of CM073499.1, read as the reverse complement.
ATATTCAATTTACTATTCATGAAAATGACATTTCTAATAATGCAATTTACTGTACGAAACACAAAATTTTTTTTATTACTATTAGAAACTTAAAGGGAAAACTATCCTTTCACCTTAAACCTTTAAGTTTCTTTTCAAATCAGTCCTTTCAATTTAGTCCCTGAGGGTATTTTCACACATAAAACGTTATTTTCTCCTACGAACTTCTTTCTAGTTGTCTCTTAGGACCAAACCACATCTAGTACTTGACATTTTGATTGTATAAATGAATAGTACCGTATATGTAAATAGTATTATATGGGTGAATAGTACCATATACTGAAATAGTAACAGTAGTTTGTAAACAAATATTTATATTTTATTTTTCATGAGTATTACATGTACCACCATGACTCATAACTAAATAATCTCATTCACAAACAACAATTCATGCATAATACTCTAATATGGCAATTCCTCTTGTACTAGGCCTCTTTCTTTATATCCCCTGCCTACCTTGATGATGTGTCCACCGACACATGTCCTCATGGCACAATACCATCTCTAGCATTCCTCTCATGATCGCTATAAAATATAGATGAAGCCTTTTTCTTACAATGCAATTCCTACACATGCTAGAATATAAGGTTCTTCTAATTTCAATGGTAATTTCCATCATAAATAAATTTAAGAAACTCAAATTCATAGCACATGTTTTTCCCTTTTTGTACAACTACACATGCATATAGGGAATTCATATGTGTACATACATACTCTTTTTCATAATACGACAATCATGAGAAGGATATGCGAAGGTTTATAAGTCCTTGCCCGAAGGCCACAATTACAAACCACAAACATATACACATACAAAGTGCACATCATTTCACATGCTCAAGTTAAGTTCCCTTTTTATGTGTTCATTGTTAACTTCATTGCTTGTGAAAATCTAATTTTGATGATAGAAAACAAATTAAGGTTGATTTCCTTATATTACATTGACAAATTATTTCAGGAATTTGGAGAAGTCAAAGGCAAAGAGCTTTAGTTGAAGAAAATTTATTTTCTAGTGCCTTAGGACTTAGAATATTATGTAAAGGTATTTGAATGACAAGAAAATTGTTTTTAAAGTCTTAAGAATATTTTTGAACTCTTGAAATGTCAGAAAAGGTTTTTAGAAGTGTTAGAAAGCTCTATTTGTGGTCTTAGAATCTTAAAAACTTTGAAATCTTTATTTTTGACCTCCAAGACCAATAGGCTACCAGTCAACCGCTTGCTTGCAAGTAGTAGACCGGTTGCTCTCGGGTAGAAAATCCTAAGACTTGCAGTAGGCTACTAGTTGATCGGTTGCCTGCAAGTAGTCGATCGGGTACTCTCTGTCTTAAAATTAAAATTCATTCCAGTAGTCTACTAGTCGACCAGTTGCTAGGAACCAGTCGACTGTTAGAGTCCAAAACCAATGTTATCAGACTCGATTTAGCCATTGACTCGAACAAACCTTCAGATCACCAGGTCACTTATTCAACTGTTGGGTCATCGGATTAATTGCCGACCCGAGGTAAATAAGTTAAAAAATTAATATATATATATATATATATATATACCTATATATCGTTAGAAATAAATTCAAAAATAAGTAAAATAAATAATTTATATAGAAATTTCACGCTTTAAAGTCATAAACATCCATAATAATTCATAAACATCTATAATAATTCAAACATAAAGTTATAAATATTTATAAAATCATCAACCAACTTAGAAATTCACTCATATAAATTAAAAAGAAACTGACGGTAAGATGGAAAGACTAAGATTCAGAGAACCAGACCAGTCACTAAACTAATCAAGGCACTGGTTTAATGATCAATGGTCAAATTGGGGTCGAACTGCAGTCGAGCCGGTGGTATTTAAAAAATATTAAAATATATATTATGTAACATATTAGATCTAATATCTATATTAATTCAATAAATATATACTCTTACTCTATAGTTTATTGCTTTATGCAAATATGTTAATTTTATTTGTAAAATTTAAGAAAAAATAAATAATTAAGGTTTTAATAAGTCAAAACTCATATACAAGTATATTTTCATAATTATCAAACAAGATATTAATTATCAATAAATAAATCATATAAAATTATAATTATAATAAATAAATAAATCAAATAAAATTGATAATTGATAATATTTTATAATTCACATGTGCCACACGATCTTTGTAATATCCCAAGAATTTATATGAATATTTAAAATCTATTTGAAGTTTATTGAAAAATTTAATTACATGAAAAATGTTCTTTTTGAATTAGTGAAGGAAATTTGGGAATAGAAATTTCAAAATTTTAATTTGAGAAATTTTTACAAATTCTCAAGGACTAATGTGAAAAGAAAAGAAAGTATAGAGGACTTTTGACAAATGACCAAATAGGAACCTGAGAAGAAGAATGAGCTTATAGGAATGTGTTATGAGTCTGGTACCGAAAGGATAATGGATTTGAGGTTAAAGTGGAGTCTGAGACATTGAGAGGGACTAAAGTGAAATAAAGAAATATGTGGGGCACCTAGGATTTAGAAACACCTGAGGTGAGATTTTATGAATTTGCTTTTGCTAGTCTTGACTGAGGGTCAACTGGAGAGCAAGTGATAATTTCACCCCGGGCGAGTATATAGGTGGCCTCACCTCTTTTTTTCCTCATTTTCTCTTTTTCTCTCTCTCTCTCTCTTCACCTTCTCTCCTCTCTTTCTCTCTTTCTTCTCTGTACTTTCTCTCTCTACACTCCAACTCCACAATCGGACTTTGAAGGGCGGATCTCGGGCTACGGGGCGAGCCTCTAGGAGCCAAGCAACGTAGGGAAAGCAAGGAATCGAGGTAGAAATTTCTATTTCTTAAGTTTTTCCCTATTTTCTAGTTTTAAGAGTGTTTGAGGTAAAATCGAGATTCCGGCTTCGTTTCTCGATTAAAATTGGTGCTTTTGGTGTCTAAATGCTCCTTAAGGGTGAGATACCATGGAAGAAATCATGGAAAACGGTGGAGATTTAGCCAGATTTGGGCCAAATCCGAGAAAAATCGCGAAAGGTCACGATCGTGGCGCCTAGGCACCAAGGTTAGTTGGGAAAGAAGAAAGGATTGGCGCCCAGGCGCCAGGCTTGGGTTGGCGCCCAGGTGCCATGAGTGGCGCCCAGGCGCTAGGTGTGCCGGGAAACCTTAGCTTATTTTCAATCAGCCATAACTTCTTCATCCGAACTCCATTTTGGGCAAACTTTATATCGTTGGAAAGCTCTTTAAGTCTAGTTTCCAATGGTATAAGTTTCATTTAGATATTCATTACCAGTTAGGAGTTATGATTTGAGAAGTGGATGAAGGTCGAGAGTAGTAGTAAAGAATTTCTCTATTTCGTAACCCTGATAGTTTTTATCTGGTAATAGGAATGGTCAAGGTGCAATGTAGGAGTGCCGAGAGCATGAAATCCAGGTGAGTGGGTTAATACTTGCTATGATTAAATATCTTTGTTATTGACTTTTTGTATCATAGTGAAAATATGTTGTATATCCAAGTTTGAAGAGGATGATATGGGACGATGAGACATAAACAATTGTAAAACTTGCCTGGTGATGTATATAATTATATTTTCTTATTTTCTCATGAATGGAGGTTATATGATGGATTGTGAATGGCATGTGAACTGAGTTGAAATGTGTCATACTCTGATTGTTGAGTTCATTTATACGCGGATAGTTGAAGTATGTTATTGTTGAATAATTGTTCTATATTATGGGTTATGTTGTATACATGCTATGTTGCTGGAACCATATTGATTATGTTGTGACTTGAATTGTAAATGACTGAGTTGTGTATGTGGCTCATGATTATGATTGAGAATGCTCTTAGATGTGATTGTGATTGTGTTTGACTAGAAAGGAAAGGCATGACGGTGCACCCCATGGAGAAATTTATGTGAAGCTATAAGGGTGGAGAATATAAATGGAGCGATAAAGGTGGATGCGGCGGGGGCTGCGGGCAACGATCCAGAGGTACCCTGGACCACCCGGTTGGTACGGGAAATGTGTGAAATTGATTTCACTGTTTGCTGTTGTAAAGTATTATGAATTATATTATATTATATTATGATCGATTACGTATGATTGCTGCATGTTATCATTATGATGCATGATATTTTTTTGTCATAGTGTTGTGTTGTCTGCTCACTGGGCACGTGGTTTGCTCATACCCCTCTTATTAACATTTTTTTCAGAGTTGACAGCTGAAGGTAAATATCTGTACAAGGAATTATGGATCCTTAGCCCATGATTACCTTTTTGTTTGTTCAGGATAAAAGTATAATAGTTAAGTTTTATTCTAAGTTGTATAAATCTAGAAATCTCTGTAATCGGGTAGGTTCATTCAGTGATGTAATGTGAATGACTGTAGTGTGTATAGAGAACTCGGTTTGGTTGCATGAAAAAGAATGGTATGATGCTTAAGAGAAAGATAGGCTTAAAGAGGTGAAATGAAATTCACTTTCCGTGCCAGTCACGTGCTCAGATTTTGGGACGTGACAATCTCTCTCTTTCTCTCCCCACTCAGTCTCGAATCTTGATCAAATATGAATCTCCAGACTCTTCATTCTACTAGGGAAGATAAAAGAGAAGCATGAAAAGGGTAGGCATATCACGGAAAAACTTCCAGAACGAAGTTGTGAGTATGAGTACAATGATGACTTTGGAGATGATTATAAGAGTCAAATGCAGGAAATTATAAAGGCAGTGAAGACTGACTTAATCTCTATCTATTGATCAATCAAAGCTACAATTATATTTGATCCAATCCCAAAGATTTGCTAACGGCGATATGCATATAAGAAAGAGAAACAATGGAGGAAGCAAAGTGGTTCAAGAAATCCCACATCGGCTAAGTAACGAGGCTTCATCTCATTTTTGCCTATAAATATATGGCTTTGATGGAATGTAAGGTGATGGTGGCTACTTGACAGTTTGTCATGTTGGGCCATACTTGAGTGTTTAAATTTTTAACTTTTAAGTGATCATACAAATTTGAACATTAAAAAAAAAAAGGTACAGGCAACAGGGTCGATCTAGCTGGGTCAGAGTCTGGGTTGGCGTTGACTTGGCTGGGTTGATTGAGTCTTAACTGGGTCATTTGTAACCTCGTCTGATAGCATAACTCAGACCAAACTCAGCTATGAGTCTTTAGGTCCTAGGTCGACCTGGTGGGCCAGTCTAGGTCTGAAATATTTTCAAAGAGGTAACAGAGAGTTACCAGTTGACCGCTAAGTAGTTACAAGTCGACCAACACCTTATTAAAAGGTACTAGTTGACTATCGTGGACCTATAGTTGACCATCAGTACGTTAACATCAGTTATAATGATTATTTTCTTAAGAAATTTGATGTAATCTTTTTTCAACAGATCTTTTACATCTTGGGCTATATATATGAGCTACAGTAGGTGTGAAATCAACAAGAAAACATTCCATTTGCTGCTGATACTCTAAAAAATATTTTCTTGCCAATCATTTACTAATTTGAGAGATTTCAATTATATACACACTCTATCCAAGAGAGTTGACCAAGCTATTATTCATCTTTTCTAATTTTTAAACTCAAGGATTGGGAATCCTTGAGTGGGTGTTTGCGTTAAATAGTAAGGAGGAGAGACACCCTTGAGAAATAAAAGTTTTTTTATTGTAGTGGCTCACAAGTGTTCAATTTGATAAACTTGTAGATTATAGTGAAATACTCAAGAAGTTATCTTGAAGACTAGACATAGGCTTAGTTATAAGCTGAACCAATATAAATATTAATATTTGATCTTCTATATCATACTTTCTTTACTTATTCGAATCTTATTTTAATTCTTTGCACTTTTGATTTATACATTTTCACTTGTGCTCTATTTTTCTGATATAAATTTCCCTCTGCCATTTGCTAAAACCATTGGACATGATCCTAGTTGAATCATTTGTAGGATGATATCTGAAATAATTTGTAAGATGACATATCATAGGGCATATCTAAAATTGATTTAATTATCACTTGTTCCTAGTCCCTTAAGGTCATGATTTAATTTGTTGGAAAATTTTTATTGATTGTGTTCTACTTGATATTGTAAATATTCTCATCAGTATACAAAAGGGGCTATATCATGATCTATTATTGTGGTAGAGGTGATGTTGTAAATATAATTATATTTCAATTCCAACGTGATGCAAATTCAAATACACTCTATATATATATATATATATATATATATGCTAGACAAATTCATCAATCTATGGAAAGATAATAGCACAAGGTAGAGAAAGTGGTCTAGGTGATACACCTAAAGATGAATAATTGTTGTTGCAAAAGTGCATTTTTCTCTTTTATTTTCTTTCTTTACTTAAGTGGTCCAGGTGATATGCCTAAAGAAGTAGATTATACTTTTAAAAGGACATGCTAAATTGATTAGCAATATGATGTTTCCCTCTGTTAAAGTCTGTGGTTGTTGGGTTCTTGGTTATTAGCTGTTAATGTTATTAGTCCATTTGTTTTTTGTGGTTAGTTTGTTTTGGGCAAGAAGCCTGTTGTGTGGTTATGTGTTGTATACATATTAGGCCTGCGTATGTGGTCAAATGTTCTTTTAATAAAATTACTGGGTTATGACCCGTTTTACCCAAATACCCAAGATGGTATCAGAACATGTCATATGATCCATAATTCCCAAATATCTACTCTCATCGTTCTTGTCACGAATTGAAATAGAGGGTTAGAATTTTCATCATTTCCTAAAAACACGGTCGTGATCGGCATAGGTAATGTAATATTCACACAGCTGCAAGCCTAGATCCTTTTCCTATGGACCCTAACCATATACGCTATATCCTAGGTGGTATATATGATCACAAAGCATACTAGAGTAATTAACTTAAAAGTAAATAAAATTACTTTACCTCAAGCAATGGGGCGATACCCTCGATCTGTGAGTCCTCAATCTAGTCATTCTTCTGTACTTATAACTGTGAGGGATGAGTCTAATCACATACTCACTCAAACTAGCCCTACCCTACATAGACAAGCAATATAAATATATGTCGTATGGCATGCATAAATAACCACGTATCTATTGACCTTAAGGCTTTATGCCATAATTTTTGATGATGACGAATGTATTTGAAATGTAGCAATGATATATATAAAGGTTAATTATCATATATATGCTACAAGTATTCAAGCATGACTATGTTATTTAATGTGTAATGTCTTATACATTAATCATGCTATTTATCATGAATTGAACTAACCATTTGGTTTGCAAGTAAAATATATTTTATAGGTTGGTTCAAAACAAGAAGAGTGAGCATTGGATTGAAGAACAAGGAAAAGCAACATCATGTCTCACTCAAGGAAAGCAACATGCAAGGACAAAGCTCCAAGAAATGAAGAACTAGAAGATTTGAAGTCTTGCAAGCTTGGATACATCAAGTTAGCCTATGTGTTTACATTAGGTATATTTTATATAGGCTAGTATACTTGTGCAACTCAATGATTTAGATTTGCATACATTGGCTCAAGCATTTTGAACAAAAAGATAGTGAGATATGAAGTTTTACAAAAATTAGTTTTTAACCTTTGGTCACTCTTTATATCATATTTCATAAATGAAAAAATTGGTTTTTCAAGTATCTTAATCTCATTTGATAGTAGACTCAAAGGTCTTTCCAACGGTATATTATTTATTTAAATTGGAGTCCAAATGAGAAAGATATGACGATTTAAACTAAACTCTGAAAAATTGAAAGTTAACTTGGCTGTACTCAAGAATTATTTTATCTTGACCTTTAGTCAGTATTTTGATCATATCTTTTCAATGAAAAATAATTTTTGAGTGAAACTTGTCTCATTTGAAACTAGACTCCAATAGCTTTTCAATGATAATTATTTGTTTAAAACAGAGTTCAAATGAGAGAGTTATGAATTTTTAAAGTGAGCTTAAAAGTTTCAAGTTAATAGGATTTTTGACAGAGAGCAATCAGTCGACTGATAGACCATGATCAGTCGACTGATAGCCCAGAAACACTCTCTAACGATCATATTTTTGTGTCTAACGGATATATTGAGCTATCAGTTGACTGATGGCCTTACGACAGTTGACTGATTACATCTGGACTGCATTTTTAAGTGTAGTAATGGCTATAAACGGCTATATTTCAATGGAGTCTATATATATGACCTTAGATACACATTTTTAAGAGAGAACTCAGTACTACAATGATATATTAACATGTTCAATCATCTTTGAGAGAAATTCAAACATTCTTGAGCCAATCTTGCATATTCTCTATCATTAGAGTTATTAGAGCTTCATTTGTATTCATCTACTCTTTAGAGAGAGTTTCTTTGTATTGTTGATTTTGATCAACACCAATATTATTCTGAGTTGAGGTTCGCAAGTATCGGTGTTGGAAGAACTTGCTTTGGGTTGAGGAGGAGCCCGGATTCATAAATTCTCCGTTGTGGTATCGCAAATATCTGAATTGAATTTGCATGGTTGTAGTGGTTTGTAAGTATCTGGATTAAACTTGCAATTATAGTGGAAATACTCAAGTGGTCTCTTGAGGACTGGATGTAGGCTTGGGATTAGCCGAACCAGTATAAATCTCTGAGTTTGCTTTCTCTATCCCTACTCTATTTACATTTGAAGTTAATTAATTAATGCTTTGCATTTATATTTGATTTTTACTTCAAGATTAATTAATTAGTGCAGATTTATATTTGCTCTTTAACTCCTTGCACTATAAAATTATTCATCTTGATAACACTTTGATTTTCTGAATTAAATTATTATCTTTAGCATTGTCCAATTTCAGAAAATCATTTTAACTTCTAATTAAGTTTTGTTGAAATTTTTATAAAACCCAATTCACCCCCCTCTTGGGATCCAACCATTTCTTTCAGTATCCTCCCCTTATGAGTCTATGTTCCCACGGTAAGTTCCCACCCTTATACAACATAACACCACACACACACACACACACACACACACACACACATGTCACAGCACATGACATCTATATCACACCTCATGGGTCTACGTTCCCATAGGTCCCCCTCTCAAGAGTTTCATTATCATAGGTCAATGTTCCTATGGATTCGTCACCAATATGCCATCCCATGGATTTACATCTCCATGGAATCACCCTTGGATTCCATATCCACTGACCCTATGGTATAACTCCCATTCTGAGTGTTCAACCCCAAGAGTGTACCACTAGGTCACATCCAACATAAACAAGACCACATGCACATTCAACCATAAACCTACACCTATTGAATAACTCACCGACAAGTTTCCTCTCGAGAAATTTAATATCCACCTTAGGCATTTCTCCAGTTGGGCCTTGCCTTACCACTACGTTGTGTCTTAGGTGAACAGAAGAGCCCACATCGGCTTCCTCCCCAAGCATCCCATTTTTATATTGTACATATGCTTAGGATAATAATCCTAAGGAGTTTTGCTAGCTATACACATCCCTTAATTATACCCTTATACCTGTAAGCATAACATGTGCATATTCGACACATAAACATTTAATATATAAATACGTTTAAGTGGAATTTAGGCAAACAATCCTAAAATAAATATGTATATATATATATATATATACACAAAACATAATAGAGCTAGATCCCTCGCCTCTATTCCACTCTAGTTATTGCATCCTAAAGATGTGAAAGATGTATCAAAGAATCTATCATGCATTAAAAAATCTTTCTCTATAAGGTAACTATGTAAAATCATGTCAAGGGCACAAAATAGGAAAATCTTGTCAAGGGCACAAAATAGGAAAATCTTTATCACTAGTTCTAAACTTTGATAACTCCTTTGGTCATGACTCTTAAACTGTAAAGAATTTTCAAATGAAACTTAATCATTAGAAACTAGACTCAAAGCTTTCCAACGATATGCTAAAAATGATGTTTGGATGAAAGAGTTATGACCATTTGAAAATAGACAAAAAAAATTGCATCTCTCTTTGCACCATTCGTAGCACTCAGTTTTGGCTCCATCGCTGCAATAATAGGGTGACAGTAAGCCACCCCTGTTTTCGAAAAAATTTGCCCCCTCTCGATTTTTTTGATGAATTTAGGTCAAATCTTCAACATTTAACTTGATTTCTTCCATGAGTTTTCATCTTTGATGTTTAAAGAGTGTTTTGACACTAAAATCCCCAATTAATTCCAACAATCCAAGTCCAAATCATCAAATTTTCATCCAAAACCATAACTTTCCCCATTTTTCGAATTTTATGTTCATTAACCTCATAACCATGAATTCATCCTAGTTTTCTCCAAATTTCTTGTTCTATTGTTATTATCTAACATGTAGAAATGTTTTAAACTAACACCCACATTTAAATTCACCCATTAGAACCCCAAATCAACCCAAAATGCTCTAAATCTAAAAATGAACAAAAAAGGAAAGAAAATTGGAAAAGTGAGTTGCTTACCCCATTTCCTTGCTTTTCCAATAGTGGTTGGTTGCCAGAGACCTTCACTGGAGAATGGTTGTCTGAGGTTGGGTGTGAGTTTAGGTAAAGAGGGTTGAGAGGAGTAGAGAGAAATGAGAAAATGAAGGAATAGGGTTGAGGTCACCTATATATACCTATCCATGGTAAAATAACTATTTTGCCCTCTGGTTAACATCAGTCAACTTTAGTAATGGAAAAATCCATACTTTCTCCAACTCGAGTGTTTCTCATATCCTAGGTACCACACAATTTTTATTATTATATTTTAGTCCCTCCTTGCACTTAGTAATTATATGATTCCCTCAAGTCCCCGTCACTCATTATCTTATACAACCTGCTATTTCATAATCTCACATTTCTCTATTATGCAACAAAAAATTTTCGTCATATTCTAATTATTCCTTAAAATCAAATCAAATTAATACCCGAGAACCGCAGGTATTACAATTCTACTACTTTCTAGTCATCTTTCTCATTCTGTGTATTTGGTACTCTGTGATTGTCAATTAATTATGCAGCGTTCTTGCTTGAAGTTCGATTATACGCATTTCGCTTGGTCTTTGAAGGTTTGTTTAATCCTTGTATTCTTTATTTGCATATCTAGTACTCTATACTATTTCATCCGCCATAAGTGAAACTACTTTGACGACTTCACCTGCCATCTATTTTAAGGTTCTTGACTCCTTTCTCTATTTCGATTCTAATCTTGTGATTGGAACCATCTGCTGCTTTCTTTCTTTATTTCTTGGTTCCTTTTTCTACGATAGCAATCCAAGATGAAGCAACTACACAAGTGGATGAGCAAACCAGAAACAATAATCTTGATGGTTCAGTGGGAGAATTGTGGGCTTGACCCATGGGAGTCATGGAGAATAATTTGCCTGCGTGTAAGGGAACTGAAATGCCTTTAGGCATGGAGAATTTGTCATTAGACATGGAGATTTAATCACCTTTGAGTATGGATATTTAATTTCCTTGGACATAAAGGTTTAATCCCCTTTGAGGATAGAAATTTAATTGCCCTTAAGCATACATAATATAACAATGCCTTCGGGCTAGGAGATGTAGATTCTTAGCACTCCACCATACTTTAATTACTTGTGTTTGTTTTACTCATTGAGATTATTGTCTCATGTCCTTGTTTCCATATTTTAGAGTCCACAGACAACATCCGCACAAGGAGTAGTGGAGGTTCGAGTGATCCAACCCGCTTGATTCTTGGGTTAGTAATGGAGTCACCCTCAGAAATTCTTTTGTTTAGTCACTTTGTAGTCCAATAGGACCAATTAGGAAGGTTGTTTTTAAGAGAATATTCTTTTGTATATGTTTCTATATATTCCTTGAGTTGTTTTGGTATAGGAATAGATAGAAACATAGAAGATGGCCATGGTGTGGCTTATTTACTTAAAGTTTCATCGCATTTGTATATGTCTAAGATGGTCTGTTGCACACAAGAACAAAAATGATGGCAGAATTAGGAAATTCTGATATAGGAATACTAAAGTGATCATTTGAAGGGCCAAATCTCGGATTTTTGGGTTGATATTTTTATCCTCATAAATAAGGATAATCTTGTATATGTGGAGTAAAGTGTGGTGAAATTCACCCTTTTCAAAATTATTCTTGCTTTTGTCATGTGAACTAGGACTAGGAGCTAGGCTTACGTCCATAGGAGGTACCCACTTGTCGTGCCAGTCACATGCCCCGGAGTTGGGTCGCGATAAAGTCTATGGTTGTTAGGTAGTTAATGTTGTTAGTCCATTTGGTTTTTTATGGTTAGTTTGTTTTTGGAAAGAAGACCGTTGTGTGGTTATGTCTTGTATATATATTGGGCCTGTGTATGTGGTCAAATGTATCAGTTTTGCTATGTGTTGTTGTGACCAGACCGGACCGGCCAGTTCGACCAGTCGAACCAAAAACCGGCCATAGGATCAGTCCGTTCAAACCGTTTGGACTGGAGAGAGATCGAATCGGCCGAGAACCGGTTGAACCGGCTTTGAACTAGTTGAACCAGCCAAACCGGCCGGTTCAATGGTTTGACTGATTTTTTTTGGTCACTTTTTTGTTTGGTTACTCTGCTTTTTTATTTTATAATTAGATGATGAAGAAATTGAAAACCAACTAATTATAGAGTTAATTGATGAAATAATAACTGATAAATGATAATTTTTTTTGGTTAGTGGTTTATTTTTGTTATTACTTGTAAACATTTTTTTGAATATGTTATCTTATCAAAACACTTTCGTGTAATTGAATATTAAATATTGTTTTTAATTACTTTTGTATTTATATATATATGAATTATGATATATTGATATGTAATTATATAGTTATTTCACTATTTTTATGTATATATTTTATTTATTTTATTTTTTTAATTACCACCGATTTGACCACGGTTCGACCGCGATCCGACCATTGAATCTTAAACCAGTACCCCATTCGATTCATTGACCGGTCCAGTTATGAAAACATTGATTTTGCTTTTAATAAAAATTACCGGGTTATGACCCGTTTTACCCAAATACCCAAGACCTTCCTGTTAACACTTGCAAGATTGTTTCTATTAAGGCTTACAAATCTATTTTTCACATTATGAAATTGGGTTTAGTCATTCCTATAATTAGACTAAATGATTTTTGACAATTCAAAGAGGCAGAATGAAGCAAAGGATAATAAGATAATGATTTACGTAAGAAATTTCCTATAATCTAATAAAAATTTAAAATCTCTCTTTTCATTTCAAAATGCACATATAAATGTTCCTTATTAAGTTACTATTAGTCTAAATATAACGTAATTTCTATTGCCAACTTTGGTTTCTAACAAAAGCCTAAGCTTGCGGGACTCAAAAGCTATGGACGTGACTCAAGGTGGATATTTGCTATCAATTCTTTCTTTTGAGCAATCTGAAATATAATATATTAGCTTAATTTATTTTTTCATGAAGTATTGAGTTTATTTGAAATAACAAATTTAGTTTATATATATATATATATATATATATATATCTGTGTGTGTGTGTAATTTTATTTTTATATAGTAGAAAATAATAAAAAAATTAAATTAGATTCATGATTAACTATTTTTAATTACAATCTAGAACTCATTATAATTTATTTATTCAATCTTTTAAATATTATATAAAAATATATTATTTTTGAAACAATGAGTTTCACTAATTTAATAAATGTCCTGCTGATTAAATTAGAGCATTTCCAATACAAATTCTTAAGAGGTTTTTAAAAATAAGAAACGATTCTCATTGAATTTATCATTGAAGTTCACTAGGGTTTCTACCACACGTAAAAATTGTTTTTATATAAGAATAAGTTCTTAACAAAAAAAATAATTAAAAAATTAAAAAAATAAATATTAAATATATCTGTATTAATTAAAATAATGAATAATTGCTTGTGGTACCTATTTGTAAATTCTTGAGAATTGCACTATTAGAGTGGAGAATTGCTTAAAGTCAAAATAATGATGTGGCATAGTGGAATTCACAATAAACAACTCATTAAAGTTACACCATTAGAAATACTCTTAGTGGCCTTATGACCTAATTGTCTTATCTGCCTTGTTCGATCTCAACAATTATGATTAAAATTGCACACAAGTGTACTTTATTGAAAATTTTCCCTAAAATAAATATTCCATTATTTGAAGAGAAGCAAGTAAAATTTCAAAAACGAAGTTTGCATATCCAACATGTTTTGTCTCATTCTATTTTGTAATGGGCTTCAGTTAGGATCATTATTAGGCTCAACTTCAGCTCACCAAACAGAACATGGAACAAAAATTTACATAAAGGGTAAATTTGTAGGTTGAGGCCCAATTATTATATTTTCATTTATATTCTTAATGTTACATAAGGCATTGTAAAAACCAGAAGAAATCTTCCAATTAAAATTATAATAATTGTTACTTTTATATTTGGTTTGACAATACCGTTTGTAACATTAAAAATATATTTTTCAATTATATTTTTTTATAATGTCTGGATATATTAATAAAATATTTTATTTTCATTCTCTTCTATTTTTTCTTTCTCCTTACCAAATACACTTTGATTTTTTCACTTGTCAACCTTGCACTGGATGGTGGGGGCCCCGATCCAAATTGCCTGCTTTTCATAAGGAAAAAGCAGATAGATCCAATAGCTACGACTTTTTTTATTTTTTTTGTTAAAAATATTTTTTGTTTTAAAAAAATTTTAGATAAGTTCTAATACTTTTTTGTGTGTTTACTTTCATGAATTTATTTAAAAAAAAATTTTAGATAGATCACAATATTTTTTTTTAAATAAGTCTATGAAAATAGACATAAAGAAAAAAAAAATTAGAACCTATTTAAAAATTTTCAAAACAAGAATTATAGACATTCAAACTCACAAAAGCACCACTTGATAGTGTGAGACGTGGCTTCTATGGACAGACAATGTAAGAAAAACAGACGGTCAGATGTTGAACTTCAAAGTGCGATTCTTACATTGTATATTGTGAGGGGTACTTTGGTAAAATCTAAAAAAATATCCATAAAATAATATTCTACCTGTAATTATATAAGTTTAAAAGAGATTAGTCTCTTATTTCATATTGTGAGGGGTACATTGGTAAAATTTGAAAAAAAAATTATCAATAAAATAATCTTCTACTTATAATTATATAAGCTCTTTCCTAATGACATGGCATTTCTTGTGATATAACTTGTTTGTCTCTAAAGATAGAAAGCATACTTGTTTCTTTATAGACGGTTGGATCTCAAATCCAACAATTCATATTTTAAGTGATAATTTTTTTTGACAAAAAATACTAAAAATTAGACCGTTGAATATAAAATTCAACGACTTATAAAGAGATAAGTATGGAGACAAACAGAGAATCTAAGTTCTTTCAGCAAACTAATTATAAATTACAATTTTGATTATAATTGCTCATGACAAATGTGAGTTTCTTTAATTATATTTATATATGTCATAAAAAAGTTAATACTATTTGTAAGGATCAATATAATCATACTTATAATTGGCTTATGTTCAAGGGAGTCAGATACTGAGTTACTTGAAGAATTTCCTATAATTCAATAAAAATATAAAATCGCTCTCTTCATTTCAAAATGCACATATACATGTTCCTTATTATTAATCTCAAATTAAGATAATTGTTTATAATATTATTAAAATCGTTTTCTAACACAAAAGCCTAAGCTTGCGGGACTCAAAAGCTATGCACCTGACTTAAGTTGGAATTTTGCTTGCAATTCTTTGTTTTGATCAATCTGAGAGTTAAAAACGAGAGTTGTTTTCGATGGCATACTATATTATTTAGTTCAAAATTTCTTAATTAGGTATTCACTTTATCTAAAATAACAAATTTAATATATGCAGTATTAAGTATTTCTTGCTAGCAATTCTGTGTGTGTAATTTTATATTTGTATATTAGAATTAATGAAAATTAAATTAAATTAAATTAGACTTATGATTAACTGTTATGTAGATCTCAATACAATTTATTTATTAAATCTTTAGACATGGGAATTGTGGGCTCCCTAAACACAACACAGAATATCAATTTAAAAGAAAGGTGAATTTTCGGTTTGAGGCCCAATTATGATTTTTCATTTATATTTTTTAATGACAAGAAAATTCGACATTTGACTTCTGACCCACAATATCTCAATCACTTGGTATATTTCATTTATATTCTTCATATTACATATGTAACTAGCAAAACAAATTGAAACTCAAATATTGGTTATTTGTAATAATTATTATTATTATTTTATAAAAATAGGTTTGGCCAAAAGTTCTGAAAACTGGCCTAGTCATTAAACTGATAGAGCCGTCGTTCCAAGGATACAGCTTGACCGTGATTGAATTAGTCTATTTCAAAATATTAAAAACATTATTTATATATATAATTAAATACTATAAATACAAATTTACAAATTTCATAAAAAATAAAATTCGATATCAAATTACAATAAACAACATCTACAGTAAAAAATGTACAGTAAAAATTGATCAAATAATAAGAAAATATTATTAATTAATATAATATTTATTCATATCAAATTTATAAAATATTAATATATTGGCATCTCTATTAAAACTAATTGATCTATAATATTAATTTCTTCATTACCTAATTATAAAATAAGCAAATTTTAAAAATTTTAAAAAACAATTTCAAGTGAACCGATTCATTTAGCACTGTTTTTTACTTGGTTTGGTCGGTTCAATCAGTTCGATTACTCACTAATTTTACAGGTTATTTAGGATTAGTTTTTTGGCTAGTTTCAAGTTCAACTGGTTGAACCGGCTGATCAATCCAATTCTAACAACACTAATTTAGATAGTTGGCTTTGCATTTAAGAGAGAGAGAGAGAGAGTAAAATACCCTTTTAAAACAACTAACAGGAAATATAATTATTTTATACCTATTAATATATATGTATAGGAGATAAATATTATTCAACAAATAGACCATGAGATACTGACAAATTGAAGGACGAAAAAGAGAACCCAAAAGATAAATGAACATATAGAACTCAGACGTGCACCCCATTTTCTCAAGACGTAGGCTGCCATAAATATATTGAAAATATAAATTTGTCATTACAGAATGATACACTTGTTAATGAATGATACAATAAAGAAAATAAAAAGCTGTTTAAATTATTATGAATAATATTTTATCTTTTCCTCCATAGCGGTTGACCTACATATGTTATAATTAATTATCACAACACTAGCTTATTCAACTAGTTTGGTATTTGTTTCTCTTAATCAAGAACTTGAGTTTAAACATTTGTTAACGAAGAAAATTAGCGTTGAAAAAATTGAGATCTTTGTAATTTAACTTGACTTAAATTAAATTAGTTAAAATGTAAAGAGTTTCCAAATACTATGGTTTTGAATCAAGAAAACAAAAAAAAAGATAAAAAATAAAAAATTGATCCTAACATGAATTGATTGCAACATTAAAAAAAAATCTATACATAATATCAAAGTTCATAAAATCGGATCGGTCGAGACATCGATTTAAGAGTCAATCACCGAATTGTTGTTAAGCAAGTGGTTCTTAAAATATATTAAAATATTAAATATATAATTAATGTATATGTTACAAATATTTAAATATTTAAATATTCTAGGCGTGTTACATATATATATATATATATATATATATATATTTATTTATACTAATCCTAGGTTTTTTTTCTAATAACTTAAATTTTTAGAGATTTATTAAAAATATATAATAATATTTAGTAAAACATTCAAAAAAATCTAAAATTTCAAGGAAAAAAAAATTGACCCAGTTGAACTAACTAGTTTTATCGGTTTGATCAGTTTTTCACTAGTTTACTAATCCAAACCAAATCGATTCCCTGACCAATTTACAAATTTTTTAGTTGAATTGGCCGGTTCGATATGATTCTCTAAACACTGCATTATAGAAAATGTTATTCCCGTGATCATATATCACAATTTATAAAACAAATAATTAAATTATCCACAAAATCTATAAATTTAATACAAAATCAACCATCTGACAACTTGTACAGACACAAGGGCACACACTTTCCCTCTTGCATGTCTTAATTGATTCTAATTCTATCCAAAGCATTTTCTATCCATTTCTGCAAATGCGTGTCCTTCCTTCTTAGAATTAAGTCACAGTATCAGAAAACCAAACCATTTTTCTCTTCTTCCGTTTTGTTCAAAGAAAAGCTTTCCTTTTTTGGAGGGAACTGCTTCAAACTGGGCTTTAGCTTCAAATTCAAATCTGGAAAACTAAAGTTAACTTGAAAAAGAACATCCGGGACCGTTGCTTTTTCTCCCTTACCGTTGCCTTTGAATTTTTAAATTTCAGTTTCTTCAATCCTCGCTTTATTCTCATCCCTTTACTGCGTTTCTCAGTCAATTATTTCTTGCCTCTATAGCAGCAACCTTCTTTCGTCGCTTTTTGCTTTTTCTGTTTCCAGAACACAAGAAGCAATTCCCAAGCTTTCACCTTTTTCTGTGTTTCCTTTTTCAGTCACCTTAATTTCATTTCAAATCATGAAGCTCTGAAAGCTAGAGCTTCATTCTCGAGCTAAGATGGTAAGATCATCGACCTGCGATGGAAACTACGATGTGGGGTATAGGCCCTCGGTTTCATCTGTGGATCAAAACGATCATTTAGGCATTGAAACTCCTGAAAACTCCCCATTGAGTGGCGATTCCTTCGCATACTTCCCAAGTGACTCAGAGGCCTCAAACTTCTCCGTCGATGAGCATGGCTATGGCAGCGAGCCCTCGCCTTCGCCGGCCCGGTGGCCGGTGCTGAAGCCCGCCGGAGCCAACCGAGCCGTTCTTTCAAGGCTGGGAATGATGAACCTGCAGCACAGGAATTCACTGAGTGATGCTAAAGTTGATGAAGACGATGACCATGACCTATTATCTTCAGGTTGGTCTTCACAAAAATTGCTCTTTAGGTATTTGTGAAAATTCGATCTTTCTGATACGTAGAAACTGGTGGTAATTTGGTTGAATTTGTGGATGTTTTCAGAGCTTGAAATGATGAAGGAGAGATTTTCAAAGCTTCTGTTAGGAGAAGACATGTCTGGTGGTGGGAAAGGTGTTTGTACTGCAGTTACTATCTCAAATTCCATCACTAACCTCTATGGTAATCTCCTTATACGTATATACATATATATACATATATATATATAGTAGCATAGTCTGGTAAAAGAAGGGTTATTTACAGTATATTTCCTTTGTGGCTTAAAATAGATCATTCAACTCCTTATGATCTTTTTTTTTTTTTAATTTTAGAGTAGATTACTATTTGATTATCAAAAGCTTAGAGTTGTCTCAATTTGATCTATGAAATCAAATGTGTTAATTTAATTTTTGAAAGATTTTATTTATGTCAATTTCACTAAAAACTCTAATTTGGTTCCTTACAAATAAGTTATTTTTCAATTTGGTCCCTTGGACAATTGCCTTATCAATTAAGCACCTCATAGATGAGATATTTCTTAATTTAGACTTTCATAAAATTGCCCTTCCAATTTGGTTCCTTATAAATAGATATTTTTTAATTTAGTCCCTTACAAATAAATATTTTATCAACAACGTACTTCTATTAATATGTTATTAATGAAACTAACAAATTTCATACTATATAACATATTTTTTTGCTAGGTTACTGTTTAGTATCATTACACAATATCTAGAATGATAGTTATTTTAATAAATAGCAAATTAACAGAAGGGCATTACTAAATTTTAATTGTAAAGGACCAATTTGAGAAATATCCTATTTGTGAGGAACTAAATTGAGAAAAAATTTATGTAAGGGACCAAAATGAGAAGACATCTTTATAAGGGATCAAAGTGAGTAGTACCATATTTCTAAGAACTAAATTAAAACACTTAATATTTTAAAAACTAAATTGATAATATTGCAATAGCAATTTAGTAATTTACCATAAAGTGAATGTCCCTAAACATATTTGGATGTTGGGAACAATGTAGCCACAGTATTTGGGCAAAGTCTGAAGTTGGAGCCATTGATGGCTGAGAAGAAGGCTATGTGGAGAAGAGAAATGAATTGCCTTCTCTCACTCTGTGATTACATTGTCGAATTTGCCCCTACTGCTCAGTACTTAGAAGACGGCACTGTTGTGGAGGTAAACTTTTTGCTCAGTCCTCACAAATAAGATATTTTTCAATTTAGTCCTTTATAAATAGAGTATTTCTTAATTTGGTTCCTCATAAAAATATCTTTTACATGTGGATATTTCTTCATTTGGTCTCTCAAGAGTATGTAATCAATAACAACCTTCTATAAAATATGTAACAAATTTGATGCTATGTAATATAGTTTTTAATAAGTTGTTGTTTAATTAGTCACCGTTGTATAAGTTAATAATTAATTTTCTTAGTAGAAAATTAACATAAGTACAGTATTGTTAACAATTTTATTGGTAAGGGACCAAAATGAGAATTATTGAATATGTGAAGGACCACATTGAAAAGGCAATTCTATGGGAGATTGAATTGGGAAATACCCTGTATTTAAGGGGCCAAAATGAGAAGACAATTCTATAAGGGAGCAAAATGAGAAGAGCCCTATCTATAAAGGATTGAAGTGAAGTTTTAGTCATTAATTAATAAACTGATTGTATCAAATAATCTTTCATGGTGTTTGGAATCTGAATCTAACATGATGGGGTGAATGTGATGCGTATCAGATGATGAGAAGCAGACCAAGATCGGATATTTACATCAACCTCCCAGCTCTTCGGAAACTTGACACAATGCTCATTGTAAGAACACAAACTCACTCCAAACAAGAACCACTTCTTGTTTGGAGTAATATTATCTTTGATAATTTAGTCCATAAATGATTTCAATTATTTTGATTTAGTCCTTAAAAGATTGCATTAGTCTCAATTCGGTTATTTTTATTACTAAATTACAAAATTTATCATTGCTAAATCTTAAATTTCTGACTGTCAAAAAGTCACTTTAACAAACAAACAGACCAAATTGACAGAAATACAATCTTTTAAAAACTAAATTGAGAACTTAATCTTTTAGAGACTAAATTAAAATTGTTATAATTTATTAGAGACCAAATTAGTAACTTACTCTATTTGTTTTTACAGGAAATATTGGACAGTTTCTATGACAGTGAATTCTGGTACGTGGAGCAAGGGAGCTTGTCGGGAAACTCGGGTCGCTCTCGGGCTGGCTCGTTTAGGCGAATTGTGGAGAGGAAGGATGAGAAATGGTGGCTGCCAGTTCCTTGTGTTCTGCCAGGTGGCCTCTCAGAGAAGTCAAGGAAGCAACTGAGAGAGAAGAGGGATTGTGCTAACCAGGTTCATAAAGCAGCCATGGCTATAAATAGCAGTATTATTGCAGAGATGGATATCCCAGAAACTTACTTGGCTAGTCTTCCCAAGGTTAGCCAAAATATTTCTTCCAAACGCCAATGCTATTCAAAAATAATTCTCATGTTTTTTTAGGACTCTTCTTAGTAGTAGAGTAGTAGTGTCAAAATCAATTGTGACTCGTGAGTTTATCTATTTAGAACACTTCAAAGATCGAATTGAATCAAATTGGAAGGTTCGACTGAAAAATCAATAAATTGGTCAAGTTTTCACTCTAATTTGAACCTGAGAACTAGTGAGTGCTTAAACCGGTCAAACTAGTAAATCTGGTAAAATCGGCCAGTTCAACTATTACAACCGATTCTTTTTTTTTTTTAATTTTTAAATTTTTTTAAATTTTTACTGAATATTATGATATATTTTTAAGAAATATCGAAAAATTTAAGCTATTAAAAAAAGATTTAAGATTAGTATAAATATTTATATATATATATATATTTTTTTTTACTATTTTAATATTGATAATATATACATGAATTATATATTTTATTATTTTAATATATTTTAAATACTATTAGTTCGACTATAATTTAACTACGATTCGACTATTAACCTATAAACCAGTACTTCAACCTGTTCAATTTTTTTGAACCTTGCTATTTAGTCCATTATTCACTTATTTGAGTAAGTTCAAGCATCAACAATTTAACTCATTTAGTGCATGCTGAATACATACATCCTATCTTTCATTTTAATCTCTTAATTTTATTTTATTTTAATTTGGTTGTTTAACTTTACCTTATGTTTCGATCCAATATCATAACTTCATCTTAAGTTTTACTTTAATCTCTTATTTTTCTTTTATTCCAATTTAGTCCCTTAACTTTATCTCAAATTTCTTTTTCAGTCCCCTAATTTTATTTTGTTTCAATTTGGTACTCCAACATAAAAACACCACACAAATTTTTCTTCTTTTTAATTCTATAACTTCATAGAACTATATTCATATTTTGTTAAGCATCTCAGTGGTGTTAAATAGAAAAAAAAAACATTTGAGTGATTTTGATAAATCAAGGACTAAATTGAAACAAGAAAAGATTAAGGGACTAAGAAAAAACCTAAAATAAAAGTGAAGAGTCAAAATGAAACTTAAGGGTAAAGTTAAGAAATTAAAGTAAAACTTAAGGTAAAGTTGACCAAAATGATAAGGGACTAAAATGATATTTTGGTTTGATCAGAGTGGAAGAGCAAGCGTGGGAGACGCAATATACCGGCACATAAGCGTGACAAACAAGTTCTCACCGGACAGCCTTCTGAACCATTTGAGGGTGAGCTCAGAGCACGAAGCTCTGGAGGTAGCAGACAGGGTGGAAGCTGCGATGTACACGTGGCGACGGAAGGCTTGCCTGAACCATTCCAAGTCATCATGGGCCAAAGTGAAGGAGCTCATGTCGGAATCCGACAGCACCGACAAGAACTTCGTGTTGGCAGAGAGAGCAGACACCCTCTTGTTCTGCTTGAAGCACAGGTTTCCTGAGCTGTCTCAGACTTCCTTGGACACCTCCAAGATTCAGTACAATCGAGTATGTTTGCTTACCTTTTTCCGACAATTCTTCCTATGCTTCATTCACAAACAAACGCAAAGAAGAGAAAAGTCGGAATCTTCTGTTGTATTGATCTTCTGATATATTATACGGTGCTGGGTTGTCTAGCATTATTTGATGGGTTTTGATTGGTGGAGTTTATGTGGACCCATCATCCATCCGACAATGTTTAGAAGTTCAGCACCATGCTAATCTCTTAGGAAATAATAGAGAATCTCGACTCAAAAAAGTTGCAACATGATCATTTTTTTTCACAATTTGAACATTTTACAACACTGGTTTTATTTATCAGTTTGGATTGACTCATTTTGATTATTTCAATCAATTAATTGATTTAAAAGTAAATTACTTTTTAAAAAATCTATAATTATGTCAATTTAGTTATTGAGAAATCAAATGTTTTAATTTAATATTTGAAAGATTATATATATTTAATCTTAATTTAGTCCTTTTAATTATTAAATTTTAAAATTCACTGTTATTAAGTCTTAAATTTTTTGTTGTAAAAAAGTGACTTCAACAAATAGAGGGACTAAGTTGAGATAAATAAAATTTTTTAGAGACTAATTTAAAACATTTAATCTTTCGAGATTAAATTTTAAAAATTGTAATCTTTTGGTGGCAAAGTTAATATATTACTCTTTTCCTTAACAAACAAGACATATAGAACGCTTTTACATGAAACACTGTGATTAGGGTTGTTTATTAGTTTGGTCACTTTCATCAAGTCAACTGATTTAACTAAAAAAAAAAATTGAACCAATCTAATCTAGACTTAATCAATTTGAATTGGATTAGACAGCCAGCTTATAAGGAAAAAAAATACTAAAATTTTTTTAAAAATTCATTGTTAAATAGTTTTGAGTAAATTACTGATTTAAATATTAAAAGATTAAGTTATCTTAATATAGTCTCTAAAAGATCAAGCGTCTCAATTTAAAAAAATTGTGTTTGTTTGAATTTGATCTCTCTATTTGTTAAAATGTCTTTTAGTAACAATAAATTTTGTAATTTAACAATGAAAAAATTAAATCAGACAAATGTGACCTTTTATAAATTAAATTGAGATATTCAATCTTTCAATGACCAAATTGAGTAAACTATAATGGTTCAAGGACTAAACCGATAATTTACACCGCAACATTGTTTGTTCTTAAATTGGAGGGTGATGATGGAGTAATTAAGAAAGTGAATTATTGTGTAATGCAGGATGTAGGGAAAGCAATACTAGAGAGCTACTCAAGAGTGTTAGAAGGTCTAGCATTCAACATTGTGGCTTGGATTGAAGATGTTCTTTATGAAGATAAATCTATGAGGAAGCAAGGTATATAGAATTAGCAACAGACACAACCACAACAACGTTTTACCTACAACACAAACATCCTTAACTAACAATATTCATTACTTCTCTTCCATATTCCAAGGATTTTCTGGGTAAATTGGTTCATCGGAGCATTGATTAGTTAGAAGAACGTAGAGAGGTGTGGTGAATGATGATGATGATGATGGTGATGCTACGGAATGCTTCTTTTCACTTGCGTCTGTGTGAAGCTTATTTTTAACATTCTGTTAAAAGAAAGATTTAAGCAATATTCATGTTAAGTTTTGTAATATATGTCTCGAAAGCGTAATTTTAGCAATATTCATTACCAACACTCAGTTGAAGGATTTAAGCAATGTTTAAACATTCTTTTTCTTTTTTTTTTTCTTGGTAAAAATGTTCAAACATTCTGTCTGATAAATTGAGGTGTTTATGAGAAAGAGAATGAGAATAAAAATGAGAAATGGAATAGAAAGTGAAAAAAGTGTTTAGTGTAATGTGAAAAGAAATAGAAAGAAATAAGATAATGTGTTTGATATGATATTTTAAAATAAAAAAATTAAATAAATATAGAGTGATTTTACTTAAATACTCTTATGTAACAAAATAGAACGTGAAAAGTAAGGGCAAAATCGGCCAATTAACAACTATTTTTCTATGGAAAGTAATCAGATTCCCTCACTTATCAAATGGAATCCATTGTACAATAATTGAATGTCTTAGGGAATTGGATTCCTTCGTTAATGCATGCCAAACAACTCAAATGTAGGATTTCATCCCCTATTCCTTCACTAAAATACATACCAAATGTGCCGTCAAGGTTTATAGACGCTGCCTCTCCGTCACACAGAAAAATAAATGCAGTTATAAGTTCCAATTTCAATGAAATGGCAAATATTAAGAGTGAGGATATAATATGCAGTGAAACACTTATTTTGTCTTTAAAATATTACAATTCTTTTAATTTGACCCTTAGAAGAACTATCTTAATTTAGTTTCTCAAAACATATATTTATTTTAATTTTTTTATTGCTAAATCACAAAATTTATTATTGTCAAATCTCAAAATTTTCTTATTAAAAAAATGTCTCTAATTTGATTCTTACGAATAGAGAACATTCGCATTAAGAAAATTTTAGACTTTTGTAGAACAAGATTTGGGTTGAACTAGATTAGTCAAAGCCCACACTAGTGGTTCAAACAAAAAAGTCTCAAATTTTCGTTGTCAAAATTCACTTTGACAAATAGATAGATAAAATTAAGATAAAGACAAATTTTCAATGACTATATTGATATGCTTTATCTTTCAATAATTAAATTGAGATAATTATAATATTTAAAAGTCTTTCAAACAAAAAAAATCTCACATTTTTGTTGTCAAAATTTACTTTGACAAATAGAGAGACAAAAATTAAGATGAAGACAAATTTTCAATGACTATATTGATATGCTTAATTTTTCAATGGTCAAATTGAGATAATTATAATCTTTCAACAATAAATTAAACCCAATAACATATTTTCAAATTTTAGCTTTATCAATTTTTTAAAACCAGATCACAAATTTTGTTTTGGTGAACTATCTAATATTGGCAGAGGTTTCTCTTATCGATTCTTTTTAGTCTTAACATGGACGGTTAGTTTTTTTTATTGAATTGAGAAAATAGATTAATTGAAATTAACATAAGTTGACTTATAAATTTCTGTTCATAATATGAAAAGAAATTGGGAAGGATAAAAACAATAAAGAATTAAATCAAATTAAAAAGTGATTGTTAATTCACACATCGATCTAAGTGAGAACTTGAAAAAATAGAAAGAAGAAAAGGATGAGAAAGAGAGTTTTTGAACGAACAGTCACTTTTTGATACTGAAGCAAGAGCATATTCCCTTATATATACACTTACATATGATTATAAATAAATTGAAAAACAAGTAAAATAAATAATTTATATGCAAATTTCACACTTTAAAGTCTTATTCATAATAATTCATAACCATCTATAATAATTCATAAAGTCACAAATAATCTCATCCAAACATAATAATTCATATTTTAAGGTTTTAAACACCTATAATAATTCATGAAGTAATGTTCTTTGACAACTATCACATTAGAAAAGGAATTGACCAATATTTTCACATAGGTAAAGGCATGTCAGTGATGTGGAGGAGTGTGCTCTTACGATTACTTGAGGAAGGAATTTAAACTAAACAAAGTTCTAGGTTACCCTTGACTGTAATTAAAAAAAAAAAAAGAGTACGTTGGTGATTTTTCAAGTGTCCATGATGCAAAAATATTTTCAGTGAACCACATCAACACTAGCCATTTTTCAAGTGCCCATGATTATTGGAATCAGTGACTTCAGATATACAAAACAAACAAGAAAGATAGGGTAATTTAACTGATGGAAATGTATGATAAGCAGAAAAACGCTTCATATGTAATCCCCCAATCCAAGTTTTTCTCCCTTATGATTATGGTAACAAGCCTCTTGGTATATTAATATTCGTGGCCTACTTTGTACAAACATCCTGACATATATTTATCACCAATCCATTACCAGATTGCTTTCCTAATGAAGCAGATATTAATAAGACAAGCACAATATGCTGCAGGATTTATTAGGGTTGAAAACTCCTATATTCTTTGACTTTGAAAGCCAAACATGGAGTTGTTCTCCTAACATCAATGAATTAAAGACTCCCACCATGCATAAATGTATGTGAGACAAGTTTCGAATTCGAGAAAAAACATTATCAGTTGTTTTCAAGTCAAGAATAATCTCAAGCACGGACATCAACATCTACACAGCAATTTCACAGAACAATCAATTCCCTGACCATTTCGGGACCGTCCATGCTATTGTGTTCGTTGCTAGTGGCCTCCAGCCACATTCGCTTTTGTCACTCCATTATGAATTCTCTACTCTTATCGCTCCATTGTTTGTTTCAAGATCATACTGGCCTTAACTCACGGGATGCACTTCCATGCTCATGTCGTTCGTCACAATTGCACGCACATCCACAAACATATCATAGCATCACATTAGGAAAACATTTCAGTAGCATTTTTACAAGTCTCGATCACAATCAGATATGATGCTTAACTTTTGTGTGCGTGAGTAGTAAAATGAATTTATGGACATGACAATATAAGCAAGTAAAACCATATATGGTTCTTTCTTATCCATCATCTTCTCATACTCAAATCTAAGCAGAACAAAAAAGTTTATCATCAATTGTTTCGTGTAGTCTAACAACTTTAGAAGAGGAGTTGCAATTATTCATAAGCTAAATCATAGTAATATCCAACCAAGGAAGTCAACAACAAGATCTGCCACAAATACAAAATATTCGATCCTTCTTAAAATTCATTTCACGAATTCTGACCTATTCAAATAGTATATACAACCTTATTTAAGATAATAAAAAAAAGATTCTAAAATATCATCATTTCCTGATCTTCTTAGATTCCTAATTCCAACTCAAATTTTTGCTCATCGGATTTAATCTTAATCTCATATTAAACTAATGTTTTTCATAATATTTTTGAGATGATGTGTCTAAATATATATCATTAGTATATAAATATAATAAGTAGCATAAGCATATATAAAAATATATGTGTACCATATAACTAAATTTAATTATTCACATCTAAAATATATGGCTTAATTAATCAAATGCTTATAAATTGATATATATGTAATCTTATAAAATCAATATATACACTTATGTATATAAGTTTCGGTGAACATATACTCATATATGAGTATACTTAGATATATATAAAATAAGAGGTGTAATGTAACATAGATGACATAACTTAGCAAATATAAAATATTTTTTTTTTGATAGAAACTTAGCAAATAGCAAATATAAAATATACTACATACGTATTTATTCATGTATAAGATATAGATACAAGTATAAATATAACTTAGTTTTTAGTTAACATATTACATAGAATTATATTCTAGTTAAAACTAGATTTTTCTTAAATTTCTTTAATGAGTAATTACAAATTTTTCTATTATTCACTTAGGTCCCTCTTACAATATTTTCCCTTTTTCCTTTGCAGATCTAAGTTCATAATTAGTTACGTCTAGATCCTTAGTCCTAGAATATATATTTTTTCTAAAATTAAAACAGTATATACAAACTTTTCATTTCTTTCAGTATAGTCCCTTTTATGTGTTTCACGTTCTTGCTTGTAAATTAAAAACTAAAACCTGCCCATTTCTTTCTTCTATGTTTTTAGATTTCTTAAGTCATTGATAGAGCTCAATGGCGTCGTGCGATCCATATAGTCGGCCCACCTAGTGGAATAAAGCTTTGTTGTTGTTGTGTTTTTAGGACCTATGTGACCATTTCTACCCATAAACTAAGCTAAAGAAGTAATTTACAACAAAAACTAAAATTTTCCAAAACATACCATTACTTCATGTGAAAGAAGGGGTGTTTGGATTGGTTTTGGTTCTTGCTCCCTATTTACTGTCACTTATCCCTCAACACTTGTGTAGGTTAGTCATAGAAGAATCTTCCCAAAACAGCTCAGAAAAATTGAATTTACTGTTGTTGTTTTCTTTTTTCAAAAATCTCTGTTTTATGGTTGAAACAGAGGAAGATTTTATGTTACTGTCCTTGCTGCTGTATCTTCTCTTTCTCACGGTTTGTGGGTGTATGGAAGGGAAGGAAGCTAACCTATTTGTAGAAGTGAATGGGAGGCAAGTGGTGATGGTTATGAGGTGTCTAGCTGAAAGTCTACAATTTCTGTTGCTTAGCTAGAGAATTTTGACTGTCATGGATCTACTTTTGTTGTTATGTATTTGGCCATGTAATTGGGGAGTATGGGTTACGTGTTTGAGTTTTATTTTGCTTCCTATGCTGGCCGAAAAGCTTGAACAGTGTGTGCTGTCGACTTTTCTTTTATTTGGCCGAGAGGTTTTTTTCTACTGTGCATGTGCTGTCATATACTACTCTATATATATTATTTTAAATCCCTTTATCCTCACATGTCCCTTAGCTTGTTGATACATATATATTCATGCCTTTAATATATTTTCTTCTTCCATCGAGAATGATGGGCTGTACCATCTCTACTGATATATATATATATATATGGTCATTATAGTTAATTTAAATCCCATTTATGTATCATTATAATATATACATATTAATATATTATTATTAGCTCCAAAACTATTTTATGCACAAAACTCATTATATATATATATATATATATGTATGTATGTATTTATACAGATTAGTATAATTATTATATTTTAAATTTTCACAAATAATTCTATGAATCGGAACTAAAAACAGCCCATCATTCTCGGTAGAAGAAGAAAATATATTAGAGGCATGAATATATATGTATTAACAAGCTAAGGTACATGTGAGGATAAAGGGATTTAAAATAATATAGAGTAGTATATGACAACACAGGCACAGCAGAAAGAAGCCTCTCGGCCAAAGAAAAGAAAAGTCGACAGCACAAACTCTTCAAGCTTTTTGGCCAGCATAGGAAGCAAGATAAAACTCAAACACGTAATCCATACTTCCCAATTACATGGCCAAATACATAACAACAAAAGTGGATTCATGACAGCTAAAATTCTCCAGCTAAGTAGCAAAAATTGTAGACTTTCGGCCAGACACCTCAACCATCATTACTTGCCTCCCATTCACTTCTATGAATAGGTTAGCTTCCCTTCCCTTCCATACACCCACAAACCGTGAGAAAGAGAAGATACAGCAGCAAGAACAATAACAGAAAATCTTCCTCTTCTTAATTATAAAACAGATTTTCAGAAAAAGCAAACAGTAACAGTAAATTCGATTTTTCTGGTCTGTTTTGAGGAGATTCATCTGCGACTAACCTACACAAATATTGAGGGAGAAGTGACAGTGAATAGGGAGCAAGAACCAGAACCAAAACTAGTCCAAAGACCTCTTCTTTCACGTGAAGTAACAGCATGTTTTGGAAAACTTTAGTTTTTGTTGTAAATTACTTCTTTAGTTTAGTTCATGGATAGAAATGGTTACATAAGTCCTAAAAACACCTAAGAAAGAAATTTGGACAGGTTTTAGTTTCTAACTCACAAGCAAGAACGTGAAACACAGAAAAGGGACTAAACTGAAAGAAATGAAAAGTTTGTATATGCTGTTTTAATTTTAGAAAAAATATATTCTATGACTAGGGACCTAGACGAAACTAATTATGAATTTAGATCTTGCAAACGAAAAAGGAAAAATATTGCAAGAGGGACCTAAGTGAATAACAGAATTACTCATTAAAGAAATTTAAGAAAATCTAGTTTTAACTAGAATCTAATTCTATGTAAAATGTTAACTAAAAACTAAGTTATTAGCTATTTATATCATTATGTGAAAATTTATAAAATTTGGAGGGGAAAATGTAATTTACAATATTCCACACTAGATGTTACTTCCCTTAAGTAGATAACACATACCATGTGGAGGGGAAAATGTAACTAAATTCATTATGCACATACATCTTCAATCATGAATAATATTGTTTTCACACATGCTCTCTTTATCTTCAAAGAAGTTGCATATGTAGAAACACTACATATTAACCATAAATTCATCCCAGGGATAAGCCCTCCACACACCATATCATCCTAACTAAAGGCAAAGTCAAGGGACCAGAGTGTTACCAAAATTTTAGACTGCCTTGCGAGCTTTATCGGAAGATTTAGCACCAAGTAACAAAGACAAAATTTCCAAATTCAACACTTCAATAATTACACTATAGCGAGATAGGTTTGTCTACTCACTTTACTACCAAGCTACAAGATTTTTGCTATTTAACGATGGTGAGAACCAATGGAAAAGCCCCGCCCACGCCCTATATACATAAGCCAAAGATAGGGGGTCAAAAGAAGGGCAATAGGAGAAGATACAGCTCTGGGCACCTTGAGCGTCGGATCTAGTGCCTAGGGCACCACCCCTTGGGGCCTTTGAGTGGCTAGTGCCTTGGGCATCACATCTTCAACTCTCAAGTTGGCAAGAGCCTTGGGTGCTAGCAATGGCACCTCAAGCACCCAACACTAGAGCTTCGTCCATCCTTCGAAAATCAACATCCAACACTACCAAAATTGCATCCAACCCCTCAAACTCCACAAAAGTTGCCATTGGTCATCACAAATGCTTTCAATAATCATAAAACTCATGGATAACATCCAAATCAAGCTTTAAACCCACAAATTTCCAAGAACTACCAAGACTCCCAATTTTCCCTTAATTTAGGGTTCATAGAGTTTTATCCTCAATTCTAGCCATTAAGCCACAACTCCAATATTACCTATGTTAATCTCACCTTAGAGGAACACAAAATCCGACAACCTCAATTGTTAGGGTTAGACAGTGTGAATTTCACAAGGGGAAAAGAGGAGAAAGTGTAATTCTTACCTCAATAATGAGCAACGAGAAGGAGAGCTTCGCCGAAGTTTGACAATCATCTAGGGAGGCCGAAAGATCAAAGACAAAATAGTGGAGGGTTGGGGGTAGAGGTATGGAACGCAGAGAGTGCAAATGACAAATTCTCAAAGAAGAATTATGTGTGTGCGCGTAAATATATACAGGTGAGGGGCCAAATTAAATTTTTTTTTGTTAGGGACACAATGAACCTACAATATCACAAAAATCATCAAGATTCATCAGGGGCTTAAATTTTCGCATTACACACTTAATCCCAAAATTCTCATTTATTTCAATTTGGCCCCTGAGTCCAAGCGATTTTGACCATAGGATTTCTGTGGGTATATTACATTAGGACTCTTGAAGGAAATCACAACTTATATTTATAATAATGTTAATACGCACATGGTTTTAGGGTTTCTAGTTGTTGACTCCAACTCCAATATCATATATTAACATAAATATACTCAGATACGTAAATAAAAGAATGACATTATAATATAAAAAAAATGTGAAATAAAAGGGTTAAATCACTTTTCATTATTTTTTTTATTATATTTGAAGATTTTAATAAAGTTCGATTAATGTCGAATTGAATCACAGAAACATTAAGATACTGCAACCCTAAACTCTACCGAATTAAAGTGGAGACGAGGAACAAGTAATCTTATCGGTGAAGTTAATTATTTGCTCTTGTACGAAGGGCGCACCATTCGTTGTCTGCTGTAAGTCAAGAGCACTGGAAACTGTATCTTTCAAGGGTAGATATCAATTTCTCTCTCTCTTTCTCTCTCTTTCTCTCTCTCTCTCTCTCTCTGTATTCCTTTTTTATCTGTTCAACTCTTTCTGCTTCTTTGGCGAACTCCTTCGGAACCAGCCCGTTGACCAAAATTTAGGACCTCTCTTTTTTTTTTTTAGTTCTTTTCAGATTGTTTTCAGGTTGCAATTGTTCCCGAGTTTTACTGGTTCAGATTGCGAATCGGTAATGATCCTGTGCTTATTGCAATGTCGAGACTTTACTCGTTTGGCTATGATTAAATTGTAAAATAAAACAGTCTGGGTAAAATTACTAACTTGAATCATTCAGTACTTGCGATTATCCCCATTTAGTGGATCATTGCTCAAATTGTCAATTGTGGTGAAAGATTTGTTTTTTCAAGATTGAATCGAAAAGCTATAAGCAGTGCATAAATGGGTTTTATACGCATCAAAGAATGGGTTTCACTATCAGATTGAGTTTCATGGGTTTCCTTTTCATTTTCATTTCATATTATTTTGGTTTCTATGGATTACATCGCATGTGGTTCTATTGGTATGACCAATTTCTTCCAAGTTGTGACAGTTTGGTTAGTGAGGAACTTTAGAGATACTCTTGTAAGCTTGAATGGTTGTATTGTTTCATGGTTTGAGTTTCTTTGTATGCTTTTTGTTGAATGATAAATATTCTCTTAAATATCAAGTTTTACCCACATGTGATGGTACACCTATCAAGATATAGTGGTTTGTTCTATCTCTTTGGTTGAAGAGCTTTGGATTGGAATACTTAGATTTATATTCTCCTTGAATTTAATTCCCATTTGTCCATTATTATCTTACTCCTGACAACTTTTTCATCTTTCATCAATCTTTTGCAGCTATTGCTTATAAGGTGATAACATTTTATCACCTGACTGAATAATACTCAAACTATTTACATATGGCATTAGTTGTAATCTGTGGCCAGCCATGCAGTGGGAAGTCTAAAGCTGCACTCTCTCTGGCTGAAGCTCTCAAAGAATCAGAATCAAAACATCAAGTAAGGGTCATAGATGAAGCTTTTTTCCATCTTGATCGTAGTCAGAGTTATGCTAATATGCCTGCAGAGAAGAATTTAAGAGGGGTGCTTAGGTCAGAAGTAGATAGGTCTGTGTCAAAAGATAACATCATTATAGTAGATTCTTTGAATAACATCAAGGGTTACCGGTATGAGCTATGGTGTTTGGCTCGTGCAGCAGGAATTAGATACTGTGTGTTGTACTGTGATGTTGAAGAAACTCATTGTAGAAAATGGAATGTAGAACGCAGGGAGAAAGGAGAAGATAGCTATAATGAAGCAATATTTGATGATTTGGTAAGAAGGTTCGAGAAACCAGACAGAAGAAACCGATGGGATTCACCGTTGTTTGAGTTATGGCCACACAGGGATGGTATTGAAAGATCTTCTCCTGCCATTCAAGACGCTCTTTCCTACCTAACCAAAATGGTTGACTCCAAAAACCGAGATGTTAAGATTTTACAGCCAACTATTGCAACTCAAAATACACGTTTTTCTGATGCAAATTCCCTGTATGAGTTGGACAAAGCAACACAGGAAATCACAAATGCTATAGTGGAAGCTCAATCACATGCTCTTGGTGGGCCTCTTAATGGGATTTCCGTGGGGAAGGATTTGCCTGCTATCAATATATCTAGATCAGTAGGGCTGCCAGAGCTTCGAAGGATGCGACGAACCTTTATAAAATTGACAGGGCAAACAAGTTTAAGTGGACCACCTCCTCCTTCTGATGCAGAAACTGCAAAGAGAATGTTTATTGACTACTTGAACAGGGAACTAGGAACTGCATGAAAACAATATGTGATAGCCCTGAAAGTTGGATTTGTATGCGCTAGAAGCTGCCATGCGGAATGGATTGTGCGCTGTGTTATAGTTCTCAGAGCTTGATCACAAGAACATAGTACCATTTTTCATTTTGTCTAAGTTGTATTAATTTTTTAGTTTCTTGCCCCAACTCAACATGATCTTGAATCTATTTATGATATTCTTGCATATGGGACAACTTTGAAGCTTTGTGAGGCAGGCTATCTGGAAAGGTACCCGCAGTGAATAAAGCTTCGGATCATTAAGCTCATATCTGATTTGATTAACTGCCCGAAATGTTGAAAGAATCTGGCAGATTAATCCATCTGGCCGCGAAGCACTATCTAGCTTCATTGGTTTATAGCATTTTGGAACTCTGAATAAAGGGTTGTTGCAACTTGCAACAATATGATGAGCCTGTAACAGGCACTACGTATTCATCCAGTTCATCTAAAATTTGCTGAACAGAGCAACTGTGTTGAAGAGTGCAGCTCATTGAAACATCTAACAGCCTCATCTTCCATTTTATTATAATCCTCCACCCACCTGCTTTCATTTTTTAATCTTGAGAGTTGTGAATTCTTCTATTTGTTCACTATAATCCTCCAGCCACCTGCCTTGTTCATCTTTAATCTGAGACTTCTTCAGAAAACAGAAATTCCAATTGACGTCTAATATGTTTTTCCTTACTACGTATTCATCCAGTTCATCTAAAATCTGCTGAACAGAGCAACTGTGTTGAAGAGTGCAGCTCATTGAAACATCTAACAGCCTCATCTTCCATTTTATTATAATCCTCCACCCACCTGCTTTCATTTTTTAATCTTGAGAGTTGTGAATTCTTCTATTTGTTCACTATAATCCTCCAGCCACCTGCCTTGTTCATCTTTAATCTGAGACTTCTTCAGAAAACAGAAATTCCAATTGACGTCTAATATGTTTTTCCTTACTACGTATTCATCCAGTTCATCTAAAATCTGCTGAACAGAGCAACTGTGTTGAAGAGTGCAGCTCATTGAAACATCTAACAGCCTCATCTTCCATTTTATTATAATCCTCCACCCACCTGCTTTCATTTTTTAATCTTGAGAGTTGTGAATTCTTCTATTTGTTCACTATAATCCTCCAGCCACCTGCCTTGTTCATCTTTAATCTGAGACTTCTTCAGAAAACAGAAATTCCAATTGACGTCTAATATGTTTTTCCTTTCTTCTATTATCCTGTACATTAATCTGGATTGAAATCATTTATCATTTGCCTCCTTGATTCTATCTTGGTCCATTTAATTTAACTGGTCCTTGCTTAGTGTTATTAAGTTTATAAACAATTCATATGACCAGGAACCCACTTCTGAGATATTCCAGTTACTTTGTACATTACTTGCGCAGTTCTTTGTTTTTTTTTAAAAAATAAGAACCTCATTACTTCAAACCTAAAAAGTCTTCTACGATGGGGAATATTTGCACAAGTGTCCAACATAATAGGGTTTGAGGGTCATGACCTGAAGCTGGGTCAGATGGAGTAAATGAGCGTGCATAGCAATATAAGAACGCCGAATTTCAAACAGCTCGATTCAGTTTTGCCCAACATCCCAATATTAGCTTATTCCAAAATTTAGCTGAGTGTACGTAATTAAGCTGAATGAGATGGTTTCACTTTTGCTTTAAAGAAGCCAAAGTTCTCTCTTTCATTTCAACCCATTTGTTAAAAGTTTTCACATGCTTGAGAAGTATTTGCATTTGTAGAACTTTATAGTAATTATCTATGTTTGCTGCATAGAAATGGCACTTCATTGTTCTTGT
Source organism: Biancaea sappan (assembly GCA_037074585.1). Taxonomy (NCBI): domain Eukaryota; kingdom Viridiplantae; phylum Streptophyta; class Magnoliopsida; order Fabales; family Fabaceae; genus Biancaea; species Biancaea sappan. The sequence continues at coordinate 26,348,785 of CM073499.1, read as the reverse complement.
GGGTTTTCTAAGAACTACGAAAGGGTATTTTAAAACAAAAAAAGAAAAGTAATTGAATATGTTTTGTGTCTAGTCTAAGTTTAATAACAAAAACAAAAAGGCCATGCCAACTCGGGCTCTAGCCGAGGTTGTGCTTGACGCACACTACAATAACTAGAGTTAAACAAGAAACAGCCATTAAAGCTTATATTTTTTGGGTTAGAGGACATTTATGGTTTTAACAAGTCAGCCTTGCTTGTTTGAGGAAGTGGCAGCGGAAAAAAAAAAAAGAAAGAAAAAAAGGAATGGCGCGCATCTTTATCTAAGCTGACTGAATGATTCTTTGCTATGGTAGGTTATATAACAGTGGACTCGCCATTAAACAAAGGAATGCTACATTTCATGCTCCAAATCAAGCACTTAATTTGATAATCTGAATATATAGAAAGAAGCCAATGGCAAAGAAGCGTGCATTTAGACAAGGGCATAAAACAGCTACTCATGACATATATTACTAAGATCAATTGGCAAAGTGAAATAATCATTTCATCCCTATATATACAACAAACTTCCAAAACTGCGCCCGGAGGAGCACAGTCCAGAAGGGGTGATCAACAGGTTAGTAGTCAACCGGCCACCTGCAGGAAGGGCTGAGCAAAAACATAGCCTTCACTATCAATACTCTACGACGAAGAACCAATCCCTTCACCAGCTTCGTTGAAATAATCTACCCCTCAATCTTCCGTCTTCGAGCCGAGAAGGGTTAAGCGCAAATGGCATCTTCATGCCAGTCATGCATGCACCATAAATAACAAAACACTGAATGCACCTTCCGAGGGGGCTCTTACTCCAAACCAATCAAAAATCATGTTAAAATCAACTCTCATCATCCACAGCACCAATATATGTTAGGTCTGTTCGTCTCACCCTTATTGCCCCTTTAAGCCAGCAAGTAGCTCGAAGATTAACATGGTCACCGTTTCCCATGATAGCCGTATTACTCGCAGACGGGCCCAATCCAGCACCATCTTCTAAAAGTGTCCAGGGGTCAACTTCCAAATCATTGTCTTGTTTCAACTTCCCTGGTGTGTTAGCTACACTTTTTGATAACGGAATCAAATTCCTCTGGGAGACATTCGAACTACCAGAGCTAAACCCAGGATTTGCAGTGCTGGGTTGAAAAGAAACGAGAGCAGAAAACGGAACAGATGGTGGCTGGCAGGACAAAGAACACTGCAAAGACGGAAGAAGTACTGGCATAGCAGCTTGGATTCGCCACCTGATGGTGTCTGGTAGTTGCACACGATCCAGGTCACTCTGAAACCAACGATCGACCATTAGATAAGCAAGATGAAAACTACATGTTAGCTAATTAATTAAATATCACAATTTAATAATTCCTGAGTAAATGATCATGGCTATTGACAGTGACAATCGAGAAGAGGGGGAAATTTCCTCGTTTGAAGAAATGAAAGGGAAAATCTCATCATACTCCACATGTCCAATGCTGTATAGTTGAAGCAACTTTGTTTTGTCAACTTATCCATTAAGGCAAGGGAAGTTCATGTTCTATAAATTTTGTGAGAAATTAATACGTAAGAATTAGAGTTATTTTAGTTTCCAATATTACAGTCAGCTTCCATACTAAACTTCCTGGACCTAAAGATTTATATTGCAATTAACTTCCCTTTTAAGTTTCTTATATAATTAGAGAGAAATAGACAAATTCTATCACTATCTGGATCTCTCGTCTTATTCAGCTTCAGTTAAAGTTTCCCTCCATTCTTGTCACAACATTTATATTAAAGACAATTTTAATTGTCAATAAAATATTTAAAAAAAAAAAAATCTGCATACAGCTACTCCCACTTAAATTCAATCTTTCCGCATTTAGTTACAATTGGTTTTATCTAAATTGTATTTGTATCTAGAAATTAAATAAGTATCTATTGCCCTTCAATGTCTTTTTACCTTGCTCCAAAATAAGTTGTCATTTTCTGAAGATGATTTATTAACTGCATTGTAAGGCAAGGAGCACCTAACAATTTTTGTCAAATTCAATATATTTTCCAACCAGTTTCTTATGGTAACTTAGACCTTAAATCTCAAATCAGAATAAATTCCCTAGTGTAACATGTAAAGACTTGGCCACTGAAAATTAAAAGCTGTGAATTAATAGGCTAAGTGATGTCAAACCTGCAAAGTCTCCAGTAACTCTCGATCAAATCCAGAAAATTCCCTGGCAGGTTCATTAATTGTCTTCAAAGGTTTTGACCTAAGCCAACTGGGAAGGGAATCACTTAACAATGCATGCAAAACCAACAATAGACGATCAAACAAACCCTCAACAGAAAAATCTATAAAAGCAGCAGAAGCAGCTTCAGAAAGTGACTCCGCATCCCTCCTCAACAAAGAATGCATAACATTCACTGATATGTCTGCATCCTCATACACAACCCGGCTACATAGAAGACGAAGAATTACAGAAGCAACAGTGTTTCTCATATTCCGCACAGAAGGCCCCCTGCAAAATTCAACATATGAAACTCACGTTATGATTCTAAATTTCTAAGTAACAACTATATTTTGTAATATCAAGATATACATAAATACACATCTAACAAAATAAGGTGTTAACTGGTTTCCAACACAAAGAAATGCTCAGGACCATTACGATGGAAAATGAAAACCTATTGTCATCAGCAAACAGCTGGGACCCATGAGGTTGTGGCGTTCAGACGCCTTATAAAAAATGTCAGGAAAACTATATTGCATTATCTCCATGTTATTTCAAGAAACTTTCAAGGGTTCCTCAATTTTGAGACAGCAAATGAGGTGAAGGTACAAGAGGCCCAATTCCAGAAACTTTTGCCCTGACAGATATCTCAGTAAACATTATCCAAGACAACATCATATTTGACTTAGCCATACTAAATATAACTATACCATAGCAGCAACAATTCAGGAATGAGAAAGTATCTGAAAAAGAGCATAACATCCAGCAAAGATAAAGAATCTAGTCATAAATTACCTATCCGTGCATAGAATAGGAAGAAACCTCATGAGTAATTGCAACCGTAATGACATTGAAGCTCGTAACGCTACAGCAGATGGTGGAGCAGAATCTGTAGCAACAACTGTAGCAGCTGTTGGTCGTCTGGATAACCCAGGGCTGCCACCTCTAATAGTTTTGCGGCTATTTACTTTATTTGTCTGACCTTCAATTCCAGGAGGAGTACTTCCAGCTGGCTTACTTGCCCCACGAGTAACTGCAGTTATTTGTTGCTCAATGTTATTCAACTGTTTGATCAAATCACTTGCAAAGGAATTGCGAGATTCTTCGGAGCTCTGATCAATGCAAGGAAGAATCAACCCTACAAGAGCCCTTTCTGTCACATGCTGCTGATTAATGCTTGTGTTTTCTGATTCAGACACATGAGAGAGCCCTTTTAGGGTCCTCTTCAAGTCCATGCCCTCTTCAACAACCTCTCCTTCTTCAAGACATGCAGCATCATACTTCTTTCTGTCTCCCTTGTTAGTCAATGCATCACTACCAGGACTACACCAACCCCAAGGCTCCCAAAACTGGGCTTTAACTGAAAGGCCTTTACTCTCAGCAATATTATTTAGCCTTTGCTTTATAGTCTTCCGACCCAAAAGGACATCTTGGCCCCCAAGGAACCATTTTGCCTGCATCAACATTGCATCCTCCAATGACCCAAAAAGATGAACTAGCTCTGAGAAAAGGGGTGCAGCATCGGGTCTGACCAGCAATCTTGTGAGTATAATTTCTATAAAATATTTCTCAATTTCAGAAGCAGAAGCGGCCTTCTCTGAACTCGGAGAGGACAGTTGTATAGCTTTGGCCAAGGACATGTCATGTGCCTCAAGTTTTTCAATGAGAGCTTGTTCATTAAGCAGCAGCCTGAGTTCAACCCACTGCCAGTGAAATTTGGCAGGTTGCAGAGTATCTAAAACATTAACAAGCTTATCCTGCAGCTTTGATTCACTATCAGTAAACCGAATTTTAGATTCAGTGTGTCCAGAAGTCCTGCTTCCATCCTCCTGTGTACTTTTTAACATCTTACAATCAATGATGGCATTCAGAAAAAGCCTAGCACGCAGAGGAACAAATGCCTTGGACTTTAAATGCATATCAGAGCCATTCAACTCTAGCAAGGTTGCAAATTCAACATCACTTGCATCTGCAGCCATAAGATCATAAAGACTCTGACTGTCTCTCAAACAGACTTCTCGAAAAGGCAGATGTTTCACTGCATCATTTATGGCCATTGTTAGAGATTGATACAGTTGATTTATGTCTTCACGAACTGCAATATTAGCATTCAGAATGAAGGGGCGCCACATAACAAAGGCAAATATTGAGTAGGCAGGCGGAAAGACTAAGCTTAAAGAGAGCATCCGCTGCATCCTTGAAAGAGCTATAATAGATGGTTCACCCAAGAGTTCCACTACTAATCCTTCACAGATGGTTCTGCAGTTCCCTACAAGCAATCTAAACCAATGCACATAAAGTTCAATAGAACTATCTGCCTTGAAAGCCCCAACTGTACGTGCATTTCCATTTGAATTGGATCTTATACTTCTCGCAAATTGTACTACATCCAGCCCTTCCTTTAATCTTAGAATCCTTACCATTCTTTCCAAGCTGGTAACACCATATATAATTGCACCAACAACAAGTGCAGAGACAGCAGCAGCAATTTTTGTTGCTTTCCCAACCACAACTTTATTAGAGTTGTTTTGTACATCATTTGAAATACCGGTACTACTATCATGGGCTTCAGGAGACATTTGAAACTGACCCCGGGATGCTTTACCAGGAGCAAAAACTCCAGCAAGAGCAGTAAAAGCTTCTGTTGCAAGAGCAATTTCAAATACACGGCTATGGCGCTCTCCCAGGGCTTCCTTAAGAAGGCACAGGCAAGTTATATGCATTCGCAGGAAGGGCCTGGCATAGTTCAAAGAGGTTGTAGCTGATGTGATATTTGAATGATTATTGCCAGCTGAAAAATCAAGCATCTTTGCTAATGTTGGGCCTACACTACCAACAATGGCAGAAACAGCAGAAGAGACCAAAGAAGGATCCCCTTCTTGTGCTGCACCACCAGTCTGCCTTATGCACTCAATCAGACCCACAACTATTTGATGAGCAGTTTGATATCCATTATCCCATTTTTCTACAGCAGGACCTTTTGTTGCACTAGCAGTAAAGGCTTTCCGCTCTTTCCCAAAAATATAGTGAATTGCCTCTTCAACATTACGCTGCACTATGTCTCTCATGCCCAAGCCTATTCTGGATAACCGGCCACCACTTATCTTTTGTCGGAAAAAATCATCAAGGTCCTCAATTCCTGCAGGCACTCCAAGTGGGATCCCCACCTCTCCATCTACTAATCGTCCAGACTCAAGTTCAGAAGAAAGTCTCTTATCACATGTTGCCTTAAAATTTTTCTCCCACTCAGCGACACTAGTCGCATTGCTATATTTTTTCAACAAATAACGCGCAAAAGCTAGGGCTCCTGAACCGGAAATTCTTCCATTAGATGCTACAATAGCTGCAGCACGGTGCATAGCAGCTGACAAAACTTCAGGAATAAGATCTGCTGCAGCAAGAATGTTCTCATACCTGAACCAAATGTAATGTATGACACTCAACATAGACTTTAGGGAAATTACTTCATATTTAAAAAATTCACAAAGAAGCTGTCCAACACAGTCATAAAGATGCAAAATCAAATATTCATAAATCACCGGTTCAATCATTATTTTACACAAATATATATATATATATATATTTTTTCTTCTAGTTCAAGGAAAAAGATAGAAGACATAAGAATATAGAAAAGGACATGTTTACATGTGAGATAAAAGGGGGTGGAAGCTTGCAAAGGTGTAAAAACCTCACCAAAAGTCCAGAAAACCTAAACATAGAAGAATCATTGTTTTGAAATTTACAATTTCCCACCTTTACATTTTCCAGTACAACAGTTCAAGTCATCAACTGGTAATCATGAAAATGTTTAAGCAAGTCTAAGCAGCAAAAGGGAAACAAACACAGCTACTTGAAGTAGAACATACAGTATATTACTTTTTAAGACTCAACAAGTTGCAAATCATCTATTACTCAGAAAGAGGACACCCAGCTACTAAAAAGGTAACAAACACAGGATCAAATATAGAGAGAGTGGATGAGGAACTACAGGAAAATAACAGATTAAGGTGCTTTACAATATATTTTGGCAGAGCTAACAAAGAAAAACAATATAATTGAAATTAAACAAGTGCAAACCTTCGCAGTGATGATAGCAGAAAAGCCTCTCCCACGTCACAAACTTGGCTTTCCACATTCCTTGGTAGCATCAGAACGTTCCTTCCACTATGAATTGTAGAACTGGGGCTATTGAGAACCCTCGGTAATAACCACAGAAGGAACTTGACAGCTGATACTAAATCATCAGAGATGTCCATCAAATAAAGTATAGCAGAAAGTTCATCCTCACCAAGTTTCCACCGTATTGAACTCCGATCATCCACAACAGCAAAAGGCCTACCAAACTGGCCAACTTTACCAACATTTTTTTCAGTCTCTTCAACTAGACGCCTAACTGAAGTCATCAACCAAACTGTTACTGCCCTTTTCTCAACAAAGCGGAGCCGTTTTAGTGTTTTTCCTATTGAAACAATATCCCCACATTGACTTGTTCGGTTTCCATCCACCGACTTTGGCATATCTCCATCAATGGTAGTTCTATGGTGAGGGCAGCTAACTTTATTCTCACATACGTGACTCGTAGATGCTCCTTGACTACCCTCAATTCTAGCAGCTGCAAGTTGAGCCAGACTTTGGGTTTTGCGCCCAGTCTTTTGCCGGCTCTTAGTAACCTGCTTGATTGGTTTAAGTGGTTGGTCAACTTTCACAGGCTCTAAAGATTTGAGCCCCTTCTTTGCCCACCATGTATCTTCATCATCAGATAGAACTGGAGAATGACCTTGGACAAACGAACTTCTTTCCTCACTTAATTTTTGTCTCTTTGTCTTTCTACATTCTTCACACCCAGGTGTGCCTTCCACAAGATCAATCTTGCTGTGAGGAGACCCAATAGGCCTTTTAACACTTCCTTGAGATTCATCCAATCCCTTAGAGCTCAAATTAGAAAAACTATTAGGTAGTTGTAACAGAACCGAGATGGCTTCTTTCATTTCTTCAGTATCAGTGCTGTTCTTTGCATTTTTTGAAGACAGTTTAGAAGGAACAGCTTTCCACTGATCAGTTGAAATTGTAGAAGCTCCGTCCTTTGTGGATGCTGGAAAGTTATTTGGAAAATTATTTTGCTTCAGACCAGATAAACTGGTACTATTAATGTCATTCAGATTATTGCTAAGAGGACAATGAAGTACGAGACGCCGCTCATTCAAATATATTTGCAAGGCTTCCTCAAGCTGCAGCCCCTCAACAAGGCCTGATTCTTCCAAAGCATCACGTATGAAGTGCCCAGGAAGTTGCTTCAAGATTCGGTGGTGTCTTTTCTGTCTCTCCAGGTCAACCATGTTTACATCCATATCCATGATCCCACTCACTATCAGCTGGCGCACATATGCCAAAGGGTAAAAGATACCTGCCCTTATTAGTTCCACTATAAACAAATGCAGACGTTGGAGACCTTCACCTTTATGTACCACATGCTGATCAATCCAACAAACTATGATATCATGTAGGAGGCCTGGGCTTTCAAACATAAATGAAGAACTTCTACTCCAGTCTCCATTTTTTGATTTAGATTTTACTTTTGATGCATTACCAATAAAAGTCCGAGTACTCTGCTGTCCAGAACTTTTTGCTAAATTACTGACTCCATGAATGTTTTCATTCTTTTGCCTTGGAGGATTCTGCATATCCCTCATCTTCATCTTTAAAATTCTAACTGCAACATGTACTTGAGAAAGATCTTTCCGACCTGTGAACTTTATGTCACAAGGGCGAGCAGTCCGAAAATCCCTGAAATCACATGTTGCCCACTCACAAAGGAAAAACACGGAATAAATAAGTGATGTATTCACAGTCCCAATCCACTTGAGTGATAATCTTAAGCAAGGACTGACTTTCCCAATCCAACCTTCAGATATAACCCCATCACAAATATCTTCAAAAAGTAACTTATAAGCTCCCCGTATATCACCCAACATAAGAGATCTATCCAAAACTTGAGCAGCTCTAGCCAAACAGTAACCTGGATAGCCTGGGTTTGCAGCTTTTGCAAGATCTTCTACATGTTTCTGAATGGATGAAACAACTTGGCCAAAAGCCAACGATTGATATTGCGCATCTAGCCCTTTACTTCTAAACATACACGCAACATCTTCTGAACCACTTTTTATCTTTCCTGCAACTTCAGATGCCTTTAGAACAAAATTCCCATCATTTACTGAATGTGAGACCACACAGGATGGTAAGGGAAAGCAATCCAAAGAAACAAAAGTATCTGGTGCTGCAAGTATTAAATACCGGAGCATCTCAATCAGAGCAGAAGTTGTATATGCCCTTCGGGAATTGTCAACTAGATCTGATCCACCAGGAGCAGGATCACGAATGATACGAAATGCTATTCCAGCAAGAGTGCGTACATATGTTTGAGAAAGAACAATATTTTCTAAAAAGCCATAAATAATAGGCAATAGGAGCTGCAAGATCTCAAGCATCTGTTTTTCCTGAAGGAGCAGAAAAGTCAAAAATAAAAATCTGAGGGGATGGAAACTGTGTAAAGAAGATAATGACTGACAAGCCAAAATAAATACCTTTAGCTGATTCAAAACCCAATCAATGACAAGAGAAGGAAGAATCAGCCCTTCAGCATGATGCCATTGGAGAAGCCGCACAATATACCACCATTTAAAATATAGTGATGGCTCTTCACCATCAGAAATGGACAATAATGGATCACTTCTGTGCTGCAGTGATCCAGCATAAGGCATTTGTGGTGATCGCTCTCGACTATGGGAAGTGAAAGGGGAAGTACTTTTTGAGAAAAAATCATCCAGAAGGGATTGCAGGTAATCAACAACATCTTTTGTCCAATGCTCGGTACGAGTCAACTGAGTCTTGTCAGCAGATCCAGAAGAAATACTGGCAGAACCAGGCCGAACCTGCAAAATTCAACCATAATCTAATTTCCATTATTAAAAAGACGCTAATCCGGGAAATAGTAGTCGAGCTACATAACAATACTGATGCATCCCACCTGATTGAGGTAAGTAACTTTAATAAACCAGGTTGCCCTGAGCAATGGAACATTATTCCTGATAAGAACTTCGAGAAGTGATTTCTTCCTATAACCATGAGGAACATGATCAGCCAAAGAACGTAATCGTTTGTGTTGTTGAGATAAGCCCTGTGACAAAAAATTAAAGGAGTTTCAGTAGTTCTAACAATAACAGTATAGCAGCAATACCCAAAGCCAATAACAACCATGTAACATTTGCCAAAGTTCTCAGAGATTTAACACAAATATCAACCAAAACCACAAGTGCTTGAGAAATTGTTTTCAGGAACCAATAGGACAAGGGTTCTTCTAAATTCATGAAACCATCAATAGTGTATAGGTAAATAGGCAGTACAAGACTAAGCGAACATTTTGGATATATCCATATGAGTACTCTGATTTCAGTGTGTTTCTTATAGCAGGATTCAAATTTTCTGTTTTATTTTGGATTATCCCTAAGAGAAGTCCAAACCACCCGCTCTAGTGTTTCCCCAGGATAATATTCTCTTCATAAATTATAGTAAGTAAATCATTCAAAACTTCCTCTTGATCAAAACTTCCCCAGGATATTATTCTCTTCATAAATTATAGTAAGTAAAGGGTCAAACAAACATATTCACCTTCACGGTCTGTGAATGCCTCAAGAGAGAGCAGGACACCCTATCATAATCAAATAGGATGGGGGAACCCAAAACCCCACAATCTTACCCATGAATAGCACAAACAAATTATATGATGGTTTAAATTTGTATTTACCAATGTTTCAACAAATTTTGCATTCTTTCAGAATTAATACAAGCCTTCAAGACAACTACATCCGAGAAGATATTTAATGAAACCAGTATTGACAATATAAAGAATGTTATTTTAATCAAATAAATCAAAAAAAAATAAATGGGACATGAAGTAAGTCCTCGTTGCTGTCTTGGAAAGCAACTCAAATTGCAAAAGACTTCCTTCTTTTTTCCCTCTTCCTCCAAAAAAGAAAAAAACAATACATATATGCGCCTAGTGGACTTCCAACCAACGAACTCATTCTTAACCACCACCCTGCTCCTTAAAGAAGGAAGAGGATCAGTCTGAGACCAAGAACAGATCCACCCTCCCAGAGATACAATATATTTATCAATATTTTCCTCATACACAATCAGTAAAAACCTCTCAGAACAATTGCAATACAGAGAAGTTAGACAAAGAAATGTAGGAATGAGCTTTTCACAGCATATACCTCAATCCATTTTTTCCGGTATTCTTCCCCACATGGCCTTAGCTCAGGGAAAATACCAGGCTTACTGAGTTGTGATCCTGAAAGAGCCACACCATAGACCTGACCAGCCTGTCATAATAAGAAATATTAAATAGATTAAAACCTTCACAACAAACTAGAAAATGTAGAACTCATTAAATTCACAGCAGATAAAATGGAAAATATATAAGGGACATATTGTTGCAGCATTATTCTCAGCAAGCATAAAAGATAACAAAATAAAAGTCATCACCTTCCGCTTCTGAACACGAGATTCATTGATGGCCCTTAGACGTTTCCTTATGGCCTGAAAAGAAGGTGGAATAAAGTATATAGGTACTTGCATTTTTAACCAACATTTATCTTTATAAAAACAAAGATAAATAGCATGGTCATAAATATATTGCAGAGACAAAAGAATTACCTCTTTGCAATTAAGAACAATTGCCTTGTTAAAATTTGTGACCTGGGTCAGTGAAATTTCTCTAGCTTCCTGACAGGCTCAGAAAGTATCACAATGTTAGATAATGGCAAATCAGAAAAAAGAGATGATTAAGTATCCTTGATTTGATTGTCAATTATTCATCATGTACAGGTAAATGTTAAAAATGTAGATTGTACCTCTTTCAATTTCCCTAAACAACAGGAAATCCAGACAAAAAAATTTCAAAAAAAAAAAAGAGTATCCTAAATGTAGTAACAGTCCAATTAACATCAGTACACAAATGGACACAGAGTTGTACAACCATAAATGCAGTCCAATTAAAACAAGAGCAGCACCATTCAAAACATCATTAGACAAAATTTGCATGTACAATACTAGACAAAACCAAGACAACTGATTTTGATATCACAACAGATAAAGTCATGTAACCACTCCCAAAAGCTTGAATTAAGGTGTAGCATCAATTGGTAAATGGAAAAATGAAATAAAATGAACAGCATCAAAACTTGAATATATTGAGTCTGCTGCAACATATTGAAGAAATTAAATTGTTAAAAACAAGAATTGGAGAAGTATTAGGTATGTGTCTACAATTTTTTTTTAAATAAATCAGAAAGTCCATTTGAAAGTAAATCACCGACAATAAATGCCAAGATATGGTTTCAATATAGAATATATTCAAAACTTCATGAAATAATCAATAAATAAATAAGCATAAAACAAGCACCCACCAGCAAATCTACCACTTCATATTATCTTATTTAATATAATTAAAAATTCACCAAAAAGAAATTTTAACAATCTACCTCAAGGCCCTCAACTGTCTCTTTATATCCAGATTGCACATACTCTCTGGTCAGAGTCTCCTCAGGGCAATTTGGAGTTTGGGGGTGAAAGTCTGGTGGCCCAAGTCTGAAATTCAAATATTGACATTAAATATTCAAATATGCAATAACAAAGATAATAGGGACAGAAGTACGCTATAAACAGGTTCTATTATGAGCAGGAACTACCTGGAGTTTAGAGGCTCTTTATCGCACCTCAACTTGTATGGCGTTAGCTGCGGTTGTCGCCTGCAAATACAAAACCCGTTTGTTGATTAGACGCATTAGATCACTGATTTAGCATATTATATTTTTAAACCATGTTATTACTAAGTACCAAACAAACGAGATAAACTAAAAATCAAAGTAACTTTTGCAATATTAAGTCAAAGGAACATAAGAAATGTTCCAAAGGCAAATCACAATTGAACTCCAAATGCAATCCTTATAAACTAATTGGTTGGCTTAAATCACAGATCTACAACGTATGCATTCTCAGTCTAACATCTATCTGAAAACTCAAGAAATCCAAGTTATAGTACCTAAAACAAAAAACAAAACTCTTTGCATCCATCCCTATGCCAAAACAACCTACCTCTGCCAATAATTACAGGTTTCCCCTTCAAAGGGTTGACAAGAGGAACAGAAAAAGATAATTAGTGGCACTTTTTCTAGTCTAATGATATAAATATATGATCAATTCTAATTTGGAAGTTGAAATCGTCTTCAGGCAGTATTGATCTAACAGACTTAAGGAAGACGTCTTTTCATTTATGAGCACAGCCAGTGAGCAGAAATTTAATTTAGGTAATGACAAAGCAACTTCATATTACAACCATCTACCATGCTAAAGCCAATGAAATGCTTAAACTTATTCATAATATAACCAATCCAACAAAAAGTACACTTCAAATTCATTGATATATTAAGGAGAGAATTTATAAGTTTTAAAAATATCCCATGTAGGCACTTGAACATTTTCTCCACAAATTAAGTCCATGATGATAAATATTTATTTGTTCCAACAATTTGAAGTAAATCAAGCTCTAATGAAAAACAGAAGTTTGAAGGATCAAAGATCCAAAATAGGGAAGTAGCAAACTTCAGCTAGATAATAAAGAACCAGCATAATTGAAGAAACAGATCTGAAACTTTTCAACACAGGGATCTTCTTTGCTAGTTGCTACCATGGATTAAAAAAATTCCCTTTTTTTTTTAAAAAAAATTCTGACCACCCAAGCATAGCATCAATAGTAGATACATTGGTAAATTGGGAGGAGGCACACCAAAATTCTTAAGCATTTAAAAGCATTAAGAACTAAAAGTAAAAATAAATTCAGGATAGAATATTCCGATCAGTCAAAAAAAATAACCTGCCACAAATTTTCACAAGTTTCAAAATTAAGTAAATACAATCACAGTAGCATTGTCACATATAATACAATCACAATTACAGGGAGAAAACCAGTTGGTAATAAGATTTTAAGGACACAATGTCAGCATGACCAAAGGTCTCGTACCTTGAATTTATCGCGTAATTAGCTGGCAAGGAAGATGATTCGGATCTTCCGGTGTCCCTAGCTGAAGGACCACCTATTGCACTGTTATTAACTGCACTAGTGCAGCTGCCAGCATGATACCTTTGCATTTCCCCCAACTATCACCAGCATACTGCCCCCAGCATCAACACACAAGTAGCTGAGATAGCTAGAAGGCATCATTAACAATGTTCCAAGTCATTTCCAATCAAAGCCAAATAAGTGCATTAAATATATATATATATATATCCTTAGCACGCAAAGCACAGTAACCAAGGAACAATTTTTAATTGAAAAAACGATTGACTTTGTAACATTAAACCGTAGCAACCAAATTTATGTATTGTTGGATCTCCTTTAACAGCTAAAGGATATACACAGAAATCCTAATACACCAGAAATCATATATCCCAGAATTGAGACACACCGTAAGGACCACAAGAAGGACCGCCAACAAATATCAAGAAACATAATCTAAAGAATGCAACTCAAGGGCTGCTACTATGTCTCCCATAGAAAAATAAATAAATGTATCGTATTTATAAAGTGTATTTTATCAAAATATTCTGTGGCCTTCAAAAGAAACTGAGATGTTAAACTATGCTCCACACTGAGTCCCATTTTAGCAATATCTTAACGTAGCCAGGATCGAGGTGCAGAGAATAAATGAATAAGTTGACACTTTAATGTTAAAATTAAAGTTAAAGTCCACACCCCATGTAAATCCAAATTAGTTTTCGAGAAAAGGTGCAGACACAACCAACCAATTTTTAATTTTATGTAGAGATCCTCGAATGCCCCACATTTGTCATCCAAATGGAAATATGATAACACTGATAAATTAGTCAATGAAATATTGGATATTGACACGGAGTAAAATTATAAAAAGTCAAAACCTTTGATCATTATCTATCTATAGAGGAATTAAAACATATAAAGTATACTTATATGAAGTGGTGCTACCCTGAACTAAAATCTAAACTTCTCGCCAGCATTTAGGGGATGCCAGAATTTAATTTATAACTCCAAGCCGTATCTTAACTGGTAAGTAACAAGCGACAACGGAAAGCTGCAAAAATTACTCAAATCACCTCCGATCCAGAAGCCTACGTCCATAACCCATAGGAAAAATACCCTGGATTTGAAACCTTGTCCCTGCTAACATAAATCGCCTAGTAGCTCATATTACGTTTGAACTAACTAAAGCACAAAATGAAACTTCTTCAGGTGCAAAGAATGAATTGCAGACAAGCCACTCACTGAATCACCAATAAATTTCAACTTCAAATTAAATCCAAGCTTTCTACACGATTCCGGACATATTATCGCACAACCCAATGAATCAAATCTAATGCGAGATAACCGCCGAAATTTGAAGTTTTGAAGCACGATCCAAAACTAGGGTTTTTCGACGAATTATAAATTTCAACTCCAGAAATGCGCGCGGAAGCTAATTGTGGAGCTAGAGATTGGGCCTTTGACGTGAATAAAACTAGGGTTTTGATTGGCAATTCCGCGAACACGCAATAACTTTTCAATAATAATGGGAACAAAATTAAAGATTAAAAAGGAAAGTTAGGTGCATACCTTGTGAGAAATTCGGAACCCTGAGATAAACAGAGGGAATGCACTGTGGATAGAGAAAGTAAGAGAGAGAAACGAGTTACGAAGGAGAAGAAGGGTCGCGGGCTATGAGGGCTTTGACTCTTAGCTTTGCTGATGATGACGACGATGCCTCTGTTGCTTCCTGTGATAGAATAAATGGAGAATAGGAGGGATCCAGTAATTATTAAACATTATATATTATCTGTGCTCCTTCTTCCTATTTTGCCCTTGTAACTATCGTGTTATTACCCTTGTACCTATAAGATGGAGCACATTCAAAAGGAGTAAAATGGTCAAACCAGCTGCATATGCCATCCACGGAAGATCCTAATACCATGTAATGTTTCATTAACGATTCGGTCACCTTATATATGCATATATAAGTGCACTATCATATATATAAAATGTACACTCATAAGGTCATCAAGTTTCAAAAGAAAAAACATTGAAGAAAAAAAATAATTTATTAAGGATTCAAACACCGGAAATATTCTTTCAATTTATTAACTCAAGTAAAGTAGAAATTTACTTTTGCTTTTAGAAATTACATATTTTAACGATGGAACTTTTAAATTTTAGAAATATATAAACTTGATTTTTAAATGATATATATTTTAATTATTTCATTGTTAAATATTAAAATATACTATTCAATCCTTTGATTTTTTTAATTTACTAATTAAAAGTCTTTAGATTAATGAGTGAATGAAATAATAATTTTTTATAGAATGAATTATGTATTTTTAAGATATAATAAATAATTGATACATGTATCTTTTAGAATTAAATTGTTTGAATGTGAATATGATTTTATTGAGAAATTTACTAGGTAAATTTTATTTCATTTTAACCATTTATTTCTAAACAACTCATGTCCACGTACGATACATACAGTCACGTAAACATTTTAGATTAATAATCCAATTTTTTTTTTTTGATATAGGAAAAGGATTCCTTCAACATAGAAGAGTCCTATTTCTTAAATCACAAGCCTTCAATTTGACAATTGATGATCCTATTTTTTTGTTCTTTTTTCTTTTTGAAAAAAAATTTAAATCATGAACAGTTGATTTTGAAAATTGATGTCTATGATTAAATAGGATGCTTTTGTAGTAGATCTTGTTCCCTTTTTATATACCTACAAACCACATAAAAAGAAGTGGTTTGGCCATTATTTTCTTCTCTCCTCATATTTTTTTCCATTTTTGTCTTCTACAATTCTTCCTCCAGCATGCAAAACCATTTGAAAAAGGTAACTATCAAACTTGTTAAGTTTCATACTAAATCTTCACTAGCATCTTTCAAACAAAGATTTGAAGGTCTAATTTACCGCTTATGGTACTTTACAATCTTGTTAAATTTCATACTAAATCTTCACTAGCATCTTCCAAACAAAGATTTGAAGGTCTAATTTACCACTTATGGTACTTTACAATCCCTTTAACCAATATGCTTAATTTGGAATTAGCAATATGATTGAATTGTGAGGAAGAATGAGAAGAAACAAATATGAGGAGACAGAAAATTAGTTGACTTCTTATGTAGCTTATTGTCTTGTTATATTAATTAGTTGGATTTGAGTTGTTAGTCTAAATTGCTTATGTGGCTCTGTATTATTCATAGATGTGAGTTGTTTAGGAGTGAATGGTTGAGATGAAATGAATTTTACTTGATAAATTCCTCAACAAAATTTAAAAGATCCACTTCTAAATTGTATATCTTTAAGAACCAAGACCAAATGGCTAAGGCAAAAGTAAAAGATTATAACTCCTCTAAAGTAAAATAAAAGTAGACAAATTTGTACACTTATTGTTTTGAAGAATAAAAGGTTATAATTTATTTAGATATTGTTGTTCCAACTTAATATTTGTTTCATAAATAATGGATGAGGTTTTTTTGAGGTTATTCGAAATGCTTCGCTGGTGGAAGAACAAGGGCTAGGTCAAATTCATAAGTTGGTTAAGGCTTTGGGCTCATGCAAAACAACCGTGGCTTTGACCGTGGCTTTGTGGAGTGAAAAGAAGTTTCCAAACAACCTTAAACATATGAATGAGCTTAGATATCAACTAATGAGGGTTAAGGAGGGTGAGTGGACTCCCAATAAGGCTTTTCATGCCAAACTCATCATTCAACAAATGGAAGAGAAGTATTGGGCTCAACGGCTCATATCGATTGGTTTAGAGAAGGTGACAAGCATACAAGATTTTTCCATTTGACTACTATTCAAAGCAAGAATAGGAACAAAGCTCCAAGTCTAGAAGATGAATGGGGAGAATGGATGGAAGATGAATAGAAGATATCAAATAGTTTTTTGGATTTTTATAGAAAGTTCTTTGAGTTAGTTGGACCAAGGAATTTTTCTTGTCACATTCCAAAATCAGGCATGTGACTAGCACGAACAATGAATCTTGTCTCATCATCGTAAACCTAACCTGGCCATTGCCCCTAAACCTAAAGTATCCACACATAGTTTAATTTACATATATGTAAACAACACTTTATGAAGAAAGGGGAAATAACATTTCATTTCTTTTTAAAACATTTGCATAGATCATGCTTTATCAGTTCACACTTGTCTTCATTTTAAAGAACATATATTCATCACACGTTGTCAGTAAACTTCATTGATGTTTCAATACATCTAAGTCCATACAATATTTCTTAAGACCACCTACTCGATTACAGAGCCGTCTAGAATACATACAAATGAACATATAAAATATCATACCCTGAACAATGAGGCGTAGAATCGCGAATGTCTCTAGCACGCAAAATTTTCTCTATACCTAAAAGGGTGGAGGATAGAGTGAGTACATCAAACTCAATGAGAAGACCTTACATTACTGCAACAACACATAAATATATAGATATACTATATTTACACACATACCTATGATTATGTATATATTAACTATGACACTGCAAACTTGTGCATGCAAAACATGGAAACACATTCATATCATTTCACATAGTACATGATCACATCATTCAATCCATACATCAACAAAAGTCATAGTATGGGTACATAAAAGTATACATGGACATATAAGCATCTACAACTAGTTGTGCACACAATTTAGCAAGGACATCTCTTACATCCATGATGCACAGAGGTATTAACCACAAGAAATACATATGTCCATCACGTTGCACAACCACAATACAATGCTCAAACATAAACCACAATACAATCATCATGTCATATAATCATGCACAAAATGAAACAAAACCTTGTTTCCAATTTATCAAATTTGTTCCTATATTGAACTAGATAATATTATATGATTTATTTGACCAGGAAAACAATTTTAAAAAATTTCAAAACTTTCTAAATTAGATTAGTAAAATGCCAAGGACTCCTCCTAAAAATTTCAAAATTTTTGGACTTCATTTCATAACCCAAAATACATAAAAATAGAAGTAAATATAAATTGTCATTTTTTCATACAACAAAACAAATCTTTCAAAACAATCCCAAAACCTCTCTTTTCAAGGGTTCAAGGGTTCCATGGGTTCTAATGCTTCTTCCATTGGAATATTTCCTATCTAAACAACACATTTTCAACAATTATAGCTTTCAAAATCACACAAAAAATCGGGTCTTGCAGTTCTTTCCTAAACCAAAAAATTTTAGGAAGTAAAGGTTCCATGCTTCATACTCACTAGAACCAACTTATCTCCTAAAAAATCTACAAATTTCCTATCCTAAAATGATCAAGATACTTTGAAGAAGGCTTGGAACCATGACCCAAGCTTCAAAGATCCATTTTGACACAAATTTCTTACCTATGGTTTCAACCAATGAAAAACAGAGCAAGAAGGGAATTTAAGAGAATTCACCTTGCTACAAGGTTGCTCTAGTGGATGAAAGGTCGTCATATAACTGTCACGACCCGAAAATCGAGCCCAACGAACGATATGACACCTACACAACTGCAAGCTTAAATTTTCTCAATCTAACCCAACTAATATACACTACATCCTAGGTGGCCTACCCCGATTACAGAACATACTAGATAAAATAACTTAAAAACAAATAAAATTACCTTACTTCGAGCAATGGAGAGATATCCTTGATCCGCGAAACATCAAGCTAACCATCCTTCTATACTAACAACTGTGAGAGGATAAGTCTAATCCACTGACTCACCCAAAATAGTCCTACTCTACACAAACATACAAATATGCATGCTAAAAGAATATATATAGCTAAATGCATTCGTATCATTGAGCCCACCCACACAATTCCCTTAGCACAAGACTCTAGTACCAAAAATATACAAGTTTGACTATAACCTATCCCGAACCATATACATGCCACCCTTAACCCCTCATTGGGGTCACATGCATATACCTAAGTGTTCTACACAAACACCATCATACACAAACATGACAATCACAATACGACATACACATTCCACATGCCCCGCATAGGTCTAAGTCCCTATGGGAAATTCATTTAGGCTCTGTTCGGTAAAATTAACTAATAAACTAGCTAAAAGCTTATAAGCTAGCTTATTGAATTAGAAATGTCTAGTAAAAATAACTGTTGAAATAGTTGAAAAGTGTAAAATAACATAAAAGGATATATATTTTATAATCCTACAATAATACAAAATAAACATATCATTTTTTAATTAAATTGATTTAAATTATTATATATATAAACTTCATTAAAAAAATATTTTTGATTATATATTTTATATATATAAATAATATTATATATATATAATAATAATAATATATTATTTTATATTTTATAATACTATTTTATATTTTATAATATTATTTTATATTTCTTAATTAAAATAATTTAAATTATTATATGTAAAAAATTTATTAAATATATTTTATATATATATAAATATGTTTTATATATATATAATATTTATTTATATATTTATATATATTTTATTATATATATAATGTATGTGAGATAAGAGTATAATGAGCATTTTCAAAAATAACAAGAGTAAAAAAAAAAGAAGAAAAATATAAAAGCTATGAGCTATTAACTACAAAATAACATCTCAAAATAAGTTATAAACTACTAAATAAGCTTATTTACCGAACACTTCTAATGAGCTTATAAGCTAGTCAAATAAGCTATAAATTAGCTTAAATAGTTTGCCGAACACAGCCTTAGAAGCCTCGTCAACAAGGGGTTTCATCCCCATCGAAGTTGTGCTCAACAATATCATTACACAAGTTTGCATTCTTATGATTATGTTTCTCAAGGCTTCATCAACATAAGTCTCCATTTCCACAGATTCGTCGCCAAAAATGTGTCACATGGATCTACATCTCCATGGACTAAATCTTTTCCAAACACACACACATCATTCACATATAATCCCCAAGCAAATCCCATCACAACAATTCCTAAACCAAGTGAATACATCATTGGCAAGTCACCTAATGGGAGAACGTGATAGCCCTCGCTAACCTTTCTCTCTTGAGCTCCACCTTACCATAATGTTACATCTAAGGAAGATTATGTAGCCTACTTGGGTTTCCTCACCTAGGGCCCACATTACTGTCCTACATATGACCTCATGCAATTTCGTATGCCAACTTACATCACACCCCATACCCAAGTCAATATCATGTCGCCCTTACTAAGCATCTAACTTATATGCAATTTTTTTTTTACATTCTTGGACTTACTCGTGGGTACATCCATATGTTCTCACTCACACACATATACATATATATATGTACACATGCTGAATTAGTTCCCATTCGAGTAATTTATCAAAGACATAAATTATTACAATATGTTCTTTACAAATATATATACTTGACATACAATTGAAATGGTAGCACCAATACCATTTCCATCTATATCTCATAGATTCCAAACATTTCAACAATTTACAAACATACATGAAGTGATTATTCTACTTTTAATCAAACAATGGCTCATGCATACAAACATATTCCATCAATTCAACACATGCTAAACATATGATCATTTGTTATATAATTGCATGTTTTCACAATTCTAGGAAACAAAGTCCTAAAAGTAAAACAACCAAAGTAAGGCTTGGTCCTTCACCTAGATTTGAAGCACTTCCAGCTCCCATAAATCACCTCAACCAAAAATCAAATCATATTCAAACCTACGGGGCATCAAACACAGGACTCAGCACATAATCACATGGGAGAAAAACCATGTTTAGGGCGCCACAACACTCCTAAGCCACCCCCAAGGCATCAGGCTTGGGCGCCTAGGCCTGATTGGCCTCAAGTCCCCTTATAGGTGGTGTTATACCTGGTGCCTTGGCGCCCCACTCTGCACCTACATGATCTAGCATTGACTCTTCACCAAATTCACCCAAATCTTAACTATTTTTCTTGATTTCTTCCATGGATTTGCATTATGGATGTTTAAGGAATATTTTAACACCAAAACCCCCAATTAATTTTGTGATTCCAAGATTCAATCATTAAATTCTCTCTAAAACCCTAACTTTTCTTTCTAACCTTTTCTGCTCTATAACTTCACTTCTAAACATGATTAACCCCTCAATTCTTGGTTTTAATTCCATTGTCAAGCATCAAGGATGATTATTAAATAGTACCCAAGCTCCAAATTCCACAAACTAACTCATTCCCACCCAAAAATGCACAAATCCAAACATAGGAAAGAAATTGAGAAAGTGGAATACTTACCTTAATTCCTTGTTTTTCCAATGATGGTTAGTTGCCAGAGACCCACCACGTCATCGGAGAATGGTTGCCGAAAGCTTAGGTGTTGAGCTTGAGTGGAGGGAATTGATGGAGGATGGAAAGAAATGAGAGGAATGAGGGGGCATATGAGGTGAGGGAGAGAAATTGGGAGTGGAAGGGGTATGGCCCCATATATACACCCATTATGATGAAATTACTATTTTGCCTTTCATAATTTTTCTAACTCGGGTATTTCTCATACTCGAGGTACCACATAATTTTTCTTATTACATTTTAGTTCCTCCTTAGACTTAATAATCATCGACTCCCTCGATGTCACGTATACACTCCTTCAATTCTTTGTAACTCATTATTTTATACATCTTGCCATTTTTAATCTTATATTTCCTTCTCGAATAAATGAAAAAATTTCCCCTACACCAGATTATTCATTAAAACCCAATTAAACTAAAACTTGAGAATCGTGGGTATTATAGTAATATCCCAAGTTTAGCACTTCCTTAAGATTTAAATGTGTTTAAGTTAAACAAAATGACTATGGCAAAAGCAAAGGTGACTACAATGAAGGTGAAGATGACTGTGGCTGTGACGATTAAGAAATCTAGAACTACAACGGCGGCTATGATCGTGACTGAGAAGACTACGGCAAATGAGACCACGACGAAATTGGTGAATGAATCTGAAAAACGCTCCAGAAACCTCTGGTACAGATCTTTCCATCGGTGACAATGGGAAAGATCTCTTCGTTCCAACTGGGAAGGCGCCCTCACCTCTCAAATCCTGACTCATCTCTGATGGTCCTCCTTTTTAGCCTCTATTTCAACCATAAATAAAGGAAGCTCAATACCCTCTAAACCTACTGCTCAATCCTTCAAGGATGCCCTGTGCAATGAAATCGACTCTTCTAGAGTCATCACTCCAATTATTGAACCACCACTCCAACCGCCTCTTTCCTCCTTATCTTGTATCGTTGAAACCCCAAATATCTTCATCCTTGATCAACTTCATAACTAATGGCTAAATGCATTGATTGTTCAGACAACTATAAGCATCTTGAGACCATTTATCTGAAAAAATGTCTTCTCAACATGTGGAAGCCATCTTGGAAACCATAAATTCAACATCTAGCTAAGGGTTTCTATATCGTGCACAACCTTAGTGCGGATGACAAAGTTCATATCCTTACCTCTCTATCGTACATTGGAAAAGACTTGTTACTAATTCAATATTTGAAATCAAACTTTAAACCATCTATTGGATCTGGTGTCCATTTAGGTTAAATTTCCTCTATTGTCGGTAAAATACCACTTCCCAAATTCTCTCATCGACATTAGGAATCTTCTCGACCGTATGGTGGCGTTAGATGCTTGACATACTCGTACTTTGGAACTGATCTCAACTAGGATTTGTATTGAAGTGAACATCCTTGACAATCCTCTGTCCACAATCTCCATTAATGGCATCCACCAGGAGGTAATACTTGAGAACTTGTCTTTTTTTTTTTGCTTCTATTTTTTCTTTTTGTGGTATCGATAAACCATCTCTGGTTTTGGTACCCCCTTCTTTAACCTCATCTAAATCTATATGCGCTACCATCTCCAGTGATCGTTTTCCCCCATTCAGAATGCATTAATCTTGAAAATTTGAACTCTAATCTTAATACCTCTTTAATGCTTTCTGCACCCACTCAAATCAAAAATTTATTACCCCCTTTCCTCATAACCAGGTTAATCATAACTCATCCACATAATTAATCTCACCATTCACATCTTGTCAACTCTTCTCACTCCTTAGCCTCAGTTTTTGCCGATCCCCCTAACACATTAAACACCTCAGCTATTCCTTCATCCCTTCCAACCATTCCTTCTAGGAGCTCTTCACCTTCTACCTCTATCTCCATGAATGGAATTGATTCCCCCTTCTTTCAAAATCCCGCTCCTCTGAACTATATCCCTCGAGCTCTCAAAGTAATCATCATAAGATAAATCAACCACCTATTAGCTTAGTTGCCAACATAAATAACCTCATGACTAACCTCAAATGCACATCTTCTGCTTCTGCAAATGAGATTGATTGCCTAGTGTTTTCCCTGCTCCCATCCAACAAATCAAAATAACCTCTTGAGGATGAGTTCAGAAAGCTTGAACCTCATTCCAAACAGTCCCCCATGTCTCACCTGTCTCCAAATGCCCTACCATACTTTCTATTAGTATAAGCAACCTTTCCCGATCAACCAAACCAGCTAAATCCTCATTTGTACTACCTAGTAAGCCAATAGTCCATAGTCCAGAATCACCCTGAGGAACCTCTACCAGAAGAACATTCTTATGACCCCACTTTCAGCCACCTTTTACCAAAATCATCTTCCCAATCACTTCCCAATATTCCTGATGCCTATCAGTCTGATCATGAGGACTGTTCCACTCCTTCTCCTTATCTCACACATTTCGATGCATCGCCAGGGCATGATAGTGGATGTATACGAGACAATGAGCATATCCACTCTCACCAGCCCTCCCCAAGGAACCTCCGAAATGGTCGTTTCTAGAGGTGTCAAAGTGGGCCAGCCCGGCCCGTTCGGGCTGGCCCGCTTGCGGGCCAAGGAAAAGTGGGCCGGGTTGGCTCGGCCCACTTTTAAAAACGGGCTACATTTCGTGAGCCCGGCCCACTTTTAGTGGGCTGGCGGGCTAAACGGGCCAGCCCGCCAGCCCACTTTTTTTTTTTTTTAAATGTTAACATTGTAAAAAAAATTTTGACATTTAAGCTTAAGGAAATTTTTGACATAAAAGTTATATCAATGACAATAATTCAATATCCACTTCCTAATTAGTTGTCTATTTGTCTTAGGCAATACAACAATAGGCAAAATAAAACAAACCACATATCTACTCCCAAATCCATTAACATTAAGTGCAACATTCAAAAGTAAAGACAAATAGACAATACAAAATCATCAATTCTTCATTCTCCATTATCCAAAATCATCCAAGCTGCAACATTAAAAAGAAGAAGAAATTAGTTAAAAAAGAAGAAGTTTCAAATCTCAAATAATCAAAATTATGCAAAAGTACCTTTGCAATGCAAACATCAATCATCATTCATCCTTAATGTCAAGACTCAAGAGGAACATTAGAAGCCTTGTTAGCAGTATCATCATCATCATCTTCATCATCTACATATAATTTATAAAATTAATCATATTAAAGAATCATCATTGGCTATTAAATAATTTTGTATAAATAAACGTTAAATATATTATTACCTTTACATTCAAATCCTTGCATCCAATTACGGGCACATATGAGTGCTTGAACATTTTCCGAAAGGAGGGAACATCTATACTTAGTCAAAACTCGTGAGCCAATACTAAATGAGCACTCACTAGCTACTGTAGTGATCGGAATACTTAATACATCACAAGCCATCTTGGAGAGACATGGAAATCGTGCATGATGATCTCTCCAATAATGTAAGACATCCAAGTGCTCATAAAATTGAGGCTCCAATTTTGGCTCTTCTAAATATGTATCTAACTCAGACTTTGTAATAATATTAACATTTTGACTTGAGAAAGTAAGATATTCCTGCAACATAGAAACTCAAGCATATTATCAGTATTCAATAAATCCAAAATGTTTGAACTAGGTTGATGAAAACATCAAGAAATTGAATTTGATTAATCAATTGAGAAATACTTACACCAAAGACATTGATTTTTGGCTTTGTTTGTGAGCTACTTGCTTGAGTAGGTAGAGGATGTGCAGACAAGCTTGAAGTTGAACAAATATCAGAACCTTTCTTCTCATAAGTAGAAAAAAGGTTGTACATCTCTCTCTTTATGTGGTCTAACTTGTCCTTCCAATCCATAGAATTAATTTTTGAATAGCAATATTGAATCATTTCAAATTTCATCCTTGGATCAAGCACAGAGGCAATGGCAAGAATAACATTGTATTCACTCCAATACTTGTCAAATTTCCCTTTCATTCTTGTTGCCATATCTTGAATTATGAAATCATCACTATTTTGAGTTTCCTTTAACAAACGTTCTATCGTCCATATTTGCATAAAGTACAAATTCGAAGTGGGATAAGATGATCCAGAAAATAAATTAGTGATGATATAAAAGGGAACCAGAAAGTTATAGATCAATTCACCTCTCCTCCACTCCTCATCCGATGGATAAGTCAAATAATTTTTATCATGCAATGTGAGACTCCCAAAAGCACGTCGGTACTTCAAAGCACTCTCTAACATGACATATGTCGAATTCCATCTAGTGGGAACATCTAACCGTAACCCCGCACTAGTGTCAATGTCTCCCACTTGCTCCACACACTTGGCAAACATAATTTTTCTTGCTTCGGAACCTTTCACATATTTGATACTCTCCCTAATTTGGTGTAAACCATCACTACAAGCTTTCAACCCCTCCTGAACTATCAAATTCAATATATGTGCACAACACCGTATATGGAAGAATCGGCCATCACATAACAAACTATTTTGCAATGATAGATGTTGTTTCAAAACATTTTGCATGCTGTCATTTGCAGAAGCATTGTCCAAAGTCAAAGAAAAAACTTTTCTATCAATTCCCCACTCTTTCAAGCATGTCAAAACTTTCCCGGCTAACTCTATACCGGTGTGTGGAGGCTCCATT
This sequence comes from Biancaea sappan, assembly GCA_037074585.1. Classification (NCBI taxonomy): domain Eukaryota; kingdom Viridiplantae; phylum Streptophyta; class Magnoliopsida; order Fabales; family Fabaceae; genus Biancaea; species Biancaea sappan. The sequence goes on along the minus strand of CM073499.1, from coordinate 26,322,511 downwards.
TTACAGAAAGCAAGAATTTTACTATTTAATTTCCAATCATCATCAACATAATGAGCAGTTAAACATATAAACCCTTCAACTCTATAAGAAGTCCAACAATCCGAAGTTAAACAAATTCTACTAGGACTCTTAGTCAAATCTTGTTTTAGCTCCTCTTTTTTTTCAAGATAAATATTCCAAACATCATTCATTGCAGTATTTCTAGTATAAGATTTCGCATCCGGATTCAATATTCTACAAAGCTCCCTAATCTTATGATATTCAACAAAAGAATATGGGAGGTCATGTGCAATAATAGCCTCTGCCATAACTTCCCGCATACGTTTGTTATCAAGTTGCCTAGATCTCAATCTTCCTTGTTCATCCAACATCATTACTCCAATATTGTGATATTTAGGAAGAGATACACATTTTGGAATATGACGCAACAAAGTCGACGTTCCATATTTATTGCTCCCAATTACATACTCTTTACTACATCCATTACACCTAGCCTTTTCCTTTCCATTAACAACACCAATTTTACTGAAGGACTTCCACACATCTGATGTAGTGACTTTAGCTCTTTTAGCCTTAGGTTGTACCTCATCCTCATTTGAATTCAAAACATCTAAGGGGTATAAATTTATTTCAACATCATTACCAACACTATGATTGTCACTAGGAGTAGGAGTAGGAGTAGGAGATGACATTGCTGTAAAGTTCAAAACCAAACTAATTTTTAACTACACATATCAACCAAAATTCAATTAAAACTTCTGTCTATATCAAAACCGCTTGTAGGCTAAATTCAGTGCAAATTAAATATAGTGCCAGAAGAAATAGCTTTAAAGGAGTTATAGTAATACTACTGCTACTGCCGATGAGGAAATTGTCACCTGGTCAGAGAAACTTCTTGCAGGCCGACGATGAGGAATCAAGTGGAGAACTGGAGAAGGACGACGCACAGTCGCACATGTCGCGACCAGGCGCAGAGACGATGAATCGATGATGCCTTTCACAGTTTTGCCTACTGCTACTGCCGACCGATGCTATGGCTGTCGCGAACTCGGGATTTGTGGAAATGGTTGTGGCTGTCGCATCGCACAAAGGACTGGAGGAAGCTGATGCCGTGGCTGTCTCGAACTCGCAATTGTGGAAGTGGTTGTGGCTGTCGCACCTCGCACGAAGGACCAAAGAATTGGAGGGAGGAGGCCGATGTCGGCTGTCGGCTGTCGCGAACTCGAGATGGAGGCTGTGTATAATGTGTGTGACTGCGAACTCACAATTGTGGAAGTGGCTGTCAGCTGTTGCGAACTCGGCTGGGCTGCTCCTGCTCTACGACTGTGACTGCGACTCTGCGAGACTGCCTTCGGTTTGGGTTTGGCCGATTGCTATGCTAGGGTTACTTAGGAATTAGGATAGGTTACTAAAGAGTAAAGTGAAGACTTGGGAGTTGGGAGTTAGACACACACAGTCAGTCAGTGTCAGTCACACAGGGGAGAGGGCTCACGCACTGACGCACACGACAGTCTAAGTGAATGAAAAAAAATTGAAATATTTTTAAATAAAAAAATTTGGTGGGTTCACGGGTTGGCCCGCGGGTTAGGCGGGTTAGCCCGCCTAACCCGCGGGTTAAGTGGGCCGGGCCTAAAAAACCCGACAAAAAACGGGCCTTGATTTTCAAAACCCGGCCCACCAAAAAAGTGGGCTAAACGGGCCCAGCCCGGCGGGCTGAGCCCGTTTTGACAGCTCTAGTCGTTTCCACCACTTACTTTTTGAAATTAAAAACAGGAACCATTGACTACCGTCTCATGTTCACCCATATGGCATTTGTTTTTTCTTTTAGAAATCATGAAACCCGTATTTCTTTTAGACCTCGCTTTATCACCCCCTTCTGATGAACATATTAAGCTGGAATATCAGAGGAGCTGCTAATACGGACTTTAGGAGAGTTTTCTGTGAGCTTGTCCTCACCCACCACCTTGACCTAGTCATCTTCACTAAAACAAGAGTGAGTGGGGATAGGGCAAACAATATCATGTCCATTTCGGGCTTTGAACGCTTTCTGAAAGTCAACTCCATTAGCTTTGAACCTACCACTCGAATGCTATTATTGTTCATCCTATGGCCACCTCGTTCCAAGAGATCCACCTGGAATCTCAAGTAAGTAATAAAAAATTTCTCTTAACTAGTATTTATGCAAGTCCTCTTTTTGCCAGGCGTAAACTTTTATAGGAATCATTTATAAACTTAGCCCCTCTTTTAAATATTCCTTGGTTAGGCATATGTGATTATAATGACATTGCTTCCCCAAATGAAAAATTTGGTAGTGGTCCTCCTTCTCTTTCTAAGATGTCTTTTTTTAATCACTTTTTGGATTACTGTGGACTCACTGATTTGGGTTTTATTAGTCCCCCTTATACTTGGCCAAATGGTAGAAATTGCTACCAAATTGTTAGAACTAGGATAGATAGGGCCCATGCCACTATTAATTGGATTTCCTTTTTCTCTAACTCTAAGGTCCACCATTTCCCTAGACTCAGTTCTAACCACTCTTCCATTCTCCTGAAAACTAATAACTTCATTGTTGTTGTGGACGTCTCACAAAGACTTCCCAAATCTTGTCAAAAACTCTTGGAATTTAAACCATCTTAATTTAAAAGAAACAATTAATAACTTCAAAAATGATCTCTCTCATTGGAATATTCGTACCTTCAAAAATATTTTCAAAGAAAAATGAAGAATTTTAGCCAGAATTCAAGGATTCAATATATTCTTAGCACTAAATTTTGCTTTCAACTAACTCTCCTAGAGAAAAATCTTCAAAATCTGCTCTTAAAAATGAAGAAGATTTTTGGTTCATGAAGTCTAGGATAAACTAGCTTTCTTTTAGAGATAGGAATACCAATTTCTTTTATGAAAGTGTTCTAATTAAACGTAGAAGAAATTAAATTACTCAACTTTAAAATAGTGAAGGTTTATGGATCTCTGATAACCATCTCATTAGTTTTGAAATTAATAATAGTCTTATGAATATCTTCTCTACCTCTCTTGAGGTCTCTCCTCCAAATTTTCAAAGACTAAATTTTTTTTCATAAAATCAGTGATAATGAAAAAGAAATTCTCTGTTTACCTACAAATGAACTTGAAATTAAAACAGCTCTCTAGAACATCCATCCCTTTAAAACCCCCGAGGAGGATGGCCTTCATGCAGTCTTTTACCAAAAAAATTGGGACCAAATTAAAGGAACTCTTCTGAAAGATTGTAACTTTGTTTTTGAAACATGGTCAATTGATGCTAGTTGGTGTAAAACTCTCCTTTGTCTCCTTCCAAAAATTGAAAACCCTTTTAATGCCATTCACTTCAATCATCTTGGTTTATGCACAACTCACTATAAAATAATGGCCAAAATACTAGTTAATAAAATCATACCTCTTCTCCAAAATCTTATTTCTCCCACTCAAGGCGCTTACATAAGGGGTAAAGACACTTCTGATCTCTTTCTCCTAGCCCATGAAACCTTAAACTCCATGTTTCATTCTAAAAGTAAAGTAGATTGGATCATCCTCAAACTAGATATTAGGAAAGCTTTTGATACTATCTCTTGGGATTTCCTTAATAGCATTTTTAATGCTTTTAACCTTCTCACTCAATGGATCTCTTTAATTAACTCTTGTTTTAATACAATGGATTATTGTCCCATCCTAAATGGTAACAAATTAACTCCCTTTAAACCTAAGAGAGGCATAAGATAAGGAAAGCCCATATCTCTTTATCTATTTATCATGGCTATGGAGTATCTAAATAATCAAATTAGCATTATAGTTAATAATAAATGTTGGAAACCTTACTCTTTCAAGAAAAAAAACCAACTCTCTGTCTCTCATCTCCTTTTCGTTGATAATGTTATTTTATTTCCTAAAGCTGATGTTAATATTGTTCATACTATTAATGACGTTATTTTTGAATTTTGTGATATCAATGGTATGGAAATTAACTTGGATAAGTCAAAATTATGTTTATCCCCACACAAGTCCCCTAATAATAGAAATTTTCATTGCTTCTATCATTCGTATTCCCATAACAATTAACCTTGGATCTTATCTTGGCTATCAACTTAAGCCTAAATATACTACTTCAGACTTTAACAACATTATTATTAAACTATAACAAAAAACTTCAACTTTGGAAATCTAAATTTTTGTCTTTTGCTGGTAGATATCAATTAGTTTCTTCTATTCTTAATCAAATACCCAATTATCATGCAAAAGTTTTGTTATTTTCCTTAAAGAATTCACACTAAAATTGATCAAATTACTAGGAACTTCCTTTGGGGTCATGACTGTGGTATGAGGAAAATTCATCTTATTAATTGGAACAATATCACCAAACCCAAAAGTTTAGGTGGTCTTGGCCTTAAAAAGTCCTGTGATTCAAATGCTGCTTATATGGCTAAGATCAAATGGAAATTAGCTTCCTTAAACTCTAAACCTTGGTCCACTTTTTTCAAACTTAAGTACAATCAACAAGGAAAAAATTACAAGAACTCCTCCCTCACTTACAAGAGTCTTTCCAAGGGCAAAAATCTCTTTGAGAATAACATTTCTCATTTGATCCATAATGGAAAGGAGACAAACCTTTGGTTCCAACCTTAGCTTAACAACAGAACCTTTTGTTCTCAATTAATAGGACCTCTTGCAAAAGATGACTTTTTTAAATAAGTTTCTAGCATTATCATTAGAAATAATATGTTTCACTAAAACCTTTCCTCAATCTCCTTCCCTATTCCTCAAGTTACCAAGGATCAAATTTTCAGCATTAATCTTGTCTTCCTCTCCATAGACAAAAAAAATAGCATCTATTGGAACAAAACATCTAGTGGTATCTTCTCTCTCTCCTCTACTTATAAATCTGTTTTCACAAACTCTGTTGACCCTGAATGCATGAACTTTAAATGGTTATGGAGAAAACGTGAATTGTTCTTCCTTTGGAAATGTTTAAACAATGGTATTCTAATTAACAAAAACCTCTTCCTCAAAAACTATGCTCTCTCTGATTCCTACCTCTTTTGCAATTCCCACACTGAGTCTATTGAACATGCTTTAAGGGATTGCATCTCATTCTCCCCTATTTGGTCCCTCTTTACTCTTCCACCCTCTTTCTTCTAGGATGATTTTCAAACTTCGCTTTTCAATAATGCCATTAATCATAACTCCTCTTATCTTCATATCCCTTAGAACATTATTTTTGCTTATATCATCCACTCTATTTGGATTTCCAGAAACCATTTCATCTTTCACAATATGAACAAATCTCCTTCTGTCATTGCAAACCTTGCTCCTGCTAAGTTTTGGTCTAATATTTCTGTTATTCCCTCAAAATGCCCTCTTCCTCTGTTAGACAAGTTCTCAAATAGTTTCCCCCCTCCCCTTGGTTAGTTAAAGTTAAACATTAATGGTTCTATGGTTAAGGATAATCTAGGTACAGGTGGTTGCTTAAGAGATTCCAATGGTTTATGGCTAAAAGGTTTTGCAAAATTTATCAGCAATGGAAGTGTTCTTCTAGCTGACCTATGGGTAGTGTTTCTTGGACTATGGCTTGCAATTCTGGCTTAGATCAGAAAATTGAGATAGAATCTTACTCTAGTGAAAATATTTCTCTTTTATCTTCCTTTTGCTCTACTCACCATCCTTTGGAACCATTAATTTTCTAGAATTCTAGAAAATTAGAGAGAAAACGAACTAATTTTCTACAATTTGGAGTTAGGAGGATTAATAGATTGTAGAATTTTTGTGCTGACTTCTTGCTAAAGAGGGTAGAAAACGAAGATTACCTTTCACCATCTATGATGCTCCTCCTCAACATGCCTCTGTTTTCTTCTTAGATGATCTACCTACTTGATATTTTGAGTGGTCTCTACTGCCACTTACTGCTTCTTCAATTTCTTCCTCACTTTGCATCATCCTTGACACATGACGTTTCATTTTGTTAATCCAATGGCCCTTTGGTTTACTAGCTGTAATATCATAGTCATTATCCTTCATCTTTTCAGTTTATCTTTTAGCTTTTCTCTCTTTTCTTGGTATTGTACTCGTTTTATATCTTCAGGTTATTTTGTTTTGCCTTTAACAGCACTACTATGACACCTGAACTTATTATAACTTCTGTTTATTAATATATTTCCTCTCTTTACCAGGAAAAAAAAGTGTTTAAGTAAATTATACTAAGAGGTCCCTCAGAAGATGATATTAAGAGAAGAAACCTTTAAGAAGTAAAACAAATCACTTAGAAACAAGAAAACATAGAACACATAGCATGTGATCGACTTTTAAGTAGAGAACGATCGATTGTTTGGAACAAAAGCCAAAAAACAACAAGTCAGTAGGCAGGCAGTTGACTTGCTGGAGTAAGCAATCGACTAGCCACCTTTAGAAACACAAAAACTACTAATAAAAAGCCAAGCAATCGATTAGTTAAGGCTCGACAGTCGGCTGGCTCAACCTACAGAATTGAAAATGACAGCAGGCAGCTTAGAACTAAGTAGAAAGGTTGTCATAATTAATTATAAGTTAAGTTGTAATTGTGTCTGAGATTCCTTAAGAGCAAGGAAAAATAGAGTAGGCGGCTACAAAGTCTACAAAGGAAAGAAAGTAAGCTGAAATGATATCATAAATTAAGAAAGAGAAAGTAAGAGACAAAAAATAAAGCGAGAATCGTAAGAGCTAGAAAATTGTCAGAACATAACTAGAACACGTGTGAGAATCCTTTATGGTTAAGAAATCTTATTAGATGACCAAGTGAGTTTATATAAAGAGAGAAGCTAAACAAAAATCAGAATTGATAATAAGAAAGAGAGAGAGAGAGAGATGTAAAGTAGAGCAGTAAGCACAAGAAGGAATTTCAGTAAGCTTAGAAATAATTCTAAGGTAGGAGAATTTAGTATAAGATAGGAGAAATCTTAAGGTAAGTATAGTCACCCAGAATTAATATTCAAGCTAAGATTAATTCAGGTATTAGCTCAAAAATTGTTCTCATAATAGAAGAATAGCAGAACAAGGGGAGTTCATTAGTAGAAAGAGAAGCTTCATAGTTCTGACCCAAACTAGAAATTAAGGTAGTCTAATTCTTCATAAAAGCAAGTTTAAACTGATGTTTTATGATTATTACCCATATCCTTAATGATTTGTGTAGCTCATACACCCTATTGTTCCATAGTAGTGAACAACATCTAGACTTTGCTCCACAGAAGTGAGCAAGGCAGAAGTTAATTTATAATATGCATGTTATAAATTATATGACTCTTTATTTCATAGAAGCAAGTAGAGAGTATACTTGTTCCATAGTAGTGAACAAGAGACTAGTACAATGTATGAATTGTATGTTTGCTTTACTGTCATGGATGTGTCTTCTAGAGTTTATGGTACCTATGATATTTTGTAAAGTTCACCAGCTACTAAGATATCCCTATCTCACTTTTCAAACTAACCAATTCAAGTACAAATGACAAAGGGAAGACAATGATGATTGAATGAGGAATTTAGATGACTTGTTTAGTTATTTTGTAATTGTTTATGATTGAAGCATGAAAATGTTGTATTATTGTTTGTGAAGAGTATTTAAATGATAGTAAAATGGAGAGTAAGACTCATTGTAGGAAAATGAGCAAAGTATGTATGGCTAGCCATATGACAGTATAAATTATATTCAGTAGCCAATCTAGATTTTGTGAGTTATGTATGTATAGTGTTACAATTCAACTCAAGATTCCTACAGATGATTGAAGAACATAGAATATGTGATTGAATGTGTTTAAGGTCAAGAAATTCTGGTTTAGCAGCAAGGTTAGTGTGTATTTTGGTTGAAGTAGACTAACCAGTCGACCAAGTGATACCTGAAAGTCGACTAATTGGTTACTAATCAATAAAAGAAAGTATTTTAAGCTATTGAACTGGTAGACCTTGTCCTTTATAAAAACATAAGCAAGAAGTATGTGATATTTTGAAAGGAAATTAAGTCATTTAGAATGAAACAAAGCTGAAATAATTAAAATCTGAAGTAAAGTTTAAGAGAATCAAGGAAAAAGTTTAGAAAGGCTATTTTAACTTTAATTAGCTTGAGGATTAAAACTAAGGAAAGTTAAGTATAAGTGTGGTCGTTACACGCCGGGGAGGGGAGGCTTGTCAAAGGATAGTGGTTGGTGGTGGTTTGAAGGGTGGAAGAAAAGAAAGGAGAGCATTTGGTTCAGAGAAATGAAGAGTAGCGTAAATATGAGTGTGTGTGTGTGTGTTGAGAGATATCTGTGGGATATTAAGTGTCGGTGTGTTGGGTGCTTAAATTATTGTTTACCCTTCAACCTTAGTTTTAAATGTCCACGAGTCCAAAGGCAAAATAGGAAGTTTATCAACAACTATCATTTTACTACTCTAACACCTACCACACTTAAATCGCAATACCAACGTAATATTTATAACATCTCATACTAGCACTACACCATATTTTTGCAAAATAACTAGTATTTAAGCCACTTTTCAGTTTAGTCCCTCTCAAGTGTTGACTTGTAAAATTCTCATTCCTTTTTAATTTTCGCCACATCAAAGCAACCACACCAACCCTCATAACACACCACATCATCAAAATTCATTTATTTATGTATTTTCATTCATTATACACTCCTTTAAGCACGCCATAGCACAATTACACACAACATAAATCTCTCGGGTATTACATTTCTAATACTCTTGACTATGTATATAGGGTCATCTTAGAGGATGAGAATCATAAGCTACTTTTACCTATGTCATTTAAGGAGGTCAAGGTTATTGCTTTCCAACTGGGAGACTCACATGCTCTAGGATCGGATGGTTTCTCTGGAGAATTTTTTTCACTCTGCATGGGACATTGTGAGAAGTGATGTCTTTAAAATGGTTAAAAGTTTTTTTTAAGTGGTGAATATATAGACCCAATAAATGAATAAAATATTATTTTGATCCCTAAAGTGGAGTCCCCTGAGATTGTTACCCAAGTCAGAGCCATTAGCTCATGTAACTTCTACAAAATCATCTAAAAAAATCATCATCAATAAGATGAAGCATCTCTAGCAAGGGTTCATCTCATATAATCAGTGGGCTATTTTAACAAGAAAACAAATCCAAGATAATATTTTGATTGCCCATGAAGCCTTTTACTATCTAAAATTAAAGAAGCGTGGGTGGTAGGAGTAATGAGTTGGCTTTAAAGGTAGACATGTATAAAGCTTATGATAGTGTGTAATAGGATTTCCTTTGTTGCTCAAGTTGGGATTATGTAATCAGTGGGTTTAGAAGATTATGATGTGTGTTAGGTGTGTAAATTTCAACCTTGTTCTTTTTGGAAGAAAAGTGGCAAGCTTTGTCCCTAAAAGAGACCTTAGACAAGGGGATTCATTATCCCCTTACCTTTCCACCATAGTGGCTGACGTCCTCTCGAACATGGTGAATCTACATGCTAATCTTAGCCTAGTGAAAGTGAAAGGTATTAAAATTGCTAGAAGATGTTCTTACCTAACACATGTTTCTTCGTTGATGATGCTCTAGTTTTCTTAAATGCAAGCAGGGATAGTTGTGATGCTATGAGCAACATCTTGAAAGAATATTGTCATGTATGGCAAAAAAAAAAATCTAGATAGTAGTATATGCTTTTTGTAGTGTTCTGGGCATAAAAAGTCTAGATGGGACTGAGATTAAAAGAAATGGAGGGATGTGGTTTAGGGACTTTGAGTGTTTTAATCTGGCGATGCAAGCAAAACAAGCTTGGAGGCTTTTGAAGAACCTTGACGACCTATGGGTTAAACTCTTGAAAGGAAAATACTTCCAAATGATTCCTTCCTTAATGCAAAAAGAGGTGCAAATTCTTCTTGAGCCTAGCCCAGCTTCTAGGAGGGTAGTGATGTACTTCTAAAGGGGTTATGCTAGAAGGTTAGAACTGTTGAAAATATTGTCTTCTGGAGGGGCTCATGGATTTCAAGCCCGGATAATTTTAAACTTTCAAGTAGATGTGCTTAAGAGGAGCCTAGGGATGAAAGGGTAAACAACTACATTAGGGAGGCAAGGTGGAATATAGAAGCTTTAAGACAAGTTCTGTGAGGAAAAAGTAAGTGCAATCATTAAAATCCCAATTTCAAATTATGGAGGTCAAGATAGATTAGTCTGGACTCTAGGGTGTTTAAAACCGAACTAAACCAACCAAACTGAACCAAATCAACCCAAAACAGACCAAAATCAAAGAAAGGACGTCCAAAGCGATTTTTGAAATATGAATTTTAATTGGTTCAATTTGGTTCGGCTAAAACCGAACCAACTTTATATATAAAAAAGTATAATATTATATTTATATATTTTTATGTTAACAAAATTATTCATATATATTTTATAATTAATTTGGTCTCTTTCTTTTTATATTTATATATATTTCATTGAAATTAAAAACTACAAATTATTATAAAAGCCTAAAATCAAACCAAACCGGCCAACCAAAATCGAATGAAACTGCCAAAAAAAATTAAAACTGAATAGGTCTATAATTTTACAAAATTGATTAGTTCGATTCAATCTGGTTAAGGCTCAAAACCGAACCGAACCGAACTTAACTAAGCATATAAACATTCCTACTAGACTCTAGCAAAGAATGGGATGTTTAGTGTCATGTCATGTTATGCTCTAGTCAAAAGTGAACAGTTAGTTAAATTAAAAGTGTGGCCAAGCTGTTCCTTCCAAGTTGATGATAATATTTGAAAAGGTATTTGGCATTTATGCTATGTTTCAAAAGTTTAAAATTTTGTGTGGAAAATCTGCAACAACTTTCTCCCTAAACCCTAAACCCTAAATCCTATTAGAGTTGCCTTATTTAGACACCATTGTTCGCAGTCTCCAATATGTCAAGTGTACAATAAATATCCTAAGATTGTGGAGTATTTGTTGTTTGAGTTTGAGTTAGTGAAACCTCTGTGGCTTTGTAGTAGGTTGCCCTTTAATGTCAGTGATTCTCACTTCCCAAGGTTTGAAATTTGGTTCGCCAAACTTTTATTTAGAAGAAATGTGCTTGACACTAAGGACATCTCTTTGGTGGTTTACTTGTGTTGGTTGATTTGGAAACATAAATGCCAATTCATTTGTCATAGTATCTAACATTGTCAAATGGACCGGTTTGTTACGAGCCAAAGGATAAACAAGTTTAAACAGACTGGCCCGTTTAGCGCGCAAGTCTCTTTATTGAATACTAAAATCGCTTGCTTTAGCTCGTAGTTCTAAATAGGCTAGTTGTGAGCCACTCCTTTTTTTTTAAAAAAATTATATTATTATAATATATTTAAAAAATTTTTAGTAAAAAAAATTCAATAATTTTTTTTATTAAAATACAATTTATACATGTAAAACATTACTTTTTTAATTTTTTAAATAATCAATAACTTTAATTTTTCATATTTTTCTTTTAAATTAACTATATTATATTTAAATTTGAAAATTCTAGATTTTTTTAAAAAAAATTACAAAAGTTTTCATATATAAATTTACTATATTTATTGAATATAAGATTATAAAATATAAAAATATTATAAGTGAAATTATTTATATTAAATAATATATATTTTTGTATGAAAACATTTATATAAAAAAAAAAAGGCTAGCCCGTGGACTAAATGAGCTAACCCATTTAAGTCCATTTTTAAACAAACATATTTTTTCAAACTCAAAACTGTTCATTTACCAACGGTCCCGAGTTGACATGCCAAAAATCAAAGCTGCCTCAGCAATTTTAGAGGCCACCTGAGTTTGGCATGCTGAAAATCAATGTGGATAGTGCTTTTGAGGAAGGCCTAGGAGGTGTTGGGTGTTGAGCATTCTTGCAAGTATAATAGTCGCACAAGTAATAAAGTGATAGAGTAAGAGTTATCGTCTCCACAGGGAATAACGTGCTAAGTACTCCAGAAGTTTAAATTTATTATTTAGGCAAACAAATTTTGGATTGAAGATAGCTTTAATTAAAGAACTAAGAAGTAAAATCAGATTAAAATAAAATCAAATGAAAATAAATTAAATAAAAGGCCTAGAGTTACTAATCCACTTCTTCCATCTTAGGAATTGCTAAACTCTCTCTGCACTTGTGATTCTAATTAGTCATGCATGTTAATCTTAGGTTATCTTATAGCTTAAAGTGATTCTCCCGAACCTAAATTAAGCTACTCAACTCCTACACAATCCCTTACATGGGTTAAGCCAAATGCAACGAACCTAACTTTGATTAAACGAGATTAACTAAAATCTCTTTTAGTTAACAAGCGAAAACTCCTAAGGTTCACGCACTCGTCCTATCTACTCAATGTTCTACTCTTACCTCCCTCTCCCAAGATCAGTAAAGGCAACAGACAAACTATAATTCAGCCAAGATCATAGCAAGTTCAATATAAATGAATGAATAGACAAATATTAATCAAATGAAATCACAATTACAAAGAGAGATTCAATCCCTAATCTGAAAGTTGGTTCATAGCAACTCTAGAACAGAAAATCAGCCACTCATGGCTTTAAAACTACGGAAAGCAGTAAAATATAAAGCAAACTCTATGAATCCGAGGTTGGGTTGATGGAAATCGAGCTTGATAGGCTTCGAGAATGGATTCCTCCTTCTCCTCTACCAGAAATCGGCACCTCCCCTCTGTCTCTAACTCAAAATGCCCAAAAAAAAGTGTTCTGACGCAATTTAAATCAATGCAGAATAACGAACCACCGCTACAACGGTAAATTCCCACCGCTATAGCGGTGGAAAGCAGAGAAGAAAGCTTAAAAACATGTTTTTCCAAGTTCCACTGCTATAGCAATGGCTGGCAGAGAAGATGGCTCCAAAATTTTTTTTAGCATTCCACTGCTATAGTTATAGATTCCACTGCTATAGCGGTGGGAATTCAGCAATCACTCCAGCATCTTCAGAATTTCAGCTCTAACATTCCATCTTATAATACAAATTTTTCATCAACTCAATCTACAACAAAAACAACAAATAAAACCATTAAATAGCAGATCTAAAACATGAATATTAAAAGATCAAAGAAAAATAAAACCAATCTAAACTACTCAAAACATGGGTTAAGAATCACAAGCCAACAAGAAAAAGACTAAAAAGAGATGGGATTTAATACCAAAATGGTACTAAATCGAGAAATCAACACTCCCCCAAACTTGAATCTTTGCTTGTCCTCAAGCAAAAACTTTCAATGAGAAAAATATGTGCAACTAGGAGGAGTAAAGATCTGAAAATGTGAATTAAAGCAAGCCAAGCCTCATTAAACCATTACTCAAAAGATTTAACTTAAGAGTTTACAATCTTAAGGATTCAATAACAAGTGTTAGTCAAACCACAAGAAAATTTAAAATCAAAGTTTCACCTCTTAGAACAATTTATAAAACCAAATTCACAAAAATTCCAAGACTAAATTACTCATTTGTTTTCAAGGGCATCGTTTTATTTCGATTCTCAAAGGCTTCGCTATTTTGCTCTCAAGGATATAGCTTCCTTACTTTCCTTATTTCCTTTGGAAATTTTTGCAAATTTTCTCATTTTATTTTAATTATAAGAGCCTACCCCTTATTGAAACTTTCAGCTATCCTCTTATTGAATCTTTTTTTCACTAGCCCCTTATTGAACTTTTTTTTTATATATGAATATGATCTAAAAACCATTCAAAGAGACAAGTACACGACTCTTGTTATTTAGAAGTGATAAGGCTAACACTCATAAAAATATATAAAACTTAAGATTTGCAAACTCAAGAGATGAATCTTACATATATATATATATGACAAGATTTGACTTGCCAAAAAATTCCAAACTTTCAGATTTCAAAATTTTCAAAAATTTTCCTCCTATAACATATGCTTATGGACAACACAAAATTAACCAAAATTTTCTCAAAGAAGAAACCCATCAACATGTTAAACCTTTTCCTCAAACTTAAATTTGATAGTGTCTTCACTGTCGCAAATCAGCACAATAGAGGAAAAGAACTAAACAAGCAGCACAACAACAAGAACAAGAAAAACTATAGACAAAATAATCTAAGCCAAAACAAAACAATAAAAACTAAAAAGCAATACAACTTGGGTTTCCTCCCAAGAGCGCTAAGTTTTTAGTCTTCAGCCAGATTTTATCAAGACGCCTATGCTCAAGGTGGATCTTCCAATTTCTTCTGCTTCTTGAATGCTTTTAGTTGAGTGACAACATTGTTTGGAATGTCAGGAGGTTTGAATTTCTAGGGATCGTCACTAAACTTTTCATGAACCTCTGAACTTCCTAGAACTCTCTTTGTTCTTTTCTCTACATTCTCAATATACTCCAAACAATCTTTACTCATCCCATCATGAAAGTGCCTGTGAGGTTCTTTATTAATCATCTTCACCATGTAGCACTTCTCTGGGTCATCAGAAGTTTTCATTGCCTTGTTCATATTAAAGGTGACCTCTTGATCATTAACCCTCATAATTAACTCACCTTTATGAACCTCAATTAATGTTTTTCCGATTGCAAGAAAAGGTCTTCCCAGAATGATCAGGATTTCCTTGTCTTCCTCATAGTCCATGATAATGAAGTCAGCTAGAAAAATCAATTTATCTACCTTGACTAGCACATCCTCAATGATTCCGTTCCGATAGCACATCAAACGATCAGCTAGCTGAAGAGTTACTGTGGTGGGCCGAGCATTCCCCAAACCCAGTTTCTTGAAGATAGACAGTGGCATCAGATTCACACTAGCTCCCAGATCGCACAGTGCCTTGCCAGAAAAATTGTTCCCAATATTGCATGGGATCACAAAGCTGCCTGAATCTTTCATTTTGCTAGGCAACTTCTTTTGGAGAATGGCACTGCATTCTTGAGTCATAGCAATAGTCTCAAACGCACCTAAGTGCCTTTTTCTTGACAGAACATCTTTCATAAATTTTACATAACTGCGCATTTATTCCAATGCCTCCACGAATGGGATGTTGATGTGAAGTTGTTTCAAGATCCCCAAGAACTTATATTGCCAATCCAGATTAAAATTTTTATGTCTTAGAGGATAGGGCATTGGTGGAATAAATTTTTCAGCTCTCAAGTCTTGACTGGTATTTATACCTTTTCTTTTAGCACCTGAAGCATCTACATTCTCAGTTGCCCTTTTTTGGGGCTTGACAATTTTTTCATTCTCTTCTTCAATAGTCACCCCTTTCTTTTGATCATGTGATTTTACAGCATCAAGGATCTCTTTACCACTCCTTAAGGTAATGGCATTACCATGCTCTCTCCCCTCCCTTCTTGGGTTGTTTTCAATGTCACTAGGGAGATTACCTTGTGGCCTATTGTTCAGAGCAAGAGCCAACTGTCCTATTTGAGTCTCTAGATTCTTGATAGCCATATTCTGAGTCTAAAACATCGACTCACTTCTTTCCATGAATTTCAAAAACATCTCCTTCATCGAAAGTTTCTTCTCCACTTGAGGTGGTGGAACTCTATTTTGAGGAGAGTAATTGTTATGACTACCAAAACTAGGAGGATGAGAAGGCTTACCAAAAGATGATGAAGCTGGAGGATTTAGATAATGATTGTTACTCCAAGAAAAACTTGGGTGATTTCTATTTCCCGGATGATATGAGTTAGAATAGGAATTTTGTTGATTTATTTGTGTATTACCCATGTAGTTTAGTTGCTCCATCACAGTCGACTCATCACAACACCCATTATTGTGTGCACCTCCATAAAAATCACAGTTAGCCTCATGGGTAGCTACTACATTCACTCTAGCCATCTCTTGTTGTCTTGAACACAACATGTTGACTTTCTTGGTCAGTGCTTCATTCTGTGCCAACAGAGCATTGAGGGTATCCAACTCCACAATCCTTTTCTTCGAATTGCTTCTAGCTCTAATGGAAGCATTCTAACTAGCCCCCCAGTTTCAATTATTTCTCGAGCTTTTTCAATCGAGTTAGACATCAAAGCACAGCCAGCTGCAGTGTCCAATTTATCTTGAGTCTCATATGTGAGACCACTGTGAAAAATAGTTAGCTGCTGCCACTCTTGAAGACTATGGTTTGGACATTTCATCAGTAAATTCTTGAATCGTTCCCAAGCCTTGTATAAACCTTCGCCTTCATGCTAATAAAAGGCTGTGATCTCATTCCTCAATTTGATTGACCTTGAGAGAGGAAAGAATTTATCTAAAAACCTCTTCTGGAGTTCATCCCAAGTTGTGATGCTCCCTCTCGGTTGAGCGTTCAACCAACTCTTAGCTGTATCCTTCAAGGAAAAAGGAAACAGACGGAAACATATGGCATCGTCGCTTACTCCATTAAGTTTAACCATATCACAAATATCCAAAAAATTTGTGATATGGTTATTCAGGTCTTCTATAGGACTCCTCCCAAACTGATTCTGTTGGACCAAGTTCATCAAGGCAGCTTTAATTTCGAAGTTGTTCGCGCTAAGCGGAGGTTTTACTATATTGGAGGCATGTCCAGCATTGTTGGGTGAGGCATAGTCTCACACTGCTCTATTTTCATCTTGTTGTAAGTTTGCAACTCTATTTCCTCTATTATTTTCTATGCCACCCAGATTTACATTATCCTCTGCCATTTCTTTTTTAGAACTTTGCCCCTCTTGAAATTTTCTTACCTTAGCTTCTCTTCGAGTTCTCCTTGCAAGCCTCTCGATTTTAGGATCGAAGAGAAGATCAGAAGTGTGAGTAGTACCTCGCATACACATTAGAAAATTACCAGTTAAAAGTGACAAAAAGGAAATCAAAAAAATAACTCTAAAAGCAAAAATGACTATTTAAACAAAAAAACAAAATAAGAAAATAAAGAAAAATAAAACAAAATAGAAAAATGCCTAGTCTAGCACCTTTAAATTTCTTAGAATATTAGCTAAAAACTGTTAGTCACCGGCAACAGCGCCAAAAATTTGTTGAGCATTCTGGCAAGTATACCAGTCGCACAAGTAATAAAGTGATAGAGTAAGAGTTATCGTTTCCACAAGGACTAACGTACTAAATACTCCAGAAGTTTAAACGTATTATTTAGGCAAACAAATTTTGGATTGAATATAGCTTTAATTAAAGAACTAAGCGAAAGTAATGGTTGGAACCCAAGAGGGGGGTGAATTGGGTTTTATAAATTTTTCACAAGAATTAATTGGAAGTTAAAATGATTTTCTGTAAAAGTACAATGCTTAGGATAATAAATACAATACAGAAAATCAATGTGCTGTCAAGATAAATAATTATAAAGATCAAGGAATTAAAGAATAGATATCAATATGCACAAATTAAAGAGTAAGGGATAGAGAAAGCAAACTCGGAGATTTATATTGGTTCGGCTAATCCAAGCCTACATCCAGTCCTCAAGAGACCACTTGAGTATTTCCACTATAATTGCAAGTTTAATCCGGGTACTTGCAAACCACTACAACCACGCAAATTCGATCCGGGTATTTGCGAAACCACAATGGAGAATTTATGAATCCGGGCTCCTCCTCAACCCAAAGCAAGTTCTTCCAACACCGGTACTTGCGAACCTCAACTCAGAATAATATATGTGTTGATCAAAATCAACAATACAAAGAAACTCTCTCAAAAGAGTAGATGAAAACAAATGAAGCTCTAATAACTCTAATGATAGAGAATATGCAAGATTTGGCTCAAGAATGCTTTCTTTTCTCTCAAAGATGATAGAAAAAGTTAATATCACATTGTAGGACTTTGTTCTTATTCAAAATCGTGTATCTAAGGTCATATATATAAGATTTTACAAAACTAGTCGTTATATAGCCGTTACAGCACTTATAGTGCAGTCCAGATTTTGAGCTTTCTTTAAAAATTCATAACTCCCTCATTTGAACTCCGTTTTAAACAAATAATATACCGTTGGAAAGCTCTTAGAGTCTAGTTTCAAATGAGCCAAGTTTTACTCAAAAATTATTTTTCTTTTAAAAGATATAATCAAAATACTGACTATAGGTCAGAACAGAATAATCAATTTTCAGTTTTTCAAACTATATTTTAAATAGTCATATATTTCTCATTTGGACTCCGTTTTCAATAAATAATATACCTTTGGAAATATCTTTGAGTCTACTATCAAATGAGATTAAGATACTTGAAAAAATGATTTTTCGTTTATGAGATATGATATAAAGAGTGACCAAAGGTCAAAAACTAACTTTTGTAAAATTTCATATCTCACTATTTTTTTGTTCAAAATAATTGAGCCAATGTATGCAAATCTAAATCATTGAGTTGCACAAGTATACTAGCCTATATAAAATATACCTAATGTAAACACATAGGCTATCTTGATGCATTCAAGCTTCCAAAACTTTAAATCTTCTAATTCTTCATTTCTTGGAGCTTCATCCTTGCATGTTGTTTTCCTTGAGTGAAGCATGATATTGCTTTTCCTTGTTCTTCAATACAATGCTCACTCTTCTTGTTTTGAACCAACCTATAAAATATATCTTACTTGCAAACCCAATGGTTAGTTTAATAGTATGATTCAATATATGCAACATACATATTAAATAACATAATCATGCTTAAGTACTTGTAGCATATATATGATAATTAATCTTTATATATATCAATGCTACTATTCAAATACATTTGTCATCATCAAAACTTATGGCATATAGCCTTAGGGTCAACAATCTCCCCCTTTTTGATGATGACAAATCACCACAGAAAAATATGTATCACAAGATAATGAATGCAATGTTATAAGCACGTATACATATTTTTCTATTGTTTCTTCTCCCCCTATTTGACATCAACAAAAAGGTGTAAGGAACATAATATATAGAAGTTAAAGCACATACCTTCTTTAAGTCAGGATGTCACAAGATGTCAATATAGTATGGGGTAAGGATACATCAAAACTTATCATTGATTTCATTGACATGTAAAAAGAAAATTTTAGAAAAATTTTTCTCATGTCAAATGAAATGAGCCAAAAGATAAAACTTGAAAGAGTTTTAGGCTCCCCCTTAAACCTTGCATAATTTGAAAATGAATAATGAATATCCAATTTTTCAAGATATATTCTTTTTCAAAAAAAAAAAATACATTCATGTGAGACAAAGCTCCCCCTGAATTTCATAACATTTTTCCTTTGAAAAAGATTGTCCAAATCATTATAAAGGAAATTCAGTTTTTAATTGCAAAATTTTGAAGTAAGATTTTTGAAGAAATTTTCGCAATATTTTCATTGAAAATGATTTCTGCTTGTTTATGAAGAGGCATTTTTAGTAAATAGCAGAAAAATTAAACTCTTTGAAAAAAAAAACATCATTTGCTGTCATATGATAGAAATATTTACAGCACACAGCAGAAGTATGATATATGGATTAGCAAAGCATGATATAAACAAGAATATTAATCATAATCCATAAATCGAATAATAATATTTTTCAAGATTTATGAAAAACAATTTCTGCATATATGCATAAAATTATTTCAACATATAGCAAAAGTGATTTAAAATAAGGATACTCAAATCCTTTTCTTTTCAAAACAGATAATGCTTCAATATGGCAAAGCAATTTCAGCATTGTGGAAGCAATTCAAGAGATTCACGATATTTTTCTAAAACATTTTACTTTGAAGGAATTTAGAAACGTTTCATCTAAGTAAGCAATATATATGGATTAGTGTAATAAGATATATTCAAGCATATAGTTCATAATCCATATATGAAACATCAATATTTTTCATCCGTTTTGTTATCTACAACAAAAGAGATCTTTAAAATCTTTTCTTTTTCAAAAAGAATGTTGCTTCATATGATAAAACATATTAACATAACAGAAGCATTTTTAAAGTCCTTTTTCAAAACAAATTTGCTTCGTAAAGGATAAGATAAATTTCAGCATAAAGGAAGCTGTCACATCCCAAAACTTACATGTGATATAAACATAAAATACCTAGGGTGTACCTCCGTGGTACCCCATAATCTCTGTGAACATTCTTAATATCCATAATTATGTGAATCATAAATATTCCAAGAAAGATATTTTGTATACATATTCAGAAAATGTTCAACTTTCAAACACTATACAGTACTATACAACCTCCCAAGCCTAGGTGACCTACTAGATTACAGAGCGTTTTCTAATCCTTACCAATTGTTTACCAGACAAAAGTGGAGTATATCCTTAAAGGCTATAAATTCTTCTCCTCAACCACTGTATCTGAAAAGATAATCATGGAGAGTGTGAGTTTATCATAACTCAGTGAGTAAACAACTGTACATGAAAATATCATAAGCACAAACACCACATTTACTAATACAATCAATCTATCATTTATTTTAAATAATTATAGTATTATATGCCATAAATACTTGCACTGACTGACTTGGGAATTTAACCCTTAAACTCTTTGTGCATAGGTTTTCACATTTATACACCGAGTAGTATGGGACTCTAACCCTTTCAAACTCGTGCATAGATTTTCACATTTATACACTGAGTGATATGGGACTCTAACCCCTTTCAAACTCGTGTATTGATTTTCACAGTTATACACCGAGTAGTATGGGACTCTAACCCTTTCAAACTCGTGCATAGGTTTTCACATTTATACACCGAGTAGTATGGGACTCTAACCCTTTCAAACTCGTGTATAGATTTTCACATTTATACACCGAGTAGTATGGGACTCTAACCCTTTCAAACTCGTGTATAGGTTTTCACATTTATACACCGAGTAGTATGGGACTCTAACCCTTTCAAACTCGTGCATAGATTTTCACATTTATACACCGAGTAGTATGGGACTCTAACCCTTTCAAACTCGTGTATTAGATCTCGTAGATCTTTTGCTCATCAATAAAATAGTGAGAATTTATCACAATATAATTACTATGAAATAAATGAATTTACACATATTTTTATTCCATTGAATGTCTATCATCAACCATAACAATCACCATATATTATCAACAGCGAGATTGATTATTTCTCACTTCAATAATGTTATAAACAAGACTTGTATTGTACCTTATCTAATAAGATCACATTAGTTTAGTAAGGTTATTCACTTACAAAATGTTCCAATTTATTCAAGAAACAATCACATCTAGTTCTTTAGTCAACTAGAGAAATCAATTCTCAAAGGTAATAAAATACCTTTCAATGATATTATACTTTTTCTCAACATGAACACACACTGATAATCTTCTCAATTTCACAAATAACGCAAATGGGATTTATATTGTGCTTTGACTAATTTATTAAATTAATTTTGCAAGGTTGCCTACTCACCTAGATTCCACGCTCTCGGCGCTCCCACCTTGCGCCCCAATCATCCCTATTGTAACCAGGTAAAAACCATTAGGGTTACAAAATAGAGAAATTTCCTATCACTACTCTCGACCTTTACTCACATCTTAAGTCATAACTCCTAACCGGTAATGAATTTCTAAATGACACTTATACCATTGGAAACTAGACTCAAAGAGCTTTTCAACGATATTAAAAAAAAAAATTGATGCTACAGTAATAGTCAACGGTCAACGTAGCTACAATAACGTTGACCGAGTCAATGCTACAGTAACGTTGACCGAGTCAATGCTACAGTAACGTTGACCGAGTCAACGCTACAGTAACGAGAAAATTTGGAAAAATTTTCTCGGTGAACAGTAATTTCTGGGGAAAATTTTCGATGTTCTTCATGTTCTTCATCCAAAAATCCTAAAATCATATATAAAACAACATTTCTTTTGATTTCTTTCATGGGTTTTCATCCTTAATGTCTAAGGAGTGTTTTAACACCAAAACCCCCAATTTCTACCAACAATCCAAGCTCAAATCTCAAATTTTCATCAAGAACACTAACTTTTTCAAATATCCAAATTCTACGAAATTTCTTGTTCTAATAACATCATAAACCACCTAAGAATGTTTTACATTAACATCCACACTTAAATTCATCCATTAAAACTCAAAATCTTAATTTTCTTCCATAGGTCCGAAAATGGAGAAAAAGAGAAATAGAGTAGATAAAACTTACCTCTTTACCTCTAGAACTCCTGAGAATCGGAAGTATGGTTAGAAAATACAAGATCGCCGGATGAAAATTTGAGAAATGATTGAAGAAGGGAAGATGGAAATGAACGAAGAACATGAAGCCTCGGGAGGAAGAAGGAGAAGAAAAACTAATAATTGTATGTGTGGGCCCCACTAATTTCTTTTTCGATAAAATCGCTCATAGCCACCTTAGCTTATAAGATTTGTTCACTTTAATCCCTCTCGATGTCTCAAATACCACTTTAACCTCGAATCCATCATCTTTTCGGTACCGGACTCATAATTCATTCTCATAAGCTTTATTCTTCCTCTCAGGTTTCTATTTGGTCATTTCTCAAAAGTCCTCTATACTTTCTTTTCTTTTCACTTTAGTCCTTGAGAATTTGTAAAAATTTCCTAAATTAAAAATTAAAATTTCTATTCCCACATTTTCTTCACTAATTCAAAAAGCACATTTTCACGTAATTAAATTTTTCACTAAATTTCAAATTAGACTTTAAATATTCATATAAATTCTTGAGATATTACATTCTTCCCCCCTTAATAGAATTCAGTCCTCCGAATTCAAAACTTAACTCAAGATTGAAACAAATGCAGATATTTTGTCCAAATCTCGTTCTCTCTTTTAGACTTTTCACAATCAAGTACAAAATATAACAAGTTCAACATATTTTTATTTCTCAAGTTTCTTCAGTACAAGAATTGCCTTATTTCTAGTACATAAGTTACAGGCAACAAACTGAACTTGATTTACAAAACAGATAATCTTAATACGCGAAGCTCAGATCAAATATTAGCTTAAGGTATAAATAAAAGAAAGAATAAATTAAGGACGAGGAGGTTTTTGAAATGCAGAAAGTGCTCCAGGTCTAGAAGAGGAAGGTGCTTCAGATCTTAAGGAGGAAGCTAATCGTTGCAGCCTAGAAAGAGTTTCTGGAAGAAACGTTTGGGAAATTTGGCGAAGTGCAAAGGTCACTCCATTCATACAGTCAATACACCTCGCTTGTTGGTCACGAAAATTTTGAGTTGCAAACATCGAATGTCTATCAACTCTATTCGCCAATTCCCTAAAATGACGATTCAAGAGCTTCTCTTGTTCTACAAAGAGACGATTTATCAATCTTCCCTGGTCCTCAAAGTGGCGGTTTATCAACCTTTCCAAGTCTTCCATCTTTTTTCTCATAAGCGCAAGCTCATCATTTGAAGATGTTGCTGTGCTAACATCCTCTAGCTCTACTACATCCCTTTTTCTTTTCTTAGCTTCTGATGACTCTTCCATGGATCTCTTATTCTTATAGTTCTCCAGACTAAGATTTAGATCCAGCTATACCTTGCCAGCCTCAAAGTTTAAATTGAAAGATTTATTGCCGGCCATATTTTTCTGAGCTATAAAGGTTGTATGGAATGATAGGTTTGATGCTAGAAAGCTTATAAGTAATGAACTCTTAGTGTAATAAGCGGCGTAATGGGGCATCCATTATTTATAGACGAAATTTAGGGCTACTAAAACCCTTACATCACACTCTAAAGATGGCCTCCAGACCTTATCCGTCGCAATGCCAACGGTCTATAATAAGCATGCCAGAAAATAACAAAATATAATCAAATACAAAAGATTTCCTCAAAAATTTCGGCTAACTTTTGACTGTTGCTCAAATTATTAAACTAATCGCCGCTTCAATTTATGACTTCCTAACTCTGTATTTGTCTTATCCAATAATTCTAAATCGAGATATTACTCCATGAACGGGTAGTTTCATATTAACCTTATCTAGGTTTCTAATCCGTGGCTTTGCCCTAAGCTTACACATTTTCAAACATACATATTAAAATAAAAACTTCTCACATTTACACATATCAAGTGTTACCATAAAGTGAGAAATTTTTTTTTTACCTTTCTCTTGCCTCTACGAGCATATATGTATGTATGTATCAACATAGAGATACATCATTATCTATATATTTTCATCTATTCAAGTCCTTTTTAAATTTCAGACTTCTCATTCTCTGAATGTATGTAGAATCATTACATATTATTCCTGGCCATAACAAATAGCCTTCACTCTCAATGCATGGATAACATACATACATGGCATATGTATTTAAATACATATAATCACAATATAATTCAATCAATCATGTATATTATACTCAACTGAAGGCTTTCAAGAACAATACAAGAAAGCAGAGAAATACATTTTAGTTCATCATAAAAGCATCCAAGGCAATCTTTAATAGCTACGCTGTCGGCTTCTTAGAATTTCAGAAAATGCCAACAAGAGATATGAAAAATAAACACGTATAAATCGGCCGCAAATCCACCGAATATTGACTTACGTGGTTTTGCCATTAATGTGACACACTGTGGACACGCATGCCTACCCTAGGCTTTTGGCTTCCAGCTTGCAGAAATCCATAGGTTGAGCGTGTAGGAGTGCGGCGAAGAGATATCTTCTTTGGCTCTAAGTCTAAATTTTTCTCTATAAAAACTGCCCCGGAGTTCTCAGTTACTACACCACAAAGAGTAATCATCTCTGAGCCTACAATTTCCCAGCATTCCTCTCTCGTCATACTCCTGCAAAAACTTCTAAATTTTCTAAACCATGGCCACCAGGAAGTACATTGATCTCACAGTGGAGGCCAAGGAAGAAGAGCTCGACTTAAACTTAAGTCTGGGCAAAGACAAGGGCAAGAGACCTTTTGAGGGGTCTCAAGAGGATCAAAAGGAGAAGAAGATAAAAATTGAGGAAGCTGAGGAGATTAGCACTGGCCACACGTCAGAAAATAAAATCGCTTGTCTAGAGAAGGAGGTGAAAAATCTGAAGAAGATGATAGAAGACCTGGAGAAGTTAACTAAACGCAATAATGCGGCAATTACTTCAAGAATAGACAGGTTCTTCTATTGGTCTACTCAATGCTTCTGCAATCAACAACAAAGAAGTGTTGATTGTATGAATGGGATTTACACTACCCTCCGTGACATTGCTCAGTCTCTTGTTCCAAGAAATGGTCGAGGGGTGATGATACAATACAACCCTCCTAATCCGAGACCACCTCGCTTTTAGATTACTCATGCATGAGTAATTTCCCTTTTTTTTTTTGCAATGTAATCCTTCCGCTTTTAATGCCAATAGTTTCTTTTACTAGATGGTACTCTAAATAATAATAATAATAATAATAAAATGAAGAAAGATAAAAGAAATTAGCCACACAAAATCAATAACAAATTTAGCTTATAAGCCAATCACATAAAAAAAAATTTAATGACCCTATAAGCTGACACAGAGACAAACAGAAGCTCTATACAAGTCTCGTTGTCTTTCCCCTTATCATACGGGAGTAGATGAAGGCTTACCGTATAGATCAATTGAACTCGATATTATGCCCTCGAATTGTCATGAATTCTTGCTTAAGAGCCTCGATTCACAAGCTTTCCTTAAACTAACACTCTGAGGCACAAACTACCATAAGAATATCTTTCTAGACCATTCCAATCATACATCACGTTTAACAATTATGAATGTTCATACGCCAACAGCCTACCTTTAACATGCTCTAATTGTTCCAATGTTACAAAACTTCTACATTGTATATATATATATATTTTTTTTGAAACACTTCTATCACATAGTACCATCATGCCAATCCCTAACTAAACAAGTGCAACTTTGGCGAGTCGCCCCTAGAGAAGACTTATAACGTACCTCAATATCTCTTATGCTAGGTTCCATTTTACCGTAGTATCTCCCTTAGGGAAAAACTACCTAGCCCACATCTATTTTCTCAACCAAGCTTTTATCAAGGAACATATTATTTAGGACTTACATCCTCTTCCATAAATTACATCTGTCTGGCATCTATCAAAATCAAATCTTGATCTGCCTCACAAGAGTTCTTTCCCATTCTTGCATTAGTAATCTGTGCTATATTCTTTGTGAAAATCTTTCTTGAACTCTAGCCCATGCCTCATAATCAACTTTACCTCATCTAATACATCACTCTTGGCCCAGCCCTCAAGCCATATTCTAGCAATTACTGATCCTCAGCTTTAAGAGTACACTACAGAGTTATGTTCCCAATTTCTCAAAAAGAAAAATTTCATACAGAGATCACCTTTTCCATCGGTATAAAGATCATACCTCCAACAAGTTCCAAAGTTCCACATATGAAATCAATTATCTCATATTGTAACAAAATTATCTCTAACTAACTCCATCGAAGGGTAAGTTATGACAAGAACACTCAACTTTACAAGGTCTTTTATGGAACCTAATCCCATGGTCATGCCGCGGTTCATGACAATGGAAAAGGGCCCACAAAGAACACTTTGCTCTGTAATCTATAGGGGACCTAAAACCACCTCTGATACCAATTTGTCACATCCCAAAACTTACATGTGATATAAACATAAAATACCTAGGGTGTACCTCCGTGGTACCCCATAATCTCTGTGAACATTCTTAATATCCATAATTATGTGAATCATAAATATTCCAAGAAAGATATTTTGTATACATATTCAGAAAATGTTCAACTTTCAAACACTATACAGTACTATACAACCTCCCAAGCCTAGGTGACCTACTAGATTACAGAGCGTTTCCTAATCCTTACCAATTGTTTACCAGACAAAAGTGGAGTATATCCTTAAAGGCTATAAATTCTTCTCCTCAACCACTGTATCTAAAAAGATAATCATGGAGAGTGTGAGTTTATCATAACTCAGTGAGTAAACAACTGTACATGAAAATATCATAAGCACAAACACCACATTTACTAATACAATCAATCTATCATTTATTTTAAATAATTATAGTATTATATGCCATAAATACTTGCACTGACTGACTTGGGAATTTAACCCTCAAACTCTTTGTGCATAGGTTTTCACATTTATACACCGAGTAGTATGAGACTCTAACCCTTTCAAACTTGTGCATAGATTTTCACATTTATACACTGAGTGATATGGGACTCTAACCCCTTTCAAACTCGTGTATTGATTTTCACAGTTATACACCAAGTAGTATGGGACTCTAACCCTTTCAAACTCGTGCATAGGTTTTCACATTTATACACCGAGTAGTATGGGACTCTAACCCTTTCAAACTCGTGCATAGATTTTCACATTTATACACCGAGTAGTATGGGACTCTAACCCTTTCAAACTCGTGTATAGGTTTTCACATTTATACACCGAGTAGTATGGGACTCTAACCCTTTCAAACTCGTGCATAGATTTTCACATTTATACACCGAGTAGTATGGGACTCTAACCCTTTCAAACTCGTGTATTAGATCTCGTAGATCTTTTGCTCATCAATAAAATAGTGAAAATTTATCACAATATAATTACTATGAAATAAATGAATTTACACATATTTTTATTCCATTGAATGTCTATCATCAACCATAACAATCATCATATATTATCAACAGCGAGATTGATTATTTCTCACTTCAATAATGTTATAAACAAGACTTGTATTGTACCTTATCTAATAAGATCACATTAGTTTAGTAAGGTTATTCACTTACAAAATGTTCCAATTTATTCAAGAAACAATCACATCTAGTTCTTTAGTCAACTAGAGAAATCAATTCTCAAAGGTAATAAAATACCTTCCAATGATATTATACTTTTTCTCAACATGAACACACACTGATAATCTTCTCAATTTCACAAATAACGCAAATGGGATTTATATTGTGCTTTGACTAATTTATTAAATTAATTTTGCAAGGTTGCCTACTCACCTAGATTCCACGCTCTCGGCGCTCCCACCTTGCGCCCCAATCATCCCTATTGTAACCAGGTAAAAACCATTAGGGTTACAAAATAGAGAAATTTCCTATCACTACTCTCGACCTTTACTCACATCTTAAGTCATAACTCCTAACCGGTAATGAATTTCTAAATGACACTTATACCATTGGAAACTAGACTCAAAGAGCTTTTCAACGATATTAAAAAAAAAAAAAACTGATGCTACAGTAATAGTCAACGGTCAACGCAGCTACAATAACGTTGACCGAGTCAATGCTACAGTAACGTTGACCGAGTCAACGCTACAGTAATGAGAAAATTTGGAAAAATTTTCTCGGTGAACAGTAATTTCTGGGGAAAATTTTCGATGTTCTTCATGTTCTTCATCCAAAAATCCTAAAATCATATCTAAAACAACATTTCTTTTGATTTCTTTCATGGGTTTTCATCCTTAATGTCTAAGGAGTGTTTTAACACCAAAACCCCCAATTTCTACCAACAATCCAAGCTCAAATCTCAAATTTTCATCAAGAACACTAACTTTTTCAAATATCCAAATTCTACGAAATTTCTTGTTCTAATAACATCATAAACCACCTAAGAATGTTTTACATTAACATCCACACTTAAATTCATCCATTAAAACTCAAAATCTTAATTTTCTTCCATAGGTCCGAAAATGGAGAAAAAGAGAAATAGAGTAGATAAAACTTACCTCTTTACCTCTAGAACTCCTGAGAATCGGAAGTATGGTTAGAAAATACAAGATCGCCGGATGAAAATTTGAGAAATGATTGAAGAAGGGAAGATGGAAATGAACGAAGAACATGAAGCCTCGGGAGGAAGAAGGAGAAGAAAAACTAATAATTGTATGTGTGGGCCCCACTAATTTCTTTTTCGATAAAATCGCTCATAGCCACTTTAGCTTATAAGATTTGTTCACTTTAATCCCTCTCGATGTCTCAAATACCACTTTAACCTCGAATCCATCATCTTTTTGGTACCGGACTCATAATTCATTCTCATAAGCTTTATTCTTCCTCTCAGGTTTCTATTTGGTCATTTCTCAAAAGTCCTCTATACTTTCTTTTCTTTTCACTTTAGTCCTTGAGAATTTGTAAAAATTTCTTAAATTAAAAATTAAAATTTCTATTCTCACATTTTCTTCACTAATTCAAAAAGCACATTTTTACGTAATTAAATTTTTCACTAAATTTCAAATTAGACTTTAAATATTCATATAAATTCTTGAGATATTACAGAAGCAATTTATATACCCATTCAAAATGAATTTATATATGTATCTTGAGGATGAGTACATGTAAAAATTTTGACAGCTCATTTTGTATGAGTGCATGTAGAATCATGAAATATTATTCTTAGTCATAGCCTTCGCTCATGATGCATGAATAGCATACACAACATATGTTCTTAGATACATATAATCACAGCATGATGTAATCATGTATGCTCTCAAGAACAACACAACAAAGCAGAGTGATACGGTTCTAAATATCACCATTTTATTAATCCTTAAAATTTCTAATCAAAACAAATTAAATCAGCCGTAAATCCACCGAAAATTGACTTTCGTGGTTTTGCCATTAATGTGACGTGTTATCGGTGTGCATGCGTACTCTAGACTTCTGGCTTCCAGCTTGCAGAAATCCATAGGATGAGCGTGTAGGGGTGCAGCGAAGAGATATCTTCTTTGGCTCTTAGTCATAATTTTCTCTCTATAAAGACTGCCCCAGAGTTCTCAATTACCACACTACAAAGAGTATTCATCTCTGAGCCTATAACTTTCTGACATTCATCTCTCTTCATACTCCTACAAAAATTTCTGAATTTTCCAAACCATGGCAGCAAGAAAGTTCATTGATCTCACAGTAGAGGCAAGGGAGGAAGAGCTCGACTTAAACTTGAGTCTAGGCAAGGACAAAGGCAAAAGACATTTGGAGGAATCTCAAGAGAACCAAAAGAAGAAGATGAAGATCGAAGAAGCTGAGGAGATTAGTACAGGCCATACGTCAGAAGACAAAATTACTTGTCTGGAGCAGGAGGTGAAGAAACTCAAGAAGATGATAGAGGACCAGGAGAAGTTAGCTAAACGCAACAATGCAGCACTGACTTCAAGAATAGATAGGTTCTTCTATTGGTCTACCCAATGCTTCTGCAATCAACAACAAAGAAGTGTTGATTGTATGAATGGGATTTACACTACCCTCCGTGACATTGCTCAGTCTCTTGCTCCAAGGAATGGTCGAGGGGTGATGATTCAATACAACCCACCTAATCCGAGACCACCTCGCCTGTAGATTGCTCATCTATGAGCAAACATTCCCTTTTTTTTTAATGCAATGTAATCCTTCGGTTTGTTTTTTTTTTATTTTAATGCAAGTGGTTTCTTTCAGATGACGGTACTTAAAAAAAATTATAATAATAAAGAAAGATAAAGAAAATGAGCCGCACAAAATTTGTACAATAGAAGGATATATATATTTTGAAAAATATATATCCATTTTAAAGATAGAAAGAATTTTCTGACATGGATATATATATCATCATTTCAAAGCAAAAGCAAGTTACATACTTACTCAAGATAAAACATATTATAATCAGAGTATGTAGTAACATAATTGAGGTAATATGGATTAATAAAATATAATCAGATATAAACTATAATCCATAAACAATGGTTCATAAGTTACAACTTATGTAAAAGAGATGATATGTATAATGCTCAAACCATGATGTATTAAAAAAAATAATTTAAGTATTTAACATATTTTTATATGTCATGTTGTGATCAAGTATGTAAGATGTCAGAAAACAATATGTCATTGCAATGAAAGTATGACAAAAAAAATTTGCCAGAATGTACAATTGAGATCAAGGAGTATCATTCAATTAAATAATGAAGAAGTAAAGGATAGAGATACTCATCAATTTTGGCAAACTTTTGTTGCTTCTTGAAGTTCCTCTTCAAGATTTTGATATCCTTGTTTTGCTCATTGCTCTTCTTTTGATCGATCTTGTCTTCTTACAATTTTAATGATCTTAATTAATTGATTATTTGCAAGATCTATCAAGCATTGGTTCAATGTAGGCTTCGTTGGTCGACTACTGATAGGAGCGTTGGTCGACCAACCAACTTCAAAACTATAAATCTTACTGATTTCGGAGAGCAGAGGAAAGAATGTGCTTTAGAGGATAATTTTGAGGATTAACTCCTGCAAAACACTTTTGGTGGAGCACTTTGATGTTCAAATAAATCTCGAGCACTAGGAGCAACATTATGTTCAATATATGCCATATTAATAAAAGTGTTATGCTTCCATGAAATGCAATTTTACAATAAATTTGATTTCATTGAAAATATTTAAATAAGATTACAGCAAGGATAAATACTATGGGTAGGAGTAATCTTATTGTTGTGAAGACAAGAAAAATGTGCGTGTAATGGAAGCAAGTTTTCATGATGCGGTAAAAAGGATAGTTTGAGCAAAATTTGAAAGAAAGATTTTAGCTCAAAACAAAATTCGAATCTATAAGCTGCACACCTAACAATTGTTTTCAGATATAGCATGCATGAGTATCAAGGATAGATGTAATGCATATTAGAGAACAGACAAAAGCATTAGAGAGCAGTAAACATATCAGTCAAATTTCTTACAATGCATTCCAGCTTATATGTTTACTTATCCATTGCCTCCTTTTGATGCAAGAGAGTGGAGTTTGAATGATGTAGCCATTGAAAAGTTATTTCCGCTCCTTGCTTCGAGGCAAATCTGCAAATTAATCCTTTGTCTTTGATACCCAAAATTTTTTTTGGGTTTGCCTGGGTCATGAGGTCCTTTTTGAACCCATTTCATTTTTACTCCATGAACAAGATTTTTCTTATAAAAATAGGAGTAAGACTTGTGTCCTTTCAGTCCACAATAAAAACAAGTGCAAGGTGGACTTTTGGACATTTTTGTAGGAACAAAGTAGTTTTCGAAATATTTCTGATTTGACTTGTTAAGAACAAAACCAATTTTGTTAAAGCTACTACTTTGTTTCTCAACAGAAGAGTTTTGAATTTCTCTACCTTGAGAAAGTTTTTTAAGTGTGTTTTTAAGATCCTCATTCTCCTTTTTCAAGAAATCACACTTGGTACAAAAGCAATTTTTGTTGGTAGAGATATTTGCCTTTAAAATCAAATTCTCTTCTTGCAAAGTTCTGTTTTGATTTTCAAAAACAAAATTCTCTTCCTTGGAAATAGAAAATTCATTTTTCAATGTTTCCAACTCATTTTCAAGAGAAGAGTTTTTCTGTTTTGAAATATTTAGTTTCTTTGCAAGTATAAGAGATTCTTCATGTAAATCATCAAAGGCATCTTGTAATTCTTCAAAAGAGTAGTCAAATGAATTTACCTCATCTTTATCTCTGGCCACAAGACAAGTGTTGGCTTCTTCATTTGTGTTCTCCTCATCGGAATTGCTATTTCTCCAAATGGAAGATAGGTAAGCTTTCTTTGATGATTCAGTTTTTGGTTGTGGTTTCTCTTTTTCTCCTTTTTCTTTTTCTCTTATCTCCTTGGTGATTTGAGATTTTCCTGTAAGTTCAACACCAAGAGCTTGCAATTGATTAAGCACAAGTCGTATCTCATTAATGGTTTCACAATTTTTCATTTGAGCGATATCAAGTTCATTAATGAGATTTCTAGACTTTAATTCCATTGCAACAAGATCTTCCTCATATGCAACTTCTAAAGTTTCCCACATTTCCTTAGCAGTTGCACAATTGGAAATTCTGAAAAATTCATCTTGACTCAATGCACAAGAAATAATCAATTTTGCCTTAGCATTGAGTTGCACTAAACTTCTTTCAGTATCATTCCATTCACTCTTGGGTTTTGGAATGTATTTTCCTTGTTCTTCCTTGACAGGCATATAAAAACCATTTTCTATAATTTCTCAGAGTTTATGGTCTACTGAAATTAAAAAAAATTTCATTTCATACTTCCAATATTGAAAATGATTAGCATAAAAAATTGGAGGTTCTGTGAAAGAACAATTTTCAGACATAAACCACTCACTAGATCCAACCATATTTACTCTTAGACGGTTAAGTCTTAAATCAAGAGCCCAAGCTCTGATACCAATTGAAAGTAATGGTTGGAACCCAAGAGGGGGGGTGAATTGGGTTTTATAATTTTTTCACAAGAATTAATTGGAAGTTAAAATGATTTTCTGTAAAAGTACAATGCTTAGGATAATAAATACAATACAGAAAATCAATGTGCTGTCAAGATAAATAATTATAAAGATCAAGGAATTAAAGAATAGATATCAATATGCACAAATTAAAGAGTAAGGGATAGAGAAAACAAACTCGGAGATTTATACTGGTTCGGCTAATCCAAGCCTACATCCAGTCCTCAAGAGACCACTTGAGTATTTCCACTATAATTGTAAGTTTAATCCGGGTACTTGTAAACCACTACAACCACGCAAATTCGATCCGGGTATTTGCGAAACCACAATGGAGAATTTATGAATCCGGGCTCCTCCTCAACCCAAAGCAAGTTCTTCCAACACCGGTACTTGTGATCCTCAACTCAGAATAATATATGTGTTGATCAAAATCAACAATACAAAGAAACTCTCTCAAAAGAGTAGATGAAAACAAATGAAGCTCTAATAACTCTAATGATAGAGAATATGCAAGATTTGGCTCAAGAATGCTTTCTTTTCTCTCAAAGATGATAGAAGAAGTTAATATCACATTGTAGGACTTTGTTCTTACTCAAAATCGTGTATCTAAGGTCATATATATAAGATTTTACAAAACTAGCCGTTATATAGCCGTTACAGCACTTATAGTGCAGTCTAGATTTTGAGCTTTCTTTAAAAATTCATAACTCTCTCATTTGAACTCCGTTTTAAACAAATAATATACCGTTGGAAAGCTCTTGGAGTCTAGTTTCAAATGAGCCAAGTTTTACTCAAAAATTATTTTTCTTTTAAAACATATAATCAAAATACTGACTATAGGTCAGAACAGAATAATCAACTTTCAGTTTTCAAACTATATTTTAAATAGTCATATATTTCTCATTTGGACTCCGTTTTCAATAAATAATATACCTTTGGAAATATCTTTGAGTCTACTATCAAATGAGATTAAGATACTTGAAAAAATGATTTTTCGTTTATGCGATATGATATAAAGAGTGACCAAAGGTCAAAAACTAACTTTTGTAAAATTTCATATCTCACTATCTTTTTGTTCAAAATAATTGAGCCAATGTATGCAAATCTAAATTATTGAGTTGCACAAGTATACTAGCCTATATAAAATATACCTAATGTAAACACATAGGCTATCTTGATGCATCCAAGCTTCCAAGACTTCAAATCTTCTAATTCTTCATTTCTTGGAGCTTCATCCTTGCATGTTGTTTTCCTTGAGTGAAGCATGATATTGCTTTTCCTTGTTCTTCAATACAATGCTTACTCTTCTTGTTTTGAACCAACCTATAAAATATATCTTACTTGCAAACCCAATGGTTAGTTTAATAGCATGATTCAATATATGCAACATACATATTAAATAACATAATCATGCTGTCACATCTCAAAAATTGAACATGTGAAAAGATACTACTCATTAAATAAAATTCTCACACATACGTCATTTACATATATTCTGTAAGGTTTTACATTTAACCTTAATCATTCATTCCACACTACAGAATTATATTCATCTGATAAGCAAATATAGACATACATAGTCTGATATTTCTATCTCATCGCAAGCCTAGGAGACCTATAGAAAATACAGAGCGTTTCTAATATCCACATTAATAAGTACTGGTGTCCCACCAGACAGAAATAGAGAATAATCCCAAGGGGCTTCTAATCTTCAAACGGATACTCTTGTTCTTTATTTTCTGTATCTGAAAAAAAATAATCATAGGGAGTGTGAGTTTATTTAAAAACTCAGTAAGTAAATAACTGTACTATATAAAATATCAAAAGTACAAATACCACATTTACTCATATAATTAATTGTCTTATACATCGAGTAGTATGAGACTCTAACCCTTTCAAACTCATGAATAAGATCTCATAGGTATACACCGAGTAGTATGGGACTTTAACCCTTTCAACTAGTGTATAGATTTCATAGATATGCACTAAGTAGTATGGGACTCTAACCCTTTCAAACTCGTATATAAGATTTCTTAGATATACACCGAGTAGTATGGGACTTTAACCCTTTCACACTCGTGTATTAGATCCCGTAGATCTTTACTCATTAATAAGATAGTGAGAATTCATCACATAGTACAATTGTCATGAAATAAATAATTTCTACATACTCTTATTTCTATTGATCATCATATACTCCCATATGAAAAATTAATTGCTTATTATCCAAATAATATTGTAAATTGGACTTATATTGTACTTTGACTAGTAATGTCAAATTAGCTGAGCAAGGTTATTCACTCACCTTGATGTTTGTCCAAGTTTACCTTGTTCCACACTAGAATTTGTGTAGGAAAATTTCCTAGTAAAATATATTACAAGGAATCATAAGAAAGGAAACAAAATCACGAAAATACGTAAAATTTTCTGACTGCTACAGTAACGGGTTGTTACAGTACGGTTTGCTACAGTGTCGGTTCGCTACAGTGCCGGTTCGCTACAGTGCCGGTTCGCTACAGTAACGTTGACTGCTACAGTACCGTTGACTGCCGACACTACAGTACTGCTACAGTAACCCGAAGAAAATTTTTCATATTTTGTTTCGAAATTTCTGGTCGCTACAGTAACTCGGTTTTTGCAGAAATTTCTAACAATTTCATCCTTTCCCTTTCTTGTTTCAAAACCAGAATTTCAACTCTTTTAACCGATTATAACTCAAATATAACTTCTAAAACAAATGAGATTCATGAATTATCATCAAAACTTTCAAGAACAAAACCTTCTCTGATCTTCTACATAAACTGAAATTTAAGGAAAATAATCGGATTAAAGCTTACCTTTGATCCTTACAAAGCTTTTGAACCGAACAAATAATCGAACTTCTGAAGATCAAGGAAAGGATTTGAGAAGAGGGTGAAGAAACGAGAGAAAGTGAATTCACTATTCACTTCAGCTGCTTCGATCGTGAGAAGAAAATAAGGGGGGTACTATTGAAACTTTATATTAAATATTTCTAATGGGTTATTCAATAACTCATGGGTATCCATAACCCAACATCCAAACCCATCTAGTCAATTTACAATAAATGGACTAATTGACCATTCTGAAACCACTTTTCCATGAATTTCACCATTCTTAGAATATATCCCACATTGTGCAAATATTTAGTCCAGTCATTTAACTCAATTTTCATAAATAATATTCAAAGAGAACAATTAAATATGAAAATTAAATATGACCAAAATAAATAACTAAAGTAACGTTGTAAAATTCTAAAATACTCTTGAGCGAATTATATTCTGAAATTAACGGGTATTACACATGCTTAAGTACTTGTAGCATATATATGATAATTAATCTTTATATATATCAATGCTACTATTCAAATACATTTGTCATCATCAAAACTTATGGCATATAGCCTTAGGGTCAACACTAAGAAGTAAAATCTGATTAAAATAAAATTGAATGGAAATAAATCAAATAAAAGGCCTAGAGTTACTAATCCTCTTCTTCCATCCTAGGAATTGCTAAACTCTCTCTGCACTTGTGATTCTAATTAATCATGCAGGTTAATCTTAGGTTATCTTATGGCTTAAAGTGATTCTCCCGAACCTAAATTAAGCTACTCAACTCCTACGCAATCCCTTACGTGAGTTAAGCCAAATGCAACGAATCTAACTTTGATTCAACGAGATTAACTAAAATCCTTTTTAGTTAACAAGCGAAAACCCCTAAGGTTCACGCACTCGTCCTATCCACTAAATGTTCTACTCTTACCTCCCCCACTCTCGAGATTAGTAAAAGCAACAAACAAACTATAATTCGGCCAAGATCATAGCAAGTTCATTATAAATGAATGAACAGACATATATTAATCAAATGAAATCACAATTACAAAGAGAGATTCAATCCCTAATCTGAAAGTTGGTTCATAGCAACTCTACAACAGAAAATCAGTCACTCATGGCTCTAAAACTACGGAAAGCAGTAAAATATAAAGCAAACTCCATGAATCCAAGGTTGGGTTGACGGAAATCGGGCTTGATAGGCTCCAGGAATGGATTCCTTCTTCTCCTCTAGCAGAAATCGGTGCCTCCCTCTGTCTCCAACTCAAAATGCCCTAAAAAAAGTGTTCTAGCGCTATTTAAATCAGTGTAGAATCGCGAACCACCGCTATAGCGATGAATTCCCATCGCTATAGTGGTGGAAGGCAGAGAAGAAAGCTTAAAAACATGTTTTTTCATGTTCTACTGCTATAGCGGTGAAGATCCACCGCTATAGCAGTGGCTGGCAGAAAAGATGGCTCCAAAATATTTTTTTCAGCATTCCACCACTATAGCTGTGATTCCACTGCTGTAGCGGTGCAAATTCAGCAATCACTCTAGCATCTTCAGAATTTCAGCTTTAACATTTCATCTTCTAACACAAACTTCTTACCAACTCAACCTACAACAAAAACAACAAATAATACCATTAAACAACAGATCTAAAACATGAAATCACTTTATTTATTAAAAGATCAAAGAAAACTAAAACTAATCTAAATTACTTAAAATATGGGTTAAGAATCACAAGCCAACAAAAAAAGATCAAGAAGAGATGGAATTTAGTACCAAAATGGTACTCAATTGAGAACTCAACACTAGGGGTGATTTGTAGGAATCAAATCTTCTTTGTATCATTTTTACTAGTTATAGCATTTCATTTTTTTTTTTTTCCAAATACTTCTCTCAACTTTTTGCTAAGACGAAGTATTTCATTTTTAGTAATACAACCATGTCTTCTAAAGATCTAACAAGCAAAGAAGATGCTAGTTAGAAAACCAAATCAAATCACATTCCTTTTAAGTTTTAAATCGCATACTACAGTAGATGGTATGATGCTATCAATGCATCACTTACTATTTATAATTAAAGTATTTTTACATGATTTATTAAATGAAACTTAGGTGTCACTCATAGAAATTTAACTTGAAATGCATATATTAAGTAAGTAAATATGTGATTTAATAATATTTATGACATGTTTCAAAAACTGAACACGTCAGCATATATAAAAGTCTAATACGGTGCATTAAATATAGCATCTTCAATAATAATTCAAAATAGTAAATTATTCAAATTATGATAACCTAAAAGTATTAGAATTCAAATCCAAAAATGAACACTCATTTTATTATACTTTATATTTTATACTTCAATTTCTTAAGTCATGAGTATAGGTAAATGAAGACAATTTAATGCAACATGCAAATAGACTTACAGGAGTTTGTGTTAACCTTTTATGCAATATCTATTTATTTTATCTACAAAAGTTTCTCTCCTATATTTTCTTGACAAAAATTTTGTTTTGATTCTTTATATTTTCAATGTTTCATATTTGTCCTCTATGTTATAAATTCATATTAATTCAATCATTTTTTGTTAAAACTATTAATTAATTTAATAGAAGTGACACATTATATTATCTTGTTATATATACAATCAACATCTAGGTAAATATGTCATTTCAGTATTAAGATGATGAGGTGTCTAACTTTTTGAAAGTCACTTAGTGGTTTTGATATAAAAAGACCTAAACAATATGAATTTGAATCATAAAATATCAATATGAAACATTTTAAATATCAAAGATTAAAATAAAACTTATAATAAAGATGAATGATCAAAATACCATTTCTGCCTATTTTCTTATCTCTATCATCTTCACATTGTGATTTCTTTTTTTATTTTTCCCCTTTCTTTTATCTTCTAGGCACTCCTTACTCCATTCCTGTGAGCTTCCACGAATTTACTGATGGACATATTACAATAATTACAATTTAAGAATTTGTTTGGTTTGTAAAAATATTTCTTATTTTCATTTCTTCATTTTCTTAAGTATATTTTTTGAAATATTGAAAAATATCTTTTTGGTATTTTCAGATTTAAACTTAATTTAAAAAATATTTTCAAGAAAATATTTTCATTAAACTAAACAAACATATTTTCAAGCTCATTTTATATTTCTAATAAAAATAAAAATAAAAAATATTTAAACCAAACATGTCCTAAATGTGTTAAGAATAATACCATAGAATTGATGGTGAAAGAATTTAGAATTTCTACTTAACATTTGCACGAAAGGTCACATCTTTGTCACTATTACAAACGCAATAATTTCTCATTTTCTTGAATTAACACTTCCATAAAGAAAATGAGAGACAAAATATGCATTCAAAAATATTAATATTGTTTCTATTTACTTTGTCTTAGTGGATGAATAAAACAATATTTTTATGAGGTATGATTTTGCTTTTAATATTTTATTTTCAAGTTTTGGTACGTAGTTTAATGAAATGCATGCATTTTATTTTTTAGTTAATATGTATGCATTTGGATTTTGAGTAGCAATGCATAATTTAGACTCTTTATTTAAAATTATTATCAAATTATTATAATATTTATTATACTAAGTAGGCATATCCAGCGTACAAGGTGACGACAAAAATATTTGGAAGTAGCTAGTAAGACTTGGTGAATTTAATATTTGGAAATGTACGTTTAATGTAGTTAGAAAAATTACTATTTAAGCTAAAAGGTATTACGCCTTTTTCTTTTAGCTTTGTTTTAAAGACTTTTTTTTTTCTAAAATCTATATTGATGTAAAATTAAGAATTAACTTAAGCATGTTTTCTAATTTAGTGCATTGCCTATATATAAGGTAAACTTTGAAAATTACTTTTAGTTATTTGCGTTCTACTACTCCACCTTACATTTATTTTTACAATCTGTTTTAGAAGTATTTTTATACTTTTTAAATGAAAAACTAATCATGTTGAAGTATTGAGGTTGTCTCTCTCCACTAGTGTTTTTTTGTAAGCTCAAACTCTTTTTTTCTTTTGCGCACAATGAATAAAGAGGAAAAAACTAATTACTAATAGTACGTTGCATTTGTATAAACTAGGATTTTAGACTATTAACATGATTTTAGTGTAAAATAGCATATTTGAGAGTTTTAGTATTAACGTAATTTTGTCTTCAAACCATAATTTTGATAGAAGTTCAAAATTGCTACTTTTGCAAATCATGATTTGCCAAAACCTAAATTCTTCTAAAATCAATTTAATAAATTATGGTTTGCTCAAATATAAATTTCTCTAACTATTTTCCAAACTCACACTAACACAATCTACATAAATTAAGTCCAAAAACATGCATGCAATATTTTCATGATTAATAAAGTGCAAAGCTTCAGAGGAATTTGTTTCAAGAACCAATTTGGGGAATCTAAGGTTGTGGAACAAAATCAAACCATGACCATTGTGGCATGTCCATTAGCCACCTTGCTTATCTCAAATTAAACTCTTGATATTGCAAAAGCTTAACTTATAGTTGATGGCTGATAGTTTATAAGCTAGTTTATTGAATTAAAAATGTTCAATAAAAGTAGTTGAAAAAGTGTAAAATGATATAAAAATACATATATTTTTTAATTTTAAAATAATATAAATAAATATATTATTTTTGTTTTTAATTAAATTAATTTAAATTATTATATATATAAAATTCATTAAAAATATATATATTTATATATTTTATTATATATAATAAAATATATTTACATATTTTATTATATTTATATTATATATATACACTTATATATAAGGGTATAATGAATATGAAATAAGGGTATAATAAATATTTTTATAAAATAATAAGGGTAAAAAGAGAAAAAAAAATACAAAAGTTATAAACTACTTAAAGCAGCTGATCAAAATAAGTTATAAGCTACTAAAATAAGTTCGTTTATTGAACACTTTTAACGAGCTTATAAGCTAGTCAAATAAGTTATAAGCTTGTTGCGCTGAACACAGCCATCATATTAGTTAAAAGTTGTCTTTTGTTAAATCACTAGGTGGTGGTTTAATAGCAAGGGTGTGGACAATTTAGCAATTAATATGTCATGTAAATTCACGTACAAAACAAAGAAAATTATAAAGCGAAATACATACAAAACACATGAATTTAATGTGATTCGGTCAATGTGATCTACATCTACGGATAAAGAAAAGATATCTTATTCTTCAACCAAAGTGTTTGATACAATATATGGAAAATTTTGAAAATTAAATATATATTACAAATACACAAATGCTCCTGACTAGGTTGCTCACCCTGCTCACCTCACAGATCTCCAAAATATTTAAGTTATTATATATATAATAATTTAAATTAATTTAATTAAAAAATATATATTTATTTTGTATTATTTTGAAATTACAAAATATCATATAAATATGTCATTTTATATTTATTGGCTGATTCAATGGTTATCTTTACCAAGCACTTTTAATTTAATAAGTTAGCTTAACAATTTTCAACTTTTAGCTAACTTTTGAGTGCGTTTGGGTAAACAGATTAATTAAGCTCTTATACAATAAACACTTTTATGTTAAGCGCTTATATATAAGTTATTTCTACAATTGAAAAGCTTATAAGAGCAAACTTCACATAAACATTGTATAAGCTGTTTCTATAAAAGTTTATGAAAATAAGCTGAAAACAACTTATGGGCATACCATAAGCTATTTTTATAAGTTCTCCCAAATACGTGTATAACCTCTTATGCTATAAATAAATCCAAAAAAGTTCAAAATAAATTCTTTCAAATGCACCTTTAACTTTTAGAAGCTTATAAGCTAACTTTAAAAGTAGCTGTTTAATTAGTTGATAGATATAACATGACATAAAAGATATATATTTTATAATCTTAAAATAATAAAAATAAACATATCAATTTTTAATTAAATTAATTTAAATTATTATATGTACAATTAATTAAATATATTATATATATATATATAATATATTGTCTTTTTCGTCTGTATATATATACAAACAAGGAAGATTTTGTCCAGATATATATAGGCAAAGAAGATGACAGAAGATGGCAGAAGACAATGGACGATGACAAACTTCACCAAACGACGATGGATGATGACAGTTGATGGTAGACGACGATAGTTATAAGGGCATAATAAGAATTTTGATAAAATACTAAGGGTAAAATAAAAAAAATATAAAAATTATAAGCTACTTAAAATAACATTTCAAAATAACCTATAAGCTAATGAAATAAGTTTGTTTACCAAATAATTTTAACAAACTTATAAATTAGTCAATAAAATATAAATTAATCAAATAAATTATAAGTTAGCTTATTTTGCATGACAAACACATCTATAGCCTTAATTAATTTAGGGTGCATTTGAGTAAAGAGCTTAATTAAGTGCTTATACAATAAGAATTTAGCATATAAGCTCTTATATATAAGTTATTTTTACAATTGAGTAGTTTATAAGGGCAAACTTCATATAAGCTATTTTTAGCTTATTTTCATAAATTATAGACATACCATAAACTATTTGTATAAGTAGACTTGGGCTGAGCTTGTTTAACCTGTTTTGAGTGATGGTTGGGCTGGCTAAAAGTCAACCCATATAAAACTAGGCCTACATGGTCTGACCCGCATAACATGCGGGTTACATGGGTAACCCACTGATTTTTTTTTTTAAAATATATCCTATAGAGGATATTAGTGTTTATAAGTAGAGGATATGAGTAGAAAGTTGTGTTTATGAGTAGAGGATATGATGATAAAGATTTTTTTTTACGTGAGTATTTTTTTTGATAGAGTTCAGTAGCTTCGTATGATTTATGTAGCTGACCCCACCTAGTGAGATAATGCTTTGTTGTTATTTTACATCTTATAGAAGATATTAGTGTTTATGAGTAGAAGATATTAGAATATTAATATTGTTATTGTTGTTGTGATTAAGGATGGAGTATAGTGGCAAATTGAGAAGCTTTATGCTTAGCAATTATCAATAAACGTTCAATGAGTTAATAGTAAGAATTCAAAGAAAGAAAATTACAAAAGTTGCCTTTTTTACTTTAAAAAACAAAAGATTACGAGTAGATGGACTGACCCCTTTAATTCATTAATCTATACATAGAAGAATGAAATTATCTATTTTTCAGTTTAAAAATGAGTTGGCTTAATCTAACTTATTTTTGGGCCAACCCGAGGGGGAGCAACTTGATTCTATCAAAATGCTTTATTTTGATAAATCTATCTATAAGCTCTTTTAAATAAATTTATAATTACTTAATTTATAAAATAAATAAGATAAGCTCAATTTAGTTTGATTTTTAACACTTGCGTACACTAACATCTGTCCATCGCAGACGGAGGAGTCTCTCTCACGAGTCAGTCTGAGTCGCCAGTGCCACACTGGCTGCGGTTCGTTCGAATATACAGTGGATAATCGCTTCCTCTATGCGAGATTTCAGCAGTCCAAAAGCGTGCAGTGCGTTTAATGGTTTCCTTCACTGTGCTTTGTGCAAGAGTAAGCAACTTTCCTCTTCATTCATCCTGCCCTAGTCGTCCCTCTCAACTCTCAATCTTATCTCCGACGACAACCCTCCCTCCTTCATCATCGCCTCACGGTCGAGCAAGAGCAGCCGTCCGCTTCCGTCGAGCCTCACGTTGGTTTCTGTTCATAGCATCGTTCTTCTCAATCGAGCCTCACGTCGATTTCTGTTCGCTGGCCACTGGGTATGTTATGTCCATTTTGCACAGTCGCTTGAGTTTTCTGTCCTGATCTTGTGGCTTTAATCGAAATATAGTATAGACAGACGCCTTATCCTAATGTTGGTTATGTTTTCGTTTTTGCTTTTGTTTTCTTTTAATGGTGCTATATGGTTTATGATGGAATGGGGATTTTGAAATGCTTGTAACCTTGAAGATTGGCAGGAGATTGTGACCTCTATGTTTAGGCTTGTTATTCGGAAATTTAGAACTAATTAGATGATAAGAAGAGCACCTCGGTTTTCATGTGCACACTAGGTGTTCGATTCTTTGCCTGAACCAATAAAAAACAAGAAGGATCTGCCAGTAACACTGTTGCTCTTAGGGGAGAAAAAAAAAGGAAAAAGGAAAAAAGCGCCCGTCAAGCTGACTCAACCGCCATCCTTGATCAGACCCAACCCAACCTGCACCACCCCCTATTCAAAACTACTTCTTGGTGCATAAATCTGCCGACTAAATGTCTTCCATGCCAAAACCAAATGTCTGTTTTTGTATTCACCCACATTCTGATAGTGTCCTTGTTGCCTTTAGGGTGCTTTCAGTATTTAGAAATTAGAACTGCCTAACACTCTGTTAAATTTAAGATTGTTGTCACTGACTCACTGCTATTCTGTTGTTGTCAAGTTTTTAGCACACCTGCATGCTAATTAAACTCCTTAAATGCGTAATGTTTCTCTTAAATGTACTTTTTCTATGTAGCAATAGTTTGCATTTTGCAAGCTTTTAGCAAACCCTTTTGGTAATTAATATCCACGATCACTGTCACTTGTTAGAAGTACTTGTTGACAGTGGCATAGTGCTCTTCAATTTGTCAGCCATGGAAATTTTCACGTAATTGATTTTATTTTCTAGGTTGTATTATATATGCTTTTGTTGATCACAGCTTAAGGAAGTTGAGATGAGTGTTCAAGAGCCATCAAAGAAAGCTGCTGTTTCAAAAATCGTTAAGTTGGACAAGGCTTTGAAATTGGTACATGCTCTTTCTTTTTTTCCCCTTTTCTTTTAGTCCACCCTGCCATGTATACTTTACTGAATTGGGTCTATTTGTATTTTGTGCTTGTGAAGTGATATGCTTCCCTTATTTTATAGTCCCTTATTTTATAGTGAATGTTGTGTGACTAATGCGCATTCATATATAGCATTAAAGTAACAAATGCTTTTTTTAATATGTTTGATGAGTGTGTAGTGAATAACTATGCAATTTGTTTATGTAATGGTGAAAACAATTACAACAAATGTTTCGGAAAATTTTCTCATTTTTGTAGGTGGTTATTTTAAATAAACAAAGAAGACCTTTGTGAATCTATTTGAATAAAACTTCCCCAATGCCCT
The DNA here is from genome assembly GCA_037074585.1 of Biancaea sappan. Lineage (NCBI taxonomy): Eukaryota > Viridiplantae > Streptophyta > Magnoliopsida > Fabales > Fabaceae > Biancaea > Biancaea sappan. Next base: position 26,277,516 of record CM073499.1, on the reverse strand, counting down.
AAACATTAATAATTCTTTGATATCTGATTAGAATGTCATAAAATTTATTTTCTTTTTCATATACACTTCCAGTAATCTCCATTACCAAGTAAAATATTTAATTATCAGGTATTCAAGTTTTATACCTTTATGCCTTACTATTTAGTCATCCAAATTGGTTACCATGTCCTAGATAAAAAGATACAAAAGTTCAGATATATTTTACTTTGGGTCAATGTATGGCTTTAAACAGAAATTTTGATCTGTCATATGGACCTTTGTTCCATATATTATGAAAGTGGTGCTGTAGTGAAATCACGATGACTTAAAATCAGCTTTATTGAGTCTCTCTTCCACCCATATGAGTGTACGTTAACTGTTGGTCATTAAATAGTGAATATAAATATTAATTGAAGAGTAAATTTTTAAAGTATATTATAATCAGGAATGATTTGAGGTATGAAGAAACAAGTAAAACGTAAGTCAAACTATGCTTGTTACCTGAATGGATAGAAGAAATAGTTTTCTTATGGCTCTCAGTGAAGTCCAAACAGAGCAACTTGCTTTCTGTGCTTGGTATGCTCAATTTCAGGTTATAGTTTTCCTAATGTTGACTTTGTTGGAAAGAAGTCCCACATTAGTGAGGATAATGTGTTAAAGACTCCTTATATAGATTTAGGCATCTCTCACGTCTTGAGCTTGCTTTTAGGGTGAGTTAAGTCTAAATTCCATTCTTAACATGGTATCAGAGCTGAGTTGATCTTTTAATAGTGGGTTGCTTGTGTTTGGTCACTTATTGTTACTCGTATAGTTTCACACTCCAATTGTCGTCCTGGCGTGCGGGGTGTGTGTCTCACATTGGAAAAGAGAATGCATTCTAGGCTCTTTTATATAAACTTGAGAATGCTTGTGAATCCTTTTTCAACTTCTTTATTCTGGAGGTTCAAAAGCTCTAGTTAGAGTTAAGGAGAAATCAAACCAAATTATGTGTTACTTGTGCATAGGACACTGTCTTTCTCTGTGATGTATTACAAGAGTTCAAATTCCAACCAGTAAACATATCTTCTTGCGTTATGAAGTGGTATGACGGTTGTGGAATAGGCTTTTTGGAGATTTTGGTGAACCACGGATTTGCTTTTCTACTGAGCACTTCTTCTCTATTGGTTTTGGTTGTTTTACAAGGAGCAGAGTGCTGTTGAGTTGTATTTTTATCTAGTGAGATGCATTTGGCTTGAGTGGGATAGTCAAGACGTATCTAGAGTTAAGGAGGAATCAACCCAAATGAATGAATGATGTGTTACTGGTGCATAGGACACAAAATGTATGGACTCATAATTTCTTTTTGACATGTTACAAGAATTCAAAATCCAACCAATAAACATATTTTCTTGCATTATGAAACAATATGACAGTAGTGGAATAGGCATTTTGGGGATTTTGGTAAACCATGGATTTTGGTAAACAATATGACAGTTAGTTTTGGATGCCCTGGAAAAAAGGAGTAAAGTGCTGTGGAGTTGGATTTTTGTTGTAGTGAGGTCCATTTGATTTGAGCAGGATAGGACTGTTTGCATTTTACTTTGTTATACTTAACTGTGCACCTTCTTTGGGATCGTTTTGTTTGCCTGCTTCTATGAGGGTTTCTGGCCAGGGTTTTTTTAGGGTGATTTTATATCTTGCAAGCCAAGGAAGTGGATTGCTCTTTCGAGCTGATATGTTTTTACTGTTTTCTGCATTTTTTTCTGTTTAGGAGAATTCCTGACCTGCCTTTGTTATTTTCTTCTTCCTCTTTTGTCTTGATGAAAACAATTGCCATTTAAACAAAGAATGAAAATCTAGAGAGGGTCCTATCTTGTAAAATTTGGTGTTGCTGGTTATTGGTTCTGCATTGTTTTATATGTTTGAGCTATCATAATTTAGGACGTCCAGAATCACACCTTGCTGTCCCCGAAAAGTTAAAGAGATAACATGATTACCATATGCTCATCTATTTTGAATTTCACCTTTCATAACTTGAAATATTACCAAAACTTAGCCTATTGTCAGATAGAACTTGCGCCCAAAATTTTGGATTGTTGCTAGCTTGTTCTCTAAATCAGCAAAAGTGACTAATTACCAGCCTTTGAGAAATGTAGGAATCAAAGAGACCAGAGATCAGTTGGTAGTATAAATGAGGGAATCTTCTAATATATGCATGAATGGAGAGATTCGATATCTTACACGGTGGGAGTATTTCTATATGCCAATGATTAGTCAGAATCAATGTATATAAAGTGACGAGTTATCCAGAGTATAATGATCTTTTGCTTTAAATTCCTAAGACCTCAACTTCTTTCATTGTCAATCATTTAGTGACTAGGCCATGACCTCTAGGTAAGCAACATCAATACTGTAACTCTATTGCATATAGGTCCTGAATATGAATTTGTGTCACTTGATAGTTTACTGACTATATTCCTTTGGTTGTCAATGCAAAAACTGAGGCTCTGATCTTCATTGGTTTACGATGCCCAATGATCTTCAAGAGTTTTGCTGAAAGATAAACAATGATTATGTATTAGTCTTGTTGATATGTAACATTTGGATTCTTACTAACATCCAAGCCAATTAAAGGAAAGAAAACGAATAGGAATAAGAAATAGAGCAAAAACATTTTTACATCATAAATCTATCATAAATTGAGGGCAAAACTTTTTCTTCCCCCGTAAAATCCTTAATGCTGAGTGTTGGCACTTCGGGTGCCAGGGTTTAACCAGTGAGACCTTGTATGAAATATTGTAAATTTTTCAGTACTGCTGGTAATTACTTGTCAAGCATTCTGATTGGTAGGCTGAAGTATGGGTAAATAACATGAGTAAAGTTGAAGATGATGAACCAGAACCCGACAAAGAGAGTCGACCTTCTAGGTTAGTATTACGTCAATATTAGAATTTACTTTTGCAAGTCCATGTCTTGTAACTAATTTTCCACCATGATGACTAATGTTACACATCTATGTAGGCTTGGACTAGGTGCAAAAGTTTCACGACAACTTAAAACCGGGCCTTCGGATGACCCAGTTGATAGGAAATTATATGCCAAACTGGAAGCTAAAAAAAGAAAAGCTGCACAAATTGCAGAGGAGTCTAGATCTGCAAGAGACACTGTTGAAGACGATGAGGACAATGCAGATGAAGATAGCAGAACTAGTGCTTTTGTGAAGAAGCCAGCATTGCCTTTGCCCTCGTCAATACAAAGAAATAAGAAGAGGAAGTAACATCTACCATTCCATAGTTGTTTCTACTGATAAAGGCTGTGTAACTTATTGAATGCATTTAAGTTGATGGCTTTAATCAAAATGCAATTCATTTTAAAGAAGACTTCTGGTATCTAAAATAATCTAGTTTTGTACCTCAGAAGACTAAGAGCTAATTATAACCTAATGTTCATTAAATTATTGAAGGAAATAGTACGCAGTGTGGTTTATACAATTTTTTTCGCATATATGATATGCCATAATTTGAATATATATATATATATATATATATTCTGATGTAATTGAAATACTAATCTTCGTAGAGAATGTGGAGTTGGAGACAAAATTAGATGCCTCTTACAGACAGGAAATTGCTGATTTCTTTAATGCAGCAAGTTGCATAGATCCCCTCCCATGTTGTGGACGCTTTAGAATGCTTTTCTTTTTTTCCTTTTATTTTGAGGAAACCCTATCTATAGCCGATCATTAATTGTGAATTAAAAAAAAATGGTTTGGCGAAGTACTTGAAGCTCACTTGGATATGTTACTACGGAAATCATTTATGCAGATCTCTTACCCAAAAAAGAAAAAAAAGCTGTCAATTTTTTAAGGTAATTCATTTCAGATGTCTTATTTTCTTTATTAATTAGTGAGGTAAATTGCTTAAGGTGTTAAGAAGTTTACATGTAACAAAGTGACTCAAACTTTATTAGAGTTGTAAAAATGGACTTGGCTCAATAGATCAATTTATTCCAACGTTACAAATAGAATGTGATGGTAAAAAATTTAATAGTTCATTTTAAAAAAGTTTTTAGTTTGATTTATCAAAATATTTGGGGTTTATATAAATTAGATTGGGCTGGCTCTATGGGCTTTTTTTTTAATATTTTAAGCTTTAGTTTATTTTTTTAAAAAAAGTTTAGTCTTATTTTTTCAAGTTTCATAGTTTTAAATTCTAATACCTAATTTTATCAATTAAAATAACTAAAATTATATTTAAAAAAAATAGCTTATTTTAAGATTTAATATATTATTTTAGAAGTTTAGTTTAAGTTTTTGAAGTTTGATTATTTTAATATCTAATTTCTATCATTCAAAATAACTACAAGTACATTTTTTAAATAAGATAAATAAACCTATGGGCTCGAATTTTGGCCCATAATGGGTTGAGATGGGTCAAAATATTTAAGCCATGAATCATATAAAACTCGACCTAACTCATTCTTATAATTAGCTCCCATCGACTCATTTGATAACGCTAAACACTACCTAATTCTACTACCCCACCCTTTCTCTTACAAAAAAAAAAAATACCAGCATTGTTGTGAGAACTATCGCACGAGCCATAGTTGTTTTTCCCTTTTTGGAAAGGTTTAAAATGGGTTATATATAAGTTTAGGCCGTTCATAGATCTGCGCTCCCAAAGATGACCATTTACTATTTACAGTGAGATTTCCCCACATAGATACATCGTATATCTAACTGCTAAAAGATACAAATATAATGGAGGGATAAAAAATGATTTTTTTTAATTACAATTATCGAGAAAGCAAACGCTAGAACAAATGGTCAATGGTCAGGTATTCCTCCTGGAGAGATTCAAAGCACATTGCAGTTTCTTAGTGATATACATTCTTATGTTTGCTACCATAAATTTGCACAAATATGATACCATGGTTTTAATGCGTTTCTTCTTTAGTAAACTACACCAAGCTGAACTAACAATTCATTATTTTCAAACTTTGGAACAAATTTATGAAACACAATCTAAAGAGATCAGCATATCAAACTCTACAAAATCTACAATCAACACCTCTAGCCCCCACTGGGTGAGGTGAAACACACGATGAATAAAACTGTTCTATTGTAACTGTAAACATCTCTTGGAGGGCTACAATCTTCTGTACTTTTGCAGGAAGCATTTGCAACTGGGGTTCTGATTGTCCCTTATTTGAGTATACACAATCACACTATTCTAATCAATACCAGAGAAGTCAGATATGGCCAAGAGAAACACTGCCAAGGAATCTACAGATAAGCCTATTAGTCTTCGCTAGTGTCCTCACTATTACCATTTCCCAGAAGCATAATATATATAACAGCGTTACTTTACTTCCACCTCACAAGGGATGTTATCTCTTGGAATGAACAAAAAGGTAGTCAGTTTTATTCTACATGTTGATACTGCTTTCATTGTCCTTCAATTCAGATTGAAGTTGAGAAGATTCACTTTCTGGGCTTAAACTTACACAACTCAATATAGTGTCTTCCATCAGTTCTGCAAGAATGGCCTCACCAATTTCAAAACCAACAGTTTCAACATCACATCTATGGTCCATCCATGCTTCACTTCTTGCCATGTCTTTCTGAACAATTTGGTCCAAAGTACGTGGCCGGGGAAATGGAAGCAGATGCCAGCACACTCCCTCCCATACCTTAAGAACAACCATTTTCATATCTGCAGTTGCCCTTATGCTAGGTTTTACGAATGATACCCAAGGGGATGCCCCAAAGTAATGCCAACAAACATCCACAAGAACTTCATTGACAGAGTCAAATAAGAGCTTCTGATCATGGCAAACCTGGTCTGGGAAGAATCCTGCCTCATCAAACAAGGATTGATCTAGTATCTTATCTGAGGAAAGGTACCTGATCCATAGTTGATCTCTGTCTAGGCCAGAGGATTGCAGGACTGTTTTGATGTAGTCAAATATCAATTTATTTTCTTCAGCACAATGTTTTCCTCCACCAATTTGATCTAACACTGGTGAAGAGTCATGATCTTCAAATTGAATTTGTAAAGGTTGTATTGGTACTTTGTCTGAAAATCATTAGTGAATGTGATGTCAGATTAATGTTAATATGATAAGTAAATTATTCATTTAGTCCCAGAAAGATCACAATTTTCTTAACTTGATCATTGAAAGATCAAGTGTCTTAATATAGTTTTTGAATATTGTATTTGTCTCAATTTAATCATTTTCTTTGCTAAATTAAAAAATTTACATTGCTAAATATCAATATTTTTGACAAAAAGAGGGGCTAAATTGAAACAAATACAATCTTTCAGGGACTGATTTGAGACGTTTAATTTTTTAGGGACTAAATTCAGATAATTGTAACCTCTTACGGACAAAATTAGCAATTTACTCTAATATGATAATCATAAAGATATGCAACCAAGGGGATTATAGGCTAGTTAGTCATTTTTTTAATAAAGTTTCCACCTCTTGATTGTGTGCAGGAAGGGAAAAAAAAAAAAAGAGAAGAGAAGAAAGTGCAACCGTTAAGATTTACAAGAAAGACAAGAAACTATCCCTAAAATAATTAGGCAATAGCATATGATCTGATGAACTACAGCAACTGTTTTCTATTTCTGCATCCAGTTTAAGATTAAAGATTGAGAAACTATTAGAGACATTTTATTTCCAGTTATATACTATTAAAGAACTATGTTTGATTTTGGTAACTTATTAAAGACTATTTTTAATAAACATTTCCAGAGGCCCATCTTGGCTTTAATGCAGGGAAAGCGTACCAGGGTCCACTCTGGTATTTTCAGTGCTGATGTCATCCTCTAAGAATGGTATGTCAAGAACGGATACAGGACTTGGTCGCCCAGATACATCTGAACCACTTTCTAGCTCTTCAATTTTCTTAGCAATTGAAGAATGAGAAGGGGATGACAGTGGAGAAGATAGTGGCCGGTTCTCTTCTAAAACATCCTGTAAAGAGTAAAATGGCAATACAGAGGTTATCCCACCAAAGAAAAGCCATAAAATGACACCAGGGCATCAAAGAAATCTGAAGAAGACATTTATCACCTAATTTGACAACACTTCTAGCATAGACATCAAATTACCAGTAATTCAAATGAAATTTTGATTCAATACAAACCCTTTTAATCAGCATAATGGAACAAAGAAGAAAAGTTTGTTTCAATATCACAAGAAACAATAAGACTTTACCTGGTTCAAACATAGAGAAGATCTTGAACCATCAGAAATTGCAGAGTCTTCAGAATGTTGGTCCTTTCTTGCTATCAAACCTGCAGATTGAGAGGAGGAATCCAAAGTATTTATCCCTCCAACAGATTCATTATTATCTGCACAAAAATTATGAAGGAATAAATAATAGAAAACTTAAGAAGCAGACACCAAAGTTTATCATAGCATCTATCACTTATGTTCTTTGAAGTTTGAACGTAATACCTTTAGGGACTATCTCATCCCTAACAGGATAACAGGCTCCTTCCGCTTTATCATCATCAGTAATATCACTTGAGAAATTCATTTTCGAGTTAATTTCTCGTACATTTTTATCAGAGCTTTCATAACAAATGCTTGACTGCTTCTCTGGATTGTTTGTTGCCTGATCTGGATGACCAATACAGGTTGCCAGAAAATCCTCCTTATTCTCCCATTCCCTTCCAGGACTGCCGTGGGGAGAAAAGTTGTACTCCGGAAGAGATAGAATTCTCCCGAGAGTTTCAGGGATCTTCCTACCTGAAAAGTCCATGTTCTCATGTCCATTGCCCAGAATCTCATACAGATGTTTCTTGGCCTCGATGTATAAGTTGGAATCTTTTCGTTTGAGACAACTATCATCTTTGTAGTTAGTAACCACCTCAGAGTCCCTCAACTTACCAGCCTTGTCTCCTTTCTTAACATCAAATGCAGGTCTTGCAATTTTTTCAATGAAGAAATGGTCCTTATTGGGAGATTTCATTCCGACATTGTCTTTGCTAAAGAACTTGTTGCCTTGACACTCTGTAGGTAGTTTTCTTAAGATCCCTTTGGAGCTTCCATGCTTCTCCTTTCCCATAGCATGCTTCAATTTCTTTTTTATCTCTGTAAGAGAAAAATGTGAACTAACTCTGACAGGAGGACCTTTGTGATGACTAATATCATTACAGTTTAAGGATGAGGCAAGATTGTTCTCAGTTTCAGAATTCTGCAAGCCCATTGAGCCTGGTCTCAAAATTACAATTCTACTCGAAGACTCAGTGTTATCATTTCCGTTTGCTAAATTTTTTGATTGAGACTTCACCTTTTTCCTAAAAAAGTTACGCTGCTTGCGGTTTACAATCTCTGGGCTTTGTCTCAGATTACCAGGTTCTTGTTCAGACACATTGAAGCCGGTGACTGAACCGTATTCTTTGCAGTTTGTCCCCTGAGCATTCCCCAACTTTTGAACATGTTTTAGTAAAAGCGAGTTTGGGTCTTGCAGAAGTCTGACAAACAATTCCTTATCTGAACTTATAACCTGAAGTGCTTCCATGAGTTCTTCGGAGCAAAGGCCTTTGTCATCTTCTGGCAGATCTTTTTCATTAAATACCATCTGATTGACAAACTCATGGATTACATCTCTTGCATTGTTTTCAGCAACAACATTCTTCTCGCTTGATTGTGCATGAACTTTACCATCACGGTCATGCATCACCGAGCAAGCTCCTTTCAGATGATAAAAATCTTCCATCATCTTGTCCAAGTCAAGACTATCCTTGGTCTGCTGCCTTGAATGCTGATCATGTGAGATTTCTGATTCAAACGTTGAATCTGATTTTATGCTTTGAGTCTCCATATCACAGCTTTTGTTGCGAGATTTCTTTTTTCTTTTGGATTCTATCTTCAGGGAACCAACAGCAAGCCTTAATCTGGATTCTTTTGATTCTACTTGAGCACTGTTTATATTCTTCATCGTATTTTGGTCAACAATCATCTCTTCTTCTATGAGTTTCTTCACGCTGGGCTTATCAACATTAGTTGTCACTGTTGTTCTCTTACTCTCTACAATATCCTGAAACATTCATAATTTAGCAATATAAATCAATCCTGTTAATAAATACTTAATATTTTATTAATATCCTAGAAATTACTCGACTCCCACAGAAGTTTTGAAGTTCCAGATTTGCAAAAGACTTACTATGTTGTCTTGGCAATCTTCATCTAAATTGTTCAACATCTCAAACTTATTCTTTGAATGCATAGCACCTGTAGAAAAATAAATAAATAAATAATTATAACAACAACAAAGTTTCAATAAATATTTCAACTCTTTTTTAAGAGTTCAGCGCAGCTGGATCACAAACTATTCCCTAATCATACTTCAAAAAGAAAGCATATTTTTTATGAAAAAATTCAGCTAAAAAATATTCTTGCAAATTGGTTTACATGCAGACATCAGTAACTACAGAATTGCTCCTAAAATGTCACTTCAGAAAACTTGTGAAATATTTTTTTTTTTTAAAAAGACCAAGCAAATCATAATCATCATTTGTTCAGTCAAAGTATTTAGTATATACAAAATTTGGTATTTAATTAACATATATACGACCATTCCTGGTGGAATATTACTCAAGTAATTAAGCATAATTGTCAATTTTGGAATACAAATATAGATTAGGCACGGTTCTCATATTTCTTACCAACAGAATGCTTAGTGCTGCGCCTCCTATCTGTAATCAGCTTCTGAGTGGTACGACCATGGCGGAAATCGAAGATACTAATAATGCCCCACATACAGCCTGATTGATCTTTCTCATACCGAAGAGAACGCCTTTGAGACCTCTTTCCCATGATGATTGAGTACACTTGACTTCCTTCTTTATCCCTTTGCACAACCTGATTGATGATCAAGAATAATGAAGTAAATAAACACAACTGATCTCTCTGACACCCCAAAACTATAAAACTGAAAAGGCACAATCATATATATGCAGACAAAACTGATTTCTTTATACAAACATGTTTCTTAAATCAATCAACTCTGAACTCGAAAGGTTTCTGATAGCACTTAAACCAAGTCCCACAGCTCATAGTCTGAATTATCAACTCCTTGGGGCACAAAATTGGGTGTCTACAGAAAATGTTAGAAGATGATGCTAAACTTGGAAATTACCATTTTAAGGCATATGATGAGGACAGAAAAATCATATGAAGGAAAAAAAAATCTATGAAATAAATTTAGGACCCTTATAACCCAACATGGTAAAGATTTAAAGATTGAAGAAGCAAAAGATATAGCCTGATGAGTCTACTTACAAAACACCTCGTTGTAGCTTCCTTTGGAGGTGAAAATTCCGGTTATTACTCTTCCTTTTTTAAAGAAAAAGCCAATCAAGATCACAACATCGTCTTCACTCTTCAAGGCTTCAGTGTTCATAAATGATTACGAGCCAAGGACTCTGATCAAACATCACGGGAAAAAGTTCAATAATTGCAGCAAAACCTTTGAGACACAAGAAAAAAGCACCGCCCCAACACTGTCAAACCCAATTCTCAAATTCATCAATCGGAGCAGAATTTCTTTACTTCAGTACAACCGAATCGACGACTCCAATAAATGGCGCATTCAACTTCTTCAACTACTTAAGCAACACAAGACAGAGCATCCAAAAATTCCAACTAGCATCCAGAGATTGTCTCTGAAATTGTACCATATAAAGCAAAATTCATCATTCAATTCTAGTCCTCCTTAGTTCTCTTCTGCTGAACAATTTCAGACCCAGATGGAAAATGCCCTGTGAAGTACCCATTTGACGATACATTCTTTTAGAAAGAACAATGGTACGAAATTCTCAGCAAATTTCACTACCCGATAAATTGATCCCAAAAAAAAGGAAAAGAAACTGAGACTTTTGCTATTGGGTATCTTTTTGACAGCCAAAAAGGGTAGGAAATGCTCATCTATCACCGACCCACGATTCTTCAACAAAGAATTTTGATACGGGCAGCCATTAAAGACTCGGGGAAAAAAAAAAGTGGAAAGTAAAGAGAGAGAGAGAAGAAGAAGAAGAAGAAGAAGGATGAGAGCTTTACAATGTTGTTGTGGGTGACAGTAGAAGAGGAAGAGGGAGAATACTTGACAGTTGAGAAAGGATGGATGGTGGGGCCCCGCACTCAGAGAGGGAAAAAAAAAGTTTGATGTGTCGCCATTTTCTCTCTGCGTTTTTTGCAATTTCATGTTCGACCATCATCGAAGTCACCACCACTACGCTACAATACATATTGATAGTTTGATACTAATACTCTCTCTCTCTCTCTCTCTCGCTGACTTTCATCTCTTGAAAATTCCCTCTCCGAGGAGAGAGCATGAGGACTTGTACGCCACCTTCAAAACTGAAAAACAAAGCCGTGAGCTTCAAGCCTTCGCAAATTGATTGGCTTTGGAATTTACATCAGTGAAAAGTGAAACTTGAACCTGTAAATTATATATATTTTTAATTTGATTAAACTATATTTAATATTTTTTATTTTAAAAATAAAGAGAAAAACTTCGCAAATTTCTCTAATTACAATTTTACTTTTCGATTTTCAAAACGTAATACTTTACTATCCTAAACTTGTTTCTGTTTTTTTTTCTCCTACTTATTTTCATTCACTTGAGTTCCTCTCAAAAGGATGTAAATTTAAATGTTAATTTTAATTAATATATAATGTTTCTACATTTTGTGATCATAAAGCATTATGTTTTAAAGTTTTAAAACTAAAATTACAAATTTAAGATTTTTTTTATAATTTTCCCAAAAAATTATACTTGGTATTCCTCAAGAATTGATTATTTATAATTTAACAAAGTAAAGCAAAAATTATTATAAATGGTTCAAGCATTGAAGTGAGACTATGGAAAATAAATAATGAAGAGTATCTACTTTCTATTGTGGGATTCTTTTCTCTCCATCCAAGGAGAAGTATTGAATTCAAGTTTTACATAGTTCTTTTTGTTAAAATCTATTGATATTTTCTATTTTATATATATATATATATATATATATATATATATATATGATTTCACTATATTTTTATCCTTATTCCTCCTATAATTTTTTTGGTAAATTACATTTTTTTATCTTATAAAATTTCAAAATTTTACTCTCATTTTCTCTACTTTTAAAATGCATAATCTCAATGTTATATTTATGCAACTAAAATATCAAATGCAACTAGAATACCAAAGAGATTTATTAAAGAATGATATTTGACATTAAATAATCAAATGCTACATGTACTATGCAATTAATATACCTTCGATTAATCTAAAAGTTACTAACTTCTACATATTGTGACAATATTTTTTTTGCTATTAATCTAGAATATTATATCACCGCTACATTATTTTCTTGTAAAAATAGTATCCAATAAGTACTCCATTTAATGGATGATAGTTAAGTTCATAACACTACCAAAAAAATGAAAAACAGCCAGGGACACTTCTTCGCTATTGACATAGACATTAGGTACAATTTTAAAAATATAATAAAGAAGAGTATACTTTTAAAAATATACAAGGAATGAGAGTTTTATTTATTTTATTTTGGGGGTTAGCTTGCAATTGACATAGACATTAGGTACAATTTTTTTACTAAATTAAAAAAATTATTAGATTTTTTTTTGGTGTGAACGCAGGATATCCCCAAGCTATATTGCACTTGAAACTAATCACTGTCATCTCATGATCATAAACGTTTAAGATTAAAGCATTTCCATCAAGTGTCTTCCATAAAATTTAAACTTGTATTCTCTTCTTTATTACTTACCACCTTAACCAACAGTTTGTTGGTAAGTTACTAGAGTTAAGTTAAGAAAAAAAAAAGAAAAGAGAGAGACATAAGAGGATTTTAGTTGAAGGAAATGTCCCATAATTATAGTTTTGACCCAACAACTTTATTAAGAATTATGATGTATGGTAAAGATGGTGGGGTTTTCATATTTTGATTGCCGCCTTCATATTTTGAAGCATCTTCCTCATATTTCACCATCATTTCATATCTGCCAAATTGATATGTCCTAAGATGTAAGTCATTTTTATAAATATTGAAAAAATTGTTGTAATTTTTATTTTTATGTTTAAAGTAATAAAAAAAATTATATAACTTCTCATTTCTTCTATTTTTGCATGCATTTTATTAATATTGATTGGTTTAAGTGGTTAGAGGCTTATTTTATTCAATCAAAGTTTTGAGTTCAAGTCTTATAAATGAATAAAATTAATGTTAGAAGAGTTTTATCTTTTGTAGTCAGATTCAATTTAGAATCACAATAGTGGAAACTTACTGAATTTTCAGTTACTTGGCGGCTTAAAATTGATATTTTTTTCCATGTATTTAAATTTAAATAATAGTTTTTATTATATTTTCAGAATAATTAAAAAATAATGAAAAATTATTTAACTTCTCAATCCTTCAAATTTTAAAATAATATATATATATATATATATATAGAGAGAGAGAGAGAGAGAGAGAGAGAGAGACCATGCATATATTTATGATAAGCTTTGTGACCAAAACCAAAGGAATTTTTACTTTTTTTTTTATTGAAAGTCTTTTGATGAATTTACTAATGTTAAAATCAGAGGAGAATGTTATGCATGGTATTCCAAACACAATTTCTTTAGAACATTCTTTTCAGTTTAAATTGAGTGTAAGCAGTTAATGACATTTTATTAAAATAATAGTGTTAGGAGGTATTTAGGGTTCATGGTATTTTGTTAAATTTTTAATTTATCATTCTATTTCTCTGGTTTGATATATACTTTTTCTTTAATAATTTCAAAGATGTTTTTATTATTCTAAATTTGAATTCCAACTTACTTTTTAAAAATTATCAAAATTATCATTATATCATTTTATATTAGTTGAATCAGACTGTCTCTTGTTTGGATCTAAGTTATCAATTGTGAAAGTTGGCGGCTCAACTTTTTTAGTCTTTTTTTTTCAGTTTTTTAACTTTAATTTAAGAAAGTAAATTAAAAAAAAGATAAAAAAGATTTGAGCTGTGAATTTCATAATTAACAACTTTAATTAAAGGAACAAAGTTGTCCTATTTCGTACAGAATAGAATTGAATTCTATTCCTATATTGGCCTCCCAACTTCTCAACATTTCACTTATTTTTAACCAAAAAAAAATTATTTAAAGTTATGCTTAGTGGTTGTAATTAAATTCTTTCAACTAAATGTCTAACAAAGTAAAGATGTCTATGCAGCTAAGTAATATCTCTAAAACAATATTAATTAAAATTATATATAGCCGCACATGCAATAGTCATAAACCAAGTGAAACCCTAAAATACAATGCCAAATAATCTCAAATTTTATTTTATATATTTGCATAAAGGAAAGCCTATTATATCTAGAGTTTTAACTTTTTTCAGTTGACTACAATTCTAATATATTTTTAGTGTATTTAAGAGAATTAATTGTATTTAATGTTGGCCAAAAATTCAAATTAAAATAGTCAAAATAAAGAAGAGACTTTCACAACTACTAAGCTAACTTATTGAGTTAATTTAAATTTTATTTAAAAAAGTTTATAAAAATTAAAATTAACAAGATAAAATAATTACGTTTCCAAATTAAGAGTGGACCACTCTATATAATTATATGATTTGAAAAACGTTGATTATATTTTATCAGTTTATGTTATTAAATTTGATTAAAATAAATTAACTTTTAAAAAAAGTAACAATGAAATTACTTGATATGTTATTTTTATACTCAAGTATGAATTAAATCATAAAAAATGGAATACACATTAATTTTTCTAATGTACCTTATGAGCTACTATAGCTTATGAACTAAAATATTGACAAAACTGTTACTTATTGGTTCAATATATTTAAGGATAAGTTATCATCTTTTGTGCCCAAAAAGTAATTAATTTTTTAATTTCAGTCCTTCAAAATACCCTTTCAATTAATTCTTTTTATATGTTTTTCAATTAATTTCATCCTGTCATCTTTTAAAGTTGTCTACTTTTTTTACTTTATGAGATATATATATATATATATATATATATATATATAAAACCCTAAATCCAATCCGAGCTGGTGTAGTTTGTAGAATTCCAAATAGGAAGAGAGAGAGACTTTTTTGGGAATAATTTAAATATGGAATAATGGAAATGCTTTTGGGAAAGAAGCAATTGAGGACCATTAGGCCCTAAAGGAACAGTAAATTGGGCCCCACAGCTTCAAAGCATGTGGGCCCATTTCTGCTTTTCCCCAACTCCGATTTTGATTTGTTGTCCAATGCGGTGACTTCCTCCACTACGGACAAACCTGTCAACTGTCTTTCGGTCTTTCATAATTTTTTTTATTGACTAAAATGTACTTTATCCTCTTAAACTTTGTTCTATGTGTAAAAAATCACCATAAACTTTCAAACTCAAGAAAAAACTCCTCTCAACTTTTATTTTATGCCAAAAACCTTACAGTTAGTTGACCGTCAGTTGACCGTTAACTAATACCATGTCGTCAGTATATTAGACAACTCAAATTCCACGTCAAACATTTTTTACACCTCAAATACTGATAGTGACGATTTTGCAATGCTGACATGGCAAGTGAACTGTAACAAATATTTGACGTGGCATTTGAGCTGTTTAGTATACTGATGACATAACATTTAGTTAACGGTCAACTAACTGTATGAGGTTTTTGACACAAAATAAAAGTTGAGGGAGTTTTTTGTTGAGTTTGAAAGTTTATGAATTTTTTTACACATAGAGTAAAGTTTAAGGAGGTAAAGTGCATTTTAGCCTTTTTAATTTGATCTCTTACATATTGATATGTTACTAATTCAGTCCCTCAAAAAAATTTATTCTCAATTTAGTCTCTCATAGATTAATATATTTTCAATTTAATCCCTCACTTATTTTCATCCTCAATTTGATCCATCACAAATTGATATGTTATCAGTTTAGTCCTATTTTGCTGGCCATAACTTTTGATTGTTACAACTTTTGATGAAAGTACTAAATTGATAACATATAAATCTATAAGGGACTAAATTAAAAATGTAAATATGTGAGAGGCTAAATTAATAACAGATCAATTTGTGAGGAAATATATTGAGAATGAAAATCAATGAAGGACTGAATTGATAATATATCAATCTATAAGGGACTAAATTGTGAATAAAAATTTGTGAGAAACTAACTTGAAAAGAAAGGCATTTGTGAGGGACCAAAATGATGTTTGGTCTTTTTTTTTCTCTCCAAAAAAATCAGAAAATTTTAAATTAAATAAAAAAAAGTGAATTTATGATTTAGTTCTTAAAATTTTAATATTTTAGTTTTTCTCATTGTAAATAATCCATCAGAAAAAACATTTATAATCTTTGGCCTATTTAAGTTTAGCTTTGATAAATGACATTATTTTAAAGACTAAAAATACTTTTTAAAAAAAAACCATGTAATCACTAAACAGTTATTTTTTTTTTAATTAGAGGGACCAGTATTTTCGGTAAAAAGGATTGGAGATGAAAATAAAAGGCCTTATCTTTGAAAAATTAATTTGAAAAACAATAATTGCAAAGACAATTAATTGTTATGCTGATCAAAAAATTTAATTAATATATAATATAAATATTTTTCGTTCACTTAGTGTTTTGAACATTTTAAAAAAAATCTATATGAGACTCTATCCAATTCTACTATAAAAAGATATAAAAGGAACATGACTTCTAAAATAAAATTATTCAATATCTAAAATTCAAATTTTGTTATTAATTTTTTAATAAAAGTATGATATTTAATGGCAGTTTTCTTAAAAATTAATCATGTAGCACTGATAAGTTGTAAAAATTTTATCTTTTTTTTATCAAAAAGTTTGATTGGAAATGGTTAATAAAATTGAGATATAGACATTATTTTCATAATAAAGATTAAATATATGGAAGTGGGAAATATTATTTAGGTTGCTTTGCAGTCTTGCTTTTGTGTGATTCAAATAGAAAAAGTCTATGAAGAGAGGTTGAGTTCTTATAAATTTACCTATTCAAATATAGTATTGTTAGTCATAAATAATAATGAAATAATTATAATACCAAGAAGCAATCAATTTGGAAGCCAGATTCTCTTGGGTGCTAGGGTTTTCCCTATATCATTTTATTAAGGGTGAAACATGTAAGATTTATATGAGTCTATCTTAATTTTTCAATATCAGACGATATTGAAAAGTCCAACACTCTATTAAACGTCAATACTCGGCAAAAGATTAAGGTCAATCAATTTCCGTGTAATATGTATTTGGTTTGTAGCTATAACAGATGTATTTATGTTGTGCAATTTATTGTAGCCTAAGCCAACCATATTATATTTTTGTTTTGAGTGACCAAAAGATACATTGTCACCAATTTGGGACCATACATATGGTGATGGAATCTAATTCTATATTTTTTACTTATTACACTTTTATATATAAAAGTAAATTAATGGTTTCATTTTTAAAAAGTTATTCTTTTCTCATTTAGTGCTTTGAACACAATATTTCTGTTCACCAATATATATATATATATATATATATAGATTTTGCTAAAGAAAGGTAGACCTTTGTGTCTCACATGCATCAGAATACGTGTTGGTTATTTTTTTTAATCAAGACACAATTCCCAAAAAATATATATAATAGTTGGCCATGCACATTCAGCATTTAAAACGACCCGTTTTGTAATAGGAGAGTTTATTTAATAATGAAATTAAGAAAAGAGTAATTTTTTAAAAAAATTAATACTCTTAAAATATATTCATGTCCTGGCTTGTTAACATTGAAATATGCTTACTGCTAGATTAATTTAAAACTTTATTAAATGATATGATGTCATTATTGTATTATACATAATTTGAGAAATGTTGGGTATCGCGTTTTTCATATAAAATAATAATGATTTAATTGGGAGAATACTCGCCACTAAGTGATTCTTACCTTATTTCAAGTGACGTCTTTTTTTAGACATTAGTATTACAGTGTAAATTATGATTTAAGTGAATTTATTCTGTTTCTTTTCTCTTTTTTCCTTCCTAAGTTTTGAAGTTTTTGTAGTAAAAAAGTAAATTACCTTTTTTTAAAAAATAGTTTATTATGTATATTTAATTCGAATACAACATACTTGCATATAATAATAAATATAGATTTTTTATTACATGGTAATTTTTTGTGTTTTCATCATGGTCCTTGTTGCAAAATTCATTAAAGAATTGTTAAATAGATTTAACATGAAAAAAATAAATAAACTTAATTTTAAATAAAATATTAACATCAAATATTTTAAAATAAAAGTTATAATGAATATCTTTACATTTTTATTTATAATGATTTTAAATAATTTTTATCTCCATAAACCAGCCACAATCTCTCTCTCTCTCTCTCTCTCTCTCTATATATATATATATATATATATGACCTGCCCTTGAAGGCACTCAATATAGTTATTAGACGAGAGAGGTGTGGTAGATGATACCTATTCAGGACCTAGCCAAATCTAATATTCAGTCATATTCCTAATTTATTTATTTATTTTGCTAATAGTCCTAATTTGATTCCATTTTTTTATTTGTTAGAATTATCAATATATAAAAATTTACTGATCTCCAGCTAATCTAGTTTGGATTGGATCAAACTATAATAATATAAACCTCTTTCAACATTATTTTTATATTCACAAAATTCAAATTTAAAATATTTAAAAAAAAGTAAGTGCTAAATTACTTCAACTAATTATTTGAACTAACCAATTTGATTCTTGAAAGTGAAGAAAGTAGCTACTTCGGAAATTAATGATTTGTTATATATTTATCAATTTATTTATGGTTCTTTATACATCTGTTATCAATTTTTATTTAAAAATAATAATATGTCAGATTTTTTTTAAAAAAAGAAAATATAACATGTTATTGTGTTTTTGAAATTATTCTTTTATATATTATAATTTGATTAAAAATCTAAAATTAAACATATGAAAATTGCTTTCTAAAATTTTTCTTTTAATTATTTTAGACGCCACCTAATGATGCCATACTAACTTTCCCTTTTATAGACTCTATTCATTTGGTGGTGGTTGAGAGTTAATATTCGTTGAGAGTTAATACATGAAAAGTTCAAATTTTATTAATTACACATTAAAATTTGTGTAAACTTTTAAAATATTTTTATAAATACACTGTCAGAAAAGATGATCTTAGTGGCGGTTTTTTTCAAAAAAAATTTAGCAGTGGTTTACAATTGTTGCTAAATGCTAACTTGTTATCGACTTTAAAAATAGTTGTCAACATGTTGCTGCACGCACTGTTGTGACAGTTTTAGCAACGGTTTTAGACAATGTTTGGAATGACCGCCACTGAAGCCACTTTAGCGTTGGTTTTAATTGCCATTACTTTTAATATTAAAGAGAAATTCCTTCAATGATGGTTCCTGACTGTCACTATAACTAGTGACGCTTTCTGGGAATTGCCGCTCAATTAATCTATTTAATCAATCGGGCCAACTTGGGAGGCTATGAAATTTCAAATACCTCACCAAGAGTATCGACCTTGAGGTTAGTGGAAGTGCTGGTTGTGAGAAATTGGCTTCACTTGTATGCATAGTAAGTTTTCTATGGATGACAGTTGTCGAATTGAGATTCAACAGTTGAGATCTGCTAGTCATGCAATTATAAATATTAATGCTAGTCGTCGAATCTCGATCTAACAGCTAGTGTTTTATAGGAGGCTCTTGTGATTAGAGTGAACTCAAACACTAGTTATCACATTACAAAGACATTTTCCTCATCATTATATCATATGATTTGAAATAATAATCAAATATTTAAAAATAATTATTTCTAATTTTATTTTTACAATTTATTAATTTAATTATTAGAAAGGAATTTACTATAAATATATATAACATAACTGAAATCTTTTTAAAAATATTTTAATTCATCCAGTTCAACAATTGTCTAACTATTAAACTGTTATTCAGCTTTCTAATTCAATATAATGATGCTAATATTTGATATCATATTTGTATTAAATTATTAGCCAAACTTCTTCTAAAATAGTTATTTATTGGGGGGTTTTTTTATGTAATGTTATGATTTTTTTCATTAATGGAGTTTGCCTATATGTTTATCCAAAACAAAATAAACTTAATCATAGTGGAAAATAAAGTAAATAATTTTATATTTGACTTTTTTTAAGAGAAATAGAAATTCAAGTAAGAATCTTAATGTTGGATTTGGCCAAAAATTACTTGTTTAATAATATATATACAAACACAATGTTTGAATCAACTTAGTAAAAACTCATGATACACACTTCGTCGTGCAAAATTCGAGATAAAGCCACATAAGATCCTATGAGCAAAACTTGAGGTAAATATCAAATTAATAATTGAATATTGTGCAAATTAATATATATGTAATTGAATATTAGACAGATAATTTAAAAAAAGGACAAATTATATTATTAGCGAAATGTGAAATGATTTAAATTATTAAAAAATTTAAGAATAATACAAACAAATTTTAGGTGAAACTATATATTGAAAACATGCTTAACTATAAATTACTAACTTAGTATTAATAAATTTAATTGTTAAAATTAGATAATTTATTAATATTAAATTATCAAATTATGAAATTAATAAATTATTAATGATGATTTAAAAACCAATATTAAATCATGTTTTTTGGCAGCAGTTTTCTAATGTAAATTGATTTTTTTTAGTGATATGTAAACAATTGCTTGATTTTTCTCATGTTATATTGTTATTCAACGAACTCGGTTATTCGATGAATTTAGTTTGTAGTTTACCTTCGAAGCATTATTAACTAGCTTGATTTCTGTCATGTTATTCAACTATATATAATTTGGTTATTTGAAGAAAATATATATTTAGTTGGACAAAGGTATAGTTTAATTTTTTTAATTTTAATTTTAATTTTGTTTTAGTTTTATTCTAGTTTACTTCTTCAGCTTTATTTTTATTTTATTGTTAATAATGTTTCGTTTTAATTCATAGCCTCTTAATTAACTAATAAAATCTATTCAAATATCTTCTTCCCTTTATAAAATCGAGATATTTAAAAAAAAAAGAAAGAAATATGTGATTCTATGGTAACTCAACTTTGATACTTTCTTACGGGCTTAATGATCTAAATAGTTGGTGCAAAAAATATTGAAAAATGAAGAAGAGTGACATGAATTTCTCTTGAATTATACGAAGCATAATATTGAACATATATACAACTTAGAAATAATTTTTCCCTCCTTCTTAACTAATTTGTACAAATAACCAAACTGACAAACTAATCAAATTATATTTCCAACTAATGAAATTACATTTCCAGCTATAAAACTTATATCCCCTCAAGTTGGAGCTTGGTAAAGTTGAAATAAACCCAACTTGGAAGTAAGCCGATAAAAGGAGGGAGCATGAAGAGATTTAGTGCCAATATGTTGATGAAGAATGAGGCCAGACTTGAATTTTTCATGAATTAAGTGACAATAAATTTCTAGGTGTTTAATCCTCTTATGGAAGACATGATTCTGAGTGATATAAATAGCAGATTGATTGTCACAATGAAACTTGATAGGCAAAGGAATAGATATGCAGAAATCTTGTAGCAGGTAAATAGTCCATTGCAACTCATAAACAATGACAACTAAGCTCTTATACTTAGCTAAGCTTTTATCCTTGCCGCCTCAAGCACTGGGGTGGCCGAGAGCCACCATAGGCGCCAGCAATAACGCCCAAGGTGCTCGTGATTGTCAGACTCCCTAAATTTTCATCTTTCTCACCCTTTTTCATGATGCATTATCCTAGGGTACCTTGAACATCAAACCATCACAGGTTCAACTTCAAAAAGATAGAGAACTTCTATAGCTTGGAGCCAAGGTAAGTGGTAAGTGGATAACCTACCCCCACCTTGAAATTTTCTAACTTATTCCTTACAACTTGTAAAGCATGTTGAACCTCTTTTGCCATTAAACCCTTGCCAAGGATTGGAGAACAAATTATACTTTGGTAAGGTATTTGCTTCCTATATTGGCATGGAAACTCTTGTTGAGGAAATAAATGTCTAATGGTAGATATATGATCTTGTATACTTAGTGTTTACTTCCACAATTTCTTACAAGTGGGATGCTTGGTTGCTTGTTAGTGATAATTGTGATTGAGTGTGATAAAACAAAGATATATTGGAATGTGACTTCTCTTTGTTTTATGTTGAGTTATTCATAAGTGGATACTTACATTTTCTTTATACACCTACATACACACATGGAGTACCATAGTGGTTTGTGAATGAATCTTCAATTTGCTGGACCATATAGATAATTGTGGACATGTGGCTTATAAGCTTGAGATTGATAGAGTTTGACTGGTTTATTACTTGAATATATGTGAAGTGATATCGATTGTGTTTGTGGTTGACTCTATTGGATGAAGGCATGGGTTTGAGTCTTGTGGAGTGGAGCAATAAGGAAGGCTATACATACAAGTACGTACATATTGTTTTGGAGCGATAAGGGAGGATGCATCGAGAGCAAGAGACATGATAACATGGACGGTCTTAAAAAATTGTTAATGATTGTGAAATTTTTCCATGCGAATTTGATTATAAAAATTATGATTTATGTATTGATTTGAAAGAATTATAAAATGATCTTGTATAATGACTCTAATACTGTTAAAATGGGCTAAAGCTTGCAAGCCCAGCCCTGCTTGCCCACATTTAGAGTAGGCTTGGACATGCAAAATTAGACTTGTTTAAAAACAGCTTAAATGGATTTGGCCTGTTCACCTGCGGGCCTCGAGGGCCGACCCAAATTAAATATTTTTTCTTTTTAGTTTCAAACTTTTAGCCTTTCAAAATTGATCACAAATCCCAAGCTCAAACCACAAGCAACCAAGAAAACAATAGAAGCCTCAATGTCTCAATCAATCCATGAGTGATTCCATTTGTTAGCACTGTACTTACTGAGTCTTAATGGCTTAAGGGCTGAAGGCATGAGTGACAGAGTGAGTCATGACCTCCACTATCACTATACTTACTGAGTTTGAAATCTGAATCTGAACCATCAATCATACAATCATCTCATCTGAATCTCTAATATTGATATTATTCTCTTTGCAACGCCTTATCCTCTTCAGCCTTCACAATGCCTTCTCCAGTTCTCCTCTCCCTGTAATGCCTTCAAATCTCCTCCGCTCAATTACTTTGCCTAAATATTCTCTCCCAGATCTCCTCTCTGCAGCTTCTTCCTCGCTCTTACTTCACAGTCATAGTCACAACACTCTTCCTCTGTTCCTCGCTTCAAAGTGCAACACTCTTCTTCCTCTTATTTTTTGAAAAATAAGATTTTTTAGCTTGACCCATAGGTTAGCCCATTAGCGCATAGGCCAAGCCACAGGAGGGCTTAGGCACTAGATAATAGGCCCGTTGATAAATGGCCCCAGCCCGTGAGACAGGCCCATTTTGACAGTGCTAAATGACTCCTAAGTGATGCTAATAGTTATAGTTCCTTGGTATTGTTTTTGCTTTCATTGATTTTATAAGGTAGGTTTATGCCCTCAATGAATCTCATGGCCTTTCTTTTGCAAACATTATAGATGTCTCACTGGAGGATGAATCTCTATGTTTTAAGCAATGGAGTGGTAGCGTTAGCGCCCCCTTACTTATGGGGGTTCCTTGATATGATTTTCGATCGTATTGAACTTTAGAGTGGCTTTGTAATCATACAATTAAGTGGAGTTCTAGGGGGAGAGACGTTCATATTTGCTATGTATGTGGATGTCGTATAATGAATTTTACATTGTTTTGACACCTTGTTTATGTGTTTTCTGTACATATTTCGTATGTTAATTTCTTCCTTTCATAGGAATGTTAACATTGTGAATGTTGTATCGGATTGTCATGTTTTGAATGAATAACAATCTCCTCCTTTAGCAAATTTTTTCAGTAATTAAGAAGCGATGAAGGTTATTGTGTAAATGGTCTTTGATTGATGTATACATGCATGAGTTGATGTGTTCAATAGTATAGACATATAGTAATGACAATGACTTCATTTATCGTGCCGATCACATGCCTAGTCGAGGATGTGACAAACATGGAGATCCAATAATGCCACATCAACATTTAACAAGACACATATAACATGCCACGTTAGCTAAGAAAACGAAACACATAGATGTCTGGACTAAAGAGTATAACAGTTTCAACTTTCAAAGACTAACGAGTATAGTGCGAGTCTAGAGACCAAACATACAGTGAGAAGATCTTCCAGGGACCAAAAAGTAAGTTTAGCCAAAAATATTTTTTTTTTGTATTTTTTCCAAAAAAGAAGATCATATACTGATAAATATCATCATCACCGTTACTTTCAAGTGGCACTTTTCCTTTATACCAATACTTTTCTTGTCCGCTTGTCCTTGTTCAATTTGTTATCACCAAAATTGTTCAATTAACTTTAAAAGTGGAACTATAATAATGAAACTTGTGACAAAATTAACTTCAATCTCCTTCTTGTTTAACCAATTATAGCTCCACCTTTTTTGACTAACAATACTAATATTGGATTAGCTAACTTCAACTAGCAGCCTCCAGCATTGGATGCTCCCTTATTTTACTGCCATTGTTGTCTTGAAAGAGACTCTCACTCCATATCCTCCTTCTTCCTTGAAAATACAAAGCATAAGACAAAAGTGGCCACTAAACTGTGGGAGAAACTATTGAAGTCTTCCTACTAATGTTACATTATGTATATTCAATTTGTAAAGTAGTGAATTATCATTAAATTATTCTTTTAATTCTGATTGTAAGTTCACTTAATTTTTAAAAGTTTATCATTAGGTTCTCATAATTTTAAAATTTTTAAACCAATTATATATACGTCATTCTTGTACTCTAAATATGTTGATTTAATTAACTTGCACAAATCATTTAACACATATTATATCCAAAAAGAAACATATAGATTATACCACATGCTATATAAATATGAAGTCATTTTATTTATTATATACTTTTATCTCTGTTATAGGTATAAAATTATAAATCATGTTTAAAGTAATGTGATAGATTATGCAAATAAAATTTAATGACACATTGATAAATTTTTAACTTATGGATTTAATTATAAAATGTTTAACTTATAAATACCATATTAAATAATTTTAAAATAAATGAATAAAAAAATTAAGTATGTATTATAAGAATTAAAAAATAATTTAATAAATAATATTGAAAATTAAGACAATTGGATTTATTATATAACAATATTCTACATATATGTTAAAATAATGAATTTTCCATTGTTAATTTCTAACTGTAATACTAAAAAAATGATAATAAATTTATTTAGGAAAAAATTTAAATTTTACAAATTTCATATTATAAAAAAAATATTATTTTCAAATTCGAAGCTGAATTCATAGTCTTATTTAAATTAGATCGTTGTAAGATTTCTTTAAGTATCTTCACATCCACTTCTGGTTTTGTCATAAGTCAAATGTCAATCATGAACAAAGATAAAAAATGTTGTGGAAAGTATCCAATGGTGTCGTAAATCATAATCTTGTTTGACGAAAAAGACATAAAAGACAAAAAAGCTGCTGTCATTATCAAAAGAGGCATAAATAAATACAGGAATAAATGATAATTACCTCTCCCAAGTTTTGATTAAACTAAGCTATGCATCTTTTATTTTCAAAATTAATATTATATATTTGTAATTTTTTACTATTAGAATTAACTTTTTATACAATATATGTTGATTTAAAGAAAGTTATACAATAATTTTATTTTTTTACCAAAAAAAATAAAATCATAATACTAAATTAAAATTTAACATTAACTTGATTATTTTATCGTCATTTTAATTATAACATAATACTTTCACACTGTTCAAAAAGTTAACTTTTCAATTAAAAAAAACGATACACACACACACATTCCTTAATGTAGTGAGTAAATTTTTAGTTTAAGTTTAGTTACTAACTTGTTATAGTGATCTTTATTTTTTAAAAAAAATTAAGTATTTTAATTTATTTTTTGAAGGATAGTATTTTTTTCAATTTAAATTTTTTATTGCAAAGTTACAAAAAATTTATATTAAATTATTCGTTATCTAAAATAATTTTAACAAATAAAAGTATTAAATTAAAACAAACATAATATTTTGAGTGTTAATTTAACATGCTTAATATTTTAAAGATTAAATTTACATAAATATCATCTTAGATTAAAATAATAATTTATTTTTTATTCTAAATATAAATAAAAAAGTTGTTCACTAAACGACATATAGCAACTAATTGTGATTAGAATAGAAAAAAAACCGAGAATAATTGCCTTTATCCAAATGGACTTAGAGCCTCCTAATGATAAAGACACTACCATTATCTTTTTTAAAAGAGTAAATTATTAATTTAATCTTAAAATGTCTTAATTTTAATTTTTATAAAATTAATTATCTTAATTTAATATTTAAAAATTATATTTGTTTAATTTATTTTTTTATGTTAAATAATTTTTAACAACAAAAATTTTGTAATTTAACAACAATAGATATTGTGATTTAATAAAAAAATAATTAAATTAAGAAAAATATAATTTTTTAGAGACTAAATTAAAATATTTATTTTTTAAAAATTAAATTTAAAATGTTTTAATTTTTTAGAGAAATTTAGTCTTTAAAAAAAATTAATAATTATTTTTTATTTTTTAAATTATTTATTTAGAGTTTCTAAGATAACAATGATTTCTCGCCGACACCCTTATCTTGTCTCCATTATATATTGCTAATGACGCTTACTTTCGTCATCTTTTCTTTTTTCTTGCTAATTAAATATTAATAATACTACCGTTTAAATTTTTATAAAGAAAATATTTATATACAGTTCCTTATCATGTTTATTATCAAAATTTTTAATAAAAGTAAAATTGTGTAAAATAATTTAAAAAAATCAATCATACAATATTGATTTGTAAAAAATTTAAATATATTTTTTAAACACTATACATTTATAATTTTTTATTAGAAAACCATAAATTTATTATATTTTAATTAAAAATTTTGATAATAAAAATAAAAAGAACAGGACTTAAGTTTTTTTTACCTTTTTATAAATCTGAAACGATAATAATTTATACATTTATATATTCACAAAATAAATTATTATTATTATTATTATTATTATTGCAAATAAGAACCTACGTTTATTTTTTAAATTATATCTTTATATTTTTGAACGACACAAATTAATATGTTCTAAAAATATTAAGATTTAAATAAATTATTGCAATTCTAAATCAGCCCACACTGTGATTAATAAATTTATACTGACAAATAGTATGTACAAAAAAAATTAATTAAAAATTATTTAGTTGGAGAGAGATCTTTTATTACTTGAGTCAATTCTTATTACTTAAAATATTTTGTATTCTTTTTTCAATAAAAGTAAAGCTAACTTTAGATTATTTTTCAACTTAAATTTACGGAAATTAAAAAATTAAACTGAAATTATGATTAATTAATATAAAATAAAATGTAAAATTTAGGCGAGAATGGGATTCAAAATTTGAAATATCATATCAGCTAAGATTTAAACAAAACTTAAAAAGTAGGGAAAATGATGGAACTTTGAAGTACGAAGCCACTCAAAGGAACAAACAAATAAGAATGCGCAAAGGTTGGAGTAAAATGAATCCACGTGTAACATCTAAGTCAAAGATAATACCCTTCGAAAACACCCTTCAATCAACCAACGGTACACTTTTATAAGCGTACGATTTTTTTGCCCGATAAGTTTATGAGGTTCGTCGATCAGTGTGAGTCTAGCACGCTAATTTGACGACTCTTATGTGTTAAATATGTGTTCGACAAGTAGAGAATTTGTACCTCTTTTATAAAGCCTTCATGTTTTTGGAAGCTGATCAAGGACTGTATTAGACTTCTATTGATTGTTAATTGCACGAAATGTGCAGCCAACACAGAGTCACATCACACATTTGTCTAAGCTGTATGATCGTTTGTGCAATTGACAGTTAAGATCTAGTCTTTTTAGAGTGCGTGCAGGATCGGATATATATCTTATTCTTATAATTTGACTCAAACTAAAAGAGTTTTAAAAATTAAATATTATCTTAAATTTGAATAATTGTTCAGTATAAGACATAAAATTCTACGTACTTTTAAAGAACAAAAAAATGGTTCATGGGTCATTAGTTTCTCGAGTTGGTTAGATTACATTACTAATATGCATGCTGAGCGAATAGCTCTTCATTAATGTTCCATATTAGGTACTAAAAATTGGGACCGATTATGGACCTTTGGTATGTGGTGTGTATGGTTACTGTGGGCTTTTACAGCCTATTTTACACAAAGCAGTGTGATATCTTTTTAGTCCAAAACACTTACATTGTTGGACTTGGCCCACATGTGATTTTGGACTGAGATGGCTGGGCTTGACTTGAGACTCATTATGTGGCCCATTGTCGTCAGTGTCCAGTCCATCTCAACCCTTCCATTTAAAAATAAAAAGGTAAGGCCCATTAAGGGTAGCCTCCTGGCCCACGGCCCTCTTCCAAAACAAAACAAATATTAAACAAATATTAAATATTATAGTATTTGGATCTTTCTTTAAAAATATATATATATTGGATCGTGTTAGTAAAATTTACCTGATAAAAGGTATGAATTTGAATACATATGTGATAATTAAAATATAATCTCTAACTTTAAATATTAAATAATTAAAATTGCTTGTTTTCTAATATCTATACGCATTAAATGCATGTTAGTAAAAATTATTTTTTCAACATTTATATGCATTAAATAAATATGAATGATATTAATGCTTTTTACGATATTTTAATAAATAAAATATATTTAGAGCAATTAAACACTTTATAAACAGTCTGCCAATTCTAATTTCAGTGTTGTTCCTCTTGCCACTATCTCTTAGAGTCTTACATGTGATCACAAACCCTTCTGCTTATGATTACACCCATAAACAGGATCTTTTGGCACTATACGTTCTGATGCTCATGATCCTCATATAAGAAGTAAGTGCAGAGCATACTAGTATGCCTAGGTTCCATGCCATGACATTAGGAAGACAGACTTCAAGAGAGAGAAGCTTAAAAAGAGAACATGTTGGAGAAAATACACAAGGAAGAATTTTATTGATGGAAGTTGCTCTGCCAAATACAAGTGAGGAGACCTCTATTTAGACCAAGAGTTCTCAAAACAACAACAAATAACATTACAATCACATGACTGACAACAATACAACAATTTAAAAACAAAAGTAAAATATAGTACAATCTATTAGCCCTAATGTATTATGGTATAAATTTTGATGATGACAAATATGTGGGAATTATAGTATGATTTAATCTTCTTGGCCTAAATGAATGATTTAATCTTGTTGGCTCAAATGAATGATTTAATCTTCTTGGCCCAAATAGTATGATTTAATCTTCTTGACCTAAATGAATGATTTAATCTTATTGGCCCAAATGCATGATTCAATTTTTCTTGGCCCAAATATATTTAATGCTTTATATATTTATATATAGTAATATAAATTTATTTTTGATAAAATTTATTGGTTGTTGAAAAAGTATGATAAAGTTTATTGGGTGTTGTAATATAATTTGATAAAGAATATCTTTTACTGTAGCACTTTTGAAAAAGAAATTTGATTGTTGAAAAAGTATGATAAAGTTTATTGGTTGTTGTAATAAACTTTGAAAAAGAATACTTTTTACTGTAGCAAATTTGAAAAAGAATATTGATTGTTGAAAAAGGTTGATAAAGTTTTTTGGTTGTTGTAGAAAAGTTGAAAAATGATGATGAAGCTTACTGTAGCAATTCTAACTAAAGCAGTCATTGTAGCAGCAAGGTTTCACTATATAAAGGGGACTTCACAACACTATTTGCATCAAGTTTCAATTGTTTATTTCTCATATTATCTTGAGTTCTATTCTCTCTAAATTGCTAGAGAAAAATTCTGAGCTTAATTTCTGCGTTATCTACACTTTGAGAGTGTCTACCATTATTTTCCTTAAGCCTTTAAATTTAGTTGCTCAAGGATTGGTTCCTTGAGTTAGTGTTTGAGAGAAAACACGTTGTAAGGGGGAGAGACACCCTTGAGGGAGAAAAGATCTATGTTGTAGTGGTTTGCAAGTACCCGAATTAAACTTGTAATTATAGTGGAAATACTCAAGTGGTCTATTGAGGACTGGATGTAGGCTTGGGATTAACCGAACCAGTATAAATCTCCGAGTTTGCTTTCTCTATCCCTACTCTATTTACATTTGAAGCTAATTAATTAATGCTTTGCGTTTATATTTGATTTCTACCTCAAGTATTAATTAATTTGTGTAGATTTATATTTGCTCCTTAATTCCTTGCACTATAAAATTATTCATCTTGATAAACACTTTGATTTTCTGAATTAAATTATTATCTTTAACATTGTCCAATTTCAGAAAATCATTTTAACTTCCAATTAAGTTTTGTGAAAATTTTTATAAAACCCAATTCACCCTCTTTTTTGGGATCCAACCATTTCTTTCACAATCATAATTACTAAGCAACAAACTTAAAGCAACTTTGTTAAAGTAAACTCGATTTTTTAAAAAGTAACTCTAAAAGTCATGAGTTGAATAGTGAGCTGGCAAGAGATAGGTTGACAATTTCTAGTCACGATTACGGTAGAGTATAAGTTCATGTGACAAAGACAAATTTAGATTGGGATTCTTATCAGAATTTGATTCATCAGCGTCCTTCTCTTTCTTTTCCCATTGAAGTCTTTCTTCTTTATCATCAAGATTTTGGGAGTTTTGAAATAAGGACTTGTAAATATGCTTTTGTATCTATCTTTTTTCTCCCTCTCATTTGGCATTGTTATGTAATCCTTCACATGAAAGAATTCAAATCCAAACGTATAAAATTAAAATCGCCATTTTAATTATAGCATAATACACTGTTAAAAAAAGTTAACTTTTCAATAAATAAATAAATTAAAGTTTTCTATGTGTATATATATACATTCTCTTCTTCCATTAAATGTATATTTAGTTCTAGTATAATAAAATATAAATATAAGTAACTTGTATTGAATTTTATTTAATTAATCAATACATTTAATATTGTTTAAGTACTAAAAACAATTAATACAATTTATTTATTTTTATAAATATATATGTACAATAAATTTTTTAAATAAATAAATTCATGAAATATGATATATATATATATACATACATTGTATATTAGTAATATAAACAATAAATTTTTATGTTTACCTCTAAATTAATAAAATTTTATCGTCCCAATATTTTAAATTTATAGAAATTTTATACTATATACATACACACATTCGAGTTAATGTAATGAGTAAATTTTTTGTTTTAGTTACTAACTTGTTACAGTGGTCCTAATTTAGTTTTTTTTTAAAGTAAGTAATTTAATTTAATTTTTAAAGGATAGTATCTTTTTAATTTGACTTTTTTATTGTAAAGTCACAAAAATTTTTATTTTTAAATATTAAAATTTTCATTGTCTAAAGCAATTTTGACAAACAAACAAACATAAATTTTTGAGTGTTAATTTGAGAAACTTTATATTTTGAAGACTAAATTTACATAAATATAATTTTTAGAGATTAAAATAATAATTTATTTTTATTCTAAATATAAATAAAAAAGTAGTGCACTAAACGACATATAGGAACTAATCGTTGATTAGAAGAATGGAAAAAAGACGAGAAAGATTTTTTGATGCCTTTATCCAAATGGACTTATTGCCTCCTAATGCTCTTGTCACCTTCGCAAACTCTGATAAAGACGCTACCGTTATCTTTTTTAAAAGACTAAATTACTGATTTAATTTTAAAAAAATTATAATTGTTTTAATTTAATCTCAATAAAATTAAGTACCTTAATTTAATCAGTGAAAAATTTTATTTGTTCAATTTAGTTCTTTTTTATGTTAAATGAATGTTATCCATGAAAATTTTATGCTTTAATAACAACAGAGATATTGTGATTTAACCAAAAAATTCAAATTCAAAGGAATGTAATTTTTTTAAGAATTAAATTGAAATATTTAATTCTTTAAAGATAAAAGTTTTAGTTTTTGTTTAAAAAAATTTAGTCATTAGAAAAACATTAAAAATTGTTTTTTTTTTAAATTATTTATTTATAGTTTCTAAGATAACAATGATTTCTTGCCGACACCCTTATCTTGTCTCCATTATATCTTGCTCGGTGACGCTTCCTTTCGTGATCTTTTCTTTTTCTTTGTTATTAAATATCAATAATACTGAACGTTTAAATTTTTATAAAAAAATATTTATACACAGTTCCTTATTATATTTATTATCAAAATTTTTAATAAAATTAAAATTGTGTAAAATATTTTTAAAAAAATAATCATGCAATATTGATTTGTAAAAAATATAAATATATTTTTTAAAGATTATAAACTTATAATTTTTTATTAGAAAACCATTTGTTTATTATAAAGAACTGAACTTGAGTTTTTTTCTTTTTATAAATCCCAAACGTCCTCATAATAATTTATACATTTATATATTCACAAAATAAATTATTATTATTATTATTATTATTATTATTATTATTGTAAATAAGAATTTACGTTTATTTTCTAAATTATATCTTTATATTTTTGAACGACACAAATTAATACGTTCTAAAAATATTAAGATTTAAATAAATTATTACAACTCTAAATCAGCCCACACTGTGATTAATACTGACAAATATTGTGTGCAAAAGAAATTAATTAAAAACAGTTCAGTTAGAGAGATCTTTTATTACTTGAGTCAATTCTTATTACTTAAAATATTTTGTGTTCTTTTTTTTAAAATAAAAGTAAAGCTAATTTTAGATTTTTTTCAACTTAATTTTACGGAATTTAAAAAATTAAACTGAAATTATGATTAATTTATATAAAATAAAATGTAAAATTTAGGTGAGGATGGGATTCAAAATTTGAAATATCATATCAGCTAAGATTTAAACAAAACTTAAAAAGTAGGGAAAATGATTGAACTTTGAAGTACAGAGCCACTCAAAGGAACAAACAAAGAAGAATGCGCAAAGGTTGGAATGAAATGAACCCTCGTGTAGCGTCTACTTAGAGATGATGCCCTACTTGGAAAACACCCTTCAACCAACCATACACTTTTATAAAGTATTTGGGGGATGTTTGGTATACGTTTGAGGGCTAGAAAGAGAATGTCATTCTCATCTATAATATTATTTATGCTTGTTTAGTATATATTTATATAGTTGAAAAATGAATCTCATTCTCATTTATAGTGTCAAATTTCTTTTCTTAAAAAATGTTAGGGAATCTCATTCCATTCATTACTGATTGAGTGAAAAGTCAGTTTTACCCTTTTATATGTTTTCAATTTTTAGATTGACCCCTGTAGCTCGTCGTCTGCTGTTTGTTTTGTCTTCAATGCTTAGCCATCGTGCCATCACCGTCGTACCCCATCGCTCATTGTCATTCCTCGTTGACCATCACCAAGGAGGTGGATCGGAGAGAGAGAGAAAGAGAGAGAGAGAGATGAAATAGATGACAAACATAGACAGAGAGAGACGGACGGATGGACAGACGATGAAGCCAGAGAGAGAAGATGGAAGAAGAAGGAGGAGGACGAGGAAGGAGGAAGATGACCAGTGGAGGAGGAGAACGCCAAAGGCGACTAGAGAGAGAGAGAGATAGAGAGAGAGAGAGAGGTTTTGCGAAAAAGAAGAGATGATGAGAGGAGAGAGAGAGGGCTTTAGGTTTATTTTTAATAAAGGGATATTTCAATAAATTCTTATTAAAACTATCTCATTCCCTCATTTTAAAATATCATACCAAACATACTATCATATTTGTTTCTATTTTTTTTTACATCATACCAAATATACTTTTTTGCTTCTCTTTCCCTTTTCCAATTCCCATTCCCATTCCCATTTTCTTTCCTTTAAACACCCAAATTTATACCAAACAGGTCCTTTATTCTTCTGAAAGCTGGTTCTATTGAACTTCTATCGACTGTCAATCGTACGAATTGTGCAAATATTTGTCTCAGCTGCACGATTGTTCATGTGATTGACAACTATGATATGGTCCTATTGACGTGTACACAAGACCGAGTCTATGTCTCATTCTTACAATTTGACCCAAAACAAGAGAGCTTCAAAATTCAAATATTATCTTAAATTTAAGTAGTTGTTCAGTGTAAGACATAAAATTTTACGTTCTTTCAAAGGATAAAAAAGTGGTTCATGAACCGTTAGGTTTCTCAAATTATTTAGATTAATTTACTAATATACATGTTGAGCCTATAGCTATCCATTGATGCTTACACTAATTGTTAAAACCCAAACTAAAAAAAGAAAAAATCATTCCAAGATAAATAACTTGTTAGATGGAAAAGTTTAGAACTTATGTTCCATATTAAGTCCTGAAAATTGGGACTGATTAGGGACCTTTAACTGTAGTCCAAAACACTTACATTGTTGGACTTGGCCCAAATGTGATTTTGGCACGAAGAGGGCTGGGCTGGACTTGAGACAAGTTTTATGGCCCATTGTTGTTAGTGTCCAGTCCATCTCAACACTTCCTTTGTAATGTAAGGCCCAATAAGGGAGCCTCATGGCCCACGGCCCTCTTCCCAAACAAAAGAAAGCTTATAGAATTTGGATTTTTTTTTTGGATCGTGTCAGTAAAATTTACCTGATATGAGGTCTGAATTTAAGTGCATATATGATAATTAAAATATTATCTCTAAATTTAAATACTAAATAATTAAAATTGTTTTTTTTTTCAATATTGATATGCATTAAATGCATGTTATTAAAAGTTATTTTTTTAACATTTATATACATTAAATAAATATGAATGATATTAATGCTTTTTACGATATTTTAATGAATAAAATGTATTTAGAGCAGTTAAACACTTTAGAAATACTACCAATCTTTATCTCAGTATTGTTCCTATTGTGACCATCTCTTGTACTTTCCCTGTGATCACGAGCCCTTTTGCTTATGATTACACTCCTAAACTGGATCTTTTGACACTATACGTTCTTATGCACATGATCTTCATATAAGAAGTAAGTGCAAAGCATACTAGTATGCTTGGGTTCTCTGTCATGACATTAGGAAGACAGACTTCAAAAGAGAGAAGCTTAGAAAGAGAACATGATAGAGAAACACACAAGGAGGAATTTTATTGATGGAAGTTGCTCTACCAAATATAAGTGAGGAGACCTCTATTTAGAGCAAGAGGTCTTAGAAAACACCAAACAATATTATAATCATATGACTGACAATAGTACAATAATTTAAAAGTAAAAGTATAATGTATAGTTTAACTATAATTACTAAGCGACAAACTTAAAATAACTTCGTTAAAGTAAAGTATCATGACTTGACTTTTAAAAAAATAATTCTAAAAGTCATAGGTTGAATAGTAAACTAGCAAGAGATAGGTTGATAGTGTCTAATCGTAATTACGGCAAAGAATACGAAGACAAATTTAGATTGAGTTCCTTGTTAAAGTCTGATTCATCAACATTCATCTTTTTCTTTCTCCATCCAAATCTTTCATCATCAGGATTTTGGGAGTTTTGAAATAAGGACTCGTAAATATGTTTTATGAACTGAAATATAAATAAATTAGATTTAAATTTTAATAAGTATAATTAAATGATAAGAGTTTCAGTGTTTCACACAACTTTGTATCTTTTTATTTTCCCCCTCTCATATAGCATTGTAATGTAATCCTTCAATTCAAATCCAAACGTATAAAATCAAGATGCAAGACACTATTTTATTTCCTTACCAAAAAAGAAACTTCTTCATGATTGCACGTGACCGGTAGTCATGTATCAAGTAATATATATATATTTTTTTAAGACGCAAGTGTTATTGAACTTTGATGTATGTAAATTTAATTTTTTTCCCTTTTTTTTCACTTCTTACTTTTCAAATTTTGTGTTCCCTTTGTAATAAAAACAAAATTTCCAACGTTTATATTAAAAAACTTTGTTTGAGATGTGAGTTTGTGGTCTTTAAAGATTGTATCCAAGTGAAACTTGCAGTTCAGTTGCAATAAGCGTACAAAATAATATGTAAATTAAAATAATTAAGAATAAATATATAGATATATTTAACATATGGGTTAAATTATTCTTTTGGTCTTTATAGCTTCACTTAATTTTTAATTTGGACCCTACAGTTTAAGACTTTATAATTAAGTCCTTATAATTTTATAAATTTTTAATTTAGTCTCTACTATTAAAATTTTGTCGGTATTTCGTGAAATTTTACTAATGTAATTAACTATATGCATATCAAGATCTAAATGTCCATGATTTATGCCAACAAAAGAAAAAAAAGTAAATAATTACGTGATATTAACTCACATATTTATGATATGTAATGCAATTTATGTTAGATAATTAGAACAAATTTACTTAAGTCACGTATATTGTCAACGTTAAGATGGTATATAATTATTCACATTATCAAAATTAAACAAAACATTGACAAAATTTTAATAATAGAGCTTAATTAAAAAATTATGAAACTAAAAAGGCTCAATTACAATTTTTTAAACTATAGGGACCAATTTAAAAATAATTAAGTAAAATTATAAAGACTAATACCATAATTTAACTTAACATATGCATCACAAAAATACCAGCAAGAACCTTTTGATCCACGCAACTTATATCAATTAACCCTTATTGGCATGGCTTGTAACTAGTTTTTGTGTATAAAGATTTGAACGAAAAAATCTTGCAAATAATTCAAATCTTCTAATATTAAATCCTTGATGGATCATGGAACAAATACCTTTTTTAAAAACACACACACATTTGGTTTCATGTTTTTTCCTTTTATTTCATATATCAAAATTTTATATTTTCTCTGCTCATCATCCCCGACGTCATGCACAACCAAGAGTGCATGCATCTTTTTTTTTTTTTTTTTAATATCTTTTGACTGCTTCCTTAGTTATCAGATTTGTGCCATATTCATATTCCCTTGGCATATTCTTCTGCTTACGTTAATTTATGTCGTGTTTCCATGTATACTTAATATTTAAGTTGTTTTTTTAATATATATAATAAGGCAAAAATACACTTTACCTCTATAAAGTTTGTTTTATGTGTAAAAAATTTTCATAAAGTTTAAAATTAAGCAAAAGAACCCTATAAATTTTCATATTGTGCAAAAAATCACCTGTCGGTTAGTTGATCGTTAGTCAATTGATGATTAATGTTGATATGGACACTGAAGCGTCACGTCAGCCGATGATTTATGTGCTACATTAGCCATTTTCCACTCAATTACCATATTCAATAGAATTGCGACATATGACATATGCTTAGCTTTGAAGAAAAATCAAAGTACCGCATTTACAATGCAATATTTGAATTTGGGATTGAATAAAATATGGAAGAGCTTTCCACTATATAGCTACTGATGCACATTCGATATATATTTATGAAATTTAATATATATAAAAATCTCTATTATTTTATTCAAAATTCAAAATATCTTATAAAAAAAATAACAAATCTTATAATAAGAAAATATGTTATTATTTTACATAACTCATTTTAAATTATATAAAAGTTAAAAAAATTAATAACAAATCTTATAATATAAATTTAATTATTATTTATACTTCATAAAAATAAAATTTATATTAAAAAATAATTATAAAAATATACTATACATATTAAAATTATTTTTTCATATAAGATTTGAAAATTATATTTTCAAATAATAATTAATTTTTAATATAATTCAAAATGATTTGACATTATAATATAAAATTTTAATATAAGATTTGATATTATAAAATTTAATTATTTACTAAAAATTATAATATCAAATCTTATATTATAAACAATTTTAATATGTACAGTATATTTTTATAATTATTTTACTTAATATAAATAAAATTTATATTATAAGATTTGTTATTAATTTTTTTTAATTTTTATATAATTTAAAATGAGTTATGTAAAATAATAACATATTTTCTTATTATAAGATTTATTATTGTTTTATAAGATATAATAATTGGTGTATATTGTTTTGAATTTTGAATACAATAATATAAGTTCCTATATATATATATATATATATATATATATATATATATATATATATATATATATATATATATATATATATATATATATTAATTTTGTAAATATATATTGAATGTGTGTTAATGGCTAGATGGTGGAGAGTTATTTTTTATTTTATCCAAACCCAAGTTCGAATCTTACTGTACATATACTATAATTTTTTTTTCAAAATTAAACATATACCACGTGTCGCAATACTATTGGTTACGGTGATTGAGTGGAAGATGACTGATGTGACACATGAATCATCTGTTGATATAGCGCTTTAGTGTTTAGGTCAGCATTGACAGTTAGTTGATTAACAGTTAACTAACCGACAAATAATTTTTTATACAATATAAAAGTTTATAGGAATTTTTTACTTAATTTTAAATTTCATGCTGGTTTTTTTGCACATAAAACAAATTTCATAAAAGTAAAGTGCATATTTTCCTATTTATATATATAAAGTCTGAATGGTTAATCTTAGAAGTCCCACAATTATAAATTTAAATTTTATTATCACTAGATTACGTCTTATGAGTAAATTAGTCGCGTTAATATAAAGTATTTTTTATTTTTTATACAAAAAAGATAATACTTTACTTGTTATTAATTATTAGTATATAGATTTAATTGTTTTTTGGGCAGCACTCATTGACATCTCAAAAAGTATTAAAAACCACAATAATGATAAGACCAATATAATGTTTTGCTTATAGTTCTTACTCAGCCCAGAAATATTGGATTGATATATAAAATTTTTATTAATAAATGTAAAAATAATATTAAATTAATTAAGATAGATATTAAATAATTGAATTATTTTTAAGTAATAAAAAAATTATAAAAAATGATGATGATTGATATAAATAAAGTGATACTTAATTTTTGGAAATAAAAGACTAAAATATCGAGATATATATATATATATATATATATATATAATAAAAAAGTAAAGATCAGTGAAAAACATGAAAACATTCTTCCAATATAATTTCAGAATTTTTGACCCCTGACTAATTAATTTTTATAACAGATAATAGAGAAATTACTGATTTGGATCCCAAAAGAGTAAATTTATCTCAATTTAATCTTTGAAATATTTTGTTTATTATTTCAATTTCTTTTTTTTTGGGTCAAAATTACTTTAGCAATAAAATTTTTGAAATTTACTAGTGTTTGTGATTTAATAACAAAAATAATTAAATTAAAATAAATATAATATTTTTAAAATTAAATTGAGACACTTAATTTTTTAAAAATCAAAATAAAAAAGTTCTAATATTTCATGAACTAAATAAATCTTTTACTCTGCATAATATTTATAATATGGATAGGGGAACAAATTAATTAGTTAAGACCGTAAACTAACAAAAACTTAAATGATTTTATCCTCGTCACTGACAATCTGAATTTGCCATTAATTAGTTCATGAATGTTAAAGAATTATTAAAGGCTAAGGGTAACTTTTGACTTGAAAAAATTGTCTAATTATTGTATGTCATGACGCTATACGCCGCCGCTAATATGTGGTTACAGCCTTGCTGAGATGGGGCAATTCGAAACTTGAATATCAATTAATAAAAAAAATAGTTAACATATATTTGAAGTTCTTATAATTTTACCTAAAAATTATTTTAATTCTTATACTTTAAAAGTAATGAATTTAATCCTTATAATTTTAAAAATCATGAACTTGGTCCCTGGAATCAGTGTTAAGTTAGTCAATCGTTAATCAATATTTTAATCAGTATACGTGGCGCTGATTAGACTGTCACGTAGTAAAAAATATCTACTACGTGGACTCTCTCAGTTTATTCACTTAGGTGCTCGGTTAAAATTTTCCTTTTGTCTAATTTTTATTTCATATAAACTCGTTTTTTATTTCGTCTAAATCTCTAGTTTAAGAATATTTTTCCTTGTCAAAATCTTCTCCTTCAAACTTTTCAATAAATTCACTCTAATCCTTATTCTTCACTTTCATGTTTTTTTCTCACGGTTTGGTCCTCCAAATCATTTCATAATTTCATTTTTAGTCATGATACGATTTAATCTATCATTTCTACCTAAAAATAATGCAAGCAATGAATTAAATTTCAAGTTTCAAGATTTACCTTTTATTCACTTAAGTCCTTAGTCAAAATTTTTCTTTTGTCCAATTTTTGATATGAACTTGTTTTCTACTTTGTCTAAGTTCCTAGTTTAAGAATATATTTTTTTTTTCAAAATCATCCCCTACAAATTTTTTTATTTATTCACTTTAATCTCTATTCTTCACTTTCATACTTTTTTTCCTCATTGTTTGGTTCTCCAAATTAGTCCATAATTTCATTTTTAGTCATGATATAATT
This sequence comes from Biancaea sappan, assembly GCA_037074585.1. Taxonomy (NCBI): domain Eukaryota; kingdom Viridiplantae; phylum Streptophyta; class Magnoliopsida; order Fabales; family Fabaceae; genus Biancaea; species Biancaea sappan. The sequence goes on along the minus strand of CM073499.1, from coordinate 26,236,997 downwards.
CAATTTATCATTTATACCCAAAAACAATACAAGAAATAAATTAAAATTCAAGTTTCAAAGCTTATCTAAGTGAAACCAAAACTCCCAAATGTATATTCATATGTCAATATATATGATTTTTTTAAAAAATAAAATATATGATAATCTAACCATTAAAACTCAAATACAATGCAACAATAAGTGATATTGGTGCAACAAACTTGCATATTTTATTATATATGGGCCATAATTATATTTTGTAAAGTTTTGTTTACCTAAGTGAATAAAAAGTAAACTTTGAAACTTAAATTTTAATTTATTTCTTATATTTTTATTGGTATAAATAATAGATTGAATCATATCATGATTAAAAATAAAATTATGGAATGATTTGGAGGATCAAACTACGAGAAAAAAACATAAAAGTGAAGAACAACGACTAAAGTGAACAAATTAAAAAGTTTGTAGGGTATGATTTTGACAAAGAAAAATATATATTCTTAAACTACGGATCTAGACGAAGTAGAAAATAAGTTTATATAAAAAAAATTAGACCAAAAAAATTTTGACCAAGGACTTCAGTGAATAAAAGGTAAGCCTTGAAATTCATTTCTTATATTGTTTTTGAACAGAAATGATAGATTAAATCATATCATGACTAAAAATGAAATAATGGACTGATTTGGAGGACCAAACAGTAAGAAAAAAATATGAAAGTGAAGAATAAGGACTAAAGTGAACAAACTAAAAAGTTTGTAGGCGATGATTTTGATAAATAAAAAATATTTTTTTAAATTAGGAACCCAAACGAAGTAGAAAATGAGTTTATATAAAAGATCAGACAAAAGGAAAATTTTGATCAAGCATCTAAGTGAATAAGCTGAAACCTTTCTTTTTTTTTTTAGGGAGTTCACATGGCAAATACTTTTTATCAAGTGGCAGCCTAGTCAGTGCCATGTGTATTGACAAAATGTTGACTAACAGTTGACTAATCTAAGACTAATCCCAGAAATTAATTTTATGATTTTTGAAACTATAGAGACTAAATTTATTATTTTTAAAGTATAAAAACTAAAATTATTTTTGAGTGAAACTATAAGTACCTTAAATATATTTTAACCTAAACAAATAATATGCAAATGTTTGTCTCAAATGCAAGATCGTTCATGTGATCGATGACTAAGATTTGGTCCTGTTGACGTGCACACAAGACTGAATCCACATCTCATTCTTATAGTTTGACCCAAAAACAAAAGAGCTTCAAAATTTAAATATTATCTTAAATTTGAATAATTGTTTATTGTGAGACATAAAATTCCATGTTCTTTCAAAGGGAAAAAAAAAAAAGTGCATAGGTCGTTGGTTTCTCGAGTTGTTTTAATTACTTTACTAATATGCTTGCTGAGTCTATAGCACTTCGCTAATGCTTACACTAATTGTTAAAACCTAAACTAAAAAACAATTCATTCCAGGATAAATAACTTGTTACATGGAAAAGTTTAGAACTTATGTTCCATATTAAGTCCTAAAAATTGGGAACTAATTAGGGACCTTTAGCATGTGGTGTTATGGTTACTGTGTTCTTTTACAGCCCATTTTACACCAAGCAGTGTGAAATCTTTTTGGTCCAAAACACTTATATTGTTGGACTTGGCCCAAGTGTTATTTTGGCACGAAGAGGGCTGGGCTTGCCTTTAGACTTGTTATATGGCCCATTGTAGTTAGTGTCCAGTCCATCTCAACACTTCCTTTTTAAATAAAAGGTCAGGCCCATTAAGGTTGCCTATGGCCCACGGCCCTCTTCCAGAACAAAACTAAAGCGTACGGAATTTGGATCTTTTTCTTTCCCAAAAAAAATTGTGGATCATTTTTTGTAAAATTTACATGATAAAATATCTGAATTTGAATGCATATCTAATATTTAAGATATTATCTCTAAATATAAATATTAAATAATTAAAATTGATTATTTTTTCAATATCTATATGTATTAAATGCATGTTAGTAAAAGTTATTTTTTCAACATTTATATATATTAAATAAATATGAATGATATTAATACTTTTTATGAGATTTTAATAAATAAGATGTATTTAGAGCAATTAAACGTTTTAGAAGCACTCTGTCAATCCTAATTTTAGCATTGTTCTTCTTGCAACCATCTCTTATACTCTCACATGGGATCACAAGCCTTTCTGCCTATGATTACACCCATAAACTAGATTGTTTGGCACTATATGTTCTGATGCATATGATCCTCATATAAGAAGCAAGTTCAGAGCATACTCTTATGCGTAGATTCCATGCCATGACATTAAGAAGGCAGACTTCAAAAGAGATAAGCTTAGAAAGAGAACATGTTGGAGAAACACACAAGGAAGAATTTTACTGATGGAAGTTGCTCTGCCAAATACAAGTGAAGAGACATCTACTTAGAGCAAGAGATCTCAAAAAACACCAAACAACATTACAATCACCTGACTGATAACAGTACAATAATTTCAAAGTAAAAGTAGAACGTATGATACAACTATAATTACTAAGCGACAAATTTAAAGCAATTTCGCTAAAGTAAAATATCATGATTCGACTTTTAAAAAAATACATCTAAAAGTCATAATCTAAATAGTGAATTAACAAGAGGTAGCCTGACAGTGTCTAGTTATGATTACGTTAGAACATGGGTTCATGTGACAAATTTACATTGGAATCCTATTAGAGTTTGATTCATCACTTAATTTTAAATTTGGTCCCTATAATTTAAAAATTTGTAATTGAGTTTTTATAATTTTACAAATTTTTAATTTAGTCCCTCCTATTATATTTTTTTTCGGTATTTCATTAAATTTTGTTAATGTAACTAACCATATACATATCAAGATCTAAATGTACATGATTTATACCAACAGAAAAAGAGTAAATAATAAGTGATATTAACTCACATATGATATGTAATACAATTTATGTTAAATAATTAGAACAAATTTACTCAAGTCAAGTATATTCCTAATATTAAGACGGTATATAATTGATCACATTATCAAAATTTAATATAATATTGACAAAATTTAATAATAGGGATTAATTAAAAAATTATAAAACTATAAGGGCTCAATTACAATTTTTTAAACTATAAAGATTAGTTTAAAAAATTAAGTAAAACTATAAAGACTAAAATCACAATTTAACCTAACATATGCATCACAAAAATACCAGCAAGAACCTTTTGATCCACGCAAATAATCCAAATCTTGTAATATTAAATCCTTGATGGAACAAATACCTTTTTTAAAAACACACACATTTGGTTTCATGTTTTTGCCTTTTTCATATATCAAAATTTTATATTTTCTCTGCTCATCATCCCCAACGTCATGCACAAACCAAGAGTGCATGCATCTTTTCTTTTCTTTTCTTTTTATTTTTTTAATTTCTTTTGACTGCTTCATTAGTTATCAGATATTTTGCCATATTCCCTTGGCATATTCTTCTGCTTACGTTTATCTATATGCTGTTTACTTAATATTTAAGTTGTTTTTTGAATGGTTAATCTTACAGAAGTCCCACAATTATAAATTTAAACTTTATTATCACTTGATCACATCTTATGAGTAAATTAGTTGAGTTAATACAAAGGTGACGTTCAGTATTTTTTATTTTTATACAAAAAGATAATACTTTACTTGTTATGACTTATTAGTTTATAGATTAAATTGTTTTTTGGGCAGCACTCTCTGCAATATTGCAGAGATACGATACTTTTAGCAACAGTTTTTCTGTTGCTAAAATTTTCAGCAACAGAAAAAATTGTTGCTGAAAGTTTTTCCAACAGAAAAAATTGTTGCTAAAAAAAGTATTGCACTATGGAATATAAAAAGTATTACAGAGAATTCAGGTTCCTTTGACTCAATGATATCTCAAAATGTATTAAAAACCACAGTAATGATAAGACCAATGATTTGGTTAAAGCATCTACAGTAGTGAACCTTACTTGAATTTTTATTGTGGGTCTTATAGTGTCATATCAGTTTAAACAACTCTTCACCACTTTAAGCAACTTTGCACTCCAATGGTGAAGCTCTTAAGAACCAAAATGAGTTTCACAATCAACTCTCCACTATTTTAGCATTTATTACTCTCAACTATAATATTTATTGTAAGTTGATTGTTTTATTATTACTTTTTGTATAAGAACCAATTCTTATATAAAAACAATTCTTATACATGACAGCCAACATAGCGAACTATATTGGTGAACTGAAATAAAAATCTATTTTTAAATTTAAGAAGCTCTTAAAAATCACTACTGTAGATATTCTTATAGTTTTTGCTCAGCCCACAAATATTGGATTGATATATAAAATATTTATAAATAAATGTAAACATAATATTAAATTAATTAAAATAGATGTTAAATAATTGAAACATTTTTAAGTAATAAAAAAATTTTAAAAAGGTTGATGATGATTGATATAAAAAAAGTGATACTTAAATTTTGGAAAAAAAAGACTAATATATATATATATATATATATATATATATATATATATATAAAATAGAAAAGTAAACATCAATGAAAAACATGAAAACAGTCTCCTAATATAATTTCAGAAATATTGACGTTTGACTGATTAATTTTTATAATACATAATAGAGTAAATTACTGATTGCATCCCAAAAGAGTAAAACTATCTTAATTTAATTCTTAAAAGATTATATTTGTTTTAATTTCTTTTTTTTTTTGTCAAAATTACTCATAACAATGAAATTTTTGAAATTTAATAACGTTTGTGATTTAAGAACAAAAATAATCAAATTAAAATGGATGTAATATTTCAAAAGTTAAATTGAAATACTTGATTTTTAAGGACCAAAATGAAAAAGTTCTAATATTTCATTAAATAAATCAATAATTTACTCTGCATAATATCTATAACATGGATAGAGGAACAAATTAATTAATTAATTAAGACCATAAACTAACAAAAACTTAATGATTTTAGGTTAAAATATACTTGAGTCCATATAGTTTCACACAAGAGTGATTTTAGTCCCTATACTTTAAAAATAATGATTTTAGTCTATATAGTTTCAAAACTCATGAATTTGGACTCCCGTTTTAGTCAAATGTTAATCAAACATTCAATACAGATGATTCTGGTTATGATGCTTTCATTATCACTAAGAGCCACGTCAGCATCACATGTGGCAAGATAATGTGCTAAAGTGGCACCAAGTAATATTTTTATCTCCTTGTTTTTCTTCTTCTTCTTCTCCTCCTCCTCCTCCTCTCTCTCTATTTCTTCTCTCCATTACTCTCGTCAAGGAACTCCCTTTTTCCGTTGCACACACAAAGGTTATTAAGTTCTGCTAATGTAAGACCCATTTTTTTTAAGTTATAAGTATTTAAGAATTTCGATAAATTTATTTTGAAGAAAATAAATTCCCTATCAGTTTAATTTTTGTATACTCGTTTGTGCATATTGTTGAAAATATAAATTTTTAATTATAGATTCTATAAATTGTGGGATATAATGGATGATATGATATGGAATTAATCCCATTAAGTAAATATACAGTTCAAAAGTGGAATCTAGAATGAAAACTGGTAAGTGAGACTGGTAGATGAAATAGTATAGGAGAATGGTAGATGAAAACTGGTAAGTGAAACTGGTAGATGAAATAGTATAGGAGAATGGTAGATGAAAACTGGTAGATGAAATAGTATAGGAGAATGGTAGATGGAATAGTAGCAAATAGTACCATAATTTCTCCTATAAATAGGCCCTTCCATTTCAATTCAAAACACACACCTTCAGTTTCTCTTCTCTCCTTTCCTCAAAACTTCTCTTGCTCCGGCGTTAGGGCTCTGAGATTCTAGGTCTTTCTTCCTTAGCCTAGATCCAAGGTAAGAATACTATGCCCCTTTTCTTTGCCATTCAGATTTTTAAAAGTTATTTTCTTAAGTATGCTCTGTGGTTGCGGCTTTGGCCGATCTTCCACATCAGAAAAACTGTCCTTAGCTACCTATATGTTGTTTTGATTCTCTGATTACCGAAATAGAATGTAAACTGTGAAGAATACATGTCTAGGAAAGTTCTGGCTAAGGAAAGACATGGTTGTTAAGTGTGTCCATTGGGACTCTCCACTCTTTCATGGGAACTTACCTGGTGTACTCTTTTACAGATTATATTCTCTATTTCTGGTATAAATAGTACCTGTACGTATGAATAGTAACCGTATGTATGAATAGTAACTATACGTATAAATAAATAGTAACTATATATAAATAGTATTTATATGTATTTTTAAATAGTACATATACGTGTACATTTTTATATGTATTTTTGAAAAGTACACGTACGTATACGTGATTATATGTATTAAAGAATTATATTAATTGAATCCATTAAATGTAATTGTGTAGATTTAAAGAAGATATAGTAACTTGGATTTCAGGTGAGTAGCTAACCTACTTGGATACTTATTTAATTATATGAATAGTCCAAGTAATTTACATATTCAGAGTATATCTACTATTACCTTTGACTGAATATTTCAATTAATATGGCTGTGTGCCGAATATGATTATGGTCATATGCTATGGATGTGTGCCGAATGTGAATATGGCTGAGTGCCGAATATGATTATGGTCATATTTATGGCTGTGTGCCGAATGTGAAGATGGCTGTGTGCCGAATATGAATATGGCTGTGTACCAAATATGATTATGGTCATATGCTATGGCTGTATGCCAAATGTGGAGATAGCTGTGTGCCGAATATGATTATGGTCATATTCTATGGCTGTTTGTCGATTATAAGTATGATATGATTTTACTTATGCATTTTATACATATACTTGTGTATTGTTAATCACTTGATGATTATCTGTAATTAAGTTTCTATCCTTGTAACGTTATCTATTCATTGAGATTATTATCTCATATTGTGGTGGATATATTTTTTTCAGATCCTGAGATTAACGAAAAACATCCGTCTGAGGAGTAGCACAAGTTCAATATCCTAACCCTCTTTGCTTCAAGGGTTGGTGTTTATTTGAATTAAAGCTGTTTTCTTCAGTTTTAAATTCTAGAAAGCTCTGCAGTCAAAAAGGACATCTAGGAGGAAGTGGTTATTGTACATAATTATGTTATTACAGTACTTTAAGTTTACTGTATGTTTTGTAAGATTGTAGCTTATTAAGTAAAATCGGAGTATTTAACTAAGATAAGTCTTTGTTATATTATTACTCTCACATTTTAGAATGATTATTATATGGAGCTAAAAGCATAGGCTTACAATTAGAGAGTATCTCTAAGTTGTGCCGGTCACGTACCATTTTGAGGGTCGTGACAAAGTTGGTATCAGAGGGTTGGGTTTTTAAGTCTCCTATTGGCTACAGAGCAAAAGGTGTCTTCGGTAGACCCTCCCCTATTATTGTGAACCGCGGCACAATCATAGGATGAGGTTCCACAGAAGGCAGCATAGGATGTCATTAATATTCCTTTGGTGTCATACTCCTTAATTAGTATTGCGCTCTAAGGTATTCTTAATATCTAAAGGTGTTTGCTAAATCTGTGTAGATTTTGACACCTTTAATGGCAAGAGGAAGACCATCTAACCAAGGTAGACGTTTGGGCTCTAGAAGAGTGCCAACACCTTCCTCCTCAGTGAATGCATCACAAGAAAGCAGTGAACGTACTGAGACTGTAGGTGCTGATGAGATACCTCCTCCAAATGATCCATTTCTAAGGGCTATGTTCAATACTATCCAAGAACGAATGGATAGAATGGAGGCAATGATAATAGGGCAATCTATTCTGAACAATTCTCCAGTGGCACCTCAAACAAATACGCAAGCACCTCTTCCCCAACAAGAGGAGATTTTGATAGAAAAACAACTTACAAGCTTCCTAAAGCTCAAATCTCCATCATTCTCTGGAGAAGATCCAAATGAAGACCCAAGAAAATTCTTGGATGGTATTGAAAAGGCCTGCACAGCTTTGGGATGTTCAAGTGTCCAGAAAGTGGCATTAGCTGTTTATCAATTGAATGGAGTTGCTGAAGAATGATGGAACAACTTTAAAGGGGGTAGAGCTAGTAATGCCCCACTAGTGGAATGGGAAGAATTTGAGAGGATGTTCATGGAAAGATTCCTCTCTCAAAGTGTACGAGGCGCAAAAACCCAAGAATTTGAAACTCTCAAGCAAGGGTCTATGTCGATCCACGATTATAACACTAAGTTCATACAGCTCTCTCGATTTGCAGCTAACAAAAATCTAGATGAAAGAGAAAAGATAAGGAGATTTGTCATGGGCCTTCGCCCCTTTTTAAGACAACTTGTGGGGACCCAAATCGAAACATATCCTTCTTATGCCGCAATGATAAGTACTGCAAGATTCATGGAAATGGCAGAAGAGGTGAAGGGTGAACAAAGAACGAAGAAAAAGCGAGGACGGGAAGAAAAGCCCTACAATAGCTCAGCAGGAGCACCAAAGCCGCTAAATCCAGGCCAATCAAATCCTATAGCATTTTCGGGGCAAACTATTGCGTCATCCAGTGTAGTACAACCGAGTTTCAATCAAAGGAGGGATGATCAAGCACCAATTCAACAAAGGCATGCTAAGCCTATGTGCCCGCAATGTGGGAAGTTTCATTCGGGAATATGTTATAAAGAGAGCAAAATTTGCTACCATTGTGGTCAAGCGGGTCACTTTGCAAGGGAATGTCCATAATTACTTATTGGGGCTAGGTCTGCACAACCATCATATCCTCAAGCAATGACAACATCAGCTAGTGTAGCTCATTCATCTGCAGGAAGGGGTGGACTAGGAAGAGGAGCCGGAAGAGGAGCAGGAGGAAGAGGGCAGCAGTCTTTTAATCATGGTCCAGCTAGGGTGTTTGCTCTTACCAGACAAGACGCCCAAGCATCTAATGCTGTTATCACAGGTATTTTGACCATTTACTCACATAAAGCTCATGTATTATTCGACCCTGGATCTACCCATTCATATGTATCTCCAAATTTTGTTAAATACATCCTTAAGAAACCGATAAGTTTAGAACAACTGTTTCTTGTGTCTACCCCTATGGGAGAAAGGGTTCTAATAGAGAAAAAGTATAAAGAATGTAGTGTGGTTGTAGGAGGGCTAGAAACCGTGGCAGATCTTATGATCCTTGATATGATAGATTTTGATGTACTTTTAGGCATGGATTGGTTGGCTTCATGCCACGTAACCCTCGATTGTCATAGTAAATCCATAAAAATTTCTATGCCCAGAGAAGCTACATTTGTATTCCAGGGAGACCAAAGTAGGACACCGCATAACTTGATCTCCCTAATGGGCGCCCAACGATTATTGAGAAAAGGGTGCAGAGGGTTCTTAGCCTTCGTACAAGACGTAGAGAAGGAAAAGCTCAAACCTGAAGATGTGCCAATTGTGAGAGAGTTTTTAGACGTGTTTCCAGACGAATTACCAGGACTACCCCCGGATCGAGAAATTGAGTTCAATGTAGATCTGGCACCAGAAACTCAACCTATCTCAATTCCACCTTACAGAATGGCACCGACTGAGCTGAAAGAACTCAAGGAACAACTGCAGGATCTTCTAGATAAGGGTTTCATAAGACCCAGTTATTCCCCGTGGGGTGCCCCTGTTCTCTTCGTAAAGAAGAAAGATGGATCAATGAGACTTTGCATTGATTACAGGCAACTGAATAGGGTCAATATAAAAAATAAGTACCCTCTGCCTCGTATAGATGATCTCTTTGATCAGTTGCAGGGAGCTAAGCATTTTTCTAAGATTGACTTGAGGTCTGGTTATCACCAACTCAAGGTCAAAAAGGTAGATATACCCAAGACAGCATTTCGTACTAGGTATGGACATTACGAGTTCACAGTTATGTCTTTCGGACTAACAAATGCCCCGGCAGCTTTCATGGATCTCATGAACCGGGTATTTAAACCATACCTTGATCGATTTGTCATAGTATTTATAGATGATATATTAGTTTACTCAAGGAGCTCGGAGGAGCATGAGCAACATCTTCGTATGGCATTGCAGAAGCTGAGAGAACATCAACTTTATGCGAAGTTCTCAAAGTGTGAGTTCTGGATTGACCGAGTAACCTTCTTAGGTCATGTGATTTCAAAAGATGGCATACAGGCGGACCCAAGCAAGGTTGAAGCGATCAAGATGTGGCCGAGACCTACTTCGGTAACAGAAATTCGGAGCTTCCTAGGATTGGCTGGTTATTACCGACGTTTCATCCAGGACTTTTCAAAGATAGCTGCCCCTCTCACACGGCTAACACGAAAGAATGTAAAGTATCAGTGGGATGATGAATGCGAGAAGAGTTTCTTACAACTTAAACTGCGGTTGGTTACAGCGCCAATACTTGTATTACCATCCGGACCAGGAGGGTTCACGGTATATTGTGACGCCTCTCGAATAGGACTTGGTTGTGTCCTCATGCAGAATGGTAAAGTGATAGCATATGCCTCCAGACAACTCAAGAAACATGAGCAGAATTACCCGACACATGACCTAGAAATGGCAGCGGTTGTGTTTGCACTTAAGATATGGCGGCATTATCTCTATGGGGAAAAGTGTGAAATATTCACTGATCATAAGAGCCTTAAATATATCTTTGATCAGCGTGACCTTAATTTACGACAAAGGCGCTGGATGGAATTGATGAAGGATTATGACTGCAATATCCTATACCACCCTGGAAAAGCAAATGTGGTAGCAGATGCCTTAAGTAGAAAATCCTCAGGTACTCTTGCACATATAACTGAGGTAAGAAAGCCCTTAGTACAGGAGTTACAAGAATTAGAGTCTCGTGGGGTATACTTTGAGATATCTGACTCTGGCATGTTCTTGGCTCACGTTAAGGCTAAATCTTCCTTATCCGACCATATTCGTCTATTTTGAAAGAAATGGTTGGATCCCAAGAGGGGGGGTGAATTGGGTTTTATAAAAATTTTCACAAAACTTAATTGGAAGTTAAAATGATTTTCTGAAATTGGATAATGTTAAAGATAATAATTTAATTCAGAAAATCAAAATGTTTATCAAGATGAATAATTTTATAGTGCAAGGAATTAAGGAGCAAATATAAATCTACACAAATTAATTAATACTTGAGGTAGAAATTAAATATAAACGCAAAGCATTAATTAATTAACTTCAAATGTAAATAGAGTAGGGATAGAGAAAGCAAACTCGGAGATTTATACTGGTTCGGCTAATCCCAAGCCTACATCCAGTCCTCAAGAGACCACTTGAGTATTTCCACTATAATTGCAAGTTTAATCCGGGTACTTGCAAACCACTACAACATACTTTTCTCCCTCAAGGGTGTCTCTCCCCCTTACAACGTGTTTTCTCTCAAACACTAACTCAAGGAACCAATCCTTGAGAAACTAAATTTAAAGGCTTAAGGAAAATAATGGTAAACACTCTCAAAGTGTAGATAATGCAGAAATTAAGCTCAGAATATTTCTCTAGCAATTTAGAGAGAATGAACTCAAGAAAATATGAGAAATGAACAATTGAAGCTTGATTTAAATGGTGTTGTGAAGTCCCCTTTATATAGTGAAACCTTGCTGCTACAGTGACTGCTTTAGTCAAAATTGCTACAGTAAGCTTCATCATCATTTTTCAACCTTTCTACAACAACCAAAAAACTTTATCAATCTTTTTCAACAATCAATATTCTTTTTCAAATTTGCTACAGTAAAAAGTATTCTTTTTCAAAGTTTATTACAACAACCAATAAACTTTATCATACTTTTTTCAACAATCAAATTTCTTTTTCAAAAGTGCTACAGTAAAAGATATTCTTTTTCAAATTATATTACAACACCCAATAAACTTTATCAAAAATCAATTTATATTACTATATATAAATATATAAAGCATTAAATAATTTGGGCCAAGAAAAATTGAATCATGCATTTGGGCCAATAAGATTAAATCATACATTTGGGCCAAGAAAATTAAATCATACTATTTGGGCTAAGAAAGATTAAATCATACATTGGGCCATGAAGATTAAATCATACTATAATTCTCACATATTTGTCATCATCAAAACTTATAGCATAATACATTATGGCTAACAATCTCCCCCTTTTTGATGATGACAAATCACCAAAGAAAAATTTGTTACAATGTAATAATCATTATACAATATACACATATTTTTCTTTCCATATCCTTCTCCCCCTATTTGACATCAACAAAAAGGTATAAGGAAGGCAATATATAAAGGCTAAAGCGTATTCCTTCTTTAAGCAAGAATATCATATGACGTCATGGGGTAAAATTTCATCAAAACTTATCATTGATATGCCAAAAATATATAATTAAGGAAAACATTGCATCTCAGATAAAGTGACCTTAAAGATATAGAGGATTTAATTATAGGTTAGGCTCCCCCTCAATCAATGCATATTAAACAAATGTAATTTTCAAGATGTATTCATATATGTATCTTGAGGATGAGCACCTGCAAAAATTTTGACAACCACTCCGATGCTTAAGTTAGTAATGTAAATCAAAGATTAAAGGAAAGATTTAAAAATCATGCAATTAAAAAAAATAATTTTTAAAGTTCATTTGGATTTGCCATCCCAAGTTCTCTCCTAATAAAGTTGAATCTATCTTCAGCAAGAGGCTTCGTGAAAATGTCAGCTAACTGAAAATCCGTTTGCACAAATTCAAGAGAGACATCTTTCTTTTGAACATGATCTCTTATAAAATGATGTCTTATTTCAATATGTTTGGTTCTTGAGTGCATGACAGGATTTTTAGATAAGCATATGGCACTTGTGTTATCACATCTAATGGGTATGTTTTTAAGAAATACACCAAGATCCTCTAGTTGTTGTTTCATCCACAAGATTTGGGCACAACAACTCCCAGCTGAAATGTATTCAGCTTCAGCTGTGGATAAAGCAACACTGTTTTGCTTTTTACTAAACCAAGAGACAAGAGAACTACCAAAGAATTGGCAAGTTCCACTTGTACTTTTTCTGTCTTCTTGCAATTTTAATGATCTTAATTGATTGATTATTTGCAAGATCCTCTTTACTTAGCGTCTAGTGTTGGCATCTGGCGTTAGGCGTTGGTTCACAAATTGACATATATAAGTCTTGGTGGTCAACCACTGATGAGCTAGCTGGTCGACCAACCAACTGCAAGACACTTTTAATGGAGTACTTTGATTTTCAAATTAGTGATGTTCAAATAAATCTTCAACCATCAGGAGAAACAATACATTATGTTCAAAGTATGCCATGCTTCCATAAAATGCATTTGTGTGAGGATTTTTGATTTTATTGAAAATATTTAAATAAGATTACAATAAAGATAAACATTACAACTAAGAGTAATCTTATTGATGTGAAACCAAGGGAAATATGCATGTAATGAAAGCAAGTTGTCGTGATGCGATAAATAAGAAAGTTCAAGCTAAATTTAGAAGAAAGATTTTAGCTCAAAGCAAAAATCATATCCTTAGGCCGCACACCTAAGAATCATTTTTAGAAATAGCATGCATGAATATCAAGGATAGATGTAAGACATATTAGACAACAGACAAAAGCATTAGAGAGCAGTAAACATATCAGTCAAAATTCTTACAATGCATTCCAGCTTATATGTTTACTTATCCATTGCCTCCTTTTGATGCAAGAGTGGAGTTTAAATGATGTAGCCATTAAAATGTCATTTCCGCTCCTTGCTTCGAGGTGAATCTACAAATTAATCTTTTGTTTTTGGTACCCAAATTTCTTTGGGTCCGCCTGGGTCATGAGTTCCTTTTTGAACCCATTTCATTTTTACTCCATGAACAAGATTTTTCTTATAAAAGCATGAGTAAGATTTGTGTCCTTTCAGTCCACAATAAAAACAAGTGCAAGTTGGACTATTTGACATCTTTACAGAAACAAAGAAGTTTTTAGAATGCTTTTGGTTTGATTTCTTTTTAGAAACAAGACCAACTTTGTTAAACATTCTTCTTTGTTTCAAAACTGAGGTATTTAAAATTTCTCTACCTTGAGAAAATTTTGCAAGTGTGTTTTTAAGATTATTATTTTCCTTTTTCAAAGAATCACACTTGGTACAAAAGCAATTTTTGTTGGTAGAGATATTTGCTTTTAAAATCAAATTCTCTTCTTGCAAAGTTTTGTTTTGATTTTCAAAAACAAAATTCTCTTCCTTTGAAATAGAAAATTCATTTTTCAATGTTTTCAACTCATTTTCAAGAGAAGAGTTTTTCTGTTTTGAAACATTTAGTTTCTTTGCAAGTATTAGAGATTCTTCATGTAAATCATCAAAGGCATCTTGTAATTCTTCAAAAGAGTAGTCAAATGAATTTACCTCATCTTTATCTCTGGCCACAAGACAAGTGTTGGCTTCTTCATTTGTGTTCTCCTCATCAGAATTGCTATTTCCCCAAATGGACGATAGGTAAGCTTTCTTTGATGATTCAGCTTTTGGTTGTGGTTTTTCTTTTTCTCCTTTTTCTTTTTCTTCTATCTCCTTGGTGATTTGAGATTTTCCTATAAGTTCAACACCAAGAGCTTGCAAATGATTAAGCACAAGTTGTATCTCATTAATGGTTTTGCAATTGTTCATTTGAGCAATTTCAAGTTTATTAATGAAACTTCTATACCTTAATTCCTCAGCAATAAGATCTTCCTCATGTGCAACTTCAAGAATTTCCCACATTTCTTTTACAGTTGCACAGTTGGAGATTTTGAAAAATTCATCTTGACTCAATGCACAAGAAATAATCAATTTTTCCTTAGCATTGAGTTGCATTAAACTTCTTTCAGTATCATTCCATTCACTCTTGGGTTTTGGAATGTATTTTCCTTGTTCTTCCTTGACAGGCATATCAAAACCATTTTCTATAACTTCCCAGAGTTTATGGTCTACTGAAATTAAAAACATTTTCATTTCATACTTCCAATATTGAAAATGATTAGCATAAAAAAACTGGAGGTTCTGTGAAAGAACAATTTTTAGAAATAAACCACTCACTAGATCCAACCATGTTTACTCTTAGACGGTTAAGTCTCAAATCAAGAGCCCAAGCTCTAATACCAATTGAAAGAAATGGTTGGATCCCAAGAGGGGGGGTGAATTGGGTTTTATAAAAATTTTCACAAAACTTAATTGGAAGTTAAAATGATTTTCTGAAATTGGATAATGTTAAAGATAATAATTTAATTCAGAAAATCAAAATGTTTATCAAGATGAATAATTTTATAGTGCAAGGAATTAAGGAGCAAATATAAATCTACACAAATTAATTAATACTTGAGGTAGAAATTAAATATAAACGCAAAGCATTAATTAATTAACTTCAAATGTAAATAGAGTAGGGATAGAGAAAGCAAACTCGGAGATTTATACTGGTTCGGCTAATCCCAAGCCTACATCCAGTCCTCAAGAGACCACTTGAGTATTTCCACTATAATTGCAAGTTTAATCCGGGTACTTGCAAACCACTACAACATACTTTTCTCCCTCAAGGGTGTCTCTCCCCCTTACAACGTGTTTTCTCTCAAACACTAACTCAAGGAACCAATCCTTGAGAAACTAAATTTAAAGGCTTAAGGAAAATAATGGTAAACACTCTCAAAGTGTAGATAATGCAGAAATTAAGCTCAGAATATTTCTCTAGCAATTTAGAGAGAATGAACTCAAGAAAATATGAGAAATGAACAATTGAAGCTTGATTTAAATGGTGTTGTGAAGTCCCCTTTATATAGTGAAACCTTGCTGCTACAGTGACTGCTTTAGTCAAAATTGCTACAGTAAGCTTCATCATCATTTTTCAACCTTTCTACAACAACCAAAAAACTTTATCAATCTTTTTCAACAATCAATATTCTTTTTCAAATTTGCTACAGTAAAAAGTATTCTTTTTCAAAGTTTATTACAACAACCAATAAACTTTATCATACTTTTTTCAACAATCAAATTTCTTTTTCAAAAGTGCTACAGTAAAAGATATTCTTTTTCAAATTATATTACAACACCCAATAAACTTTATCAAAAATCAATTTATATTACTATATATAAATATATAAAGCATTAAATATATTTGGGCCAAGAAAAATTGAATCATGCATTTGGGCCAATAAGATTAAATCATACATTTGGGCCAAGAAAATTAAATCATACTATTTGGGCTAAGAAAGATTAAATCATACATTGGGCCAAGAAGATTAAATCATACTATAATTTTCACATATTTGTCATCATCAAAACTTATAGCATAATACATTATGGCTAACATATTTCAGAAGGATGACCCAGAATTGGCCAAGATCATGGACAAGGTACACAGTGGAGATACCCAAGAGTTTACACTTGATGACACAGGCACACTTTGGTTTAAAAATCGATTGTGTGTTCCTAATATGCCGGCTCTGAGGAGAGAGATTATGGAGGAAGGACATAACACGGCATACACAGTTCACCCTGGTATTGCCAAGATGTACCAAGACTTGAAACAAATTTACTGGTGGGATGGAATGAAGTGTGACGTGGCAGATTTTGTATCAAGATGTTTAACTTGTTAGCAAGTTAAAGCTGAACACCTGAGATCGGCAGGGAAACTTCAGCAAATTAAAATTCCTGAGTGGAAATGGGAAGATGTGACGATGGACTTCGTAGTAGGATTACCACATTCTTCTAGTGGCTATGATTCTATCTGGGTCATCGTTGACCGGTTAACTAAGACGGCCCAATTTATACCGGTTAAGACAACATATAGTGTGTCTAGACTGGCTGAGCTCTACATTAAAGAAGTTGTGAAGTTACATGGAGTTCCTTTGACGATTATCTCCAATCGTGGGCCACAATTCACGTCCCGATTTTGGAGAACTTTTCAGGAAGCCCTTGGCACCAGAGTAAATCTTAGCACGGCTTTTCACCTGCAGACTGACGGACAAACAGAGCGGACCATTCAGACTTTGGAAGACATGTTGAGGGCATGCATCCTTGACTTTGATGGAAGCTGGGAAAAGCACCTTCCGCTAGTGGAGTTTGCCTACAACAATAGTTACCAATCAAGTATCAAGATGGCACCTTATGAGGCCTTATATGGTCGCCGGTGTCGATCACCGATTGGATGGTTCGAGATGGGTGAGGTAAAACTCCTGGGACCCGATTTAGTGCAAGAAGCAATCACCAAGGTAAGAGTTATCCGAGAACGGATGTTAGCAGCCCAGAATAGGCAGAAAGCCTATGCTGACCATAGACGAAGAGACTTAGAGTTCATCATTAGAGACATGGTGTTTCTCAAGGTTTCACCCATGAAAGGCATAATGAGGTTTGGGAAGAAAGGGAAATTAAGCCCCAGGTATATTGGACCTTATGAGATCCTAGAGAGAATAGGCAATGTTGCCTACAAGCTAGCCTTACCCACAGAATTAGGGGGAATCCACCCCGTCTTCCATGTGTCTATGTTAAGGAAGTACCTTCCTAACCCTTCACACGTACTTCATCAAGATACCCTCCAATTAGATGAAGATTTGTCATACGAGGAAGTACCGATAGCTATCCTGGATAGCCAGATTAAGAAGCTCCGACCTAGAGAGATTCCATCGATAAAAGTACTATGGCGGAATCAGACTCACGAGGAGGCCACATGGGAAGCCGAGGCTGATATACGAATTAGATACCCACATCTATTTGAATCTTCAAGGTAATTTAAATTCGGGGACCGAATTTTTTTAAGAGGGGTAGAATGTAATACCCATTTTTTTTAAGTTATAAGTATTTAAGAATTTCGATAAATTTATTTTGAAGAAAATAAATTTCCTATCAGTTTAATTTTTGTATACTCGTTTGTGCATATTGTTGAAAATATAAATTTTTAATTATAGATTCTATAAATTGTGGGATATAATGGATGATATGATATGGAATTAATCCCATTAAGTAAATATACAGTTCAAAAGTGGAATCTAGAATGAAAACTGGTAAGTGAGACTGGTAGATGAAATAGTATAGGAGAATGGTAGATGAAAACTGGTAAGTGAAACTGGTAGATGAAATAGTATAGGAGAATGGTAGATGAAAACTGGTAAGTGAAACTGGTAGATGAAATAGTATAGGAGAATGGTAGATGGAATAGTAGCAAATAGTACCATAATTTCTCCTATAAATAGGCCCTTCCATTTCAATTCAAAACACACACCTTCAGTTTCTCTTCTCTCCTTTCCTCAAAACTTCTCTTGCTCCGGCGTTAGGGCTCTGAGATTCTAGGTCTTTCTTCCTTAGCCTAGATCCAAGGTAAGAATACTATGCCCCTTTTCTTTGCCATTCAGATTTTTAAAAGTTATTTTCTTAAGTATGCTCTGTGGTTACGGCTTTGGCCGATCTTCCACATCAGAAAAACTGTCCTTAGCTACCTATATGTTGTTTTGATTCTCTGATTACCGAAATAGAATGTAAACTGTGAAGAATACATGTCTAGGAAAGTTCTGGCTAAGGAAAGACATGGTTGTTAAGTGTGTCCATTGGAACTCTCCACTCTTTCCTGAGAACTTACCTGGTGTACTCTTTTACAGATTATATTCTCTATTTCTGGTATGAATAGTAACCGTATGTATGAATAGTAACCGTACATATGAATAGTAACTATACATATAAATGAATAGTAACTATATATAAATAGTATTTATATGTATTTTTAAATAGTACATATACGTGTACATTTTTATATATATTTTTGAAAAGTACACGTACGTATACGTGATTATATGTATTAAAGAATTATATTAATTGAATCCATTAAATGTAATTGTGTAGATTTAAAGAAGATATAGTAACTTGGATTTCAGGTGAGTAGCTAACCTACTTGGATACTTATTTAATTATATGAATAGTCCAAGTAATTTACATATTCAGAGTATATCTACTATTACCTTTGACTGAATATTTCAATTAATATGGCTGTGTGCCGAATATGATTATGGTCATATGCTATGGCTGTGTGCCGAATGTGAATATGGCTGAGTGCCGAATATGATTATGGTCATATTTATGGCTGTGTGCCGAATATGAATATGGCTGTGTGCCAAATATGATTATGGTCATATGCTATGGCTGTATGCCAAATGTGGAGATAGCTGTGTGCCGAATATGATTATGGTCATATTCTATGGCTGTTTGTCGATTATAAGTATGATATGATTTTACTTATGCATTTTATACATATACTTGTGTATTGTTAATCACTTGATGATTATCTGTAATTAAGTTTCTATCCTTGTAATGTTATCTATTCATTGAGATTATTATCTCATATTGTGGTGGATATATTTTTTTCAGATCCTGAGATTAACGAAAAACATCCGTCTGAGGAGTAGCGCAAGTTCAATATCCTAACCCTCTTTGCTTCAAGGGTTGGTGTTTATTTGAATTAAAGTTGTTTTCTTCAGTTTTAAATTCTAGAAAGCTCTGCAGTCAAAAAGGACATCTAGGAGGAAGTGGTTATTGTACATAATTATGTTATTACAGTACTTTAAGTTTACTGTATGTTTTGTAAGATTGTAGCTTATTAAGTAAAATCGGAGTATTTAACTAAGATAAGTCTTTGTTATATTATTACTCTCACATTTTAGAATGATTATTATATGGAGCTAAAAGCATAGGCTTACAACTAGAGAGTATCTCTAAGTTGTGCCGGTCACGTACCATTTTGAGGGTCGTGACAGCTAACTTCCCTTTTGTTAGAAAACCACTAAATCTCCAGATGTATCTATTACCTCGATGCAGATGTGTCAGTTAAGGAAGGCCCTGATTTCTTCTTATTCGTGGCGGAAACTGACGATATCAGCAAAGTTATGGTAAGAGAAAGTGGGAGCAATGCACAGAAGGAGGAATGCAGGCACCTGTGGATGCGGTGGAAATCCATCCTCCAGGAGTGACAAATTTCTAATACACAAGAGGAGGAATGCACATGACTCATTGTTATAAGCTGTTATTAATAGAACTTTATACAAGATAGGTAATGGACTATTTAATCAACAGAGGCTCACTAATTAAAGCCGAATGCTCAATGCGGGGCCAAGCGTCCATTTTATCTCCACATCATTTTAGTGGTTTTCTAACAAAAGGGAAGTTAGCATAAATCAAGAACATAACTCGGGATCGAAGACGGAAAACAGAGTTCATTGACGAGAATAATGGAGAGAAGAAATAGAGAGAGAAGAAAAAAAAAGAGAAAAAAAATATTATGTAGTGCCACATCAACATATTATCTTGCCACATATGATAATGATATAACTCTTAGTAGTAATGAAAGCATCTTAGTCAGTGCCACGTATATTGATCTAATGGTTGAGTAACATTTGACTAACTTTGGGACCAAATTCATGAGTTTTGAAATTATAGAAACTAAAATCATTGCTTTTAAAGTATGGGGACTAAAATCACTTTTGAGTGAAACTATGGGAACTCAAGTATATTTTAACCATGATTTTATCTTATAAATTTGCCATTAATTAGTTCATGAATATTAAAGAATTATTAAAGGCCAATGGTAACTTTTGACTCGAAAAAATTATCTAATTATTTGTGCTACGCTATATGCCGCCACTAATATGTTGTTAGGGCCTTGCTGAGATTCAAATTCGAAACTTGAATATCAACTAATAAAAAATAATATAATGACAATAACAACTTGACCGAAAGGGCATAATTAAAATGAATCATTGCTTTTGGACTTAAGATGGCACACTTGAACTTAATAATATTTACAATTCAATACAGTGTGTGATGTACATGATTTTTAGATACAACTAACATATACAGATGGTAGTAGCTCCTGAAGTTAAGGGAGGCTAAGAGGAAAGAGGTGATGACTCTATTATGAGGATTTTGGATTTCGAGCTAGTATTATGTTGATGAGGGTCATATGAGGAATCACTGAGGTGTTGAGGTGGTGTGTGCTTAACATCCCCCTCAAACTCGAGTGGGAGTGGAAACGAATACCAAATTTGCCTTGTAGATATTTGAATTGCGAGTGTGACAAAGATTTTTTGAGGGAGTTTTGTTATTTAATCACTGGAAGGGACATAACGAACTTCTAATTCATTTGAAAGAGTCATCTCTTATAAAGTGAAATTTCTAGTTCAATGTGTTTACTTCCTGAGTGGAGAACAAGATTGGTGGCAAAAGTCTAAGCACTGATGTTGTCACACTAAAGGATTGAGGTGGTGTTAAGAGGAAATTGAATTCCTTTGAGAAGAGAGCGAATCCATGTCATCTCAGCTGCTAGATCAACTAAGGCACAATACATTGACTCTGTAGATGATCTAGAGATAGCTTGCTCCTTGCTAGAGGACTAAGAGACTAGGGAAGGCTTAAAGAAAACACAGTAGCCTCCAGTAGACGTTCTATCCTTAGTTTATGCTTCCTAATCAACATAAGAAAATCCTTAAAGTTGAAGAATAAGGTTGGACTGAATGTGGATACCAAATTGTTTGGTTCCTTGTAGATATTTGAATAATTTTTTGATGGATTGCCAATGAATATTGGTTGGACTTTGCAGACCTCAAGCAAGCTTGTTAACAGTGAAGGATATATTAGGACTAGTTTCCTTGAGGTAATGAAGAACACCTAATGCACTGCAATACTGAGAGGGATTTTGAAACAATTCTCCTTAATGTTTAGATAGATGACTCCCAATAACAATGGGAGTAGGAGATGAGGAAGAATTTTTCATATTGAATTTTGTAAAAAGATCAGAGATATATTGTGATTGATTTAAGAAGAAGCCTTCACTGGTTTTGTGAATTTGAACTTCTAAGAAGTAGTGAAGAGGACTAAGATTCTTTAGAGCAAATAGTTGTTGAAGCTTATTAATAAATTTTTGGAGATGTTCCAAGTTTATTTGAAGTGACAAGAACATCGTCCATATAAACTAGAATAAAGAGAACTTTGTACACTTGTTTCAAGAAAAAGAGGGAGGAGTCAACTTTATTGTTTTGAAAGCCCCATTTTAGAAGATTGACTTTGAGTTTATCATACCAAACTTTTCGGGCTTGCTTCAAGCCATAGAGTTCCTTATTTACTTGAAAAACATGGAAGCAAAATTTATGATCAATGAAGGGTTGTGGTTGAGCCATAAACACTTTTTCTTGTAGGCTACCATTGAGAAAAATCATTGTTGAAGTCAAGTTGATGTATTGGCTACTGAAGTGAAACTATAATAGTGAGAATTGTTGATAAGTCCTAAAAAGCCATCAAATTATGCGATTATAAGTGGGGTTTTCTTTTCTCTTGGCCTTGTTTTTCTACCCTTTTGTGTTTTTTATCTTGGTTTTCATTTAGTTTCTTTGTGCTTTGTAGTTTTCTTATTTTCTTCCCCTTTTCTTGTCTTTTGAATTGATTTTAGTTGTTGTCTTTTGTAGGTGCAATTTTGGGAGAAAATAAGAGAAATATGAAGACAAATGAAGCCTCCAGTATCTTGGCGCCTAGGCGCTAGACGTGGCACCCAAGTACCAAGAATTTGAACATGAAGAAGCCTCTGCCCCATTGGTGCCCAGGTGCCATACATGGCACTCAGGCACCCAACCCATGAACTTACTTTCTGATGCTGTTGGACTTGGCGCCTAGGAGCGAAGTCACAAAACTGACAGTTTAAAAGCCTCTTTTAGGGCTTTTTGACCTAACTTTAGGTTGGGAGATTTTGGAGCTTAGAGGCAGCAAAAAGAGACATCTTCTGGAGCTGGTTAGGGGGGAGAAGGCCTTCCCTCTTGGGATTGGCCTTCCTTCTCTCATCTCATCTCTTTTCTCTTCATTTTCTTTTAATTTAATGTTGTAATTTGTTCTCTATGTTAGTTGTAAGTAGTTATAACTCTAGGGTTGTTGTAAATCTAATTTTAGATTAGGTTTTATCTAATTTCTTAAACTCTTGTAATTGTTGATTGGTTAATATATGTTTATTTATTCTAATCTTAATGCTTTCCCTTAATTTGGCCAATTATTGGGATGATATGATATTTCTATTGAACTTGGGAAAGGGAGGTAAAATCTAGACCTAAGAAATGAGTTGTATGAGTTCTTGAACCTTAAAGGAGAGGGGACTGACTCGCTAATGTCATAGGAATATAGATATTAGCCTTATATAGTCAAATTAGGGCTTGTTAGTCAATTTAACTTGATTTTCACATAAGAGATTATGGAGAATTAGGTTTTATCTTGGTTGATGTTTGGAAAAATCCTTCTAATAACATGTGTGCCCTAGACTAGCATGTACAATTGATGAAAGCAAGAGTGAGAGAATGATAATGGAACTTATGAGAAATGAAAGGTTTGGTGGTTGATTAAGTTGATTTCTTATGAAGTTTTGTTGTTGAATGATTCTTTTCAATTGCATTTTGTATTTTGTTGGAGTGAATTTTACCGATTTGAGTTGCTCTAAGAATGCTCGATCACCACTTTTATGAGTTTGGGGTTTTTATCTATACTAAAGATAGCTAGATATTAACTTTGCCTATTGTAACTTCCACCATAAATCGGATTAATCTAGGGATAGATAATCTTATTTATGTGATTTTTATGAGTTTCTAAACTTAATCACCTATTTGAATGATTGGATTAAGGAATTAGATAATCATTTGGGTTAGGTAGGTTTGTTTCTTCGATAGATTGGATTCAAACAATTTTAAGAATTTAATCAACATCAAAAGGATTTGTAATTGGATTGAATCATTCTTTAGCTGCTCAAAGACTAATTTGTTTATGAATTAGTCGGATTAAGAATTAAGTGAATTCAATCCCATCAACCCTAGTTTTTTTCTGCTAGGAATAACTTAGTCTTAGGTTTTAGTTAGTAGTTTTAGTTTAATTTATTAGCTTTAGATTTATATTTCTGTTTAAGTTTACCCTTTTTATTTTCGTCAATTTAATGATTCGTTTAGATAACATTTAACTTTAGCTTCGTGAATACTTGGTACATCAATCCTCTTGGAAACGATACTTTACTCACTCTGTATTGCTTGTACGATTGATACGCTTGCCAAGTCGCTAACAAGTTTTTGGTGCCGTTGCCGGGGATTGATGGTTGTGCCAATATTCAAAGAAGCCGAAGTGGTGTTAGTTTAGACACTTTTTCTTATTTTGTTGTACATTCTCATGTGTCTTTGCAATTTTCATTTCTTCTTTTGTTTGCTTTTGTTCTTTTAGTATTATTCTCACGGTGTTCTTCTTTGTTGTGTGCAAGATAATGTGGTCTCTCTTTCTTGCTGGAAAAAATTGAAGATGAGAAAGAAGCATTGATGACCAAGGAAGGAGACATTGATTAGCGAATGACACCAGTAAAGTCTAGCTAAGAACTATAAATGTAGCGCTCTTGGGAGGCACCCCAAGTTTCTTGACCTTCCATCTTTTTAATTATGTGTTGTGGTTGTTCATAAATTTAATTTTGTGATTGTTGTTTAGTATGATTATGTTTGATTGTTTTTGTGATGGAATTTTGGTTTTAGTTGATTTTGATGTTTGATTTTGTTTAATATTGAACATTGAGTGTATTTTCTGTGTTTTTGTATTGTTTTGTTGTGTTTTTATGGATCACAAAGCCTAAAATTTTATGGGTCATCTAAGTCTAATGCTGTAAGCTGCTGCTGAAAGGAAAATTTTGATTATGTTAAGATGGTGCCTAGGCGCCACACATGGCGCTCAGGCGCCATGAAGCTGAAAGAATTGGCCTAGTCTCATTGGTGCCCATATGTTGAACAATTAGGGTTCGTGACTTGGTGCCCAGGCACCATCGTCGTATTTATGGTTTTGCAAAAAAATTTCTGCCATTTTCTTTTCTCCCAAACCCTAGTAGCCGCGAGCCCTTTCCCCCTCTGTCTTTTCCGATGCCTCTCTCCCCCAAAGCCTCTATTTTCACTGGTTGGAAGCCTCTCCTCCTTCTTCCTTCCTCTTTTTGCACACCCTCCTCCATTTTCCTCCACTTTTCTTCATCTTCCTTCGAATTCTTCTCATCCCCCAACCTTCCACCGCTCTTGTTCGTGATTTCAGAGGGATCTTTGAAGATTAGGAGGCTCCCTTCACTAATCGCTTGCTTTTCTGGGTAAGTTTTCTCATCCCCCCATGTTCCCTTTAATTTCAAAGAAAAATATATATTTATTTTCTGATTTCGAAATTTAGGAGTTTTGGAGATTTAGGTGCTTCTATTGATTTTCAAAACCTCTTATTGTTGAACCTTCTTCCTATTTGCTTTTAATTTCGAAAAAAAAAATTTTCAGTCATGGAAATTTTGGGTTTAGGGTACTGTTAAAAGTGTTTTTGAAATTTCTGAAACTTGTGAAATTAGAATTTTAGGTTTTTAGCATTTTTATTTTACTTTTTGAAATTTTAAAAATTTTTAAATTTAGTTTTTTTTTAATTTTAAAAAAATTTTGTTGAATAACCAAATTTCAGATTTTTTAGAAATTAAATTTTTGCTTCTTGGATGTTTAGGATTGTTTATCTGTTGCATTATGTCTCACAAGTGTTCAACAAAGCAAAAGGAAGCTGAATCCTCCTCTAGTAGGGACTTTGACGCCTCTAGGTTTAGAAATTTTGATTGTAAACTGAGATTTGATGAACTTGAACCTAGGGAGTTTATTAAGGAGAGAGGGTTTGATTTGAGAGCCAATCAGTACCCTGAAATCCAAGATAGAATAAGAGAGTGGTGGTGGGAGATCCTTTGTAGGCCAGTTACTAGATATTGCCCTGAAGTCGTTAAATAGTTTTATGCAAATGCATTTAGGAAGAGTAATGAGAGCGTTACAGATAGAAACACTTCTTTTGTTAGGGAGAAAACAATTTATTTTACTTCAAACAATATCAATAATTTGTTTGGTCTGAGATATGGTCCCGATGCTGATGTTAAATATGGTGAATAGATGAGGTTTAGGCATTTGAGATCCAATACTCTTATTAATACTCTTTGTAAAGAGGGAGCGAGGTGGGAGTTGGACGCTCAGCGGAAAGAAACAAATTTAAAAAAATCTGATATGAAACAAATCCCCAAAGCGTGGTGCTTTTTGTCCAATCCAACCTCTTCCCTACTTCGAACCGTTCTAAAGTGACTATAGAAAGAGCAATGGTTATTTATATGATTGTTACAGAGAATGTCTTTAATGTTGGATCTCTGATATCCCAAAATTTACATAAATTAGTTCAAAAACAAGGAAAAAGATTCAGATATCCTTGCTTTATTACTAACATTTGTCAAAAGGATGAGGTGCCTATGATTAATGATGTTTTTTGTAATCCTGAGAGCCTTATCATTGCACAAGTGATAGATTTTATGGCGTGATAGAGCCCCCGTGGACCACCCTTAGGCACCCATTATAATTCCTCTGGCACCATTTAGACCATGCGCTGCACCTGCACCTCAGGGACCACATATGTTACAGCAAATTATTGATATTGAAAACTCCCTGAATGAGTTGAGAACGTCCCACAATGCTTTTGTTGCCTCCCATGATGCATTTTTAGGAACACAGAATGAGTATAATAGGAGCGTAGCTCATGCTTTGTATGTCATGTCTAGGCATTGGGGAGTGAGCACAGAGGGTTGGACTTCGCAGGATCCTTCTCATGATCCGACAGATGACATCAATTTTGATCTTGCAGTCAACAGTGGAGTAGCTGGTAGAGATGAAGACATGGGAGAGGAAGACGACGCTGATGACACGGAATGAGGTGTTGTGATCCATTTTTTGTTGTTTTTATTTCTTTTCTTTATTGTTCATGTATTGTAATTTTCATTCGAAAACTCTATGTTATGACACTTTCATATATTCAGTTGAGTTTTTGTTGGACTATTGTGGATGTTTTATTTTTTATGTTGTGATGGAATGGTTGAGATGCTCTTTGTTATTCATTTCTTTTTTATTTTCGTTTTTGTTTAGTGAACTTTTGTATTTTATATTCTTTGTAAATTAGCATTTTAATTGTTTTGTGTAGTCTCTTTCTGTCTTGTAATTCTGTAACATTGTGGTTAATAATTTATTTTTGGTTTATAAGTATTCATGTTGACCCCGCCCCCTTTTTGTTGATTATCCCTTTTTGGGTGCTCAACCCTTATTTTTGGGTTGGTTTGACATTGAAGACAATGTCTAGTTTAGGTTTGGGGGAGAATAGTAGTTTTAGGTTTAGTATACCACTGACTTTTTGTTGCACTGACCCATTTTTGTTAAATAAGAATGTCTTTATTTTTGTTAAACCATCGTGTTTTAGGATTTTTCTTGATATTTTGAAAATTGTTGTACAGGTTTTATGTTCTGCCAACGTTGGTTGAATTCATGTTGTCATCTTATTTAAAATCTAGCTAAGTTATGGATTTTTAGAATTTATTGATTGAATTGGAAATTTTCAAAAAAATTCTTAAATAAAGGTTGTAGGTGTTTTTAATTTTCTTTAAATACTCCTCAAATTTTTAAAAAATTTTATTCTTATTTGTGACACATATTTGCTCAATAAGGGAATTATTTTAAAAAAAAGAAGAAAAAAAGGATAAAAAAATATAGAATAAGTGTGATTTAAGTTAAAAAAGTGTAGTGTGGATTAGGCGCACAATACTTTTTCCAACCAATGAATCATATCTTAATAAATAAAGGCGATGAACAAGGCATTGTTGTGTGGATTAGGCGCACTGATGATTCTTTATTTCCTTAGCCTATTAGCATATATTACCTAGATTGAGGAGAAGATATGTGGTTAGGTGCACAGTCCTCATTTCGATCATAAATAAACTAAAATTCCCTTTGCTTGAAATGTATTCCGATAAAGCTAAAAAAAATTCTCACAATAAAATAAATTCTTTTAAACTTTTGAAGGAGTAATTAGATAAAGTCAATGGTATCTATGATTTTAATTTTAAGGTTAATGAAAATTTTTCAATTTGTCTATCAATTCAGGAAATTCACCTAGCTTCACTTTATTTAGATGAATGCATGAATTCGACCTGCTTGGCCTAAATCTTTCAAAATTGTTCAGCACTTCCTTTTTATCTTGAAAAATCCTTTCGTTCAGTTTGTTTGGTGTGCCTTGTTGTGTTGGTAGTAGTTTGCTTGAGGACAAGCAAAGCTCTAGGTTTGGAAGAGTTGATAAGTCCTAAAAAATCATTAAATTATACCATTATAAGTAGGGTTTTCTTCTTTTTTTAGCCTTGTTTTGCTACCCCTTTTGTGTTTTTTTATCTTGGTTTTCATTTAGTTTCTTTGTGCTTTGTAGTTTTCTTGTTTTATTTCTCCTTTTCTTGTCTTTTTAATTGATTTTAGTTGTTGTCTTTTGTAGGTGCAATTTTGGGAGAAAACAAGATAAGTATGAAGACAAATGAAGCCTCCAGTATCTTGGCGCCTAGGCGCTAGACGTGGTACCCAGGCACCAAGAATTTGAACATGAAGAAACCTCTGCCCAATTGGTGCCCAGGCGCCATACATGGCGCTTGGGCGCCCAACCCATGAACTTACTTTCTGATGTTAGGCGCCAAGTCACGAAACTGACAGTTTAAAAGCCTCTTTTAGGGCTTTTGACCTAACTTTGAATTGGGGGATTTTGGAGCTTAGAGGCAGC
This sequence comes from Biancaea sappan, assembly GCA_037074585.1. Taxonomy (NCBI): domain Eukaryota; kingdom Viridiplantae; phylum Streptophyta; class Magnoliopsida; order Fabales; family Fabaceae; genus Biancaea; species Biancaea sappan. Next base: position 26,208,400 of record CM073499.1, on the reverse strand, counting down.
AAAAAGAAGCATCTTCTGGAGCTAGTTAGGGGGGAGAAGGCCTCCCTCTTGGGATTTGCCTTCCTTCCCCCATCTCTTCTCTTTTCTCTTCATTTTCTTCTAGTTTAATGTTGTAATTTGTTCTCTATGTTAGTTGTAAGTAGTTGTAACTCTAGGGTTGTTGTAAATCCGATTTTAGATTAGGTTTTTTGTAATTTCTTAAACACTTGTAATTATTGATTGGTTAATACATGTTTATTTATTCCAATCTTAATGCTTTCCCTTAATTTGGCCAATTATTGGGATGATATGATATTTCTATTGAACTTGGGAAAGGGAGGTAGAATCTAGACCTAAGGAATGAGTTGTATGAGTTTTTGAACCTTAAAGGAGAGGGGACTGATTCGCTAATATCATAGGAATATAGATATTAGCCTCATATAGTAAAATTAGGGCTTGTTAGTCAATTTAACTTGATTTTCACATAATGGATTATGGAGAATTAGGTTTTATCTTAGTTGAGGTTTGGGAAAATCCTTCTAAGAACATGTGTGCCTTAGACTAGCATGTACAATTGATGAAAGCAAGAGTGAGAGAATGATAATGGACTCTATGAGAAATGAAAGGTTTGGTGGTTGATTAAGTTTATTTCTTATGAAGTTTTGTTGTTGAATAATTCTTTTCAATTGTATTTCGTACTTTGTTAGAGTGGATTTTACCAATTTGAGTTGCTCTAAAAATGTTTGATCACCACTTTTGTGAGTTTGGAGTTTTTATCTATACTAGGGATAACTAGATATTAACTTTGCATGTTGTAATTTTTACTATAAATTGAATTAATCTAGGGATAGATAATCTTATTTATGTGGTTTTTATGAGTTCCTAAACTTAATCACCTACTCGAATGATTGGATTAAGGAATTAGACAATCATTTGGGTTAAGTAAGTTTGTTTCTCCAAGGGATTGGGTTCAAACAATTTTGAGAACTTAACCAACATCAAAAGGATTTGTAATTGGATTGAATCATTCTTTAGCAACTCAAAGAGTAATTTGTCTATGAATTAGTCGGATTAAGAATTAAGTGAAGTCAATCCCATCAGCCCTAGGTTTTTGCTGCTAGGAGTAGCTTAGTCTTAAGTTTTAGTTAGTAGTTTTAGTTTAATTTGTTAGCTTTAGATTTATATTTCTGTTTAAGTTTACCCTTTTTATTTTAGCCAATTTAATGATTTATGTAGATAGTATTTAACTTTAACTTTGTGGGTACTTGGCACCTCAATCTTCGTAGGAACGATATTCTACTCACTCTGTATTACTTGTACGATTGGTACGCTTACCAAGTCGCTAACAATTATTCTGACAATTGCTAGTTTGATTATTGGGCTAAAAGTCTGAAAAGTAATCAATGCCTGGAATTTGGTGAAAGCCTTTTGCTACCGAGCGGGTCTTGTATCTTTTAATGGAGTCATCAACATTGTGTTTAATTCTAAAACCCATTTTGAACCAACAATATTCATAAGCAAAGGAAGAAGGTACTAATTTCCAGGTGTTATTTTGATCAGTGCATCATATTCATCTTGCATGGCCTTTCTCCAAGTAGGATTTTGCAAAGCGAGCTACATTGGTTGGTAGTTTAGTCAGTAATGATACACTAGAATAGCCAGTGAAGAGTAGTTTTGGCTTGAAGATTCATGTTTGGCTTCTGGTTTGCATAGGGTGAGTTGAGATTAAAGGTTGAGGTACAGAATGGGGTTGGTAAAGGTTGGGATTGAGGATATATCTGGTTGTGCTACTATATGTAAAGTTAGAAACTGATGTAGGAGATGTTTGAGGTACTGATTTTGTCTGATAAAGGTTTGGATTGAGGGCATAACTGGTTATGCTACTATTTGTAGATTTAGACATTGATGTAGGAGAATTTGGGACAAAATTCTCATTTGTGTTTGGGCATAGTGTATGAGCTTTAATACCAAGTTTGAGTTTGAGAAAAAGGGCAGAATTGAAATGAATTAGTGTTTTTGCACTAAGTGCAGCACACTAGAGCTTATTTATATTTACAATTCAATACAGTGTGTGATGCACATGATTTTTGGACACAACTAACATATACATATGGCACATGCCATATGTTGAGCTAATAAGGATGGGATTTAGTGCTTGTTCCTTAGGACAAGCACCGTGATTAGCCTTTAGCAACGGTTAAAACTGTTGCCAAAAACTTTTTAGCAACGGTTTTAAAACCATTGCTAAAAGTTTTAAAAAAAAATAAAAAAATCACTCTTTGCAACAGTTATTTTTTTAATAACTTTTAGCAATGGTCTTAACCATTGCAAAAACGATGCTTGTCCTAATGGATGCCATCCCGAGCTAATATTCTGTTGATAAGGGTCACATGAGGAATTGCAAAGGTGCTGAGATGGTTTGTGCTTAATGAATTTGGATCCAGTGCTTGTATGCACAGAGGATCATTGGATTTCAGATCTAACAATCCAGATTTCAATGTCTTTTTCAAAAAAAAAGAAAATTATCAAAAATACTGAAATATGGACCGTTAGATCTGAAATACAACGGTCCCTATGTAGACAAATACGACAAGCACCGGATTCGGATCCATGCTTAATAGTCCAAATATATTTTTTGTCCTTTAATATTTTTATGAAGCTATATTGATGTCATTTAATTTTTTTCTTATTTTAATTTTACCTGTATTTATAATCTCTACTATTGTATATAGTTTTGAGATTTTTTTTTTGTCAATGATTCTCCATTCATATGTTAGCACATACAAAAAATAAAATACACGTTATCCTGTATGAAAATTGTAAGTGGAGTGAAATTATCTAACTTCTTCTATTTTTTGTTAGTTTTAAAATTAAAAAGACGTCACAATTTAATGTTAAATTAAGAAAGTAATTATCTAAAAGGAGAGAAATTAAAATGTAAATATGAAAGTGGGAAGTTATTTAATTTTTTTTTTTAGAATACTTGACTCAGTTTTTATTTTATTTTAATTCTTAATTGCAACGTATTTAGGTATGAATTTAAGTTTTTCTTATTATTAAATTTTACAAACTAAACAAATTTCTATTATATGATATCACTTTTTTTTAGTTACAAAAAGACGTACGACATAAGAAAAATGGAGTAGAAAAGAACTGTGTGAGGGATCCAACCCTCAAGTTTCGGAGAAGGGATTCTTTGCTTTTTTTTTTTTTTCTCTGCCTCTCTCTCTATTTTTCTTATTAGCAACGGTTTTTTCACTTTTAGTAATGCTTAAAATGTTGCCTTTTCAATAATACTTTTAGCAACAACCATTGGTAAAAGTAAAAAAACCGTTGCAAATAAAAAACAGAGAGAAAAGAAAAGCAGAGGATCTCAAGGCCAAGTTTCAACCATCAAGACTCTTGGAATATATGTTCAAGAAATGTCACTTGAACTAGGAAATGGATCAGCTCCAGTGTCTGAAGGCACAAACTCTTTTTTAACTACAATTTTAACTTTAACCACGATTTTTTATTTAGTCACGGTTTAAACTATAATTAAAAAAGCGCAGAAACCTCCAAATGCTCTAGCTAATCTTGATCCCTTGAACTAAGGCTTAGGCAATATGACATCACTCTTACAACATGTCTGGTAAATAGTTTTGATGTGATGTAATGGAAAAAGTAACAAGAAAAATAGTGAAAAATTGTCTAAATTACCTTCTTAAAAAATATTAAACTTTTTCTTTTTTAAGTTAGGATATTTTAGTAAAATACCTCATTTTTATTTTTATTTTTATTCCTTTTCCCTTTCATTTTTCTTTTCTACCTGCCAAACATACCTTAGTGACTTATTTTCATGTTGAAAATGCAAGAAATCAATTACATATTGGAAATAACTTAGGCATTGTTTTTTTATATTTGTTATCAAATTCTTCAATCAAAATATGACCAGTGTTTAATTCTTTAATCAGAACATGACAATTATATAATCTTTAAAAATTAACTTTATATTTTTTACAATTCATCATTACATAATTAATTTTTCAAAAAACATTTTACACATGCTATATTTTTATTAAAAAAATTGATTACAAATATATAAAGAACTTTCTATAAGTTTTCTCCTTATATATTTCTTTCAAAAAAGCAGTCTTCATCTATATCTTGAATATGCTTGAATAATTAATATACATGACCAGAAGAAATCTACTGCTTTTAATTATTCAAGCAGTCTTATATTTATTTCAAAAAAGCCGTCTTCGTCTAATCTTATACAACTTGATTCACAGATTTAGTCAAAAAGAAAAAGTAAGATCCATGAGTTGTTGAAGTTAATATTAATTTGGTATGAAAATTTCAGAGTTTGTCTCCAGGTTGGAATTTTTCATTAAACAAATTTAAGAGACGATTAAGACTTAATATAAGGTTAACATATAAAAAATACAATTCTACCCATTTTTATTTCTTTTATTATGTAAATATATGTTATTAGTTTAAATAATTAAAAATTCATAACCTTATTTATTAAATTAAGTTAGGATTGATTATGGATAACAGTACGTATCTAATTCTGGGAGATATATTATGTAAACATATGTTCATAGTATTTTAGGACTAGTATATATCTACAAACAAAGTTGTCCTCACTCAAGATATAAAAGTGGAATACAGTTTTTTTCATTATATAAATTATAAAGAATAATGCAAGTGGTTGATGTGACGATGGATATTCATTCATTGAATTCAAATTAAGACTTTAAAACCATTTACTGTATACATTTGTCCTTTGTGTGTATATTAAAGCTTCATTTATTAATTATTACATCCACCGAACCTGCTATAGCATAATTACATCACTTTCAAGTGAACTCTCCACAATCCAAGTCTCCAGCGGACATGTTCTTCACGGAACGGAGAGGACGATTTCTTTGACGGTCACCCTCTGTACTAATATGTATCGTTATACATATTAATTAATTTTTTTTTCATTTGGAGCTGAACTCCACAAAAATAAAACTTTGGGGAGGCGACCTCGCACAGAAAGTCGACCTCTTCATAATCAAACTTATTCTTCACTTAATAGGTTAATATTAATCTCTTTTGAAAATTGTATCGAAATATTAGTTTAAAGATTAATAATTAAATTATAATTAAATTAGTAGTATTTTAAAAATATTAAAAAATAAAATATATAATTAAAAATATTAAAATATTATACATAATTATATATTTTAAACTTAAATATATAAATTTAATTAAAAATAAAATTTAATATTTAATTACATAAAAGTTTTGACAAAAAACTTCCTCATATAAGTGTTAAAATTGGCCAACTCGACGCGTATAAGTTGGCTCGTTTTTAAACAGCTAGTATAATGCTAGCCCGGCCAGCACCTCTTTTTTTTTTTAATTTTTGTTTTTAATTTAAATAAAAATAAATAAAGAATAATTCATTTGCTTTAAAAAAATGAAGAAAATATATGAATTTAGATATTTAGAACTTAAAAAAAAGATAAAAATGAAACTATTCTTTATTTTTAATTATGTTTTTATTTAGTATTATATTTTCTCATTAATTAATAATTAAGATCAAATAATTATACAAATTTGATATAAAATTATCTTTAAATAATTTTGTTTTATTTCATTTGTATTTTTTAATTTAATATATATTATTATTATTTAACATATGTGTATAAATTAAATGTAAAAATATAAAAAAGGCCAACCTACCGCGGGTTATACGAGCCGGGCCAATTCGACCCAGTTCTAAACTGGCCAGTAAAATACTAGCCCGACTCTTATTTTATGCGTCGGGTTGGGTCCGTTTTAACACCTCTATTTCTTCAATCAAAAGTTTACAACAAAAAGTTAACTAATAAAAAAATATTATCAATCATCATATAATTCATGCATATCAAATAAAAAAAATCTTGAATCGATTTAATCAGTAAAATTGATTGATTTGACTGGTGTTATCACTTCAAAACCTGTCTAACTAATTTTTTTACCGATCCATTCACTCTTCGATTCAATATTTTTTTTGAACCAGATCTAAAATCGATTCCTAATCTGACCAATTGAATTGTCTGGTCGAGTTCAACCATGAGCAAAAGATATTAGGTATATACATATAAAAATAATAAATCAATCAAGTGCAGTTTAACGCACTAAAATTATATTCAAAAGACTATAGTTAAATTTCTTTCTTTCTTTTTTTTTTTTAAAAAGGAAGATGGATGGAGGGAGTGCATGTATATATGTAATGTGGGGTACGTGGCCAGAGAGTCAAGAGAAATTATGAAAATAACAAACAAAAGCCAAAGCACAAAAAGATTAATCAAAATTTGAATTCTGTGTAATTTTTGTTAGAAATGTAGAATCTAGTCACAGGATTTGAGTCACCTATTTTGAATCGAACGAATATATGATTAAAAGAAGAACAAGAAGAAAAACGGAAAAGCACCTTCACTTAAACGTAATCGTCTTATTTAAAAAAGGATAATTCAAATTTTGTGATTGGACTCTGCAATTCTACTGAAAGCAGATAATCCAGAAAGTTTGGGAGGTCAAATTCAATGTGATTAAAATCCTTCGAGTCATCAGTGTAGAAATTCATACCATGGACATGCTAATTAAATTTCCCAATTGACCAGTCAACTCGGATTATATATAGTTCATCAATAAATTAATATTGATCAATATAAATGTTACTATACATACTTAAAACTTAATTAGGATATATAAACAAAATGAATATCTTTTTACAAGATAGATTAATGTCATCCAAGTATTTTTACAATTCCAACACAATTTTTGTGAATTAACTTATTTTTAAATTACTTACAAGGAAATGTTGGTATATACATATATGTATATATCATAACACAAGATATGAATTACATTATAGGAAACTTATGTGCGTTGGATTAGGATCATCTGCTCGGTGCAAACCAATGGTCGTGGAGAGCTAGGTACTCTGCTACCAGTGGCGGAGCCACATTCATTTCAGGGGGTGCAGCTGCACCCCCTGAAATTTATAAATTTTTATGTAAAAATTTTTTTTTTGCATTTTGCCCCCCCTCCTTATTTTTTTTAACCCCAGTGATTCATTTTTTCTCTACTGCTCATAGTCACAAAACCCCCACTCTTCAAAGTCACAAAATTTGTTCTTGATAAAAGTTAATTTCTCATTCTATTGTTAGGGACCTCTTTGTAAAAGTTTGAAATTTAGAGTTTTTGTACATAGGTCTAATTCTATTAAATTGATTAATTGATTATATATGTAATTAGAATCATGAATAACATATTTGTGAAGTCAATTTCATAATTTTTTTTATGATGGTTAATTTTTCATTTTATTGTTAGGGACCTCTTTGTAAAAGTTTGAAATTTGAGATTTTTGTATATAGGTCTAATTCTATCAAATTGATTGATTGATTATACAATGAGGATCATGAGTAACATATTTGTGAAGTCAATTTTATAAAAATTTTTCTTGATAATGGTTAATTTATCATTCCATTATTAGGGACCTCTTTGTAAAAATTTAAAATTTGGAGTTTTTGTACATTGGTTTAATTCTATCAAATTGGTTGATTGATTATACAATTATGATCATGAGTAACATATTTGTGAAGTCAGTTTCATGAAATTTTCTTCTTGATAATAGTTAATTTATCATTCCATTATTAGAGACATTTTTGTAAAAACTTGAAATTTGTAGTTTTTGTACGTAAGTCTAATTCTATCAAATTGGTTGATTGATTATACAATTAGGATTTAGAAGAAGAACGATTTTTTGTAATGAAAATATTTAAGAGAAAATTACCATCAAATGAACAACAAATTAAAATTAATTTAAAAGAATTGTCATCATATCTAAAAAAAATGAATGAAAATTTTGCCCCCCTGACCGAAGAGTCCTAGATATGCCACTTTCTGCTGCCAAGTAGATGATCGGCCTCCATGTGCATTTGTTATATTTTTTATTCAGTTTTTCAATCAGAACACATTCACTGCATAACTTTTTTAAAAAATAATGATAATTTTTTAATAACTTGACATAGCATGATTAATTATTTCAAAAAAATTGACATATATTATATTTTATTGAAGAATTTGATTGCAAAAATATAAATACTAAAATATAAAAAATAATATATAAAATTAGTCCTATATGATATTTGAATTTCGTATAAATTTTTTCATCAAAGAATTTCGTATAAAATTAATGGCTTTGATTAAGTTAAAAGTTCAATAAAAAAAAATGTCATTCCTTTAAAGTTGTAGGTGCTGCGGCATTATTGATATCTATAGATCTTTTTAATATGATTAGATTTAAATATAGATTTTTTTTATTTTTATATAAAAATTTTCACTCAAAATATAACATATTTAATTTAAAAAAAATTTAATCATACAATATTAAATTATAAAAAAATAATTATTTAAAAAATCATATACTTATTCTGTTTAATTAAAAAATAATAACAAAAAATTAGAAAATACAGTTAATTTTTTAAAATTATTCTACATAACTACGCCTCGATAAAAGAGAAAAATAACCAAACAACTTGGATTTGGCTCTTAAAATATGTTGGGATAGACTTATATAAAATTTTTTATATCTTTATTATCAAATATTTTACCAAAGATAAAATTTTTTTTTAAAACATCATATATTTATTATATTTTAATTAAAAATTTATCTTATTTCAATTAAAAAAATTAATAGTAAAAATATAAGGAATTCTTTCCAAACTTGTCACGTGTTGAAATGCATGTTAACTTATAGAACATATATGTAATCAGTAGCTTACGAATCCCACACAGTACTGATATAATAATAAATATTGTAGGCATAGTTACAGCATTAATTAATTTAGAATATTCATGAAAATTAACATGCAACGACCACCGTCTCGCTTGTCGTCCTCAACCAAGTTTTTTATTATTATTATTTTTTTTTCTTTTTTTCTTATTGGTCAGGAAGCTCTAATTTTCTTGCATAGCCACAGTGAAGCATGGCCTACAAGGCAATGCATGCATGGGGTATCTGATACCCTGTTAAATGGGAATCGCACACGTTCACCATGCAATGTTGAAATGTATATAATATATATTGATTGATAGTGATATTGATTAGACGTGATTACAAGTTCAAAATCCTGACAAGCCCGTATTAATTATATTTTTAACAAGTTCTTCATATATTCAAATTGCATAATATTAGATAAACCAATAACAAGTTATCTTCATTTAATTAAAAATTTTGATTTCAAATCTTCATAATGTTGTTGTGTTAAAATTTAAGAAGAAGTACTTTGCTGTTCATTAAAATCATACTTGGCTCGAACCCCCATATTAATCAATATAAGTATAATGTTGGAACACCGATATAATAATATATTTTATAATATAGATCATATAAACATTGTATTATATTATTTAAATTATATCTAGTTTTCATATATTTAAATTTGGGTTCTGGCTATATATATATATAACGTGAGAGAGAGATAGAGACGGTAAATTATTATACTCTCTGAACCGAAAAGTATTTAAAATTATATTTCCCTCCCTTCTACATATTGTTGAGATATAGATTGCCATATCTTATAACTACGAAAACGAATTTACAACATAGAGTTCAATTTTATATTTTTTGTTCAAAAAGATTTATTGCAGTCTATATTTGATGTTTGATGTTTGATGTTATTTTTTTTTAACTAAAATATCATGATTAACTTAAGTACATATTTGCTTTTTTGACAAGAAAATTGAATATTTGTGATATCTTTTTTTGGATTAACAGCAATGAAATTGAAAAGTATTACAATATGTAAAAATTAATGTTGTTAAGTCAATAAAAGATATTTTAATTAGTTGAAATAAAAATTGGCATTAGGTCACCAAATGTTAAAAAAAGAAAAAAAAATACTATAATGAATCTCTTTGAACAAAAAAATGTAAAATCAAACTAAGGAGTAGTGTTTTTAAAAGTTTTAGAAAAGGACAATGCATATTTTGAAATTAGAAAAATACACGATATAATTTTGAATATTTACAAAGAACGGGATATATCTCTATGGCTCTTTATTCTTTTTTGCTTGGGCTTAAAGTATAGTTGAACAGTTGTTAAATTATAATTTTAGCCATTATAATTTTCTTATCCATATAAGTTAGTCCCTTCGTCATTATGGTTAATTTTATTATTAAAATAGTCTTATATGGCAGCTAAAATGTACATTTGTGAACATTTTAACATGTGTAGTCATTAAATTTTGTACAACTTAACTATTACATCAACAAAATTACAAAACAATTCCAAGTGGGATCCATATCCATTGTAGGTTCTGCCCTTCCTTGCTTCCTCTGCTTCCTTCAGGATGAAGATTAGAAGAAAGCGAATGGCCCCCACTGGTTAAATGCAAATAGCAATAGGTAGATTTTTTGACTGTTGTACACCAATTTAAATTTTAAATTCCGAATATAACTCTTTTTAAATATAAATTTCGGATATAACCCAAATTTACTGTAGGAGATGAAAACGCACTTACCAAATGCGAATGTGGCAAGAATAGTACGCACTTCTGAAGTGCGATTTATATAAAACGCACTTGGAAAGTGCGATCACCCTGTAAATATGCACTTGGAAAGTGCAATGATGTCATAAATACGCACTTGGTAAGTGCGATCATTAATGTAGTACGCACCTTAAAGGTGCGTGCTATAAGGAACACACACTTATGAAGTGTATTCATGGTCAAATAACCACAACGTAAAATTCTTCTTCTTCCTCGCGTGGTCCCCCCACTGGTTTTCCCCCCTGAAAAAATTATAGTGTCACCGGCGCTCTTGACTTCGGCTTGCTCGTGGTCTCGAACCTCTGTCTCTCCTTGCCATTCAATCGTGCTCGTGGTCTTGAAGGTAATATTTTCGGTTCTATTGAGTTAATTTTTTTTTTCTGATTTGGGTCCTAGTGGTTTGGTTGTTCTGATATTTTTGGGTCTCAGTAGTTTGTTTGTTCTAATATCTTTGGGTCCCAGAGTTTGGTTTGTTTTGATTTATCTCTTGGGTCCCAATATTTTGTTTGTGTCACGACCCGTTTTCTGGGCACATGACCGGCACAATGATGAATCTCTCATCACTGTAAGCCTTCCGATAAATATATCAAATTTTCTTATCTGAAAATCATAGAGATGATTTGCATGTAATCATAGATTATCCATTTAAAATACATTATTATACTGACATACAAGCCAAATGTCGAACCCCTGAACTAGATGTCCTAGACGATTACAGAGCAACATAATCTATAACAGAAGAAAGGTCTACCCGACAACGGGAAGGTCCAAAGTGATCTACTCCTCTAGCAGATATTCTTCGATGGCATCCAGATCTGAACAAAAAGGTTGTACAAACAATGTGAGCTTTTAAACTCAATGAGCGAATCGGCCTCGCATTAATAAAATTCAAATACATTACCAGTCATGCAAGCATATCCAAAGGCTCATACTCAACCAATAGACAGAAGATAAAAATTTATCCAATTCAACAAACGTTACTAGTACTCGTCAATGGCAATATATCCCGGAGAGCGCACACAGGCCGGCTCACCAATTATGTATATTTCCGCCATGACGCACAACATCATCCTCTTACATACAAGATAAAAATTCATCCAATTCAACAAACGTTACTAGCACTCGTCAATGGCAATATATCCCGGAGGACGCATACAGGCCGGCTCACCAATTATGTATATTTTCGCCATGACGCACAACCTCATCCTCTTAGCTAGGGCGCCTCACGGATTTATCACCAATCCGGACTATATCCATACTGAGGGAATCGTTGTCTCCACACTCATTGGTCAAGACACCCTGTCAACCGGGTTTTCCGCCTTGCCGTGAGAGGGGGTACTGTCCCGCTCAATCACAATCAATAGCATTTCATATCATAATCAGAAGCTCAATATAATATTCATCCATATAACAGGTATAGTATATAACTATATTATAGCTTTATAAACCACAATTCAAGAGATTCAATCTTCATATCATCATGAGATACTTGCTTTTTCTTATCCATACTTCTGGATTAATTATCTCATTATATTCGCCATTCTGAATCTAATTTCCCCCTATGAATCTTGGGAGTGTCCTACGACATACTTTTTATCACCAGTAATGCTAAAACTCTATTAAAACGGGGTCGTTTCACTCACCTGGATTCCGTACGAGCATCGCTTCTCTAAGTCATTACAGACAAGAGTTCTCAGGTGAATTTCGGTGTTCTGCTACGGAGATTTTCATGAAAGATTAGAGAAAATACGTCAGGATTGTTTTCGTATAGATACTGTTCATATGTACGGTTACTGTTCATATATACGGTCATTATTCATACGTACGGTCACTATTTATACCAGAAATAGAGAATACAATCTGTAAAAGAGTATACCAGGTAAGTTCCTAGGAAAGAGTGGAGGGTCACACTGGACACACTTAAAAATCAGGTCTTTCCTTAACCAGAACTTTCCTAGACATGTATTCTTCACAGTTTACATTCTATTTCGGTAATCAGATAATCAAAATAACATATAAACAGCTAAAGACAGTTTTTCTGATGTGGAAGATCAGCCAAGGCCGCAACCACAGAGCATACTTAAGAAAATAACTTCTAAAATTTGAAAGACATAGAAAAGGCATAGTATCCTTACCTAAGCTGAAAAGGAAAGGCCCAAAATCTCAGAGGCCTAGCTTTGGAGTAAGAGAAACTTAAGGAGAGAAGAAGAGAAGTTGAAGGTGTGAGTTTAGAAGTGAAATGAAAGGGCCTATTTATAGCAAAAGTCAAGGGTACTATTTGACACTATACGCTAATAAAATATTCAATTTACTATTCATGAAAATGACATTTCTAATAATGCAGTTACTGTACACCTTACGCGTTCGATGGAAAATTTTTATGTTTATTACTATTGAAAACTTAAAGGAAAAACTATCCTTTCACCTTAAACCTTTAAGTTTCTTTTCAATTCAGTCCTTTCACTTTAGTCCCTGAGGGTATTTTCACACATAAAACGTCAGTTTCTCCTACGAACTTCTTTCTAGTTTTCTCTTATGACCAAACAACATCTAGTACTTGACATTTCGATTGTATAAATGAACAGTATCGTATACGTAAATAGTATTATACAGGTAAATAGTACCATATACTGAAATAGTAACAGTAGTTTGTAAACAAATATTTATATTTTATTTTTCTTGGGTATTACATTATCACCCCCTTAAGAGAATTCGATCCCCCGAATTCAAAACTCATCTCAAGACTGAAATAAATGTGATTACTTCGTCCATATCTCATCCTTTGCATCTCTTTCTTCCAAAACCTCATCACACCCTTGGTGAGATTTACAAGAACATTATACCATTGACTGTGAACTCTAAACCGCATTATCAATAATTTGCATAAGACTTTTGCCTTTTCTAGACAGCAAGTAATCTCTTCCTCATCAGTTTAATCTTCTCCACAACCTTTTGTACCATAAAGTGTCTCATCCTCATAACCTTTACCAAACTCAAACCACCTAATCAGAGACGAACTCTGTCTCTATGTAAAACCTCAAATAGGTGTCTTCTCAACAGTGGCACGTGATCTTTCCAGTTTATACTGAATATCAGAATACAAGCTACCATACACATAGCTTATAACTTTTACGAATACAAGTACCCTACCCGAAGGCATCATTTTGGTCATAGGTAATACTCTTGCCCGAAGGCGATCCTTCTACCTTAAGGCGACACTCTCAGCTGATGGCGTCATATAAAAGGAAAAATCACGTAAAATTATTACATAATTCTCTAGGAAGAACAATCCCAGAAAATGAGTTAAGTAAATAACATACTCCTCATGCATAATTATAAAATAAATATATATAGAAATTCCTCTCACCTCAATGACTCATATAGAGTCGTATCCCTTCAATGCTTAGGGCAAACCCATAGTTCTCTATATATAGGTTCATAAAATACTTATTCAGCATTCCTCCATAGCTCAGAAGTGCAATGAAATATCATTTAGTAACTTTGCTCAGTCAAAAAGATATTACCATACTATGCTTTAGAATTAAGTATGAAATATAACAAGTCCAACATCTTCTCATTCCTCAAGTTCTTTCAGTAAAATGAATCACTTCAACAAATAAGATCTAGATACTAACTTAAATTTTATTTCTAGTACATAGATAATTTTAATACGTGAAGCTTACACCAAATGTAGCTTTAGGTACAAACAAAAGAAAAATAAATTAAGGACGAGGAGGCTTTTGAAATGTAAAAGATGCTCCAGGTCTAGAAGAGGAAGGTGCTTCAGACCTTAAGGAGGAAGCTAATCTTTGTAGCCTAGAAAGGGTTTCTGGAGGAAGCGCCTGAGAAATTTGGCGAAGAGCAGAAGTTACTCTGTTCATACAGTCAATACACCTTGCTTGTTGGTCACGAAAATTTTGAGTTGCAAACATTGAATGTCTATCAACTCGATTAGCCAGTTCCCCGAAACGACGATTTATCAATTTCTCTTGGTTTTCAAAGAGACGACTTATTAGTCGCTTCTGGTCCTCTATCTTGTATTCCAGGCTCTCTATCTTATTCTCTAGATTTTTGATCTTACGCTCCAGGAACGCAAGCTTATTTTCTGAGGATGTTGCAGTACTGTCTTCCTCCAACTCTATTACATCCCTCTTTCTCTTCTTAATTTCTGGTGACCTGTCTACATGTCTCTTCCCTTTGTTGTTTCCGAGACTTAGATTTAAATCAAGCTCTACATTGCCAGTCTCAATTCAAGTTGAAAGACTTATTATCGGCCATTGCTCTAGGGATCTCAGAAATAACTTCGAATGAGAAAGGAATGGAGATTGAGAAATAGGTATGTAATGAAAGAAGTAGGTTTGCTTGGTGCGATGAGTAGGGTAACAGGCATACAAGATTTATAGACAACCCGAAGCCCCTGGAGCTAAAGCCACCACAACCTACACGCCACTCGCTATAAGGTTTACAGATCACATACGTCGCAATGCCAGCAATTAATGTCGAACATGTAAGTAAATAGTAAATATAATTTAATGCAATTAACATAAGTCAAAGATTTCCTCAAAAAAATTTTCGGCTAATCTTGACCTTTCTCAAAGTTCTGACTAACTACGCTCTTCAGTCTGAGATTTTCTCCCTCTAAACTTGTTTTATTCTGTAATCCTATATCACGATGTCCCTCTATGATTAGGTCGCCTCATATTGGCCGTATCTTAGATTCTAATCGGTGTCTTTATTCTGGATTTACACATAATATATATGTAAATATGTATATTTTAAAACAAAGTTAACTGCTTACGGTCGCATGCCTTAAGCATTATCATGATGTAAGGAAATCACTGCCTTTCATTTGCCCACGAGAGCATTATATGTAAGTATGTGTAACCATGAAGATATATCATTCTCTACACATTTCATTCTATCCAAGTCATTTTGATTTCACATCTCTATGAGTATATGTAGGATCATCACATATTCTCCTTGATCGTAGCCTTCACTCATTATGCATGAATAACATACATAAATGTAATTACAACATGATTCAATCAATTATGTATATTATACTCAACTGAAGGCTCTTAAGAACAACACAATAAAACGGAGAAATGTATTTCAGTTCATCATAAAAGCATCCAAGGCAATCTTTAATGGCTATATTCTTAACTTCTTTGAATTTCGGAAAATGCCAACGGGAGAAATGGGAAAACCAAGTAAAATCGGCCGCAGATCCACCGAATATTGACTTTCGTGGTTTTGGCATTAATGCAACGCGCTATCGGTGTGCACGCCTACCCTAGACTTCTGGCTTCTTGCAGAAATTCATAGGTTGATCGTGTAGGGGTGCGGTGAAGAGATATCTTCTTTGTCTCTTAGTCCAAATTTTTCTCTATAAAAATCATCCCAGCGTTCTCAGTTACCACACCACAAAGAGTAATAATCTCCGAGCCTACAATCCCCCAGTATTCCTCTCGCCTCATACTCTTACAAAAATTTTTAAATTTTTCCAAATCATGGCCTCAAGGAAGTACATTGATCTCACAGTAGAGGCTAATGAAGAAGAGCTCGACTTAAACTTAAGTCTGGGCAAAGACAAGGGCAAAAGACCTTTTGAGGGGTCTCCAGAGAAACAGAAGGAGAAGAAAATGAAGAAGATCGAGGAAGCTAAGGAGACTAGCACGGGCCATACCTCGGAGGACAAAATCGCCTGTCTAGAGCAGGAGGTGAAAAATCTGAAAAAGATGATAGGAGACCTGGAGAAGTTAACTAAATGCAATCATGCAGAAATGACTTCAAGAATAGACAGGTTCTTCTATTGGTCTACCCAGTGCTTCTGCAATCAACAACAAAGAAGTGTTGATTGTATGAATGCAATTTACACTACCCTCCGCGACATTGCTATGTCTCTTGCTCCACGGAATGGTCGAGGGGTGATGATACAATACAACCCTCCTAATCCGAGACCACCTCGCTTTTAGATTACTCATACATGAGTAAACTTCTTCTTTTTTTGCAATGTAATCCTTCAGTTTTTTTTTTAATGCAAGTGGTTTCTTTTATTGGCTGGTACCCTAAAATAATATAGCTACACAAAATCAATCATGAATTCAGCTTATAAAATCCACCATATAAAAATTTGATCCGACAGCAACGGAATCAAAACAAATAATAACCTTTCCTTTACTAAGTTCAAAAGTGTGGCCACATCTGTCTAAAACTAAAACTGAGAACATAATTCCTAAGAAGAGATAAGTCTCGGAGGGAAAAGAAATGGAAACATCCTACAGGACCTTCAGTAGAGCCGTCTCTCTATAATTGTGCCCGGGTTCACAACGATAGAGGAGGTCCCACTAAGGTTACCTTGTTCTGTAATCACTAGGAGACCTAACAACCATTGCTCTGATACCAACTTTGTCACGACCCGTTTTCTGGGCACATGACCGGCACAATGATGAATCTCTCATCACTGTAAGCCTTCCGATAAATATATCAAATTTTCTTATCTGAAAATCATAGAGATGATTTGCATGTAATCATAGATTATCCATTTAAAATACATTATTATACTGACATACAAGCCAAATGTCGAACCCCTGAACTAGATGTCCTAGACGATTACAGAGCAACATAATCTATAACAGAAGAAAGGTCTACCCGACAACGGGAAGGTCCAAAGTGATCTACTCCTCTAGCAGATATTCTTCGATGGCATCCAGATCTGAACAAAAAGGTTGTACAAACAATGTGAGCTTTTAAACTCAATGAGCGAATCGGCCTCGCATTAATAAAATTCAAATACATTACCAGTCATGCAAGCATATCCAAAGGCTCATACTCAACCAATAGACAGAAGATAAAAATTTATCCAATTCAACAAACGTTACTAGTACTCGTCAATGGCAATATATCCCGGAGAGCGCACACAGGCCGGCTCACCAATTATGTATATTTCCGCCATGACGCACAACATCATCCTCTTACATACAAGATAAAAATTCATCCAATTCAACAAACGTTACTAGCACTCGTCAATGGCAATATATCCCGGAGGGCGCATACAGGCCGGCTCACCAATTATGTATATTTTCGCCATGACGCACAACCTCATCCTCTTAGCTAGGGCGCCTCACGGATTTATCACCAATCCGGACTATATCCATACTGAGGGAATCGTTGTCTCCACACTCATTGGTCAAGACACCCTGTCAACCGGGTTTTCCGCCTTGCCGTGAGAGGGGGTACTGTCCCGCTCAATCACAATCAATAGCATTTCATATCATAATCAGAAGCTCAATATAATATTCATCCATATAACAGGTATAGTATATAACTATATTATAGCTTTATAAACCACAATTCAAGAGATTCAATCTTCATATCATCATGAGATACTTGCTTTTTCTTATCCATACTTCTGGATTAATTATCTCATTATATTCGCCATTCTGAATCCAATTTCCCCCTATGAATCTTGGGAGTGTCCTACGACATACTTTTTATCACCAGTAATGCTAAAACTCTATTAAAACGGGGTCGTTTCACTCACCTGGATTCCGTACAAGCATCGCTTCTCTAAGTCATTACAGACAAGAGTTCTCAGGTGAATTTCGGTGTTCTGCTACGGAGATTTTCA
Organism: Biancaea sappan; assembly: GCA_037074585.1. NCBI lineage: Eukaryota > Viridiplantae > Streptophyta > Magnoliopsida > Fabales > Fabaceae > Biancaea > Biancaea sappan. Next base: position 26,190,220 of record CM073499.1, on the reverse strand, counting down.
TGAAAGATTAGAGAAAATACGTCAGGATTGTTTTCGTATAGATACTGTTCATATGTACGGTTACTGTTCATATATACGGTCACTATTCATACGTACGGTCACTATTTATACGTACGATCACTATTCATACCAGAAATAGAGAATACAATCTATAAAAGAGTACACCAGGTAAGTTCCCAGGAAAGAGTGGAGGGTCACACTGGACACACTTAAAAACCAGGTCTTTCCTTAGCCAGAACTTTCCTAGACATGTATTCTTCACAGTTTACATTCTATTTCGGTAATCAGATAATCAAAATAACATATAAACAGCTAAAGACAGTTTTTCTGATGTGGAAGATCAGCCAAGGCCGCAACCACAGAGCATACTTAAGAAAATAACTTCTAAAATTTGAAAGACATAGAAAAGGCATAGTATCCTTACCTAAGCTGAAAAGGAAAGGCCCAAAATCTCAGAGGCCTAGCTTTGGAGTAAGAGAAACTTAAGGAGAGAAGAAGAGAAGTTGAAGGTGTGAGTTTAGAAGTGAAATGGAAGGGCCTATTTATAGCAAAAGTCAAGGGTACTATTTGACACTATGCACTAATAAAATATTCAATTTACTATTTATGAAAATGACATTTCTAATAATGCAGTTACTGTACACCTTACGCGTTCGATGGAAAATTTTTATGTTTATTACTATTGAAAACTTAAAGGAAAAACTATCCTTTCACCTTAAACCTTTAAGTTTCTTTTCAATTCAGTCCTTTCACTTTAGTCCCTGAGGGTATTTTCACACATAAAACGTCAGTTTCTCCTACGAACTTCTTTTTAGTTTTCTCTTATGACCAAACAACATCTAGTACTTGACATTTCGATTGTATAAATGAACAGTATCGTATACGTAAATAGTATTATACAGGTAAATAGTACCGTATACTGAAATAGTAACAGTAGTTTGTAAACAAATATTTATATTTTATTTTTCTTGGGTATTACAGTTTGTTTCTTAGGTCCCAGTAGTTTTTTTTGTATATATCTCTTGGGTCCTAGTAGGTTTTTTTTTTGTTTTAATATCTTTGGGTCCTAGTAGAAATATTGGATGATAGTAGGTTTTTAGTTTTTTTGGTTTGTTGAATAATTTAGAATTTTGTTTTAATTTGTTCAGTTATTTTGTTAAAATTATTTCTGATTATTTTTCATTTTGTGAAATTAAATATGTAATGTTATTATTTTTATTTACTATCTGTATAAGTTGTAAAAGTAATTGTTGGATCTTACTTTTTTTTATTATGTTGAAATAATTATTTGTGTAAATTATAAAAGTAATTTTTTGATATTACATTTCATTTTTTGAAATAATTTTTTGATAATTATTTGTAGAATAATTGTGAAGGTTAAAATTTTTATTTTATTTATTTATTTTTACTTTTTTTTGGTTAGTTATATATAATAAATATTTATGTTAAATTTTATAATTTTTTATTTTTAATTATTGGTCTCTTTAATCTAAATTTAAATGTTGTATATGTTTTTTATGTGTTTATAATTTTTATTTTCAGATTATTGGTCTGTTTAATTTTAAATATTATTATATCCATAATTTGTAATATTCATTTTCTAAGATTATTTTTTAAAATCCTATTATGTTGAAATAATTATTTGTATAATAAATAGGCTTCCTATTTGTTAACGTTAAATTTTTTATTTTATTAATTTGTTTTTACTTTATTTTGTTTAGTTAGATATATAATAAATAATTATGTTAAATTTTATAATTTTTTATTTTTAATTATTGGTCTCTGTAATCTAAATTTAGATGTTGTATATATTTTTTATGTGTTTATAATTTTTATTTCCAGATTATTGGTATGTTTAATTTAAATATTATTATATGCATAATTTGTAATATTAATTTTTTAAGATTATTTTTTAAAATCCTATTATGTTGAAATAATTATTTGTATAATAAATATGCTTCCTATTTGTTAACTTAAACTTTTTTATTTTATTTATTTGTTTTTACTTTATTTTGTTTAGTTAGATATATAATAAATATTTATGTTAAATTTTATAATTTGTTATTTTTAATTATTGGTCTCTGTAATCTAAATATTATTCATATTTTTTGCATAAAAAAAGTAAAATGGACCAAAACGCTAGAAATTTGGTGCTGCCAAAACCTGGTCTTGAGGATCCTTCAGTTTTATACCTGCAAGATAGACATGTATCTAAGGTTGTATGGGACGGGGGTAAGTGTTTATGAAATTAATTCGTTTATTTATTTTTTTATTACTACAATAATACTAAGTTGATTAAGGTTGTGGTGATAGGAAAATCGTGTATTTACGAAAGTTTGACGTTGTTATAAGTACACCCGAAGTCCGTTTTACCCACCGTTGCCTCTTGTTCCTTATATTCAGTAGGCAGGATTTTATAGAGTATCACGGATGGGTAATTTCAAAGTTGACTATGGTATGATTTCTGCTTTGGTGTAGCGATGGAGGCCCGAGACACATATGTTTCACTTACCGGTTGGTGAGTGTACTATTACCTTGGAAGATCTGGCCATCCAGACAGACCTTCCAATAGACGGTTTGCCCGTAGTTTGGTGAACTAATTACATTTGGGCTGATCAATGTCACAGGAGCTGCTCGGAGTCAGTCCTCCTGTAGAAGCCATTAGAGGAGGGCGCATATCGTTGCCTTGGTTAGGTAACTAATTTAGTGAGATACCCCCGAACGCCATAGAGGAGCAATTGCAATAGCGTGCTCGGGAATGCTGATGAGTGACAAGTCCAGCATGTTTGTGCACCTGATGTACCTTCCTCTGCTTCGGGACCTCCAGTTGGCTGGCCAGTATAGTTGGGACTCTGCTGTGCTAGCACACCTTTATCGAGAGTTATGTGGAGCCACTGACGCAGACAAGAAGGAGTTTGCAAGCTGTGTGCACCTTCTCCATGCTTAGGCATGGGATCGACTCCCATTGAACCAGTCCCGGATTCGTGGTCGACATGTGCGACAATTGGTCCCAAACGACGAAGAGGCTCATTACCCCGGTCATCCACCTTTGAGTTTCAGGTGCGTAATTGTGTTGATCTTTTTTATTTTGTTAACTAATGTTTAATTTAATTTAACATGTTACGTTTCAACACTTATGTAGGTGGAGCGATTTCAAAGGACTGAGTGACCACCCGCTACATTTGCTGATACAATATCGCGAGACGTTTGACCGCTTGAAGGAAAGCAATGTAAGTTCTAAACTTGTAACAGTAAGTTCTATTTTGTTTTTTTCATTGTCGCTTCACTGTTTAACTACAAATATTTTTTGCAGTTCGTGTGGCAACCATATGCAGAGGAAGTGTGTCAGAACTCAATATCAGATTACTGCTACACTGGGTCTGACATTTGGCAGGCAGTCGTTCCCTTGATATGCTTCCAAATCATCGAGTGGCACCAGCCCGATAAATGTCTCCGACAGTTCGATCAAGATCAACCAATCCCATCGGCTCCTGTGCACAATGACTGACAGCATACACAACAGTTGACGGGGAAGATGGACGTCAATTGGCCAACTGAACAACATCAATACATTGTCCGGTGGCAGGCATGGAGACAGAGGGTGGTCATATCACAACCACTCCAAGCACCGCTGTATAGGAATTCAGAATACATGACATGATATTGGCGAATCACGCGGCGGTGGATGTCATGCACTGCAGCTGCAAGTTTGGCGAATGTAAGTTATTATTTATTACGCATAATTAAACTTTCTATTTTTTCTGCATGGTGTTGTGTTCTGATTATTATTAATTACATGTGTGCTATAGTCGCTTGGGTACTAGTCAATCTACCGCGCGATACTGCAGTATAGTCAGACCCTTCAATCAACCCTGTTGGGAGACATTGGGAACTTCAGCGCTGATATGCTTCGGGCGTTAGGTGAGGACCATTTGTTGCAGCCTGATCCTCATGTACACATAGCACCTCAGACATCATTTGTAGAGGTGCCTGGAGGAGAGACTAGACAAGACCATCAGCGACCTGGAGGGTATACACGCACTCGAAGATCAGTGCGACGACAACTATCGGGAGAAGAGGCCAGCGCACCCCCTCCAGCTGCTTCAGTCCCTTGTGTCCCCACCGATGAGGGACCCTCTATGTTCACCATGCCACCTATGCCGACTATGCCCACTGATGAGGGACCCTCTACTTTCACTATGCCACTGATGTCGACTATCCTTACCAGTGAGGGATCTTCTACTTACAGCATGCTACCTTTACATGAGGGATCCATTTATGATTGGTTTGCCCAGAGTGTGATAATGCCACCACAAACACAAGCCCCGTCTGTGGATCTTGGGTTTGGCCTGTGGCTGGGTTTAGGGTCATCTGGATTTTCACAATTCCAGTCACCTTCTTCAGCTCAGATTCAGGTAGGTTTCACTCGTCATCAAGAATTGGATGAGGAGGGCAACTAAGGTGAAAACCAATAGGAGGGCCAAGGCGATGATTCTCCTCCTGAGCGTGATCGACTGCAAAGAGATAGGAGGCCCACTAGATGTGGTACTGGGAGCCACTATTTGTAGTTTGTTATTACTATCTGTATAATACTTTATTTTCTTTCATTTTTGTTATTTAACATGTCCAGAATGTAAGCTTATTTTCTAGTTATTTTGTTTGGTTTCAATCTAGTTATTTACCAGAACTTAAATGAATTGAAACAAAAAATAATCACGAATTCACGATCGGTACTCTTTAAATATTATAAATAATTTATAACGTTATTCATAATGCAATCTTATTGTAACGTTATTATAAATAATTTAAATATAACTTAAGAACTTATAGTGTTATTTATAATTTAACGTTATTATAACGTTATTATAAATATTTTAAATATAATTTAATAATTTATAACGTTTTTCAGAAATAATTTCAATATAACTTAACGGAGTAAATAAGTTGAAACAAAAATACTGACTCATTCATAACATACAATGAACCTGTACTACACAAAAGATCACAGATTGCTAGGTCCTTCAAAATGGTGCCGATTTGGGCAAGTGTTGCGATAATGCCTTGGTTCTCGACAGACTCCACACCTTGCTGGCTCACCTGATTCTTTCCAATCCATCTCATTTTTGAAATGTTTTGACTTTGGTCTTCCTATTTTTCGGATATCTTTAGGGTCAGGTACAAATGCCGGTCCTGAAATCTGTGGCCAGTATTCCTCCCCCCTAACTGGGTGAAAGGGACTCTGATATGCAGCTGCTATCATGTCTAGACTATATATTTGGTCGATGAAATTTGTGCAATCAAGGTGGATGCTTAAGCAAGCTGTAACGGCATGTGCGCAAGGAAATCGAAGTGCCTAAAACTCTCTACAGTCGCAATATCTATTTTCTAGCAAAACTCTACAACGACGTCCAAATTGCCTTCGTCGTCTATCATAAGGTTCTTGAACCTTAAACCAAAGCTGGGCAAGGTTGAAGGTTATCACGACATAAACAGTTGCCTTCGACTTGTGTTCTTTCAATTGATCTCGAACATATGTACAAAACTTTTGTTCACCGACGATATGGGAATATGCCTCTTCTGCCTTATCTGCGAAGTACTTCGTTAATTTATAGTATATAGATTGAGCCAATGCCACAAACAGACTCCTCACTCCCTTTAGCACGCCATTCATACATTCCACCAAGTTAGTCGTCATGTGACCCCAACGTCTTCTATCATCATACGCTCGACACCATAAAGATCTATCACCTGCATGTTCCAATACCCAGTTATAAGCTCGGACATCAAGTGTTCGAAGCTCCATCATCTTTCGCTCAACTATGGGTCGTTCATATGAGTATCTTGTACAAGTAATAACATTGTAAGTAAAAAATATTAATGTCAAATGCAACAACATAGATAACAAAATCATAGGGTCATCAAAATACCTATGTTTACAAAAAGTTGCTTCAACTGCTTATTTCTAAATTTTGCATTTAGATTGCTTGTCAAATGTCGCATGAAATGAACGTGGTACCCTAGCGGTGCTTGCCACCGGTTCTCTGCTTTATCCATGGCTTCCCTGATTGATGCATGTTTGTCTGTAATCAAACAAACAGACTTGTTCTTCGCAACATGTTGACGTAACCTATACAGGAAGAAAGACTATGCCTCAAGAGTTTCACCTTCCACAATTGCAAAGGCAAGCGATAGAACGTGACGATTCCCATTTTGGCCACATGCAATCAACAATGTCCCTTTGTATTTTCCATAAAAGAAAGTTCTGTCAGCTTGAATCATAGGTTTTAGGTGATCAAATGCATCGATGCATGGTTTGTACGCCCAAAAAACACGACGAAGTATTCTACTATCATTTTATCGATCGTAGTCCCAGTTGTAATCAACCACAGTGTCAGGGAGAAATTGTCGCGCTGTCGCAAACCAACTACCCAATTGCGAATATGAGGCCTCCCAATCACCATAGTTCTTGGCTATGGCTTTTTGCTTCACCATCCATGCCTTCTTATAGGATAATGTATACACAAACTGCTCTTTAATACACTCTTTCACCTGAGAGATAGACATGTCTGGAGATTGAGCCACTTGAGCCATAATTATTATCGCGATCAAATCAGAGTCTAACTGCCGATGGTCTTGGGAAATGGATAATGAAATACATGTGTGATTTCCGCTGTACTTTGTGATCATCCATATGCCGTAATTTTTCTTCAAACAAGCTCTCACTCGCCAGTTACAACCATCCCCAAATTTCACGCATTTTACCTGCAAATATTTCTTACATGACTTCTCCACCTTGAAGCTGTTGTGCCTCTTGATTAAGTATGATTTCAGCACTCATGTGAGTGCATCTTTGTCAGGAAATAATAATCCAACAGCAAGGTCTGAATCATCATCCCATGTATACGCGTCAAGAACGTTTGGAATTGTGGTTATATTGGCTTGTGTCATGTAATTGGGTGGCGCATAGAATATGATGGGCTCAACTAGCTCAACCTTGCCATCTCCACCCATTAATTCTTGTATGCTTCCTCCAAACTCTTCAAGCTCTGGTTCAGCAAGTCCTCCTCAACGTCTTCTATGTCATCGACGTCTACGTCATCCAGAATATCATAAGGTGGATCAGGTGACTAAATGTCTATATCATCATCCTCTATGAACTGAATTTGTGCACTCGGTGATATATGAAACTGTGTTGATGGTCCGCTTTCCATGACATGCTCATTCAAGTAGGGAATGTTAGGATTTAATTGAATTTCAGTCACCTTAATGTCTGCATAGACCTCTATACTTGTCAACGTCCCCCCAATTGTAGGTGACAATCAATCATTACTTCTACATCATCATCATCGTTTAGTTGAAACTGCCCGAATATAAGTGACGTCATTTGTATAGGATATGTATATAGTAAGCGGGATATCTTCTCATGTTCTCTTAGGCTCAACTTACGGTGGATTATTTGTCTCAAAACATGTAAAGAAATATTGCGCTGAATTTTCACCACTACAGTATTATCAACTTCAAATGATACACCATTAGAATCACCACTCAATATAGTCCCATTAGAGTAAATACGAACTAAAAGTGCCCCATTTCGACTCATTCTAAGAAGAATAAAAATTAATCAATTACAATTATTATTATAAAAAATAAAACTAACAAAAATTAAAAAATATAAATAAATAATAAACCTGAGGAAAAAAATTCACGAAAATATGAAACAAAATTAAAAAAATCAGAAAAAACAATATAAGAAAAATAAAAAATAAAAAATTAATTATAAAAAACTAAGAAAAAAATTCACGAACATATGAAACAAAATTTAAAAAAAAAAAGAAAAAACAATATAAGAAAAATAAAAAATCATAAATTAATTATAAAACAAAGGACAAATTTCATAAACAAAATTGAACAATAAAAAAAAGTCTTAAGAATAGACCACAATATAATACAATTTATAACTAACTAAATCTATTAAGCAAAATAAAAAGTTCATAAATTACATCATTATAAAAATATAAAACTAAGAAAAATAAATCATCATAAATTAATTATTAAACTAAGAACAAAATCCATAACAAAATTGAACATTAAAAAAAATAAAAAGTCTTAATAATAGACGACAATATAATACAATTTATAACTAACTAAATCTATTAACGAGAATAAATATTCATAAATTACATTTATTATAAAAATATAAAAGAAATAATCATAATTATTAAACTAAGGAATACAATACAATTTACAACTAACAGTTACGTAAATAAAGAATAAAAAGTATAAAACTTAAAAGATAATGAATTCATAAATTAATTATAAAATTAACGATACAAATAAAGGAAAAAAGTCATAAGAAAAATACATGACATATATTAATTTAAAAATTCACAAAAATTAAAGAAATTATAAAAAGTCATGACATATCAAACATGTATTAAAAATAAAATTCATAAATTAATTTCACAAGTATGAAACATAATCATAAAACTAACAACAAAAACATTTGAAAAGGTTAAATAATAATAAAATCATCAAATTAAAACAATACAAAATTATAAATTATCATAAATATTTACCTTTTTTTTTCTTTTGCACAGAAAAATAGCTTCCTCACACTCAGTAATTTTTCTTCTTCTTTGCCAATGTGAACTTACTTTCTTCTTCACACACTTTTATACATGGGAAGCTTAACGGAAAGAAGGTAACAGTTGAGACTCAGTACGCACTTCTAAAGTGCGTATTCTCTAAGCACGCACTTAAGAAGTGCGTATTTGATTAATACGCACTTCAAAAGTACATACTAACACAAGCTCACACTTCAGAAGTGTGTTTTATATATCAGTAATTCGTACTTCTTAAGTGCGTTTTAATTGTCACAGTAAAACTAGCCTATATCCGTAATTTAATTTTAATTTGGTATATTTACAGAATTTAATTTAAAATTTAGTGTACGGCGGTCAAAAACTCGCAATGGGTAACTACTTCGATGATTGTGAAATTTTTACGTAATACAATAAAAAATTAAAAACAATCATTGCTGGTATAAAATCAATATATGTAACATATTTGAAGTTTTTATTATTATCGTCATTATGGTTAAATTTGTTGTTAAAATAATCTCATATGATAGTTAAAATGTACATTTGTAATTATTTTAGCATGTGTAGTCATTAAATTTTGTACAACTTAACTATTATATCAACAAAATTTTTATTTTACTCTTAATTCTTAATTTTCTTAATCTGCATTGAATTTTGTTAACATGACGATTGAGTTGTGTAAAATTTAATAACTGAATATGTTGATATGTTCACAAATGTACACATCAATTACCATATATAACTATTTTAATAGAAAAGTTAACTATACTGACGATGAAAACTAACATGAATGAGAAAATTACAATGATCATTTTAAATAAAAATAAAGTATAAAAGATAAGTTATAATTTTAATAAAATTATAGGAATCAAAATTATAATTTTACCTTAGATAGCAATACAATGAAAGTCTATAGATAGTAACCAATAATAATTAGTTCAACAAACTCTCTTAATATAAGACTCCAAGAGTGTTATAAATAAAAGAAATTAATATTAGAAAAATTTTACACCATTCAATTTTTGACCTATTTCTAGAAAGATGTCTAAATCAACATTCTCTCACGTTCAGAGGTTGAAAATGGAATCAATTCAAAGTCCAAAATTCATCGTTGCTGCGAGTCACTTCACACTTTAATATCTACCTTTCAGTTCACGAATCCTGATTGAATTAGCATATATTTCTTTTATTTATATTTTATCTTGTAATGTATTATAATTTATTTAATAAATTATAAATAAAAACAATTTTAGTACTATTTATATTTATATTTTTCTGAGTAGATCCATCTTTGTTAATGCGGCTCATGTTGTACAATTGCCAAAGACAAACAAAAAAAAAAGGAAAAATTGAATTAAGACAGGTCCAAAACCCTAAATAACAATTTTTTAATAAAAATACGCGTAATATTTTTTCTTACAATTTAAATAATATTCAAAAATATTTTTTAGAAAATTATTTTACATATTATCATTTTATTAAATAATTGTTTTCATATATATAAATACATAAAAAATGCACTCACGTTTTGTTTTTGGTGCATCACTTAATTTTTTTTCAGATCATTATTGAGTTATTACTTATTACTTCAATGAAATGTATCATAGTATCCAAGTGATAATAATATGAGTAAAATATTTTTTATTGGGACTTAGAATCATTATAAGAATTAATTTTTAATTAATTTAAAAAATTAGAAATTTAATATAATACATTAAAATTGTACATACTTTTTGAAATCACTAATGTGCTATTAATTTAATGGAATGCAGCATAATTTCTTATCAAATAAAAATGTTTTATAAATAATTGATAGTCTTTTATCAATTTGTTTATATTTTAATCATTGCATATTTATTTTCGTAAAAAAAAGTCTATGTATAAGTAATTCATAATAGAAATATTTATAACCTGGCTTCAAAAAGTTAGTCTAATCAAAATTCAAATTATTGACAGTGCATCTAAAGAAGTTAGCCTTGCTGGTATGTTAAAAAACAAAAAAAATAAAAGATCACTTAAAAATAAAAAAATAAAAGTTTATACCAAGTTCAAAATTATTTTAGCTCTAATAATTAAAAGAATTTAATAACGTGTCTAATGACCTATATCATAAGTCCATTTTCATCTTTTTACATCAATCCATTTCTTGACATTGAAATTTTATCTCTATATAAATAATATACAGGAACACGTTTTCTTTTTCTTTTTTTTTTCTCCTCTTTTTTAGAGTGAAAACTAATAAAAAATGTATTTTCTGAGATATTTGCCAAATGCCAAAGAGCAACTTGGGAATCAATTTCCCTTGTGTGCGTGTATTTATTTATTTCTAAAGAGTATACTCCTATTTAATATAATAGAAAATTAATCTTATTAAACACAAATGATAAGAATCCAAATCTAAGAGCATGGCTTGCAATATTGAAGTGACCTTGGCACAATACTACTTAGATAAGTGCTATACTAACTCTAAGGGAGAAAACAGTCTCCATCAGACTCTGGTTTACCTCATACTTCTTCAAAGATAAAGGATAATATACTTAATTTATCATAGAAATATATATTTTTTAATCAAGTGAGGAGGACGGCACTAGTTAGTAAGATATCTCTTTAAAACCATATGAGAACAAAACCACATTAATTGTAAGAGTTAAAAAGATACTATTATCAGTTTTTGAATTTTGAGTACCCTTGTTTTTTTTTTTGAGCTGCAAAACAAAGGACATTGGCATGTGAGATTGTGACATAAACGGTGGAAAGCGCGTTGTGAGGAGTGAAGAATTCAATACTTGTACAGTTGTACTGATGTACATGTGTTTTTGTTGCCACTATTTTTTTTGATAAACGATTATTTGTTATCTAAATATCAAATTACAAGTATCAATTAATTTGAATTCGAGGCAAATAAAATTATAGTAGATGACAAAAATTTTTTACAAAATTTTAATATAGATGCATTTTCAATAATTCAAACTTAAATTTTTTAATTAAATTAGAACAACCATTTACCAGTTGATAAATAATATTGACACTTCATTTCATTGGAAAGCCCTTCACCAATAGGACAAATTCATAATTAAATATATAATTTGGTCTTTTATAGAGATATCCTATTCAAAGACGCTGCATTAATCTTCTAGACATATATATAATTTTGGAATCTTTTAATTATTAATTTTAAAATTATATATCAATAACTACAAAATAAAATATAAATTATAATATAAGAATAAATTAAAATACATGTTGGAAAATAGAAGTTATAAATTGTATTATTATTATTATTATTAAAGTATAAAAATATTAATATAATATACTTTTAAATTTTAAAAAATAAAAAATGATATATACTTCGGTGCCAAAGCACTAATATAATTATATCCATAAAGGTGTTCTAATTTGAAAAGTATGTCAAATTAGACAAAATAATTGAAAGAATTAACAAATTTAATTTACATTTTCATGGTTTAGGTTTTCAGTGAGAAAATTGAATGATTTGGTTTAGTTTTTGGTTGACAAATAAATCAAACTTTTATAGTTCATAATTATACACACACATATGTATAGTTAATTTGCTTTATTTTTTTATTCAATATTCAAAATTAACTATTTTACTAAATATTTAGAATTTTATAAATTTTTTTATGAAAATTACATAAAAATATTGTTATGAAAATAATATTTAATTAATTATACTTCAAACTAATTGAAACAGAAATTGCTCAAGTTAAAAAAAAAAAAATCTTTGTCTTGGCTCAATTGAGTCACTTCAATTAAGTTGGATGTGTAAACTTTTAATATAGCTAATTGCTTCAATTTGTTTAAACTTGGTTGCAAATTTATCAAACCAAATTGATGAACGCTCTCTGTAAATATGTAGATTTTAATTAAAAAATATTTACTTTTTATTAAAACTATTCCAAATAGTTATTTCCCAATAGATAATAAAAATGCATATTATATATATATATATATATATATATATATATAAAGTGACTTTTCCTAATGTTTTTGTTCCTTCCCAGATTAGTTAGTGTTATTTACAAGAATACCCTACAAAATTTTTGAGGTACATGCAACATTTTGCCATGCAACACTTGTAAAATCGTTGCAGTATTATAGAACATGTAAAATTTTTAGTGCCGGAGTTTCATAAAATCGTTGCATAAAGGTCAATATAACTTTGCAAGTAACAAAACCATTTAATATAAATTCATGTAGTCTCTGTAAATGACCCAGTTGGAACTGAAATGGTAAAACATCATATTCAATTAAATATTCGGAAATGTCTTATTTTTTAAGGACAAAAGGAAAAAAAATATATAGAGAAGGTTATATCATAGAGTTTATACAAAATTACTTGAGATCTAAAACATCATCACAAACCTTTGATTTAATTTGTCAATTAATCTCTGATGTGATCAGTTAATTTAATATATGGAGACAAGGACAAGAGTTTTGAATAGTTTCAAATGTTTTGTTTCTAATGGTTAAATTGTTTTCTTTTTCTTTAGTTTCCATGACTTTTGTAGGTGCAGATATGACTTTGAAAATTCGAAGTTGCCCATGATATAATTATATTGATTGAACATTTCTAGTTTTGATTGAAAATGAGAGATTGTGTTTAATTTCTTCGTAGATATCACACAATTCCGTATGCAATTTTTTTAAAAATTTTTTCATCATTTTCTGATATTGCTGGGCTCCACCACATTTTTTATTTCATACTTTTTCAGAAAAAAAAAAAAGAACAAGCAATGTTTATATATATATATATATATATATATATATATATATATATATATATATTTAATAGAATGATTAGTTTTTTAAAAATACATCAACCATGTCAAAAAGATTACCATATATATGCTATATAATTTTCAAGCTATATATCAGTTGCTTGATTGCATTCTTTTATATAGATTATATTCATCTTTGCAATGATATAATTCGTACTAAACTACATGCTCCCTTCTCTTTTTTTGTTTCCTTAAATAGTTTAGAAGTAATTATGTAAAAATAAAACATAAACATAAATGTGTACTACTCTTCTTAATCATATGATAAGTCGTTGATGGATAACTATATCCGTCCAAGAAATTTTAAGAAATAGAGCGAATTTAAGTTGTATTCAATAGGCTCCAAAATTTTAATTTGCTTATTAAATTGTCTTTGTAACCCTGTCCTATAGATTATAAAAGTATCTAATGCCTCACTTTTTTTTATATAGAGAATATATATGTGTGTGTTGTGTGTGTGTGTATATATATATAAAGGAAATAACATAAAGTATTTTTAACAACTAGAAATTAAAATCAAGGCAACAGATGTTAGTGCATATTATTTCTAATAATTCAGAACTCCTTTTAACATCAACCTTATGATGTGACATTTTAGTTTACTTACCCTTTAAGCTTATGACACAAGAAAATTAGTAAAGTTTAAGGATTCAAAAAATCTCATCTTTTTCTACCTTTTAATTCTCTTAATGAAAATGAGACCTAAACTCCTATGCCACTAGCTAAAGGATTTCTCATTCATTGTATAATGTTTCATACTTGGTGTTACCATACACAATAATTAAGGTACTATGGGCATACCTAGTGCTAATATTTATGGTAAAAATGGTTCTTTGATCCATTATATTTATTTTGGTTTTATTTTAGTTCTCTATATATTTTAAAAATTTTATACTGGTTCTCTTTATTTCAAAATCTTAATATTTTGGTCATTTTTTAATTTTTTTATATTAAAACTGTCAGCATATGTAACTAAATTGACATGTTATTCTCTAAATATTAATATGATCAATCTGTATGATTGTTGATTGGATATTAGTGATTTTCAAATTGCTCAAAAGTCCTTAAAATAAATGAGAGGCACCACTCAACATATTTAAAAACTAATTTCATATATAAGCATAAGATTGTTTTGGGCATTTTAAGAATCACACATGAGTTACTAATCTTTAATTAGCAGTAAAGTATATTGGCTATATCAATATTTGGAGGATGACATGTCAATTCCATTATATAAATTAACAATTTTAACGGAAAAGAACTAAAATAGTAAGATTTTAAAATATAAAGAACTAATATAAAACTTCTGAAACATAGATGACTAAAATAATATTTTACCTATATTTAAATATAATATAAAATAAATCTATGACTCCGGATTGGGATATGGGTTCTCTGCATTACTAAAAGTAATGCAGAGCGCAATACTACTTCTAGCAACAGTTTTTCTATTGCTAAAAGTTTTAACAATAAAATTTTGTTGTTGAAACTTTTAGCAACAGAAAAAATTGTTGCTAAAAGTCCAGGCTGAAAATTGTATTGTAGACAACCCAAATCCTCCGGATTGCCTCTACTTGTGAGCCAATCTGGCTTATGAGAAAGACTATGCAAATTTAGGGTTTAGTTTCCATTAGTTGAGAAAACTTTGCATGGTATTTACAGTATGAACTATTGAAATCTCTTTCTTTTTTTGGTTTCTCACAAGTAGTATTGAGAAAAAAGACAGTGGCTGGTGGGCCAGACTGAGACCGCTCATAAATGGGAGATATTGAGTTGATTAATTTAAAAGGGCTTAAATGGTCTAGACCATGGACTTGCCTTTTTATTTTTATTTTTGTTTTTTTAAATATATTATTTAGTATAAATAATCTCACTTTATTATATTTCTATATTTTTTAACCTTATATTTAATAAATATAGTTAATTTGAATATAAAAACTTTTGTAATTTTTTAAAAATAAATATAAAATTTTCAAATTGAAATATAATATAGTTAATTTTAAAAGAAAATATAAAAAAAATTAAAGTTATTAGTTATTTAAAAATGTTAAAGAATTAATATTTTACGTGTATAAATCTATTTTAATAAAAAATTATTAAATTTTAGTAAAAAATTTTAAAATTATATTATTTTAATATTTAAAAAAACAAAAAAGAATAGCCTGTAGGTTTGCTTGTTTAGGCCCATGGGCCAAACAGGCAATTTTGAGTTGAGTGGTAATAATCGCGGTCCCAAATTGCTTTAGCCTGTGATTTTGGACCGGTCTGTTTAACAATATTACTCACAATTATTTTGCTCTTTAGACAGTTTTACTTGAAAAATTATTGACATATCAACTATTGAGTATTGATAGTAGAAACTTCTTTCAATACAGATTCAAGAAAAGAGTTGCTTCCTTTGTACCTCTTTCTTCTCGCCTTCTGCTTCTCATTTATGGCCTTACTTTCTTAGTTAAGTTTATCTCTAATATGTAAAAGTTGACTGAAAATTATGTTATCTTTTCCCTTTTAAAAAGAACTAAGCCATTTCTATTCTTTTCTTCAATACATTAGTTTTAGAGGCGTATTTACTATTTAGTAAGAATATAAGTAATAAAAAGAAAAAAATATTGTTAAATTAAATCACAAATCAAAAACTTAGATTAATATAAAATTCATTAACACAAAATTAATAATATTTTCTTCACATCTCTAACTTTAAATCTTTTTTTTTTTACTTGATGTGTCCACTTAGGTTTGCCTGTAATTTTGATTACAAGTTCTGTTATTCAATGTCCACGTGGATACGTTGTTAGGGTGCTATGCGATGACGTGTGCCATCAGTGTCAACGAGTGAATCTGGAATCGGCCGCAGCATATTCCTCTCATTCCTCATTAGTTGCTCCCCCTCCGCCTTCCAAATCTCATATAATTTAATAATTATTTATTTAGTACTTTTATAACTTTACAAATTCTTTATTTATTTATTTTACGGATAAATACGAGGAGAGTCCAATGATTTTTTTGTCTGGACGAGGTTATTGCACGTTCAATCCAACAATTTGATAACGGGAGTTTTTGTGGCCGTCGAATCAAATGTGACAGATAATTCAAATTAATTTAACAAGCTGTGATTCTTTTTCGTGTAACAGACAATTTGGATTCGAGGGAAGGCATCAGGTGGGAAGTTAGGGCCCCCTCTCTTTATCATGCAGAGGTAGCTACTAGCAATGAATACCTGTCATACATTTATTGAAGAAATTGATCTTAAATGGAAGAAATTATAAGATAAATTTAAAAAAATAAAAAATTGTAAATAAAATTTCATTGAAATTTACCAACGATGATAATTATAAAGAAAAAAAATTTTATGCAATTTGTTATATTTTTGTTATCATGATCTCTAATAAAATATAATAAGTAAATAGTCCTGTAATCATAACATGATAAATTTATAATCTTTAAAAGTAATTACAATTTTTTTTATAATTTAACATTATATGATTAATTTTTTAAAAACTTTTTACATGAATTTTTAATTAAAAATCTAATAATAAAAATATAAAAAAAAGTGCATGTAATGTTATACCTTATTATAAATTACTTTTATAGTACTTGTTAAGACTCCCATAAAGTAAGTAAGTAGTATTGGTCTTATTATATATATATATATATACACACACACGCACACACATGCAATTTGACATGTATTGAAATTTATATTTTAAATTTTTTTAATAATTTCAATATTTTTAAATTAATAAAAAATTTAAATATAAATTTGGCCTATTGATATTGGGGTAGGCCCAAACTAACTGACATAAACTTTGATGACTAAATTATTTTTAATAACTCATATAAATACTTTAGATAAATATATCTCTTTTTACTTTTTAGAATGAACATCTCCAACTCTCACTAGAGTACTCATATTTCTTTTAGCTGTGCTTCTCCTTGGCGCTGACCTTAAACTCCTTGGCAGGATTCTTAAAAATTTCAGATTATAAAGGTCGATTTTCATAATCAAGAACTTAGGAATAAATTTAACAATAATGATAAAAACTTCAAATATGTTACATATATTGATTTTATACCAGCAATGATTGTTTTTAATTTTTTGTTATATTACGTAAAAATTTCACAATCATCGAAGTAGTTACCTATTGCTATTTGCATTTAACACTGGGGGCCATTCGCTTTCTTGGAATCTTCGTCCTGAAGGAAGCAGAGGAAGCAAAGAAGGGCATTACCTGCAGTGGATGTGGATCCCACTTGGAATTGTTTTGTAATTTCAAATAGATCTTTTGCAACTTTATATTTATATATTGAGTCTCTTCTCACGATTCGAGCTTGAATAATTTCCTGTAAAAGCAACCTCATCCAATCTCCCACTCTCACCTATCTACAAATTATAGTCTTCTTTTATAACTTTTCATCACTTTCATGCGCTTTTTCGTTATTCTGGGACTTCTGGTGGGGTTGATTTTTTCGTGGAAATTCTAGAGAGCGAAAACTGGATTTGGTTTGTTGTTTTACCTTTGTCGGTTACGTAGAGAGAAAGGTTTTTTTTTGGATTTTTCCTCAGATTCAGAAACAGATTTAGTGGGTTTGAGAGATTTTGATAATTAATTTTGATGATTAAGTTTCCTTGGTTGATTAGTCATGTCGGTTGAGTGAGAAGTCGAATTGGTTAGTTTGCGTTTCTAAATAAATTAATTCTGAATCGAAGGATATCCTACTCAGTGGAAGAACGAGTCTGTAATCGAGACTACAAGATTTTTTTTAAATGATTTGATTAATGATCCTGCATCTCTTAGTATGGCTGTGGTGAGTCCTGAGCCTGCAATTCCGCAAAGGTTTAATTCTGTGAGGTCCCTTCAAGATTTTGAAGTCACCAGAACCATGACTCGTAGGGGAGAAATTGTAGTGGAGGCTAACACAGGTGTGGTTAATGACACCATTTATGTCGCTGTGACAAAAGGTGTGAAAGAGAGCGAATCAAATCTGATATGGGCAGTACAGAACTCTGGAGGAAAGAAGATTTGCATCCTCCATGTACATGTGCCTGCAACAATGATCCCCTTGAGTAAGTTTC
Organism: Biancaea sappan; assembly: GCA_037074585.1. NCBI lineage: Eukaryota > Viridiplantae > Streptophyta > Magnoliopsida > Fabales > Fabaceae > Biancaea > Biancaea sappan. Next base: position 26,171,747 of record CM073499.1, on the reverse strand, counting down.
AGCCATATGTATGTGTATAACTTCTGTATATGGACTTGTTGCCTGATTTTTTTTCTTTTTGATAGGTGTTGTTTGATATATTAATATCTTAATTCTTTTGAATATTTAGAAGTCTGCAAAATTTTTTAGTCAATGTTAGGATATTTTGCCTTGATGACCCTCTATAATGGAAATTACCGGTGTTGTTGGTGATTCATATTTGAGCCAGATAAAACTTATCAGATGACGAGTTCATTTTCAGAAATATGTTGTGTTACATTTAAAGTTTTTATGTTTTAAGATTTATTGGGCTACGCTTTTTTATTGGTGGCTATTATAGGACTACTTAATTTTTTTTTTTAATAATAAATTTGTTGGGTTGTTTTTGTCAAATTAATAATTTGGTATATAGTTTATTTATTGAGTAATTAATTTCTAGTGCCAAACTTCTTTAAAATGCTTACTGTCTTGCTGTATTTATGAGTCATACTACTTTCAGTATCTAAAAGTGGTCTTACAATTTAATATTTTTCTTTTTACAGTGGGTACTAAGTTTCCAGCAAGTTCAGTGACAGAACAGGAAGTTGAAGCATTCAGGGAAATTGAAAGGCAAAAGATGCATAAGAATCTAAATGAGTATCTTCTCATCTGTCAACGAAAGGGGGTAATTTTTTATGTTTCTCAGCACATTAATATGCAATATTATGATCAAAACTTATTTAGTCTCCACTAACAACATTTAGATGCAGGTACGAGCAGAGAAACTGCATATTGAAATGGAATGCATTGAGAAAGGAATTTTGGAGCTTGTCTCCCAGTATGGTATCCATAAGCTTGTAATGGGAGCAGCATCTGATAAGTGTCATTCTAGGTAAGAAACCAGACAAGAACCCCCGAAACATGCCATTATTATCTTGTAACTTGTCTGGAAAAAAGCCAATAAATCTGACAATTGGCAAATGTCAATGATGTTCCTACTTGCATCCGTGCTGGGCTTGGAACTTTTCAGTACAGCATGGAATAGTCTCTGTCTTCAGTAACTAGTTCACTGACTTTCTTAGCTATGGAGCTCTGTCTCTCATTCACTCCTATGATCTTATACTCCCTTCCCCCGGGGAGTGATTTGGCCATATGGAGCAATTATTGTCCTTTCAAAGCCACCATGATTTTTCAGAAGTTGTTTTATTGCATGAATTCTGGTTGCCTTTTCTTTTTGCTTGAAAATTGCAACTTCTATATCAGTTTTTGTGAAGCATTTACTTCAATTGCCTGATATTGCAGGAGAATGATGGCCCCCAAATCTAAGAAAGCCATTTATGTTTGTAAACATGCTCCAGCTTATTGTCAAATACAGTTTGTCTGCAAAGGGCACCTTATACACACTAGGTAGGCCTGTTGTATTTTAAATTCTATTTTTTTTTTTGGCCGGGGGGGGGGGGGGGGGGCGGGTAATAGGATTTCTTTATTACAATGTCACATCCAGATACATATTACAGTTGCCTAATAATACAATGCTCTATACAAAAAATTATAGACAAGCTTGTAACATCCAGATACATATTACAGTTGCCTAATAATACAATGCTCTATACAAAAAATTATAGACAAGCTTGTTTGATGATCTATCTCACAACCTGTATGATTTCCTATGGCAGAATTTTCTATCTCAACATTCTTGTCATTTTACCTCCTCCTCCTTCTTCTTCTTCATCTTATTCTTGTTGTTATTATAATTATTATTATTTTGGATACTGAATCAAGTACTATATCAACATAGGCATTGCAATTTGGATAATGGTAACATAGAGGTAAACCCTGAAGCTGTACATTCACTTCAGCTAAGGTCTCAATCTGTTACGATGGGGCAGAATGATCAGGTCAAACTTATTAAATCAGCTCTAGAGTTACTTCGCAGAGCAAGGTCTGCCAATGACGGGCATGGATGCAGTATGGTGACCTTTTCTACTCCAGGTGAAGGGTTTTCCACTCCAAGTAACAGGTTGGGCGGAGAAGTAAGTTCAGATGAGTCAGGTGGTCTTGATCTGTCAAGTCTGATTTCTGAGGGGAATGAGACTGGAATAAGCTCCAGTGAATTTTCTCCAGTTATTGCAGATCTTCATCAATTATCTCCTCCTAGTGTACTGGTACTCTTAAATATGATATCTGTTTCATCAAATATTGGCATCTGCTGTGCGGAAATTTGCGTTTGCATTGATGTATAGTGTCTAAAAACCTGAGCCTTGCACTAATATTTTGATTAATCTTATTGAATAATAGCAGGATGGAGGAATGGACGATGCTCTTTATGATCTACTTGAACAGGCCATGGTTGAGGCTGAGAATGCTAGGCTGGATGCATATCAAGAAACAGTTAAACGTGGGAAAGCTGAAAAAGAAGCCGTTGATGCTATGCGCAAGGTAACTTCCACCCCACCCCCACCCCCCCTCTCTTGTTGAGTGCTTTCCTGTTTCTTCTATGATGTGTATGGTTAACTATTCATTTTTCATATTCTTTCCTTTATTAAGTTTTACATTCTTTTAAAGTGGTGGGACATTTATTGAGCCAAAAGTAAAACAAGGAGGTGAAGCATTTATTAAAGAATCTAAATCAATGTTAAGATCATTTGAATGGATAGACATCAATTTCGGTTGCTTTCCAGATCATGTTAAATGCCTATTAAATTTTTGATACCCCCCTGTAATCTTATTCATTGCTTGTACCAATCAATTGACAGGCTAAAGCCTCTGAAAGCTTGTATAAAGATGTCTTGAGACAACGGAAGGAGGCAGAGGAAGCACTAGAAAAAGAAAGAGAAGAACTTGAAAGGATGAAGAGTGAGCAAGAAAAAGTTAAGGAGGAACTTCGACTTGCCCTAGATCAAAAGTCGTTGCTCGAGAGTCAAATTGCATCATCCGACCTCATGGTAAAGGACTTGGAGCAGAAGATTGTATCTTCTGTGGATCTGTTAAAAAGTTTCGAGAAAGAAAGAGATGACTTGAAGATTCAGCGTGATAATTTATTGAGAGAAGCTGAGGAGTTGAAAAAACAAGGAGAGGCTTCAAGCACACGTGTGTATGAATTGTTTTCAGAATTCTCTTTTCAAGAGATTGAACAAGCAACAAATTACTTTGATTTATCACTGAAGATTGGAGAAGGTGGATATGGAAGTATATATAAAGGTATCCTGCGTCACACTGAAGTGGCTATAAAAATGTTGCACGCGGACAACACCTCGCAAGGACCCTCAGAGTATCAACAGGAGGTGGATATATCTTCTTCCTTTCTTTTTTTATTTGTTGTAGCCTTTGAAGATAATGTTTTGTTTTTTTAATTCATGATAATATTTTTGCCTTATTGTGTTAATAATCTGAAATATCTTAAGCTGGTTTAAGTGAGTAACTGTTATATATCCTGCACTGAAATGACTTTGGCATTATCTGCTCCTGAATGCAAAGATTACTGGCTTTTGCGCATTACAGTCTTTTTCTTTTGATCCGAGAAAATATATCAGCACAAAGCATCATGTGACAAGAATGGGTAGTAGATAATTTTTGTTGGTTTCGTCTTAATGCCTAACTCCCATGCTTTATGCTTCTCTTAATTTTTTGTTCATTGCTTCTTGTCATGATTTATTGTAAGTTTCATTCAGTCATCTTTAAAAAATTATGAAAGATTGATCAAGAGGATCCATGTCCGTTATGGAAGAAGGGTATTTAAATTGACCCCACTTTTGGTTTTGTATCAGGTTACTGTATTGAGTAAGTTAAGGCATCCCAATCTTGTCGCATTAATAGGAGCCTGCCCAGAATCCTGGACTATTGTATATGAGTATCTACCAAATGGAAGCCTTGAAGATCGGCTTAGCTGCAAGGACAACACACCTCCATTATCATGGCAAACTAGAATCCGCATTGCTGCTGAGCTCCGCTCTGCTCTCATCTTTCTCCATTCCAGTAAACCTCACAGCGTAGTGCATGGAGACCTAAAACCCTCCAATATTCTCCTTGATGAAAACCTTGTGAGCAAGCTTAGCGACTTTGGAATATGTCGTATATTATCTAATCAGGAGAATTCAAGTGATAATACTACAGAATGTTGGAATACTGTCCCTAAGGGAACTTTAGTCTACATGGATCCTGAATTCCTTGGCTCAGGGGAACTCACTGCAAAATCAGATATTTATTCATTTGGAATCATATTATTAAGATTGTTGACGGGAAGACCAGCCTTGGGAATAACAAGGGAAGTGCAGTATGCATTAGACAAAGGAAAGTTGAAATCCCTCTTGGATCCTTTAGCAGGAGACTGGCCATTTGTGCAGGCTGAACAGTTAGCTCGTGTGGCTTTGAGGTGTTGTGAGATGAATAGCAAGAGCCGGCCAGATCTTTATTCAGACGTCTGGAAAATGCTGGAAGTGATGAGCACTTTTTCTGGAGGCACAAACTCATCCAAACTACGTTATGAAGGGCCTGACCAACCTCCTTTGTATTTTATTTGTCCAATCTCCCAGGTAACTTCCTTTTTTTAAAAATAAATTTGTCCATTTTCATTTTTCACTTTCAGCTTATTCAAAATGTTTGTTTTTTTTTTTTTGGTGTAAGCTTATTCAAAATGTTAAGTTCACTTGATGGTTGCTCTATATTCCTGCTTTACTGGATTACTATATCATGGTTGACTAACATGCATTGCAACCAAAGATATGATCCGTTTATCAACTTTAGTTCGATTATTCTGGAAAGTGTTTTAAAAGATTGATTATTCTGGAAAGTGTTTTTGAAGTAAAATCTTTAATGTATGAGACTACTCATAGGGTGTGCGTCCATAAAATCACTAAGAAAATAAAACCTAATATGCATTGTAGTGGACCCCAACCCTCACAACCAGCAAGATATAAACCAATAATGTAAAAACAGGGGACCTATTAACAGAATGAAGAATACAAGACACCCCAACAATTAAAAGACACAAGAAAACTAATCCCCTATTAGGACACTTCTACTCTAGCTTTCTGAGAGAGTAGTCTCTCCCAAAAATCCAACTTAAACTCTTTGCCTAGAACTACTGAATTACACTTTTAAAAAGACTCCCTCAAAAAAAAAAAAAAAGAGTTGTAGTACTGTTGGTTAGTTATAACCAATCTTTTAGCAACCCGTAATATTAGAGTTCCAACACATTGCTTGCCATATTGTGACGTTGCAGGAAGTCATGCGAGATCCGCATATTGCCGCAGATGGTTTCACTTATGAAGCTGAAGCTATACGAGGACGGCTGCATAGTGGTCACAACACTTCTCCGATGATCAGTGCAAAGCTTGAACATAGTGTTCTTGTACCAAACCATGCTCTTCGCTCTGCAATCCAGGACTGGCTTCAAAATCACTGAACAAGTTTTGTCTTCCCACTTCAACTAAATTGTAGATCTACCTTTTGTTTATAGTTTATACGTTGTACCAGTTTTTAGGGAAAGAGTTACGGTACATGATTTCCTCTCATCAATTTTGTTCGACGTATCTTTCAAAATGTTGAACACGTTCCAAAGCTGTCCTCTTGTATAGATTAGACTATGATTTGTTTAGGTATCTTCAGTCATTGTAAAAAGTAGCATATTTGTTTAAATAGTATATATATATATATACATAATGTATCATAAAAGTTATTCGTCTAAAGATCTTTTACTCTGCAAATGAAGTTTCTCCTTTCTGATATGACCTTAAAAACGATTTTAAACTGGGAGGAAAGAAACAGTTTCATGGAGTACCAAGGCAATGATGGGTGTAGACACTATATTGATAGGAACCCAAAATGAGGAATCAGCACAGAACCAAGAAAATGGAGATTAAGCCAAGAACAGTTAACAGAAACAAAGTAAGAAAGATTACACACAGATAATTCTCCCCTAGAGCTAGCTCCTACATAATAACTCTTAAGAGGTATTTTGTCCCAAGGCAGCACAATGCTCTTACCCCAAGACTTTTGATACAATATTCTTTACTACCTCCCCATACTTGCCCCTATACTATATATATAATAGACTGCCTTGCCACCTCACTCCTTTAAAATATTATTCTGTCCACATATCTCACATACCCACTACTCTAGTACAGCAGCACACACACATATTACTAACGCACACACGCCACAGTATACATACTTTTACCCTCCTAAAATATCCTAAATACCCCTGTAAATAAACACAATTACCCAATACCTATCATTCCTAACATTTGTTGAAGCTTTTTTTTCTTAACTTCTGAAAATTCCGTATGAAATTTTAAAAGGAGAATTTCCAAAAATTAAATGAATTTTTAGTTTTGAAAAGATTGGCAATTTTTCTAAATTTAGCATAGAGATGGATGTAGACACAGTATTTTGTCCGAGCATTTTTCTGAACTTGTGAAAATTCTAGCTGAAATTTGAAAATGAGAGTTCTCAAATTAAATGAATTTTTAGTTTTGAAAGATTGGGCAATTTTCCTAATTTTGTGTTATTTGGATTTTTGCAATATACACAAAATTCGATTCAAAAGTCCTTAGAGAATTTATTTTGATAAGAAATTAAATTTAAAAAAAAAAGCAAAGCAAATTATTTAACTCAAAAATTTTTAAAAAAATGATGCAAAAAGTAAAAAATTAAGAATATAAAAATTAGAAATAAAAATAAAAAAACAATTAAAGCAAATAAGGTGTCTATGTTCGTTTGTTTGAGTCTCTCGTCTCTCTCAAGATATAGCCAAGCTTCCCTTTCTTATTTACTCAACGTCCCCCCACCCACCCACCCATGAGTGCGGCATCCAACAGTGCCTGATTGGATCGAGATTATCTAATAATTTAAATTAGGGCTAGAGGAAAGACGCACTGTTCTCTGTTCACCCATCTCTTTCGATTGTCTGCGAGAATCTTTGCGTAGTGTGGAGTTTTATTAATGAAACTCTACATTGACATATTTTTATTATTTTTAAATGAAACTTGACGTGAATCATATTGAGTTTTATTGTTTTATTTTTTTTAAAAAAATTGCTTTGAAACTTGGCGTATCCCACACTAAGTTTTAGTAAAATGTTTTTTTAAAAAAAAAAAATAAAAAGTTGATTGATATGACGTAAAGTGTAATATATGGATAAATATTTTTAGAAGAATAGCATTTGCCTATTTTTTTTTTTAAAATCGTAATATATCTCTGAATTAATTTACATAAATGTATATATACATTAAATTAAAAATTATTAAACAGTTTTTAATTCTTAATTTTATTAAAAATAAATAATTTTTTATTTCTTATTTAATTGTTATTAATTTTGTCTTATTAATTATAAACTTAATTTTTTTCAAAATTTTATTTGATTTATGGCAACACATCTGTTTATTAGTATATGGTTTAAGACATTTTACAATTCGAATTAAAAGAGACTTTTTTTTCTTTTTTATACGTGTCAAATACTATGATTTTTTTTTACATTATATATATAGGAATTGTTTTTTGACTGATAGAGGTTACAGCCTAGAACCCTGTAGATGTACTCATTCGATAGATATGACATTCCCTTCATGTAGGCACCAATATTACATTTTAGGGGAAAATGATATTTTAATATTTTATGTTTATTTTAAATTTTATTTTATCTTTAATTTTCAAAAGTTTTATTTTAATTTTTTATATTTCAAAAATTTATTATTTTTGTCTCATTTCATTACAATTGTTAATTTATCTAACAAAAATAATACGTCATCTTTCAAATACTAACATGATCTATTTATATAAATTCTAATTGTATATTAGTATCATATATATAATTTTCAAAACGTCTAAAATGCTCTTATAGTATTATAAAGGAGGAAGCATAGGAGCAATTTGGATATTTTTAAATTTATATATCGAACATTAATATTTAATTAACAACTATGTAAATAGACTATATTAATATTTAAAAAATAACATATCTGTTACATAAATTAATAATTTCAACAAAAAAAATTAAAATAATAAAATTTTAAAGTATAAAAGTCTAATTTTATAAAGGCCCAGTCTTCTGCAAGGTTCGCGCCCACAAGGTTTCTTTTGTTCGCCAAGTCCTTCATGAGCAATGCTTTGTTCATGTTACTTTGTTTATATATCGAGAAATTTTGGTTAAATTTCTTTTCATTTCAAACAAAAAATCTAAAGTATATTATTTTGATTTTAAGAGAAGAAAATATAATTTTATAAAATAAAAAGAATGGTTGTTACTACGATAAAGTAATATTGACTTCTTATTTTCTATTAAAATATATTGATATAATGATAAATTTGTCTATCAAAATGAATTTTATTTCCAGCTTAAGTTTATCTTCAATAAAAGTTTGATGATTCGATATATTTATCATAAAAAAATAATTTTGTTTCTAAATAAAAAATGATTATTTTATAAATGTGAGGGTATTTAGGTTAAAATGAATTTAATTTAAGGGCATCTTTCAATTTCAGACGAGAAGAAATTTTATATAATAGAAGTGTCACGTCCCAAAATCTGAGCACGTGACCGGCACGAAAAGTGAATTTCATTTCACCTCCGTAAGCCTATCTTTCTCTTAAGAATCATACCATTTTTTTTTATGCAACCAAACCGAGTTCTCTATACACACTACAGTCATTCACATTACATCACTGAACGAACCTACCCGATTACAGAGATTTCTAGATTTATACAACTTAGAATAAGACTTAATTATTATACCTTTATCTTGAACAAATGAAAAAGTAATCATGGGCTAAAGATCCATAATTCCTTGTACAGATGTTTACCTTCAGCTGTCAACTCTGAAAAAAATGTTAATAAGAGGGGTATGAACAAACCACGTGCCCAGTGAGCAGACAACACAACACTATGACAAAAAAATATCATGCATCATAATGATAATATGCAGCAATCATACGTAATCGATCATAATATAATATAATATAATTCATAATACTTCACAACAATATCCAAGTAAAACAAATACATTTCAACATAATTCAAATAATTCATAACAGCAAACAGTGAAATCAATTTCACACATTTCCCGTACCAACAGGGTTGTCCAGGATACCTCTGGATAATTACCCGCGGCCCCCGCCGCATCCACCCTTATCGCTCCATATATATTCTCCACCCTTGTAGCTTCATGTAGATTTCTCCATGGAGTGCACCACCATGTCTTTCCTTTCTAGTCAAACACAATCACAATCACATCTAAGAGCATCATCAATCAAAATCATGAGCCACATACACAACTCAGTCATTTACAATTCAAGTCACAACATAAACAATATTGTTCCAGCAACATAGCATGTATGCAACATAATCCATAATATAGATCAATTATTCAACAATAACATATTTCAACTATCCGCATATGGATGAACTCAATAATCAGAGTATGACACATTTCAACTCAGTTCACATGCCATTCACAATCCATCATATAACCTCCATTCATGAGAAAATAAGAATCACCAGGCAAGTTCCACAATTGTTTATGTCTCATCATCCTATTCAAACACAATATAATTTAAACATATAAATATATATATTTGAGTCATCATCCTCTTCAAACTTGGATATACAACATATTTTCACTATAATGCATAAAGTCCATAACAACGATATTTAATCATAGCAAGCATTAACCCACTCACCTGGATTTCATGCTCTCAGCACTTCCACCTTGCACCTTGACCATTCCTATTGTAACCAGATAAAAACCATCAGGGTTACGAAATAGAGAAATTTCTTACCATTATTCCCGACCTTCACTCACTTCTCAAATCATAACTCCTAACTGGTAATGAATATCCAGATGAAACTTATACCATTAGAAACTAGACTCAAACAGTTTTTCAACGATATTTAAAAAAAAAAAAAACTGATGCTACAGTAACGGTCAACGGTCAACGTAGCTACAGTAACTTTGACCGAGTCAACGCTACATTAGCCGAGAAAATCTGGAAAAATTTTCTCGATGAACAGTAATTTCTGGGGAAAATTTTCGAATGTTCTTCGTGTTTTTCATCCAAAAATCCTAAAATCATATCTAAAACAACATTTCTTTTGATTTCTTCCATGGGTTTTCATCCTTAATGTCTAAGGAGTGTTTTAACACCAAAACCCCCAATTTCTACCAACAATCCAAGCTCAAATCTCAAATTTTCATCAAGAACACTAACTTTTTTCAAATATCCAAATTCTACGAATTTCTCCTAGTTTTCTCCAAATTTCTTGTTCTAATAACATTATAAACCACCTAAGAATGTTTTAGATTAACATCCACACTTAAATTCATCCATTAAAATATTCTACAAAAATTTTGCAAAATGATAACCAAGGATTTGATCTTGTAATAAGAGGAGGAAGAAGAAGAACATCAACTTACCAATCCTCCTAACTTTCATGGCTTCCTTCCCCAAGCAAAAATTGCATGAATGATTGATGAAGAAATTCCTTTGCAAGCATAATCGAGAGAGAGAGAGAAAGTGAGGAAGCATACGAGAGAAATGAGAGAAAGAAAAGAATAAGAGAGAAATGTATACGCGTGGGCCCCACCAATTTCTTTTTCGATAAAATCGCTCATAGCCACCCTAGCTTATAAGATTTGTTCACTTTAATCCCTCTCGATGTCTCAAATACCACTTTAACCTCGAATCCATCATCTTTTCGGTACCGGACTCATAATTCATTCTCATAAGCTTTATTCTTCCTCTCAGGTTCCTATTTGGTCATTTCTCAAAAGTAATCCATATTTTCTTTTCTTTTCACTTTAGTCCTTGAGAATTTGTAAAAATTTCCTAAATTAAAAATTAAAATTTCTATTCCCACATTTTCTTCACTAATTCAAAAAACAAATTTTTCACGTAATTAAATTTTTCACTAAACTTCAAATTAGACTTTAAATATTTATATAAATTTTTGGGATATTACAAGAAGAGAAGGCAATGTAATCAAGATCAGACACTAAAGGAGAGAATAATCACACGAAACCAATAGAAATAAAATGATCAGAAAATAAAAACATTCATATCAGGAAAAAAAATTAAAACCTAAAAGTCACAAAAATTTTCACATGATAATTATGCTTCCATTATTTTCTCTAGTTTTCTCCTCTTTCTGATATCTTACTTGTTGCTTCTACACAACTTTCAGTATAAGGAGCCAAGTTATTGAAGAAAGCTACTCCCCTTAGACGAGGGATCTTTCCTGATTAATAAACACAGTGTCTCTAGACACCTAAAGTTGTTCAACAAATAAGGGGGGTCTTCTCCTCTCAACAAGAAAAGTATTCCTAGGCATCTCAATGAGGTCCCTAACTTAACAGTAAACAACTTATTCTCCTCGCATAAAAGGGGTCCTCTTAGCATCATTCAAAAAGGAGCACTCCCTAACTTCATCCAAAAGGAAGCGTCCTTGACATCATCCAAAGAGGAGCTTCTCCATGACATCCAAGCGAGCACTAATGGAACACCTTAATTGATTCAAGAGAAAACATTAAGGAAGAGCAAAGGTCCTTCTCTCTTCAAGAACATCTAGTGAATCCGTCCATCAGACAACAAACATACATAGACGTTAGCTTAAGGTAAGTGTGCCAAGTATGTCAAACCTTCCTAAAACCACGTACTACAACACTGAGGCACCTTTGACACTTGACCTCCCCCAATGACATTTTATTGAGCAAAGTGCTTCAGAATACTTAGTAAATTCGTTTGTTGGACAGTGAACTAAGTACCTTACTCTCTACCTCCTAACAAGCTTGAGGTACAAGAGAGTATGATGAGGATGGCCCCACTCTTAGAGTCAACACAGTTTTGACCTAAGAAGCATCATGCTAAGGCCACCTTGACTTCGTGAGTAACATTATATCATAATTGATAGATGCATAACCATTTATGTACACATATATCGGTCCCCCCTTTGCACTCAATGATTATTCGTGGCACAGAACAATTCCCCCCTTATCTTACTCATCATGTACATGGCATTAGGAGACTTCGGCGATGACCAACATCCATCCTTATCCTACAATAAGATCCCCTATGGCAATACAAATACCAATGAAAATTTACATACCATATCTATGCATATTCATAATGAGAACATCACATATCTATCACATAAAGTCAACACCAACCAATTGGCAACAGAGGAAAAATCACCATTACATATATAAAGCTTCTATAGAGAAATCAATAATGAATACAGAGAAATACATAACAATTTTTTGAGGAGTGGAAAAACTTCCATCATGTAACGTAAGCATAATCAAGAGTAGAGATTGCTCTCACCTTGGCTTGAGTTCCCTTACCAATTTACTTATTTAAGTGAAGGTTAGAAAGGGGACAAGACTTCACCAAGTTACCTAGAAATTAAGAGGCAAGGGAAATGATCAATTTTCACATTTTTAAAGGAAGGCATAGGTGGTGGTGCCCATGGAGCCACAAGGACCCCATGGCTTGCCCTCAGGATGGGGAGCCCATGGTGCCCTGAGGAAGTACTCTCGGGTTGGAAAAATTCTGTGGCGCCCATGTTGGTGCCCCAAGTGCCACCAAGCAGCCCTCTCAGTTTGATGCCCAGCCCATGGCTGGGCAGCCATGGGATTGTTTGAAATTTCTCCCAAAAAAGAGTCTCAACTCCTCCTTTCAATTCCAATGCTTCCAAGGGTACTTTGAGGGTGAAATGGGGTGCTTAAAGGTCATATAAATCAGTCCCAACACATCATAGGTTCATCTGCTTGATCAAGATTTTTCATCACAATATTTTAACTTTTCTAATAATAACATCATCAATTCATCATTTAACCACAAGAGTTCTTGAAGCAATTGTGAAACCAAAAACTTAAACAAAAATGGTCTAAATCTTTGCCTTATTCTATCGTCAATGCCCCTTGCAAGGCTTCAAGAAAAAGAAACTCTCTTGGGTTTCCAAATACATACACAAGAGAAAGAAGAAGAGGATAGAGATGGGATCTTACCTTTACTTGAAGACCCTCAAAGGAGTTAAGAAGATGATTGGAGGATTGAGTGAGCTGCTAACCATGGGTGTGTATGTGTGTGTCAGCTAAGTGGGAAGAGTGAACAGGAGTGAGATGAAGAAGGGGATAGTGTGAGAGAAAAAAAAAAGAAAAGACTGAGTGTGGTTTCTTATAAATTAATTGGTGGGAAAAATGACTCAATTGCCCTTGGGTTCTTTTAGAATTAAAGACTTAGCCCCTCATGGGTATTACTATAAGGTTTCTCTCACTATAATAGAAATGATGTGTTCCAAAGAGATTTTCCATCACATATTTCACATCTCCCACTATTATGCATGTTTTCAAATGATCCACTCATAAATTTTCAATTTAGTACTTTATGGACCTCAAATTAATACTTTTTTTAAAAATTAAGACACACATCTACGGAGTCAAGCTATTGAACAACCACACACATCATACTAATTAACACAAGCCACATAAATAAACTCATTAGGCCAAATAAAATAATTGAGGAACCATAATTAAGTAGAAACTTGAAATTTAAACAAATGTAATGCTCACCTACCAAAACAACAACAAGGGTATTACAAAGTGCTAATAACAAATCTCTTGAAAATCAGGTCCTCATCCCAACTGAAATCTCAAATGACATCCTTCAGCAGCGGCACTAATTGAACGGTGTCATTTGCATTATCAATAAAGCTTGTAAAGTGAATGCACTTAGAGTGGTTATTGATTGAGTGGGCACCCATCTTGGATAGAAGAGGCCTTATATTTAACCTTGCAACCATCCTGTGGGGAATGAGGTTGACTACATACCTGGGAATCAAACGAAGAAAGAGTCTGGCCACCAACAAGGATTGAATGGCATGTAGCTAAAGGCCTTCGGAGTATGTGATGAAGTACAACATTAGGAATAAGTTCCTTGAGGTTAAGAGGGAGTATGTGGTTGACCTTGACTTCAAGCTTCCCTATCCATAGTGGATAGTAGCGGAGCTGTACCCCACAGGATATCAACCCCCATAGCTTCGTAAGTTTGATGGTCAATGTGGAAATGCTAAGAAGCACGTGATGTGGTTCAACGATGATTTAGGCATCTTCAAATAGAATAAAGAGTTGCGCTTGAGGGAGTTCTTTAAGTCCCTCATTGGGAAGGCGTATACCTAGTATACCAAGATGATCATGAAGTCCATCCATTCCTAAGAGGAGATGACAATTGCTTTTTTGTGGATAGTTCTCCGAGTCTTGCACTATAGTTCATATTGTGGACTTGGGAAGGATTAGGTAGCAACTTGGAGAAAACACCATCTAATTCATCAAAAGTCATCCAGGCTTGGTGTTGGAGTGCAAGGAGTCTATGCCTGAGGTGGATTTGGTGCATGGTTATGTCACCAACATGGATGATTTGTGAGGCTTTTCTTAGAGCAAGCTAAGATACCTACTTTCACAAAGCTTATCAATAGGGCTTAACGGATAGTGTTGTCAATACGTAAGGCTAACAAGCAGACAAAGAGGCCTAGAGAGGAAGGAGTATCCCTCATGCTAGTAGCAGTTATGGAGGAGGCCCGATCTCAGGCCTTTAATGAGCCAATTAACAAGCGACAATACAGTAGGGTGCCCCCACCTACTAATTACAAAGCTAATGAAGGATTCAAGCCGCCATCATGGAGAGAAAGTTTGCCACCACCTTACCCTTGCCCCATGGAGGATGTGTACACCTTATTGGAGATATAGATAAGAGATGGCGAAATAGAGTTGCCCGAGGTCAAGTACTAGGTCACTGAGCCATATAGAAAAAATGTTTTCTTTTGCAAATTCCACCAAAGTACTATTCATTCCTTTGAAAACTACTATCAATTGAGGCAAATCTTCCAATAGCGATATAAGAATAGGGAGTTTGAGCTAGCCATCCATGTGAAAAGTCACTAGTTGCCTATACACGCTATCTTAGAGGCAAGGCCACTGTATATTGAGGTAGTCAGAGAGATTCAATAGTGGAGCATGAAGAAGAAAACGATCATGTCATTGTGGCTAAGGGACTAATGAAGTCTAGAAACTTCAAGGTCTTCTTCAATCTTTTGGAGTTTGATGAGGAAGCAAAGGTGCGAGCCACCCTTTCCATAGCAAAGATAGTTGGAGAAGCGAAGGAGTCTAAGGTTGTAGAGGATAAAGTAAATCGTGACCTTATCATCATTGCTAAGGGGTTAGAAAAATATGTTAATTTCAAGGCATTCTTCAAGCTCTTGGAGTTTAATGAGGAAATAAAGTATCAAGCTACTCTGGCCATAGCAAAAATAGCCTAGGATGTTGAAAGCAACTACTACAATGATAAAGCTAGCAATGTCCCCATGATGAAGACCTGAGTAAACTCAAGACAATTTGTTTTAGTAGTAGTTATGTCATATGAAGGCTTAGTTTTCATTTTTAATTTCCATCATGTTAGTAGCTTTACAACATTTTCTAAATGCTATTTTATCCAGTAAAGTTTTTTATTTCAAATTAATGTGTCAAATGTCCATTTTATCAAAGTTAAGACTTTGAAGAGAGAGAGAGAGAGAGAGAGAGAGAGAAGAAAAGAGAAGAGAAGAGAATTTGTATGTGCCCATTTAGGAACCTTCTATTAAAGATTTTGAGAAACGATGAAACAAAGTGTCTCATACACAGAAAAAAAAAATTGTAAGCATTAGCCAATTCCTTTAAAACATTTAGTTTCTTATTCGAAAGTCACTTCTGACGGTTAAATACCTTTCAAAATGCTTAAGTAAATATGTTCTTTGAATAGAAAACATAAGTCAACATTCTTTTCTTTAAAGATGAGGTTACAAAGAGTGTGCGATCTTAAGGCTTAGTGTAGAAGCTGATTTGAGAATAATAAGTTGTCATACTTTGCCTTTAAGAAAAGGTTAAAGAGAGTGTGATACTTCACAGCTTATCATAGAACCGATGTAATATCCCAAATTTAATTACCTTAGAAAATGAGGCTAAATAAATAAATGAGCAAGAAAGTAAGGAGAAAATAGTTATAAAAAAAATTTTGAGAGATATGAATATAATTTATTTCATTAGTCTAGGGACCTAATTGAAAAGAATAAAAGGAATATGAGGTCTTTTTTTATTATAACCAAAGAAAAGAAAAATATAAATATTCATGTTACACATGGAAGATATGAACGGCAAGGAAGAAAGAATTGGGAGATAAGGACGAAAAAAAGACATGATTATGAAATGTTAAATAAAGCGAAGTAATAAAATAAAAGAGAAAGTGATGTGTGTGAGGTGTGTGTGTATATGTGGACGGAAGAGAGAAAAAGAAAGAGAGGTAATGATGAAATAAAATAAAAGACAAAAAAAATCATGTGGGGTAATGAGGAAAAGTTAAAGGATAAATATGTGTGTGTGTGTGTGTGTGTGTGTGTGTGTGTGTGTGTGTGTGTGTGTGTGTGTGTGTGTGTGTGTGTGTGTGTGTGTGTGTGTGTGTTATGGGAGTGCACGGTGGGAAGGAAAAAGAAAGAGAAAACAAGAGAAAAAGAGAGGAACAGACGAAAATAGAAAAGAAAGAAGAAGAAGAGAGAAGAGTATGTGAAAGATTAGAGGAAGAAGAGATTTAGATCCATATTTGAGGCTCGTTTTTCATAAGATAGTTAGTCTTTTATAAAAGCATGTCTATTTATATTGTTATTCTTCTATAAAAGTTTGTCGATTTATGACTTATGATATTCATGTGGATAATTAGTTTTTATTGAATTTTTATTATAAATCTTGTTTTACAGTAGTGAACAAGAGAGATTTAATTATTATTAGTATGATATTATGCTTTTATGGCTGAAATGATCTACTTATATGTTTGATGAAATTAACTAGCTACTGAAATATTTTATATCTCACTTTTAAAAAATTGATCATTTTAGGAAAAAAGCAAAAGAGAAGGCTTCGATGATATTAATAATGAGATTGAAGTATAAAAATATATTTTATAGTAGTTTATAATACAAAGATATAAAGAGAATAACAAAAAATTATGTAAATTATTTTTTTGTATATATTCAAGCTCAGACATAGTTAATGAGAATTTTGTCTATTTTTTTGTAAGGTTACTATTTACATAAATAGTAAAATTCATGAATAGTGAAATTCATAATTATTTGAAAAGAATTTATTTAGAAATTATTTAATAAACCAATTTAGAGAAGAAGTATTATTTTTAAAGGAAATAATAAAGCAGAATGTTACAAAATAGTATCAAAGGGAAGGTCCTGCCATATTATGGAAAGGAAAACACTTACATGTAATTGTTTGATTTGTTAAAAGAATCGTTTTTATGATGTTTGTGTTTGAGTTGCTGCAAATGTTTGTTGTAATTAAGTGAGATTTAGAAGAATATCTTAGTAAAAGTAAGTCATACAGAGAATTGATTAAAGATGAATAAAGGCATAGAAGGTATCCTTTGATGAATAAAGGAAATAATGAAATCTTATTTGTAATGTATGTCTAGCCAGTATATTTTACAGATAGGAAATCATTATAGTCTAAATTCATAAAAAAGAAAGTTATGCTGAAGTTGAATTAGAATTCACTTTGAGTGTGATAATCTAGATAAACATATAAGAGATATTTATCTCTAGAAAAGCAAGTACCTAGTGAAGTGTATATTTGAATTATAAATAAAGCTTATATTTTCTATGATTATATGAATTATCCATGTACTTGTTATCTCTCTAAAAGTATTCTTAAAGATGAAATTTTACAAAAATGATATGAAATTCTTATTCTATGCCATATTTATGATTATATATGTTATTAGTATGAACATATCTATGTTTATGTAATAATTCTTAATTCTACAGAGAGAATTTGAGTTAGAAGAAAATATGTATGATTAGATGTATTATGAAACAAGTGAAGATATGTTTCATAATAGAAATTAAATTTTATAATAAAATAAAATTAGAACAAAAAAAAAAATTTTACCATGATGTGTTCATAATAGTAGCTTTAGTTCCTATGAAATTGGAATTAAGGTTAAAGTAGACATTATGTAATGTATAAATATATAAAGAATTATAAATCAAGTAGAGCTTTATTTTACAAGAAGAATAGAGAAAATGTTAGAAAGACTTACTTCATAGTAAGACCTTTAGCAAGAACTTCTCATAGAAAAACTCTTTCATGAATATGTGAGAATGTATTTTTTTTATGTAAATAGTGCATTATAAACCCTTGAATTGGGTAGAGTTATAATGCATTATTGACCCAAAAGAAAAGGATAAGACCCAAGAAATCTAATGCATGGATGGTTGAAGGCAAGACCCATGAAATCTAATGTATGGATGGTTGAGGGTATGACCTAAGAAATCTGATGCATGGATAGTTGAGGGCAAGACCAAAAAATCTGATGCAATATAAGGTGAGAGATTAATTACCCAACAGACCTGAATATACCAATTAGTAAATCTATGGATAAACATTCCTAAGGATGAACATTGGGGAGCGTAAACCTATTGAGCATCAACAAATTTTGAGCTTAATATGGTTGTGAGAACGTAAGCTCATATGATTTTCAAAACTGAAAAAAAAAAAAGTTGGTGTTTATATATATAGATACATTGAATGTATTGAATTGAAAAATACTTGTTGACTGAATTAGCATTGGGATATTGGTACTTGTGATATTTTCATGCACGTCGTGATTGCAATTTACATATGTGTATATATATATTAACTTGAATTTTGGGGACAAAATTCATTTTAAGGGGGAGAGAATGTAATATCCCAAATTTATTTACCTTAGAAAATGAGGCTAAATAAATAAATGAACAAGTAAGTAAGGAGAAAATAGTTATAAAGAAATTTTTGATAATTTATTTTATTAGTCTAAGGACCTAATTGAAAAGAATAAAAGGAATATGAGGTCTTTTTTATAATAACCAAAGAAAAGAAAAATATAAATATTCATGCTACACATAGAAGAAATGAAAGGCAAGGAGGAAGGAATTGGGAGATAATGACGAAAATGAGACATGATTATGAAATGTTAGGTAAAGAGAAGTAATAAAATAAAAGAGAAAGTGATGTGTGTGAGGTGTGTGTGTATATGTGGACAGAATAGAGGAAAATAGGGAGAGATAATGATAAAATAAAATAAAAGACAGAAAAAAATCATGTGGGGTAATGAGGAAAAGTTAAAGGATATATATATATATATATATATATATGTGTATGTATGTATGTATGTATGTATGAATGTGTTATGGGAGTGCACGATGGGAAGGAAAAAGAAAAAGAAAACAAGAGAGAGAGAAAGAGAAAAGAGAGAGGAAGAGACGAAAATAGAAAAGAAAGAAGAAGAAGAGAGAAGAGTATGAGAAAGATTAGAGGAAGAAGAGATTTAGATTCATATTTAAAGTTTGTTCTTCATAAGGTAGTTAATCTTCTATAAAAGCATGTCTATTTATGATTTATGATATTCATATGAATAATTAGTTTTTATTGAATTTTTATTATAAATCTTGTTCTACAGTTGTGAACAAGAGAGATTTAATTATTATTAGTGTGATGTTATGCTTTTATGGCTAAAATGATCTACTTATATGTTTGATCAAATTAACTAGCTACTGAGATATTTTATATCTCACTTTTAGAAATTGATCATTTCAAGAAAAAGACAAAAGGGAAGGTTTCGATTATATTAATGATGAGATTGAAGTATAGAAATATATTTTATGGTAGTTACAAAGATGTAAAGAGAATAGCAAAAAAAATATGTAAATTATTTTTTTGTATATATTCAAACTCAGATATAATTAGTGAGAATCTTGTCTGTTTTTTTGTAAGGTTACTATTTATGTGAATAATGAAATTTGTGAATAGTGAAATTCATAATTATTTGAAAGGAATTTATTTAGAAATTATTTAATAAACCGATTTAAAGAAGAAGTATTATTTTTAAAGGAAATAATAAAGCGAGATGTTACAACCGACTCAAAAAAAAAAAAGAAAAAAGGTTGACATACTCTGCCTTTAAGAAAAGCTTAAAGAGAGCGTGATGCTTCAAGGCATAGAGAAGCTGACTTGAAAAGAAAAAAGTTATCAAGTTTTGATGTTTAAAGGAGTACCTTGGTAGAATTGAAGTAAGGGGTCTTCGTCGCCCTTGGTAAGTTAGATAGGGATTTATTTCTTAATAAAATAAGTTTATTGTTTTTATTAAGATCACTTTTATTTTTGACCTGTTGATTTGGCTCACATTACCTCTTCAGTAAATTGTCATACCCATGATTGCAACATTCTCTGTCTTAATGCCACATGACACCCATGACGTCACGCTTCTGTGAATTTAGCCACTTTTCAAGGACATAGCCACATTTGTAGAACATAATTGTTAGATCATTTAACTGACAGGCCAAATCCTCTCTTGTAAATACCCCCACCCCAAATCATTCACAAGGGACAGATGCTAGCACACTAAAACCCTAACAACTTTCATTTGCAACATGTTTTTCAAAACGATTGAGCTACTAAAAATAAATTTTTATTTTATTAAGTTATATTCTCTATTGTATTGTCTAATACTTATATAGTGTGCTCTACTTTTATTCTATCAAGAATTCTCAAAAATTGGTTCCATCTATAGCTAAGCCCTGGTTTCCTCCGAAGATCTCGAACAAATATCATGAAATAAGTCATAATGACCATAATGAAAAGTAGTGCGATCAAATCAATGCAGTGAAGAACTGTGACAAGTGGCATCCAGCGACGACCTAAGTACACTCTTAAATAATATATATATAGGACAGCTATAAGGACTGGATCCGCATAGCAAATTAATTTGGCATCTGCTTTACTTTTGAACACCATTAAGATTGTAGATAGGAAACGAAAAGTCCAGGTAAAATATTACGACGAGACTCGGTATTCCCATAGATGATGATATTAGAATCTCCACGATGTGAAATAAGTGTTGAAGCTTGAAATACAAGCTCCGTTTGACATTCACGTATAAGCAATACGGTATGAAGAAGATATATTATTAAATGTTAAAATATAGACTCCAAAAACAGCATTGGAAAGAAAAGTTGGAGCAGTAAAAAACAGAAAGAGCTGACGAAGATTGAAGAGAAGAGATGTATATACCTGAAATTAAGTAATTCTGAAATCTATGGTGAATGCATTGAACTGGGTTCATGAAGTTATGTTGATTTTCCATGGATCCAATTCACTTCACAAATTAATGGTTGGCTTCGATCATCAATCCCTTCTTGGCCTTCATACATATGTATGTATGTATGATAATGAGATTTTTCAATTGATTGATAAGTATTATAAAAACCTATATTTAAGTAACATATATGTCACATCCCAAAAATTGAGCATGTGAAAAGATACTACTCATTTGATATAATTCTCAAACATACGTTATATGCATATATTCTGTAAGGTTTTACATTCAACCTTAATCATTCATTCCACACTACAGAATTATATTCATCTGATAAGCAAATATAGACATACATAGTCTGATATTTCTATCTCATCGCAAGCCTAGGAGACCTATAGAAAATACAGAGCTTTTCTAATATCCACATTAATAAGTACTGGTGTCCCACCAGACAGAAATAGAAAATAAACCCAAGAGGCTTCTAATCTCCAAACGGATACTCTTGTTCTTTATTTTCTGTATCTGAAAAAAATAATCATAGGGAGTGTGAATTTATTTAAAAACTCAGTAAGTAAATAACTGTACTATATAAAATATCAAAAGTACAAATACCACATTTACTCATATAATTAATTATCTTATACATCGAGTAGTATGGGACTCTAACCCTTTCAAACTCATGAATAAGATTTCATAGATATACACCGAGTAGTATGGGACTCTAACCCTTTCAAACTCGTGAATAAGATCTCATAGGTATACGCCGAGTAGTATGGGACTTTAACCCTTTCAACTCGTGTATATGTTTCATAGATATGCACTGAGTAGTATGGGACTTTAACCCTTTCAAACTCGTGTATTAGATCCCGTAGATCTTTACTCATTAATAAAATAGTTAGAATTCATCACATAGTACAATTGTCATGAGATAAATAATTTCTTCATACTCTTATTTCTACTGATCATCATATACTCCCATATGAAAAATTAATTGCTTATTATCCAAATAATATTGTAAATGGGACTTATATTGTACTTTGACTAGTAATATCAAATTAGCTGAGCAAGGTTATTCACTCACCTTGATTTTTGTCCAAGTTTACCTTGTTCCACACTAGAATTTGTGTAGGAAAATTTCCTAGTAAAATATATTACAAGGAATCATAAGAAAGGAAACAAAATCACGAAAATACGTAAAATTTTCTGACTGCTACAGTAACGGGTTGCTACAGTACGGTTTGCTACAGTAACAGTTTGCTACAGTGTCGGTTCGCTACAGTGCCGGTTCACTACAGTAACGTTGACTGCTACAGTACCATTGACTGCCGACACTACAGTAACTGCTACAGTACCGAAGAAAATTTTCCAGATTTTTTCCCGAAATTTCTGGTCGCTACAGTAACTCGGTTTTGCATAATTTCTAACAATTTCATCCTTTCCTTTCTTGTTTCAAAACCGGAATTTCAACTCTTTTAACCGATTATAACTCAAATATAACTTCTAAAACAACTGAAATTCATGAATTATCATTAAAATCTTCAAGAACAAAACCTCCTCTGATCTTCTACATAAACTGAAATTTAAGGAAAATAATCGGATTAAAGCTTACCTTTGATCCTTACAAAGCTTTTGAACCGAACAAATAGTCTAACTTCTGAAGATCAAGGAAAGGATTTGAGAAGAAAATGAAGAACTGAGAGAGAAATCTTTTCTGCTTCCTTCGGCTGAGTGAAAAAGTGAGGGTTACTATTGAAACTTTATATTAAATATTTCTAATGGGTTATTCAATAACCCATGGGTATCCATAACCCAACATCCAAACCCATCCAGTCAATTTACAATAAATGGATTAATTGACCATTCTGAAACCACTTTTCCATGAATTTCACCATTCTTAGAATATATCCCTCATTGTGCAAATATTTAGTCCAGTCATTTAACTCAATTTTCATAAATAATATTCAAAGAGAACAATTAAATATGAAAATTAAAAATGACCAAAATCAATAACTAAAGTAACGTTGTAGAATTCTAAAATACTCTTAAGCGAATTATATTCTGAAATTAACGGGTATTACATTCTACCCCCCTTAAAAGAATTCGGTCCTCCGAATTAAAATCTTACCTCAAGTTTCAAATAAATGTGGATAGTTTTTCCACATCTCATCTTCTGCTTCCCACGTAGCTTCCTCGCGAGAATGATTTCTCCAAAGAACCTTGACAGTAGGAATTTCTTTGGTACGCAATTTCTTGACTTTTCTATCAAGGATAGCTACTGGTACCTCTTCGTAGGTGAGAGTTTCATCAAAATGAACTTCTTGGGGTTGAATGACATGAGAAGGATCAGGAAGATACTTCCGTAGCATGGACACATGAAATATTGGATGAACTCCCTCTAGGTTGGAAGGTAGGTCTAGGCGATATGCCACATTACCCACTCTGTCCACAACCTCATATGGGCCAACATACCTCGGACTAAGCTTTCCTTTCTTCCCGAATCTCATTACTCCTTTCATAGGTGAGATTCGTAAGAAAACCATATCACCTATTGCAAATTCAAGGTCACGTCGTCGGTTGTCCGCATAAGACTTCTGTCTACTCTGAGCAGTTAACAACTTCTCTCTGATCAGTTTAACTTTATTTATATCTTCCTGTATCATCTCAGGTCCAAATATTTTAGTTTCACCAAGTTCAAACCAACCTATAGGAGATCGACACCGTCTCCCATACAAAGCCTCAAAAGGTGCCATCTGAATACTGGCTTGGTAACTGTTATTATAAGCAAATTCAATAAGAGACAAATGATCTTCCCAACTTCCACTGAAATCCATCACACAAGCTCTTAGCATATCCTCTAAAGTCTGAATTGTCCTTTCGGACTGTCCATCAGTCTGAGGATGGAATGCTGTGCTAAGATTCACTTTGGTACCCAAAGCCTCTTGAAAGACTTTCCAGAACCGAGAAGTAAACTGAGGTCCTCGGTCTGATATAATGGATATTGGTACACCATGAAGTTTCACTATTTCTTTAACATAAATTCGAGCAAGTTTTGCTACACTGAAAGTGGTATGAACAGGAAGAAAATGTGCTGACTTAGTAAGTCGATCCACTATGACCCATATTGAGTCATTTCCTTTTGTTGACCGAGGTAAACCTACTACAAAATCCATAGTGATCCTTTCCCACTTCCATTCGGGAATATCTAGTTTTTGCATCAATCCAGATGGTCGTCGATGTTCAGCTTTAACTTGCTGACAAGTCAAACATCGAGCTACAAAGTCAGTCACGTCTCGCTTCATGCCCTCCCACCAGTAAACTTGTTTCAAGTCCTGATACATTTTCACAGCACCAGGATGTACAACGTAGGGCGAACCATGAGCTTCCATTAAGATTTCATGTTTCAAAGATTCAATGTTGGGGACACAGAGTCTCCCATTAAACCATAAGACTCCTTCTTCATCTACCAAGAAACTTGGTGCTAGACCTTGCCTTGCCTTATCTCTGATTTTGACCATATCAATGTCATTTTCTAAATTTACTTTTACTTTTTCAACAAGAGATGATCTAACTGTTAAATGAGCCAGAAATGTACCTGACTCAGTGATCTCGAAGAATACTCCATCAGCTTCCAACTCTTGTAGTTCATGTATTAGAGACCTCCTTATAGTGGCAATGTGAGCTAAACTTCCCATAGACTTTCGACTTAGAGCATCAGCTACTACATTTGCTTTACCTGGATGGTAAAGGATGGTACAATCATAATCTTTCAGAAGTTCCATCCACCTTCGTTGCCTTAGATTGAGATCTCTCTGCTCAAAAATGTACTTAAGGCTTTTGTGATCTGTAAAAATTTTACAAGTTTCCCCATACAAGTAATGTCTCCATATCTTTAGGGAAAACACTACAGCTGCCATTTCCAAATCATGAGTGGGGTAATTCAATTCATGCTTTTTAAGCTGATGTGAGCCATAAGCTATGACTTTACCATGTTGCATCAACACACATCCTAAGCCTATCTTTGAGGCATCACAGAATACAGAGTAACCCTCTGGTCCTGATGGTAGGATTAAGACTGGTGTAGAAGTTAAACACTCTTTCAATTGGGTGAAACTTTGCTCACATGAATCATCCCAAATGTATTTAACATTCTTTCGGGTTAACTTATTTAATGGGAGAGCCGTCTTAGAGAAATCTTTGACAAAGCGACGGTAATACCCTGCTAAGCCAAGAAAACTACGTACTTCAGACACAGTTGTTGGGCTAGGCCACTGTTTAACTGCTTCAATTTTACTTGGATCTACATGAATACCTTCTTGGGAAATAACATGTCCCAAAAATGTTACATGACTCATCCAGAATTCACATTTTGAGAGCTTTGCGTACAACTGATGCTCTCTCAAAGTCTGAAGCACTATTCTCAAATGTTCAGTATGTTCTTCATGACTCTTTGAATATACCAAAATATCATCAATAAACACAATTACAAACTTATCAAGGAATGATTTGAACACTCTGTTCATTAAATCCATAAATGCTGCTGGTGCATTTGTCAACCCAAAAGACATCACAAGAAACTCATAATGTCCATACCGTGTACGAAAAGCAGTCTTAGGTATATCATCACTCTTAATTCGTAACTGATGATATCCAGACCTTAGATCAATCTTTGAGAAGTATTTTGCTCCTTGAAGCTGATCAAACAAATCATCTATCCTTGGTAAAGGATACTTATTCTTCACTGTGACTTTATTCAGCTGACGATAATCTATACATAATCTCATAGAACCATCTTTCTTTTTCACAAAAAGAACAGGAGCACCCCAAGGTGAAAAACTTGGGCGAATGAACCCTTTGTTTAACAAATCTTCCAATTGTTCTTTGAGTTCTTTTAGCTCAACAGGAGCCATACGATAAGGTGGAATAGAAATTGGTCTTGTGTCTGGGACCAAATCAATACTGAACTCAATATCTCTTTCTGGCGGTAATCCAGGTAAATCTTCTGGGAACACATCTGGGAATTCATTAACCACATGAATGTCTTCTAACTTCTGTTCTTTCTTTTCTAAATCTTTGATAAAAGCTAGAAATCCCTGACATCCCTTTCGCAACATACGCTGGGCACTTAACATAGATATCATGTTGCAAGGTACATCACCTCGATCTCCTTGAAACACAAAATTACTCCTCCCCGGCATATTAAAGGAAATAACTTTGTCACGACAATTTATAGTAGCATGACAAGAAGATAACCAATCCATCCCTAAAATCACATCAAAATCTAACATATTGAGAACCATAAGATCTATCTCAGTTTCCATGCCTCCAACGATTATTTTACAAGAACGATAACATGTTTTAACCATCAAAGTCTCTCTCATCGGTGTGGAAACCAAGAATGGTTCTTTAAGAATAATCGAATCAAATGCAAATCTCTTGGCAAATAGGGGCGACACATATGAGTGAGTAGAACCGGGGTCAAACAAAATACGTGCAGCAAAAGTATTAACAGATAATATACCTGTAACTACAGCATTGGATGTTTGAGCATCCTGTCGGGTTAGAGCATATACTCTTGCATTTCCTCTGCCAGCAGCTTGTTTTCCACGGTCACCTTGGCCTCTTCCAGAACCTCTTCCCATACTACCCCCTATTGAAGGGGTTGGTGTTTGAGTAATAGATTGTGGTCGAGGTGGCAAAGTAGACCCTTGACCTGGTCTTGTCATGAGCTGAGGGCACTCCCTTATAAAATGTCCTTTTTGTCCACAGTGAAAACAGCCTGTACCAACAGTGTTTAACCTGCATTCTCCGAAGTGAAACTTTCCACATTCAGGACATTGAGGTTTTTCCCTTCTACCTTGAGTACCTCCTCTACTAGAAGAGCTAAAACCACCCCTGCTCTCTGAACGAGGCTTAGCCACACTGGCTGTAGAATAAGTTGACTTAGTAGGAGTGGCTGGAGCATT
Source organism: Biancaea sappan (assembly GCA_037074585.1). Classification (NCBI taxonomy): domain Eukaryota; kingdom Viridiplantae; phylum Streptophyta; class Magnoliopsida; order Fabales; family Fabaceae; genus Biancaea; species Biancaea sappan. The sequence goes on along the minus strand of CM073499.1, from coordinate 26,144,673 downwards.
TTGTGACGCAGTAAAGGGTTTCAAAGTTCCTGAGTCTTCCCCTTGATCAAAAGATCTTCTATATCTAGCTTTCTTCTTTTGACGATATTCTTCTTTATTCTTTGACCTCTTTTCCATTCTTCGGGCCACATCAACAGCCTCTGAGTACGAAGAGTAATCGTTCATATTAGAACCCACTTGATCATATAAGGCATCACGAAGCCCTTCCACAAACTTTTCTATTTTCTTCCTTTCAGAAGGGATGATTTCAGGGGCATATTCAGATAATTTAACAAACTGAGCTGAATATTCATCAACAGTCATGGTTCCCTGCCGTAGATACAGAAAATCTCTGGCCCTGGATGATCGTTCACTTGCCGGAAGAAATTCATCCATAACCAATCTGTAAAATTCTGTCCACATAACTGGCGGTGCGCCTTGAATTCTAGCTTTCTTCCAGTTCCTCCACCATTTACCAGCCCTACCTTTTAACTGAAAGGAAGTGAATTCTACCTTTTGAGTAGGAGAACACCCTATAGCATCACAGATTGCTTCACAATCTTCAAGGAAACATTGTGGGTCCTCTTTGGGATCCTCCCCTGAAAAAGTAGGAGGCCTCATTTTCTGGAATTCAGACATTCTTACCTCTCTTACATTAACTCCTCCCGCTAACGGAACTGGTGGTACATTTTCAGCTTCAACAATAGGAGGATCCACTGGCAGGTTAGCTTGTGCAGCTCGACCTCTCATTTCAGCCTCAAATCGGTCAAATCGCTCATTCATCAAATGAATCACATGTGCAATAGTTGCATTACCGACGTGAGCATCAGGTTCGACTCTTCTTGCTTGCTCACTAGTTGCGCCCTCAGTACTTTGAGCATGTAAACTATCACCACGGTTAGGATCATCTTGCACATGTACTGGTGGATTTATGGCCCTCCTTGGACCCATATGCTCATTATTATTAGAAGATCCTTCTGACATTGATCTGTCACAGATCTACACACATAACAAACAATTTTCAGACATAAACAAAATATCACTTACTAGCCCCACTGAGAAGTTATCTATAAAATGACATTATACTCTACAAGGTCTTTTATGGAACCTAATCCTATGATCATGCCGCGGCTCACGACAATAGGGAAGGGCCCACAAAGATCACTTTGCTCTGTACTCTATAGGGGACCTATAAAACCTTTCCTCTGATACCAAATTTGTCACATCCCAAAAATTGAGCATGTGAAAAGATACTACTCATTTGATATAATTCTCAAACATACGTTATATGCATATATTCTGTAAGGTTTTACATTCAACCTTAATCATTCATTCCACACTACAGAATTATATTCATCTGATAAGCAAATATAGACATACATAGTCTGATATTTCTATCTCATCGCAAGCCTAGGAGACCTATAGAAAATACAGAGCTTTTCTAATATCCACATTAATAAGTACTGGTGTCCCACCAGACAGAAATAGAGAATAAACCCAAGGGGCTTCTAATCTCCAAACGGATACTCTTGTTCTTTATTTTCTGTATCTGAAAAAAATAATCATAGGGAGTGTGAATTTATTTAAAAACTCAGTAAGTAAATAACTGTACTATATAAAATATCAAAAGTACAAATACCACATTTACTCATATAATTAATTATCTTATACATCGAGTAGTATGGGACTCTAACCCTTTCAAACTCATGAATAAGATTTCATAGATATACACCGAGTAGTATGGGACTCTAACCCTTTCAAACTCGTGAATAAGATCTCATAGGTATACGCCGAGTAGTATGGGACTTTAACCCTTTCAACTCGTGTATATGTTTCATAGATATGCACTGAGTAGTATGGGACTTTAACCCTTTCAAACTCGTGTATTAGATCCCGTAGATCTTTACTCATTAATAAAATAGTTAGAATTCATCACATAGTACAATTGTCATGAGATAAATAATTTCTTCATACTCTTATTTCTACTGATCATCATATACTCCCATATGAAAAATTAATTGCTTATTATCCAAATAATATTGTAAATGGGACTTATATTGTACTTTGACTAGTAATATCAAATTAGCTGAGCAAGGTTATTCACTCACCTTGATTTTTGTCCAAGTTTACCTTGTTCCACACTAGAATTTGTGTAGGAAAATTTCCTAGTAAAATATATTACAAGGAATCATAAGAAAGGAAACAAAATCACGAAAATACGTAAAATTTTCTGACTGCTACAGTAACGGGTTGCTACAGTACGGTTTGCTACAGTAACAGTTTGCTACAGTGTCGGTTCGCTACAGTGCCGTTCACTACAGTAACGTTGACTGCTACAGTACCATTGACTGCCGACACTACAGTAACTGCTACAGTACCGAAGAAAATTTTCCAGATTTTTTCCCGAAATTTCTGGTCGCTACAGTAACTCGGTTTTGCATAATTTCTAACAATTTCATCCTTTCCTTTCTTGTTTCAAAACCGGAATTTCAACTCTTTTAACCGATTATAACTCAAATATAACTTCTAAAACAACTGAAATTCATGAATTATCATTAAAATCTTCAAGAACAAAACCTCCTCTGATCTTCTACATAAACTGAAATTTAAGGAAAATAATCGGATTAAAGCTTACCTTTGATCCTTACAAAGCTTTTGAACCGAACAAATAGTCTAACTTCTGAAGATCAAGGAAAGGATTTGAGAAGAAAATGAAGAACTGAGAGAGAAATCTTTTCTGCTTCCTTCGGCTGAGTGAAAAAGTGAGGGTTACTATTGAAACTTTATATTAAATATTTCTAATGGGTTATTCAATAACCCATGGGTATCCATAACCCAACATCCAAACCCATCCAGTCAATTTACAATAAATGGATTAATTGACCATTCTGAAACCACTTTTCCATGAATTTCACCATTCTTAGAATATATCCCTCATTGTGCAAATATTTAGTCCAGTCATTTAACTCAATTTTCATAAATAATATTCAAAGAGAACAATTAAATATGAAAATTAAAAATGACCAAAATCAATAACTAAAGTAACGTTGTAGAATTCTAAAATACTCTTAAGCGAATTATATTCTGAAATTAACGGGTATTACATTCTACCCCCCTTAAAAGAATTCGGTCCTCCGAATTAAAATCTTACCTCAAGTTTCAAATAAATGTGGATAGTTTTTCCACATCTCATCTTCTGCTTCCCACGTAGCTTCCTCGCGAGAATGATTTCTCCAAAGAACCTTGACAGTAGGAATTTCTTTGGTACGCAATTTCTTGACTTTTCTATCAAGGATAGCTACTGGTACCTCTTCGTAGGTGAGAGTTTCATCAAAATGAACTTCTTGGGGTTGAATGACATGAGAAGGATCAGGAAGATACTTCCGTAGCATGGACACATGAAATATTGGATGAACTCCCTCTAGGTTGGAAGGTAGGTCTAGGCGATATGCCACATTACCCACTCTGTCCACAACCTCATATGGGCCAACATACCTCGGACTAAGCTTTCCTTTCTTCCCGAATCTCATTACTCCTTTCATAGGTGAGATTCGTAAGAAAACCATATCACCTATTGCAAATTCAAGGTCACGTCGTCGGTTGTCCGCATAAGACTTCTGTCTACTCTGAGCAGTTAACAACTTCTCTCTGATCAGTTTAACTTTATTTATATCTTCCTGTATCATCTCAGGTCCAAATATTTTAGTTTCACCAAGTTCAAACCAACCTATAGGAGATCGACACCGTCTCCCATACAAAGCCTCAAAAGGTGCCATCTGAATACTGGCTTGGTAACTGTTATTATAAGCAAATTCAATAAGAGACAAATGATCTTCCCAACTTCCACTGAAATCCATCACACAAGCTCTTAGCATATCCTCTAAAGTCTGAATTGTCCTTTCGGACTGTCCATCAGTCTGAGGATGGAATGCTGTGCTAAGATTCACTTTGGTACCCAAAGCCTCTTGAAAGACTTTCCAGAACCGAGAAGTAAACTGAGGTCCTCGGTCTGATATAATGGATATTGGTACACCATGAAGTTTCACTATTTCTTTAACATAAATTCGAGCAAGTTTTGCTACACTGAAAGTGGTATGAACAGGAAGAAAATGTGCTGACTTAGTAAGTCGATCCACTATGACCCATATTGAGTCATTTCCTTTTGTTGACCGAGGTAAACCTACTACAAAATCCATAGTGATCCTTTCCCACTTCCATTCGGGAATATCTAGTTTTTGCATCAATCCAGATGGTCGTCGATGTTCAGCTTTAACTTGCTGACAAGTCAAACATCGAGCTACAAAGTCAGTCACGTCTCGCTTCATGCCCTCCCACCAGTAAACTTGTTTCAAGTCCTGATACATTTTCACAGCACCAGGATGTACAACGTAGGGCGAACCATGAGCTTCCATTAAGATTTCATGTTTCAAAGATTCAATGTTGGGGACACAGAGTCTCCCATTAAACCATAAGACTCCTTCTTCATCTACCAAGAAACTTGGTGCTAGACCTTGCCTTGCCTTATCTCTGATTTTGACCATATCAATGTCATTTTCTAAATTTACTTTTACTTTTTCAACAAGAGATGATCTAACTGTTAAATGAGCCAGAAATGTACCTGACTCAGTGATCTCGAAGAATACTCCATCAGCTTCCAACTCTTGTAGTTCATGTATTAGAGACCTCCTTATAGTGGCAATGTGAGCTAAACTTCCCATAGACTTTCGACTTAGAGCATCAGCTACTACATTTGCTTTACCTGGATGGTAAAGGATGGTACAATCATAATCTTTCAGAAGTTCCATCCACCTTCGTTGCCTTAGATTGAGATCTCTCTGCTCAAAAATGTACTTAAGGCTTTTGTGATCTGTAAAAATTTTACAAGTTTCCCCATACAAGTAATGTCTCCATATCTTTAGGGAAAACACTACAGCTGCCATTTCCAAATCATGAGTGGGGTAATTCAATTCATGCTTTTTAAGCTGATGTGAGCCATAAGCTATGACTTTACCATGTTGCATCAACACACATCCTAAGCCTATCTTTGAGGCATCACAGAATACAGAGTAACCCTCTGGTCCTGATGGTAGGATTAAGACTGGTGTAGAAGTTAAACACTCTTTCAATTGGGTGAAACTTTGCTCACATGAATCATCCCAAATGTATTTAACATTCTTTCGGGTTAACTTATTTAATGGGAGAGCCGTCTTAGAGAAATCTTTGACAAAGCGACGGTAATACCCTGCTAAGCCAAGAAAACTACGTACTTCAGACACAGTTGTTGGGCTAGGCCACTGTTTAACTGCTTCAATTTTACTTGGATCTACATGAATACCTTCTTGGGAAATAACATGTCCCAAAAATGTTACATGACTCATCCAGAATTCACATTTTGAGAGCTTTGCGTACAACTGATGCTCTCTCAAAGTCTGAAGCACTATTCTCAAATGTTCAGTATGTTCTTCATGACTCTTTGAATATACCAAAATATCATCAATAAACACAATTACAAACTTATCAAGGAATGATTTGAACACTCTGTTCATTAAATCCATAAATGCTGCTGGTGCATTTGTCAACCCAAAAGACATCACAAGAAACTCATAATGTCCATACCGTGTACGAAAAGCAGTCTTAGGTATATCATCACTCTTAATTCGTAACTGATGATATCCAGACCTTAGATCAATCTTTGAGAAGTATTTTGCTCCTTGAAGCTGATCAAACAAATCATCTATCCTTGGTAAAGGATACTTATTCTTCACTGTGACTTTATTCAGCTGACGATAATCTATACATAATCTCATAGAACCATCTTTCTTTTTCACAAAAAGAACAGGAGCACCCCAAGGTGAAAAACTTGGGCGAATGAACCCTTTGTTTAACAAATCTTCCAATTGTTCTTTGAGTTCTTTTAGCTCAACAGGAGCCATACGATAAGGTGGAATAGAAATTGGTCTTGTGTCTGGGACCAAATCAATACTGAACTCAATATCTCTTTCTGGCGGTAATCCAGGTAAATCTTCTGGGAACACATCTGGGAATTCATTAACCACATGAATGTCTTCTAACTTCTGTTCTTTCTTTTCTAAATCTTTGATAAAAGCTAGAAATCCCTGACATCCCTTTCGCAACATACGCTGGGCACTTAACATAGATATCATGTTGCAAGGTACATCACCTCGATCTCCTTGAAACACAAAATTACTCCTCCCCGGCATATTAAAGGAAATAACTTTGTCACGACAATTTATAGTAGCATGACAAGAAGATAACCAATCCATCCCTAAAATCACATCAAAATCTAACATATTGAGAACCATAAGATCTATCTCAGTTTCCATGCCTCCAACGATTATTTTACAAGAACGATAACATGTTTTAACCATCAAAGTCTCTCTCATCGGTGTGGAAACCAAGAATGGTTCTTTAAGAATAATCGAATCAAATGCAAATCTCTTGGCAAATAGGGGCGACACATATGAGTGAGTAGAACCGGGGTCAAACAAAATACGTGCAGCAAAAGTATTAACAGATAATATACCTGTAACTACAGCATTGGATGTTTGAGCATCCTGTCGGGTTAGAGCATATACTCTTGCATTTCCTCTGCCAGCAGCTTGTTTTCCACGGTCACCTTGGCCTCTTCCAGAACCTCTTCCCATACTACCCCCTATTGAAGGGGTTGGTGTTTGAGTAATAGATTGTGGTCGAGGTGGCAAAGTAGACCCTTGACCTGGTCTTGTCATGAGCTGAGGGCACTCCCTTATAAAATGTCCTTTTTGTCCACAGTGAAAACAGCCTGTACCAACAGTGTTTAACCTGCATTCTCCGAAGTGAAACTTTCCACATTCAGGACATTGAGGTTTTTCCCTTCTACCTTGAGTACCTCCTCTACTAGAAGAGCTAAAACCACCCCTGCTCTCTGAACGAGGCTTAGCCACACTGGCTGTAGAATAAGTTGACTTAGTAGGAGTGGCTGGAGCATTTTGTGACGCAGTAAAGGGTTTCAAAGTTCCTGAGTCTTCCCCTTGATCAAAAGATCTTCTATATCTAGCTTTCTTCTTTTGACGATATTCTTCTTTATTCTTTGACCTCTTTTCCATTCTTCGGGCCACATCAACAGCCTCTGAGTACGAAGAGTAATCGTTCATATTAGAACCCACTTGATCATATAAGGCATCACGAAGCCCTTCCACAAACTTTTCTATTTTCTTCCTTTCAGAAGGGATGATTTCAGGGGCATATTCAGATAATTTAACAAACTGAGCTGAATATTCATCAACAGTCATGGTTCCCTGCCGTAGATACAGAAAATCTCTGGCCCTGGATGATCGTTCACTTGCCGGAAGAAATTCATCCATAACCAATCTGTAAAATTCTGTCCACATAACTGGCGGTGCGCCTTGAATTCTAGCTTTCTTCCAGTTCCTCCACCATTTACCAGCCCTACCTTTTAACTGAAAGGAAGTGAATTCTACCTTTTGAGTAGGAGAACACCCTATAGCATCACAGATTGCTTCACAATCTTCAAGGAAACATTGTGGGTCCTCTTTGGGATCCTCCCCTGAAAAAGTAGGAGGCCTCATTTTCTGGAATTCAGACATTCTTACCTCTCTTACATTAACTCCTCCCGCTAACGGAACTGGTGGTACATTTTCAGCTTCAACAATAGGAGGATCCACTGGCAGGTTAGCTTGTGCAGCTCGACCTCTCATTTCAGCCTCAAATCGGTCAAATCGCTCATTCATCAAATGAATCACATGTGCAATAGTTGCATTACCGACGTGAGCATCAGGTTCGACTCTTCTTGCTTGCTCACTAGTTGCGCCCTCAGTACTTTGAGCATGTAAACTATCACCACGGTTAGGATCATCTTGCACATGTACTGGTGGATTTATGGCCCTCCTTGGACCCATATGCTCATTATTATTAGAAGATCCTTCTGACATTGATCTGTCACAGATCTACACACATAACAAACAATTTTCAGACATAAACAAAATATCACTTACTAGCCCCACTGAGAAGTTATCTATAAAATGACATTATACTCTACAAGGTCTTTTATGGAACCTAATCCTATGATCATGCCGCGGCTCACGACAATAGGGAAGGGCCCACAAAGATCACTTTGCTCTGTACTCTATAGGGGACCTATAAAACCTTTCCTCTGATACCAAATTTGTCACATCCCAAAAATTGAGCATGTGAAAAGATACTACTCATTTGATATAATTCTCAAACATACGTTATATGCATATATTCTGTAAGGTTTTACATTCAACCTTAATCATTCATTCCACACTACAGAATTATATTCATCTGATAAGCAAATATAGACATACATAGTCTGATATTTCTATCTCATCGCAAGCCTAGGAGACCTATAGAAAATACAGAGCTTTTCTAATATCCACATTAATAAGTACTGGTGTCCCACCAGACAGAAATAGAGAATAAACCCAAGGGGCTTCTAATCTCCAAACGGATACTCTTGTTCTTTATTTTCTGTATCTGAAAAAAATAATCATAGGGAGTGTGAATTTATTTAAAAACTCAGTAAGTAAATAACTGTACTATATAAAATATCAAAAGTACAAATACCACATTTACTCATATAATTAATTATCTTATACATCGAGTAGTATGGGACTCTAACCCTTTCAAACTCATGAATAAGATTTCATAGATATACACCGAGTAGTATGGGACTCTAACCCTTTCAAACTCGTGAATAAGATCTCATAGGTATACGCCGAGTAGTATGGGACTTTAACCCTTTCAACTCGTGTATATGTTTCATAGATATGCACTGAGTAGTATGGGACTTTAACCCTTTCAAACTCGTGTATTAGATCCCGTAGATCTTTACTCATTAATAAAATAGTTAGAATTCATCACATAGTACAATTGTCATGAGATAAATAATTTCTTCATACTCTTATTTCTACTGATCATCATATACTCCCATATGAAAAATTAATTGCTTATTATCCAAATAATATTGTAAATGGGACTTATATTGTACTTTGACTAGTAATATCAAATTAGCTGAGCAAGGTTATTCACTCACCTTGATTTTTGTCCAAGTTTACCTTGTTCCACACTAGAATTTGTGTAGGAAAATTTCCTAGTAAAATATATTACAAGGAATCATAAGAAAGGAAACAAAATCACGAAAATACGTAAAATTTTCTGACTGCTACAGTAACGGGTTGCTACAGTACGGTTTGCTACAGTAACAGTTTGCTACAGTGTCGGTTCGCTACAGTGCCGTTCACTACAGTAACGTTGACTGCTACAGTACCATTGACTGCCGACACTACAGTAACTGCTACAGTACCGAAGAAAATTTTCCAGATTTTTTCCCGAAATTTCTGGTCGCTACAGTAACTCGGTTTTGCATAATTTCTAACAATTTCATCCTTTCCTTTCTTGTTTCAAAACCGGAATTTCAACTCTTTTAACCGATTATAACTCAAATATAACTTCTAAAACAACTGAAATTCATGAATTATCATTAAAATCTTCAAGAACAAAACCTCCTCTGATCTTCTACATAAACTGAAATTTAAGGAAAATAATCGGATTAAAGCTTACCTTTGATCCTTACAAAGCTTTTGAACCGAACAAATAGTCTAACTTCTGAAGATCAAGGAAAGGATTTGAGAAGAAAATGAAGAACTGAGAGAGAAATCTTTTCTGCTTCCTTCGGCTGAGTGAAAAAGTGAGGGTTACTATTGAAACTTTATATTAAATATTTCTAATGGGTTATTCAATAACCCATGGGTATCCATAACCCAACATCCAAACCCATCCAGTCAATTTACAATAAATGGATTAATTGACCATTCTGAAACCACTTTTCCATGAATTTCACCATTCTTAGAATATATCCCTCATTGTGCAAATATTTAGTCCAGTCATTTAACTCAATTTTCATAAATAATATTCAAAGAGAACAATTAAATATGAAAATTAAAAATGACCAAAATCAATAACTAAAGTAACGTTGTAGAATTCTAAAATACTCTTAAGCGAATTATATTCTGAAATTAACGGGTATTACATTCTACCCCCCTTAAAAGAATTCGGTCCTCCGAATTAAAATCTTACCTCAAGTTTCAAATAAATGTGGATAGTTTTTCCACATCTCATCTTCTGCTTCCCACGTAGCTTCCTCGCGAGAATGATTTCTCCAAAGAACCTTGACAGTAGGAATTTCTTTGGTACGCAATTTCTTGACTTTTCTATCAAGGATAGCTACTGGTACCTCTTCGTAGGTGAGAGTTTCATCAAAATGAACTTCTTGGGGTTGAATGACATGAGAAGGATCAGGAAGATACTTCCGTAGCATGGACACATGAAATATTGGATGAACTCCCTCTAGGTTGGAAGGTAGGTCTAGGCGATATGCCACATTACCCACTCTGTCCACAACCTCATATGGGCCAACATACCTCGGACTAAGCTTTCCTTTCTTCCCGAATCTCATTACTCCTTTCATAGGTGAGATTCGTAAGAAAACCATATCACCTATTGCAAATTCAAGGTCACGTCGTCGGTTGTCCGCATAAGACTTCTGTCTACTCTGAGCAGTTAACAACTTCTCTCTGATCAGTTTAACTTTATTTATATCTTCCTGTATCATCTCAGGTCCAAATATTTTAGTTTCACCAAGTTCAAACCAACCTATAGGAGATCGACACCGTCTCCCATACAAAGCCTCAAAAGGTGCCATCTGAATACTGGCTTGGTAACTGTTATTATAAGCAAATTCAATAAGAGACAAATGATCTTCCCAACTTCCACTGAAATCCATCACACAAGCTCTTAGCATATCCTCTAAAGTCTGAATTGTCCTTTCGGACTGTCCATCAGTCTGAGGATGGAATGCTGTGCTAAGATTCACTTTGGTACCCAAAGCCTCTTGAAAGACTTTCCAGAACCGAGAAGTAAACTGAGGTCCTCGGTCTGATATAATGGATATTGGTACACCATGAAGTTTCACTATTTCTTTAACATAAATTCGAGCAAGTTTTGCTACACTGAAAGTGGTATGAACAGGAAGAAAATGTGCTGACTTAGTAAGTCGATCCACTATGACCCATATTGAGTCATTTCCTTTTGTTGACCGAGGTAAACCTACTACAAAATCCATAGTGATCCTTTCCCACTTCCATTCGGGAATATCTAGTTTTTGCATCAATCCAGATGGTCGTCGATGTTCAGCTTTAACTTGCTGACAAGTCAAACATCGAGCTACAAAGTCAGTCACGTCTCGCTTCATGCCCTCCCACCAGTAAACTTGTTTCAAGTCCTGATACATTTTCACAGCACCAGGATGTACAACGTAGGGCGAACCATGAGCTTCCATTAAGATTTCATGTTTCAAAGATTCAATGTTGGGGACACAGAGTCTCCCATTAAACCATAAGACTCCTTCTTCATCTACCAAGAAACTTGGTGCTAGACCTTGCCTTGCCTTATCTCTGATTTTGACCATATCAATGTCATTTTCTAAATTTACTTTTACTTTTTCAACAAGAGATGATCTAACTGTTAAATGAGCCAGAAATGTACCTGACTCAGTGATCTCGAAGAATACTCCATCAGCTTCCAACTCTTGTAGTTCATGTATTAGAGACCTCCTTATAGTGGCAATGTGAGCTAAACTTCCCATAGACTTTCGACTTAGAGCATCAGCTACTACATTTGCTTTACCTGGATGGTAAAGGATGGTACAATCATAATCTTTCAGAAGTTCCATCCACCTTCGTTGCCTTAGATTGAGATCTCTCTGCTCAAAAATGTACTTAAGGCTTTTGTGATCTGTAAAAATTTTACAAGTTTCCCCATACAAGTAATGTCTCCATATCTTTAGGGAAAACACTACAGCTGCCATTTCCAAATCATGAGTGGGGTAATTCAATTCATGCTTTTTAAGCTGATGTGAGCCATAAGCTATGACTTTACCATGTTGCATCAACACACATCCTAAGCCTATCTTTGAGGCATCACAGAATACAGAGTAACCCTCTGGTCCTGATGGTAGGATTAAGACTGGTGTAGAAGTTAAACACTCTTTCAATTGGGTGAAACTTTGCTCACATGAATCATCCCAAATGTATTTAACATTCTTTCGGGTTAACTTATTTAATGGGAGAGCCGTCTTAGAGAAATCTTTGACAAAGCGACGGTAATACCCTGCTAAGCCAAGAAAACTACGTACTTCAGACACAGTTGTTGGGCTAGGCCACTGTTTAACTGCTTCAATTTTACTTGGATCTACATGAATACCTTCTTGGGAAATAACATGTCCCAAAAATGTTACATGACTCATCCAGAATTCACATTTTGAGAGCTTTGCGTACAACTGATGCTCTCTCAAAGTCTGAAGCACTATTCTCAAATGTTCAGTATGTTCTTCATGACTCTTTGAATATACCAAAATATCATCAATAAACACAATTACAAACTTATCAAGGAATGATTTGAACACTCTGTTCATTAAATCCATAAATGCTGCTGGTGCATTTGTCAACCCAAAAGACATCACAAGAAACTCATAATGTCCATACCGTGTACGAAAAGCAGTCTTAGGTATATCATCACTCTTAATTCGTAACTGATGATATCCAGACCTTAGATCAATCTTTGAGAAGTATTTTGCTCCTTGAAGCTGATCAAACAAATCATCTATCCTTGGTAAAGGATACTTATTCTTCACTGTGACTTTATTCAGCTGACGATAATCTATACATAATCTCATAGAACCATCTTTCTTTTTCACAAAAAGAACAGGAGCACCCCAAGGTGAAAAACTTGGGCGAATGAACCCTTTGTTTAACAAATCTTCCAATTGTTCTTTGAGTTCTTTTAGCTCAACAGGAGCCATACGATAAGGTGGAATAGAAATTGGTCTTGTGTCTGGGACCAAATCAATACTGAACTCAATATCTCTTTCTGGCGGTAATCCAGGTAAATCTTCTGGGAACACATCTGGGAATTCATTAACCACATGAATGTCTTCTAACTTCTGTTCTTTCTTTTCTAAATCTTTGATAAAAGCTAGAAATCCCTGACATCCCTTTCGCAACATACGCTGGGCACTTAACATAGATATCATGTTGCAAGGTACATCACCTCGATCTCCTTGAAACACAAAATTACTCCTCCCCGGCATATTAAAGGAAATAACTTTGTCACGACAATTTATAGTAGCATGACAAGAAGATAACCAATCCATCCCTAAAATCACATCAAAATCTAACATATTGAGAACCATAAGATCTATCTCAGTTTCCATGCCTCCAACGATTATTTTACAAGAACGATAACATGTTTTAACCATCAAAGTCTCTCTCATCGGTGTGGAAACCAAGAATGGTTCTTTAAGAATAATCGAATCAAATGCAAATCTCTTGGCAAATAGGGGCGACACATATGAGTGAGTAGAACCGGGGTCAAACAAAATACGTGCAGCAAAAGTATTAACAGATAATATACCTGTAACTACAGCATTGGATGTTTGAGCATCCTGTCGGGTTAGAGCATATACTCTTGCATTTCCTCTGCCAGCAGCTTGTTTTCCACGGTCACCTTGGCCTCTTCCAGAACCTCTTCCCATACTACCCCCTATTGAAGGGGTTGGTGTTTGAGTAATAGATTGTGGTCGAGGTGGCAAAGTAGACCCTTGACCTGGTCTTGTCATGAGCTGAGGGCACTCCCTTATAAAATGTCCTTTTTGTCCACAGTGAAAACAGCCTGTACCAACAGTGTTTAACCTGCATTCTCCGAAGTGAAACTTTCCACATTCAGGACATTGAGGTTTTTCCCTTCTACCTTGAGTACCTCCTCTACTAGAAGAGCTAAAACCACCCCTGCTCTCTGAACGAGGCTTAGCCACACTGGCTGTAGAATAAGTTGACTTAGTAGGAGTGGCTGGAGCATTTTGTGACGCAGTAAAGGGTTTCAAAGTTCCTGAGTCTTCCCCTTGATCAAAAGATCTTCTATATCTAGCTTTCTTCTTTTGACGATATTCTTCTTTATTCTTTGACCTCTTTTCCATTCTTCGGGCCACATCAACAGCCTCTGAGTACGAAGAGTAATCGTTCATATTAGAACCCACTTGATCATATAAGGCATCACGAAGCCCTTCCACAAACTTTTCTATTTTCTTCCTTTCAGAAGGGATGATTTCAGGGGCATATTCAGATAATTTAACAAACTGAGCTGAATATTCATCAACAGTCATGGTTCCCTGCCGTAGATACAGAAAATCTCTGGCCCTGGATGATCGTTCACTTGCCGGAAGAAATTCATCCATAACCAATCTGTAAAATTCTGTCCACATAACTGGCGGTGCGCCTTGAATTCTAGCTTTCTTCCAGTTCCTCCACCATTTACCAGCCCTACCTTTTAACTGAAAGGAAGTGAATTCTACCTTTTGAGTAGGAGAACACCCTATAGCATCACAGATTGCTTCACAATCTTCAAGGAAACATTGTGGGTCCTCTTTGGGATCCTCCCCTGAAAAAGTAGGAGGCCTCATTTTCTGGAATTCAGACATTCTTACCTCTCTTACATTAACTCCTCCCGCTAACGGAACTGGTGGTACATTTTCAGCTTCAACAATAGGAGGATCCACTGGCAGGTTAGCTTGTGCAGCTCGACCTCTCATTTCAGCCTCAAATCGGTCAAATCGCTCATTCATCAAATGAATCACATGTGCAATAGTTGCATTACCGACGTGAGCATCAGGTTCGACTCTTCTTGCTTGCTCACTAGTTGCGCCCTCAGTACTTTGAGCATGTAAACTATCACCACGGTTAGGATCATCTTGCACATGTACTGGTGGATTTATGGCCCTCCTTGGACCCATATGCTCATTATTATTAGAAGATCCTTCTGACATTGATCTGTCACAGATCTACACACATAACAAACAATTTTCAGACATAAACAAAATATCACTTACTAGCCCCACTGAGAAGTTATCTATAAAATGACATTATACTCTACAAGGTCTTTTATGGAACCTAATCCTATGATCATGCCGCGGCTCACGACAATAGGGAAGGGCCCACAAAGATCACTTTGCTCTGTACTCTATAGGGGACCTATAAAACCTTTCCTCTGATACCAAATTTGTCACATCCCAAAAATTGAGCATGTGAAAAGATACTACTCATTTGATATAATTCTCAAACATACGTTATATGCATATATTCTGTAAGGTTTTACATTCAACCTTAATCATTCATTCCACACTACAGAATTATATTCATCTGATAAGCAAATATAGACATACATAGTCTGATATTTCTATCTCATCGCAAGCCTAGGAGACCTATAGAAAATACAGAGCTTTTCTAATATCCACATTAATAAGTACTGGTGTCCCACCAGACAGAAATAGAGAATAAACCCAAGGGGCTTCTAATCTCCAAACGGATACTCTTGTTCTTTATTTTCTGTATCTGAAAAAAATAATCATAGGGAGTGTGAATTTATTTAAAAACTCAGTAAGTAAATAACTGTACTATATAAAATATCAAAAGTACAAATACCACATTTACTCATATAATTAATTATCTTATACATCGAGTAGTATGGGACTCTAACCCTTTCAAACTCATGAATAAGATTTCATAGATATACACCGAGTAGTATGGGACTCTAACCCTTTCAAACTCGTGAATAAGATCTCATAGGTATACGCCGAGTAGTATGGGACTTTAACCCTTTCAACTCGTGTATATGTTTCATAGATATGCACTGAGTAGTATGGGACTTTAACCCTTTCAAACTCGTGTATTAGATCCCGTAGATCTTTACTCATTAATAAAATAGTTAGAATTCATCACATAGTACAATTGTCATGAGATAAATAATTTCTTCATACTCTTATTTCTACTGATCATCATATACTCCCATATGAAAAATTAATTGCTTATTATCCAAATAATATTGTAAATGGGACTTATATTGTACTTTGACTAGTAATATCAAATTAGCTGAGCAAGGTTATTCACTCACCTTGATTTTTGTCCAAGTTTACCTTGTTCCACACTAGAATTTGTGTAGGAAAATTTCCTAGTAAAATATATTACAAGGAATCATAAGAAAGGAAACAAAATCACGAAAATACGTAAAATTTTCTGACTGCTACAGTAACGGGTTGCTACAGTACGGTTTGCTACAGTAACAGTTTGCTACAGTGTCGGTTCGCTACAGTGCCGGTTCACTACAGTAACGTTGACTGCTACAGTACCATTGACTGCCGACACTACAGTAACTGCTACAGTACCGAAGAAAATTTTCCAGATTTTTTCCCGAAATTTCTGGTCGCTACAGTAACTCGGTTTTGCATAATTTCTAACAATTTCATCCTTTCCTTTCTTGTTTCAAAACCGGAATTTCAACTCTTTTAACCGATTATAACTCAAATATAACTTCTAAAACAACTGAAATTCATGAATTATCATTAAAATCTTCAAGAACAAAACCTCCTCTGATCTTCTACATAACCTGAAATTTAAGGAAAATAATCAGATTAAAGCTTACCTTTGATCCTTACAAAGCTTTTGAACCGAACAAATAGTCGAACTTCTGAAGATCAAGGAAAGGATTTGAGAAGAAAATGAAGAACTGAGAGAGAAATCTTTTCTGCTTCCTTCGGCTGAGTGAAAAAGTGAGGGTTACTATTGAAACTTTATATTAAATATTTCTAATGGGTTATTCAATAACCCATGGGTATCCATAACCCAACATCCAAACCCATCCAGTCAATTTACAATAAATGGATTAATTGACCATTCTGAAACCACTTTTCCATGAATTTCACCATTCTTAGAATATATCCCTCATTGTGCAAATATTTAGTCCAGTCATTTAACTCAATTTTCATAAATAATATTCAAAGAGAACAATTAAATATGAAAATTAAAAATGACCAAAATCAATAACTAAAGTAACGTTGTAGAATTCTAAAATACTCTTAAGCGAATTATATTCTGAAATTAACGGGTATTACAATATATATATATATATATATATATATATATATATATATATATATATTTTTGGGTCTAACTCAACAAGATACATACATGTATATACAAGGTTTAGGATTGAGAGTCTAATGTTTTTATATATACACACACAATCTATTTGATTAATTAATTTCAATTACTAGTTCACAATATATATATATATAGTTATATTGTGAACTATAAAAGTTGGAGCAGTAATATATATATATATATATATATATTACTAATTGAAATTGAAATTAATATATAGTTCACAATATATATATATATATATATATATATATATATATATATATATATATATATATATATATATTGTGACCTAGTAATTGAAATTAATTAATCAAATGGATTGTGTGTGTATTTATAAAAACACTATACTCTAAACCCTAAATATATATATATATATATATATATATATATATATATATATATATATATATATGAAATTAATTAATCAATTATGCCATGAAAAAAAAAATAATTTAGTTAAGATAGATAAGTCTTATAAAATCTTGTTGAGTTAGGCCCAAAAAAATCATGTTTTGTTATAATACTTATCAATCAATTGAAGAATCTCATTATCATTATATCATATTAAAATTTCAATTACTAGTTTTCTTTTTCTTTTAAAAGGTTTTATCTTTCCGGCCAAGGATAAAATATAATTTTTTCCAAAAATTAAATAACTTTTTAAAAAGAAAAATTAACATTGATAACCCATATTAAAATAGAGAATCACTTATCCAAAAATAAATTACAACTTTTTTGTCCTTGTCCTTAATTATTTATTAGCTAGACTGAGATTTGTTTGTTGGAACCATACCCAAAAACAAACAAGTATTTAAAAAATGTTAGATAACGAGAAGAATATGTTGACCTTTATGATTTAGTTTTCTTTTTTGCCCAGTAATCCTGTCAGTATTTAAAAAAGAAGACATTTTTTGTCCATAAAAATTACATTTGATTAGAGGTTGGTCCCTAAAAGATTATTGCACTCTTTATTCCCTAAAAGTTCAAATTGTTATACAAGTTAGTCTCTTTATCTAACATTATCGTAGAGTACCAACTAGACTGAATCAAGCCAATCTAAACCAATTAAAAACTGAATAAAACCAAAAGAAGTCTATTTGGTTTGATTTTCAAATTGTTCAAATCCAGCTGTTTGATTTAATTATCAATTAGAAGGTATTTCCAAACAAATCAAACTGAATTGACCACTATCGTAATATTAAATAATATAACATATATAATTTTACATATATACTCATGTCCACCAATTAGATTAATATTGTTAATCTTGAATAAATTCATATTAAAATTAGTAGTAATTTAATTTATGTTAAAATTATAGTAATATCTACAAAGTTTGTCATACATCTAGTTTAAAATTTTAAAATTTTTTTATTAGTAGTTAAATAAAATAAACATAAAGTATGATATAAAAAAAGAAACTAAATTATTTGTAGGAGATTAACAAATTATTTGACTTGACATTACTTTTTTATTATTTTAAAATATAGTAGGATTATTATAATTCAATTTTACATTTTAACATTTTATTTAAAAATAAACAAAAAATATCAGGCTAGTATTATACTCGTCACTCAAATAATTTTAAAATAACTAATACTCATTTACCGTTTATGTCTTTTTTACAGTTAACTTTTTTCAAAATATATATACACCCAAAACAAAAGATGCATTATTTTAGAAACATGAAATTTGAAAGCAAAGTATTATTAAAATATCAAAATATTTATACACAAAAAAAAAATGATGTATTCTTTTAAAATATGAAATTTGATAGCAAAACATTTTTTACAAGTATATTTTTTACAATCTTACAAATCGATTGAACCAATTAAATCAAACTGTCTTACAGTAAATTTGATATAGTTCAATTTGTTATATTTAAACTAAGCCAATGAAATCAAACCTCTTATCAATAACTTAGTTTTGGTTTGAAATATGTTTAGAAACAGACCCACTGAACCTACGTACTACCAACCCTAGCTGCCTTACAGGCTTTTTTTTTTGGACATCCCTCATAGACTATAGCTAAGTCTATTTGGGCCTTTGTCTCTTCGGCCCAAAAAAAATTAAAAACAAAATGTTTGGGAAACGTCTCTAAAAATGTACTTTTAAAACAAAATAGATTGATGGAATATTTGTTAGTAACTTTTTAAAAAAGGTATTATGAATTTATAGAATGATAATAATGGATATAATTTTTTTTACTATAAAATTTCAAAGAATTTTATATCAACTTATTAAAACAATATAAATTAGTTTAATATAAAATTGAAATTAATGATATAGCAACAAAAGTTAAAGATTTATATAGTAATTATAAAATTACTGACATAAATTAACCAGAATAATATATTTTTTATAATAAGAATCATGTATATATGTATATATATTAAAACAAAAAGGTTTTCTTTTCAAACATCTTAAATGTACAACACTCATAATTGTTTTTGAAAAAGATCTCTAATGTACCATAAAGAAATTAAACCAAACATAATTTGAAGTTTTGGCAAAACGCAATATACAAACTGGCTCTAATAAAATTGGCACGTGTATGAATTCAATTTTTACTATTTCAATCATTTAAAAAAGTAAAAGCAAAGACCTAATTAACCAAAGTAAAAAAATTTAGGCACACTTTTTTATATATTACTCTTCGATTCTTTTATTAAAATATGACAAGTGTAAGATTTTCTAATCACAACAGTGTATGATCTATACAAAATGTAATTTTATATTTTGTATATACTATCATTGCGTGATTGGTTTTTTAAGAAAGTACATATGTTTTACTTTTAGTGGAAGACTTAAAAGTTTAACCTCTTAACAGATTGAATATTTCACTGTTAGATTACCTCTAGATTTATGTAAAGTACTTTATTATTTCCATACATACAAATCTTCAGTTAATGTAATGGTAAAAAGCTTGACCTTTGTGGATATCGTGTTTTCCATAAACTTCCCAAAACTTTATAGGGTAAGTTTATAGAGAGTTTGACATTTCAATAAATTGAGTCTTTCACAATTGAATCACTGTGAGATTTGTGAAGACTAATATAAGATTTTTAAAAGATGAATGACTAAAATAAAATCTAAAATAAACATAGAGGACCAAGATATCGTTTTTGCTTATTTTTATTGTAAAGAAAATAGCAACAAATTCCTCTTACAAAAATAAATAATTAATCTATTAAATATTTGTAATCACTCTTGTTCCTTTAAATCTATGTAAATTTAAGGGTAAATAATTTATTTGATTCTTGAAAAAATAAAATTATTTTAATTTATTTTTAAAATATCGAAAATCTTAATTTAACTTTTGAAAGATTACATTTGTGTCAATTTAATAATTTTTTATTACTAAATTGTCTAATCTACTATTATTAAATTCCAAATTCTTTATTGTTAGTAGTTATTTTGACAAATATTTAAAAAAAATTAGAACAGATATAATTCTTCAAGAGTTAAATTGAGATTATTAATATTTCAAATACAAATTAAGATAATTATAGTCTTTCAAAAATCAAGTAAATAATTCACTCTAAATTTAAAAGAGGTGTCAAACCAACAACAATGAGCTTGCAAAAAACAAAAAGATTTGGATCATATGCTTAGTCCCAAATTCAAACATAGTGTTTAGCTTAATCTAAATTATTAGATATTATAATCAACGGTTTAAATTTTAAGATACTATTTTCTAAAGAAAACAATTAAAAAAAATAACTTCTTAAAATTTAGATTGTTAATTATAAAATTTAATGATTTAAATTAGGTCACGTAGAGGATCTTCTTCCCAAAAGGGTCCCATTCATAAATGCACAAATTCCACGTTTTTAGTGTTCAAAATTTGCAATTTTGTAATTCCCTTCATCATTCATTTACTATTAAAAAAATTTAAATTAGTGACGAAAATTAATATTAGTGACAAATAGCAAATATTGTCTTTTTTTTAAAAAGAAAATTGTACATTTAGTGATATTTTAGTGTATATCACTAAAATCTATCACTAATTTTATGAATTAATAACGGATAGCAACGATCATCATATATATATATATATATATATATATTCTACACTTCTAATGATGTATTGATATCTGTTACTAAATTTATCAATTAATAACAAATTTCAGTCTGTCAATAAATTTTTTTATTAGTGAAAGATATTGAATTCATAAAATAAGTAACGTACTCAAATTTTGTCACTAAATTAAAGTTCGTTACAAATTAATCAACTTTTAACAAATTAATATAAATTATTTTTTTTGTTCAACTATTTTTTAACTTAATTTTTCTTTCTTCAGTTAAATTTATAGTTTTTTTAACCTTTTTCTTCCAATTAATTTTTTTTAACTTTAATTTTTCATCATTCAATTAATCTCAAAATTTTTTATTCCTCCAATAAGTTTAAATATATCAATATAAAAACTAAATTATATAATTTTTTTGAATTTTTTATTTTTAATATGTATAAAAAATATTTATAAATAAATAAATAAAAAGTTTTGAAATTATATTATTTTTAATATTTTAACTTTATACTTATCTAAATTAAAAAGATTATCTTTAGTTTTTATTATTTTTTATTTATTTAAATCATTTTACACTAACTAATAATATAATTTAATTTTTTTTAATTGTTTGCCACTCTAATATTTAATTACATATATATTAATTTGCATGTATTAACAATAGACCATCTTTATTATTATTTTTTTAAAATGGCCCATTAGTTGGAGTAGTGGTAAGGATTGATTATAATCACAAAGTTGCAAGTTTGATTTTGGTGAAAGATAAATTTCTACAAGGCCATTAAATTTTTTATTTTCTTTTGTGACAAATATTTTGTCTTGTGATTTTCTTTTTCCACAAATAAACTAAAAATGAAAACCATATTCATATTTAAA
This sequence comes from Biancaea sappan, assembly GCA_037074585.1. Classification (NCBI taxonomy): domain Eukaryota; kingdom Viridiplantae; phylum Streptophyta; class Magnoliopsida; order Fabales; family Fabaceae; genus Biancaea; species Biancaea sappan. The sequence goes on along the minus strand of CM073499.1, from coordinate 26,122,694 downwards.
AAAAAACAGATTGAGGGAGCTTCTTTTGACAAGTTGTGGTAAAAGATAAATATATAAATAATTTTTACAAAAATAATTTGAGTTGGCTTTTCAGTTCAGGTTGAGTTAATGTAATAATTAATTATATCTACCATGTGGTACCTCACCAGAGAAAATCGTACTCGTACCCTTACCAAAAATTAAATATCCACAATAGTAGAATTTGACTAGTCAATAATTCAATACATTAATAATTAAGGTTTAGAATATTCAAGAATTTTATCATATCAAAATCAATTTCCGTTTTATCTTAGCAACGTTTTCTTCATTCAGTACACGCCACTATCGACAACACATTTCATATGAAAAATTTATATAATTTTTTTAATTAATATTTGGACATTGTCAATGTAATTAACAAACCAAAAAGTAATAATAAATAAAATGATAATATATCCAACGATAACGTCAAACTTGGTTATTAACTTATTATGATTTGTTAGTGAGTTTCACTTCTGTTATTCATGATTATTAATTATATGCTTCACATTTTAAGACACATCAAGATTTAAAAAATTGAATTAATTATTAAACGATCAAGTTATCAGTTTAAGAATTAATGATTAAATTATAATTAAGTTTTAATTAAATTGATAGTATTTAAAATATATTAAAATATATAATTAATATATATGTTACAAATATTAAAATATATAATATCTAATATTAAAATATTCTACTCATGTTACAGATATATATTTATATAAATCTTATATCTTCCCGTAATAGTTTAAATTTTTAAAAAAATTTTAAAAATATATAATAATATTCAATAAAAATTTAAAACAATTTAAGAATTCAAAAAAGAAATTGAACTAATTAAACCAGTCAGTTTTATTGGTTTGACTGATTTTTTAATCAGTTTAAACACTTACGGTTTATTGGTCTAAACCGAACCAATTCTATGATCAATTTATCTATTTTTCAGTTAAACCGGACAGTTCAGTTTGATTCTCTAACACTGATATATACATAGACTTTTTTTCACTTAAAAAAAATCCCAAATATCATTATATAGTTTTTTTAATTGACGTTTGGAAATTGTTAATGGAATTAAATTAGAAAATAATTTATACAACTAAGGTCAAACATTTTCCTTGTCATTTAATTTCACAATTTAAAGTAGACGATTGTGAGTTTTGCCGCTATTACATAGGATTATTGTATATATGCTTATAGTTTGATATACAGACTTCCTTTTCACTTGAAAAATCCGAAATATCAATTTCAATTTGTTCTTACATATTAAAATATTAATAGCATAATTTGGACTTTTAAATAATATTTCCTTTCGCTTTCTTCTGCCAAGGTTATGATGTGAACTAGGAAATAAGTGCCACTAAAGATTCCCTTTGCCAAGTAAATGGTAACCACACAATATTGGTTCCACTAGTTTGTTAAAATTTAAAATGCAAAATTCAAAGTCAATAAATAAAGCTGTTAACAACTATGCAGTTTTCAATGGAATATTGTAGATTATTTATATTATAAAAAATGAAATTTTTTGTTCATATATATATATATATATATATATATATATTTGTGGCTTTGAGTGATCTTAAAAATAATATATTATCACTTAGAACAGGTAAAATATGAAATATAAAAAGAATAGCGAAGTTAAATTTTGTTTTTAAAAAATAAAAGATTAAATTATAATTTTAGTCTTTATAGTTTCATCAATATTATAAATTAGTTCTAATATTATATTTCTATATAAAATAATTCTTGTAATTTCTCCATTCATATTTCCTAACCTATCTTCTACATTAAATTTTGTTGACATAAAAATTAAGTTATGTAAAATTTAACGACTAGACATACTAATATAGAGTCATTTTTGTAACAAACAAAATTATAAGGACTATTTTACATAGAAATAAAGTATATGGAATAATTTATATTTTGGTGAAACTACAGAGACTAAAATTATAATTTAATCAAAATAAATAATAAAAAAGTATTATATTATTATTTAAATAATAATAATAATAATGATGATGATGATGAAAAAAGGTAATCACTTAAAAATCTGAGACATATTTTTGGTGCAAAGATTCTCTATACTTAGACGAGTCAATAGGAGAATATGGCATAGAATATTCCCACAAAGTTGAGTTGATAGATGAAAAGTATATTGTCCAATTGATCTTATTAACTTTTTCTATTTGTTCGGTAGGGAAAAAAAAAATATATATATATATATATATATAAAATAAGTTTCAATAGTGCTACTTGATTTTCCTTAAACTTTATGTGGAGATATGGATAAGACTGTAATGTTTGAAGGCAATAAGATTGATACATCAACATATTAATATTATTATACAACTTTATTATGCTTTGTCTATTTAACATGACGTCATTGCATAAACTTGTAATTAATTTTAACAAAAAATAATAAATTAAAACTGGTTGGCAAATAAATAGAAACAAATAGCATCAGTATAGGAAAAGCAGAAACAACAGCACTTTATAAGTATGTATAGCCTAAATATAAGAAATGTTTTAAATATAGATTTAGTAGTTAAAAAAATAAAATTATAAACTAATTAACAATAATAAATAAACTAAAACTAATGAATGAATTATAAATTACCAATTAATAATTTATACCCTTCATTCAATATCTCATCTTTGCTTGTGTTACATCACCAATTATCACCCCATCAATAACGGAATTATTTATTATATATTGAAGAATTTAATACTATCTCCATTAATTTTTTTATAAATAAGTAATTTTTTCTTAAAACTTAAAATCCAGCTCAACTATAATTTAAAATTAAATTAAATAAATTTTATTAAAAATTACAATAAATTTCATGACAAAATATGAATGGAAGTGATATTGAATTATTCAATATTACACGATTAGCCAAAACAAACTCCGATTATCACTATTTATACTTTTTTCACATATTTATTTTTATGTGATTTATACAAATAAAGCGTTTTTTTATATAATAAGCACATTAAAATACTTTTTCAATTTTCATAAAATAGAAGAATTTAGGACAAAAAGAAAAAGAAATTCCGGGTAATTTTCTTAAACTATAACTTATTCATGATTTTAGTATCTAAATTTAAAATTTAATACTTTACTTTTTTTTCTTTATGAACAATACTCTACCCTAGAGTATTAAAAGGTGGAAGACATTATATATTAGTTAAAATTAACACTTAAAAATCATATTATTCGTCACATGTGCCTTATCCCTACATCAATCAGTTTCTTCAATTTTATCTCCTTTCACAATCTCTATCTTAGATGTTTATTTTTTAGTATTATCAGAGATATTTCCTAAAGACATCCCATCCCAATTGAAGTTTTCAAAAATCGGATATTCAAACAAGCAACTACTACGATTTGTTAATTTAATAATTTTGCACAATAATTTTAAGTTATATGTAAGCATTTGACTTTTTATAATAATTTACTTTTTAAATTTCAAATATTAAATTTATAATTTAAAAAAGACATTAATAAATTTTCTATAAAACAAACAAAGCTATATCTACAAGACTATTACATAATATCTATCCATGTGTTTGGTACATAGAGGGAAAAAAAAGTACAAGGGAAATAAAATATAAATAGAGTACTTTACTAAAATACTTTAATTTAAAAAAAAATAAAGTTTAATATTTTTTGAAAAGGTAATTGGATAATTTCTCATAATTTATCTTTTTTTTACTCACTCTCTCTTTCTTTATATTATCTACTCTTTTTTTTCCTTGACACGAAAGCTAATTCACTCAAGTCACAAAAACTTCCTATGTATACCATAGTGGATGAACTTAAATTTGATGGTTAGTGTTGATCTTGACAACTGTATGATTGTCAAATTTTGATTATTAAATCAAAATTCAACATTTCATTTATACATAAGAGATTCTTATACATAAAAGGAAATTCAAACTCCCTTTACACCACACCAAACCTACCTAATTTATCTCAAAACATTGGAAAATATCAAATCCCAATATATTTTTTAATTATTTCGATTAGATTGGATATTAATCTTAAAATATATCAAACCCCACGATTAATTGGACGAATTAGAATTGGCCCCACACATGTGGATCTTGTACACGTGTGGTTCCACCCATGATCGTGGTGCATGCGTCATGTGAGAATTTGCTCACCCATGTGAGGGCCCTACTTTAGAGTCTTCGTGTCGTATGCTTTTGGAAACCTATAACTTCACTATGCGATCGCGCCCACTGCTTTCTTACACGTGTCATAATGTTATTGAGTGTTGACATTTCCGGAGTAATAGATTGGCTGAATATCTATCGAACCAGCAGTTAAGTCCAATGGATGTCCGAAACCTCTACTGTCTATGATGCTACCGGGTAGCACTGGATTAAAATCCCAAGCCAATTGTACCGCCGTCTTATCTGTACGGTCCATACGGAACCGCAAACCGGTTCAGCGGGTAGCCAGTAACCTCTGTACTATGATCAGATCTTGTCCCACGCGCTCTTGATGATCACACAAGAAATTATAGTTGTTTGGTCAAAACTCCACAGAACTCGTTAAAGATACGCAAAAATATTATTTATGTATCTTATGTTTTAATTATAATCGTTTAATTTAAAATTTTATTTTATTTTAATTACATTCCATATATTTTTAATTAATTTTAATTATTTTTTCACATAATATAATCTTAATATTTAGACGTTAACATTGTATTTTATTTTATACACATCAGTAACTATTGATTTACTTTGATTTTGTTATGCAATATTAAAATTGATAATAATTGAAATAACTAAATATATTATGAAGTAAAATAATTAGATATATAAAATAAACAATCATTATTTTGGTTATTGTCAGCTCCAATCCTATGTGAAAAAATTAGAGTGAATTAGTATATGTTGACTTTTATAAAATAAAATATTATGTCAATATTTATTATTAAATATTTAGATAATATTAAATTCATGAACATAATCACAATTAATTAAAAACATAGATTATAATTGATACAAAATAAAATTTTAAATTATAATTAAAATATAAGTCAAAGTTGAGAGGTACTACTTTTGCTTTAAAAATATTAGACTTATATCAAATTCTATATATCATTGTTATTAATAGATTTATTGAAACTATAATTTTTGACAAATTTCTTTAGAATAATCAACAATGTAATACTGGGTTGTGAAAATATACATTTATCTTTAAAATTTATACGCGTATTATATTCTGATGAAAAATTGATAATAAACAAATAAGAATTACAGCTATATTTTCTTTATTATTAAAATATTCCTTCCGATTTGAATTCTTGGATGTTAAAAGTCAACAGTTGAAAGTGCAAGACACATATAAAGTGCGTGAGATCCATGTGGGACTCTCTTTCAGTACATTTATATTTATCTTTCTCTTTACATGGATTGGATGGCATTATCCAATCCTTACTGTTATATATTTTACTACAAATTTTTTAATGTGCTATTAACATTTAGTGTTGGAACCACCCATCTACAAAATGAACGAACTGCATATTTCTATTATAACCGATATTTAAAATTATAACATATATCGATCACTATTCAAAATTTAAAATGTAATATAGAAATATAAAGATCTGATGAAATTAAGTTTTATTGCAGTATTAGAAGTTAAATTTAAGAAAGGTTCAAGAAAAAAGAAATTTGACAATACTGCAAGAGACCAGAATATGGAAATGAATAATTGCTCATTTCATCTCCAAGAGCAACTCAAGATTGACTTGTATAGATGATTCTATTACAGGTGACTATGAGGGAGAAGAAAAACAAATAAGAAATATACACTTAGCATGTGAAATAGGTCATTATTATGAAATACATTATTATACTGAAATACAAGCCAAATAATAATATGTCCTTATTATGACTTACATATAATAATAGATCTTTATTATGAAATATATTATTATATTGAAATACAAGCTAAATATGCCAAATCTCTGATCTAGATGTTGTAGACGATTACAGAGCAACATAATCTACAACAAAGAGGGACCTACTCAACAGTGGGAAAGCCTGAATTGATCTACTCCTCTAGCAGATATTATTCGCTGACAACCTAATCTGAATAAAAATATTTCACAGAGAGTGTGAGTTTTAAAACTCAGTGAGCGAATCGGCCTCGTATTAATAAAATTCAAATACATCACCAGTCATGCAAGTATATCCGAAGGCTCAAACTCAATCAATAAACATAGTTAGAAATTACATACTAAAAAATATAAAGTCATCCAATTCATCTAACGGTATTAGTACTCATCAATAGCAATATATTCCAGAGAGTATACATGGGCTGACTCACCAAATTAGTTTATTTCCGCCATAACGCATAACCTCATCCTCTCAGTTAGGGCGCCTCACGAATCTGTTACCAACCCGAGTTATATCCCTATCGAGGGAATCATTGTCTCCACACTGTTGGTCAAGACACCCTTTAAACCGGGTTTTTTGCCTTGCCATGAAAAGGGATACTATCCCACTCAATCACAATTAATAGTATAGTATTTCATATCATAATCAGAAGTACAATGTAATATTTATTCATATGACAGGTATTGTATATAACTATATCATAGGTTTATAAACCATAAATCAAGATAACAATTAAGTTGTCTTTGGAAAGATTTAAACTTTATATCTCCATGAAATACTTGTTTCTTCTTATCCATACTTCTGGATTAATTTGAATTACCTCCCTAGATTCGCCACTCCGAATCCAGTCTACCCTTATGAGTCTTTGGAGTGTCCTACGACATACTTTTTTATTACCAATGATGTTAAAACCCTATTAAAATGGGGTCGTTTCACTCATGTAAATTCAGTACGAGTATCACTTCTCTAAGTCATTACGGACAACAGCACACAGGTGAATTTTAGTATTCCGCTACGGAGATTTTCATGAAAGATTAAAGAAAATAAGTTAGGGTTGTTTTCGTACAGATACTTTTCTTACATATAGTTACTATTTATATGTACGATCACTATTTATACATACGGTTACTATTTATATGTAAGGACATTATTCATACATATGGTTACTGTTCATACTAGAAATAGTGAATACAATCTATAAAAGAGTACACCAGGTAAGTTCTTAGGAAAGAGTGGAGGGTCGCAATGGACACACTTAAGTACCAGGTCTTTCCTTAGCCAGAACTTTCCTAAACATGTATTCTTCACAGTTTATATTCTATTTTAGTAATTAGAGAATCAAAATAACATATAGGCAGTTAAGGACAATTTTTCTGCTGTGAATGATCAACTAAAGTCACAACCATAGAGCATACTTAAGAATATAACTTTTAAAATTTGAAAGACATAAAAAGAGCATAAAATCCTCACCTCGAATTTAAGCTAAAAAAGAAAGGCCCAAAGTCTCAGAGGCTTAGCATCAGAGCAAGAGAAACTTGAAGAGAAAGAAGAAGAGAAGTTGAAGGTGTCAGTTTAGAAGTGAAATGGAAGGCCTATTTATAGGAAAAGTCAATGGTACTATTTGACACTATGTGCTAATAAAATATTCAATTTACTATTCATGAAAATGATATTTCCAATAAAATAATTCAATTTACTGTGCACTTTAATAATTTAGTTTACTATGCAAATCACGAAAGATAAAGGTGACTGAATTATTGGTTACTATTGAAAACTTAAAGGAAAAACTATTTTTTCACCTTAAACCTTTAAGTTTCTTTTCAATTCAGTCCTTTCATTTTGATCCATAAGGGTATTTTCTCACATAAAACGTCATTTTCTCCTACGAACTTTTTTCTAGTTTTCTCTTATGATCAAACCACATCTAGTACTCGACATTTCGATTGTATATGTGAACAGTACTGTATACGTGAATAGTATTATATATGTGAATAGTACTGTATACTGGAATGGTAACCGTAGTTCGCAAACATACATTTATATTTTATTTTTCAAGGGTATTATAAACACATACTGTTAGACCACAAAATAGGAGCAACAGATAGTGGAAAGTGAATTTCCTGCAGTAAATTGATAATCCAGAGGACTTCAGTAACAATATTAGCTAAGGCATGATATTCAGATTCTGAACTGGGCCTAGAAATAACTTGTTGTATGCATAAGGACCAAGAAATTAACCTTTGACCAAAGAATATATAGTAACCACACGTAAATTTTTTATCTTCTATGGAATTAGCAAAGGATGCATCTGGATATCCTTCTAGAGTAAGCTTAGGACTAGCTTGGAGATGTAAAGCAAAGTCAATAGTACCCTTGAGATATCTTATAATTTGCTTGGAAGTTGTCCAATGAATTGTGGTGAGAGAATGAAGAAATTTGCAAAGTTTGTTAACACTAAAATTGATATTATGTCTTGTGTAGGTGATATACTGAAGAGCTCCAATTAGTTTTATGCACTCTATTGGATTAAACAGAGGATTGCCTTCAATAGCTGTGATAGATGAATTTGTAGCCATAGGGGTGGGACAAGGAGATGAGTTATGCATTCCAAACTTAAAGCAGTAGATCTTGAATATACTGAGATTGATATAGGTAGAAACTAGATGTTGTTCTGGGAATTTCGATGCCAAGAAAAAAATGTAAAGAGCCTAGAATATTTTTCAAGGCAAAAGTACTATTGAGTTTTGCTGTGAATTCTATGAGATAATGAAGTTAGTTGCTGGTGACAATTATGTCATCAACATAGACCAGAAGGAAAATCACTTTGTTTGCATAATGAAAAAAGAAGAGAGAAGTGTCTGCTTTACTATGTGTGAAACCCCGTGAGGGAAAAGTGACTCTTAATTTGTCAAACTAGGCCTGAGGGGCTTGTTTAAGGTTATAAAGAGCTTTATTAAGCTTGTAGACATGTGTGAGGTGTATAGGATATATGAAGCCTTATGGTTGAGACATGTAGATTGTTTTTTGAAGAAATCCATTTAAAAATGTGTTGTTAATATTTAGCTGATGTATAGGCCATTGTCAGGAGATGGTTAGGGTTAAAACGAGCTTGACATTGCTGGGTTTAATAACTGGACTGAAGGTATCAAAGAAACCAATCCATGGTGTTTGATGGAAGCCCTTAGCCACCAATTTGCCTTTATACATATCTATTGTATCATCAACTTTGTGTTTTATGCAAAAAATCCACTTAGAACCTACAACTTTCATGTGAGGAGAAGGAGGAACCAAAGACCATGTATTATTTTTTTTGTAGAGCAAAAATCTCAGTCTGCATAGCCTGAAACCATATAGGATTTTGCAATGCAGAAGAAACATATTTTGGTAAGGCAGTGGCATTGACAGTACCAATAAATGGTGGATTAGGTTTGGAGATGCCAAGTTTACTCCTAGTAACCATAGGGTGAAGTTTGATAGTGTTATTGGGAAGAGATGAAGGAATGTCAATGGGAGAAGTAGGAAAGGGTAGGTCATATCTTGTAGATGAGATAGATGCAGATAAAGGAGATAAGAATGATACTGTGGAGGGCAGAACATATTTGGTACTAGAGAATGAAGGACTTTGAGGTGATTAGGATGATATTATGTATTGGGTATCTAATTATGTGAGATGTACAGGAGGTGAAGAAAAAGGATTTGAGATAAGATCATACTTGGTAAGAGTTGAGAATTGTTTTGCTGCAATGGGAGTTGTGGATAGTCCAGTATCAAGGGATTGAACCAGAACAGGAAGCTGTAATGAGGTTGAACCTGTTGCATTAAAGTGATTGTGTTCTAAAGTGATAAAGGATGAATAAGGGAAATCATTATGCTAAAAAATGACATGTCTGGATATGTAAACCCGACCTTGTGGAGAGATACAAGTGTTTCCTTTATGATTGTCACTTTAGCCAATAAATAGACACTTGGTGGAATGAAACTGTAGTTTATGTGTGTTGTAGGAAGTAAGACAAGGGTAAGTAGCATAGCCAAAGGGATGCAAAGACTTATAATCAAGTGATTTTTGAAAGAGAATTTGGAAAGGTGATTTATGGTGAAGAATGAGAGTTTGGAGTCTATTAATGATATAAGTAGCTATGTGAAAAGCTTCGCACCAAAAAGTAAGGGGCATATGAGTAGCATGAATGGTTAGACCAACTTCTGTAATGTGTCGATGTTTCCTTTCATATCTACCATTTTGTTTAGATATATATAGGCCAGTTAAATAGTGAAGAATACCTTGCTGCTTTAGAAAAATATTAAAAACTTGATATTCACCCCCTGGGTCACTATGAATTATTTTTATGGAAGCATTGAATTGTTTTTCACCCATAACTTTGAATTGTATGAAGAATGAAAAGGCATGATTTTTGTTTTGTTTTAGGGGGTAAATCCAAGTGTAAAAACTAAAATCATCTAAAAACAACATGTAATATCAGAAACCATATTTTGAGAAATTTGGAGCTAGTCCCCAAAGGTCAGTGTGTATAATTTCAAGGAGTTTAGTAGCTTGTGATTAAATTTTTTGAAACGGAAGCTTATGTGATTTCCATGTTGGCAAGCAAAATAGAGGGGAAGATTTTCTTTATTATCATTATTTAGAGTACATGAATTAAGTACTTATAAAAGAACACAATGAGATGAGTGACCAAGTGTTTTATGCCAATCTGTCAAGGAAGAAGAGTTTTTGTTGTTCTGTGAGGTAAACAAAGCTTAAGGAATGTGATAAAAAATTGTGGGTATGAGTTGATACAGACCATCTCTAAGCTTCCCTCGTAGCAGAACTTTCCTTGAGCTTTTGTCCTTCATATAGAAATAAGAGGAGTCAAATTCAATAATTATGATATTATGGGAAGCAAGTTGTGAAAGACTTAATAAATTTTTTGAAACAAAAGGCAAGTAGATAATGTTTTTGAGTTGTATAGAGTTTTGATTTGGTAGTTGGATTGAGGAAGAACCGATTTTAAGGATGGACAATTTGTCTCCAAGTGAAGAATAGGGACTACAGTGAATAAATAAAAAAGTTTGTAAAGGATGAATTTGACAAATAAAAAACACATTCTTAAACTAGGGCACTAGAAGAAGTAGAATACTAGTTTATATAAAAAATTGGACAAAATTCAAAAGGAAAATTTTGACCAAGGAGCTAAGTGAATAAAAGGTAAACTTTGAAAATTAAATTTTAATTTATTTCTTCTATTATTTTTGGGTAGAAATGATAGATTTAATCATATCATAACTAAAAATGAAATTATATACTGATTTGGAGGACCAAACCGTGAGAAAAAAGTATAAAAGTGAAGAACATGGATTAAAGTGAACAAACTAAAAAGCTTGTAGGAGCTGATTTTGATGAATAAAAAAATATATTCTTAAATTAGGGACCTAGATGAAGTAGAAGACAAATTTATATAAAAAATTGGATAAAAGAAAAATTTTGACCAAAGACCTAAATAAAAAAAAATGTCAGGATCGATCCTACATGTAAGATCTAGATCCTGTACGATCTTACTTGCAGAATCTAGATCATGCAGGATCTAGATCTTGCATAGTGTTATTACAAAATCGATCCTGAGTGGGATCGGGATCGATTTTTGTTTACAGGAACGTAGGATCATAAGATCCTACGATCCAGCAATAGATCCTGACAACAATGTTGCCATAGTTTCAGGAGTTGTTAAGTAGGCTGAATAAGGATTTGTTACCGTAGTGGTGTTTTGATTTTGCTGCTTTTTTGGAAGATTCCCCATATAAGCCTGATTGTATATATAGTAGCATATTGATGCAGCGTGGCCAATTTTACCACAAACTTGGTAGTTAGGTCTTGAATTTTTGTTCCTATCTCCTCTTCCTTTGCTTCTGCCTCCTTTAGATGATCATTTTCAATTGTTTCTGGTTTTATTTTCATCAAAGGAGTTTATTTTTGGCACCTGTGCAAAATTCATAGAAGCTGAGTTAATAGACAAATTTTGAAAATTGTGAATTTGTTCAAGTCTGTTTTCATATGTTAATAAGACTTTTTGGAATTGAAATCCAAGTCAGGTTTTGTTTGTCAAGCAATATCATGACTACTGGTGTATATTTAGAGTCAAGGCCAGCAACAATTTGAGAAAATAGATCAAAGAGAGGGAGAGGACTTCTTGCAAGCTTTAAGTTGTCTACTATTTGCTTTATTTTGTTAAGATAACCTTCCATTTTAGTTTAGCCACTCCTTGTTCATTAAAATTCTCCCTTGTACCAGAGAATTTTTTCCTTATTTGCAGCTTTAGCAAACTCTTTAGTGTTCTCCCATAATTCCTGGCTGGTTTTCCAATCAATAAATTGTGCTACTACAACCAAGGAGAGCAAATTGTATATCCAACAGAGGAAGAGCTTATTTGTAAACTGCCATTCTCTATATTTGGGATTGGGAATGGCTGCGTCATCCTCAATGAATTCAGGATGAGGATTTTTGCTGTAAATGAAATTCTCCAATTAATTTCCTTTTATGATAGGTAGAATCATATATTTCCATAAAAGATAATTATTCCTATCAAGTTTGACATGTGCAACAAGGCTGAGAGAGTTGTTAGAGGATTGTGCAAGTTTTAGTGTAGGATCAGAAGCAAAGGTGTTTGTGGAAGATTGAACAGAGGTGGTTTGGCCCATGGGGATCGAGTAGTTGCTAGCTGAGTTGCTTTGATAACAAGTTAAACTTTAGAAAGGTTCAAGCAGAAGAAATTAGACAAAACTGCAAGAGACCAAAATATATGAAAATGAATAACTACTCAGTTCATCTTTAGGAGCAGCTCAAGATTGATTTATATAGATGATTCTATTACAACTGAGTATAAGGGAAAAGGAGAAAAACAAATAAGAAATATACACTTGGCATGTGATCTATAAGGCTAGGAAACAAAAATAAAAGGAAAAGGAATCCGTTACAAAGCAGTGTGTGTTGTGTGCGCTGGCTAGATATTAAATGAAGATTGTGAAATGACATTAACCAAATTAATTACTTTAACATTAGACATACTATTACAATTTCAATTCTTACCTTCTTCAAAGGTTTTTTTAGGTCAAGCTACATGTATATTTTAGGATAAATTACAATAATTTTTCTAAAATTTGATTAAATTAGACTTAGTGCCCATTCAATTTTAAATATTATACATGGTTTATTCAATTTTGAAATTTTGATATATTTGAAAAAAATTTCCTCCAATTTACTTGCTGTCAAATAAATTAACTTGATATTGAAATTGTAATTTTAATTTTGATATAATGGTAAAAGTAGTTAAATTAATATGGACATCTGATAGGAAACTGTAACTTTATTTTAAATATGACTGTAACAAATGCAATTAAATTGCAGATTCCACCTCAAAACCAAATAACTTCTCCCTTTCGAGTAGAGAGAAAGCTCCAAAATCCACTCAGGACTTACAACATTTCACAATAGAGAATAATGCCAAAAAGTAAAGAAATTATAAAGCTGTGAAAAAAAAGAACAGAATTTCGTTATTGGCAGTATGTAATTTAGGTCATGATATATTCCTTCATCTTGTGGTTTGGTCGTCATTCTTCCAAAAATTCTAGGTGCCCCACATGTCTCCCACATGTCTCTTTATTCCTTTCTCGTTTGAACTTATTTTTGAGATCCCTAGAGCAATGACTGACAATAAATCTTTCAACTTGAATTTTGAGACTGGCAATGTAGAGCTTGATTTAAATCTAAGTTTTGGAAACAACAAAGGAAAGAGACCTGTAAATAGGTCACCAGAAATTAAGAAGAGAAAGAGAGATGTAATAGAGTTGGAGAAGGACAACACTACAACATCTTCAGAAAATAAGCTTGTGTTCCTAGAGCATAAGATAGAAAACCTGGAGCGTAAGATAGAGAGCCTGTAATACAAGATAGAGGACAAAAAGCGACTAATAAATCGTCTCTTTGAAGACCAAGAGAAACTGATAAATCGTCGTTTCGGGGAACTAGCTAATCGAGTTGATAGACATTCGATGTTTGCAACTTAAAATTTTCGTGACCAACAAGCGAGGTGTATTGACTGTATGAATGGAGTGACTTCTGTTCCTCGCCAAATTTTCCAGGCGCTTCCTCCAGAAACCCTTTCTAGGCTATAACGATTAGCTTCCTCCTTAAGGTATGAAGCACCTTCCTCTTTTAGACTTGGAGTACCTTTTACATCTCAAAAGCCTCATCGTCCTTAATTTATCCTTTCTTTTGTTTGTATCTAAAGCTAATGTTTGATCTAAGCTTCACGTATTAAAATTATATGTTTTGTAAATCAAGTTAAGCTTGTTGTCTGTAACTTATGTACTAGAAATAAAATTTAAGTATTTGAATTTTCTTTTTGAGGTGATTGTTTTACTGAAGGAACTTGAGAAATGAAAATATGTTGGACTTATTATATTTTGTACTTGATTGTGAAAATTCTTAAGCAGAGAATGAGATATGGATGAAGTATTAACATTTGTTTTAATCTTGAGGTGAATTTTGAATTCGAGGGATGAATTCTGTTAAGGGGGAAGAATATAATATCCGCCAAATTTAGAGTTATGTATTTTGGAGTATTACGGTACTTTATAGCGTTATTTTAGTATATTTAATTTAGTTATTTTATTCTTTTATATCCAATCAATTCTTTATAAATGTTATTTGTAGAATTGGGATGAAATGACTGGACTAAATATCTTAATGCTCTATGGTATATTTTTGTCGACTGAAAAGTTTATGAGAGAGGGACTTAATTTAATTAATTTCAGAATTAATTAAGAAATGTTGCAAAATGGGTCAAGTGGGTTTGGATATTGGGTATGGATACCAATGGGTCATCCATTGACCCATTTAACTAACCTTAAGATCCTTATCTCTCTCTTCTCTTCATTCACGATCACCACAAAGGCTTCATTCTTCATCTTCTCTTAACTCCTTCAACCCTTGCTTCCAATCTCTCCGGTCGATTTCTATTTTCTGGTTGTTTTTTGGTTCATCCAAGTTGCAAAGAATGGAGGTAAGCTTAATTATCGACTTCAAACTCCATTTTTGGTTTTGGTTTTGCCTATAGAAGAAAAATGAGGTTTTAGGTTGATTTTGAGTTTTAATGGATGAATTTAAGTGTAGATGTTAATCTAAAACATTCCTAAATGGTTTATGATGTTATTGGAACAAGAAATTTGGAGAAAACTAGGAGAAATTCATAGAATTCGGATATTTGAAAAAGTTAGTATTGTTGATGAAAATTTGATGATTGAGACTTGTATTGTTAGTTTAAATTGGGGGTTTTAGTGTTAAAACACTCCTTAGACATTAAGGATGAAAACCCATGGAAGAAATCAAGAGAAATGATGATGATTTGACCTTAAAATCATGAAAACCTAAGAGGAAAATCGCGGATTTACTGTAGCAGTACTGTAGCGTTTATAAAATTTTCAGATTCGAGTTACTGTAGCAAACTGATACTGTAGCAAACATGTATTGTAGCATCAATTTTAAAATGGCTATATCTCTTTCATTTGGACTTCGTTTTTAATAAATAATGTATCGTTGGAAAGTTCTTCAAGTCTATCTTCAAATGAAATAAGTTTCATTTGAAAATTTCTTACCATTTGAGAGTTATGTTTAGAAAAGTAATTAAAGGTCAGAATTATAGTATGAAATTTTCCTATTTTGTGACCTTGACATACTTTTGCATAATTATCTTATAGGAATGAATTCTTTGATGCATCTTCCACATATTTTGAGATGTTGTGACTAGATTAGACTAAAGAAAATTATCTTCTATTATCTTACACATTTTTTAGGAAGGTTCAAGGTAAAATTCGACAAATATCAAGGTGAGAGATTCTGGCTTACCATTTTTGCTTATTTTATGTATATATTAAAAGTGTACTATAAATATATATATATATATATATATATATATATATATATATATATATATGTGACATGAAATTGATGCATTCATATTATGTATTGAAATGTGCAAATGTGAGACTATTGTGAACTTTTATTGAAATGGAATGCATATAGTTGCCTATGTTTGTATAATGTATTTGTGTTTGATCTTGAAAGAAATGGAAGTAGAGTTTATGGGATCTCATAGGATGAAATAAGAGTGGAATGAAATCACTATGGCTACGTAGTATTGAATATGATATTCGTTCTTTTAAGGATAGGGTGAAATAAGGTTGGACCATAGATTTGTCCCTTTGAGGACAGGGGTAAAATAAGGAAGGATGTGGCAGGGGCCGTAGGGCAACGACAACTTATTGTGAATGAGACCTGAAAAATGTCTGGGAACTTAAATTGGAATTGTATGAATTGTTTAAATTGTTTAAATTGTTTGAAATATGATTTGGCTTGATCTTGAATGTGTTTGTTAATAATTGCGAGGTGATTTTAATGTGTGTGTCTTGATAAATATCTTGTACACCAAAATTTAGATGATTGTACAGTTAGATCAATTATGTATATCTGCATGTATATATATATATATATATATATATATATATATATATACCTATATTGTGTGTGAATGTGGTAGGATTCTCTCAAGTAAAATCTGTCTTTCGTTTCAGGTATGGAGAATTTCTTAGTCCGATGACGTTCATGCCAAGATTACCTTTCCATTTGTTCAGGGTAAAGGTATAATATTTAGGTCTTATTCTAAGTTGTATAAATCTAGAAAAGCTCTGTAATCGGGTAGGTTTGTTTTGCGATATAATGTGTATGACTATAGCGTGTATGAGAAACTCAGTTTAGTCATATTTTCTTATCTTTTTGTAAGAAGAGAAATAGTTCTCTTATTTAATTCTTAAATTATGTAATTTAAATTAATTACATTTAAAAAAATAACCAAAATAAGGATTATTATTGTGTTTAAGAGAAAGATAGGCTTATGGAGGTGAGGTGAATTTCACCTTCCGTGTCGGTTACGTGCTCAGATTTTGGACCGTGACAGAGATAATCGGGAATCTAAAGTATTGCATAGCAAACCAGGTCCCTTCTGCCATAGTACGTAAATGAAAGCACCAATGTAACAAATGTGATTACATTGCAAATTGCACTTCAAAACCAAATAACTTCTTCCTTTCGAGCAGAGAGAAATCTCCAAAATCCAATCATGACTTACAACATTTCACAATAGAGAATAATGCCAAAAAGTAAAGAAATTATAAAACAGTGAAAAAAAAAAGAAAAAAATTCGGTCATTGGCAGTATATATTTCAGGTCATGATATATTCCTTCATCTTGTGTTTTGGCCTTCATTCTTCCAAAAATTCTAGGTGCCCCATGTGTCTATCCTCTTTCTTGTGCCAGCTTAGAGTTCTTTCCATCTATTGAGTCATTTCTTTTTGTTGTATATTTGTAACAATGCCAGTAAAAATTGTTAAGAATTTTATTAGTGAAAATAACACATGAAAGTTATTCTCAATGATAAAATATAAATTAGAGAGGTTTGAGTGTAATATTTGAAGCTAGATGAATATTAAATACTATTTAACTACTTAAGGGGATGTTAGCATAATTTACCTTAAATTTTATGCGATTTTTTTATTTTTTACATGAATTACTTGCTTTTAAAATAATTGTAAAAAAAAGGTAAAATCAAATTAAGAAAAATATAATCTAAGCAAATTTTCAAAAATTAAAATTGCTTCTTTTGACTATTGCTTTTATTTATTTACTTATTTTAAAATAGAACAGGCACTAAAACAGTACTTTTTTTTAAAATTTGTTTTGTCAGGTTTAAAGGCAGCAATTTGTGTTATTAGAATTAATAATGTTAGAGTGGGTCTTATTCTCAGTACAACTGGTTTAACCCACTAATTAGTTGGGTCTGGTCATTAGGAAAATATAGAGTTGTAATAAATATGTAGTTCTTTTTTTTTTTTTCCAGTACACGATGAACAGGAGTTTCAATTCATAACCTCTTACTTAACTATTAAATACTTACTAGCTCATTATCTAGTGGCTTAATATGTAGTTTTTTTTTTAAAGATAATACATTTATTATACTCTGATTTCTAAATTATACACTTTTCCTTCAAAAAAAAAAACCAGTAAGTCTACAAGAACTCAACCTTTTGATTCTTGAGAAGTTAAACTCTTATATTATTAAATCATCTTAAAATTTATGTATATGATAATTAAAAAATATTTTACATAAATTTTAAAATAACCTAATAACAAAAATTTTAATTTTTGTAGAGATTAAATTGTTCATAAACTTACCAAAATAAAAAGGTTTGATGCTAGATAATAGACACGGAGTTAGGCCAATCAATCCAACAGTGACGAAAGGTCCACGTCAATCAGATTCAGATCATTTTGGGTCCACAAAACTCCACTTGAGCACTGTACAAGTCACGCAACTCACGATGTCCCAATAGCCCTGCAATGTGCGACCATTGCACGCTGATTTTTGTTTCCTACATCACAACTTGTTTGCATCCACATGCCTTCAAATTACCAAATTGCCCTTGCCACGTTTCGCTTTATAAGCCCTCAGATTCAGATATATTAACGCCGTCCCTCTGATTTGTTTAATCTCTAAATTATTCATTGACTTAATATTAGTGATGATAAAGGCGGCGTTTTAATGAGAAAAGCTACGAGTTCGTTCACGGTGATGATAAGATAATGGAGCAATTGAGCAATTGTTTAGAATTTCCACTGTGCCGGTCAATGAGGCGTGAACATCACGCGCGCACGGAAGCTCGTGGTCCTCCAACCAAACCACTAACAGAAAAAGAACGGAAATTCTAATTCAACGGTTACAACGCGGTGCTTTTCCCATGACCCGTACTACAAGCGACAAACCCAAAGTTATTAATAAATTTAATTTTTTTATTAAAAAAAAAACTCTCAGACCTTTCTCCCTCTCTTTTACCTTCTCTTCCTCAATTCCTCTCCCTCCTCAGTACCTTCTCGTCTTTAGTTCTTTCTCCAGAGAAAATCCCTCTCTCTCTCTCTCTCTCTCTCTTTGTATCTCTGTAATTGTAGTTTATCTTCAATTTCTCTGTCCGGAATGTTAAGCATGGTTTCACTTCGAGCTGTGCATGCTGTGGCATCTGTGTTTCTGCTGATTTTGACTGTGGGATTGGCAGGGGATATAGTCCACCCTGACAATATAGCTCCCAAGAAGCCTGGTTGCGACAACAACTTTGTTCTGGTACGGAGCTTTAGAAAAGTTTCTAGCATCGATTGGATGGCTCGTTTAGAAATGTCGTTCTTACTGCTTTGATTTGGCTTCCTGCTTGGATACTAGGAAAATAGAGGAAAAAAAAGGAGACGATTTGAGAAAGAAAGGAACAAAAATATATTTCTTTTTCCGCGAAAATTGTGGAGTCCGGAGTAATTAAAATTCTTTTTTTTTTTAATACACACACACACACACACACACACATATATATATATATATATATTATTGCTTTCTGCTTGGAGAGATAAGCTCCTTTTTCTCTGCATTTTCTTTGCCAATTTTTGTTGAAAAATACTGAAATAAGTCCTCCTTCCCACCTCCTGAAAAATAAAAATTTATACATTACTAGCAGCACTTTTGTTGTTGTTAGGAAAATGGTGAAAGAGAGTGAATAAAACATAACAAATGAGGAATAAATATTTTAAAATAGAGCAGTTGTTTTTGGAGATTATTGGGAAGAATTCTCTTGTTTGTTTGCCAATTTTTTTCCCTTATTATTATCTTCGCATAGGTAATGTTGTTAGGCCCTTGGCAACAGGGAGATCTAGGCCAAATGATTCAAGTCTGCTTAAATTAGTAGATATCTTTTGTATAATCGGTGATTCCATCATTATCTACTTTTTCTTCTACCTATGTAAGCACATGCAAATTTGAGGCTTTGGCAGTCGAGGTTGATCCAGGTAGATTTATTATATTCTTGTCCAAAATTTTTTAAGCTTTTCTCTGTCTATGTCTTACTGTCCCCATACAAATTTCTATTGTTCCATGCCTCTTGATAGTTAGTATGCTCTGCTTTAGTCGAATAAAGAGGGGATTGTCAAGATTTTAGATATATCCTGAATTCGATTGCCCAAGAGAGGAGTGATCGTAATAAGCTGAGTGAAGAAACTTAAAATCTGAACTTTGAAAAGACAACCCTATAAATCTCTTGGGCTCTTAGCTTATTTCCTCCGGGGTTCCAGCAAACTGCTTTTTGATTTGTTGCTCTTTACTTATATGTTGAGTATGTAGTTTTTTTTTTTTCACCAAAAAAAAATTGTAGTTTTATTTAATAGATTTGACCAATTTCTCATTTCTCAGGTCAAAGTCCCTACATGGATTGATGGTGTACAAGACAGTGAGTATGTTGGTGTTGGTGCACGATTTGGCCCTACATTGGAATCAAAAAAACAACATGCTAACCATACCAGAGTTGCCCTGGCTGACCCTCCTGATTGTTGTAGCGAGTCTAAGAATAAGGTATTCTAGTTTTTGAGCCATTAACTTTACCCAATGCTATTTCACTTGCATGTGGAGCATAGATTTCCATATTAGAAGCTTAAATTATTTAAGATACTTATCAATTTGTAATTGGGAATTTGATAGCTTACTGGCGAGGTCATTCTGGTGCACCGGGGACAATGTAGTTTCACAACCAAGGCGAATATAGCTGAAAAAGCTGGTGCTTCTGCCATCCTCATTATAAACTACCGTACAGGTGTTTGCATTTAGTTTTATTACTTTTTCCTTCTATATTGCTTTTTTAGTCCTCTTGCCCATTTTGTTTTCCTTTTCTCCATTACTGAGTTTACAGAAAGAGACTAAGAGGTGATCATGAGGATCATAGGTGTCGATAATGTTAAGTAACCCTTTGTTCATTATATGTTTTTAGCATAAACAAAAAGCCATCTTACAGAAAGTATATGTCAAATTTTTGTATCTAGTATCAAGTTATATTGCGTGTGTTTTAAGAAATTTTGTTCTTAACGTTTTGTTCTGCAGAACTTTTCAAGATGGTCTGTGAAGAGAATGAAACGGATATTGATATTGGAATACCTGCCGTTATGCTTCCCCAAGATGCTGGTACAAACTTGGAAAGGCATTTAGAAAGCAACTCCATAGGTACCTATGGCTCTCTCTGTATATACGTCTCTTGTCTTGTAATGGATTATGCCTTTCCTTTGGTGTAGAAAACTTTAATTTTGATTTTTTTTTTCTAATAACTTTGCATTTCTGCATGCACGATTTGCACTTTTTAAGTGTCTGTGCAGTTATACTCTCCATTGCGTCCAGCCGTTGACGTTGCAGAAGTTTTCTTATGGCTTATGGCTGTTGGTACTGTTCTGTGTGCTTCTTATTGGTCTGCATGGACTGCTAGAGAAGCAGCCATTGAGCAGGAGAAGCTATCAAAGGTAATTTAAATTCTTTCTGTGTTAATTTTGTTCTTTTTTATAAGCTAATTTTATCTCTTTAAAAGACATGTGTCCTCTCTTATTTAATAACCCACTGATATAGTCTCTGATATAGTCTCTGATATATGAATAACTTTTGTACTTGCAGGATGGTTTAGATGAACATGTAAATATGGAGAATGTCGGTTCCAGTGGTTATGTTGAAATTAGTACTGCTGCAGCAGTTCTTTTTGTTGTGATTGCTTCTTGTTTCTTGATTATGATTTACAAACTGATGTCATTCTGGTTCATCGAGGTTCTTGTGGTTCTATTTTGCATTGGTGGGGTAGAGGTGAGTCATCCTATTATGCACTGATGAAGCATATTTTACTCATCATTGTTGTCCATTTTTTGATACACCTGCAAATCATTGATTTAGTTATGTATCCTTAACATTATATTGCTCCCTTGACTCATCTCTAATTCAGACATGTATATCAGCAGTTTTGCTTGAAGTTTGATAATGGGCTTGGCTTTGGTTATGAGGAAAATAAAAGGATAAGGGAATTGGAAAATTGTTATTTGTGCATAGTTGCTGCCTCCCTTAAAGAGACTATAAGCAATGCTCCAAAAAAGAGGCCATAAACAATCCTATCTCTTAATAATTCTGAGGAGTGATATTGCTCTTAAATATCCAAGCATTTAACTCCAACTAAATTCACCAAAGAGTGATATTGCTCTTAAATAACTATAACTAGCACATTGCCATAAAACCTTTCCTTCCCTACTTCTACGAAAACCTCGAACTATTTCAGGAGTTGACCCAAACTCAGGGTGTCTCAAGATAACTGAACAAACCAAAAAGCCTATTCCACATGGACAAGGCTGTTGGGCATAAGTACAACTATTTCTGAGGTAGAGCCACACATCATGCCCATATAAGGATACAAATTGTCATTGGTAGCATATATATGACATGTCATTCGTGTCAATTTTTAAAATGATTTGTGAAAGACCCGTCAACTTGGACATGGTGAGACTTTGAAGTGGAAGTGGGGTATACATGAAAATATTCAAGAAGAGTTGAGCGTCCAATTAGCAGGCCACAATTCAAGGGAAGAAAGACAATAAAGGTCTTTGAAAAGGGAATATCTCCTACCCAATTATCTTCCCTGAATCTAATGTGAAAGCCTTAACTCAATTTTGGGAAAAGTAGATGCCTAAGAGAATCAGATCCCTGAGAGATGAATTCCCTGGGACTTAGTGAGTTGCAGTGATCACTGGTGTTGACATTTATGGTCAAAGGAAAGATATTATAATGGGAAGGCTTGCTCATGTACACTTACAGACACACTTGCAGCCCTCTCCCTTCTTGTTTTACACTAAACTGGATAAATCTGAATACAAAAGATAAATTTCTAAGAGGGTGACAACTCTTAAAGATAAATTAATTATTAAAATAATACAAGACTCCGAAATAATACACACCTAAGTTATGGGTAAAGGATATGAGAGTTTTTATTTTTCTTCAAATCTTCAACACGCTTGCAAATTGCAATACTTGTACTTGAATAATCAATAGGTTTTCAACAGCTGGCTTGGAATCTGGCCAATTCTAGTGCAAACCATAGTCTTTGTATTCTAATGCCATTAGGAAGAGCCTGTGGGGAAACTCCATAGCATACATTTATAGACTTTCTTTTGGGTGATTAAAGTTGAAAGAGAAGCAACATAGACTTTCTAGGAGGTCACCCATCTTAGTACTATTGAACAAATCATAACAACACTCACAAGTACCACAGTACAAATATGTCTGTATCTTTCTGAGCAAAGGCCAGCCAAACCCTTGGTTTCTGTATGACGTGAATGCTGGAGAATTAAGATAAACTTTGTCCACTTGTCTTTGCATGTATTGGAGGTCCCTGGACCTAAGGATGTAAAATGTGTTTTCATCTAAAGGTGACCCAAATTCAAGTAGTGTTATTATTGTTATTATTATTATTTTGTCATTAGAGTCATTTAGTATTATTAATATAGAACAAAAGAGGACTGTCAAATTGTTGACCAAAAGAGGTCTAGTAAGTTTAGAAAAAAGAGAAACTGAGGGAAGGGAGGATTCAGCAACATCGTTAGTGTTCCATTTAATCCCATACTGGATATGCAATTTGTGTAGTAGTTCCTTTATTTACCTGAATTTCAATCTCTTATAGTTTATTTAAGCCAGTTTTTTTTTTGGCACACTTATACTATTTTGCAAGACTAGTTACTTGGAACGATAATTGTAGGATTGTGGCATGATTATGTTTTCATTTTAATGCTAAATTTTGTTTGTCATGTGCTTTCAGGGACTGCAAACTTGTTTGGTGGCTCTGTTATCATGGTACTAGTCTATTTATTTTCGTTATGCAATTGTTTTTTTTTTTTGGTATACTTCTGCTAGTGGAGGTAAACCTATTTATGAAGGATAGGGATTGGGTGAGAGAATTTGGAGATTGATCTATAGACTTTTGCTTTGAATTTGTTGCTGAGTTGTTCAGTTTATCTATATTTTTATGCTGTTAGTAATTGAAATCTTTGACAAAACTAAAAAGATTGGTGACCTTTTAGGACTCAAAGACCATGTGGGTGGCCTATAATTTAGTTATTGTGGGTACTGCTAGCAAATTCGAGAGAGTAACTTTAGTTGTCAATTCTTTTCCATGTACCTCTTGAAAAATATGGCTAAAAGAGGTAATGAGTTACGTAAATATGGAATAATTATATATACCAAATTTAGCAAGAAGACACACAATTGCACATGGTTTTTGGTGAACATTTTGTCAATTTTCTTGTTCTCCACTTATGTATCTCAATTTTTTTTTCTAATAAATTTTCTTTTTCTATTCAAAAAAAAAAAGTTCAAACATTAATTTCATATAATTTTTTAGCAAAGTTGTATTTCTTTCTCCCTTCCTTTAATGCCATCATTGGATGGGAAAAAAATCTTCAGAAACTAAAAAAAATGCTTGGGTAGAGTGTGTGGATATTGGATAGATTATTAGATTCCTTTCTTTATTGTATAAATTGACAATAAACTGTGTATAGTTTCAGATGGTTTCAACACGCTGGACAAACTTTTATTAAAGTACCCTTGTTTGGAGCTGTCTCATATCTGACACTTGCAGTTACTCCCTTCTGCATAGTTTTTACTGTGGTTTGGGCTGTATATCGCCGTGTCTCTTTTGCATGGATTGGTCAAGATATTCTTGTAAGCGTAGTTTTGATACATATACTTATTTTGGGTCAAATTATCTTCATGCTACTTTTTCATCTGACTTTTTTTTGGCCTGGTTTCCTTCTTTGTGATTGAAATATGGAAAATTATGACACTATATGAACGAACCCCTTGCTGCGTATCATTGAATTTTCTGTCCAGGTCTAACCATTGAACATTCCCCATATAAAACCAGAAATGTTCTTAATTAGCATGGAACTTGATATTTATGGCTTGACTTTAACCGAAGCAAAGACTCCAGGAAAATACTTTCTTGTCCTGTGCAATGTATTATATTGTGTTTACATCCAGTTGGTTCGAGTTAATCACTGGATAAGAACTTCCAGCTAGATATAGAGTTATGCAGCAAGAGAATTGAATAGAGCATTCTTTTCCTATAGGTAAACAGAGTTGAGATAAATGATTAAAATCCTAATGTCTGCTTTGTATAATAATTTAAAATTTTAGTTCATGGTTAGTGATCTAGTTCTCAGCCTGGTGGTTTAGCTTCTATTGCTTTTCATGTCCATGTTTATTGTTCTTGTGGTGTTTAAAAGATTACTTTAAGTGAAAATTTGTGTCCTTTTGGTCATTTTTTTTCCCCATTTAGGATTTCTTGTTAGTTTAATGGCATACATGTGTAATGGAATCTGAAGCTTATATAGTATAAAACCTGTTTTTAAGTACCAAATATATTTTAATGTTTTGGGAGCTGATTTAACAATATATATAATTTGTTTCCCCTCCATTCAGGGCATTGCTTTGATAATCACAGTTCTTCAGATTGTCCATATACCAAATCTCAAGGTGACTGTACTAGTCCTCCTTTTTTTTAAATATTTATGGTTCAAGGTATTTAAACGGCGCATTTATATATCAGTGAGACAATTGAATATGGCTTACTAAGCTCTTATTAACATAATAATTTTCTCTGAATTACTCAGGTTGGAACTGTTCTTCTCAGTTGTGCCTTCCTATACGACATCTTCTGGGTCTTTGTCTCTAAATGGTGGTTCCATGAGAGTGTGATGATAGTGGTGTGTGTTTTAATCAAAAGAAAGCTCTTCCTTTACTATCCTTTACAGTGCTTGATTTGACCTCACAAACATGATGCATTTCTATCTAAATAACCATGTGTGACATTGTGACTTCTGTATAGGTAGCTCGAGGTGACAAGAGTGGAGAAGACGGCATCCCCATGCTACTAAAGATACCACGCATGTTTGATCCTTGGGGTGGTTACAGCATCATTGGCTTTGGGGACATAATCTTACCAGGGCTGCTAGTAGCATTTTCACTAAGGTCTAAATTGCAGTCATATAAAGATCACATACAATTTATATATATCTCTCTCTTGCATCTTCATCTTCCTCGGACTATTAATATTCATTTTAGTTAACTACTTGTGGAAGTCTTAACAAATGTAGAGAATAGTTTAGATCATGTTAATGGTTCATCAACCTAATTATCCTGTTGCTAACTTTACAGGTATGATTGGTTGGCAAAGAAAAACCTTAAAGCTGGATACTTCTTGTGGGCAATGACTGCTTATGGTTTAGGTATGACAGTGCTTGGTCTAGGTGTATTTTTGCATGTTTCTATTTGATACATGTTAGTTGAGCAAGTTTCCGTGAAAATCTATGGTCCTTAACAGTCATACAAGGTTCCTTGCACATTAATTACTACTTATCTACAGCCACTCAGTAATATTTTACTAGTAGTTTAACGATGGTGGATTTTAGGTAACTGCCTCACACAACACACACACACACACACATAAACACAACTGGCATTATCCTATATTTGAAGTACTTAAGACTACTGTTTTTTTTTCAAAATAATCTACGTTGTCAACACCGCCAGTGACTCACCAACCTAGAATTCAGAAACAGGAAAGATGGGAAGTTGCTAATTCAAATGTTTCATCATAAATAACTCTACAAAAGTATTGCCAAGCATTTGGTACCGAGATTCCTCCTACCTTTATAGTAACAAAATGAACTAGAAGTAAGATCTAATAAAAAGATGCTAAAGAATTATTTTATTCAAATTATTCATGTACAATGAAACCATTCAGAAAGAATTACATTATTCAGATAAGATTTTCCACACCCTTTTTTTTTTTTTTTGTGTGGCAACAATGTGTTCTCATATTTTTGTTGTCTAAAACACCAAAAAATAAGTGTGTGGATTCTTAATAGATATATACACTGCACGATTTACGGTTTAGCATGAATAAAGAGGCAATTGTATAACACAGATATAGCAATACTAGTACTCTAGCATTACAAATCTGATTGCTTCATCTTTACATTACCATCTTCCTTCATGTGTGGAGGAGATGAATATTGACCCAATCTTTCGTCATATCAATTCTTGATTTTTTCCCTGAAGGTCTCCTTGTCACATACATCGCTTTGAACATGATGGATGGGCATGGCCAACCAGCTTTGCTATATATTGTCCCATTTACAGTTGGTAAGTTAACTATTTAAACACATATGCTGATGATGGCAAAGCTAGTACGTTACTTGTGCTATTCAGAGGAGTCGTATATTTGCAATAATACATATTTAGGTTGTAATTTATCCATTTCAATCCACATAAAAAATCCCCCGGCATTATACTCAAGGCTGTTCTGGTGCTGTTGGAGTTGTCTTGTTATCATGCAAGAATTTCACGCATTAGAGTATTAGTAATTTACTTTACATGAGCATGAAATTCAAGGTAGACCAAACTTATTATTTGGATACACATAAGCATGTCAAACACAAGTTACACCGAAAAATGTGCATGACATTAGTTATATGTCTCTTTATTCTGTGATAATTAATGCAGGCACCTTTTTGGCGTTGGGAAAGAAGAGAGGTGAACTCAAGGTTTTATGGACAAAAGGAGTTCCAGAGAGGCCTTGTCCACACGTCCAAGTCAGGAGGATCAAGACCAGTGAATGAAACGTTAACCACCCTGCATAGTAGTATCCTAGGTTCTTTAGTTTGATAGAAAGTCTTAGGAGATTGTCATATTTGTAACTTGGTCGTAACAAAATGGCAAAAGCATTCAACTCATGATATGGTATCTTGAACATAGAGTCAGCGTGATTAGATATTAGGGGTCCCTTGGAATTCAGGACTGGTTCGTGTAAAATTTTGAGATGGTAGAAGGTATGAAGAAAGCCTTGTAATTATTTTTTGAAGTTGCTTTATGTGGAGAGGCATTGCTTCCAGATGCTCGTCAAGACAATAGCACAGAGAGAATATTGAGATTTCCTATGTTACAGATGCTTGTAGATTTAACCACAATTTGAGATCCGCGAATGGGGGAAAGTCGAAAATGAAAAGGGTATCCTGTGTACGAAGTTGCTTTTTATTGTGGCCCAACTGCTATACTTTAAGAGAACAACCGCTATAGTGAATGATATAAAGTGAAGTTGAAATATTAACTGTCAAATAATTAAATAGACGGTAATAATTGAATGGATAAAGTTAGAGACACAATTTTTTTTAATTTATTCAATACTAACATTTTATTTAATAATTAAATAATTAAAATTTTTTTTATACAAATGAAAAGGGTTCTTTTCCCAACATCTGAATAGGACTTGAATACAATTTTTTTTAGGAAAAATTGGATTTTAGTCCTGAAACTTAATTTGATATTTTACAAACTATTCTTGTCAACTTAATCCATCATAAAAAAATACTTTCAACAATATTTTTGTTTTAATTTCATTTATGACTTATTTAACAAAATGTCGGACATAAGAATCTTTCAAAGTATTTAAAGAAATGTAGAAGGTTGTGACATTTTGTTAACTGCATTGTTTATTTATGGATGGAGTTATAATTGAAAAAAAACGTTAGATAAACTTTCATCAAATTAAAAAACAATTTGTAATGGACAGGTGATTATGGACCAAAATAAAGCTTTCGCCAGAAAATAATATTAAGGAACACTTTCTAACTTGAAGATTATTATTTATTCAACGAGGTCTCTCAAGACTTAATTAATAATATATCCTACACTTTACCCAAAAAAAAACTTATGATAAACGAAATTGTTCTCTTGCCAACACAGTTTAGGGAAATAAATGAAAGATAATGTTTTATACGGTAAGTAGCCATGTCAAACTCCTGCAGTGACTGATTAGATACAATGCAATAGGATTTTGCCAAACTAACACATTAAGTTACCACCCATTTTAACGAGTTAATGAATCAAATATTTCAAGACAACACAACATTGAGAATCCCTACCGTATAGATAGCTAGAAAGAAAAAGAACCAAACAAATCTCTGAAACTTTCCATATATGTTGATTCAAAAGGCTCAGTGAGCTTCTAATTAAGAACCACAAATGCAATTCATACAAGGTTGGAGAATATTTTTCTTATTCCTTTTCCTAAAAGTACAAGAGACTGCCCCAGAATCAAAATGCACCTGGGCCAAGCACCACCAATGAACACTAAAGAATAAAATAAATTAAATTAAAAAAAAAAACGACATACAACACTTTTCTACCGCCTATCAGCATCTCTCAAAATTGTTCAAGCCACTGGCCGTTCGGATGGGCTTGTAAGGAGTCATTTCCATTCTAAGTCCAGTCCTGTACATGGTCAACAATCTATTTACTAAGTTGTGTATAACATAACAACAACGCATGAAATGGTTATAATTGTAAAAGCATGCTGCCTATGGAATATAGAAGCATCACTTTAAACGCTATAGTACCAAAGTACATACTAAACTATGGAGTTCAAGTACAATTTAAGGAGGGATAAAAACATGGGTAAAATTATTAAATGTCTGTTATCAAGTTCTGCAATAAAAACATGACAAGTGAATAGTTTTTACAAATCAGCAACACTTGATTAGATCTTTTAAAGACTTTCCTCGGCATGTTATATTTTTATTGGAAAATTTGAAAGCAAGCACCTATAAAACTATACCTAGCTGTTGTCCTGAATGAAATACCCATCCTTTTAGGAATAATCATAGTTTTGTTATGCCAAACTCAAGGTAAGAAGAAAAATCATTGGCCATAATAGCACATCAAGGTCTACAAACAGATATCACCCTGCATATCAAATAAGATATCAAACTAATATACACAAGGTATATAAACAGAGGAATTTTAGAAAAACAAAAAGAAACAAAACAATTCAAACCATGTCATCAACTCTAATAAGACCAAGGCCTCGAGAGGAGAAGAAATTAGAATGAGAAACGACTATTGTTGAGAATGAGAAATAATGGTAAGAAAAAAAAAATCATACGAATCTATTATTAGAATCACTTGTAAGTTATACTACAACAACAACAACAAGAAGATAGCTTTATCCCACTAACTGGGGTCGGCTTCATGGATCGCACGACGCCATTGAGCTCTATCAATGACCAATACCGTTCACCCTTCAACTTTGAGCCATCACATCACAAACACTATCCTTAACTTTGAAAATTGAAATACCCTTCAGAATTTGAACCCTTCTATTCATTTTCTTGTTATTCAGATTATGGAAAATACACCTCAAAACTCAGACATCTGTTGTTTCTTGACGAATAAGAGTGTGCCATATGACAAATAATAGTCTGAGGTGGCATATCCACTTACAAAGCTAACGAGAAAATGAACAAGAGTTTAAATCTTGGAAGGTGATGATTGAGGGACATGTTTGCAAATGATTCAATTGATGGGAAAGTGCAGGAGGAGGGATTTGCATTTTTCCCTATAAAATGGAGAGAAAAAGAGGGGGGGAAAAAACGTTTAAGCACACAAATGATATTAGGTTATTGACGGTTAAGCTAGGAAGTGCAATCAAATACAAGTGGAAAAAACAAAAAAATCTCAAACTGAAAAAGCAGCCATACAGTCATGTCGCCTTAAAATACTGTTCCCATTGGTAGTAAAAGGCGTTGTTTTCCTTTCTTGACCTGATGATGACAAAAGTTCTTGCATCCTCTCTGGCCAGTCAGAATTCAATCTGCGTGCAAAATCTTCCACTTCCCTGTGTCAAAAGGTGCCATGCTAATAAGATTTTAGTTATATTTTTGATAGCACATTAGTAACCATAATGTAAACATCTATTCTACCAAACTTATATCATGATTTACCTAAAATGAAATTAAAAAAAAAAAAGAGAAAACAACTAAGAATGCAATGAATCTATAAAATAATAGAAGTAAAATTACATTGTGAAATTAAATTAACATAATATAATAAATTATTAAATTAAAAAAAATGATAGTTGTCAGCAACAGAGAGCATGCAATCCTTGTATTTGCAGAATTTAGCAATTCATTGTGATTATTATTACACTATACAAAGGACCAGAAATCAGGTTACAATATATAAGCTAAAAATAGATGCTGTATCTATGACAAATTACTATATCCAGCACATGACCTTTATAAATGGACTATATAAGAGACAAATTGATGTAGAACAGAGAGAGGGCAGACTAGAGAGGAGAGAAAAGCAGAGAAAAAGGGAGGAGACAGAAACTTTATGTTTAATTCATCCAAAATCTGATCACAACACGGGGGACCCCTTTATATAAAGAGTCTAGATACAAAGAGAATTTAATGCATGAACTAAGTCCTAAATGCATAAGCTAGAATCGAAGTAACTAAATGCACGAGTAGTTCCAAGGGTTATAAATGCAACATCAATTTCCAAGGTGATCATAAATGCAACATCAATTTCCAAAATATGTGTTTTCCTAAAATACTAATTCCTAGAAATTTTATTACGTCTAGAAATGGTCTTCAATGGTTTTTCATCATTTCCTCCGGGGTGGGGAGAACTCTCCTAAGGAGAATAAGAATTCTAGTAAGATTCCAACAAGTCAGGGTCTAAGCATAGAAACTCGTCCTCGATCCAAATTAGAGCGGCCTTCCCATTATACAAGGTAATGGTGAAGGGGGCCGTGTGGGGAGAGAACATTCTAGTCGTCAAGAACTACGTCAATGGCTTCAATGTATGGAGGCATGGATGGTAAGGTGGGCACTGAACTATGGGGAGACTGAGTACCTGCAATGCCATTAGAAAATAAAAGGGGAGGATTAAAGGTACCTCAGTAAGGAAACAAATCCTCCACATTGAAAACAAGGCTAATGGCCATATTAGGTGGTAATTCAAGCAAGTATGCATTAGGTCCAAGTTTCTTAGTTATGCGAAAAGGTCCAAAAGCATGAGCATCTAACATTTTGAAAGAATGATTAAGATAACGTTCGGGTCAAATATGGGCCATGACATAAATCACCTTCATTAAAATTATGAGATTGACGGTGAACGTTAGCAGACAATTCATATTGTTCATTAATTAATGTGAGTTTGTGTCTAATCTCAACATGCAAGTCATGAATGTGTTGGGCAAAGGATTCCACTGAATCAAAGGTATAGCCAATGAGAGGAATGGGCAAAAGGTCAATGGGTTGGCGAGGGGCATATCCTTGGACAATCTCAAAAGGTCTCTTGCTTGTGGACTGGTTCATTGAATTATTATAGGCAAACTTACCTATTAGCAAAATCAAGTCCCAATTCCCTAGCTAGTCCCTAACTAAACTTATAAGCAAATCACAAAGGCCACGATTTGTAACCTCAGTTTACCCATTTGTTTGCGGATGAAAGGCAAAAGAAAATCTCAAATGGTTGCCAAAGAGCTTCCAAAGGGTTTTCCAAAAATAGCTAACAAACTTAACATCTCTATCAGACACAATGGTAAAGTGTAGGCCATGCAAATGCACTACCTCACGGAAGAACAATTTAGCCAAATGAGAAGCATATGTGGTTTTACTACAAGGGATGAAATGAGCCATCTCGGAAAACCTATCAACAATAACAATGATAGAATCAAGTCCCCTAGCGGGTCGTGGTAATACTAAAACAAAGTCTATACTGAAATCTTTCTAAGGTTCATGAGGAATAGGCAAGGGAGTATATAGGCTAGTGTTTTGCGTCTTTGTTTTGGAGATGAAGCATGTTCTGCATTGAGATGGAATTCAACATGCTTCAGGAAGGGCCTATAAAATCTATCCTCTACTAAAGCTATAGTCTTATCCTCACTAAAGTGGTCAACTAACCCTCCAGCATGTAATTCCCAAACAAGAAAGTCCCTTAAGGAGGTGTGATGGATGCGCAACCTAGTCACACAAAAAAGATAGCCACCTTTTATGAGGAAATCCTCAAAGGCACGACGATTTCCATCACTAACTTCTTAAAAGATAATACCAAGGTCAAGACACCTGGCATATTCATCTTTCAACCCATCAAACCCTATAAGCTATAACGTTGACACTCATAGAATATAAGATAGTGAACATTCGGCTTAATGTGCTGCCTTATTTTCAACTCCAAATCGGTGTTTGACCACAGAAGTGAATCTCTGAAGGAATTCATCCCATTCTGCATGCGCTGAATTCGTATTCCTTTGTGAGTGAATAAACTTAAGAGCTTGGTGATCAGAATATATGATAAATTCTTAGGGGAGAAGGTAGAATTGCCAATGTTTAAGAGTTCTAACAATGGCATAGAATTCTTTATCATAAGTTGAGTATTTTTGCTTTGCTTCATTGAGTTTTTCATTAAAGAAGGCCACTGGATGACCTTCTTAACTAAGAATACCTCCAATTCCTACCCCAGATGCATCACAGGGAACTTCAAAAGATTTCTTAAAATCAAGTAAAGTTAAAACAGGAGCTTTAGAAAGCTTTTGTTTAATGGTTACAAAGGCTTGAGCAGTTGCAGGAGTCCAATGGAATTTATCTCTGGAGGCAATCTGTAATAGGAGCCATGATGGTACTAAACTCACGAATGAAACACCTATAGAAGTTGGCTAGACCGTGAAAGCTATGGACTTTAGAGATCAATTAAGGTTCAGACCATCGTTTAATAGGCCTTGACCTTTTCAAGATCAACAACAAGACCTTGCTTAGAAACTATGAATCCTAGGAAAACTTGAATTTGCAAGAAAGAACACTTTGGGAGGTTAATGTAGAACTTCTCTTGATGAAGACTGAGAAAGACTAGACAAAGATTATTTAAATGATCCTTCCTAGATTTGCTATAAATGAAGATATCATCAAAGTAAACTGCCAAGACGACAGGATATGAAGATGTGGGTCATGATCCTCATGAAGGTGCTAGGAGCATTAGAAAGACAAAAGGGCATTACTAACCATTCATATAACTCATCTTGGGTCTTCAAAGAAGTTTTCCACTCATCCCTTAGTCTAAGTCTAAATTAGTGGTAACCATTACAGAGGTCAATTTTTGAAAACCAACTTGAACCAGCTACTAAATCAAGCATGTCCTCCAGCCTAAGAATAAGGAACCTATACTTGACGGTGATTTTGTTGGTCACTTGACTATCTACACACATTCTTCAAGTTCCATCTTTATCTCTTTTGAGGCAATATGTAATAGGAGCCATGATGGTACTAAACTCCTATAGGAGGCTAAACTGTGAAAGCTACGGACTTCAAAGATCGATTAAGGTTCAAACCATGGTTTAATAGGCCTTGACCTTTTCAAGATCAACAACTAGACCTTGCTCAAAAACTATGAATCCTAGGAAAACAACTTTGAGTTTGCAAGAAAGAACACTTTGGGAGGTTAATGTAGAACTTCTCTTGATGAAGAGTGAGAAAGACTAGAAAAAGATTATTTAAATGCCCCTCCCTAGATTTGCTACAAATCAAGATATCATCAAAGTAAACTACCAAGAAGATCGGATCTGAAGATGTGGGTCATGACCCTCATGAAGGTGCCAAGAGCATTAGAAAGACCAAAGGGCATTACTAACCATTCATATAACCAATCTTGGGTCTCCAAAGCAGTCTTCCACTCATCCCTTGGTGTAAGTCTAAATTATTGGTAACCACTACGGAGGTCAAATTTTGAAAACCAACTTGAACCAGCTACTAAATCAAGCATGTCCTCCAGCCTAGGAATAAGGAACCTATAATTAATGGTGATTTTGTCAGTCGCTCGACTATCCACACACATTCTCCAAGTTTCATCTTTTTTTGGAGTTAAGAGGGCAGATACTGCACATGGGCTAATACTATGTTGAATATAGCTCTTTTCAAGTAACTCATTCACTTACCTATTCAATTCTTTCCTAACTTTAGGGTTCAACCTATAGTGGGGGAAGATTGGGGATTTGAGTGCCAGGGATCAAATCAATGCATGTTGGACATTGTAGCTCTATAGGAAGCTCATTTGGAGCAATGTCATAAAACTCTTCTAAGAATTTGGAGATTTCATCATGCACCTAACAAGTGTTTGTAGAAGTGACACCAAATGATGCTTTAGGAACTAAGGCAAGCATGACATCAACTTCTTTGCCTTCCCTCTCATTGTTTGTGACCTAAAAAGTGAATATTGTGAATTTTAGATTCCTTACTCTTTGGTTTGATTGCTGCTTTATTTTCACTGTTGTGTTTGGCAAGACACAACCAAATGTTCTTTCCCTCAAGCTTGAACACATAAGTGTTTCCTTTACCATAGTTAATGACAACATGGTCATAAAGCCATGGTCTACCAAGTAAGACATGGACAATGTCCATGGGGAGAATATCACAAATAATTTCTTCTTAGTATTCCCCTAACCGAAGGGAAACACAACATTGCTGGGTAATAGGCAAAGAGGTTTTATCTACCCAAGCTACCCAAAAAGGCTCTAGATGAGGTTCTAGTTTAAGCCCGAATTCATATTTCTTGCGCTACCCCCATCGATAACTAGCTTACACACTTTGTCCTCGTATTTACAAAAGTGTAGAATATGCTAGTTCTCTTCTAGGAATCTTTAGAAAGAAGGACAAAAAGAATGCATCCATGACACTAAGATGCTCAGAAGTTTGATTTGAATTATTTATTATAGTATCCTCATCAATATCAGAAGGGCATTCGGGTCAAGGTATGGTGTGGACATCTCGATGCAATGTGTCACTTAGAGTGACAATGAAAACATTCAATGGCAAG
The DNA here is from genome assembly GCA_037074585.1 of Biancaea sappan. Classification (NCBI taxonomy): domain Eukaryota; kingdom Viridiplantae; phylum Streptophyta; class Magnoliopsida; order Fabales; family Fabaceae; genus Biancaea; species Biancaea sappan. Next base: position 26,087,121 of record CM073499.1, on the reverse strand, counting down.
ACCATTAAGGCGTGAGCTCTAAGCCTATAGATTCATTACCCTTGGTGTTCCTAGGGCCAGAAATTTGACTAGAAGGCAACACAAATTGGGCTCTAGATTGTGATACTCAATGGAGTGACCAATGGGGGTGGGTCACAAGTCTGTCTTGACTCTATTCCTTGTGATGCAAAGTGCTTAGCATATGGGTATCTAAACAAAGATTCTACCTCAAGGGCCTTATGGAATGCTTCTTCAAGAGACTCAGGAAAATTGATTTTAAGTTCCCTTTGAATGTCTAACTGGAGTCCCGTAATAAATTTAGTGACTGTCTTCCAACGAGCCATATATTCAAAAACACTAGAGATTTGCCTAACGTTGAGAACCTACCAATAAAATCCTAGGAGGGTTATGAATTGGGTTCTCTTCCCTAATAGTTTCATCCTCTCTATCTTGAAATTGATCCCCTGATATCCCTGCTAAGCCTTCAACATTCTTTCCATTAATTTGTCTGCCTATTAAATTAACAGCTCTCATAATTTCTTCAAGACGCTAGTCCACAGACTCATCAAGAGCCATAATTTTCTCTTCGAGTTTGTCCAGTCTATTTTGGAAATTTTGATGGTTTTGTTCCATTGTTAATTTTATCTCAAGAAGTTGCTCAGCAAAAAGGCTTGGTTGTTGTACGAGTCACAAATGGTCATGCAAAATGAAGGCAACTGCACTACTGAGATAAGATATAACACAATAAAATGTCTGCTATTGAACACCATAATGCAATACTATGAACACCATAGTCTGCCAGCACATGGCAGTGTGTGCAGCCATCTCTAGCGATCGGACTTTGGGGATGGGCAGGTCAGAGGCTGTTGAAGGTGATGGTAGGAATGGTTTCTTGGTTTGGTTATTGGAAGTGGATGAATAGGCTTAGTGACGAAAATAGGGTTTGGAGGGCTTTTTTCTTTTTTGGGTGTCTTGGGTGGTTTCCGTCAGTGGGTTGGGCAACAAAGAGTGTGGGTGGAACGAAAAGACCTAGCTCTAATAATAAACTGATGTAGAACAAAGAGAGGGGAGACTAGAGAGGAGAGAAAACCAGAGAAAAGGGAGACAGAAACTTCATGTTTTATTCATCCAAAGTCTGATTACAACAAGAGGGGCCCCTTTATATAAGGAGTTTAGATACAAGGAGAATTTAATGCGTGAACTATGTCCTAAATGCATAAGCTAGTTTCATAGTAAATAAATGCATGAGTAGTTCCAATGGTTATAAATGCAACATCAATTTCCAAAGTATGTGTTTTCCTAAAATACTTTTTTTTGATACAAAAATGTTTTCCTAAAATACTACTTCCTAGAAATTTTATTACGTCTAGAATAGGTCTTCAATGATTTTTCATCACAAATATTACTATATCAATTCTCCTAGAAGGGATCCCCAAAAATAACCTATATCATGTCCAAACCCAACCAAAAATCTTATTTGGTCATTGCCACGTCTCCCTACCTATCAATAGAGACACAATAATACCAAGACTTAATGTCATGTACAGCCCCCAATGGATAATAAGAAAATGTGATCAATTGTAATAGGATAAAATTTAAATATTCTAGAGCCTTGTCCTATGCATATTCTACGATCTAAAACCAAAAAAAAAAAAAAATTGTGATCTTCAACACTATATGTGTAAATCATTGCAGTAAGCATATAGGTCCACCTGTCAATTTTTTCCTTTAGTGCGGGATCGATCTCGTCATCTATATCACCATCATCAAACTCAACCTTATGAGTAAAGGTGTCATCCTCCATATCAGGTAAATTTGAGGTCTCACCAATTCTATCAGCTTCAGCTCTCTCGCATACGATATTATGACCATTTGATTCCTATCAGGAAAAAGACAACAAGCACTTAGATTTTGTTGATAATTTCTAACATTTTATGTGTTCCTTCAAATCAACATAAAACCAAAAAATTAAAATAATTAAATAGCAAGACAACAGAACATATACACCAACCTTCTTATTAAGTTCAGATGCTTCCTTTAAAGAAGAATTCTTCTGATGATCTTTTTTTTTCCGGTTCTTTTTTTTATTTTTGGAAGTTTTAATCCCCTTTGGATCTGTGACAAAATTTCACAGCCCTTAGTGAGAAATGTAAAACAATATAACATGGAAAAAAAGAATACAAAGAGTAGAACTTGCTGAAAAAATCCTCTTCAAAGAAATTGAAAAAATTCAAAATCCACTAAGGGTAAAGATTGACAAACATGCATGCAGATAGAGATGAGAAACAAAGACTATCACTATGCATATTGTGTCACAGTCATTCAAGGTTCAGTGAGGAAAATGCTGTACAATAGCCTCATAATATTGTTGATGCAAAACTTCTCTTTAGTTAGAGTTAGTGTATTCCCTGATATATAATTTATTTACATGTTTTTCACTAAAACTTTATATCTGGAAAACAAACTCCAAAGTCCGAAAGTAAAGACAAGAGTGTCAGTGTCAAAGATTGCAACTTTTTTTTTTCTTGAAATAATATTTTCATTTAAAGAGGTTATTGAGAGGGATATTCTGGTAAATGAGATCCCTAAAGAGTCAGTCATTGATAGAGCTCAATGGCATCGGGCGATCTATGTAGCCGACCCCACCTAGTGGGATAAGGCTGCTATTGTTGTTGTTGTTGTTGTAATATTTTCATTTAAAGGTAAGTCTCAGTTTCTAAAACAGTTCTGACCAAACTTGCATCAACTTTGACATTCTTAAAACTCCAGCAGTAAGGTTGTGCCTATGAAGTTACCAGAAAGAGGGGCTCCAATAATAATAATCAGTATGCGTTTACCCATTTCCTGTCCTAAATTTGGTAGAGAATAGTGATTCTCTATCAAATAAAATTATTTTAGAATATCATCTATACCTAAAGAACACTTGTACCAAAAAAGTCGTCTATCCTAGCTCTTCAGAATTATATGGTCTACATGATGTTGTCAGTGTCATCATAGCCAAAGATTATTTTTGGGTTCTCTGCAGAAGGAATTTACTATGGTCAAACCAGTAAAGTATTAGCCATTCATTTTTTGATAAAAGAATAAACTATATTAAGAAAGAAGATACAATTAAAGAGGATAGGATATTCTCCTACGTGAAGGTCAAACACCACAGCAAAACAAAAGGAATTAAACATGCAGGAAATTATTAAAAAAGAAAGAAAGAGAAAGGAAGACTATCATGCTCAATGTACCTCTATCATTCCCATTTATAAAGGACAAAAGGTCATCAACTGAACGTTCATCCACAAGCTCTTCAACTTCAACATTCTGAAACACAAGGACCAATTCTTATCAAATCAACGTTCATTCATTTTAGGACATAAAAAATGGTGCAGAAGTACAAATCTAGAATCATCAAAAAATGTTCAATTCAATCTGAAATGCTTAATTGAGGATAAGGATTACATTCTGCAGTGTGAAATATAATGACATGTAATGCAACAAAGTATGAAATGACACTGCAGCACCTTTAACCTTTCACGCTCTTGTAGTTCTTTCCTCTTCTTGGCATACAAACGGTTCAAAAGCCTGATCCTTGGATCATCAGTTGTATTTTTCAAAGGCTCCAATTTCTCTTCCTGGAACAAAAGAACTCATGAGAAACAAAAATTAAAAATCAAAGAAAATGTACGCGGCATACTGAGTTCTCACAAGCAGCAGACACCTCTGTAAGATCATCAGGCAAATGAAATATCTCACGTATCTCCTCAGGTGTTTTTCCTTCAATTATTCGAGCAAGTGCACGGCTGGTAAGATCAACCAATGGCTTCAACTGAAGACTGTCTGCAGCAGACGTCAACTCACAGAGCCTCTTGGTATCCATCCGTATAAATCTTTCGTCAAAGGTCTTCCGTTCCTAGACAAAAAAACTAATCCAAAGTAATTATCTTTGACATTCATGTTAGTCAGCTCCACTGTACTGTACGAAGATAACCAACAAAAAACAATTAGAGAGAAACAGGTGGAACCTTGTTTGAGCGCCCTGGTACTTGATGAAATCGGCAATAATCAAGAATTAAGCTCAACATTGCAGGACTGACTCGTTGAGGAAGACATATTGCACAAGTCTTGGAAGATCCCATCCCCTTTTGTATAATTTCATGACATATAAAAGGACAAAACATTGCAATTTCTTGTTCGACTTGTTGGATTGAGCCATCAGAAAGCTGAAGCCAAATATAGGCCTTAATCATCTGAAAATGCAAATTAGCACCAGTATGGCCTCAGTATCAATTTAAAAAGGCATCCAAAGCAAGGTCTTAATTCTCCACAAAGCAGCTCTCCTTAAGTTAGAGAATAACTTTTTTGATAGATAAGTTAGAGAATAACAATAGGGTACTTCCATATAAGGCATTAGGCAAGTTGACAAAAAAATCCCAGACCCAAAAAAGGGGCTTTCATCCAGCAGGGTTTCTATTTTCTAAAATGGCCAGATATTGGACCATAGGAATCCTCAAATAGAAATTTTTGCATTGTGGATATTATCAACTTATGCCAGTGTTTATTAAGAATATGGTCAATAAATGACAAAGAATCAGTTTGGTTCAATTATGAGAGCTATCACAGATTACAGTATATTAGTTGTTGGATTCAAGGAGAAAGGAATGTGTGAATTTGTGGGAGTCACAATGAGCCTAAGCATGACCAGTATCTTAAAAATTGAAATGTGTAAGAAACGGAGGGAGAAAGATTTACAGGGAAGTGATAAGGACAAATTTTAAATTTTGAGAAGGAAGGGGTCTTGCTTATTAGCATCAGTGCGACTAATATCAAAGAGTATTGATAACTAGTAAGGAATATATGAAGTAAAATCTTCAATTACGTCAGAAGTAAGAATCACCAATGAAACCCCCATTTTTATAATTAACAATCATAATCATATATGGGCACACTACTAATTTTAAATCCATGGTTTCACTCCATAATATCCATCCCTTAAGAAATTAATATGCTAATTAGACATAATCATTTTACCACTAAAACAATTCCTTTAAGACCAAAAACTCAAGATATTTTATTTTCATATTCTCATCTGAATGATCAAAACTCTCAAGTTTCACATGTTAAAAACACATACGACAAAGAATTAAACCTCCATAGGTTCAAAATCTCCATGAACATTTAAGGTGGAAAATATTCAATATTGTAAGAGAAATTGACAATACTAAATTATTTGTCACAGAGTAATGATAGTATTGGAAGATTACAACAAATAAGATACTGAACCATATAAAATACTTTACCAAGAAAGGTTTATATAATAAGTTCACTATACTGCCAGAGAAAGAGCAAGGAAATAAACAAGGAAATTCCGAAGTTGAATGACTTCAACAAAATTTTAATTACACAAGTACATGGATAAAAATTTAATCATAGATAAGGTATTATACCTCAGGTTTAATAATTGCCATCTCAGTTTCGGACATCTGAAAACTATTTGAAGAAAAAATATGTGGCTATATAAAGTTTCTTTCTGTTGCAAGTAATATACTCTCAGGTAGAAATTTGAATTGCAATTCCAAGCAACAAGTTAACATGTCCACCCAAAAAAGATCCAAGCAACATTACTCAAAAGAGCATCATCCATGAGCTAAATTATCTGCAGCAATACCCAAATTTCTATGTCATGAAATGTGAACCAGTTAGCAAATCAGGCATAATCTTGCCATAGAATCAATGGAGAATGATTTGGCACTTCCCAAATTCAAAGTGACAAAAGCAAACATAAAAACAATAAGCCAATATGAGGGCCAATTAAGCCATCTACTACCCCAAAATCAAGATGAACAATAAACAAGCATATTGAATTTATCTGTGTCTTCACATGTCTTACAAAATTTTAGCCATGACAAAGTGAGGTGAACAGAAAGTTCTCCAAATTAACTGATTTTATGTTTCTTTCTTTTTTTAAAACAAAAAAGGAATGAAAATGATACTTATTGCTATTCAAGTGCACCTGAGTATAAATTACCAATGCTTCCTTACTCAAGTCTGATTGCATATATATGGCATAATTGAGACCCATTCAGCATCAAACTGGACAGGCATACAAGCAAATGCAGACCCTTAATGGGCCACAACAGGAGATATTAATATTAAAAGCATATGATTTGACCTTCATACAGCCATAGTAACTTACTGAGAATAATCATCTATTTCATGAAGATAACACCAGAACCAGTAAATCTCTGAAATGGATTGCATGTACAATAATGAAACTACAGTTGCTTTTGCGTGGAGTGAAATAATTCAATGAGTATAGTAGAGGAACACAGAGAATGATAGCAGTGGATGTTTCAGAATACATGGCTTTATAATTCTTAAAATCACTTCAGCACTTAGAACAGCAAGTGCTGATATACTGTTCACATCACACATGATATTTTTCTAAAAGTTGTTTTGAGTCTTGTTGAGGAATGAATATTTTTCCCCCACTCCAATCTGAGCCACTAAAGAACTGCCATGTGGAAACTTAAAAGCCCATCTTAGGGTTCTTAGGGTTCCTCAACCTATCTGCCTACCTGGTGAGTGTGAAGTTTGCTGACAGCCTCATGGGCTCCTCTGACCAAATTCCTTGCCATCACACCCCCCCACCCCCATTATCAAGATTTTTAGTAATGTTCTTACACCTCAGCATGCCTCAACTGCCCCAAACTGTATGCCTAATACCTAATGAAGAAGAAACCTCAAGAACCTTCAGGTGAAACGATTTTCATTTGCAACGTCCTCAAGGTATTCACTTTCTGCCATTGACGAAACCTTGGAACTAATCTGCAACCTAGATTCTCCTTACACTAGAACTCTCAACAAAATATCTATAGTCTTAGATTAAAAGAAAAAAAGATGAAAAAAATATCTTTCTCTTCAATAGAGTTACCATCACTGGTGTAAGTTTCCATATGTAGCATTATCCAATTAAATTGCTTTGTAAACACAAATAAGTTAACAATGAGCAAGTGAATCAACTTTCCGTATTTGCTACACGCACCTTTCCACTGAGCAAGAATTCCAATCTTTATTTTTTGTGACTGACCTGTGCAAGAATTCAAAAGAAAAAAAAAAAAAAGATTCTATGGAAACTTCTTAAAAAATAATCTACGTAAATCCATTACTACTTGCTCGTCAGCAGACCGGGAAGCAAACACAAGGACTTCACATATTATCCATGTTCCCCCATAGTAAAATCACCCACAACTAATCCACGTGGTCATTCCAGAGGTAACAAGAGTTCTTAGTCATTCTTGTTGCCTCGTAGTGATTATTAGCATCATCTTAGTTTCTATCAACCGGATTACCAGCAACCAAAAAAATTGCATTCAATAACCCAAAAAAATAAAGACAACAATGAAAATTGCTAGAGAACCCACAAATCGTTAACAGGAGTTCATGCAAGGCAACACTAATAAATGCCTAAAATTACACACTTCCATCTCATTTCATTGATACAGTCCATCCAAGCGTTATATAAGTATGCAATAGAAAGATGGGTAAGGGGATTAGCAGCGCTTGCATGAGAGTCGCGTACCTCTATAAGCAGAAAAAGGGGATTGCAGACGGCAAGATTTGAAATGGAGGAAATTGGCGCTTGTCGGCGATGCCAGAGCGGATAAAAGAGGGAGACACAGATATTTTCGATTTCGACGATTTAAAAATAAACGTAGAGAATGAAAGAGGAAAGAAAATGAAATGGAGAACGCAGAAACGGAGAGATAGAGAGAGAGAATGAGAGCTGGAAATTTGTGCCTGTGAATTTTACACTTCAGTTTATGGTTGGAGTCGCTGTCAATGGCGAGCGAAGGAACGAGGTTCGCAAAACGACGCCGCACAAACCCAATTAGGTTTTTGGTTTATGGATAGCACGAACAAGAATCGACTTCTTTTTCCCCCTCAAAGAAGCCTTTTTATTATCATTTTTTTCAGTTGAAGTGATATAAAATTTTTCAGATATTTGCAATAGTTTTTTTTTACTAAAAGCATAATACAGAAAAGAAAATTTTAATTAACAAAATATAGGGTTTTTAGTCTAGTGAGAAAAAACTTCATTACAAACATCAGAGCCGAAAATACACTTTTTTCCTCTATATTTAGTGTATTTTTTAATTAATTTTCTCTCACATATTTCTTTGTGTTAATTTTATTTCATTTATTTATAAAAAGTGTTGATTTGTCCCAATTATTCATACGATTATTAATAAAAAATGTTAGTGTGAGAGTTTTAAGTGTCAATTTTGTCTCTTTAAGTTTGTGATAAGTTTTAATTTTACAAAAAAATTGTTTAATTTGTACCACTTGTTTATTAAAAAAAAGTATCAAACAAAGACTTATTTGATAGTATTAGTATGTAATTTTAAATAAAGACATGGTAATTTGGGTTGGGTATTACCATTTTACTCCTAAAAATAAGCTAAACATATCCACTTATCTCTATTTCAATTGTGTGTTCTTGTGATCTGTCTCTTGATAAAAATCTAAATTTTAATTTTTCACTGGATAATAAGGTTTGAGATTTCAACTAAATGCTTTGTTGTTGTTGTCGCTTCTACGACATGTTAGACTATTTCCTCTATTATTTTTTCTAATGTAATTTTGTGTTTTAGTAGTCGTGGTGAAAAAAGATTAAAATTCTATTTGGGTCTCTAATAATGTTTTTCTCAATTTAGTCCCTTATAAACATTTATTCTCTAAATTGTCCCTCCCAGATGAAACCATTATTAAGTTGATCCTTTTGACTAACCACTTAAAAACTTAACAGGAAGTGTTACGTGGATCATTAATCATTGACGTAGCGACATTAAGTAAGTGTCATATCAACCTAATAAAATTTCATTTTGGTCCTTACAAAATGTTTCTCAATTTAGTGTCCCATAAATGTGAAATTCTCAAAATAATCCCTCACAAATGAAATTGTTATCAAATTGGTCCCTCTTATTGGGCCAACCATTTATAATTTTAAAGAAAGCATGATGTAAACCGTAAAATGCTAAAGCAAAATTTTGATAGTAAAAAGTACTATAGCCTCTATAATCAATAAATAAACTTCAATTAAAAAAATCTAGATAAAGAATTACCCCTTTTACATTTTAAAGAACTCGAGTTCATCCTCCCAGAATCATTCAACTAATCTTATAACAAGAATTATTCAACTCCCTTTACAAAAAATCGCGACACTTTGTTTTGTTTAATTATAAGTAATTTAATCAATTAATATGAGGCCAAAAACATTAATAATAATAATAATAATAATAATAATAATGATGATGATGATGATGATGATGATGATGATGATGATGATAATAATAATGATGCCTTCAGAATACATAGTTTTATTCATGTGTAAGAAATAAGAAAAAAATAGGTTGACATCATATTTAACATTAAAACATTAATTTTCAAAATTTTAAATCCTTGGCACAAAGAGGGACTAACTTGATAACAATTTCATTTGTGAGGATTATTTTTGAAATAAACACATCTATGAGGGATCAAATTTGAAAAAAAAATCCCTATATGTGAGGGATCTAAATAGAATTTTGTAGGTTGACATGACACTTAACATTGTCATACTAACATTTAACGGTCCACATCACATTGTCTATTAAGTTTTTAAAAGATTAATAGAGTAGGGAGTAACTTGATAAAGGTTTCATTTGTAAAGGACTATTTTAAGAATGAATATATGAGGGACCATATTGAGAAAAACCTTACCTATGAGCAACCAAAATAAGATTTTAGTCTAGTGAGAAAATGTTTATAGTTCTTGTTCGAATATGAGGCACCCATGATGAGCTTGACCCATATCCAAGATCCAACCCGAATAATTTGAATTTTGGTCAATTAATTTTTTTTAGTAACTACATAGTTTTGTGTGGGATGTTTGTGTTCAAAACTTCAAATAGTTTTTGGAAAAGAAAAACACATAAGAGATTCTACATTCTAAGAGTTTAAAAAAAAAAAGAAAAAGAAAGAACATATGTGAATTAAAAGAGTGTGTTAGTTGTGGATAGCACTGGTTAATGGGTTGAACGGGTCGGCCTGTGACGGGCTAGACATAAATCGGTCAGTCACGGGCCGACCCCTTTATAAACGGTCTCCTTTTTCAGAAACCAAGATCGTCCACGGCTGGACTGGGAATAGACCGTCCACGGTTGGTCTTTTTTTTTTTTCCTTTCGTTCTCAGCTTCACCAATCACCACTCCAGAAGAAGAATAAAAAATCTTCAACCTTCAGAATTCAGAACCAGAGAGATGAAGGTCAGGGAGATGAAGATCAGAGACCAAAGAGATGTTGACTCAGAGATGAATCAAATGATGCCGACTTGCCAAGTTGCCGAGTCGAGAGACGAGGACGACAACACAGAGATCTAAGAGATGACGTAGAGATTTTAGAGACGCTGTAGAGATCTGAGATGAACAAGAGATGAGGACGATGCAGAGATCTGATCATCTAAGATGAGAGACGTTGAGACGGAGAGAGGTAGAGCTTCTGAGCTCTTATAACTTTGCCAAAAGAGATGAAGACGATGGTCGACGATGATGAGAGACGGAGAGAGGATCTCTGGACTTTGATAGTTTCGTTACTTGAGGCTAAGAGAGACTGAAGGATGACCATATGAGTGAGACACTAAAATTGAGGTAAAGAAGAGAAGAGTCAGGACTCAGGAGTAGCCGAGGAGGATTGGAGGGGATGACTAATGAGTCATGAGTGAGACTGAGCACTGAGGATGTGCTGAGGTTGGACAAGTAGGGACAGGATAGCTAGACTGGAGAGATTGACAAAAAAAAAATTTTAAGGCTAGCCAGCAGGCCGACTCGTAGTCTAGCTTGTTTAGGCCCATTTTTAAACAAGCCTAAATTTCTAAACTCAAGACTGCCCGTTTACAAATTGTCCCAGTCTTATCCACGAGCCACAGTCTTTTTAGACAACACTAGCTATGGAGAATTCACAAAGATTCCATCAGTGACTTTGTGAGAAACCGCAAAAAGGCGATTGGTGGTATGTGTAACAAGTCAGGTCATTAAAAAGGTATGTTTTTTATTCTGCATATAATCTCCAAGTTCATAATCTTGCATTCGTGTTTGAGCTTGGTTATGATTAGATATGTTGTCTTCTTACCAATGTTAAGTTTTAGATGATTTCATGAAGTTTTTCTTTCTTGTGTGAATTAGGGTTCACAAGCGGGTACTTTTTTCTATAACACTAAAATAGATAATGAATTAGTGGTTTTGGGTTTGTTCATGATATTTTTTCATTGATTAACATGATTTTTGAACTCTATTATTTTATTAATTGAAAGTTTTAGTTTTGGAATTGTATGATTTGCTAAAAATTTTGGAATTTTTTAATGAACCTTAATTTTGAAGTTTCATGATCTAAGGTGTTTTTGGGTGAATTAATTGTTTTTTACTTAAATCTAAGAGCTTCATTTGGAGGATTAAGATCATAAAAAATAATTTTTGGTAAAACAAATTAGTATTTTGCTGATGTATAGATAACTAGATGTTCGTCAAACAATCACCTGCCATCAAGGTGATCAAGCGCATGCCAAGCCTTGACAGGTCATGTGTACCCTAGCCAAGGTGTGCACGGTTGCTGGAGGTTGGGTGGACGTGCCGCAGACAATTGGAGCTGCATGTGCCAGGCATGTTCTTACACCCGAGCATGTGCCTACCCGGGTGCATGCTTGCCAATGGCAAGTAGGCAATGGGCAAGTGATGATAGGGGATCTCAAGAATTGCCTACCAAATACTAGTAAGTGTCGGGTGTTGAAGCGCCCAACCTAGTTGCTTGAGCGACTCTTCCCAGAGACTGGTAGGCACTAGGCGCTACAACACCTAGCCTGTTCGCTTGAGCGATGCTTACTAGAGATCGACAGGGCACCGGGTGTTGTAGTGCCTAGCTTGGTTGCTTAAGTGACGCCTGCCAGTGATTGGCAAGCACAGGGTCATATAGTACCTGTGAACAGTAATTTTTTTATTTATTTATTTTTATAAATTTATTTCCTTAATTAATACATATATCTTGTTTAATACATTATTATTATTATTCATATTTATTCTTTTTTTTATAATGATATGTGTCTTGTTTGTTGAAATATAAACATGAAATATTTTTTATTAGTGGAATTTCTAAATTGGTAGAGAAGTTTAGAACTATTATTGATTAGATTTGAGCATAATTGATCTATAAAATATTGCTATGCTTAGGTTGCATGTGATGAAAGTAAGACAAACGTAAACTTTTAAACATTGACATGATGTATATCACTATTTTTTTAGATACAATTTGCTGCAAATATATATTGTGTACTTATATATGCTATATCTTCCATGTGCGTAGATAAATATCTGAAGTGATTTCAAAGACTATTATTGCTAACTTGGATAGGGCTGAGAAACTAATTGTTGATAATTATGATATTTGACACTGAAAAATTCAATACATCCTTGAAGAACAATATTTTTGGAAACCTTGAATCATTTTGTCACGACCCAAAAATGGACACGTGACAAGCACAATAGGTGAGTCTTGCCTCACCTCTGTAAGCTTGACTCATCTAACTTTATATGTATATATATATATATATTACTTTATGATGCATTTGGGATAAAAATTCAACAATTTATTACCTGAATCAGTTATTTACATTGTCAATATTTCATTGGTTCATTCTTACAGTCATGTGCATGCTAATACATTCATACATATTCAAATTAGAAAATCAAATAATTTATTATCTTAGGACTTACCTACCCAATTATAAAGCCAACTAGATATTATGGAAATGAAGTTTACGAGATACCATACCCCCAATAATAGTGCGTGGACTCAAATTTGCTGTTTGGCAAGATATACTTCTTTTGTACTTAGGGAGGAAAATGGAGGGCGAGTTCATCAAACTCAGTGAGAAAACTCTACCCTATCATAACAACACACAGAAATATACACATATATACATACAAGTGTACATATTCGAACCAGCGGTGCAATCACATATATCTAGAACATACAGGGATACTTGCAATATTACACGTTTGATACACAATCCATAACCATCAATGCACATATGACAGCACAATGTTATATGTCATCTCATACAAACTTCTATCCATTCATAAGGCACCCTTATTTCCTCGCACTATTCTCAATATACATCTATTTTGGAACAAATACGATCCAACCTTATTTCCTTGCACGCCCTCAATACATGTCTATATTGGGACGAATATTAGTATCAATATCACTATGGCTATAGTGAGTCATTTCCACCCTTATTTCCTTACACATGGGATCCCATGAATCTCCTTCCTTACCAATCACAAACACAATCAGCATCAACCATCTAATCAATCAACAATCTTATACAATATCACATTGTCATCACCAACTATATATCTGTCGATACATGTCATTTTTCATAACTTATTCAATTCCTTTCATTATTCTTGCATTATACCCCCCGTCCGAGTATTTTAGCACTTATGGTATTACTTTCTTTCTTGGTCGTAGCCCATAATTGGAATTCTCATATCACATGCATATACATATAGGTATCATCACAAGTATATATCTCATGTCATACGGTAACTATTATGTTTCATTCACTTGCATATGCATTCATATGTGAAGTCATGTAATTTTCCTTGCATATATTATTTACTCATACATTAAGATGTCTAATAATTTCCATCATGCACATTTCTGCATCTCAATGTAATATCATGAGTACATATAACTACACACCACATATTTGCATACACACACACACACACACACACATATGAATACATAATCATCCATGGCAATACATTCATTTATGGCAATTTAACTCAAGATTTTGTATACTTTATGCTTTTCTTTGTGTGGTCATCACATTAGGTCACTTTTCCACCTTAGGTCATATAATGCATTCATGATTTTCATTATCACATGGTTAAATCTAAATTCGTGTGATCCTAACTCGGCTAATACAATGGAATATATAATATTCTACTAACATTTATATGAGAGAACAAATAAGGTAGGTTAGAAGTTCCCTCACCTTAAATCCAAGCTAGAAGCTAACACAAATATTGGTTCTTTATAACAGGAAAAGTTCCTTGGATGATTTGGGAAGAGACCCTAAGGGATTAGACATGAAAAACAAGGGAAAATAGTCAAATTCCTCTAAATACACTATGCAGCCAATCGGTCAAATGGCTCCCTTAAAGCATTTAACCAGCTCCTCTCAATTTGCCTAGAATTCTTGATTCGGAGAGCTACTAGCCAATTGGTTGGTTCCCATATACTGGTCAACTAACTACTCTCTGCCAAAACTGGAAGGTGCTCTAGTAAACTTTTGGTTGACTGGTCACTTATGATGGGCAATTAATCGGTCAAATCTCATGTGGTTTTAGGCCCCAAAACTTGTCAAACCTCATCCCATGGCTCCTAATCTTCCTCCAAGACATTTTGGTCATCAAAGATGCATTACAAACATCCAAAATACTATCAAAACTATTTGGAAACACCCTTAAATCCCAAATCTCAACATATAAGTTCAAAAACCTCAATTCTTCTCATTTAACCAAGTATCAACCAAAACCATTGTTCTTCAATCAATCCTTTCAACAATCAAACTCCAAATGACTCAAAATACATGAAGGAAGATTAGAGATCATCACCCATCCAGCAAAAATAGGTTTTGAACCATAATCCACTTTAGGGTTTCTAAGATTCTGAAAATCAATAAAGAAAAGGAGAAAACTATGAAACTTACCTTAATAAAAAATGTTTCGATGAGACAAAGGCTGCTGATGACCAAGGCTCGCCAAAGAATGGTGGTTGGAGAGGAGGAAATGGATTAGGAGTAGAGGAGGGGTGAGAGCTTGAGAGATAGCTATAGGTGGCGTGAATGGGAGTTGTGTGTGCATGAGCTAAAATGTGTGTGTATATACTATATATATATATATATAAAGCAAAACTACAAGTAAGGGCAACGTTGGAATTCCCTTATTTTAGATATGTTACAAACATCCAAAAAACCTCACATTTTTCATTTATCAATTTCCACTCACAGACACATTTTATTCCAAAGTTAATCATTTTCTCTCTTTTAACACAAAAGTACCACATAATCACTTTTATTTCATTTTGGTCCCTTTATTGGTCCAACACATGTGTAGCCTTCCTTATCTACATAAGGCTTTTACCACCCATAATTACTTTCTTTAAGGATATTCCTAGGCCACCAACACGTCACTCTCTAAATTATGTTTCATCGATTAATTATACATCGTTCTTAAGGCATTTGCACATCAGTACACGTGTGTTTTAATCCATCGATGATGTAAGCACACATATACCAAATTTAGGGGTATTACACATTTGATGGTTGATCTAACTGGCGGTGGCACCCAACAATACAGAAGAGATCAAGATGCTTTCCATTTTGGAAAAAAAAAAAAGCATTACTTGCATAATGTTGCTGAGTAGTATGGTTGATGATCTCATATATGAGTTTGAATCTTATCCAATCCAACTACTCTATCCATGTGGATCGCACTAAAAGATAAGTTTGGTGGCACTTCAACTACAAAACTTAGGAGGTTAACTATTAAGTTTGACACTTATAAATTATGCCTAAATACATCGATGAGGTATCATTTACGAGAAATGTCAAACATGATCACATAGTTGAAATCAGTCGATTATAATCTCTCTAATAAACAACAAGTGCAAGATCCCATAATATCCCTTTCTGCTAGTTAGGAGTAAATGAAAGTCATTATGACTCACAACAAGAGTGTAAAGACTTTTGAAGACAATGAGCATTATCTTGTTCTTGAAGATGAGCATTGTGAGGTAGCTAAATCATTTGAGCAAGCTTTTCTAGTTGAATCAGTTAGGACTTCCAATTCTAAATGGAAGGGCAAGAATAAGAACAAAAAGGCATGGAAACAGAAAGGGATTTGGTAAGCCTAATCAAAAGGGTAAGCCTTATTTCAAGAAGAGATGGATCATTTTTCACGAGATGGAAACATCATCTAGCAAGAACGCATGGAACCAAAGTGGAATGTTAAAATGTCATAAAATGAATCATTTTGCACGAGATTACCAGGAGCAAAATAAGGTACCATCATGTACTGAAAATCATCATCTTGTTTGTCTTTATCACTGCTTTAATGGCTTATGCTAATATTTTGTAGACAGTAGATTCAGGGGCCTTAGACCACATAGCTATAGATTGAGGACCATTCATAGAGTACCATTAGTTGCCTTCCCGGAGCAAATGGCTTTATGTAGGAAACAATGCACAGATTGAAGAAAAAGGGATCGATACATGCAAACTAGAGCTACATGGTGGACGAATTTACTCCCACATGTTTTATATGTTTCAAATATCTGGTAGAACTTAGTTTCAATTGTTTCTCTTTTAAACTAGATTTCAGTGTATTTTTTTCATCATAATTATGTAGACATTGTACATGGCATTGACTTTTATGGATTTGGTTATTTATTTTATGGGTTTTTTGTATTGGACACAATTTGTAATTTTGATTATATTTCTAATTATCATGGTTGCTTCACTTAAATATCTGCCCCACTTTTAGATGTGAATATTTGACATGCTAGGCTATGACATATAGATCCTAAAAGAATGAATAGAATGGAAAAAGAAGGATTGTTAGGGTCCACAACTAAAACTAAAATGTCAATTTGTAAACATTACCTACCTTGTAAAGCAACTAGAAAAACCATTTGGAAAAGGAACTAGAGCTGAATTTCCATTAGAGTTAATTCATTATGATATATGTGGTCTCATGAGTGTGAGGGCAAGACAAGAAGCCTTATATTTCATGACATCTATAGATTATTACACTCATTACAGTCATGTTTATTTGATCTCCCATAAGTATAAATCATTGGAATACTTTAGACAATTCATGAGTTTGGTTGAGAATAATTAAATAAAAAAAATTAAAAACACTAAGAATTGACCATGGATGTGAATATCTATCAGATCAATTTAAGAATTTGTGTGATGAAAAGGGAATTGTAAGACAATAAACAATTCCAAGTGCTCCATAACAAAATGGAGTAGTTAGCAAAGAAAAAGATCTTTTCTTGATATGGTTATGTTTATGATGGCACTAATTTGCCTATCTACTAATGGGGAGATGTATTTATAACTGTAGCTTTCATACTTAACCAAGTGCCCTCAAAGTTTGTTGATTCCACACCCTATGAATTATGGACAAGTAGAAAACTTAATTTGAGTGTTTTGTAACCTTGGGGTTTAGTACCTTAGATGCATAATTCTTTTCATAAGTATGGGAAGTTAGGCCCAAGGGGCAAGAAATGCATTTTTATTGAATATTCTAAGCACATAAAGGCTTATGTCTTTATAAGAGAAAATGAAGATGAAAGCATAAAGGAACTTGAATAACGAGATGCTACATTTATAGAGACTAGATTTCCTAGTAAGGGTGATATTGATAAAACTATGTCATTTTATGAAATTATGGATCAGCAAGAGAATTTACAAAATTAAAGAAATGAGGAACAAGAAATTTTACCTCCTTTTGCTTATCTAAGTGAGAGAATTATTTTTTTTAGAGAATGTTCCCCAAGAGATACATTTATGTAAGAGTATACAAGGAAATGTTCCCCTACGTTGTTTTAAGAAAAGGGGAAGCATTAATGGTTACTCCACTAGATGATGAAGAGCCAAAATCAGTTAAGGAGACTCTTTCATGCCTTACTAAGGATAAATGGATAAAAGTAATGGAAGAAGAGATAGAGTCTATGAGGACAAACCATGTCTGGGACTTCAAATAAAAGGAAGGCAAATGGTTCCATTGAACAATACAAAGCTCGCTCAGTGGCTACGGGGCACACACAACAAGAGGGTATTGATTACAAAGATACCTTCAGGCCTGTTGTGAGATTTTGCTCTATCAAATTAATACTGGCTATAGTTGCAAGTTGCAAGTACGAACTTGGAATTACATCAACTAGATGTAAAGACCGCATTTCTTAATGGACAACTAGATAAAGAAATCTATATGAAGCAATCATTAGGTGTCATTCAAAATGGACAAGAGCACAAAGTTTGCAAACTAAAAAATGTCCATTTATGAACTTAAACAATCATCTAGTCAATGGTACTTGAAATTTCATTGAGCTATTATTGTCACGACCTAGAAATTTAGCACGTGATCTACTCAAGACTCCTAGGGTATACCTCCTTGGTACCCCAAAATCCCTTTAACTCAAACAATAAACCACAACTATATATCCTTATACAAATCATCAACACCCATTGCAAATGAAATCCTATTTCATTAAACATAATCATATTAGTATTTTGATTCAATTCCCCTACAATCATGCTTTGGAGAAAAATATCTAAGTCAAGACATAAATATAAATTACATCCAAATAAAAATAATCCCTTATACTACAACAAGCCTAGGCAGCCTATATAACTATAGAGCTTTTCCCTAGGCTTTTAGCCAAAAATGGTTCCAATAACCCACTAATAAAAAATAGATATCTCCAAAAGCCGCCACGCCTCTAGCAGATACTCTTTATCCTTAACCGCCAAATCTGAAAATGGTAACCACAAAGGGTGTGAGTTCATCAAAATTCAGTGAGCAAATGACTGTGTAAGGAAATAAATGTGGCAACACAAGTACAATTACCAATACTTACCATCACAATCAGAAATGAATACAACAAGCATGTACACACAAGTATATAATTATACATATACACAAAACATAGTATGCAAACAATCACATGCTTTCTTCCCGTGAGTCTACATTCTCACGAATGCCTCCTTGAGTTCTAACCACGGGACTTACCCCCCTGGGGTTATTACTACTCAATAGGTTTGTGCTAAGGGTCTACACTCCCTTAGTTTTGATTTCCCCTAAGGTTCATCCATGAGAATTTACCCATCCAAGGATTCATTACTCGATTTGCCATGGGTCTACATTCCCACCACCTTATACAATACATACATATCACCATATATCCCATATTATGATAACCCACAATCATCATGCATAGATCACAATAATATTCCTAAGCATATGTGAAATTCCATTATCTAGTTAACACCACTAACTAGGGAATTTAATTCATTTTTCGAACATGATATGAAAAGGATTTACATTGTACTTGAATTAGAAAAATTGATTAGCAAGGTCATTCACTCACCTTGATGTCGAACAAGTTTTACTGTATGATAGGATGGCATAGGAAGGAAAAGACGTCCCAAAATCTAGAGTTGATTTCTATCAAATAAGTGCACAGGAGAAAGAAATAAATAAATAAAATAATCTCTAAATACATACTGGGCAGCAACTGATCGACTGGCCCCTGTTTGCAATCGACTTGTTGGTTTTATCTAACCCCAACCTGAGAGTAGCCGGTTAACGGATAACACCCTACCGGTCGACCAGTGCGCCTATGTCCAATTTGTTATTTTCACCTAGATATAACTGGTCGACTGCTAATGCCTTATTAGTCGACCGGTGTGCCTCTGTCGAAGTTGTCATTTTTGTCAAGAAACAATTGATCAACTGATAGGGACTTATCGATCGACCGATACGTCTCTTTCTGAAATGCCATTTATTCCCAAAAATTACCAGTTGACTAATGGGAACCCACTAGTAGACTGGAGCACTTCTGTCAAACTTAGGCACAGAGCACCCTGGGCAGCCAGTCGACTGGCACTAACTCGACAGTCGACCATTGGCCTGCAGATGCGAAAATATGACAACCATGCCCATATTTTTCACCTCTACCATTTCCCTTGGTTCTTGCTTTAAAGTTAGATCAAAAGGGCAATTTAAAGGAGGTAAAACTCTCACAAAAACAAGTAGGTAAGTTAGTTCCATAGTTCCTTGAAAACCTTCACATTTTCACAAATGCATTTCACCATTTTGCTTCCATGGAACCACCTTACATTCCAATTAGTTTTGTGCCACTAATATCAACAACCAACCAAAAAGAAAGGCAAGAATAGCAAGGTTCATGACCAAACTTCACAAATTTACCATTCATACACCTAGGCACAAGGTAGACGAAATTGGGGGAGAATAGGGGAAATGGAACTTACCTGTCTTCCACTAAAACTCTGGTGAACAGGAAATGATGGCCGAAAGAAATGGGAGAAAGGATTTAGAGGAGCTTGAGTGAGAGGTTGAAGAAGCTCTCTTCTTCTTGCCTAAATGTGAATGTCAGCATGAATAAGAAAGGAAGATAAGGGAAATGAGTTTAAGTGGCTAAGTGGGCCTTGGGTAACCCATGGGTTACACAACCATCCAATGGGGATCCTACTCTAGCCCAAGTGGCCCAACAACTATTTCCATAATATTTCATTAATTCAAATGAGAGCCTCCTCTTACAATTTTCACAATTCACAAAATATATCAGTCAAGCCAATTTGCACAATTTCATAATTAAAAATTAAAACCAATGTTTTAAAAAATATAAACCATATGCATGCCAGCCATATACTAGAAACGGATTAGCTCCAGGGAGCTGGACCGCCAACTCTTTTTTTATATTTAATAATAATATAAAACATATTTTTATTTACTAAAAAAATAAAAACTAAATTTTATATTTAATAAAATATCATTCCAAAATTGAAATATATATATATATATATATATAAACTAATGCAATCCTTCTTTTGTTTCGAAAATTCACACTTCTTTTTTAAATTGGAATATGCCATGATTGCAAAACTGAATCGGACCGGCCAGTTCGATCGGTCCTACCAAGAATCAAAGGGTGGTCTAGTCTGGTCCGGCTAAAAAATCAGCTAGGGGTTGAACCGTTCAAACCGAGGTTAAACCAGAAAAATTGGCCGAACTGGTCGGTTGAGTGATTGAACCGGTTTTATCTTTTTTTTTCTGGGGGCAATTTTTTTTGGGAAGTTTTTTTTTTTGCTATTGTCTATGGTTGTATGAGGCAGACAAAAGTTAATTTTGCAACTATCAAATATGTCCTTGTTCAGGTAAGCAAATAAAAAGAAACAAAAATGTAATTCGGAGAGAAGAAAAACTAAGCAATGTGGTGCCTTGGCTTACTTTTTTGAAATACAAAGGCTTTTACAAGGCTATTTTCACAATAAGACTTAGTTTGAAATTGTGGATATTATGAGTTATAATGAATTATCAATTATGGATTATTCTATTTTTTATTTCCTTCACTTATTGTTATGAATTATCAATTATATTAAGTATTTTAATATTTTAAATTATATTTTTTTTATATTTTAAATTATGTATATTTTTAATATTTTTTAATTATCACTGGTTCGACTACGGTCCGACCACTGAACCTTGAACTGGTGGCTCTACCGGTTTAATGACCGGTCTGGTTTTGAAAACCATGATCTCTACTAACTTATATTTGGATTGAGAGAAAATATAAATTGAAACATACCTATACTAACTTATATTTATTTATATATAAATAGTTTTTAATTTTGGAATGATATTTTATTAAATATAAAATTCAGTTTTTATTTTTTTAATAAATAAAAATATGTTTTATATTATTATTAAATATAAAAAAAGAGCTAGCGGTCCAGCTCCTTGAAACTGATCCGCATCACTGTATGCTCTGTAGCCTGCACCTCTGAATTTAATCAATTCACCTTGGCTTCTTCCCATCTTCTTTCACCTTCAAACTTCACTTCAATACTTCATCTTTTTCCCATCCCATCTTTTCTCTTTTTTTTCTTCTTTAGACTTCAATGTTTGATCTTCTTCCCACTCATCTTTATATCAGTTCATCATTTCTCTCTCAGATCTCCATCGATCTTCCTTTCCATCATCTTCTTCTTCTTTCACCGACTACAGCGACGAGAGATGCTGTGATGAACGATGATGGCTAAACCATGCGAGCATCACTTAATAAAGCTAATGGGTTTCTTCTTCTTCTTCTTCTTCTTCTTCTTCTTCTTCTTCTTCTTCTTCTTCTTCTTCTTCTTCTTCCACTGACGATAATGATAGGAGATGCAGATATGAACCATGATGGCTAAACTTTGAATCTTTTTTTTTTCTGCCACATATTACAGTTGGAATCGGTCACTACGTCTTTGATCCACTGGTTTCTGGTTTGGTTTGGTTTTGCAATCAATGATTAAAACATAATAATTTAATTATGAAAAATTAAATAATGCAGTAAACACCGCAATACCACCCAACACGTGACCCCAAATTTGGCAGTTATTACAATCTCCTCCCTTAAAAGAATTTGGTCCATCAATTTTACAACTCACCTCAAGACTCGAACAAGTGCAGATAATTCGTCCTCAGCTCATCCTCTACTTCCCATGTGGCTTCCTCGTGGGAGTGGTTCCTCTATAGGATTTTAAAGGAGGGAATTTCCTTGGTACGAAGTTTCTTAACTTGCCTATCAATAATAGATACTGGTACCTTCTTATAAGCAAGAGTCTCATCAAACTGCACCTCTTGCGGTTGGATGACATGAATGGGGTCAGGGAGATACTTCCATATCTTCAACACGTGAAATATCAAGTGTACTTCCTTCAAATTCAAAGGTAAAGCTAAGCAGTATACCACGTTAACCACTCTCTCCACGATCTCGTAGGGGTTGATGTACCCTCGAACTTAACTTCCTTTTTTTCCCGAATCTCATTACTCCCTTCATTGGTGATATTCGCATGAATACTATGTCCCCTATGGCAAACTCTAAATCGCGTTGCCGATTGTCCTTGTAGGAATTTTGCCTACTTTGAGTGGTAAGCGATCTCTCCTTTATCAGCTTGATCTTGTCCATGGCCTCTTATACCACCTCGAGTCCCAACACCCTAGTTTTGCCAAGCTTAAACCACTTGATTAGAGATTGGGTAGATCGAGGTAGAGATCTAGATCGAAAATCCACTTTCGCTTATGTATTCTTGCTAAATGATGGTACTATTTCGTAAAGTAGCATGAAGCACACATGCATTGCATTGTCCACTATAGAAGCTCAGTTCATTGCATGTTCTGCTGCAATGCAAGAAGCCATGTGGCTAAAGAGGTTCATAGAACACTTAATGATCATTAAAGGGCCAATAGATCTAGTTTAACTCTTTTGTGACAGCCAAGCAGTTATAGCTTGCACCAAAGATCGTAAGTATCATAGTATGACAAAACATATAAACACAAAACACAACTTTTTCAGAGATATCATAGCACATAAGGACATCACTTTACAATACATCTCTACATAAAATATGTGTAATATCCCGATTAATTATAATTATTATTATTATTATTATAAAATACGTAATTTTAATTTTAAGAATAATTTTTATTTGGAAAATTATGAAAAAAGGGAGCAATTAAAAGAATGTAAAATAATAAAATAAATGAATAAATTGATAAATAAGGAGAATTAATTTAATAAGTCATGAAAAGTGAAGAAATTGAAAGGAGCCTCTTAATATTTCAACCAAAAGAGGGTTTAAGTGGCAACTTAGAATTATTACACGTGAAACTACTTTATCTTGGCTATGAAAGATTTAGGAAATAGAAAGAGAAGATGAAATCGGTACTTCCTTATTTTGCATTTTTGTGAACCTTCACCCTTCATCATCTTCGTGAGCTTTCATTTTCCTTCTTCTTTATCTTCATTTCCTGCTAGTCAAACCAAGATAGAAAGAGAGAGAAATGTTTTGAAGAAGAGAACTGTGAACTTTTGTTTCTTCTTCTCCATTTTCCTGCACGTGAATTCGAGAGAGAGAGAGAGAGAGAGGAAGAAGAAGAAGAAGAGAGCTCTTGAGTAAACTCAGCATATAAAAACTCATATTTCTAGGTTTAGCAGTAGTTTGTGACACTATGTTCCAGACCAGAATTTTAGGAAGGGCTTGCTGCAAAAAAGAGGCTTGAAATTGAGAGAGGAAGCTTGAAATCAAGAAAACAGAGTAGTGAACAAACTCAAGGTAAAATCTGATCTTTTCTTCCAAGTTAGTGGTTCTTTCATCTAGTTTGGTTAAGGGTTGATCCCATATGTATTAATATAAATTAGAAATGAAAGCATGAGGTGAGGCTAAGTATGGGAAAATCAATAACTTAATGGAAAACAGAGCAAGATGACGTGAATAGTCATGAAGAGTTGAAGAAATCGAGAAACTTCTTTGTAATTCATGTTTTGCTTTGTTTGGGTTAGAAATGATCAAATATGTCCCAAAAACATCTAAGGTGAAATTCTGGGCAGGTTTGGAAATTAAACTCATGAGAAAAGCACGTAATTTACATGATATAGACTAAAGTGAAAGCAATGAAAAGTTTACAAGGGTTGATTTAATTTTAGAAAAAATTATGTTCTAGGACTAGGGACTAGATGAAGCTAAATATGAACATAAATCATGCAAAAAACAAAAGGAAATTTTGGACTAAGGACCTAAGTGAATAAATAGAAATTTCTCTTAATTGCCATTTTTGATTTGTTCTTTTTATTCCTTTTTGATTTAATTATAGGAATAAGATTGGGAGATATCTTGAAGCATAAATTATGTGAGTAAACAATACTTAATTAATAATTTAAATATCAATTCAAGGTGGGTTGATACTTCCGATGACCAAGTGTTTTTCTTTTATAACCCTTGTATCATAGTGAGAGCATTGATAGGTAAAGATATGGTCTTTCTTGAACAATCAATCAAGACATTATTTTGGGACAACCAATCCATTCCAATAATGATTTCAATGTCATGCATAGGTATACAAACCAAATCTAGAGTGGTTGCTCTATTCTCAAATTATACTATACAATTGAGACAAACTTGGGTAGTTCTAAGCTGGTCCTCAGTAGAAGTAGAAACAAACAATTCATGAGGTAAAACATGCATTTCTAATCCCAGATTCATGGCAAATATATATGAAATAAAAGAATGTGTAGCTCATGAATCAAATAATGCATTTACAAGAGTATCTCGGATAGAAACCGTATTTCAAATCAAGTTAGAAGCTTTTTCAACTTCATTCTAGCTCAAAGAAAATACCCTCTCTTGGGTTGGCTGGCTGATGTTGCACTGTTTCGTCATGTGTCTTGGCTTTCTACATTTATAACATACATGCTGACCTATTAAACAAGGTTTGTTACCATGATTTCTCTTACATTTAGGATACTGATTTTTAAAGGTTGTTGCCTGTGAATTATTCTTGTCTTGTCCTTGCATAGCCCTTGATCATTTTCTATCTCTTTTATTATCACTCCCACTAGCTTCTCTTTTCTTCTTTTCTTTGATTCCTCTTCACTGCGTACCTCCCCCATAAATCTCCCAACTAATTTGTAGTTGTTGACATATTGAGCAAAACTTTTAATCTCCATAGGTCCCACTTTCTCCCTAATTTTAGAATTTAGCCCATTCTCAAAATGGCGTGTCTTCCAAGCCTCATTATAATAATCTCTCAGATAGGTAGAAATTTTAGCTAATTCCTCAAATTTAGCTTCATATTCTCTTATTGACATGTCTCCTTCTTTAATTCTTATAAACTTAGCTTTTTTTTCATTCCTAACACTCTCGGGGAAATATTTCTTATAATAAGCCTTTTGGAATTTCTCCCAAATAACTTCCTTTTCATAGGCTTCTATCAACTTTTGTGCCCCCATCCACCAATCTTCTGCATCATCTTCTAATTTAAAAATTGCTAAATCAACTTTCTGTTCAAGACTACACTTCATAAGTCTAAAGATTTTCTCCATTTAATTCATTTACTCTCGGGCCACATCAGGGTCATGGGTGTTGACCCTAAGGCTATATGCCATAAGTTTTGATGATGACAAATGTATTTGAATAGTAGCATTGATATATATATATAAAGATTAATTATCATATATATGCTACAAGTACTTAAGCATGATTATGTTATTTAATATGTATGTTGCATATATTGAATCATGCTATTAAACTAACCATTGGGTTTGCAAGTAAGATATATTTTATAGGTTGGTTCAAAACATGAAGAGTGAGTATTGTATTGAAGAACAAGGAAAAGCAATATCATGCTTCACTCAAGGAAAACAACATGCAAGGATGAAGCTTCAAGAAATGAAGAATTAGAAGATTTGAAGTCTTGGAAGCTTGGATGCATCAAGATAGCCTATGTGTTTACATTAGGTATATTTTATATAGGCTAGTATACTTGTGCAACTCAATGATTTAGATTTGCATACATTGGCTCAATTATTTTGAACAAAAAGATAGTGAGATATGAAATTTTACAAAAGTTAGTTTTTGACCTTTGGTCACTCTTTATATCATATCTCATAAACGAAAAATTATTTTTCAAGTATCTTAATCTCATTTGATAGTAGACTCAAAGATCTTTCCAAAGGTATATTATTTATTGAAAACGGAGTCCAAATGAGAAATATATGACTATTTAAAATATAGTTTGAAAAACTGAAAGTTGATTATTCTGTTCTGACCTATAGTCAGTATTTTGATTATATCTTTTAAAAGAAAAATAATTTTTGAGTAAAACTTGCTCATTTGAAACTAGACTCCAAGAGCTTTCCAACGGTATATTATTTGTTTAAAACGGAGTTCAAATGAGGGAGTTATGAATTTTTAAAGAAAGCTCAAAATCTGAACTGCACTATAAGTGCTGTAACGGCTATATAACGGCTAGTTTTATAAAATCTTATATATATGACCTTAGATACACGATTTTGAGTAAGAACAAAGTCCTACAATGTGATATTAACTTCTTCTATCATCTTTGAGAGAAAGGAAAGCATTCTTGAGCCAAATCTTGCATATTTTCTATCATTAAAGTTATTAGAACTTCATTTGTTTTCATCTACTCTTTAGAGAGAGTTTCTTTGTATTGTTGATTTTGATCAACACATATATTATTCTGAGTTGAGGTTCGCAAGTACCGGTGTTGGAAGAACTTGCTTTGGGTTGAGGAGGAGCCCGGATTCATAAATTCTCCATTGTGGTTTCGCAAATACCCGGATCGAATTTGCGTGGTTGTAGTGGTTTGCAAGTACCCGGATTAAACTTGCAATTATAGTGGAAATACTCAAGTGGTCTCTTGAGGACTGGATGTAGGCTTGGATTAGCCGAACCAGTATAAATCTCTGAGTTTGCTTTCTCTATCCCTTACTCTTTAATTTGTGCATATTGATATCTATTCTTTAATTCCTTGATCTTTATAATTATTTATCTTGACAGCACATTGATTTTCTATATTGTATTTATTATCCTAAGCATTGTACTTTTACAGAAAATCATTTTAACTTCCAATTAATTCTTGTGAAAAATTTATAAAACCCAATTCACCCCCCCTCTTGGGTTCCAACCATTACTTTCAATTGGTATCAGAGCTTAGGCTCTTGTTTAAAGACTTAACCGTCTAAGAGTTAGCATGGTTGGATATAGTGATTGGTTTATTTCTAAAAATTGTTCTTTCACAGAACCTCCAATTTTTGATGTTAATCATTTTCAATATTGGAAGTATGAAATGAAAATGTTTTTAATTTCAGTAGACCATAAACTCTGGGATGTTATAGAAAATGGTTCTTGTATACCTGTCAAGGAAGAACAAGGAAAATGCATTCCAAAACTTAAGAGTGAATGGAATGATACTGAAAGAAGTTTAATGCAACTCAATGCTAAGGCAAAATTGATTATTTCTTGTGCATTGAGTCAAGATGAATTTTTCAAAATCTCCAACTGTGCAACTGCAAAAGAAATGTGGGAAATTCTTGAAGTTGCACATGAGGAAGATCTTATTGCTGAGGAATTAAGGTATAGAAGTTTCATTAATGAACTTGAAATTGCTCAAATGAACAATTGCAAAACCATTAATGAGATACAACTTGTGCTTAATCAATTGCAAGCTCTTGGTGTTGAACTTACAGGAAAATCTCAAATCACCAAGGTGGCAGACGAAGAAGAAAAAGGAGAAAAAGAGAAACCACAACCAAAAGGTGAATCATCAAAGAAAGCTTACCTATCTTCCATTTGGGGAAATAGCAATTCTGATAAGCAGAACACAAATGAAGAAGTCAACACTTGTCTTGTGGCCAGAGATAAAGATGAGGTAAATTCGTTTGACTACTCTTTTGAAGAATTACAAGATGCCTTTGATGATTTACATGAAGAATCTCTTATACTTGCAAATAAACTAAATGTTTCAAAACAGAAAAACTCTTCTCTTGAAAATGAGTTAGAAACATTGAAAAATGAATTTTCTATTTCCAAGGAAGAGAATTTTGTTTTTGAAAATCAAAACAAAACTTTGCAAGAAGAGAATTTGATTTTAAAAACAAATATCTCTACCAACAAAAATTGCTTTTGTACCAAGTGTGATTCTTTGAAAAAGGAAAATGATAATCTTAAAAACACACTTGCAAAACTCTCTCAAGGTAGAGAAATTTTAAATACCTCAGTTTTGAAACAAAGAAGAATTAACAAAGTTGGTCTTGTTTCTAAAAAGAAATCGAACAAAAGCAGTTTAAAAACTTCTTTGTTTCTGCAAAGATGTCCAATAGTCTAACTTGCACTTGTTTCTATTGTGGACTGAAAGGACACAAATCTTACTCCTGTTTTTATAAGAAAAATCTTGTTCATGGAGTAAAAATGAAATGGGTTCAAAAAGGAACTCATGACCCAGGTAAACCCAAAGAAATTTGGGTACCAAAGATAAAGGAATAATTTGTAGATTTGCCTCGAAGCAAGGAGCGGAAATGACTTTTCAATGGCTACATCATTCAAACTCCACTCTCTTGCATCAAAAGGAGGCAATGGATAAGTAAACATATAAGCTGGAATGCATTGTAAGAAATTTGACTGATATGTTTACTGCTCTCTAATGCTTTTGTCTATTCTCTAATATGCATTACATCTATCCTTGATACTCATGCATGCTATATCTGAAAACAATTGTTAGGTGTGCAGCTTATAGATTCGAATTTTGTTTTGAGCTAAAATCTTTCTTCCAAATTTTGCTCAAACTATCCTTTTTACCGCATCATGAAAACTTGCTTCCATTACACGCACATTTTTCTTGTCTTCACAACAATAAGATTACTCCTACCCATAGTATTTATCCTTGCTGTAATCTTATTTAAATATTTTCAATGAAATCAAATTTATTGCAAAATTGAATTTCATGGAAGCATAGCACTTTTATTAATATGGCATATCTTGAACATAATGTTACTCCTAGTGCTCGAGATTTATTTGAACATCAAAGTGCTCCACCAAAAGTGTTTTGTAGGAGTTAATCCTCAAAATTATCCTCTAAAGCACATTCTTTCCTCTGCTCTCCGAAATCAGTAAGATTTATAGTTTTGAAGTTGGTTGGTCGACCAACGCTCCTATCAGTAGTCGACCAACGAAGCCTACATTGAACCAATGCTTGATAGATCTTGCAAATAATCAATCAATTAAGATCATTAAAATTGTAAGAAGACAGGATCGATCAAAAGAAGAGCAATGAGCAAAACAATGATATCAAAATCTTGAAGAGGAACTTCAAGAAGTAACAAAAGTTTGCCAAAATTGATGAGTATCTCTATCCTTTACTTCTTCATTATTTAATTGAATGATACTCCTTGATCTCAATTGTACATTCTGGCAAAGTTTTTTTTTTGTCATACTTTCATTGCAATGACATATTGTTTTCTGACATCTTACATACTTGATCACAACATGACATATAAAAATATGTTAAATACTTAAATTATTTTTTTAATACATCATGGTTTGAGCATTATACATATCATCTCTTTTACATAAGCTGTAACTTATGAACCATTGTTTATGGATTATAGTTTATATCTGATTATATCTTATTAATCCATATTACCTCAATTATGTTACTACATACTCTGATTATAATATGTTTTATCTTGAGTAAGTATGTAACTTGCTTTTGCTTTGAAATGATGATATATATATCCATGTCAGAAAATTCTTTCTATCTTTAAAATGGATATATATTTTTCAAAATATATATATCCTTCTATTGTACAAAATTTGTGCGGCTGATTTTCTTTATCTTTCTTTATTATTATAATTTTTTTTTAAGTACCGTCATCTGAAAGAAACCACTTGCATTAAAATTAAAAAAAAAACAAACCGAAGGATTACATTGCATTAAAAAAAAGGAAGGTTTGCTCATAGATGAGCAATCTACAGGCGAGGTGGTCTCGGATTAGGTGGGTTGTATTGAATCATCACCCCTCGGCCATTCCTTGGAGCAAGAGACTGAGCAATGTCACGGAGGGTAGTGTAAATCCCATTCATACAATCAACACTTCTTTGTTGTTGATTGCAGAAGCATTGGGTAGACCAATAGAAGAACCTATCTATTCTTGAAGTCAGTGCCGCATTGTTGCGTTTAGCTAACTTCTCCTGGTCCTCTATCATCTTCTTGAGTTTCTTCACCTCCTGCTCCAGACAAGCAATTTTGTCTTCTGACGTATGGCCTGTACTAATCTCCTCACCTTCTTCGATCTTCATTTTCTTCTTTTGATTTTCTTGAGATCCCTCCAAAGGTCTTTTGCCATTGTCCTTGCCTAGACTCAAGTTTAAGTCGAGCTCTTCCTCCCTGGCCTCTACTGTGAGATCAATGAACTTTCTTGCTGCCATGGTTTGAAATTTTTTTTGGAGTATGAAGAGAGAGGAATGTCAGAAAGTTGTAGGCTCAGAGATGAATACTCTTTGTGGTGTGATAATTGAGAACTCTGGGGCAGTCTTTATAGAGAGAAAATTGTGACTTAGAGCCAACGAAAATATCTCTTCGCCGCACCCCTACACGCTCATCCTATGGATTTCTGCAAGCTGGAAGCCAGAAGTCTAGAGTACGCATGCACACCGATAACGCTTCACATTAATGGCAAAACCACGAAAGTCAATTTTCGGTGGATTTGCGGCTGATTTAATTTGTTTTGATTAGAAATTTTAAGGATTAATAAAATGGTGATATTCAGAACCGTATCACTCTGTTTTGT
Source organism: Biancaea sappan (assembly GCA_037074585.1). Lineage (NCBI taxonomy): Eukaryota > Viridiplantae > Streptophyta > Magnoliopsida > Fabales > Fabaceae > Biancaea > Biancaea sappan. The sequence goes on along the minus strand of CM073499.1, from coordinate 26,056,113 downwards.
TGTGTTGTTCTTGAGAGCATACATGATTACATCATGCTGTGATTATATGTATCTAAGAACATATGTTGTGTATGCTATTCATGCATCATGAGCGAAGGCTATGGCTAAGAATAATATTTCATGATTCCACATGCACTCATACAAAATGAGCTGTCAAAATTTTTACATGTACTCATGCTCAAGATACATATATAAATTCATTTTGAATGGGTATATAAATTGCTTCCTTTGTGCTGAAATTTATCTTATCCTTTATGAAGCAAATTTGTTTTGAAAAAGGACTTTAAAAATGCTTCTGTTATGTTAATATGTTTTATCATATGAAGCAACATTCTTTTTGAAAAAGAAAAGATTTTAAAGATCTCTTTTGTTGTAGATAACAAAAGGGATGAAAAATATTGATGTTTCATATATGGATTATGAACTATATGCTTGAATATATCTTATTACACTAATCCATATATATTGCTTCCTTAGATGAAACGTTTCTAAATTCCTTCGAAGCAAAATGTTTTAGAAAAATATTGTGAATCTCTTGAATTGCTTCCACAATGCTGAAATTGCTTTGCCATATTGAAGCATTATCTGTTTTGAAAAGAAAAGGATTTGAGTATCCTTATTTTAAATCACTTTTGCTATATGTTGAAATAATTTTATGCATATATGCAGAAATTGTTTTTCAGAAATCTTGAAAAATATTATTATTCGATTTATGGAGTATGATTAATATTCTTGTTTATATCATGCTTTGCTAATCCATATATCATACTTCTGCTGTGTGCTGTAAATATTTCTATCATATGACAGCAAATGATGTTTTTTTTTCAAAGAGTTTAATTTTTCTGCTATTTACTAAAAATGCCTCTTCATAAACAAGCAGAAATCATTTTCAATGAAAATATTGCAGAAATTTCTTCAAAAATCTTACTTCAAAATTCTGCAATCAAAAACTGAATTTCCTTTATAATGATTTGGACAATCTTTTTCAAAGGAAAAATGTTATGAAATTCAGGGGGAGCTTTGTCTCACTTGAATGTATTTTTTTTTGAAAAAGAATATATCTTGAAAAATTGGATATTCATTATTCATTATTCTTTTTCAAATTATGCAAGGTTTAAGGGGGAGCCTAAAACTCTTTCAAATTTTATCTTTTGGCTCATTCCATTTGACATGAGAAAAATTTTTCTAAAATTTTCTTTTTACATGTCAATGAAATCAATGATAAGTTTTGATGTATCCTTACCCCATACTATATTGACATCTTCTGACATCCTGACTTAAAGAAGGTATGTGCTTTAACTTCTATATATTGTGTTCCTTACACCTTTTTGTTGATGTCAAATAGGGGGAGAAGAAACAATAGAAAAATATGTATACGTGCTTATAACATTGCATTCATTATCTTGTGATACATATTTTTCTGTGGTGATTTGTCATCATCAAAAAGGGGGAGATTGTTGACCCTAAGGCTATATGCCATAAGTTTTGATGATGACAAATGTATTTGAATAGTAGCATTGATATATATATAAAGATTAATTATCATATATATGTTACAAGTACTTAAGCATGATTATGTTATTTAATATGTATGTTGCATATATTGAATCATGCTATTAAACTAACCATTGGGTTTGCAAGTAAGATATATTTTATAGGTTGGTTCAAAACATGAAGAGTGAGTATTGTATTGAAGAACAAGGAAAAGCAATATCATGCTTCACTCAAGGAAAACAACATGCAATGATGAAGCTTCAAGAAATGAAGAATTAGAAGATTTGAAGTCTTGGAAGCTTGGATGCATCAAGATAGCCTATGTGTTTACATTAGGTATATTTTATATAGGCTAGTATACTTGTGCAACTCAATGATTTAGATTTGCATACATTGGCTCAATTATTTTGAACAAAAAGATAGTGAGATATGAAATTTTACAAAAGTTAGTTTTTGACCTTTGGTCACTCTTTATATCATATCTCATAAACGAAAAATTATTTTTCAAGTATCTTAATCTCATTTGATAGTAGACTCAAAGATCTTTCCAAAGGTATATTATTTATTGAAAACGGAGTCCAAATGAGAAATATATGACTATTTAAAATATAGTTTGAAAAACTGAAAGTTGATTATTCTGTTCTGACCTATAGTCAGTATTTTGATTATATCTTTTAAAAGAAAAATAATTTTTGAGTAAAACTTGCTCATTTGAAACTAGACTCCAAGAGCTTTCCAACGGTATATTATTTGTTTAAAACGGAGTTCAAATGAGGGAGTTATGAATTTTTAAAGAAAGCTCAAAATCTGTACTGCACTATAAGTGCTGTAACGGCTATATAACGGCTAGTTTTGTAAAATCTTATATATATGACCTTAGATACACGATTTTGAGTAAGAACAAAGTTCTACAATGTGATATTAACTTCTTCTATCATCTTTGAGAGAAAGGAAAGCATTCTTGAGCCAAATCTTGCATATTTTCTATCATTAGAGTTATTAGAGCTTTATTTGTTTTCATCTACTCTTTAGAGAGAGTTTCTTTGTATTGTTGATTTTGATCAACACATATATTATTCTGAGTTGAGGTTCGCAAGTACCGGTGTTGGAAGAACTTGCTTTGGGTTGAGGAGGAGCCCGGATTCATAAATTCTCCATTGTGGTTTCGCAAATACCCGGATCGAATTTGCGTGGTTGTAGTGGTTTGCAAGTACCCGGATTAAACTTGCAATTATAGTGGAAATACTCAAGTGGTCTCTTGAGGACTGGATGTAGGCTTGGATTAGCCGAACCAGTATAAATCTCTGAGTTTGCTTTCTCTATCCCTTACTCTTTAATTTGTGCATATTGATATCTATTCTTTAATTCCTTGATCTTTATAATTATTTATCTTGACAGCACATTGATTTTCTATATTGTATTTATTATCCTAAGCATTGTACTTTTACAGAAAATCATTTTAACTTCCAATTAATTCTTGTGAAAAATTTATAAAACCCAATTCACCCCCCCTCTTGGGTTCCAACCATTACTTTCAATGGGTGCCTCTAAAAGAAGGTGATTTCATCTTCCGAAATTCAACTAATATCTTTGTGGTGGAATTATTATCACTATTTCCTTCTCCATTTTCCTTCCTAGATTCTTCCCCATTCTTCCTCATTTCTTCTCTCATAAACTTGAGGAGTTCAACAGTGGCATTTTGTGTACTGGCCATATTTTCTAACATGTGAGCTTGAGAATTTCTAGGTGAAGACATGTGCAAACACACTCATAACATATTGACCACTACATGAGCTCATGTTCATACTAATAAAATCAACCCATTCCTTGACCAAGTACTCTAATTCTACCCATAAGTACCTCAAATCATGCTCTGATACCAAAAATATAACAACTACTAGACCTATACTCAACTTATACAATTTAAGAAAATTTGTAATATAAGTCTTGTGAAGATTGTGGTTAAAACCTTGGGATTTTCTAAAAATTCTTATGAAATATCCGATTGCATAAAAATAGGAAAATTATAGAGCATATTGCAATATAAAAATTTTTACACTGAGCATAAGATAATCAGTCGACTGATGGATGTCAATCAGTCAATTGATAGACCTCAGATTTGAATATTTCACAAATTCAGGAAGTATCAATCAATTGATACAAGATAATTAGTTGACTGATAGATCCTACACTCTAAAATCTCAGAAAATTGTAACTTGAAACATAGTACAATCATTTCTCTTCAATACATGCATGTTTCAGAGCATAATATCAACTATTTCTTGCAAGTTCTCTTCTCAATATAACTACAACACAAGAGATTACATCAAAACTCATATGGGATTACAACAAGCTCATAAACTTTTTTATCATTATATACAACACATATACTTCTTCAAAATTTCTCATTAAAGAAAATGACACAACCAGCTAATAATACTACAAGCTCATTCCTTTTCTTTCTCTTTTCTTTTTACTTCAGTCCCTGAAATAGTAAGTCATCCAAAACAAGGTGAGATATAAAATCTCGGTAGCTAGCATGTCCTATGAAAACATTACAATCATTTCAATCATAAAAGTAATTTTGATAACAATTCTCATTTCCATAAAGTAAAAGCTAACATATGAACACATATACCAAAATATGGTCATTTTTAATATAGTGCACTATACTTTGACTCTTTTATCATAAAAAGTACTCTATATCTCATGAGGAGTTTCTGTTATCCTATGAAGAATTTCTGGTTCTGTCATCTCATGAGGAATTTTTGGTTCTATCATCCGATAGGGACATAAGCTTTACTTTTCATGAGAAAACTTGTTCTACACATTCATGGAAAGCTTTAAAATGTAAATACTTAACAAATCATACAAAAGCATGATAAATACATCAAATATTTTACTTTTATGAAAAACTAGCTACCTTTAATTCTCCTAGAGTTGAAGTTTGTGTAATATCTTCTAGTTCCTCTCTAGTGCTCCCTGTTTTCTAAATTTTTAGACTAACTCCTACTTCTCTCCTTTTTTCTTATCCTGAAAATCCTTATTCCATCAATTTCAAGCTCTAGAATCCATTTAAACTAGAAAAATCAAGCTAAAAACTCACCTTTGATGATTTTCTTGCTAGAATCTCAACTAGAACTCCCTTCTCTCTCTTCTTCTTGCTTTTCATATTCTCTCTCTCTCTCTCCTCTTTAATTTTCAGAAAATGATCTTTCTCTCTCTCTATTCTTGCTTCAAAAAGGTCTAGAGAGTCCTTTTATTGTGAAATTCCTCTTTTACCCTTACTTTCTTGTTTCTAAGCTTTATTAGCATGTTGGGGGTACTTTAGTCAATTTTTCATTGATTTTTCAGTTTAAGCCGACTTATTTTTGCACTCTAACAGTCCATCAGTCAACTGATAGCTCCTAATAATCAATTAATCGCTGAATTTTAAATTTCAACCTGATAAAAAGTAATCAGTCAACTACTAGCCCCTCATCAGTCGACTAATTGTAGATATCAATAATCTGATAAGATCTCTGCTGCTATTAGTCAATTGATTGCTACAGTCAGTTGACTGTTTCTCTCATAACTTTATTTTTCTTCTACACTTAGCTCACTTGTCCTAGTTCTTTATGCCTTTCCTTTATTACTCCCTCCTAGGCATCCAAAAAACATACTTAACTAGTTTCTAACATCATTCCAAGCTTTAGATAAAGAAAATATGACTTAGATAAAGGAAAATATGGGATGTTACAATTCTACTTCCCTTAAAAGAATTTTGTCCTCAAAATTCAAAGTCTTACCTTAATCAAATAACTCAAGGTATTCTTGCTTCATGTGGTCCGCCATTTCCCATGTAGCTTCTTCTTTTGTCAACCCCTTCCAAACAACTTTTACTAAAAGAATTTGCTTGTTCCTCAATGACTTGACGCGAGTATCAACTATTCTATCAGATTTCATCTTGTATGTCATATCATCTTGTAAATGCAATTTCTCATATTCAATAATATGTGTAGAATATGGGAGGTATTTTTTTAATTGAGACACATGAAATACATCATGAATATTACTTAAATTTGGTGGTAATGCTAATATGTACGCTGTGGTGCCAAACTTCTCAAGGATTTGGAATGGTCCTAAATATCTAGGACTAAGTTTCTTTGCTTTTAATACTCTGCCCACAGCTATGACTGGGGTGATTTTGAGGAAGACATTATCACTAACACTAAATTCTAAAGGTCTTCTTCTTTTATCTGCATAACTCTTTTGTCTGCTCTGGGCGGTAGCAAGATATTCCCTTATTAACGATATCTATGTAGATGTCTGATCTACTACATTTGGTCCTATTATGGCCCTTTCCCCAAGCTCCACCCAACAAATAAATGACCTACACTTTCTCCTATATAAAACTTCATAAGGGGCCATTTGTATGCTAAATTAGGAATTGTTATTGTATGCAAATTCTGCTCAATTTTTTGATCTAACTGACTAATTCAATCTTATTCTCTAAATAGTGTCTAGGCAACAATGAGCTTGCATATTCTGCATAATTGTCTCAACATGCTCCTATAAGTACCAAATTTTTGTATTGCTCTACTGATATCTCAATTTTCAGAGTATAACTTTTGTCTTGTTTATGACTGATTGTAATCATTTCTTAAATTTTTTTGATGTGAATTGCTTGAGATTCACAGTTCTGCTTTGCGCTCGTGAATAATGGTTCTTATCATCTAAAGATTCATTTTTACCTCATTTATTTCCCCTAGTTTTTTGAAAGTATTTGTTTTATTATTGCATTTGCATTGTTGTTGTTCTTCAATATTTCTTATATTATTCAGTCTTAAGAAAGATATCCAAGTAACATAAAATTGTATTGTTCTACAACTAAAACCATAATGTTGTAGCATTCCATATGAATTACTTAATTTACTCAGAAAAAAATTATACACCATTAGCCAACAAGGGTGATTTTGACCCAACTTGGGACTCAACTTTATCTGTTCTATTCTATTCTATTCGAGTCAAGTAAGTTAATGATTTATTAATCTCAGAGTAGATTTAGAAGAAACTTAATTTTTTTTATTTGAGAATAAGAGGGGAATGGGAAATACATATACATGCACTAAATTTAGAAAGAAAAATGCTATTAATTATTTAATAAATAAGCACGCATTTCATTTTATTGCTTAGTTCATATAGTTTTCTTATATAATTTATGTATTTACTATTTACCATATAACTTATATAACTTAATTCATTTAATTTAACTAAAATTGAATGTTATTAATGATTTATAAGAAAATATTTATATAAGACTTGCATGGTTTAATTTGGTATTTGTTTGCATTTGAGGCAATAAGTACTGATAGTTTGGGAATTACTCGTGGTTTCGGGTACAGGAAAAACAAAAGAGGAAAGTATTTTTAGTCCTTTAAATATATGTGAGTCAATTATTTAATTTTTAAAAGATCATAATAACTATTTCGTCTCTAAGAAATTTAAAATGTCAACTCATTAGCTCTTTTGTCAATAAGTTCTATTATCTCGCAGTTTGTCTTATACAAATGACATTAACTGCAAACTAGATATTGACCAGTTAGAAAAAGTACTTTTTTAATTTTTAAAAGATATTTACATCATCTATTCAATTCATAAAAGATCATAATAAAATATTTAGTTTTCAAAAGATAATAAATATCAACTAAATAGTCCTTTTATCAAGAAAAAAACGGAAGAGGTTTGAAAAATGAGTTTGGATTGTCTAACGTTAGCCCACAAGTCACGTCTCACTTCGGCCTTCAGCTTCTTCTTATTTTTTATTTTATGGCTATTAGCTTAAATTCCTTTAGGATCCAACACTTTGGAAAACATAATTTTAAATTAGTCCCTACCATTTTCACAATTTCATGTTTGCCTAGTTTTTAAAATCATTTTTTATTTTGGTCCCCAAAAGACTTTGGGAATTTCAAATTACCTAATTTCAATATTTGATTCTACCAAACCATTTTTGAAATTCTAAATGGTCCTTTAAGAAATAAGCCCCGAAATTTTTTAATTTCAAATTAGTCCCTTTTTGCAAAATTTCACCCAAAACTTTTAGGGTTTGAAATTAATCCCTTTTCAAGGTTGGCTCCAAAAGTCTAGGGAATTCCAAATTGGTCCTTCTTGAAAATTTATCTAAAAGTTATAGGATCTTCAAATTAGTTTGTTTTAAAATTTGACCCCAAAATTATTAGAATTTTGCAAATTAGACCATTTTGGGAATTCCTAAAGTTTTGGTATTGATTTTTGAAAATGACTCAAATTGAAAATTCCAAAGTTTTGGAATAGATTTTTGAAAAGGTTTTATTTGAAAATCCCAAAATCTTTAGGACTAAAAGTGAAAGAAGCCCCTTTTTCAAATCTCATGAATTTGGGGTTAACTTTGAAAAAAGGGAACCAGATTAAAACTTCCAAGGATTTTGGGTCAAATTGGAAAAAAAGTATTAATTAGGGAGTTTGAGGAGTTTTGGGGTCAAATTTCAAAACAAACTAATTTGAAGATCCTAAAAGTTTTGGATAAATTTTGAAAAAGGACCAATTCCGAATTCCCAAAATTTTTGGGGCCAACCTTGAAAGTAATATTAGCCCCTAAAAGTTTTGGATGAAATTTTGTGAAAAGGGACTAATTTGAAAATTCAAAAATTTTGGGACTTAATTCTTAAGGGACCATTTATAATTTTCAAAATGGTTTGGGTTTAAAGTGAGAGTCAAATATTGAAATTAGTCCATTTGAAATTCCCAAAGTCTTTGGGGGACCAAAGTGAAAAATATTTTAATAATTGGGCAAATATGAACTTTTGAAAATGGTACTGATTAATTTAAAATAATATTTCTATTGGATCCTAAAGGAATTTAACCTAACAGCAATTAAAAAAAAAAAAAGAAAAGAAGAAGAAGAAGAAACCGAAGCAAGAGAGCCAAATGACGTGTGACTTGTGTGGACAAATCGTGTGCGTTGAATGATCAAGTCGGCAACTATGACTTTACGTACTAAAGTTGGCAAGCTAATGTTAGGCAATCCGAACTCCTGAAATATACAATGGTTATGGTTTGAAAGCAAGAAAAATGTGTTTTTTAAGAAGGGTAATTTGGACATTTTATTACTATTTTTTTTATTATTTTAATGATTATATCACTTCCTCTTAGATAACCAAACAAACCGTTAGAGATCCAATGACTAAAAGACAAGCAGCAGAAGTGCTTTAAAATCTTCATAAAATTATGTACTAATAGCGCATGTACATTTTATATTTGAAAACGATTCACTGAAACGGATAAAAAATCAGTATATCTCTAAATAATCCCTAAAGAAAACTGTGTAACGAGTTTTAATTTTGATTTTTTATATTTTAAAAGTTTTATATTAGTCTTTTATATTTTAAAACTTTATTATTTTAATTATTTTTTATTAAAATATTTAGTCTATATAATAGAGTTAAAATATCATTTTCTAAATGTTGATATGACCTATTTATATAACATTTTGAAAATTATATATAAAACACTAATTAATATATAGTAAGCTGCATTATAGATAAGTCATGTTAGTATTTGAAAAATCACGTGTCAACTCTATTATATAAACTAATAATTGTAACGGAATAAGACTAGAATAGTAAGATTTGACAATATAGGACTAATATGAAACCTAAGATAAACATTGAGGATCAAAATACCATTTTTGCCTAAATTAAATTCAAAATCCAACAGCAAAACATAGTTTTCTTGTCACACGTATGGTTCAATTCAAAAGGTTGGTCCTTGGATCATCTTTTGTGTTTCACAGACGCTCCAATTTCTCTTCCTGGAACCAAAAGAACGCGAGAAACAGAAATTGAAAATCAAGAACATCAACCAATGGCTTCAAGTTCATCTACCTCACGTATCTCAGCGCATAAGAAAAATCTCGCGTGTATCTTCACATAAGGGTGAGCACGGGTAGAATTGAGAAAAAAAAATTTTTACTTGAACTGATCTCATTTGATTGGTTGGATTACTGTTTTCTTTTTTAATATGAATCCAAACAAATCCAAATCCTCGCATTTTAATGGGTCGGGTTGGCAAGTGTTTTTTATTTTTTTCCTTCACTCTCTCTCTCTCTCTCTCTTTTTCTAGAAACTTGACACACAACATATAAAAAACAAATAAATCAACCAAGGCACGCGTTATCTTTTGTATCATCTAACAAGGCACTAACGGTCAATAATAGAATGTACTATTGTAGGCAAATTAATTCAATTCAAGATCTAACATTATATAATCCAAATTTCAACAAGTAAATAACACATAAATATTTATTTATAAATAATGAGTATAACAAAAAATTGTAAGTGGTTAACTCCTTAAAAAATCTTTTTTAAAAAAAATATTTGTATATCTAACAGGTTGCTAGATTGGGTTGGATTAGAAAATTTTTGATCTACCACTTGGCAAGTTAAAAAATTTGGACCCAACTCAACCCAAACGTATGGTTTGGGTTAGGTTAGGCGGGTTAGTGCTTACTTCTCCGTGAGTTTTTCTTCTGATTATTTAAGCAATTGAACGACTCATAATATCAACCAATGGCTTCAACTCTCTCTCTCTCTCTCTCTCTCTCTCTCTCTCTTTCTCTCTCTCTCTCTCTCTCTCTCTATATATATATACATATTAAGATTGTCAAATTTGAAAGTATACCAAAATTTGATAAAAATGAATAAACTTGAAACGTAAACTCGGAACGTAAAATTATAAGAGTTTAAAATGTCATTTCCTATTCAATAAGCTACTAAAATTATATATATTGTAACACATAAATAATATCTTAATTTATAATTAATATAAAATTATTATTGTGATATTACTTTTCTTAGGTTTAATTGACTACTTATACAAATTGAAAAAATAAAACAAAATATCAATTGAAGTCATAAGGTGTTCATACAATACAATTCATAAAAGTAAGGTATCAAATAATGTCTTAACATATCACATTACCAAACCAAATGGGACAAACTAAAATAAAACTTGGGTTTCGGTTATGGGTGACTTAGTTTTTTTCGGGTTGGGTACTAGAAACAAAAATGAATTGTTACTTACCAAAGTTGATCGACTCAATATAATCTCAGCAAGTTTGACTGAGTTTCATCGAGTTTCGATTCTAGAACTAAGTTTACTCGATTTGGAAACCTAAATTTGCAAACTCAAACAGATTTAAGAATTAACACAAGAGTTTAACAATCATAGTCTCTATTTCAATAAATCTTTTGTCGAAAGACTTTCGTTCCTACACAAAATAAATAAATAAATTACACTTTTCTATTCCATAATAAATTTTCAAAATCAAACTTATTTATTCTCTATTTTTTAGATATATATTCTTCTCTCCTGTAATTATAAAATTATTATTCTTTAATCTAATTTTATATTTTCAGTTTAGAAAGGTTCATTGTAGTCTTTTATTTTTAGTACCCAAATACCACATTTTTTGGACTAAACTATCATTTATTAATCAAAGTACATATTGGATATTTTTTTTATAAATTAATAGGAAAAAAAGGTATTATGATATGTAAAAATTTATGTCCATAGGTTAATAAAAAGTATTTTAATAAAAAAAATATGTGGTACTAAATTATTGAATGTCCAAAAACATAGTATAACAAATTTATCTGTGCACAAGAGATATAAAGTTGAACTAAAGTCTAGTATAATTTATAATTATAAGGGAGGGGTTGCATTTTCAATGTAAAGAAGAAGGGAGTGTAATTTTGAAAATTTGTAGGAGAAGAAATATAATTTACTCAAAAAATAGGTTGTTTAGATCATTTGTTTTGTATGAAACATAACTAGGGTTGCCAAATGAGTGGTCGGGTCCAAGTAGATCAAGTTTTACATGGCCAATAGTAAAAATGGGTTGAAATGAGTCGGTTACATAAACATCATAGACAAAATCTTGGCCCAACAGCTCAATCCATTAAAAATCATGGGTTAGGTTGGGGCAGCGAATGAAACAATTTTTTAAAATTTTATTTTTTATAGCTAATTTGAACGATGAAAACTAAATTTTGAAATTATAAAATTTTAAAAAGTTAGATTAAATTTTTAAAAATTAAGCTGCATCGGGCTTACCTTTAATATGAGCTACTGAGTGTGTGTTTAGATTATGAATTGGAGCTGAAGAAACTTAATTTTAAATTAATTTATTTTTTAAAATTTGATTTTGATTAAAAGCAAGTCAAGCTTGTTGAACTTTGGCCATAAGAAAGTAAGTAGGCATGTTAATTTGGTTTAGGACCAAAGTTTTTGAGTTTTGACAGTTACAGTGAAGAATAATTTTTGTATTTATCTAAGCTTTAATGAACTTTAATTTCAAGCTTGACATTAAAAAAATTAGGAAACAGATTCTCTATTTGGTTCATCTAGACCGTTGATTTTTATAATTAACAGTTCATATTTCATGATCATTTTTTTAAATAACAATATCTTAGAATCTGAGTCATTGTGAAAATCAACAGTCTAGATGGCTCAAAGTCTAAACACCTTACTTGGCTTTCAAAGCCAAGCAAATGATCAGTTTCCAAAAAAAACTCTACATTATATGATGTTCATCTATTATGTGTTTCACATTTACTCATTTTTCGGCCAGCCTGAGAAAGTATAATGTGTTTTATAATATAGGCATTGAGTGATTGGAGAAACATGCTTTTGACTCTTTGTTTTTATTTGTACTCTTTTTTAATTTTAAGAAGGAGAAGAAAGAAATAGATGAAAATAGGGAGGAAGTAAGGGAAGGAGAAGGAGAAGGAGAAGAAGAAGGAGATGGAGAAGGTGGAGAAGGAGGACGAGGAGTATTTAAAAAGAAAAAGGCATTGAACTGAAATAAAATAAATAAACATAGATAAAAGTATAATGCTTATAGATAAATGTAGCAATGGAAGGTTGGCTTCCTCTTGAACAACAAATGCAAAGAATAGTAGAGAAGAGAAGAAACAATACTGAAGTTTGGCGCCAAAATGAGAGTTGGAAGAGGCGACATATCTTCACACACAAGGAGAGAACAGGCGGAATTGCTATTTTGGTGCAACACTTCACTCAGAGCGTGTGAATGTAGAGAAAAGGCAAAACCATGAGGCACGTGACAAACTAGCATTCTTAAACAAACGGCTGAGATCCCTTGAAGAAAGTCTAAAAATAAAAAGAGTTGATTCGATGACAAATTCATAAGAATCAACTGCTAAGAACTTTTGAAAAAAAAAATCAGGGAAAAAAAATTGAAGTGCAAAACTCATTGTTTTAAATGAAACCGTGAATTTTGCACCATGTGTAAAGGCGAGGATGCCACATAGCGCAACGAGAAGGCTCTATGATCGAAAATCAAACGAGCCACAGAGGAGCCCTTGAAATTTATCATTATAAAACTTGCCCATATCACTATACATTTTACTATTGTCACTATTGTGCTCTCTAGATACTAGGGAGTCGTTTGGTATATAGGAAAGAGTATGAATGGAAATGAAATAGGAAAATAGAAAGAAAAAGAAAATGGAAGACAAAAAAGATAATAGAAAAAAAAATATGTTTGATATGAGATAGAAAATATAGTAGGAATTGAATATTTTGTGTGTTTGATATGTATTTTTTAAGAAGAAAGAAAGGAAAAATTATAACGAAATGACTAAATTATCCATGTGAGAATTCGTGATGACTGCACATGTCCTGCCATGTGGTCGATTGGCGGGTATTCCTGATGTGGAGGTGGACAAGTTCTGGAATAACATAGAGGCAAAGGCTCATTCTTAAATTCAAAATCCTTTTTAATCATCTTAAGTGTTTATTCCCCATCAAAACTTGATAATTTTTAGAAACACAATTCAATTTTTGCCCTAAATCACATATACTGGTCATACATTTGCCTAATACCCATGACAAATTTTGCTAACCCTAATGGCTACCACAAAAGGAAGCTCAAATAAGTTAAAAAAAATGAAATACTACAACTAAAGATTATCAATTTAAGTAGTAGATTAACATTGCAAGATATATATATATATATATATATATATATATAGAGAGAGAGAGAGAGAGAGAGAACTTGAGGAAAACTAAAACTCTAGTGTGCAAACTACTGTTGTCGTGAGTGACAAAGTGATGGAAAGATCGCAGATGAGGAAGAAGAAGGGCAAATTTGACCTTTTCTCTCCTTTTCCCTTTCCATGACTGGTTTTTCATTTGGGGAAGCTATGGAAAGAAGAATCATGAAAAAGAGGGACGAAGGAGTTTTGTGTTCTATCTCTTGCATCTACAGTACACCATACCAAACACATGAAAAAACTAACAGTAATAGAAATGAGTTTTCCTTTCCAACGTTTTCCCCTACAAATCGCTCCCTAGATGTTTCAAAGTGTTAGGCATGTTATCCTTATTTGTCATAACCCATTTTCTGGGCACATGACCGGCACAATGATGAATATTCCATCACTGTAAGCCTTTCGATAAATTCTACCCACGAGTTAAATTATTAGTTATTATCTCTATGTTATCAAAATAATCATTCTTTAATAAATACGAAGAAAATATATCAAATTTTCTTATTTGAAATTCATAGAGATGATTTGTATATATTAATAGATCCTCAATATACAATACATTATTGTACTTAAATACAAGCCAAATGCCAAACTCTTGACCTAGATGTCCTAGATGATTACAAAGCAACATAATTTACAACAAAAAATGGGCCTACCTGATAGCGGGTAGGTCCAAAGTGATCTACTCCTTTAGCGGATATTCTTCGCGCGGCAACCTGATCTGAACAAAAAGATTTTACAGAGAGTGTGAGCCTTTAAACTCAGTGAGCGAATCAGCCTCACGTTAATAAAATTCAAATACATCACCAGTTATGCAAGTATACCCGAAGGCTCAAACTCAACCAATAAATATAGTTATAAATTACACACTACAAGTTACAAATTCACCCAATTCAACCAACGTTACTAGTACTCATCAATGGCAATATATCTTGGAGAGCACACATAGGCCGGCTCACCAAATTTATTTATTTCCGTTATGACGCACAACCTTATCCTCTCAGTTAGGGCGCCTTACGGATCTGTTTCTGACCCGGGCTATATCCCTACTGAAGGAATCGTTGTCTCCACACTCGTTGGTCAAGACACCCTTTATACCGAGTTTTCCGCCTTGCCGTGAGAGGGGGTACTGTCCCGCTCAATCACAACTAATAGTACAGTATTTCATATCATAATCAGAAGTACAATGTATTATTCATTCATATAACAGGTATAGTATATAACTATATTATAGGTTTATAAACCATAAATCAAGATAACAATTAAACTGTTATTGAAAAGATTCAAACTTCACATCATCGTGAAATACTTGTTTCGTCTTATCCATAATTCTGGATTAATTATCTCCCTAGATTTGCCACCCTTTTACCCCTATGAATCTTGGGAGTGTCCTATGAAATACTTTTTATCACCAGTAATGCTAAAACCTTATTAAAATGGGATTGTTTTACTCACATGGATTCCGTATAAGTATCACTTCTCTAATTCGTTACGGACAAGAGTATACAGGTGAATTTTAGTGTTATACTATGGATATTTTCATGAAAGATTAGAAAAAAAAAGTTAGGATTGTTTTCGTATAGATACTGTTCTCACATATAGTTACTATTTATATGTACGGTCACTATTCATACATATGGTTACGATTCATACGTACGGATACTATTTATACCAGAAATAAAGAATATAATTTATAAAAGAGTACACTAGGTAAGTTCCCAAAAAAGAGTAGAGGGTCACAATAGACACACTTAAGTACCAGGTTTTTACTTAGCCAAAACTTTCCTAGACATGTATTCTTTACAGTTTATATTCTATTTTGGTAATCAGAGAATCAAAATAACACATAGGTAGCTAAGGACAATTTTTTTGATGTGAAAGATCAGTCAAAGCCGCAATCACAGATCATACTTAAGAAAATAACTTCTAAAATTTGAAAGACATAGAAAGGGCATTGTATCCTTACCTAAACTAAAAAAGAAAGCCCCAAAATCTCAGAAACCTAGCATCGAAGCAAGAAAACTTAAGGAGAGAAGAAGAGAAGTTGAAGGTGTGAGTTTGGAAGTGAAATGGAAGGGCCTATTTATAGGAAAAGTCAAAGGTACTATTTAATACTATTCCATCTACCGTTCTCTTATACTATTCCATTTACCGTTTCACTTACCCATCTCACCTACTAGTTTCACTTACTAGTCTCACCTACCAATTTCACTTACAAGTCTCATCTACTAGTATAATCAATTTACCAATTTAGTTTCTTTTTAAATTAGTCTCTCAGGGGATTTTCTCATATAAAATGTCATTTTTCTCTTATTTTCTTTCTAGTTTTCTCTCATGATCAAACCACATCTAGTATTTGATATTTCGATAGTATATGTGAATAGTACCGTATACTGGAATAGTAACCATAGTTTGCAAACATATATTTATATTTTATTTTTTTACAGGTATTACATTATCACCCCCTTTAAGAAATTCGGTCCTCCGAATTTAAATTTACCTCAAGTCGTGAAGAGATGCAGATATCTAGAATGCATATCGGCCTCGGCTTTCCATGTGGCTTCTTTGTGAGTCTGATTCCTCCATAACACCTTGACTGATGGAATCTCTTTAGATTGAAGTTTCTTTACTTGACTATCGAGGATTGCTACCGGTATCTTCTCATATGACAAGTTCTCTTCTACTAGGATAGAATTATTGTGAGAGGGGTGAAGTATGTGAGAAGGTTTAGGAAGGTACTTCCTCAACATGGATACATGAAAACAGGGTGAATCCCTTCCAGTTTTATCGGTAGGGCGAGCCGATAAGCCACTTTTCCCACTCGTTTTAAAATCTCATAAGGCCCGATGTACCTAGGATTCAACTTTTCCTTCCTTCCGAATCTCGACACACCTTTCATTGGAGAGACTTTTAGGAATACCATATCACTGACTAAGAAGTCCAAATCACATCTTTTGTGGTCAGCGTATGCTTTTTGTCTACTTTGAGCTGCTCTCATCCTATCTTAGATTGTCTTAACCTTGGTTAGGGCATCTTGGGCTAAGTTGGGTCCTAATGCTTTCGCTTCACCTACCTCGGACCAATCGATCGGAGATCTGCAACGTCTCCCGTACAAGGCCTCATAGGATGTCATCCCTATAGTGGCCTGGTAGCTGTTGTTATATGCGAACTCTACAAGGTACAAATGCTTCTCCTAACTACCACTGAAATCTAGGACACAAGCTCGTAACATGTCCTCTAAAGTCTGAATCATCTGCTTTGACTGTCCGTCTATCTGTAGGTGAAAGGCGGTACTAAGATCCACTCGAGTACCTAATGCCTCTTAAAAACTCCTCTAGAAGCTGGAGGTGAATTGAGGACCTCTATCTGAAATGATAGATATTGGTACTCTATACAACTTCACTATTTCCTTAATGTATAATTGTGCCAATGTCGTCATACCGTAAGTGGTTTTGATTGGAATGAAGTGTGCTGACTTGGTTAGTCTGTCAACAATGACCCATATTGAGTCATAACCTCTTGTGGAACGAGGTAGACCAACAACAAAGTCCATCGTCACTCGTTCCCATTTTCATTCAGGAATCTCCAATTGTTGTAAGGAGCCTTCCGACTTTAGATGCTCGGCCTTAACCTATTGACAGGTTAAACAACAAGATACAAACTCTGCTATGTCTTGTTTTATTCCTTTCCACCAGTAGATCTGTTTCAGATCCTGATACATCTTGGTGGCTCCTGGATGTACAGCATATGTAGCACTATGTCCTTCCTCCATGATGTCTCATCTAAGAGTTTCAACATTTGGTACGCATAACCGATGTTTAAAATGTAAAGCTCCTGCATCGTCGAGTGTGAAACTATTCGCTTTACTATTCTTCACCTTATCCATAATTTGAACAAGCTCGGAATCCACCATTTGGGATACCCGTATCTGGTCTATAAGGGAAGATCTGGCCCTGATGTGGGCTAAGAATGATCCTGTCTTTGTAACCTCGAGAGTAGCACCTTTTGTTCTCAGTTCCTATAGTTTTTGGATCAATGGTCTTCTTGTCACTGCTATATGGGCTATACTACCCATAGATTTTTGATTCAAAGTATCTGCCACTATGTTCGCTTTGCCTGGGTGGTAAAGAATATTGCAATCATAATCTTTTAGTAATTCTACCCATCTCCTCTGCCTTAAGTTTAGGTCTTTTTGGTCAAAAATATATTTTAGACTTTTATGGTCAGTGTAGATTTCACAGGTTTCTCGGTATAGATAGTATCACAATATCTTTAGGGCGAAAATTACTACTGCCATCTCCAGATCGTGGGTGGGGTAGTTTTGTTCATGTTTCTTAAGCTGTATCGATGCATATGCCACTACCTGGCCATGCTGCATGAGGACATATCCCAACCCTACTCTTGATGCATCACAGTATACTGTAAAACCTCCAGGTCTTGAGGGTAAGACCAATACAAGTGCGGAGATTAACCTTTTCTTGAGTTCTTGGAAGCTTTCTTCACAAGTGTCATCCCATTGGTACTTTACTCCTTTCCTAGTCAGTCATGTGAGAGGGGCGGCTAACTAGGAAAAATCTTAGATGAAACGACAATAATATCCTGCCAATCCTAAGAAGCTGTGAATCTCCGTAACAGAGGTAGGTCTAGGCCATATTTTGACCGCTTTTACTTTGCTTAGGTCTGCTTGAATGCGATCCTTGAAGATCACATGTCCCAAGAAAGTCACGCGATTAATCTGAAACTCACATTTAGAAAATTTGACGTATAATTGATGATCCCTCAATGTCTGCAATACAACACGAAGGTGTTGTTTATGCTCTTCTGAATTCTATGAGTACATGAGGATATCGTCTATGAAGACAATAACGAATTTATCTAGGAAAGGTTAAAAATCCTATTCATTAATCCATAAAAGTAGCTGGTGCATTTTTAAGTCCAAACGACATTACCAAGAACTCATAGTGCCCATATCTAGTACGGAAGGCTATTTTAGGCACATCCTCTTCCTTTATTTTGAGTTAGTGATAACCAGACCTCAAATCAATCTTTGAAAAACACTTGGCTCCTTGAAGTTGATCGAAGAGGTCGTCAATGTGAGACAATGGTTATTTGTTTTTTATAGTTACTTTATTCAGTTGCCTATAATCTATGCATAGTCTCATCAATCCATCCTTCTTTTTCACGAACAGAACATGAGCTCCCTAAGGTGAATAACTTGGCCTTATAAAGCCTTTTTCTAGCAAGTCCTGTAACTGAGCCTTTAGCTCTTTTAGTTCTATTGGCGCCATCCTATAAGGAGGTATGGAGATTGGCCGAGTCTCTGGAGCTAACTATATCTGGAACTCAATCTCTCGATCTAGGGGTACACCTGGTAGATCATCAGGGAAGACGTCCACAAACTCCTAGACTACTGGAACGTCCGCCACTTTTGATTCTTCTTTCTTAATATCTTTAACAAAAGCCAAGCATCCTTGACAGCCCTTTCGCAATAAACGTTAGGCACACATTAAGGATATAAGATTTCCAAGAATCTCACTCCGTTCACCATGAAATACGAAGGAGGGTTCCCCGAAATATTAAACTTAACTATCTTATTATAGCAATCCAGGGTGGCCTAACAAGATGCTAGCCAATCCATGCCTAAGATGACATCGAAGTCTGTCATATCCAATAGCATTAGGTCTACTGTTGTATTTACTTCTCCAACTTTCACCTTACAAGCTCGATAGCCTCGTTCTATTAGTAGGGTGCCTTCGGTAGGTGTATTTACTAAAAACGGACATTCTAATCTAACAACTTTTTGCATAAAATTCTTAGCAAAGAATGGTGACACATAGGAATGCGTAAAGCCAGAGTCAAACAAAACATGTTCAAAGAGTCAAAAAAAATATGTGCAAAGTTTGATTCAATCAGAAGGGTACCTGCTACCACCATATTAGACGCCTGAGCATCCTGATGGGTTAAGGCGAATACTCGAGTGGTCCCTCATCCTGCTGAAGCTTGACCTCGACCACCTTGTCCTTTGCCAATGCCTTTTCTGATTCTGTTGCCTCCTACAGTTACAGGGGCTCAGTTGGCAACGGTGGCCTCTTATTGATTATAGTGTATTGATCCTTGGCCGAATCTTGTGTAGAGTTGAGGGCAATCTTTTTTGAAGTGGCCCTGTTGACCACATTGGAAACAGACCTTAGTGTTGTTGTTGGCAAGACAAACTCCGAAGTGGTTTCTTTCATATTTAGGGCACCAGGGCCTTTGTTGACCCCCTATATTACTTTGTTGATGCTATAGTTCACTGGCAGTAGAGGCTATATGTCTAGCAGTTTTTGTGGGTGAAAAACTCCCTCCGTGGCCGTGCGATTTCTCATCTTGTTTCCTTTTTCTTTTGTTATTCAATTTTTCATTATGCATATCTCTTTCTTCCATCATACGGGCGATGTCGACAGCCTTTGTGTAAGATGAAATGTCTCATATCCGTGATCCCACCCTCGAAAATAAGGAATCTCGGAGGCCTATAACGAAACGTCGGATCATTTCTTTTTCATCTAAGACCATGTGATTAGCATATTCGGACAACACTAAAATAGATTGTTGTATTCATCGACAGTTCGCATTCCTTGTCGGAGTGTCTCAAACTGGTTCATCTTCACTTCTCATATGCTTTTCGGAATAAACTATTCTCAAAAAATTCTCTTAAAGTCCTTCTATTTGAGGGTGGGGCGTTTCTGGCCATGTTCTTTTTCCATGTTTGCCACCAGTGGTCCGCCTTTCCTCTTAATTGAAAGGTAACAAGGGTCACTCTCCGGGGTTCAGGGCACTCCAACATGTAAAGGATTTTCTCATAGTCATCTAGAAAATGTTGTGAGTCTTCATTAACATCTCCTACAAAAGTTGGTGGATTCAACTTCATAAATTCTGAGATCTTGACCTCTGTCCCTACCCCATCTTGAGGAAAGGGTGGGGGTGGCATCTGGTCTGTCTCTTGCACTCTTGCAGCATGTACTAATGACTGTGAACCATCTTCAGATGATTGTCCCATCATAAGTTCCTTCAACCCATTTACCTCATTCTACATTGTAGCTAATGCTTCCATTACCATAGTCGCGTCAATTTGTAGTGATACTCCACCACTTCTCCCAGGGTTTACAGTAGAATTTTGTGCATGGTTACCTTCTGCATAGTTAGACATTTCTAACCTTCCATCTACTGCCTGAGTAGTTGGAGGGACTAAGGCCCAGCTAGATCTTATGCGAATTCCTGAAGCGTTTAATTTTCCTTATGCCATCTAAACTTATTCTACAATTAAAATAATATGTATCGTCACTATTATGCTTCAAGGGTAAGACACGAAAGAAAAGGATTTTAAACTTTATAGGGCTTTTGGTGGATCTTCGTCCTATGGTCGTACTGCAGTCACGACAATAGGGAAGGGCCCACTAAAGACACCTTGCTCTGTAATCACTAGGAGACCTAACAACCTTTCCTCTGATACCAACTTTATCACGACCCGTTTTTTGGGCACATGATCGGCACAATTATGAATATCCCATCATTATAAGCCTTTCGATAAACCCACGAGTTAAATTATTAGTTATTATCTCTTTGTTATCAAAATAACCATTCCTTAATAAATACGAAGAAAATATATCAAATTTTCTTATTTGAAATTTATGGAGATGATTTGTATATATTAATAGATCCTCAATATAAAATACATTATTGTACTGAAATACAAGCCAAATGCCAAACCCATGACCTAGATATCCTAGACGATTACAGAGCAACATAATTTACAACAAAAGAGGGGCCTACCCGACAGCAGGAAGATCCAAAGTGATCTACTCCTCTAGCGGATATTCTTCGCCGGTAACCTGATCTGAACAAAAAGATTTTACAGAGAGTGTGAGTTTTTAAACTCAGTGAGCGAATTAGTCTAGCGTTAATGAAATTCAAATACATCACTAGTTATGCAAGTATACTCGAAGGCTCAAACTCAACCAATAAATATAGTTAGAAATTACACACTAAAAGATACAAATTCATCCAATTCAACCAATGTTACTAGTACTCATCAATGGCAATATATCTCGGAGAGCGCACATGGGCTGGCTCACCAAATTTATTTATTTTCGCCATGACGCACAATCTTATCCTCTCAGCTAGGACGTCTCACGGATCTGTTTCTGACCCGGGCTATATCCCTATTGAGGGAATCGTTGTCTCCACACTCATTGGTCAAGACACCCTTTATACCGAGTTTTCCGCCTTGCCGTGAGAGGGGATATTGTTCCACTAAATCACAATCAATAGTACAATATTTCATATTATAATCAGAAGTACAATGTATTATTCATTCATATAACAAGTATAGTATATAACTATATTATAGGTTTATAAACCACAAATCAAGATAACAATTAAACTATTATTGAAAAGATTTAAACTTCACATCATCGTGAAATACTTGTTTCGTCTTATCCATACTTCTAGATTAATTATCTCCCTAGATTTGCCACCCTGAATCCAGTTTATCCCTATGAATCTTGGGAGTGTCTTACGACATACTTTTTATCACCAGTAATGCTAAAATCTTATTAAAACGGGGTCGTTTTACTCACTTGACTTCCGTATGAGTATCACTTCTCTAAGTCATTACAGACAAGAGTACATAAGTAAATTTTAGTGTTCTGCTATGGAGATTTTCATGAAATATTAGAGAAAACAAGTTGAGATTATTTTTGTATAAATATTGTTCATACATACGGTTACTATTCATATGTACGGTCACTATTCATAGATACGGTTATTATTCATACATATGAATACTATTCATACCAGAAATAAAGAATATAATATGTAAAATACTACACCAGGTAAGTTTCCAGGAAAGAGTGGAGGGTTGCAATGGACACACTTAAGTACCAGGTCTTTCCTTAGCCAGAACTTTATTAGACATGTATTCTTCACAGTTTACATTCTATTTTGGTAATTAGAGAATCAAAATAACATATAGGCAGCTAAAGACAGTTTTTCTGATGTGGAAGATCAGCCAAAGCCGCAATCACAGAGCATACTTAAGAAAATAACTTCTAAAATTTGAAAGACATAGAAAAGGCATAATATCCTTACCTAAACTGAAAAAGAAAATCCCAAAATCTCATAGGCCTAGTGTCAGAGCAAGAAAACTTAATGAGAGAAGAAGATAAGTTGAAGGTGTGAGTTTGGAAGTGAAATGGAAGGGCCTATTTATAGGAAAAGTCAAAGATATTATTTGATATTATTCCATCTACCGTTTCACTTACCCATCTCACTTACCAGTTTCACTTACTAGTCTTACTTACCAATTTCACTTACAAGTCTCATCTACTAGTATAATCAATTTACTAATTTTTTTTTGTTTCAATTTAGTCCCTCAAGGGATTTTCTCATATAAAATGTCATTTTCCTCCCAGTTTCTTTCTAGTTTTATCTCATAATCAAACCACATCTAATATTTGATATTTTGATAGTATATGTGAATAGTACCATATACTAAAATAGTAACTATAATTCACAAACATATATTTATATTTTATTTTTCACGGGTATTACACCATTCATCAAAGAACCAGATTTATACATATTTTTTAGTATTAATTTTTTTATTAAAAATAAAACATATAATGTTAAATGAAATCATTATGCAATTAATAAAATTGTAAAATATATACATTTATTTAATATTATAGTGTTTTGGTTAGAAAACCTAATTGCATAGGTATACATATTGCAACTAAACATTTTTTTTGAACCAATCATGAAATCTTTGGCATACAAAAACCATAATTTCTTAATTAGTTAAAAACTTATTGTAAAAAATTTAGTATAGTATATATTCAATATTCAATATTCCTACGTTATTAAGAAATCACATATTATTATTTTATATATTTTATATGCTCAAACATATTATAACTTTCCAGTGCCAAATATAAAATAAAAAATATTTTTTCTTATTTTGTTTCCTAAACAATTCTTTGTTACTAATTTAACAATAACTAATATTAAAAATATGAAGAATAACTTATTATTTGAACATTTTACTGATTTTAAAAGTAAAAATAATTCACTTATAAATCACAAAAAGTTAAAAAAATCTTTATATTTTGAGTCACTTAATAGTTCATAAATTTTTAAAGTCAATATACTTAAACTTTTTCATCATCAAATAAGTACCTTTTTATAATTTCTTATAATAATGTTAACTTATTAACTGTTACATATATATATATATATATATATTATAATAGTATAATATTTCATCTAATAATTTATGAAAATATATTAATGTTAAAAATTTGATTTAAGTTTATTATGTTAGATATCAAGTCAATATTTACATTTTTTAGCTTTTAATAGATGCAGTCATCTAATTTGATTAACTATTTAGATAAAATTAATTATTAGGATGTAGTTAGCGTAAAAATATGTGGAATAAAATAAAATTTAATCTTATTCTTTTAAGAAATTGTTGAAATAAAAGGAAAAGCAAAAGGTTGAAAGAGAACTAGATGCGTGCCTTGTGTGGCTCGTAATGTAGTTGAAAATGAAGGTCCGTGCTTTTGACTTTTGAGGTTGTGCCTGTGCGTTCCTTTCGTCGCTCCCCTAACGTTTATATATTTTAACGGCTATATTTCCTCAGCCACGTGTTCCCAACTCAAACAACCCCTCAACCTTGATTTCTTCATCGTAGCCGTCCATTCGCTTCCATTGTGGGACCTACCTAACATGATGTATCTCCCTTTCCAACCATCAACCACGACTGAATTTTTAGATCGAGTAGAAATGACTAATATTTTATAAAATAACAAATTAAATTTTCAATTTTTATTAAAATGGTGTCACCCATATTTAGTGTTTCACAATATTTTAGACAGAATAGTCTCAAATAAAAAATGCCTGTAAAATACTTTTTTTTTAAAAGGAACAAGGAATGAGGATGATGATTATGACAACAAAGAGTAGGGGGGCTAAAATTATTAAAAAAAAGTAAATTAGTGATTTAATTTTAAAATATTATAGTTATTTTAATACACTAATTCTAATTTTGATATAAAATGGTATTCTTTAAATAGTTAAAAAGACTTTAATAAATTTATATTATTAATTAACCTTCATATAAAGTTTCATATAAAACACTTGAATAAATCAAATTGAGCCACTTTATTTGAAATAAATTATATAATTTGTTTTCTTTCTTTTGCATTAACTTTTATAACTTTTTTCCGTTTGTTTTCTTTAGTTATTTTTAAAATCTTTTTCCGTCCTGAACATGAAGAGCATGTTTTTTAAATTTAAATTATTATTTTTAGGTCGGATGGTCTAAATCAAATAAAAAATTATAAAAAATAATTAAATTTCATAAATTATTTTTTTTATCTAATTCGTCCAATATAAAATAAATAATTCAAATAAAAATACTTTGATTTCATCATGTGATAGGTCCCTCCGTTCCCTCCATGGCTCTGCCTTTCCAATAAAACACCCTCACACACACTCTCACTCATAATCTATTGTCCTCACTCTCTTTAAATGTCAATGTGAGCTTTAATTATCTCTTTAATTTTAATATTGTTGGTTTCAATCATTTTCACTTTATTTCTAGCTTTTATTTTTTTAATTCAATTTTATTTCACACTTTTGTCTATCTGTTTCTTAATTATAATGTTAAAATGTGTTGTCTTTTTTATCTGTTTGATATTAAATTATCTTTTAATTTGTTAGTTTAATTTCTCATTTATCTATTTTTTTAGACTATCACATTAAAATGGTTGGCCTAAATATATTAAAAATATATAATTAATTAATTATATTAAAATTAAAGAACCCTCATCCAAAATATACTTCTTTATAAACAAAAAGTTTGGGATAATATTTTTGTTTTTTTTTGGGGGGGGGGGGGGAGTTACACCATTTATCTCTTATTGTTTGGTGTAAGTTTGGGATAATAGTAATTGGAATAAAATTTATAAACAAGTGATAAAAAATTGACACTTATTATAAAAGACAAAACTAAAATTTACTCTAAATATGATTGATAAAATTGAAACTTCAACCACTGTCCAGAGAATTAGTGAGTCGGTCATATAAAATTTTTAGTTTAACAATTGATTAGTGAAACACCCGATTGAACTAGGGGTGGGTACGGGTCGGGTTGGTTCGGGTTGGAGGGAAATCTCAACCCGAACCAACCAAATGTCATCGGGTTATGTTGGATCAGGTTCAGCTATTTTGAAGGCTGAACCCGAGTCAACCCAACTCACATTTAGATAGGTTGGGTTATGTGTCTTCTTTTTTTTTTTTTTAAGTTCTCATTATTCCTATTTCTTTTTTTCCTTATCTCTCTCTTTTGGCCTGAGTCTTGCCGTCATCGATCCCTTCTTCGATGTTCCCTCTGCTCAGTTCACATTCTCTCTTGCAGAGTCACAACAATTTCTCTCTCGATATCTCCCTCAAATCCCTCTGTTCTCACTTCCACAACTTTTGAATTGCCTCGACGGCTTGACCTTGGCAGGCCTCATTCCCGAATCAGAAATTTGGTGATGGCAAGGAGATGGCGATGGACCAGATCCAAAATTATAAATGAACAAGATCTGGTGATGGCGAGGAGAAGCAAGGCTGAGGAGTTGAGAAGATAGTATAGACTACAGAGTCTCTGGTGATGGCAAGACCGAGGACGAGGAGTCATCGAGTCAGAGACTAGAAGGCAAGATCTGGAGATGAGAAATAGTACAGAGATGGCGAGATTCGGTGACGGCAAGCCAAGGAGTTGAAGGAGATGAGTTGGCGAGTGGCGAGCCAAGGAGTCAAATTAGATGAGTTACAGACAGAGAGCTGGAAGCTTGGGAATAGAAAACTAAAAAAACAAAATTATATATATCTATCAGGTTTACGGGTTAGGAATTTCCCAACCTATCACCTGAACCGCCATTTTGCGGGTTGAAAAAAATGAACCCAACCCAACCCAAACGTGTGGTTAGGTCGGATTGAGTGAGTTGGGTGGGTTGATACCCACTCCTAGACTGAACTAGTAAAACAACGATAAAATCGAAAGTTCAATGGTTGAACAAGTTTTAGTTTTATTTTTGTTTTTTAATATTTTTCATACATTTTATAAGTACTAATGTGTTATTCTATGTGTAAATATTATTGATAAAGTATTTTGTAACTAATTTTAAATTTTGTACTATATTCATATATTATTCAAATTATTTATTTTTTTAAATGTGTATAAAAGTACTTAATAGTTTGTCTAGACCTTTTGTAAGTTTATCAAACATAAACATGAAAAAATTTATTAATTTATTATATTATATTTTTAACGTATAATACTATAAAATCATATATATATATATAATTAGTTCAACTAATTAAAAAATTTTAAATTAATATTTTTATCGATTTAATCACCTATTTGGTTTTTATAATCTTAACTTCAACTTACATGCTAAACATGTAACGAGTATTACACATAAATCTCGCCATATTTTAGTTTGTGATTGAGAGAATGTAAATAAGCAAAATGAAATGAATACTTTTATAAATGAATAAAATTAAATTCACACAAAATAAATACATGGAACTAAATCAAAACTTAGGCCAATTAAACTAAATGACAAAAAAAAAAAAGATGTTGCGTGTAAATGAGAGATGAGAAAAGCTGAAATCAAAATGATGAAGAAAAGTGGGACTGCATCGGCAATTGTTTTGGTTATGTTGGTATTTTCTTCTTTGAGCCTTTTTATTGACTCGAGCCTTCATCGTCAAGAGATCATTAGCACAGAACATGTCTTCTTCATAATTGGTCTGTTTAGTTCATACTACAATATAAGAATGAAAAAGAAAGGAGTACTGGAAAAAAAAAGAGAATGCAAAAGAAAAAAAAAATTTATTTGATTCGCAATAAAAAAGAGAATAGGAAAGAGAAATAATTTATTTGGTATGTGCGATAAATTTACTAAATTATCCATTAATTAAAACTATTTTTTTAAAAAAATTATGTTCTAAATCCCAATTAAATTCTACAGAAAAGGGTCAAACTTGGTTAGCTTTCGGCTTCAATCCTCTGTTTTTTCTTTCTCTCTACTGCTCTCGGTTCTGCAACTTCAATAAACAAAGGAAAAATCATTTCTACCACTACCCAAATAGCACAACCGTGACCGGAAAATGCACATGAAGTTGACGACAACACTGAGAAAAGAACGAAGTTAAACCTACCAAGGAGAAGAAGGAATAACAGCGTACGCGAGGACTACGAAGGGTCAAGGGCAATCTTGTAACTGCAGTGCCTTTTCCAATCTAGAGGCGGGATTCCATCGGTTGGTGGGAGGAAAAGTCCGTACATCTAAAATTGGAAAACAGTGTCGAATGGAAAGGAAAAAATGCTTGTTGGAGTGTGAACCGAACCATGGAAAATGTACTGTAGACTATTCCCGCCTCTCTTTCCCTTTCAGCAAGTGAACCAAACGCGCCCATTGGAGAGGATCCAATCAACACCTGCCATGGGGTATGTATTACTTCCTTTTTACTATTATTATTATACTAATAATTTAGTTCCTAATATATATATATATATATATATATATAGAGAGAGAGAGAGAGAGAGAGAGAGAGAGAGAGAGAGAGAGAGGTTAATTGTCTACTATTTAAAAGATTAACTCTACACAAAGGATATTTGTTAGTATTTAATGAGAGTATAAATATAGTTCATTCATATTTCATACCATTGAATGGGAAACCACTTCCCTCCAAAGTCTGAAAGGTTATATGAGATCATTTAATGGTTTAGATTAATTTTATATTTTTTTTTAAAATTTGCATGATTAATTTTAATAAATCTAATCTTGTATTTTTTTATTTTTAAAAAATTAATCATGTTATTTTAAAAAATATATAAAATTAATCTAGATCGTTAGATAATCTTATCTAACAGTCCAAATCAAGGCTTGGAGGGGAGCAACTTCTCATTATATGTGTTTGTTTTATATATATATATATATATATATATATATATATATATATTAAGTGTTTAACAGTTCTAGATACATATTATTTGATCAAATCTCATAAAAAGTCTGAAAATTGTTCATAATTGATGACTCTGAATATATCTTTTGTTAACATGTATTTAATGTGTAAATATGTTACAAAACAAGCAATTTTAGAGATAATATCTTAATATTCAATTCAAATATGTATTCAAATTTAAACATTAATCTTAAAAAAAAAAGCCCCTTACAAGAGTCTTTGAAATATGTATTCAATTCAAATATGTATTCAAATTTAAACATTTTAATCTTAAAAACAAAATGCCCTCTTACAACAGTATTTGAAATATGTATTCAATTCAAATATGTATTCAAATTTAAACATTTTAATCTTAAAAAAAATTTTAAAAGTTTTAACGATATATCTTAGTTTGTCTTTTTTAGTTGATAAATCGTTGTATATTTTTTCTCTAGATCATTTGTTAGGTTTCAAAGTTTATTTGAGAGATTTTTTTTCTTTTTTGTTTTATTTTTTTGAGGCCTCTATTACATTTGGTCAATACTATTTTTTAGTTTTTCTTAATATGATCTGGTCTCAGTCTTATTGGCCATTATAAAAAAAAAGATATGAAAATTATTAAATACTCCCTAAAAATTATGACAATATACAATTTAGTCCTAAAGCAAAAGAATTAATTTGTTCGGAGTTTATAATTTATAAAAATTAACTTTTTGAATACTTAAATGTTATGAACTAACCAACAATAATTGGATCTAATGGAAGAAACTAGATTACGGTGAATTGCAGTTTGAATCTTTAGTGCTCAAGCATAATTACGTTTAGTGGAAGATAACTCCGAAAAACAATTGTTGTAAACTAGACAACAATTAGAATTGTAATAACTCCTGTAAGTACTAAAATGTCTTGGAAATAATTACTTGGGTTGAAGTTTTGTCCAGTTGTTTAGAATTATAATTATCTCGCCGATGCTTTCACCACCAATAATTTTAAGTAGCTTATTCTTATTATTATTTTTTGAAAAACATATATGACCTGTTCTACTTTTATATATCATTACTAATTTGCTTCTCAAGTGTTGATTATTTGCATAGGTTCAACATTCAATCTTCTTTCCTTCTACTTAATTTGTCCTTATACTATTAAATATAAATTTATTTTTCAGTTACTTTTCATTATATAATTAAATTTAATTTGTTTCCTTTCATTTTCCATTCTTAAAGTTGGAATGCGTGGAACCACTACCAGTGCAGCCTAAACAATCAGGTAGTTGTAATTTTATTCGTAATGCCTATTAATGTTTCCGTAATTTTAATTTTAATTTATTTTGAAAGTTCTAATAAAAAGGTTAAAATATACTTGAATTCCTTAAATTTCATTGAAAAATAATTTTAGTCCCTATAATTTGAAAATAATAAATTTAGTCTCTGTAATTTTCAAAATCACGAAAAAAGTCTCTTAGGATTATTTTTTGGTTAGTCAACCGTTAGTCAACATTGACTAAAATGTTGATTGTATTAAAATCCATGTTAGCGCTAACTGTGTACCACTTATGTTGATATGGACTACTCACTGTTCTTTACTTTCATTTTTTTTTTATAATTTGGTCCTCCAAATCAGTCCATAATTTCATTGTTAATCATGATATAATTTAATCTATCATTTCTATCAAAAAACAATACAAGAAATGAATTAAAATTTAAGTTTCAAATCTTACCTTTTATTCACTTAGGTCCTTAGTCAAAATTTTCCTTTTGTCCAATTTTTAATATAAACTAGTCTTTTACTTTGTCTAAATCTATAATTTAAGAATATATTTTGTCTTTGTCAAAATCATTCTCTACAAACTTTTCAGTTTGTTTATTTTAGTCTCTGTTCTTCACTTCTATACTTTTTTCTCATAGTTTAATACTCCAAATCAGTTTATAATTTTATTTTTAGTCATAATATGATTAAATATATCATTTCTATCCAAAAATTGTTGTTTTCAAATTATAGGGAACAAAAATCATTCTTCAATTAAACTATAGTGATCTCAAGTATATTTTAACCATCAAATTAATATGGTTATTTGATTTTTAACAGCCGACGCTTTGGTTGCTACCGGGCTTGATAAACTTGGTTATAAATATGTCAACTTAGGTTGGTAACAATGTCTTCTTTTACTCTCTTTTTTCAATTAACTTTTGAAATCTTTGATAGCTATATTTTTGTTTTCAAGGCGATATTTGTTATCACATATGAGTGGCTTTAGTAGTAAGTTCTTTTGTTGTGTTGTTATTGAAAGATTTTTGTGACGATTTTGAAACTTCTAGTAACAAGAAAAACGTTACTGAAAGTTTTTTCTTTAATAGCAATTTAACCAAATTTTATTATTTAACAATTTAATCCATCGTTGTTTGTTATTTAGACGATTGTTGGGGTGGACAAGTTCGAGACGATGAGATATGATGTTATCGATCTTAATTTATATATTTTTTTATAAAAAAATGGTTGTATATCTAATTTATATATATTATATTGGTAATTTCTTCTAATTCAGGGTAAATTGGTTGCCCACAAGAAGAGATTTCCGTCAGGCATAAAAGCTATTGCAGACCAGGGTACATAAAATAATTAAAAAACAAATAATAACATTTTTTCCCTGATTTTTCTAGTATCTGAATTATAGTACGAAATTTGCAGGTATTATACTTGCGACAATATAACGCCTGGTTCGCTTGGTCACGGGGAACAAGAAGCGAAAACTTTTGTGTCTTGGGTGAAACCCTACACTCTAAATATATATATTAGTTTATTATAATAATATTTTAGTAAACACTTTATTTTAGCATATCTCATCGTTTACTAGGATAACATTTGTTGTCAAATTCCTTATGCCTTCCAATATGATACGTGTCTGATTTGGGGCTCCTCGACGTTGGTGACCTAAAATATAGGTTGTCGAATTGTGTGGGATGAACAATATTTCGTGCATTCATGTCGCCTCTTTTTTTTTTTAAATGTTTTTGCACTTTTTCCAACTAACTTTTAGTGAATCTCTCTTTTTTTTAAAAAAAAAAAAACCAAACTCCACATCAGTAAGGGTTCTTTTTGTCCGAGGGAGTAGTGAACGTAGCAGAGATCACCAGAGGTGGTTACGGGAGTGACAAATGGAGAAAATTTGCAACAACAGTGGATAAGGACAACAATGCAGAACGACAGAATGATTAGGAGAGATAATTTTTTCATTTTGGCCTAGCACATGTTTTCTTTGTGCTAGTTATACTGACCAACAAGAAGTGAACATTCAACAAAATGAAAAATGAAGGAAGATTTTGAGAAAATTGAGAATGAAGATTTGGCTGAACACAGAATGACAACAAATTTTGCTGAATCAGAATTAAGGATCACTATCTATCTGAGACAAGCTTTTATGTTATGCTATGTTTTCGTGAATGTGGGTAATAACCCATAATTTGCAGAGGCAGATGTATTAGTGGAAGTCAAAGATGAATTGGTTAGCTCTTTGGCTCTTTCTGCCATCGCATTCCAGTTGATTTTGCACAAAACGAACAACATGAGGTCCCGTAACCACCTTTGGCGTTCGTTGAAAAGGAAGATTTTGAGGGGCAAAATGAAAAACTTATCTCTCCCGATCATTATGTTGTTTTGCATTGTCATTCTCGTTTGTTATTGTCGAAAATTTTCTCCATTCACTGCTCCCGTAACCACCTCTGACGATCTCTACTATGTTCGTTGGTCCTTCAGAGAAGAAGAATCCTTAATCCGTTTGCGACAAACTGATGTGGAGTTTGGTGTGAGTGTGAGAGAGAGTTTGTGAGAGAGAGAGAGAGAGAGAGAGACATGGCAAAAACTGGTTGGAAAAGGTCAAAAAAAAAAAAGAAGCAACGTTGACACGAGGGATGTCGTCCATTCCGCACAATCTAACAGCCTATATTTCACATCACCAACATCACGGAGCCCCAATGTCAGACGACCGCGTTCTCCCTCATCCTAAATCCCCCCCTTAACACCCTTTAAGATATTGAGAAATTTACTCTCTCAAATTTGTGGAGCATTACTAATTTATTAATCTATTATATTAAATTTTTAATGTATAAAATTATATATATATATATATATATATATATATATATATATATATATATATTTATTTACAATCAATTCAACTACTGTTAGATCAGTGAATCTTGAACCAACATTTTTATCTGATTTAATAATCGGTCTAATTTTCAAAATTTTATAAAATCATAATAATATTTGTTAAAAGTATTGCTGCACAAAATTAAAAGCATAGGAGAATTATTGTTAACTTTTAAAGTTGATGGAATAAATTGTACAACTCTTAAATTAAAAGTTCTTTGCATTTTTTACTTATTGTTAACAAAATTATTATTACAATAAATTAAATTTTACTTTTATTAAAAGTATTTTTATATTATATTATAATTAATTTAAATATATTTTAAACATTAAATTAAACTTGTAAAATTATATTTGTAATTAAATATACAAACAATAACTTTTATATATATATAAAACGTATCTAGTCAGAGAAATGATTAATGTGATAAATGAAAAGAGAACATATTCATAAATCAATAATTCAAGTTGATAAAAAAAAAAATCAAATTGAGCGAGAGGAATTGAATGAGTCTGCTTTATGTTTTTAAATAATAAAATTGAATTTTTCTAATATAAAAATAATATATATATATATATATATATATATATATATATATATATATGTGTGTGTGTGTGTGTGTGTGTGTGTGTGTGTGTGTGTGTATAAATAAAAAAAATACCTAAAGTGTGTACTTTTTTTTAATATGAATTAAATTATAATAATTTTATTTATACCAACAAAATTATAATAATTTTATATTTCAAATTTAATAAAAAATTGTTTAACTTATTGCTTTTTTAAAACAATTTAATTTTATTTTGGTATATATATATATTTTAAGAGACAAAATTAAAGTCTCAAAATTATATATATTAGTATGAATATTCAAAACAATTATAATTTGAAAAAAAAAATCTTTTCACGGCTAAAATTAATGGTCATAAATAATTAAGCCACACTTACGGATTTTGTTTGTTTGCAGGGGGTTGCTTATCCCAAGTATGACCACTGCAATCATGATGGATCACAGCCAACTGTAAGGGTTTTAACACCTATTTTGGATTTGGGTTGTCTGGACTTTTTTCTGCCTGTATTTTTAGTAATAATTTTTTTTGTTAACTGAATTTTTTGTGGTTGAAATTTTTAATAACAGAAAAAATTATTGTTAAAGATAGTATTGCATTTTGCATTACTTTTTAGTAATGCAGAGAATCCAAATCCACCTATATCTACTTCATCTGAAATTTTTATTAATAAAATAATCAATTTTTTTTTTTGAAATTTAATATTATATAAAAGTTTTTTTAATTTACTATTTTAATTGAAAAAAATTAATAACAACTAAAGAAAACTACTGTCTTCCAGATTCCCCAAAATGGGCGAGGCCCTATTGAAGACAGGCCGTCCAATCTACCATTCTTTATGTGGATGGTATATTGTTTATTAATTTGAAATTATTTATGATTGTGCTTGGTGTATATCTTAATTTTTTTTTGAATATTTTGAAATTTATTTTTAAAAATTCAAATAAGTTATATGAAAAAAATGATATATTTTATATCATTGAGGATATGTTATATTAGACAAATAAATTTGGATGTTAATGGTAATTTTTTTGTAAACAGGTTTTTAAAGTATTTAACATTATACTAATTTAAAATTAATATTTTCCGTGTTTAACAAAATCATGACAGGATGATTTTTCTAACGAATCATAATTTCACAATGGACTCATACCTCATACTTTTAATTAAAGAATTTTAATAATAAACAATTAAAATTGCTTTAAGTTTTTAGAAATAAAATTTTCATATATCAAACAATACGTGATTTTAAATTAACTGTTTCATAAGTTTTTTTTCATTATTCTGTTCTATTTTATGTGTAGGGGAGACATGGAACCTGC
Source organism: Biancaea sappan (assembly GCA_037074585.1). Classification (NCBI taxonomy): domain Eukaryota; kingdom Viridiplantae; phylum Streptophyta; class Magnoliopsida; order Fabales; family Fabaceae; genus Biancaea; species Biancaea sappan. The sequence goes on along the minus strand of CM073499.1, from coordinate 26,021,450 downwards.
TCTATGAGCTGGGAAAATTGCAAACAGTTGGAGAACTAGCAATGACATTTCTGATAATTGAGAGGTAAAATAATAATAATAATAATAATAAATAACAAGAAGAAGAAAAATAATTATGTGTTTGATTTCTCTATATAAAGAGATCATCTTTAAAAAATATTCTTATTTTCTATTTGCCAGCATGATCTCTTGGGCAAACATTAATGAAGTGTATGCAAGATATATGAATGCGGATCGTCTCCAGCACTTACAAGGTATTGAAGAATCTTGTGCACTTTTAACCGTAGTTAAAAATGTTACGTTTGTAATCGTGACTAAATTCAATTTTACTCACGGTTTTTACAAATATTTATGGCCACAGTTATAATTATAGTTAAAAGTGTTAGGATTGTTTTACGTAATCACAAACTAAATAGATAGATTCATAGAACAATTCAAATGCGGAAAATTTCTTAAATCTGTAATCTACTATTTGTAGATCGTAATAAGTAATAAGAATACAATAGAAAACATTAGAGCGCATACCTTGATCCATTATGAACCCGAAAGAGAATCGAATGAGAGTTTGCTCTTCTAGGAAAATATGGGGTTTTCTTTCAACTCACTTTTTTGATAAAAAAAACAAAATGAACCTCTCAAAGTTCAAAGTGAACCAACTCCATATAACCCACGGAACCATAATCCATAATTATCTACCCATGGATCGACCCATAGATTGACCCCTTTTATAATAACACCCCGTCACTATTATTATTTAAGATCAGACATCTACACATATAATATTTTCACTAACACCCCAGACCAAATAAAATATATATCAAATAGGTTCCTAAACGCAAATTAATGAAGATTTTATAATGAACCTAATTAATATAGCATTAATATATATGCCCTAAAAATATGTTGATATATACAATAATTAATATGTTAGTCCACAAAAATATCTATTAGCGTTAATAGTTATTTATAAAATAAATAATAAATATATATAATATATTTATAAAAATAACCCCAACAAATCTCCCACTTGGACAACATATGATTCTGAAATTGTATATTCACATATCATACATATATATATATATAAACTAAAAGTGTGCACATTATACTATTTAACATATATATCACATACAATCTCATTCACTAACTATATCAGCACAGAACCAAAGAGGCTTTCGTAACCAATTGAATTGAAACTAAACCCAACAATGATCACAGTACTAATATAGCTAACGACATAGATCAAGCTTGAATGTGTAACATGGAAATTACATATCTAAGATCTTCATACATGCCTATTTCTAACTGGTTCCTACACTTTCTTTACTTTATGCTAAACAGCAATTGCTAAACTGCATTGAGAAAGCATAACACATATGTCTAGAGTTCACACACACACAAACACAAAATTATATATGAATAAATACACAATCATATATATATATATATATATATATCTCAAATGTCACAAAATAAATACACTGATCAAATACAATTTGTACAACACACACTCAGATATCTAAAGGTCTGTCCACACCTATATGAGCCATATACTCTTGAAAAACTCTAGGTGGTAAACCTTTAGTCAGCAGATCCACAATCATATGATCAGTATTAATGTGCTCTGCAGACACAATATGACTCTGAACCCTCTCTCTAACAACTAGAAACTTAATGTCTATGTGCTTCGACCTAGATGAACTTCAGTTGTTTTTAATGAATAGCTCGGTGGCTCTACTATCACAGTACAATCTCAAAGGCCTCTCAATGCCCTCGATTATCTGTAAAGCTGTGATGAAGTTCCTCAGCCAAACAGCCTAGTTGGATGCTTGATAGCAGGCTATGAACTCAGCCTCTATAGTTGAAAAAGCTACAAGTATCTGTTTCACACTTCTCCAAGAAATAGCTCCTTTAGCTAACATGAAGACGTAGCCTGATGTAGATCTCCTCGAATCCACGCATCCAGTAAAGTCAGCATCGGAATATCCCACAACCTCAAATTGATCCGATCTTCGATTGGTGAGCATGTAGTCATTCGTCCTCTGAAGATATCTCATAACCCTCTTTGCTGCCTTCCAGTGAGCCATACCGGGGTTACTTCGGTATCTACCTAACATTCCCACAATGTATGCTAAATCCAGACGCGTATACACTTATGCATACATGAAACTACCTACAGCTGAGGCATATGGGATTTTCTCCATTTCCCTCTTCTCTATGTCCAATTTAGGACATTGAAGCAAGCTAAATCTATTGCCTCTAGCTACGAATGTGTCACCCGATGCACAATCCTGCATCCCAAAACGGCTCAAGATTTTCTCAATATATGTCTTTTGCGATAAACCCAAAGTCTGTCTGGTATGATCCTTATGGATCTGAATCCCCAGAACAAAAGACGCCTTACCAAGATCCTTCATCTCAAATTTGCTAGAAAGAAAGGATTTGGTTTCACTAAAAAAGGACATATCATTACTAGCTAACAGTATGTCATCGACATACAGAACTAGTATCACAAACTTACTCCCACTTATTTTGAGATATATGCACTGATCAACCAAATTCTCTTGGAACCCGAAAGATGAAATCATCTCATCAAATTTTCGGTACCACTGTTGGGATGCCTGTTTAAGTCATAAATTGACCTTTTCAGCTTACACACAAGGTGCTTTGAATCTTTCAATTCAAAGTTCTCCAGCTGCACCATGTATATAGTTTCTTCAATGTCTCCATTGAGAAATGTTGTTTTCACGTCCATTTGATGTAGCTCTAAATCATAATGAGCTACAAGTGCCATAATAACTCTAAAGGAATCCTTCATAGAAATTGGAGAGAATGTTTCCTTAAAGTCAATGCCTTTTTTCTGAGTGAAACCTTTAGCTACAAGACGAGCTTTATATCTTTCGATATTACCATTTGAGTCCCTTTTGGTTTTAAATATCCATTTACAACCAATTGGTCTTGCACCATGTGGTAATTATATTAAATCTCACACCTCGTTGTCAGCCATGGATTTCATCTCATCCCTCATAGCCTCTATCCACTTTTGAGAGTTATTACATGATATAGCCTCCCTGCAAGTGACTGGGTCATTTTACATGCCTACGTCAAATTCGTGATCTTGCAAGAAAACGACATAGTCGTTTGATATAGCACTCTTCTTCTCTCTAGTGGATTTTCTCAAAGGCACTTCCACTTGAGGTTGTTGTTGCTCTAATTCAAGTTTAGGAGAATGAATCTCTTGATCCTGAATAGGAGTGATATCTATTATATTTTCTATGGGTTCCTCATTCACAGGTATAACCATCTCTGGTAATGTTACCTAATCAGGTATCATTGTGACCATAGTAGGAATACTAGTGTATTCATCTTCAAACACAATTTCTCTAAGTTGATCACTTCCACTAAAACCAACATCCTCAATAAATTTGGCATTCCCGGTCTCAAAGAAGGACTTGGTCAAAGGGTGATAAAACTTGAAACCCTTCGACCTCTCAAGATACCCCACAAAGAAGCAGCTCATAGTGCGTGAGTCTAGCTTTCTCTCATTAGGCTTGTATGACCTAGCTTCAGCTGGACAACCCCAGACATGAAAGTGCCTAATACTAGGCTTCCTACCCGTCCACAACTCATATGGGGTCTTCTGCATTGCTTTACTTGGTACCATGTTAAGGATATACACCGCAATCTTAAAAGCCTCACCCAAAGTGACTTTGGTAGAGAAGAATGACTTATCATACTTCTCACCATGTCTTTAAGTGTATGATTGCACCGTTCAGCTACACTATTTTGACTTGGAGTCTCTGGCATGGTGTATTGTGGCACAATCCCACAATCAGCCAAAAATTTGGCAAAAAGCCCTGGACGTTGTTCCCCTGATCTGTCATATCTACCATAGAACTCACCTCCACGGTCAGATCTGACAGTTTTAATTTTCTTGCCTAGTTGATTTTCAACTTTAGCTTTGAAAACTTTAAACACGTCCAATGACTGGGATTTTCATGTAATAGGTACATACACCTATATCTAGAGTAGTCATCTATAAAGTTGATAAAATATTATTGTCCATTCCAAGAAGCTGTAGGGAATGGACCACATATATAAGTATGAATCAACTCTAGAGTCTGACTAGCTCTAAAAGTACTTGTTTCCTTAACTTTAGTCATTTTGCCCTTAATGCATTCAATGCAAATATCCATATCTTCGATATTGGATACTTGCAAAATGCCTTTTGACATAAGCCTTTGCATTCTTTGTTTAGAGATATGCTCCAAACGCTTATGTCATAGATTAGCAGAATTATCATCAGTTAATCTACGTTTAGTACCAATATTCACAGAATGCATATTTTCAAAGCTGTCAGATTTAACACAATTTAAGCAATATAGATTATCAATCAATGAACCAGAAACAATTAACTCAGAATTTAAGAACACACTGAGTATTCTATTACCAAATGAACAAGTGTACCCAAATTTATCCAAACAGGAAACAAAAATTAAATTACGTCTAAAAGACGGTACAACAAAGTGTTCTGTATTCTAAATAACGTTCATTTCCTAATGATAATCTAAATATACCAACAGCTTCCACAGCAGCTTGATTGCCATTGTCCACATAGATGTATCTTTCACTATCAATTGGCCTTCGACTGGTTACACAATCCTACAAAGAAATACTAATATGAGTAGTAGCACCATAATCTACCCACCAAATATTATTGGGTACTAAAGCCAAATTAACTTCAGAATTGATAAAGTTAAGATGTATACCCTTTTTGAAGAACCATACAGTGAACTTGGTGTAATCTTTCTTAAGATGTCCAGTCTTCTTGCAGGAGAAACAAGTCATACCACATCTTGTTTCTTCTTGCCCTTTTGCTGAGACGCCCTAGGAACTGAATTGTCCTTCTCATTGGACCTCTTCCTTTTAGTAGAAGAAGTCTTAGTACCAGAAGAAGTTGCTAAGTGAGCACTCTCGACCTTGTCATGCTTGAGTCTCCCCTCCTCTTGCACACATTGAGCAATAAGCTCATTCACTGTCCATTTTTCCTTCTGAGTGTTATAGGAAATTTTGAACTGACTGAATTGAGGAAGAAGAGAAATCAAAACTAAGTGCACGAGTATGTCTTCAGACAACTCTAACTTAAGTGCCCTTAGTTTTGTGACAAGGTAAGACATCTCCATGATGTACTCCCGAATGTTTCCTTTTCCCTCATATCTCATTGAAACCAGCTTAGTCAAGATAGTACTGGTTTCGACCTTTTCGTTTGGTGCGAACCGATTTGAGATCTCTTTAAGGAAACTCTTAGCATCCTTCTTTTTCAGAATCCCACCACGACTTGACTCCGGAATAGTGTGCTGCATGATCTGTAGACTCATGCGATTTGAACATTCCCATTTCTCAAATGCAGCCTTTTGATCAGCGGTGCTACTGCTAGTCAAGGTTACTAGGCGTTCCACCATGAATGCATGGTCAAGATCCATACAACCAAGCACAATCATTACATGCTCGTTCTATCTTTTAAAATTAGTCTCATTCAACATAGGGATATTTTGCATGTTGGCAGAAATAGCAGATACTACATACAATAGAAAACAACCAATAACATGCTCAGGATAATACTCATATATACATCATACACAAAGTTATATAGTTTTAAATATGTGAAACACAACATAACTCTATTTAACAAATTAAAGATATAACACAAAATTCACATGATCACATAAGGTTTTAATCATTTTTAGAGATGTCTAGTACATCACCACCTATCAGTCTTTGAACAAAATAAATGTATGTTAGTGGCACTCTCTACACAAATATAGTCAATCAATGTAAAACTCTTACACTTATCACATGCTTTCCTTTAGGCCGACATATACTAAATAAGTTTCTCAAATAAGTCATACAATGATTAGTTAACTTAAGTCTGGCCTACCAAATTCCTTTGGGATATTTAATATGCATAGACTTTTGCATAATTTTCTTGTTAAAACTAAGTTAACTTTATCTAAATTAGCTACTTTGGTAATTATATAGTTTATATTAACCTAATTTTAACAAGAAAACATAATTTATATTGATTAGAATTCATGAAAAAATCATATGATGTGATTAAAAATATTTTTTTAAATTTCAGTCAATGGTCAACATTTGGTCAACAGTCAAAGTCAACTGATGAACAGTACCGCGACTCAAAACACAGATGAACATTAACAGAAAGGTCTGAATTTGAAATTTAAATTGTAATAATGGCGCTATGTTTCATTTTTTTTTGAAACAGTAACTGCACAAAAATTTTTTTTGAAAAAACTAATGCAATTTTCTTCAAAGATTTTCCAGAAATTGTTCAATGTTCTTGACCCAAAAATTCCAAAATCGCATCCCAAAAATTATTTTCATGAATTTTGACTCAAATTTATTGAAAGGATTGATTAAAACCATCAAATAAACAGTGAAAATCACCAAAATCTACACAAATTTTCATTTAATTAGAAAATCCCAATTTCTAGGGTTCATCTTTAAAAATTCCCAATTTCTTAAATTCCACCCAAATCTGATTAAGTCCTTTAAAATAGACATAATCAGTTGTGAATTTGAAGTATAATAAAAAAAGTAACACCAAAGAACCCTAAAACTTCATAATTTTAACAAATCGAAATTTTACACATATAGGGTTCTTCACAAAAAAGTTTCAATTTATGAACCCAATACAATTTTGAAACAAAAATGGTTCTTATTACTTATCAAAACCTGGCATTGATACCAATTGTTATGATTGTTTTGCATAATCACAAACTAAACAGATAGATTCATAGAACAACTCAAATGCGAAAAATTTCTTAAATCTGTAATCTACTGTTTATAGATCGTGATAAGTAATAAAAACACAATAGAAAACGTTAGAGCGCATACATTGATCCATTATGAACCCGAAAGAGAATCGAAGGAGGGTTGGCTCTTTTAGGAAGATATGGGGTCAACTCACTTTTCTGATGGAAAAAAACAAAATAAACCTCTCAAAGTTCAAAGTGAATTAACCCCATATAACCCAGAGAACCATAACCAATAACCATCTACCCATGGGTCGACCCATGAGTCAACCCATAGATTGACCCATTTTATAATAACACCCCATCACTATTATTATTTAGGGTCGGGCATCTACACATATAATATTTTCACTAACACCCCAGACCAAATAAAATATATATCAAATAGGTCCCTAAACACAAAATAATGAAGATTTTATAATGGACCTAATTAAGATAGCATTAATATATATGCCCTAAAAATATGTTGACATATACAATAATTAATATGTCAGTCCACACAAATATCTATTAGCGTTAATAGTTATTTATAAAATAAATAATAAATATATATAATATATTTATAAAAATAACGCCAACAAAAAGTGCTCATGACTCTTATACGTGCTGGAGCCGATCCAGATCCAAGATATGCTAGCCCTGGAGGATGGAATGGTTAGCTTCTTCTGTCCATGAAAGAATATTTTATTTTTTTAATATTATATTATAAAAAATATATCAAAATATCTCATCACACATATTATTAAATTTTACGACATTATTACTTGCATTTTTTATGACAGTTTTAATTACTAGTGTTTTTAGAATGACTATTAAAAGTTGTCATTAAAAAAAAAAGGCATAACTAGTATTTTCATAACTTTTAACAATATATGTAGTTTTTATATGAGTAAACTATCGATTGAGTTACTAAAAAATTACTATTTTTTCAGTTTGATCCTTAAAAGATTAAGTCTCTCAATTGAGTTATTAAAAAATTGTATTTATCTTAATTTAGTTATCTTCGTTGCTAAATCAGTAAATCACAAAATCTGTCTTTACCAAATATCTAAATTTTTATTACTAAAAGTTATTTTAATAATAACAAGGATCAAACTGAAACAAATACAATCATTTAAAGACTTAATTGAGGCAACTATAATATTTTGAAGACCAATTTAATAATTTACTCTTTTTATATTTTTCACTATTAGAATTTTTTTATAAATATTATCTAACTTCTAAATTATTAAAATTAAATTAACGATATATAAATTATATTAACAATTTATTGGCATTTTCAATTGTATTTCTCAAATTCCAAATCTTGATATGCTTGAAGTAGGAAATGAAAAAAATGTCATATGAGGAATATAAAGCTCACTTTAGTTTGTGGGCTATTTCAAAGGTAATATAATATATGTTGGAGATATTATATTGCAAATAATTAATATCCCACTTTGTATTATGAGGGAAAGAAAACAACCAGAGAAATAACATCTGCATTACCGTAGCAGTGGAAATGAAAGAACCATGAGAAAACAGCACATTACAGTAGCATTGATTCAAAGTAAGAGAAACATAGATGGAACAACAAAAGATGAAATTGCAGCAGCACAAAAGATTGAAGTAATGATAAGTAGCTTTCCAGAAACCAGAAGAAGTCACAAGGAAGAAGTCAGGGAGAAGAAACCAGTACATTTTAAGGAGATAAGTTGATAGCATCATGATTTGCATTTGGATCACCAAGAATGGAATTTCTTATGTCTTCATGATAAGGAGAGGTTAGCTCCAGGGGGACAAAGTGATAGATGGATAAAAGCTGTCTATTTTCTCTTGCCAATTTTGCTAACCCATCAGCAACCTTGTTCTGCTCCCTGTCAATCTTCACTATCCTGTGGTCATGAATTCTAGAAAGAAGGAACCTGCAATTTAGGAAAAGAGAGTCCAGGGGGTGAAAAAAGGAGGAATAATTTGAGAGAAGATTAAAAGCTTGTAATGAGTCCGTTTCCACAATAATTTTCTAATTGCCAAAGGACTCCACAATGAGGTTTAGACTAGTTTCAATGGCCCAAAGTTTGACCTGAAGAGCAGTGCCCGAGCCATAGAACTTCGTAAAACCACAAATCCAGTTTTCGGAGTTATTTCTAATACAACCATCAACTTCCAACAATGAAATTGACAAAGACCCATCAACATTAAGTTTCAGCCAAGAGAAAGGGAGGAATCTAGCAAGAGTTTGTAGGGTCAGAAATAGAAGGAGGGAAGGGAGTGAGGTTGGAGAAGGTGTTTGTCTAGTATTCTGTAGCAATACTTAAGGCAATGCAGGCAGCAATGTTTGGTTCAACTGTAACAGATTAGAAAATAGTTTTGTATATAGATCGTAAGGTAAATATAAAAATAAAGTTCTAAGTGATGTTGCAGTTGTTTGGGTTTTGAATTTAAGGAGTTAGATTTAAGCCAATCGTGAAAAATTTCAAAAGATAAATCCAATTGAAAATTGAAGGTTCACCATATTCTTTTAGTTTTGGGGCAAAATTTGAGGGTCCGGATTTGCTGTCTATAGGCAGCATGTCTTTCCTTTTAGCAGCAGAAAAAACTATTGCTGAAAGTAAACTATTTCTTTTAACAGTGGAAAAACTGTTGTTAGAAGTAAACTATTACTTTCAGCAACAATATTTTTCGCTGTTAAAAGAAACGACATGATGCCTTTAAAGGCAGCAAATCTGGACCCAAAATCTGAGAGTGTGGAGACTTAAAAAAAGAATTATACAGTACATCATAACTAGAGCTCTATAGATTTTAGATAGTAGAGGCTTAAAAAAAGAATTATATATATTTAATTAATTATTGATGAGTATGAATGGTGTTAATAATAATAATAATAATAATAATAATAATAATAGTGAGCAGGTTTCGGCAGGACCCCTCTCAAGAGTAGCAGTGGTGGTGGATTGGAATGCTGCAAATAAAGCTGAATGGGATGATATGGGACACCCCAAAAGTGCTTCTGTCCAAGTCATCCTTTGGGAGGTACAATTTCTCTCACTTCATATTTTATCTGAATATTTTTATACGTGCAAATAGTTTTTTTTTTAAAAAATATTGACGAAATTATATTTAACATTTTTATTTTAAAAAATTACACTATGAATAGAACTAACAAAATCGGTCTAATCTAACAGGTTGGGGTGAGCTTAGAATTCGCCTAAACTAGTCTGGTTCGTTAAACTGTGTGTTAACCTTTTTTTATATAATATATATATATATATATATATATTAAATATTAATAATATATATTAAATTAAATAATATAAAAAAGAGTAAAAGACATCTTTGATAGATAATTTTATATTAAATTTATATAATCATTTCATTTTAATTAATTAAAAAAAAGAGAAAGAATAATTCTTTTTTTAATTTTAAATTTCTAAATCTATATCTCTCTTTTTTAAAACAAATAGACTATTATTTATTAGTTTTTGTTTTAAGACAAATATTGAAAAAAAGTGTGAATTGGCCTGTCAACCCACATATAGTAAGCTAGGCCAATATTATGGTGATTTGGCACGTTTAAAAATAAGTCAACCTGTTCCTGCCCATTTTGAAAGCTTTAACTATGAGGTTTATATTTTAATAAATTAAATTATTATTTAAGCTGCTATGTATGATTTTTGAGGTATTACTTTGAAGTGTAGCCATTGTTTGTCGTTAATTAATGATTTTGTGGCACAAGACATCGGACAGGAAGTACGTTGGAAGCTTAAGTGCGATGGTAGGACCTCATGCTTGCAAAATTTGTGTGTCAACGCCTGTCGCTTCACATTAACTTTACTAAACACTTGTATTACTTACGGATCCCATCAATCTTCTACACAAAATTTATATCGGATAAGCTAGTTGTTATTGAATTTGGTTTCTCTACTTAGTAAAATAAAATTGTTCAATTGATATTGATAAATGTGAGTCTTGTTTAATCAAACGACTCTTTAGTTAAACACAATGCTTATTAAATAAATGATTCAAGACATTGTTATTTATGTTATGTGAAATAAAGATGAGAATTTTGAGGCTTCTTTGGATACCTTCAAGGGCAAGTCTCATTCTCATTTTGTCTAGCTTCACGTTGTTGAACCAAACTAGGATAGGAAAGTGTAGGTCACCAATCTTTGTATATACACCACATTTGTGTGCCTTTAGGTTGGAGAGTTTGAAAAAGGATATATAGATGATGCAATGGGATTAATTGTAAATTATCATGAATGTGTCTGATCCTGTTAAGGGTTGGAGTTCCAATATGTTATTGATAAATATTGTTAAATCAATGGAATCGTACATTGATACTAGATAAAGTGTGTGTTTGTTTTCGCGTCACGTTATGTCATCCATAGTTTACTGTTGAGTTCAACCACGTTTTCGGGAATCTAGCATTTTTGGGAGAGCTGCTTCATGCAACCACGGTAGACTGTAACCTAGTTTGGGGATTAGTAACGTGGGTAGCTTGACAGCATGAAATTCTTGCTTCTGCGGACATCTCAACGTGGTTAAAGTGGGGAAATTTGTGTGTATTCATTTCTACCCTTGATTCGTGCCTTTGTGTGTGTTTGGTGTATCTGTCATGTTCAAAATAAAGTGGTATTTTCTGAAGCTGTGAATACTTCGTTTTGTTCTCTGCTACTGCTCTGTTTTGATGCCCAAGAACATAGGAAACTTGATTTTGAGTTTTTCAATTGTAAAACTTGATTTGTGATTCATTTTCTTTCATGATTCTGGTCTAAAATAATATAATGAATCTTAAAATAAGTTAAAAGGAAATTCTAGATTGATTTGAAAGCCAAATCCAAGAGAAAAGTAGAGAAAACAAAAAAAAAAACTGTCACGACCCGTTTTCTGGGCACATGACCGGCACAATGATGAATCTCTCATCACTGTAAGCCTTCCGATAAATATATCAAATTTTCTTATCTGAAAATCATAGATTATCAATTTAAAATACATTATTATACTGACATACAAGCCAAATGTCGAACCCCTGAACTAGATGTCCTAGACGATTACAGAGCAACATAATCTATAACAGAAGAGAGGTCTACCCGACAACGGGAAGGTCCAAAGTGATCTGCTCCTCTAGCAGATATTCTTCGATGGCAACCTGATCTGAACAAAAAGGTTGTACAAACAATGTGAGCTTTTAAACTCAATGAACGAATCAGCCTCGTATTAATAAAATTCAAATACATTACCAGTCATGCAAGCATATCCAAAGGCTCATACTCAACCAATAGACAGAAGATAAAAATTTATCCAATTCAACAAACGTTACTAGTACTCGTCAATGGCAATATATCCCGGAGAGCGCACACAGGCCGGCTCACCAATTATGTATATTTCCGCCATGACGCACAACATCATCCTCTTACATACAAGATAAAAATTCATCCAATTCAACAAACGTTACTAGTACTCGTCAATGGCAATATATCCCGGAGAGCGCACACAGGCCGGCTCACCAATTATGTATATTTCCGCCATGACGCACAACCTCATCCTCTTAGCTAGGGCGCCTCACGGATTTATCACCAATCCGGGCTATATCCCTACTGAGGGAATCGTTGTCTCCACACTCATTGGTCAAGACACCCTGTCAACCGGGTTTTCCGCCTTGCCGTGAGAGGGGGTACTGTCCCGCTCAATCACAATCAATAGCATTTCATATCATAATCTGGTGATAAAAAGTATGTCGTAGGACACTCCCAAGATTCATAGGGGGAAATTGGATTCAGAATGACGAATCTAAATGAGATAATTAATCCATAAGTATGGATAAAATGAAATAAGTATCTTATGATGATGTGAAGTTTGAATGTTTTCAAAAATGGATTAATTGTTATCTTGATATGTGGTTTATAAATCCATAATATAGTAATATACTATACCTGTTATACTGTTCATATGTACGGTTACTGTTCATATATACGGTTACTATTCATACGGTTACTATTCATACGTACGATCACTATTCATACCAGAAATAGAGAATACAATCTGTAAAAGAGTACACCAGGTAAGTTCCCAGGAAAGAGTGGAGGGTCACACTGGACACACTTAAAAATCAGGTCTTTCCTTAGCCAGAACTTTCCTAGACATGTATTCTTCACAGTTTACATTCTATTTCGGTAATCAGAGAATCAAAATAACATATAAACAGCTAAGGACAGTTTTTCTGAAATTAACTTCTAAAATTTGAAAGACATAGAAAGGGCATAGTATCCTTACCTAAGCTGAAAAGGAAAGGCCCAAAATCTCAGAGGCCTAGCTTTGGAGTAAGAGAAACTTAAGCAGAGAAGAAGAGAAGTTGAAGGTATGAGTTTAGAAGTGAAATGGAAGGGCCTATTTATAGCAAAAGTCAAGGGTACTATTTGACACTATGCGCTAATAAAATATTCAATTTACTATTTATGAAAATGACATTTCTAATAATGCAGTTACTGTGCACCTAACGGCGAAAATTTTTCTGTTATTACTATTGGAAACTTAAAAGGAAAAAATATCCTTTCACCTTAAACCTTTAAGTTTCTTTTCAATTCAGTCCTTTCACTTTAGTCCCTGAGGGTATTTTCACACATAAAACGTCAGTTTCTCCTACGAACTTCTTTCTAATTTTCTCTTATGACCAAACAACATCTAGTACTTGACATTTCGATTGTATAAATGAACAGTATCATATACGTAAATAGTATTATACAGGTGAATAGTACCGTATACTGAAATAGTAACAGTAGTTTGTAAACAAATATTTATATTTTATTTTTCTTGGGTATTACATTATCACCCCCTTAAGAGAATTCGGTCCCCCGAATTTAAAACTCATTTCAAGACTGAAATAAGTGTGATTACTTCGTCTATATCTCATTCTTTGTATCTCTTTCTTCCAAAACCTCATCACACCCTTGGTGAGATTTACAAGAACATTATACCATTGACTGTGAACTCTAAACCGCATTATCAATAATTTGCATAAGACTTTTGCCTTTTCTAGACAGCAAGTAATCTCTTCCTCATCAGTTTAATCTTCTCCACAACCTTTTGTACCATAAAGTGTCTCATCCTCATAACCTTTACCAAACTCAAACCACCTAATCAGAGACGAACTCTGTCTCTATGTAAAACCTCAAATAGGTGTCATCTCAAAAGTGGCACGTGGTCTTTCCAGTTCACATTGAATATCAGAACACATGTTTCCACACACATAGCTTATAACTTTTACGAATACAAGCACCCTACCCGAAGGTATCATTTTGGCCATAAGCAATACTCTTGCCCGAAGGCGATCCTTCTACCTTAAGGCGATACTCTCAGCTGAACGCGTTATATGAAATCATTACATAAATCTCTAGGAAGAACAATCCTAGAAAATATGATAAGTAAATAACATACTTCTTACGCATAATTATATATATGAAAATTCCTCTCACCTCAATGACTCATATAGAGTCGCATCTCTTCAATGATTGAGGCAAACCCATAGTTCTATAGGTTCATAAAATACTTATTCAGCATTCCTCCATAGCTCAGAAGTGCAATGAAATATCATTTTAGTAACTCTGCTCAGTCAAAAAGATATTACTATACTATGCTTTAGAATCAAGTATGAAATATAACAAGTCCAATATCTTTTCATTCCTCAAGTTCTTTCAGTAAAATGAATCACTTCAACAAAGAAGATCTAGATACTAACTTAAATTTTATTTCTAGTACATAGATAATTTTAATACGTGAAGCTTACACCAAATGTAGCTTTAGGTACAAACAAAAGAAAAATAAATTAAGGACGAGGAGGCTTTTGAAATGTAAAAGGTGCTCCAGGTCTAGAAGAGGAAGGTGCTTCAGACCTTAAGGAGGAAGCTAATCGTTGCAGCCTAGAAAGAGTTTCTGGAGGAAGCGCCTGAGAAATTTGGCGAAGAGCATAAGTCACTCCGTTCATACAGTCAATACATCTTGTTTGTTGGTCACGAAAATTTTGAGTTGCAAACATTGAATGTCTATCAACTCGATTAGCCAGTTCCCCGAAACGACGGTTTATCAGTTTCTCTTGGTTTTCAAAGAGACGACTTATTAGTCGCTTCTGGTCCTCTATCTTGTATTCCAGGCTCTCTATCTTACATTCCAGGAATGCAAGCTTATTTTCTGAGGATGTTGCTGAAAGTAATGGTTGGAACCCAAGAGGGGGGTGAATTGAGTTTTATAAATTTTTCACAAGAATTAATTGGAAGTTAAAATGATTTTCTGTAAAAGTACAATGCTTAGGATAATAAATACAATACAGAAAATCAATGTGCTGTCAAGATAAATAATTATAAAGATCAAGGAATTAAAGAATAGATATCAATATGCATAAATTAAAGAGTAAGGGATAGAGAAAGCAAACTCGGAGATTTATACTGGTTCGGCTAATCCAAGCCTACATCCAGTCCTCAAGAGACCACTTGAGTATTTCCACTATAATTGCAAGTTTAATCCGGGTACTTGCAAACCACTACAACCACGCAAATTCGATCCGGCTATTTGCGAAACCACAATGGAGAATTTATGAATCCGGGCTCCTCCTCAACCCAAAGCAAGTTCTTCCAATACCGGTACTTGCAAACCTCAACTCAGAATAATATTGGTGTTGATCAAAATCAACAATACAAAGAAACTCTCTCTAAAGAGTAGATGAATACAAATGAAGCTCTAATAACTCTAATGATAGAGAATATGCAAGATTTGGCTCAAGAATGCTTTTCTTTCTCTCAAAGATGATAGAAGAAGTTAATATCACATTGTAGCACTTTGTTCTTGCTAAAAATCGTGTATCTAAGGTCATATATATAAGATTTTGCAAAACTAGCCGTTATATAGCCGTTATATAGCCGTTACAGTGCAGTCCAGATTTTGAGCTTTCTTTAAAAATTCATAACTCCCTCATTTGAACTCCGTTTTAAACAAATAATATACCGTTGGAAAGCTCTTGGAGTCTAGTTTCAAATGAGCCAAGTTTTACTCAAAAATTATTTTTATTTTAAAAGATATAATCAAAATACTGACTATAGGTCAGAACAGAATAATTTTTTATTACAATAAAATCAACTTTCAGTTTTTCAAACTATATTTTAAATAGTCATATATTTCTCATTTGGACTCCGTTTTCAATAAATAATATACCGTTGGAAAGATCTTTGAGTCTACTATCAAATGAGATTAAGATACTTGAAAAAATGATTTTTCATTTATGAGATATGATATAAAGAGTGACCAAAGGTCAAAAACTAACTTTTGTAAAACTTTATATCTCACTATCTTTTTGTTCAAAATAATTGAGCCAATGTATGCAAATCTAAATCATTGAGTTGCACAAGTATACTAGCCTATATAAAATATACCTAATGTAAACACATAGGCTATCTTGATGCATCCAAGCTTCCAAGACTTCAAATCTTCTAATTCTTCATTTCTTGGAGCTTCATCCTTGCATGTTGTTTTCCTTGAGTGAAGCATGATATTGCTTTTCCTTGTTCTTTAATACAATGCTCACTCTTCTTGTTTTGAATCAACCTATAAAATATGTCTTACTTGCAAACCCAATGGTTAGTTCAATAGCATGATTCAATATATGCAACATACATATTAAATAACATAATCATGCTTAAGTATTTGTAGCATATATATGATAATTAATCTTTATATATATCAATGCTACTATTCAAATACATTTGTCATCATCAAAACTTATGACATATAGCCTTAGGGTCAACAATCTCCCCCTTTTTGATGATGACAAATCACCACAGAAAAATATGTATCACAAGATAATGAATGCAATGTTATAAGCACGTACACATATTTTTCTATTGTTTCTTCTCCCCCTATTTGACATCAACAAAAAGGTGTAAGGAACACAATATATAGAAGTTAAAGCACATACCTTCTTTAAGTCAGGATGTCAAAAGATGTCAATATAGTATGGGGTAAGGATACATCAAAACTTATCATTGATTTCATTGACATGTAAAAAGAAAATTTTAGAAAAATTTTTCTCATGTCAAATGAAATGAGCCAAAAGATAAAACTTGAAAGAGTTTTAGGCTCCCCCTTAAACCTTGCATAATTTGAAAAAGAATAATGAATAATGAATATCCAATTTTTCAAGATATATTCTTTTTCAAAAAAAATACATTCAAGTGAGACAAAGCTCCCCCTGAATTTCATAACATTTTTCCTTTGAAAAAGATTGTCCAAATCATTATAAAGGAAATTCAGTTTTTGATTGCAGAATTTTGAAGTAAGATTTTTGAAGAAATTTCTGCAATATTTTCATTGAAAATGATTTCTGCTTGTTTATGAAGAGGCATTTTTAGTAAATAGCAGAAAAATTAAACTCTTTGAAAAAAAAAACATCATTTGCTGTCATATGATAGAAATATTTACAGCACACAGCAGAAGTATGATATATGGATTAGCAAAGCATGATATAAACAAGAATATTAATCATAATCCATAAATCGAATAATAATATTTTTCAAGATTTCTGAAAAACAATTTCTGCATATATGCATAAAATTATTTTAACATATAGCAAAAGTAATTTAAAATAAGGATACTCAAATCTTTTTCTTTTCAAAACAGATAATGCTTCAATATGGTAAAGCAATTTCAGCATTGTGGAAGCAATTCAAGAGATTCACGATATTTTTCAAAAACATTTTGCTTCGAAGGAATTTAGAAACGTTTCATCTAAGGAAGCAATATATATGGATTAGTGTAATAAGATATATTCAAGCATATAGTTCATAATCCATATATGAAACATCAATATTTTTCATCCCTTTTGTTATCTACAACAAAAGAGATCTTTAAAATCTTTTCTTTTTCAAAAAGAATGTTGCTTCATATGATAAAACATATTAACATAACAGAAGCATTTTTAAAGTCCTTTTTCAAAACAAATTTGCTTCATAAAGGATAAGATAAATTTCATCACAAAGGAAGCAATTTATATACCCATTCAAAATGAATTTATATATGTATCTTGAGGATGAGTACATGTAAAAATTTTGACAGCTTATTTTGTATGAGTGCATGTGGAATCATGAAATATTATTCTTAGCCATAGCCTTCGCTCATGATGCATGAATTGCATACACAACATATGTTCTTAGATACATGTGATCATAGCATGATGCAATCAATCATGTATATTATACTAAAGCTCTCAAGAACAACACAACGAAGCAGAAAAATACGGTTCTGAATATCACCATTTTATTAATCCTTAAAATTTCTAATAAAAACAAATTAAATCAGCCGCAAATCCACCGAAAATTGACTTTCGTGGTTTTGCCATTAATGTGACGCGTTATCGGTGTGCATGCGTACCCTAGACTTCTGGCTTCCAGCTTGCAAAATCCATAGGATGAGCGTGTAGGGGTGCGGCGAAGAGATATCTTCGTTGGCTCTAAGTCATAATTTTCTCTCTATAAAAACTGCCCCAGAGTTGTCAATTATCACACCACAAAGAGTATTCATCTCTGAGCCTACAACTTTCTGACATTCCTCTCTCTTCATACTCCAAAAAAAAATTTTAAACCATGGCAGCAAGAAAGTTCATTGATCTCACAGTAGAGGCCAGGGAGGAAGAGCTCGACTTAAACTTGAGTCTAGGCAGGGACAAGGGTAAAAGGCCTTTGGAGGGATCTCAGGAGAATCGAAAGAAGAAGATGAAGATCGAAGAAGCTGAAGAGATTAGTACAGGCCATACGTCAGAAGACAAAATTGCTTGTCTGGAGCAGGAGGTGAAGAAACTCAAGAAGATGATAGAGGACCAGGAGAAGTTAGCTAAACGCAACAATGCGGCACTGACTTCAAGAATAGATAGGTTCTTCTATTGGTCTACCCAATGCTTCTGCAATCAACAACAAAGAAGTGTTGATTGTATGAATGGGATTTACACTACCCTCCGTGACATTGCTCAGTCTCTTGCTCCAAGGAATGGCCGAGGGGTGATGATACAATACGGGCCTCCTAATCCAAGACCACCTCGCCTGTAGATTGCTCATGCATGAGCAAACTTTCCCTTTTTTTTTTTAATTATGCAATGTAATCCTTCGGTTTTTTTTTTAATGCAAGTGGTTTCTTTTATTTGACGGTACAAAAAAATAATAATAAAGAAAGATAAAATAAATCAGCTACACAAATTCAGCACAGTATATATATATATATATTGAAAAATATATATCCATTTTAAAGATGGAAAGAATTTTCTGACATGGACATATATATCATCATTTCAAAGCAAAAGCAAGTTACATACTTATCAAGATAAAACATATTATAACTTGAGTATGTAGTACAATAATTGAGGTAATATGGATTAGTAAGATATAATCAGATATAAACTAGAATCCATAAACAATCGTTCATAAGCTATATTTTATACAAAGGATATGACATGTATAATGCTCAAACCATGATGAATGGTATAAAGACAATATCTTTATATACAATGATATGATCAAATATGTAAGATATTAGAGAACAATATATCATTGTAATGAAAGTATGTCAGTAAAAAAAAATTGCCAACATAGCCAATTATGATCAGGGAGTATCACTCAATTAAATATTAAAGTGGTAAAGAATAGAGATACTCATCAATTTTGGCAAACTCTTATTGCTTCTTGAAGTTCCTCCTCAAGATTTTGATATTCTTGTTTTGCTCATTGCTCTTCTTTTGATTCTATCTTCTTGCAATTTTAATGAACTTAATTGATTGATTATTTGCAAGATCCTCTTGAAAACAATCTCTCATAAGATCACTGTCAAGCATTGGTCGATCATTACGAATGAGCTTAGAGGATAGATTTGAGGACTAACTCCTGCAAAACACTTTTGGTGGAGCACTTTGATGTTCAAATCAGTAATGTTCAAATAAATCTCGAGTACTAGGAGCAACATTTTTTCAAGATATACCATATTAATAAAAGTGCTATGCTTTCATGAAATGCAATTTTGCAAAATATTTGATTTCATTGAAAATATTTAAATAAGATTACAGCAAGGATAAATACTATAGGTAGGAGGAATCTTATTGTTGTGAAGAC
The DNA here is from genome assembly GCA_037074585.1 of Biancaea sappan. Classification (NCBI taxonomy): domain Eukaryota; kingdom Viridiplantae; phylum Streptophyta; class Magnoliopsida; order Fabales; family Fabaceae; genus Biancaea; species Biancaea sappan. The sequence goes on along the minus strand of CM073499.1, from coordinate 26,001,499 downwards.
AAGAAAAATGTGCGTGTAATGGAAGCAAGTTTTCATGATGCAGTAAAAAGGATAGTTTGAGCAAAATTTGGAAGAAAGATTTTAGATCAAAACAAAATTTGAATCTATAATCTGCACACCTAACAATTGTTTTCAGATATAGCATGCATGAATATCAAGGATAGATGTAAGGCATATTAGATAACAGACAAAAGCATTAGAGAGCAGTAAACATATCAGTCAAAATTCTTACAATGCATTCCAGCTTATATGTTTACTTATCCATTGCCTCCTTTTGATGCAAGAGAGTGGAGTTTGAATGATGTAGCCATTGAAAAGTCATTTCTGCTCCTTGCTTCGAGGCAAATCTACAAATTATTCATTTATCTTTGGTACCCAAATTTCTTTGGGTTTGCCTGGGTCATGAGTTCCTTTTTGAACCCATTTCATTTTTACTCCATGAACAAGATTTTTCTTATAAAAACAGGAGTAAGATTTGTGTCCTTTCAGTCCACAATAGAAACAAGTGCAAGTTGGACTATTGGACATCTTTTCAGAAACAAAGAAGTTTTTAAACTGCTTTTGGTTTGATTTCTTTTTAGAAACAATACCAACTTTGTTAATTCTTCTTTGTTTCAAAACTGAGGTATTTAAAATTTCTCTACCTTGAGAGAGTTTTGCAAGTGTGTTTTTAAGATTATCATTTTCTTTTTTTCAAAAAATCACACTTGGTACAAAAGCAATTTTTGTTGGTAGAGATATTTGTTTTTAAAATCAAATTCTCTTCTTGCAAAGTTTTGTTTTGATTTTCAAAAACAAAATTCTCTTCCTTGGAAATAGAAAATTCATTTTTCAATATTTCCAACTCATTTTCAAGAGAAGAGTTTTTCTGTTTTGAAACATTTAGTTTCTTTGCAAGTATAAGAGATTCTTCATGTAAATCATCAAAGGCATCTTGTAATTCTTCAAAAGAGTAGTCAAATGAATTTACCTCATCTTTATCTCTGGCCACAAGACAAGTGTTGGCTTCTTCATTTGTATTCTGCTTATCAGAATTGCTATTTCCCCAAATGGAAGATATGTAAGCTTTCTTTGATGATTCTGCTTTTGGTTGTGGTTTCTCTTCTTCTCCTTTTTCTTCTTCGTCTGCCACCTTGGTGATTTGAGATTTTCCTGTAAGTTCAACACCAAGAGCTTGCAACTGATTAAGCACAAGTTGTATCTCATTAATGGTTTCATAATTTTTCATTTGAGCAATTTCAAGTTCATTAATGAAACTTCTATACTTTAATTCCTCAGCAATAAGATCTTCCTCATATGCAACTTCAAGAGTTTCCCACATTTCTTTTGCAGTTGCACAATTGGAAATTCTGAAAAATTCATCTTGACTCAATGCACAAGAAATAATTAATTTTGCCTTAGCATTGAGTTGCACTAAACTTCTTTCAGTATCATTCCATTCACTCTTGGGTTTTGGAATGCATTTTCCTTGTTCTTCCTTGACAGGCATATAAAATTCATTTTTTATAACTTCCCAGAGTTTATGGTCTACTGAAATTAAAAACATTTTCATTTCATACTTCCAATATTGAAAATGATTAGCATCAAAAATTGGAGGTTCTGTGAAAGAATAATTTTTAGACATAAACCAATCACTAAATCCAACCATGTTTACTCTTAGACGGTTAAGTCTCAAATCAAGAGCCCAAGCTCTGATACCAATTGAAAGTAATGGTTGGAACCCAAGAGGGGGGTGAATTGGGTTTTATAAATTTTTCACAAGAATTAATTGGAAGTTAAAATGATTTTCTGTAAAAGTACAATGCTTAGGATAATAAATACAATACAGAAAATCAATGTGCTGTCAAGATAAATAATTATAAAGATCAAGGAATTAAAGAATAGATATCAATATGCATAAATTAAAGAGTAAGGGATAGAGAAAGCAAACTCGGAGATTTATACTGGTTCGGCTAATCCAAGCCTACATCCAGTCCTCAAGAGACCACTTGAGTATTTCCACTATAATTGCAAGTTTAATCCGGGTACTTGCAAACCACTACAACCACGCAAATTCGATCCGGCTATTTGCGAAACCACAATGGAGAATTTATGAATCCGGGCTCCTCCTCAACCCAAAGCAAGTTCTTCCAATACCGGTACTTGCAAACCTCAACTCAGAATAATATTGGTGTTGATCAAAATCAACAATACAAAGAAACTCTCTCTAAAGAGTAGATGAATACAAATGAAGCTCTAATAACTCTAATGATAGAGAATATGCAAGATTTGGCTCAAGAATGCTTTTCTTTCTCTCAAAGATGATAGAAGAAGTTAATATCACATTGTAGCACTTTGTTCTTGCTAAAAATCGTGTATCTAAGGTCATATATATAAGATTTTGCAAAACTAGCCGTTATATAGCCGTTATATAGCCGTTACAGTGCAGTCCAGATTTTGAGCTTTCTTTAAAAATTCATAACTCCCTCATTTGAACTCCGTTTTAAACAAATAATATACCGTTGGAAAGCTCTTGGAGTCTAGTTTCAAATGAGCCAAGTTTTACTCAAAAATTATTTTTATTTTAAAAGATATAATCAAAATACTGATTATAGGTCAGAACAGAATAATTTTTTATTACAATAAAATCAACTTTCAGTTTTTCAAACTATATTTTAAATAGTCATATATTTCTCATTTGGACTCCGTTTTCAATAAATAATATACCGTTGGAAAGATCTTTGAGTCTACTATCAAATGAGATTAAGATACTTGAAAAACTGATTTTTCATTTATGAGATATGATATAAAGAGTGACCAAAGGTCAAAAACTAACTTTTGTAAAACTTTATATCTCACTATCTTTTTGTTCAAAATAATTGAGCCAATGTATGCAAATCTAAATCATTGAGTTGCACAAGTATACTAGCCTATATAAAATATACCTAATGTAAACACATAGGCTATCTTGATGCATCCAAGCTTCCAAGACTTCAAATCTTCTAATTCTTCATTTCTTGGAGCTTCATCCTTGCATGTTGTTTTCCTTGAGTGAAGCATGATATTGCTTTTCCTTGTTCTTTAATACAATGCTCACTCTTCTTGTTTTGAACCAACCTATAAAATATGTCTTACTTGCAAACCCAATGGTTAGTTCAATAGCATGATTCAATATATGCAACATACATATTAAATAACATAATCATGCTTAAGTATTTGTAGCATATATATGATAATTAATCTTTATATATATCAATGCTACTATTCAAATACATTTGTCATCATCAAAACTTATGACATATAGCCTTAGGGTCAACAGTTGCAGTACTGTCCTCCTCCAACTCTATTACATCCCTCTTTCTCTTCTTAATTTCTGGTGACCTGTCTACAGGTCTCTTCCCTTTGTTGTTTCCGAGACTTAGATTTAAATCAAGCTCTACATTGCCAGTCTCAAAATTCAAGTTGAAAGACTTATTATCGGCCATTGCTTTAGGGATCTCAGAAATAACTTCGAATGAGAAAGGAATGGAGATTGAAAAATAGGTATGTAATGAAAGAAGTAGGTTTGCTTGGTGCGATGAGTAGGGTAACGGGCATACAAGATTTATAGACAACCCGAAGCCCCTGGAGCTAAAGCCACCACAACCTACACGCCGCTTGCTATAAGGTTTACAGATCACATACGTCGCAATGCCAGCAATTAATGTCGAACATGCAAGTAAATAGTAAATATAATTTAATGCAATTAACATAAGTCAAAGATTTCCTCAAAAAAATTTTCGGCTAATCTTGACCTTTCTCAAAGTTCTGACTAACTACGCTCTTCAGTCTGAGATTTTCTCCCTCTAAACTTGTTTTATTCTGTAATCCTATATCACGATGTCCCTCTATGATTAGGTCGCCTCATATTGGCCGTATCTTAGATTCTAATCGGTGTCTTTACTCTAAACTTACACATAATATATGTATATCAATATATATATTTTAAAACAAAGTTAACTGCTTACGGTCACATGCCTTAAGCATTATCATGATGTAAGGAAATCACTGCCTTTCATTTGCCCATGAGAGCATTATATGTAAGTATATGTAACCATGAAGATATATCATCATCTACACATTTTATTCTATCCAAGTCATTTTGATTTCACATCTCTATGAGTATATGTAGGATCATCACATATTCTCCTTGATCGTAGCCTTCACTCATTATGCATGAATAACATACATAAATGTAATTACAACATGATTCAATCAATTATGTATATTATACTCAACTGAAGGCTCTTAAGAACAACACAATAAAACAGAGAAATGCATTTCAGTTCATCATAAAAGCATCTAAGGCAATCTTTAATGGCTATATCGTCAACTTCTTTGAATTTCGAAAAATGCCAACGGGAGAAATGGGAAAACCAAGTAAAATCGGCCGCAAATCCACCGAATACTGACTTTCGTGGTTTTGGCATTAATGCAACGCGCTATCGGTGTGCACGCCTACCCTAGACTTCTGGCTTCCAGCTTGCAGAAATCCATAGGTTGATCGTGTAGGGGTGCGGTGAAGAGATATCTTCTTTGTCTCTTAGTCCAAATTTTTTCTCTATAAAAACCTTCTCAGCGTTCTCAGTTACCACACCACAAAGAGTAATAATCTCCGAGCCTACAATCCCCCAGTATTCCTCTCGCCTCATACTCTTACAAAAATTTCTAAATTTTTCCAAATCATGTCCTCAAGGAAGTACATTGATCTCACAGTAGAGGCTAAGGAAGAAGAGCTCGACTTAAACTTAAGTCTGGGCAAAGACAAGGGCAAAAGACCTTTTGAGGGGTCTCCAGAGAAACAGAAGAAGAAAATGAAGAAGATCGAGGAAGCTGAGGAGACTAGCACGGGCCATACCTCGGAGGACAAAATCGCCTGTCTAGAGCAGGAGGTGAAAAATCTGAAAAAGATGATAGGAGACCTGGAGAAGTTAACTAAACGCAATCATGCAGAAATGACTTCAAGAATAGACAGGTTCTTCTATTGGTCTACCCAGTGCTTCTGCAATCAACAACAAAGAAGTGTTGATTGTATGAATGGAATTTACACTACCCTCCGCGACATTGCTCTGTCTCTCGCTCCAAGGAATGGTCGAGGGGTGATGATACAATACAACCCTCCTAATCCAAGACCAGCTCGCTTTTAGATTACTCATGCATGAGTAAACTTCTTTTTTTTTTTTTTGCAATGTAATCCTTCAGTTTTTTTTTTGTTTTTAATGCGAGTGGTTTCTTTTATTGGCTGGTACCCTAAAATAATATAGCTACACAAATTCAATCATGAATTCAGCTTATAAAATCCACCATATAAAAATTTGATCCGACAACAACGGAATCAAAACAAGTAATAACCTTTCCTTTACTAAGTTCAAAAGTGTAGCCACATCTATCTAAAATTAAACATGACAACATAATTTCTAAGAAGAGATAAGTCTCGGAGGGAAAGGAAATGGAAACATCCTACAGGACCTTCAGTAGAGCCGTCTCTCTATAATTGTGCCCGGGTTCACAACGATAGAGGAGGTCCCACTAAGGTTACCTTGCTCTGTAATCACTAGGAGACCTAACAACCATTGCTCTGATACCAACTTTGTCACGACCCGTTTTCTGGGCACATGACCGGCACAATGATGAATCTCTCATCACTGTAAGCCTTCCGATAAATATATCAAATTTTCTTATCTGAAAATCATAGATTATCAATTTAAAATACATTATTATACTGACATACAAGCCAAATGTCGAACCCCTGAACTAGATGTCCTAGACGATTACAGAGCAACATAATCTATAACAGAAGAGAGGTCTACCCGACAACGGGAAGGTCCAAAGTGATCTGCTCCTCTAGCAGATATTCTTCGATGGCAACCTGATCTGAACAAAAAGGTTGTACAAACAATGTGAGCTTTTAAACTCAATGAGCGAATCGGCCTCGCATTAATAAAATTCAAATACATTACCAGTCATGCAAGCATATCCAAAGGCTCATACTCAACCAATAGACAGAAGATAAAAATTTATCCAATTCAACAAACGTTACTAGTACTCGTCAATGGCAATATATCCCGGAGAGCGCACACAGGCCGGCTCACCAATTATGTATATTTCCGCCATGACGCACAACATCATCCTCTTACATACAAGATAAAAATTCATCCAATTCAACAAACGTTACTAGTACTCGTCAATGGCAATATATCCCGGAGAGCGCACACAGGCCGGCTCACCAATTATGTATATTTCCGCCATGACGCACAACCTCATCCTCTTAGCTAGGGCGCCTCACGGATTTATCACCAATTCGGGCTATATCCCTACTGAGGGAATCGTTGTCTCCACACTCATTGGTCAAGACACCCTGTCAACCGGGTTTTCCGCCTTGCCGTGAGAGGGGGTACTGTCCCGCTCAATCACAATCAATAGCATTTCATATCATAATCAGAAGCTCAATATAATATTCATCCATATAACAGGTATAGTATATTACTATATTATGGATTTATAAACCACATATCAAGATAACAATTAATCCATTTTTGAAAACATTCAAACTTCACATCATCATAAGATACTTATTTCATTTTATCCATACTTATGGATTAATTATCTCATTTAGATTCGTCATTCTGAATCCAATTTCCCCCTATGAATCTTGGGAGTGTCCTACGACATACTTTTTATCACCAGTAATGCTAAAACTCTATTAAAACGGGGTCGTTTCACTCACCTAGATTCCGTACGAACATCGCTTCTCTAAGTCATTACAGACAAGAGTTCTCAGGTGAATTTCGGTGTTCTGCTACGGAGATTTTCATGAAAGATTAGAGAAAATACGTCAGGATTGTTTTCGTACAGATACTGTTCATATGTACGGTTACTATTCATACGGTCACTATTCATACGTACGATCACTATTTATACCAGAAATAGAGAATACAATCTGTAAAAGAGTACACCAGGTAAGTTCCCAGGAAAGAGTGGAGGGTCACACTGGACACACTTAAAAATCAGGTCTTTCCTTAGCCAGAACTTTCCTAGACATGTATTCTTCACAGTTTACATTCTATTTCGGTAATCAGAGAATCAAAATAACATATAAACAGCTAAGGACAGTTTTTCTGATGTGGAAGATCAGCCAAGGCCGCAACCACAGAGCATACTTAAGAAATTAACTTCTAAAATTTGAAAGACATAGAAAGGGCATAGTATCCTTACCTAAGCTGAAAAGGAAAGGCCCAAAATCTCAGAGGCCTAGCTTTGGAGTAAGAGAAACTTAAGCAGAGAAGAAGAGAAGTTGAAGGTGTGAGTTTAGAAGTGAAATGGAAGGGCCTATTTATAGCAAAAGTCAAGGGTACTATTTGATACTATGCACTAATAAAATATTCAATTTACTATTCATGAAAATGACATTTCTAATAATGCAGTTACTGTGCACCTCAGCGAAAAATTTTTCTATTATTACTATTGGAAACTTAAAAGGAAAAAATATCCTTTCACCTTAAACCTTTAAGTTTCTTTTCAATTCAGTCCTTTCACTTTAGTCCCTGAGGGTATTTTCACACATAAAACGTCAGTTTCTCCTACGAACTTCTTTCTAATTTTCTCTTATGACCAAATAACATCTAGTACTTGATATTTCGATTGTATAAATGAACAGTATCATATACGTAAATAGTATTATACAGGTGAATAGTACCGTATACTGAAATAGTAACAGTAGTTTGTAAACAAATATTTATATTTTATTTTTCTTGGGTATTACAAAAACGTTGTAATAGGAACTAAACTGTAATTATTAAAAAATTTACTGGGGTTGATTTAATTTTGAAACAACATATATTCTTAATCTAAGGATTTATATGGAGTGAAATATGAGCTCAAATCAAGTAAAGAACAAAAGGAAAAATGTTGATAGGGACTGAAATGCAAAAATTAAAATTTTTTAGGGGTCAATTTAAATTAAAGATAAAATATATTCTGGAACTAGGGAATTAGATGAAATTAAATATGATCTTAAATTAAGCAAAAGAAAAAATAACAATTTTGATCTAGGACCTAATTGAATAAATTAAAAATTTTATAAATTAATTAATTTAATTAGCCAAATTAATGAGAATCTTATTTTAATTAAATTATTATAAGCTTGTTTTCATTAATTTTAATTGAGATAAAATTAATTTAATAAAAAAAATTATATTGAAATTTAGTTAGAAATAAAATTATTTAACAGAGAAGAAAAATATTTTGAAATTTAATTAGAGATCTTTAAATTATTATGAATAATTAGTGATTAATTAAATTTTTAATTAATAATTGCAAAATAACAAATTAGTTTAATAATAAAAATGATTCATTAGTGATTAATTTGTAATATTAGACAAATAAACAAAAAAAAATTAAGTTTCATTTTAAATAAATGACAATAAATAATAATGTTACATCCAAAAATTAAATAAAAAATTCATATTATTTCTAATAATTACACATCACAAAACTACATTTGCACACCAACATCTAAATATCATGTTCCTGCACCAAATTACGTTTTTCTACTCTAAATCACATTTGTCTAAATATTTTCCAAACATAAATCACATTCATCCAAACTTAATTTTTTTCAACCTTAATTTATCCTATTTACATTTAATTCACGCACTCCCAAATACATCATAATTATTTGTAACTTGGAGAAATGCGTCAGAGACAAAAGTTGCCCGATGAAACAAAAAGTGTTATTCCCTCAATTATTTATAACACCCTTAAATTATGATCTTTATTAATAGGACAAAGGCAATTCACGTTAGCAGTTTGCTTAGTGATGACTATTAATAAGAAGAGTGTACAGTTTGGTCCTTACGAGTATATATTAATAACGATTTAGTTTTTAAAAAATAGCTACTAATTACTTTAGTCTTTGAACTTAAATTGTTATCCAAAATGGTCTATCTATTCATTACTTTTATCACAAAAAGTGTTTAACAATATATATTAATTGTCTATGATATTTATATACATATATTCACCATTATGCTATGATACTTTTTTTTTTAATATTGAATCATTATCCCATGCTATGTAAATGTTGATAAGCTTCTAAAAAAATATTTCATAATATTTGATATTGTTTATCAATTCCTTGCTTTGCATGAGCCCAATAACCAATCAATATAAATATAAATGAAACGAAATTAAAGTAGTTTTTTAAAGAAAATTGTTAAAATAAAATAAAGAATGAATTAGTAATTTAATTCTTAAAAAATTATATTTATTTCAATCTAATCTGTAAAACATCAAGTATTTCAATTTAATTAGTTCTTAATAAATTAAGTATTGTAAAATTATTGCTAAATCTTAATTTTTTTATTATTAAATTAAAACAAACATAATTTTATAAGAGATGAATTAGTATCTTTAATTTTTTTAAAAAATAAATTAAAATAATTATAATTTATTTTTAAATTAAATTAACCTAGTTTCTCTGTTAGACGTACAACGTCCAGTAGAGTGTTGAGGACTCCCGTATCCTTTGATTGGCATAAACTATGTGTTTAGTGCAAAAAAATTATACGATCAGTGTGAAAAGTCCACACAAATCACCGAGTCTCATACGGTGAATACAATATTTGACGAGCAAAGACGGAGTGCCCAACATTTTACTAAGGATCCGGTGCTTGGCACAAAATCAAGTGGCATCAATAATGTATTCTAAAATTCAAAAAAAAAAAGGTAAAAGTAAGTTTTGTGTACTTGTGGGGGTCATAATTGCAGAGCAGGTAGCGTCCAAAGCGTGAGTGCTTTTGATGCTGTGCCTATGCTTTCCTTTCTTCACTTTCCTAACGGTTACATATTTTAACGGCTAAATTTTCTCAGCCACACGTTTCCATGAGGACTGAGAAGCTACCTTCTGATCTTTTCGTTCCGTGTACTTCTCCTCATCTCAGCCGTCCATCCTTCCACGGATGGGTCCCACCTCACATGCACCCCTTCTTCTGCTTCCTTTGGTCAGTGCATTCTCTTATTATATACATCAAAATCGAATTTAGTGCTAAAATAAATATTATGCTTATTTTTTCAAAAATTATTAGATTTTAGGTTTAATAAATATTAATAGAGAGTACTAAATATTAAAGTAATAAAAAGTTGATTGTAAGATCTATTTGTGAGTTTTTAAAAAATTCATACTAGAGTGGAGAGTTACTTAGAGTGATGGAGAATTGTCTGATGTGGTATTGTGAAATATATACTAAAAATTTAAATGATATTTATCACTGTAGATGTTTTAATATAATTCATTATTTAAATTTTTTTTTAAAAAATTAAAAAATATGAATAAAACAGTAGTAGTTGTGTTTTCTTTTCCAAAATTTGGATAAGGAAGAAAAGAAAGGGAAGGGAAGGAGACTATGAGGGCGGTTCTAGAATTTTCTTTTATTTTGATTTTGCAGTTTTCAGAAAGCAGAAACATCTCTTGAGTCTAAATTACAATTCTCTCTCAGGGATATTTTCAACATTTCATTTTCCTCCCTTCTATTCTTTCAAATATATACTATCATTTTCTCTGACTATAAAATTAATGCAATCTAGTCTAATTTTATTTTTCTATTTTTAGAGGTTCGTTACAATGTTTCTTTTATGTTTGATAGCTTAATATCATATATTTTTTAGATTAAAATATCATCAGTTAATCTAATTCATAGTGAATTTATTTTTACAAGAAAATATGATACTTCTACCTCTTATTCTAGAGTAACACCAAAAAACGAAAAAGATATTACAATATATAAAAATGAATGCTCTTATGTTAATAAAATGTATTTTAGTCACAAATGAAACATATACTCTAGCAAATTGCTTTAGACAAAAAAAAAGATTAAAATGTAATATAATTTAAAGTTACTGGAGAAGGGATTGCACATTTTAAAATTGGAATAGAAAAGCGTAATTTTGAAAACTTGTAAAAACAAATTATGTAATTGTTTTTTTTTAATCACAATTCACAAAAAGGCTCAAATCTTGACCCCAACCCTATAATATCTTAATTTCATACTACTTGAAGTACAAGTTCTATAGGTATAAATGCTATTAATATTTAACCAAAGGTTAAGAGTGGTTTTAATATTTGATAAAATTCAAACAAAATAAATTAACCTTTTATTTTTAAAAAATCAATTATGAAAAGTTGAATAATGATAAATTACTTATTTATTTTTATTGAAAAATATGATAATAAATACATAGAAAGTACTTTTTTTTAAGTTATTTTTTTGACCTTGAAATATTATTCCTCAAATTTATTTTTTAAACTTAGTAATTACTCAATATTACTACTATTTATATTTCGTCAAGTAATTCAAATTAATTTTTGGTGAAAATAGTCACGCATATTAAATTTAAATTATAATTGAATTGGATCATAAATTTTAAATAAAATTTTTTTATTTGTCAAAATATAAATGAAAATAATATTGAATTTTTCACTATTTTGAAAAATAAATAATTATGCACTCTTTTCTCAATTTAATATATAATTTATCTCTTAATTGGTTAACAACACTTTTACAAACTTATATTATTAAACAACCATCATATAAAACTCCATCTAGACTAATTAAAAAATTAAGGAAAAATTCAGTTTCTAAAAGATTACAATCCTTTCAATTTAATTTTGAATAATTAAGTGTTTTAATTTAGTTCATAAAAAATAACATTTATTTTAATTAGATTCTCTTTGTTAAAAAGATTAAATTAAGACAAATATAACATCTTAAAAATTAAATTTAAACACTTGAATTTTTAAGAACTGAATTTAGAATTTAGATACTTGTAATCTTTTAACAAAAAAATAAATCAATAATTTATCAAAATTAAATTAAGTCACTTTATTTCAAATACATTATAAGTTTACTTTTTTCATTTCGTATACATTTGAATAAATTATTAATTTAGTCACCAAAAATATTATACTTGTCTAAATTTGTTTATACAAGATCAAATTTTTAATTTAATTTTTAAAAAATTATATTTATTTTAATTTAATTTTTTTTTATCAAAAAAATTTTTAACAATAAAAATTTTAAAATTTAACAATGAGAATGATTAGATTAAAATAAATATAATTATTTAAAAATTAAATTAGATAATTTAATCTTTTAATCACCAAATTAAAAAAAATTGTCATCTAAATCAGTAATTTACTCTGTGTATATTTCATCCGTTTCTCTGGTTCATTGTTACTCTATTGACATCATGAGATAGGTCACCCTCAGTTCTCCCACTTTCCCTATAAAGCACTCTCCCTCTCTCTCTCTCGCTCACACTCTGTCCTCACCCCACACTAAAAAAAAAGACATACTTCAACGCTTCACCAGAACTTCACAGTACACACATTCTACAAGGACACACAGAGAGCTAGCAGACAGAAGCGAAGCCATGGAGGGGAAAGACGAGGACGTGAAGGTGGGGGCCAACAAGTTCACGGAGAGGCAGCCCATCGGGACTTCGGCTCAGACGAAGGACTACAAGGAGCCGCCGCCGGCGCCGCTGTTCGAGCCGGAGGAGCTCCACTCGTGGTCCTTCTGGAGAGCCGGCATTGCGGAGTTCATAGCCACTTTTTTGTTCCTCTACATCACTCTCCTCACTGTCATGGGGTATTCCAGGACCCCCAACAAGTGCGCCTCTGTGGGCACTCAGGGCATCGCTTGGGCCTTTGGGGGTATGATCTTCGCCCTCGTTTACTGCACCGCCGGTATCTCAGGTTGGGCCTCCTTTCTGTCTTTTTAATTGTTCTTCCTGGTTTTTGAGTAATTACACTATTTGGTGCCTTCAAAATTTGCTTGCCTTCTGACTTTTATTTGTTTATTTATTTTTACTTTAGTTTATCAGAAAAGAAACTCTGTAGATACCCATTTTTCAGTGTAAAGTTTTCTCAGTTTGCGTTTGGATGTTTGTGGATATCTTTTGGACTTGTCTAACATTCACTAAGCTGAGCTATCGTTTCTTTCTTGAGAAATTGTCATGACATTTCTTTCTCTATTGCTTTGCGGAATAGTAGCTGGAGAGTTCAACTCTTTAGTCCTGTATGAATATTTTCAGACATGGTTGGTAGTATATTTTTCTTTTCTGTTCTTTTTTTCTTTGGAAAGTCTTATGGGTAGAAGTGTCTGATACCGTTAGTAGCATTTTTTTGGTCTAGTTCTTTATTAGGGTATTAACTACTTAGACACTCTTATGTATGTAATTGAGGCTCGTTAGCATTTTCCGGCTTGATCCCAAAGAAAACAGATCTGAGCTCCATTTTTGTGTGTTTTTTTGTTTGGTCTCTCTGAGCTTTGCGAGTGTGGTTGTTTTTCGCGGAGGAGACTTTAACCTCAACACTCTGTTTGGTATCTACGAAATTCTCAGAAACCAAGGAAAAAGATAACATCACGATGAGATAGGAAACTGAAATGAATACATAGTATCCAATGACACCTTTTTTTCTTTTTCCTTTTCTTTAGAATGCTTGCTTTTTCCCCACCTATCTTTACCTTTTCTTTTCTTTTATTCTTGGAGGAGTTAAAGAAGGGTGAGATGTGGGCATCCCCCCTTTTTCTTTTTGCTAATCATATATAGTTGGATTAAGCTTTAAGACATGCTCATACTAGAAAATTTCTCAATAATGCTCACACAGACTCAGAAGTTTAAGTCAAGACCTGTGAATAGCCTTATAATAATCTCTAACTATCTGTAATCCCTCCCCATACAAAAGTACCCATGGATCTGCTCCTGTATAGGAGCCTTCTGGGCCGATCATGGCCGTATGTTGTTGGCATAGTGCAGCTCAGAGTGGTCTCCACAAAAGTTCATAGGCCCACCATACTCATATCAATGACTCCAACTCAAAAGCTTAAGCCTTTATGTCTAGTACTTTTATAAGTAATTCTATTGAAGTTTGCAACAATTTTCTAGTATTAATTCCTTTTGACGCTGCAAAATTTTGTTTTGCTTTTCATTTGTGTACCTAATTAACCTTTCAAGTTTCATGTCTTTTGCACTTGTACTAGGTGGCCACATCAACCCAGCAGTGTCATTTGGTCTTTTCCTGGCGAGGAAGCTCTCACTAACACGGGCACTATTCTACATGGTGATGCAGTGCCTAGGTGCCATCTGCGGTGCAGGGGTTGTGAAGGGGTTCCAGCCCCACCTGTATGAGAGGCTTGGTGGCGGGGCCAACGTGGTAAATCACGGTTACACCAAGGGAGATGGCCTTGGTGCTGAGATTGTTGGCACTTTTGTTCTTGTCTACACTGTATTTTCTGCAACAGATGCCAAGAGAAATGCCAGAGACTCTCATGTCCCTGTAAGTATCACTGTATATTCTTAATTTGTCTACATCTTTCATATTAATTGAGGTTGTCTTGACGTAGTTTTTGAAAGATTGTATTTGTTTCATTTTTGTCTTTGTATGTCAAATTGACATTTTGGGTTTAGGGTTTAGGCAATGACAGTTTATTGCAATCTTTGATTTGACCATATCGAAACAACTGCAATCTTTTGGGACTAAATTGAGACGGACAAAGACTGCATTAGTTTCAACTTTATGTGTAATGTCTAACTTAACATTGTGGCAACAACGCAAAGATTTGGCCACATCATATTGCAATATTTCATGGACCAAACAAGTAATTATTGGTTCAGTCAAACCTGTAGGGTGGTTATTTTGTTTATGAATTGAATGTGTGGTTGGTGCAGATATTGGCTCCACTTCCAATAGGGTTTGCAGTGTTTCTGGTGCACTTGGCCACCATCCCCATCACAGGGACTGGTATCAACCCTGCCAGGAGCCTTGGAGCTGCCATCATTTACAACAAGGATCATGCTTGGGATCAAATGGTGAGTATCCTCTTACATAATATACTCTCACTCTTCCATTTCATATATATACATTCTATGTTTGAGGTTCAACTTCACAAACACTTCACTCAACTTCTTCAAGTATTTGCAATGAAATTGTCCATCAAAAATAATTCCATTAATAGATTTTTCTTTTGGTAAAGAAAAACTTAGCATCTCGTTATTGATTCATAAAAATTTCAGAGTAAATTACTAACTTGGTTTTTAAAAGACCAAGTGTCTCAATTTATTTCATAAAAATTGCATTTGTCATAATTTTATCCTTCTGTATGTTAATAATTTTTGGCAATGAAAAATCGCAACTTGTCAATGGTAATTTGATGACTCAACGATGAAAAGAACATTGAAACAAATGCAATTTTTGTTAATAGATACTTGATTTTTTAAATATTAAATTGATGCAACTGTAATCTTTTAGAGATCAAAACAATACTTTGCTTAAAATTTTATTGAAGAACTTGGATTGACAACTTTTTATTTTTTATTTTTTGGGGTTCAGTGGATCTTCTGGGTGGGACCATTCATTGGAGCTGCACTTGCTGCCATCTACCATCAGATAGTTATCAGAGCCATGCCATTCAAGAGCAGAGCTTGAGAGCCATACCATCAGATAGTTATCACTTTGGCTTTTCTTCTTCCTTTTCTTTTTTGGGTTTGTTTGTGAATTGTGACCGACTCTGGTGTATCTATCCTGTGTGATAAATGAGGTGTTAATTTATGTGGATGACTAGTTTTTGACTCTCTCACTAGTTTTCTCAAGTAAATTTGTCGTTTCTCTCTGGTTTTGGTGTGTAATAGCCTTTTTTTTTTTAATTGGTTGGTTCTATGATTGAAGGTGAGACAAGCAAACACGAAATGATAAGAAAAACAATTGTAATATGAATCAATTTTAAGTGAACATATAAAATTAAGTCACTGAACTGGCACAGCTTGCTACTTTTCTAATAATGAGGGAAGAAAAACTACTGGCGTACCAGACGTCAAATATTTGGAAGAAATTAAAATATCCGATTTTGATATTTTTGATTTGGATGTTTTTGTTTTAGTACAATTGGGTTTGATTATACAACTACGTTTGGTTTCTTTTTTGTTCTCGAGTCCATAATTTGAATATATGCAACTATTGAGGAAATTTATGGAACTATTTATTAGTAGAATCTTGTTGCGTTTTAAAGTTTGGTTTTATCCTAATTTGTGGACTCTTTTCTGCGCTACTTATATATTGATTTCAAGAAATGTTGGCATTTTATTCATACATATACAATGGTTGGAGGTTGCAAGGAAAACATTAGAAATGAATTTAATTAACTAGGAACTCCAATGTAATATGAAATGATTTTAATTAACTAAAGAAATACAATGTGACAACTAAATTAAGAATGGTAACCTAAATGTGTAGAAATCTTGTCAAACTCTATTGGGTCAATGGTAACCTAAAACTAATATGCCGTTTGGCTCGACAGAAAGAATGGAAATCCAATGTACAGTATTTCTTTTTGTATTGGTTGGGTTGGCTGATAGAAGAAACCTTTCATATAGGAAAAAAAAAAGGTTTTTTTTTTTCTATTTTCATTGCTCTTTCAATGAAAAAACACAATCCTAAATGGAAATTGGGATACTGGAGGGTTTTGTCCTTCACAATACAGTGAATTTGAAGGGAGAGTGCCCAGAAAGCTCTTCGACAAGGATCTGGACGCGATCTTCATCAACCACAATCGATTTGTGTTTGATATTCCAGACAATTTCATGAACTCTCTGGTGTTGGTCATCATCTTGCGAACAACAAGTTCCATGACTGCGTTTCGACGAGCTTGGGCAATATGTCAAACCTGAATGAGATCATTTTAACGAACAATGGCTTCCGTTCGTGCTTGCCTCCAGAGATTGGGATGTTGACGAACTTTGACAGTGTTTGATGTGAGCTTCAATTAGCTCATGGGTACATTGAAGCTGATGGAGATGGATGGGGTTGATTTTAACAAGGATTAAAGTGAATAAATTAAAAAGTTTATAGGGATTGATTAAAACAAAAAATAAAATATATTATCAAACTAGGGATCCAAATGAAGTAATAGAAGAGTTTATTTCAAGCAAATGACAAAAGAAACCTAAGTGAATAAATAAAAAACTTTGGGAAAAGGACAAAATTTGTAGGGTTCTCATATTTCTATAGTAAAATGAGAAAATTATATCAAAGGATAAAATAGTAAATTTACTCACCCAATTCTTTTTTATTGTACAATATTTTCTATTGCAAATCAAACACTTTTTTTTTCGATTCTATTTTTCTTTCCATTTTTATTATGTATTGCAAACCAAACCTATTACAATAGGTTGTAGTTCCCCATCCCAACTAGAGTATTTTTTTTTTGACTGTTGCTTTTGGAATTTCTATACTGTGAGAGAGAACTTGAGAGATATAGTTTTCTGTGTCACTCTTTAGAAAAAAGGACTCTTACATCTTTTTCTTTGTATTTGGATTGCTCCATTTAGTTTTGTTTTAATACCTTAATCAGCAACACTAAGTTTTGTTTTTCTATGGTACCTTGAAGAACTTTTGGTATAGTATATGAATTTTGTGGTGAGATTCTTGCTTTTTAGTTGTAATTTCTATCATTCATCATTTTTAATACCTTAAAAGAAAGATAACATGAAGAGTTACTCTGAGTTAAATGAGCAATGCCAATTTGACTTAGTAGTGCTATTTACTAAGTCCAATTGATTATTTTAGTAAATTAAAAAAATTCATTTTGACAATTTTATTCTTAATATAAAAAAAAAGGTAATAAATTGACAATTCTACCCCTAAGGGTAGAATGGTCTTTGTAGAAAATGACCTGAGTAACAATGTAGAGTGGACCACGGAGGCCCATTGTAGTTTCTTCAAGTAGTGGACTTAAAGGTGGTCCTATTGCTCTCCTTTAATCTGGTTGTAAATTAGAATATTGGAAAATTGGCATATATATAGTTAAAAGTAAAATAATAAACAACTGAAGAAGAAATTGATTATGCTAAGTCTGAATCTTAGAACAATCAAATATTTTCATGCTACTAATTTTCAAGAAATTTTCTTGTTAAAAACCATCAATGACTTTAATTCTTAGAATGAAGAGTTATAATTCGAAGCTCATAATCATCACTATTTAACTCGATATGATACCACGTGATGAAGAAAATGCGCAATTAAATTTTAAAGAGGAGAAAAACTCCGACACTAGAACTGAAAATTTGAGTAAATTCTTGATTTTATCTTTAAAATATTAGAGTTGTTTCAATTAGCATTATAGTTTCAATTATGTAACGTATGGACCTGAAATTTACAAATTGTCATGTAAAAATTTTTATTTTTATTTTGCCGCCCGTGCTTTTTTTTTTTTTAACTTCTTCAATGACTCAATTTCTCTCTTTTACTCATAACCAAAAGATTTCCACTCCCTAGAGTCACAATTTTGTTTTATGATAGTTAATTTTTTATTCTATTGTTAGGAACTTCATTGTAAAAGCTTGAAATTTAGAGTTTTTGTATATAAGTCTAGTTCTATTAAATTGATTAATTGATTATATAATTAGGATTATCAGTAACATATTTGTGGAGTCAATTTCATGAAATTTTTTTATTGGTTATGGTTAATTTCTCGTTTCATTGTTAGAGATCTCTTTGTAAAAGTTTGATATTTGAGGTTTTTGTATATATGTTTAATTCTATCAAATTAGTTGATTGATTATATAATTAGGATCATGAGTAACATATTTATGAAGTCAATTTCATGAAATTTTTTTTTGATAATAGTTAATTTATCATTCCATTATTAAGGATCTCTTTGTAAAAGCTTGAAATTTGGGGTTTTTATACATAAGTCTAATTCTATCAAATTGGTTGATATATTATATAATTATGATCATAAGTAACATATTTGTGAAGTCAATTTCATGAAATTTTTTTATAATGGTTAATTTATCATTCCATTATTAGGGACCTCTTTGTAAAAGCTTGAAATTTGTGATTTTTGTATGTAGGTCTAATTTTATTAAATTAATTGACTGACTATGCAATTAGGATTTAGAAGAAGAAAAAATTTTTTGTAATGGAAATATTTTTTAAGAGGAAATTACCATTAAATGAGTAACAAATTAAAAGTAATTTAGAAGAATTATCATCAGATAAAAAAAACGAATAAAAATTTTGCCCCCTGACCGAGGGGTCTTAGATATGCCATTGGTATGAATTGTGATATTGTTCTTTGAGTTTTTGAATAATTAAAATAATATTTGGCAACAAAAAAATTTCAAATTTGATAACAATGGATTTTGTAATTTAATAATAAAAATGACTTAATTAAAATAAATATAATTTTTTAAGGATTAAATTGAAACAAATAACTTTTTAAGCACTAAATTAAAACAACTATAATATTTCAGAAAATAAATCAATGATGTACTAAAAAATCTAAATCTATTAGAATCAGACATTTACAGAATAAAGTACTTTGATTGTACGATAAAGGTAAAAGAAAAATTAGAGAAGAAAGTCATTTAAATATAGACCTAGACTTTGTAAAAATAGAATATGAACAAACACAAAACAGTGTAAAAATAGAAAATACAGGATCATCAAGACAGAATCAATTACGATAAGCCAATTTCCACTAAAAACACTGGAAGTGATAATTTAAATAAACACATTTTTGATATAAATGGTAAATACTTAGATTTAGAAAACGCTTTCTCTAAGGAAATATTTCCTATACAAAATAGCAAGGTACTAGATATAGCTAGACAATTCTCAAAAAATCTGCAATGAAGAAAGACATATTGCACCTTATTGTCCTAAAAAATCAAAATTCTATTATGAAAATGATAAAATTCAAAATAATAATCAATAAAAATAAAAATAATGTCGTGTAATTTGGATTGTTAATTATGAAAATTAACGGCTCACAACCAATAACCTAGATTGATAAAGTATTCTGTTTGACTTTTAAAGTCGAATAAAAAATTTATTTTCTTAATTATTTGGCGTTAACGGTAAAACTTAAAATTAAATTTTTTTTAATCTTCAATTATAATTATTTAAATTCTAATATAACAATTCTCATTTCTCATTAAATTACGTAACGTTAGTAACATGTGGGGTGACTCTTTTAATTAATGTGATGTAACGTTGGCCTCATCAATTATGAAAGGCATCTATTCTCAAAATGTTATGCATTCTTTAGCTTCCGTTTCCCTTTTACTTTTTTTTTTCTTTTTAATTTTGGTAAATTCTCATCTCTATATGACTATTTCTATATCCTCTTAATGTTTATTCCATTCGCATGAAATCCCCATTTCATATGCAATGACGATCTAACCCCTCCTTACATGTCTCACCAAACCCCTTACTCTATCTATGGACGTTTCATTAAAAAATTGATGGTAAAAAAATGTTTTTTTAAATCAAATTTTTAAAAATAATTTACTAATTTGATACTTGAAAGCATTATTTTAAGAATCAAATTGTATCGCCTAATGTAACTAGTAAACTAGTGATCAACTTAGTGTGATCTAGCTATTTGACCTAATGTGCAACTAGTTCAACCTTGACTTGATGGACCTGATTAGATATTAGATAACTCGATAACTCATTGAATATATATGGAAGATCAAGTCTCTTAAACTAATACTTGAAAGAATAAGAACATGCTTGATTCTATTTTTTATTTTTATATATTTGAAACAATTTTGTCTAATTGTTTTTAAAAACAAGTTCTAAGAACAAAAGAATAAAAAACTTTGTTTGAATAATTTATTTTAAAAATATGTTTAAAAAAATAGAAAATTTTGTTTTAAAAACAAATTTAAAATACAAAATTAAAAATATGTTAGAGAGAAGGGAGAGAGAAAGATAAGAGAGAAGCAAGAGAGGAAACAGGAGGGGATAGATGAGGCATGGACGCATGGTTCCCTATGTGTAGGCCTCAAATTTCTCTTGTGTGGTTAGGGAGAACTTTTGCCTTGGATCTACCTTATGGTTGAACCTGCGCAGTTCCAACATAAATATGTCAATACGTGCAAACAATAAGAACAATAAGGAAATTAAATAACAAAAAGGGAAGCACTTAAAGAATTCTTATTGTGACATATAACCATGATTTTTAAAATTGGACTGGTTATTAAACTAGTAGAACTATCGATTCAAAGTTCAGTGGTCGAATCGGTGATAATTAAAAAATATTAAAAAACACATAATTTAAAATCTTAAAAATATATATAATTTAAAATATTAAAATACTTAATATAATTGATAATTCATAACAATAAGTGAAGGAAATAAAAAGGAAATTAATCTATAATTGATAATTCATCACAACTTATAATATTCACAATTTTAAACCAAGTTTTGTTGTGAAAATAGCATTATAAAAGAGTGAGTAAGTCTTACATTGCTTAGAACAAGGATGAGAAAAAAACTTTATATACTAATATATGTTAATAGACTTATAAAAGGCTAAGGGAAGTGGTAGGCTCACGCGATCACAATTCTGAGCCAATACAGTACAAATCATCCAATTTGCTCCCTTGCATGTGTGATAAAGAGGACTAGGCTTAGTTTTTCTTCTTCTCCAGTTTCTTTTTATTTGCTGAACAATGACATATTTGATAGTTGCAAAGTTAGCTTGGATTACTAGGTTTAGTTTTTTGTCTGTCTCGTACAACCATAAATAACAAAAGAAAAAATTTACCTCATTCAACCAGAAAAAAAAAAGAGGAAAAAGACAAAACTGGTTCGACCACTCGATCGGCCGGTTCGTTCGGTTTTTTGATTCAATCTCAGTTCGACTGGTTCAATCCTGGTTCAACTCCTGGCCGATTGAAAGGCAGAAACGGAATGAAATCCCTATTGGTTTCCGGTTGAACCAGTCAAACCGGCTGGTCCGGTCTGATTCTGTAATCATTGCATATAATACTATCAAATGGGCCGGTCCATCACGGGCCAAATGTTAAACGGTCCCGCGGGCTTCTTCACAAAGACCAAACCTACTTGCAGACCACTCTTTTTTATTTAATATTAAAATAGTATAATTAAAAAAATTAATAAAAAATTCAATAATTTTTTTTATCAAAATACAATTTTTATATATAAAACATTACTTATTTAATATTTTTAATAACTAATAACTTTAATTTTTTATTTTTCTTTCAAAATTAACTATATTATATTTAAATTCAAAAATTCTATATTTATTTTTAAAAAATTACCAAAGTTTTCATATCTAAATTTACTATATTTATTGAATATAATAAATATAGAAATCTAAAAAAGTTAGATTATTTATACTAAATAATATATTTTTTGTAAAATTAAAAAAAAGGGAGGGCTTAGCCGGTTTTTAAATGGACCTTTTTTCTTAACCTAAGACTGCCCATTTATGGGCAGTCTCCGGCTAGCCTGTGAGCCACTGGCTAAGTTGACAATACTATATATCCATGTGGGACTATTTAGTGTATAAGATTTTTTAACATAATTATGTAATATATATATATATATATAGGTTTGATTTTAATTGAACCAAACTAAACCAAACCAACAATTAAACCAAACCGTTTGGTTGTTATGTTTAAAAAATTGATTTGGACCATCTTTTTATTCTGTTTTGATTGGTTTTAAATTGGTTTGATTTGATTTTAAACTTCATTACTGCTTGAGGGAGTTTGTAGGTAGGAATGACAATGGGGCGGATAAGGGTGAGTTTTTCACTACTCATCCGACCCTGTTACCCCACAGTTTTTTTTTTTTGCCTCATCCTTGAACTCGTAGAAAATTGTAATACCCATACAAGCCTCGAAATCCTATCTCATGTGTTTTTGGTCATGGATTGGCCCACACCTGTGCCCACCCCACAACATTCAACAACATAATTTTTAAATAACATAATATTTATAAATTTTTCATAACAAATCTTATTACAAAATACTCAACAAAATAAATTCAATTGAAACACAATATTCATCAAATTGTTACCATATCTACACACCAACATTAAAAAAAAAATTCTCATTCATAAATATCTAAAATGTTGCTATGCTTGAATTGCTTCATCAAATTACATTGCTTGAACATGGGCTTCAACTATACTTGTCCTTCAACGAAATCAATTTTTATGGGCAAATGTTAGCACATGCTCAATAGGTTATATGATATTGTTGCATAAAGAATCATATGATATTTTTTAACCATATGAAAATAAAATAGAAAAAAAAGAAAATAAATAGATACATATTATCAAATGGTTAAAGAGGCATTTAATTTATTGAGGTGAAGGGCACAAAAAATGTGAAAGAGCTTGAATTTACCTGTAAGTCTCTGGTTAAACTAATCATTCGAATCATACATCAAGGTCAATAACATCTGCATTAATTTTTTTAAAAAAATATTATTAACTCTCAATTTCTATATGAAATTTAAAAAAGACAAAGTATCAAATATTTAAATTATACCTGAACATTTACCTTATATCTCCATATCATCCTTAATAGTGGCATAACTATTTGTAGCAAATGTGTGATAATCTATGAAGACATTAAAGTTTAAAAAATCAAATACTAAAATGATTTTAAAAGATTATATTATTTAAAAAAAAGAAAGGAAAATTGTGTAACCTTTTATTTCCGTAGCCAACAACTAATTTTGAGTACACATTAAAGCTTCCCATGTCTTTGGGTACAACCTATTACGACGAGGGCTCACTAATCTACCACTTATACTAAAAGAAGATTCTGAATCAATTCTAGATACTAGAATGGCTAGTAAGTCTCTTGCAATTGCTTAAAGAGTTGGATATTTTAAGTTTCCACCAAAGCAAAATATTAAAGTTAATTGTTTGTGGCAAAATTTCTTCCTCTAAATAATGATCCAACTTTGTTCTAGCATAAGAAGTTCTAGATCTTTTCTTCTTTCTCACAAACAAGTCATAACTATTCAATATATCATCTACAAACAATTTGCTATCTAATTGTCCAGAAGATTCATCGTCCCCAAGTGAATTTAGCATTTGTTGATATTCATTTACCAAATCATAACATAATTGACGAACCATATCAACTTGATATGATGAATCACTACCATAAAGTTGGGAAAAGTAATACTTAAATAAAGGCATCTTATATCTAGGATCCAAAACCATAGCAACCACCATAATTCGTGAATCTGATATATTGGGCCTTAACATAGACAATGGGCTTAAAATATATACCATATGGACGAATATTGGGCAGCAGGGGCAAGAGGTAAAATTGACAGTAACATAACTAACAAAGGACAAATGTCTAATGCACTGGAGGAGAGATAATTAGTGGGAGGAAGCAGCATTTCAAGGGAGATTCAGGACAGTGAAGGCTTGGAAAAAGTTTAAGGAGAGTGGTGTGGGGAGAGACTAGCCTCTCGAATGCTAGAATATTTGTGTTCATCTATATTTTGTGTTCTATTTGTGTGTGAGTGTTTATTGTGAGTGATTTGAATGTTTTGAGTGTTACTAATGTTATTGAATATTTGATTGTTGTTAGTGTTATTGAGTGTTATGTTCCTATATGAATGATTTCCAGCAGCTGTGGGTAATAATTTCTTGTATTTCATCTCTATGGAATTCAACAATATAAATCAAAGTCTTGTTTTTCAATCAGTAAGTGTGTTTTACAGTTATGAGTAGCTTGGTTTACATCAATTAGTATCAAAACAGTGAGATTTTGGGTGATGGTAGATACTAGAATGAAAGGCAGGGTTGACAGCTTGGAAGCCAAGATGGCAAACTTGGAATAGGGCATCACACATATGGAGGGTGAATTTGTTTCTATATGTGACCTCATACTAAAGACCGTCAATGAAATATGTAACATTCGGCAAATCGAGGAGGGAGGAAAGGCGGTGATGGATGCTCAACGGTCACCAACTCAGGCCATGATAGAGAGAAGAGGAGAAAACAATAATGTGTCAGAGTGGGAACCTAAGAGATTCAGATTTTTGGAACTGCCGGTCTTTAATGGGGAGGACTTGACGGGATAGATATTCAGAGTTGAGAGGTATTTTCACATCAATGAGCTGGACGAGGATGAAAAGCTTGACGTAGCCACTGTGTACATGGAAGGCAAAGCCTTAAATTGGTTTCTGTGGATGGAAACACGTCGTCCTTGGCATTTTAGGCTGAGTTGAGGAGAGAGGTCGTCGCTCAATTTCACCCATCGTAGAAAGGTGACGAGTACGAGTGACTGATGGCTTTGAATCAAAATGACCATGGTTGCAGAGTACAAAGAGAACTTCGAAGCTCTCTCAGCAATAATACCCATGGCGGCAGCAGAGGTGCTTATTAAGGCATTTAAGAATGGGCTGAAGGAAGAAACCAGAGCTAATTTACAACTCCAAAAGTATGTGTCGCTGACTGAAATAATGGACCATGCACAGAGGATTGAGAAGAGAAATGGGATTGTGGATCAGGTCACAGAGATGAAGTGGGTGAAGGGAATTCATACTTTCTCCACCTCCAATTAGTTTAGGTCTAGAGAAGTTCAAACATATACTCGTTTATTTCAGCCTTCAAAGACTCCCAAAAGCATCACAATGATGCAAAATAAACACGCTAAGAGCAAAAATGGGCTTGATACTAAGAAGGGCCCAACAACATCAGCAACATCTTCCTTTAGTAATTACAAACAATTGATTGATGAGAAGGTGGAGAGGAAGAGAGTTAGAATTTGGCCAATCACATATGTAAGAAAAAGAACTAAAAGTGCTCATACTCTTTGAAGATAATGAATGTAGGGATGAGGTAGAAGGGGGATTATATGATTGTACCTCAAAACTCTTGTTGGCACTCTATAAATTATGGGCTTTAATGGGAATAAGACTATGAGGCTTAAATGGAAGATTAATGACATGGAGGTGCTAGTGCTCATTGACAGTGGAGCAATACATGACTTCATTTACATCGAGTTAGTGAAGGCTCTTAAGATTCCCATCGATAAAACCACCAAATTTACGGTACGAATAGAAGACAGTTATAATGTTAGGAGCGGGGTGTGTCACAATGTGGTAATAAAGATACAGGGAGTGAAGGTTCAACAATCTTTTTACCCTTTTGATCTAGGCTGAATGGATGTGGCGTTAAGAGTAGATTGGCTTTAATCTTTACAGGAAGTTCAGGTGGATTAGAAGAAATCTAAGCTGAAGGTGAACATGGAAGGGAAGTGGGTGTATCTTCAAGGAGATTCCTCAGAGTCCAACTCTCATATAACCCTCAGGACCATGATCAAAACAACAATAGGGGAGGAAAGCCCAGTCATCAAAGAACAACTTTCAGCATTTCACCTTAAGGATAAGGTGAACCTTGAGGATGGGAGTGATGATGTATTGAGTTTTAACAAAGATAATGAGCTTAAAACATATGCCATATAGAGGGATAGTGGCCAGCAAGGGCAAAAGGGTAAAATTGACAGTAACATATCTAATTGAGGATAGATGTCCAATGCACTAGAGGAGAGAGAGTTAGTGGGAGGAAGTAGCAGTATTTTAGGGGGGATTTAGGACAGTGAAGGCATGGAAAAATTTTGGTGTGGAGAGAGAGTAGCCTCTTGAATGCCAGAATATTTGTGTTCATCTATTTTTTGTGTTCCGTTTGTATGTGAATGTTGTTGCTGAATGTATGAGTGTTTATTGTGAGTGTTTTGAGTGTAATTGATGTTATTGAGTATTTGACTGTTGTTAGTGTTATTGAGTATTCTGTTCTGTGTGAGTGATTTCCAATAGTTGTAGGTTATAATTTCTTGTATTTCATCTTTGTGGAATTTAACAATATAATATAAGAGTCTTGTTTTTCAATCAATAACTATGTTTTCCAATTATTAGTAGCTTGCTTTACATCAGAATCACATCCTAATATTTTTCATATTTCTCTAGCGTAGATGATGCCATGTTTCCTATAAAATCTATTGGAGATTATAGCCATTTATTCGATGATAGTTTTATCTCATAAATTTGAAGACAATATAGTTGTTGGATATTTTGTTCCTGAAAATAACTCAATAACAATATAAAAAACCTCTATCCGTTTGCATACTTCTTTAGCTAATTCTCATTCATCTTCACTAGGCAATATCTTCTACTTAGAGTCCCATTGTTTCAAGCGAATAAAAACATCTTTGTACATTATAGCAACTTGAAGCATTAAGAATGTTGAATTCCATCTTGTTGGACAATCAAAAACTATTTTTTGATAAAAGGATACGTACTATTTCTTCAAAGTTTTCCTCTCTTTTAGGTGTTGCACCCTAATATAGCACACTATCACGAATCTTTTCAATCCCTCCCTTAATTACTTCTAGTCCATCTTTCACAATTAGATTCAAAATATGCGCACAACAATGTATATGAAACAAATGACCCTGAGATATTAATTTATCAAGTTACAACTTGTCTAACAATAATTGCGCTAAAGCATCATTAGGAACAATTATCTAAAGTGATTGTGGATAATTTTGTATCAATATTCTAATTCATCAAACAATCAATCAATGCTTCACATAACACATCACTTATGTGTGGGCAAGAGACATAAACAAACCTAAATAACAATAAAATTTAAAGTAAATTAATTTATATTTTCATCTAATTTCTAAAATATAATTAATAAAATTTTACATATAAAACTAATATGTGTACCTCAATATTCGACTTTATGTCCACGAGCTATCAATAAAGTGAGTTGTAATAGCCATGTATCCCTTCTTCTGATTGGAAGTCTACATGTCAGTTGTGATTGCAACTCTACCTTTAGTTTTCTCCAACATCTTCATTGTCTTTGCCTTTTCAAGGTCATAAATCTTCAAGATGTCACTTTTGACAGTGTTGTGAGAATGAATTTTGAATAGAGGTTGAAGAGAATTAGAATATCTTTTGAATCCTATATGCTAACTATACTAAGAGGATATTCATGCATAATGATCATCTTAGCTAGTTTTGTCCTTGAAGTTCTTTGATCAAATATGCCAGCTTTCAACTCTTACCCATTCCCTTTGCGAAATTGTTAGTAAGAACTATTTGTCACAAGTCCTTCACTCTGTTTCTCTTACATTTATCCAGATGACAATGCAAATGTTTTGTCCTATTCCTTGTGTTTCCTCCTAGCAATTTTGAGCAATAATTACATTTAGCTTTCCATTCTCCATGAACTTGAAGCCTAATAAAATGTTGTCACACTACACTTCTTAGTTTTGAATCTCCTTCTACATCTACCACTTGTGTCTCCTCTCTTAATTCACTCGCTTGTGTTGTTGGTGTAGAAGTATCACTCGCTACACTTAGTTCATTGCTACTAGCCATTGAACATTTATTTGAAGTAGCTTCCATTTCAAATGTCATTGAAACTATAAAAAAAAAGTACTATTAGTATAATGAATTACAAATAAGGAATAAATTGAAGACTTGAAGCTATTTTTTTTTTGGTCCAAGAATAATGAAAATAATATGTGATGTGTAACTAAAAATCTAATAACTTTCAAGGTTAGAAGTGTTGCATCTAAGAGTGAACAACTAAGAAAAAGAAAATTTAAACCTAAAATAGTGATAAAGAAAAAAAAGATAAATGAAAAAAATTGTCATACTCCCAGCCGTGATGCAGAACCAACTGATTTCTCTTTCTAAAACAAAATCAAAGGAAGAATAATATGCCAAAATAGATTATTCCATAGGTTGGACCAAACTTTATTTATAATAATGATATAACCAATCAAAGACACTTATACCATTTACTTGGGATTACTAACCAAGATAAAATATTTTTGAAGTTGTTGAGGATGTGATGTCTCAGAGAAGTATAGAGGTTTACTAGTCAAACTAGATTTTGAGCCTTAATAAGGCTAAATTGGGGTCTTCAAAATAATATCAACAATTGAATCAATTTTTTGGTTATAGGTGAATAAACTAGATCAATAAGTGTGTGCCTCTGCAATGTGCTTGATTTGTGTCAAAGAAAACAAAAAACTAGTTTAGAGGATATATGGGAATACATACAAGAGGATCCATTGACACCTCTACTGCATACTTTTAACAATATAAGATTTGAAAAAAGATAGTTAGTAAAGGGAGTTTTAGCAAAGATATGAACCTCTTCTATCAAAGTAATGTGGTATTCATTTGCTGTGACTGGATGATATAGTCATCTAATAATATCTTCAGACAATCCTAAAGAGTAATTGTCAAGCTTAGAATTTTAGCATGTATTGTAAAGTATTTCATTTTAACATGCTGCAAAATTTGCAGTGACATGTTAAATAACTCCACATATGAAACAATAATGCTGAGACATCTAAAAGCAATAATACAAGAAACAATAGAACATACCTAGAAATGATTTGCTTCATCAAATGGAAAATACAAATTTGCATAAAATTGTAAGGTTTCAAAAAATAATAGATAAGCAGGCCTCAAAGCCTTTAGATTTCCCATATTGCGTTCACATTTCACTACCAAGCTACCAAACAAATGTAGTTTCTTTTGCTAAACAGCTGAAGTAACAATTTGAATGGCATTAGTGTTTGAAAGGCATAAAGACAAGTGAATTAGGTATCTCCAACCACTAAGTAATGGTCTAATGGTAAGGGGTGTGAGTGCTTTAGCAAGTGGTAAGAGGTTCAAGCCTATCTTCTAAACAGTAATTAAGGCAAGTAATTTATATTTGAGACATGAATTCCTTTCCTAAATATCAAAGTTGATAAAAGTATGTTTTTATATATATAGACAACCATATAGACTACCTAAAAGTTGAAGGACTAGCAAGAGTACCTTTTGCAAGGTTGTTTGATTGAACAAAGAGATGGAGTGATGGAGATGTGGGGTGCTTGGGTTCAAATTAGGCATCACAAGGAAGACTATGCCTAAAAGACTATGCTTATAATTGAATTCCATTCCATATCTAATTTTTGCAAGAGCTAAAGAGAACCCAAATCCTCATGAGTTAAACTTTATAGGGAAAACTACTAGATAGAGATACTTCAACAAGAATGTGACATACATTGTCTGTAGAGAACGGGGGTAATTATGACTTATGAGCAAATGAATCCTAGCACTGTAGTCTACAGAGGCAAATACATTGTCTTAACTTAGTCTCAGGACAACAGTTCATACTTCTCAGTAATGTTGGGCTACATGCAAATTACACACATATATTTACAGGTTATAGGGTATACTTGGTCAAAGAATTTACAGAGTCTATAGCATATGAAAATCTATTTCCATAGGCAAAAACTTAGGTGTATCTCATCATTGAACAAAATTATAGGTAACCATCTCAAAATGCTCAATACAATTCATGCTCGAAGGTAATGCTACAAGCTTAACGTCACAAAATCTAGGCATCGACCCATCCTTAGTTGAGATACCCTTCTCAATAAACAAAATGGTTTGGATTGGTGCAAAGATATCAACAGTAAACATGGATTAAATATAAAAAAAAATACAAAACGTGAAAACGCTTATGAAGAATCAGTACACAGAGAGGGAGAGAGCTTGGAGGAAGATGCCATACCTAACCAGTATGTAGTACACCGAGGGTTAGGAACCATTGCTTCAGCACGATGAAAGAGAGAACTTGAGAGAGGGAGTACACAGATAAAGAAATGTCGACAGAGACAATTTAGGTCTTAGGTCTCAAGGTCAATGAAGATAGAAAATAAACTCGTCTGAAATAATTAGAGAATTATGACACAAAAAATTATGCCTATAATATCAATACGAAGTTGTTTACAAATAAATAACTTAGAGACAAAATTTTGACATGAAAAAATCCATCTCTGAAACATATTTTCATTGGGATGAATTTTCAGTCTCAAAAATCTGTCTCTAACATTAAAAAAAATTAAATTGAGATTAAAAAAATGTTTTGAAATAGAATTTGATGCAAATTTACCGTGCTAAATATCCGTCTCAAATATTTACCAATCAGAGACGGATTTGAACGTTGCAATTTTGTGTCTAATTATTGAATTCTTAAAAAAATGATTAAAAAAATTAAAAAGGAAATTCCATTAAAGACGAAAAATTTTCATTCCAAAATATGTCTTTGATTATCTCTATTCCAAATTCAAATTAAGGACGAATTTACAACATACCAGGGATGAAATTTGAAACGAAAATAATTCCATCTATGATTTATTTTTTTCTCATAGTGCATTTCCATGCTATCAAGGTAACACGCACAATTTTTTCTTTTATTGAACGATTCTTTATCATTGGTAATATATTTCCTTACTGGTACATATACATACAAGGCAAGCAACAGCATATACATATTTACAAAATCCATGAATATTACACCATGATTGGATGACTTGTAAGGCCCAACATCGAAAGCCAGCCGCAAAAATGAGGACTAGGGTTTGGGGGGCTCTAATATCATATAACAAAACATCCTTGTATCACTCTTTTTTTTTCAAAAAAAAAAAGAATTTGAGATAAAAATTTTGTATCCACCATAATTCAAATTAAATCATAGAAGATGAATTTTGTATCCACCATAATTCAAATTAAATTTTGTGTGAGAATGTATTTCATTGCTAGAAAGAAAATTAAAAGAAGAAGGAAATAAAAAAGTGAAAGATGAGTTTTGACACAAAAAATTCATATAAAAAATGAGATTAAAAAACGATATGTAAATTAATTTAAAATTTCTAGACAAAAGTCGATACCGAAATTTTTTGACACCAACTATTTTTTGCCTCAAATTTTGGTTGGAATGTTTTACTTTTTATACATTTTACGGCAGATTTGAGATGAAATTTTTTTAAACTTTTTTCCTCAAATTAACTATTTTTTTTTTGTAATGTGATGTTTAGATTTGACGGGATTTATGTATGTTTCAAACAGATGAGATAATAGTATAATTTGACATCTGTCTAGAAAGAAGAGTACAATAATTTCCTCTGCATTATAAAATAATATGACAAAATATAAAGAAGACTGAAAATCTAGTTGGACAGTTGACATACTGATCTTATTAAATTCTATACCAAAAATTGCAGCTTACAATTAAGAGGGCCGTCAATGTCAACCCATATAAGTCGTGCATCATACATAGTCTCCATCTAATTCCTACGTTATATTACAGCAACATCAATATATAACCGACCATTAATTAAACAGGACAAAATTAAATTTGATTGTGCTTTTAGTTGCATCTTTTATTAATTCAGCGAAGTAACTAGAGAAATAGATTTTTATATATAGTAATGTGGCATGATATAACCTAACATGTGAATCAGTAGTTCAGAGTATCGTTCCACTCCGTTTTCTACTCCTATAGTATTAAATAATTTAGTGTTATTTTTATTTATATTTTGTCACATTATAAATTTTTATAAAATCAATAGAATCTAATTTTATATTATGGTTGAGTTGGATCTTAAATTTTAGATTGAAAATCACTTACTAGTCAAAATATAAATGAAAATAGTACTAAATTCTTGAGTACTATTCGAGTATGGTAAATATTTATGTCCTCTTGAAGACATCCGATAAAATAAGTTTAGAGTATTTCTAGTTTTAAAATTGATAAAATAAACTATACAAACTTTTAATTAAAAAGATTTACATACATTTTAACCTAAAAACAATTGTAGAGTTATAAAATGGGCCAAACCAGCCCACTCCAACTTAAGCCCTTTACCGGGCCAAGTGAACATGAGTTAGACTGAACGAGCCTTCTATGATTCATATCTTATAAATCTTCACTCACCCTACCTTATCAAGTGCACGTGTTGTTGGGCTGGGCCAATCTATGAGTCCATTTTAAATAGTAGAAACTAGATATTAGAACTATTAAATTTCAAAAAATTGAACAAAACTTTTAAAAATGTATATTAAACTTTAAAATAGGCTCATTTTTCTTTTCTAAAAATGTATTTTTAATTATTTTGAATGATAAGAACTGGGCATTGGATATGAAATTTCAAAAAATTAGACTCAATTTCTAAAATATTAGAATAAAGCTTAAAAATAAATAATAAAAAATAAAAAGGTCAAAAAGTCAGTCCACTCCAATCCACCTACCTCTAAGAGTTTTAATGAGTCGCGTTAAAAGTTTTTATTCAAAATAGACAATTATATTATTAGCACACTACATCTTATTTGCGGGGCTAGAATGGGTTAGCTCATCAGACTAAACACATTTTGACAGTGATAAACAATTGTTACAAAAGCAAAATTTAGAAGTACAATATCATTATTCAGTTTTTAATTTGTACCATTTCAAACGTATTTTGTGAAAAAAAAAGTTGTTATTGAAAATAAAAAAAATAATTAGTAGGATTTATGAATTGTGTTTTCTTAATAGCAAAATGTTATTGATAAGATGTTTTTCATAACAATTTTGAAAATTTATATGAATATATATAATGACAAAATAGACTTCATATGTACATGCTTAAAAAAGCTTTTCCTGATAAATTGAGAAATTTCTATCATCCATAGCCAATGATGATTTGATAAAAAATTGAAGCTAATTATTTTAAAAAAATTATAAATTTATTAAATGATAAGTCTTTTTAATCATAAATTTTAATAGGCGTGATAACTTTAAAAAGCATAATGAGGAATGTTTCTCAACAGCAGTGGTCCTCAAAAGAAACATTATATATAAAAATAAAAATACCAAAAAGAAAGGGTAAGTCACTAATTTATTCTTAAAAAAGAGATATTTTAATTTGGTCTTTAAAGTATTATTCTTATCAATTTAGTCTTTAAAAAGTTTTTATTTATCTCAATTTTGTTCTTTTGATTATCAAATTGATTTCGGACAATAAAAAATTTGTTATTTGGTAATGATAGATTTTACAATATTAAATTAAAGCAAATACAATTTACTAGGACCTAAATTGAGATCCAAATTTTGTTTTTAAAAATGAAAAAAAAACTTATTTGGTTAATTTTTTGAAAGATTAATTTTAAAAATACTTTTTGAAAGTGTTGTTTTCAAAACAAAAAAATGAAAACAATTTTTATGTGTTTTCAAAAACAATTATCTTGAAAACAGGGTCAAAAATGCAGTGGCATAATTGTAATTATCCAGGTTCCAATAATGGCATTTATGTAATAAGCTTTGGTGCAAAAAGGAAATTAGCGGCAATTTTAAAATCCAAAAAACTCTTTACATCAGTTTTAACTGTTGTTAAATGTAATAATTTTTCTACGTTTCTAATCTCTCTTAAAAACTGGTATTTTTTTATCTTAATTTGTGACACTATCATTTTTAATATCTATCTTTTTCATATATATAAATATGTTGATTAAGTTATGTCAATCCATTTTATTTTATAAAAAATATAAATAATAATAATAATAAGTTATGTCAATCCATTTTATTGTGTAAAGACGTTTTTAATAATTTATATAGTTAGATAATAGATTTAACTAATCTATTAAAATATAGCTTAGGCTATATTTTTCGCTAGTATTTTTTCATTTTATTTTAAAATATTATTATTAATTATTTCTTTGTATTAAATTTATATAGCATTACATAAAAAATTTGTATCAAATGATTTTTAAATTTTCTTTTTCAAAAATAAATATTCCAAAGGCATTTTTTTGTTTTTCTGAAGTTTTAAAATTGTTTTCGAAACAATTTATCCAAATAAATTTTTTATTTTCAAAATTAATTTTTAAAACAATTTTACAAAACTTATTTTCAAAATAAAAAACAAAAACACATCTAAACATGTCTTAAATTTTTTGAAAACTAAACTAAAATAACTGTTACCTATGAGGACTAAATCAATAAGTTACACTGATAAATTGTTATGGAAATTTTGGGCAAAATACTGCAGGAATAATAATTGGGATATTAAAAACAAAATCAAAGGAAGGCATAAAAACAAGGTTCTTGCCCACCAGAAAGAGACTGGTCAACTTTAATTTGATCAGTTCTTCAAGAAATCAACTACTCCAACTAACAATATTCAATTATATATATATATATATTTATTTATTTATTTATTTATTTATTTATTTATTTCCCCAATATTCAATTGTCTTAGGTATGTTTTCCTCATGTCATCCTTTCTTTTAATACACTAGTCTAGTATCTTTTTTTTTTTTTGGTTACCGTCATGCTAGATTAGTAGGGTTATCCAATCGAGGTGCTCACATGATATGAGGTCTCGTTAAGCACCTTGATCGAATGATCTGTAGGGCTCAACACAATAATGAGCGGAGCACTCTTTTTCTAGCATTGTAATTTTTTTATCTTATTATTATTTTTAATTTATTATATGACAAAAAAAATATAAATTAAGCTGACTTTCATAAATACTCAATTTCTTTACAAAATATTTATCAGGAATTGCTATATTTGCTTACTCTAGCAAAATTATTGGGTAAATCTATTTTAATATTTCATTTACCTTGTCAATTGTTACTCTGTATGAAAAATATTAATAAACTGGGTAATTATTCTTTACGTCTTTATAATTTTATTTAATTTTTAATTAAACTGTTATAGTTTAAGAATTTATTAGTAATCTCTTACAATTTCAAAACATTTTAATGTATTACATGCTATTAAACTTTTTCCTACATCATGCTAAATTTTATTAATGTAACTAGTTATGTACTATTTGACATTCTGAATGTATATGATTCAAACTAACTCATCTAATTTATTGAACATGATTCATGTCACAAATCATATATATGAGTTAATTTTACTTTATTATTTACTTTTACTTTTGTTTTTGCTTATAAGTCATATATATTTAGAGGGTTGATATACACTTAATTTGTTTAGTAATAGGGACTAAACAAAAATTCATAAAAGTTTAGTAATAAAAAATTTATAAAATCATAAGGACTCAAATATAAATTTTCAAACTATGAATTAGTCCAAATTAAAAATTAAGTATATAAACCAAAAAACAATTTGACCAATAAAATCTTATTAAGAAATTTTTTTGATAATCTAAATTAAATATGCATTTAATTCATCCAAATTAAATGAATATTGTAAAGAGTCAAGAAAATGTTATCATATATAAAAATGTCATTGGCTTGTACCACCTAATATGCCAAGAAAGAACTGAGATGCAATTTCTTATTATTATAAGATTCTTTAATTAGAATATGATAAGAGTATAATTTTTTAATCAAGTTACAATAAGTATATGATATTTAAAAAATAATTTTATATTTTTTACAACTTATAATTGTATGTGAGTCTTTTAAAATTTTTTACATGTATTCTATTTTAGTTGAAAATTTTACTAATAAAGATATAAAAATTTGTCTCCTTGTGGGCTAATACAGCTACGAAAGCTTTGAGAAATTTTCCATCTTGTCTATATGCTCGCCTCATAAGGACAGTAAAAAACATATAGTCAAAACAAGGAAAGGTTGTTTCCATTAAGAAACCCCATTATTATTTGGTCAATGACAAGATTTGCTGCGACTCTTTGTTGGGAATTAATTGTTTAATGAAAACAAACGAGTGGTGGTGGTTAACTTGTGTTTGTTAGAAAAATTAAGTCAAATAATTCAGAAATTATAACTATCTTCAAATGCAGAATTATAACACAAATAGAACAATTATGTTCTAATCATAATTATATAGTGTGTTAATATTAATAAGCAATAAGAACACAATAATAATACAGAATAAGAGCATACATTGATTCGTCGTAATTCAGAAATCAAATTATAAGTAAGCTATTCTAATAGAGTATAAAAAGTTCTCTCACACTTTTTTTTTTGTCTGATGGAATAATGACTATACACATTGTCTTACAAAAAGTAAGCTTTTTATATAACTCAGGAAACTACTACTTAGTTCATCATATCTATGGATCGATTCATGGATTGACCTTTTTATAATAACATATCATTATTGTTATTATTTAGAGTCGGACATCTACACACTAAATATTACACTGATACTTCAGACCAATTTATAAAATATATCAAATAGGTCTCTCAATTCAAATTTATGAAGAGCGTATATAATATTTAATATGTCTATCCACAAAAATAATTGTCAATATTTTAAATATTATTTATAAAATAATTAATATATATATATATAAATATAAATGTATACAAAATAAATAATGCTAGCAGTCTGATGTGCTCTTTCATTAATTGTCTTTGCTTGTATTTTTCTTTTTTCTTTTCTTTTTGGTAGAAGATGAAAGTAGATTTAAAAAAAAAGTGTCAATTTCAGAGGAGTGGCTTCATAAGGCCAGAATTACACGAAAACACCCACAAAAGTAAGCGTGAATGGAAGGATAGCATAGAAGTTCTGATAAGTAGTACTGAAAATAAGAAAATAAAATTTCAGTTCCGATTATGGCATTAAGCCTAATGTCGTTGGCGTAACATTTTATTTTATACATGTTAGTACTTATTAATTCACTTTAACTTTTTTACGTAGGATTAAAATTGATAATGACCAAAATAATAATTATTTCACTTTATATATGATTATTTTACTTTGTATTATATCTTTTTTTTGTCATATTAATTTTAATCTCATGTGACAAAGCAATAGGGAATCAGTAGATGTTGATATATGCAAGATAAAATATTATATTAACGCTTGCTATTAAATTTTAGACGACATTTGATTCAAGAATATAATTAAAATTAATTGAAAACATATAAGTTATAATTGACATACAATAAAATTTTAAATTATAATTAAAATATGAGTTAAAATTTAGGATATGAAATAATAGCTTTGGCTCGTCTAAAATGCAGCAAGTAAAAAAAAAATTTAAAACCATGAATCATGCAAAGTTGAATTATAAAAATAATAGAAAATTTGAAGATTTCATATAAATTTTGTGCTGGAGACAGTTGTTAATATATAGATGGGCTCGATCCAATGGGTTAACCCACCTCAACCTTGCAAATGAAATGTAATAGGTTAATAATTTAATAGTCCTTTTTAAAAAAAAATTTTTAGTCCAACTTATCTAAACTTTTGGAGTTTAGGTAAATTGAATGTGGACTAATTCTTGTAGGCTTTTAAATTTTTTTATTTATTATATTTTAAATTTATAGTTTTGATATTTAATTTTTATCATTCAAAATAATTAAAATTATATATTTAAAAAGAAAAATTGACTGTTTTAACAGCCTTGACAGCCCAATTAATACGTGGAGTAAAAAGAGATAGAATGAGAGACCCCACAGTTTTGTTTTATGGAAAGTTGAAACCGACCAACGGAAAATGGTTTTGCAATAAAAGCAGAGTGGCAGTGGCAGGCCATCCAACTCCCTCCCCTTCCTTGTCGTTTGGTCACTCCATCTAACCCCATCGAATTATAGTCATCTATTTATTCTGATTTCTTGTCTTAATTTAATTCTTAAACATTCTATTTCTTTTAATTTTATCCTTTTGTCCTCCGAAGTAATGTTTTGACAATAAAAATATAATATTTAACAACGATAAATTTTATATTTTAAAAACGGAAAGAATAAAATTACGACCAATGAACTTTTTTAGTGATTAAATTAATATTCTTGAGCTTATAAGATATAATTGAGAAAGTTATAATTTTTAAGAATTAAATTAGTAATTTAATTAATTAAAAATAAATACTCTTATAAAATTTAATTTATTTATAAATAATTCCTATTAGAGACAAAAATTAATTTTCCATCTTTTATATTTAATTAAATAAGTCAATTTGATTATTTTTATAAAAAACGAAAAAAAAAAGATATATTTCATTAAAAAAAATATATCTTATTGGTATGATAGCTGTAAAATAATTAGGGGCTTGCTATATTGATTTTGATAAAGTTTAGAGTGGATATGTGAGTTAGTATAGTTGGGAAAATAGAGGAAATTTTATTTTCTAAAATATAAAAATTTGAGTAACTTAATTTTTAATTTTGAAAGATAACAAATATTTATACGTAATTCATAAATTTAAATTATCAATAAAAACTGAAGTTTGCACATATAATTATTTAAAAAATAATTAATGTAAATTAAAACTAAACAAAATTCAACTTAAAACAAAAAGATTAAAAAAAAACTGGTGGATTTTCTTGGTACAATATAGTAAGAAACAATTTAGAATTGCACGAAAACTATGCCTTACTTTATATTTCATTTTTTTAAATTAAGCATAAAAGAAATAAAAGGTCCATTTCATTCACTCAATCAGCTTTCCCAAATCTGTTTATGTCCTTGATATTTGAAAAGAAATGGATATATTATATTATTTAGTCCTAGATAGCATTCATTTATCTTTGAAGTATATGTTATTTATGAAAATTTATTTTGTAAATGCTAATAATAGTACTTCTAGAGTCCACATTTTGACTACCGTTCATTAGCGTTTAATTAAAATAATTTTGTTGTAGAGATGCGTTTTCTTTCATTTTGGATTATAATGATGGATAAAAAATAAAAACGGCTCACGAGTTAAATTATTGCAAGTTTGATTTTAAATTAGATTATTGATTTGGTCTTTAAAAAATTATAAATTATAAATTTAGTTATGAAAAAATAATTGTTTTTAATTTAAATTATTGATTTGGTCTGTGTTTGTAAAAAAGACTTTAACAATAAATTTAAAATTCAACAACAATAAATTTTGTAATTTAATAAAAAATTAAATTAAAATAAATATAATATTTCAAAAATTAAATTAAAATATTTGATCTTTTAAAAATTAAATTAAAAAATATAATTTTTGATTGACTAAATTAGCAATTCACTATTTTTTAAAAATAGATTGACAGTTTGATGTTTATAAATTTTCAAGAAAATTCAATGTTATAAAATAAAAACTTAATATTCAATGTATATTGTATAAGAATTGGCCTAAATTAGAGTACCTAAAATTGAGGGGCACATCGGTCAATTGAACAAATACCTCATTTAAAAACCAATGTTTTCTTTCCTTTTCCCATGCCTATCTTGACCTTCCCTTGCAGCCATTCTCTCTCTTCTTCAAACTATTCCGCTTCGATGTTCAGACGTCTATAAAAGGAAAACTATATGCGAGATAGCGTTTGTAGACAGAACGAAGAAGAAAAAAAAAATAAAAACAGTCAGAGTGAAGAGAGAGAAAGAGAGGAATGGCTTCGGCGAAACCGAAACGAGACTTCCCGGCGATAACGAAATGCAACGGCAAGACGACGACGTCGTACGAGTCCATCGCCGCCGACCTCGACGGCACTCTTCTGATCTCCAGGAGCTCTTTCCCTTACTTCATGCTTGTGGCCATCGAAGCCGGTAGCCTCCTCAGAGGACTCATCCTCCTCCTGTCACTTCCGCTCGTCATCATCGCCTACCTCTTCGTCTCGGAAGCCATTGGTATTCAAATCCTCATCTTCATCTCCTTCGCCGGAGTCAAAGTCCGCGACATCGAACTCGCTTCGCGTGCCGTGCTCCCGCGGTATACTTGTGAATTCTGATTTACTCTGTTTCGAAGTTGGCATTGATTGCGGCTCTGTTTTTTTCATATGAATATATGTATGTGTCGTGCTCTGAACTGGAAGCGTGGCTTCTGTTGTACAGGTTTTACGCTGCGGATGTGAGATCGGAGAGTTACGAGGTGTTTAATCGGTGCAAGAGGAAGGTGGTGGTGACGGCGAATCCGACGGTGATGGTGGAGCCGTTCGTGAAGGATTTTCTCGGCGGGGACAAGGTGCTGGGGACAGAGATCGAGGTGAATCCGAAGACGAAGAAGGCTACGGGGTTCGTAAAGAATCCTGGTGTGCTGGTGGGAAAGCTGAAGCGGCTAGCGATCTTGAAAGAGTTCGGTGACGAGTCGCCTGATATCGGGATCGGAGACCGCGAATCGGACCGCGATTTTATGGCTATTTGCAAGGTTTGTCTTCTAGTTCTAACTCATCTTACTTTTTTGGGGCTGAACCGGCTTAAGATTTGTCTAAATTATTTTGTAATAATTACACACTAATTTTAGAGTTATCCGAGGACTAAAGAAATTGAGTTTTGAATAGATTTATTGATTGCCTGATGCTTTTAAAATAATATAATCTCCTACTTAATATTACCGGATAATTGTCGTAATTAGGTTACTTTTAACATGGACTAATGATTATATCATTATATAGGATAAATTATGACAATTCAAAAGCTGATTAGAAATTTTCCGAGATGATATTCAGGCTCTTTTAAAGAAAAAATAATAATAATAAATTTTCTACAGTAGCTTTCTTCGTGAAAGATTGAAAGTATACTTGTTAAGCAACTTTGCTTTTGTCTAATCAATTAGTACTTAAAATGAGCTTGTGAAGGAAGCTATGTCATTTGAAAATCATAAAGGCTACTTCCAAGGCAATTATTTTAGTATTTAAAATTTTACATATATTACATTTTGTCTAGTCTATTAATATTATTTAACCATGAAATGAATCAGTACAAATTCAATGATCAATTAGATAGTATATATATATATATATATATATAGAATTTACTCAATAATGAACATTGGGTAATTGGAATGACTTTCTCTTCACGCTTTAATGTTCACCAATTATATGTCCGTTGCGTCCCCGTGGTTAGTATGATCGATGGCGTAGTCGCTTAGTTTAATACAGACAAATTAACTATGCTTGTCCATTTGTTTCTGTTGTAAAAAGAATGATGATTTTTCTAGTTCTCTTTAAACGCCATTGTTGTTATAATATTTATGTTACTATAAACCAATTATTGTTCTTCCATATGATCAACTGGCATGCGGTGTAATTCTATAGTTTCAATTAAATGTATATGAAAATATTGATCATGAAAGCTCCATTTGATTTTTTTTACCAAATAAAGGCCCTAATTGGTTCATCATTTTGTCACTATTTTGTTGCTGATCATATTCACACTTTGCTTAACCTTTGGTTCAGTGAATCATAGACATCTGATAAGCAGCATTATTTCCCCCTCCCAATTAGCGTGTCCGAGGGGCATGCATCAGCAATCAGTGTTAACTTGTAGAGATGAGTATGAAAATTTTCCTTTTCATTGTCCCTAGAAGAATTGTAGCCCTGATCTGAACTCGGTGGGACCCAGTATCTTAACCATCCCCAACTAACAGCCAGCTTAGACATTAAGTGGTCCACTCACAAATAAAAGCATTCTAATTAATGTAGACATCGGTTGGTGACCTCCCCGCCCAAAAGAATGCTCTCCCTGCAGATTTCTTACTTCAAAGTTGAAACTGACACGAGCCAAGACTTTCCAATCCTAATTGCAAATTAACAATAGGAAAACAGGACATGCTTGATCAATAAGTTTTTCCCCATTTTGGGGTAATTTGATGCAATCTTTATCTGAATATTACTTCCTATAATATATAACATGACTAAATTAATAACTTCACGTCTTCACAGCATCCATAATTTCGGTTTCATTTAATTAGCCTTTATATCTTACCCATGCCATCATACTCTGAATATAATTTTCACAATTCGCCACATAATATAATCTCCGTTACGCACTTGTTATGCATCAAATAATGAATGCTCTTATTTCGAGAGTTCTAAGTAGACAATTATTTTTTTTAATATATACTTTTCGTTAACTGTGTTTACGTTCTTTCCTTTACTCATTTCACTTATTTAGTGTGTTTGGATTGAAGGAAAAAAACTTAATTTTGAATCAATTTAATTTTTTGATTAAAATTAAAAATTTTATATGATAGTGATTTATGTTTGGAAATTTTTATATAAAAAATAATTTTAAAAAAATTGATGTTATTTGAATATTGTTTTTCAGAATCACTTCTAGAT
The DNA here is from genome assembly GCA_037074585.1 of Biancaea sappan. Classification (NCBI taxonomy): domain Eukaryota; kingdom Viridiplantae; phylum Streptophyta; class Magnoliopsida; order Fabales; family Fabaceae; genus Biancaea; species Biancaea sappan. The sequence goes on along the minus strand of CM073499.1, from coordinate 25,958,814 downwards.
ATGGAGTAAAGATATGAATTTTATGTTACTTTGTATCATTTAACCATATTATTTAATTTCACAACAATATAACATATTAGTGAACTTTTGCGTAGCTGTCTTCTGGTTAACTGTATTTATGCTCTTTCAAATAGTACCTACTTAAACTCCATGAGTGGACTTTTGCGTAGCTATCTTTCTAGTATTAAAAAAATTGATCTAATTGATTTTAATTTATTGATACGAATTTATTAGTACAACTAATATAATTGTTACATTCGTATTACAATTTGAAGTATTGTTGTGTTTACTTTTTTGAATTGAAATTAGATATATATAACTAACAAGTGTATTTTCTATTTTGAATAGTAGTGCTTCATTCTGACTTCATTTTTTGTTTTTCAAGAGAAGAAATACTCTTTAGTGCTGCTCTAATCTGTCTGTGTATCATCATGGTCAATACAGGAGGGCTACATGGTGCCACCCAGCAAAACAGCAAGACCAGTCCCAATGGACCAGCTCAAGAGCCGCATCATCTTTCACGACGGTCGGCTCGTGCAGCGCCCCAACCCGCTGAATGCCATCATCATCTACCTCTGGCTCCCCTTCGGCTTCATCCTTTCCATCATCCGCGTCTACTTCAACCTTCCTCTTCCCGAACGCATCGTCCGCTACACCTACGAACTCCTCGGCATCAGGCTCGTCATCCGCGGCAACCGCCCTCCTCCGCCGTCCCCTGGCACCCCCGGCAACCTCTACGTCTGCAACCACCGCACCGCCCTCGACCCCATTGTCATCGCCATCGCTCTCGGCCGCAAAGTCTCCTGCGTCACCTACAGCGTCAGCAAGCTCTCCAGGTTCCTGTCTCCAATCCCTGCCATCGCCCTGACCCGCGACCGTGCCGCCGACGCCGCCCGCATCACGGAGCTCCTCCAGAAGGGCGACCTCGTGGTGTGCCCCGAGGGGACAACGTGCCGCGAGCCCTTCTTGTTGCGATTCTCTGCTCTGTTCGCAGAGATGAGCGATAGGATCGTGCCCGTGGCCGTCGATTGCAAGCAGAGCATGTTCTTTGGGACCACCGTGCGTGGGGTCAAGTTCTGGGACCCTTACTTCTTCTTCATGAACCCCAGGCCCACCTACGAGGTCACCTTCCTTGATCGGCTGCCGGAGGATATGACGTGTAAGGCCGGTGGGAAGTCGTCGATCGAGGTGGCCAATCACGTGCAGAAGGTGCTGGGTGATGTGCTTAGGTTCGAGCGCACTGGTTTGACCAGGAAGGATAAGTACTTGTTGCTCGGAGGGAACGATGGGAAGGTGGAGTCTATGTACAACGCCAAGAAGTGACAGTGACAAATCCACGAAGGGTCTTTCTTTTGGAGGTATGTAATAAGGGTATTGCGCTCATTTCAGTTTGATATAGAAAGGAATTAATCACTCAGCCATTGGTGCTTTTGGTGAACCTATATTGGGAAGGATCTTATAACTATTAAATACTGGATTGATGATTGAGATGTTTCAAATGTTGATGTAAACTTCTTAGACGTGTTTTTTTTTTTTCGTCTTTTTGGGGATTATCTTTGATTTGCTGGCGTTGGTAGTGCTCTAATACTTGATTTGGTGATGAAAGAAGCTGTATGTTATATGTTGTTGTGCCTCAGACTCAGTTCTACAAAATTTTATTATGTTCCTTTTTTTTTTTTGGTGTGCTTCTGATATTTCAGCGGTAAACTTTTTAATTAAATGCACACTACCAATTTTTTACTTAGAATATTAATTTGTGTCTGAAGTAAGATTTGAGTTTAAATTCCAAAATAGAGTCAAAATTAACTAATGAAAATTTAAGTATATTAAGTTAATATAGGATAATATGTCCTTAGTTTCATCTAAGAAAATTTAGATTTGGACAAAAATGGATACCACTTTCAAGCATAATACTATAAAATTAAAAAAATAATCAATATTTTTAACAATAACAATAATACATTTTGGGGACACTTTTCATTGTTCCCCCTTATTTTTCCGCCCAAACTTCTTCTCTTTTTTATTTTATATATATATATATATATATATATATTTAAAAAATTTGGATTGATAATAATTAATTTGACAACAGGACATATATTTAATTTTTAAGACATTTTTATCTAATTTCTTCTTGCATCTTTAATTTTCATTATACATTTCTTTGATCATTTTTCATTTGATGGATTAATTTGACGCAATGTTTGGAGTTGGCTAAACTAAATTAATTTGACATAACGTCTATTTTTTAAAACACTAATTCAACTTAAATTCAATCATGGAATCTTGTAGAACATTAATTTCAATCATGGAATCTTGTAGAACATTAATTTCTTGACTTTCGAAAATTCATTCATATGATAATTAATTTCTTCTATACATTGAATCTCTTAGAACATTGATTTCATGATTTTCAGACATTAATTCATATAAAAAATTAATTTCAAACTTGATATTTCTTTTTTTAAAAAATTAATTCCAACGTGTGATTTGTAATATTTCTTCTTTTGAACATTTTAATAGTATAGTTGCCTTTTGACAACTTTTGCATCCTCAGTGAAGAGCGCCATAATTTCCTTAAACTATAAATTCGTATTGTTAAATTACAAATCATATTGTTAAATTATAACATGTCAAAAACCATTAGGCAAAATAGTATTTTGATTCCTTATCTTTATTTTAGGTTTCAAATTGGTCCACTATCTTTTAAAAGTTTCACATTAGTTCTCTATCTTTCTAAGTCGTTTTACTTTGGTCCTTTGCCGTCAAACCGTTAACTCACCTAATAAAAATGACATGTCACACACTATGTGAATGATGCCTGGATTAAAGATATGTGTAAAAATAGTATTTTGGTCCCTTATCTTTATTTTAGGTTTCATTTTAGTCATCTATATATCTTTCAAAATTTTCATTTTGGTCCTCAAGTGGTTCTACTTTGTATCATCAAATCTGTTAACTTCTCTAACAAAAATTACACATCATCCACCACATGAGTGTTGACTGGATTAATGACCCCATGTGTAAAATAAAAATCCCCAAATTGTCCTTGTCATCCCTCACCTAAATTCCCAAATATTTGTGCCCTAATTCCCAAGTGCTTGTTGGCCTTAATTTCCATTAAAAGGAGAAGGCGTGATGCGGAGGCTATTTCCGATCTATACCTCTAGCTCCCTTGTATGTTGTCTCCCCCCTCCTTTGTACATATCCTCCTCGTTCTTTGAAGGCTTCGAAGCATATTTTGTTTACTAGTAATTTTTATTTCTTTTTCTTGTTTGTCTATTTCATGTGAAGTTGCATCAATTTCAGTTTCCATCCTCAATCCATGAATCATATTCTAGACAATAATTAGTTAGAGAACTCCATGGTATGTTGGTCTTCCTTAGTTGCTTTCATCATTTGCCCTAGGTAAAACGCAGAACAAAGGGGGAGCAAATAATATGGGCAACTTGGAAATTTTGATTTCACACATGAGCTCATTAGTCCAGGTATCACCCATGTAACAGATGACGTGTAATTTTCGTTAGGCAAATTAATGGTTCTGATGGTGGAGGACTAAAGTAGAACTGCTTTGAAATATAGAAGACTAAAATATAACTTTTGAACGATAGAGGACCAAAATAAAACATAAAATAAAGATAAGGGACCAAAATTCAATTTTTATACATATGCCATTGATCCAGTTATCATCTACATGGCGTGTGACGTGACATTTTCATTAGATAAGTTAACAACTTTAACGTTAGAGTAAGGGTGTTCAAAAACCAAAGCAAATCGGTTAAGCTGAACCAAACCAACCAAAACAAAAAAAAAGAGATTCAAATCAATTTTTAAAATATAAATTTTAATTAATTTAGTTCGGTTGTCAATTTGATTTGGTTAAAACTGAATTAAACTAACTTTATATAAAAAAAGATTATATTATATTATATATATAATATTGTATTTATATATTGTTATGTCAACAAAATTATTATTATATATATATTAATTAATTTAGTCCATTTCTTTTATATTTATATATATTTATTTGAAATTAAAAATCACATATTATTGCAAAACAAAATCATCTAAAACCAAACCAAACTGCCTAAATATTAAAATTGAATAGGTTCATAATTTTATAAAATCGATGAACTCAGTTCAATTTGGTTTAGCTAAGGTTTAAAACCGAATCGAACCTAGTTTATGAATACCCCTGCATTAGAGAATCGAAGCAGAACAATTTTGAAAGATAGAGAACTAAAATAAAACTTTAGATAGAGGGCCAATTTTAGATCTAAAAAAAAGATATGAGGCAAAAATACTATTTTTGCCAAGTCATTATTACTAGGATTTGCTTGAGCTGTCCATGTAAAGCAGGAGCACCACATTAGGCCTGGGAGGGCCGGATCAAGATCCCATGCTCTTTGGTAGGAGAAGAGTAGGGTGCTCTTCCATTTGAACTGTAGCCAAAACTTTTAGCAACGATTTAAATATTGTTGCTAAAAGTTTTAAACTGTGGTTTTTTCTACACTTTAGTAATGGTTTAGTCACAGTTTAAAACTTTTAGCAACGGTTTAAATCATTGTTAAAAATTTTGGTAACGTTTAAGAGCACCCTACTCTTTTCCCATCAAAGAGCAGGGGATCCTGATCTAGGAGGGGCACTACATTTTAGTAAGAGATAACTAGAGTCTCTGGGCCATTTTGTTAATCCATAAATTATAATGTCATTTAGACCATGTTTCATGGACCCATTCAAGAACTCATGAAAGTTCTATATCTATATGATTCTTGAGAATGCCGCGTTAAGGGTTGAGTCCGGACTCATGCTATGATTAAAATTTTTAGTAACGGCTTTAATCGTGGCTAAATTAGTCACGATTAGAACCATTGCTAAAAGTATTGAAGAAAATGTTTTTCCCAATACTTTAAGCCACGGTTTTAACCGTTGTTAAAGGTTTTAACCGTTGCTAAAGGTTTTAACCGTTGCTAAAGGTTTTAACCACGATTTACAAGCACGGGAGCTAGAGTCCTTAAGGGTTCCATAGAGCAATGGGGTTCTCACCCTCAATGTTCCAAAGAATCCCTTGAAATCTAATGTAGTAAATTCATCGTAGACTATAGACTGCCATTATCCAAAACTACATCTTGTTCCTAAATCTTCATTGGGTGACTCTATTATAGTAGTCAATGTTTTAAAAATTGGATTTGTCATTGAACTGATAGAGACATTAATTTAAAATTCAATTGTTGAAACATGGTTAAACCGATCAATTTTAAAATATTAAAAAAGATATATAATTAAAGATTATATATATAAATTTTATATTAATATAATAATAATTAATTAATATTTATTTTTAATATTTTATATATTTATATTAAAAATTAAATTTAAAAAGACAAGTGAAAAGGCGTACCACCCACAATATTTGTTTCCTTTCTAATGCATAATAAATTGTAGGCTTCAGAAGCATCATTACCTATATCTTCCCCCCTTCTCTTTTTGTTTCATTTCCAAATGCATCTCTCTTCTTATCTAGATTTTTAATATCACATATCAGTGTATCACTATCACTGGCTCGAGATCTTGATCTTCTTCTTCTTCTTCTTCCCACCTTTTCAAATACTTTTTTTTTCCACTGACTCATCTTCATCATCAACAAGTGCTTAGTTTCGTCGTCGCCATCTGGATCTGGATTTGGGAGTCTTTGGCAACGACTACACCTCCCCCTCCTCCTTTTTCTTCTTCTTCTTCTTCAACGAGATGACAATAGCCACCCAGTAGCAGAGCAGAACTGAAGTCCACGAATACTTTTTTTTTTAAATGATGTTGTTTTGACTTATAGTGCAAAAAATTTAAAAAAATAAAATAAAACCAGTAGAACCGATTAACCGTCTACAGTGGCGTATCCAGGACCCTCGGTCAGGGGGGGCAAATTTTATTTCCAAAATATTGCAAGAGCTAAAATGAAAAAAGAAGTTTAAAATTTTGGGACCAAAATATAAATTTTCAAAATATTGTACTAAAACTGTAATTTTAGCCAAAAAGTCAGGGGTTAAAGTGAAAAAAGTTTAAAATTTGGAGCTAAAATATAAATTTTTAAAATATTGTACATAAAACTGTAATTATAACTAAGGGGTCAAAATGAAAAAAATTTTAAAATCTAAGGTCAAAATATAAATTTACAAAATATTATACCTACTTTTATAATTTTAATCAAAATTTCAGGGGGTGCAAGTACACCCCCTGAAGACAATGTGGCTCCGCCACTGACCGTCTAGTTCTACTTTTTACCTGTTCAAAAGTCAATCCAAACTAGATTATGAATTGGTCTCTGGTCTAATATGTCTGGTCTGATTTTTAATCAATGAGTTTTACTATTTCCTACTCTCTTATAGCCTTCTATTTAAAATTTCATTTTTGAGGGAGCAACTGCGTAAGACGACGAATTAAATTTCAACCTACCTTCGTTATTATTTGGTTGAGTTGGTCATCAACTAGAAGATTAAATTATCCTTAAACAACTTTGACATACAATCCTAATTGGCTGTTCACATGAAGCACCTTATCCTTCGGCTTTCATCATCTTTTATTTTTCTTTATAATTCTCTACACCTCACAATTTGTAACAAACCTATCCACTCTTTTATTACATTCATCATCATTTATTTTACTCCCCCTCCCTTAAAAACATCCAAAACCTATCAATGAAACCCCACCTCTTCAACACTTAATTTAATCAGTAAAACTTTTGCGTTAGAACCGGATTAGATTGGTTAGTTTGACTGAGATCTGGATCTGATTCAGTTGATCTAAAAAACTAACTAACCAAAAAATCAGTTAAAAATTAGTTAAATTGATTAAAAAAAAAGGTAGTTGAATCGATTTTTGTAAAAAAAAATCACAATTTACAAATACAATTATTTTTATACTACGGGACTTAGCAAACTTTTTTTTTATCATGTTATATATTTTTTCTTCTTAATTTTTTATAAGAACAAGAAAAATAATAGAAGAACAATCTCTCTCTCTCTCTCTCTCTCTCTCACACACACACACATATATATATATATATATAATATGCAATTACTAAGATTAAGTATAAAAAAAAATATTAATTTCTCATATTATATATTTTTAATATATAAAATTAAAAATATATAAATTTAATATTATTAATTCGATTATAATCTAACTAATAAACATTGAATCAATATCTTTTTTAATGACTAGTTTAATTTTAAAATATTGCATTAGATAAATTAATAACTCAGAATTATTATTTAATGTTTAATAATAAGAAGATATTTTAGGTGGGGAAAAATGTTTAGCTGAAAGACAAAACACACTTTTAACGTAATACCAGGAGCCATGTGTCAGGAGCAGAATATTCCACGCATCAATTTACGAAAAACCATGAATTTTTAAGAAAAAACATGGATTAAAAGAACATTTCAGACCTTTTTTTTAATAATATTTAATAATAAAGTTTGCACTTTTCGGCGGTCACAATCCGGACGCCAAACTATGTTCGGGGAAAAAATAGGCTTTCATTAAAAGGGCCCAAGTTTCTTTTATTTCTTTTTCCAAATCCCCGTTGTACTCCTCAATTTACATTATTTTACAATTTTACCACCCTCACACACGGATTTAGATTCTTTGCATTACTAAAAATAATGCAGAGTGCAATACCAATTTTACTAACAGTTTCTTTTGTTGTTAAAAGTTTCAGCAACAAAAAATTTGGTTACTGGACTTTTAACAATATAAAAAACTGTTGCTAAAAATTCAGACAGAAAAAAGCAAGACAAAAAACCCAAATCTCTCACACACACCCTATATGAGTATTGGACCAAGGTTCTCTGCTATATTAAAAGTATAACAAAGTACAATATTACTTTTTGTAACAATTTTTTTTATTGCTAAAAGTTTTATCAATAAAAAAATATTTTGTTACTAAAAGTCCAGATAAAAAGAAAAAAAGAAACATAGACACACCAAATCCATGAGAGTATGGGCTATGATATCCATTGGGAGGCACAATATACGGCTATTCAATTATTTGATTTTTTTAATATTTAAATTTAAATATTTAATACTAGTATTCTATTTAAATTTAAATTTTTTCAGTAATTTTAAATTTATCAAATTTATCTTATATAAATATGTTATGTAAATAATATGTTATAATTTATATATTAAAATTTTATAATTTATAATATATATTTATATATTATATAAATAATTATAAAAATATTAAATATTTTATTTTCCCATTTATTTTATGAAAATATAAAATTTTGAATGTCAATATTTTAAGTTGTTTAATATTTATCAAATAATTATTTTTTTAATATCTATTTATATCAAATATCTATCAAATTTCGGATTTTTTCCTATCGAATATTACAATATCTGAAATATCCAAATTTATTGCAATATTTAGTATCCATATATTCGTCGTCTAAAGGAAGGGGCGTGTGAGTAAATTCGCCCTCTATGGTCAAAGTGGCATTTCCTGGCGCGGATGACGTGCCACGTGTAACGCTCTCAACCCTCCTTTCGCTAGTGGAATTTTTTTTTTATTTTGAAGTGACGAAAGAAAAATGAAAACTCACACAAAATGAACGAAAATTCATATACAGAAAAACTGAAAAAAAAAAAAGGAAAATTTCGGAAGCCGAAACAAAGGAGAACCACTCTGCTCTTCGTTGCGTTGCGTTGCTTTGCTTATCCTCTTCACTGAGACTTAAGAGGGAGCGAGAGATAGAGAGAGATTTCCAGAGACGACGTCGTCTTGTGGAAATTGAGCTCTAGTCTTCAGCTTTGAGATGGTTTAAGGCCCTTCCGCTATCACTTCTTGCTGTCATAGCTCCTCAGCACCAATGGCTTTGGGTGGTTTGATTTCCAACCGCAACTTCGGTTCTTTCATCGGCTCAGGTTTGCTTCCTCCAGCTTAATTTTGAGTTTATTATTCTACTTTTTTTGGTTCAAAATTTGTGTGGATGCCTGCATTTTACGAATTATCTATTATAAGTGCTGAAATAATTCTCATCAATGCTTGTAGTTTTATTCCTTTTGCTTTGCAACTCACTTTTTAATTTGAGTTTGCTTCTGCGTCTTCCTCTTTTCCTTTTTATTTTCGAAATTTTGGGTGGAAACCTGCAACCTACGGATTATCTTCTTTTTGAGTTGGAATAATTGCCAGGAATGCATGTAAATTAATTTTGATTCGTTTTTGTAAGTGCATGTAATTTCTGATTCATCTTTTGGTTCAGCTCAGATTTCTTTAGTACGGAGTTCAGTCTACAGGGTTACTTTTCGAATATTTTGATATGCTTTTCAATGAAAAGTAAGATATAAATTAATCGATTCATGTCGTTCCTCGTGATTTTATTGGTTAAAGAATTGTAGACATACATATTTTGTATGTTGACATATAGAAGCCTTTAAGTTCAGCAGCACTGGAAGGACATAAATTGTATTGGAATTTATGGGGATTCAAGTTAAATTGGATTCTGTATAGATTAGCTTTTTTTACGTGTGGTCCTCTTGAAACTCTATAAAAGTTTGGATTATGAATAAATTTATCATTATAGTGAGGATAAATTTGATTGTATGGAATTGTCAGGAAATGTATTTCGATCAGGAAAGGATCTATCACTTCAAAGAGGGGGCCTTTCGGGTGTTTCTGTTGCACTATACAGCGGTCGGATTGCAAAAGATCCTCTATCAAGATGCAAACACGGTTTATGTTTATATTCGAATGCCCCTTCCAATGAAAGAGTTTCAAAACCAGTACGGACAATTCAAGGAGAAGAGGAGCACTGTTCTCCAGTATTATGGCAATCCATTCGCTCCATGAACTTCAAACTAAAGGCTGGCAGAAGATGGCAGTGCTACCTTTCTTCTGACCCCTCCAGCAGCAGACATACTGAGCATACAGAAGATGGACTGGGTTCAAGTAAGAGGAAGCAACCACAACCTAAGATTGGTAAGGCCAATAAGACCCGTATTTGTTACAAGTCTGAGGAGTATGACATTATAGAAACCAAGGCGGATTGTCTGCCATCAACTGATGGGACAGGTGAAGCAATTCTACTGGAAGGAAACGCACAAGTATCTCCCTGGTGGCAGCAGTTTCCTAAACGCTGGGTTATTGTACTGCTATGTTTTGCAGCATTTCTGCTGTGTAACATGGACCGTGTAAGTACTATTATGTTATTTACATGTTCATGTTATCATGTTTCCCATGTCCTAAATTTCTAAATAGGTATATTCCTTGTAAACATTTCATTGGTTGTTGCTGCAAGGTCTCTGCTTACTTTAATACGATCTTCATATTAGTAGACTAGTTTTCTTTTATTATCAACAAACTAACATGGAAATATAAAATCTTATCACCTTCTATAGCTGGAGATGATTTTTGGAAACAAAATACGTCTCAAGAGATTGAATTAATGCTTCCATTATTCTTCTATTTGTTGTAAGTTATAATGCTCCCCCCCCCCCTCAAAAAAAAAAAAAAGAAAACAAACAAAAACACACCACGACAACAACAACAAAGCCTTATTCCACTAGATAAGTTTGGCTATATGAATCGCACGACGTCATTGAGATATATAAATGATTAACTCTTTAGATATCTCATTCATCAAAATATCTCGTTCAATAACTTCTCCAAGTGTCTTTCTTGATCTTCCTTGGTCTTTTTTCACAAGACTCCATACCATCTGCTCAACCCTTCTTATTGGTGCCTCCAACTGTCTTCTTTGAATATGACCATACACTTTGAACAATTTTCTACCATTTTCTTCTCAATAGGTGCCACTCCAATTCTACTTCGTATACAATCATTACGGATCATATCTCGTATTGTATGACCACACATCCATCTCAACATTCTCATCTCTGCTATCCCAATTTTGTGTTCTTATTGTCGCTTTACTGCCCAACATTCACTTCCATATAATAGTACCGGTTTTATAGCCGTACTATAAAACTTCCATTTAAGCTTATTAGGTACTTTGCGATCACAAATAACTCTTGATACTTTTCTCCATTTCACCCACCCAGCTTGTATCCTATGTGTAACATCCCCATTAATTTTACCATCATATTGTATAACTGATCCCAGAAGATACCTAAACTTTGACACATGTGGTATAACCTGGTCTATAATTTTAACCTCCAACTTATTTCTAGCTTGCCGCTTATTAAACTTGCAATACATATATTCTGTCTTACTGCTGCTCAGACGAAAATCCTTCGATTCCGAAGTACACTTCCATAACTCGAGTTTAGAGTTAATCTCTTCCCGTGACTCTACCATGAGTACGATACCATCCGCAAAAAAATGCATTTAGGGATTTCTTCTTGAATGTGTTCTGTCATAATGTCTAAAACCAGAGAAAACAAATAAAGACTTAAAGATGATCCCTGATGCAGGTCAATCTTAATGGAAAAGTCTTTAGTCTCCTCTCTAGACGTTCTCACACTAGTTGTTGTCCCTTCATACATATCTTTTATAGCTCTAATATAAGCAACACGAACACCTTTCTTTTTCATGGCTTTTCACCAAACTTCTCTTGGTACTCTATCATAAGCTTTTTTTAGATTAATAAAAACTATATGTAAGTCTTTTTGTTTACTCCGATACTTTTTCATCAACCCCTTTAGTAGATAACTAACTTCCATAGTAGACCTCTCTAGCATAAAACCAAATTGATTCTCAAAAATACCTGTCTCAATTCTTAGCCTACGTTCGATCACTCTTCCCCAACACACACACACACACAAAAAAATTATGTTAAGCAATTAATATTTAATTGAGAGTTTTCTCTAGACTCTAGACTTCCAATATTCTGTTTATACAAGTATTAATTACTAATGTTCCTTTCTGATATGCTTTATATGTTTATTATAGGTTAACATGAGCATAGCAATACTTCCAATGTCACAAGAGTTCAACTGGAACAGTGCAACAGTTGGCCTAATCCAGTCCTCTTTTTTCTGGGGCTATCTACTTACTCAGGTGGGACTGATAGATAACCAAAATGTTTTATCCTAACAAGAAAATTGTTCCATATGCTAATCTCTTAGCGAGTATTCAATTATTGCTGCTTGTTAAAAGTGCTGCCATGACATCTTCTGTTCCTGAAAGAACATACACTAACATCATTGTTTTGATCTTCAAATCATATGCATGGTTCTTCATTTTATCTATCAAATTATTATTGCAATACTGTCAAACTGACTATCCTGTGACTTGTGTTCGATTTAGATCCTTGGAGGCATATGGGCAGACAAACTTGGAGGGAAGTTGGTACTAGGATTTGGAGTTGTCTGGTGGTCAATTGCAACAGTTTTGACACCTATTGCCGCAGGAATTGGGCTTCCTTGTTTGCTTATTATGCGTGCCTTCATGGGAATCGGTGAGGTTGGTCCATTCTATTGTTATTCTACTTTTTCTTAAGCTTCATTAACTCGAACCTTATTTCTATATTTAAGTTCATATGGCCGTTTATTCAGCATTCTTTTGTTGTACAACTTCAGTTTCCAGTTTTACTGGGATTTTAGGCAGACGGAGTTCTTTCTAAATTTTAGCTACATGAGAAAGAAGAAAAACTAACCTGAAGGCATCCTCCCCCCTGCCCCTTAACCAGTCAGGGATATAAAGAAGATGCTTAGTTGAGACTAGGAAGACAAATATTCCTTTCTTTTAAAAAGAAAAATAAAATAGAAGTTAGTTGTATCAAATTATACAATCAAATGCAGCATTTACACATGAATCACATGACTTTTCACCCTAGAATTTTGGAACTAAATTTTGTTAACTCTTTTTTTTTTTAGGGTGTTGCCATGCCTGCTATGAATAATTTACTTTCCAAGTGGATTCCAGTATCAGAGAGAAGCAGATCTCTTGCCCTAGTATATAGTGGGATGTACCTTGGTTCTGTCGTAGGCTTGGCTTTCTCACCTATCCTAATCCAGAAATTTGGGTGGCCATCAGTGTTTTACTCATTTGGCTCCTTTGGAAGTATCTGGTTTGCCTTATGGTTGAGAAAAGTAAGTCAGCATATTTCATCTGATTTCTCCTTATTTACATGTCTTTTTCTGATTGGAAAAATGTTTGTACTTTCAAGAGAATAAGCTTGTTCTCCCTCCCAACTATATGAAATATACTTTCATGTTATGTGTTGATCTAATACGGAACAGTCTTATGAAGTGTTGCTTAACATATGACTTCAATATCATTGCCGTGGAAGCTTATTTTGAAGGATCAGCGATTCATTACTTCATTGATTCAAAATAGAAGTAAATCAGCCATCTTGCACAATACTTGTGGTTTATTTTGATGGCAATACCTTAATGTTGACAAGGGCATTTATGGTTGTAAAAGGCACTGCATTCTTCCTTTCTACCTAGTTGACTCAAATATTTTTTCCCTACTGTTGATTTCTTTGCAGGCATATAGCTCACCCAAAGAAGACCCAGATCTTGGGGAGGAGGAGAAAAGGCTTATACTTGGGGGCAGCATATCGAAAGAACCCGTGTCAGTTATTCCTTGGAAATTAATTTTATCAAAACCACCTGTTTGGGCTCTAATAATCTCCCACTTTTGCCATAACTGGGGGACATTTATTCTATTAACTTGGATGCCTACGTACTATAATCAGGTACTTCCTCTTTTTTTTTTTTTTCTATTAAGATAAAGTGTTCTTAATTGTCTATATAGTATACAAGTTTCAATACCTAAAGAATTGATCATTAATAGAGTTCAATGGTGTCGTGCGATCCATGTAGCCGACCCCACCTAGTGGGATAAGGCTTTGTTGTTGTTGTAGTAGTATACAAGTTCCCTACTTCCGATTTCTATAATATCTTTTATCTTTACAAGGAACTCATAGCATTAAGTACAATACCTTTTCTCACTGTTTTAAATAATTTGTACTGGAATTGGCTTCATAATTTATCTCAAGATTCACATGTTGGATGTTCATGGGTTGTCTTGCAATTTTCTGTTATCAAGACATCTTACCATTTGCTCTCAGCTTATTAAAGCTTAGCAGACATCTGTTTATATTTTCTTGATAACTTTTCTGAATATAGAAGGTAAATTTGCCTTCATCCTAAATACCAGTTTCATATAAAATAAACAAAGGAATGGTAGAATTTTATTGTTAATAACCCACTTTGATTTCTAGTTTGATGTAAATGAAACACTGACAGAGAAAGAGAAATTTATTACAATATTTAGTCCGTTGAATGAACAAACTAATGGGCCATTTTTCTCAGGTCTTGAAGTTCAACCTCACTGAATCTGGGCTCTTGTGTGTCCTTCCTTGGTTAACCATGGCTGCCTTTGCAAATATTGGGGGCTGGATTGCTGACACACTTGTGAGCAAAGGCCTTTCCATAACAGCTGTTCGGAAGGCAAGATTATGACTGCTCTTGTAACTTTTTTCATGCCTTATTAACTGCTGTTCCATAAAATGTATTTATTAGAAGTATAACTTATAGTATCACCTTTTTCTAGATAACAATTTTCAAACTACTTAATGTGGAAGTATATGTTCATCAGTAAAATGAATGCTCTAATTGGAATTCTTTTATGGCAAATAAAAATCAACAGGCTTTTTTTTCATTGCTCAGCAGAATAAAATTTTTCTAGTTGAATTTTCTAAGCACTTTGAGGTGAAGGGAAGTTCGTCTTGATCCAAACATTTGAGATTAAATGGCAGTAGAAACACAGTGTTTTTTGTCATTCTCTTGCACCTTTCAAAATGATTAATCTCCTAATCTTTTCTATTTTTTGCAGATCATGCAATCAATTGGGTTTTTAGGACCTGCCTTTTTTCTTACTCAGCTGAGCCATGTCAGAACACCTGCTCTAGCAGTACTATGCATGGCATGCAGCCAGGTTTGAATTTGATCAGTATATAATTTTGAATTGTTTTTAATGCTCTAGTAAAGTCTTATGTTAATTGTGAAGCAAAAATGCCTATAAAATATACTTGCATAGGTTTTAGACCATAATGTTTTTGTTTTCTTTACAGGGATCTGATGCATTCTCACAATCTGGCCTGTATTCGAATCACCAAGACATTGGGCCACGCTATGCTGTGAGTTATTGCTGTCTTAATTTATTTGTACCAGAACCATTAAACTGCTAAATGTGATCTTGAAGGTTTTCACTGCTGATAGAAGAAGTTAATATTAACATACTAGTTGACCATGGTAACAATCCTTGCTTGAGATGTCTTTGACACTGATCTTGAGCGCTGATGCAGAGTTGTTTTACTAATAAAATTACCAGGAAAAGTGTCAAAATCACTTCCGTTTATAATCTGCTGCACCTACAGCTTCAGCTTGTAATAATTTAATGCTTATTGCAGGGTTTCATAAGTTCCATAAGCTTGTTAACTGTCATTATCAGAAGATATTAAGATCTCTCATTCATTCTACGTGTAGGTAGAAGTTTAAGGTTATTGAAGGCCGGAGTATTTCATTTACTTTTCCTATGTATAATTCTCTAACCAATGTTTTTCATTATACAAGTATGTTTATTATTGGTTCTCCCTTGGAGTAAATAAAGTTCTAAGAAAAGTGTTTTCCGTCATGGAGTCTATTCCTTTTATAGCTTTCCTTTAAGATTATGGGAATGCTTATTAGTTTCTATTACAGGGAGTCTTGCTGGGACTCTCAAACACCGCAGGAGTGCTTGCTGGTGTCTTTGGTACAGCTGCAACTGGATACATACTCCAAAGAGGTTAGACAAAATTCTCCATTTTTTTGTTTTTGGAGTTCGCCTTCTATTCTATTCTATTCAATCTCATCTTGATCTTCAATTCACTTATAATTTCTGTTCCTTCAGGTTCTTGGGATGATGTATTTAAGGTTGCTGTTGCATTGTACATAATTGGCACATTGGTCTGGAATATCTTTTCAACTGGTGAGAAAGTCCTGGACTAAAGGATGCGGTGACATAAAGGGATATAGTCATAGAAAACTTCAACAGATGGAGTTAATATCAAATGACCAAATATGTCAGCTACTTCGAAGACTAAAACCCTGCCAAAAGAACAAAAGAGATACCAGAGAAGTTTTTGACCTAATAGCGAGGCCTTTATATTATCCACAAAAATCTTGGATCTACACGGCACCTTTTGCAAATGCCTTGTCCCATGATCTTAAATGCTTTCAGTATAGATGATTGGCGGGTAATTTCCACGCATAAGCTTTTTTAAGCATACTTTATGGTTAAAATACATGTTATTCAAGTAACTCTCATCATACCTAGCTGAAAAATAGATTAAGCTTTCATTCTGATTAAATGTCTCTAACCAATGGCATTGTTAAAGTTTATTTTTGCCATTGATTCAATCTATTGCATATGTTCCATTTTTTTTTTCATATTGCCATATTGGTGGATCCAAGAATTTTCCTTTTGCTCCTAACCCAAACTGCAGAAAATGAAGTTGGCTTAGGCTATAATGTTCACTTTGGGAGGATCAGATATAAACTGGAATTGTTTCTGCACTAGGAAGAAAGAAAATAATACTACAGTCTACAGTAGGCTTGGCAAAAGCTGGAAAATCTATTGAGTTCAAAAACCTGTCAGGAATTTGGAAGTCGTAATTTTTGGAATGAAGCATTCGAATAAGCAGCTCCAATACAGTGGTTAGGAGCTTTGAAATAGTGAGACTCAAGTGAGCAAGCAAAGTCGGCTGCTTGAATTTAACAAATATGGGAAGTCTTGAAGAAAGACGTTTGTCAAAGGGTACAGAGTAAACTGCTGAATAGTTCATCAGTAACTATTATTCACATCTGATATATGTACAAGAGACTAAAAAACTAATAACACCTACGTGGCAGTTATACACACGTGGCACTCCAACTAATCACAACTAATCAGAATAACAACCAGTTAACTGTACAAAACTATAACTAGAACTGACCAACTGTCACTAATAACAAACAGTATATTAATAATAAATTAATAACTTAAATAATTCTACAAGGTTGGTCTTATTTTTTGAAATAAAAATTCATATTTTGATTTACGTGATCCAGTAAGTCTCACTCACTTGTGTTCAAGGATCTAGTGCCTAGTCTTATGGAAATATAAACTTTTGAAATAATATCCAACGAGGCTGTAGCGCTTCTGTTGAGATGAAAATTTGTAAAAATTTGAATTGTTCTTTGTGAGGGAAAGACGAACAATACAGATTAATTTTTTTGTAATCTATCTCTCAAGTATTAAGCATCACCCAGAAGACATGAGATAAACACTGCAGTTTTGTGCAAATTCAGCGTATTTGGGCTTGCTATGTTTATCAGATATGATTAAGGGAGGCTTCACCATATAAAGTGAAATTTTTTGTAGTGTGAACACCCTCTTGCCCGCATAGGAAGCTTCTGTGTGTAGGTGGGTATTTGTACCGTTGGATCTAGTACATCCAACGGTCTAACTTTTTACAAGGAGGGAAGCCGCTCTCAATTTTTTGTGAATGTTATTTAAGAAAAATCAAACAAATGTTTATTTAAACCGTGAGAAGTCCCACCATTAAACTTTCAAATACGGTCAGTGATTATTTATGCAGCCAATCTAAATTGAAGCATATGCCTTAACGGCTGGATTGCCCTCATGTCATGTGACCATGCATGCTCCGAAAAGTCTCGTAGAAACTGCTCCACGTGACGACTATCTCAACACTCTGATCAATAATTTATAACTATAACTAAATTCTTAGCTATACTTTGTTTATTTATATATATTTTTTTAAAAAAAGTAGTCCAAGTTACTAATAAATAAACGTATAAAATTAAATATGTTTTTCTTAAGTTAAACTCCTGGCATACTTATGTACCATACATACCTACATATTTATTCATGATGATAAATTGTGTAGTTTATACTTTATAATCTCTTCCATCACATATCAAACCAAAAAGACTCTTTTCCTGAATCTCTCCCTTTTCTTTTCGAATACTTGCCAACACTCCTCCTCAAGTCCCCATTATGCTTCTTGACCTTAATCCCATATTTCATGAACAACGTCATTGATATCTTTTGCTCAAAACCTTATGTATTACACACACGTTTATTCATGATAAACTAGTTAACAATCGCTCCCATTACATATCAAAGCACAAGACTCTTTCCCATGAATCTCTCCCTCCTTTTCTTTTTGAATACTTGCCAAAACTCCCCTCAAGTCTCTATTGTGCACCTTGACCTTAAGCCCATCTTTCATGAACAACGTCATTGATATCTTCTGCTCAACCTGGTGGCCGGACACCACCGTAAGCCGGTGCCGGATAAGTACCGCGGCCGCAATTGACTTCATTTGTAGGTACGCCAAATCCTTCCCCAAGCATATCCTTGGACCAGCATTGAACGCAACAAACTTGAAAGAATCATGCATTATGAATTTTGTACCATCTGATGAAAGCCACCTCTCAGGGCGGAATTCCCTGCAATCCTCACCCCACGTGGACCTCATCCGCCCGGCCGAATATATCGAATACGTCACCGATGATCCTGCAGGGACAAACGTGCCGTCCGGTAGCACGTCATCGGCCACCACATGCTTTGAATCCTCCGGCACTGAGGGGTAAAGACGTAGAGTCTCAGACAATGCTGCTTTGAGATATATCAACCGGTCAACTTCCTCAAATCCCAACTGCTCATCCAACCATTCTGCCACGTCATCGCCACGTGTCTCCATCAGGACGTTGCATATTTCACGTAGGATTTTCTCTTCCACTCTGGGGTTCTGAATCACCAACCAGAAGAACCAACTCAATGCAACCGATGATGTGTCACGTCCAGCTAGGATGAAGTTCAATGCCACGTGTCGGAGGAACTTGTCTGAGTGGCATTCTTTTTTCTTCATAAACCTTGACAGCAAATCATCGTGTGGGTTCCCATCCTTTTGCTGACTCATCAACTCGAGCTTACGTTTGTTAATCACACCGGATAAAAACTCCTCAATTTGCGTAAGGCTTTGGCTCAAGCTGATTTCCATTCGGAAGCGAAGCCATTTTTTGAGCTTCCACAACACCTCTGGTAAAATAAATCGCTGGAGTGACGCTTCGGTGGCTCGGTCGAAAGCAGACGCGAAGCCGTTCTCAGGGAAGCCCGGCGCGCAAGTTTGGGGGTCCTTTCCGAAAGCCAAGCCGCAAATGTTGTCGAACGTGAGTCGTAGCATCAAGTCTTGCAAATCAATCGGCTCGGAATTCAGCTCTGCCGTCTTAAGAATCAAGCACAGCCGATCCTTGGTGGATCGGCTCACCCAGCGAGCCATGGCTTGGCGCAACGTCCTGGTGGTGAATTCCAGTGCGGCGGTCTTACGCTGGAACAGCCACGTGTTTCCATCAGAGTTGAAAATGCCATCTCCGAGCAGATCGTGAAACACGGCATGCCACGTGGGCCCCTTCGGGTAATTGTCGAATCGGGTCTTTAAGATGTGCTCCATGTTCCTCGGGTCGCACGTGACAGTCACGAGACCTTGCTTCTTCGCGAGGAAGGGAATTGCGCAGATGCAGGTCTGGTACGTGCCACCACACGCGCGGAGGTTGTCGCTGATCCAGTCATGCATGCGATCGCAGTTCTCAATCAAGCCAGGGAGGCTACCCAATAGGGGCCATACACGTGGACCCTTTAGTGACCGAGAGATGAAGGTGAACCATAGAAGGTAAGCCGTGATAGCCGTTAAAAGCAGCAAAGCCGTAGAAGTATCCATTTACTGCAAGGATCAAACCAATGTTCTCTTTTTCCGGAAAACTCAGAACTTTCCCGGGAAACAATCAGGGGTCTCAGGAAGTTCAGAATCTTGGGCAAATTTGAAGCAGACCCAGTTAGACTTCCTTGTAAGAAAATGAATCAATGATAAAAATCAAAGCTTCCTTTTGAACTGTCTTGTATGAGTATGATGAGCAAGACAACGTAGGAACAAATGATTAATCATCAATCAGAGAAAAGAAGGAATGATGGAGACTGAAGAAGGTAAAGAGGAAAGAAAGAACAGAAGAATGAGAGAAGCGATAGTACACTGAAGAGAATGATAGAGAAGAGAAGAGATTTATAGGTGAGAAGATGTTGTGAAGCACTTAATATGGCCAGACTGGTGTTTGACATATATAGGAACCACGTCTTTCTCCCTCATACTAAAAATCATAAGGTGCACCATTTTAAATGCTCTGAAGGGGTCGTTGCAGCATTTTAAAGTAAAAACACTTCTCTCACCTCTCACACTTAACACCAAAATCCCTTCATCCTTCTCCCATGTAGCTAGGACCTTTTTAAGTATGCTGTTCTTTTGTCATATAATGTATCCAATTTGATTCATAAATTTTGTGTGTGTGTGTGTGTGTTTTGTTTTTAACCCATTGGTCCTTTATTTATTTATTTATATGAATTTAGTATCTTCAAATTTATAATTTAATGCACAAGGTTAGGTATAGCGGAAAAAATTAGTCTCCTACAAGATAGCAAACCAAAGTTTAAATTCTCATTGGAAAAGTGCACAAATTTAGTGTCCAACACAGCCTCAAATAAAATTATCTCCAGCAGAAGATATTTGTAGGAAACAATATATATATATATATATATATATATATATATAATTTAACATAAAAATCCCTTCATGATCCATCCCATGTAAAATCTTTTCAAGTAGATTTTTTTTTCATAAATAAGTACAATTTGATATATACATACATAAAAAAAAAAAAAATATATATATATATATATATATAGAGAGAGAGAGAGAGAGAGAGGGAGAGCTTACAAATTAGTCTCTAAAAGACATTTTTTATTGTTTAATTCTTGAAATTTTAGTATAGAATGAGTTAGTCACTACAAATAACAAACTTAGTACAAATAAATTCTTTTGTAGGATTGAATTGTATATTTAATTATTTATGAGGATTGATGTTATTTGCCGAATTCATAACATTCAAGGACTAAGTTATATGAAATTAGACTTTCAAGTATGTACTAAACAATTGACTCATATTTCTCTTACATGGACTAAATTTTTAATATAGTCCATTTATAGCCATTTAGTCCTTAAATATTTTTTTACATGAATATTAGTATCTTAAAATTTATAATTTAATACATATTAGTTTTGTTTTCTTAGCCTAAATTGTATATTCACTAAACTTTAAGGGACTAATTTGTAAAAGAAATGAATTTAAGTACTAAACCTTAAGAAATTAAAGTGTATTTTTCAAAAGACCAAATTTATGTCTCTAGAGTTTCACGGAAAAAAAATTGTATGTTTATTAACTATTAATCTTAATTTAATTTAATTTATTTATTTTTAATACACTTGCTCTACGTTTAAAAAAAGAAAAGAAATATTTTCATTTGATCTCTCTCTATCTTTCTCTTACCCATAGTTTCATAGGAATTCCAAGAGAGTGTTGAGGGGGAAGCAATGAATGATGGGAAATTAATGTGATTAGTTGAAGAACATGTTGGTGAGGGAGAGAGAGAATCAAAAAGTGTTAAGATCCACTCACAGACAGTCTGTTTGTTTTGAGTAATGGGGTTGTTTTGTTTACGCACAAAAGAACAGTCAATGTGGATTCTGCATTGCATTAAATTAAACAAATTAGGGTTAGGGTTTTGCTTTTGCCAAGTTGGTTTTGGTTAGGTTTAGGTGAGCAATCCCTCGTAGCATTTATTTGTGTGTGGGTGAACTGTCTTCTTAATTACCTCTAAATTATCCATCCATGCATTCCTTGCAAGCTAGCTCTGTAAAAATTTAAGAAATTAAAAAACAAAACACAGTTCTAGGATTCTTCACGCTCAGAGAGTTGACCTTCCTGCTCATTAATGGCTTTTGAATGTAAGAGATGGAACATGAAAGAATTTATTGTGCCCCTCATACTCTGTGAATTGAAACCAAAGTCAAAGTTACGTTGAGAGGATTGATAACGCGGTTTCAATCAAGACAAAGAAGGAAAAATTTCGAGGTTTGAGTATCATGGAAAATTTTTGGGTTAATTACAGAAAAAGGTCTTTGTATTGGCCAATTTTCACATTAGTTCTATGTGGTCTAAAAAGTGTCAATCGAGTAGTTTATAGTTTATATTGTTAACACTTTGAAGCCATGTGATTTACGTTGTTAACACTTTGAAACCCTGTGATTTACTTCCGTTAAGTATATAACAGAAAAAGTCACATGAGGCAAACATGACACCCAAAAAACTCCTAACTTATCAACTTTGAATTCTTCTTTCAGTCTTTCCCTCCTTTCATGAATATATTGAAGCAAATTAGCACATCAATCTTATATATTTTATGTAAATAACCTCTAATTTGCTCATTTTGAATCATAAGTTTACATATTTTCTCATTTATCTGAACACTTGAATCAAACTAACACCTAAATTTTATTTATTTGATGTAAATAATCTCCAATTTACTCATTTTGAAACTTAATTTTAAAAATTTTCGTACGGTTTAGAAACACTTGAAGCAAATTAGCGCCTACGTCTTCCTTATTTGATGAAAATAACCCTTGATAGTTCAAATGGATAAATTATGAGTTTTTTTAGTCACTTGTGCCTACATAATTTTTCCATTAAAAACTTATACAGAAATAAATCACAGAATCTTAAAGTGTTAACAATGTAAATCATAAAAATATGGATAAAAGTAGTTCTGCATTCTTTAATACTACACAAACACCGAAAACGAAGTTTTGTTATTTAATGTGAAATTTGGCTGTATTCATTTTGCTTGACAGTTTTTTTTGGTGAAATAGCCTCTTTTTTTTTTTGCTTGACTTTCACCATTTGGGTTGCATGATTCTGACTAAAAGTGCCAATTGATATGTATTAATTTATAAAAAGACAATATTCTTAAAATATTTTATTCTATTGATTGAGAGAGTTTCATGGTTAGTTGTATCTGGAAACGGATTTTTTGCATGGTTTTAAAAGTCAACGTAGGATGTTTAGTTCATCTAAATTATTGATTTTTATAATCAATAGTTTAAATTTCAATATCTTATTTTATTTTTTTTTTATTTCTTTAAAAAACATAATAAAATCTGAACTGTTGATTATAAAAATTAATGACTCAGATGGGCCAAGCATCCTACTTAGCTTTCAAAGTCAAATAGAAAATCCGTTTTCAGCTGTATCCTGATTATTGTTTAGTAAAAAAATTTTAATTAATGTAATTCTTTAAGTTATTTGGCTTATGTCACTATCCAAAAAATCAGAAGCCTTAGCAAGTCTAAACATGAAAGAGGTAGGTTACCCTAATTATAATAAAATACAAGAAATTTTTTTTTTAAAAAAAGAAGGAAACTGTAGCCCAAGATTATGCAATAAATATATGTTAATAACAAATGCATTGAGAGCAACGAATATCTAAAAGTTTTAAAGACTTTTTATGAGATAATAAGATATGTTAAGAGCAAATAAGCACTTAAAAAGATTTAAAAAAAAGGACTTAATAGACTAAAATATGAGCTAATTAGATCTATACTTCCATTAAATCTAATTAAACACTCCTTAATCCAAGTTCTTTTAAGTCACATTAGTATACAATCTTTAGGCCCTATTTAGGTAAATAACTTATTTAAGTGCTTATATATAAGTTATTTATACAATTGAAGAGCTTATGATGAGAGTAAACTTCACATAAACTGTTTTTGGCTTTTTTTTCATAAACTATTCTAGAGAGTTTATGAAAATAAGCTGAAAACAGCTTATGGACATACCATAAGCTATTTCTATAAGCTCTCCCAAACATGTATATAAGCACTTATGCTATAAGATAAGTCAGATAAACTCAAAATAAGTTCTTCCAAATGTAACCTTATTGTATAATTTTGTAACATTATGAATATGAAATTCCTCATCGGAAGGGAAAGAAAGCATTTAAAGGCATTTAAACCAAAGTCTACATGACAAATCTAAATTAATTTATATATTAATATACCAATACTAAACATTAACATATAGAAATTATATTTTTGTCAAATTTATTTAAATTTAGACAAATGTGTTTGTTAAACTAACACATTTGTTGAGATGTGAACATGTCACGCCTTGGAATTCGAGCACATGAATAAAGCATAAATACTATGTAGTACTTCTATAGCAACCTAGAAATTCGTTGAACTAGTCCTAATATCTATAACTATGTAATTCTAATATTCATAAATATGTAAATTGTAAAATTTCTAAAGAAGGAGATTTACATTGATATCCAAGAAAGTTTAAACATCCATATTTGTTTCCATATCCCAAAACAACGAGAAATATAAATAATAGAGTACAACAAAAGTTCCATAAATACATTCGAGCTTAGCATGATCTACAGGACTACAAAGCATTTCCTAATTTTATACAAAATTTGGTTCCACGAACCCACCAATAAAAAATAGAGTATATCTTAAAAGGGCCACTAATCCTCCAGTAGGTACTTCTCCAACTAAACCATCATATCTGAAAAATAATAACTACAGATGATGTAAGTTCATCAAAACTCAGTAAACAAATGACTGTATAATTAAAATAACATATAACACAAGTACAAATACCATAATCACTACTATAATCAGAAATAATATGGCAAGCATGAATAGGCACAAAGAAATACACACACACAAAATGTATCATGTAACAACATCATGTTATCCTCCCGTGAGTCTACATCCTCACATATGTCACATTGAGTCATAACTCAATGAAAATATGTTAAGGGTCTACATTTCCTAGTCTTAAATTTCCCAATGTTCATCTACAAGTGTTTACTGACCCAAAGATTTACTACTTGATATTATGGTGGGTCTATGTTCCCACTCCCTCTCTCTTTCCCTTATGCAAGCCACACACACAATCACCACATAACACATTCAACAACCAAATACAACTCCAACCTTAACTCACAACATAATTCCCCATACACAAAATCAACCATCCTAGGTTTACTAACTGGTTAGCACGTGGGTCTACATTCTCACATAATGCGTTTTTCCACATGCAACCTATATAGATAATTACAATGCAACACATACAACAACCAATCCATAATTCCTAAATACAACTCATAATATAATCCCCCCAATTTCACAAGGAATTTTCTAGTTAACATCACTAACTAGGGAGTTTAATAAATTTAAGTCCAATTATGGTGTGAGTGAGATTTATATTGTACTTGGATTAATAAAACTCAACTAGCAAGGTCATCCAATCACCTTGATGTTGATTAGGATTTACTCGTGCAAATGGTGAAGAAATAGAGCCATGTAATCTCTCGAAAATACCTAAAGATAAATCCCAAAACCACTTAGTATAGAAATATCATTTTCCACATTCTGTCGTGCCTGGGCACCCCAGAATGTGACATCTACTCTACTTTTATAATTAAAAGGACCTTGTATTAAACTTTATAAGAAAATTTGAATGAATTTTTAAAATAAGATATGTAGTTTTCTTTAAAATACTAACTAGCAAAAATTTAGGGTAATTATGATGCATTCAAAACATCATATTTTTATGGTGAGCAGAGGTCTAGAGATTGACTAATAGCTTTGTGTCGATCAACTACTTGATTGTTGTTCTAATTTTCTAAATTTCCTGAAGGTATCAGTCGACTTTCTGTAATGTATTAGTTGACTATTAGTTCTGCAGTCTCATTGTTAAAATCATGAAACAAGATCCTTTCTTAGAGTTTCCTTGAAATTTCTAGATCTAAGACATATGTATGAATTCTAAACATAATTTAACATCTTATATATGCATATTTCTCTTTACATATCACAAAACACAACATATTAACTCAAGATTACATCTAGTCAAAGACTTATACTTCTAAACATATCAAATCGAGTTCCCACTTTCTCTTTTCCTTTCATCTCATCTTCATTTCCTGAAATGGTTAGTTATGACATAAAATATGATATATACATCCCAGTAGCTAGTATAATCATTTACAAAATGTTATAGCAACCATTTTAGACATAAAAGCAATTTAAATCTTTATAGCTACTTTCATAAATATGGAAGTGTCATAAGAACATGGCATTCTTACTTTGCCTTATAGTGCACCACAAATCTACCCATTTAATGAAGGTTTATAATGTACTACAAATCTATCCATTTCATAGGGGATTATTCTATCAACTCATAAAGGAAATGTTCCATCATAAAATTATGATATTCTCATCTATCATGATCATTTCCATGAGGCTAATATCAGACATAGTATTCTTGTTCTTCTTTATAATACACTACCAATCTACCCATCTTTTAAGGGTCTATAATGCATCACAAGTCAATCCATGTTGGGTTTATAATGCATTCTAAGTCTACCTATCTTAGGTTATACTATAGGGCTACCCTTCTTGGGTTGTACTATAAATCTACCCAACTTATAAGGGTTTGTATTCTATGAAGCACTCACTCATATCTCCATGGAAGATTCATCTTAAGCTATCAACCTATCATGAATTTATTATCACATCTTTCATAATTCATGATAAGAACATGAATCATCTTAGATTCATCATGAAATCATTCTTATGCCATGAATATGATTCATCATAGGTTCATCATAGGATCATACTCATGAAAGCATGTCATCATAGATTCTTTATATAACCATACTCACATCATGAATATAAATCATGATATAAGTTTATATCATCATAAAAATCTGGCATGATAAACATAAATCATAATAAAACATATAAATCATCATAAACAATTATTTTTAAGAAAAACTAACTATCTTGCATGTAGAAACAAGCTTAGAACCTGATTTCCTAGCTTTAATCTTCTTCTTCTTGCTTTTTTTTTTCTCGGTCTTCTACCTTTTCTCTCTCTTTCAGCTCCAGTTTCATTTTTTTTCTCTCTTTCTTCTATTTTCTCTTCCTCTTCTTATAGAATACACACATAGAGTCATATATAGACTCTTATGAAATTACTACTTTGCCCCTAACTTATTTATCATGTATTTTTGGTGGGTTGGGGCTATTTTGGTAATTTCTCAGCTAATTTTTATCAATTACACTGACTTAAACTTGTTATTTTGAGAGCCGACAGTTTACTGCTGTAAGCTTATCAATCGAATGTTTGCTCTTTGTTCTCAAATTTTCTATATTTTAGCTTATCAGTTGACTATTATCCATCTATCAGTCGACTGATGCCTCTCTATTTTAAATGTAGTTTATTTTACTGATGCAGTCAGTTAACTACTAACCCGGCATCAGTCGATTGGTCTACACTGAACATAATATTTGTCACATCCCAAAAATTGAGTATGTGAAAAGATACTACTCATTTGATATAATTCTCAAACATACGTTATATACATATATTCTGTAAGGTTTTACATTCAACCTTAATCATTCATTCCACACTACAGAATTATATTCATCTGATAAGCAAATATAGACATACATAGTCTGATATTTCTATCTCATCGCAAGCCTAGGAGACCTATAAAAAGTACAGAGCGTTTCTAATATCCACATTAATAAGTACTGGTGTCCCACCAGACAGAAATAGAGAATAATCCCAAGGGGCTTCTAATCTTCAAACAGATTCTCTTCTTCTCTGTTTTCTGTATCTGAAAAAAATAATCATAGGGAGTGTGAGTTTATTTAAAAACTCAGTAAGTAAATAACTGTACTATATAAAATATCAAAAGTACAAATATCACATTTACTCATATAATTAATTGTCTTATACATCGAGTAGTATGGGACTCTAACCCTTTCAAACTCATGAATAAGATTTCATAGGTATACACCGAGTAGTATGGGACTTTAACCCTTTCAACTCGTGTATAGATTTCATAGATATGCACTGAGTAGTATGGGACTTTAACCCTTTCACACTCGTGTATAAGATTTCTTAGATATACACCGAGTAGTATGGGACTTTAACCCTTTCACACTCGTGTATTAGATCCCGTAGATCTTTACTCATTAATAAAATAGTGAGAATTCATCACATAGTACAATTGTCATGAAATAAATAGTTTCTTCATACTCTTATTTCTACTGATCATCATATACTCCCATATGAAAAATTAATTGCTTATTATCCAAATAATATTGTAAATGGGACTTATATTGTACTTTGACTAGTAATATCAAATTAGCTGAGCAAGGTTATTCACTCACCTTGATGTTTGTCCAAGTTTACCTTGTTCCACACTAGAATTTGTGTAGGAAAATTTCCTAGTAAAATATATTACAAGGAATCATAAGAAAGGAAACAAAATCACGAAAATACGTAAAATTTTCTGACTGCTACAGTAACGGGTTGCTACAGTACTGTTTGCTACAGTAACGGTTTGCTACAGTGTCGGTTCGCTATAGTAACGGTTCACTACAGTACCGGTTCGCTACAGTACGTTGACTGCTACAGTACCGTTGACTGCCGACACTACAGTACTGCTACAGTAACCCGAAGAAAATTTTCCAGATTTTGTTTCGAAATCCCTGGTCGCTACAGTAACTCGGTTTTTGCAGAAATTCTAACAATTTCATCCTTTCCCTTTCTTGTTTCAAAACCAGAATTTCAACTCCTTTAACTGATTATAACTCAAATATAACTTCTAAAACAACTGAGATTCATGAATTATCATCAAAATCTTCAAGAACAAAACCTCCTCTGATCTTCTACATAAACTGAAATTTAAGGAAAATAATCGGATTAAAGCTTACCTTTGATCCTTACAAAGCTTTTGAACCGAACAAATAATCGAACTTCTGAAGATCAAGGAAAGGATTTGAGAAGAAAATGAAGAACTGAGAAAGAAATCTTTTCTGCTTCCTTCGGCTGAGTGAAAAAATGAGGTTACTATTGAAACTTTATATTAAATATTTCTAATAATGGGTTATTCAATAACCCATGGGTATCCATAACCCAACATCCAAACCCATCCAGTCAATTTACAATAAATGGATTAATTGACCATTCTGCAACCACTTTTCCATGAATTTCACCATTCTTAGAATATATCCCTCATTGTGCAAATATTTAGTCCAGTCATTTAACTCAATTTTCATAAATAATATTCAAAGAGAACAATTAAATATGAAAATTAAAAATGACCAAAATAAATAACTAAAGTAACGTTGTAGAATTCTAAAATACTCTTAAGCGAATTATATTCTGAAATTAACGGGTATTACATTCTACCCCCCTTAAAAGAATTCGGTCCTCCGAATTAAAATCTTACCTCAAGTTTCAAATAAATGTGGATAGTTTTTCCACATCTCATCTTCTGCCTCCCACGTAGCTTCCTCACGAGAATGATTTCTCCAAAGAACCTTGACAGTAGGAATTTCTTTGGTACGCAATTTCTTGACTTTTCTATCAAGGATAGCTACTGGTACCTCTTCGTAGGTGAGAGTTTCATCAAAATGAACTTCTTGGGGTTGAATGACATGAGAAGGATCAGGAAGATACTTCCGTAGTATGGACACATGAAATATTGGATGAACTCCCTCTAGGTTGGAAGGTAGGTCTAGGCGATATGCCACATTACCCACTCTGTCTACAACCTCATATGGGCCAACATACCTCGGACTAAGCTTGCCTTTCTTCCCGAATCTCATTACTCCCTTCATAGGTGAGATTCGTAAGAAAACCATATCACCTATTGCAAATTCAAGGTCACGTCGTCGGTTGTCCGCATAAGACTTCTGTCTACTCTGAGCAGTTAACAACTTTTCTCTGATCAGTTTAACTTTATTTATATCTTCCTGAATCATCTCAGGTCCAAATATTTTGGTTTCACCAAGTTCAAACCAACCTATAGGAGATCGACACCGTCTCCCATATAAAGCCTCAAAAGGTGCCATCTGAATACTGGCTTGGTAACTGTTGTTATAAGCAAATTCAATAAGAGACAAATGATCTTCCCAACTTCCACTGAAATCCATCACACAAGCTCTTAGCATATCCTCTAAAGTCTGAATTGTCCTTTCGGACTGTCCATCAGTCTGAGGATGGAATGCTGTGCTAAGATTCACTTTGGTACCCAAAGCCTCTTGAAAGACTTTCCAGAACCGAGAAGTAAACTGAGGTCCTCGGTCTGATATAATGGATATTGGTACACCATGAAGTTTCACTATTTCTTTAACATAAAGTCGAGCAAGTTTTGCTACACTGAAAGTGGTATGAACAGGAAGAAAATGTGCTGACTTAGTAAGTCGATCCACTATGACCCATATTGAATCATTTCCTTTTGTTGACCGAGGTAAACCTACTACAAAATCCATGGTGATCCTTTCCCACTTCCATTCGGGAATATCTAGTTTTTGCATCAATCCAGGTGGTCGTCGATGTTCAGCTTTAACTTGCTGACAAGTCAAACATCGAGCTACAAAGTCAGTCACGTCTCGCTTCATGCCCTCCCACCAATAAACTTGTTTCAAGTCCTGATACATTTTCACAGCACCAGGATGTACAACGTAGGGTGAACCATGAGCTTCCATTAAGATTTCATGTTTCAAAGATTCAATGTTGGGGACACAGAGTCTACCATTAAACCATAAGACTCCTTCTTCATCTACCAAGAAACTTGGTGCTAGACCTTGCCTTGCCTTATCTCTTATTTTGACCATATCAATGTCACCTTCTAAAGTTGCTTTTACTTTTTCAACAAGGGATGATCTAACTGTTAAATGAGCCAGAAATGTACCTGACTCAGTGATCTCGAAGAATACTCCATCAGCTTCCAATTCTTGTAGTTCATGTATTAGAGACCTCCTTATAGTGGCAATGTGAGCTAAACTTCCCATAGACTTTCGACTTAGAGCATCAGCCACTACATTTGCTTTACCTGGATGGTAAAGGATGGTACAATCATAATCTTTCAGAAGTTCCATCCACCTTCGTTGCCTTAGATTGAGATCTCTCTGCTCAAAAATGTACTTAAGGCTTTTGTGATCTGTAAAAATTTTACAAGTTTCCCCATACAAGTAATGTCTCCATATCTTTAGGGCAAACACTACAGCTGCCATTTCCAAATCATGAGTGGGGTAATTCAATTCATGCTTTTTAAGCTGACGTGAGCCATAAGCTATGACTTTACCATGTTGCATCAACACACACCCTAAGCCTATCTTTGAGGCATCACAGAATACAGAGTAACCCCCTGGTCCTGATGGTAGAATTAAGACTGGTGCAGAAGTTAAACACTCTTTCAATTGGGTGAAACTTTGTTCACATGAATCATCCCAAATGTATTTAACATTCTTTCGGGTTAACTTATTTAATGGAAGAGCCGTCTTAGAGAAATCTTTGACAAAGCGACGGTAATACCCTGCTAAGCCAAGAAAACTACGTACTTCAGACACAGTTGTTGGTCGAAGCCATTGTTTTACTGCTTCAATTTTACTTGGATCTACATGAATACCTTCTTGGGAAATAACATGTCCCAAAAATGTTACATGACTCATCCAGAATTCACATTTTGAGAGCTTTGCGTACAACTGATGCTCTCTCAAAGTCTGAAGCACTATTCTCAAATGTTCAGTATGTTCTTCATGACTCTTTGAATACACCAAAATATCATCAATAAATACAATTACAAACTTATCAAGGAATGATTTGAACACTCTGTTCATTAAATCCATAAATGCTGCTGGTGCATTTGTCAACCCAAAAGACATCACAAGAAACTCATAATGTCCATACCGTGTACGAAAAGCAGTCTTAGGTATATCATCACTCTTAATTCGTAACTGATGATATCCAGACCTTAGATCAATCTTTGAGAAGTATTTTGCTCCTTGAAGCTGATCAAACAAATCATCTATCCTTGGTAAAGGATACTTATTCTTCACTGTGACTTTATTCAGTTGACGATAATCTATACATAATCTCATAGAACCATCTTTCTTTTTCACAAAAAGAACAGGAGCACCCCAAGGTGAAAAACTTGGGCGAATGAACCCTTTGTTTAACAAATCTTCCAATTGTTCTTTAAGTTCTTTTAGCTCAACAGGAGCCATACGATAAGGTGGAATAGAAATTGGTCTTGTGTCTGGGACCAAATCAATACTGAACTCAATATCTCTTTCTGGCGGTAATCCAGGTAAATCTTCTGGGAACACATCTGGGAATTCATTAACCACATGAATGTCTTCTAACTTCTGTTCTTTCTTTTCTAAATCTTTGATAAAAGCTAGAAATCCCTGACATCCCTTTCGCAACATACGCTGGGCACTTAACATAGATATCATGTTGCAAGGTACATCACTTCGATCTCCTTGAAACACAAAATTACTCCTCCCCGGTATATTAAAGGAAATAACTTTGTCACGACAATTTATAGTAGCATGACAAGAAGATAGCCAGTCCATCCCTAGAATCACATCAAAATCTAACATATTGAGAACCATAAGATCTATCTCAGTTTCCATGCCTCCAACGATTATTTTACAAGAACGATAACATGTTTTAACCATCAAAGTCTCTCTCATCGGTGTGGAAACCAAGAATGGTTCTTTAAGAATAATCGAATCAATTGCAAATCTCTTGGCAAATAGGGGTGACACATATGAGTGAGTAGAACCGGGGTCAAACAAAATACGTGCAACAAAAGTATTAACAGATAATATACCTGTAACTACAGCATTGGATGTTTGAGCATCCTGTCGGGTTAGAGCATATATTCTTGCATTTCCTCTGCCAGCAGCTTGTTTTCCACGGTCACCTTGGCCTCTTCCAGAACCTCTTCCCATACTACCCCCTGTTGAAGGGGTTGGTGTTTGAGTAATAGATTGTGGTCGAGGTGGCAAAGTAGACCCTTGACCTGGTCTTGTCATGAGCTGAGGGCACTCCCTTATAAAATGTCCTTTTTGTCCACAGTGAAAACAGCCTGTACCAACAGTGTTTAACCTGCATTCTCCGAAGTGAAACTTTCCACATTCAGGACATTGAGGTTTTTCCCTTCTACCTTGAGTACCTCATCTACTAGAAGAGCTAAAACCACCCCTGCTCTCTGAACGAGGCTTAGCCACACTGGCTATAGAATAAGATGACTTAGTAGGAGTGGCTGGAGCATGTTGTGGTGCAGTAAAAGTCCCTGAGTCTTCCCCTTGATTAAAAGATCTCCTATATCTGGCCTTCTTCTTTTGACGATATTCTTCTTTATTCTTTGACCTCCTTTCCATTCTTCGGGCCACATCAACAGCTTCTGAGTACGAAGAGTAATCATTCATATTAGAACCCACTTGATCATATAAGGCATCACGAAGCCCTTCCACAAACTTTTCTATTTTCTTCCTTTCAGAAGGAATGATTTCAGGGGCATATTCAGATAATTTAACAAACTGAGCTGAATACTCGTCAACAGTCATGGTTCCCTGCCGTAGATACAGAAAATCTCTGGCCCTGGATGATCGTTCACTTGCCGGAAGGAATTCATCCATAACCAATCTGTAAAATTCTGTCCACATAACTGGCGGTGCGCCTTGAATTCTAGCTTTCTTCCAGTTCCTCCACCATTTACCAGCCCTACCTTTTAACTGAAAGGAAGTGAATTCTACCTTTTGAGTAGGAGAACACCCTATAGCATCACAGATTGCTTCACAATCTTCAAGGAAACATTGTGGGTCCTCTTTGGGATCTTCCCCTGAAAAAGTAGGAGGCCTCATTTTCTGGAATTCAGACATTCTTACCTCTCTTACATTAACTCCTCCCGCTAACGGAGCTGGTGGTACATTTTCAGCTTCAACAATAGGAGGATCCACTGGCAGGTTAGCTTGTGCAGCTCGACCTCTCATTTCAGCCTCAAATCGGTCAAATCGTTCATTCATCAAATGAATCACATGTGCAATAGTTGCATTACCGACATGAGCATCAGGTTCGACTCTTCTTGCTTGCTCACTAGTTGCGCCCTCAGTACTTTGAGCATGTAAACTATCACCACGGTTAGGATCATCTTGCACATGTACTGGTGGATTTATGGCCCTCCTTGGACCCATATGCTCATTATTATTAGAAGATCCTTCTGACATTGATCTGTCACAGATCTACACACATAACAAACAATTTTCAGACATAAACAAAATATCACTTACTAGCCCCACTGAGAAGTTATCTATAAAATGACGTTATACTCTACAAGGTCTTTTATGGAACCTAATCCTATGGTCATGCCGCGGCTCATGACAATAGGGAAGGGCCCACAAAGATCACTTTGCTCTGTACTCTATAGGGGACCTATAAAACCTTTCCTCTGATACCAAATTTGTCACATCCCAAAAATTGAGTATGTGAAAAGATACTACTCATTTGATATAATTCTCAAACATACGTTATATACATATATTCTGTAAGGTTTTACATTCAACCTTAATCATTCATTCCACACTACAGAATTATATTCATCTGATAAGCAAATATAGACATACATAGTCTGATATTTCTATCTCATCGCAAGCCTAGGAGACCTATAAAAAGTACAGAGCGTTTCTAATATCCACATTAATAAGTACTGGTGTCCCACCAGACAGAAATAGAGAATAATCCCAAGGGGCTTCTAATCTTCAAACAGATTCTCTTCTTCTCTGTTTTCTGTATCTGAAAAAAATAATCATAGGGAGTGTGAGTTTATTTAAAAACTCAGTAAGTAAATAACTGTACTATATAAAATATCAAAAGTACAAATATCACATTTACTCATATAATTAATTGTCTTATACATCGAGTAGTATGGGACTCTAACCCTTTCAAACTCATGAATAAGATTTCATAGGTATACACCGAGTAGTATGGGACTTTAACCCTTTCAACTCGTGTATAGATTTCATAGATATGCACTGAGTAGTATGGGACTTTAACCCTTTCACACTCGTGTATAAGATTTCTTAGATATACACCGAGTAGTATGGGACTTTAACCCTTTCACACTCGTGTATTAGATCCCGTAGATCTTTACTCATTAATAAAATAGTGAGAATTCATCACATAGTACAATTGTCATGAAATAAATAGTTTCTTCATACTCTTATTTCTACTGATCATCATATACTCCCATATGAAAAATTAATTGCTTATTATCCAAATAATATTGTAAATGGGACTTATATTGTACTTTGACTAGTAATATCAAATTAGCTGAGCAAGGTTATTCACTCACCTTGATGTTTGTCCAAGTTTACCTTGTTCCACACTAGAATTTGTGTAGGAAAATTTCCTAGTAAAATATATTACAAGGAATCATAAGAAAGGAAACAAAATCACGAAAATACGTAAAATTTTCTGACTGCTACAGTAACGGGTTGCTACAGTACTGTTTGCTACAGTAACGGTTTGCTACAGTAACGGTTTGCTACAGTGTCGGTTCGCTACAGTAACGGTTCGCTACAGTAACGTTGACTGCTACAGTACCGTTGACTGCCGACACTACAGTACTGCTACAGTAACCCGAAGAAAATTTTCCAGATTTTGTTTCGAAATCCCTGGTTGCTACAGTAACTCGGTTTTTGCAGAAATTCTAACAATTTCATCCTTTCCCTTTCTTGTTTCAAAACCAGAATTTCAACTCCTTTAACTTATTATAACTCAAATATAACTTCTAAAACAACTGAGATTCATGAATTATCATCAAAATCTTCAAGAACAAAACCTCCTCTGATCTTCTACATAAACTGAAATTTAAGGAAAATAATCGGATTAAAGCTTACCTTTGATCCTTACAAAGCTTTTGAACCGAACAAATAATCGAACTTCTGAAGATCAAGGAAAGGATTTGAGAAGAAAATGAAGAACTGAGAAAGAAATCTTTTCTGCTTCCTTCGGCTGAGTGAAAAAATGAGGTTACTATTGAAACTTTATATTAAATATTTCTAATGGGTTATTCAATAACCCATGGGTATCCATAACCCAACATCCAAACCCATCCAGTCAATTTACAATAAATGGATTAATTGACCATTCTGCAACCACTTTTCCATGAATTTCACCATTCTTAGAATATATCCCTCATTGTGCAAATATTTAGTCCAGTCATTTAACTCAATTTTCATAAATAATATTCAAAGAGAACAATTAAATATGAAAATTAAAAATGACCAAAATAAATAACTAAAGTAACGTTGTAGAATTCTAAAATACTCTTAAGCGAATTATATTCTGAAATTAACGGGTATTACAATATTTGCTACAGTTCTAATGCTGGTAGTCAGCTGTTAGCTTTCTAATATGACTTTTCTTACTTTTGATCATATGTTCTTAATGTAAATTCGTAAGGACCTTCATAAATTTTTCCTTAGTTATATTCTAGGAGAGTATGCAAATTTGGGATGTTACACAGAGCATCCCAAAGAGGCTACTGCCTCTGTCCACTTGGCGCCTGGGCGCCAAGCATGCTTATGCCTATGGTCCTTGGTAGCCTGGGCACTAGCCATGGCACCTGGGTGCCTAGACCTGGAGTCTCCCTTGTCTTCACGGTTTTGGGTGTAAAATTCACTATAAATCCATGTGGTTCCTGCTATAACATGGGTTTTCAAGAGTGTTTTATGGTGATCAAAACCACCCATAACAATCAAGAATGAAAATGGTTCCAAGTTTTATTGAAAATTCATAATCTTTCCCCTAAATGCAATTTCACCATTTTTTTCACATGAAATTAATTCTATTCTTCTAGTTAGTTGTGTTACACCATAACCAGCATAAAAACCAAAGGAAAACGGCAAAAAAAGCAAGGCTACAGCACCAACATCCCAAAATTTCATTTTTCCTCTAGGGCACAAGCTAAATATGAAAATGGAGAAGATGAAGGAGATGGAAGCTTACCTCTAGCTTTAGCAACTCTGGTGAGTCGAAAGGTGACCAGAAAACAAGAAATCACCGAAAGAAACGGAAGAAGGATTGAAGACAAATGAGAGAAAAATGAGCTTTCTCCTCTTGCTTCCCAAAATGCATTAATGTGAAGGAAGAGAGAGAAAAGGAAGATGAAAGCTTTAAAGGTTTATGGGTCAATGGGTGACCCATGGGTATCTATACCCAATTGCCTAAAACCTACTTGACCCAACAAGAGAAATTCCACAATAATTATATTATTTTCATTAAATTTCTTTTTTCTCATATTTTTCATAATTCACAGAAAAATACAACGCAACATTAAAATACTCAATCTAGTCACTTATCACAAATTCCACAATCAATCATTCAAATAGAATAAATTAATTACAGAAAATGAAATGACTAATTTAAATAAAATAAATAATGATAATTTTAACATTGTAAATACTGTAATGCCCCAAAACACGTGACCCCCAATTTTGGTAGGTATTACAGAACAAATATAATTATTCAAAGAATATAAATTCTTTTTTGTTATGCGCAGAGGTTACACCAAAAAATTACCAATTTTTTTTTCAAAAGGCCTTTTGTTGTATCCTATAAGAAATAATTGTTTGTAATTTATATATATATATATATATATATAGAGAGAGAGAGAGAGAGAGAGAGAGAGACATTATCTCTTTAAAGATTACACACAAAGATACATGGTTAATTGTACTTTATTATTACCAATTTCTACTAATTAATAATATCTATAATAATTGATGAAAACAAAGAGAGATATGTTGAGTGACATATATTTATAGTTATGCCATCCCATATACGGCCCATTATAAAGAGATGTTAAATAAGCTATGATAAATCAAAAACCAAATTAATTAGTGTAGTAAATTTTTTCTAAATTCTTATGTCTTGAAAGTTCAGCTAACTATGCTATAATTTTTGCACTTATGGCTTTTTATCGGGATATATGGCTATCCTGAAAAGGTGTATAAGTGAAAAATATAGGGTCTAATGTGATTAGTGCATACCTAATCAACTCTTCCATGGTTATGTATTGGTGATTTTAATGAGATACTTTTTAATATGGAAAAGAAAGGAGGGGTGATCAAATCACATGGTCAATTACAAGGATTCCAGGATATTGTGGATTGTTGCCACTTATAGGACATAGGTTTTGAGGGATATCATTTCACATGGTCAAATGGGCACGAATGGGATGCCAATATTTAGTTAAGATTGGATTGCTTTTTTTCCACAAAGTCACTTTTATTGTTATTTCCCTTTTACAAAGTGCTCCATGGTAGAAGATATAATTCAAATCATGCACCGCTAATTATGGAGATGGATGGGGTTTGTTTGAGTGCTCCTCAACGAAAGAAAATTTTCAAATTTGAAGAATGTTGGACTAGGGAGTCAGAATGTGCAGAACAAATTAAAAATGTGGCAAGAGGGGGATCTTTTTTCAAATAATTTACAGCATGTACAGTGTCAATTATGCAGTGCAAATTTCATGAAAATTATGGATTTTAAGAAGAAAACCCAGCATTTGGAGAGGGCCTTGGATATTACTCAGTCGTCACCTCTTACTTCCCATAATTTATCGCAACAAAAACTAATTTG
The DNA here is from genome assembly GCA_037074585.1 of Biancaea sappan. Classification (NCBI taxonomy): domain Eukaryota; kingdom Viridiplantae; phylum Streptophyta; class Magnoliopsida; order Fabales; family Fabaceae; genus Biancaea; species Biancaea sappan. The sequence continues at coordinate 25,920,384 of CM073499.1, read as the reverse complement.
TGTAGAAATTAATGAGATCCTAGAGAAGGAAGAGATGTGGTGGAGACAAAGGTCAAGAGTTGAATGATTGAGACATAGGGACAAGAACATTATTTCTTTTTTTCCATAGGAAAGCCTCCCAAAGAAAGAGTACGAACACTATTCATTGGTTGAAGGACTATAATGGACATTGGAAATCCTCTATTGATGAGATGTACTCTTTATTGGTTAAGCTCTTTTCAGACTTATTTGGTACAAGGGATATGGCTGGTGTTGACTACTGTTGTGGTTTATTGAAGCATAAGGTTACTCCTGATATGGCTCCAGATCTTATAAGGCCTTATTTAAGTGAAGATGTTTTGTTAACTTTGAATGGTATGAGCCCTACCAAGACTCCAAGTCCATACGGTTTTAATACTCTTTTTTTATCAAAGATATTGGGATGTGGTAGGCACTGACCTAACTCATGTTGTAATGCAAGTTTTGAATGAAGGTCATGATCCTTCTGACTATAATTACACTTTTATTACTCTTATCCAAAAATATCCTTGTCTATTCTCCCATCCCATTTCAGCCTATTAGTCTCTATAATGTCACTATGAAGTTGATGACTAAATGTATTGCAAATAGGTTGAAATGTGTACTTCCTAATCTAATAGGGGAAACTCAAAGTGCTTTTGTGTCGGGAGGCCTCATCGTTGATCATGCTCTAATTGCATATGAGGCTTTTCATTTTTTTTTGAAGCATAAAAAGAAAGGGAAAAAAGGCTATATGGTATTAAAGTTAGATATGGCCAAGGCTTATAATCAGATGGATTGGAGATCTTTGAATAGTGTGTTGAGGGGTATGGAGTTTCTGCCACAAATGTGTCATTTAATCATGAAGTGTGTGACGTTTGTTTCTTACTCAGTTATTATTAATGGTGAAGTGAAACCTCTTTTTTTTCCCTAAGCGAGGTTTGAGGCAATGGGACTCACCTTCCCCTTATCTCTTTATTATCTGTGTTGAAGTGTTTTCATGTCTGTTGGAGCATGCTTTTGAGAGTGGGGCTTTTCATGGTTTGAAGATTGGTAGACAATCATCTACTATTTCATATATGTTCTTTGCTAATGATACGCTTATTTTTTCTAGAGCTACTATGACTAAGGTTAAGGCAGTTTTGGATTGTATTCAATCCTATAAAGGTGTTTCTGGTCAAAAGATGAATTTTGAAAAAACAGAACTTATGTTTAGTCAAATGTTTCTACAAGTTGTTAAAATATGATCCCAAGGAGGATAGGAGTAACGACTAGTGAAGTTCCTACTAAGTATCTTGGTTTGCCTATGATAGTAGGTCGGTCTAAGAAAGCTATTTTTTTAAATTTACAGGATAGACTTCAGAAGAAATTGAGGGGTTGGAAGGCCTTAACACTATCTCAAGGTGCTAAAGAGGTCTTACTAAAGGCTATTGCTCAAGCTTTACCTACGTATGTTATGAGTTGTTTTTCTATGTTGAACTCGATATGTCATGATTTGGAAGCCACTATTTCTAATTATTGGTTGGGAAAATGTGAGGATGTTAGGAAGTTGCATTGGGTGTCTTGGCAGGCTTTGTGTTTAGCAAAGGCCAAAAGAGGGCTGGGTTTCCATCAGTTGCATCAGTTTAATTTGTCCCTGCTGGCTAAACAAGGATGGCGCCTTTTACGCAATGATCAATCTTTAGTTACTAGGGTAATTAAAAAGCAGTATTATCCTTGCACATCTTTTTTAAAGGCACGTTTGGGTCATAATGGTAGCTACTCCTTGAAGAGTTTACTAGATGCCAAGCATATTCTGACTTTTGGATGTGTCTAGAAAGTGGGGGATGGACATACAATCCAAGTTTGGGAAGATAATTGGATTCCTCATATGGGACATAATAAAATTATTACTCCACAACCTAAAAATAGTTAGATTTAGTTTGTGAGTGACCTCATTGATGAGGGGAGGGGTATCTAGAAGGAAGATTTAATTGCACAAATTTTTTTACCAATTGATATTCTATATATTTTGGGTGTGGCCTTGTCACAGAGAAATGTTTCAGACTCTCTAATGTGGCCTCACACTAAGGACTATGCTTATAGTGTGCACTTTGCTTATCATTGGTTAGTGAATTCTATTGATGTTGGTTTGGGAACATCATCATAGGTTAATGTTAAGTTCTGGATTTAGTATCATTTTGGTACTAAATGCCCTATATTTTTATCTCTTACTTGCCTTGACTTGTATTTTTAACCCTTATTTTGATTGTTTTAGGTTAGTTTATGTTTTATTTAAATTTTGATTTGTTTGAGTAATTTCATGTCTCCAAGCTGTGGTTTAATGGTATTATTTATGGTTTGGTGTAGGTTAAGTTAGTGAGGATGATACACATGCGAATGTGGCATTTCTGAGGCCTGAAGAATGATTTTCTGCCATCCACCACTATGGCGGTAGATCTGTGCTGCTATAGCGGCCACTGCTGGAGCTGAAGAAATTAAAGCATACCTATCTGCCTTCCACCGCTATAGTGGTGAACTAGTGCTGCTATAGCGGTGCCCACTAGTACCAGATATCTAGGATCTTTGCTCTATGCCTCTCACCGCTATAGCAGTAGGCATGTACCACTATAGCAGTGGGTCCTAATTTCAGCCTGTTAAGTGAAGGACTGTCGCTATAGCAGTGAGAATGTGCCACTATAGTAGTGGATCTTATTTCTGCAATTTTTCTCTGGAGGTTTAAATAGCGAAAAGGCAGCTTCTTTAGGTCATTCTGAGTTTGAGATATAAGGAAGGGCACCAAGTTCTGCTAAGGGAGGAGGAGGAATCCATCTTTCAAGCATTTCAAGCCCGATTCTTGTCAACTCAACCTTGGAGATTTCTTCATTTTTTGTTGTTTTCTGCATTTTTAGAACTATGAGTAGCTAACTTTCTATTCTATGGTTACTATGAACCTAATCTCTGATTAAGAATTGTTCTTCTCTCTAACTTTGTGATTTTTATTCAATATATACATTCCTTTCACTCATCTTTGTTGTGCTTACTCTAAAATTGATCACTTCACAGTTTACTTATTGCTTCCATTGAACTTTGGCGAGGGAAGTGGTTGTAGAACACTGAGTGTTTAGAGCGAGTGGTTGAACTTAGGGGTTTTGCTTGTTAATTAATAAAAATATTAATTAACCTCGCTTAATCAAATTAGATTGATGTTTATTCAGCTTAAACTCACATAAGGGATTATGTTAAAGTTTAGTAGCTTAATTTAGGTTCGGGAGAATCACTTTAAGCCTTAAAAAACCTAAGATTAAAATGTATGATTGAATTGAATCGCAAGTGTTAGGAAGAGTTAGCAATTCTTAGGACGGGAGAAGGGGATTAGTAGCCTTAGGTCTTTTAATTAAGTTAATATCATCAGAATTTGTGATTGCATTCTTTGTAATTGCGAGAAATATAAAAGACACTTTGTCTTTTGATTTTTATCTTTCAATTTCCAATTAGAGCTACCTTTGATCCAAATAGGTTGTTTAAATAATGTGTTTAACTTTCTGTAGTACTTAGTGAGTTAGTCCTCTTAGGACAATATTCTCACTCGTCACTGTATTACTTATGCGACTGGTGCACTTGCCAAATTACCTAACAGTTAGAGTAAAATGAAACTTCCTATCCCTCATAAGGTAAAGATTTTCTTTTGAAGACTCCTACATAATGCACTGCCTTATTATTCTAACCTTCAGAGAAGAGGTATTCAAGTTAAAACCCAGTGTATCATATGTGGGGAAAGGGAAGATTTATAGCATTTATTTTCGGGATGTGCCTGGGCAAAATAATTTTGGTTTGCTCTCCTATGGGTCTTTGAGTTGATCTTCCCGACTCGGCTACCTTTATTCACTAGCTCCAGGAGCATGTTAAGATGGAGGAGGAAGAGGAGGTTCTGGCCATGCTTGCTATTGCTTGTTGGGGCATTTGGACAAAAAGAAATGAATTATTTTACAATAGCAAATTTACTTCCCCTCAGGATACCGTGAGCATAGTCTTTCCGATGCTTACTGAATATGGCAATGCAAATCTACTACCGACACAGCAACCGGAGATATCGCTCGTCAAGGTCTGGACACAGTTGGGGGTGGTGCCGTTAAGCTTAACATCGATGCCGATTGTAGAGATGATGGCATTTGGAGGTTCGTGGCTGCGTTTCACAATCCTGGAGGCATCATTCTACATGTTGTGTCAAAGACCTATTAAGGGGCTTTAACATTGGAGATTGTTAAGGCTCACACCATCTGTTGGGTGTTGCAAGTTGCGATGGTGCAAGGATTCAGGGATTTGGAGGTGGAGACTGACTCATTGTTGTTGGTGAGTGCTTACAAGATGAAGCGTTATCTGTCCCCTTTGGATCTCCTTGCTTTGTATGTGCAACATTTAGCAAATTCCTTTAAATCATTTAGTCTCACTCATAGCAGAAGTGTCACATCCCAAAAATTGAGCATGTGAAAAGATACTACTCATTTGATATAATTCTCAAACATACGTTATATACATATATTCTGTAAGGTTTTACATTCAACCTTAATCATTCATTCCACACTACATAATTATATTCATCTGATAAGCAAATATAGACATACATAGTCTGATATTTCTATCTCATCGCAAGCCTAGGAGACCTATAGAAAGTACAGAGCGTTTCTAGTATCCACATTAATAGGTACTGGTATCCCACCAGACCGAAATAGAGGATAATTCCAAGGGGCTTCTATTCTTCAAACGGATACTCTTGTTCTTTGTTTTCTGTATCTGAAAAAAAATAATCGTAGGGAGTGTGAGTTTATTTAAAAACTCAGTAAGTAAATAACTGTACTATATAAAATATCAAAAGTACAAATACCACATTTACTCATATAATTAATTGCCTTATACATCGAGTAGTATGAAACTCTAACCCTTTCAAACTCATGAATAAGATTTCATAGATATACACCGAGTAGTATGAGACTCTAACCCTTTCAAACTCGTGAATAAGATCTCATAGGTATACACCGAGAAGTATGGGACTTTAACCCTTTCAACTCGTGTATAGGTTTCATAGATATGCACTGAGTAGTATGGGACTTTAACCCTTTCAAACTCGTGTATAAGATTTCTTAGACATACACCGAGTAGTATGGGACTTTAACCCTTTCACACTCGTGTATTAGATCCCGTAGATCTTTACTCATTAATAAGATAGTGAGAATTCATCACATAGTACAATTGTCATGAAATAAATAATTTCTACATACTCTTATTTCTACTGATCATCATATACTCCCATATGAAAAATTAATTGCTTATTATCCAAATAATATTGTAAATGGGATTTATATTGTACTTTGACTAGTAATATCAAATTGGCTGAGCAAGGTTATTCACTCACCTTGATGTTTGTCCAAGTTTACCTTGTTCCACACTAGAATTTGTGTAGGAAAATTTTCTAGTAAAATATATTACAAGGAATCATAAGAAAGGAAACAAAATCACGAAAATACGTAAAATTTTCTGACTGCTACAGTAACGGGTTGCTACAGTACGGTTTGCTACAGTAACGTTGACTGCTACAGTACCGTTGATTGCCGACACTACAGTACTGCTACAGTAACTCGAAGAAAATTTTCCAGATTTTGTTTCGAAATTTCTGGTCGCTACAGTAACCCGTTTTTTTTTGCAGAAGTTTTTGCAGAAATTTCTAACAAATTCATCCTTTCCTTTCTTGTTTCAAAACCAGAATTTCAACTCTTTTAACCGATTATAACTCAAATATAACTTCTAAAACAACTGAGATTCATGAATTATCATCAAAATCTTCAAGAACAAAACCTCCTCTAATCTTCCATATAAACTTAGATTTAAGGAAAATAACGAGATTAAAGCTTACCTTTGATCCTTACAAAGCTTTTGAACCGAACAGATAATCGAAATTCTGAAGATCAAGGAAAGGATTTGAGAAGAAAATGAAGAACTGAGAGAGAAATGCTTTTTTGCTTCCTTCGGCTGAGTGAAAATGAGGGGTACTATTGAAACTTTATATTAAATATTTCTAATGGGTTATTCAATAACCCATGGGTATCCATAACCCAACATCCAAACCCATCCAGTCAATTTACAATAAATGGATTAATTGACCATTCTGAAACCACTTTTCCATGAATTTCACCATTCTTATAATATATCCCTCATTGTGCAAATATTTAGTCCAGTCATTTAACTCAATTTTCATAAATAATATTCAAAGAGAACAATTAAATATGAAAATAAAAAAATGACCAAAATAAATAACTAAAGTAACGTTGTAGAATTCTAAAATACTCTTAAGCGAATTATATTCTGAAATTAACGGGTATTACATTCTACCCCCCTTAAAAGAATTCGGTCCTCCGAATTTAAATCTTACCTCAAGTTTCAAATAAATGTGGATAGTTTTTCCACATCTCATCTTCTGCCTCCCACGTAGCTTCCTCGCGAGAATGATTTCTCCAAAGAACCTTGACAGTAGGAATTTCTTTGGTACGCAATTTCTTGACTTTTCTATCAAGGATAGCTACTGGTACCTCTTCGTAGGTGAGAGTTTCATCAAAATGAACTTCTTGGGGTTGAATGACATGAGAAGGATCAGGAAGATACTTCCGTAGCATGGACACATGAAATATTGGATGAACTCCCTCTAGGTTGGAAGGTAGGTCTAGGCGATATGCCACATTACCCACTCTGTCTACAACCTCATGTGGGCCAACATACCTCGGACTAAGCTTGCCTTTCTTCCCGAATCTCATTACTCCCTTCATAGGTGAGATTCGTAAGAAAACCATATCACCTATTGTAAATTCAAGGTCACGTCGTCGGTTGTCCGCATAAGACTTCTGTCTACTCTGAGCAGTTAACAACTTCTCTCTGATCAGTTTAACTTTATTTATATCTTCCTGAATCATCTCAGGTCCAAATATTTTGGTTTCACCAAGTTCAAACCAACCTATAGGAGATCGACACCGTCTCCCATACAAAGCCTCAAAAGGTGCCATCTGAATACTGGCTTGGTAACTGTTGTTATAAGTAAATTCAATAAGAGACAAATGATCTTCCTAACTTCCACTGAAATCCATCACACAAGCTCTTAGCATATCCTCTGAAGTCTGAATTGTCCTTTCGGACTGTCCATCAGTCTGAGGATAGAATGCTGTGCTAAGATTCACTTTGGTACCCAAAGCCTCTTGAAAGACTTTCCAGAACCGAGAAGTAAACTGAGGTCCTCGGTCTGATATAATGGATATTAGTACACCATGAAGTTTCACTATTTCTTTAACATAAAGTCGAGCAAGTTTTGCTACACTGAAAGTGGTATGAACAGGAAGAAAATGTGCTGACTTAGTAAGTCGATCCACTATGACCCATATTGAGTCATTTCCTTTTGTTGACCGAGGTAAACCTACTACAAAATCCATAGTGATCCTTTCCCACTTCCACTCGGGAATATCTAGTTTTTGCATCAAACCAGGTGGTAATCGATGTTCAGCTTTAACTTGCTGACAAGTCAAACATCGAGCTACAAAGTCAGTCACGTCTCGCTTCATGCCCTCCCACCAGTAAACTTGTTTCAAGTCCTGATACATTTTCACAGCACCAGGATGTACAACGTAGGGCGAACCATGAGCTTCCATTAAGATTTCATGTTTCAAAGATTCAATGTTGGGGACACAGAGTCTCCCATTAAACCATAAGACTCCTTCTTCATCTACCAAGAAACTTGGTGCTAGACCTTGCCTTGCCTTATCTCTGATTTTGACCATATCAATGTCATTTTCTAAATTTACTTTTACTTTTTCAACAAGAGATGATCTAACTGTTAAATGAGCCAGAAATGTACCTGACTCAGTGATCTCGAAGAATACTCCATCAGCTTCCAATTCTTGTAGTTCATGTATTAGAGACCTCCTTATAGTGGCAATGTGAGCTAAACTTCCCATAGACTTTCGACTTAGAGCATCAGCCACTACATTTGCTTTACCTGGATGGTAAAGGATGGTACAATCATAATCTTTCAGAAGTTCCATCCACCTTCGTTGCCTTAGATTGAGATCTCTCTGCTCAAAAATGTACTTAAGGCTTTTGTGATCTGTAAAAATTTTACAAGTTTCCCCATACAAGTAATGTCTCCATATCTTTAGGGCAAACACTACAGCTGCCATTTCCAAATCATGAGTGGGGTAATTCAATTCATGCTTTTTAAGCTGACGTGAGCCATAAGCTATGACTTTACCATGTTGCATTAACACACACCCTAAGCCTATCTTTGAGGCATCACAGAATACAGAGTAACCCCCTGGTCCTGATGGTAGAATTAAGACTGGTGCAGAAGTTAAACACTCTTTCAATTGGGTGAAACTTTGTTCACATGAATCATCCCAAATGTATTTAATATTCTTTCGGGTTAACTTATTTAATGGAAGAGCCGTCTTAGAGAAATCTTTGACAAAGCGACGGTAATACCCTGCTAAGCCAAGAAAACTACGTACTTCAGACACAGTTGTTGGTCTAGGCCATTGTTTTACTGCTTCAATTTTACTTGGATCTACATGAATACCTTCTTGGGAAATAACATGTCCCAAAAATGTTACATGACTCATCCAGAATTCACATTTTGAGAGCTTTGCGTACAACTGATGCTCTCTCAAAGTCTGAAGCACTATTCTCAAATGTTCAGTATGTTCTTCATGACTCTTTGAATACACCAAAATATCATCAATAAATACAATTACAAACTTATCAAGGAATGATTTGAACACTCTGTTCATTAAATCCATAAATGCTGCTGGTGCATTTGTCAACCCAAAAGACATCACAAGAAACTCATAATGTCCATACCGTGTACGAAAAGCAGTCTTAGGTATATCATCACTCTTAATTCGTAACTGATGATATCCAGACCTTAGATCAATCTTTGAGAAGTATTTTGCTCCTTGAAGCTGATCAAACAAATCATCTATCCTTGGTAAAGGATACTTATTCTTCACTGTGACTTTATTCAGCTGACGATAATCTATACATAATCTCATAGAACCATCTTTCTTTTTCACAAAAAGAACAGGAGCACCCCAAGGTGAAAAACTTGGGCGAATGAACCCTTTGTTCAACAAATCTTCCAATTGTTCTTTGAGTTCTTTTAGCTCAACAGGAGCCATACGATAAGGTGGAATAGAAATTGGTCGTGTGTCTGGGACCAAATCAATACTGAACTCAATATCTCTTTCTGGCGGTAATCCAGGTAAATCTTCTGGGAACACATCTGGGAATTCATTAACCACATGAATGTCTTCTAACTTCTGTTCTTTCTTTTCTAAATCTTTGATAAAAGCTAGAAATCCCTGACATCCCTTTCGCAACATACGCTGGGCACTTAACATAGATATCATGTTGCAAGGTACATCACTTCGATCTCCTGTAACTACAGCATTGGATGTTTGAGCATCCTGTCGGGTTAGAGCATATACTCTTGCATTTCCTCTGCCAGCAGCTTGTTTTCCACGGTCACCTTGACCTCTTCCAGAACCTCTTCCCATACTACCCCCTGTTGAAGGGGTTGGTGTTTGAGTAACAGATTGTGGTCGAGGTGGCAAAGTAGACCCTTGACCTGGTCTTGTCATGAACTGAGGGCACTCCCTTATAAAATGTCCTTTTTGTCCACAGTTAAAACAACCTGTACCAACAGTGTTTAACCTGCATTCTCCGAAGTGAAACTTTCCACATTCAGGACACTGAGGTTTCTTCCTTCTAGCTTGAGTACCTCCTCTACTAGAAGAACTAAAACCACCCCTGCTCTCTGAACGAGGCTTAGCCACACTGGCTGTAGAATAAAATGACTTAGTAGGAGTGGCTGGAGCATGTTGTGATGCAGTAAAGGGTTTCAAAGTCCCTGAATCTTCCCTTTGATCAAAAGATCTCCTATATCTAGCTTTCTTCTTTTGTCGATATTCTTCTTTATTCTTTGACTTCCTTTCCATAACCAATCTGTAAAACTCTGTCCATATAACTGGCGGTGCGCCTTCAATTCTAGCTTTCTTCCAGTTCCTCCACCATTTACCAGCCCTACCTTTTAACTGAAAGGAAGTGAATTCTACCTTTTGAGTAGGAGAACACCCTATAGCATCACAGATTGCTTCACAATCTTCAAGGAAACATTGTGGGTCCTCTTTGGGATCTTCCCCTGAAAAAGTAGGAGGCCTCATTTTCTGGAATTCAGACATTCTTACCTCCCTTACGTTATCTCCTCCAGCTAACTGAGCTGGTGGTACAATTTCAGCTTCAACAATAAGAGGATCCACTGGCAGGTTAGCTTGTGCAGCTCGACCTCTCATTTCAGCCTCAAATCGGTCAAATCGTTCATTCATCAAATTAATCACATGTGCAATAGTTGCATTGCCAACGTGAGCATCAGGTTCGACTCTCCTTGCTTGCTCACTAGTTGCACCCTCAGTACTTTGAGCATGTAAACTATCACCACGGTTAGGATCATCTTGCACATGTACTGGTGGATTTATGGCCCTCCTTGGACCCATATGCTCATTATTATTAGAAGATCCTTCTGACATTGTACTGTCACAGATCTACACACATAACAAACAATTTTCAGACATAAACAAAATATCACTTACTAGCCCCACTGAGAAGTTATCCATAAAATGACGTTATACTCTACAAGGTCTTTTATGGAACCTAATCCTATGGTCATGCCGCGGCTCATGACAATAGGGAAGGGCCCACAAAGATCACTTTGCTCTGTACTCTATAGGGGACCTATAAAACCTTTCCTCTGATACCAAATTTGTCACATCCCAAAAATTGAGCATGTGAAAAGATACTACTCATTTGATATAATTCTCAAACATACGTTATATACATATATTCTGTAAGGTTTTACATTCAACCTTAATCATTCATTCCACACTACAGAATTATATTCATCTGATAAGCAAATATAGACATACATAGTCTGATATTTCTATCTCATCGCAAGCCTAGGAGACCTATAGAAAGTACAGAGCGTTTCTAGTATCCACATTAATAGGTACTGGTATCCCACTAGACCGAAATAGAGAATAATTCCAAGGGGCTTCTATTCTTCAAACGGATACTCTTGTTCTTTGTTTTCTGTATCTGAAAAAAAATAATCGTAGGGAGTGTGAGTTTATTTAAAAACTCAGTAAGTAAATAACTGTACTATATAAAATATCAAAAGTACAAATACCACATTTACTCATATAATTAATTGCCTTATACATCGAGTAGTATGAGACTCTAACCCTTTCAAACTCATGAATAAGATTTCATAGATATACACCGAGTAGTATGGGACTCTAACCCTTTCAAACTCGTAAATAAGATCTCATAGGTATACACCGAGAAGTATGGGACTTTAACCCTTTCAACTCGTGTATAGGTTTCATAGATATGCACTGAGTAGTATGGGACTTTAACCCTTTCAAACTCGTGTATAAGATTTCTTAGACATACACCGAGTAGTATGGGACTTTAACCCTTTCACACTCGTGTATTAGATCCCGTAGATCTTTACTCATTAATAAGATAGTGAGAATTCATCACATAGTACAATTGTCATGAAATAAATAATTTCTACATACTCTTATTTCTACTGATCATCATATACTCCCATATGAAAAATTAATTGCTTATTATCCAAATAATATTGTAAATGGGATTTATATTGTACTTTGACTAGTAATATCAAATTGGCTGAGCAAGGATATTCACTCACCTTGATGTTTGTCCAAGTTTACCTTGTTCCACACTAGAATTTGTGTAGGAAAATTTCCTAGTAAAATATATTACAAGGAATCATAAGAAAGGAAACAAAATCACGAAAATACGTAAAATTTTCTGACTGCTACAGTAACGGGTTGCTACAGTACGGTTTGCTACAGTAACGTTGACTGCTACAGTACCGTTGACTGCCGACACTACAGTACTGCTACAGTAACCCGAAGAAAATTTTCCAGATTTTGTTTCGAAATTTCTGGTCGCTACAGTAACCCGTTTTTTTTTGCAGAAGTTTTTGCAGAAATTTCTAACAAATTCATCCTTTCCTTTCTTGTTTCAAAACCAGAATTTCAACTCTTTTAACCGATTATAACTCAAATATAACTTCTAAAACAACTGAGATTCACGAATTATCATCAAAATCTTCAAGAACAAAACCTCCTCTAATCTTCCATATAAACTTAGATTTAAGGAAAATAACGAGATTAAAGCTTACCTTTGATCCTTACAAAGCTTTTGAACCGAACAGATAATCGAAATTCTGAAGATCAAGGAAAGGATTTGAGAAGAAAATGAAGAACTGAGAGAGAAATGCTTTTCTGCTTCCTTCGGCTGAGTGAAAATGAGGGGTACTATTGAAACTTTATATTAAATATTTCTAATGGGTTATTCAATAACCCATGGGTATCCATAACCCAACATCCAAACCCATCCAGTCAATTTACAATAAATGGATTAATTGACCATTCTGAAACCACTTTTTCATGAATTTCACCATTCTTATAATATATCCCTCATTGTGCAAATATTTAGTCCAGTCATTTAACTCAATTTTCATAAATAATATTCAAAGAGAACAATTAAATATGAAAATAAAAAATGACCAAAATAAATAACTAAAGTAACGTTGTAGAATTCTAAAATACTCTTAAGCGAATTATATTCTGAAATTAACGGGTATTACAAGAAGAGATGCAAATCAGGTGGCTCACTATTAGGCAAAAAGAGGGAGCCTCTTCAATTTCCATTTTTCTTTTGTTTTTTCAGGCCATTTGATGTTTTGGCCCATTCTAATTTCGAGTTGTTTCTTAATTTGAATTAATGTGGGCCATTGGCCATAAGGATATCATTGATGGTTCAATCTGAATACATATATATACCATTTTTCGCCTGAACACTATGGATCGTCGTTCTGTCGACTAACCTAAGGTCTTTAAATCTGAAATTCTTATTCTAAAAGCAGATGAAATTTATAGCATATATTCAAAAGTAAATGTTGAGCTTTCTATTGCATTTCTAAATTCTATATAGGTATGTTCTTGAATAACATAAATTCTGGAAATAGAAGAAATAACAAAATATTCAAATTTTACAATAAGCATTAAATCAGTAAAAGGAATTGGAAGCAAATGAACTAAAGAAATTCTCATATTGAAATATAAACGAAATTACAAGAGTTTTGAACTTACAAGTTGAACAAAGAGCTATAAGCTTCTTGAAAACAGAAACGATTACAGAGATGTTTTTAACAAAGTTTTTTCTTTCTCTATTTTCGTTCTGCCTAGACTACTGAGCTACTTCGCCTTTTATAGAAATAAGAAGGCGGATTTAAACTAAGTTGGAATCCGTGGATTTCAGAGGCTCTGGAGTCCGCGGATTTGAAAGTTTTGGAATCCGAAAAGTTGAGACGCGTGGGTGGCTTCTTTTCAGAAAGTTGAGCACGGACAGTCTTCTTTTTGAACAAAAGGATTTTCTATCTGATTGTTTGAACAATGTATTTCAAACCATTTAAAAAAGAAAATGTGATCTCCTAGTTTTTCTAAGAAATCGTAATACTCTAATTTTCATTTTTGAACTTATTCTGAAGAGAAAATACGGAAGTACCATTCTCGTCTTGACCTATTATGTGCTTGCATAAACTCAGCGTTTAGCATGGGTTTATTTATTTTAAATTCTTTTCTTATCATTAAAATTTGTGATCTAGTGGGTGAGTGGTTTATTGAAGGAGTTTCTTGAACTGATTCATAGATGGGTTGTGGAATACAAGGTTGGAAATCTACTCCTCTAAGACTAGTCGAAGTCTCGAGAGCTTCTGTTGCAGATCGGTAATCAGAATCTACAGAGTGTCTTGAGCTAAACTCTAATTCTGGATTATTGAACATTCTAATTCTTGATGAGGATGATCTATTCATAGATATCCTGACATGTCCTTCTAGACTTTGAATAAAATTTTCTAAACTTCTAGACTCTATCTTCTTGGAAGGTTGAATACTTTCCAAATTCTAAAAGTCTGGAAAAGCGGCCATGATTGCATCATGCCTGAGGGGTTTAGGAGTCATGATCATTGATTTTTGAAGGCTGGCCTCCATAAGGATAGTTTCATTCTTTGGCGACTCTTTTTTAACAGAAATTCCTACTCCAGTTTTGGAGACTTTGTAATGAATCCTAAAAACTATAGAAAGATTATCTAGATGCTCACTGAATATTCCTTTTGTGGTCTTGATATGTAATTTTAAGGCTTTTTTGACGTTTCTCAACGTCTTCATGTAATTGGGAAAACATTGAAAGTAAATTGGACCGTTGCAGAGATTCGACTCTACAAGACTTAACATGGAATCTTCGAAAGAAAGTGCATGTCTATCTTGGAGAAGAATTAAGACGGGATGGTTGATGCCTAACCTGTACATAGGTTTGACAGCTACTTGAATTGAACCTATATGAATAAACTTAAAATTTTCTTCTCTGTGTTGAGCAATTTTATCTCTGTCTAACAAATTAATAGTCTCTTGGCACTTGCCTAACGGTATTGTACTCTCTATTGTTCTAACTATGTCTTGAACTTTGAAATTAAAAGTTGAATGTCTATAAATTTCACTAGGGCGTACCTGGGGCATTTCCCAGTTTCTTAACCTTTCTTCAGCTTCTATGATAGAAACTTCAGAATTATTGACCTTATCCTGATCTAGAGAACTTTGATCACTAATGACCGGGGGAACTCTGATCTCAAAACTATTTCTATTAAATAATCTTCTTACTAATTCAAAAATTTTTAAGAAAATAAAATTCCTTAAAATTCTTTTAAATTCGTTAAGGTTTATCGGGACCATGTCCTACGGGAACACCTGCCTTTCCTAGGCCTTACGGCTTACCAACGCAGTTATAACAACGCTGACCAACGCTAACCATTAACTGATTAAAAGTTTCTTAAGAAAATTAAATTCTTAATAATATCTAAGCTAACAAGAAGGTTACTAACAGAACTAGACTTTGATACCATTTTTCTACAGCTTTTTTGTTGAGCAAGTTAGGATTATATGTAGACCACTATTTAATGTTGAACGAGTGGCTAAGATATAGAGGATAACCGATATTGAGCCAATTTTTGAATTCAAAATCCCAGGACATAATCCAGGATGTTCCAAATGTTGAGAAAAACTTTAAAAGCATTTGTCCAGTATGAAAACTGGTTTAAGCAGAAAAAATTGAAAATGATTCCTTCGCATAAGAGGGAAGGAATTCAGTGTTTTGACCAAAAAAGTAAAACCAATCGGAAAACCAGGTTGGAAATTTCTGATTTCCTTTATTGAACCAAATAAACCAGGATTGAGAAAAGGGACGAATCAGCAAAGCATTGTACTAAGCCATTTTGTAGTCCCAGTAGTTAAAACCTTGTGGCTGGAACTGTCTTGAAAAGTTTTTAAAAGAAAATGGATGCTGATTCCATTGCGAAAGTGTTAAAACTTTATTTATTTTGAACTTCGAATATTGAATCCGATGGGGAAAAAGTGGATCATACTCGTGCGTGAGTGTGATCGAGTTTGTATCAACTAAAATAAACTCATAAAAAATTCTTGTTTTTTGTAAATCATCAGAAGAAAAGTATTTTCCTTCTTGAAAATATTTTTGAGCAATTTCCCTTGGCGTAAGACCAGGGTTAGTTTTGAGCCATTCGTGTTCAATGGGGCAAATCGGTGCATAGACCGGTTTTGAAACATATTTGTCAGAAAGAGATCTCTTAAGCGGTGTAGCTTGAGAGAGTTGTATCATAGAAGAGGAAGGACAAACAGGGACTAAGGCCTGTTGTGGTAGAGGTGTAGAGAGTGCTTGATCATAGGTGAGGGGAAAAAAGTGATTATGAGAAGAAGAGGGAGAAGAAGGAGGTCGAGGACCTCTTACCTGTGGTCGAAGACCACTGTCCGAAGGACTGTTGAAAGATGAAGGTGTCACCAGTAAAGGTGACGTTGTCTGAACCAGAGGGGTTCTCTGAACATTGTGAGCAGGACCCAGTGGGGATCCATATTGCTCTTTCTTTACTTCTTTTCCTTTTTTCTTATCCATTCTTCGGTCTTACCCTGCAAGAATTCTCGTGTGAGAAAATCAGGAAGGGCGTTCTCGCTACCTTTTATATGCTGGATTTCGAAATCAAAATAGGAAAGTAATGCTTGTCATCTGGCAAAAACATGTTTTGAAACTAAATTTTGAACATCTTTTTCTAAAACTGATTTAGTGGATTTGCAGTCCGTTTTGAGCAAAAAAGTTTTATTAAAAACTTCTTTTTGAAACCTTTTGACGTTTAAAACAATAGATAAAATTTCTCTTTTTATTATGGAGTATTTTTGTTGGGCTTCAGACCATGCTCCTGAATTGAACATAACTAATTGTTCTTTTGAACTTCCTATGGGTTTTTGTTTAAGGACTCCTCCATAGCCTTCTTTAGATGCATCGGTCTCGATGATCATAAAGGCTTCTGGGTCTGGTATTCCTAGGCAATGAAGTTTTTTAACTCTAGCCTTAAGGGTTTTGACTGCGTCTGTCATAGACTGATCCCATTGGGGAGATTTCTTTCTAAGTCTAGAATAAAGAGGTTTGCATATTACTCTAAGGTCTTGAACAAAGTCAGCTACATAATTAAGACAACCTAAAAATCGTTGTAGTTGATTTTTATCAGTTATCTCGTCTGGAAACTTATCTGCAAATTCTATAGATCAATTAATAAGTTTAATCATACCCTGATGGATATCATAACCTAAAAACCTAATCTTTGTTTTGAACAGTTTCATTTTCTTGGCTGAGACAACCAAGCCATTGTCTTTAACAATTTTATAAAATTGATCAAGGTGCCTAAAGTGTTGCTGTATGTTATTAGAAAACAATAAGACATCATCTATGTAAACTATTGAAAATTGAGAAAATTTATTAAAAATAGAATTCATAACATTTTGAAATTCAGAAGGTGCATTTTTGAGACCAAAGGGCATTACGTTCCATTCATAATGTCCAAAGGGAACATCAAAGGCTGTTTTGTACCTATCTTTTTCTTCAATTTAAATTTGGTAAAAGCCCGATTTCATATCGAACTTTGAAAATAAAGATGCCTTTTGAACACGAGAGATTAAGTCACTCCTATCAGGTATAGGGTACCTAATCCATATAAGGACTTTGTTGAGTGGTTTATAATTAATGACCATGCGAGGGGCTCCTCGCTCTATTTCTGCCTGATTTTGAACATAAAAGGCTGAACAGCTCCAAGGGGACTTACTGGGCCTAATCAGCTTCTTACCTAACAAGTCTTGGATTTCTTTTTTACAATATTCCAAGGTTTCTTTGTTCATTTGGATGGACCTAGCTTTTGTTGGGATTTTATCCTCGGTAAAACTGGGCTCATATGGAAGTGAGACTGTGTGTCTCTTTCTATTCCAAAAAGCGTTGGGCTTTTCAGAATAGATTTCTTTTTCAAATTTTTGTTGAACAGAATCTATCCTAGTTTTGACCTGGGATTTTTCTATTTGTTCCTCTATTCTTTTATATTGAACTTCTTTATTGAGCATTTTAATTTGAGCTTGTTTTCTATTGATCAAATTAATACTAGAAACAACTAAACTTTTGAGCAAATTAACATCTGTAGTTTTAGCAGGGTTTAAAATTTTAAAGCAAAATTCTTTTCCTGAGACAGACATAGAAATTCCTATTTCTGAAACCTTAAAGGGGTAGATAAGGGTCAGAAAAGGTATACCTAAAATCATTATTTGATTTAAATTTCTAACTAAAATAAAAGTTGTGTTGAACTTAACGCCTTGATTACATATCTTGGCATTGGACAGTTTGTACCTAACCGGAAGTCTATTACCTCCTGCACCGCTGAGACTTTCAGTGGTTTTCTCATAGTATTGAGTGAGAATTAATCCTTCTTGAAGACAATTAAAATCAGTGTCAGAGTCTATCAGGGCGACTAACTTAGTACTAAAATTTCCAATGGTAAAGTTTATATCACTATACCATCTTTGAACAAATATTTGAGAAATTAAATTTAAATAATTTTCTTTGGGTTCAGAGCTGGTTTCTCTTAACTCGTTTTGATCAGTGGAATTCCTAAAATCTTTGTTAGCCATTAAACTTAAAATATCTAAGGACAAGTCATTATCCTTTTGTTTGAGCAATTGAATTTCTTCTTTAATTATTTTAATTTCTTCTTGGAGTTCCTTGACAGAAACTCGTTCCTAGGTTGAAGTATTTTGAAACCTATTAATTATTTCTTGAACATTATAAGGTTTAATTATAAGTTTTGGTTCGGGTTCCTCCAAATCCATGATATCTTTAATTTTGAGCGAGTATTCTTTTCTAACTTCTTCATCAGTTATTTTATCTACAATTTCTAATAAGGTTTGAACTTTATCTCTATTGATCACATTAATCATTTTTGAACAACTACCTGATTGCTTTTAACATTCTGTACAGGTACAGATTCCTACTTCTGAATGACTCTCGTTATTATATATTGAACTAGAAGATGAATTACTCAGTTGATCTAACTGATATAACTCATTTTGAACACTAGAATGATCTGAATCATATTCTGACTCAGAGTGTTGATTTTCTAACAGAATACTCATAAGACTTTGTTTGTACTTATTATCTATTTCTAATAAATTAATTCGTTTTTTGAGCTTGTAGTGTTTTGAAATATGACCATACCTCCCGCATTTAAAACAAACGACATGTTTGCGATCGGTATTTTTTGAACTACGGTGTCTAGGTTTGCTAGACTGTTGAATAAGATGTTTTGTTTGGGATCTAACAGGTTTGTCAGAGTAGCGACGATATGTCTTCCTGACAGTTTGGTACCTATGGCTCTTCCTATTTCTTTTATTTTGAGCAGAAGGGGCTCGAATATTTTCGATCCCATATTGATCACAGAAATTTCCTAATTCTCTATGGGTGCTTTTGAACTTAGATTTTAACTTAGATTGAAGCTTCATATCGTTACAAATGATAAGAGCTTCGTTTGTAACAAAATTAATTAATTCTCCAAAAGTCATTTGACCTTAGGGAAGTGTATTGTTGCATTGTCTTTTAATACTTTCTTTAACTCTTTCGGCAAATAGGTTGGGTAAGCCACCTAAAAACCTTTCTTTCCAGTAGTCTTCTTTACTATCAGACCAGGTGTATAACTTGGTAAGGAACATGTCCTTGTACCATCTAAAATCAGACATCGTGGGACATCTGAGGTTGATTAGTTGATTACCTATCCTCTGTTGGAAACCGATTGGGTTTCCTACAAAGTGTTTTGTAAGGGCATAAATTAAAACTGCTACTGAATCTTGAACTTCTAATATTTGACCATTAATTTCTTTATGCTTAACAGTGAATTTAATCGCAGACCTTTTAGCTTCCGTGAGGTAGTTATCCCACCAGCCTTTTAATTGACCAGTAAAACCAGTTGTTAACATGGTTACTATTGAACTTTCTTCATTATTTTTAAGCCTATATGTCGTAGCACACATTGACATATTTTGAATTATTCCTAAAATTTGATGCTCACTATGACCATCAATGTTCCATTCTACTATAGACTCGCCGTTATAGCTAGCCTCTGGTATTAAACTATTTTCTTCATATTGGGTGTCTGGGTAACTAGGCCTACAGTAGTAATTCCTAGTCACTGGTTTTGGATTCCTAAAGCTAATTCTATTAACTTCAGGGTGTTGATCATTTTCTGCTTTGGACAAGGTATTGATTTGGGGACCTTTTGACTTATTATTAGAGACATTTAGCTGATTTAATCTTCTGGTGATTTTATCAACTAAGTTTTGTGAAGATGATCCTAATTTTATTGACTTCAACTCTGCCTGAGTATGTGTTGGAATCTTATATAGGGGTTGTTGAGGTTTTGAACAGACTAGATTTTGATCTAAGGAACTAGAAGGTGATTCTAGAGCCTTATTATTGACTACGTTTTCTATCCTATCTAACTGCTTATCTATTGTGTTGAGCGCTAAATTAGTAAAATTATTTTGAGACTCAATATTCTTGATATATCGTTTTGAACTATATTGTTCTTCATTTCCTTCTACAGTTTTGAACCGTGTTGCCTCTATCTCAGAACTACCTTTTGAAATTTTTAAATTTTCTAAAGGTGGATGGACCGAGATTATCTTCTGACCTAAAGTAGTATCTCATTCTACTGTAATTCTAGAGTGGGTGTTTACTTCTTTTTGAACAAAAGGATTTTCTATCTGATTGTTTGAACAATGTATTTCAAACCATTTAAAAAAGAAAATGTGATCTCCTAGTTTTTCTAAGAAATCGTAATACTCTAATTTCCATTTTTGAACTTGTTCTGAAGAGAAAGTACGGAAGTACCATTCTCGTCTTGACCTATTATGTGCTTGCATAAACTCAGCGTTTAGCATGGGTTTATTTATTTTAAATTCTTTTCTTATCATTAAAATTTGTGATCTAGTGGGTGAGTGGTTTATTGAAAGAGTTTCTTGAACTGATTCATAGATGGGTTGTGGAATAGAAGGTTGGAAATCTACTCCTCTAAGACTAGTCGAAGTCTCGAGAGTTTCTACTACAGATCGGTAATCAGAATCTACAGAGTGTCTTGAGCTAAACTCTAATTCTGGATTATTGAATATTCTAATTCTGGATGAGGATGATCTATTCATAGATATCCTGACATGTCCTTCTGGACTTTGAACAAAATTTCCTAAACTTCTAGACTCTATCTTCTTGGAAGGTTGGATACTTTCCAAATCCCAAGAGTCTGGAAAAGCGGCCATGATTGCATCATGCCTGAGGGGTTTAGGAGTCATGATCATTGATTTTTGAAGGTTGGCCTCCATAAGGATGGTTTCATTCTTTGGCGACTCTTTTTTAACAGAAATTCCTACTCCAGTTTTGGAGACTTGTAATGAATCCTAAAAACTATAGAAAGATTATCCAGATCCTCACTGAATATTCCTTCTGTGGTCTTGACATGTAATTTTAAGGCTTTTTTGACGTTTCTTAACGTTTTCATGTAATTGGGAAAACATTGAAAGTAAATTGGACCGTTGCAGAGATTCGACTCTCAAGACTTAACATGGAATCTCCGAAAGACAGTGCATGTCTATCTTGGAGAAGAATTAAGACATGGTGGTTGATGCCTAACCTGTGCATAGGTTTGATAGCTACTTGAATTAAACCTATATGAATAAACTTAAAATTTTCTTCTCTGTGTTGAGCAATTTTATCTCTGTCTAACAAATTAATAGTCCCTTGGCACTTGCCTAACGGTATTGTACTCTCTATTGTTATAACTATGTCTTGAACTTTGAAATTAAAAGTTTAATGTCTATAAATTTCACTAAGGGTGTGTTGTGGGTGTGTTGTGCTAGGAATTTGTGATGATGCTAACCCTTTCTAATGAAATTTCTTAATGCCAAAGCTTCTGCCTAAGTTTATCTCTCTTTTATACTAATTTTTATGTGAAAATGTCAGATACAAATGCTCAATATATATATATATATATATATGAAGATGAAAGAAATAATAATTCCATATATGTGTATTATTAATGCTCTAATTAATAATTTCAAAATAAGTTATATTTATTATCATTCTTTAACGCCACAAAAATGTAACTGAAGGATAACCTTTGGATATTCAAAATGCATTAGCAATCTTATTAAATGTTTTATGATCATTAAATATATGAATCTAGATATGCTCATTCAATTATGTATTGATATCACTGATATGATCGTTATGAAAATAGTAGAACTTTTTTTACAATTGGGAGGATACAAACTCTTCCGGGGCGAACTCTTGTTTGTCTAATAATAATATATGGTATTAGTGATGATTTCCAAATTAAGGTCAATGATAAATCAAAGTTACCTAATAGCTTCAATGAACTTTGATTTAACAGTTATTTCAGGAATTATAAAATTGGCCTATCAAATCACAACTAAATTAATTTAAAATATGAGTGAATTATTGATTTGGTCCCTAAAAAATTATTATTATTTGAATTTAATTTTTAAAAGTTTAAATGTTTTAATTTAGTTATTTAAAAATCGTATTTATCTTAATTTAATTATTTTTATTGTTAAAATTTAAAATTTTTATTATCAAAAGTCACTTTTATATATATTTTTAATAACTGAATTAAAATGTTTAATTTTTAGAAATGAAATTGAGATAATTATATATTTTATGAATTAAATTCATAATTTATTCTTAAAAAATTGTAACGAAGTATTACAATCTCAAAATCAAATGTTACTGTCAAAGCCAGTGATCGCTACGGTTTGAGTGAAAGTTGAGTTCTTTGAAGTGTTCGCATTGTGATGAAAGTAGGTCAATGGAGTGATGAAGGAAACAATAATGACATTTTTGCAATTAAGCCTCCATTATTAAAAAAAACTTACTTATATCTTGCTATTAGATTGTTTAATTAAGACATGATTAGTTTATAGTTCTCTAATAAAAATATGTATAACATTCAGAAAAGGTAAAAGAGTGTTATATGGCTCTAATATTTATCTCGATTTTCATTTATACCTCTGAAAGTTTTTTTTTGTTTGATTATATCCTTCATCTTTCAAATTTTATCATATATGCCCTAAAATAACGAAAATACCTTTCATCTATCTCTTTTCTCAACCAGATTTTTTTCTTAAATTTTATTTTTACCAAGAACTTTTCTATTTATTCAACTAGGTCCTAACTAAGATTTTTCCTTTTGTCTTTTGCATGATTTAAGATCATATTTAACTTTACCTAAGTATCTTCATTCCAAAATATATTTTGCTTTGAATTTAAATTGACCCCTGTAAACTTTTGGATTCATTCATCTTAGTCCCTGTCATACATGTATCACTTCCATCTCTAGGTTTTGTTTTCCAAACCAGTCCAGAACTTCATCTTAGATTTTTCAAAACATTTTCAGTCATTTTCTTCCAATAGAAAGGAAAAGTATGAATTAAAAATCAAGTTTTCGAATTTCTTTAAAGCTTTCATGACTATTCATGTCATTCTTGCTTTGTTCTTCATTTTTGTCTAGTTTTTTTTTTTGCTGGTTTGGTCTCCTTTTTAACCCTTAAGTTTTGAATTAACTTAGACTAGGTGTATTTAACTAATTCTACCCATAAAAAGATAAAAGTATGAAGAAAACTCACTTTCAACTGCTGAATCTCATTTAACATAAGCTAAAACATCAGTGGGTAGAGTTATTCTGGTAGCACAGCGTAGAAGATACAGAGAGGAAGGGTAAATGTGTGATGAGATGGGTAGCTTTGCAAAGAAGTTCTGAAAGAATAATTAAGCATGAAAATGACAGTGTCTGATGCATCTGCGGAGAACGAACACAATAGTGAAGATAGAACTCATCTACCTTGCCAATCTGACAGTCCCAGAAAGAATCAGCAGAATTCTCATGTGCCATATGGAAGGAAAGGAACAACTATAATGGAAACTACACATGGGAAGTGTACATGAACTAAACGAAGATGTGAGAGATGACTAGATATGCACAAAGATGAGCCAAAAAGTTTTCGTACATTATTCAGATTACACGATTTTCTTTTCCTTCTACCTTTCTCATTGACTTCTTCCCCAATATTCTGTTGATAAACTTGACATTGGACATAAAAAAGTGAAAACTCCTTGCAACAGTCACAAGTTTAACTACTAAATAATATGATTAGAATTTGTGTCTATGCTGAAAACCATAATGAATGCAAAATGACAAAATTGTCTTGCCTTTCACCATAGAATGTCAATATCTGAAGCAATATAATTGAAACAAAGTTAAGGATAAAAAGAGATGTATGAACCAGTCCAGGATTCTAACGGCAATACTTCAAAAGCAATCCTATCAAGCAGAATGAATACTATGTACCCACAAACTCCAGGCTTTGCTCACATTATTTATGTCATACACTATAATCTTTCCTTTATTAGCAAATCAGAAATGTTAAAAATAGATCCCAGAAGTTACTATAGGTTAAAAAATAATTATTTGAGGGACAAGCCACTACTCATTTGTTTGAACTTTAAGAAGACAGTCCACAATAGGTTTTAGGTCCATAGTGGTTTTTAGAGGAAGACATGTTATGAGAATAGTTAGACTCAAAGGGAAATAGTGATACCATACGCTCAAGTTTTTCTGACTCTGAAATGCCAATATCAATATTGAATGTAATAACAGATTAAAAATCGAGAAAGTGAGTTTTTTTCATACCTTCACTTTTTTATGTGTAGAATTAGTTAAATACACATAGTTTAAGTTAATTCAAATCTTAAAAGATTAAGAAGGAGACCAAACCAACAAGAAAAATCATAAGAAATGAAGAACAAAGCAAGAATGACGTGAACAATCATAAAACTTTTCAAGAATAACAAGTATAATGGAAATTTTTCAAGAACCAAACAATTAACGAAGTGATCTTTCAAGGTCTAAAAAATGAGTTCAGTCTATATAGATATATACACTATAAAGAGTAAACGTTTCAACATTAACTTCATGAAAGATTCGAAATTAAAATAGATTTGAGTGTCTATCCAAATTTGTCTGTCACCTCCAAGCTTCTCTTTTTTTTTTTTCCAGTCCATAAATAAGTGGATAAAAACCAAAACGATCTCACCAATAGGGAAAAAAAAAAAACCAAAACTATCTCACCAATAGGGGAAAAAAGAAAAACCAAAACGATCTCACCAATAGGGGAAAAAAAAAAAACCACAACGAAGTTCCAATTTTTCGCATTTTGGCAAAAGGAAGAAGCTAGTAAAGAGGGACCATTCTTCATTTCATCATACTTAATTGGTTTTGAACCAGAAGGATTACTTTTTAAAACTGTAAAAGTGGAACGGAGAACCATAATCTATATCATATATTTCAGTTGCTGCATATATCAAACAATATCTATCTATTCGCCTAGATACTGTCATTTAGGCTCATAGAGGGTACATCAATAACTGTGAAGATGGGGTCTTTTGTAAGGGGGCATTTGTTGTTTCAAAAATAAAATTAAGATATCTAAGTGGATATTTGTTTGCAATGGAGACCTAAAATTAATTCATTCAGATTTTAATTCATTAAGTATTTTTTTATTAAGATCTTAATAAATCTAAATATATTCTAATAAATCAAATTTTAAGATAAATATAAAAATTATTCAGATCTTACATTAAATCTCACTTTACTTTATTTAAATATTAAAAAGAGTTTTTAAAAAGATTCGAACTCATGTTATATTAATATAAAAAAAGAGATTACTCCAATTTAGTAAACTAAATCTTATTATTATTATTATTATTATTATTATTATTATTATATAAGGATAAAATTTTATATATAATATAACAAATGTAAATTATATTATTATTTATATAAAATAATTTTAAATTATAAAAATATATAAAACATTAACAAATATTTAAATATCATACAATATTAAAAATAATAATTAACAATAGATATTTAGTTACTAATTTATTTAAAAATATTTAAATATCATTCTATAATTTATACGTATTCAAATGTTGAAAAAATAAATAATCTAAAATATTCAATATTTAAATGCATAAATAATATCTTAATAATCATGTGTCTTCAAATCCACAAATCCAAACATTTTAACGATTAAGACGGATTGTTTCTTTTTTATCATTGAAACACACAGAAATTGTTTATTAATAAAAAATAATATTCAAATAAATTGATAATTAAATATATATTATGAAAAAAATTAAATAAAATCAAAATTAAAAAATAAAATTATATATCGAATACCAAAAATTTAAAACTTAACAAATAAACATTCATTGGTAGCCTAATGAATAAAATATTTAACAAAATGTATGTTTTACTCGGATTATAAAATTTGAAGGGATAATTTACAAAGTTCTAAAGTTTAAGAGAGATAAAGTACACATAAGGTAAAGTATATAATAATAAAATAAATTTTTGCCTAAAATGAATAATATATCTGAAAAGTATCAAGACTTGTTACAAGATCTAATTCATTAAGATTTATTTAGATCTATTAAACACTTAGAAAAATAAAAAACAAACGCACTTAATGCTCTAAAATTTAAATGAATTATATCCAGACTTTCCAATAAGTACAAATAAACAAAGCCTTACTTTGCTTCATTCTTCGCCTTTGGTGTCTAAACTGCATATTCCACGTGATCAGAATACATAAAATACCAAGTTAAATGACATAACAATAACTATACAATGCAACTCAATACAGGAAAACGACCACAATAAAAAGAGAAGAGCGTACTATTAAATGTTTTAACTATGGCATTCATAATGAGAAAGGTCAAGCAATCCCAGCACCAAACTGGCATTTCACAACCCTAGCATCTCCCTTTCTCAACCTCTATTTGCCATACAATTTATCGTCATCATCTTAACTTTCACCCGAGGAGCCTCTGATCAGGGAACCACGGCGATGGCCCCCAACAATCACATCCTTAAGTCGAAATATGGGCCCTAGCATCCTGCTTCTTGCCTGCGGAAGTGTTACACTTATAAAGTTAATATCTTTCGGGGTGTAATAGAAATCAAACAGGGCAATTTAGAATTAATTATATCATTCAAGATATGTAAGACAGTACCAAAACAACACTACACATGGTCATTCATTCTTAAGTTGCAGTTCCCCCACTCATAAAAGATGCCCCAAGTTAGTAAACAGTCGATCACCCCAGCTACCAATGGAAATAAAGTTTATAAAGCGTCCTGGTCTATAGTGTCATCTCTCTAGCTCTGGCTGTGATCAGCAGGCTGGACACAGCACATTCTATACATTTAGGTTATACTTGGTTTGAGTAAAAACAGGCAGGTGGCCATTCTTACTCCAACCAAGCACAGCCTTATTCAATCCCAATATGCCATATATAATTGCAACTTCTCATCAGTCCCCTTTCTCGATGAAGAAACTCAATCCTTATATTGGGGAAATTACAATTACTTTCCCTTTCGCAATGCAAGACCAGTTTCCATCTATGTAGGTGGTAGTGATGTGGTACTTCCAAAATGTGGATGCTAAAATGTTTTCATATAGCACAGAATTTGCTAGTCATAAATGACCAAAAAAGTGCTCTCATAATGGTTCACAGACTTCAAAGTGTATCTGCACCTTTTATAAGTATTCTGTCAGGTCCCTTAACTTCAGATCTAGTTATGGGTCTTGACACAGTGAAATCAGCAAGGAGATGAGAAGAATCTGATTTCTTCTTTCTACCTATGTTGATGGTTCAAATTGTAGAGAGAACCAAGATCTCAAGTGCTCTACACACAAGGAAAATTGATGATAATTGATCTGATACATTAATTCTGAATTAACAAGTTTAAATACAACAAGAGGGCATAACTACCCCTTAAACTAAGGACATGGCTGAAAACTACCGTATAACTACTCTTAATATCTGATAATATAAATAAAATACATAATAGCACTAGTTAACTGCCATAGGTAACTACCCACTAACTACAAACATTACACATGTCCTGCCTCCTAACCCACTAAGTCTGAAAATACAGTAAAGGAAAATAAAAACAATTAAATGCATGATAAATAAAAGAAATACTGCATTGCATAAAAAATAAATAAATAACAACCGCATGTGTCCTTCCTATGCATCTCATGGTATAACGTTAGGTTTGCTAACATATTCCAGACAGTAGGTTCTCCAGACTCGAAGAGTGTAGAAAAAATGCACCAAAACCAATCTTACAAATTGTTCACATAGTGCACACATATCAAAAGATTAATTTCCCTTGTCATAGTTTCCAGAGAGAAGCTATTAGTCTTTACCAAGTTTTCCAAGGACATGGATGAAAATCAAAGGAACTAAAACTGTAGCTTCTGAGTCACTTGTCAGTTGCATAACAACAAATTAAGTAACTAAAATATGTTAAATAAAGCATATCTTAGAGAAAACATAATATAATGGACACACCTCATCATTTACACTGCTCTGCAACTTAAGTTGATAAGCTCTTTCCTGCTGCCAGCGCTGACCAAGCATTACAAGGCCCATCACTGCAGCTGCAATGAAAATAGACCAATATGCATTTGTCTCCTTTGCATGAGCATATAAGGCAGCAGCTCTCCTCTTCCACCAAGCTCCACAGGGAAGATCTGATGGTTGGTATTTGTCATCTTTGGAAAAATTCTTCGAATGTGATAAACCAGGAGCAACATTTGACTCTTGTTCAACAGGTTCAGTTGTTTCAGACGCAACTACGTTCTCCCCATATGCAATCGCACCACTGAAATCTCTCTCACTGTGTAAAGAACTGAATCTTCCAGTGTCATACATACTTCCCTGTTGGTCAATCAAGCCAAAACTTTCTAGAGTTGTACCTTCCTCAAATGGTTTAGCATGAACAGATAATTTGTTGATCTTATCATCAAAATATTGTATATCTGAAAGCTTCTCTGAATCTTTTTCTCCATCCTTTCCGCTAGGTCTGGGCTCTTCATCAATGTATTCAGAAACAACACCTTTTCCTCCAGATTCATCAAGAACCTCACTATAATCAGATTCCAAGGGCAAATTCTCATGCCGACTGGGTGGAAAGACAAAGTGACGAGACATGAATAAGGCGCGTGATGTTTCAGCTTCATCCTGCACATATGTGTCTCCCTTATCATCATCCTTCAACTCGACTTCTCTGGAACCAGGAGCAGCTTCATATGCCGATGCTGTAAGTGATACAACCTCCCATTCATTCCCACGAGAAGTCCTTTCTTCTCCATCCTCATTATCAGCCATCTTATGCCTTCATCAGAAAAACAAGATTAGAGTACCAATCTACCCAGAATAAACATGAATATAACATATAAATAATTATATAATATGTGCAAACAGAAAGGGCGGGGGAGTTTATTTAACCAGGAAACATAAGAAAACAAGAATTCATAAACCAACAAATATCTTTTTTTCTTATTATTGAAAAAAGTCTAAATCTGCTTCTTTCAAAATTTCAGACAAAGAGATGAATGCCCCTTTTTTTATAAAAAAAAAAATGAAATGCTTGAGCCTTGATCAATTTCATCATATAAAAAACAACCAGAATCAACCAAATTATCCTGTTAGGTCATCCACCCTTTTACTATTCTATTTTATGATTTATCCTTTCATGTTTAGTAAAATAACCAATCAGAAATCTCATTCTCTTTCAACTGTTTACTGCTAGAAATCATTCTAATTCCATCCAATATGCAGAAGTTCCATCAAGTCATCAATCCATTGAACAAAAGCAAACATGCACAAATACATACATAACAACATAAAAATAAACACAAGCAAGTAACTCGATTAAAAACCCACGAAGAGATACAAAACACGGAATTAATCAGAAAGATAGCAACCACATCGAAAATACCAACCATCATAATTGCATCAGATAGATCAGATTCTACTATCATCGGTGAATTCTCTCTCGAAAAACGTGAAACAACATAATTCATATCAGTGGGAAGAAAAACTCACCGATTATTAACCCGACGAGATCTACGTCGAGGCGACGATCGGAACACGTGTACGATGAGGTTGAACTTGAAACTTGCTTCTCAACTGTGCTCAAAAAGTGGGTTTTATACTTAGATTTATCGGGTGAGAGAATAAGAAACCGGCGGTATCGGTAAACGTGGGCGTGACCGGCTGTAGTAGGTAGAGTGAAGTGAGTGAGAAAGTGGGATTACCGGTAACATCGCGTTGCGTGAAGTGGTGGAAGAGGTCAGAATCTAACTGTCACGCGCGCTGTTGACGTGAAGCACTAATCAAAAGGGCAAAAATAAAATTGATAAATAATAAATAAAATCTGATAAATTAAAAATTCAAATGCCAATAAATATAAGGATAAATGAATAAGAAGAGATTTAGAATCGGATCAACGGTGGGATGATGACACATGAACCTATCATATCTGTTGTATGAAGGGAATCTTTATAAGCTTTATTTTGTATATTGCTTGCTTTTTGTTTTCTTAAAAAAGTTAGTATGACCTATTAAGTTTAAATTTACACTACATACAAAATAAAAATAAGGTTCAAATGCAAAATTCTCGTAAACTTATAGGATTGTATATTTTACTTCTCTCATCTTTTAATTCAATAAATAATTTTTTTTAAATTTTCAAAAATGTACAAATCACTCTCTATTAGTTGATTTGTTAGTGCAATCATTAATCAATATATACATCAACATGTTCAATTTATATGTACAAAAAATAGTTTACGTAGCTGTCGACTATGTCGAAGTACATGTCTTTTTTAAAAAAATAAATAAATATATTAGAATAATAAAAAAATAAATAGTTCTTTTTTTGGTTATTCTAAATCTTAATTGTTTAGAAGTTTTTTATCAAACATATTTTAGAATGATTAAAAATAAATTTGTCAAAATAATAAAAATTCACCTTTTTTCCATTATTTCGACGTATTTAGTTTGACAGATTAGGAGATTTCAAATTAGGTTTCTGATTTTTTTTATCGTTATTCTAACAGATTTTTTTTCATTAATTTGAACTATCCTTTGGAAAAAAAGGACATTTGGCCTATTTTAATCAACAACCAATTAGACATTCTATGCAAGTAAAAGGTTGACCAATTGTCAAACTAATGGATTCATTAAAAAAATGCATTGATTTGCACATTCTAAAATTTAAAAGGACTTCTTGTTGAGTTTGGAAGATGTTGAAAGTAACATACACAATCTCTAAGTTCAGAAAAGATTTGTGAATTTTAGCCTGAAAATAAGTAAAAAATATATTTTAATAAGATAAAAAATTATGAATTTATAATTTATAAAAATTATTTAATTTTTATTATTAAATCATTTCTGTTAACTTATAAAAGTATTCATTGAACAAAACAAACTGATATTAACATTTAACTTGAAATTTTGCCATCTGATTTTTTAAAGGCCTTTCATATTTCTAAAATTCTTTTTTAATTCAAAAAGCAAAATTAAAGCACTTTTGTTAAGCCATGATTTACTCCTATTCATTAAAAAACAAGAGCGGATCACGGCACACTTCTGTTTATTCACACTTCGGTTACTTTTTGATGAATCTTGGAAACGGTAGTGACAAACATCATAACCATACTCATATAATTAGAAAATTGAGAGTTAGAGAGTTGATAGATTCCTTTGCTCTTATATCCCAAATGATAGCTAAAAAAATACCCTAATTTAAAATGACCATAGGGACTTTTATCTTACAAAATATGTAACGAAACCAAAAAAAAAATTTGGGGGGGGGGGGGGGGGAACTTTTGTCTAAAAGTTTGGATTTTATGTATATTAGTCAAATATTATACCTAATAAGGGGTTGAATGTTTACCTGTCACGTCCCAAAATCTGGACACGTGACCGGCGCGGAAAGTGAATTTCATTTCACCTCCGTAAGCCTATCTTTCTCTTAAGCATCATACCATTCTTTTTCATGCAACCAAACCGAGTTTTCTATACACACTACAGTCATTCACATTACATCACTGAATGAACTTACCCGATTACAGAGATTTCTAGATTTATACAACTTAAAATAAGACTTAACTATTATACCTTTATCCTGAACAAGTGAAAAGGTAATCATGGGCTAAGGATCCATAATTCCTTGTACAGATATTTACATTCAGCTGTCAACTCTGAAAAAAATGTTAATAAGAGGGGTATGAGCAAACCACGTGCCCAGTGAGCAGACAACACAACACTATGACAAAAAAATATCATGCATCATAATGATAATATGCAGCAATCATACGTAATCGATCATAATATAATATAATATAATTCATAATACTTCACAACAATATCCAAGTAAAACAAATACATTTCAACATAATTCAAATAATTCACAACAGCAAACAGTGAAATCAATTTCACACATTTCCCGTACCAACCGGGTCGTCCAGGATACCTCTGGATCGTTGCCCGCGGCCCCCGCCGCATCCACCCTTATCGCTCCAAGTATATTCTCTACCCTTATAGCTTCATGTAGATTTCTCCATGGGGTGCACCACCATGCCTTTCCATTCATTCCAATTACATACACAATCACAATCATAAATAACTCATAATCATTTACAAGTTTCATCACAACATAACTCATACTACTTTCCATACTTAATCACAATTTCATCAACGTGTATACAATCATTCACTGTTCACAGAATTTATCTTTTAAATCACATCTCAAACATAGAAGCTCATTTATATTTACAAGTCCTCACAATAGTATTCGTGTCTTCTTCACGCAACATTCATATAATGGTGTTTATGTATAGATATATACATATCAATCTATTTGAGAACACAATTCTTTAATTCTAAAAAGTGCGCATGAATGTAACTTATGCAAGAAAATCTTAATTCATAATAAATATCAATATATAAGTTAATCATCACTGCCTTCACACTAAGATACACTACATGCTCTCACTATGATGCCAAGAACTTTAAAGAAAAGATTTAGTCATAGGAAGTATAAATCTCACTCACCTGGATTTCACGCTCTCGGCACTCCCACCTTGAGCTTTGACCATTCCTATTGTAACCAAATAAAAACCATCAGGGTTACGAAATAGAGAAATTTCCTACCAGTATTCCCGACCTTCACTTACTTCTCAAATCATAACTCCTAACTGGTAATGAATATACAGATGAAACTTATACCATTAGAAACTAGACTCAAAGAGCTTTTCAACGATATTTAAAAAAAAAACTGATGCTACCGTAACGGTCAACGGTCAACGCAGCTACAGTAACGTTGACCGAGTCAACGCTACAGTAGCCGAGAAAATCTGGAAAAATTTTTCCGATGAAATGTCACGACCCATTTTCTAGGCACATGACCGGCACAATGATGAATATCCCATCACTGTAAGCCTTTCGATAAATTCTTCCCACAAGTAAAATTGTTAGTCATTATCTCTATATTCTCAAAATACCATTCCTTAATAAATACAAAGAAAATACATCAGATTTTC
The DNA here is from genome assembly GCA_037074585.1 of Biancaea sappan. Taxonomy (NCBI): domain Eukaryota; kingdom Viridiplantae; phylum Streptophyta; class Magnoliopsida; order Fabales; family Fabaceae; genus Biancaea; species Biancaea sappan. Next base: position 25,887,322 of record CM073499.1, on the reverse strand, counting down.
TTAATTAAAAAAAATAATAGATCCTCAGTACAAAATACATTATCATACTGAAATACAAGCCAAATATCAAACCCCTGACCTAGATGTCCTAGACGGTTACAGAGCAACATACTGTATAACAAAAGAAGGGCCTACCCGACAGCGAAAAGTTCCAACGTGATCTACTCCTCTAGCGGATGTACTTCGGCGGCAACCTGATCTGAACAAAAAGTTTGTACAAACAGTGTGAGCTTTTAAACTCAGTGAGCAAATCGGCCTCGCATTAATAAAATTCAAATACATCACCAGTCATGCAAGCATATCCGAAGGCTCAAGCTCAACCAATAGACATAGTTAGAAATTACATACAAGAAAAATTCATCCAATTCAACAAACGATACTAGTACTCGTCAATGGCAATATATCCCGGAGAGCGCACACAAGCCGTCTCACCAATTTTGTATTTTTCCGCCATGACGCACAACCTCATCCTCTTAGCTAGGGCGCCTCACGGATTTATCACCAATCCGGGCTATATCCCTACTGAGGGAATCGTTGTCTCCACACTCATTGGTCAAGACACCCTTTAACCCGGGTTTTTCGCCTTGCCGTGAGAGGGGGTACTGTACCGCTCAATCACAATCAATAGTACAACAGTTCATATCATAATCAGAAGCACAATATAATAATCATCCATATAACAGGTATAGTATATAACTATATGATTCAAATTTCATATCATCATGAGATACTTGCTTTGTCTTATCCATACTTCTGGATTAATTATCTCATTATATTCGTCATTCTGAATCCAATTTCCCCCTATGAATCTTGGGAGTGTCCTACGACATACTTTTTATCACCAGTAATGCTAAAACTCTATTAAAACAGGGTCGTTTCACTCACCTGGATTCCGTACGAATATCACTTCTTTAAGTCGTTACGGACAAGAGTACACAAGTGAATTTCAGTGTTCTGCTACGAAGATTTTCATGAAAGATTACAGAAAATACGTTAAGATTGTTTTCGTATAGATACTGTTCATACGTACGGTTACTATTCATACGGTCATTATTTATACGTACGGTACTATTCATACCGAAAATACAGAATACAATTTGTAAAAGAGTACACCAGGTAAGTTCCCAGGAAAGAGTGGAGGGTCACACTGGACACACTTAAAAACCAGGTCTTTCCTTAGCCAGAACTTTCCTAGACATGTATTCTCCACAGTTTATATTCTATTTCGATAATCAGAGAATCAAAATAACAGCTAACGACAGTTTTTCTGATGTGGAAGATCGGCCAAAGCCGCAACCACAGAGCATACTTAAGAAAATAACTTCTAAAATTTGAAAGACATAGAAAGGACATAGTATCTTTACCTAAGTAAAAACGGAAAGGCCCAAAATCTCAGAAGGCTAGCGTCGGAGCAAGAGAAACTTAAGGAGGGAAGAAGAGAAGTTGAAGGTGTGAGTTTAGAAGTGAAATGTAAGGGCCTATTTATAGTAAAAGTCAAGGGTACTATTTGACACTATGCGCTAATAAAATATTCAATTTACTATTTATGAAAATGACATTTCTAATAATGCAGTTACTGTACACCGGATAATTTTTCTTTACTATTGAAAACTTAAAGGGAAAAATATCCTTTCACCTGAAACCTTTCAGTTTCTTTTCAATTCAGTCCTTTCAATTTAGTCCCTGAGGGTATTTTTACACATAAAACGTCATTTTCTCTTACAAACTTCTTTCTAGTTTTCTCTTATAACCAAACCACATCTAGTATTTGATATTTTGATTGTATAAATGAACAGTACCATATACGTAAATAGTATTATACGGGTGAATAGTACCGTATACTGAAACAGTAACAGTAGTTTGAAAATACGCATTTATATTTTATTTTTCATGGGTATTACATGAACAGTAATTTCTGGGGAAAATTTTAGGATGTTCTTCGTGTTCTTCATCCAAAAATCCTAAAATCATATCTAAAATAATATTTCTTTTGATTTCTTCCATGGGTTTTCATCCTTAATGTCTAAGGAGTGTTTTAACACCAAAACCCCCAATTTCTACCAACAATCCAAGCTCAAATCTCAAATTTTCATCAAAAACACTAACTTTTTTCAAATATCCAAATTCTACGAATTTCTCCTAATTTTCTCCAAATTTCTTGTTCTAATAACATCATAAACCAACTAGGAATGTTTTAGATTAACATCCACACTTAAATTCATCTATTAAAATATTCTACAAAAATTTTGCAAAATGATAACCAAGGATTTGGTCTTGTAATAAGAGGAGGAAGAAGAAGAACATCAACTTACCAATCATCCTAATTTTCATAGCTTCCTTCCCCATGCAAAAATTGCATAAATGGTTGATGAAGAAATTCGACGCATAACCGAGAGAGAGAAAGTGAGGAAGCTACGGGAGAAATGAGAGAAAGAAAAGAATAAGAGAGAAATGTATACGCACGGGCCCCACCAATTTCTTTTTCGATAAAATCGCTCATAGCCACCTTAGCTTATAAGATTTGTTCACTTTAATCCCTCTCGATGTCTCAAATACCACTTTAACCTCGAATCCATCATCTTTTCGATACCGAACTCATAATTCATTCTCATAAGCTTTATTCTTCATCTCAGGTTCCTATTTGGTCATTTCTCAAAAGTAATCCATATTTTCTTTTCTTTTCACTTTAGTCCTTGAGAATTTGTAAAAATTTCCTAAATTAAAAATTAAAATTTCTATTCCCAGATTTTCTTCACTAATTCAAAAAGCACATTTTCCACGTAATTAAATTTTTCACTAAACTTCAAATTAGACTTTAAATATTCATATAAATTCTTGGGATATTACATTATCCCAAAATAAAAAATAAAAAAAAAAGCGGGGGTTGAATTGAGTAGATAGGTTTTTCAAAAATTTATTGTGTTTTTGTCAAAATTTTTTTCTCTGTAAATCATTATCTTGAAAAATGAGCTAATGAAATGCGTTGAATGACTCCTTATAAAGTGAAATATAAAAAGAAATACATGAATATTAATTTTTTCTTCAAATGACAAAGAAAATCTTTGTTTGTTAAGAATCAATTTGAGTTTTAGGAAACTTGGTGAAAGATGTGATTTTTAAGAATAAGTAGGTTCTGAAATAAACAGAGGGGTAGAGACAAAGAAAATAGGATATCATAATATATAATGGTCCAGGTTTTTCTAGGAATAAACCCTTACATTCATTCTTCAAATACAAAGCAAGAAAATTTTGTATAAAAAGAAATTATTAATAACTAATACAACAACAACCTCACCTTGAGGATCAATACTTTGCTTTTATGCTATGACGTATTCCACTAAGTTTGTATAACATATTAGCAAACTTAACCTGATAGATTACTATAAATCTTTTACAACCATTTTTATTTAAGAGGATTAGTCTCACTAGCTTTTACACCAAAATCTTAAGATTTGTACAGAATTCCAAAAAATGTAACCAAGCTCACTAACAGAACTTTAATATATCAAAATCAACAAGTTGTTTTTCGTTCACTCAGAACACTTAAGTAGAGAGACAAGCTTACATAGAAAAATAATCAATAAGCATTGTCTCACAAAAAATTAAAAGAACAAACGTTGATGCTCTCAAAATATTCATTCTTTCTTTCAATCAATCGATGTTATTGAAGGAGGTTGGAAAGCTCTAAATGGTTACCACCATTAATGAGCCTTTGAAAAAAATCGTCTTTTATAAATGCAACTCCTTCCTATTTCATCTGAAGCTTCATAGGTTACATATTGGAGAAGGAATGCTTCTTTAGGCCTTTGACAAGAGAGATGACAAGAAAGGACTTTTAACTGCTAGATACTTGCTTTAACCTTTTTTCCTACATTTCTGAAACAGTAGGCTAACAACCTACTCCCTTTTTTCTGCACACCTTATACTTTTTTTCAAAGACAAAAATATTTTTTATATCCCCAACATTTACTTTGAATTTTAATTTTATTCTTAACATTTTTTTGTACCACTTGTATCCCACATATTTCAATTTATTTCAATTATATCCTTAGTGCTTAACATCGTTAACATAGTAACAAAAAATACTGACGTGGCCAGACACATCATTACCACATGTCGTAAAAGTGGTAGCCACACCATATATGTGAAAATGGCAATATTTCCCTAAAAGTTTTTATCGCTTTCCCTTCTCTGTTTGTCCCTTTTAATTTCTCTCTCTCTCGTTCTCTCACAGAACAAAGAGCGAGAGATAGTGAGACAAGGGTTGAGAGCGAAATAGAGGCAAGAGCAGAGCAGGAAAGAATAAGAAAGGCTAAAACAAAGAGCTGACCGAGAAACTGAGACAAAGTTGAGAACACTGAGAGAGCATAAACAGAGAGAAGGACAACAGAGAAGAAGTCATGAGCGGAGAGAGCCCAAGGGAGAAAAGCGCATTTTGCTCTGTTTTTTCATTATCAAACAAAGCAGAGTGTGGCGGATGAAAGAAGAGAGAGCGAGAAAACAAAGGTGAGAAAGAAAAAGGGAATGACAGACAACTTCTTCTTTGTTGTCCCTCTCTATGTTTCTACTTTCTCATTGTTCTCATCTTTGCCAGTCTCTCGATCAACTCTCTATTTTCGTCTCTCTCATTCTTGCTTGCTCTGCTCTCGCCTTTTCTCTCTATTTCGCTTGCTGCTCTCGTCTCACTGTCTCTTGCTCCCTACCTCATTGTCTTTCTCACTCTTTGTTCTGTGAGAGAGAGAGAGGGAAGAGAGAAAGTGAGACAATGAGAGAAGGGAAAGAGATAAAAACTTTAAGGGCAAAATTGTCTTTTTATCACATATATATGATGTGGCCACCACTTATATGACACATGGCAATGACGTGTTCGGTCACATCGACATTTTTCATTATTGTGTTAATGGTGCTAGGTCCTAAAAACATAATTGAAACAAATTGAAACATGTGAGATATAATTAATACAAAAAAAGGGAAAAAAATTTGGGATGAAATTGAAACTCAAGGTAAACGTTAGGGATATAAATTGTAATACCCGTTAATTTCGGAATATAATTCGCTTAAGAGTATTTTAGAATTCTACAACGTTACTTTAGTTATTTATTTTGGTCATTTTTAATTTTCATATTTAATTGTTCTCTTTGAATATTATTTATGAAAATTGAGTTAAATGACTGGACTAAATATTTGCACCATGTGGGATATATTCTAAGAATGGTGAAATTCATGGAAAAGTGGTTTCAGAATAGTCAATTAGTCCATTTATTGTAAATTGACTGGATGGGTTTGGATGTTGGGTTATGGATACCCATGGGTTATTGAATAACCCATTAGAAATATTTAATATAAAGTTTCAATAGTACCCCCTCATTTTTCTCACGCAACCGAAGCCCTGAGGAAGTTTTCTCTCCTTTCTTCATTCTCTTCTCAAATCCTTTCCTTGATCTTCAGAATTTCGATTATCTGTTCGGTTCAAAGGCTTTGTAAGGATCAAAGGTAAGCTTTAATCTCATTATTTTCCTTAAATTTCAGTTTATGTAGAAGATCAGAAGAGGTTTTGTTCTTGAAGATTTTGATGATAATTCATGAATCTCAGTTGTTTTAGAAGTTATATTTGAGTTATAATCGGTTAAAAGAGTTGAAATTCTGGTTTTGAAACAAGAAAGGAAAGGATGAATTTGTTAGAAATTTTTGCAAAAACTTCTGCAAAAACCGAGTTACTGTAGCGACCAAAGATTTCGGAAAAATTCTGGAAAATTTTCTTCGAGTTACTGTAGCAATACTGTAGTGTCGGCAGTTAACGGTACTGTAGCAGTCAACGTTACTGTAGCGAACCGTACTGTAGCAATCAGAAAATTTTGCGTATTTTCGTGATTTTGTTTCCTTTCTTATGTTTCCTTGTAATATATTTTACTAGGAAATTTCCTACACAAATTCTAGTGTGGAACAAGGTAAACTTGGACAAACATCAAGGTGAGTGAATAACCTTGCTCAGCTAATTTGATATTACTAGTCAAAGTACAATATAAGTCCCATTTACAATATTATTTGGATAATAAGCAATCAATTTTCATATGGGAGTATATGATGATCGGTAGAAATAACAGTATGTAGAAATTATTTTATTTCATGACAATTGTACTATGTGATAAATTCTCACTATCTTGTCAATGAGTAAAGATCTACGGGATCTAATACACGAGTTGAAAGGGTTAAAGTCCCATACTACTCGGTGTATATCTAAGAAAGCTTATACACGAGTTTGAAAGGGTTAAAGTCCCATACTACTCAGTGCATATCTATGAAACCTATACACGAGTTGAAAGGGTTAGAGTCTCATACTACTCGGTGTATACCGATGAGATCTTATTCACGAGTTTGAAAGGGTTAGAGTCCTATACTACTCGTTGTATATCTAAGAAATCTTATTCATGAGTTTGAAAGGGTTAGAGTCCCATACTACTCGATGTATAAGACAATTAATTATATGAGTAAATGTAGTATTTGTACTTTTGATATTCTATATAGTACAGTTATTTACTTACTGAGTTTTTAAATAAACTCACACTCCCTATGATTATTTTTCAGATACAGAAAACAAAGAAGAAGAGTATCCATTGGAAGATTAGAAGCCCCTTGGGATTACTCTCTATTTCTGTCTGGTGGGATACCAGTACTTATTAATGTGGATATTAGAAACGCTCTGTACTTTCTATAGGTCTCCTAGGCTTGCGATGAGATAGAAATGTCAGACTATGTATGTCTATATTTGCTTATCAGATGAATATAATTCTGTAGTGTGGAATGAATGATTAAGGTTGAATGTAAAACCTTACAGAATATATGTAAATAACGTATGTTTGAGAATTTTATGAAATGAGTAGTATCTTTTCACATGCTCAATTTTTGGGATGTGACAATTTGGTATCAGAGGAAGGTTTTATAGGTCCCCTATAGAGTACAGAGCAAAGTGATCTTTGTGGGCCCTTCCCTATTGTCATGAGCCGCGGCATGACCATAGGATTAGGTTCCATAAAAGACCTTGTAGAGTATAACGTCATTTTATAGATAATTTCTCAGTGGGGCTAGTAAATGATATTTTGTTTATGTCTGAAAATTGTTTGTTATGTGTGTAGATCTGTGACAGTACAATGTCAGAAGGATCTTCTAATAATAACGAGCATATGGGTCCAAGGAGGGCCATAAATCCACCAGTACATGTGCAAGATGATCCTAACCGTGGTGATAGTTTACATGCTCAAAGTACTGAGGGCGCAACTAGTGAGCAAGCAAGGAGAGTCGAACCTGATGCTCACGTTGGCAATGCAACTATTGCACATGTGATTAATTTGATGAATGAACGATTTGACCGATTTGAGGCTGAAATGAGAGGTCGAGCTGCACAAGCTAACTTGCCAGTGGATCCTCCTATTGTTGAAGCTAAAATTGTACCACCAGCTCAGTTAGCTGGAGGAGATAACGTAAGTGAGGTAAGAATGTCTGAATTCCAGAAAATGAGGCCTCCTACTTTTTCAGGGGAAGATCCCAAAGAGGACCCACAATGTTTCCTTGAAGATTGTGAAGCAATCTGTGATGCTATAGGGTGTTCTCCTACTCAAAAGGTAGAATTCACTTCTTTTCAGTTAAAGGGTAGGGCTGGTAAATGGTGGAGGAACTGGAAGAAAGCTAGAATTCAAGGCGCACCGCCAGTTATGTGGACAGAATTTTACAGATTGGTTATGGATGAATTTCTTCCGACAAGTGAACGATCATCTAGGGCCAGGGATTTTCTGTATCTACGACAGGGAACCATGACTGTTGATGAATATTCAGCTCAGTTTGTTAAATTATCTGAATATACCCCTGAAATCATTCCTTCTGAAAGGAAGAAAATAGAAAAGTTTGTGGAAGGGCTTCGTGATGCCTTATATGATCAAGTGGGTTCTAATATGAATGATTACTCTTCGTACTCAGAAGCTGTTGATGTGGCTCGAAGAATGGAAAGGAGGTCAAAGAATAAAGAAGAATATCGTCAAAAGAAGAAGGCCAGATATAGGAGATCTTTTGATCAAGGGGAAGACTCAGGGACCTTTACTGCATCACAAAATGCTCCAGCCACTCCTACTAAGTCAACTTATTCTACAGCCAGTGTGGCTAAGCCTCGTTCAGAGAACAGGGGTGGTTTTAGCTCTTCTAGTAGAGGAGGTACTCAAGGTAGAAGGGAAAAACCTCAATGTCCTAAGTGTGGAAAGTTTCACTTCGGAGAATGCAGGTTAAACACTGTTGGTACAGGTTGTTTTAACTATGGACAAAAAGGACATTTTATAAGGGAGTACCCTCAGCTCATGACAAGACCAGGTCAAGGGTCTACTTTGCTACCTCGACCACAATCTTCTACTCAAGCACCAACCCCTTCAATAAGGGGTAGTATGGGAAGAAGTTCTGGAAGAGGCCAAGGTGACCGTGGAAAACAAGCTGCTGGCAGAGGAAATGCAAGAGTATATGCTCTAACCCGACAGGATGCTCAAACATCCAATGCTGTAGTTACAGGTATATTATCTGTTAATACTTTTGTTGCACGTATTTTGTTTGACCCCGGTTCTACTCACTCATATGTGTCATCCCTATTTGCCAAGAGATTTGCATTTGATTCGATTACTCTTAAAGAACCATTCTTTGTTTCCACACCGATGAGAGAGACTTTGATGGTTAAAACATGTTATCGTTCTTGTAAAATAATCGTTGGAGGCACGGAAACTGAGATAGATCTTATGATTCTCAATATGTTAGATTTTGATGTGATTTTAGGGATGGACTGGCTATCTTCTTGTCATGCTACTATAAATTATCGTGACAAAGTTATTTCCTTTAATATGCCGGGGAGGAGTAATTTCGTGTTTCAAGGAGATCGAAGTGATGTACCTTGCAACATGATATCTATGTTAAGTGCCCGGCGTATATTGCGAAAGGGATGTCAGGGATTTCTAGCTTTTATCAAAGATTTAGAAAAGAAAGAACAGAAGTTAGAAGACATTCATGTGGTTAATGAATTCCCAGATGTGTTCCCAGAAGATTTACCTGTATTACCGCCAGAAAGAGATATTGAGTTCAGTATTGATTTGGTCCCAGACACACGACCAATTTCTATTCCACCTTATCGTATGGCTCCTGTTGAGCTAAAAGAACTCAAAGAACAATTGGAAGATTTGTTGAACAAAGGGTTCATTCGCCCAAGTTTTTCACCTTGGGGTACTCCTGTTCTTTTTGTGAAAAAGAAAGATGGTTCTATGAGATTATGTATAGATTATCGTCAGCTGAATAAAGTCACAGTGAAGAATAAGTATCCTTTACCAAGGATAGATGATTTTTTTGATCAGCTTCAAGGAGCAACATACTTCTCAAAGATTGATCTAAGGTCTGGATATCATCAGTTACGAATTAAGAACGATGATATACCTAAGACTGCTTTTCGTACCCGGTATGGACATTATGAATTTCTTGTGATGTCTTTTGGGTTGACAAATGCACCAGCAGCATTTATGGATTTAATGAACATAGTGTTCAAATCATTCCTTGATAAGTTTGTAATTGTATTTATTGATGATATTTTGGTGTATTCAAAGAGTCATGAAGAACATACTGAACATTTGAGAATAGTGCTTCAGACCTTAAGAGAGCATTAGTTGTACGCAAAGCTCTCAAAATGTGAATTCTAGATGAGTCATGTAACGTTTTTGGGACATGTTATTTCCCAAGAAGGTATTCATGTTGATCCAAGTAAAATTGAAGCAGTAAAACAATGGCCTAGACCAACAACTGTGTCTGAAGTACGTAGTTTTCTTGGCTTAGCAGGGTATTACCGTCTCTTTGTCAAAGATTTCTCTAAGACAGCTCTCCCATTAAATAAGTTAACCCGAAAGAATGTTAAATACATTTGGGATGATTCATGTGAGCAAAGTTTCACCCAATTGAAAGAGTGTTTAACTTCTACACCAGTCTTAATCCTACCATCAGGACCAGGGGGTTACTCTGTATTTTGTGATGCCTCAAAGATAGGCTTAGGATGTGTGTTGATGCAACATGGTAAAGTCATAGCTTATGGCTCACGTCAGCTTAAAAAGCATGAATTGAATTACCCCACTCATGATTTGGAAATGGCAGCTGTAATGTTTGCCCTAAAGATTTGGAGACATTACTTGTATGGGGAGACTTGTCAAATTTTTACAGATCACAAAAGCCTTAAGTACATTTTTGAGCAGAGAGATCTCAATCTAAGGCAACGAAGGTGGATGGAACTTCTGAAAGATTATGATTGTACCATCCTTTACCATGCAGGTAAAGCAAATGTAGTGGCTGATGCTCTAAGTCGAAAGTCTATGGGAAGTTTAGCTCACATTGCCACTATAAGGAGGTCTCTAATACATGAACTACAAGAATTTGAAGCTGATGGAGTATTCTTCGAGATCACTGAGTCAGGTACATTTCTGGCTCATTTAACAGTTAGATCATCTCTTGTTGAAAAAGTAAAAGCAACTTTAGAAAATGACATTGATATGGTCAAAATCAGAGATAAGGCAAGGCAAGGTCTAGCACCCAGTTTCTTGGTAGATGAAGAAGGAGTCTTATGGTTTAATGGGAGACTTTGTGTCCCCAACATTGAATCTTTGAAACATGAAATCTTAATGGAAGCTCATGGTTCGCCCTACGTTGTACATCCTGGTGCTGTGAAAATGTATCAGGACTTGAAACAAGTTTACTGGTGGGAGGGCATGAAGCGAGACGTGACTGACTTTGTAGCTCGATGTTTGACTTGTCAGCAAGTTAAAGCTGAACATCGACGACCACCTGGTTTGATGCAAAAACTAGATATTCCCGAGTGGAAGTGGGAAAGGATCACTATGGATTTTGTGGTAGGTTTACCTCGGTCAACAAAAGGAAATGACTCAATATGGGTCATAGTGGATCGACTTACTAAGTCAGCACATTTTCTTCCTGTTCATACCACTTTCAGTGTAGCAAAACTTGCTCGACTTTATGTTAAAGAAATAGTGAAACTTCATGGTATACCAATATCCATTATATCAGACCGAGGACCTCAGTTTACTTCTCGGTTCTGGAAAGTCTTTCAAGAGGCTTTGGGTACCAAAGTGAATCTTAGCACAGCATTCCATCCTCAGACTGATGGACAGTCCGAAAGGACAATTCACACTTTAGAGGATATGCTAAGAGCTTGTGTGATGGATTTCAGTGGAAGTTGGGAAGATCATTTGTCTCTTATTGAATTTGCTTATAACAACAGTTACCAAGTCAGTATCCAGATGGCACCTTTTGAGGCTTTATATGGGAGACGGTGTCGATCTCCTATTGGTTGGTTTGAACTTGGTGAAACCAAAATATTTGAACCTGAGATGATACAAGAAGATATAAATAAAGTTAAACTGATCAGAGAGAAGTTGTTAACTGCTCAGAGTAGACAGAAGTCTTATGCGGACAACCGACGACGTGACCTTGAATTTGCAATAGGTGATATGGTTTTCTTACGAATCTCACCTATGAAGGGAGTAATGAGATTCGGGAAGAAAGGAAAGTTTAGTCCGAGGTATGTTGGCCCATATGAGGTTGTAGACAGAGTGGGTAATGTGGCATATCGCCTAGACCTACCTTCCAACCTAGAGGGAGTTCATCCAATATTTCATGTGTCCATGCTACGGAAGTATCTTCCTGATCCTTCTCATGTCATTCAACCCCAAAAAGTTCATTTTGATGAAACTCTCACTTACGAAGAGGTACCAGTAGCTATCCTTGATAGAAAAGTCAAGAAATTGCGTACTAAAGAAATTCCTACTGTCAAGGTTCTTTGGAGAAATCATTCTCGCGAGTAAGCTACGTGGGAGACAGAAGATGAAATGTGGAAAAACTATCCACATTTATTTGAAACTTGAGGTAAGATTTTAATTCGGAGGACCGAATTCTTTTAAGGGGGTAGAATGTAATACCCGTTAATTTCGGAATATAATTCGCTTAAGAGTATTTTAGAATTCTACAACGTTACTTTAGTTATTTATTTTGGTCATTTTTAATTTTCATATTTAATTGTTCTCTTTGAATATTATTTATGAAAATTGAGTTAAATGACTGGACTAAATATTTGCACCATGTGGGATATATTCTAAGAATGGTGAAATTCATGGAAAAGTGGTTTCAGAATGGTCAATTAGTCCATTTATTGTAAATTGACTGGATGGGTTTGGATGTTGGGTTATGGATACCCATGGGTTATTGAATAACCCATTAGAAATATTTAATATAAAGTTTCAATAGTACCCCCTCATTTTTCTCACGCAACCGAAGCCCTGAGGAAGTTTTCTCTCCTTTCTTCATTCTCTTCTCAAATCCTTTCCTTGATCTTCAGAATTTCGATTATCTGTTCGGTTCAAAGGCTTTGTAAGGATCAAAGGTAAGCTTTAATCTCATTATTTTCCTTAAATTTCAGTTTATGTAGAAGATCAGAAGAGGTTTTGTTCTTGAAGATTTTGATGATAATTCATGAATCTCAGTTGTTTTAGAAGTTATATTTGAGTTATAATCGGTTAAAAGAGTTGAAATTCTGGTTTTGAAACAAGAAAGGAAAGGATGAATTTGTTAGAAATTTTTGCAAAAACTTCTGCAAAAACCGAGTTACTGTAGCGACCAAAGATTTCGGAAAAATTCTGGAAAATTTTCTTCGAGTTACTGTAGCAATACTGTAGTGTCGGCAGTTAACGGTACTGTAGCAGTCAACGTTACTGTAGCGAACCGTACTGTAGCAAACAGTTACTGTAGCAATCAGAAAATTTTGCGTATTTTCATGATTTTGTTTCCTTTCTTATGTTTCCTTGTAATATATTTTACTAGGAAATTTCCTACACAAATTCTAGTGTGGAACAAGGTAAACTTGGACAAACATCAAGGTGAGTGAATAACCTTGCTCAGCTAATTTGATATTACTAGTCAAAGTATAATATAAGTCCCATTTACAATATTATTTGGATAATAAGCAATCAATTTTCATATGGGAGTATATGATGATCGGTAGAAATAACAGTATGTAGAAATTATTTTATTTCATGACAATTGTGCTGTGTGATAAATTCTCACTATCTTGTCAATGAGTAAAGATCTACGGGATCTAATACACGAGTTGAAAGGGTTAAAGTCCCATACTACTCGGTGTATATCTAAGAAAGCTTATACACGAGTTTGAAAGGGTTAAAGTCCCATACTACTCAGTGCATATCTATGAAACCTATACACGAGTTGAAAGGGTTAGAGTCTCATACTACTCGGTGTATACCGATGAGATCTTAATCACGAGTTTGAAAGGGTTAGAGTCCTATACTACTCGTTGTATATATAAGAAATCTTATTCATGAGTTTGAAAGGGTTAGAGTCCCATACTACTCGATGTATAAGACAATTAATTATATGAGTAAATGTAGTATTTGTACTTTTGATATTCTATATAGTACAGTTATTTACTTACTGAGTTTTTAAATAAACTCACACTCCCTATGATTATTTTTCAGATACAGAAAACAAAGAAGAAGAGTATCCGTTGGAAGATTAGAAGCCCCTTGGGATTACTGTCTATTTCTGTCTGGTGGGATACCAGTACTTATTAATGTGAATATTAGAAACGCTCTGTACTTTCTATAGGTCTCCTAGGCTTGCGATGAGATAGAAATGTCAGAATATGTATGTCTATATTTGCTTATCAGATGAATATAATTCTGTAGTGTGGAATGAATGATTAAGGTTGAATGTAAAACCTTACAAAATATATGTAAATAACGTATGTTTGAGAATTTTATGAAATGAGTAGTATCTTTTCACATGCTCAATTTTTGAGATGTGACATAAATAGTACTTTTTCCAAGTTTGAGAAAATTTCAAATTCATCACTTTAGTTTAACATAATTTCAATCAAGTTTTCAAGAAAACTATATCGATGATCGAACCAATGGAAACACTAGTTTAAGATTAATTGATCCAACCGTGGTTGAATCGATTGTAAATAAATAAATAATTTTTTATTTTATATATTGTAAATCTAATATAATAAATTAATAAATATTTTCATATTTAGATTTGATAAACTTACAAAGTACCTAAACAAGTTATTAAGTATTTTTGTACACATTTAACAATAATACTTAATATGAATAATTTATGAACATAGAACACAACATAGAACACAATTTAAAGTTAATTACAAAATATTATATTAATACTATCTATATCAAGAATAACACATTAGTACTCATAAAATGTATGAAAAATTAGTAAACAATAAAATTAAAATTAAAACCAATCCGACCATTGAAACTGCTCGATTTTTCTAATTTTTTTTCTTTTGGGTTGACCAATTTATTCACTAATCGACTTACTAGGTTAAATCAAACTCTTAATATGATTAGTTCATTAATTTTTCAATCAAACTGATTAATTCAAAATTTCAATATTGTACTTTAAATTTGAAAAATGTTTACGATTATCATCTTTACTTTCGGTAAAGACTGAGAATTTTGACTAAAACTTATGATGAAATTGACATAATTGGAATCATAATGAAAACTAAATTTAAATTTTAGAGACCAAAAGGATAGTTTTATCCAAAAACAATAAAGAGAAAATTACATATAACTTCCTGAACTATTTTTTAATTACAATTTTAATATCTAAATTTTAAAATATAATATTTTGATGTCTTAAATTATCAAAAAAATATAAAAATGGTATATATCAATTAAATTTAACATATAAAAATAACATGATTTGTCACGTCATACATGTCTCTATTTTTTCTTAAATTTTGTTTATGATCTTATATTTAAACTCATGAAATTTTTTAAATGTTAACTAATTAATATATAATAATTTTTGTTATACTTATATGAATAAAAACGTACATTATATTTGAGAATTTGAGTATTAAAGTTATAATTAAATCATAATTCAAAAATCATATACAATTCCTCAACAATAAGGGTAGCTATGTTATACAATTAAGTGCTTTCTCTTACTCTTAAAAAAAATTCTTTTCTGAGTAGATTTTAAATCTTTTATATAAAGGTATGTAAAATTTAAAATTAAAATTATTTCAATAAATATAAATTAAAATAAATTTACTGCCCAAAATCCAATAATGGGTCCTTGTTGTCTATTATGTATATACTGCATGATTTTAAAAATAGTGCAAATCGTTCACAGCATTTGGTATGGATCCACCGTTTTTGGTGGTGGGGTCATCGTCTTAATAAAGAAAGATGATGTCATGATCCTTATCATTATGGATTTTGTTGTTACTTGTTTGTCATGCAAAATTACATTGCTTATCCTCAACTTTTTCTTTCAAAATATAATAATTTTTTTCATTTATTTCTCAAGATATAGATAAAGTTTGGTTCGTTGCAATTTACAACGTTGGATTTTTAGCACTTGTTTGGTTTGGGTGTTTTTTATTTTTATTTTTATTAAAAATAAAAAATAAACTTAAAAATTTGTTTGGTTGAGTTAAGTGAAAACGTTTTTTTGAAAACATTTCTTAAAATATGTCTAAATCTAAAAACACCAAAAAAATATTTTTAATGTTTCAGAAAATACATTTTAAAAAATAAAAATAAAAAAATTTTCATAAACCAAACGTATCCTTAATTATTTGAACAAGAAGAAGAAAGCTTTTTGTCCCTGAAATCTTATTCTTCAGACTTCAGAGATAGAAGAGAGAGAGAGAGGGAGAGGAGAATGGATAAGAATAGGAATAGTAATGGGCCAGTTGGCAGCTCATTTATTTATTATTTATTATTTTTATTTGTTTGCAATATTTATTATATGTATTCTATTTAAATTTAACATTTTAATTTCTTAATATTTGTATTCAAAATATCTAAAATATGTTGTACAATGAATATTTAACATCTTAAATTAATTATTGGGTACTCACATATTAGCTCCTCATATCCATGCAACAAAAATTTAAACTTATCAAATTTATATTGTATAAATATAAATTATATTAATAATATACTATAATTTACATAATCAAATTTTATAATTTATAAAATATATTTATATATTATATAAATAATTATTACATTGATATTGGGTACATGATGTCAATATTTATGTCCACTTAATATTCAATGAGTGTTTATATTTTCTCACTATTCATAACTATTCAATAGATATCTACTAAAATAATATATGTGCAAAATGTTTCTAAAAAAATCATCATGTAATGTTAACTTGTTAAACAATATATAATTATTTTTAAAAACAATACATTTATTATATTCTGGAAACAGGAATGATGAGATTTTTTTTTAATTTGTAAAGAACTACATATAAACGTGATTCAAAACATAGTCCAAGAGGAGGGGTATCCATTAGGGGTGTACATTATGTCGGTTCGGTTCGATTTTGGGTATGAATCAAACCGAACCGACCAAATCGGTTCACAAAAAAATGGGACCTATTCGGTTTTAAAAAAATGGCGGTTTGGTTCGGTTTGATAGCGGTTCGGTTCAGTTTGTGAGCGGCCGGTTCGGTTCGGTTTATGTCAAAAAATAAAAAAAAATTTAGAGGTTTTTGTTAATTAAAAAGAAAAATACTCTTACTATTACCTATTTTTAAGAGATGTATATTTGACTTTGATATCTTTAGTGTTAGTTAATTTTTAACATAATTTGATTATGTAATACTTTTCTAGTGCTAAATTTTTATTATGTTATTTAAAGAAATTATGTTATTACATTACATCATAATTATGCATTTAATTTGATTATTATGTTTTGTGCAAATTAAGTATACAAAAAGTATATGTATGAGAATTTTTACATGGACACATTTTTTATTAATGAGCATTGATAGCCTAATATTTTTTTAATATATATATATATATATATGTAATATATAAAAAATTATTTTTTTAATGTATGGTTCGGTTCGGTCGGTTATAACCGAACCAAACCAACCGAGAACCGAAAAACCGACCGAACCGAAAAAATATGAAAATTTAAAAACCGATATAAACTTACTTTTTTCGATTTTCTTCGATTTTTAAGCGATTCGATTTGGTTCGGTTCGATTTGTTTCGGTTCGGTCGGTTTTAATCGGTTTTGTACACCTATAGTATCCATTGAGATCCACACCCCTTATTTCTTTCTCTCACCTTCAAAAATTGTTCACGTATTCATAAAAAAAATATATAAGGAGACACGTGGTTTGATTTCATTGGGAGGCGGCAATAAAGAAAAGGCTGTTTGGATGGCTAGTAACTATAAACCATTGATTTAAATGAAATGGTTATAATTAAAAATAAAAAATAACTTGAGAGATTAAAAATAACTTAGTTAAGCTATTGCTTTCTGTGCTGATTGTAGTTATGGTAGAAAATTTAGATTGCAAATTATTAGCATAAGCCATTCCCTTTAATCTAACACACTAAAGTCATCAGAATCTGATATTGATTTTTAAATAAATTGTTACAGCTGGCGCATATATACACACGCATCATGCTGTGAAGTTGATTACCGGCATATAAGATAGAAATCTTTTGATTTAAGAAGGGTTGAAGAGTTAGTGAGCGTACATTTATTCGTAATTAATGAGAGTTTGAATTTTATTTATTTATATTTTTGATAATTAAATATGTTTAATAGCTTTGAATATATTGTATTTAATAAGGTCTCATAAAAAATTTGAAGATAATTTTTTACTACATGTATTTAATTCATATAAATGTTAAAAAATAAACAATCTTAATCATTTATTTTTTAAATTTAAAAATAATATTTTAATATTTAGATATATATTCAAATTTAAACTTTTTAAAAATGTTTTTATTTTTAATTAAATTATTTTAAATTATTATATATATAATTAATATATATATATATATTATTTTATTATATCTACTCAAAGTAGATATAAAATTAATTGATTAATTAATTTAAGCAACTCAAATAGCGTTTTAAAATACACTATAAACTATTAAAATAAGCTCGTTTACCGAACACTTTTAAGAAATTCATTTATTAAACACTTCTAACAAACTTATAAATTAATTAAATAAACTATAAGTTAGTTTAAATAGTTTGCTGAATGCATCTTTGGTTTTCTCACTTTTAAAATCATGTTAAATGAACCAAACCAACATGATTAGGTCTAATAGAAGGAATTAGTCTCCCACAAGATAGTGAACTCATGTTTGAATCAATGCTGATAGAGGTGCCCTCATTTAGGACTTATTTAATTTGGACATTTTATGTTTTTATTTTCACTGAAAATAGGAAATTGACTTAAAAATTCGTTTGGTTGAGTTTAATGGAAATGTTTCTTGAAAACATTTCTTAAAATAGACTCAAATCTGAAAACATTAAAAAAAATATTTTTAGTGTTTTAAGAAATAAATTTCAATAAATGAAGACTGAAAATGAAAATAAGAAGTATTTTCACAAACTAAAAAAATCTTTAGTGTTTGACAGTACTTTGGATAAGATTGCCTCTAGTAAAAGATACTTATGAAAAATAAAAAAAAAAATACCAATATTTTAATTGTGTAGTCTATTGTAGAGGTGTCAATGGGTTGGGGTTGGGTTTGGACCGTGCCAGCCCAAGCTCACCAGGGCTTCTAATAAACGTGGGCTGGGCCGAGCTAGGATTAAGTTAATAATTAGAGTGAAAATTAAAGCCTAATCCTTCAAGGGCCATCCATATTTTTCTTATTTAAAAAATAAAATAAAATATTATTTTATTTATAATTTAAATATAATGCATGACAAAAAAAATATTATACATGACGTATTTATTCAATGAAACTTAATGAAAAAGAAATATAGGCTAATGTCAAAAATTCAAAAAAAAATTATAACTTTTATGACATTTTATTTTTAATTTTAAAACCCTCTCTTTTGGATTAAGACATTAAATTAAATCATATACATTACTTAATGGGTCATTTTTTATATTTAAACGATCTTAACAACTCATAACTTAAATAAAAAAAACACAAACTCAAAGTATTAATATTTTAAAAATATTTTTAATTTTTTAAAAAGCTCATGGGGGCCAAGCTGACCTGACCCACTTCAACCCTATAAGTCTAAATAAAATGGACTAAAAGTTATTGTTAAATATGAAGTACTAAATTTTTAACTTCTCCTATTTCATTTATAAGGCCGACTCAATTAACTTAGTTTATTTTAACAGTTCTATTTTTTTGATCTCTCATTAGATAAAAACTTAAATTTAAATTTTTACTGTCGCAAGATGACAGGATTGCAATTTCATTATATGCCTTCCTAATATTGTGATTTCGATACCGTGCTAGAATGCCTCATATTTATAAAAGTTTATT
The DNA here is from genome assembly GCA_037074585.1 of Biancaea sappan. Taxonomy (NCBI): domain Eukaryota; kingdom Viridiplantae; phylum Streptophyta; class Magnoliopsida; order Fabales; family Fabaceae; genus Biancaea; species Biancaea sappan. The sequence continues at coordinate 25,867,929 of CM073499.1, read as the reverse complement.
AATAGATAATGATTGGAATGAAACTTCCATCTTTTATAAATAAGTGGGTTGAGATTGAAACTTGTCTCAAACATTAAAAATAAAATTGAAACTAAAAAATTATGAATAACATTTAATGAGTCATTATTTATGTATTTGAACACGTCAACATTTTTATTAATTTTTTAAAAGATATTAGTAATTAGAACAAAATTGACATCTTTTTATAAATAAGTGAAAAGAAATTAACATACAGGACAAAATTAAAACTTGTACGAAACATAATAGACGAAAAAGAGCTTTTACCAGATAAGAAGGTGTATAAATCTAATTCAAGTATTCAACACATGATCAAATAGGAGGTGGGATTCATTGAGATCTACATCCTTATTTATTTTTTCAAAAAAACTTATATAAAATTTCTCATAATTTTACGATTAATTTTTTGTTAAAAATAGAATATGTGTTAAAAAATTTAAAAGACTAATCATGATAAATTATAAAAAAATAATTATTTTTTTAAGATAACAAAATTGTTATGTTCTAACTAGATAATAACATACTTGTTATATCTTAATTAAAGAAGTTGATAATAAATATATAAGTTTTTTTTATTCTATTTTCTTACTCTCACCTAGCGAAGATTTTCAAAGAACTAAATTGTTTATGTATTACTGGAAAAAAAAAAAAAGCAGACACGTGGTTTGATTTCATTGGAGGCACCAGACTGTTGGGATAGCGGGTAACTACAAACCATTGAAAATAATGAGGATTAGGGGCGGCAGAAGCCGAACGCACGCAAGGAAGAAGGGAGAAAAATGGCGGATTTGTACGCTTTGGACTTCGATGGAGTTATCTGTGATAGCTGCGGAGAGAGCTCTATCTCTGCCGTCAAGGTTCGTCCCCTTTCCCCTCTAATGGTATAATTTCCAATCAAAACAGTTGATTGATTTGAGATGGTTCTAAATTGCGGACCGCAACACTTGATGCGGCCGCAATATTGCCGTTGCGGTCAGCGGCGCAACCGCATCTGTCGGTGCGAACCGATTTCACATTCTGATGCGTTTTCCCAGAAATCTGATACAAAAATTACTCAAATAGATCTTTAAACTAGCCAATAGCCAGCCTAAAATGATCTATCAGGTTTAGAGAGTTTGAGCAGGAAATTGCAGAAAAATCGTACCAAAATAGCTAAAGAAAAAACTGATTAGAGTGCTCAAATCCCAAATACTCACCTGCAGTCAGTTTCTACATTACAGCATCTTTATCCTCCTGCAACTGCAACACCGAATGGTGCTTCCCCACTTCTTAACTTGGATCATATTGTGATCTGATTTGGGTAGGAGCTGAACGGGGGTTGGTGGATTGGGGGCAGTGCATGGTGGCCGTGGATGAGAAAAGAAGATGGGATAGCGGTGGCTAATGGTTCTCTTTGACTGTTGAACAAGAAGCATAAGCTGGTAGAAGAAGAAACCAAAGGAGGAATGTGGTTCACTTCATGGGTTTGTAGACTCTGTACTGTGTCAAATCAAAGTGAAGAGGGTTCGGATTTCCTGGTTGGAGTTGTCATAAGTTTTAACAACGGATTGAACTGTCAATAAAACATTTAGCAACAAAAAAATGCTGCTGAAAATTTTAGCAACAGTTAAAACCGTTGCTAAAACTCTGAGCATGTCACTACTTGTTTGCTTCCAGTCAGAGGATCCGCACTTAAGTGAAGATGGAGGAGATTTAAGGGTATCGGGTTGGTGGAGATTCTGACTTTTGGAGGGTAATTTGGGAAAGAAAAATAAAGGGGAGGAAAAATAATCTAGTGATATAAATTTTAAGAGGGGAAAAGGAAAATTAATAGGATTATGGGAGGGAAAAATTTAGGGGATTTAATTAATTTTAAAGAAAAAAAGTTGCATATAATATAAGTCTAATATATGATATAAAATCTGAAGATAGAGAAGTTATTATTTAATTGTCTGAAATTTGCATTTGTTTTATTAATATAGGTCTAAATATTAAATTTGTATTAGAGAATAATTTTATTTATTAATTATATGAAGTGTTTATGTATTAAATTTTGTTATATATAGATATTAGATATAATAAGTATTAGATAAATATTTTTAAGTGTGTTAACTGAGTTTTTTTAATTATTTATGAATTGTATAATTAAGTGTCATTTCATAATTTTTTATTGTTAAATAATTATTTTTAAATGTTTGAGTGACATTAAAGTTGTTATTATATAAATAAAATTAAGATATGCATTATTATACTTTTAAAGTTTAACTTATTGAATCACATAATAACTTTTTATAAATATTATCAGATAAAATTTTTATTAAATGAGTGAATAAAAATAAATGAATAAATTAATTATGATATACTGATAGCTGTAAAGAAAAAAAATATTTGATACAATTTGTGTGAATTTTAAAAATAATCACAATCACAGCTTTTGCAACTCACAATGGGAGCAACAGCAACCACAACTGCAATTTAAGAACTAATTTTTAGAGTTTCCAAATCGATTGCTTTTAACGAGGTCAGATTATGTAGATTAAGTTGCTGATGTTTGTTTTTGTTTTTGTTATGCATTTCGAAATATTTTTTGTAGGCTGCCAAAGTGAGATGGCCTGGTTTATTCGATGGCGTGGATTCAGTTACAGAGGATTGGATTATTGACCAGATGCATACAGTTAATATTCTGGCTGATTTAATTTTGGCTTGAGAAGCTATGGCTTTATACTGCTATACTTAGATTAGCTATTTTGGTAATTATCTAATTTGGTTGAGAATTTCTAACTAGTGGAGGTATAGTAAAAAGGAAACAAGAAAACAAGCTTTGATTAGCTATGTTTTTGAGTGAGTTATTTAATTGAGTCCATAGTCTTTTCCATGGAGTTTGAAGTTTTGAATGAAGTATTAGCCATAGATTTGTAAACTTCTGTTTATTACAGAAGGTAATTAGCAACTGAAAAAATGTCTTCTCTAGGAAAGGAAAATCCCAACAAAGTGCCGTATAAAGACTGAATGTAGATTTAAATTAGAATTTGGTGGACAGAATTTATTTTTGCTGGTTTCCAAGTCAAATGGCTTTACATTTATTGCTTGCCGATGTAATTAGAGGTGTGAATGAACCAAGCTGATTGTGAACTACTTGATTCCTCTAGTCAAAAGCTTGAATGTAGCTTTAACTCATTTCTGAGTAAGTGAATGTGCTTGAGTAACATATTAAGCTCTTTTAGTTAATTGAGCAAATCCTGAAATTTTGATTCTTGGTCTATTAAGCGTGCACATAGCTCAGACTTGGCTCATTTAATAAATAAATTGAGATTAATCACAAATTTTGGCTTTAATAAAGTTGAGCTTAAATTCAAGCTTGATCTATTTTAAATGAACAAGCTTGAGTGTATGGAAGCCTTGCTTGGCTCGATTACAATCTTAGATATCATGGTGTGTTTCCATGATTATTTTAAGTGCTATAATGTTTGACTACTCTTTTCTCCCTCTACATGAGATGGTCTAATGAACTTCCATAAATTTTGCATGTTAGGTGCGACCAGTGGTGGAAACTGGATATGAATGTGTTTTGCTCGTGAGGTTGCTGCTTGAAACAAGAACACCTTCCATCAGGAAGTCTTCGGTGGGTCTAATGCCTATGGCTCTGACTTATATCATGTACAAGTGATTCGGAATAATGTCATTGTCGTCAGAGGGCTGGACTCTTCAATATTCCTATTGCCTTGAACTTGCATCTGCTTTCAAATAACTGGTGTGGACTCTCTGGACCAGTTGACTGATATCATGGTTCTTCTGCTAGGTCGCAGAGGGTCTCACAGTTGAGGGTATCTTGGAGAATTGGCTAGAGCTGAAGCCCATTGTCATGAAAGAATGGGGTGAAGAAAATAATAGGGATGCTCTGATAAATCTTTTTGGAAAAATCAGAGATGAATGGTTGGATAATGATTTCACTACTTGGATCGGTGCAAACAGGTGAGTCCTAAATTGGAAAAAAATTTTGATTGTTAGACCACATGCATGATAGAAACCTAAAGCCATATGCATAGTACAGACTTTTAGGTAAAAAACTGTCTATAAAAGATTGCTAGACCATGCCAATGATGAATAAATATGTAAACAAATAGTGTGTTTGACATGCTTATTCACCTATTTTTGTAGACTGGATTTATTTTAACTTTTTTCTTCCAATGTGGAGATAGATGTAGGCATGAACCTTAAATTTTAATTCCTTTTCTTTTTCCCTTATGTAAGTTTAACATATACATTTAATACCAACTCTACCACCAAAGTGTAGCAGGTTCTGATCAAGAAAGGATGTGGGGCAGATGCTGACCCTCCATGCCGTTATATATTATAAAGTGATAAATTTGTATTTTCAGATTTTTTGCCTTGAGCATTACAGTCACTAATTAGTGAATGCCTTGCCTCTTAGATTGTATCCTGGTGTTTCTGATGCATTAAAATTCGCAAGCTCAAGAGTGTACATTGTCACCACAAAACAGGTCTGACCTTCTCTCTTCGCTTCTAATGAGGAAAAAATAGTCCTAACGATAGATAGTTTCAGATTCAATATAAAGGAAAATAGAGGGGTGAGACACTATAATTGCACGTGCTACAGTTTTTTTTTCACATCGTCATGTCCTTTTCCCTCTATCATCTTTCTCGGATTTCAGAGCCGTTTTGCTGATGCTTTACTTCGAGAGCTTGCTGGCGTGACTATGCCACCTGAAAGAATATATGGCCTAGGAACTGGGTTAGTATTTGATATAACTGGCATAGTTTGACACTTTGATTCGCTGTTAAGTATTAAAGCTTCTATAATTGTTTCTTTTTTCTCTCCTTTATTTATTTCAACGAAAAAAGTTTTCATAAACAATTCAATTTTCTCTAGTCCAAAGACGGAAGTGCTGAAGCAGCTGCAAAAGATGCCAGAGCACCAAGGGCTGAAACTACAGTAAGAGATTGTGCTATTAATAGTAATTGTTATAATTTTGGTCTCGAAGTGTCTACTCTGTTCTCACTCGTTAAGCTGGTCTAAAAGAAATTAATTCGAGTTGTTTCTAATCAGCTTTGTGGAAGATCGGCTTGCAACCTTAAGAAAAGTTATCCAGGAGCCTGAGTTAGATGGATGGAATTTGTATCTAGGTAGCTTTCTTATTACTTGGGCTCTTTACAAAGAGAAATTTTGAGGCAGATTATGTCTACGGAAGAATAAACTTGTAAACATGTCAAAGCTAAATCTTAATAAAAATTCTACTTGACTTGTTTACACGTATAATTCACACGGTGAACTTGTCTTTTGTAAATCAGTCTTCTGAAAAAAATTTCCTTTTAGTTATGGCTTCTCCATCCCCCTCCATTATGTTTGTCTGGTTCCCTGAGTTGCATTTTTTTATTTTTGTGCTTCTAGACAAGTGAACTTGACAAGCTCACCTGGTTTTTTTGGGATCAGTGAAATGGGGATACAACACTCAGAAAGAGAGAGATGAAGCCGCAGCAAACGCCAGGATTCGCCTTCTTGAACTGTCTGACTTCAGCAAGAAGTTGAAATAGTAATATGCTTCAATGCTTTATTAATCATTGAATTAATTAATTGTTCTATCTCATTTGTATACGATGGCTTCCACCGACTCTATGCCGTCTATTATAATTGCAACAATCACGAGATTCAGAAAATGTCTTAATTCCATTTCTCGTTAAACTGGTGTTTTACACACAGACAGAGAGACAGAGAGAGACAGAGAGACAGACAGAGAGATGTATATATCTAGTACAGCACGGAGTTGGTTCCCTCGTCTAAATTCAAACCCCCTTTCGACTTTTGATTGGAATAGATGATAAAGAAATCGAGTTGTTAATCTATGATCAAACCAATGTTCTAAAAGATACACCAGTGATTAAATAAGTAGAAGATTCAAGGTTTAGTGGTTTTCTCCAATATAGTCTTACGGATCAACATGAAGGAGATGGCGGCTGATTCGCAATGTTGTTGTTACCTGCCAGTCCAATCTGGATCCCAGAGCACTGCTTCAAAGATGCTTTAATAGTAAGTTCAATTTTTCAATATATTTAACCTTTTCATCATTAGGTTCTTGGTAAAAATTTTATCAATAAGAAGAAAGCACAAAAGTACATCTTCTGTTAAAAAAGAATTTCTTGAGAGGTAGAATCCAAAAAGGACATGCAGCAGTCTTCTTAATTCTAGATGTAACCTTCCACTACTCAGATTATTAGCGTGAGCCTGGCCCAAACTGTAATACCCTAGAATCATCCACAATTGGGTCGTCTTAAAAAATGCTTCGCCTAGCTTTATGAAAAAACGCTCTCAGCTAGCTTTTCTTTTTGCCTCCGCCGAGGCAGCTCTCACCCGCCTCCTTCCCTTACTTTTTCTCCTATCTCTCCCCTATTCTCAATGAGAATGTCTCTCTTTTTTTTTATAGAAATTTTCCTCTCAGAAGAATTTTGTTATCATTCTCGTTTCCTCTCCCCTCTCCTTGATGAGCTCTGCCATTGCCGATTCCGGCATGTACCTATGTTGAAGGAGCAAGGTCGAAGACAGGAGGCAAAATCTGTGTTTGTTTCGAACTTCTTCTCTATTGTTGCCCTAGTTTCTTCTCCCTTCTGCTCGAAGGCTGGCTGGTGGTGCAGTTGAAGGAATGGTCGTCGACGATGCAGGCAAAGGAGGCATGATCAATTTTCTTCTATCAAAGGAATGGCAGTCGACAATGGAGGCCAGTGGAGTTCTATTCCTGCTTCTTTGTGCTGCCGAATTTTCTTCTCCCCCTCTAGCGCCAGGGTGGAGCTTTCGATCAAAATCTGCCAAAACAAAATCTAGAATTCCAACACCGGATCCCTCAACCGCAATGAAGTCTCCACTTTGGTGGTCCTCCTTACTGTCACGCTCACTCTGTTCATACTTGATGCTAGCTCTGAAGACCTATCTCCAACAATCTCTATGGGCCTTTGTGTTTTTGCTGATCAGATCCACTATCTAGTAAATAAAAAAAAAACTGGTTGGCTTCTGGGCCTTACCAGCCCTCATAGGCTAGTTTGTTATGTATATATCAGCTTGTATTTTATTTGGATTGTTAGAAGACTAGCTCTTATCTAAGGTAAGGATGTGTTGCCTCTTTTAATTTGCTAAATTGAGGGCCAAGGATGTATTGCTTATGTATAGTTTCATAGATCTACAATATGTGTCTAGTACTGATTGTTAAAATTATGTACCACTCTTTCATAAGTTTTAAGTTTATAATATATTAGACGATTCTTAGGTACTGATATATCTTATATAATCTGGATGCAGGCCCCCTCCTTAGTTAAGGAGGCTCCTTAACTATGTGGCCTGCCCACAGCCATGAAACCTCCTTGGCCCAAAGCTAAAGAGGAGAGCGGCTTCCATATAATCCATAGCTTGGTGCATCTTAATGAAATTTATATCCATTTGACCAAAAAAAAAAAATTGGGTTGTCTCTTAAACTTTTGCTAAATGCTGTTGAGTCATCCAGACTGCATACAAAAAAGCAGACTTTTAATTCAGAAAAGTTGAAGATAGCAAGTCAGGGAGGGTAAAATCAACGGACATGGTAGTTAACCTTCTAAAAAACACACGACTGTAATTTCTTTATGTCATCAGTAATAGCTATACGGTTCAACTACAACTCCTCTGCGTTGTTTTTCTCACTTCTAAGCCTTTCAATGACCTCATCCAGCGGAGGATCACCAGGTCTTCGAAAAACTTGATCCCCGATCTTTATCTCATACGCCTCTGGTTCTTTTAAGATAAACTCCTTCAACTGAGAACATAGTATGAGGATAAGATTATATGAACACAAAAGCATTATCAAGCATGGATCTTAAGAAGCAGGAATTTTGTCCTTTATCCATTTCCTCTGAAGCTTGAATCATAAGGTATGCTTCGATTGAGAAGAATGAAGGAGAAAGGGAAGGAAATTTTTTTTTTTTTTAATTAGATTTGAATCAAGGGAAATGATTAAATCCAACGTTCCATCCTCCATTTTTGTCAATTCAAATATACCTTTAAGCTAGTTCATCACAGAAAGAGGGGCAAAGAAAAAAATTCATTGATCAAAATTTACAACACCCCCATATATTTTTTGGTGAGAAGCATAGGGATGAAGGAAAAAGAACAAAGGCAGTTTGTGAATTGTCACAACACAAATAATCAGGATAGTCAGCTTCTTTTCTTCCTTTCTGTCTTCGTTATTAAAATAAAATAAAAGGCAAGAAAAAAGAAATTGAAAGGGAGAATAAAAGGCATACCTCTTCCATGTCTTTGCCACTTTCCATGTTGAACATGATTGTATTCGTATCAACACCCATGAACCTTGCTCCAACAGCTCCAGTTCTCATAATTTCAGTCCACTTTTTTGCAATATTACCTACTATTTCCTGAAATTAAGCATGACAACATCTTTCTATTACCAAGTAAACTACAAGGAATCACATGGAAACATAGAATTTGAAAATTCAAGCTTCTCTTGAATATTGAACAACTACCCATTGGCAACTTCACACCTTCAAATTATATGTAAACCACTGACAATAGTAGAGTAAGGTTCCAACTTCCAAGTTCCAACATCAAATCAAAGCTATCACAACCATAAATTGGTAAAAATCCTCTCTATAATTCCATTATCCCAAGAGCAAAGCAAAATGACAAATCCATATTCTTAAACCCTAAATTCAGTTTCCAATAGGATGAAACTTATGAAGTACCGACTATATTGTACTTGTTACATGTCTCATACTTGTATTAGACATGACACTAAATTATATTAAAACACTATAGTTTGTCATCTATAGTATATGTATCATATGGTGTTCTGGACGTTGGTTAATATCTGTGCTTACTAGGTCAAGAGACATTGTCAATGTTAAAGCAACATAAGCGAAATCAATCATCATACATTCAATCTGCTATGCTCTCACTAGATTCACTACAAGATTGCAAAACAGGAGAAGGGTCGAAGACCAGAAACAAAACCCGACTTCAACCCCATGGTGCAAATCCGAAACCCACTAAGCACAATGACCGAAGTTATAAATCCAAATTCGAATTCGAGCTTCAATCCAACTACATACAAACAAACACAAGCGAATGTGCTCACCGGAGTCCGGCGAATCCCCAACCGGAGCTTAACGAATCCGATTGCCGGACCAGACTGGCGCTTCGCCATCTCAGCCTGGATCTGCGGCACGTCCATCTTGGACAAATCCTCCGGCCGCAAATCGGAGTCGGAAGAGGGTGTCGATTTCTTGCCCCATTCTCTCCAAGCATCGTCCTCCTCGTCGTCGATCACGTCGTCCAAATTGTCAGGGATGTGGACTCTTCGCTTCCCGCCTTCAGCGAACCGGACAAATTGGGCATTATGGGAAATGAGAAGGAAAAGGAAGAGGAAGAGAGAGTGAAGTGAGATCGTAGTCGCTTTCATGGAGGGATCGAAGCCGAGTTGTGAAAGAAAAGACGGGCAAAAGGGGGAATCTTCTGCATAAAATAGGTTTCGAGGTGGTGAAGGTAATTGAGAATTTTACAGAAGCCACAAGGCAGTAGGGTGAAGCATAGGGTATGAATTGTATGCTTTGAAATGCAAAAAGGATGAAGAATTTCTGATCAAAATTTTTGTGCCTTAATCAATGAATGGTATGCTTGGTATGGGGATGATGCTCCTAAACATGCTAATTCAGGACATGTTATAGGAAGTCCTTAGGAATTTGATGAATTCCATGGATACTTAGAATATGTTTGGTACGTAAAGTTAGACATATCTGATATGAAAAATTAATTTTGAGTGAAAAAAAAATTAAATAGCTTCAATTTAATGAGATTTTTATCTATTTATTTTGGATAGAAAGAAATAGTAACAATTAAATTTTAATCTTTATTTTCTTACTTACTTATTTTAGATACCAAATATGTATAAAATAAGATTCTATTTTTATTAGTGAGTATTAAACATGTTTGAACAGTGTATAGAAATGAAATTTCTCTCCTTTAGTGAGTATAAGTACTGTCAATTTGGCATGTGACATGCGGGCCAACTTGTGATCAGAAAATAGACTCGTTTAAAAATGAGCACAGTCCTTTTTTTAATATATTTTTTTTATAAAAAATATATTATTTAGTATAAATAATTTTACTTTATTATATTTATATATTTTATAATCTTATATTCAATAAATATAGTAAATTTAGATATGAAAATTTTTGTAATTTTTAAAAAATAAATATAAAATTTTTAAATTTAAATATAATTTTGTTAATTTTAAAAAACATAAAAAATTAAAATTATTAGTTATTTAAAAATATTAAAAAAGTAATATTTGACATATATAAATTATATTTTAATAAAATATTATTAAATTTTTTATCAAAAAATTTAAAATTATATTATTTTAATATTAAAAATAAATGACTCACAAGTCTATCTATTTAACAATATTAGTGAGTACAAAATAGGGCAGAGTTCAAATCTTTTCTTTTTTAGGTTTTAAGGAGCATTTTTGTATTGTTAGGTGTAAGATTAACTTTTATTTAAATACATACATATATATATATATATATATAGAGGTTATCCTGTCCACACGTATATTTTTGGTCTCAACGAACTTAAACTATCCTTAATATAACTTAAACTCAAATTTATTACTTGGAAAGCTAGAAAAAAAAATGAATTTTCCGTTGCATGCCTACTCAACAGAATGTTAGACGAATTTGAATCGTTATTGAGATCAATGGTTCAAATTCACTCAAACTTTAAAAAAACTAAAAAAAAATCATAAAATTTAGGTAATTAATTTTTAAAATCAATAGTTTAGATTTATCCAACACTCTATTAGGCAACTTTCGTGATAGAAGACTAAGTTTTGAAAGCTACTAAGTAATAGGATAGTAGGATGGGAATGATAGATGTGAATAATTTAATAAGTAGTCATAAATGTAAACCTTGCTTCATTATATATATATATATATATATATATATATGTGTGTGTGTGTGTGTGTGTGTGTGTGTGTGTGTGTGTGTGTGTGTGTGTGTGTGTATAAACTTACTAGTCTGTTGAGTAAATGTTGCCATTATTTATCAAAAGGCAAAAACATCTTTTTTATTTTTTTTCACTTTAAAAGTTTGGAGTGAGTTTTAATTTCATTTTAAAAATTTATTGTATTAATTCCGCCTTGTATAGGTGTAAAGGTTCTTAATATTTTCCTAAATTCCAACAACTTCTTATTGTGTTTCGAGATTAGTTATCTTATTGTACATATTGCCAAATGGTCATTAAAAAATGCATTTGTACTACTTATCACCTTAGCCTTTTCTTATGGTATGAAAGAGGAAGCCTAAAACCCAAAAAAAAAAAAGATTGTAACACAATGAGATAAAACACCTTTACTTAAGGATGAGCAATAGATTGAGTTAACTCATTACCCCGCTCAATTTAATCCAAACTGCAGCTTCGATTTGGTTTGGTTTAAATTGATAGGTTGGATTGGTTCAATAGAATCTTAGCTCAATCACTAGCAATTCAATTAACAAGTTTTTATTTTCACAAGGACTTGAACCAAACTATTAACCCACCCCTGTAATATATATTTTCTCATAACCCTTTAGCCTTAAGACTTCTCACTTCAATTCTAACATTCACATAGTGTGCCCCAGCTCTTTTCGTCCTTCTCATTGTGAATAGTGCCTCCTATTCTTAGTCCCACATTGAGTGGATTAGTGAAGTGGGGGGGCTTCCTTTGGCTATAAAAGGGAAGCTCTCCTATGTATTTCCACACCCCAAAACTAAAGCCTAATATCTCTTCTAAGGCTTAGTTTTCTCTTCTCTCTCTCTTATAAATATATTTTGGTAGTGTCCGAGGACGTAGGCAAAATTAGCCGAACCTCGTTAATTTCTGGTGTTCTCATTATTTAATTTCTGCTCTTTATTTATCTGCTTTATATTTGCCTCCTATATGGTAGGCTATTTTGTCGGGTATTGTTAATTTTATTATTGGTGGAAAATAGCCCGAATTTCCACAACAATTGGTATCAGAGCCTTGGTTGCGAAAACTCTTGAAATTTTAGTATGCTCTTGTGGTTGCAGTTTTAACTGATCTTCCACAATCAGAAAAATTTTTTTGAGAATTCATTTGAAATTTTTTTGGAGAAATTATTAGTAATATATTGTCTAATTGAAGTGCATGTCTAGGAAAGGTCTGGCTAAGGAAAGACTTGGTTTTTAAGTGTGTCCGTTGTGACCCTCCTCTCTTTCCTGGGAACTTTCCTGGTGCATTTTTTTTGGACTAGAGTATTACTAGTAATTTTCATATTTGGAAGTTAAAATGGCAGATAATAAGGAGCAGAGAACCATTGTTTCCACCACAACGTCGGCAGCTTCTTCGTCGTCATTTTTGACGAGAATTGCTGCGCCAAATCCAAGATTAGCGGTGGAGATTTTTGACGGTACAGGTCATTTCGGCATGTGGCAAGGTGAAGTTCTAGACGCTCTTTTCCAGCAAGGTCTAGATATTGCTATTGAAGAGGAGAAACCAGATGAGATTGATGAAAAAGAATGGAAGACCATCAACCGGTTAGCATGTGGTACTATTCGATCATGTCTTTCCAGAGAGCAGAAGTATTCGTTCGCAAAGGAAACTTCTGCTAGTACGTTGTGGAAGGCATTGGAGGACAAATTCCTGAAGAAGAGCGGCCACAACAAGCTCTATATGAAGAAGAAATTGTTCCGGTTTAGTTATAAACCCGGTACCACCATGAACGATCATATTACTGCTTTTAATAAGGCAGTAACTGATTTGATGAATGTTGATGAGACTTTCAAAGATGAGGATCTGGCCCTGATGTTGCTATTTTCTCTTCCTGACGAGTATGCATTTATAGAAGCTATGTTACTTCATGGGAAAGAGAAAGTTTCCCTCAGTGAAGTGTGCAGTACTCTATACAGTCATGAATTGAGAAAGAAGGATCGAGAGGAAAGCAAGCAAGCAGAGGTGGTTGCAGAAGCGCTAGTGGCAAGAGGCAGACCACAAGGCCAGATGAAAGGAAGGAGAGGGAGATCGAAGTCAAAAGGCAGACCAAGCAAAGATGAATGTGCCTTTTGTAGAGAGAAGGGGCATTGGAAGAAGGATTGTCCAAAATTGAAAAATAAGGGCAAAGATGATAAAAGAAAACCTCCATCAGAAGCAAATGTGGCTGAGTTTAGTGATGAAGATTCAGATCTTTCACTAGTTGCTACAACATCAACAAGGCAATCTGACAAATGGATGTTTGACTCAGCTTGTAACCAACATATTTGTCATATTCGGGAATGGTTCACTGAATTTGAAGAAGTAGCTGGTGGTGTTATTTACATGGGAAATGACACATATTGCGAATCAACTGGTATTGGTTCAATCTACTTACAGAACCATGATGGATCGACTAAAGTTCTAACAGAAGTTAGATATGTACCAGACATGAAGAGGAACCTCATCTCTTTGGGAGTCTTGGAATCTAAAGGATTAGCAGTGACGATGCAAGATGGAGTTCTAAAAGTCATTTCTGGAGCTTTAGTGATGTTGAAAGGTACCCGAAAAAATAGGTTGTATTACTACGACGGTAATACAATTGTTGGGACAGCTGCAGTTGCTACTCTCGATGATGATGGGTCAGATGCAACAAGGTTGTGGCACATGCGGTTAGGGCATGCAGGTGAAAAATCCTTACAAATTTTGGCGAAACAAGGATTGTTGAAAGGTGCAAAAACCTGTAAGATGGATTTCTGCGAACATTGCGTGATGGGGAAACAGAAGAGAGTGAAATTTGGCACCGCAATCCATGATACCGAGGGTATTTTGGATTATGTTCACTCTGATGTATGGGGACCTTCCAAGACAGCTTCTTTGGGAGGTAAACATTATTATGTTACTTTTGTTGACGACTTCTCTCGACGAGTGTGGGTGTACACTATGAAGTCAAAGGATGAAGTGTTAGATTGTTTCCTTAAGTGGAAAAAGATGATAGAAACTCAGACTGGCAAAAAGATCAAACGTCTCAGAACAGACAACGGTGGTGAATACCGGAGTGATCCGTTTGACAAGGTTTGTCAGAATGAAGGCATTGTTCGACACTTCACAGTAAGAAATACACCACAGCAGAACGGGGTGGCCGAACGCATGAACCGAACATTGCTGGAGAAAGTTCGGTGTATGCTGTCCAATGCTGGGTTGGGCAGACAATATTGGGCTGAGGCAGTGAGATATGCAAGTCACCTTGTTAATCGTTTGCCATCAACTGCTATTGGTGGCAAAACACCTCTGGAGGCTTGGTCTGGAAAACCTGTTACTGACTATGATTCGTTACGTGTGTTTGGTTCCGCTGCATACTATCACGTTAAAGAATCAAAATTGGATCCAAGAGCAAAGAAGACGCTCTTTATGGGGATCACTACTGGTGTGAAAGGATACCGTCTATGGTGTCTAGAAACACAGAAGATAATCTTTAGCAGGGATGTTACCTTTGATGAATCTGCCATGTTGAAAAAGGTAACAAAAGATGATAGTCAACAGATCAATGGTGCACCACAGCAGGTGGAGGAAACTCCAAAGCAGGTGGAGTTTGAAAGTAGAAGAATTAACCCAGCAATCAGTAATGAAGGTGATGAAACTCCTATGGCAGAAGAGGGGTTAGAAGAAGAGGAGGTTCCAACCCAAGAACCTCCACAGCAACAAGAACCAATTGCATTACAAAGGCCACAACGAGTAAGATATAAGCCTGCTCGATTCGATGATATGGTGGCTTATGCATCTATAATTATCAATGATGAAATTCCTACCACCTACCAAGAAGCAGTACAAAGTTCAGAAGATGAAAGGTGGAGGAATGCTATGATTGAAGAAATGCAGTCTCTTCAGAAGAATCAGACATGGAAGCTAGCAAGTCTACCGAAGGGAAAGAAGGCAATTGGATGCAAATGGGTATATGCAAAGAAAGATGGATTTCCTGACAAGAATAACACTCGTTACAAGGCGAGATTGGTGGCTAAAGGCTACGCTCAGATGGAGGGAATTGATTATAATGAAGTTTTTTCTCCAGTGGTGAAACATTCCTCCATTAGAATCTTATTGGCCTTGGTAGCTCAGTTAGATTTGGAACTAGTTCAACTTGATGTAAAAACTGCGTTTTTGCATGGAGACTTGGAGGAGGAAATCTATATGACTCAGCCAGAAGGGTTTAAGGTTGCTGGTAAGAAAAATTTGGTTTGTAAACTTGAAAAATCCTTGTACGGATTGAAGCAATCACCAAGACAGTGGTACAAGCGATTTGACAAGTTTATGTTGAGGCAAAAGTACACAAGGAGCAAATACGACCATTGTGTGTATTTGCGCAAGCTACAAGATGGATCGTTTATCTATCTTCTCCTATATGTTGATGATATGCTTATAGCTTCAAGAAATCAAGGAGAGATTGAGAAGTTAAAGGCACAATTGAAGCAAGAGTTTGAAATGAAAGATCTAGGAGAAGCTAAGAAGATTCTCGGCATGGAGATAAGCAGAAACAGAAAATTGGGGCAACTTTGTCTGACTCAGAAACAATATCTGAGAAAGGTACTGAAACGTTTTGGCATGGATGATAAGACAAAACCTGTAAGTACCCCGCTTGCTCCTCATTTGAAGCTTAGTGCTAATTTATCTCCAAAGAATGATGCTGAACGAGAATATATGTCGAAAGTTCCGTATGCAAATGCGGTTGGTAGCTTGATGTATGCTATGGTATGTACAAGGCCTGACATTTCACAGGCAGTTGGGGTTGTGAGCAGGTACATGCATGATCCTGGAAAAGGACATTGGCAAGCTGTCAAATGGATTCTGCGGTATATTCTGAACACCGTGGATGTTGGTTTAGTGTTTGAGCGGGATGTAAAAGCGGGTCATTGCGTAGTTGGATATTGTGATTCTGACTATGCTGGTGATTTGGACAAACGTCGATCAACTACCGGTTATGTGTTTACCCTTGCAAAGGCACCGGTCAGTTGGAAGTCTACTTTACAGTCAACAGTTGCTTTGTCTACCACAGAGGCAAAGTATATGGCAGTTACAGAGGCTGTTAAAGAGGCTATTTGGCTTCAAGGTTTGCTGAAAGATTTGGGTGTTGGTCAGAAGCACATCAAAGTGCATTGTGACAGTCAGAGTGCTATTTGTTTAGCAAAGAATCAAGTCTATCATGCACGAACGAAGCATATAGATGTCCGATATCATTTTGTAAGGGAAATTCTTGAAGAAGGAGAATTACTACTTCAGAAGATCCACACAGCTGAAAATCCTGCAGACATGATGACTAAAGTTGTGACATCAATCAAGTTTCAACATTGCTTGGACTTGATTAATATTGTGAAGATTTGAAGATGAATAGCGCCTTAGGCGCATTTGAAGACACTATTTTTTGAAAATTTTTAAGCGAGAGTTTTTGTATTGGGACTTGAAATTCGGCAAGGTGGAGATTTGTGAATAGTGCCTCCTATTCTTAGTCCCACATTGAGTGGATTAGTGAAGTGGGGGGCTTCCTTTGGCTATAAAAGGGAAGCTCTCCTATGTATTTCCACACCCCAAAACTAAAGCCTAATATCTCTTCTAAGGCTTAGTTTTCTCTTCTCTCTCTCTTATAAATATATTTTGGTAGTGTCCGAGGACGTAGGCAAAATTAGCCGAACCTCGTTAATTTCTGGTGTTCTCATTATTTAATTTCTGCTCTTTATTTATCTGCTTTATATTTGCCTCCTATATGGTAGGCTATTTTGTCGGGTATTGTTAATTTTATTATTGGTGGAAAATAGCCCGAATTTCCACAACACTCATCTTTCTCGACTACTCACCTCGTCCCACACAACAGGACCATTGCTAACTTTAGTTCTTAACTCTTCTTCTCCATTATTTGATATTCTTCATCTTCATCTTTGCTCTCAGTCTGTGTAATTCACCACAAATTCAAGTTGTTAGTCAATTCACCACAATTTCTCAGTCTTACCCTCTAACGCACTAAATTCATGACTGTGGTGTGGAAGATAGGAGGACAAAACAAACTTGTAGTTGAAAATAAGAGGTTTGAAGGTGGAGAGCAAATTTAGCTTTAACCGAGCATTTCATCTTCACCTTGGTGGCCTAAAGTGCAAGAAAATGACTCCGAATTATCTTCTTCAACATATTAACGAAGTGGTAAGTGGTTTCATGAATTCAATAGCCAATGGAAGGCTAAAAGTGGAGTTGATTTCAATAAATATTTATCGCCATTTTTTGTTCTTTTCATTTTCTCCTCTTTGTTTGCTCCTCTTTTTAGTTTATCCAAAGCTGTTTGAAAGAGGCGATTGATTGCAAGGAACCAAAGGATTTTTAATCATTTTTTAGTGTAGACCCATCTAGCCTAACCCAACCCGACCTCTAAAAAATTGGTTTGGTTTGGTTTAGATTTGTTCCAAAAAATGTTAAGAACCAACCCAAAGATAATTAATCATTTTTGGTTAAATTCTTTTCTAAACTCAAATTAAAATGACTCCTGCTCAGCCCTACTCTTACTTTAACAAACAAACAAATGCTAAGACCTAAGGGAGGACTCTTCGAGATGACTAAGCCATAATCAATGTTTTAGACTGTAACTAGCAAGCCAATTTGCAAAATAATGGGCCCTCCCACCATACAAGGATGTGAATCTATGTAACTTGTGACCTCTTGGAAGGCTTTAGAAAGGTTTTGAGTATTTACTCCGTGGAGCCCACCTCCTCTCACACCATACACGAAACCTTGAGAATCACTTTCTATTATAATTCTCTTAATCTTATGCCCCAATCTCACAGTTAACCTGACCCCTTTTAGATCTCCCAAAGGCTCTACTTTAATGACGTAATACTCCAATTTTCAATGTGAAGCTTGCCTCTCAATTACATAGTTAAAAGAAAACCCCCTTAAATCAAGCCTGCTATCTTTTATTACTTTAACTCTCACACTACTATAACAATAACCAAAAATACAAGAAGATCACACTTGATCTTTATAATCTCATGTAAGAATAAGCTCTCAAGCTTTTACAACTTTTTCAACAAAGAAAAATACAAATGAAAACAATAAATGAAGATGAAGAAATATTCAGCTCAACAACTCCCTCTACCCCACACAAAACATATATCAATTAAAGCACTCCAACAAATTTGAATATTCTAAACAAAATAATGACTCTTCCTTCTCTCTTTTATGTTAAGAAACTTTGTTTTAGCTCAGTCCTTTTAAATGCTTAGGGAAGAGGGAAGTATTCATTATTTTACTAAAAACATCTTCAATGATATTTCTTAAGAAGTTCTTAAAAATAACAACTCGTTTTTAGTGAGTTTTACTATTGAAATGTATTAACGTGGCTATCACATGTAAGAACCATTCTTATATAAGAACTAATTCTTATAGCAAAAGTAGTGGGGAGTTGTGAAACTTATTGTGAGAGTATAAAAATGTAGGATAACTTATAAAATCCATTTGTAAGTTCTTTATAATTACATTATTAGAGTGGAGGTTTGTTTAAAGTAAAAAAGTGGTGATTTAATATTGTAAGACCTACAATAAGTAATTATTAGAGTTGCAGAAATAAATGCAACTCACCCTCATTAATTTCTTAGAGAGAGAGGTTATTGGGGAAGATGGAGAAGAAGTGAAACAAGGGGAAAGACAAAAAGAACTTTATAATAAATGCATGCAATCCTATGTTTTGGTGACAACTACATCTTGTCAAAAAGAAATTTGACGCTTGGGCTTGTTGAGAAGAATCACTCTTTGGTATATTGGACAATCCCTTTTGTTCTTTTGCTTCCTAACATGTCAACACCATTTTGATTTTGACTTATTTTTATATCTGTAGCAAAAGAACAAATATTCCATAAGACAATTTGTGCAAATATAGGAAATGCCTTGGTTTGTAAATATATAGGCCTAAACTTGTTTAAAGCATTAGAATATTTCATAGCTCATTATGGGCCAATTTATAAATTTTGTTAAATGGTTGTTATTATTGAAAACATTATGGACTAGGGAAAGAGCAGCCTTAACACCCATCTTCACTGGGATGTCGGTAGTAATTGCACATGATTTGAATGTCCTGCCATTTGCTGCAACACATGTTGGTTGGAAGCCTATTATGCATAACCTGCCAAATGAAAATTCTTAGCTTGGCCCATTGTTATCACCTTACCCCATAAATCCCATTGTTTTGATTTTTTTTTTTCAGAGTATATTATTGACAATTCAGGCCCCAAAAAATATATGGATTATTTAGTTTTTAAAAATATATTTGTACATAATTTAATTCTTGAATCTCATATTATAATTAATCCATTAAAGATAAAAAAATATACAATTTGGTCTTACAAAAGAATTACTATAAACACCATATTTTGTCCAAGCCTTATTCAAATATTTAAAAAAAAAGTGTGAATAAACAAAAACAAAAATTTTCAAAAATAATCAAATTCTAATTCTCAAAAAAAAAATTTAAAGTAAAATATATATAGTGAATGAGGATTAAAAAATATATTAAAAATAAAAACTAAAGATCCAGTGTCAAAATAAAAGGAGTAGGAGGAGGAGAAATCCAAAATAAATAACAAACAGGTCAATAAAAATCTCAAATCTTAAAATAAATAAGGGAACTGAATATAGATAAGGAAATATATAAAATATAAAATATAATAGGAAATTTGGAAAATAGAAAAAAGTGTGTATGAAAAATCCCAAATCCAAAATAAATGAGCATATTAGATAAGGGGGTCTTTGAAAACTCATTGGGTAAACTTAAGTTTGAGCAAAATTGATTTTGCATGAACATGATTTATATTTAGAAATTATTTTTTTAAAAATAATTTTAGAAAATAAATTTCGTTTGGATATTGATTAGTACGTAGAATCACTTTTAAATGTGTAATTATCAGAAATAGTTAAATGAAATAAAACAATATAATATTTATATGAATGACATGAATTTATTTAACTATTGATACTAATATTTCATTTATGAATGTTATAATGAAATGAATTTATTTATTTTATCTCCTAATTAAAAATAATTAATTTAAAGTATCATTAATTAATTAGTTTTCGGTCACTTAGTTAAAAATAATTAATTTAAAATATCACTAATTAATTAGTTATCTATCACCTAATTAAAAATAATTAATATAAAGTTTCACTAATTAATTAGGTATCAATCACCTAATTAAAATTAATTAATTTAATGTATCACTACTTAATTACTTATTAATCACCAAATTAAAATTAATTAATCAAATGTATCACTACTTAATTAGTTATTAATCACCTAATTAAAATTAATTAATTTAATTAAGTGATTAATCAATAATATGTCAACTTAATAGGTGATTAATGGTGATTAGTGGTGATTAATTGTTATATATACCTAAATATTACTTATTAGTGTAACAGTAATACGTGAACACACACACACACACACACACACACACACATATATATATATATATATGTATACATATATACACATAAGAATCATGCACCAGCCACAGCCACAGAATCGTAGAACCATATCTGGAACTGTTCTTCGTCCCATGTTGTCGGGTCATCTGATCCAACATCATGACCCGATAGAAATGAGGAGTCAAAGTGGTGCGCCTCACCATTCACGACGCCGACCACACCTCTCTAGCACTGATCGCCCCTCTCCGACGTAGAACACAAAGCAGAACAGAGGTTAATTTCATCACCTACCGCAACATAACCAAGCCATGATAGCAACACATAATGAAAAGAATGTTAAATGGCAATGAACAAAAAAGAAAAGGATGACATACCAGAGGAAAAGACGCTAGGTTGCAGAGAAGAGAAGAGACGGACAGGACGCCGAGTTGTATAGAAGAGACAGAGAAGACCAGCGAGAATTCAAATGGGCTAGCAGAAAAGGAAAAGGAAGGGTAGTAGAAGAAAAACAAACCTAGGAGGAGTAATGACATAATTGATTGTTTGTTGAAACAGGTATGTGGCATGTTGAAGGAATCCAGGTTTGGATGATAGAATCGATTCTCCCATAGAATGCCTAACCAAACATTTGCTATTTTGGTGAAACCCATATTTAATGCTCTAAATGCATGTTAAATGCATGCCAACGCCTATTCAAACAGGAACTAAGTATATCAAAATTCCAATTTAATCCCAAAAATAATTAAAATAACAAATTCAGGAAAAAAGAATGAAAATGAAGATTGAAATGAAAAATTAGGACGCAAAAATAATATGGGATTCAATTTGCATTCCAATTTCTAAAATAGCCCAAATTTGAAATAGCAGAGACCAATATCCGATTCAGTACCTAAACCCGACGCACACTTAATCTACCTAACCCACTAGAGGCTTGAACCTCATCGATCCTTCGAACCCTTGGTGGCCCTTTTTCTCCTAGTAAAAAAAGCACCCACTCAAACCTTGCATCTTCACGACTTGGATGGCTCGAATGGTAACAATGGTTGCTTCACACCGTTTCTCCGTCAATAAATGGAGGTGATTCACACAGTAGAGAGGAGGTTTTTTTTTGCTGTGAAAAATAGAGTATTTCAAAAAGAATATTTTAAATTGTTGTGAAAATAATTTTGAAAAAATAATTTAATTGTTTTTGTGCTTATCTGAACATGGTGGGATTGGGTCAGTTACATATAATTATCCATTTTATTTTAAATTTAAATATAATATTATTATGTAACTGATATTATCCACTATCTCCACTATCTCATGATCAAATTTGTTATAATTATCTTTTCATATTTAATCATAAAATTAATTATCTTTTTTTGAGATATTTATCCTCTATCTCTTGCTTCTAGTTTTAGTACCCTAACCTAACTTTTTTGATATTGGGTTACACAACTTTTCTTTTTCTGATGTTTTGTAACCTGGATTTTATCCCAGAAGGACCTGTTTTATCCTAGAAGAAAAGCCATGAATTTTCCTTAAGGACAGTATCAACTAGAGCATGACTTAGGCTATATTTTATTGATAATTTCTTTAATTTTTCCAACAATCTTAAGGAAAAAGCTATTAAGTCCTATTAATTGGTTACCGATGGCTACATAATCGACAGTGCTTTCATCCGAAATGAAAGGAAGTTGTTGCTTAGGATGAAGTGGAACACAGAGCAAGAGGTGAAACCAAGAGGACAATTTTAGTTGAGAGGAAATATGAGAGAGATGATTAAGCAGAGAAATAGAGTACCGACAGAGGAAGGAGATGCAACAAGAGAAAGGGAGAGCGGTGAAGATCTAGGACCCGATCTGGTGAAGTCAAGCGATTTGGAATGTTTAACACGATGGGGATTATGATGAAGAACAGAGGAATTTTGGAGATGGAGGCTAACATTAGGTATTTTGTCACGACCCATTTTCTAGGCACATGACCGGCACAATGATGAATATCCCATCACTGTAAGCCTTTCGATAAATTCTTCCCACAAGTAAAATTGTTAGTCATTATCTCTATATTCTCAAAATACCATTCCTTAAATACAAAGAAAATACATCAGATTTTCTTAAAAAAATAATAGATCCTCAGTACAAAATACATTATCATACTGAAATACAAGCCAAATACCAAACCCCTGACCTAGATGTCCTAGACGGTTACAGAGCAACATACTGTATAACAAAGAAGGGCCTACCCGACAGCGGGAAGGTCCAACGTGATCTACTCCTCTAGCGGATGTTCTTCGGTGGCAACCAGATCTGAACAAAAAGTTTGTACAGAGAGTGTGAGCTTTTCAGTGAGCAAATCGGCCTCGTGTTAATAAAATTCAAATACATCACCAGTCATGCAAGCATATCCGAAGGCTCAAGCTCAACCAATAGACATAGTTAGAAATTACATACAAGAAGATAAAAATTCATCCAATTCAACAAACGATACTAGTACTCGTCAATGGCAATATATCCCGGAGAGCGCACACAGGCCGGCTCACCAATTTTGTATTTTTCCGCCATGACGCACAACCTCATCCTCTTAGCTAGGGCGCCTCACAGATTTATCACCAATCCGGGCTATATCCCTACTGAGGAAATCGTTGTCTCCACACTCATTGGTCAAGACACCCTTTAAACCGAGTTTTCCGCCTTGCCGTGAGAGGGGGTACTATACCGCTCAATCACAATCAATAGTACAACAGTTTATATCATAATCAGAAGCACAATATAATACTCATCCATATAACAGGTATAGTATGTAACTATATGATTCAAATTTCATATCATCATGAGATACTTGCTTCGTCTTATCCATACTTCTGGATTAATTATCTCATTATATTTGTCATTCTGAATCCAATTTCTCCCTATGAATCTTGGGAGTGTCCTACGACATACTTTTTATCACCAGTAATGCTAAAACTCTATTAAAACGGGGTCGTTTCACTCACCTGGATTCCGTACGAGTATCACTTCTTTAAGTCGTTACGGACAAGAGTACACAGGTGAATTTCAGTGTTCTGCTACGAAGATTTTCATGAAAGATTAGAGAAAATACGTTAAGATTATTTTCGTACAGATACTGTTCATACGTATGGTTACTATTCATATAGTTACTATTCATACGTACGGTTACTATTCATATGGTCACTATTCAGATATATGAGTACTATTCATACCAGAAATACAGAATACAATCTGTAAAAGAGTATACCAGGTAAGTTCCCAGGAAAGAGTGGAGGGTTACACTGGACACTTAAAAATCAGGTCTTTCCTTAGCCAGAACTTTCCTAGACATGTATTCTCCACAGTTCATATTCTATTTCGGTAATCAGAGAATCAAAATAACAGCTAACGACAGTTTTTCTGATGTGAAAGATCGGCCAAAGCCGCAACCACAGAGCATACTTAAGAAAATAACTTCTAAAATTTGAAAGACATAGAAAGGGCATAGTATCCTTACCTAAGCAAAAACGGAAAGGCCCAAAATCTCAGAAGCCTAGCGTCGGAGTAAGAGAAACTTAAGGAGAGAAGAAGAGAAGTTGAAGGTGTGAGTTTAGAAGTGAAATAGAAGGGCTATTTATAGCAAAAGTCAAGGGTACTATTTGACACTATGCGCTAATAAAATATTCAATTTACTATTTATGAAAACGACATTTCTAATAATGCAGTTACTGTGCACCTTACGCGTACGATGGAAAATTTTTCATTTATTTACTATTGAAAACTTAAAGGGAAAACTATCCTTTCACCTGAAACCTTTAAGTTTCTTTTCAATTCAGTCCTTTCAATTTAGTCCCTCAGGGTATTTTTACACATAAATCGTCATTTTCTCCTACAAACTTCTTTCTAGTTTTCTCTTATAACCAAACCACATCTAGTACTTGACATTTTGATTGTATAAATGAACAGTACCATATACGTAAATAGTAACATTAGTTTGAAAACACGCATTTATATTTTATTTTTCATGGGTATTACATTATCACCCCCTTTAAGAAATTCGGTCATCCGAATTTAAATTACGTCAAGTCGTAAAAAGATGAGGATATCTAGAACGCATGTCGGCCTCGGCTTCCCATGTGGCTTCTTCGTGAGTTTGATTCCTCCACAAAACCTTGACGGATGGAATCTCCTTAGATCGGAGTTTCTTTACTTGACTATCGAGGATAGCCACCGGTATCTCCTCGTATGACAAGTTTTCATCTACTAGGATAGAATCATTCTGAGAAGGGTGAAATATGTGAGAAGGGTCAGGAAGGTACTTCCTTAACATGGATACGTGAAAAACAGGGTGAATCCCTTCTAATTCCATAGGTAGGGCAAGCCGATAAGCCACTTTTCCCACTCGTTCTAGAATCTCATAAGGCCCGATGTATATAGGACTAAACTTTCCTTTCCTTCCAAATCTCAACACACCTTTCATTGGAGAGACCTTAAGGAATACCATATCGCCGACTGAGAACTCCAAATCACGTCGTCTGTGGTCAGCGTATGCCTTTTGTCTACTTTGAGCTGCTCGCATCCTATCTTGTATTGTCTTAACCTTGGTTAGGGCATCCTGGACCAAGTCGGGTCCTAATGCTTTTGCTTCACCTACCTCGAACCAACCGATCGGAGATCTGCAATGTCTCCCATACAAGGCCTCAAAGGGTGCCATCCCAATAGTGGCCTGGTAGCTGTTGTTATATGCGAACTCTACAAGATACAAATGCTTTTCCCAGCTACCACTGAAATCTAGAATACAAGCTCGTAACATATCCTCTAGCGTCTGAATCGTATGCTCTGACTGTCCGTCTGTCTATGGGTGAAAAGCGGTACTAAGGTCCACTCGAGTACCTAATGCCTCTTGAAAACTTCTCCAGAAACGAGAGGTAAATTGAGGACCTCTATCAGAAATGATAGATATAGGTACTCCATGCAGCTTTACTATTTCTTTAATATACAATTGTGCCAACGTTACTACACCATAAGTGGTTTTGACTGAAATGAAGTGTGCTGATTTGGTTAGTCGGTCAATAATGACCCAAACTGAGTCATAACCTCCTGTGGAGCGAGGTAGACCAACAACAAAGTCCATCGTCACTCGTTCCCATTTCCATTCAGGAATCTCTAATCGTTGTAACGAGCCTCCTGGCTTTAGATGCTCAGCCTTAACCTGTTGACAGGTTAAACAACGAGACACAAATTCTGCTATATCTTGTTTCATTCCTTTCCACCAGTAGATCTGTTTCAGATCCTGATACATCTTGGTGGCTCCTGGATGTACAGCATATGCAGCACGATGGCCTTCTTCCATGATGTCTTGTCTAAGAGTTCCAACATCTGGTACACACAACCGTTGTTCAAAATGCAAGACTCCTGTATCATCGAGTGTGAAACTATTCACTTCACCAATCTTCACCTTTTCCATAATTTGGACAAGCTCAGGATCCTCCATTTGGGATATCCGTATCTGGTCTATAAGGGAAGATCTAGCCCTGATATGGGCTAAGAATGATCCTGTCCTTGTAACCTCAAGAGTAGCACCTTTTGCTCTTAGCTCTTGTAGTTCTTGGATCAATGGTCTTTTTGTTACTGCTATATGGGCCAGACTACCCATAGATTTTCGACTCAAGGCATCTGCTACCACGTTCGCTTTGCCTGGGTGGTAAAGAATATTGCAATCATAGTCTTTTAGTAATTCTACCCATCTCCTTTGCCTCAAGTTTAGGTCCTTTTGGTCGAAAATATATTTTAGACTTTTATGGTCAGTGTAGATTTCACAAGTTTCTCCGTATAGATAATGTTGCCATATCTTTAAAGTGAAAACTACTGCTGCCATTTCCAGATCGTGGGTGGGGTAGTTTTGTTCATGTTTCTTAAGTTGTCTCGATGCATATGCCACTACCTGGCCATGCTGCATGAGAACACATCCCAACCCTACTCTTGATGCATCGCAGTATACTGTAAAACCTTCTGGTCCTGAGGGTAAGACCAATACAGGTGCGGAGATTAACCTTTTCTTGAGTTCTTGGAAGCTTTCTTCACAAGCGTCATCCCATTGGTACTTTACTCCTTTCCTAGTCAGTCGTGTAAGAGGGGCGGCTAACTGGGAAAAATTTTGGATGAAACGACGATAATATCCTGCCAATCCCAAGAAGCTACGAATCTCTGTGACGGAGGTAGGTCTAGGCCACATTTTGACCGCTTCTACTTTGCTTGGGTCTGCTTGGATGCCATCTTTAGAGATCACATGTCCCAAGAAAGTTACACGATCAATCCAAAACTCGCATTTAGAGAATTTGGCGTACAATTGATAATCCCTCAATGTCTGCAACACAACACGAAGGTGTTGTTCGTGCTCTTCTGAAGTCTTTGAGTACACCAGAATG
The DNA here is from genome assembly GCA_037074585.1 of Biancaea sappan. Lineage (NCBI taxonomy): Eukaryota > Viridiplantae > Streptophyta > Magnoliopsida > Fabales > Fabaceae > Biancaea > Biancaea sappan. The sequence continues at coordinate 25,841,050 of CM073499.1, read as the reverse complement.
TCGTCTATGAAGACAATGACAAATTTGTCTAAAAAGGATTTAAAAATCCTATTCATTAAATCCATGAAAGCAGCTGGTGCATTCGTTAACCCAAATGACATCACCAAGAACTCGTAGTGCCCATATCTGGTCCGGAAGGCTGTTTTAGACACATCCTCCTCCTTGATCTTGAGTTGGTGATAACCAGACCTCAAGTCAATCTTTGAAAAATACTTGGCTCCTTGAAGTTGATCGAAAAGGTCGTCGATGCGAGGCAACGGGTATTTATTTTTGATAGTTACCATATTCAGTTGCCTGTAATCTATGCATAGTCTCATCGATCCGTCCTTCTTTTTCACGAACAGAACAGGAGCTCCCCAAGGTGAATAACTTGGCCTTGTAAAGCCTTTGTCTAGCAAGTCCTGTAACTGAGTCTTTAACTCTTTTAATTCTGTTGGTGCCATTCTATAAGGGGGTATGGAGATTGGGCGAGTATCTGGTGCTAACTCTATCTAGAACTCAATCTCTCGATCTAGGGGTACACCTGGTAGATCATCTGGGAAGACATCTGCAAACTCTTGGACTACTGGAACGTCCTCTACTTTTAGTTCTTCTTTCTTAATATCTTTAACAAATGCCAAGTATTCTTGACAGCCCTTTCGCAATAAACGTTGGGTACACATTAAAGATATAAGATTTCCAGAAATTTCACTCCTTTCACTATGAAATACGAAGGAAGGCTCCCCCGGAATATTGAACTTAACTATCTTATTATAGCAATCCAGAGTGGCATGACAAGATGCCAGCCAATCCATGCCTAAGATGACATCAAAGTCTGTCATATCTAACAGCATTAAGTCTACTGTTGTATTTATTTCTCCGACTCTTACTTTACAAGCTCGATAGCCTCGTTCTATTAGTAAGGTGCCTCCAGTAGGCGTAGTTACTAAAAACGGACATTCTAATCTAACAACTTTTTGCTTTAAGTTCTTAGCAAAGAATGGTGACACATAGGAATGCGTAGAGCCAGAGTCAAACAAAACATGTACAAAATTTGATTCAATCAGAAGAGTACCTGCTACCACCGTATTAGACGCCTGAGCATCTTGACGGGTTAAAGCGAATACTCGAGCGTTCCCTCGGCCTGCTGAAGCCTGACCTCGACCACCTTGTCCTCTACCAGCACCTCTTCTGATTCTATTGCCTCCTACAGTTACAGGGGCTCTGTTGGCAACAGTAGCCTCTGATTGATTAGGGCGTACTGACCCTTGGCCAGATCTCGTGTAGAGTTGGGGGCAATCTCTTTTGATGTGGCCTTGTTGACCATATTGGTAACAGACCCTAGTGTTGTTGTTGACAAAACAAGCTCCGAAGTGATTTCTTTCACATTTAGAGCACCAGGGCCTTTGTTGACCCCCTGTACCACTTTGTTGACGCTGTGGTGCACTAGCGGTAGAGGCTGCACGTCCAGAACTCTCTCCGTGGTAGCGTGATTTTTCATCTTGTTTCCTCTTTCTTTTGTTATTCCATTTTTCTTTTTGCATATCTCTTTCTTCCATCATACGGGCAATGTCGACGGCTTCTGTGTAAAATGAAAAATCTCATATTTTCGATCCCACCCTGTCAAATAAAGACTCTCGAAGGCCTTTAATAAACCGTCGGATCTTTTCTTTCTCAGTTAAGACCATGTGAGTAGCATATTCAGACAACTCTATAAACAGATTGTCGTATTCATCGACGGTTCGTGATCCTTGCCGGAGTGCCTCAAACTCATTCATCTTTGCTTCTCGTATACTCTCCGGAATAAATTGTTCTCGAAAAATTCTTTTAAAGTCATTCCATTTAACGGGTGAGGCATTTCTGGCCATGCCATTCTTCCATGTTCGCCACCAGCGGTCCGCCTTACCTCTTAATTGAAAGGTAACAAGGGTTACTTTTCGAGGTTCAGCGCATTCTAGCATGTTAAGGATTTTCTCACAGTCATCTAGAAAACGTTGTGGGTCTTCATTAACATCTCCTGCAAAGGTTGGCGGATTCAGCTTCATAAATTCTGAAATCTTGACCTATGTCCCTACCCAATCCTGAGAAGGGGGTGGAGGTGGCATCTGGTCTGTCTCTTGTACTTTTGCAGCATGTACTGATGCCTGTGAGCCATCTTCAGATGATTGTCCCATCAGAAGTTCCTTTAGCCCATTCACCTCGTTCTGCATTGCAGCTAATGCTTCCATCACTACAGTCGCGTCGATTTGTGATGGTTCTCCAGCATTTCTTCCAGGATTTTCAGTGGATATTTCTCTGTTTTGTGCATGGTTATCTTCTGCACGGTTAGGCATCTCCAGTCTTGCATTTGCTGACTGAGCAGCTGGAGGGACCAAGGCCTTGCCAGATCTTGTGCGGATTCTAGAAGCGTTTGATTTTCTTGGTGCCATCTAAACTTATTCTACAATTAAGAATAATATATATCGTCACTATTATGCTTCAAGTAAAGACACGAAAGAAAGAGATTTTAAACTCTACAGGGCTTTTGGTGGATCTTCACCCTATGGTCGTGCTGCAGTCACGACAATAGGGGAAGGCCTACTAAAGACACCTTGCTTTGTAATCACTAGGAGACCTAACAACCTATGCTCTGATACCAACTTTGTCACGACCCATTTTCTAGGCACATGACCGGCACAATGATGAATATCCCATCACTGTAAGCCTTTCGATAAATTCTTCCCACAAGTAAAATTGTTAGTCATTATCTCTATATTCTCAAAATACCATTCCTTAAATACAACGAAAATACATCAGATTTTCTTAAAAAAATAATAGATCCTCAGTACAAAATACATTATCATACTGAAATACAAGCCAAATACCAAACCCCTGACCTAGATGTCCTAGACGGTTACAGAGCAACATACTGTATAACAAAGAAGGGCCTACCCGACAGCGGGAAGGTCCAACGTGATCTACTCCTCTAGCAGATGTTCTTCGGTGGCAACCAGATCTGAACAAAAAGTTTGTACAGAGAGTGTGAGCTTTTAAACTCAGTGAGCAAATCGGCCTCGTGTTAATAAAATTCAAATACATCACCAGTCATGCAAGCATATCCGAAGGCTCAAGCTCAACCAATAGACATAGTTAGAAATTACATACAAGAAGATAAAAATTCATCCAATTCAACAAATGATACTAGTACTCGTCAATGGCAATATATCCTGGAGAGCGCACACAGGCCGGCTCACCAATTTTATATTTTTCTGCCATGACGCACAACCTCATCCTCTTAGCTAGGGCGCCTCACGGATTTATCACCAATCCGGGCTATATCCCTACTGAGGGAATCGTTGTCTCCACACTCATTGGTCAAGACACCCTTTAAATCGAGTTTTCCGCCTTGCCGTGAGAGGGGGTACTGTACCGCTCAATCACAATCAATAGTACAACAGTTCATATCATAATCAGAAGCACAATATAATACTCATCCATATAACAGGTATAGTATGTAACTATATGATTCAAATTTCATATCATCATGAGATACTTGCTTCGTCTTATCCATACTTCTGGATTAATTATCTCATTATATTTGTCATTCTGAATCCAATTTCCCCCTATGAATCTTGGGAGTGTCCTACGACATACTTTTTATCACCAGTAATGCTAAAACTCTATTAAAACGGGGTCGTTTCACTCACTTGGATTCCGTACGAGTATCACTTCTTTAAGTCGTTACGGACAAGAGTACACAGGTGAATTTCAGTGTTCTGCTACGAAGATTTTCATGAAAGATTAGAGAAAATACGTTAAGATTATTTTTGTACAGATATTGTTCATACGTACGGTTACTATTCATATGGTCACTATTTATACATACGGTTACTATTCATACGGTTACTATTCAGACGTACGGGTACTATTCATACCAAAAATACAGAATACAATCTGTAAAAGAGTATACCAGGTAAGTTCCCAGGAAAGAGTGGAGGGTCACACTGGACACACTTAAAAACCAGGTCTTTCCTTAGCCAGAACTTTCCTAGACATGTATTCTCTACAGTTTATATTCTATTTCGGTAATCAAAGAATCAAAATAACAGCTAACGACAGTTTTTCTGATGTGGAAGATCGGCCAAAGCAGCAACCACAGAGCATACTTAAGAAAATAACTTCTAAAATTTGAAAGACATAGAAAGGGCATAGTATCCTTACCTAAGCAAAAACGAAAAGGCCCAAAATCTCAGAAGCCTAGCGTCGGAGCAAGAGAAACTTAAGGAGAGAAGAAGAGAAGTTGAAGGTGTGAGTTTAGAAGTGAAATGGAAGGGCCTATTTATAGCAAAAGTCAAGGGTACTATTTGATACTATGCGCTAATAAAATATTCAATTTACTATTCATGAAAACGACATTTTTAATAATGTAGTTACTGTGCACTGTGCACCTTATACGATGGAAAATTTTTCGTTTATTTACTATTGAAAACTTAAAGGAAAAACTATCCTTTTACCTGAAACCTTTAAGTTTCTTTTCAATTCAGTCCTTTCAATTTAGTCCTTGAGGGTATTTTTACACATAAAACGTCATTTTCTCCTACAAACTTCTTTCTAGTTTTCTCTTATAACCAAACCACATCTAGTACTTGACATTTTGATTGTATAAATGAACAGTACCATATACGTAAATAGTAACATTAGTTTGAAAACACGCATTTATATTTTATTTTTCATGGGTATTACATATTTAGTTCAAACTAATTGGCATCATAGAGAGGTAAGGTCTCCAAGTCTTTTCTCATCTCTGTCTGTAGCAGTGGTAAAAAGCCCATTCCACACTTTGCACTACTGCATCTTAATAATTCTGATCTTTATTCTGATATGGGTTTTGAATATTGTGTCTGATTCTCTGTAATTTGAGGCAATGGTGTGATTAACTTGAATTTGAGTCTCCATGGTAGTTGATGACTTGATTCTATTCTATTCACTCTAAAATTTTCTTAGGAATGGAGGAGATTCTGATGTTAAATGGTGATAGTGATGTTGGTTCCAAAATATAGCTACATTCTCTTGGTTCATTATATTGTGAAGATCTGGAATTAATTTGATGAAACATGGGCCTTTTGCCACGTCATTTTGGCTTGAATATTTGGGAATCATGGATTCATGTGTGTATGGATTCTCATATAGATGACAAAGTGGCAAATGTAATTATTGATATTATTATTATTGTTTTATATATATATATATATAAGTTATCTTTGAGTGTTGGGAAAGAATTTAGTGAGGCCCACCGTCAATTTGGGTTATCACAAATGTCTTTGTTGTGCTTCTATGTAGGTATAATTTATGCTTTAGGAATTAATTATTGCTTAACATATCAGTGTGCGTATACAAGATTTATATATATATGTGTGTGTGTGTGTGTGTGTAAGAGGAGGTGGTATGAGTGCATTAATATATATGTACAAAGGTAAAGTGAGTGCATATGAGTTTTATATATATATATATATATATATTTGCACATCAGTGTGTATGTGTTTATATATATACTATATATATAGATATGTATGTGTGGGTTATGCGTGTATATGTATATTATATATATGCTAAATAGAAATTACTTCCCATGTAAGAGATAATTTATGATGTGTGATTTTGATCTGGTTGGTTAATAATATGCTTAATGCATTAAGCTTTCAATAACAAGAAAAATTCATTCCTGATACTCTAGATCATGGTTATTGATCAATGCTAATCCCTTATGTTAAGTATGATTCTGTCATTAGGATGTTTTGGTTCAGAAATTTAGGGCCTGTTTGGTTTGGGCATTTCCTGTTTTCATTTTCACTGAAAATAGAAAATGGACTAGAAAATGCGTTTGGTTGAGTTAACTGAAAACGTTTTCTTGAAAATATTTCTTAAAATAAGCCTAAATCTGAAAACACCAAAAAGATGTTTTCAGTGTTTCAGGAAATGTATTTCAGGAAATGAAGATTGAAAATGAAAACAGGAAATGTTTTCACAAACCAAACAGACCCTTATTTTCAATAAAACTTACTTGTGATTCCAAAACTTTTACTTTGATTTGTTTTTAATTTTCAAATCAGTTAGTTTCTGATCTTGATTTTTCAAAGTGATTTTATTGTGATGATCTGAGGCTGGGATGCATTTTCTTCTGAAATAGATTAAATTGCAAATGGCGTGAAACATGTGCATATATATTATGCTGAAATAATTAGGTAGGAATGTTGTGAAGTTTAGATACATATTGTTGAGGTAATCAATATGCGTAAGGTTTAAAAATATATGATGTGAAATATATTTATGCTTAAAAAAATGCCAATATATATATTTGTGAAATATTTTAGAGAATATATATATATAATAAAAATTATGAGACTTGAATAACTTCACATATTTACGTTGTGATTCTACAAGTGATATCTTAAAGAGTCTTATAAGAATATTATAATTTAGGTGAAAGAGAAATTGTGGAAATTCTTGAAAATGGCACAATAGCCATCATATCAATGTGGGGTATAGAATTTTATAATTTCAAAAATTTTTCATCTAAATTATTCGTAGTGTTATTATTTCTAAATAATATTGTGAATCACACTTATCATTTTGAAACAAAATTTATGCTGGATATGTGACCATAAATTTGTACATATTGGCATATAAAAACTTTGGGTCATACTATCTCATTGACATGATGATATGTCATATCTGAAAATTGGAGTAAGCATTTCCAGATGCCACTTTTTAATAACATTTTTATTGTACAAAGAGGTACAATAATATTGAGTTATTAGTCACAAAATTTGAGATTGAGAAGTTCCTAAATGATTCTGTGTAACTATATTCTTATATATATATATATATATATTATATGTTTGGATGCCTACCTATAATAATTTTGAGATTTTAAATGAGCTAATTATATTAAAGTACATATAAGTTGTTGTATCATACTCTTACAAATTTAAACAAAATTCAAAAATGAAATTCCTTATAAGAAACCTAGTATGATATCACGTGAATTGTGAAAAGGTTATATACTTAATTAAAAATATTTAGAAGCGTGGGGTGTCCTACTAAGGTTATAGTGTGTGACTCCATAAGGAAAAAAAAACTTCTAAAATATTGATTGTGTTTATTGTAATGTTGTGTATAAAATTATTGTTTGGATTAGTGACTATTTCTTTTAATATGGATTGATGTGTGTATACTAAATTAATATATAACAAGTGTGAGATATTTATCTGTATATATATGACATGTTAATTTTTGTATTAGCATAGATGTTATACATAAAACAAATAGCTACTTGCATCTAATTTTGATATAAAAGACATAGGTAAAGTAAATGTGATTTTGGGATTAAAATCATAAGAAAAAGGTGATAATATTTTGCTGTCCCAAGAACATTATGTTCAAAAACAATTTAAAAAGTTTGATTATTTTGATGACAAACTAGTTAGTACTTCTTATCATTCTAACACTCAATTAAAGAAAACAAAGGTGAGTCTGTTGTTTTCAATGAACTTCACCTAATCTGATATAACATATGATGTGTGTCAGTTGAGTTTATATACACACAATCCCAATAATGACCATTTGAAATACTTTGGTCAAAGTAATTGAGATTTACCATCAATTATGGTATTTTATAAAGTGGATTTCCCATTGTATTAGAAGAATACAATGATACTAAATGAATCTCTGATTTAGATGAGACAAATCCACTAATGATTATGCTTTCACCCTTGGTGGTGGTATGATATCTCAGAGAGCAGCCAAATAAATTTATAGGCTTACTCTAAAATTAGAGTTGGCTGAAAATGAGACTAAATGGTTGAAAAACTTTTTAGCACATTTTTTTATGAACCCAATGATGTCAGTGTCTATGTATTGTGATTGTCAAGTGGCAATAGCCATTATAAAGAACAAAACTTTCAGTGGTAAGAGTAAACATTTGTATTTGAGATACAAAGTTACTAATCAGCTAGAAAAAGATGAAGTGTACCGATCGGTTAAGTTAAGTCAAAAGTGAATTTGGCCAATTCTTTGACTAACATCCATATAAGAAGGAAATTAGTCTTTCACACTTTGAGGGTAAATAGATTTAAGCCAATTGAAATTAACAGTGATGGTAACCCAACATTTGTAATTGGAGACCCCATGAAGAAAGTTCATATGAGTAATAACAAGTAGCAATATTTAGTCCTTTTCCTATAGTGTAAGTATGAAAGTGTCGAAGCTCTTAATAATTTTCATAACTCTTAAGAGTAGTGTAGTTATTACAGATACACTTCATGAAATCACCTACATGAGTGTGGAGTGAGGTCGCTCCTATGATATCATGGTAAAATCTCTTGAACATTCATGAACACCAGGCAGACACATGGCTGAAAATGCGCACAACGACGTTAACAACAAGAATTGTGGGAGTATGATGTGATTGGTAAGATCTCTAACTTACAATAAGAGTTTGCTGATGTATAGAAGTTATATGCTTCTCCACGGACTTTGTGAGTTATATCTTATCTATCTAAATCTAGTTCAAAGTCTAAAAGACATTAGACTTGAAGCATCTATACCTATATGTGTAACCCATAACATTGTTTCATTCAAAATATCTTTTTGAAATATGTGAGAGATTGTTGTAAAAAATAGAGTATTTCAAAAAGAATATTTTAAATTGTTGTAAAAATAATTTTGAAAAAATAATTTAACTGTTTTCGTGCTTATCTAAACATAGTGGGATTACATCAGTTATATATAATTATCCATTTTATTTTAAATTTAAATATAATATTATTTATGTAATTGATACTAACCACTATCTCTACGATCTCATGATCAAATTTGTTATAATATCCTTTCATATTTAGTTATAAATTAATTATCTTTTTTTAAAGATATTTATCCTCCATCTTTTGCTTCTAGTTTTAGTACCCTAACTTAACTTTTTTGATATCAGGTTACACAACTTTTCTTTCTTTGTTGTTCTGTGACTTGAGTTTTATCTTAGAAGGGCCTGTTTTATCCTGGAAGAAAAATCATGAATCTTTCCTTAAAGACAGTGTCAACCAGAGTACGACTCAAGCTATATTTTGATGATAATTTCCTCATTTTTTTGAACATTTTTTTGGAGAGTAAATCAAGAGAGTGAGAGTGAGAACAGAACATACGATCCTCTTGTTGGTAGAGTTTTTTTGGCAAATGTGAGTTTTCTGTCCTAGCAATTCATTTTGCTATCTTCGATTTTCACTTCTGGTCGATGTGAGGTTCTTTAATTTATTTTAAGTTTAGTTCTGGAATCTATTTCCTTTGTTGTTGGATGATTAGGGCCTAGAATCTCATAGGGTCATGAATCTTAAAAGCTTACACTACTGCACCTCGATCTATGATCAATGGCTGCATGTTGTTTCTAGTTCTCTGCTAGTGATTCAAGTTCCTATTGCATGGGGTTTTGTGCTTTTACTGATTCTTATTTTCTGTTTGATTCGTCTTAGGATTTTCTATTTAGTCTTGTTGGAGTAAAATTGTTTTTTCACAAAGCCCAAAGTTGTTTTGTTAAAATGATCACATTTTGCTTTGGGCCAACTAAATTTTTGTGTTGGTTTTTGATAATGGTCACATTTTGTTTCGGCCTAACTAAATTATTTGTTTAGCCCATTTACTCCTTTCTATTAATCACGTGAATGATCTTTTTAAAATCCTCATTGTCTTGTCTGAGTGTGGCTAACTAACCTTTATCTGTTTTCAAGATAAAAAGTTGTGTGTTAGGAGTCTTGGCTATCTAGGGAAGTATGCTTGAAAGAAAGAGGTATACATCAGAACCTAGGAGCCTTTAAATGGTACTGCTAAACCACTTCTATTCTCTTTGTTGTATCCCTTAGTCTCTCTCTCTTCTGGTTCACATTTAAATCCCATTGAAGGTGAAGACTGAAGAGCAAAGCATTAAATGACTTATCCGTTGAAGCTTGAAGATAGAAACGATTCTTTTATCTCTTCTCTATTTATTACTGGAGCTCTCCAAAATGAAGCACATTGTGTATTGAGGAGTTATTGCGAGAAATCATTATTCATCTACCTCGTCTCTGATCTTCACTTTCATTTATTGTTACTCTGTGTGAGTCCTTTTGATTTAGTGAGAAAGAGAGAGAGGAAGAAAGTTTTTTTTAATCCATTTCTCTTATACAATTGTACAAGGGAAGTTTGGTTGTAAAAGCTAGAGAGAGATGATCCTGTTTAGGTTGTAATTCCTAAGTTTGGTTAAAGTGTTTTTCTTTTTGAGTTTGTGAGTGTAAAAGCCAAGGGGTTTTTCCCTATAAGGGTTGTCCTATAAATCTCAGTGTTTTTTATAAGAAAATCCTTAGCATTCACTACAAAAAAACTGGATATTAGCTATGGTTATTTAGCCACAGTTATCAAAGCCGTGGCAAAGTAACACTTAATTTTATCATTTTGCCACACATTTTGTAAACGTGGCTAACTCATGTTTTAACTGTAGGCAAAAAAGGCGCCGGATATACTGATCTCCCTCCATTTTTTTTTTCAGCTCCCTCCCTTTTTTTCACTTTTTTACTTTACCTTTTGGCCTTTTACCTTTCACCCATTTCCATCTCTCTATATGTGTCGTTCTTCCGCTTCCTCTCAATCTCCGTTCACTCTTCTCCTTCCAGTTGGGGATGCTTGGTTAAGAGACCGACGTGGTAGCACATCTTCATCTGCTGTCTAAATTTGTCCATCGGAGAACGATTTGCTAAAACGGAAAAACCCCAATCCTTCCATAGGTAATTTTTTCTTCTCTCTAAAACAGAGAAACCCCAACCCTTCCACCATTTCTGCTATTTTGTTTTTGAAAGGATAGTTCCACTGTTTTTGCCGTGTCTTTTGTTATTATTGTACAAATCACTTTTGGTTCCACTGCTTCTCCATGTCCATCGTCTGAAACCCGAATAACGCTATATGTGTAAAGCAGGTTCTATTAGAGATGCTTTTACATGTAACCCAAGAAATCTCTGAGTGGCTTCCCTATTCACCATTCTTCTAATTACTCAACCGTGTAAGTTCCTTTATTTTTAATTTTGCATTCTTCAGTTACATGTTTTTGGATATTTATTTGAGTTTTTTATTTGTGTTCTATATTCTCTTCATTCTTCATCAGATTCAGTATTTTCCTTCAATATTTTGGAAAGAATTATCTTTTAGATCAGGTCATGGATAATAATGATGATAATATTAGTAGGAATATTTAGAGATTAGAGAAAATGTGTTCTCAAATTGATCTTTACTTAACTTCTCTCTGACTCTCTCACGTTGCTTTTTTTAATTTTTGCTAGCTGTCAGAATGAGAATCAACCACTACACTACATATATGCAGGGAATTTGATTTTAATCAATAGGTAAGCTAAGCAGCTCTTACTATGGAGTAGTTTTTTCGCCCCCTTAATTGACTCATTCATTCCCATTTAAGTTCTGAATAATTATGATCTGCTTGATGGAATTGAATTGAGAGTGATAGTAGTAATTTTGTAATTGTCTATGGTATGAAAATAATTGTAAATGTCACGTCCCAAAATCTGAGCACATGACTGGCACGGAAAGTGAATTTCACCTCACCTCCGTAAGCCTATCTTTCTCTTAAGCACAATACTAAACCTTATTTTGGTTATTCTTTTAAATGCAATTAATTTAAATTAAATAATTTAAGAAATAAAAAAAACTATTTCTCTTCTCACAAAATAATAAGAAATTATGGCTAAACTGAGTTTCTCATACACGTTACAATTATACACATTACGCCGCTGAACAAACCTACCCTATTACAGAACCTTTCTAGATTTATACATTAGAATAAGTCCTAAACATTATACCTTTATCCTAAACAAATAAAAATAATAATCTTGGCGTGAACGTCATCAGATTAGGAAGTTCTCCATACCTGAAACTGAAAACAGCTTCTACTTGAGAGAATCCTACCACATTCACACACAATATAGGTATACATATATACATGCAGATATATATAATTGATCTAACGGTATAATCATCTAAGTTTTGGTGTACAAGATATTTATCAAGATACACACATTGAAATCACCTCGCAATTATTAACAACATATTTAAGATCAAACCAAATCACATTTCAAATAATTCAAACAATTCATACAATTCCAAATCAAGTTCCCAGACATTTTTCAGGTCCCGTCCACAATAAGTGGCCGTTGCCCCACGGCCCTTGCCGTATCCTCCCTTATTTCACCCCTGTCCTCAAAGGGACAAATCTGTAATCCAACCTTATTTCACCCTGTCCTTAAAGGACGAATATCATATTCAATATCACGTGACCATAGTGATCTCGTTCCACCCTTATTTCATCCCATAGGATCCCATAAACTTTATTTCCGTTTCTCTCAAGATCAAACACAATCACATTACACAATCATAGGCAACCATATGTATCTCATTTCAGGAAAAGTTCACAACAGAATCATATTTACACATTTCAATGTATAACATGAATGCATGAATTTCATGTCACATATATATATAGAGTATACTTTTAATATATACATTAAATAAGCAAATAAGGTAAGGTAGGTTCTCTCACCTCGATTCCAAGCTAAAATTCTACACTTCAAATCAGAGGATAAATGCCAAGGAACTCATCAAAGGCCTAAAGATCAAGCCAAACAAAGAGATAACACTTAATTAGAACATAGGCTATCATTCATTTAGCTTTATTATGTTTTGAGGTTAGAATCAGAACTAATCTTTAAGAAATTTCTGGGAATAAACTATAGCTCCAAAAATTATGAAATTTGGTACAAATCGTTATTAGTATGTTAACATACTAGGATAAAAATTTCAGAATTTAACTCTATCGTTAGACCCTACTAAAGACCTTATTAGTGACTAAAGGTCAGAGCTGTCTAAATTTTGAATAGATACGGTGTTGTGCATTTTAGACTTGGATAATCATGTCCAAACGCCGTGAAATTTTCTAGATCCTTAGATTCATGTCTTATCTAAGTTCCATAAAAATTTCAGATTAAAAAGAGGTCTTTAGCTATTAAAACCGAACTAATTTCTGAAACTGGCCAGATTTGCTTTGCACTGAACAAAGTATTGTTTTCGTGTTTATTTGACCAATCAAACCAATTTTGATGCTTGAAACTTTCCAGATAAGATTAATAACATGTTAGGAGTTTCCCATAAAAAATTCATGATTTTAGGAATTAATTTGGTCATCCAAAACCACATAAAACCAGTAGCATAACAGATTAGTCTTATTCTGCCTTTTACAAATTTTAGTCACAGTTTTAGGTATATTAGGGGTACCAAACCAACCCAGAAAATTCTGAAATAATTTAAGTATATTCTTGGACATCATTTCTAGTCATATACCAAAATTCATGACTATTGGAGCTCATTTAATGCCTCAAACAGTCCCAAAACTTCAATAGTAGCAAATAATCTAAACTTAATTGGTTGTATCTTATGGTTTCCAATTTGTGTTCAGTTCTAGTATAATTCTGACCAACCAAAGTACACTCGAACAACCAAACAGCTCAACTCCACCCTTAAGTCCATTTCTTCATTCACAGATGAAGAAAATTATACAGAATAAAAGATATCAAATTAGTTCCTTACCCTTTAATTGGTCTATTTTGCTAACATAGCTTTTCCTTATCCATCTCCACAGCTCAGTCGTAATCCCTTGATTTTTCACTGACCAGCCATGTTGGAGGAGGGTCATACATATGCAAATGATGGCAAAGCCATGAGGGAGACCAGATCACCATATGAAGCTCTCAGCTGCTATAGATCCTCATAGGAGAGACGAATTGCAGAAGGAATAGACGAAACACACCACAATCAGCTTCTTTGTTCTTGCGTCGTGAAACAGGGGAGAGAATTAGAGAAGGATAGGGAAGGAGGAAGATTAGTTGTTGACAGTATGGTCTCTCTCTTACTTTCAATCTCTCCATCTCTCATTTTCTCATTTTCTTCTTTTTCTTTGGCTAGACTCACGACAAGGGATAAAAATAAGGAGTGGGATACACATGTTTGTCTGCCACTAATATTTCATTTGGTTGAAATGTTAGAATACCCTCCCCAAACTTTTTGCTTTTTCAATAAGGTCTATAGTCCAATTGGTAAAATTGTATTTATACCTCCAAAATTATTGCTAACCATATCTTTGTGTTATATATATATATATATATATATATATATATATATATATATAATTTAAATAATTCCTCACATTTCCATTTTTTTTTTAATTCTCTCTTTTTTTAAAAAAAAAATTCACGTAATAAATTTTCCCAATAAATTTCTAACTATTTCTTTTTTTTTTTAATAAATCCTCGGGGTATTACAGTAAATGTTAAAGTGATTGATGATATGAAAGAAGTAATGATGAAAAGAGTGATGATAAAAGGAGGAGAGAAAAAGTAACGATGGACTTAGGAATGAGAGAAGCAGAGGCTACATACTGAAGATGACTTCTTCTTGATGATTCTTATTCAAGATTTTTTTTAGATTTTTCAGTTGTTTTTAATTCCATTAGATTTTTTTTCCTATGTGGGGAAGGGGGTCATCATTTATCCTTTCCTATGTTATGCTTTTACAATCTGCATCCTGAATATTTTGGCTTAGTGTAAGTGTTGGTTCGAATATTGTATTAATTTCTGTAAATTAAGAGTTCACTTGTAATTAACTTTAGTTGTTTTTTTTTCTTTTTTCTTTATAATTTTTGGTAATAGTCATTTCTTTTTTCTGGTATCAAGCTAGGTGCATGGGAAGATAACAATACTTAATCTAATTTTTTTCAACTTTGGGTCATTAACTGGGTGTGCATAAGAATTTCTTGTGAAAATTGAGCCTTTTGGATATATGGGTTGGGGAAAATTAACTATGAACAGTTCAATTGACTATTGTGCTGGCTTCAACTATGTATTCATCTTTTACTCTAAAATGTGTATTCTATGCATTTGAAATTGTGGATTACTTTCGAAAACTTTGAGCCAGAGCGTTGTTGTTGCCTCTTAGATTGATGTTAGTTGTTATTATCTTGGGATATATACACTTGCTTGCTTTAACTTGCTGAACATGACATGTGGCAAGAAGAGTGAATTGTGCGTGGTGACCCACAAAATGGTCAGTTCCACACGCAGAATGGAATACCCCAAAAGGAAAGTAACATTTATATAATAATATAATAATATAGTATGAGTGGTTCATATGTTTTCTTCCATCAAATCATGAAAGCACTACTATTTCATAATTAAAAGCTCTGCCAAATTCTTTATGTACATATTCATCTTTTGAATTACTATTACTTACCTAAGATGCAGTCAACTTAAATGATTAGTCACATACCCAAGACTAAAATCAAATGTGACTTTATCATGTCCCTTTGTTAACATTCTGTAATATCCCAAGAATTTTTATGAATATTTAAAGTCTGATTTGAAGTTTAGTGAAAAATTTAATTATGTGAAAAATTTTCTTTTTGAATTAGTGAAGAAAATGTGGAAATAGAAATTTTTATTTTTAATTTAGGAAATTTTTACAAATTCTCAAAGACATGTGGGGAAGAGAAAGGCATGGCGCCCAGGCGCCAGGTGTGTCGGAAAACCTTAGCTCATTTTCAATCGGCCATAACTTCTTCATACGGACTCCGTTTTGGGCAAACTTTATATCGTTGGAAAGTTCTTTGAGTCTAGTTTCCAATGGTATAAGTTTCATTTAGATATTCATTACCGATTAGGAGTTATGACTTAAGATGTGAGTAAAGGTCGAGAGTAGTGGTAGGAAATTTCTCTATTTCGTAACCCTAATGTTTTTGTCTGGTTACAATAGGAATGGTCAAGGTGCAAAGTGGGAGTGCCGAGAGCGTGAAATCCAGGTGAGTGGGTTAATACTTGCTATGATTAAATATCTGTTATTGACTTTTTGCATCATAGTGGAAATATGTTGTATATCCAAGTTTGAAGATGATGATGTGGAACGATGAGGCATAAACAATTGTGGAACGTGTCTGGTAATGTATATAATTATATTTTCTTATTTTCCCATGAATGGAGGTTATATAATGGATTGTGAATGGCATGTGAACTGAGTTGAATAATTGTTCTATATTATGGGTTATGTTGTATACATGCTATGTTGCTGGAACCACATTTATTATGTTGTGGCTTGAATTGTAAATGACTGAGTTGTGTATGTGGCTCAAGATTATGATTGAGGATGTTTTTATATATGATTGTGATTGTGTTTGACTGGAAAGGAAAGGCATGGTGGTGCACCCCATGGAGAAATTTATGTGAAGTTATAAGGGTGGAGATTATAAATGGAGCGATAAGGGTGGATGCGGCAGGGGCCGCGGGCAACGATCCAGAGGTATTCTGGACGACCTGGTTGGTACGGGAAATTTGTGTGAAATTGATTTCACCGATTGTTGTTGTGAACTTTTGAATTATGTTGAAATGTATTTGATTTATTTGGATATTGTCGTGAAGTACTACGAATAATATCATATCATATGATGATCGATTTACGTATGATTGCTGCATGTTATCATTATGATGTATGATATTTTTTTGTCATAATGTTGTGTTATCTACTCACTGGGCACGTGGTTTGCTCATACCCCTCTTATTGATATTTTTTTTCAGAGTTGACAGCTGAAGGTAAATATCGGAACAAGGAATTATGGATCCTTAGTCCATGATTACCTTTTCATTTGTTCAGGATAAAGGTATAATAGTTAAGTTTTATTCTAAGTTGTATAAATCTAGAAATCTCTGTAATCGGGTAGGTTCATTCACTGATGTAATGTGAGTAATTGTAGTATGTATAAAGAACTCGTTTTGGTTGCATGAAAAAGAATTGTATGATTTTTAAGAGAAAGATAGGCTTACGGAGGTGAAATGAAATTCACTTTCCGTGCCGGTCACGTGCTCAAATTTTGGGACGTGACAAGTTGGTATCAGAGCTTTGGGATTAGGTCTCCTACCGATTACAGAGTAAGGTAACCTTAGTGGGATCTCCTCTATCGTGGTGAACCCGGGCACGACTATAGAGAGATGGCTCCACTGAAGGTCCTGTAGGATGTTTTCATTTCCTTTTCCTCCAAGACTTGTCTTTTCTTATGAATTATGTTTTTAGTTTTAGTTTTAGAGAGTTATGGCTATACTTTTGAACTCGGTAAGGGAAAGGTTATTATTTGTTTTGATTCCGTTGCTGTCGGATCAAATTGTATGTATGGGGCTTTATATGTTAAATTCATGATTGATTTTGTGTGACTGATTTATTTTATCTTTCTTAATTTTATTATTACTATTTTTGGAGTACCATCCCATAAAAGAAACCACTGGCATTAAAAGCAGAAGGATTACATTGCAAAAAAAAAAAAAAAACAATTACTCATGCATGAGTAATCTAAAAGCGAGGTGGTCTCGGATTAGGAGGGTTGTACTGTATCATCACCCCTCGACCATTCCTTGGAGCGAGAGACAGAGCAATATCGCGGAGGGTAGTGTAAATCCCATTCATACAATCAACACTTCTTTGTTGTTGATTGCAGAAGCACTGGGTAGACCAATAGAAGAACCTGTCTATTCTTGAAGTCATTTCTGCATGATTGCGTTTAGTTAACTTCTCTAGGTTTTCTATCATCTTTTTCAGATTTTTGACCTCCTGCTCTAGACAGGCGATTTTGTCCTCCGAGGTATGGCCCGTGCTAGTCTCCTCAGCTTCCTCGATCTTCTTCATTTTCTTCTCCTTCTGCTTCTCTGGAGACCCCTCAAAAGGTCTTTTGCCCTTGTCTTTGCCCAGACTTAAGTTTAAGTCGAGCTCTTCTCTCCTGGCATCCACTGTGAGATCAATGTACTTCCTTGTGGCCATGATTTGGAAAATTTAGAAATTTATGTCGAAGTATGAGAAGAGAGGAATGCTGAGAAGTTGTAGGCTTAGAGATGATTACTCTTTGTGGTGTGGTAACTGAGAACGTTGGGATAGTTCTTATAGAGGAAAAATTTGAACTCAGAGACAAAGAAGATATCTCTTCGCCGCACCCTATACGCTTAACCTATGGATTTCTGCAAGCTGGAAGCTAGGAGTCTAGGGTAGGCATGCACACCAACAACGCGTCGCATTAATGGCAAAACCACGAAAGTCAATATTCGGTGGATTTGCGGCCGATTTACACTTGGTTTTTCCATTTCTCTCGTTGGTATTTTCTGAAATTGAAGGAAGTCGACAATGTAGCCATTACAGAGTGTCTTGGATGTTTTCACGATGAACTAAAATGTATTTCTATGCTTTCTTGTATTGTTCTTGAAAGCCTTCAGTTAAGTATAATATACATGATTGATTGAATTATACTGTGATTATATGTATCTAAATACATATGATATGTATGTATGTTATTCATGCATAGAGAGTGAAGGTTATTTGTTATGGCCAGGAATAATATGTAATGATTCTACATACATTCAGAGAATGAGAAGTCTGAAATTTAAAAGAACTTGAATAGATGAAAATATATATAGATAATTATGTATCTCTATGTTTATACATATATACATATATGCTCGTAGAGGCAAGTGAAAGGTAAAATTTTTCTCTCACTTTATGGAACGCTTGATGTGTAGATGTGAGAAGTTTTTATTTTAATATGTATGTTTGAAAATGTGTAAGCTTAGGGCAAAGCCACGGATTAGAAACCTAGATAAGGCTAGTATGAAGCTACCCGTTCATGGAGTAATATCTCGATTTAGAATTATTGGATAAGACAAATACAGAGTTAAGAAGCCATAAATTGAAGCGGCGATTAGTTTAATAATTTGAACAAGAGTCAAAAGTTAGCCGAAATTTTTGAGGAAATCTTTTGTATTAGATTATATTTTGTTATTTTCTGGCATGCTTATCTGAGACCGTTGGCATTGCGTCGGATAAGGTCTGTAGGTCATCTTTAGAGTATGATGTAAAGGTTTTGTAGCCCTAAATTTCGTCTATATATAATGGATGCCCCATTACGCTGCTCACTACACTAAAAGTTTATATCTATAAGCTTTCTAGCATCAAACTTCTCCTTCTGTACAACCTTTATAGCTCAGAAAAATATGGCCGGCAATAAATCTTTCAATTTAAATTTTGAGGCTGGCAAGGTAGAGCTGGATCTAAATCTTAGCCTGGAGAATTATAAGAATAAGAGATCCATGGAAGAGTCACCAGAGGCTAAGAAAAGAAAAAGGGATGTAGTAGAGTTAGAGGATGTTAGCACAGCAACATCTTCTAATAATGAGCTTGCGCTTATGAGACAAAAGATGGAGGACTTGGAAAGACTGATAAACCGCCACTTTGAGGACCAGGGGAGATTGATAAATCGTCTCTTTACAGAACAAGAGAAGCTTTTGAACCGTCATTTTAGGGAATTGGCGAATAGAGTTGATAGACATTCGATGTTTGCAACTCAAAATTTTCGTGACCAACAAGCGAGATGTATTGACTGTATGAATGGAGTGACTTCTGCACTTCGCCAAATTTCCCAGACGTTTCCTCCAGAAACTCTTTCTAGGCTGCAACGATTAACTTCCTCCTTAAGGTCTGAAGCACCTTCTTCTTCTAGACCTGGAGCATCTTCTGCATTTCAAAAGCCTCCTCGTTCTTAATTTATCTTTTCTTTTGTTTGTACCTAAAGCTGATGTTTGATCTAATGTTTAAGTATTAAAATTATCTGTTTTGTAAATCAAGTTCAGCTTGTTGCCTGTAACTTATGTATTAGAAATAAAAATATGTTGAACTTGTTATATTTTGTACTTGATTGTGAAAATTCTAAGAGAGAGAATGAGATATAAACAAAATATTGGCATTTGCTTCAATCTTGAGGTAAGTTTTGAATTCGGAGGACCGAATTCTTTTAAGGGGGGAAGAATGTAATATCCCAAGAATTTTTATGAATATTTAAAGTCTGATTTGAAGTTTAGTGAAAAATTTAATTATGTGAAAAATTTTCTTTTTGAATTAGTGAAGAAAATGTGGAAATAGAAATTTTTATTTTTAATTTAGGAAATTTTTACAAATTCTCAAAGACATGTGGGGAAGAGAAAGGCATGGCGCCCAGGCGCCAGGTGTGTCGGAAAACCTTAGCTCATTTTCAATCGGCCATAACTTCTTCATACGGACTCCGTTTTGGGTAAACTTTATATCGTTGGAAAGTTCTTTGAGTCTAGTTTCCAATGGTATAAGTTTCATTTAGATATTCATTACCGATTAGGAGTTATGACTTAAGATGTGAGTAAAGGTCGAGAGTAGTGGTAGGAAATTTCTCTATTTCGTAACCCTAATGTTTTTGTCTGGTTACAATAGGAATGGTCAAGGTGCAAAGTGGGAGTGCCGAGAGCGTGAAATCCAGGTGAGTGGGTTAATACTTGCTATGATTAAATATCTGTTATTGACTTTTTGCATCATAGTGGAAATATGTTGTATATCCAAGTTTGAAGATGATGATGTGGAACGATGAGGCATAAACAATTGTGGAACGTGTCTGGTAATGTATATAATTATATTTTCTTATTTTCCCATGAATGGAGGTTATATAATGGATTGTGAATGGCATGTGAACTGAGTTGAATAATTGTTCTATATTATGGGTTATGTTGTATACATGCTATGTTGCTGGAACCACATTTATTATGTTGTGGCTTGAATTGTAAATGACTGAGTTGTGTATGTGGCTCAAGATTATGATTGAGGATGTTTTTATATATGATTGTGATTGTGTTTGACTGGAAAGGAAAGGCATGGTGGTGCACCCCATGGAGAAATTTATGTGAAGTTATAAGGGTGGAGATTATAAATGGAGCGATAAGGGTGGATGCGGCAGGGGCCGCGGGCAACGATCCAGAGGTATTCTGGACGACCTGGTTGGTACGGGAAATTTGTGTGAAATTGATTTCACCGATTGTTGTTGTGAACTTTTGAATTATGTTGAAATGTATTTGATTTATTTGGATATTGTCGTGAAGTACTACGAATAATATCATATCATATGATGATCGATTTACGTATGATTGCTGCATGTTATCATTATGATGTATGATATTTTTTTGTCATAATGTTGTGTTATCTACTCACTGGGCACGTGGTTTGCTCATACCCCTCTTATTGATATTTTTTTTCAGAGTTGACAGCTGAAGGTAAATATCGGAACAAGGAATTATGGATCCTTAGTCCATGATTACCTTTTCATTTGTTCAGGATAAAGGTATAATAGTTAAGTTTTATTCTAAGTTGTATAAATCTAGAAATCTCTGTAATCGGGTAGGTTCATTCACTGATGTAATGTGAGTAATTGTAGTATGTATAAAGAACTCGTTTTGGTTGCATGAAAAAGAATTGTATGATTTTTAAGAGAAAGATAGGCTTACGGAGGTGAAATGAAATTCACTTTCCGTGCCGGTCACGTGCTCAAATTTTGGGACGTGACACATTCATACTGTAGAAGTTTTGCTTGCTACTTACAGTCTCATTGTTTAGATAATAAAACATAAGCTATACCTTGAATTGTTTTCTGCAGTTTATATATATATATATATATATATTTGCATTTGAAAGTGTGTTTACCTTTTAGACACTACTTTAGAATAGCGTAAAAATGTAATTTTCTTTTTTTTTTGACAAAGTAACTAATGAATCATGTCCCTTGTTGTTAAGATTCATGTTGCAGTAGTTTTGCTTGCTACTTATAGTCTTATTGTTTAGATAATAAAAGATAAGTTGTACCTTGAATTGTTTACTGCAGTATATATATATATATATATATATATATTTTTTTTTTGCATTTGAAATTGTGTTCACCTTTTAGACGTAAGTTTCTTTTCTTTTCTTTTTTTAGACTATGTAACTAATGCATCATGTCCTTTGTTGTTAAGATTCATGCTGCAATAGTTGCTACTTATAGTTTTATTGTTTAGATAATAAAACATAGGCTATAAATAATAAAACATAGGCTATATCTTGAATTATTTACTGTAGTTTATATATATATATATATATATATATATATATATATATATATATATATATATATATATATATATATTTGCATTTGAAAGTGTGCTCACTTTTTAGACACTACTTCATAATAGCGTAAAAAAATAATTTTCTTTTTTTTAGTCAAAGTAACTAATGCATCATGTCGGTTGTTGTAAAGATTCATGCTGCAGTTTTTTAGTTCTTATTGGGATATGTATAAAATTTGAAATTCTAGTGTGCATTCATGGTTACTTTGGTAGGTTTAATGTTTTGAATTATGGAAAGCATTTGTGTTTACTGTCTTGTGCTTTAAAGTTGGAATTTTTTGAGTAAAGTCGCACTCTCTCTATTTTGGAAGGCCTTTGAAATGATTATGAAGTTTTAAAGTACATTCATGATTATTTTTTATAATCTATGCCTGAAGTTTTTAACTGAATAGCCATGTTGACTCTGTTATGGGTTTTATGTGATGAATTTTTTTTTTGGAACTATTTCCTTGGCTATCTGTTCTGGAATTCTGGACTTGATGCTTGCTTATCCATTTCTTAAATAAATAAAGCAGAAATTTTGTTATGGTTTACGCTAATTGATTACTTTTGATGCTTTTATACTCCAATGTTTGGTCTCTGCTTCTACCTCTCATCTGACACGTGTCCTACTTCTTGGTCCAACTTGGATCTCTTTCTCTATGTACTTATTGATGATGACAAACATTTCACTGTTGCTAACTAGTCCTATATCATTATTTTCCTTTATTTAGAGGGGATTGTGGATTCTAGCTTCTACTTTAATACCTTAATTAATTGAATATTCTACATACATCTGAGACACTATGGATAGCTGATACTATATGGCTAAATATCAATGTAATATTGTGTAATTTATATGGTAGGTTGAGTGGGAGATTAAGATTCTCTCTTGTTCTTATTAGAATTGGAGGGCCTTATTTCATGATTTTAGATCATTAATCTTGAAAATCAATGACTTAGAATCCATGTTTCTTTTGATATTTTTTTTAGATGAATACATGTGTAAATTATTAGTGCTTATCTTAAAGTTTATATATGCCTAAAATTTGTGTCTTATTTTTATGAATTCGTTTTTCATGAGTTATGTTTGATGTTAAAATCAGATTTACAAAATCATGGTTGATAAAAGCTGGATTGACAAGCCAATTAAATCAAAAGAATTTTTGAACGGGGTTATGCAATTTCTTGATTTTGCCTTCTCAAATGCATCTATAAATGGCCAGATTATGTGTCCTTGTATTTTTTGTGGATTTCGGCGAATGGGGAATAGATTTGAAGTACTTAGTCATTTACTTGAAAAGGGTTTTCCTACTAGATATACTACTTGGTATGTTCATGGAGAAAAATATGATGGACCTATAGTGGGATTAGAAACCCAAATACAGAAAGAACCATCTGGACAACCTCCAATGCATGACATGTTAAATGATATTTTTGGTGTGTTTGAACAAAATGGACTTGAAGATCCTAGTTCATCAAATCAACCTGTCAATGACAATATTAGAGGTGCAGAAGAAGTACACAATGAGGAGTTGGATAAAATGAAAGAGTTAATTAGAGAAGGAAATCAAGAACTTTATGACGGTTGCACAAAATATACCAAATTGTCGTTTATTGTTCACTTGTATCACATCAAAGTTCTTTGTGGTGCAACTGAAAAAATAATTTCAATGATCCTTGATCTTCTAAAAGATGCTTTTGAGCATGCTAACTTGCCATCGTCTTTTTATGAGGCAAAAAAGATGATTAAGAGTTTAGGTCTTAATTATGATAAAATTCATGCATGTCCAATGGATTGCATGTTGTATTGGGGACCTGATGAATCACGAGAGAAATGCAAAGTTTGCAATACTTCTAGATGGAAATTAAATGAAACTGAAAATGTTGAACATAATGGGGTGATTTCTAGAAAGAACGAAAAAAAGAAACAACCGACAAAGATATTACGGTACTTTCCACTTATTCCCAGGTTGCGTCGGTTATACATGTCTTCTAAAACTGCAGAGAGAATGAAATGGCATGTTACAAATAGTAACCCAGACGGGTTGTTAAGACATCCTAGAGATAGTAAAGCGTGGAAGGATTTTGACGTTAAATACCCAAACTTTGCTTCAGACCCTTGGAATGTACGTCTTGCTTTAGCTACAGATGGATTCAATCCATTTGGAACACTTAGTTCCACTAATAGTATTTGGCCAGTTATGTTATATACTTATAATACTGCTCCATGGGAATGTATGAAGCAAACCTCTCTGATCATGTCAATGATAATACCTGGTCCTAAGATGCCTGGCAATAAAATTGATGTTTACTTGCAACCTCTTATTGCAGAGCTATTGCAATTGTGGAATGAAGGTGTAGAGGCTTTTGATTCTTCCAAAAATGAATATTTTAGAATACATGCTGCATTGATGTGGACTATAAGTGATTTTCCAGGATATGATAATCTCTCTGATTGGAATACACATACATTGTATGCTTGTCCATCATGTAATTTTGAGACAGAATCTAAAAGGTTAAAGTTTGGGAAAAAAAATTGTTTTATGGGACATCGTCGATGGTTGCCAATTGACCATAAATTTAGATATAACTCAGCTGCTTTTGATGGTTCTATTGAGTTTAGAAATGGTCCAACTCTATTATCAGGTTCTACCCTCAAAAGACAAATTGAAGAAACTCGTAAAAGGTATCATGATGAGGGTACAAGTACCAAAAGTCCCGAACAATGGAAGAAAAGAAGTATATTTTGGGACCTACCTTATTGGGAACACAATTGTATTCGACATTGTCTTGATATGATGCATATAGAGAAGAATGTGTGTGACAATGTGTTGTTCACAGTGCTTGATGATAAAGCTAAGACGAAGGATAACCTACAAGCACGTAAAGATTTACAAGCAATGGGAATTAGAGAGAAACTTCATCCATATCCTAATTCATCAAAGTTTCCTAATGCATGTTTCAAAATGAAGTCTCAAGAGAAAGATATATTTCTAAAACTCCTTAAATATGTAGTAGTTCCAGATGGTTACTTTTCAAATATTTCTAGATGTGTTGATTTCAAAAAACACAAGATCTCTGGTCTTAAGATTCATGATTCACACATTCTTATGGAGTATCTTCTTCCAATAGCTTTTAGAAGATCTCTTCCTAAAGAAGTTACTTCAGTGTTGATTGAGTTGTCCAATTATTTTAGAGAACTATCATGCAAAGTTTTGAATACGAAGCATTTGGAAACACTCCAACAACGAATAACTTTAACACTTTGTCACATGGAAATGATATTCCCTCCATCATTTTTCACAGTTATGGTTCATTTAGTTATCCATCTTGCTGAAGAAGCAGTGATTGCTGGCCCAGTGCACTTCAGATGGGTGTATCCTATTGAAAGGTATATGTCATTGACCATAATTGTTTTTCTCTTATTTAGGTAGCATTATAGTCAATGGAATTTACCATTATTAATCATGTTTTTTCTTGTTAGGTCCCTTGGCCACTTGAAATCATATGTTCGGAATAAGGCCGCACCTGAAGGGTGTATAGCCGAAGGGTATATTGTAGAGGAATGTCTCACATTATGCTCTTGATACTTTGAAAACACTAAAACAAGGTTCAATCGGCCTAAACGCAATGATGATGACAATGAAGTAATTAGTAGCAGTGAGTTTGTTAGTTTGTCAAGTATGTTTCTTGCATTAGGAAAGTCTTTTATATTTGGTTCTGCAGAGATATTTTCTATTGATCCTTTGGAGAAAGTACAAGCTCATTGTTATGTGTTAACACAATGTGAGCTAGTTCAAAAGTTTCGCGAGTATGTTATCTAATCTTTATCAATTCCTTAATTTTGTCAACTTCATCTATTTGTGTAAAAAGTAATAATTTATATATATAGGAAGTGCAGACTTGAGGTTCAGAGGATGAATCGTGGTAGAAGAACTTCAGCCAAGGATGTAGAGTAGTATGTCCATAAAAATTTTCACAAGTGGTTCAGAGATCATGTAATCTAATTTTTTAGTGTCTTATTTTGATTTATTTCTTCTTTAAACTTTATGAGCACATGCAATTCATCTTTTTTACAATTTGTCAAATATATTAGGTTGCAAAAAAAGATGATGAAGAGATTACACCAGAAATTGAATTGCTTGCACAAGGCCCCAATAATATTGCAAGGAGATATGAAGGGTACAATATACATGGATTTAAATTTCGTACCAAGGGAAGAGAGCAAGGAATGAAAACACAAAATAGTGGTGTTGTGATGTCTGCTAACACCATAAGCTATTCAGTTGATAAGAATGGGAAATTGAAGTCAACGGATATTTTGTACCATGGCAGGTTGGTGGACATTATAGAGCTGGATTATTATGGTAAATTCAGAGTTGTTATGTTCAAATGTGAGTGGGTAGACCCTATGCCTAATAAAGGAACCAAGATTGATGAATTTGGAATTACAAGCATAAATTTTTCTCGCTTAATACACACAGGAGAAAAAGAAACAGATGAACCTTTTATTCTTGCATCGGATGCTCGGATGGTATACTATGTTGATGATCCAGTTGATCAAGGTTGGAGTTGTGTTTTCCATGTCAAGCCTAGAGACTTATATGATATGGGAGATCAGAACTTGGTGCATTTAGAATCTTTTGTGGAAGACATACCATTTCCGGACCAAAATTTAGAAAATATTGAACAAATGCAATTAGTGAGAGAAGATGTTAATGAGGATGAACCAGATCAACCAAATTATGTAATGGATGACACCATTGGTAGTGATGTCGAGGGTGGGATGATGTCCGATTAATTTCATGTTTTTCCATGTAACTTGAATTTATATTTATTTTAATATCAACTTTTATTTGTTACTTCTAGCTATTAGTTATTTCTTTGTTATTTATCTTTTGGTTTCTATTGATTGGTTAGTGTATGCCTCATTATCTAAATATAGGCTAGTTCTTCTTGGATTTCTTTTGTTGTTAAGCATTGGAATTAAATGAATTTTGATGCATTCAAGCTTATTATCTAATGAGTTATGCTTGTATTAGATTTAAAATGAGCAGAAAGCGTAAAGTTTCAAGGGAAGCATTGTTAGAAGAGTTACGGACTCAACAACATTCGCAAGCACAAGATGTTACTTCAACCAATGCAGTGTCTCAAACTTTAGAGGAAGAAAATAGACAACCTCAAAATGAATCTGCAAATGGTGATAATTCAACCTCTTGGTCCAATGATGATAATTCAATCCCTTCCTCAAGTACCATTCAATCTCAACAAGAAAAAAAAAAGGGCCTTTGCTTATTAAGATAATGGGTATAAACATTTCATTGAGTTTTCCTATTTAGCATACTACTTATACATTTTAGTTATTTAACATTTGTTTAATGTGTTGACTTGGCTTTACCTATACATGGGTAGACACTACTACAAAAGAAATGACAACTCGAAAAATGGTTGCCAATGAGATTTGTCATATGCCTAACAATATGAAAGTCATTGTGGAACTCAATGGTGATGGATACAAAGAAGACAATGGTTCAAATTTGCTTGTAAGATTTCTTGGTAAACTTGCTCAAAATCCAGCACTTTGTCCTATACAAATCGAAAGTTAGCATTGGATGCCAAAACCCTTAAAGGTCTAGTTGTGGAAATGTGTAGAGGTAATCAATCCTAATCAATTTTTTTTTGTTGGTATATTACTCCATATATTTTTCTAATTGTGAATTTAACAAATTTGTGAAGGATCATTTCTTATTTGATTATGTTGCTGGTTGCAAATGGGTTATGGGCACCTTAGGAGAAAGATGGAGGGCTTACAAATATCAGTTAAGGTGTAAGTACTTTTATTCTGCTAAAAGTAGAGAAGAGGTACTCGCTAACCCTCCTCCTGGAATAGATAGTACTGATTGGACAACTTTTGTACGACATTATCATGGTGACAAGATGAAGGTATACTTTTTTATAGTTATTATTTTGCTCTCATAATTGCTTAAAAAGTGACCACCATATTTTTTATTTCTAGAATGCAAGTTTGCAAAATACTACAAACCGAAAGAAGCTTAAAATTCCTCATGCTGGAGGTAGTAAGAGCAATGCAAGAAAAGCTTGTCAAATGGTAATTTATATTTAGTAAGTTTGGTATATATATTAACTTTTTGTTAATTGTTTTGTTCTTTAACTTTTAACTTCTTCAATGATATCAAATGTAGGTGAAAGAATTAGGAAAGCCTGTATGTCGAGGTGAAATAGTTTTGTCTAATCTACTCAAAAGAGATGGAAGCTATGTGAATGAATTAGGAAAGACATTGGCAGTAAGTGTTTTTAACTTTGAAATTTTGGACTTTCATATCTAACTTATGTTATGAGATTTGCTAGATATGGATTATGAAATTTGCTGGATTTGGATTATGGATTATGAAAGGTAATGAAATGTAATGTGGGTTGTTGAATGATGAAGAGTAACTTAGAGTTGTTTATTCTCTGAATTGTAATATGGATTAATGAAATTTTGGACTTTCCTGTCTGAACTATAATGTGGGTTGTTGAATGATGAACTGTAATGTGGGTTGTTAAATGAATTGTAATGTGAATTATAAAATCTACATTTAATGGCTGTTGAATGATGATATGGATTACAAAATATTACATACCCATTTTGTGTTATTTCTTAACAGACAAGACCAACCCTTGACTTCATAATAAGTAAATATCATACACGCACATTACAGTTCATCATTGGACCTTCAATACTTCACTTGGCTTATTTTATGTACCTTTTGTTCTAAATATCCTATGATAATTAATATCTTTTTAATTGGTTGCTTTTCATATAATAATATATATCTTACTTAATATTATGTCATGTTATCTATGTTTTGCTGGAATAGAGAGGTATAAGAAGAAAAAAATTGCTAAAATGCATGTTTCATCAATTGATTGGAATTTTCATTCTTTTAGAATCCATTGTCTTAGATGAGGGAGGGAATTTAAATTTGTAGATAGTCTAAATACACTGGAATCTTTATTTTTTTTTATAAAGGATTTTTTTTTGGCCAATAAGTAACTACTCTTCATTCAAAAGATTTCTTCTCTTGCATACAGAAGCTTGAATAAAGTTATTGACCATAAGTTTTTCTTACTTCATTTACTAGGACAAGATTTCAGAGAACTTAGCCAAAGATCAAGAATGTGCTGCTGCTTCATATACCACTTCTAAAATATATGCTCAACCAAATGATTCAATTGGAAAAGTATTTGGAGCTGAACATCCTGGTCGTGTTCGAGGTTTGGGAGTAGGCGCTTCTCCTTCTAATGTCTTTGGTGTGTCTAGTCAAACTTTGAACTCTATGAATACAAATGGTTCTAGCAGTAGTATAAATGACAATTGTAGTGGAGATCTAAAGAGCCAAGTGGATGCTTTAAAAGACAAGTTGGTTGGATACGAAAAGGCCATGGAGGAATTATCCCAAACTTGTACTCAATTAAGTATGCTTTACAAATTTATGCATGATAAGTTTGGGTCTGATTTGCCTACCATTAGCACGGATGCATCACACCCTTAGTATTTATGTTTAGTATAGTTTTTTGACTAAATGTATTCAGATGCATTGATGTGCATATTTTGGTATATGTATTTAGACACATTGATATGTATATTTTGGCATATGTATTTAGACACATTAATGTCCATTTTGGTATATTTTGACTAAATATATTTCGACACTTTCATGTGCATGTTTTGATATATATTGATTTAGTGTATATGTCTTTTTTAGAAGACATCAATGCGTACCCTTTTTAAAAAAAAAATAAATAAATAAATATTAATTATTAGCCACGGTTTTAACCGTGGCTAACAATAAATAAAAAATATTTTTTTAAAAAAATAAATCATTAGCTACGGTTTAAACCGTGGCTAATAAAGCATAAAAAATAATTTTTTAAAAAATCAGATAAACTATTAGCCACGGTTTAAACCGTGGCTAACAAAAAAATAAAATTTTCATTTAAAAAATAAATAAACAATTAGCTTCGATTTAAACCATAGCGAAAATTACTTTGCCACGGTTTGAACTGTGGCAAAGTTGATGTTACCACGGTCAACAAAACCGTGGCTAATATTAAAGCCGACGCCCCTTTTTGTCTCTGTTTCTCCAACCGTAGCAACATCAGGTTAGCCACGGTTTTATGTCATTTAGCCACGGTTTAAACCGTGGCTAAAATTAGATTTTTTTGTAGTGATTGTGGTAAAGAAGAGGACGTAGGATCCATTGATAAGGGATCTGAACCTTTTTAAATATTGTGTGTTCCTTCCTCTTTCATCCTCCTCATACTATTTCTATCATCTTATCTTTCTATCATCCTAGATACAAATTTTAGATTTGATAAAATGAAAATTTTGAGATAATCTACATAACACAATTCAACCCCCTTCTTGTGTTATCATATTGTCTAACAAGTCTCCGATTTAGAAATGCATGTTTAGGTGTGCTTGTTCCATATCTCAAAATATCCAACAATGAAAAGAAAGTTTGAACTCTTTATAAACTTTATCCGTTAATTTATCATGGTATTGCGTTTTAAGCATGAGTATTCCCCCAAAAACTAAAACAAAAATGAAAGCAAAATTAACTAATGAACTAGTATAAATGAGAACGTAGATGCTTACAATAGATTAAGTGGTTTCTATCAAGGTTTTAAAAATCGAACTGATCATTCAATCATTGAAAACACTAATTTAAAAGTTAATAATTTTATTGTAGTCGAATTAGTGATATTTTAAAAAAATAAATAATTAAAAATATTAAAATACTATACATAATTACAAACCATAAATTTGTGAACTCAGTTAAATTGGAGAATAGAAGGAAGAATTACCTTTTAAATAAATCAGAAGTTCTGAACCAGCAAAATACATCACTTTCAATAAGAAAAAAGCGATACTAGAAATCTCATATGCGTCTCAGTTTTGTGAAGAATTACCACAAACCCATAATAATTTTAATTTCAGTTTGCTAAGAAGATGAGAATATTCACTGTAAAATACTAATCTAAGTGAGAGTGGCAACTTTTACGTACTTCACAATTTACAAGCATTCTGCCGTAACATGCAATGCAAAAGACAGTAATGCTTTCAAATTACTAACTTACTATGATCTACAAAACTCATTTTAAGGAATTACATAGCATAGAAATGTCGATTATTGGTTCAATTAGTTAAATTAACTAATTCAGTCTGATTTTAATAATTATGATTAGTACTATTTCTTTTTTTAAATAAAATATCAAAATCAAGTTATATTAATAGAAAAAAAATTTTGAAAAGATTTTTTATAGTCCTTACGATTCAACTCAACTTTGATCAAATTAGTCAAAATAAAATTTAATATTTTTTTATTATTGATGGTTCTAACAAAATAAATAAACAAAAGGTAATAGATAACAAATTGGCAATAAGTACTCGATAATTTTTAGATGTCAATTTTATGTAGTACACAACATTTTCACTTTTCTTGCGATAATTTAAAAGATATTGTATTGTGTTTTAAAATTTAAAGACTAAAACTATAATTAGATTATAGTTTAGGATGTTCTGTATAATTTAAAGAAAAATAAAAAAAAGTTAAATACATATGCATACACTTTGTGTTGACTAAAAACCTAGATCTCGCATAGTTTTCTGCCCACTCTAACTAGTTCTAAAATAATAATAATAATCTAAAATTTCCATGTGGCCATGTTAATCGATAGGGGACAATTATAA
This sequence comes from Biancaea sappan, assembly GCA_037074585.1. Lineage (NCBI taxonomy): Eukaryota > Viridiplantae > Streptophyta > Magnoliopsida > Fabales > Fabaceae > Biancaea > Biancaea sappan. The sequence continues at coordinate 25,809,238 of CM073499.1, read as the reverse complement.
TTTCATAACTTCAACATTGTCTAAACTATGTTATTTTATTAAGTACATTACTATAAAAGTAAGGGAGAAATGCAAAAAATCTTATAAACTTTTATCAATGTATAAAAAAATTTTCATTAACTATAAAACTCAACAAATAACTTTTATAAACTTTTCTCTTTATGCAAAAAGATAATTTCATTCAGTTGATAATTAGTCAAACTGACAGTACTGGACTTTATAGATTGTCACATCAGCTAAAAATTGACACGTCAACAAATGATATAACAAAAATAATGCCATGTCATCCTTGGTCCATTTTAAGTAGCCAAACTCGACCAACTTATGTGTTGCCTTCTTCTCCAACCCACTTTTGTGTTGCCTTCTTTGCCCCTCTTATGTTTGATTGCTTTTACATTGCCTTCTTCTCTAACCCAAGCTCAACGTTTATAAAGTAAGAGTGAACCGAAATTGCTAACGACAACACCAATAGAACGAGCAACCCACCAATGAATATTTTGGACATGAGCTAGCTGGGATTGGGGACAAACCCAAAAGCTTGAAGGTAAACTGTGACAATGACAACAGCGACATTTAGGATACCAAAGTACTTGGATTCTTCCTCCTGGTCATTGGCAGTGGACGCAGAGGGCGCGTCGTGGAGGAAGAAGATTCCAATGAGATAAACAACGAATGGGATTAGAGAAAGTATGAGAAGGAATGAAGCAGGATCGTTGGCAAATGGAGCATCCCATAGGTTGGTGAATATCGCAGTGCTTAGCCCAATAAACCCATTCAGAATCCTTGAGATTGGTTCTCTATTCTTACGAAAGTTTCGTATGCACGTGACCAGCACCGTCGTGTTCATCCACGTCGTGATGTTCCCTACCATACATAGAAATGGAGAACGCATAACTGGAATAGAGAACGCGCCATCGTGTTGGAAAACGCACGAGTAATGTCTGAGATTGAATGAAGATGGGCTCGGTTGGAGAAAAAGGCAATGCATAAGTGGGTCGGGTTTGGCTACTCAAAATAGATTAAAGATGACATAACATTATTTTTACCATAACATCCACTACATGTCAATTTTTAGTTGATGTGGCAGTATACAAAGTATAGTCAGCATTGACCGTTATTTTAACTAATAATCAATTGGATAAAAAGGTTTTTTTGCACAAAATATATAGTTCATGAGAGTTTTTTATTGAGTTTTATAATTAATAGAAACTGTGTATATTGATAAAAAAATTGTGAAAATTTTTTCACATTTTCGCCTAAAAGTAATGAATAAACAAAGCTGGAGACACAAGAAGACAATCGGCTTAGTAACGTGAAAATGAGCTTGTGTACGTAGCATTCAAATAATGTCACAAAAGTATGGAGAGGCTGCCACGTGTCAACATATGATGCAGTTAACTCATGACTTTGTAGGTTTCGTCCTCTAGGTTATTTTCTATCAACTAAATTTAAAATGGAGACAGAGCAGGCTGATTGATTTAATTGGTTTATTATTTGTTTTTTTTAAAGTAAAGTTTTAAATTCAATTGTTGTGAATAAAGAAATGAATAAACTATTAATTTAATTCTTAAAAAATTAAGTTGTGAGTGTCTCAATATAACTACGATAGTACTTAACAACAAAAAGAAAAGATTTAAGCTAAATATAATTTTTTGATGATTAAATTAATAATTTATTCTAAGAAAAATCAACTCTAAGATATTTACACTTTTATAATTTAATTTAATTTAATTCTAACTACATTAGTTAATATTTAGTAAATTTTTAAATATTAATAATTTTAAAAAAAATAAAAAATAATTTACAAAAATCAAAAGAACGACACGACTTGTCTCTTGAACGTAAGAGGTAATGAAAACTATTAAATTTTGATTTAACAATTTTTATTCATTTATTTTCTTAATTTATAATTATTATTTAATATTTATTATTATACTTATAATTATCATTACATCAATTGTTATTTATAAAAATTTTATAAAATAAATATTAAATAAATAAGAACTATTAAATTAAATTAATCTAATAACTTGTAGATTATCTTGTGATCGAAGGAGGCAAGTCAATTTGTCAAAGGAAAGTCACAGTTTAATTTGACTCTGTCAACATGCCAATGGACAAATGCATTGAACCAGATGTTAGGTGAAGACTGAAGACTCAGGTGGATGAATTAATTCAATGGTTCTAACAGGCCGGTCATATCTATGCGGCATAAATATTCCACTTTCATTTTATTAAAAATAATCAAATGAAATAAAACAGACAACTTGTCTTCTTGCTCCAAATTAAATAGGGTGCATTTTTATGGTTTACATCTAAAAATAAAAAGGGATTCACTAAAGTCCATAAAGAACACAAAGCATCTTCCTTGAGAGCCATGTGACTGATGTGGTAAAAAGAGAAAAAAATAATTAATGGGGGAAATAATCATGTGATTTAATTTAAAATTAGTAAGTGTATACCATTTAATATTATTGCGATTTGTTCAATTATTATTAAATTATTTTGTAATGTTTAATGTTTATATTTTAATAAAATTAATTATATGAATATTATAATGATGAATAAATTTATTGCTAAATATGTTTGTTTTATTTATATTTTGAACAATGTTCTGAAGCTATTTTTATAATTAAGTAGACAATTTTTAATTTTAAAATGCCTGGTTTAATATTATTAAAGATTAAACTTTCAAATATAAGTGAAATATAATTTAAATAATGAAATTATTCATTATTTTAATATTCGTTATACCACAAAGTATTTTAAACATTATTTAAACATTTGTTATTAGTTTTAGGAAAAAAATTATGGAGAAGTCCATCTCAATGGAGGTAGGCTTTTCCACCTCAATTTTTTTTTTATAGAAAACGTGTTTGGAATAAAAAGAAAATATGAGGATAATAAAAAATGATGCACGAAAGAAGGAGAAAAACTCGATCTCAAATGATGTCAAACTCTTGATAGCATTGCCCTCTTAGGTCATTGGAGGATGAAATTTTGCTTGCAACAACACTACGACTGTTCATCTAAAAGAAAAGTTAAAACTCAAATCGTTATCAAGTAATGGATAAAGTCATTGTATTTACACTTGCCATGGGAAGGAATCAAAAAGCTTTCTTAAGAAATAAAAACTCTTTGAAAATACATATTTAAAGAAGCTTAACTAAATTATAATTGATATTTTTAAAATATTATCCTAAATTCTATTAACATTGAAATATATATTAAAAAAATTTTCCCTAATTCTTTTGTTAAAATGTTTAATTTTTGAATTGTATAAAAAATAATTTTATTACAATAAAAATAATTAAAAATCATGTTAAATCTTAAAATGAGATTGTACATTTTTTTTAATATGACAATAAGGATATTTAATTAATCTTATTTTAAAAAATTGTAATTTCATTAAAAATAGAGTACATTACTTATTTGGTTTATAAAATATTATAATAATCTTAATTTAATCTCTAAATGTTAAAATGTATCAATTTAGTTCCTAAAAGTAAAAGATCATATTTATCTTAATTTGATATCTTGTTTGTCAAAGTGACCCTTGAGTTTAAGATTCAGAATACCGAACCGGTCATTGAACTAATTGAGATATTGGTTGAAGGTTTAATGGTTGTACCGTGGTCAAACCACGATCGAATTAGTAGTACTTAAAATATACAAATATATAATTAATGTATATGTTATAAATATTAAAATATTATATGCATGTTACATATATATATTTATATTAATCATATATCTTCTCTTAATAGTTCAAATTTTTAAATATTTCTTAAAAATATATTATAATATTTAGTAAAAATTCAAAAAAAAATTGAAACAGCCAATTTTATCAATTTTTCACCTATTCACTAATCCAAACAATACCAGTTCCCTGGTTGGTTTAGTCTAGTTCTCTGAACAGTGCTTGAGTCTTGACAATACAAAATTTGAGATTTAGCACTAGTCATATTTGCAATTTAGCAGCAAATAAGATTAAATTAAGATAAATATAATCTTTTAGAAACTAAATTGAGACACTTAATCTGTGAATGACTAAATTAAAATATATGTTATTTTTTAAAGATTAAATCAGTAATTTATCTTTAAAATATAAATTAGAGATATATTAAACATAATTTTTAAAAATTGAATTAATTCTAAAAAATGTGTAGTCTGAATTAAAAATGTGTAAAAAAATGAAGTGGTGAGAAGTAGACGCAATCATGCAGAGAAAAAGAGGGGTAAAAGGTAAACAAAGTAGAATGGTAAATGAATGGGGGAAAGCGAGAGGTGGGTGGGATTTTATTTAATATTAAACACATGAAAATGAAGTCCAAAAACATTCACAGAGTCCAAATATGGATGAACCTTCCTCCAGATTCGCTTCACCAGAGCCTTCCCTTATAAGAACACCCCCTCCTCTCACTCTCAATCTCAAGTCTCAACCAAAAGCAGCCTCTTCTCTTTATTACTAAGTTTGATCCCTTCCACACTGCAAGTGGGTAAGAAGAATTAAGGAACTCCATACTCCATTAATGGCTGCTGCGAGGAGCTTCCTCAACAAGAGGCCTTCCCTTTTGACTCAACGAACCTCGTTTTCCACAGAACCCGTCATCGATTCTCCTTCGCTTGCCCAGACAATCAGAGATCTGCCCAAGGATCTTCCCGCCACTAATATCAAGAAAGATGTTTCCCAAGTAATTTTCATCTCCTCTCCTATCTCTCTCTTTAATTTCTTTTGCTTCCTAACCTTTTTTCCCTCTCTTTCATTACAACCTCACTTTCTAACCTGCTCTCCTAGTTCAATCAAGAATGATGTGGTCGATTTTTTTTTTTTTCAAATTTACAAGATTTACTTAGAATATCCTGAGAATTTTTTAGGCATCGTCCATTGGATTGCTTCTGTCCAATCATACCCTCCCACGTGCGGAGGCGCATCTCCTGTCAATCTACTTAATGAGTCTATCTTTAATGAAAAAAAGGCAAACGTACTTTTAGTTGAGTGTTAGATTTTTATTATTTTTTAAAACATATTCGCTTGATAATAAATACATAGATCAAGTAAATTTGTTCTTAATAAATTATTGAACGTATCTAGTCTAATAGTTTATATTTTTTTATTTTTTTGTTATAAGTTTCACTAATTATTTGATTTGTTCAATAATATTAAATTAATTAACATTCAATATAATTTTAAAAATTAAAAAAAAAATAGATCATGTATATTTAATGATCTATGTTAAAGTAATGATTTATATTAAAGTAAAAACTTTTTATATTTTTACACGGAGAAATCCGCTTCTTGTCTAATTGGGGTGGAGCTTATCCCCTCTAATCGTATAGTATTAGAAAGTTTAACATTTTATTAAATGTACAACGCTATATAAACTTTGAGAGATCGGACTTGTGGGGTTGTTTCAAATTTGAGAAGTAGACTAGATAGAGCTTGGGATAATTGCGTTGAAATTTCTCTAGAAAATTATACTTTATTTTTTTGAATCACAGTTTGATTATAATTTTAATATATGAATTTAAAAAAATAATGTTTTATTTCTTGATTATCATTGAAAGTAAAAATATTATGTATTAATTATTATTAATTTACATAATTTACTCCATAAGACATTATGTATTTAGCATCTTTATCAAATTTTTCTCATTCATAATTTCTTACTTATGTTTCTCCTAAAATTATGTAATTTTTAAATGATAATTTTAACTAATATATGATATTTTCATTTTTTTAAATGATTTAAATAGTAATATGTTTCATTTTAAAATTTAGATACTAATTTAAAAGGATTATACGCAATTTTTTTCAAAATTTATTTACAACAAAAGATGAGATTATTTTTTAATTATTACACAATAAATAATGGATGACTTTGCAGACTATATTATAGTGGTGATTTCATAAATAATATAATTTCTCATGAAAAGCTGAAGTCCAACAATTTCATGACTTTTTTTTTTGTTTTGTTTTTTTTTTTCCAGTTAATTGGAAGAACACCACTTGTTTATCTTAACAAAGTGACTGAAGGATGTGGAGGTTACATTGCTGTGAAGCAAGAGATGATGCAACCCACTTCTAGCATCAAAGACAGGTTTCCCCCTTTTTTCTTTTTCTTTTTTATTTTTTGGAGAAAATTCCTCTCTGGATTTTTTTTTTTTTATGTATCTCCTGGCCTTAATATCAGAGACCAAATTCATGGGGATTTTATCTGTATTTATTTTCCAGACCAGCATTGGCTATGATCAATGATGCAGAGAAAAAGAATCTGATATTTCCGGGGAAGGTTAGTTTAATTCATTCTGGGAATATGGGAGAGAAGTAAAGATCAGAGTTAATTTTATTTTTTTTATTTTTTATAATCTTAAAGCAAAATCAGAAGCAGAAATTAATATATTTTAAAAAAATATATATTAGCAATTTAGCTACTAAAATATATATGAGTTGACTGTTTAGACTCCTAAAGATTTACGTGAACACAATTTAGTCCTCAAATGTTATGAATTTATTAAATTATACTGTTAAATTACGATAAAAAAATATTTTAGAAATAAATATAACTATATCATCAATTTAGCCACTAAAATATATATGAGTTGACTGTTTAGTCCCCTAAAAGTTTATCTGAACACAATTGGTCCTCAAATGTTATGAATTTTTTAAACTATATTGTTGAATTAGTCCCTCAAAGAAGAATAAATATACAATTTTGTCTTCTGGAAGGTCTAAAGATAAAATTATGATTATATCAACAATCTAATCCTGAAAAGATAAACTAGTCTACTGATTAGTCTTTAAAAATTTATCTTTACACAATTTAGTTCTTAAACGTTATAAACTCATCACACTCTATTGTTGAATTAGTCCCTAAACTCATTTAAATTGAAAGGTCTAATTTTTTAACTTATAGGAACTGACTCATTTGACACTTACATTAAAGACTAAACAATAAAAGAGTGTACCTTTTAGAGACGAATCTATATATTGAGAGTAAATTATTAATTGTTGATTTAATCCCTAAAAAATTATATTTGTTTTGATTTAGTTAGTGAAAACCTGAAAAAACAAACGTATTAATTTAATTCCTTAAATTTTGCTTTTGTTTTACTTTGGTCTTATTCGTTGATGCATCACAAAATCTATTATTGTCAAATTTCAAATCCTTTGTTGCCAAAAGTCACTTTGATAAGTAGAAGAACGAAAATGAGACAAAAGCAATATTCTAAGGACTATATTGAGACGATTAATCTTGCAAATATGATTCTAATTTGCTCCATTGTTTATATATTCATGCAAATGTCTAGATGCATGTACTCAAAGTCCTTTAATTTTTTTTGTTTTTGGGGGCTGCAGACAACTCTGATAGAGCCCACATCGGGCAATATGGGAATCAGTATGGCATTTATGGCAGCCATGAAAGGCTATAAAATGGTGCTTACCATGCCCTCTTACACAAGCTTGGAGAGGAGGGTGACCATGAGAGCCTTTGGAGCTGATTTGATCCTCACTGACCCAGCTAAGGGAATGGGAGGAACAGTTAAGAAGGCTTATGAACTTCTAGAATCCACACCTAATGCTTTCATGCTTCAACAATTTTCAAATCCGGCCAACACCCAGGTACTTAACTTTGTCTTAGGTTTTTCACTATTTGCTATCAGGTTCTCCAATCAAAGCACAATATGTAGAGAAATGTTTCTGAAAAACTCAATTACGTGGTGATGAATCGTGAAAGAAGTATTCATTCGTCGTGTTTGAATTGAAGAACTTGGTATCAAACACCTAAACTATATATGGTCTTGAAATTCTTCAGGTCAAGATGTAATTTTTTTTCCTTCACTATATATATACATGCATTTTTGTCTTAACCTTTTGAGTAAATCATTGATTTAATCTCTAAAAGATTATAATTATTTCATTTGAATTATTGAAAGATCGGATGTCTTAATTTAATCTTTGAAAGATTGCATTTTTTTCAATTTGCTTCTTTTCATTGCTAAGTCTCACAGAAGTCACCTTGATAAATAGAAAGATGAAATTAAAACAAATGCATTTTTTTAAGAACTAAATTAAGTTTTAAGGACCAAATTAATAATTTACTCTAACTTTCTTTGTTCCTCATCCTCATCTTTTATCTTTTATCAATGTTTTCCTAGACCTAACTCCGTGAGAATCACTCACTTTATTATATGACACGTTAAAGATTCTCATGAAATCTCGTCTGAGAAAAACCTTTTTGAAAAAATTTTTGAAGAGATAAATGAGGAAAACAAATAGAAGTTAAGGGGGGAAACTTATATTTGAATAATTAACTTGAAGATGGATTGCAGGTGCATTTTGAAACAACGGGTCCAGAGATTTGGGAGGACACAAATGGAGAAGTGGACATATTTGTTATGGGAATAGGAAGTGGAGGAACTGTTTCTGGAGTTGGACAATATCTTAAATCTAAAAACCCTAATGTTAAGGTAATGAATATGTTCACTTTTCTTTTTTATTTTTTCAAATTTTTATAACACAATGAACAATCTTCTTATATATGCTCACTAAAATCTTGGACAATGTTCCATTTACTTTAGATATATGGAGTGGAGCCTGCTGAGAGTAATGTGCTGAATGGTGGTAAACCTGGTAAAGATTCTGCTCAGTCTTTTGTTTTCACAATAAATAAATGAAGACTATATTAAAAATTTAGTCCCTGAAAGATACATAAGTTGAGTAGTTAGCCCTTAAAAGTTTAACTCTACATGATTAAGTCCTTAAATATTATGAATTCGTTAAACATTATTATTGAGTTAGTCTCTTAAAAATAAGTAAGCATACAATTTAATTTTACAAAAGGACTAACTTGTACTGGGTTACAATTTATAAGGATTAACTTGTTCAATACATAAATTTTACGAACTAAACAATAAAAAATGTATCTTTTAACGACAATTTATATGTTTATGCATAAATGAATTTGAGGAATGAGTCTAAATATTGTGAAATGACACAGGTCCTCATGATATTACTGGAAATGGGGTTGGTTTCAAACCAGACATATTGGACATGGATGTAATGGAAAAAGTGCTTGAAGTAAGTACTATGAATTTTGCTTTATCCTAGGTACAAACTCAGCTTCATAATGATTTTAGTTTCTCTTCTTAACCATGATTTGAAACTTTCATGTGGTAGGTTAGCAGTGAAGATGCAGTTAACATGGCCAGACAGCTGGCCTTGAAGGAAGGTCTCATGGTAATTCTTTGATTTCCCAAAATCTATTGAACACTCGTATCAGACACAACACTTGATTATGTCGTGTAACGATGTTCCTGTCTATGTTATGTCAGTGTTTGTGCTTCTTAGCTTATTTGCATATTATTGAATGTCTGAAACTGCATATTTATCTGTTCTTGTTTGGTTTTGTTTTGCAGGTAGGGATATCATCAGGAGCTAATACAGTTGCAGCACTGAGATTGGCAAGGATGCCAGAGAACAAAGGCAAGCTGATTGTGGTAAGAAGTCTATCCTTGTCAATAAGGCATTGGAATTAAAGTTTTGAGAAAATTTTACTGATTTAATCTCTAAAATATTATAGTCGTTTCAATTTGATCCCTTAAAGATCAAATGTCTCAATTTGATTCTTTTTTTAATTAAAATATAAAATCTACTTTTGTTAAATCTCAACTTTTTAATTATCAAAAGTCACACTCACTTTGATAGACAGAGAAACTAAATTGAAACAAACACAATCTATCAAGGACTAATTTGAGATAACTGTAATATTTTGACAACCAAATCAATAATTTTCTCTAAAGTTTAGTAAGCCTACTACTATTTGGTGAAGCTTCAAGAATTCACCAAAAAATTATTATGAGTTAAATTGCGAGTTTGACAAGCATGGTTAAAACTATGGAATTGTCTGGACATTTTGTTGATTATTGTGAACACCAATGTGGTTTGGAATATCAGACGGTTCATCCGAGTTTCGGGGAACGATATCTGTCATCTGTGCTGTTCCAAGAACTTCGGGAGGAGGCCCAAAACATGCAACCAGTGGCAGTGGATTGATTCATTAGAAGGGCTTCTTCTGATCCAACAAGAAAGTCTTTTTGTGCAATTTACCTGAATGATAAGCATTTCTTTGTTACAATTCTGTAGTAGCAAAATATAAATGTCAGTTATGAATTTTATGTTCATAATGCAGATCAATTACAATATATACTCTCTCTCTCTCTCTCTCTCTCTCTCTCTCTCTCTCTCTCTCTCTCTCTCTCTCTCTCTCTCTCTCTCTCTCTCTCTTTCTTCCTTTCTTTTTTTTTTAATAATGGCCAAAAAGCCCAAGACAAATTATATTAAGAAAAAACTAATAGACTGCATTGGCCAGATACAACAAAGGCTCCAAAAGGAAAATTAAGACAAAACGAAAAAAAAGAAAAAATCTTTCAAAGAAACTCTAAACCTTATCTAGTAATCTAGAAAAAAAAAAAGCATACATTGACTTATCAATCAAAGAAGGCAAAACAAGATATTCCATTAGAACATGTGAAGTCATTTTATCTATCTTTCCTCATATTATATTAACAAATTTTGCACATTTTGACTATTAATGAGTTTCATTTTTTCTAAAATCACTTTTAGCCCCGAAACTCTCTTAAATGATTAAAAGTCAAGCAACATACCTAAAAGGGAGAAAAAATATAGAGGGATAGTAAACCACCACCTAAGAGAGAAATTACTAAAAAAAATGAAAAAAAAAATATTACTCGAGAGAAATCTACTCGAAAGATTAAAAGAAGATAAAAAGAGGTGATGGCTAGCCTCCTCTTAACTGTTACCATCGAAAAAATCAAAGATAAGAGCGATCTCAAATATGAGTAGGGAAGAATGATTAGTAAGTATTTGGTTCCCCGTTTTGTAAAAAAATTCAACCCATGTTTGAGTCTAAACCAAGGCTTGGGCTGACTTGCGTGTGAGTTTAAATTCTAAGTCGATTTCTTCCTTTTTCACTTTTACCCTTCCCTTCTCAATTCAAACCATCTCAGTGCATGCCCTCTTGCATCAGCCAATAAATAATTATATATTCTTTAAATTTAGCATTATATTAAAGTAAAATCATTTAAAAAAAATGAAAAAAAATAATTCATCACTATTTTTTATTTTCTCTAACAATCTATTACTAGTGATTAATTAGTAATTAATTTAATGAATAATTAGTGATTAATTAGTAATTTTGATAAATAAAAAAGAATAAAAAATAAGTACATTTTATTAAAAGATTAATATAATTTATTTCATTACACTTAAATAGGTGATAATAAATAATAAAGGTACATGAAGTAATAAAATATAAAATTTCATGCATTTCTAGTAATTAAACAATCAAAAATACTTTTAATAACTAATATTAAAACAAAAAGTATGTTCACGGTCTACTTAAACTTAAGTTTACTCAACTATTTTTTAAATATAAATCATGTTCACTCAAATATAATTTTAACCAAATTATAATTTATTTAAATTATATTTATCTAACTGTGTTCTAAACATTACACCCAATCTGAACCATTCGTTTCGAATTCAAAGCATCATGTCCTTTTTTGTGAGAAATGCGACTTATGTCATTATCTATTGAAAATTGACGTGGAAAATATGTAGTTGATATTTTGTAAAAATTAACAAGTGGTGTGGACTGTGGAGTGAGATTTTTATATATGATTTATTCGATATTTTGAATAACACCAAAAGTATAAGATACTGTTATGGTGAATACAAACATATCGAATATCAGATATTGCCTAATATTCTCGTTTTCATGTTAAAAAACGATATACTATGATATTAGATATTTCCGGGTTGAAACTTTAAAGCATTATACTGTACATATTCATGCATGTGTGCATCTATATGCTTTTGTCTAGATGAAATAAAAATAAAATCATAATAATGCTAGAAAGTGAAATGTTAGACATATTTAGATTATTTTTTATTTGTATTTCATTCAAAAAAAATTTTAAACATTCAAAAATAAATTTACGGGGGATATATAATATGCATTTTAGTACATGAAAGCTACTAGTGTGTAGTGTCTACATGTATAAATATATAACATATTATATGTAAAATATTCAAATAATTCTACAAAAATTTCGAGAAAAAAAAATGCGATGACGTTAAATTTTGAATCAATTTACCTTCACAGTGTCAAAATAAACATTTAAAATTTATATTGAGTTTAGTATTATCAAAGAGGTCGGCTTGTCACGGACTAAAAAATAAACAAGTCTAAATAGGTCAAGCTATTTAGCTCATGAATCTCTTTATAGCAGACTAAGATTTTAAATAATATAATTTTAAAAAAACTTTAGGAAAAAAAATTCAATAACTTTTTTTATCAAAATACATTTATACATATAAAACGTTACTTCTTTAATTTTTTCAAATAATAAATAGTTTTAATTTTTTATATTTTATTTTTAAATTAATTATATTATATTTAAATTTAAAAATTTTATATTTATTTTTAAAAGATTACAAAAGTTTTTAAATCTAAAATTACTATATTTATTGAATATAATGTTATAAAAAATAAAAAAAAAGTGATAAAGTTAGATTATTTATATTAAATAGTATATTTTTAGTAAAAAATTAAATATAAAAAATTAAATTGGCTAGCCTGCAGGCCCCACAAGTTAAACCGGCCTAAAATAATATGCTTAAGACTATCTATTTATGGGCCGTCACAGGCTGACTTGTTAATTTTGACCCATTTTGATACTACTAATTGAATTATCCTACTAAAAAGATAAATGCCAAGTAATATTGGACAATTCAAACAAAAATTTCGAATTGGTCAGAAACATAGTCAAGTCTAATAGCTAAGTCCCAATCAAGTTTTATCTTTAAGGAGGGCTTTATCTTATCATTCTTGACCCAAAATTGTAAGAGTTGCTCTTATAACTTTAGTTAATTTTTATAAAATTATATTTAATTAATTAAATGTTAATATATTTTTTTATAGAAAAAATTCAACAATTTCTATTATAAAAATCGTAACCGTAGGATATATTATATGACATTTGCAATACAAACAGCCTTAGATTTTCCATGAGCTCTTAAAATCAATATATTAAATGTCAATTTGTATATTGTTTCAAAATATTACATAATCTTTCGTACTTAAACCTGTTTAATTACAAACTGATCTGTTTAATCTTATTTTTAAAAACAAGCTAAATTTTAAATGTCTAAACTCTTAAAACCTGTTTTACAATACTAACAAAAATGTAATGTGTTATTATAAATTTAAATTTTCATTATATCAAATTATGCTAACTTTTTAAGGAAAAAAAATTATACTAACTTATACAATGTCAGTATCAACTAATACTGGCATTAATAAATTAAAGTGAGTTAGATGGGAATTAGGATAATTTCTTCTTCCTGTTTTGAAAATCAACGATTTAAAAGAAAAAAAAAAAAACAAACCCTTTTTTTTTTTAAATTCGGTTTTGCCTAAGTCCTTGAGCCTCAAAATCAGCGGCTCAAATTAAAATAGGACTTTCTCGTTGAGGATCCTGATCCGTTGGGTGAACTCCAACAGTTGTAGGCGTTTTATGATGATTCTATTTTTTTTATTTTGCGGCGGGAGAAGGGGGGAAAAAATATTTACACATATAATGAATTTAAGTGTCACAACATCTTCAAGATCCGACCTTAGCTCAGTTGGCAGAGCGGAGGACTGTAGTGTGGTGCCACAGATATCCTTAGGTCGCTGGTTCGAATCCGGCAGGTCGGAATTTCTTTTGTAATTTTTTTTTTATCGTATTCCAAAAGTTTAATTAAATAATATCTGTTGACAATACAATTAATTATTCTTTACAGTATGTGTTTCTCCCACACCATACAAACTTTAACCAACAAAATGTGTATTCTTCTAATATGATATTTTGAGCAACAAAATGTACATTTTACTGTGAGCATACAGTTAAAATGTACATAACTCCCTTCAACTTTGAATTATGCATAATAATTTATTTAAATTTTAAAATGTTGTAATAAACTCCTTACACTGGCAAAATTGTGCAATCAAACATTTCCATTAGTGATGGTGTTAAATCCCTTGGACGTTAGCAATTTTTTGACACCTCAAATATATGGCTTCTAAAGCTCAATACTCAACATTGTCATGGGTGTTCTCTCAATTTGAATATAATTATCAATAAGGTATTGGGAAATCAGAAAAATTTGAGCCCAGTGCGAGAGAAAATTTTGGGGTGAGAGATTGCTACTTGTGAAATGCTTAGGTGTAAAATAAGAGTTGACATAGAAGGTGATTAGATGCCATGTATGCATTTGAGGTGTCAAAAAATTGTTGATGTGGAGGGGAACCAAAGGGGTTAATTGAATAATTTTAAAAGTTTAGGAAATTAATTATGACTTTATAAAGTTCAAGAAAATTTATTAGGTATGACCTAAAATTGAGGGGTTAACTAAAATTTAATTGCATTTTTAATTATGATTCAATTCTATGCCACAAATATTATACTTTGACCAACAAAATATGTCTTAACTTTGAAGTGTGAATTTTTTATAATTTTTTAAAACACTTCATATAAACATCAAAAAGAAATTTAGAATATCGAAGAAGAGAAATTCTGTCACTTACTTATTTTATTATTTTTGAAAAATTTTCTTTTAAATACAAAGATGTAATAAAAAATTGGAAAATTAATCATTTGCCTTATTTTTTAATTTGATCTCTATACTTTGTTTTTCAGCAACAATTGTCACATTCTAAAATTTATATGTGAAATAAACATAAAATAACTAAGGTGTACTTCCGTGGTACCCCTTAATCTCTATGAACATTCTTAATATCCATAATTATGTGAATCATAAATTTTTCAACAAAGATGTTTTGTATACATATTCAGAAAATGTTCAACATTCATACACTATACAGTATTATACAACCTCCCAAGCCTAGGTGACCTACTAGATTACAGAGCATTTCCTATTCCTTACCAATTATTTACCAGACAAAAGTGGAGTATATTCTTAAAGGCTATAAATTCTCCTCCTTAACCACTGTATCTGAAAAGATAATCATAGAGAGTGTGAGTTAATCAAAACTCAGTGAGTAAACAACTGTACATGAAAATATCATAAGCACAAATATCACATTTACTAATACAATCAATCTATCATTTATTTTAAATAATTATAGTATTACATTTGTCTGAATTTGCATATGATTTCTTGGGTGATCAATCCCTCAATCACTTTGCATTATGTGCCATAAATACTTGCACTGAGTGACTTGGGAATTTAACCCTCAAACTCTTTGTGCATAGGTTTTCACAGTTATACACTGAGTGGTATGAGACTCTAACCCTTTCAAACTCATGCATAGATTTTTACAATTATACACCGAGTAGTATGGGACTCTAACCCTTTCAAACTCGTGTATTGATTTTCACAGTTATACACCGAGTAGTATGGGACTCTAACCCTTTCAAACTCGTGTATTGATTTTCACAGTTATACACCGAGTAGTATGAGACTCTAACCCTTTCAAACTCATGTATTGATTCTCACAATTATACACCGTGTAGTATGGGACTCTAACCCTTTTAAACTCGTGTATTAGATCCCGTAAATCTTTTGCTCATCAATAGAATAGTGAGAATTTATCACAATATAATTACTATGAAATAAATTAATTTACACATACTTTTATTCCCTTGAATGTCTATCATCAATCATATCAATCATCATATATTATTAATTGAGTCAACTAGAGAAATCAATTCACAAAGGTAATAAAATACCTTCCAATGATATTGTACTTTTTCTCAATCTAAACACACACTGATAATCTTCTCAATTTCACAAATAACGCAAATGGGATTTATATTGTGCTTTGACTAGTTTAGTAAATTAATTTTGCAAGGTTGCCTACTCACCTGGATTCCACGCTCTCGGCGCTCGCACCTTGCGCCTCAACCATCCCTATTGTAACCAGGTAAAAACCATTAGGGTTACAAAATAGAGAAATTTCCTATCACTACTCTCGATCTTTACTCATATCTTAAGTCATAATTCCTAACCGGTAATTAATATCTAAATGAAACTTATACCATTGGAAACTAGACTCAAAGAGCTTTCCAACGATATAAAGTTTGCCCAAAACGGAGTCCGAATGAAGAAGTTATGACTAATTAAAATAAGCTAAGGTTTTTCAGTACATCTGGCACCTGGGCGCCAACACAAGCCTGGCGCCTGGGCGCCAAGCCCTTCTTCCTTCCCAAAACCTTCTGAACCTTGGCGCCTGGGTGCCACGATTGTGACCTTTCGCGATTCCTCTCGGATTTGGCTCAGATCCGGCCAAATCTCCACCGTTTTCCATGATTTCTTCCATAAGATCTCACCCTTAATGTCTAAGGAGCATTTAGACACCAAAAACACCAATTTTAATCGAGAAACGAAGCCAAAATCTCGATTTTTACCCCAAACTTTCTTAAAACTAGAAAATAGGGAAAAGCTTGAAAAATAGAAATTTCTACCTCGATTCCTTGCTTTCCCTACGTTGCTTGGCTCTTAGAGGCTCGCCCCGTAGCCCGAGATCCACCCTCCAAGCCCGGTTGTGGAGTTGGAGTGTAGAGAGAGAAAGAGAGGAGAGAAGGTGAAGAGAGAGAGAGGAAAGGAGAAAATGAAGAAAAATAGGTGAGGCCACCTATATACTCGCTCGGGGTGAAATTATCACTTGCTCTTCAGTTGACCCTCAGTCAAGACTAGTAAAAGCAAATTCATAAAATCTCACCTCGGGTGATTCTAAATCCTAAGTGCCCCACAATTTTCTTATTTCACTTTAGTCCCTCTCAAAGTCTCAAACTCCACTTTAACCTCGAATCCATCATCCTTTTGGTACTGGACTCATAATTCATTCTCATAAGCTCTATTCTTCTTCTCGGGTTCCTACTTGGTCATTTCTCAAAAGTACTCCATACTTTCTTTTCTTTTTATTTTAGCCCTTGAGAATTTGTAAAAATTTCCCAAATTAAAATTTTGAAATTTCTATTTCCAAATTTCCTTCACTAAGTCAAAAGAACATTTTTCATGTAATTAAATTTTTCAATAAACTTTAAATAGATTTTAAATATTTATATAAATTCTTGGGATATTACAACAATATTTAGGAACATTTGTTTGAGCTTAATGAGAATTTGAATTTGACTCATTCATATTTCAAAATATTAAGTTCATTTTTTATTTTTATTAAATATTTAATAAACTCTAAATGCATTTTATTAAATTAAATCTTATGGACAGGTTTGAAAACTTTGCAAACATTAATTATTTTATTGACATATATTTAATACGTATAAATGTTAAAAAACAAATAATTTTAGTATTCAAATTTTAAAATAATATTGTAACATTCATATATGTATATAGATCGAGACTTCTTAATCTCAAAAAGCAAATGATCCCTACTACATTTTAGGATTGTTAGATGGGTTGGTTAGCTCATTCCAACCCAACTAAAGCTATCCTAAATAATGCTAACACATGAGTGGGGTTGGGATGATGGGTTTTGTCATATACACATCATGAGTTGAAAATTGTAGTCCAATTCAACTTAACCCATTAAAGGTTGTAGGTTGGGTTAGACCAATCTAATGACCAATTTTCTTTTTTAAAAACACATTTTAGCTACTTTAAATGACAAAAAATTAAATATTGGGTCTATGAAACTTTAAAATATTGAACTAAACTTATAAAAGAGTTAGAACAAACCTTAAAAAATATATCAAAAGTCTAATTAGGTTATCTCACTTCATCCTATATAAGTTTTAAAAATTTCGATAGATTAAATTAAAATCTCTTTTTTAAAATAAAGTGTTGAATCATTAGTCTAATTCATTTATAGATTAGGATGAGCTGATCTAATGAATTAAGTCCAAATAAACACTCTTAGTATTTTTCTTTCAATTTTCAAATAAGTTCTTTACTATCAAGACTTCTCATAAAAAAATTGAGGTAGATTTTCTTTTCTTTGCATAAACAAATGAACTAGCACCTTCATTGTTAATTTTTCTTCTTCGTATTCTCTCTCAAGTTTTATCAGTCATGAGGAATTCATATCCATCCTTTGTAACAGTGTTATGAAAACTAGGTGGGAGTAATTGGTCTGACTGGTGGCCTGATGAACCCATGGCCAACATGATCCACTTTGGTCATTTGATTTAGTGTGCAGGTGACCCACCACCAACTAATTGAATCATGACATGTCTGAATATAGGTACTGTCGAATTTTAATTTTAGTAATATTTTTTATAGTTTTTAATAAAAAAGTATATTAAAATCTGGATCGTTAGATTTAAAATTTAATGGTTCAGATAAAAACAAGTTTCAAATATCAAGTTATCAAGTTTTGGGTCATCCAATTTGACCCCATACTTTTTCCTTTTTTGTATTCTTGGTTTTGGATAGCAATTTAATGAAACAGTGAATTTGAGTCTCATGTTCACAAATTATACGATTCAGGTAAAAAAATAATTAAAATAAAAAAATCTCATGAGGTTTTTTTTTTTTATAATTTGAACCTTTCAACTTAATATAAACAACTAAGATGAAAAGATAATAATTTAGACATTAATTAAAACTTCTTGATAGTTTTAGTATTTCTAACACAAACGTATATTTACAAACTTGAAATCTCTAAGATGTTTGTACGTAGGTATATATTATTTATTTATTTATAATTTTTTACCGATTGTTAAACGATGAAACGGATGAACGAGTAATCCACTGGGCCAGGCCATTGATTGGATGAACGAGCGGTTGATATGCAGAGCCAAGTTGGAGTGTAGCTAATGAATGAGGTCATTAAATACTAAGGCGAGACATCACCAGACTTCACTTTCATCATCTTTCATTCTCTCGTCTTTTGTTGATCCTCTTATTATTTTATGGGCTCTCTGTTCCCTGATTCTGTTTCTACTTTTGACTATTACTATTAAACGGGTCTAAATTCTTAGTTATATTTTTAATATAGTAGAGTGTTATGTTTTTTTAACAATAATTTTTTTGTTATTAAAAGTTTTAACAACAAATATTTGTTGTTAAAACTTTCAGCAACAAAAAAAATTGTTACTAAAGGTTCAAGCAAAGAAAATGTAGCAGAAAATCTGAACCCCTATTAAACAGGTCAGTTTGAACTGACATGTCACAGATTAAGTGTTAAATAAGTCTTTTCATCAAGATTAAAATTGTTTATCTTGACTTGCGGGTTAATTTTTTTCAATTATATTAAAATGATATAATTTTAATTTTTTAGTAAAAAAATTAATAATTTTTTATTAAAATACAATTTATACATGTAAAATATTACTTCTTTAATATTTTTAAACAATCAATATTTTCTTTCAAAATTAACAAAATTATATTCAAATTTGAAAATACTATATTTATTTTTAAAAATTACAAAAGTTTTCATATCCAAATTTACTATATTTACTAAATATAAGGTTATAGATATAGAAATGTGAAAAAGTAAAATTATTTATACTAAATAATATATTTTTTGTAAAAAAACAAAATATGGCAAAATATAGGCCGGCTTGCAAATCGGCCGGCTCATTTAGGCCTGTTTTCAAACGAGTTTATTTTTCTCAACCCAAGATTGTCTATTTAGAGGCAATCCTAAGCTGACTTGCAAACCATGGGCCAAATTAATAGCACTACTTTTTACATATTGTGTTAGTGTTGTATGCCCTACTTTTACTTATTTAGACAAATAAGACATCATTCAAAAAGAGAATGAAGACCATGTTATTACTTCAAATTCTCTACCTAGTCTAAACATAATATTTTTATTTGAAATGAATCATGTTCGAGATGTTATTAGAAATCAAATCGTAGAACATAGGCAAAATAATTAGCAGTTATGTGTACAATTAATTATTTTCTTTATTATAAGAATTAACATTTAGATTTTTTTATGCAATTAATTTCTTTTTTTATATGATTTGCATATTGGTCATCACTAATATTTCATATTTTCTATTCCATGAGTAATTAGTGATTAATTAAAATTTTACTTAGTAATTAAAAATTAAAAATTAATTATTAATTAAAAATTATTCAATAATTCATTTTGTAATTAGTAATTTATTAGCAATTTAATTCTAGTTATACTTAGTTCAAATTGTTTAAATTAAAAAAATATTCTAATGAATAATTACTGAATAATTATTAATATTGACAAATAACCCAAAAAATAATAATTTAGTGCATTATGACAATAAATAATAACAGTACATCAAAAAATAAAATATAAAATCTATACTTTTTTAGTAATTACACATTCAAAACTACGTTTACAAACCAATATCTAAATATAAAAGTACGATCATAGCATGCTCTAAATCATATTTGTTTAATTGTTTTTTAAATATAAATCACGTTCAGCCAAATATAAGTTTAACCAAAATACATTCACTCAAACTTAGGTTTACCTAAACTACATTTTTCTATCAGTTTTCCAAATACACACTTAAAACTTGTCTATTGTGATTTTATTTTCTTGCCTATTCTTATTGGTTTTTCTTGTTTTGGGATTTATTTCGGGGTGAATTTCTTATTTTTAAAAATTAATGAAGCTTAAAATCTCGGATTTATTGATTGGGATCCATATCTGATTTGGCCATGACTATAAGCATTCGAAAGGGACACCCAATTCTGAATTTGGTAATACTTTGGCTTCTAGCGATATTTTGGATTTTATAGCGAGATTACGTATTGTAAGGTCTCTCTCTCTCTCTCTCTCTCTCTCTCTCTCTCTCTCTCTCTCTCTCTCTCTCTCTCTCTCTCAATGTTTTGTGAAATTGAGAAATATCCATAAAAATTCAAGTTAATTTGTTTCATTTCTCTTCCAGAAAGTGTTAGACAAATATACTCCTATTCTCTCTCTCTCTCTCTCTCTCTCTCTCTCTTAATTTTTTTTTACGATGCGCTTTACTTTTTTAAAAATATATATTATTTTTCTATCTAATTATAACATACTTTATATTCCAATCTAAAAAATTTTTTCACATGTAAGGAAGTATCACAAATAATTCAAAATAAAATGTTGCAATTATTCTTTATTTTTTTTAAAAAAAGCCAATATATACTTTGGCTAATGAAAAATATTTTAGAAAGAAAAATTGTAGTATGAGGTTATTAGACATAAAAATGAACTATAACATACCTTGGACATAGAAAATATAATATTGGACTAAATACTAGTAGATCTCTAGTCACATGATATGAGAGTATATATTTTTAAAATAAAGAAAAAATGTATAATGCTTTTTTTATGAAGATAAAAAATTGTGAGAGCTATCAGTAGCGTATCTAGGATCTTTCGGTCAAAGGGGAAAGCTATTCAAAAAATTAATAATAATTATCATCATATATATGAAAACATGTTGAGTAGGTTGACATAGTCCTCTTTGTAAATATGTTTTTCGTATTTTATCTCGATCATTAGGATGATATGCTAAAATTTGCATTCACTTTCCTAGATCTGATGGCAAGTCTTTTAAATTAATTTAAATTTGTTGCTCATTTGATGATAATTTCTTCTTAAAAAAATCTTTCCATTTGAAACTTTTACAAAGAGGTTCATAACAATAAAATGAAAAATTAAGCATCATCAAAACAAATTGCATGAAATTTACTTCACAAATATATTACTCATGATTCTAATAGCATAATCAATCAATCAATTTGATATAATTAGACATATGTACAAAAACCTCAAATTTCAAGTTTTTATAAAGAAGTCCCTAACAATGGTATGAGAAATTACCCATCATCAATAAAGAATTTCATGAAATTGACTTTACAAATATGTTACTCATTATCCTAATTGTATTATCAGTCAAGCAATTTGATAAAATTAGAACTATGTACAAAACCCTAATTTTTTTTTTGTAAAAAAACCCCAAAATTCAATGGAATGAGAAAGGGATTGAACTCACTCACTGTCACTGCCTCATTGGTCGGGGGGTTCAAGATCGAGAGATAGAGAGGAGCAGTGGTGCCGATGCCCAATAGAGAGAGGAGATGGAGATCGGACTGCGGGACTGAGGTCTAGGTTGAATGTCGGTAGATGGTGGCAGACTAGGGTCGAAGGCTCTTAGGGACTACTGGACGAGGGGTCATGGGATTGGGGTTGAAAGCTGGTGAACTGGCAAATTGAAAGGGAGAGACGGAGAGACGAGAGTTGATGGCAGACTGGGGTCTGTGGCTAGTGGTCGAAGGCTGATGGCCAGTAGTGGACTGGGGTCTGGGTCGAAGCCAAACATCGGTGGCTGAGTGGGTCTAGGGTCGAGAGAGGAGTCAGTAGTAGGGATGGGAACAGGGCGGGTTTTTCACTAGCCGTCCCTGCCTCCGTTGCCCAGCGGGTTTTTAATTTTTTGCCCTATTCCCGAACCTGTTGGTAATTTTAATACATGTTCCTACCCCGCCCCGCCCCGAAGTCACTTTATTGAGTGACTTTTCCTATACCCAAACCCGTACCCATACCCTAAATATTGCATAAATATTAAATTATATTATATATATATTTATTTATTTATCATATGCAGGTCTCTTCCAATAAATTCATGTGTGTGTATTTAACTATTTATAGATGCAGCCGCTTTTCTTCTTTTTTTTTTTTCATTTTCATATTAAACAATTTCACATTTCTAGCTTTACCGTGCCTATATATATATATATACTTATATTATATATATATATACACACATTCGGGGTGGGGAGGACACTGCCCCGTCCCCACCCCGAATCTGCAGTTATATATTGAGAGAATCTCCGAACCCGTCCCATTCCCTGGTCAATCGTTGAATATCTCGATTCAAACAAGGTAGGGCAGATCAAGTTAGCTGGGTTCGGGTGGGTATTGCTATCCCTAGTTAGGAGAGGAATGTAGGGTTCAAAAATTGTAAAGGTAAAAAAAAAAGGGCAAAATTTTTAAAAAAATATTAATGAAAATTTTTAAAATTCACATCTATATGGCTCCGCCACCGAGAGTAGTTATTCTTGCAACCTTAAGGTGGTGGGAGTGTTAAATTAAAACCTTCTTTCAAAGTGATGACTACGGCATTTCAACTCCTGATTTTGTAAAAAAATTCGCCTAGTGCTCAATACACTTTCACTAACCAACAACGATTGGGTAAATTGCATAATTTTGAAAATATGAGAGATAATATTGTTAATTTAGTCCATGACCTGCAGGTCGGTTCAAGACTGCCTATAAATAGACGGTTTTAAATTTAAAAAAATATGTCTGTTTAAAAAAGAGACTAAATGGGTTTACCCATTTAAATTTTTAATTTTTTGTTTTGTTCTTTAATTTTTTTTTTAAAAAAATTGTATTATTTAGTATAAATAATCTCACTTTATCATATTTTTATATTTTAGAACCTTATATTCAATAAATATAATTTATTTTGGATATGAAAACTTTCATAATTTTTTAAAAATACATATACAATTTTCAAATTTAAATATAATATAGATAATTTAAAAAGAAAATATGAAAAAGTTATTGGTTATTTAAAAATATTAAAGAAGTAATATTTTACATGTATAAATTATATTTTAAAAAAATTATTAAATTTTGTTACTAAAATTATATTATTTAAATATAAAAAAAGAGTAATTCGCAGGTCAAGGCGAGCGGTCTTGGCCTTAAAAAAGAGATAGACTGACCTAAATGGGTTGACCCGTTTATGTCGTTTAATCTTTAGCATGTGACGGACCGGGCCAGCCTAACCCGTTTGACAGTGCTAGAGGTTGGCAATTTAATTTACTCAATAATTTATTTGAAATAATGAATTTCTATTGTTTGAATTAAGTGCATTCCTAGTTTGCTTATACGTTTGATCCATGGTGCCAGTTTATTAGGGTTTTCAGTTTCAATGATTGATACAGGACAAATTTAATAACTACGCTTTTGGAAGGGTTAATTGTATTGTTCTCTTACTTTAAAACAAAATATTAGTCAATTATAATTTTAGTTTTTGAAATTTAAAACATGGAAGGAAAAAAAAAACAAATTAAGGTAAAATTACGTATTACTCCTATGAATTACAATTAAATCGTAATTTAGTCGTAACTAGTATTATGACCCGTGTGATGCACGGTTAAATTATAACTCTAAAAATTTTTGTAATTTATGAAAATAATAATAATTACAATTGATTTATATGAAACTTATGAGTTATAACATATACTTTTTATACGTAAATGACTAAATATTTTTAATTGATTAATTAGTTTCATAATCAAATTTATTTTACTTACTCTAACTTTGATTTGATTTGATTTATTTATTTAATAAAATAAATTTAAATAAATAAAATAGGTAAATTAATTAATTTGTTAATTTGTAAATTATTTGTTATTGTTATAAATTATTTGTTGTTTAGATCAGTGATTAATTGAAGATAAATTGTTATTGTTATAAATTATTTGTTGTTTAGATCGGTGATTAATTGAAGATAAATTGTTATTGTTATAAATTATTTGTTGTTTAGATTGGTGATTAATTAAATATTGATTTTATCTTTACTTTTGAATGCATCTTTTTTGTTTTAATCGGATCCATAAAAAAAATTGAAGGTTACTGCTACATTTGAACTAGATCTCTAAGTCTCAGATTTTGTCTTTCAGTAATTTAATTTTTATCTCTTTCTTCAGTTAAGGGATAATAATTTAAAAATTCATATCTCAAACTTTGATTTCTATTAAATTAAAAACTATTTTGGAAGGAAATCAAAATAAAGTCAAATAAAGTAAATCTTTTAATTCACATATCAATTCCATAATCAAATTTATTTTACCTACTAAAAAAATCCTCTAAGACATTACAGTGGTCAAATAATAAAAGTAATTTTTTTTAATTTCAATTCAAATCATTTAAATTAATTGAAATCAAATAATTAATATTATGTTATGTCATTAATTTATCGAATTTATTAATTTACCTAAGTTATTTATTTATTTAAATCAATTCAAATTGAATAAAATAACAACATTTACTAATTATTAATTTCACTTATTAATATTTATTATAATATATTATAATAAAAATATATTCTGCTATTTACTTTAACAATAATATATTAAATATATTGGGATCCACATAATATATTATAATAATAATACTATAATTTGTAAATTTGTGAAATTTATAAAACCTATAAGATTTATGAGTTATAAAATATACTTTTTAAGCGTAAATATTATAATATAAATTTTGATTATTTATACAAATATAAATAATAAATTTAATTAAAATTTATGATAATAAATGACCACATTATATTATGATGTAGAATAAGTCATCAAATGGAATAAAATAATAAGATGTATGTGTAATTAATAAAAAAATTTTAATTTAAAATTTTTTAAAAAATAATAATAATCAAATTAAAATATTCATATGAAATTTAGGATAATGAACTGTAAAGAAATTTTATACATATGATCAATAATTAATTTCGATATGTCTTAATCCTCGTGTATGTATATTTCAACAGTTTATTATCTATATATTTCAATTCAAATCAAATAATAAAGGTAATAGTATTTTAATTTCAATTCAAATCAATTCAAATCAAATAATTCATTTAATGTGATGTCGTTAATTATCCTACAATGGTCAAATAATAAAAATAATTGTTTTTGAATTTTAATTCAAATATTTTCAATCAATTTAAATGAAATAATTAATCTTATATGATGTCATTAATTTACCTAATTTATTCATTCAAATCAATTCAAATAAAATAAAATAATGACATTCACTAATTATTAATTTCACTAATTACACTGATTAATAATTATAATAATATATTCTGATAAAAATATATTATGCTATTTAGTTTAACAGTAACTCACATAATATACTAAATACATTGGAATCCACATAATATATTCTGATAATAATACTATAATTTATAAATTTGTGAAACTTATGAAACTTATGAAACTTATGAGACTTATGAGTCATGACATATATATTTTTAAAACGTAAATATTCTAATATAAATTTTGATTATTTATACAAATATAAATTATAAATTTTAATAAAAAATTTATGATAATAAATGGCTACGTTATATTATGAAGAAAGACAATACCTTTGACATGAGATGAATGTTCTTTGCATACTATCCCAACACTTTTTGAACTTTCACCAAATCTGAACATTTTCAAACAAAAAAAAAATATGTCAATTTTGTTGGGAACTCCCTATTTCAAGATATCTTTCTTGTCTTTTTCTGTCAGTGTAGGGAGATCTACTATCACTCAAAAAAAAATTAACATTTGTTCTCTCACTAAGAATTGTCAAATTCTCATAGCGACATCAAATCAAACATAATTTTTTGTCACATGATAAGATTGAGCATAGTATTACACTATTAGGCTTCACATCTTCAGCTAACTTTTTTTAGCTCATATAGATTGTATTCTCATCACCTTTTATGTTATAGTCAGTTGATATGGTTATTTCTTGTCCTTGTTTCAATTTAATAAGATTATTATCCTTCAAAAATTCAGGTCAAATCTCGGGGCCCTACAACATTAGAAACAAAATAAAAAATAAAGAACACCATAAAATTTGATTGACTTCAAGATGTGAAGTGGATTCAAACAAAAGAATTCTATTAAATCAAAGAATAAACAAATTAAAAAAGGAAAAAAACATTGGATCCGAAGAGTTTACCTTTCTCTGTAATCGCCATATTCTTGAACTCTCTGCTTATCAGTTGATCCCCTTTTTTAGCATACTTATGGGTGATATATTGCGTGATTGCTTTTGATTCTGTGTATTGAAAGGATTTTGATAAGTAATTTTACAAATGCTAATTTAACGATATCTGAGTGTGCTTATTGGAGATGTATACTTAATACTTACCAAATAACTGTAGATCTCTATATTCAAAGGTTGGAACTTGACCGAATGTATGCATCAAAAGAAATGAAAGTTAGCTGAATTGAAACTTAGATGCTCTAATACTTACATTAAGAGAAATGAAAGGTTTATTTTTGTGTTCGTCCTCTTTCATGTTAATGGGAACAAACTCAAATTCAAGCTATTTCTTGAAAAGGCAAGTAGTAACCTATATGGTGGCCATTGAGAAGGTGCTTTCATGAACTTTTATGGCTGCCATGACTAAGAAGATTATACCGAGTTTAAGTGAAAATAGAATAGAGACAAAGGTAAGCTGCTTCTCTGTAGTCATGGCGGGAAATCCACTCTGAAGTTGATACGGGAGCCATCCGATCATTTTTCCATTGCTGCTTCTCAGTTCAACGCATGACACTCAATATTCGGTCATTTTTGAAGTTTGAAACTCATTGAATTAGCTTGAGATCGAGTTTCAGATCGGCACAGAAGTAATTGATATAAACTCTTCAAACACAGAATTCTAAGTTCCAAACACTCAAATTTTACGATGATTCACAGTTTTAAAATGGATGTTTTGAATTCATTTGAATGCAAAATTTTTAAATTCATTGGATGCAATTATAGAATCAATCATACCAATTTGCATTTGATATATTGCAATTATTTAATTATTAATTAAATTTATGACAATTCATAGTTTTAAAAAGGATAGTTTAGATTCATTTGAATGTAAATTTTTCAAATTCATTTGAATGTATTATAGAATCAATCACACAATTTGCATTTAATATATTGTAATATTCATAGAATTTGAAAGAGAGCCATACAGTACATCTCAAAAGGGTTGCTTATAATAAATTTAATATAGTGTCATTAATAGGAATGAATTTATTCATTTAATTTTAATTTTAATTTATTAATTTTATTATATGTTATTTAATGACATCCATGTAATTAATACTTTAAAGTGGAATTGTTTTATTCTATTATATAAATTTAATTTTAAAGTGTAATACTTTACTTCCTAAATTGTTACAAAAGTATATCAATTAAAGTTAACATCTCTAAAGATCACATAATATCATATACTTTCATCATCTCTCTTATTTTTTTTTTCCTTTATGATTACTTAATTACTTACATTTTTTCTTAAAGTTATGTAATTTTTAAATGTTAATTTAAGTTAATGTGTTGTATTTTTACTTTTTGTGATAGTTAAAAAAAATAAAGCGTTATACATTTCAATATTTGAGAATTAAAATTATAATTAGTTTATAATTAAATAAAATACGTAGCTTTTCTGGACAAAAAAATAGTGAAAGCATCTAAAATGAAAAGAATAGTTTAAATAAGTATTGATTTTCAATACATACA
Organism: Biancaea sappan; assembly: GCA_037074585.1. NCBI lineage: Eukaryota > Viridiplantae > Streptophyta > Magnoliopsida > Fabales > Fabaceae > Biancaea > Biancaea sappan. Next base: position 25,780,901 of record CM073499.1, on the reverse strand, counting down.
TACATACATATATATATATATATATATATATATATATATATATATATATATATATATATATATATATATATATATATTTATTAGGTAATTCAACTTTTATTTTATGATATTATGACACACTGAAAACTCATTTGAAAATGGAATGGAAGTGCGAGGAGTTGTTTTTTAACTACCAGATGAATTAAGTTTAACTTAAACATTTATTTCTATCAATGTTTAGTTTGGCTATAAACTCCGCCTATGTTTTATAGCCGGTCCCAAGCCCGGAGAAAGGAGGAGGGTTGTGTTAGGCCTTCGACAGTCAACGTAAAACTGTGTCGAATCTCTCATGAACATGGATCAACGACAATATTTTGCTAATGCTAGGACGTTGCCCGGAAGCAACGCACTGTATGGCTCGAGTACAGTGACAAGTGAGCTAGAGCCGCTGCATCGGCACCCGGATGTAGTGTTAAATGAGCAAGGGTCCACTAATACTAGGTCGTTGCCCGGAAGCAACGCGCTGTATGGCTCGAGTACAGTGTCAAATGAGCTAGAGCCACTGCATCGTCGATCGATTGTAGTGTCACAAGAACATGTTCCTGGAAGGTTGAGGGTAAAGAAGCTAGTCGAGGAGAACAAAATCAGGATTGCTACGTGGAATGTTGGAACCATGACAGGGAAATCCATGGAGGTTGTGGACACTATGAAGAGGAGGAAAATTAACATCTTGTGCCTTCAAGAGACTAAATGGGTTGGAGAAAAGGCTAAGAAATTTGACTGTTCAGGATTCAAGTTCTGGTACACTGGAAAAGTAAGGACAAAGAATGGCGTAGGTATTATGGTGGACAAGGAATGGACACCGAGTGTGGTGGAGGTAAAAAGGATTGGGGATAGGATTCTATGCTTAAAGATGATTATCGTAAGAGATACTATCCACATCATAAGTGCCTATGCACCACAGGTAGGGACAGATGCATATCTTAAAGAAAAGTTTTGGGAAGATTTGGAGGGATTGGTTAGAAACATACCTTTAGAAGAGAAGATTTTCATCGGGGGGGACCTTAATGGGCATGTTGGGAAAGAAGCAGGACAGTATGAGAGGGTCCATGGTGGCTTTGGTTTTGGGGAGCTTAACGAGGAAGGACAGTCTATATTGGATTTCTCTATGGCTTATAATTTCAGGGTTGTCAATACCTGCTTCAAGAAGCGAGAGGAACATTTAATCACATACAAGAGTGGAGCTTCAAGGTCACAGATTGACTTCTTTCTGGTAAGGAATCTAGATAGAAAAATCTGTCTAAATTGTAAAGTTATTCCTGGAGAACCCGTGGCAACTCAACATAAGGTTTTGGTCCTTGACGTGGTTATTAAGGGTCGGAAACAAAAGCATCGTCAGACGATGAACCCTAGGATCAAGTGGTGGCAGCTAAAGGGGGAGAATCAACTGACTTTCAAGAGAAGATTGTTGGAGGAAGGATCTTGGGAGTTACGAGAAGATGCTAACACCATGTGGGAGGAGATGGCCAAGAAGGTTAGAAAAGTAGCTAAAGCATCTTTAGGAGAATCAAAAGGTTTTAGACAAAGAGATAAGGAATCTTGGTGGTGGAATGAGGCTGGTCAAGAAAAGATCAAATTTAAAAAAGACTGCTTTAAAGCTATCTATCTGTGCAATAACTCGAAAAATTGGGAAAGGTATCGGAAGGCTAATAAGGAGACAAAAAAAGCAGTAAGTGAAGCACGATCTAAAGCGTTTGAAGAGTTTTACAAGGATTTAGGAACGAAAAAAGGGGAACAAAAGATTTACAAGATTGCGAAGGCTAGAGAAAGGAAATCTAGAGATTTGGATCAAGTAAGATGTATTAAGGATGAAGAAGGAAAAGTTTTGGGTACAGACAAAGATATTAAAAATAGATGGCAGGGTTATTTTCATAAGCTCTTTAATGACGGAACGGAGTCGACTTGCGATATGGAAGATCTAACAACCTTGGAGAGAGAACAAAATTTGGCATATTATCGCAGGATCAAGGTTGATGAGGTCAAGGAAGCCCTTAGAAAAATGGATAATGGTAAAGCTGTTGGTCCCGATAGTATTCCTATAGAAGTTTGGAAGTGTTTGGGAGAGGAGGGTACTATCTGGCTAACTAAGCTCTTTAATGAAATTTTAAGGTCTAAGAAAATGCCTGAGGAATGGAGAAGAAGCACTTTAGTGCCTATTTACAAAAACAAAGGAGACATTCAGAATTGCGCAAACTATCGTGGGATTAAGCTTATGAGTCACACTCTAAAATTATGGGAAAGAGTGATTGAACGTAGGTTAAGAATCGAGACGAGTATTTCTGAAAATCAATTTGGATTCATGCCAGGACAGTCTACAATGGAAGCTATATATCTTCTAAGGGGGTTGATGGAAAGGTATCGGAGTAAACAAAGAGACCTTCATATAGCATTTATTGACTTGGAAAAAGCCTATGATCGAGTACCAAGAGAGGTGCTGTGGAAAGCCTTGGAACAGAAAGGTGTACGAGTTGCGTATATTAGAGCCATAAAAGATATGTACGAGGGGGCTACGACTAGTGTGAGAACGTCTGGAGGGGAGACTAGAGACTTTCCTATTAAAATTGGCCTACATCAGGGATCATCCTTAAGCCCTTATTTGTTTGACTTGGTTTTAGATGTTCTGACGAAACACATCCAAGAAGATATTCCTAAGTGCATGCTTTTTGCAGATGACGTTGTTCTCATAGCAGAGACAAGGGAAGAGATTAATTCTAAACTTGAGTTATGGAGAGCTACTTTGGAATCGAAGGGTTTTCGTCTGAGCAGGAGTAAGACCGAATATATGCATTGTAAGTTTAACAAGCCACAAGCTAGGAACGAGCTGGAGGTTAAACTTGGTGATCAGGTCGTATCACAAGTGTCAACGTTTAGGTATTTGGGATCAATTATACAAGATGATGGCGAAGTTATTAGAGATGTGGAACATAGGATACAAGCTGGGTGGTTGAAGTGGAGAATGGCATCAGGGGTTGTTTGTGATCGGAAAGTACCTAATAAACTCAAAGGAAAGTTTTATCGTACTGCTATAAGACCAGCGATTTTATATGGGAGTGAATGTTGGGCAATGAAAGGACAACAAGAACATAAAATTGGAGTGGCGGAGATGAGGATGTTGCGTTGGATGTGTGGTCATACACGAAGAGATAAGATCCGTAATGATCATATACGAGGTAGAGTTGGGGTGGCACCTATTGAGGAAAAAATGGTTGAAAATCGTTTAAGATGGTTTGGGCATGTGCAAAGGAGACCGTTGGAAGCGCCAGTTAGGAGAGTTGAGCAGATAGTTTGGAGCCCTATGAAAAAAGGTCGAGGAAGACCAAAAAGGACACTTAGAGAAATTATTGAACGGGATCTTTTAGTAAATGAGATATCTAAAGAGTTGGTCATTGATAGAGCTCAAGGGCATCGTGCGATCCATGTAGCCGACCCCACTTAGTGGGATAAGGCTATGTTGTTGTTGTTGTTGTTGTTGTTGTTTAGTTTGGCTATAATCAATGAAATTTATTTAACTTTTGTGGGAAATAATTATTGTAATTGAATGAAAGAAACAGTACATATCATTTCATAATGCGGGTTGTACTTTTTTTACCTCAATTTTTTTTTAACAATCATCCAATATTCAAAGACTGCACAAGTATCGACTCATCTAGATTTGAGTCGGATAGGATTACAATTAGCAACAAAACTTTTCCTACCAAATTTTTAAGGCAACGACATTCCTAAGAAATCAAACTAGAGACTTTTGATTAAGTTAACACAATCTCTTACCATTTGAACTATGTACTTTGTAGTTTTTGCCTCAATTTTCAATTTTGTTCTTAACTTTTTTTTTTGTGTCGATGTTGTCTGACATATTTTACTTTTGTTTCAATTTTGGTTAACGTCATCAACATAGTTAATGATAAATACCGACATGACAAAATCAAAGTGACATGTCGTTAACATACTAATTGATTTTAGTTTCAATTTATGGTATGTTTGGATAAATAGTTTAATTAAACGCTTATATATAAGTTATTTTTACAATTGAAAAGTTTATAATGACAAACTTAATGTAAATTCTGTATAAGCTATTTTTATAAGTTATTCTAAAAAATTTTTAAACATACCATAAACTATTTTTATAAGTTCTCTAAAACACGTACATAAGTATTTATGTTATAAGATAAGTCTAATAAACTTAAAATAAACTTAAATAAACTTTTGCACACTTTAATCCAAAAAACCTTTTCGTATCTCTCTCTCTCTCTTGCTCTGTCAATATCTCTCTTTTCATCTATTCATTACAGTACATTTTTGCTGACACAAATATAGTTAATTGTAATGTTCATATGACCATAAGACAATTAAACTTACTTCTCCGTAAAATGCTCAACCATTAGATTAACTTTGAGATAATTGTAAATTATTTTTAATAAACATATAAAAATCTCAAAATACATATAATGGCCGAAAACTAAAACTCTAAACAAGTTATGGTCATCTTTAATTCATTTTTTTAATTAAACTAATTATAACATTTAAAGCTGTCAAGCTGACATATTTTAAAAATTACAAAAATCGGGCCAACTTATTTATAAACGGACCAAAAATAACAGGCTTTACCCACTTTTATGTGAGCCGATGAGCCAAACAAGCTAGTTTGCATAATTTTTTTTTTTATTAGAAGATAAACTTATCTTTTTCCCTTCTAAACTTAAGTTGTAGATCAAGACTGAAAATCAAACCAACAACAATTTATCAACAAGATAACATCAATTTTTCCCATTTTGGTCCATTTGGATGTCTGTGATTCATGAAATTCTCCAATCTCCAATGTCCTGTTAAGACAACAAAGCCAAGACACAACAATAATAAGTGGATTCTTCACCAACCAGATATAGAGATTGAAAGCATTTTTCCCAAGATGAAATATTGAAGAAAGAAGCTTCATAGAACTGCTATGGAGGCTGATGGCCGTGAATAGAAGAGATTAAGGAGAGGAGATATTACCTAACTATGTAGAAAAACTAGTTGTCCAAAATGTTCACCCAAAATTCCGGCCACACAGTTGACCTTCTATCCGATGTGTTCTTTGTCTTCGATCAATGGAGAAATTCATCGAGAAAGGAGAAAAAGACGAGGAGGAGGTAGAAGAGACTAATGATGGTTTAGTGGTCAACGATGATGACTCTCTCTCTCTCTCACAACTTTGTTGACATGAGTATAAGGGAAAAATCAAAGGGGATGAAAAGAAAGAGAAGACAGAGGTGAAAGAGAGAGTTCGATGACGAGAGGTGACTGGTGGCAACTCTCTCTCCTTCGTCATTTTGTTCTTTCTTCCACTCTACTTTCACAAATTTGGACAATAAAGAAGGGACGAATTTGGAAAAGAATTTCATATATATATAAAATGGATAATTCATGAGTTACTCGTCTTTTTTTTTTACTCACTTAAAAAATAAGTTAAACAGATCCAATCTAACAAGTTGGACCAATTTTGATAGGTGTAATAACATTTACACAAATATAATAACGTTATTTAAACTAATTAATAATATTATCAAACTCAAATAATATGCTAATGCAAATAAAATTAATTATAACCTTCAAATGACCATACGACAATTAAACTGACATTTCTATAAAAAAATTTAGCCATTAGAATAACCTCAAGATCAGTGTAAATTATTTTTTAATAAAAAATATGTAAATTTTGAAATACGTATAACAATGAAAACTCAATGTCTATAAGTTATAGGTCTCTTTAATTTTTTTTTAATTAAAATAGTTATAGTATTCACACAATTAGTGTGACACCCTTTAAACTAATTAATAATATTATCAAACTTAAGGGCAATCTAATGAATTATTCATATAAATACATATTTTGCTGATGCAAATGAAGTTAATTATAACGTTCACACTACTATATGACAATTAAACGGATTTATCTACATAAAGTTTGGCCATTAGAGTAACCTCGAGATCGGTATAAATTGATTTTATGAATTATATACAAATTTCGAGATACACATAACAGCCAAAAACTCAAAACTCCAAACAAGTTATAGTTTTCTTTAATTTATTTATTTTTAATTAAACTAGTTTTAGTATTCACACATGTAGCGTGACACCCTTTAAACTGGTTATTAATATTATGAAACTCAAGGTCAATTTGATAATTTTTTCCGTAGGGACCCTACCTAGTTTTGGCATAAAAGCATAGAGCTTGAGCCTTCTAGCAACATGAGCATACAAATTATGAATAAACACCATTTTTAAAATAAAACCATAAATAAAGAAAAATGAAAAATACTAGGGTTTGACTGGAAATTGCAAAATCGCGTGCGTCCCACTCACTGGAATCACCGATTCCGTCAACTTCGCTTCTCTGTTGCCTTGTCTCTGAAAGATCTATAGCCCAATGTTCCAAAAGTTGCGGCTTTTAGAATGAGAAAATTGGTGGCAGCTGCAGCTAGAGAAGGAGACTGTAGACTCTGAAAAAAATGACGACGATGGTTTTTAAAACGTTGTGATCGGAGGGACAAAAATGCCGGTCTTCTGAATTTTTGGAAGGGTTTGAGATTTTTCATTTTGGGTTGAATTAATTATTTATATTTTACTGTGTGATTTGAATTGGCAATTTGGGACGTATCCTCTTGAATTCTGGGCTAATTGTATGCAATCTACTGCTTGTGGTGGTGGTGGGCCCAGCCGGAACCCAGGAGTGGGGCCGGTGGGGCGGGCCACATTGACGTCTTCTGCTGTGTCGCCGTCTTCTTCCTCATCGGCAGTGTCGACGTCGCACTTGGGGTTGGACACGTTGCAGCAGCAGCAACTGCAGCAGCAACAGATAGGTTCTAGGCAGGTGTGTATTTATGGTTTCAGCTGAATTTTTATGATAATTTAGTAGAATTAGCACTCTAAGAAGGTTTTGCAGGGTCTTTCCTAGTTGTGCTATTAATGTGGTTTGATTGTAACGGCTGTCTGTTTTTTTTTTCTTCTGAAATTGGGAATGTGTTGTTGGAAATGGGTTGCAGTGAAATTTGCATTTAATTCTCATCGGACTGGGGTGTTGATACCATAGAGCGCATAGTTCGTCAGGTTTGTGAATTTTCAAAACAAATTAATTTTCTGGTATTCAAGAAGTCAAATTCGAGATATGCTAGATAAGATGAACATGGAAAGTGATGGGAGCATTGAACCTGGAGCTACTGAGGTTGAAGTTAGCGCTAACATTGTTAATTTTAGTCAGTATACCTTAAATCTCAATAATGAGAATTGTGCTGTAGACATCGATTTTTTTTTTGGTTAGTCTTGCATTAATTTTCTGTTCATATATGATGTTGAATTATATGCAAATAATAACTATTCTGCACATGACATTTCTTTTATACTATCTTCTTGGGAATTTCCTTTTCGATGAGGATATTGAAACATCTGATTTGAGTGATGAAACTTGAAATTATTCTTTTTGTCTGTGAACCCTTTTCTTTTCAGGTACGGTTCACGAAGTTGAAACATGTTGATTAGCTGTGGAGTATAATTAGACAAGAACCAGTTACAACTTGCTAAAAGTGTTTTTTCGTCATCTTCTGCCTATTGTCTAATTTAGCTTTAACTGTTCCTGGGGTCTCTCAATTTTGTTATTTGCAGTAAAATCTTGCAATATCATTAATGGAGGTTGTCTGTTTCTTGTTAACTTTGAGTTTTCTATCTTTTGTTATCTTAGATGGGAAAATCATCAATGTATCAACTTCTTCTCAAAATGTTGTGTTATTAATATATGACGGATTATGTGCATGTATTTTTTAATGATGCTTAAAATCTGTCATATTCATTGTCTTATTCCTGCTTTCAGATGGTTATGTTACTTCAGTAGTGGAAACTTCCTTTATTTTTATCCCCCTTATGGATTTAGTAGTAGCCTTCTATAGTCTCCATTGAATTTTCTTTTGAACCCTTTTGTTTTGTTTTCTAAGGTATTGAGCATGAATAGGGTTGTAAGTGCTTGGGTACTAAATTGGCTTTGCTGTACTATGACAAGAATTTGTGTACTTGCTGTGCCTTTGTATCAGTGATATTTACATTTGTATCTTATTACAACTATTGATGTCATTTTGGATTACAGTGTATGTTTTGCATTTAGTGTAACCTATCTCCAAATCATTAATGTTATGGAATGATGACTTCTATTCAACTATATGTTTATGCAGTCATTGCAACAACAACTACTTGGAAAACCTGGAGGGAATGAAACATTTTTAGCATATCAGGCAGGGTTTCAAGGGGTATATGGGAGTAACAATTTCTCATCTCCTAGTCCCATGCAACTGTCTCAGCAGTCTCGGAAATTCACTGATTCACCTCAGCATGGTTCCAGTCAGGATGCCCAGATCAGGGGTCAAGGCATGGAGCAACAAATGCTAAATCCCGTCCATCAAACATACCTTCAATATGCTATGCAAGCTGCCCAACAAAAGTCTGCTTTGGCAATGCAGTCACAGCAGCAAAACAAATTGGGAATGTTGGGCTCTTCAACTGTGAAGGATCAGGAAATGCGTATAGGAAATTTGAAAATGCAGGAACTAATTCCTTTGCAGACAGTTAATCAAGCTCAATGCTCAACTCCTAGAAATTCATCTGAACAATTTGCTCATGTGGAAAAGCAGATTGAGCAAGGACAACAACCAGCAACTGATAATAAGAGTGAGGGAAAGTCTTCAACCCAGGGACCAGCCATTGGGCACTTAATGTCTGGAAATATGATAAGACCTGCGCAAGCACCAACTACTCCTCAAGGCATCCAAAATGTTGTAAACAACCAGATTGCAGCATCTACTCAATTGCAGGCTATGCAGGCATGGGTACATGAGCGTAACATTGATCTATCACATCCTGCAAATGCTAACTTGATGGCACAGCTCATTCCAATGATGCAGTCAAGGATGATTTCACAACAAAAGCCAAACGAGAGCAACGTTGGTTCTCAGTCATCACCTTTCCCTGTTTCGAAGCAGCAAGTTACTTCTCCAGTGGTTGCAAGCGAGAACTCAGCATATCCTAATTTGTCAAGTGATATGTCTGGGCATTTGGAATCTGCAAAAGCCAGGCAGATGGTTCCCCCTAGTCACTTTAGCCCACCAACAAATGCTGGTACAGTCGGTAGCACCAGTGACATGGCAGTGCAGCAGTTTAGCATTCATGGCAGAGATTCTCAAGCACCTCTGAGGCAACCGGTTGTAGCTGGAAATGGACTGCCTCCTATATATCCCCAACAGTCTTCTGCTAGCATGAATGTTGTTGCAGATCATCCTTTGAATGCAAAAAAATTACTTCCAGCTCCAGATTCACAGCAAATTCAGTGCATGAGGCAGCTAAACCAATCATCTCCTCAGGCTGCCAGTCCCACAAATGAAGGGGCTTCAGGAAATCATGTAAAATCCCAAGGGGCACCAACTCAGATGTCTCAACAACAATCTGCATTTACCAAACAACAGTTGCATGTTCTTAAAGCCCAGATACTAGCATTTAGGCGGCTGAAGGTTAAATCTATACTTTCTTTCTTATTCCATTCTCATCTGACTAAGCCTGTCTGCTATATGTGTGCATCTGCTGTGAATATACTCCTTGTGAGTTGTGAAGGTGTACTGTTTATAATGTTAGTGGTAGTGGATATTTTACTAACTGATTATTTTTTCTGGTTGATAGAAAGGAGAAGGTACTCTTCCCCAAGAACTTCTTCAGGCTATTGTTCCACCACCACTTGAGTTGCAAGTGCAACAGGCAATTCATCCTGCTGGAGGACAAAATCTAGAGAAATCTGCTGGCAGTATTGTGGCGGAACACCCAAGGCACAGTGAGTCCAAGACAAAGGATTCACAATCTGTCCCAGCAATAAATGCTTCTTCGAAGCAGGAAACCTTTTCCAGAGATGAGAAATCCACTGTTGCAGCAGTCCATATGCAAGCACCGGCAGTTGTGGCGAAGGATTCTGCTTCTGCTGGAAAAGAAGAGCAGCAATCAATGAAGACAGACCAGGAAAATGATCATGGAATTAACAGAACCGCTGTGAGAAATGAGTTTCCATTAGATAGGGGAAAGGCTATTGTAGCGCATGACACAGTTCAAATTAATAAACCTGCACAAACAAACACCACTGCCCAATCAAAGGATGTGGCATCCTCTAGAAAATATCACGGACCCCTCTTTGATTTCCCTTCTTTCACTAGGAAACATGACTCCTTTGGGTCATCAATGATGGTGAACAACCACAATAGTTTATCTTTGGCATATGATGTTAAAGGTATTCTTTATGAGGAAGGCATGGAAGTACTTACAAAGAGGAGGACAGAAAATATAAAGAAGATTGAAGGCTTACTGGCTGTGAACTTGGAGAGAAAAAGAATTAGGCCTGATCTTGTCTTGAGGTTGCAAATTGAAGAGAAAAAGATTCGTCTTTCAGATCTTCAGGCACGATTAAGGGATGAGATTGATCAGCAGCAACAAGAGATAATGGCAATGCCGGACAGGCCATATCGTAAATTTGTTAAACTGTGTGAGCGTCAGCGTATAGAACTTGCTAGACAAGTGCAAGCCTCTCAGAGGGCTTTAAAAGAGAAGCAACTCAAATCCATATTTCAGTGGCGTAAGAAGCTTCTTGAGGCACACTGGGCTGTTCGTGATGCTCGAACTGCCCGCAACAGGGGGGTGGGCAAATATCATGAGAGAATGTTGAGGGAGTTCTCAAAACGTAAAGATGATGACAGGAACAAAAGGATGGAAGCCTTAAAAAACAATGATGTTGACAGATATAGGGAGATGTTGCTAGAGCAGCAGACTAGCATCCCGGGTGATGCTGCAGAAAGATATGCTGTTCTTTCATCCTTCTTGACACAGACTGAAGATTATCTACAAAAATTGGGAAGTAAAATAACCGCTGCTAAAAATCAACAGCAAGTGGAGGAGGCAGCAAGAGCTGCTGCGGCTGCTGCACGATTGCAGGCATGCTTAGACAATCTTTTCTCCCCTTCCGCACCACCCTCCAAAAAAAACAATAAAAACAAATTTCCAATAATCTGGGAAAAAGTCTCTCTGTTCCTATGCTAATTTTTTAAGCAATTTTTATTTTTGAGGTTCTTGTGTTTACTGTTTTCTAACAGATGCTATTTGAAGTTATTTTTTTCAAAACTCCTATTCTTTTCAAAACTCCACTTCTTAGATTACTTATTATCACTTATTTGTTATCTGTTTTCTGAATAAAGGGTCTCTCTGAAGAAGAAGTCAGAGCGGCAGCTATTTGTGCTGGAGAGGAAGTAATGATCAGAAATCGTTTTATGGAGATGAATGCTCCTCAAGACAGTTCATCTGTCAGCAAGTTAGTTTTTGTTCATTTGTTTGAAATAAATGTGGTCTCAAGTCTTGGTATAAAAATATTGGAGGGTGTGGCAATAGTGTTTTATGTTGTCTCATAACAAGTATAAAAAAAATCTTTTCTTAACTTTATTTTAATGTTCTGTTATTGTTTATCTGATGATGTTTCCAAACCTTTTTTCTTTGAATAATGCATCTGATGGTGGTAACTATTGTTTGGTCACTACCAGGTATTACAACCTTGCTCATGCCGTGAATGAAAATGTCATAAGGCAACCGTCAATGTTACGGGCTGGAACCTTGAGAGATTATCAGCTTGTAAGTTGCTTCATTTGATGAAATGTCATTCCTTAGCTGATTGCTTTATGTTAACTTCTTGAGTAAGTTCTTAATGCTTCAACATGTTATTTTTGAAGGTTGGGTTACAATGGATGCTTTCATTGTATAACAACAAGTTAAATGGAATTTTAGCAGATGAGATGGGTCTTGGCAAAACCGTGCAGGTTTAATATTCTTTCTGTTCCCTTGCTTATCATGGGAAGAACAATTTTATCTTTAACATCACACTTATAATTAATTTTATTATATATCTGGGACATTCATATAGGGCAATCATACATTTTACTTGTTTTTTCAGTGTACTGCATAATATTTTATGGCGATAATTGTCTATACCTTTCTCTCAAGGTGTTTCTTATCTTTCTAGGTTATGGCCTTGATTGCCTATTTGATGGAATTTAAAGGAAACTATGGCCCACATCTTATAATAGTGCCAAACGCAGTTCTGGTTAACTGGAAGGTGAGCTTGTATACTTCTTATTAAAAAGTAGTTATTTTCTCTGTAACTGGCTTCTTTACCTTTCAGACTGTGTTCATTTTGCAGAGTGAGTTGTATAATTGGTTACCATCAGTGTCATGCATTTTTTATGTTGGAGGGAAGGATCAACGGTCAAAATTATTTTCTCAAGTAAGTCTGGATCTTTCTTATTTACTTAATGTGTAAGATTATTTAATAAATACTCTTGAATAACTTTTCTTGATACATATGTAGGAGGTTTCTGCAATGAAATTTAATGTCCTGGTGACAACATATGAGTTCATCATGTATGACCGATCGAAATTGTCAAAAATTGATTGGAAGTATATCATAATTGATGAAGCACAGAGAATGAAGGATAGGGATTCAGTTCTAGCTCGTGATCTTGATAGATATCGTTGTCAGAGACGTCTGCTTCTGACAGGAACACCATTACAGGTCATATTTACTTTGATACAGTATACATTGTGTTAGTATCTGTAGATATGGAACTTGTTACAGGATGTGATGATACTATTTCAGATCTGGTATGGCGTGGGTTAGGGGGGCTGGGAAGTTTTTCTTCCTATGGGGCTGGGAAGTTCTTCTAGTTCTACCAATGGTGCTGATTCATTAGGAAGAGAGAACCTGCAATCTTGAGTTTTCATTCAGAAAAAGATGTAATAACTTCTGATTATCTTTCATTAATTCTAAAGGGTTTAAATACAATATGGGAGAGTTGTAACCACCTCAGAAAACATGGCACTAACTTCCCCTGAATCAGCAAAAGTGGAGGAAACTCTCCAACTGTCAATATTACAAAATAAAAACACATCATAAAACGTAATAACGTAGTCTGTAATACAGAAAATTAAAAAAAGAAAGTAAAATACTGCAGGGCAAATAACAGCCCAGAGGGCTTTGACCTGGCGCCTAGGTGTGCCAACTCTCTACCGCCGGGCGCCAGCATTTTGATGCTTAGGTGCTAGTTCTCTGGCATTCTTCACTCTCCGCCCTCTGGTACTAACAAATTGTGTTAAGAATTTGTATCTGCTGTGCACCACTTTGACTACACCATGAAGGCTGCTGTTTTCTATTTTGCTCTACAGCTTGTGCTTACCTTGGTAACAAAATTTGTCTTCGTCTTTCATGTGGTTAATATTTTGCAATGACACTTATACCAGGGGTCTGCAAATGAATATTGTGGAAAAAATATAGAACTCTTGTTTACTTCATAACTATGACGTGTTGTATAGTATCTTGGTCCATAGTTTCTTTTAATAAGGACAAGTAGAAGTAGGAGCTTTATTTAATTAACCTATTTGAAAATTTAAATTTTCTTCAACTTTGTTTTGCCTATAGGGAAATGTACCTGATTACGCTAGATATAGCAGTAACAGAGATTATGAACCTAGTTTTGCCATGCCTGCCAGCCAAACTTGATGGCTGAAGCTAAGCGGTCCAAAAGGACTGAGATTAAACTACTTATGGTTCACTAAGTCGTGTACAGTTATAAGATCTCGTTGTTTTGTAACTTTAATCTTTGATTGAATGGGATTATTCTCATAGTGGTCATTTTGGTAGTCACTGGTAATATGATCAGACTGGACTGGAGAGTTAGATTAGTTGAGGAGCATGCTAGTTGTTTTAGGCATCACCAGACTGCAATACCAAGGAAAAATGACAAGCGGGTCATGATTTGAATATAAAATTCTTAAATAAATAAGTTCATGTGTTAGTGATCTGCAGTAGTGGGAGTGGGACGTGTACAGTTGTTATTTTATCATGCATTTGGTTGTTTTTATTTTCCTAGTGCTATTATGTATTTTATTTAAATTATTAGAGATTTAGAGTAGTTATAGGATAGTTTTCAGCCATGTTCTGAGTTTAAGGGGAGTTAGGCTTATTTTAAGGGGGAGTTATGCCCTCATGTTGTATTTAAAACTTGTTATTTCAGAATGAAGGTATCAGATATTGTAAAATAAAAAAAATAAAAAAAAAACCTTGTGTGTGAGCACTAGAGATTTTGTTTCTCTCTATAATCTGAACCATCAATATAGGCAGGAAACAGAAATCAAATTCTTTTATCTTTCTCTCTGATTTTACCGTATGTAGACCCATAACTAGATCAGTATCATGTTTAGAATATTGAGGCATATGTTCTGTATGCAAACTTTATGTTGACATTAAATGTTGAATCAAATAGGTATGTGTTACATAGCTAATTCTCTTGATGGATTTGTAAATGATGTGATTTTCCCTGCAGAATGATCTGAAGGAACTCTGGTCACTTTTAAATTTACTTCTTCCAGAGGTTTTTGACAATCAAAAAGCATTTCATGATTGGTTTTCAAAACCTTTTCAAAAGGAAGGTCCTACTCAAAATGCAGAGGATGATTGGCTGGAGACAGAGAAGAAGGTTATCATTATTCATCGACTCCATCAGATTCTTGAACCTTTCATGCTCAGGCGTCGTGTCGAAGATGTTGAAGGCTCACTACCACCAAAGGTATAATTTTGGTACACTTGGTTAATTATTTCGTCTCCTTCTATTAGCTCACTTTATGCTGCATTGTAGGTCTCCATAGTTTTACGATGTAAAATGTCAGCTATTCAAAGTGCCATTTATGACTGGATCAAATACACTGGTACCCTTCGGCTTGATCCTGAGGATGAGAAGCGTAGGGTTCAAAAGAATCCACTCTACCAGGTGAAGCAGTATAAAACTTTAAATAACAGATGCATGGAGCTGCGTAAAACTTGCAATCATCCATTGCTTAATTACCCATACTTCAATGACTTATCCAAAAATTTCCTTGTTAGATCTTGTGGGAAATTATGGATCCTTGATAGGATTCTAATAAAACTTCAAAGAACTGGACATCGAGTTCTGCTCTTTAGTACCATGACAAAACTCCTAGACATTTTAGAAGAGTACCTGCAATGGCGACGACTTGTGTACAGAAGAATTGATGGGACAACTAGTTTGGAAGAACGTGAATCAGCTATAGTGGACTTTAATAGCACTGACTCAGACTGTTTCATCTTCTTGCTTAGTATTAGAGCTGCTGGGCGAGGCCTTAACCTTCAGTCTGCGGACACAGTTATCATATATGATCCTGATCCAAATCCCAAAAATGAGGAGCAGGCAGTTGCAAGAGCTCATCGTATTGGACAGACTAGAGAAGTCAGGGTTATCTACATGGAAGCAGTTGTTGACCAAATTCCTAGCCATCAAAAAGAGGATGAACATAGAAGTGGAGGCACCGTTGATTTAGAGGATGAACTTGCAGGTAAGGATCGGTACATGGGATCCATTGAGAGCCTCATCAGGAAAAATATTCAACAATATAAGATTGATATGGCTGATGAGGTCATCAATGCCGGACGTTTTGATCAAAGAACAACACATGAAGAGAGGCGCCTGACTTTGGAGACATTGTTACATGATGAAGAAAGGTATCAAGAAACTGTCCATGATGTTCCCTCCCTGCTGGAGGTAAATCGCATGATTGCTAGGAGTGAAGAGGAAGCTGAGTTGTTTGATCAAATGGATGAAGACCTGGATTGGATTGAGGAGATGACATGGTATGATCATGTGCCTAAGTGGCTTAGAGCCAGTTCAAGAGAAGTCAATGCTACTATTGCTGCGTTATCAAAAAGACCATCAAAGAACACTTTCTTGGGTGGTAGTATTGGCATGGAATCCAGTGAAATGGGTTCTGATGCATCTGCAAAAACTGAAAGGAGAAGGGGACGGCCCAAGGGGAAAAAACATCCAAATTATAAAGAGTTAGAAGATGAAAATGAAGAATCCTCTGAAGCAAGTTCTGGAGAAAGAAATGAATATTCTGCACATGAAGAAGGGGAAATAGGAGAATTTGAAGATGATGGGTGTAGTGGGGCTGATGGAGCCCAAACGATCAATAAAGATCAATTGGATGATGGTCGACTTTGTGATGTTGTATATGAATTTCCTCGATCTTCAGAAAGTTTGGGAAATAATCATATGGTTGAAGAAGCTGATTCACCAGGATCATCCTCAGACAGTCAGAGATTGACACGGACATTATTTCCTTCAGTTTCCCCTCAGAAATTTGGTTCCCTCATTGCATTAGATTCTAGGCCAAGATCAATGTCCAAAAGGATGGTATGTGTCATTGCTTTGCTTTTTTGGAATTTTTAACTCTTATTTTTGGTGGTTGGCTTTGTCCCATTTCAAAATTTCTGATTATATTCTATTGGTTATTTTTTGCCAGACAGATGAATTAGAGGAAGGGGAAATAGCAGTATCTGGTGATTCTCGCATGGATCACCAACAGTCTGGCAGTTGGATTCCGGATGAAGGTGAAGATGAACAAGTTTTGCAACCCAAATTTAGACGTAAACGAAGTCTTCGTGTTCGACCCCGTCATGCTGTGGAAAGGCCCGAGGAAAAGGCTGGCAGTGAGATGGTTTCTCTTCAAGGTGGAGAATCAGCTCATTTAACTGTCCAAGCAGACAAAAAATATCATGCACACTCAAGGACTAACCCAGAAGCAAAAGCATTTGGAGAATCCAATGTAACGAGGCATGATCAGAATGAGTCATTGTTAAAAAATAAGCGAAGTTTACCTTCAAAGAGGGTAACTAATATGTCTAAATTGCTTGGCTCACCTAAATCTGGTCGATTGAATTGCTTTTCGGCTCCTTTAGAGGATGGGGGTGAACAATTCAGAGAAAAGTGGGAGGGTAAGCCTATCAATTCCAGCGGATCATCAGCTATTGGTGCTAAAATGCCTGAAATAATTCAGAGAAAGGTATGTGACACTAAATAGATCTTTATGTGATTTTGTAAAAGGAATGGGTCGTCTAACTGCAGGTATAGGAACTGTTGATCAGAACAATATATTAATTTCTCTAAACTTCATTAATAATAAAATAAAACATTATAATGCTGGCAGGCATCTGATGTCCATGCGGTTTCTTTCTCTCAAGCTGCAGCCCTGAAAATATTGTTAAATTTGTTCCTTAATGTCGTTCACTTAAGCTTTCTGTAGCCTACATGAATTTGATGTCACTTCCTTTCCATGTTAAAAATGGAAGGGATCATCCCAAATTATAAATTGGAATGCCAAATCAGCCCAAATATGTGCTGATGATCATATTTGGCTGAACAATGAGGTTCACATTGGTTTGCAGATCATCCTGGAAGTGAACTTGAATTCCATTTCCTTTTATTGGGGGTGGGGTGGGGATAATAGTAGTATTTTGTCTTTGTCATATTCCCAGAGTCGTAGGTTGCCTAGTCTGCTCTAACTGGATATCTGTGCTTTAAATGAGAAATTATAGCAGGTCAAGAATCAGGTGTCTAATGTGCAGATCCTTGTTATTTCATAGGCCTACTGGTTAGTCCAACTAAAGCAAGGTTTGCCAAATTCCAGTTTATGCAAGATTGTCTAACGTGGCAAATCTAAGTAGGGATTCATCCATGATGGGAGAACAAAAGAGGCTTCTTTTTCTAAGGGAAAGAAAATTAGATCGCTTAAAATTATTGTCATTTAAAATGTAGGGCATGGATCTGATTGTTTTCTGTCTTTTTAACAATCGCTGATCCTGCTGCAAGTGACCTTCAATCTCTTGTTATCCAGAAGTTCTTCAATAAGCTCCTTTTCCTGTGTTATCTCTTTGATTTTCAGACGATAACTTTTCTATGCTCAAATTGTTTACAGATCCTTAGAATTTTCTTTCATAATCATAAACCTTATAGATTTCTGCCCTGCAGCATGATGTAGTTATACAATTTTTTTTTTTTGGCTCATCTGTTATGTATTTGAAATAGCCGACCCCACCTAGTGGGATAAGGCTTTGTTATTGTTGTTGTTATGTATTTGAAGATCTGTGCTGGAGTATTTTAGAAAAACTATCCATGCTCTTTCACTTAACAGCTTGAACTTATGAGTTGAAGTGGTCCTTGGGATGATATTAGAGCCTCTGCAATGAAGGATTTCTGTTGTCTTTAATTCTCCTAGTTATAATTAAGTTTCAAGCATAAGGTGTGATGGTCCTATGTTCACACTTCAAGCCCAAGGGGCTTCTGTGTGAGACGTGTGTTAAGAGATTATATTAAGATATATATGAACTCTTACTTAACAACTTTTGGGTTGTAGTGGTCCTTGATCATCTGTTTAACTTAAATAATCTCTATTAATGATGTTTCCTTTATTTTTTTTTTCTCCTTCCTGCTCATGTACTGTAACTCCTTTAACTCATCCAATTTTTGTTCGTGCAGTGCAAGACTGTAATTAGCAAGTTTCAAAGGAGAATAGATAAGGAAGGTCATCAAATTGTACCTTTGCTAACTGATTTGTGGAAGAATTCTCGGTACACTGCTGGATCTGGGAACATTGTAGTGGATTTACAAAAGATTGATCAGCGAATTGATAGGTTGGAATATAATGGAGTATTGGAGTTTGTGTGTGATGTGCAGTTCATGCTGAAGAGTTCAATGGATTTTTATGGGTTCTCACATGAGGTGAGATTCTTATCTGCATCATTTACAAAATTATTGTGACAACTCAGCTTTTGGTAGAAACTGGTAGACTAACTTGTTGCATTTATATCGTGTCATCTATTGGAGATGGAAAGTAACTTGTTCCTGAAAATGGCTAATAGCTCGTCTGGTTTTCTTTTAAAATGTTCCAGACATATTTGGACCATTTATTTTTATTTGAGTTGTCATTTGTGGCTCTTCAAATGGAAACCCATACAATGTCTAGTATAAAGCATGCCAGTTTTTTGAATAAAAAAGTTTAAAAATGAATTAAGAAATTATTGTAAATGGAATCTGAAGATGGCATAATTTTTCCTAATACTGATTTTCCATCTTGCTCATCTTTTGAATTTTCTGGTCTGTTTCTTTTTTTCTAATTTGTCATAGATAGCTCTGTAAGAAAGTAAACTTATTGATGCATCTGGTTCCATTTAGACTTAGGTGCAAAGTACAAGTATTGTATTATTATTGTTGTTATTAATATTATTTTTCTTTATTTCTCTGTTGCATTAATGTGCATGGATGTGTACCGTGTACATGCTGCATTAAACTCATCAAATATTGAGAAAGGCTAGCTTTGACACAACTGTTGTAATATAATGAATCATTGCATGGGTTTGGTCGAGTCTTAAGGTTGCGTTTGATTACATGAAGTTGGTAAGGTGTAGGCGGACCATTTTATTTATATAAATGATTGAATGAGATCGAAAAATGTAATGCTTTTGTATCATGGAAAGGTCTTTGCTTAGGTTGATGCGTTGTTATAACTTAAATAACTATTATACGATGTAATTTGGAATGGGTGTCTCCAAGGTACTGAACTGAAGCATAAGCTTCATTATTTTTGTTTTAGTCCTTGTTCAACAAGCTAAGATAACAACCGATAAATTATGCATATAGGTGAGAATCCATATCTCATCAAATAATTATTGATCTCGATGTAATATCAGCTATTTTCCAGCAGTTTTGTGAATGTGTGATGAATTTTCATCTTAACTAATTGAAGCGTTTGTATGTGTTTTCAATGGATTGGGGTAAATGGTTGATAAGGTTAAATGTTTGAAGGAAAACTTTTGACATTTGATCACAAGAGAGATCTAGTGCTGATGCTGATTTTCATTATCAATATGCCTCCATCATCCATTATCCAACTGGTATGTCAAAAAGAATGTAACATAAGCTATGCCTTGATCTTTGTATTCACCTAATAATACATCATAGTGATTCTTTGCCAAAAATGAATGGCATGTGCCTAGGTCTATACTTATTTCAATTTTCAAGATTGCTATTGAATATCGATCATGAGATTAGTATATATATTTATGGTCTTGAATTGACTGATTCTAAATCCGTTAAGTTCCCATGGTTGATCATTTTTCACAGGTAAGATCCGAAGCAAGGAAGGCCCACGATCTCTTTCTGGATCTCTTGAAAGCTGCATTTCCTGATATAGACTTCCAGGGGCCAAGAAGTGCACTTTCCTTTTCCGGTCCAATTTCTGCCAGTGCTTTGACATCCCCTCGGCAACTGGCCGATAGTCAGAGCAGGAGGCACAAGCCAATAAATGATGTGGAAACCGATTCAAGCCCTTCACAGAAGCAATTGCAACGGGGATCCGTTTCAGGTAGCGAAAGTACCAGGATTAGAGTGCATCTGCCACAGAAGGACTCCAGGACTGGAGTTGGTTCCCGCTGCACAACCCGAGAGCAACCTCAGCAGGACGATTCTCCCTTGCTCACTCATCCTGGTGAATTGGTTGTATGCAAGAAGAGAAGAAATGAGAGGGACAAAACATTGGTAAAGCCCAGGACTGGGTCAGCTGGAGCCGGTGCTGTTTCACCGCCTGGCACTGGTCCAGCTATAAGAAGTCCTGGGCCAAGTTCAGCCCCAAAGGATGCTAGACTGGCTCAGCAGACTGCTCAAGTGTGGGCGCGCCAGCAGTCTCAACAACCCAATGGGTCTGGTGGATCAGTCGGCTGGGCAAATCCTGTAAAGCGGTTGAGGACAGATTCTGGGAAGAGGAGACCAAGCCATCTATAGATTTGTCAGACAGTACATAATGGATATATTGCT
Source organism: Biancaea sappan (assembly GCA_037074585.1). NCBI lineage: Eukaryota > Viridiplantae > Streptophyta > Magnoliopsida > Fabales > Fabaceae > Biancaea > Biancaea sappan. The sequence goes on along the minus strand of CM073499.1, from coordinate 25,760,106 downwards.
TAGTAGACTCAGGAAGCTGGTTAGTGACCTAGTGGCCTTTACCTTCAATAGAGTTTATACCAAACTGTTCATATAGGAATAGGCCCTCCATTGTAGTTTTTACAGCTGTTTTTACAGCTACCTCAGTCGGTGAAAATGCCAATGGCTTTTCAACTTCTGTTTGGGTATCTGCAGCTTGCAGGTATTGCCTTCCATCAAATAGCTGCAATTACTGTATATAACAGGCTTCATATCAGTCAGTCGATGGAGGATTCTTCTCAAAAGGAAGGGCCTTTGATTTTTGAATCTAAGGAAAAAGAGAACCAAGTGGCTTTAAGATATGAATAAATCAAATTCGTGCTAACCAAATGAATAATTCTGGAGCGTTCACTGCAATTTTGGGGGAATCGGGATGGCAAGGATGTATACCATCCAAAAGAAAATAGTTATTAATAATTTAATACAAAATCTTGTTAACAAACTCAACATTTTTAGCAGATTTGGAAGTGATATCACACGATTGACAAACATTTAAATAGAATTTAGTCATAATGGTTTGAGATGTTATTTTATGGTTCGCTGACAGTCCACTAGTTCAGTTATTTGGGTACATTTCTCTCTATGGTTTTAACTTTTAAACAATTAATTGAAGATATTGAGTATAGTATTTCATTATGATTATGGGTATTTATTTGGATTATGTTAATCGTTATTTATTATTCACAAAATTTAGATGTCTTATATATAAGGCGTCTGGCAGGTGGAATCTTATCTAATTTAAATAAAAACCCAACTTGGAATATTTCTTCATTAGACTTCAAATTCTAATTATTATGGTCAATCATTAATATTATCAGATATGAAAGTTGAAGAACAGAAGAAACAAGTGATAGTTTATAGTTAAAAGTTAAGAAGAAACTCAATATATTGTAGCCACGGCAGAATAGGAGCAACTTTTGAATAATATTGCAAAACGGAAACACATAATGAGCATGGTGTTTACAAAATTGAGCTTATTTTTAGGTACAACAAAAAGAGGACACAAGGAAAACGAAAATAGAGAGAAAGAAAACCTAAATTGTATCAAATAGAATGGGTAAAAATTAGCAAGTAGTGGGATAAGGGTATTGTAGGAGGGTTCTCCCACAAGCTCGAAGAGACCAAATTTTAATTTTAACAAGGCTATCCATAAACTGATTTACTTTTCTAAACACATTTTCAATGCAAAAGAATCTAATGTCACTATCAAAGCACCAACAACATGAATGGTTGCGTTAATATTAGATCTAATCATGAGTCAGTTCGCTCAAAAACGAGTCAGGCTAGTGCATGCAAAAAAATTGGGTTGGGTTTGTTCAATTTTCATTTGGATATGGGCCCGGATAAAAAGGGCCCTTTATTTTTATTTTATTTTTTAAGTTATTTTTTTTCAAAATATTTGCATGCATTTATATTGAAGATTTTCTAAAATTTGTTTGACCAATTTTTTTAAACTAATATTTATATTTAATGAAAGATATGAGAAAATTTGTTAATTTAATTTTATAACAAATTTAATAATTTTAAGAAAAGAAATGTAAATTATAGAATTTCTATGTAAACCATTCTTTATATGCTTCAAGTCAAGTATCTATTCATATTACAATTGTATATAGAATATTATAAATAGTATAACATATAATTTATATCATATACATAATATATTATTATTTAAACTAATATTTATTTTTATTTAATATATATATAATTCTGGCTGGACTTCAAGAGTCGAGCTCGACCCATATTATTTTCTTTTTCAGACTTTTATAAAAATAGGTTTTTTTTTAAATTGAACTCATATTTTTAGGCCCATTTTCAATTTTTTTCAGGCTGGGCTGGGCAGCCGAATAGGCTTTTAGGCTTATGATAAGGTCTAGTTAAAATGACAAATGTCTACCTCAAGGAGCCAGTTTTTAGGACTACTCTAATAGCAATCAAGTTGCAAACAATGATGAGTCCATGTTTAACTTGTATAATAGTTGCAAAAACAATAGCTCAAGAAAAAAACCACCAACTTGATATCATAGTTTTAAAATTTGGACCGGACCAGCTGGTTCGACAGATCGGACTAGGAATCAATCTAGGTTCCTGTTCGGTCTTGCTAAAAAAATAATTTTAGCTTAAATCAATACAAAATTAGTTGAACCAATTTTGGCTTAAACTAGTATGAAATCAGTTGAACTAGTTTCAGACTAGTAAAATCGATAGAACCTGTTGGGTTATCAATTCCATCGGTTCCATCTTTTTTTTTTTAATTACTATTTTGAGTCCTGTTGCTGTTGAAGAAGGAGGAGGATGAGGTCCCTACACCATTGAAGAAGAAGAAGAAGAAGGAGAAGGAGGAGTAGGTCTCGTCGCCATTATCATTCATCACCAGTGGAGAATATGAAGCAAGAACGAACTGAACTACTTGAAACTCACATGAAGTAAATGAAATGGAAGAAGAAAAAAAAAAAGCAAATGCCTTGGAACTCACATGAAGTACATGGAATGGAAAGCTATCTCTCAGAAATCCAATTAGGCATGTATGTATATGTATGTGTTGGGGAAACCCAAAAAAAGAAAATATTATGATTGATTTGAAATTTTTAATTGAAAAATGGTTTTTTAGTTTTTAATAATAATAATAATAATAATAATAATAATAATAATAATAATAATAATAATTTTTAATAAAAAAGTTTAATTCTTAATTTATTAATATAAAATTAAAAAAATATACATTTAATTACTACCGATTCGATCACGGTTAAACCAATAAATCTTAAACCAGTGCTTTTACTAGTTTAATGACCGGTCTAGTTTTTTAAAACATTATTTAATATACCTAGAGGACATAAAATAGGTGTATGTAGAAAAATATGTAATTTTAAAAATTCTTTCTTTAAGATGTTTCTGTATTAGTTCTTAGTATATAAGAAGTAAAATCGATGTGTTGATCTTTCTTACTAAGGAAGGAAGGAAGAAACATCTACTATTGCAAATCCTTAATGATGTTCCTGATTGTATTTTGTAGCAATATCTCAAGGACAGAACAAACTTCTCTCTTCCAAGCTGATTTTTCCCTCTTCACATACCTCACTGCTACCATGCTTTCTCGGATATGGCAATATTTTGTTTACTACTTCTTTATCTCTAGATGCACCTTAATTATGTACCCTTTATATATACCTTGTTCCTACTTTACCTCATGCACTTTACTTCCTGTACTCTTTTGATGCTTTGCTACGGAGGAACTTACCTACTCAAGCTAAGTAACTCCATATGATGTACTAAGACTCTTTTCTAGTAATTTCAATTTCCTCTTTTACCAAAAAAAATAATTATAGTATACTCGAACTTGTGAAGTGCATCAGAAGAAAATTTTTTTAGTGTACTAAAAATTCAACTAATGCACTAAGAACTAATCGAATGCATATAACAGAATTAAATTAAAGTTAAGGAAATAAGAGTTGAACATAGAGAAATTTATGTTGGTTTGAAATCTTGTTTTATATCCAATCCCCTTGGAATCCCAAGAAATTTTCTTCACTTTTTCAATTACAATTACAATGAATGGTTTTTTAAAGCTCATTATCAACTCTAAGGTTTCTAAGTTTACCCACAATTTGAAGGTTTTAGACTAAACTCACTTTTTGGTCCTTGAAAGATTTGCACTATAACTTTGAGAGATGAAATTGTTGCGTGTGTTAGTCCAGACCTCCATTTCTGCTGTTTGATCTATTGATGTGGCATGCTATGTGCCTATTTGTCTTGTTAAACTCTAGTGTGACATTAGTGGCTTGATTAATTAGTAAAAGAAATACATGTAGTTAGTGATGTTGCGTGCTATGCTGTCCCTCCAATAGCGGCACCATTTTCCCATTCAAATTGGTGTTAAATGGACAGGAAATTAGAGATTTTTTTTTGTTAAGGTTCATTTGGATGTTTGATTAGGGTTTTTATTGGGAAAAAAATTGGAATTAGCAATCTAACGAATTAATGGTTTATAATGATTTCTAATGTTGTAATTAGTTTGAAAACTCATGACAATTATAAGCTAGTTACTCATCACCAAGAATGAGAGATGGGTCAATGTAAAATGGTCCAATCGTTTGCGAATGTGGTCTAAAATTGTTGGTTTTCAATACTAGGGTGGAGATGAGCTATAGTCGATGATTTGTTCGGTGCTCGTTGTACAAGGTGGTGTAAATTTGTTTTTCTTTTGCATTTCCAAGCATTGAAGATATAGTTGAAGTAATGTATATGATTTCAAATTAAAATTTTAGGGGTTAGGTTTATACTTTTAATTCGAAATAGAAATTTTCCATTCTAACCTTCGGTTTTAAAATTTGAATTTCTCATGTTATGCTTCCAATGATTATGATTTCAATTTTCATTTGTTTAAAAGTTTTTTTATTTGGATTTTAAATCCTCTAATTTTTTTAGGATAAGCTTGTGAGTTGTGTCTTTCTTCAATGGCTCAATTAGGAACTTTTTTGTGAAGAAGATCAATTTCCTTCATTTCAAGATTGGAGAGCTCTAGCTATACTGAAGAAGAAATTGTTGATGCTTGAAGAAGAAAATAAGAAACTTAAATTTATTTGTATGTTGTTAGTGGTTATTATAGGTACTATGTTATTTTGTAAATTTAGTTTGAAAGATACAATGTATTCTTGCAATTTGGGGGACTTGTTGAATCAATGATGTTTGATTGCATAATTTTACTTTAGATTGTTGGAATGCTTTATGGCAATTTGGTTAATGAATTTAGTTATTGTTGTTATTGGTTTTATATCTTCTCTTTTTGATATCTTTCTAATATGTTACTTGCTATTTATACACAAGATACCTTGATGTATGAGCCTCTTTACCTCATTTATATCAGTTGTTTTCATTGACTAATAGGAAGAGGAATACATAGACAGTGGCAATCGTCAACAAATTGAGGATTGAAACTTCAATAATTGGTCTCTAAAAGATAATAACGTATATATGAAATAGTCCTTGAAAGATTTAAAATAAGACAAAATGGTCCTTGCAAGATTGTATTGACTATACTAAATGGTCCACAACATGACCAAAGTCATAGAGTTCCTTGTACATTAGAATTTGGTGCAAATTGAAATTGAACCAGGTCCCACAATTGGTAGAGTACCTAAAAAATACAGAACCAAGTGCACATAATATCACAATGGATCAATAACATATGTTCCTACCATAATTGGACCACACACCACTTCACAACCCATAATCTATTCAAAGAGGGATGGCCATGATAATTTCAAATCAAAGCATAAAGTAAAGCATATTGAAACAAAAAATGAATAGAACAAAGACATTTTTTATATTAATACCTCCATTTACATATGTATCTGCTTGTTGGTCTACATATATATCAATGCATACATACACTTGAAGAAATCAAATCTTAGCATGAATTTGTAAATCAGACCAGATTGGCCAAAAAACCAGTGAACCGACCAATCATCCAGTCTGGTGCACGCATAAAAATCGAATAAGAGTTAAATATGTCAAACCAGTCAAAAACTAAAAAAATCGTAAAAAAAACAGGCTAGTTGCCACATTCGACCGATTCAGAAGAAGAAGAAGAAGAAGAAGAAGAAGAAGAAGAAGAAGAAGAAGAAGAGTCCCGGCTGTGGAGAGAAAGAGAGCTGTGAAGGTTGCCAGAGATTGACTAGTAGAGAGAGAGAGAGGAAGAGTCCTGGCTGTGGAGAGAGAGAGAGCTGTGAAGGCCATCGGAGATGAACCAGTAGAGAGAGATAGTTGAAGAAGAGTCTCAGAGAAGAAGAGTCTCGAGGAGAAAGAGAGTTATGAAGGTGAAAAAAATAAAGTGAGAAGAAAAAAGAGAGAGAAGAGAATGAGGCAGAAGTCAAAAAGTAATGTCAATTTCCTTTTCCCAAGTTAATTTTCAATCTTGTACTGCATGAGTCACAGGTGAAAAGGAAGAGAAAAAGTTGATTGTTGTCTTGAACCGTGAGTGGATTGGAAGGAAGGATAAGGAATAATAAATTGTAATTTTTTTAAAAAAGAAATTATTCTTTATATTTAAAAATATGTATTTTGAATTTTTTAATATAAGTATATATAATATTTAATTATATATATATATATATATATATATATATATATATATTATTTTTTTAATTTTTTAAAATAGACCGATTCAAATATGGTTTACCACTACAATTATTATCATCCCCTTTTACCAATAATGTAAAGGACTTTTGATGTATTATGAACTTGTAGTCATTCATTGGGTCTTCTTGTTAAGTTTAATAGCCACTTTACATAAACTTTTAATTCTCATAGAGAACTTCATTTCCATGTACGTATACTTAAATATTGTTACATATTCATTATATTATTCACATTTTAATAGAATATTCTAACTTTTTTTTCTTGTCCAAGCTGACCTATTATAGGATTACAGTTCACACTTCTCTTTTACACACAAATCTGTTTATCACAAAAGATATTTGCCTACTTTGATACACATCATACATTCTTATTACAAGGGTTTCAACTTAATTATAATACACAACATACATTATACAAAAGATCCTCTATCATAACTATAACAAGATTTAACAAGTACTTAACAACTTTAATATAAGTGGTTATTTTTACATATAAAAGTGAGACATAATCATCTTAGTAGCTTGTGTACTTTTAAGAAAAATATAATCTCATTACTATTTCAGTCATAAAAGCACCATATCATAACATAAATTGAATTTCTCCATGAATATTTAGATAAAAGTATTTTAAAACATCAACATCATCATCTCCAAATTCACTCAGTGGAATTGGAGCAAGCCTTCTTCATATCATCTCCTAATTCACTCATGTGGAACTAGGAGGAGAACCATGTCCACTCATATGGGACTATAGTGCACTATAATAGTTCTTGTCCACTCATGTGGGACTAATTCATTATATTGTCCACACATGTGGGACTAATTCATCATATTGTTTATTTATTCATGTGGAATAACATAAGTTTCTATTCATTCGTGTGGAATGAAAGCTCTTTCCTTAATACATAAAACATAGTAAACTTCATGAAGAATTCAACATATAACATCATATTTCATAAAGAATCATTCAAATATTCCATAAAATTATTTCAAACATTTTAATAGCATTCAAGAGTGCTTTTATGAAAGAACCAGTTACCTTGTTGCTGGAATCAATCCTCTTGATTAAAAACCAAGCTTTTAGCAAGTTGGTCTTCTTTTCTAAGCGTTGGTCTTCTTTTCTAAGCCCTTTCTCTTTTTACTGACAATCCTTTCTACTGCTCTTTCTCTATTTTAACATATAATAAATTTAAGCTTGAATGCTATCCTATTTCAATCATGAAATTTATACTTTCTTTCTTATCTTAAGTCTTCTTGCTCTTAACTTCTATATTCTCAAAATAACCATAGTACTTAGCATAATTAGTAGTAAAGAATTTAACTCTTCTTTACCTAATTTTTAACCAACGAATTCTTTAACGACTTAAGGTTAATGCAACAAATTTATTAGAAAGAACATTTATAACCAGATCTATAATTTCATTATAGCATAACTAAGTATTCAATTTCCTCAGTTTCAAGTATTTGTCTAGCAGGAGACTGAAGCAAAGGCATTGGTTCTAATGTATTGATTTGATACAAGAATTTATACAAAAGATCCATTTTATTTACTGACCAAACCGAAAGCATATAGTCTATAGTTTCTCACAAGAATTCTTCGATTACTAATTAAATTAACATGTTGAACCTTTAATTTTACATCTAAACTTTCATTTAAATTTTAAAATCCCCTTTAAATCTCTTATTTCTATCTATTTTACTGTAATTTGTTACACTATTAATTTCCTTAACTGCTATAATAAAATTGTAGCACAAATTTCAGGTTTCCAGACTTACCCATGAATTTTCAAGACTACTATTATCAAATTCTACCTGATGCTGTCCTACTTTGCTTTTGCACTACAAATTTCCTTCTCGGCTTGCCTTTCTTTCTTTTGTTTTCAGACTTCAATCTTTGTCCAAGCTTCCACCAACTTTGGTCTATCTTTCGATTGCAAGGATAGCTTCCCAAAATACCCAAAAAACCTGAGACCTCTGCTGTTAAATCCTCTCTCAGTTGCACTCTGTTTTACCAAGAACAACGTACTAGTTCAAACTGCTAAAACAACAAGGATTTTGATGTATTTTCTCTTGGCTTTCACATGGAGACGAAAGGGAAGAGACTCGCTCACAGGATGCACAAGAAAGAAGAATCACCAAAAAGAATGAAGGAAAGGGAGGTCTATTGGTACACTACTAATTTTAAGGAAGGGAAAGTGGAGATACATGTGTGTGGTTTAAATGTTGCCAACAAACTTCTTTTGTTTTAAATATTAGAAAAATCTAGTCAAACTTCTTACCTTTTGAATTTGTTCTATAGTCTTATGGTTAAAATTCTATTTAAAGTTCAAAAATTATTTCATGGCCTTCCCTATACACTTTATTTCTATTATTATTTTTTTATTTATTTTTATTTATTGTTATTATGTAATTATATTTATTATTCTTATTATTCTAGCCTCTTAATTTCTTATTTAGCTTTTATTTTTATGGTGATTAAATTTGAGATGTTAGAAATCCAATATTAAAATGAGTTGATTGTATTTCACTTTGTATTTGACTTTGATTTATTAATTTTGACATGTGATAGCATTTATACTAAAAAAAGGTTTAGAGATTTGATAATCATAAATTTTTTCCAAATAAAGAATTAAATATATGCACAATTTTGAGATACAAATAAACAAAATTATCTCTTTCTTTTTTATAGGAACACAATATAGGATTGAATAAAGCAAAAAGGAATCCCACAAATGCTCTCAACATTTGTAGCTTGATTATCTCTGATAGTCACACATGTCAATCTTCGAGGAGTTTGGATATTACTTCTCAAGTTATCTACATAAACAATCATTGTAACAAAGAGAATGAGAGAAAGAGAAGGAAGTGTTACTCTCAGAAATTTTTTATCAGTCAAACAAGGATTTGGGATACATCGGGTGACCATAGTACAAAACTATTTTCAATTAATTGTTTTTTGAATTATACACCGATTATATTATATAATTTAAATGACTTATATTTTTGTTATAGATAACTGGACTCAAATTATACCAATGTCAAAAGAAAGTAATACATTTTATTTAACAACTAATATTTTAAATAAATAATAGAGTACATAAATTACTTTCATATGCTAATTTGTTTGATAAAATTTTCTTTTATATTTAATTACATAAATCAGAGTATTGGGACACAAGTAATCCAATCCCAAAGTGTTGATTTTGTAAGGCTAATATGTGGTATGAAGAAAGAACAAGGAAATATATTAAACCAAGATCACCACAGTTTACTATTTGTTGCATGAATGGAAAAGTTTAGCTATCACTATTACAAAATCCTCCTGAAGAATTTGATAAACTATTAAATAATAAAGATCCCAAAAGTATCCATTTTTGTAACAACATTCGAAGATACAATATGATGTTTGCATTCACATCTATGGAAGGAAAAATTTATAAGGATATCAATACGGGACGTTGTCCTTATGTCTACTGCTCAAAAGGTCAAAACATACATATGATGGGTAGCTTACTTCCATTGGATAGACAACATCATAAGTTTGCATAATTGTACATATATGATACAAAAAATGAGATCTCAAATTGTGTTTCACTGAGAATGTATGATTTACGTGAAAGTACTAAATTTCATTGTAGAATAATTTATTACTCGACTAATTCATTTCTTATCAAATTAATATTTTGAATGTCTATTATTTTCTTCCAGGTTCTCAAATGAAGAGAATTTATTTGATGCTTCTATTGTCAAAGATCTAAAAAATTTGCTGGACACAATTCATTTGTCAAATCATTTAAAATGGCAAGAGGGATGTTGGTAAACAATGATAGCTTTGAGATACATCTTAGATTAGTCTGCAATAGAACCTCTTATGTGAGAAAATATAATTTACCAATATATTCAAAAGTTGATGCTCTAATTGTTGGTGACAAGATATTATAGTCAAATACAAAACGGGGTTGACACAATGTATTAATGAGCTTCAGTCATCATATTTGTCTTTACAATACCCATTGTTATTTCCTTATGGAGAGGTTGGATTCAGAGAAAACATTCTAATTGGCGAAGAAATTTTTTTCTTCATTTAAAAAAAAACACGTATGCATTAGACAATTTTTTGCTTTTATAATACAAAATCGAGATGAAGAAGCTCAAACTATTGTGGGTGATGGCAAAATTGTTTCAACAATTTTTGTTTGATGGATAAATGATGATCGAATCAGATAGATTATGCTATATAAGAAATAACTATCCAAGTTTGAGAGTTGATTTATATAAAGGACTCACCAATGCCATTCTTAGAGGAGAAACAAACTCATCAACCCAAGGCAAGCAGATTATCTTGCCATCTTCATTTACTGGTGGAGCTCGACATACAATACAAAAATATCAATGCAATGACGACATGTAGGTGGGCATGTTATCCTGATTTGGTCATAACATTCACTTGCAATCCAAAGGGACATGATGTTTCAAGATTCCTCAATCTAATTCATTTGAGTAGAAGATAGATCAGATATGATCGTTAGATTTTTCAAGATTAAACTTGATTAATTGATAAAAGATATTAGAAAAAACAAGCATTTTGGTAGAGCCATTGCAGGTATTTTCAGAATCATTATCTAAAACATGTATTTTTTTAATCTTTAAAAAAATTTAAAATTATCATATATAATCAAATATTTGTTTTTTATTTGTTTCTATGACTGGTAACCATTTATACCATTGAGTTCCAAAAGCACGACTTACCACATGTGTATATATTACTTTTCTTGCATCCAAACAAAAAATATCTGACCCCAACTGATATTAATAGAATTATATCAGTATAGATCCCAGACAAGCAATTGTTTCCAAATTTGTACAATGCAGTAAGAAATCTTATGACGCATAGGCCTTGTAAAAATGCCAATTATAACTCACCTTATATGGTAGATGGTTGATGCACAAAGCATTTTCCAAAAGCCTTCAATGACTCAACAGTTGTTGACGAAGACGGTTATCCTTTATATCGAAGATTGGATAATGACGTGACTATTGAAAAAATGGAGTTTATTTGAATAATAGGTAACTACTAATAATTACTTGATTAAATGACATTATATTAGTTGATATGAGATAATTTTATTATGACATTTTATTGTTTTCTTTTTCACAGATATGTTATACCATACAATTCAATATTGCTAACAAGATATCGATGCCACATTAATGTTGAAAAATGTAATCAATAAAGGTCCATAGAATATTTGTTCAAATACATCAATAAGGGATATGATAAAGTAACAACTGTTTTCTATCAGAGATCGCAAAAAGGTAGACAGAATGAAGAGAGATGAAATAAAAATGTTTTATGATTGTAGATACATATCTCTTTGTGAAGCAATTTGGAGAATATTTATGTTTGATATAAATTTTAGAAATCCACCAATAAAAAGACTGAACTTTCATCTTTTGAATATGAAAAGTATCATTTTCAATGATGATGAACCAATTGATTCAGTTGTTGAGAGAAATTCTCACACTATGACTATGCTTGCTTCTTAATTTCAAAGAAATAAAAAAGATGTTGTGGCAAAAACTATAATATATGGCGAGTTCCCAACAAAATTTGTTTACAAAAGTAACTTTAAAAAATCATCTCCTAGAAAAGCTACTTTCTCAATTGGAATGTCATACTACAGTTTTCTTGGAAGTGGTGAAGTGCATTATCTCAACACTTTGCTTAATGTAGTTAAAGGTCCAACTTCTTTTGAAAAGATTAGAATAATTAATGGAGTTCTTCATAACACATTTAAAGATGTATGTTATGCTTTAGGATTGTTTTGATAATGACAAATAATATGTTGATAGAATCATCAAAGCAAGTCAGTGGACAACAACACAGTACCTAAAAAGATTGTTTGCAACTTTACCATTATCAAATACTATTTCAATCCCTAAATTTGTTTGGGACAACACATGACAAATTTTATCTGATGATGTATTATACAAACAAAGAAAATTATTGCGCCATAGAGGTAACCATGTTCTTTGTTTTTTAAAAATTATATTATAAATATAGACATTTTTTATCTGTTATATCAATTTACTGTTTGGTTCTTATCATTTTTCATTGTGAAACAAATTTGTAACTCACTGATAATCAATTGAGGAACTATTTGTTAATCAAGATTAAAAATATGCTACAGAGTAATAGAAGATCTCTCAATGAATTTGCATCTATATCATTTCTAGAGATAGTTGGAAGTCATAAATATGGAAATAAGCTTATATATAATGAGATGTCATATGATTTATCTATTCTAGAGAAAAAGTATCTTGTTTCAATTAAAATATTAAACAGAGATAAATTACAAGTATATACAAAAGTCATTGTTGCTCCTAATGCCAACAATAGAGGCATATTTTTTGTATATGGATATAGAGGTATTGGAAAAATATTCTTGCGGAAAACATTATCAGCCGCACTTAGATCAGAAGGAATGATTGTTTTAAATGTTGCATCAAGTGGGATAACATCTATTTTACTTCCAGGTGAAAGAACTTCCCACTCTTGATTCTGTATTCCCTTACAAATTACTTGTAATACCCCAGTTATTACAACGTTACAAGCAAGCGTGAGTTCGGACATGTAAAAAATTTCTCATGTATAGATAGGTGCCCAAGGGTAAAAGTTAGATACCCGCATCTGTTCACGACTAGAAGTAAAAAAAATTTAAATGATTGAATTTCTTAAAGGGGGCAATAATGTGATAGCTCGATTATATTTTTCCCTCTCTTTCTTTAGTGCATAGTATTTTGAACTTCTCTGTTTGCAATATATGCGTAAACTGGGTTAATTCATTTATTATTGTGATATGTCTTGTGTTGCATTTGAACTGAGTAGTCCAAAAGTGAGTTGAGCATAGCATACGGTTCAGAGTTGAGGGCCCAATGGGTATTAACACTACTAAGGCCCAAAACCTAAAAGTAACATAGGATTAATGTACTTAATCAACTTAGCTAGCTCAAACCAACATAAGGGCGTATGACCCATTTAAAATTAAATTAGTTTGTAACATATAAGGATAAGAAGAGATAAGCGTGCAAACTCCTAGAAAGTAGGAATATGAAAATCTATAAGCAAAAGGAAAAGGGAAAGCTTAACAACTTTGTTTGTTACAATAAGCCTTGGTAAAATTTGGATAAGTAAAACTTATGATTAAAATAATTAGTTATTTAAATTAAATTGATGAAAATTAAATTAAACGAGATAAGAATAGTTAAATAAGGGAAGGTTGGATTAGGATTATGATAAGATTAAAATATAGTAAATATAAAATAATAAAATAAAGTATAAAATAATATGATAAGATGAGATTAGGATAGCCTTAAATATAAAATAAATTTAAGTAGACAATGAATAAAATTTAGAAGTAATAAAATAGGATTTTGAATAAGAGGTAAATATAATATTATTGTCATTATTAACAACAAGGATAAGATAGATTAATATTAATAACATAAAGTAAACATATGTATGTAGAAGGGAATAAGGAAGATGTGGGGGGGGGGGGGGGGGGCTATGGAAAAGGAGAAGTTAGGATTAGGTTTCTAGAATGATAAGGTGGTGTGAGAAAAGGATAAGAAGCATACTAGCCTCATAGGACTTAAAGCTTAATAGATGAATAACTATTCAAACTACAAATTTTAAAGTGAATGCAAAATTAAATATAAACCATCTCAAATTAATTTAAAAGTTAGATGCTAAACCATAAGCCTAGATGTAGGCCTATGACAAGAAGAAAATAATAATAATAATAATAATAATAATAATAATAATAATAATGCAAAAAAGATGGAATTTGTCACCTTAAATCTGGAAACATGATCGACACAGTGGTGGGATCCACACCACCACCATAAGCCTGACTTCACGTTTGACAAACAAACGGACATAATATAAAATAAGTCAAAATCTTTCAACCACAGAGTTTACAATAATCCTATGAGTTTTATTTATTACAGAGTGACTCAAAAGACTCAACATACCCAACATTAACATCAATCCAAACCGAAAGACTAGGCCCGTTATTCTCAAATGGAGTCTCAAAGACGAAGCACAAAGTTGTAAGGGTACACCAAAGAGAGTGAATACAAAATACTCAGTGCGAAAAAACAATAGTCAAAAGTAAAAGTAACTTGTTTACTACTTATAGGGATGAGAACTTGAACAAGATCCCATCCAAAATTATACCATTGGACTGATACAACTTCCGCTGCACAATCATATAGTTAAATACAACATCCTGAAACAACTTAGGTATTAAACAAGGGCACGACTAATACTGAATGGTCCCAGCTCAGTTTATGAGACAAACCATATATACACACATATAGTGTACTCATCCAAGGCACACCGAATATTAAAATATTAACATGTATGCACATATATGTATCATTCACATGTCTATCACAAGACTTATTCATCCCAAGAACTCCTTTCACCACAATATACATATATTCACATACTGACAAATATATATATATATATATATATATACAATATAAAATTTTAACCGCATTTCCTTCATGAGACGGTAATAAAATGTTCATCGCCTTTCTGTTCCAAGGTGGCATCCCCTAGCATGGCATTCTCGAGGGGTAGGATCACTGAGCCACATCACGACTTATTGCCAGACTGTTCCACTGACAACTCAATAATGCACTATCCTAGTATTTTTGGTCTCTTAGACCAATTTATCCCTATAGGCTTCTCATACAATTCACATACAGTGCAAACCAAATATTTCAATTCAAGGAAAACACATTCAATACTTCATAACATCTCAACATAAAAAATAGAATAAATATAACAGAGAATAACCACCTCATCAAAATAAAAGGGTTTGATGGCACACAAAGTCATTCCACCATTAGGGCACAAGATCAACCAACACATAAGAGTTACCCATACATATTCACACTTTAGATTATCTAAACATGGTTAGCATGAAACATGAATAAAAGTAAAATAACTTAATTTCAGAGCGAGGTTTAGTAAAATAACTCAATTTTAGAGTGAGGTTCACCCATAGTAATTTATCTCATAATTGAAGCAACCATTACAACTACACCCTTGGAGTTATGTGTTGAATAGGAAAGGTAGCCCTATCTCAATTAAAGTGAGAATGAGTGAGACTTCCACTACACTCATTCCCCAAGAATTCCATTTGATTAGAATTTCTCGTCTAGCCACTACCTTTTATGCAAGAGGTCACTAACCCTTTTAGGGTGTAGATGGTATACTATCCATAACCTATATTATACGCCCAACATATATATGGATGCTCCAAGGCATCATTAAAGGTTGTGCTATCCTATCACGAGATAAGGCCCACTATCGGTTTCC
Source organism: Biancaea sappan (assembly GCA_037074585.1). Lineage (NCBI taxonomy): Eukaryota > Viridiplantae > Streptophyta > Magnoliopsida > Fabales > Fabaceae > Biancaea > Biancaea sappan. The sequence goes on along the minus strand of CM073499.1, from coordinate 25,744,554 downwards.
CAAATTCTCATACACTGGGCACATGTTCAAAGTAGTTCAAACAATAGTGCTAAAGCAAGACATACACAAGTGGATCCATTCCTAAATAGCTTGAATCCACTCCAAGTTAGTGTTATATATATAGGTAGGTGTATTTAAGAGCAAGGAATAATTTGCCATATTTCATAACACCCACGCACGACCACAAGAATCCCATTAAAAGTTTCCCCACCTCTAAGTATTCAACAATCCAAGAACACCATTAACTAAAGGGATAAAGTCCAAAACATTAATATAAGTAAAATTGTCCCTCCTCAAGGAAGGGAAAATAGTTATCATTCACAATAATTAATACTAGCATATCCAGCACTAGGAGTTTAGAATTTCATTCCAAGTTATTACCAATATAGGTTTTATCACCACAACAATTCAAGAGAAGAGAATATATTTCTTAGATCGTTGGGATTATTCCCTTTTTATAATGATGGAAATATGTAATTTCATTAACATACAAATCTTTCACAATATTCAAGTTATGTGCAGTAGAAAAATTCCCTCACCTAAATTTCAAGCTCGTTATTGCATCTTAAAGATATGGAATATGCATCAAAAAGCCATCCCTATAAAGTAACCATGAAAAAACATGTCAGGATTACAAAATAGAGAAATTTCCTACCACTAATCCCGACCTTTGCTCACACATTTGGTCGTAATTCTTAAACAATAAATAATTTTTAAAATATCTTATACCATTAGAAACTAGACTCAAAGAATTTTCTAAAGATATAAAATTTACTAAAAATGAAGTCCAGATGAAAGAGTTATGACAGTTTGAAAAAGGTCCAAGAAAAACACTGCATCTTGACCTCACCATAGCTAACACTTGGTGTCACGGCCTTCTTCTTCCCGTTCCCTTTTGTAGTGTGATGCCTGGGTGCCACACTTGGCACCCTGGGTGCCATGATTTGGATCTCACAATTTGGCCTCGATTTGTGCTCAAAAACAGCTAAATCTTCATCGTTTCTTATGATTTCTTCTATGAATTTTCATGTTTGATGTTCAAGGAGTATTTTAACACCAAAATCTTTGATTAAAACTAAGTATCCAAGCTTAAATCTTTAAATTCCCAATCAGGACCCTAATCTTCAACTTATCCCTTCTAGAAATTGAAATACATTCTTAACCTTATCACAATCATGAATTTTTGGTTCCAAATTCATTAACAATCATCTTAAATGGTTTTAAGAAGTTAATCAAGCCTCAAATCCCATTAACGATCACAACTTCTACATCATTTACCACAAATTAGAAAATGGAAGAAAAGATTGAAATGAGAGAAATATTCACCTTGTTTCCTTGCATCTCCAGTGTGATGATTTGCCAGAGCTCGTCCCCTTACTGGTGAAGAGTGGTTGGAAGCTTGGTTGAATGAGAAGGTTCATGGTGCTGGGAACCAAGAGAGAGATCGTGAGGGGAAAAAGAGAAATGGGAAGGAGAAGATGATGATGAATATAAGATGGTATATGGGGCCTACTTTTTTATTTCAATTTAGTCCTTTCTTAATAAAAATTGACTATCATTTCATAAGGTATAATAACTTGATCATCACTAGGGTACCCAAATACACTCTATAATATACTCATCATCACATCCATTTCATTAAAATACCAAAATTTCTCATCTATTCACTTTAGTCCTCTCTAACTCAGTATCTCTCCACGTCTCTTAGTCTCCGTGCTCGTCCCCACCCTAAGGTTGCTCTATTGGTTTATACGTCTTGCCATTTAAGTCCTTGAATTTTCCCTTTTAGAAAATCGAGAAAATTTTCCTGCACCCAAAATACTTCTTAGGAAGTTCCAATGAACTAATATCCCAAAATGATGGATATTATAGAATTGGAATAGAAAAATAAATTAAATATTAAAACAACATAAATTAAACAATAGGATAAGAGAAGCTTTAATTTAAGACGCTTCTACAAGATAAACATATTAAGGAAAAAATATATAATAATAAGTATTAGCTGAAGAAATTAGAATAATTTAATAATTTAAATTAACTACCTTATTTAACTAATGTAAATCCTAATACTAAGACACAATTTGAACTAAATCAATAAGTATCAAATCAAACAAAACCTGATTTAAAACTAACCAAATTCTAGTAATTATTTAACCTAGATTTACCCTAACTACTAAAGAAGAACACACCCACCCTACTGGTCACGCACACCCTAAAAGAGAAGAAAAACCATAATCATTTTCCTTCATTCTTTTAAAAGGGATTAAACAAGGAAAAAGAAAAAGGAAATCACCAAACACTTTGCAAGGTTCATCTCTCTCTCTCTTCCTCTTGAACAAACCTTAGCCCTACACCACAAACTAACACACAAACACCTTTTAGGTTATGCACAATCAATCCATAATCAAGAACTCAAGAAAACATTCCAAGAGATAAGTTAAAGACAAGGTAAGATCAATCAAACTCTAATCTAATGTTTTGAATCTTCACGTATATTGAATTGATCATATCTCCCTTACGAAATTTCTAATTTTAACGAGCTACTATCAAAGAAAATTTTTTTGTCTAGTTTCAGACGAGACCAGTTTCATTTAAAAATTCCACATTGTTTAGGAGATATAACCAAAACAGTGAGCAAAGGTCAAAACCAAAATAAGACAGTTTTTTTGTTTTAGTTTTAATCTCTTCTTTTTCAAATGAATGGTAGGAAATTTCATCACGATATCCTTTACCCAAAGGATTTTGGTAGAACACAATAAAGTCTTAGCAAATAATCCAGGTGATTGGACAAATCCTTAAATAATAGGATCATAATGCTGTTTATTATGATGTTGAACAGGGTCGATATCTCGAAGTTCATCGTTAAAGAATAAAAACATTTTTAGCATGAATGATTTCCGCATATGGAATTTTAGAAAATTTCAAACACAAGGAATGAATAAATATCTGGAAATTATATGAATAAAATATTTGTATTATTATTTTGAAATTTTAACTTGCATGTGATTGTGTTGAATCTTTGTGATTGAGAAGCCGTATGCCATGTTTGAGATATCGTGTGGTACCCTCCTTCTGAGGGATGAGTTACACCGATTATGAAACTTAGTTAACAGGAAAAACGCTATCCCACGATAGCAAGATGTAGCCCAAGTGATTGAGAAACCCGCGAGGTGCCCTATCGATGATAATGATAAGTGTGAGCATCATTAAAGGTCTTAAGAAGGACTAATGGTGACTCAGCCTAAGTGACAAGTACTAACTTGAATATCGTATGTTTGATGATTGATTGTGGAATTCAACTTTATTACAGTATGTGATCTTGAACTATGTTCTGAATGATATTTTAGCCCGTAGTTCTCTTTATAATTTACTTCGTGTTTTGTTTTTATTATTGAGTGTTCGTACACTCATTGAATTACCACATAACTCACCTTGTGTTTTTCCTCCTTTCAAATCTAGTTGTAGGTGAAGAATCCCCTCTAGAAAAGTAATGGAGTGTTTCATTTTGTGAGGACTTTCCATTGCCGAGTAGGTCCATACAATTATGATATTGAGTCTAGGGCTTTGTGATCACTAAGACTCCTAGAGTGATACTTTTAGAATTTTCAAGTTTTTATTTGAATTTAACGTCGAAGAATTTTATATGGACCATGTCCTTGAAATTGTTTGATTTAGTGTTTAGACGTTATTACCCATTGAGACGGTGGGATTTTATTCAAGAAAAAGTATGATTTTGATTTTAGTTTAATTGTTAGAGTAAACTCTTTTTTGATAAATCTAAGCACAATTGAATTAAAATATAGTTAGAGTAAATCTTTTGGATAAACGTTCTAGCAATAGTTTAAAATATTAATCAAAATAAAAGGTTTGGATAATTAAACGATAGTACAATAAATATATTAAATAAACATATGTTATATAAAATGACGCCTAATTCAATTCCAAAGATAAATGAGATAATAATAACAAAATAAAAATAATAATAGGAGCTAAGAATAAATGATCACAACATATATATATATATATACACACATTGTGACGTCAAATTCATAAATATAGGGATAATGATAGTTAAACAAATGAAATAGAATAATAATAAGGTGACTACATGGTAATGGTAAATGAATAAAATAAACCATGTAAGGGATAAATTTTTAATTTGAATCACCTTTAAGGAGTTATATTACCTCAACCTATATGTGGTATGATTTCTATTTATAATTGTATAAATGGAGCAGTGAGGAAATTAGGTACACCCTTATCTCGAATTAATTGGTTGTGATTGTTTATGCACTTTTGAGTGATTGCATGTATTTAATAAATGAATAATGTGTGATATCATTGCAAAGACAAGGACGCCAGGAATGTCCCTTCTCTCTGGGATGTAAGGTGTGATATTAAATAGTATTATACGCTTCCATATAACTAAAATAAAGGGGTATAAGTAGTGATGACTGTAAGGTTTACAGTATTTGTAAGGCATCCATGATGAATAATGTGTTTTGAAGCTTTTGATAGAACTCTAAAGAATTTGATAAGATTTTTTAATAATCAGAGTTCTGCTCAACCTTTTGGTGGCAAAGTTATTGTGTTTAGTGGAGACTTTAAATAAATATTGTCAATCATACTAAGAGAAAGTAGAGATCGTGTTCTCCACAATTAATTCATCTTACATTTGAAATCATTGCAAAGTTATGCATTCGACTCAGAACATATGACTCCAGATATCTAAATCAGTAGTTGATGCTGAACAAGTCAAGTCATTTTCTGGCTGGATCATTAGTATTGGTGAAGGAAATATGGATTATGAAAATATTGGTTTGTCAACTATTGAAATTCCTGATAACTTACTAATTAGAGTTGTTGATGATCTTGTATCTTTGATTGTAAAAAACACATTTTAATCTCATGAACAATTTAAAAAGTTTGAGTTTCTTCAAAGAAAGAACAATTCTTGTTCTAAGTTTGAAACATATTGACACTATAAATGAATACAAGCTATCTTTAATTTTAGAAGAAGAACAAGAGAAGTTCTGATAGCATCTGTAAAGCCTATGTAAATACTGATACAATAGACGATATCTACATACAAGAATTTTTGAATAGCATCAAATTGTCTGGTGTTTCAAACCATAAATTAAAATTGAAAATTGATGCTCCATTAATGTTAATTAAAATATTGAGAAATTGATGGATCTTTGTAACGGTAATAGATTGATTGTGTCTCGACTTGATAAATATGTCATTAAAGTAACAATTATCTCTAGAAAAAACATTGGAGAAAAGTCATGATCCCCAAGATGATAATTACTCCATCAAATTCAAAATTGTCTTTTCAACTTAGAAGATGCCAGTTTCCAATAACATTGTGGCAATGACAATTAACAAAAATTAAGGCAATCACTTTCAACAATTGGTTTATATATAGCAAACCCAATCTTTACACCATCAAAGATGATTTACAAATTTAGATTTATAAATTTAGATTCTCGACAAAGATGATAATCCTACCATAATAACATCAAATATAGTATAAAAATTTGTTTTTAATAACTTGTGCTAAAGTAAATAAATATCTAATTTTAAACATGTATTATATCTATATATTAATGAAATGTTTGTGTATCGCAGTTATACTAGTTCCGTACTAATTGAGCTATAAACTCTATATCTTTTTGAGTACATATATTCTCAAGTTTAAGTATGTTAGCTATTGAACTGGCAAAAAATAGAAATACCCTTACTTATTGAAAACCCATCATTTTGGTATTTTTATTTTTTTAAAATTTCAATTACAGCTAAGTATTTATCAGCTATATTAGGCCACACAAAAATTTCTATAAACTTTCTGTCAATGGGATTAAATCATTAATGCAAGCATACTTTATAGAAACATACAATTAAAGACTAAAATGACAAGGTCAAAATTTGAAAAGGTAAATTGAGAAAATACTTATTTTTCCGAAATGAAAAATACTGATTTACTCTAAAAGAAATTATTTGGATATTTCTAATTGCAAACGAGGCTCAATGCAGAATAGTCATCATGCACCTGAAAGAGTTAAAGGAAGAAAAGATTCCATATGAAATCAATAGTACATTATTTACAGTGACATGAAATTCAAAGGAAGGGAAAATTTTCCCCTATCAGCAGTCAAGTTCATTACATGGATGAGGTAAATTAGCAGAACTAGAACATCATATACAGATAGAATACAGACAGATTGAAGAACATGGCAGGCTTTTATCGCTAAGGGTCTGCTTTACCAGCCACCTGTTCATCGCTAGAATCGTATTCACCGTCACTCAGCTCCTCATCGCTGGATTTCTCTTCTGCCGCAGCTCCTATATCCTCGGGCTTCGCATACTTCTCGCAATATTCTAAACAATGAACTCATAAATATGTCAGTAAAGTACTAAATTCAGAACTTACTGTTTCTGATATACAAAGCAGAAATCATACAGCAATCGGGTCCAAGGAGAACCCGAAACTAGACAAAGATATCAAACATGGTACATTCGATGAGGTAGTGTTCACAAAATTCAGCATTAGCTAGCAGTAATTTCAAGAAATTCCTACAACACAATGAAGCAGACAGCTGATCACATGTTATATGAGAATGATAGGACATGGCTTCAGGCATCCAATGGCCTCTCTAGACACAATAGAGAAGAAAGACTGACTTAGGATATAGGAACCAAGCGAAATTCTTAGGCAGACACAGTTTACAAATAATAGGCAGACCAAGCCAACCATGAACAAACATATAAATATGTTAAGGCGAGTCCCACTAAAAGGCGTGTCTGACATAATTAGATATACACTTATCTTTGACAGATCTATTTATCTTTTGTAGATCAAATCTATCTAAAGATTTTTCTAGGAACCATGTACACAACATGTAATGTCTATAGTTAAGTGAACAGAGGGTACATCTATAATTCCCTGAGTTCAATATTATTAAAAACTTAAGAAAGTAATTAAGCCCAAGAGATCAATGTAACGATGATCAGCAGAGAAAGGGAGGAGATAACATGATCTCACCTCATAAATATTGAAATTGGAGATTGTTTTTATTAGCAAACAGAATCAAAGATAACACGAGCCAGGTGGCTTCTGAAGTCAGAAACAAATATCAACCGTTTTATTCATATGCACAAATAATCGTTCTTTGGCATATAGATTTATGAAAAGCAAGCATTCTTAATCCTAGGCACATGATTAAAAAAAAAAAAAAAAACAAAAGCCTCTTCTCTTTCACGGGTAAATTTAACACATGCTACTCTTCTGCCTGTACAAACTCTTAAACAACCTACATCCTACCATATTATATAAAGGATGACAATTTCCTGTCAGTGTCTCTGCTAAATTAGGCATAATAAAAATTTCTGAATGTGAACATACCAAATTGGAAAACAGTAGGCCTTTCTGCTTCAAAAGTAGAAAATATTTTAGTGGCAGAATTTGATTTTTACTATGGTTGAATTAGGACAATTATGTTTGCCACTGAACCAGCTATCTGAATCTTAAGTTTCTCTTCCTCCTTTTTCAGTTTCCTTTTAAAGAGTTAAGTTACAGGATTGATCCCTGTACTTTATTCTTGTGCTCAATTTGGCTTTTATGATCTCGATTAAAACAGTCAAATCCCAATTGAACCTTCATATCCCATTCTATTAATAAAATAGCTGATATAGCTATAATTTCATGTAATACTGGCGTGACATGTATAGTTATCTTATACATATGGCAATGATTTATGAAAGTCATATCATCATATCTAAATGGAAAAACAGGGATTTCATTGTTTGAATTTTTTTCTTTTTTAAGCAGATCATAAATTGTAAATCTGACAAAGTTTACAACCAAATGCGTATTGCACATTAAGTTTCACCAAATTTCAAAAAGGACCATGATACAAAATGTTCCCTTGTAGTGTTATAAATAAACAGCGCAAGGATAATCTTATCTATAGCACGTCACTGTATAAATATAATCTACAGAGAATAAACCTAGCTATGCCAAAGCATATAAAACTAGATAAACAAACTCCAAAAAACTAGGTTTAGTTTGCAACTTCCCAAAACATCAGCTCATTCACCAACCTATACACATTTTCATGTCATTACTCATTAGCATTCTATTTAATGATCACTGAAATTGCTACTATAAGCTACTATACTAAGGGGCATTTGTTTGCACTTAACGGAGTCTGAATCTGATTTGTTCAAATTTTAGTTTACTAAACACGTTTGTTTTTTATTTTTATTAAGTGTTTTAAGAGATCCGAATACATTTTATTCAACCAAATCTCATGAAAAGTCTGAAAACTTTTCAGACATTAATTACTCTAGATACATATTTTACTTATATGTACTTAATGCATATAGATGTTTAAAAAACAAAAAGTCTTAGTTATTTAGTACTCAAATTTAGAGATAATATCTTAATAATCAGATATGTATTCAAATTCCGATCCCTTAAAAAAACAATGCCCCCTAAGACAAGTTTTACCATGCTTTTAATAGGCATAAGTATATTCATTGTGCAGTAATTTTCTACTACTCCCATCCTAGCTTATATGTCTCTTTCATTTTAGTTTGTGATGAGGAAATTGCAAGATAGAGGTAGCAGATGGTGATAATTAATCCTGTTGGCAGATGAAGACATCAAAAGGTGGGGTATAAAATGCACGCAATCAACTTGGGAACCTGTGCAAACACTCCTCAACTTTTGAAATTAGGAAGTACCCACCAAGACTATCACCCTTGAGGATTTAGATCTTGTGTCCAATTCCTATTAATGTTGTTGACAAGATACCATTTCAAACTCTATTATTTGTCATGCAACAGAATCTGATGATCACAACACAAAATGAAATTCCACCAAATTTTGCACCGCAATCACTCCCGCTACATTGAAACCCTCCAATCCTACATTCTTTAGTGATTTGAAATTCAAAAGGAACTTCTCGGGTGTGAAATCCAAGTTGCAGACCACTTGGGAGAGTGCTACTTAACAATTGAAAAGAGTCTAGAGTGGCATATCAATCAACAGTATCAACGGAAAACTGGAGAAAAGGATCTAAAATTTAAGGGTGATATCTAGAATGGACCTTTTATATCTGTTTTTACAAGTGTGTTTATGTGTTAACAGCTCTGCGCATCCAGTCAGCTGGGAATCAAATTTGCTAAGTGATCATGGCAATCCACATCTACTCTCCAGATAACTAGAATTTATAATTCAAACTTTTCGCTTGGTATTGGCCCAAAAAAACAAAAGGGCTTCCCTTGGTTAGTTGATTTTTGAATTTAATTGGAATTAAGACTAGGAACAAGAAAAGAAAATTAGTAAAGAAAGTAAACCTTAATGTCTAGAGAAAAATGCACAGCAAATTTCTAATTCTTGCTAAGTGCACATTAACTAATACAAGATGGAGAGAAAGGAAAATTAATATTTAGAAATGATCGATACCTTTAACCCTTTGTTCATAAGCAGCTCGGTCACGCATCATTAAAGCTGCAGCTTCGCCATTCAAAGGGTCTGATGGATTGGGATACAGAAGAAGTTGTGGTAGAAACACCTCAAATACATTAACAAGATCTGAAAGAAAACAAATTTTCACATAAGACAATGAACCCCAGAAAAAAAAAAAAAATCAAACGAAACTACAAATTTCTTGAAAAAAAACCCAGTGAAGATCATTACCAAACATGGGGCTCCAGGTTTGATTGATAACATCTAGACAAACTGAACCCGACCTGAAATCATTGTTATCCAGTACAGTTACACATGAACTTGTTTACTCTTTAAGTTAGTGCACAAGGTAAATACTCAATACAGAGAGAGTATTAAGACTAGATATGCTCACATCTCATCAACATTTGGATGATAGATCTTGTTGACAAATCCAATGGAAGGTGATTTATAAGGATAAGCATCAGGCAGATCAACTCTTACTTTCCACACACCTCCATGATAAGGACCTGCAAGAAGCCATCAGAAGGATCCAAAGATCATTGGAAAAAGGTGCATGAGACTAGAACAAAGCATTTATTTAATTGTAAAATTCTGGTTTTCAACCAATGAGCTTTGGCTCAGAGGTATTGGAGTAGTCTCCAAAAACTCAAGAATCCAAAGATCCGGTTTCAGTTTAATTATAGAGAACTACAGAACAATAAGCAAAGGGCAAATCAGCAATTATTGAGGTAATTAGGTATAAATAGACACCAACAAAAAATGTAGACCATACCCAATATTTTTCTGGGTTTCCAAATTCGGACTAGTAATACAAGAATAGTAAAAGGGACATCAAAGGCTACTGATAAAGATTGCTCTGTAGAATTAAAAGTTAATGAGAAATATGCAGAATCCAACATAATGCCCTGACCAATCAGTGAAAAAAAGGGGCAAAAGATTACAGAGTCATAGTTCTACACAAATCTAAATCGAGAGCCGCCAACGCATGTTGTCAGGTAGCTATATCCGAAGGTTGATTTTTTTAAAAAAAAAAAAAATAGAGAGAAGGAACCTATAAAGCTTAATATTTCATATACCAAGCACCGAAAGAAGAAACAAAGATACGAGAATGGAAATTTACTGTCATTAGGTCCATGGAAATGCACATAAAACTCTTGCATTCCATCATTAATCATCTCCACCTTGTAATCACTCATCATCCTACAAAAACAAAAAAAACAAAAGAAGCAACTAGAGTCAAAATTGAAGACCCAATCAGAAAAAGAAATAAAAAAAAAGGAAAAAAAATTGAGGATTAACAGTTTCATCAAGTCCATCTCTCGCCGCTTGCTTGGGGAAGACATCTTTTCTTCAAAGAATTCTCCCTTTTCCTTTTCTTCTTTGGCTTGAGATTGAGGTTGGGAAGAGGAAGAGAAAGATAAAAGAGATGGAGAAAAAGGAGGAGGAGGAGGCAGTTGCTTGTGAAACTGAAAGAAGCAAGACAATGGGTTGGGGTTGAGGTTGAGAGTTGAGGCAGGAATCAGCAAAACAAAGGGGAGATAATAATAATGGAAGAAGTAGATTTCCAATTAGGCCCTATTTCATTATTTTATTACCAGAGTTTACAAACATGATTGATTCATGACTTCCTTGCTTGCAATTCAAAGATTCCTCCTCCTTCCTTTCTGTAATTCCCATGCTGCCCCTTTTACAAAGTAGACTCTTCCTTCACCTGTTGAATTCACTCTTACCCTAATTTCACTGCGGTGGTGTTGTTTTGGCGAGTAGCATCATGGCTTGCCTTTTAGTACTGTTTGTTTCTGATCAAAAGTATATTAATGGTTTGTTTTCTTAATTTGATTTTTTAGTAATGAAGTTTTTTAGCTCAATCTTTAACTAATTTTTTATTATAATAATATTAAATGATCTGACCTCAACCTTTAATAATATAAACTTGTCTAATATTATTCCATTCAAAATATCAAAATCAAATTTTGATATTTCAAAATTAATTTAAATTAGTTCAAGTAATTTAATACTTATTTTTTTACGTGATGACTCAACTTTAATTTTGTAAATGAATTGAATTAATGCTCAAAATCTTTCCTTGTTATTGTTACAGAATCTTACTATGAATTGAATCTCTTAATTTCGAAGTAAATAAGTTTGTCTTTAAACGAATCAGAGTAATAAATTAATTAGTGCATGTGTGCGTGAATATTTAATCTCAACATTACGTGATTGCAAATTCCAAACTTGACACATGTAAAGTTAATTAGATAGAAAGAAAAGCAATAAAGAAAATGAAAAGAAATTATATGTATTTACTTATATATTAATTATCAAGTTTCTTTCATCAAAATGCCATGTATAATTCTCCAATTAATATATGATGAGTGTATTATTTTTAAAAATAATTTTTTATAATTTAATATTGTACGATTAATTTTTAAAAAAATTATATATATATATATATATATATATATATTTTATTTTGATAAATAAATTGATAGAGAAGATATAAGTAAGCAAAAGAAAATACTTATATAGTATAGAAATGCATTCTTGTTTTCTCTTATATTTATTGTAAGTTTATTGGAACAAATCAATGAACTAACAATGCAAATTATTACCAATGGACATTCTTTTTCATATTAGGAATTTCTTGTCTAACTTTCTTAATTTTAAAGATTATTAAAAAAAGTGAAAATGATTTTCAAAAAGCTAATAAAGATAAGTACTAAATAGAAATCAAAATGTGTTATACAAGTGTGTGTGTAAAAATTCTTTTTAGTTTATCAGTGTTATCGCATATTATTATAAAAAATTTTATAACATTTTATTGATATTTGCACTATTTAAAATGATTAAATTTATATGAATATTATAGAAGATATTAAATATTTTAAATATGGAGTTATCTAACGTGGATATTGGAAAATATTTTTATATAAAATATGACATTAATTATTTACTTTTTAAAAATTACTCCTTAAATCTCTCAATTTACTCCTTCAATTAAAATGATTCTTAGGAAACGAACTCTTCTTAATATACTTTTTTTGAACTATCAATATTTGAAAATTTACTAAATTTTAACTAATGTATTACTTTATAAATAAGATTATAGATTTGGACTTTTTTGAGATATCGCATTAGCTAATTAAGATATATATTGGGTAGAAGCGATTCACCTTACCATTTAGACAATGCACTTAAAAAGATATTAAAGTTGAGTCATCACTTAAAAAAAATAAGTATTAAATTACTTGACAATGCACTTATATATAGCACTTATATATAGTATAGAAATGCACTAAACAACATCATATTCATATAAAAAGAATTAATAATGGTCTCTAATACTAGACAATGCACTTATATATAGCATATTATTTAATTTGCTATTCAAATTTCTTAATAAAGCCTTCTAACTTAATTTTTTTTATGATAAAATAATTTTGAATCAATTTAAGCATCAATCATAACACGACTCAATAAAGATAGGTTGTGCAAACTTCAAAAATAGGAATAGTTGATTTTTTTTTAAAAAAGAAAAAACTAACTTAAAAACTAGCATTGATAGCAGTATTCTGAGAATCAAACCGAACCAATTAGTTCAATTAGAAAATCGGTGAACTGCCAGATCTTTAGTCCACTTTGGACCAATGAACTAGTGAACGTTTAAACTAGTGAAAAATCGGTCAAACCAGTCTCAAACTGGTAAAAAAACCAATTCAACTGGTTCATTTTTATTTTCTGAATTTTTTTAAATTTTTTTGAATTTTTATTGAATACTATTATATATTTTCAAGAAATCTCCAAAAATTTAAAGCTACTAGAAGAAGATTTAGGATTGGTATAAATAAATAAATATATATATATATATATACTATGCCTTGAATATTTTAATATTATACATTATATATCTTAATATTTTAATATCTGTAACATATACATTAATTATATATTTTAATACATTTTAAGTATTACTGGTTTGATTGCAGTTGGACTATGGTCCGACCATTAACTCTTGAGCCGGTGCCTCAACCGGTTCAATGACCAATCTGATTTTCTGAAGATTGATTGATAGTATTTAGGTGGTTTGACATTTGTGCTTTTTTAAGTTAGATCTTGAATTTGAGTCTTATGAATAAAAAAAATAATAATGAGATAATTTTACACTTTTATAATCCGACTTAATTCAAATTAGATTAGTTAAAACCCAATTAAAAATATTTTTTAAAATAGGCCCAAATATAAAAACACTAAAAAGATATTATCAATGTTTCATAAAATGCATTTCAAAAAATAAAAACTGAAAATAAAAAAAAATAATTTCATAAACTAAACAGACCCTAATATTTCCAACAAAGAAAAGGCTAACTTAAAGAGAGGCAATACCATTTGTATTTAATTAAAAAAAATTAGTCTTCTATTTTATCAAATAAGAAATACCTTTATTTTATTTTTGTTGAAAATACCACTCTTCTACATGTTTTTTTTTTGTTTTGTTTGAATTATCCATATTTAAAAATTTATTAAACTTTGACTAATTTTGTTTAAATTAGATTATGTGACAAAAGTGTAAAATTCTCAATATTATTTTTTAATTCATAAGACTTGAATTCAAAATTTCATTTGAATAAAGCATATACCAAATTTCTTGAATCAACAAACGTTAGTTTTCACATGATCAAAGAAATTGTTGCCATGAATTTACCCAGACCTAATTCTTTTGAAAATTATGGGTCTAAATGGTAAGGTGAATCGCTTCTACCCAATATATATCATAGCTAATACGATATCTCAAAAAAGTCCAAATCTATAATCTTATTTAGGTCAAGCAGCAACTAAACAATTCAATCTGTTAGCGTAAGGGGCACGTTGTAAATATGAAGTTTTAAATCATATTCAAATGAAATCCTTTGAGTTACGTATAGAAGATAAAAGATTTTGCAACTAAAAAATGTGTGAAAATGAATCGGGAGTTTTTTCAAAAATTAAAAGAAACATTAATCACTTACAAGACAATAAAAAGTGTTTTGTTGGTTTAGTTAAATTAAATCTTTCTTGAGAGATCAGTGCTCATTGCCCTTACATAAATTACAATTTAATAGAGATTTGAATTTGAAACTTACAAGTCTCAAGTTCTGAATTTGAAACCTACAAGTCATGTATATAAGTTGAGAATTTCATTAAACAACTCTTAGCTATTAAACTTCTTTTTAAAAAATGTTCTAGCTAAGATGAGTGTTAAACGTGGTATTGAGATCTAACGGTCTAATTTTTTTTTTTAAAAAATTATACTAATTGTATTTAGAGACAAAAAATTCCTTCTCAAAGGTGATGTAACTCTTATGTATTTGGGAGGACGCACCCATGAACCTTTTGATTCCTCCTCTTGCACACTATGCTTAGACTTTAAGTGCTTTTGTTTTATCTCCTCTTTTATACCCAAAGAAAAATTGAGAACACAAAAATAAAATGAATCCAATTTAAATTCCCAAGCCACATAATAATTTCACAGGCTTTCCATATAGAATTTTAAAGTACTATTTCGTGTATGTTGAGTGCAAAGTGGGGACTGAATATTTAATATGGCTACCAGGGAGGCAATAGAATTACTAATTTCGTATTTAATTTGGCTCAGAAAATATTTATTATATTTTTATGGCGTAAAAGTTTAAGTATTATATATTTTTATTACAAGTAAGTCATTCTCTCATTTAAAATTTTGAATTTAACTTGATCATAACTGACAATCTAAATGATAGTAACATTGAGTGTTTAATATTATATAAATATAAAAAATGAACTCGATAGCATTAAGAGTGTGCATCAGATTGAATTCATTGAATCGAATACCTTGATCTTTTTTTTTTTGGGTTTTTTTTCCACTGTACTTTTTTAATTTTTGTGGAAAAGTTCAGCGCAGCCAATTTGCCAAATTACGTGATATTCTTCAAGATGATTGCTTTTCAGAATTTATTTGTTATCTAAGTGCTTAAAATCTCATGAGAAGAATGTGTGAATAGCTTCTTATAGGAATTTAGCCATCCCTCCCCTCTTTTTATTGAACTAATTTTTAGGGTGTGTTAGATTTAAATACAATTCTTAATATAGTATCAGAGTTGTGTTAATCTCCTGATAGTGAGCTGTCTGTGTTGGGTTAGTACTATTAAATGGGTCCGCATGCATCTTTATTAAGACCAAGATAGCCCACCTTAACCCACAGGCTACTTTCTTTCTTTTTTTTATATTTAAATAATATAATTTTTAAAACTTTTTTATTAAAAAAATTTAATATTTTTTATTAAAATATAATTTATATACGTAAAAAAATTACTTCTTTAATATTTTAAAATAACCAATAACTTTAACTTTTTATTTTTTTTTTAAAATTAATTATATTCTATTTATTTTGCTATATTTATTGAATATAAGATTATAAAATATAAAAAAGTGATAAAGTGTGATTATTTATACTAAATAATATATTTTTTATTAAAAAAAAGGGCTAGCTCATGAGCCTTACTGGCTAAGCGAGTCAATCCATTTAAACTCGTTTTTAAACAGGCATATTTTTTTTAACCCATGACTATTAATTTACAAGTTGATTGCAGATCATGAACCAAATTGACAGTACTATATTGAGTCTTAAGCTAACCCATTGTTACCCATATAGTTTTATGCTTTAATTGTCATGTTCTGAGCATTCTTCACGAACTAGCTTTTAAAGTGAGTTAGATTTAAATATCATTCTTAACACTAAGAAACATGAATGCTTATATATATATATATATATATATATATATATATATCTCACAATATAATAATTCAAAAATATTAGGATTCAAATTTCGAATGGCTTACATTTCATTGTCAACGTAGCTGCTGCTGTCTGTTTGGGTCATGCTTTTAATAGATGTAGGTTCCAGATTTAATGTGTTTTGAGCAACTTGTTAATTATTTAAGTGATTATTTTAAAATATATAACACGTAATATTTTATTTGTACGTAGATTTTAAGATGCGATAGGACAATAAAAATCTCTGAAAGTCCTTACTCATGCATTATTCATTAACTTTCATCATTAATTGCATGCTCTAAGATTGGACGATAAAGAGTTCGAATTCTCCATATATCGATATCATTTTAGGTATTATGATCAAAGATATTATTAGTTTATCCAAAATTAAATCTCTTACCAAATGATTTTTTAAAATTTTTTAAGAATATTCTTATATTCAGTGAGACAGAAGATTAATATCTTTCAAGCTAATGACAATTTTAGACATTAAATTGTTAATATTCTCATATTTATTGACTTCAAACAATCATTATCATTGTGATAAACGAACATACATCTCAAAGATAAGTTTTCTTTTACTGAATTTTAGATTTTATTCTTGAAACACAAGTTGCAACATGTATAGCTTGAGAAGTATAGTAAGACATATAAATAGAAGAGTAAATTTTTATTAATTATTATATTTAATTAAACTATACTTGATACACATTATATATGTGTTAAATATTAATATAATATATATATCCTATTTTAGATATGCATTAATCAATTATTAAAAATCATTAACATATTAATTATATTATTCTAATATATAGCCTTTAATATATGAATATTATAATTGGACTTCTATATTGTGAATGGCCCGTGATGGGTTGGGCCAATCACATAGCCTGTTGAAAAGTTCCTGCTCTCGTCTGATATTAAATAGACTGACATCCCATTAATCAGTCTAACCCTAGACAGAACTTATCAAACAGAGAGTAGTACCACTCTCACACAACCCTAAGAAAAATTCCCTCTGTTCTACTGTTCGAGATGGATAGCGCAATAATGTCAGGTACATGTTCTGTTCATCCTTTTTATGTTCTGTTAATTAATATGCTGTAGTTTGTACCTACACCGATCTAGGATTAGAAAATTTAATCCAATTAATTCCTTCAGTGGTATCAGAAGCCTGGTTGCTAGTACAAACTATGGCTATTAATTAGCAATTTTTTCTGATTTTCGAAATTCCCTAAACCCTAATTTTAAAACAAATTTCGTTTGCCCTATTTTGTTAGATTAATCTTGAAATTGTTTTAGGGTTTCAATTCAACACTATAACACGAATCATGTATGCAAAAATCATAGAGTTTCATTGGGTATTTTGTAAGATTTAAAGTTTTTTTTTTAAAACTTTTTTTGCGTTAAACTTCGAATTCGATTTGCTTTCAAATCAGCAAATGTTTTCCTAAATTGATCTAGGGCTTTTCATCGATGCTATTACTCGAGTAACATATCCAAAAATCAGACTTTTTCATCGAGGGATTTGAGAGATCTAAATTTTTTTTTTAAACCGGTTTTCTCCCAAATTTTCGAAAATGGTTTTTCCAAAACCACCCTCTATTTTTCAAAATTGATTGAGGGCTTCTCCTTTTCGCATGATTTCGAACAAAAGCCCTCAAGAAAAACGGTTTTTCATGGCTGGATGTGGGAGAACGAACTGGGTCACGCTCGCGGGTCACGCGACCCGGTTACAGGCCAGTTGGGTAAGGAAGAAGACCCCAACTGGCGACGCCCACGCGCGGGTCTGGCGCGTGTGGGCGCATGCAGCATCTTCCAGGCCCCAAAATTTTTTAATTTTTTTGAAAAATTAAATAATTACATAATATTATTTTTGGTAATTTTTGAAAAATTTTTCGAGACCCCTAAGTATTTTATTGTATTTAATCCGAGACTATTTTGCTGTTTTAACTATCGTACTCTCGGATTTTTGGACTGAAATTTTTTGTGGAAGTTCCTCACTCTGTTAACAACATCTATGTATGTTGTACTCTCCCCAGTAAGCTATCTTAGTGATGAAATTAATTTCAGTCCATATGAAAATTATTCCCTTTTATTATTTTTGAATTTTTTGTTATTTATTTGTTTATTCTTTTCCTTTTTTTTCCCTCATTAATAATTAATTATTCTGTTGAATATAATTGCCTTTCATTTTGTATGATTGTGAACTCACCTATCGTGGGCACAGTTATGCAAAATATATGATTTAAATGATTAAAAATTTATTTATTTTATCCTTTTTTTTAATCATTATTATTAGTCTAATTTATTGCATTAATAATGATTATATCCTATCGGTATATTATTGTTAATGTAATTTCTTATACAATACCATATTAATCAATACCTCTATCAATTATTTTTGAATACCCTATCGGCATTCAAAATTTAGATGGTGATATGAGGTCTAAAGTATTGTATTATTATATTTCTTGTTTATTTTGGTTCAGGACCCTTAGGCGGGACCAGGTAGATAAGAAATTCTCTCTAACAGGCTTGATTGGCTGTGCACATAGAAACATTTAATTCTCTTATAGCATAATGACATTATGCATATTAAATGTTTTCTTTTGTTGTTTTAATGCCAGCCTCCCTGCCTATGCAATTAACTTCTGTCAAAACACTAAATGGGACCAATTTTGAGGACTGGAAAGAATCTCTGGATTTGTATTTGGCCATCACTAATATGGACTTGGCCTTGAGAGAGGAAGAGCCCCCAGCTCTTACTGCTGAGTCCACTGTTGCTGAAAGGGCTTCTCGTGAAAAATGGGAGCACTCCAACAGGGTGTGTCTCATGGTGATGAAATACACCATGCAGAAGTCTATTAGACAGAGCATTCCAGAGAGCAAGAATGCTAAGGATTTTCTGAAGTCCGTTGGTGAGAAATTCACCACTTTTGACAAAACTCAGAAGGGCCAGTATCTCTCTCTGATTGAGAAGACTAAATATGATGGTATTAGTAGAGTTCGTGAGCACATCATGAAGTTAGTCCACTATTTTAATAAACTGAAGTCTCTCAAGGTTGATCTTGGTAAGAGTGTTAGTCGATTTGGCAAGTGTACCAATCGTACAAGTAATACATAGTGAGTAGAGTATCGTTCCCATGAGCATTGAGGTACCAAGTACCCGCGAAGCTAAAGTTAAATGCTATCTAGACGAATCATTGAACGAAAATATAAATCTAATGTTACAAAATAAACTAAACTCTATCTAAAACCTAAAACTAAGCTACTCCTAATAACAATAACCTAGGATTGATGAGATTGACTTCATTTAATTCTTAATCCGACTAATTCATAGACAAATGAGTCTTTGAGTTGCTAAAGACTGATTCAATCAAATTGCAAATCCTTTTGGAGTTGGTCAAGCTCTCTCAAGTGTTTGAACCCAATCCCTTGGAGAAACAAACCTACCTATACCCAATGATTGTTTAATTCCTTAATCCAATCATTCAAGTAGGTGATTAAGTTTAGGAACTCATAAAAATCACATAAATAAGATTATCCATCCCTAGATTAATCCGATTTATGGTGGAAGTTACAATGGGCTAGTTAATACCTAGCTATCCCTAGCATAGATAAAAACCCCCAAACTCATAAAAGTGGTGATCAATCATTTTTAGAGCAATTCAATCCGGTAAATCCACTCCAACAAAATACGAAATGCAATTGAGAAGAATCATTCAATAACAAAACCTCATAAGAAATTAAATTACATCAACCACCAAGCCCATCATTCTTCATAGATTCCATTATCATCCTCTTACTCTTGCTTTTACCACTTGTACATGCTAGTCTAGGGCACGAATATTCCTAGAAGGATTTTTCCAAACCTCAACTAAGACAAAACCCAATTCTCCATAATTCCTTATGTGAAAATCAAGTTCATTAAATGAACAAACCCTAATTTGACTATATGAGGCTAATGACTATATTCCTATGATATTAGCAAATCAATTCCCTCTCCTTTAAGGTTCAAGAACTCATACAACTTATTCATTTGGTCTAGTTTCTACCTCCCCTTCCCAAGTTTGGTAAAAACACCCAATCATCCCAATAAATGGCCAATTTAAAGGAAAGCATTAAGATTGGAATAAATAAGCATGCATTAACCAAGCAATAACTACAAGAGTTCAAGAAATTACACAAAACCTAATCTAAAATCGGGCTCATAACAACCCTTGAGTTACATACTACCTACCACTACATAATACAAGAAAATACAACATGAAAAGAGAAGAAAATGAAGAGAAAAGAGAAGAGATGGGGGAAGGAAGACCAATCCATTGAAGGAAGGCCCTTCTCCCCCCTAACCAGCTCTGTAGAGTAAGCCCTAGCCGCCTCCAAGCTCCCCAAAATCTCCCAAGTCCAAGATTAGGTTAAAATGCTCAAAAAGGAGAATTTATGCTGCTGGTCCGAAGTCTGGCGCCTGGGCGCCAAGGCTGCAGCATCAAATGGCCAGTTCAGGGGTTGGGCGCCTGGGCGCCACGTCTGGCGCCTGGGCGCCAACTGGGCAGAGAGCCCTGGTTCTTCACATGCCTGGCGCCTGGGCGCCAGGCCACTGGAATGACATGCTTTCTCTTGTTTTCTCCCCACAAATGCACCTACAGAAAACAATAAATAAAATAAATTAAAAAGGCAATAAAAGGTGCAGAAAAACAAGAAAATACGAACACTAACAAGCACACGGAAATTGTACGAAAACAAAGATAACAAGTGCAAAAGGAAAGCAAACATGGCTATAAGAGGACCGAAAATCCCAAATATGGTGACATTATATAGTGACTTTCTAGGACTTATCAGAGAGCTATCTAATCTGGCAAGTATTGGAGTCATTCCCTTCTCAGTTTGACGTTCTGAAAACCTCCTACAATACTCAAAAAACTGAATGGACGATTGATGAAATGATTGCCATTATCTCTCAAGAAGAGGATTCCATAAAGAAAGGGAAAGCACACAGTGTTCAGTTTGCTGCTACTTCTTCTTCTGGTACTAAGTCTGAGAAAAGGAGAGGTCACAAAGGAAAGTTTCAACGTGACAAGAAGAAAGGGGGAAAAGTTTCTCAACAGTTAGAGCCAAAGAAGAATTTTTTCAAAGGAAACTGCAAGTATTGCAAGAAGTATGGCCATAAGGTGGATGATTGTTATACTCTCAAGAGGAAACTTGACAAGCAAGGTACACTCCTAGCTTTGGCTTGTTATGAATCAAATATGATTGATGTTGCTCCCAATACTTGGTGGTTTGACTCAAGTGCAACCATTCATGTTGTGAATTCTTTATAGGGGTTCACAAGCCTGAGGAAGCCAAGTGATGCTGAATCCAATATCATTGTGGGAGATGGAGCTAGAGTATCGGTGGAAGAAATAGGAGTAGTTACATTGCTTTTACCTTCTGGACATACTTTATTGTTAAAAGACGCTGTTTATGTACCTTTTATGAGAAGGAATTTAATTTCAATTTCAGCTTTGGATAAATATGGCTACACTTTTGAATTCAGTAATGGAAAAGTTTTTATTCGTTTCAATTCTGTTACTGTCGGTTCAGGAGTATTATGTGATGGGCTTTACATGCTGAATTTGAACAATATGTCTGTTAACTCTGTTGTTGGAAATAAGCGTAATAGGACTGATGAAAGTTCTTCTATGCTGTGGCATAGACGCTTAGGGCACATTTCTAGGCCCCGGATTGAAAGACTGATTAAGGAAGGCATTCTTCATGATCTCAATTTCTATGATTTTGACGCTTGCATCGATTGCATTAAAGGCAAGCTCACTGCCAAGACTAGGAAGAAAGGAGCAAATAGGTGTGATGATGTGTTGTAGTTGATTCACACAGACATATGTGGACCTATTACACCCATTGCTATGGGTGGATATAGGTATTTCATTACCTTCATAGATGACTTCTCGAGATTTGGTTGGATAGATCTCCTCCAAGAAAAATCCAGTTCCTTGGATGCCTTCAGATCCTTCAAGGCTGCTATTGAATTAAAGACTGGAAAGAAGATTAAATGCGTGAGGTCCGACAGAGGAGGTGAGTATTATGGCAGATACAGTGAGACTAGGAGAAATCCAGGACCATTCGCCAAATTTCTCGATGAATGTGGGATTGAAGCTCAATACACTATACCTGGTACTCCTGAGCAGAATGGAGTTGCAGAGAGACGTAATCGAACACTCATGGATATGGTAAGATGCATGATGAGTCATACATCGTTACCAGTTTTTCTTTGGGGAGATGCCTTAAAGACAGCTGTGTACATCCTTAATCAGGTACCTAGCAAATCTGTGCCGAAAACTCCCTACGAACTGATGAGTGGAAGGAAGCCGAGTTTGAAACACTTTCACGTGTGGGGTTGTAAAGCAGAGGTTAGACCCTATAATCCTCAATTGAAGAAGCTCGATCTTAAAACTATTAGTGGTTTCTTCATCGGCTACTGCGTGGGCTCTAGAGGTTGCAGATTCTATTGCCCTTCTCATTCTACGCGAGTTATTGAGTCTGCAGAGCGATATTCTTTGAGGATGATTTGGATAGTGGGAGTCATACACCACGACCAATCACTCTCAAGGAAGATCGGACCACAGCTCCAGCGTCACCTGTTTTACTTCCCATGAATATTGTGGTTCCAGTCGCTCATGATGATGATCAGACACTTCAAGGAGGACATGATGTAGTGGTACCACCTGTTATTGAGGAAACTGATGATACTACTGAAATAGGTGTAATTGCACTGCAAGATGTAGTGGCACCGCCAAATGACATTGCAGAAGCACCTCTATTGAGAAGATCTCAGAGAGTACGCAAGCCTTCTATACCAGTTGATTATGTGGTGTATCTTCAGGAGCATGAGTTTGATCTCCATAATGATGACGATCCTATCACTTTCCAGGAGGCTATCTCTAGTTCTTATGCTTCTGATTGGCTGAATGCCATGCATGATGAATTAGCTTCCATGTCTCATAATGGTGTTTGGGATCTTGTAGAATTGCCAGATGGTTGCAAACTGATTGGGTGCAAATGGGTCTTTAAGACCAAGCGTAGTCCAGATGGAAAAGTTGAGAGGTATAAAGCTAGACTAGTAGCGAAAGGCTATAGTCAAAAGGAAGGCATCGATTATAAGGAGACATTCTCACCAGTTTCTACGAAAGATGCTTTTCGGGTTGTTATGGCTTTAGTAGCTCACTTTGATTTAGAACTTCACCAGATGGACGTAAAGACAACCTTTTTGAATGGAGATCTAGCCGAGGATGTCTACATGGTTCATGCTGATGGTTTCATTGAACCAGGTAAAGAGCATTTGGTTTGCAAACTTAAAAAGTCCATTTATGGACTAAAGCAGGCATCCAGGCAATGGTACTTGAAATTTGATCATGTTGTCACTTCTTTTGGCTTCAAGGAAAATGCTTCAGATCAGTGCATTTATTTGAAGACTAATGGGAGCAATTTTATAATTCTTGTTTTATATGTCGACGATATTCTGCTTGCAAGCAGTTGTGTTAACCTTTTGACTGAGACAAAATTGATGTTAAATAGCCACTTTGATATGAAGGACCTTGGTGATGCTTCAGTTGTTCTAGGCATCCAGATTTACCGTGATAGGTCACGTGGCATTCTTGGATTGTCTCAGAGAGGATATATTGAAAAGATCCTCAAGCAGTTTAATATGCATTCTTGCTCCCCATGTGCTGCACCTGTTCAGAAAGGTGACAAACTATCTAAATCTCAATGTCCTCAAAATGATTCAGAGACATCTGAAATGAGAAAGGTCTCATATGCTTCCGCTGTTGGCAGTTTAATGTATGCTCAAGTTTGTACTCGTCCCGATATCGCTTTTGCTGTTAATGCTTTAGGGAGATACTTGAGCAACCCAGGTTTGGGTCATTGGAAAGCCGTAAAGAAGGTCATGAGATATTTGCAGGGAACCAAGGATTACATGTTGACCTACAAGAAGTCTCATCAACTTCAGGTCATCGGTTATTCTGATTCTGATTTTGCAGGTTGCCTTGACGACCGTAAGTCTACTTCCGGCTCTATTTTTATGATGGCAGAAGGAGCTATTTCTTGGAAGAGTGTTAAACAGACTCTTACAGCTATTTCTACCATGGAGGCAGAGTATATCGCTTGCTATGAGGCTACTTCTCAAGCCGTGTGGCTAAAAAACTTAATCTCTGGTTTTCACATTGTTGAAAGCATTTCTAGGCCACTTGTGATATACTGCGACAACACTGCTGCTGTTTATTTCTCTCAAAACAACAGAAGCTCTTCTCGATCAAAGCACTTTGATATCAAATATCTGTTTGTTAGAGAGAAAATTCTGGAGTTTCAGACTCGTATTGAACATCTCGCTACAGAAAACATGTTGGCGGATCCACTAACTAAAGGCTTAACTGTTAAAGCTTTTCAGAATCATGTAACCCATATGAGATTAGTTAAGTCTTTTGATGTTTTGGGTTAGTGGGAGTCTGAAATTTTACATTTACTCAATTGTTATTCTTATGAGATATGTATGAGATGACGTCACTTTTGTTATCATATCTCTTTTAGCATTTTCAGATGTTTGGACTATTTTTGGATTGCATATTTCTTTTAATTAATTATGCTTATCCGTATTCATTATTCTTTATATGAAATGTGGGCTTTTACTTTGTATGATTTATTTCCCTATCGGATACTATTTCTGCATCGTTAAAGCTTATGTTTCTTGACATGTGCTATAAATATAGTTGGTATTTTAGCCTTAATGATTATTGCATTTTAATAATTGACTATTTCTATCCAAGTGGGAGAATTGTTAAATATTAATATAATATATATATCCTATTTTGGATATGTATTAATCAATTATTAAAAATCATTAACATATTAACTATATTATTCTAATATATAGCCTTTAATATATGAATATTATAATTGGGCTTCTATATTGTGAATGGCCCGTGATGGGTTGGGCCAATCACATAGCCTGTTGAGAAGTCCCTGCTCTCGTCTGATATTAAATAGACTGACATCCCATTAATCAGTCTAACCCTAGACAGAACTTATCAGACAGAGAGTAGTACCACTCTCACACAACCCTAAGAAAAATTCCCTCTGTTCTACTGTTCGAGATGGATAGCGCAATAATACCAGGTACATGTTCTGTTCATCCCTTTTATGTTCTGTTAATTAATATGCTGTAGTTTGTACCTACACAGATCTAGGATTAGAAAATTTAATCCAATTAATTCCTTCAATATGTTCTAAAAGTATGATTTAGCTAGCTTTTTTAACATTTGATTTGTATTGCAAAAATTCTCTTACTATTATTCGCTTTACGTTAATGAAATTAACATTTTGCAAAAGACATGTTTCTTCTAAAGCTGAACTCCTTATCTGTTCTGTTAAAAGTAAAATTATAGTAGCTTAACATCATAATTATATACACCACTTTCAATTGAACATTTTAATATAAAAATATATAAGATGCATCATCCAGACATAAAAAAACATAGATAATGAGAAAAAAGAAAGTAACAATATTTAAGAAATTGAGAGAGGAGTTGCTTTTATATACTATTAGAAAAAGCATATTTTGTATAACAAAATAAATAGTAAATTTTTTAATTATAATATATATCAAATAAATGCAGATCCACATTAAAAGACTGTCACTGGTGTGGAGCTTAATATGCTTAGACTGCAACATATATAGCCCTTTTTTAAAAAAAAAAATTGGTTCTTTTAGTTTTATGTAGGACTCTTCAAGGAATAAATTGAAGTCTTTGGAATGAGTTTTTTATTTTTAATTATTTTAAGGTTTAAGTGATTGTTTTAAAATATATAATAATAAATAATAACATTTATAATTATACATAAATTTTAAAGCGTCGTCGGATGGCAAAATGTTTAGACTTTTATATCTATATACACATTTAATTATTACAATTTAGGTACCAGCAGGGTTTGGATCTAACAGAAAAAATTAAGGTCTGTTTGATTTTGTATTTTATATTTTTATTTTCATTGAAAGCATAAAATGAGCTTAAAAATGTATTTAATTGAGTTAATTGAAAATGTTTTTTAAAAAACATTTGTTCAAATAGACCAAAATCTGAAAATACTAAAAAAATATTTTCAATATTTTAAGAAATATATTTCAAAAAATAAAGATTGAAAATAAAATAAAATATTTTTACAAACCAAATAAGTCTTTAGTCTCTAAGATGTGCCCATACTTAATATCCGACTTTGTTTCGAGTTTGATTATCTTTAGTTGAGTATACTTATGGGAAACCCAAAAAAATAAAAAAAGGTAGTTTTAGATTACCAACAAAGGTTATGTCTAGTGAAAGGAACTAGTGTCTTACAACGTGATGAATTAATGTTTGAATCTTCACTAAGAACGGTACCCTCACATTTAATGTCTAATAATATCTCAAGTAAGATTATCTCAAGTGAAAGATACCTGTAAAAAAAATAAAAGGTATTTCTAGATTCCATTTCAAATTAAATCTCGTGGTTAAATGTTTTTAAAGGTATTTTTTCTTAGATTAAT
This sequence comes from Biancaea sappan, assembly GCA_037074585.1. Lineage (NCBI taxonomy): Eukaryota > Viridiplantae > Streptophyta > Magnoliopsida > Fabales > Fabaceae > Biancaea > Biancaea sappan. Next base: position 25,717,707 of record CM073499.1, on the reverse strand, counting down.
AGATTTTAGATTTTATTCTTGAAGATGAAGCACAAGTTGCAAGAAGTAGGTGAAGGACATAAATAAAAGGGTTAAAATGTTTTTTTCCCTCAATTAATTTTACCTCAAGATTTATTTTTTGTTCTTTAATTTAATTTTGTTTAAATTTGACTATTTAATTTTGCTTTAAGCTTTACTTTACTTATATTCTTAATTTTTATTTGTTTTAATTTTGTTTCTTAACTTAAAAAAATATTCAAATATTTCAAATATTTCCTTCCATTTCCACCAAAATGCTTGATATAAAAGTTCTATGTCTCTTCTTAATAGTTTAACTCTAAAACCTATAATAATTAGTTTTTTTTTTGGTAAATTTTGTGGGCTTTTCTTTTTCGTTTATTATTATGTTATTTCTTTAATCTCACTATATATGCTATCATTTTCTTTCAATTTCTATGAATACGTCACTGGGGAGATTAGGGCCATTATCCATATTTGAAGATAATATGTGCAAATTATTTTAGATTTACAAAAAGCAGTGGGTGGTGATAGAAATGGTATTATAGTTAAATTCAAATTGGCATTAGAGTTAACTCACCAAAAAGCTAGGCAAGCTTTTTTTTTTTTTTTAATGAAGCATTTTGATGTTGTTATAAAAAGAAACATCTGAATAATTTTCTTGGTCTAAGTTTTGTTGATGTTTGATTAAAAGTATAGTTGTATATAAAGTTAATGGATTAAAAGTGTTTTTGGTCTAAATTTTGTTGATGTTTGATTAAATTATTCCTTACGTTTTTATTGCTTCAAAAATAATATTTTTAAAATAAGTTTTAAAAAAAATTCTATTTCAAAAACTATATTAATGCACTTTCAAATTACAAAAAAGTGATAATTAATTTACATGCTAATATACATTTAGCACTTAAAAATGTAAGAGTAAATCACTACAACAACAACAACAACAACAACAACATAGCCTTATCCCACTAAGTGGGGTCGGCTACATGGATCGCACGACGCCATTGAGCTCTATCAATGACCAACTCTTTAGATATCTCATTTACTAAAAGATCCCGTTCAATAATTTCTCTAAGTGTCCTTTTTGGTCTTCCTCGACCTTTTTTCATAGGGTTCCAAACTATCTGCTCAACTCTCCTAACTGGCGCTTCCAACGGTCTCCTTTGCACATGCCCAAACCATCTTAAACGATTTTCAACCATTTTTTCCTCAATAGGTGCCACCCCAACTCTACCTCGTATATGATCATTACGGATCTTATCTCTTCGTGTATGACCACACATCCAACGCAACATCTTCATCTCCGCCACTCCAATTTTATGTTCTTGTTGTCCTTTCATTGCCCAACATTCACTCCCATATAAAATCGCTGGTCTTATAGCAGTACGATAAAACTTTCCTTTGAGTTTATCAGGTACTTTCCGATCACAAACAACCCCTGATGCCATTCTCCACTTCAACCACCCAGCTTGTATCCTATGTTCCACATCTCTAATAACTTCGCCATCATCTTGTATAATTGATCCCAAATACCTAAACGTTGACACTTGTGATACGACCTGATCACCAAGTTTAACCTCCAGCTCGTTCCTAGCTTGTCGCTTGTTAAACTTACAATGCATATATTCGGTCTTACTCCTGCTCAGACGAAAACCCTTCGATTCCAAAGTAGCTGTCCATAACTCAAGTTTAGAATTAATCTCTTCCCTTGTCTCTGCTATGAGAACAACGTATCTGCAAAAAGCATGCACTTAGGAATATCTTCTTGGATGTGTTTCGTCAGAACATCTAAAACCAAGTCAAACAAATAAGGGCTTAAGGATGATCCCTGATGTAGGCCAATTTTAATAGGAAAGTCTCTAGTCTCCCCTCCAGACGTTCTCACACTAGTCGTAGCCCCCTCGTACATATCTTTTATGGCTCTAATATACGCAACCCGTACACCTTTCTGTTCCAAGGCTTTCCACAGCACCTCTCTTGGTACTCGATCAAAGGCTTTCCACAGCACCTCTCTTGGTACTCGATCATAGGCTTTTTCCAAGTCAATAAATGCTATATGAAGGTCTCTTTGTTTACTCCGATACCTTTCCATCAACCCCCTTAGAAGATATATAGCTTCCATTGTAGACCGTCCTGGCATGAATCCAAATTAATTTTCAGAAATACTCGTCTCGATTCTTAACCTACGTTCAATCACTCTTTCCCATAATTTTAGAGTGTGACTCATAAGCTTAATCCCACGATAGTTTGCGCAATTCTGAATGTCTCCTTTGTTTTTGTAAATAGGCACTAAAGTGCTTCTTCTCCATTCCTCAGGCATTTTCTTAGACCTTAAAATTTCATTAAAGAGCTTAGTTAGCCAGATAGTACCCTCCTCTCCCAAACACTTCCAAACTTCTATAGGAATACCATCGGGACTAACAGCTTTACCATTATCTATTTTTCTAAGAGCTTCCTTAACCTCATCAACCTTGATTCTGCGATAATATGCCAAATTTTGTTCTCTCTCCAAGGTTGTTAGATCTTCCATATCGCAAGTCGACTCCGTTCCGTCATTAAAGAGCTTATGAAAATAACCCTGCCATCTATTTTTAATATCTTTGTCTGTACCCAAAACTTTTCCTTCTTCATCCTTAATACATCTTACTTGATCCAAATCTCTAGCTTTCCTTTCTCTAGTCTTCGCAATCTTGTAAATCTTTTGTTCCCCTTTTTTCGTTCCTAAATCCTTGTAAAACTCTTCAAACGCTTTAGATCGTGCTTCACTTACTGCTTTTTTTGTCTCCTTATTAGCCTTCCGATACCTTTCCCAATTTTCCGAGTTATTGCACAGATGGATAGCTTTAAAGCAGTCTTTTTTAAATTTGATCTTTTCTTGAACAGCCTCATTCCACCACCAAGATTCCTTATCTCTTTGTCTAAAACCTTTTGATTCTCCTAAAAATGCTTTAGCTACTTTTCTAACCTTCTTGGCCATCTCCTCCCACATGGTGTTAGCATCTTCTCGTAACTCCCAAGATCCTTCCTCCAACAATCTTCTCTTGAAAGTCAGTTGATTCTCCCCCTTTAGCTGCCACCACTTGATCCTAGGGTTCATCGCCTGACGATGCTTTTGTTTCCGACCCTTAATAACCACGTCAAGGACCAAAACCCTATGTTGAGTTGCCACGGGTTCTCCAGGAATAACTTTACAATTTAGACAGATTTTTCTATCTGGATTCCTTACCAGAAAGAAGTCAATCTGTGACCTTGAAGCTCCACTCTTGTATGTGATTAAATGTTCCTCTTGCTTCTTGAAGCAGGTATTGACAACCCTGAAATTATAAGCCATAGAGAAATCCAATATAGACTATCCTTCCTCGTTAAGTTCCCCAAAACCAAAGCCACCATGGACCCTCTCATACTGTCCTGCTTCTTTCCCAACATGCCCATTAAGGTCCCCCCCGATGAAAATCTTCTCTTCTAAAGGTATGTTTCTAACCAATCCCTCCAAATCTTCCCAAAACTTTTCTTTAAGATATGCATCTGTCCCTACCTGTGGTGCATAGGCACTTATGATGTGGATAGTATCTCTTACGATAATCATCTTTAAGCATAGAATCCTATCCCCAATCCTTTTTACCTCCACCACACTCGGTGTCCATTCCTTGTCCACCATAATACCTACGCCATTCTTTGTCCTTACTTTTCCAGTGTACCAGAACTTGAATCCTGAACAGTCAAATTTCTTAGCCTTTTCTCCAACCCATTTAGTCTCTTGAAGGCACAAGATGTTAATTTTCCTCCTCTTCATAGTGTCCACAACCTCCATGGATTTCCCTGTCATGGTTCCAACATTCCACGTAGCAATCCTGATTTTGTTCTCCTCGACTAGCTTCTTTACCCTCAACCTTCCAGGAACATGTTCTTGTGACACTACAATCGATCGACGATGCAGTGGCTCTAGCTCATTTGACACTGTACTCGAGCCATACAGCGCGTTGCTTTCGGGCAACGACCTAGTATTAGTGGACCCTTGCTCATTTAACACTACATCCGGATGCCGATGCAGCGACTCTAGCTCACTTGTCACTGTATTCGAGCCATACAGTGCGTTGCTTCCGGGCAACGTCCTAGCATTAGCAAAATATTGTCGTTGATCCATGTTCATGAGAGATTCGACACAGTTTTACGTTGGCTGTCGAAGGCCTAACACAACCCTCCTCCTTTCTCCGGGCTTGGGACCGGCTATAAATCACTAATTTATAAAAAAGATTGTAATTTTTTTAATTTGGTTATTGATAAATTATATGCCTCAATTTGGCATGCTTGGTATACTGAGCTGTGAGCGAATAGGAAAGAGAAAATGATTTGTTTACTTAATTATCCAAATTGCCCTCTAAAAAGTACTTATAGTGAAAGCTCTCTCTCTCTCTCTCTCTCTCTCTCTCTCTCTCTCTCTCTATCTCTCTCTCTCTCTCTCTCTCTCTCTCTCTCTCTCTCTCTCTCTCTCTCTCTCTCTCTCTCTCTCTCTCTCTCTCTCTCTCTCTCTCTCTCTCTCTCTCTCTCTCTCTCTCTCTCTCTCTCTCTCTCTCTCTCTCTTTTTCAAGTTAGGGTATTTTATTAAAGTTATATTAAAATATCTCATTCTCATTCTCTTTCATTTCCCATTCTTTATCTGTGTACTAAATGTAAGTCCTTGAAACATTAGATTGATCTCATTTTAATTATTTTAATTGTTAAATTATAAAATTTATTGTTGTTAAATTTAAGAATTTTTGTTATTAAAAATTATTTTGACAAAAAGAGAAATAAAATTAAAATAAATTTAATCTTTTAAAGATTAAATTTAGATAACTGTAATTTTTTAGAGATATAATTAATAATTTACTGAAAATGTAAGATGAAGAGAACACCCAATTGATGAAGCAAAGGATCTAGAAGGTTACTTGACCAAAGATTTATTGAAAGTAAAGTCTCAAGAGTCCACAAAAGTTGTCACACCTTTGCTGCATTTGCACCACCCACTTGCATATATGCTGCACAGCTAGCTTTCTATTTATTTCCAAATATAAAACAAATAAAGGAACATTAATTCACCTCTTTTTTCAGAAAAATAAAAATAAAAATAAAAAGGCTAGGGTCACGGGCAATAATCAAACTAGTCCAACATGACTATTTTGAGCTTCATTTGTCAAAAAGATATTTAATTTCAGTTCTAAAAATTAACGAGTGCATAAATAAATTTTGGCTAAAATGTGAAGAACTTTTTTTTAATTAAGGAGATGAGCAATTTGCCCTTCAACTTTAAAAGATGATAATAAACTCTCTTAAACTTCTAAGTTTGTAACATAAATTCTCGGTTGCCTTTTTTTGTCCAAAATTCTAATGTCACTTATTCATATAGGGTTGAAAAGGCCAAATCAATGAAAGAAAAAAGTACATCCTATCAGTGTTCTCAAGTAACAAAATAATGGTTTTTTGTCATTTTTTCCTTAAATTTTTTTCAACCAAAAGAAAAATTCTTTGGATGATAGTTATTAGATATGGGTGTTCAAAACCAAACCAAACCAAACAGGTTAAACCGAGTCAAATCGACCAAAACCAAAAAAAGAAATCTAAATCAATTTTTAAAATATAAATTTTAATTAGTTCAGTTTGACTGTCAGTTTAATTTAGTTTAGTTCAATTAAAACCAAACTAAACCAAAACAACTTTATATATAAAAAATTATATTTTTTATATATAGTATAAATATTTATATATTTTATGTCAATAAAATTATTTATATATTTTTTAATTAATTTAACCTCTTTTTTAATTAATTTGGTCTCTTCCTTTATTTTTATATATATATATATATATATATATATATATAAAAAAAAAATTAAAAATTACAAATTATTGTAAATAAACTTGTCAAAATTTGAACTAAACCTTCCAACTCAAATCAAACTAAATCGCTTAAAAATTAAAATTAGATAAGTTTATAATTTTGTAAAACATATAAATTCGGTTCGATTTGGTTAAGGCTCAAAACCAAATTGAACCGAGTCTATAAACACCTTTAATATTAGGTGATTTTTTTTTTGTCAATTTGATTTCTTTCAATTTATACAAACAAGTAATGTAAGAATTTTGGACAAAAAATCAATAGATGGGTCATATTACACAATATTCCAAGTTTAGAGGAGATTATTGCCAATTTTTAAATTGAGAGTGAAAATTTTACAACTCCAAGTTTTTTTTTTGCAGTTTAGCCATTAATTTTTATAAACAATGTTATTGTATATTATTTTTTAATCAAATAATGGATAAGTATTAAAAGATTTAACATGTGATAAATTTATCACATTTATAAATTAATTTTTGCCCTCATCTTCTGTTGAAAATTAAATTATTAATTAACATTTTTCAATGTATACCACAAAATGCTATTGGATCCGGATCCCCTGCTCTTCGGGAGAGAAGAGCAAGGTGCTCTTCTATTTAATCACAATTTAACATGCTAAAAATTTTAACCATAACACTTTTTAACTATTATTGTTTAGCCATAGTTTTAAGTGAATGCTCTTAAGTGAAGAACAAGGGATCCATTTTCAAATACCACCTATCACTTTTAGGTACAGTTAATTTGGTATTTTGTGACAACAAAATCATAGCATTTCTTTTCTATCTTTATTATCATTGTACTCATCAAAATAATTCAATCTTTGAAGCTTCATAATCTTATTTATTTAAACGACTCATAAGTATCATTTTGGTCTCTTCTTGATTAATTATTAGATTGAACAAATTAAATGACAATCCGGATTAGAACAACTAACTTTCAATAAACAGACAAAAATTAAAATTGCCTTCAATTATTTTTAAATAATTAACGAGAGAACTAATATTAATCTAATTGTAAGTAAAAATACCAAATTACGTTGGTGAACAAAACTAAGAAATCAAAATTGAAATTAAAATTAAAAAATAGCTGTACTAACCAATATTGATTTCCATTAACTAGTACATCGTTTCTTTATTCTTTGACCTATCAGGTCTTGCTTTATTTTTGTGACAGATACATACCTCCAACCCATCTCAAGTTTGATAACATCGAGGACAACAAAAATAAGATTTATCTCATTAGGTAGAGTCGAATATATAGATCACAAAATGTCATTGAGTTTTATTAATAACTAATTTTTTAGGTATTTTGTTAACTAAAAGATTTAGTACAATGACTTCTCTAAATGTTATTTTTGGTCTTTTTCGATCTTTTTTTACAGAACTTTATATCATCTGCTCGACTCTTTTTATTGGCGCTCCTAACTGTCTTCTTTGAATATGTCCAAATCACCTTAATGATATTCTACCATTTTCTTTTCAATAGGTGCCACTCCAACTTTATCTCGTATATAATCATTACGAAACATATCTTTTTTGTATGACCACACATTCATCTCAACATCATCATCTCTACTATCCTAATTTTTTGTTCGTATTGTCTTTTCAATGCCAACATTCACTCCCATATAATATCACTGGTCTTATAGCAATGCGACAAAACTTCTCTTTAAACTTGTTAGGTATTTTTCGATCACAAACAACTCTTGATGTCTTTCTCCATATCAACCACACAGCTTGTATCCTATGTGTAAAATCTCCATTTATTTCTCTATCATCTTGTATTACTGATCCCAAATACCTGAACTTTGACACTTGTAATATATGCTGATCTCCAATTTGATAACGATGAGACTAAATTATATTAATGTTTAAGTTTAATAAATTATATTTAACATGTTAAAAAATTATATTCAACTTTTTTAATATTGAACATATATATATATATATATATATATATATATATATATATATATTGTAAATCTTTTTTAAATTTATCTTGTATTAATGACATTATTTTCCATGATATAAAGTTGTAACATGATAATTAAAAAAATAACTAAACTAATGTCAAATAAAAAATGTTAAAAAAATCGAATATAACTTTTTATAAAAAAGTCAATTATAATTTAATTATATTTTTAAAGACTTTTGTAAGCATAAACATGAAGATGCAACAATATATATAATATGAAGTATGAACCGGTCGCGGCAATTTAACAGCATTTAGAGAATCGGACTGAACTGACTGTTCAATCGAAAAGTCGGTGAACTAGTTAAAGAATTGGTTCAGTTTGGACCATTAAACCTGTGAGTGTTTGAACCAGTGAAAAACTGGTCGAATCAGTAAAATCGATAAAACAAGACAGTTCAACTATTTCTCTTTTTTTTTGAATTTTTAAATTTTATAAATTTTTATTGAATATTATTATGTATTTTTAAGAAATCTTTAAAAATTTAAATTATTAGAAGAAGAACTAAGATTAGTATAAATATATATTTTGTAACATGCCTATAATATTTAAATATTATATATTATATATTTTAATATTTTAATATTTATAACATATATATTAATTATATATTTTAAACACTACTAGTCCATGATTAATCTGATTTCCAAAACTTTGCAATTTACATATATACCACTCCCATCACATTACTTAGGGGCACTTAGTAACACATTAGTCAAAAAAGGGACTGCCCAAGTCCATTTCTCGTTAGACTCCTTTTTTCACATTTGGATGAATGTAATCTCTTGATCTATAATCGTGGTTGGTAAGACTTGCAAAAGAATGAAAAAAAAAATTATTTCATCATTATATTATTTGGTTGAAATAAATCTAAGTAGGCATGAGAAATGAATATTGAGTAAATGGCCACAATTCTGGATAAAAATAATCAAAAAATAATAAATGAGACATTCTTGTAATATTTTTAGTTTCATAAGGGTGTCATGGTAGAATAATATTTCATTCATAGAAATGAGATATCCCATCAGATAAATATAGAAATCTACATTCTCACGAAATGAAAGAATGGATTTTTAAAAAGAATAGAAATTTATTAAACTAGATATACATTTTGGTCATTCTTATTCACATTTTTCTGGTTTTGATTCTTATACTTAGAGGAGCATTCTTAAAGCAAAAATAGCTTTGAAGCAAGAGTTTCATTTTAGAATTGGTAGTGGAGAAGCAATGAATTTCTGATATGACTCCTCATTAATCTTCTACGTACACTTTTAAGAGCTGGAGCCTTATTAATATGACGTGCATGTTCGAGATATCATAAGCAATAGGATAGATAGCATCAAACACATCATCCCTGATGATGTTGTTTTGAAGCATATTAATAACACTCTCTTCCAACAGTAACCTAAAAAATAAGAATAAACACAATATAAAAAAATTAATGTTACTGTTAAAAATATAAATTATGTGATACTGAGTTGAGGTTGGAGTAACTTATCTTTTTTTAAGGTAATTTTATATCTCCCACAAGTTGATTTTGTTTTGTTATATCACCTAATGCATGTGATAAAGACATATTATTTCTAAGATATAACAATCTAAAACTTTTCTATTTAGTCTACAATCCCTATACAAAGATTGTAGACATGACTCTAATTCTCATGCACCTTCTTTATCTAAAAATAACGTACAAGTAGTAATATATCTTATATATATTTTGTCTCATCATTTTCTCATTTTTTTCACTCTCTAAATACCAAAACACACACACACACACACATAGGAGATTAGTTGGCTCGCCACCTTCCTTTTCCAAAGAAAACCGTTGGCCATAATTTAATAGGAATAAAGCGTGCTTTGATTCCCTCTAATTTGAAGCCAACGTCCACAACATTGAATTGCAGCCAAAGCCAACATGGAAATTAAACTGAAGCCAACGGTTAGAAGTTAAAACATTTTTTTTATTATTTTAATATTTTATAATAATACTCCAACATTCACATGTTCCTTTGTAGTGAAGTGGTAGATGTTCTTGTTTGGGGTTTCAATAGCTAGATTGGGCTACAAGTTCCCTAGCAAAATTGGTATGGACCCTCAATTTTCTTCCACTTGGAGTTAGATCCGAAAGCTTTACAGGGCGAAACATTTTGGATTCTTCATCTGGTTAGCCCTTCATGAAGCTCTTCCTACTAATGAGTTTTGAAATCATAAAGGTTTAAGCTTAAGTAACATATGTGGTAAATGCCACGCTAGCAATGAGTAGGGATGATAATGGGGTTTCGAATTCAGAAATTTTTACATTTGAGGTCTCGTAAGCAGGGATTTCCCCTCCTCTCGCAAGGATGGAGACAAAAATCGCACATCCTACCTTACAGAGTCTTCATCCCCGAATTCACAAAAATTACCTAAATACCCTTAATATTTTGTGTGTGTGTATGTATATATATATATATAATATGAGGTAGTTAAGACATTTCACAATTATAAATTTAATAAAAAAATCTGAAAGGCTAATCCCTTTTGATTTCTAAATTCCCAATTTTAATTTTCATTCAACCATCAACCCTAATCTCAACCTTAATGTCGTCTCTGCCTCTCTGGCTCTCTACTTTACTCGTCGTCATCAACTTCGTGCAGTGCAACAATGGTCGTGTTTCATCCATCCTCCACCTGCTGTCATTGTTTCTAGCCCTCAGCTCCACGTGCCGTTGTCAACCTCATGCAATACAACAGTGGTTGTGCTTCCTCCCTCCTCCTTCCATCGTAATCGTTTCAAGCCCTCTGCTTTACTCGCCATCATCAACCTTTTGCAGTCATACTACCAACCACCGTGCTTCACTCTAATCTCCGGCGTTGTCCCCACTTTGATTATGTCATGCTTGCGAAGATTCTCTTAGGAAATATGAAGAAAGTAGTTTTTTATTTGATGAAAAAAATCTTTTTCAAATTTTTTTTAAAGCGAGGAATGTGGATAGGGGGAGTTTTTCCTCTCCGATGGGGATCGAGGGTAGGGGCAGGGATGGGGACATGGAAGGCACTCCCCACCTCAGCCCTCGCCCTGCCTCTTGAAGATTGCAAAACTACTTTGGCTTAAATAATATTACCCAATTTCTTTACTAATGATCTCAATAGATTTCATTAGGAGAATGCTATATGTATAGGGTGCAAAGACATGATATCGTTTTCTTCTCCATGCCTTGATGGTGCTAAAAACTTCATAATGATACTATCTTAGGATATGGTAATATTAATGTAGTGAGAACTTGTCAATCTTGCAGAGATCTATTATAGAATTTGTTTCCCTAAGGACAAGTCCTTGCAACACCTTTCACGTATGATTCAATGGTTTAAACCCTTATAAGGCATGCTTAAAGTTAACGCTAATGACTGTGCTTTGGAAAATTCAGGAAAAGCTAGCATAGGGATTTCATTTTCAATGAACAAGGGAACTGGGTCATTGGGTTCTTTGGATTCATCAATTACATATCGAACATGCATGCTGAAGTTGCAACGATCCATCAGGACCTTTCAATAGTTATTGACATAGGAGTGGCTACTATGTATATTAAGACTGACTTCTTAGAGGAAATTCACTTATATATAGTGGTGACCCTTCCACCCACCTCCTAGGGCTAAAAATTGTAGACATGCCTATAAGGGGATGAATATGTGTTTATCATTTTTATTCCAATTTTTCAAATTTGTCCATTCTATTAGTTTTAGTTAACTAGAACAATTATTACTCAACTAAAACTTAAGCAGCATAGCAAGAGATTTTCTTCACTATAAACAAATCAAAGTTACACAACAGGTGGTTTTACAAACCCACCACTAACTTGAAAGTTTTCCCTTACTTAACTATAAAGAATGGTTTCTTGTTAGCTCACTCACAACTAACTTCCATCTCCCAAGGAAAGATTAGAATAGAGGATAAGACGTTTGACACCCTCATTAATAAGACTTTAGTTTCAGCTCATTGAAACTTAAGACTCTCTAGATATTCTAATGAAAATAACTCAAAATGATATATTTTTCCTTAGATTATGTTCTATACTCTTTGTGAAGACTTGATTTCATATACAGCTCCAAACCCTATCCGTTGAGACGTGACTATTGGAATTCTTTCATCTAGATTGAATTGCCTAATTTGCTTAGAATTTCTTCCTTTCTTGATTGTTGACCATTTGAGCCATTTAAGCTTGATTTCATAGTGGTTTTCAAATTTTATTATTCAGAGCTTAAACTCCTTCCATTTTCATGCATATTTTTTTAATCTTTCTGTCTTGGTTGCCTCTTTGATTGCTTGACTTGATTTCATTATCCCTTGATTCATGGAGATCTTCCATAAAACTTTTAATCCTTTCCTTTATTGTTTAGGATGGATTTTGCCTTAATTGCCTTCTTTAATTCAAGATATGAAATTCAAATACCTTTCAAAACCGTAGAGCAAATATAATAGGCAACAATTACATTCCCTCAATTTTTTTTCCACAGATATTATCTATTAGAGGTAATCATACTCGAAATATTGTCAAGTATTAAATATAGATACCTCTTTTAGTAGGAATTCAAACATAAGTTCATGTGGGACTAGCCTCCTTCTATTAGACCTACCCTCCATTAATAATATTTTATTATTTCCAAAGTTAATTAATGACGTTAAAGTTGTACTCAATTTTCATAACTTTTACTTTCTATATTATTTCCATAATTGATATGTAATAATGAGAGGCACAAGATAAGAAAGAATTTGAATATAAGGCATCAGATTAAATAATTAAATGTATGCTAAATGTGTTGAAAATTTATCGACATGTGCTAATATATTTAAGGGATTTTGAAACTAAAAATTAAAATCAAATTTCTAATCTAATGCTTTAAAATAACATTTTTTAAAACTAAAAATTAAAATCAAATTTCTAAATTAATGCTTTAAAATGACCTTTTTTTTTGTTTTGTTGTCATCAAAGTCTATAGATCATTGGACCAACAACTATTATTGATATTGTTTGAAAATAAAATTAAAAAAAGAAAAAAAAATTGACTTTTGAACATGATAATAAAATTTTTTAAAGAGTTTATATCTGTGTATTGAAAATTACAGGCAAACTTTTCCTACAACAATACCTTTTAGAACCTTTGTCTAGATATCTATTTAACTACAACCCTCTATAGATTTTTTAATATGATATATATATTATATATATATATATATGTGTATATATATATATATGAATAATTATGTCTACTCAATTTTCAATAGATTTTTAATTTTAATTTTGAATTTATATGTGTGTTGGTGTATGTATAACATATAGTATATTAAAATTAATTAATAAACTATATAAAATTAATTAAGACTTGACAAATGGAATAGCGCTTAAATATCTTTGTATATATTCTTTTTTATCCTATTAGAAACTTTAATTCTACTTTAATATTAAAAACTATAAAACAGATATAAGGAGAATACTAAAAGCAAATATTGGCTATCCTATATCACATATCCGTAAGGTTGTTGACTAGTGTCAAATGTGCTAGCTAAGATTGGTTCAAGGAACTCTGTTGCTATGTGCTTGGAAAGAACCCCAGGAAACCTTGATGTCTTTGCTCGTTGATTATACTTCAATGGTGTTTATTAGGAAATTTTTTTGGTCTCCTCTTATTATCCAAATATATATATATATATATATATATATATATATGAGTATATTAGACTTCCTCTGTTCTTCACTTGTGCTTCAAAATCTAGATATTCATAAGGTTTGTAGAGTTTAAGGGACACTGACTTGCCTGTTTTGTCTTTTATTTTTCTTTCACATACTTTTTTTTTAATGTGATTTATATGGTTGACAGAAACCTAGAGGCAATTATTTGAGTACTTGGAGGAACCCAGAACTTGTTCCTGGAGGCATTTCATCACACCTTAAAACTTTGTGTCAGAGGAAATGATGAAGATGTAATCATTTCATAATGTAAATTGTAAAGTGTAAACCCAAAGTACCCATTACCTAATTATAAATAATATAATTGAATATGAAAAATGGTCTATGTTAAAAAAATTGAACATGAACACATGGTATTTGATAAAACTAGGGGGTTTTTTTAAAAAAAAGAAAGGTAAAAGTGAGCATTTTTTTATTTTTTTAAAAAATTCTTTAGGGTATCAAACCGTCCAAAACCAAACCAAAGAAATCAGACTTAGTTCAGTTTGATTTGATTCATACCTAAAACCGAATCGAACCAAACCTTTGTACACCCCTATTAGGGAGCAAAATGGTAGAAAGAGTGTAGGGAAACCTCACTACAACTCCAAGCTTTTCAGCCAACCTCTAAATAGAGTTTGATAGAAAACCATGGAAGAAAAAGGAAGGGTCCGAATTTTAGATGAAGAATGGGGAACCCTCTTACTTGAAACCTAGGATGGCTGGAGAGCACCCCTTCAAGGGAAGAAGATCCTCCTCCTTCTCCTTCAACCAATACCCACAACCAATGGTGAGATGGGCGTCAATGATATTTGAGAGTGTTCTCCTTGCCAAAAGATGATTTTGCCCTTCCTTTTTTTGGTCAAGAAGCTTGGAAGGTTTAAAAGTGAGGGGTAGACTTGTAAATTGCTCCCTAAAATAATCCTATTCGCATCATCTAGAAGCCAATAGCAACCAGTTGGCTGCTAGAACTAAAACCCTTGCTAGACAGAGAGCAACCAATCGATTGGTTGGATTTTACCAGTCGATTGGTTCCTCTCGATTTGGCAGGGATTTCCAGTCAGAAACTACCTCATTGATTGGCTTGAACTAGCTAGTCGACTAATATGTTAATATCCAAAAAACTGACTCATCCAGGCCCATCTTGAGACAAATTCTTGGGGATCTTAGCATCATACAACTATAGGCATCACACTTAGTGGATATTTCCCTTTCCTTGAGTCCAAGCTAGAATTTACCTCAAACCTTGGTGACTTGGAGAGGAGAGATCACAAGGGTACTTTAGGATGATAGCCTAAGGCTTGGACATGAAAATAGAGACAAAAATGATCCAAAAATTCTGCAAGTTATAACTTGGAATCAGCCGGTTGACTAGCAGCTCTCAAGTATGAGAGATAGAATGCGACCAGTAGACTAGTACCCCAAGGTATTTGACTGGTTCCTCTCGACCAAGGATGGGGACCCTTGTCCAGAAAGCTACCAGTTGAATAGCTTGTGTCTGTCAAAACTGGGTAGCAGTCTGACAAGCTGCCGATTGACTGGTTGCCCACAACAATCAATCGACTGGTCTGTATTTCAGTTAGTTGGACTCCAAAACTTCTCCAAAAATTCCAAATCATCATGAAGCCTTTTGAAATCAAAGTTTTGAGTGTTTAAAACATATTTTCATTAGCAAAGCTTTTTTTAAAAAAAAAACCTTAAATCAAGATCAAATTTCAAGTTCAAATAGTTTCCGCCCAAACTTTTTAAATCTTCCATTTATGGTTCCTACTTTTTTCCAAATCAATGTTTTCATCCAACATTCATCAAATTTAAGTTGTGGATGTATTAAATCACTAGGAGAAGGATTTTAGACACCACCCAAGCATCAAAGACCCAACTTTAACTCGTGTTCTAACCTAAGGCTCTATAGCTCTGAAAATGAAGATAAATTGGAGGTATTTCCGAAAACTTACCTTGAATATTATGTTTTTCTGGTGAGGTGGAGGGTCACTGGAGGTAGAGGACCAGAGAACAAGGAAGAAGCAAAGATTTAGGTGATTTTGGCGTGGAGAAGGGAGGAGGAACGAGTGAGGCAAGAGAGACGAAGAATGTGTGTGTGTGTGTGTATTCTGAAGGGTTCACAAGTGGTTAAGTGTGGGTGTGTTTAGTGTGCCCAAAATACCATTTCGCTCTTCAACCTTTTAATGAATGGGTATGGGTCTAAGGACAAAATGGGAAACTTTGCAAAAATAAAAGATTTACTAACCCAACACACACCTCACTTAAACCATGTGCCACAATAAAGTTAACGACTTATCAAGCCAATACCTCACCACATTTTCACAAAAATAGACAGTTTTCAAGTCATTTTCAATTTAGTCCTCCTCAAGGACTTGCACAAATTCATCTTTTTAGTCATCACATGCCACCATAATGCAAATACACAAACATGAACATCATGCCAAATTATAGAAATCATTTATTCATTGTTTCCAATCACAATACACATCCATATGCATATGAGTCATAACACAACATACAGGCAACGTAAACCTCGCTAGTATTACACCAGATCTGCCTCACTGATTGTAAAAGGATAATAATCCTGTATAATGGTCAAGGCAGGGAGTTGCACTTCAACGTTTTTGCACAACTGACTACAACGTATTACCTCTCCGTTCCTAATCTGCACTCCGTACATGGGAACTTGTTACACCTGTAGATTCAGATCAGTCACCAAGGATTCAGCTATGAAGTTTTGGGTAGACCCACTATCCACCAACAGAAAGACCTCAAGGCCTTGTATAATGCCTTGCAACTCCATGTTTGTGCCGCTGGTCTTGCCCAGCGTGGAAGGAGATTTCAGCAAGGTCTATGGGCTACTCCTTTTCTGTCAGGTTCTCTTCCATCTCCATCGCCTTTGGTGAGCTCGAGCATCGCGAGGGATGAGTTCTTACATCGGTGGCTTGGAGAGAACTTCTCGCCGCACAGGTAACACAGGCCTTTGTCTCAACAGACCCGTCGATTAGCATCGTATGATCAATTTGGTGCATTAGGTGCAACGTTCAATGTTGACGAGGACGTTGGGATGATGGCAAGAGTGAGAGACGTGGTTCCAGATGGGCTTGGCTTATTGTCTCAGGTCACCCGCTGCTTATTGGGCTCCCACTCCCAACAAGCACTCTTGGTTTCATGTTAGACTCATATTCTATACCCAAACTCATGGCTTTATAAACGCTCCTTGGTTTGTGAATACAAACGTCAGCCTTCAACTCATCTTTGAGGCCGTTTAGAAAAACACTGAGGAGGCTATGTTTTGGCCAGTTCTTGACACACAAGGATCTCTTAGCAAATTCATGCTAATATAAGACACACTATCCCCTTCAACTCATCTTTGAGGCCGTTTAGAAAAACACTGAGGAGGCTATGTTTTGGCCAGTTCTTGACACACAAGGATCTCTTAGCAAACTCATGCTAATATAAGACACACTATCTGTTTGACGTAGGCTGCATAAGTGCTCATCTGGGTTCTGAAATTCAGCCAGCCCATAATTCTCTTGTAAGCTTTGACCAGTTCTTCACAGTAGAGTATAGTGCGCTCCATGTTAATCCAAGCGAACAGATCCAGTGCATCCCTTCGAGATACATTGCTACAACATCTACTTTTAATTTGTTTGGCATCTGATAGTAGCAGAAGTATTTCTTTGCTTTCAAAATCCATCCTCTGGGATCACTGTCTTCGAATTTGGGGAACTCAACCTTAGTATACGGTAGTCGGGAGTGACTCTTCGACCACCAAGGGCTGTCAAATTCCTCCTCCTTCTCATCTTGCCAATGAGTTTTGCCTCGTGTGTGGTCCATACGCACATTGGTGGCTTTACTTCTGTCCTTACTTCCCCTGTGAGATCCCCTTAGTTTGTGCCCATTGGATTGAGCCTTCAGTGCAGACACTTTTGCTGCCAACAGATCAACGCATTTGAACACAAACAATACCAATACATAGTCCATGTGGAAGGGACAAGGCTTCAAATAATTTAATATAATTTTGAATTCCAAGCTGAGAAAAACAGTACATCCTTCTGGTATTTATATTTACTCTTGGTTGTTTCTCTTCTACTCTCATAAATGTGGGAAGTATATGTTATTATTAAATTTGAATTTGTGATTAATTATGGGAATGAATTATAAATCATGGGAAGGTCACATGTACGGTTGAATTGAGTGAGAGGATTATGAACCAAGTCATGTCTTGCAAATTTATTTGTTTGTTTCCTTGGAAATGGAATTGTTTCAATTGAATGCTTGTCTTGAAAATTGTTGAATATGAAGATGGTTGTGATGTGAAACCTTTTTTTATCATTGAATTGTTAATGGGATGTGGACTCCTTAGTCCGGGAACGTCCAGATTATTCCATGATTATGATGATAATGAATAAGTTACCACCCAGTGTATTTTTTCAAGCGTGGCTAATGTTAACATGATGAATGAGATAGCTTGCAATGACACTTGTGATTGTATGTGCTTGTGATATGATCATGAAATGAGGAAGGCTGTGTGTTTGAGTCCCATAGGTGGAGTTGATAAGGGAGGATACATACACAAATTGAACCGGTGGTCATCGAAATGCTTATGATCTCAAAGAGGAGGTTAGGCTATGGTTTCGAGCCCCATAGTTGAAATAGATAAGGGTGAACATGGGACCGGATAAATATCCCAGTTTGATGTAATGTGTAACTCATGCTAGTAGTAATGTTATTGTACACTACAAGTTTGTGATTGCATGCTTGTTATTGTATAAAGTAGCTTATTTCTTTCAGAGTATTATCATACTCACCCCTTTCATCTCCCTTTCAAATCAACCAGAAGTTGAAGAAGCTTACCCTACAGGGTAGCACTCCAGAGTTGGTATCCCTTTGCTCGGGCTATTGTTTTGATTTTTGTCATATCTACCTCTTTTAAAATTCTAGTAATAGCTCTGTAATTGAGTAGGTGAAATCTATGGAGGTTGTCAATAGCTGTATGACTGTTAATAGTGTGCAAACCAGTGTATGTATTTTGAAATTTTATTTGAAACATTCTTGCTTGACTTTGATGATGAGAATGAAATCAATAGATCAACACTTGTATGTAATGAATAATTTGATATAATGAGATGTATACACCTGAATTTGTAATGGTTGCATTTGTATATGATGTGAATATGTTAATGTTGTTGCATGTTTGTGCGATAAGATAAGATAGTTTAGGCTTAAGCTTACAATGGTGAGGCAAGGCTCACCTACTGTATCAGACACATGTCTGATTTTAGGGCGTGACATCTGGTTCTAAGCATCAAATGTCCAGCCTCTCTAAACATTTTCCAAGCAAATTGGAACAAGATGTTCCTCATTTTCAACCAAAATGGGCGAAGGTACTGATAACAGGGAATTCTCGAGCCAGAACAAATTGAGGCAACGCTACAGAAGTTGGCCAAACAAAGCGAATCAAGTACATCTCATGTTACTACAATAGCTATTCAAAATATGGTTCATGATTTCATTATTGTGTTTGTTGAACCTACAACTTTACCTCTTCGAAATCATACTCATGCTAGAAAACTGCATATTCCTGAACCAAAACAATTTCTATACCACATTGAGAAAACGTGTAAGAAACTTGCATATGCAATTGAACTGATGAAAGGCTAAAATTTGAAATACACTTGGCTGTAATTTTTTACCATGACCCACTACAATCAAATTCCCCTCTATATTTCTAAGGTTTTTGCTTTAACTAGACCTTGCAGTAAAGAACCAGGTGTAAAACTAAATGTGCAATAAAGAGTACCTGTGGCTTTAATATGTCATTGTGAACAGACAATTGAGTATATTTCAAAACCTGGAGGCAATCAAACTAAATGTAACTCCAACTTCAAAGCCGGTCACACCTTCATAGTTGGCTAATTCCCCCATTATAGACATCATTTCTCGCCTCTCCTAAATTGACCAAACACCATAACAATCTTAGAGTTACTTCTCAGGGGATGATGAGTTCAAATTCAAAAAAGAGAAGGATCCATTGACATCAATGATTGCTGCAGTGAAGACACAAAATTGTCAAAATATACATTTTTGATAAAGCTCTTGATTTGACTAACATTCACTTGCTATTTGTTCTTTGTCTGTGATTTTTTGGGGGTTAGTAAGATGGAGCTAGTTGGCTTCTGTGCTTGCTGTCCAAAAACATTCCTCAATGGTCCAAATTCCGATTCATCATCATCACTGTCAACTTCATCTGGTGTATGCCTATTTTGATGTCCTCTGCGCTGCAAAAGAAAGACATTAAAATAGTAGCTAACTAAATCTTCCCTAGTCTTCTTCGGAAATGATCTAAATATATGATCCCAATAATATCTCTCAAGTGATGGAGGGTTTGATCGCACCACGTCCTTGAACTTCTTCTCTTCTTCCACTGTCCACGACAGCCCAACTTCTTCACCTACCTTATCTAAATTCCACTGATTAAAAGCCACACCCAATTCCAGTTTAAGCTTAGACCTCTTCTCAGCAACATGAAATCTAACACACTCAACAGAACCCGGTACTTGGCAACCACATAAGTCTTGTCTTCCCTTGCCCATGGGGTCCCTCTCGATGAGAAGTCTCTGATTCAC
The DNA here is from genome assembly GCA_037074585.1 of Biancaea sappan. NCBI lineage: Eukaryota > Viridiplantae > Streptophyta > Magnoliopsida > Fabales > Fabaceae > Biancaea > Biancaea sappan. The sequence goes on along the minus strand of CM073499.1, from coordinate 25,697,526 downwards.
CTTCTTTGAAGGCCATATGAGGGACCCCAACCACTTCGGATCACTTTCAGAAGTTTTGCCAGTCCACTCTGGTACTTCAGCTTGATGATTTGGCCCTAGAGGGATGGGCACTGTGCTACATTTGTCAAGACCCGATGGTGCAGTAGAGGAATCAAGCGATTTTTTCTCAGCAGAATCTTCAGTGTGAGAACTTGAAGTTCTCTCCAAATTTCCCTGGGTTTCTAAGGTTGAATCGGAAGAGACTCTTACAGTAGATGCAGATTTTCCAAATAAAAGCTTCTTGTCACTCTTCAACCTCTCTCTAAAATTGTAAGTTGTCCCAAGTTGATCATCATACATGCATGGATGCATCTTCTGATTCTGTAAAGTTGACAGATGATTTTGATTTAAATACAAATTCAAAAGGATGTTAGCAATTTTAGGTTTGACCAAATATATATAAATGGCAGAATCTAGAAAAGTACATTCAAGGTATAGTCTATACTGTCAGGGACGCAAGCAATTAAATCTACACACAACTTACCTATAGATGGTAACTACATATTTATTAATTAATGTCATGTTAACTCTTTCAATTAAATTTTTACTCGCATCTATTTATCTGGCAGTTTGGCGAATTCTTCCATTAACATACCACAATATTATGAGAAGTCTAGCACATTCCTGCCATTATAATCACTTATTAATATATCAGCGTTCCTACTGTAGAACAAAGGACTTGGAAGAACATACAAGATATAGTATGATGATCAAATTTCCAGGATTTTTATTCATAGAAGCAAGAGATGTGCAGCTTCATTCCAATGGTATGGCTTCCAGTAATAATAAAAACTACTATCGCATGCTACTGCTACATATCACTTGCTAAGAAAGTAAAACATTATTTTGATCACAGGTCATCTTATTTGATCTGAGCGACTCTTTTGCAAACTGTATCTTTTGTGTTAAGCCCTCGACAGCCAACGTAAAACTGTGTCGAATTTCTCATGGCCCTGTGAAAAAAGGTCGAGGAAGACCAAAAAAGACACTTAGAGAAATTATTGAACGGGACCTTCTACTAAATGAAATATCTAAAGAGTTGGTCATTGATAGAGTTCAATGGCTTCGTGCAATCCATGTAGCCGACCCCACTTAGTGGGATAAGGCTATGTTGTTGTTGTTGTTGTTGTAACTACACTATCATACAAGTTACAGTGAGTCACAGTATGACAGCCTGACAATAGTATTCTTGAGCCTTCACTTAACAACTTAAGCTTTTGAGTTCAATTTGACCTTGACTATATATAGAGATAGCATATCAAGCGAGAAGTCAGAGGGGGAAAATATTCAGCATCACATCACAAACCAATGGTCCAAATTGATGCAAAAACCATAAATGCATAATAATATTTTTCTTAATTTATGCATAAATGCTTTCTGCATTGACCAAGACCATTGAAGTTATCTAACAGTGAAAATCTGAGACTGCCAATAAGGGTGCCTATTCGACTTGATCATGGGCTAAGCTCGTTAAAAAAAGGGCCAGATTTGCATATATTAACACATGAAATATGCCCAAGCCCAAGCCCATTTTTAATTTGGGCTCATATTCTTGCATGTTAACTTCAAAATAAAAATCATATTTTATAAGGGTCCTTTAATCACAATGTTATACCATTGAAAAAAAATCATTTTTGACAGGTATGATAGAACCATAAAAGATAATTGAAAGTGAGTTTTCTCATTCAATTAAAATAAAATAAAGTACATAGCAACTTAAATTATAACAATTCTACAAATACATCACAATTTTCCGGATATAACATAACTCACAAATTCATCAATAATACATATTGGAATGGTACTACATATTATATAGCATGAATATAAGATAAGCAATTGAGTATCAAGCCAAATATCTAAATTATATATTAAATATAAATTAAGAGTAGAAGATATATATTATATAAAAGATACATTTTAATATTATGTATATACATTAAAAAAAATATAGTTTGGGATGTGCTGGGCTTGAAAAAAGCTTGAGTTGATACAGGTTGATTTAGGCTTTTTTAATCCAGGCTCAAATTTTTGGGCTGAGCGAGCTTTTTGGTCCATGATTAGATCTAGCACAAATTGCACACTTGAGACTTGGCAAGGGCCCAACCTAGAGGATTACCTCCAACGACCCCTAGTTCTTAAAGGAGGCTGATCAACTAGCTCAGGGACACAAGGATATCTCCCCAAAGATGGTTGACATCCAAGTGAGAATACTAGTCAAACGGCGGAAATCAGAATTGAACCACTTACATATGGAAATGCAAAGGCTTAGTTTGGATCTTTTCAACAAGTTGAACCAACTTGCTTCGGCATGGTATAGCATATGAAAACTAATTAATGTGACTAGTATTCATATGAGAAGCGAGTTCCAAAGATCACCTATTACACTTGGAGGAAGCAAATACAAATTCTATAAAATAGTGACAAAGTAATCAATATAGTTATCTTTTTTTTTCCTGAAAAAAGCCAACTCTTTAATTTATAATTTGCTCATATAAACTCCATGTCATACCTTCTAGCAGTTACTTGTTATTGTTTAGTTTACTCTCACAACTCTATAACTTAACCATCAGCACCTTACACTGACATTTGTGCACTTGGCCCTTCTGTCAGGAAATCACTCCAAAAAATCTATCTGAGCCCTTCCATGTGGGATTATATCATGCCACGTCATTTCTAAACAGCCAATGTGGTATCTAGGCCCTGCCCAAGAAATAGACCCCGTTTTCCTCTCTATGTCATGCACAAAAGCAAAAAAAAGCTTGAATCAGTCTGGACTAGTGAAGAATCAAATATTCAGTCCAGCTAATGGAACGGCCAGGCTGCGCAGATCTATAAGCCTAGAGGGACAGTAGTCACGTTTAAAAAGTTGAGGGAACGAATTGCACAAACACTTAAATTGAAGAGGGGGATTTTTTTTTTTTTGGGGGGGCGGGGGTGGAAGGCTTTGTGAATTTTAGCCTAGAATATAAGACAAATGCCATTTGTGCTCTGCTTTAGAAGTGCATACCCAAAAATAAAAAAAAATTAGGTTTTGAATATGACACATATGGCAAGATATTTTATATAGGCAGACACACACACACACAAATGGATCATATTGTGTATTTTCTTTTTCCTGTTTTTGAAATTTGACATGTACTAATTTGTCCTTCGCATCATGCTTCACAGCTCTCAGCAAACCAAAACATTACATCAGATAGTCCAGAGGTGTCCAGAATTGGAAGAACAAAGTCATTACACTTTTAGGCGCACATACACATAAAAATAAGGAAATAATCATAAATGATTGTGCACCTGCACAGGTAAGTCAGCCAGATAAAAAGAATAATGAAAAACATGCACATGTATGGATATCCTTGAAAAAGGAAGCTTACAAATATAGAGCCAATAAACTTTAATTACAAAGTAGTAACACTTTACTGAATCAAAGGTTAAGGGATTTCATATTTTTTTTAAAATGAAAAAAGAATCAAATGATCAGAAACAGGCTTTGTTAATAATAATAGCATTTTTCAGATTACCTGCCAATTCAGTTGTTCACTGCTTGACTCAACATGTCTTTTAAAAAAAACTGCTTCCCGAAACAACAAAACCTGTTTCCAGATCTCCTCATTATTGTGAGACCTCCACTTTGATTTTTCAGGTATTGAACCAACGACAGGATCACAAGGATTCTTTGCAACGCCAGTCATCCAGCTTAGCATTCCCCACATAGACTGTCTCTTCCTCTTACGACCAAATTTCTCACTATCAACACCAGACGGATCCAATATCAAAACATCATCATCGTCATTGTCACATCTCTTGCCTCCATCTGATAATCCAGGCATTTTGTTTGGCTCATTGTTAGTAGATTCATTCATCTCAGGGTCTGGCATATTCAAATCAATAAATCCTCCATTCTGAAATTTTTTGGCCCCTCCAGACTCTGCAGCCAAGCCCTTTCCTTCCCCAGAGTGTTTATCTTCAGTGATTAACTCAGAACGACGACATAATTCATCTCCCATCTCTTCATCAGTACAATCCGACAGCCCTTCAACTTCTGCACGCAACTCCATCAAATGCTTACCAAAATCAACTCTATTAAACTCCAGACTGCAGTCAGCGACCTTACTGTCAGCAACTTCTTTTAACCATATCTCCAAAGTACTCAAGTACTTAGTGTAAATCAGTCGCACAGATGAACCAATGCTTATACCCAACCCAGACTGTTCCCCCACCAGATCCCACAAACGGTTTTTGGAGACTGCATCATACCCACCTTTCTCCTTGACAACCATGAAGAGCTTATACAAATCCACTGATTTCCCATTACCAAGCATTGGGGGAACGGACGAATAGAATTTCAGGCGCAGTTCACTTTCAAGACCGAAAGAAAAAATCGATCGCAACGCCACCGAACCTTATTGGCCAAACATTCAACACTACAACTTAGTTCTCCTTCAACTTGGACCCACGCTCTTCAGAAACCGATTCGAAAGCAACCGAGAATCCGTCTGGTTAGAGCTTTCGCGAGGTTTTAGCGATACAACAAGCCCACCATCAAGCGTCGGCTATCCGTCCTGTGATGTATATCAAATTCAAACCCTAAAAGCAGATTAATCAGCCCTTTTTTTTTTTTGAATATCTAGACCATCGAAATACACACACATCATGTAAAATCACAGAAACATCGAAACTTAGACCGGTCATGCAAAAATTTCATACTAGGAAATGAGGAGAAATGGCACCGATTAAGAAACAGGGTTTCGCCCTGAAATGGGGTTTTGGCGGGAAAGATGGGATCTAGCTAGGGCTTTGGAAGCCCCTGCCCCATCTATGGAAAAAAATTTCGATGTCCCGCGCTTTCTCTATATCTTAATTGCAGGTAGTAATAGAGAAAGAGAAGGAGGGACGAGGGGCTAAAATTCAAGTTTTGAACAGATATAGACCCCCTTCTTCAAAATCTAAAATTTCATTGGAAAGAAAAGAAAGACGTACCAGTGGAGAAATTTTGGGTGGGGCTTCCTTGAATGACCCTATTGTGACCTTCCTTGACCTTGGCCCTTGCTATTCTCTCATCTTCCCATATTTCACCCCCAAAAATATTGTTTTCACTTTGAGGTGCAAAGAGGGGATTAGAAGAAGAGCTCCATTATATATTTTTTATTTTTTCAAAAAGGGGAAATTTTTTAGGGTTTGCTGATGAGAGAAAACGTTTAACATGGTACTTTGTAGATATAGTTAGCTTTGAAGATAAATAACCATGGTTAATATTTAACTTGATGGTTGAGTGAGGAGGGTTTTGGATTTGGTTTTGGGTGGATTGTATTTAGGCTTAAAAGAAGGGCTTTTTTATGTGGGAAAAGAGTCATGAGTTGCATACACATGGGTGCCCTAGAAAATGGATGGACATATATGATTCCAACTTTCAAGATTCATACCTCCTCATAATCAAATTGCAACCAATCCCAAATAGATTCCAAATTAATTAGAGGCATTCAACATAATCAACCATATTTTAGTTTTCCTTTTGAAATTTTAATTCTTGTCATTCAATTTCTTTACTTTCTCTTGTTTTGGTATCAATATAATTTCTTAACTTTTTAAATTTTTGTATTTTTTTTATAATTTTAATTTTTTAAATAAAATCACTGATTATGATTGTCTAAATTCAAATATCATATGTATGATTTTCTTCTTTTACATGCCACTAAAAAACTCAGATTAAATTACAATAACTTTTATTAAGATTTGATTAAATTAAACTTAATATTCTTTTTGTTTCAAAATTTCATTCATCTTCCTTGATATTTGATATATGTAGACAATAGTTAGAGAACCGAACCGAGTCGGTTGGTTTAATTGCAAAATTAGTAAACTGGTTAAGGAACCGGATCAGTTTGGACTAATAAATTAGTCAATGTTTGAACTGGTTCAACCTATCAAACCAGTCTCGAACTGATAAAACTGACCAGTTCAACTAATTCAATATTTTTTTGAATTTTTATTGAATATTATTATACATTTTGAAGAAATTTCTAAAAATTTAAGCTATTAGAAGAATATCTAAGATTTGTATAAATATATATTTGTAACATGCCTAAAATATTTTAATATTATATATTATATATTTTAATATCTTAACATATATATTAATTATATATTTTGATATTTTTAATATATTTTAAATATCACTGATTCAACTACGATTCGGTCAAGATTTGACTATTGACGTTTGAATTAAAATCTCAACTGATTCAATGATAGATCCGTTCTTCTGAACCTTGTATGTAGAAAAAGTTCTCCCCCCCCCCCCCCAATTTATTTCCCGCCAATGAAATTAACTTTTTACAAAATATGAAATTCTAAGTTTATTCTTAATATAATGTTAAGCTCTAACCATACGAGATTGTAATTTTATTTTTGTATTTAACATATACTATGTAAAAAGTTGAATGATAAAAAAAAAAAGGAGTTAAAGATTATTAGGGTGATAGAGTAAGCAAGCTAATGAGTCGAGATTGATTAGTATGGCTTACAAGCAATACAAACATGGAAGAGGATGGATCTCCCGTTGCAACTTGGATGCTTAAGTTGTTAATAAATAGAGTACAAAGAGAAAGTGAAAGCGTATAAAAGAATAAATATTACTTGTTGAGATAAAAGTATAAACTATTTATAATAAACTAGTAATACTTGAAAATTAAACGTTTATCATAATTTTGGGTATTATTTAATTAGTTAACCTACAAGTCAACTCACTTTAGTTGGGCATATTTGAACAAAGTTCTCTGTTTATAGGAGGGTGGGCCTTTGGCCATTAAGAGATGTCACATCTAGAACATTCCTTCGGCTAGGTAATGGGTTTATGCATGACATATTTGGGTTTAAACAAATGTAGGCTGCAAAGTTGGATTGGGGAGAATAATATATATATATATATATATATATAGGAAAAGACTTGTATACATTTTCTTATATTTTTATTATTAAGTTTTTCACTAAAAAAACATGTGCAAACAATTTTTTAAAAGGCTAATCATGTAAATTGTAAAAAATATAAAATTCTTTTTTAAATACTATACACTTATCATATTTTAATTAAAAAAATTAATAGTAAATATATAAATAATTATACTTAATTTTTTTCACTTTGCATATATGTATATATATAGCAATTTAAATAGTGTATCATTTTTTGGTTTTAATAAAGGTATCTTTCCGCTCAATAAAATGGAAGATTACTCCCTTTTAAACTTATTAAGTGCAAAGGATAAAGTCTTTCCAGGTCACAAATTATAAGAAGAAATAACTAAGCCAGTAAGTCTCCCATCCAGGCTTTAAGACTTGCAAGTGCTAGAGGGGCCAATTACAAAAGTAAGAGCAAAATGGATTGAACAAATCATGCCAGCTCGAGTCTGTTAAGTTTGTAAAAACATATTTTTAGTATTTTCAGATTTAGGTCTATTTTAAAAAATATTTTTATTAAACTTAATCAAATATATTTTTAAACTCAATTTTCTATTTTCAATAAAAATAAAAATAGAAAACATTCAAACCAAAAACACCATTAGTTACTCATGGAAGAATGGACATGGCTGGAGAAGACAAAATTACAATGACATTTCTTCTAACAGATTGCTATGACGTGGACAAAGCCCAACTCAGAAGAAAAGGGACGAAGGGACCAAAATTGCTTGAAGTTAGAGGCTCAAAACAATTGGAAACAAGAGGGTCAACTTTTCTGTTCTATTGTCATCTTTTATTTGTGCCTTTTCAATTATGGCAATTAATGTTAGATGCTTTCCAGAATTATTTACACTATTTTACGTAAATTAGACAATTTTATTTATTTCCCTTTTAGTTGCTCAAGCTTTTACTTTCATTTATAATTTTATAGAAGGAAACCCTAACTTTTTAAGGAGACTTGCACGCCACTTGTAATCAACTTTTGACACTTTAAGAATTTGTGTGAGGTTTTCCTCACTGCTATTCTTAAAACTCAAACCAAATAAGCAAATTTTCACTTGTTTTGTTCAGAATTTTAATTGAACAACTAATTGTTGTGTGAGGTTCACTTCATCCCTAAATTTTGACATCTTTAGGAATTAAATATTTGTCATTATTAGGATTCATTTAGTTTTGCCACTAGGACCAACTAATATTGGGTACCATAGCCTACAAGTTCCACAATCTTATTGGTTAATTTAATTCATGGATGGCAAAAAGAAAAAAAACAAAATTTAATTAAATGCATATACTCTTATGGAATGGTGGAATTGGTCTAATTGAAGCATCTGTTCCTCTCGACCTCTTAACTCATCTACGAGTACCAATGTTTTTGTACTATTTCATTGCTATAAAGGATCAGAATTAGAATTAATTGCTTATCCATGCTTTAAAGCTCAAATTCCATATATAATGAACTCTTCATCTTCCCATTTATGTAGTAATTGTTTGGTGGTTTTTTTATTTAATTATTAAGGTACTCTAAATTTAAATACAAATAATTAAGATTAGTTGTTTTGTTAATTTCTGCACACATTAAATACATGTCAATAAAAGATGCATTTAGAGTAGTTAATGTTTTCAAAATTTTCAATTTTTTTTATGAAATAAAGACCACCTTACCTTATCCATGCTTTCAGATCTACATTTCATATGGTCAACCCTCCATCTCCCCGGCCAATAAATAATATGAAACAAAGAATTATACTTATTTATACTTTCAATTTTTCAAATCCTATATACGATTAACCCTTTGCTTTATCATATATAAGTTGAACAGCCAAGGTGAACACATGTAAGCACGTTAAGCCTCTTTGCGTGTGGTTTAAGCTATTGACAAAGATTCCTTTCCCCTTTTTAGGGAACTAGGGATCATTTTAGCCTTTTTTTTTTTTCTTTTTGTGTTCACTTTTTGTTATTGGTATAATTTTATTTATTTAATTTTTTGGAGTGTTTTTTATTTACATGGATTCTATGATTATTTAAAATGATTGAAAATGTGCCTCTAAAAATTTTTCTTCTGGGTTGGCTTAGCACAGCCAACGAAGGTTGATGAATTAGACTAGGTCAAAATTTCTAGCCCATATATAGTACAAATTGGTCCAAAATTTTTTTTTGGAGTGTTGAATTGGCATAATTTCGTTTTGGGTAATTAAAAACAAGGTTGTTAAGATCGAGATTTTATTTAAAATTGATTAAGAACAAAATATATCGAATCAAAGATCGAAAGATTCTAACTTTAAAAAAATTTAATAATTAAAATATATCTAGTCATATATAAACCACAAATAAGCATAATTAAAATATCAATATATTATAATAAAGTAATTCTACCTCTAGCAGTTAATGCAATTGACTAGAATTGACACCTCACACAATCTCTTTATGCTAAGTTCTTTTGATTACACGTTGTCCAGTTATTTATCAATTGTGTCATGCTACATTTAAATTTGACCATATTCAATTTATTTTTTCCGTCCAAGCTAGGGTGCTATGGGGTTATGTACCTATAATAACTTTGAAAATTTGACAATATTTAATGCACTGGTTTTATAACCAATAAACTTCAGTTGCGATATGTTATGCACCTAAGAAGATTAAGAGACAATGTGTTATTAATTAGATATATCTTTCTTTTTAATTATGTTGTCTCGCTTCGTATTTTCAAGCTATATAAAACCCTTCTATGCATTCTGTGAAGTCCTAACGTCATCATTTTGCTACCTTTATTCATTGTGAGAGGAAGCTTGCAGCTTAGTCAGCGAAATATAAGAAGCTCTAAAGAACGCGAAGTTGGATTCAACGAAGAAAATTTGTTTGCTCTGTCAAATCCACATCATATACATGCTACATATAGCCAGTGGTGGATGATGGAGAAACTGAAGATATTCATTGTTGTTCACGAATCAATGGTCCCAGCTTGTAATACCCCAATAATTTGTATAAATATTTAAAATGTATTTTGAAGTTTAGTGAAAAATTTAATTACGTGAAAAATGTGCTTTTTGAATTAGTGAAGAAAATCTAGGAATAGAAATTTTAATTTTTAATTTAGGAAATTTTTACAAATTCTCAAGGACTTAAGTGAACAAATCTTATAAGCTAAGGTGGCTATGAGCGATTTTATCAAAAAAGAATTGGTGGGGCCCACACGTATAATTATTAGTTTCTCTTCTCCTTCTTCCTCCCGAAACTCCACTTCTTCTTCATCTATCATTTCCATCTCCTTCAATCATTTCTTTAAGTTTTTCCGGTGATCTGATATTTTCTAACCATACTTCCGATTCTTAGGAGTTCTAGAGGCAAAGAGGTAAGTTTTATCTGCTCTATTTCTCTTTTTCTCCATTTTCGGACCTATGGAAGAAAATTAAGATTTTGAGTTTTAATGGATGAATTTAAGTGTGGATGTTAATCTAAAACATTCCTAGGTGGTTTATGATGTTATTAGAACAAGAAATTTGGAGAAAACTAGGAGAAATTCGTAGAATTTGGATATTTGAAAAAAGTTAGTGTTCTTGATGAAAATTTGAGATTTGAACTTGGATTGTTGGTAAAAATTGGGGGTTTTGGTATTAAAACACTCCTTAGACATTAAGGATGAAAACCCATAGAAGAAATCAAAAGAAATGTTGTTTTAGATGTGATTTTAGGATTTTTGGATGAAAAACACGAAGAACGTCACTGTTCATTCTGGAAATTTTCCAGAAAATACTGTTTATCGAGAAAAATTTTTTAGATTTTCTCGTTACCGTAGCATTGACTCGGTCAACATACTGTAACATTAACTCAGTCAACGTTACTGTAGCATTAACTTAGTCAACGACACTGTAGCTGCGTTGACCATTGACCGTTACTGTAGCATGTTAATAACTCTTTCATCCGGACTCCGTTTTGAGTGAAATTTATATCATTGAACAGCTGTTTGAGTCTAGTTTCCAATTGTATAAGTTTCATCTGGATATTCATTACCAGTTAGGAGTTATAATTTAAGAAGTGAGTGAAGGTCGGGAATAGTGGTAGGAAATTCCTCTATTTCGTAGCCTTAATGGTTTTTATCTGGTTACAATAGGAATGGTCAAGGCACAAGATGGGAGTGCCGAGAGCATGAAATCTAGGTGAGTGGGTTAATACTTGCTATGATTAAATATCTTTGTTATTGACTTTTTGCATCATAGTGAAAATATGTTGTATATCCAAATTTGAAGAGGATGATGTGGGATGATGAGGCATAAACAATTGTGGAACTTGCCTGGTGATGTATATAATTATATTTTCTTATTTTCTCATGAATGCAGGTTATATGATGGATTGTGAATGGCATGTGAACTGAGTTGAAATGTGTCATACTCTGATTGTTGAGTTCATTCATATACGGATAGTTGAAGTATGTTATTGTTGAATAATTGTTCTATATTATGGGTTATTATGTTGTATACATGCTATGTTGCTGGAACCATATTGATTATGTTGTGACTTGAATTGTAAATGATTGAGTTGTGTATGTAGCTCATGATTATGATTGAAAATGCTCTTAGATGTGATTGTGATTGTGTTTGACTAGAAAGGAAATGCATGGCAGTGCACCCCATGGAGAAATCTATGTGAAGCTATAAGGGTGGAGATATAAATGGAGCGATAAGGGTGGATGCGGCGGGGGCCGCGGGCAACGATCTAGAGGTATCCTGGACGACCCGATTGGTACGAAAAATGTGTTAAATTGATTTCACTGTTTGCTGTTGTGAATTATTTGAATTATGTTGAAATGTATTTGATTTACTTGGATATTGTTGTGAAGTATTATGAATTATATTATATTATATTATGATCGATTACGTATGATTGCTGCATGTTATCATTATGATGTATGATATTTTTTTTATTATCATAGTGTTGTGTTGTCTACTCACTGGGCACGTGGTTTGCTCATACCCCTCTTATTAACATTTTTTTCAGAGTTGACAGTTGAAGGTAAATATCTATACAAAGAGTTATGGATCCTTAGCCCATGATTACCTTTTCATTTGTTCAGGGTAAAGGTATAATGTTTAGGTCTTATTCTAAGTTGTATAAATCTAGAAAATCTCTTTAATCGGGTAGGTTCATTCAGTGATGTAATGTGAATAACTGTAGTGTGTATAGAGAACTCGGTTTAGCCGTATTTTCTTATCTTTTGTGAAAAGATGAATAATTCTCTTATTTTAATTCTTAAATTATGTAATTTAGATTAATTGTATTTAAAAGAATGGTATGATGCTTAAGAGAAAGATAGGCTTACGGAGGTGAAATGAAATTCACTTTTCGTGCTGGTCACGTACTTAGATTTTGGGACGTGACACAGCTCCTCTAAGTTACACATTCTTTTTGCATTATGTAATTTGAAACTAATTTATTTGTCCTTGGTACCAATTATGTGTTTTTATGATTGACTTTAATATTTCACACCCTATGATTTGCAAGTCTCTTCAAATTCAAATTACTAGTATTTCTTTCATATATATTTTAGTGTTTCTAGAGATAAGAAATTTATGTTCTTTGATGAAATTGTTTACTTCTTTTCTGGATATTTTAATGTTTTTAGAGAAAATGTTATATTGAGTAAAACAAGGTTGTGGGGAGAAAGCTCTATCTAGTGCTGCAAATGAAGGTTGAAAGCAAGACCAAGGAAAAATGTACGGATATTCAAATTGCATGCTCTTGCAGGTCAAGCATGGAGGAATTTTTCGTGTATGCTTGGAAGCTAAACAATTGTTTAGAGTAAAGATTATACATAATGATAATGATAAGTTTTTTAAAATAATTCAAACATAAAATATTAAGTTATTTAAAAATTATTTCCTTTATCTTTTTCTTTTTTAGTTGCTAATATAAACATATATTACTCCAAAAAATTTTGATAACCAAATTTTAAAAATATTTATTTTTAAGTATTCATGGTCAAGTTCTTTTAAATAAAATATAATAGTGAGCAAAATAATTCAATCATAAAATTTTAAATTAAAAAGAATATTTCTAATATCATCATGGATGTAGAGAATATAACAATAAGTTATACCTAACTTTTGTTCAATATACAATAGTGGATGCCAAATCAAGTATGGACCCCAAACACATAATTTTTTATCAAACACTAATATAAACATATATTGCCCTAAAAATTTTCTAATAACCAAATTTGAAAAAATATTTTAAATTATTTATAGTCAAGTTCTTTTAAATAATATCTAAAATAATTCAATCATAAAATATTAAGTTATTTAAAAAATTATTTCCTTTATTATTAGAGAATCAATCAATATATCAATATATCAATCAATATACTATTATAAAGCATTGCCACCTCTCACATTAAATGCACTTGAGTTGGCATGACATGTCATCCATCTTTTCTATGCTGGCTTCTCTTAACTACACAGTGTCCTATTATTTATTCAATTTGTTCTGCACTATCCATGTTGACTTGATATAATCCTCCTTATTTATTTAACTATTAGTTCCCATATTAAAAATATAAAATAATGATGCACCGTTTAGTTGGTCAGTAAAATTTGTTTTTGATACTATCCTTTTTGAGAAGCCCAAGGGACAAACACTCAAGTCTACTATTTTAAGTTATGTAGCTATTTTCATGGACTCTTTTACAAGCTTATCATTGAGTCTATTTTATATTTTCGTGGACTCTCTTACAAATAAATTATATGATAATAGTTTATCTAATTTAACCAAAAAAAATAATAGATTTGGTCTAATTTCCAATAAATAGAATTAATAAAAAATTTTGATTATACTAAAAAAATTAGATTAAATAAATAAAATTATCACATTTATTCATTTTTTTATTATTTTATACAATGTGGCTTTATGATAATATTTATTGAAACATTTATTATTGTTTGTTACAAAAGATGAAAAGTTGGCTTGAAAAATATCATACCATATCATTTATGAATTCCTTTATTATTTCCTTTAATGTGGGTATATGTTTCCCAAAAAAATGATACAGGACATGGTGTAATAATTTATTTATAAAAATAATATTGAATGAGTTAATTAAATAATATGAAATAGACAAGGGTAATTTTTTTACGAATACTTGAAATTTGGGTTTAAAAAAGTTGTAATATACTATTTATTTATTCTTTCAATTAATATGGGTTTACATTTTTCAATATGTTTCTCATTATTATGTGTGCTGCTTCATGTATTTTGAGTACTTGAAGAGTTTGATCTAAACTTGGTGATCTCTATGATGATACATTTGTTACAGTTATTTTTTCCTACATTTTTGCATGAGATACTAACGTACGCTGCACGTTTTTTTTACTACTTGATCAATGCATTTTATTACTGAGTTGCACATTTTGGAAGTAGATACAACCCCATTGCTAGGTATTGGAAGAGTCATATATGTTTTTTTATTACTAATTCTCTAATATTTTTTACTAATAAGTTGCACATTTTGTAAGGAGATACAATCTCATTGGATATTGAAAGAACCATAGACGATGGGTTATAAATGTTAATTGATTTCCTAACGTGTAATTAAAATAATTAATATATTAACACAAGATAATAAATTAATAAAATTTAGATAATTATATGTTAACCCAATTGTATTAATTTCTTCTTAAGAACAATTATTACAAAATATAAATAGCATTAAATTATTAAAGTATTCATATTCATTATAAATAACATTAAATTATTACTGAGTTGCACATTTGAAGTAGATGTAGTCTCACTGGGTATTGGAAGAGCCATAAACGTTTTCTATTACTACTTCATTAATATTTCTTATTAATGAGTTGCATGTTTTGTAAGAAGATATAGTCTCATTAGACATTGAAATAGTCATAAATGGTGGATTTTAATTGTTGATTTATTTTTCAACTTATAATTAAGATAATTAATATAAGATAGTAAAATAATAAAATTTAGATAATTATCACTTAACCTAATCATATTAATTTATTTCAAACAAATTACTTCAAATTATAAATTAAATTAAATTATTAAAGTATTTCTGTTAATTATAAATAGCATTAAATTACTACAAATTATAAATAGCATTAAATTATTAAAGCTTGTTCAATATTTTGCAATTGTTTTTGCCATGATTTCACCGTTATATTAAAGTATTCTTGTTAATTACTATTCATTATATATTTCATTGATGGAATTGAGTGAATTATTATAATTATTATTATAATTATAATTAGTATAATAATAATAATAACAATAATCATCATCATCATCTAAAATAATGTAAATAGATTTAGAGTATGGGACCATAAATATATACTTCTTTTCTCCACTATCTTCTCTTGCTTTAAAGTAATTGCGCAATAGGTTATGTTTCCATTTCTCATTAGCTTGGAGGTTGTGCAACTAAATTGATTTTTTTTTCAATTTTTTTTCATTTTTTTCATCACAAGTGCTCTATGAGAAAGATGATATTATCACATGTATTGATTGCTAATTGTTCTTTTTTTTTTTGTGTATCTTTTTGTTTTAGGGTTGTTTAGGATTTCACATTTGTCATTAGTGGAGGAGCCCTTCGACAATGGGAGTTATTTTCCAACGGAGATGATGTTCGACATTTTACATAGTAAAAATGCAAAGGACATTGTTCCAATGTTTCTAGTATGTAAGAAATGTTAAGACAACTTCATCTCTAAGGCATTTATTAAAAATCATCAGAATCAAGCTAACCACAAGGAGAGCAAAGTGATAATGTCTCAACTACCTACTGCTTATGGACAATTAACAACAAAGACCCATGTCTTTGACATTGAAAAAAAAAAGGATGTCTAAACTAAAACCACCTCTTTCAATGCCATCCGAGTTGTATGCTTGCATCATAGGGACATGCAATGGGTTAATACTAATATGAAGAGCTTTTCCCAAACCTAAGTACATCTTATGTATTTTTCAATCATGTGATCAGACAAGCCGCTGAAGTACTTGACTATATACACAATGTTTGTAACTAGTATATATATCTTTTATCTTTTATTTTAATTTTGCTTTTATTATTTTTTCAAAAGGTGTATAGTAATTGGTAAATACTTTTTTGTCCTCAGTGAATGCTCTGTATGCTTTTGGTTATAACTGGAACACTATTTCCTATGAGATACCATAATTCTTTTGATGATGGAGCTATTTGGTTCACAAAATATAGTACCATAAAGAAAGAATGGATCTGGCCTAGGTGGTGTGGTGTTTATCGAGATTTTACCTATGGTGATATTGTATGCCTTGATGGATTTTTTGTCTGGGTGGCTGAGGGTGAATATGAGAACTTATATCTTGTATTTGAGTTGATTGTATATATATGATGTCGTTGTTGGCGAGTTTTTTGATACCCCATTTCGTCTTATATCATATGTAAGGATTATAAAATTGTCAATTATAATGAAAAACTTGATATTTTCTTTTATGCTTCCAAATTAAAGAGTTTGTTCAAACTCTAACTTTGGACGTTCAATGTGGCTTCGAGAGATCAAATATCTTGGACTCATGTTTTCACGATTGAGGAGTTTCCATCTTTTTTAAGGCTGATTTCCATAATTGGTGACTACATCATTGTAACTTTTGGCTCTATAAATTAACTAGTGGATGTAGATGGAATTGAAAGCCAACGAGTATATTGTATGACATGAGAGTGAGAACGACGAAGTGGGTGAACCAATTTGCAGAACATGACTTTTATTGGTATGACAATATTGCTTCATTCGTACCAACATTTGCTAGGTGCCCATTAGTATGATTGAGTTAACCTTTTGAAATTATTCGTTAGAATATGTAATGTTTTGTTTGTCTCTTCAGATATCTAAGGATTGATTTTATGCAATTTGTAAGGTTTTACACTGAAAAATCTGTCCATCTATTATTTTATTTTGTTATTATATTAATTTATTTTATTCTATTTAGGTCATTTTATTATGTTCTGCTACATC
This sequence comes from Biancaea sappan, assembly GCA_037074585.1. Classification (NCBI taxonomy): domain Eukaryota; kingdom Viridiplantae; phylum Streptophyta; class Magnoliopsida; order Fabales; family Fabaceae; genus Biancaea; species Biancaea sappan. Next base: position 25,680,538 of record CM073499.1, on the reverse strand, counting down.
GCATTTTTAATTATAACTATTACATAATTCTTGTGTGTGCACCATTTTACTGTCTTGATGATGATAAATTGTGTTGAAATGCTCCATTTAATACCATGGAAAAACTCCCATAGTGTGATGCATTTTCTACTGAGGGTCAGTTGGGTTATAGACAAAGGGATTTAAGTGAAAGAATGAGAATTTATGTGTATGGGCCAAGACTTAAGTAATTCTTTTTTTTTTGGAAAACACCCCTTGCTAATGGTTGTTGGGAGACCATGTGTCACGTCCCAAAATCTGAGCACGTGACCGGCACGTAAAGTGAATTTCATTTCACCTCCGTAAGCCTATTTTTCTTTTAAGCATCATACCATTCTTTTTCACGCAACCAAACCGAGTTCTCTATACACACTACAATCATTCACATTACATCACTGAATGAACCTACCCGATTACAGAGATTTCTAGATTTATACAACTTAGAATAAAACTTAACTATTATACCTTTATCCTGAACAAATGAAAAGGTAATCATGGACTAAGGATCCATAATTCCTTGTACCGATATTTACCTTCAGCTGTCAACTCTGAAAAAAATGTTAATAAGAGGGGTATGAGCAAACCACATGCCCAGTGAGCAGACAACACAATACTATGACAAAAAAATATCATGCATCATAATGATAATATAATTCATAATACTTCACAACAATATCCAAGTAAATCAAATACATTTCAGCATAATTCAAATAATTCACAACAGCAAATAGTGAAATCAATTTCACACATTTTCCGTACCAACCGGGTCGTCCAGAATACCTCTGGATCGTTGCCCACGGCCCCCGCCACATCCACCCTTATCGCTCCATGTATATTCTCCACCCTTATAGCTTCATGTAGATTTCTCCATGAGGTGCACCACCATGCCTTTCCTTTCTAGTCAAACACAATCATAATCACATCTAAGAACATCCTCAATCATAATCATGAGCCACATACACAACTCAGTCATTTACAATTCAAGTCACAACATAATCAATATGGTTCCAGCAACATAGCATGTATACAACATAATAACTCATAATATAGAACAATTGTTCAACAATAACATACTTCAACTATCCGTATATGAATGAACCCAACAATCAGAGTATGACACATTTCAACTCAGTTCATATGTCATTCACAATCCATCATATTACCTCCATTCATGAGAAAATAAGAAAATATAATTATATACATCACCAGGCAAGTTTCACAATTGTTTATGCCTCATTGTCCCACATCATCTACTTCAAACTTGGATATACAACATATTTTCACTATGATGCAAAAAGTCAATAACAAAGATATTTAATCATAGCAAGTATTAACCCACTCACCTGGATTTCACGCTCTCGCTACTCCCACCTTGCACTTTGACCATTCCTATTGTAACCAGATAAAAACCATCAGGGTTACGAAATAGAGAAATTTCCTACCACTACTCTTGACCTTCATCCACTTCTCAAATCATAACTCCTAACTAGTAATGAATATCCAGATGAAACTTATACCATTAAAAACTAGACTCAAAGAGTTTTTCAACGATATTAAAAAAAAAAAAAAACTGATGCTACAGTAACGGTCAACGGTCAACGCAGCTACAGTAACGTTGATCGAGTCAACGCTACAGTAACGAGAAAATCTGGAAAAATTTTCTCGGTGAACAGTAATTTTTAGGAAAAATTTTCGATGTTCTTCGTGTTTTTCATCCAAAAATCCAAAAATCATATCTAAAACAACATTTCTTTTGATTTCTTCCATGGGTTTTCATCCTTAATGTCTAAGGAGTGTTTTAACACCAAAACCCCCAATTTCTACCAACAATCCAAGCTCAAATCTAAAATTTTCATCAAAAACACTAACTTTTTTCAAATATCCAAATTCTACGAATTTCTCCTTGTTTTCTCCAAATTTCTTGTTCTAATAACATCAAAAACTACCTAGGAATGTTTTAGATTAACATCCACACTTAAATTCATCCATTAAAATATTCTACAAAAATTTTACAAAATGATAACCAATGATTTGATCTTGTAATAAGAGGAGGAAGAAGAAGAACATCAACTTACCAATCCTCCTAACTTTCATGGCTTCCTTCCCCAAGCAAAAATTACATGAATGATTGATGAAGAAATTCCTTTGCAAGCATAATCGAGAGAGAGAGAAAGTGAGGAAGTATACGGGAGAAATGAGAGAAAGAAAAGAATAAGAGAGAAATGTATACGCGTGGGCCCCACCAATTTCTTTTTCGATAAAATCGCTCATAGCCACCCTAGCTTATAAGATTTGTTCACTTTAATCCCTCTCGATGTCTCAAATACCACTTTAACCTCGAATCCATCATCTTTTCGGTACTGGACTCATAATTCATTCTCATAAGCTTTATTCTTCCTCTCAGGTTCCTATTTGGTCATTTCTCAAAAGTAATCCATATTTTCTTTTCTTTTCACTTTAGTCCTTGAGAATTTGTAAAAATTTCCTAAATTAAAAATTAAAATTTCTATTCCCACATTTTCTTCACTAATTCAAAAAGCAAATTTTCCACGTAATTAAATTTTTCACTAAACTTCAAATTAGACTTTAAATATTCATATAAATTCTTGGGATATTACACCATGTTTGTCCCAAAGCCCATTTAAAATTCTCCCACTCCTTTTTCCTTATATGCCTCACGACACACACACATACACACACACACTTAGGCTAGAAAGAGGGCTCCTCACCTTGCTTCTTGAAGCTTGCACACCTCATGCCCAGCCCTTGTATTGGAGGAGTTTCTATAGTATGTTCTTACTCATTTCTTCTTCATCCTTGGCTTGTAGAAATAGGTAAGAAGGGTAGCTAATTTTATTTCTCCTTTAGGGCTTTCATTGGGTTGTGCCACATTTGAAATGTCAATCTTTAAATCAATGAAAGCTTGGGTTGAGTTTAAGTTCCACCTTTCCTCCTCTGTGATCTATTGCTTTTATTAATTAAATTGATTGGTTATGGTCTTAGGAATGCTTGGATTTTGAACATTTGAAATTATTTAAAAACTTAGAAGCCATTGTAGAAAGATAGTGATTGATTCTTGCAATCTTTGAATGTTTGGTGTTGAAAGGGGTTAAGTTGGCTACAAGAAGCATTCCCACCACCCCAAATCAACTCTTTTGAAGGACATGAAAGTTGGAACCCAAACCCATGACTTTTTTTTCCAAATTTTTAAAGTTTTAAACGTACATGGTTGAGGCTGCAGGCAGAGAGGGGGTGTTGGAGGGGCGCTTAGAGCCACCAGCCTTGGGTGCTAGCCAAAGCCTGGTGCTTGAGGGAATTTCTTGGCTAAAGTGTAGCCTTGATGTGTCCCACTTGATTTGTGCACTAAAATATTTGTTTGACTCTTGGTTTAAGCATGATATGAAATCCGTAACTTAGTATTAGGGAGTTCCTCTATCCAGTAATCACATTTCAACCTCTAGATGAGTAACTAACCCCATTCTCTTAATTCCTCAAGAAAAAAGAAAAATGAGTATCAAGAGGCAACTCATGATTAAAAATCCTATATGGAGGTAAAGTGCATAAGTCTCCTAAAGGCTTGTTGTGGCAACATAAGAGTAATGTTGATGTTTAAGAATTAAGGGTGTAAGTAGGAAATAAAGGCTATCATATTGAGTAATTCATGTGTAAGAATAATTTTCGTTATTTATGCACTTTGGTTACGTATATTAGTTTAGTATTGTATTATTGTTTGTACTCCTTATGATCCAGTAGGCTCGGTGGCACATGGTCCATGAAGCCTATAAGTTGGTAGAATATTGTTCCCACTCATTAGGCTTGGTGGCATATGGTCCATGAGGCTTATGAAACTCTATGGTGTGTTAGCCTTGGAAAATGCCATGAGACTCAGTGGCATGTGGTCCATAAAGCCTATGGAGATTGGTAGAACAACATTCTCACTCATGAGATCCAATGGCATGTGGTCCATAAGGTTTATAGAATTCCATGGCTAGTTTAAGCATTGATTAAGTTGTGATTTGAAAGACTTTTCCTTCTATTGTATTGGTTGATACTTTAATTATGTAAGTGTGTTAGTTATTCACTGAGATCATTATCTCACTCCTTCTTGTGTTGCCCTATTCAAATTTCGAGACTGTTGCAGAACCTCCGCTTGAGGAGTAGCGAAAGTACAAGCCAAACCCCCACTTTATTCCTTGGGCTAGTGATATATTTTGTTGTAAAGTTTTTTGGAAACCTATAGGTGCTTTGTAGCAACTTAAAACTCCTAGAGTGTATTTGGTAATCATGTATTGGGATCTGTAACTTGAATTATTCTTTTGGCCATGTTTCTTTGCATTCCCTAATCATGTGTTGTGAGAATGACTTGAAACATGAAGGATGTTATGAAATGCAAATATTTTATATTCTCCAAAAGACTTGATTATTGTTTTATTGTTTATCATTAAGCTAGCGGTCTAGGACCGTGCCGGTCTCACTCTAGAACTTCGGGGCGTGACATGCACATAGGCTTTGATATGTGCTCCAAGGTTGAACTTTCTAATTCAATTGAATTTATATTTATCTCTTAATCTAATAATTTGGTGCACAATACATTTATATCATTTGTGGGGGGTATAATTATTGTTATTCTCTCCTAAACAACAATATGTTGCTATTCCCAGAGTTCAAAGTAAAAGAGGTTTAAAGATATTAGCTCTTGATATGGAAGGGAAATGTTTAAATGTTACTACAAATATAGTGTACAAAGAAATTTTCAATCATATATAATATTTTTATTAATGACAAATGTTACATATATATTAAAAAATATTTACTTTTAAACAATGTTGAATTTATTTTTGATCATTATTGTAGCATCATGTGCATTGCATAGGTCCAAATACTAGTATTATATTAAAAATAATCAATTTATGTACAATTTCAATAAATAAGACTCAAAACATGACAATAGAAAAGACATTTTACAACAATAGTATTCTCTATTATACTTTAGGAAAGCATGGTGTGAACGTGGTAATGTAAAATGCTAATCTTGGCATCTAAATTTTGCTAATTGACATGAAAGAATTACATGGAAGGAAATTGAAGTGAGAATATCTAATATATGCACAAATGCATGCACTTACCTTGTTTCTTTTGTTGAAGGTGATAATTGTTGTTGATGAGTTGAGTCAATAGGACCTTATGTCTATATATATACATGTTTATACATATTTCTTTTTTTATGTGCTAGAAAAGCTTTGAGCTATGTTCCTAGATAATGCCTCTATGAGTGGGCCTCAAAATCTATTTATTGGTTAACTTTTGTTCTTGAATTGAATTCATGGTTGTAATTTTTCACATTGGGTTTTTGATGGATAAGTTATGATGAAATACATGAATTAAACGTGAAACTTCCCTACTTATTGAATATCATTTGCACACACATGGATTATTTGAGTGTTGAATTATACTGACTTTGATTTGATGTTCAGAATATAACTGCTGATTGTTGCATTGATATGGAAATGTCCCTATGTATGTCATGATTATAGTGTGTGAGTTTGTTATGTATATGAGGTGGAAGGCATGAGTTTGAGTCTCATGGGTTGAAGCATAGAGAAGACTATTGGGTATATGCATATACTATATGAAAAATTATAGAGGATAGGAAAGCCTATAAATCACAAGGTATAGGGAAGGATATAAATCGCGAAGCATAAGGGAGGATAAGGTGGGTGCTGACATTTCAATGAAGGGAATTTAAAGGATGATTGGATGCCGTCTTGAGATTGTTCATGACTTATTTCATGTTATTTGCTTTTCCCATGTGAAAAGTGGATTGCGTGGCTAGTTTCTTGCTTCATTGTATTTCTCCTAATCACAATTATACTTGATAATAATGTCATGTCTTTCCCCTGTATATTGATAATACTTGATCTTGAGTTTGTTGTGGTAAGTAAATAAAGTTGTTGTAAAGAAATCTTGATTTACAACCATCAATAATCTAATTTATTTGGTATGACTATCCTTCCTATGCTCTCTTTTGTTTAGAAGGATGTTTGGTGCCTTTTTCATATTCATATGTTTAAATGTATCAGAATGCTTAGCGATATTGATATAGATATATATTTGGTAACATGTTGAGCCATTATGTTTATTAAATAGATCCTTTTGAGATCTTTGTTGTTGCATTTAGATAGAAGTGTCATTTTGACCCGTGGCTCATTGGGCCAGCTCGAGACTATTTGTAAATAGATGGTTTTGGGTTTAGAAAATTATGTTTGTTTAGGTCGCAGGCTACTTCATTTATTTTTTTATTTTTTTACAAAAAAATATATTATTTAGTATAAATAAACTCACTTTATTACATCTTTATATTTTATAACATTATATTCAATAAATATAGTAAATTTTTATATGAAAACTTCTGTAATTTTTAAAAATAAATATAGAATTTTTAATTTAAATATAATATAGTTAATTTAAAAAGGAAATTATGAAAAATTAAAGTTATTGGTTATTTAAAAATATTAAATAAGTAATATTTTACATATATAAATTATATTTTAATAAAAATTATTGATTTTTTTCATTAAAAAATTTAAAATTATATTATTTAAAATAAAAATAAATAAAAAAAGTGGCCCTTAAACCATTCATGGCAGGCGATCTTGGTCTTCAACAAAAAGGCCCATGATCGGCCCACTAATCTTTGGCCTGTGACGAACCAATCCATTTGACCGTGCTACATTAATTAGAACATTTATACAGTACCACTTATAAGGTTGAAGTATGGGGAAGGATTAGAGATGGTAAGTTATTATGTTTGGGTGCGCACCACCCTAAAATCCCTTGTCCATTGTTATTTTAGTCTTAGTATATTAAGTTATTTGTGTGATAGAGTTTCTTCTACTCATTAAGTATATTACTCATTACAGATATAGTTCCATGTTAATGTCCTCCGTAGCATGGTAGCAGGCTAATGGCCATCAAATGATGTCCTTTTCTTTTCAAGGGTAATGTTCTGGGAGAGTTTCAAGTGAATTTTATTCTTAGTTGTTGCCCTTTAATCTAGTAGGGGGTTTCGAGACATGTTTATTTGATAATGATAGATCCGCTAACTTGTGGAATTTTTTTTAATGGTTTGATATGAATGACTTGTTTAATGAGTTTTCTTCTTATGAAAATACATATCTTGTGCCATATGTTGTATGCTTAAGTATATAATAAGTAGCTATTATTTGAAGTGCACGGCATGCATGGAGTTTGACTATAGGCTTATGAAGGTGGGGAATAACCTCATTCTTCATGCCAGACATGTGCCTAGGGGAGTGACATACACTCTATAGGTAATAATGGGATTTAAAAAAATAAAAAATAAAAATAGATACTATTCCAAAATGTGGGATTGGTAGTGAAAAAGGATTATAAGACAATCTACTATTATCAACAGAATTCAAATTGCATCCTCTAGGTACTAAGTTTTAACATACACTGAGAAAGAAGAATCTTTATTAAACTTAAAATAGTGCAGGAACCATTAACATATGCAAAAGGAAAGGATAAACTAGGTCTCTTAGAAGAGTTGAGAAATGTTTTACATCCCAAAAAATTTGTCAAAATTTAAAACCTTAAAAGTAGAAAAAAGGTCCAAAAAATCATTTATTTGGAAGTCAATTCAGTCAATTAAATTTTCTAATTTGTCAAGAAGATTCCTATAGTCGCTAACTTTTTGCCATTACATATTAAGGAACTCTATTCGAAGGTTGGAAGAATGAGAGGTGAAAAGTGTTGAAACATGGCCTTTTTTTAAAAAAAAAAGTAAAAGTATAGTTCATGTTTTTAACGTTTATACTGATTTTCATTGATGCCCCTGAAGTCTGTTTTTTATCAAATATGTCCTACATATTTTTAATTTTTGTCAAATATTGTCCTTTTTTTTAACACTATCAAATTAGTTAATGAAAAACACAGACTGAGTTGCCACGGGCGAAAATCATCTACCACGTGGTGAAAATCATCTGTCATGTCAGTTGCCACTTTTTCCAACAAAATTGGGATTTGATAACAGTGAAAATTATTTCTGAAATTCAAAATTCTTTTTCTTCCTAAACCCTCCCTAACTCATGGGATAACACTTTGATTTGCCTTATACCAAAGATTGATAATCCTTTCTTAGTTTCTCATTACAGGCCTTTAGGTTTATGTATGATGCATTATAAACTTCTAGCTAAAATGATCATAAATAGAATTAAACCCCTTCTCTCAAACCTCATCTCTGCCTTCCAAGGAGCTTACACTCCTGGAAGACACTCCTCTAATCTTTTGCTAATGGCTTAAGAAACTCTTCATTCCATGAAAGCTTCTAAGGCTAAAGAAGGTTGGTTTATAGCCAAGATTGATTATAAAGCAACCTTTTTTAGCCTTAAAAGGTAAGGACAATCTCATGGAATTTCATTGGAAAAATTCTTGACTTACTAAACCTTCCTGCAAACTTGAAAAACCTAATCAACTCTTGTCTTACAACTATAAAATATACCCCATTGTTTAATGGGAAAAAAACTAAATTCTTTCATATTATCCTATCAATGGAATACTTAAATTGTTTACTAAACAATAAAGTACAAAACTAAGATTGGTGTCCTTTCTCATTTAAAAATAAAGAGCCAAAAATTTCACACCTTTTCTTTGCAAATGGCATACTCTTCTCCGGAAAAGCTAACACTAAAAACTTCAATGCAATGAATGATGTCCTTACCACTTTTTGTGGGATTAGTAATATAGAAATAAACCTTAAAAAATAAAAACTGTTAGTAATGATATCGTTGAAATCTTTAAATCAAATTCTGATATAAAATACTCACATGATCTTGGAAAATACATTGGCTTCCCTCTTAAGCCAAATTACAAAATTTCAGACTTCAATTTCATTCTAGATAAAATTAACATAAAACTTTAAGGTTGGAAGTCAAATCTTCTCGCAAAAATTGGTAAGACTGAACTATTATCTTCAACTATTTCAAATCTCTCAAGCCACATCATGAAAGTTTTCGTACTTCCAAAAAGCATTCAATCTACCATAGATAGAAAGATGAGAAACGTCTTCTGGGTGCATAATCAGGAATCTAGGAAAATTCACAACATCAAGTGGGAAAATTTGCTCGCCTAAACAATTAGGTGGTTTAGGGCTCAGGAAACCAAATTTGCAAAATAAAGTGCTTATCCTTAATCTAACATGGAGACTCAGCAACGCCTTTTAACAACTTTGGGCTAGATTTCTTTTAAACAAATGAAGACCAAATCTCTCCATTAAGAAGCCTAACAACAACCTTACTTATAGAAGTTTGCAAAAAGTCTCTCATATCTATGATTCCAGCATTAGAATAGTGATAGGTGATGGTCAAAATACAAATTTTTGGTTAGATCCTTGGCTAGGTAAACAAATTAGAAATCTCATTCATGGTCCACTCCCACAAAAGGAAGAAAACCAAACTGTATACTCTATCATACAACAAAACATGCTCAACAACTTCTAGAACTTAAATAATCTACCTTTTGTACTCCCTAAAAGTTTACATCTACAGATTATGTTCCAACCTCTTCCATAAAACATTATCCCCCTAAAGATAAAAAAAAATTCGTAACTTAACTCATAATGGCATCTTTACTTCTAAATATGCTTACCTCCATATTCTAAACAATTTTTTTGGATCCTTTATTATTAATCAAGTGACAACCTCAAATAAAAACTGCTCATGGATTTGGGAATCTCCTTGTCATTTCACAGAAAAATATTTTCTTTGGCAATCAACTATTAAGGGTTTCTACAAAAATCCAACTCCAAAAAGCCTCTTGTACTAATGACGACTCCTGCTCAGTTTATCAGTCTTGTCTTGAAAGCCACCTTCATTGACTTAGGGATTGTGTTTCTCAAAACAAATTTGGTTTTCCTTGCAACCCCTCGAAACTACTAATTTCTTCAATCACCTATCAGCGCTGGCTACTGGCTAATGCCAAAAATAGCACCACTAGTCATTTAAATATCCCTTGGAGAATCATTTTCCTTTACTCAATTAGAGAACTATGGCTTTCTAGAAACAAGTTTGTTTTTCAATCCGTCCTTCCCTCCACTATCATTATTAGAAATCAAATTTTGTATAGAGTTACAGAATTTTGGTCTTCCACCCCACAAAAAAGTGTTCAAATAACCCCCTTAAACTCTATGTCAAACTCGGTCTATAACTCTCAAATTAATAGTTCTTCTTGGATTAAACCACAATCTTGATGGAAAAAATTAAATGTTGATGGTTCAGCAAAGAACAACCTTCTAGCAGCGGATGGAGTCATCAAAAATAAGAGAGGAGATTGGACGTTTGGATTCTCTTACTTCCTTAGGTTTGGTATTGTAACCTTGGCAGAGGCTTGGTCCTTACTTTTAGGACTAGAAATTGCATTCTCTCTTGGAATCAACATTGAAATTGAAACTGATAGTCAGGAAATTTTCAATCTTGTTCAACATACATCTTATGAATTTCACCCTTCGGCTATTTTAATTTCAAACTGCTCTCTTGGTTTGAAAACTACAAGCTTCTAAAAATATCAAGAGCAAAGAATACTTGTGCAGATCTTCTAGCAAAGAAAGCAAGAGAAAGGAGAACACCCATGAGATCCTTCACTACACCCCACCTTTTTGTTCAAAATGCCTTTGTTCAAGGACTTTGACACCCTCTTGCTGTCAAAGTAAGCTTCTCAAAATACCAAGAGCAAAGAATACTTGTGCAGATCTTCTAGCAAATAAAGCACAAGAAAGGAGAACACCCATGAGATCCTTCACCCCACCCCCACCCCCCTTTTTATTCAAAATGCATTTGTTCAATGACTTCGACACCCTCCTGCCGTCAACCTTTTCCTCTTTTTGGTCTGATGCTTATTTCAACTACATTTGTATTTTATTCTGCTACTATATAACCTTTATGCTTCTAGTTTTGGGAAGCAAACTGCTTGTCCTTGCTTTTAAGTTATAAAATTTCCTTTTACCAAAAAAAAAAAAACAAATAATCATGCTCACCTCTTTGTTCCAGTTGGTTTTATAGATAATATACAACAATATTATTGTTTGCAACACTTCCCCAAGATCATACCAGTCCAAATACCCTACATCAATGATAATATTGTAAAACTTACAGACATTCTAATAAAATTTACTTTGTTTATTTTTTTTTTAATAAACTATTGTTTATTTGCACTTGAGGAAGAATGCAATGGTTTTGCTTACTTGTACTCCTAAATCGAACTGGTAACAAAGAAGAAAGACTAGAGGAAGCCCAATGACGTAATAACGTACAGAATAGGTTAATGTAAGCTACTAAGCCACCAAAGCTTGCCAACCTCCTCCTACAGCAACACCTGTAACCACGAATGTAATAGGTTATAAATATGATTAAAGCAATCTTTTATGAATATAATTGCCTTTATTGTTTGTAATTCAAATTAATCTTGGATTTTCATGATCTTTTTTTCCTTTTTATTCCTATCTACAATACATTAAGATGTTGCTCTCACCAGACACAACTGGTTGAAAACCATTTAGAAGCATGGTTGCACCAAGAAGGGATGCTAAATAAGAAACTGCTCTTTGCATCTCTATGCTATCAGTGAAAATGACAGCAAAATAATCTTTTGAAACCAACGCAATGGCTGCACAAAAGATCCCAATGATGAGGGACTCGATGACTGTGACAATTACAGAAAACTTTGTGGCTGTGGGATGTCCTAATCCAAGTTCATTGGAAACCTTAACACTCATATTGAAAATAATTATGTGAGTCATATATATAAAGAATGAAGCTAATTAAATTATCAAAATAGTTAAATGAAGATAAAGAGAAATGAATAATTTGCCTTATAGCTGCATCAATCCCCTTAAAAAAGCATGCCTTCCCATCTATTCAAATTCATGCTGAAAAGAGGACAGATACAACACAATCATTATTGTTCCGAATCAATCAAGTTTATAGAGATGGACATGGTTGTGCCATAGGCTTGTGACTTTTCTAAAATTGTAAGGGATTTGAACAAAAAACTTTACGAATTTATATGAAAAGTAAATTCAAAATTTGGTTGACTCAATTTTTAGGCAATGGACAAAAATGACAAGATTAGATTAAAGAATGAGCTGGTATAAGCGCTGATGAACTTACCAAATTGAGAGAGAGCCAATAGCAATAACTGGGTCAGCAAGATGACAAGCGAGAACAATAATAGGTCATGAAATACCCAATGTCTAAACCAATCATAATTGCGGAAGCAAAAGAAAGTTTCACAAAAGAGCAAAGGTCCTTCAAGGCTAACCATGACAATCCCTTCCACCCTTCTTTACGCCAACCAACAACATAAACCAGTTGAACCAAAGCAATAGCCCAAGAAGATGTATTATAGGCAGCAGCAGCACCTGCTGTGCCCCACATTTAAACACCTCCGTGAAGAGGACGAGGTTTGCAATGTGCAATAATGAGGCTGCGAACCCGATCCAAGCTAGGACCTCTACCCTACTGTGAGCTTGCAAGAACTTTTGGGAAGGGAAATTGATGGCTAGAGAGATCATTTGAGGGATGGTTTTGAATGTGAATTCCCAGCTAGAGCTGCACTGTTAGGTTCTTGTCCCAGGGCTAGTAGGATTGGCTCTGCAAAAATGTAGAGTGGTAAGAGGCAGAAGAGCACCAAGTAGGATGATCCATGTTCCTTGATCTTTGCAGGTAGACTCCAAGCATATGCGCTTGTCCTGCACCAAATGCTTGCCCACACAATGTCTCTAGTGCACTTCCCATACCAAGCTACATGCAACAGTAAATTTGATGTTATTAGAATATCATTCAAAGATATAGTAGTTTAACGTAAAGTGTGCATGAAAAAGAACTCCAAGAAAAGCTTAGATAATTCAATACCACAATTTGCTAAATTTGACAAAATACTCTTTGCATAAATTAACTATTCAAAGCGCAATAGAAACTTGATAAAACATGCATGTAATAAAAATTAGTATATCTCACCGTCTAAAATACTATTTTTGGTGAATTATTTTTATGAACTCTTTACAATCAATTAGTACATAATATGTAACAGTTTGAAAGTTAAAAAAAAGGCTTTGTATTGAATACAACACAACATTTTAATGTTACGTACGTAAATACTAAAAATTTCTACTGCTAGTGTATTATCATCTTGCTGTTCAAGGCTTCATCTTTGAAAGCTTGAAAAAAAATATATATATCTCAAGTATAATACTTGTATACGATGATGTAAATATAGACGATGATGTAAATATAGGCGATGAAGATTTTGTTGTGTCACATAACTTGTATGTAATCATGCAAATATTAAAAAATAAGTAAAATTATAATTTTGATCCTTATATTAAAATTGTAAATTGGTCTCTATATTTTATTTTCATGTAAAATAGTCTCTATAATTTTTTCATTTATGTAAGTTAGTTTTATTGTCAGTATGGTTAATTTTGTTATTAGTTATACATAGTAGATGATGTGTAAATTTGAGAACATATCATTATGTCCAATCATTAATTTTTGCACAACTCCTCCATGTCAACAAAATTCTTATTTTGCCCTTAATTCCCAATGTAGACGCTAGGTCAGTTGGAAAATCAAGAACTAAGGGCAAAATAAGAATTTTGTTGATATGACAGCTGAGTTGGGCAAAAATCAATGACCAGATATGCTGACATGTTTACAAATATACTCATCAACTATCATATAGAACTATTTTAACAACAAAGTTAATCATATTGTCGGTAGTGACTAATTTACATAGATGAAGAAACTATATGAACTATTTTACATGAAAATAAAGTATAGGGACGAATTTATCATTTTGGTAACACTATAGGGACTAAAATTATAATTTAACCTAAAAAATAATTCAAATGACTAGAATCAGAGTTTATCACACTACAGAATAGGAGGAAGAATGAGAGAGATAATGTTTGAATCCTTGAAGAAACTATAGGACTTCTTTAATTTAAATACTTGCTTAGATTGTGGAAAAAGAGGGGAGAAAAGAAAAAAGATTTCTTTTTTGAGAAAATATGTGTTGAAATTTACTGGCACTAATAATTTAAGGTAGCCTTTAGAAAAAATTATCTACAACATGAGATTAATGAGTTATTTGACAGCTGAAATACCGTTGTTTACAGTTATATACCTATTTTTTCTAGTGCACATTAACGAGGTATTTACATGTGTTATTCTCTTAGTTACTTGACAGTTGATATATCGTTATTTATAGTTATGTCTAGTTTTAGAATTTCTTAAATACGCTCAGTTTAGAAAAAAAATTACAAAGGTATCATTTTTGTTCTTAAATTGGATGCAAGCTTCAATTTCATTCAAGATTTTTTTTTAGTTCGTGTATCAATTTTATCTCATGAATTGGTTTCATTTTTGTCGTTATCATCTAAGTTATTAAAGGAAAATTTGATGTGACCTTTTCCTTTGTAAAAATCAATGCTAACTTATTCCACTATATATATGTTAGTCATATTAGATGCTCTAGAAAATTACTATTTTACCCCCTCTTTCTTAAGCTTTTTTCGCCCTCTCTCTCTCTCTCTCTCTCTCTTTCTCTCTCTCTCTCTCTCTCTCTCTCTCTCTCTCTCTCTAGAGATTCTGAAAATCAAAATCAGTCCTCTCTCTTGTCACGAAACAAAATTAAGTAAAATCATTAAGCCAAAATGTAAATATATGATGTCAAAAAATAAAATGTAACATATGATTTTTATTTTTGGATAAAATATGCCAAAATGGAGGAATATCATTAGGGCTCACTCACAGATGGAGGGATTTTTTTTTTAACTAACCTTCTTATTATTAAAGACTTATACAAATTTTATTTTAAATTATAGGATGCATGGTTGATAAGTGTGTGTCACTACACACACACACACACATCATTTGGTAAGATCACAATCCACATGAGATATTATAAGCTAATACATTATCATAAAATCCGAGAGCTGAAAATATCTAAAAAACAGTTTTTTGAAAATTGGACTAAAAAAATGGGGAATCTCAGTCACATGACAAGTTCAGTTTAACCCAATAAAATGATCACAAAAAAAAAAATAAAAATCAGACAGTTCAATGTTTAAACCAATTTTAGATTTTTTTTAAATTTTTTCTAATTTTTTTATATATTTTTCTTTGGGTTGTCATGTTATGAAGCAAGTACGCTGTTTAAGAAACTGTGTCTAAAGCTGGAGGAATTTATGTGCTTAGGGCAAATTTCTGGCCCAACTTTCTTATATCTGGAAATGAGTTGCTTTTGTAATGCAACAACATTCTAATTTTCGTGTTGTTTATAATTGATTTATAAATATGTTACGTACGATACTGAATTATATTTTCTTTTTCTTTTTCTGAAATCATGTTTTCATGCTATCGATAATGATAATGAATATACAGGTGTATCGTTTAAAATGTTAAAAGTAGCAATACCAAGTTAATTAATATTGGGCATAAAGACGAATGCAAGTTAAATTGACTCTGATATAAAACAGATGCAATGATAAGCAGCAATGTTAATGAAGCTTTTGAACACCACAGGAATGGAAGATCACAAAGGTGCTTCAGCTTAAGTGTTTCAGCTTTTGCAATCACATTTTCCACATTGGAATTATAATATGCCTAATCAAATTTCTTGAAATCTTGCATTTGCTTTGCTAATGTGGTTTTTATTTGACTTCAGAGTTTAAGGTAGAGCTATGTTCATATCTTTTATTTTGTGTTCATGTGTATATTTTGTGAGATTTAATTCCACATTTTGCTTAGAAATATTCTTCCAACCAAAATTGTAGTCAGTACAGTCTGAGTATAATTATTAATGTATAAGTTATTATAAATTAATATTGTCAACTTTTTCAGTTGGATATTTAATTATTCTCAAGAGAAAAATATGTATTTATAGGTTACAATATTAAACAAGTTATAAATTACATTAAATTTTTTTTTTATATTTGACTATTGTTTATCCATCCTCTGTAACGCACACGTTACAGTGCTAGTTAACTCAGAATATTAATTACTTGGGATTTTTGTTCACTTGTCTTCTCAAATACATGCTTTCAAAATAACTTATCGGTTACAATATATTTTTAAACATATTTAATTAACACAAATCGTCTATTCCTTTCTTTTTTATAAAATTTTAATTTTAAAATAATTTCCAAATAAATAAAAATTTACAACAACTTTAGACATGTTTTAAATTTAAAAAAAAAAAAGAGAACAAGTATCTAGCTCTTGAAATCATTGTTACTAATTTATTTAGTTCTTAAAAGGTAAAACAGTTTTCATTCAAACAAGTGTTCATAAAATCGGACTGAACTAGTCGATTCAACTAGAAAATCAATGAACCAGTCATGAAACTGATTTAATTTGGACCAATGAACCGGTAAGTGTTTGAAGTTTAAACCAGTGAAAAAGAGTCGAACTAGTAAAACTGGACGGTTCAATTGGTTTAACTAGTTCTTTTTTTTTTGAATTTTTATTTTTTAAAATTTTTACTAAATATTATTTTGTATTTTTAAGAAATCTCTAAAAATTTAAACTATTAGGAGAATATCTAAGATTGGTATAAATATATATATATATATATATATATATATATATATATATGTAATATGTCTAAAATATTTTAATATTTTATATATATAATATATTTTAATAGGATTTTACTGTGAAAAGGTCGATTTCCCACACACACCAGTCAAAAAAAAAAATTTAGGTGTGGGCCCCCTAGAAAATTATGTGTGTGGGGAGGCAACTTATGGAGAGGTCAACCTCCTATAGCAAGATTTTATTTTAATATTTTAATATCTGTAATATATATATTAATTATATATTTTAATATTATTACATATTTTAAGTACTATTAATTTGATTGTGGTTTGATTACTGTCCAAACATTAACCGTTAAACTAGTATCTCGACCAATTTAATAATTGATCTAATTTTTTAAACTTTGATTCAAACATATTACTTTTAAAAAAGTCAGAAAAGCCGAAGAGGCCTATAAATAAATAAAGAATTAAAGATTACCCAAGGGCCAAACAGAGAAGGATTGAGATCCTCTTCAATACTCCAAAAACATTGGATTCTCAAATACTTTATTTTCCAATACCCAAAGGCTAACAAGGACTAAACCAAAAAAATTTAAAAATTTATAAGGGTTGATTTAAATTCAAAACAAAATATATTTTGGAACGAGAGATTGAAATGAAATTAAATATGATCTTAAACTAAGTAGAAGATAAAAAAAAATCTTAGATAGAGAGTTAGATGAATAAATTATTTATTGGATAGAGACGACTATTAAATCACGTAGATCTATCAACCTAAACGTGCAATGCTACTATACGATTTGGGTCATTTATGATTTCAACTAGATAATTCATATAAAAATATTTGAGAGTCTACAACTTTTGAATCATTGTCGTATTAGAGAGGATTCTAGCGTGCAAAGTTGTTGACAAAAAGAAGCCAGATCCTTTATTTGGATGTTGAAAGGGCGTCATAAAAGGCATCTTTTATTATATTTCATCAGGAAAGCGAAAGCAAATAAAAATAAATCTAAAAAGCTAATTTTTAATGGCAAAACATAAATGGAAGTAATGTGGATTTTTTAAAAAAAAAACACTCTTCAGATTTTAACAGTAAAAATAAAAACAGTGAATGCAACACAGGCCCGCAGAGATTAGACAGAGCCCACATGTAAAGTTGGTGAGTGGTGACAAAAGGAAGAGATGGTATTATTTATAAGTTGAAAGTGAGAAATAGTAAAGGCATCTTTGATTACATTTCATCAGAAAGTGGAAAGCAAATAAAGGTTGATGCGGTTCCAATCCTGCTAAAATCATGCTTCATCATTCCACTTATATACTACAAAATATAATCAAGTATCTATGGATTCCCCTTTATTCTCTCACTACCATGCCTCTAAATCTTATGAAACAGACTCCCACTTTTCTTTTATTTTGTATTTACAACTTGTGGAGGGATCAGCACCAAGAATTAGATGCAAAATCAGGATTCGCTTGAGCCTCCTACACCTTCTTTCAGTCCTCATATTCATTTAATTCAACAGTTGACATTTGTAGCATCATTTTTTACTTCTTTTTAATTTTTTAAATTATAAGATTAATTCTCATCTATCTTATCTGTCAAAGGTCAGCCCATCCAATAGTCGAAATCGCGCCCTAATTTTCACTTATAATATCACTCTTCAATTATTTAATTTCGGCCAACGGTTAAAATAACGGTATACAGTAAAATTGTAATAAATACTATATGTAATTTTATATTTTTATAAATTAAATTATATTTTTATTACAATTTTATTGTACAATTGCGCTGATCATTGAACGAGATTGAACAGTTGAAGAGTGATATTATAAGTGAAAATGCGGATGGACTAATCTTTGACCAATCTGACGGATGAGAATTAATGTTACAATTTAAAAATAAAAGGTCAAAAAGGTGTTGTGAATATCACCCGTTAGATTAAGCGAATCCGACCGCTGAGAGAAAGTGCAAAGGAACGAATCCTGATTCTGAGAGGCACAATTTCAAAAGAATTAGCCTCAAGCATCACATGTTAGTTTTAAATCTTTAGATGTATCATTCAATTTATCTATAAAGTTTGTTATATATTATTATCTATCAATTGACTATATATTATTTCTTATCTTTAATTAATAATTATGTATATATTAAATCGATGAATACTTTTATTTCTAAAAATTTGTTTTACTTATAAAATTTTAATTCACTGGTACAATTTTATAGATGAAATAGATTTATAACAACAAAATTATCTATTGATTAAATATTATATGTGATTATTTTTGTTAAAAATAAAAATATCATATACTGTTAATAATAACTTAACAAATCATAAAAAAGTTTGACAGCATAATTTTAACCACAACAGATGAACTTATTTAAATCAAACCTAAGCTGTAATTTTATCCATTTAATTTAAGAAATCCCATGAAGAAATGCTCATATATCTACATAAGCATTAACAATTTTCTCTAATGCACAGGGTTAGTGTTTCAGTTGATCAGAGAAAAATCAGAAAAACAGAAGCTGAAAATCCAATCTTGATCCAACTTCCAAAACCCAAAATTTTTCCAGCAAAATTCAATCACTATACATCATCTTCAACTACTCTTCTGTTTTCTTTTTCACAGACAGATTTCTAACTCGCAGGTCTATCTATACCTTAGCTTCATCATCGCACAACAACATTGAGGTTCACATTTGCAGGGGAAGAAACACCCCCTGTGAACGATTCTGAACCACCATTGCCGCCAGAGAAGCTGCCCCCGGTGCCGGAATCCACCTTGACCCCGCGAAAGGACTCGCCGGAGACCAATGCCTGAAGCAAATTAGGCGTTGGAGGGACACTCACTTCCACTAACCCCTCCAACATCTTCACTACCATCCCCATTGTAGGCCTACCTTCTTCATCATCCTGAATGCACCACACAGCCACCATAGCCACCCTCCTTGCCTCCTCCATGTCATATGCATTTCCAAGCCTCTTGTCAATTATTGCAGTCCAGTTCCCTTCAATTATCCTCTGTGCTGCCCATGGAGGAAAGAACCATTTCTCTTTCTCACCGACCTCGCCACTCTCTCGTCCACCAGGGGACGGCGGTGGGGCCTCCACGTTCCGGCGACCACCGATCAGTTCTAGCAATGTCATACCGTAGCTGTAAACATCAGCTTTTGTGGTGATTGCCACACCAGAAATCCACTCTGGAGCTACATACCCCCAAGTGCCTCTCATGGTTGCCAAAACCCTACTGAAGTCTCTCCCCATTAGCTTCGCTAAGCCGAAATCTGATACTTTGGCAGTGAAATCGCTGCCCAAGAGGATGTTCTCGGGTTTGATATCACAGTGAATGATGCAATCTCTGCACTCTTCGTGTAAATAAGCTATGCCTTTTGCTGTTCCAATAGCGATTCGGAACCGAACCTCCCAGCTCAAGCTAGGCCCTCCTCCTTCTTTGCGGAGGTAAGAGCTAAGAGCACCGTTTGGCATGAACTCGTAAACCAGAAGTCTGTGAGAATTTTCTGAGCAAAACCCTCTTAGTCTCACGAGATTGACGTGTTGGATATTCCCAATTGTGGAAACTTCTGCTCTGAACTCTTTCTCTCCACCACCTGGTCTCTCTAACCGTTTCACGGCAACGAGAGTAGAATCTGGTAATTCTCCTTGAAATACTGTGCCGAAACCGCCATGCCCGACCTTCTCTGAGAACCCTCGAGTCGCTACTTGAAGCTCTTTGTAGGAAAATAACCGTAGATTCTGAACAGGGATCAACCCATCTTCTTCCAATTTTTTCTTCTGTCTACGATTCAGTAAAATTAACAATGTCGCTATTATAAATCCCAGAAATGCAATTGAACCAATAATTATACCAGTTAAAATTTGACGACTGAGTTTCTTAACAGATTCTCCTCTTTGTACCCTAACAAACAAATCGTCCTGAAGAGAAGTATCAGAAGACGAATTTTGGAGATTCAGAATTGATCCGTAAAAGTTGTTGCAGGAACCAGACCTTTCGTTGAAAGATAAGCCAATGCAATCGCAAGAATTCAAACAACTAGCCTCGCAATCGCTACGTGACTTGGTTTGAAACGCCTGAGCATTGGCTCCGTCGAAGCTCATAACGCCCAGATCTTCGAACCCGTCGCTTTTATCGCAGATTTTATCACTTTTCCTACGGCACCCGCCAGAATAGTCGCCGGAAGCCCATTTACCGTTGTCGAACGGTTCGAAACCGGAGACGCAGTCGCAGGGCTTCGACGTTTGACCAGTGCAGACTCCGAAGCTCCCACAGAGACGATAAACCTTACACACATCCTCCGGCCGCGACCAGAACATGTTCCAGCTTCCGGTCTGAGACCACCACGTGTACTGTTTTATCTGCCCGATCGGTTCGACCCGGAACAGCGTGGGCTGTCTCAACCCGTTATCCAGAGGCTTCTCGGAGAACCCAAACGACGCCGTTGGAGTGAACGGGTCGTCGAAGTGGAAGTGATAGATGTATGGAATCGTCATCTCCGGCACGTTAAGGAACTGTTCGCCGGTCCAGTTTCCGGTGGTCCAATAAGATTTGGAGTCATTGAAAACAAGCTCGAACTCACCGTAGCCCGGTGGCCTCAGCCGCAGAGAATAGAATCCCGGAGACGGGTCCATGGGGCTCCGCCACGACACCAAGGATCGGTTCCGGGTCAGATTCATGCCTGGTAACCATGTGTCCGTCGGAAAATCGAAGCTCTGCCATGAAACAGAGCCGTCGCGAGTGAGCAGAACCAAGTTCCCGTTTTCCAGAAGCTTTATCTCCTCTGGTGTTGAAGTTTCAGTGTTCGTGCTTTGCCAGAGAACCGAATTCACTGAATCTTTCACGGCTAAAAGACCGGTTTCTGTGATCTCCAAGGTCGATTCGGCGAGATTCTTACTGGGTTTCTCGCGATTCGCGACCCAGACGTATTTTGGACTCGAAACCGATGCATACCAGATTCCCAAGTACCAGTTGGGTTCTTCGCCACTGATGTTGAAGAAACCAAGCTCGAATGCCTGATTCTTGCTGGAAATCCTCTCGTTTCCTCTTATTATTATCACAGGTTTCGATTCCAGCTTCCTCCCTCTGCTCAAAGCTATTCCTTCTGTAATGGGAGTGAAATTTGAGAAAATGGGTAGCGAAAAATTGGTGTTAGAAGAAGGAATGGCTTGGTTTGGTTGGAATTGTGAAAGGAAAACAGATAGAAAGAGGGAAGCGATGGATATTGTGACGAAGGAAGAGAGAGTTGTGAGGAGTGACATTCTTGCTGGGTTCTGCTTGTTTAGCAGGTTGTGAGAGAGGATTTTGGGGAAGGAGCAGAAGAAGGCATGGGTTTAGCTGGATGACTTCATTAGAGAAAAGAAGGACAACGAGAGAAGCAGAGAAAGAAAGAAGAGGATCTTCAGATATATCTCTGTACACTCTGAAGGCTGCGTTCACGGACATTACGATAAAAGGTCAATACCTTAAAGATCTCGGAAGTAACAGAATAAATGATATTTCACAATTACCCTTTAATCTCACTTTTCAATTTAAAACAAAAAAAGTACTTTTAAATTTTATTAACTTTTTTCTCTCAACGATTTTTATTCTCTTTTATGAACATTTTTTCAATTAATTTAATCGTATTCCCGATAAATTAAAACATTATAATTTTCATATAAGAAGACTTTTTCCTATGGGTTGGGTTAGTTGACATTAAAAAAAATTAGGTGATTTTTTATATTTATTTTATTAGGTTATTCAATTAAAATATGATAAATATATAATTTTTTAATTAAAATAAAATAAATGTTTAGTTTTTAAAAAATAATTATATGCTTTTATACAACTCAATATTACGTAGTTAATCTTCTCATGAACTTTTTTACATATGTTTTATTTTTTTATGAAGAATATAGTAAATATACAAAGAACTATAAGTATCGTCCCAAAAAAAATTAATAAGACACTTGAGAAGACATTTTCTCTTTATTTATTAATTTGTACAAAGAATATGTAAAAATTTCGACAAATATTCCCCTCTGCTTTCATTCTTTTTAATGAATATTTTAAGATTTTAAAAAATTATTTAATTTGCATTTATTTTAAAATATATAAAAAATTTAATTATACAAAAAAAATCTTATTTATAGAATTTTTAATAGAGCATATATAATGTAGATATCAGATATACTTTTTGGCTCCAAATTTTTTATAATTAAATTCAATTCGACATAGTATAAATTAAAATAGAGTAAATGTAAATAAACTTTAAAAATCTCAAAACAAATAAATAACTTATTCAAATTTATTCTCGCTCCTACAACCACATGCCTTCATGGTGATGATAGTGTGTTGATTGGTTCATCTGTCATCTCGTATCCACATATAATGGAAAATAGTCCATAAGTAGGAAGCAAAAGTTCTTCAGTAATAAAGATTTTGAAAACAAAAATCATAGCTATAATGATTAGGTAATAATGAAATAAAAGAGAAATATGTGTATGTTAGTATTTAATCAAATGTTTGTATTATTTAGATACCAACCACTGTAATTTTTTTTTTAATGTTTGGTTGAAGGTATTGATTGCAGAAGATACAGTATTTTTGTAGAGTGAAAAATGTTTATTATTTTAAAGATTTAATTAAATTATAATTAACATTATGTTTGTATTAAAAATATTATCTGGTTTTCCTAGCATCTAATATATATTATAAAAATCTCTAAATTTATT
This sequence comes from Biancaea sappan, assembly GCA_037074585.1. Classification (NCBI taxonomy): domain Eukaryota; kingdom Viridiplantae; phylum Streptophyta; class Magnoliopsida; order Fabales; family Fabaceae; genus Biancaea; species Biancaea sappan. Next base: position 25,657,174 of record CM073499.1, on the reverse strand, counting down.
TTTCTATCAATAGACTTTTTGTTGAATATGAGACTGTGGTTTTATTATTATTATGGCAATAAAGATAATTAAATTAATATTAAATATTGATATTGAATAATGATTTTGTTTTTCAATATTGCAATTAAGACAGTTACATAATGTTTTAAACTCACATATTGTTTGTAAATTAATTTTATAGATAAAAATAAATCAAAAGATAACTTTATAACATATATTAGAGGCAGGCAAATACTGAACGATATTTTAAAATATAAAAATATTAAATTTAATCTAATCAAATTTAGAGAATTTAATATCTTTTTATTTCATAATTTTGAGAGTGTGATGTTTTTTATGACAAAAAATCCAATAAGAGAAAATCCCAAAAAAACCAAAAAAAAAAAAAAGAAGAAGAAGAAGAAGAAGAAGAAATAGAACGGGTTTGTTACAATGTCTAAGGATATGGAAAGTGAAATATTATTGACGAAAAGGTTATCTGATACCTTGTAGTGATAATTGATAAAAGAGTATAAATAATCTATATAATAGAGTAAAATAATTTTATTTTAAGGTATTAATTATTAGTATATTATTAAATTAATTAAATTAAATTATGCATAATAGATTCCACTCTAGGGCATTAAATTTTTGCATGTCACTAAATTATATATAATAGAATAAATTTAAATGAATAAACTAAATACATAAATTAGGTAATTAATCACATCACATTAAATGAATTTAAAAAAATTATGATAAATTACTGTATAATTACTATATAATTGCTATAATTGCTATATAAATTATATATAATAGAATAAATTTAAATGAATAAATTAAGTAAATTAATAAATTTGGTAGATTAATTACATAACATTAAATGAATTTAAAATATAATTACTATAAATTGCTATATAATCGATAAATAAGTTAAACTTTAACAATTGAAATATGATATGTTGTTCTTTGTAAATTAGCATTTATTATATACAAATAATTAAATAATTAATTGCTATATAATCTACCTTTTTGCATCTCCTTAACAAAGATGGAACTCTAATGATAAGCACTACAAATGTAATTTATATAAAATATTCAAAAACTCCTATTAGATGCAAGTAAATTTCATTCCATTTTTTTCTTATTTATTAATACATTGATTTCAATTTATGTTATTACCTATAGAAGTGTTAAAACAGGACAAGGCTTGCTGGTTGACTCGTAAATGGATGATATTGAGCATCAAATTCTTTGTAATACTTCAGCAAAGTTGGTTATATTTTACAATGACTTCTGATTTTTGTATCTATATTTATTTTTTTGTCTTTCATTCATTATTATTATTATTTTCGTATGTGTATTTCTTTTTTTGAACTTTTGCTATGAATACGTGCAATTGCTTTCCTTAGTTATATTATATCTTGCAAATCTTGTTTTTATTCATGATCGACTTTATATTATCATTTCAAAAGTGAAAAGTATAAAAGGAATCAAAAATTCTAATACTTGACAAGCATGAGAATCTAGTAACAAGCACTGCTAATATAGTTTATAAAGAAGTATTCTAAAATTTATATTAGAGATCAATAACTTTTCTTTCAACTTTTTTTCATCATTTATCTATTTATCTAAATTAATTCATGTAATACTTTATTTTTTATTCTTCTTTTCAATATTTGACGTTATTCACATTCAATATTCAAGACATATATATCTAATGAATCATTTTATATATGTCTTAACATGGCTTGAATGTCTCATTATTTCTATACATGTATTCTTTTATATGTATCTTAATTACTCTTATTTATTTAATAATAAAAAATTGTGAGATTTGTGTTAACTCGTGCATCGCACGGGTCACAATACTCGTTAATTTTTTTTAAAAAATAATTTTAAGTTGTTCTACTTGGCATTGATGTCAAATTTAATTTAAGAAAAATATTTTTAATTAATAATAAAAAATTGTGACATTTGTATTAATTCGTACATCGCACAGGTCACAACATTAGTTAATTTTAAAAAAATTGTGGCATTGATGTCAAATTTAATTGAATAAAAAATATTTTTATTTAATAATAAAAAATTGTGATATTTGTATTAACTCGTACATCACAAGGATCAGAATACTAGTTAATTTTTTTAAAAGACTTTTAAGGTGTTCTACTTGGCATTGATGTCAAATTTAATTTAAGACACACATTTGATCTAATAAATATTTAAAATAAAATGTTATAAAAAATAGTTAAAATAAAATGATTTGTAATACCCTGAGGAATCATAAAAAAAAATTTAAATTAAGGTGAGAGAAATGGAATGATTGGAATGAGGGACCACCACCCCACCTTTGAGCAAACTTTCCCTTTTCTCTGAAGACCTAACCCTTCTCCTAGATTCTCTCCTCCCAAAAACCCTTCTGATCTTCGTTTGTTTGGTGCCTTTCTTGCTTAATTCAATTGCTTTCACCTTTCACCCTCAAAACGGTTTTTCTGCTTAAATTCTTGTTTGGGTTTATAGCAGATCCGTATGGCTCTCCCACACTTCGCTTGTTCATCTCGATCAAGTCTCCTGAAACCCATTTCAGCCACTTTGTCAAGCACCTCTGTTCTTCGCAGTTCATTTTCTTCGGCCGCCGATGATTCCACCACGCTGACCATTGAGACTTCTCTTCCATTCATAGCCCATAAGTTTGATCCACCCTCACGCGCCATTGAGACCAGCCCCAAGGAGCTCATGTCGTTCTTCCGCGACATGGTGCTGATGCGACGGATGGAAATTTCCACCGATTCTCTGTACAAGGCCAAGCTGATTCGAGGGTTGTCACGCCTCCAACTTACGCACGTGACCGGCACGATAGATGAGCTTTTACCTCACCACCGTAAGCCTAATTCCGTACCAATTTGATATATATAAAAATGCTATCTCATGAAAGAGAGTACAATAAATATTTCAAATATATCCATTTATTCATTAATAAATGATATTCTCAACGAGCATTGTTCGTCCAAGATTTACCTACCGAAATTACAGAGCTACTACTATAATACTTTTGATAAAGTTTTACATAATAACAAATATTTACCCCCGATCAATGGGGTTGAGTACTCGAACGATTAGCTGGTTGTGCCTCTACTTGTTCTTGAGAATCTGTGAGGGGAGGAATGGCATGAGTATATTTTACTCAGTGAGGAAATATATTATTTTATCACAAACATAAGAAACAATCATATAAAATCACAAAACATATCATATAGTTCCAAATTAAATTCTCAGACATTTTTCGGGTCCAATCCACATAAGGTGGTCGTTGTCCCACGGCCCCTGCCGCATCCTCCCTTATTACTGCTTTCATAAATGCCTCCCTTATTTCACCCCTATATTTTCAATACTCTTTGTATTGGAACAAATTTTTGTTTAACATGATTTGCCACCCTTATTATCTCCTGCTCCTCCCTTTTTCCTCCCACACAGGGACCCGTCCCCGTAACATTCTCCATCAATCACAAACATAACAATAATTCAACCTTACACACAATACTACCCATGTATGTGATGTTGTTCACACATATAGTATATGATACTCTTCATAAATATAGCACTGTTCACATGTACGTACAATACTGTTCATATGTACGGTATGATACTATTCATAAATATGATACTGTTTATATGTACGGTATAATACTATTCACAAATACGATATGATACTATTCATGAATACGTCACTGTTCATATGTACGGTATGATACTATTCATAAATATAGTACTGTTCATATATACGGTATGATACTATTCATAAATACGATACTGTTTATATGTACGGTATGATACTATTCATATGTACAGTATAATACTATTTATAAATATAGTACTGTTTATATATATGATATAATACTATTCATAAATATAACATTGTTCATATATACATACGATACTGTTCATATGTACGGTATAATACTATTCATAAATATAGCACTGTTCATATGTAATGTATAATACTATTCACGGCATGGTACTATTTATATATGCGATAATCAGAAATAATTTTCAAGTAGTTGAGGATAATTCCTTTATGATATGGAGGATCGGCTAAGGCCGCAACCACAGAGCATACTAAGAACTTATCACACAGGTATTTGTAAAAATATAGTACCCTCACAGTATCTTAGTAATCAATAAATAATTCTTAAACAATCGAGGTTAGTTCCTTTCTGATATGGAAGATCGGCTAAGGCCGCAACCACAGAGCATACTAAGAACTTATCACACAGGTATTTGTAAAAATATAGTACCCTCACAGTATCTTAGTAATCAATAAATAATTCTTAAACAATCGAGGTTAGTTCCTTTCTGATATGGAAGATCAGCTAAGGCCGCAACTACAGAGAATACTAAGAATTTAACCTCTAAATTATTATAAGAATTTAAAAGAGCATAGTAGAATATTCCCTCACCTCGAATCCAAGCTATAAAGGAGGACTTTTATAATAATTCAGAATCTTAACACCAGAATCAGAAGAATTAGAGGAGAGTAGAGAATAGAATCTGAAGGTGTGTGTTTAGAAGTGAAATGGAAGGACCTATTTATAGGAGAAGTTATGGTACTATTTGCTACTATTCCATCTACCATTCTCCTATACTATTTCATCTACCAGTTTTCATCTACCATTCTCTTATACTATTTCATCTACCAGTTTTCATCTACCATTCTCTTATACTATTTCATCTACCAGTTTCACTTACCAGTTTTCATCTACCGTTCTCATATACTATTACTGTAATACCCGTTAATTTCAGAATATAATTCGCTTAAGAGTATTTTAGAATTCTACAACGTTACTTTAGTTATTTATTTTGGTCATTTTTAATTTTCATATTTAATTGTTCTCTTTGAATATTATTTATGAAAATTAAGTTAAATGACTGGACTAAATATTTGCACAATGAGGGATATATTCTAAGAATGGTGAAATTCATGGAAAAGTGGTTTCAGAATGGTCAATTAGTCCATTTATTGTAAATTGACTGGATGGGTTTGGATGTTGGGTTATGGATACCCATGGGTTATTGAATAACCCATTAGAAATATTTAATATAAAGTTTCAATAGTACCCCCTCATTTTTTCTTCACGCAACCGAAACTGATATTCGTTTTCTCTCTCCTTTCTTCATCCTCTTCTCAAATCCTTTCCTTGATCTTCAGAAGTTCGATTATTTGTTCGGTTCAAAAGCTTTGTAAGGATCAAAGGTAAGCTTTAATCCGATTATTTTCCTTAAATTTCAGTTTATGTAGAAGATCAGAGGAGGTTTTGTTCTTGAAGATTTTAATGATAATTCATGAATCTCAGTTGTTTTAGAAGTTATATTTGAGTTATAATCGGTTAAAAGAGTTGAAATTCCGGTTTTGAAACAAGAAAGGAAAGGATGAAATTGTTAGAAATTCTGCAAAACCGAGTTACTGTAGCGACCAGAAATTTCGAAACAAAATCTGGAAAATTTTCTTCGGGTACTGTAGCAGTACTGTAGTGTCGTCAGTCAACGGTACTGTAGCGGTCAACGTTACTGTAGCGAACCGGCACTGTAGCGAACCGTTACTGTAGCAACCCGTTACTGTAGCAGTCAGAAAATTTTACGTATTTTCGTGATTTTGTTTCCTTTCTTATGATTCCTTGTAATATATTTTACTAGGAAATTTTCCTACACAAATTCTAGTGTGGAACAAGGTAAACTTGGACAAACATCAAGGTGAGTGAATAACCTTGCTCAGCTAAATTGATATTACTAGTCAAAGTACAATATAAGTCCCATTTACAATATTATTTGGATAATAAGCAATTAATTTTTCATATGGGAGTATATGATGATCAGTAGAAATAAGAGTATGAAGAAATTATTTATTTCATGACAATTGTACTATGTGATGAATTCTCACTATTTTATTAATGAGTAAAGATCTACGGGATCTAATACACAAGTTTGAAAGGGTTAAAGTCCCATACTACTCAGTGCATATCTATGAAACCTATACACGAGTTGAAAGGGTTAAAGTCCCATACTACTCGGCGTATACCTATGAGATCTTATTCACGAGTTTGAAAGGGTTAGAGTCCCATACTACTCGGTGTATATCTATGAAATCTTATTCATGAGTTTGAAAGGGTTAGAGTCCCATACTACTCGATGTATAAGACAATTAATTATATGAGTAAATGTGGTATTTGTACTTTTGATATTTTATATAGTACAATTATTTACTTACTGAGTTTTTAAATAAACTCACACTCCCTATGATTTTTTTTTCAGATACAGAAAATAAAGAACAAGAGTATCCGTTTGAAGATTAGAAGCCCCTTGGGACTATTCTCTATTTCTGTCTGGTGGGACACCAGTACTTATTAATGTGGATATTAGAAACGCTCTGTACTTTCTATAGGTCTCCTAGGCTTGCGATGAGATAGAAATATCAGACTATGTATGTCTATATTTGCTTATCAGATGAATATAATTCTGTAGTGTGGAATGAATGATTAAGGTTGAATGTAAAACCTTACAGAATATATGTATATAACGTATGTTTGAGAATTATATCAAATGAGTAGTATCTTTTCACATGCTCAATTTTTGGGATGTGACAATTACATCTACCAGTCTCACTTTCAGCTATACATTCTAAATTCCACTTTTGAATTGTATTTTACTTAATAGGATAAATTCCATAACGTACTATTCATTATATCTCACAATTTATTCAATTTATAATTGAAAATTCATATTTTCAACATCATACACAGCCAAGATAAAATTTACGTAAAAATTTAAGTAGACATAATTTTTTTTTTGACGGGTATTACAAGGGTTCTGTCACTTATACGATGGCCAGGAAGCAGTGGCCGTGGGCATGGAAGCAGGAATTACGAAGAAGGATTGCATAATCACAGCTTACCGTGATCACTGTATGTTCCTGGATCGTGGTGGAATCCTACTGGAGGTCTTCTCGAAGCTCATGGGTCGTCAAGCTGGTTGTACGAAAGGTAAGGGTGGGTCTATGCATTTCTATAAGAAGGAGTCTGGGTTTCTGGTGGTCACGGCATTGTTGAAGCTCAGATACCACTTGGATATGGATTGGCTTTTGCTTAGAAGTACTCTAAGGATGAGAATGTGACCTTCGCTTTGTACGGTGATGGAGCTGCAAAGAGTCCTGCATATTACAAGCGTGGGGATTATGTTCCTAGATTAAAGGTAGATGGCATGGATGTCCTTGCTGTGAAACAGACATGTAAATTTGCAAAGGAGTATGCTTTGAAGAATGGGCCCCTTATTCTTAAAATGGACACCTACAGGTACCACGGCCACTCCATGTCTGATCCTGGCAGCATATACCGTACACGTGATGAGATTTCTGGCGTGAGACAGGAGCGTGATCCAATTGAAAGAGTACGAAAGCTGTTAATATAGCATGATATTGCTGGTGAAAAGGAGCTAAAGGACTTTGAAAAGGAAACCAGAAAAGAAGTTGAAGAAGCTATTGCTAAAGCGAAGGAGAGTCCCATGCCTGAGCCTCCTGAACTTTTTACCAACGTATATGTTAAAGGTTATGGAGTTGAGGCATATGGGGCTGATAGGAAAGAAGTTAGAGGAATTCTTCCATAATTTTAACGTTTTCCAAATCTTTTTCCTCCCTCCAGTACTAGACCGATTGAATAGCAAAGAACAAAAGATGCCACGGTAGAAGGCTTTTGATGAGTTCCTTGGCATTTATCCTCTGATTTGAAGTGTAGAATTTTAGCTTGGAATCGAGGTGAGAGATCCTACTTTACCTTGTTTGTTTATTTAATGTATATATTAAAAGTATACTCTATATATATATGTGTGACATGAAATTCATGCTGTAATACCCAAGAAAAATAAAATATAAATATTTGTTTACAAACTACTGTTACTATTTCAGTATACAGTACTATTCACCTGTATAATACTATTTACGTATACGATACTGTTCATTTATGCAATCGAAATGTCAAGTACTAGATGTGGTTTGGTCATAAGAGAAAACTAGAAAGAAGTTTGTAAGAGAAAATGACGTTTTATGTGTAAAAATACCCTCAGGGACTAAATTGAAAGGACTGATTTGAAAAGAAACTTAAAGGTTTAAGGTGAAAGGATAGTTTTTCCTTTAAGTTTTCAATAGTAATAACAGAAAAAATTTTCATGCCGCTAGCATTATTAGAAATGTCATTTTCATAAATAGTAAATTGAATATTTTATTAACGCATAGTATCAAATAGTACCCTTGACTTTTCCTATAAATAGGCGCTTTCATTTCACTTTTAAACTCACACCTTCAACTTCTCTTCTTCTCTCCTTAAGTTTCTCTTACTTCAATGCTAGGCCTCTGAGATTGTGGGCCTTTCCTTTTCAGCTTAGGTAAGGATACTATGCCCTTTCTATGTCTTTCAAATTTTAGAAGTTATTTTCTTAAGTATGCTCTGTGGTTGCGGCCTTGGCTGATCTTCCACATCAAAAAAACTGTCCTTAGCTGTTTATATGTTATTTTGATTCTCTGATTACCGAAATAGAATGTAAACTGTGAAGAATACATGTCTAGGAAAGTTCTGGCTAAGGAAAGACCTGGTTTTTAAGTGTGTCCAGTGTGACCCTCCACTCTTTCCTGGAAACTTACCTGGTGTACTCTTTTACAGATTGTATTCTCTATTTCTGGTATGAATAGTAACCGTATGTATGAATAGTGACCGTATGTATGAATAGTAACCGTATGAATAGTGACCGTATATATGAACAGTAATCGTACGTATGAACAGTATCTATACGAAAACAATCCTAACGTATTTTCTCTAATCTTTCATGAAAATCTCTGTAGCGGTATACTGAAATTTATCTGTGTACTCTTGTCCGTAACGACTTAGAGAAGTGATACTCGTATGGAATCGAGGTGAGAGATCCTACCTTACCTTGTTTGCTTATTTAATGTATATATTAAAAGTATACTCTATATATATATGTGACATGAAATTCATGCATTCATGTTATACATTGAAATGTGTAAATATGATTCTGTTATGAACTTTTCCTAAAATGAGATGCATATGGTTGCCTATGATTGTGTAATGTGGTTGTGTTTGATCTTGATAGAAACGGAAATAAAGTTTATGGGATCCCATAGGATGAAATAAGGGTGGAATGAAATCACTATAGCCACGTGATATTGAATATGATATTAGTCCTTTTAAGGACGGGGTGAAATAAGGTTAGACTACAGATTTGTCCCTTTGAGGACAGGGGTGAAATAAGGGAGGATACGACAGGGGCCGTGGGGCAACGGCCACTTATTGTGGACGGGACCCGAAAAATGTCTGGGAACTTGATTTAGAATTGTATGAATTGTTTGAATTGTTTGAAATGTGATTTGGTTTGATCTTAAATATGTTGTTAATAATTGCGAGGTCGATTTGCTCACTGAGTTTAAAAGCTCACATTGTTTGTACAACCTTTTTGTTCAGATCAGGTTGCCAGTGAAGAATATCCGCTAGAAGAGTAAATCACTTTGGACCTTCCCGCTATCGGGTAGGCCCCTCTATTGTTGTAGATTATGTTGCTCTGTAATCATCTAGGACATCTAGGTCAGGGGTTTGGCATTTGGTTTGTATGTCAGCATAATAATGTATTTTATATTGAGAATCTATTATTATGTGCAAATCATCTCTATGAATTTCAAATAAGAAAATTTGATATATTTTCTTCAGGAATGGTTATTTTGATAATGACTAAACTCATGGGTAGAATTTATCGAAAGGCTTACAGTGATGGGATATTCATCATTGTGCCGGTCATGTGCCCAGAAAACGGGTCGTGACACATGCATTCATAATATACATTGAAATGTGTAAATATGATTCTGTTGTGAACTTTTCCTGAAATGGAATGCATATGGTTGCCTATGGTTGTGTCATGTGATTGTGTTTGATTTCGAAAGAAATGGAAGTAGAGTTCATGGGATCCCCTGGGATGAAACAAGGGTGGAATGAAATCACTATGGCCATGTGATATTGAATATGATATTCGTCCTTTTAAGGACAGGGTGAAATAAGGTTGGATTACAGATTTGTCCCTTTGAGGACAGGGGTGAAATAAGGGAGGATGCGGCAGGGGCCGTGGGGCAACGGCCACTTATTGTGGACGGGACCCGAAAAATGTCTGGGAACTTGATTTGGAATTGTATGAATTGTTTGAAATGTGATTTGGCTTGATCTTAAATATGTTGTTAATAATTGCGAGGTGATTTCAATGTGTGTGTCTTGAAAAATATCTTGTACACCAAAACTTAGATGATTATACTGTTAGATTAATTATATATATCTGCATGTATATATGTATACATATATTGTGTGTGAATGTGGTAGGATTCTCTCAAGTAGAAGCTGTTTTCAGTTTCAGGTATGGAGAACTTCCTATTCTGATGACGTTCACGCCAAGATTACCTTTTATTTGTTTAAGACTTATTCTGATGTGTAAATCTAGAAAAGCTCTGTAATCGGGTAGGTTTGTTCAGCGATGTAATGTGTATCATTGTAACGTGTATGAGAAACTCAGTTTAGCCATAATTTCTTATCATTTTGTGAGAAAAGAAATAGTTTTGTTTTATTTCTTAAATTATGTAATTTAAATTAATTGCATTTAAAAGAATAACCAAAATAAGGTTTAGTATTGTGCTTAAGAGAAAGATAGGCTTACGGAGGTGAGGTGAAATTCACTTTCCGTACCAGTCACGTGCTCAGATTTTGAGACGTGACATGATTAGCTTGTTAAATAAGTTATATTAGGTTCAGCGTAAATTTACTTTGTATCTTATAAATATAGGGCTAAAATTTATTTTATACTCTATTTATGTTGGTCTTTTATTATATTTTCTGTATTATACTTTTACTCTGAGATAGCGATTTACCTTTATTTAATAGCACTTATGTATCAATGTTCATTGGATAATGCAAATACACTTTTCACATGTTTTCTGGAGTATATAACAAAAGAGAAAAAACCAAAACAAAAGACAAAAAAATAACGAACTCCTAATAAATAGAGGCATAATTAATTACCAAGTAACAAAATAGTTGTAATACCCGTTAATTTCAGAATATAATTCGCTTAAGAGTATTTTAGAATTCTACAACGTTACTTTAGTTATTGATTTTGGTCATTTTTAATTTTCATATTTAATTGTTCTCTTTGAATATTATTTATGAAAATTGAGTTAAATGACTGGACTAAATATTTGCACAATGAGGGATATATTCTAAGAATGGTGAAATTCATGGAAAAGTGGTTTCAGAATGGTCAATTAATCCATTTATTGTAAATTGACTGGATGGGTTTGGATGTTGGGTTATGGATACCCATGGGTTATTGAATAACCCATTAGAAATATTTAATATAAAGTTTCAATAGTACCCCCTCATTTTTTCTTCACGCAACCGAAACTGATATTCGTTTTCTCTCTCCTTTCTTCATCCTCTTCTCAAATCCTTTCCTTGATCTTCAGAAGTTCGATTATTTGTTCGGTTCAAAAGCTTTGTAAGGATCAAAGGTAAGCTTTAATCCGATTATTTTCCTTAAATTTCAGTTTATGTAGAAGATCAGAGGAGGTTTTGTTCTTGAAGATTTTAATGATAATTCATGAATCTCAGTTGTTTTAGAAGTTATATTTGAGTTATAATCGGTTAAAAGAGTTGAAATTCCGGTTTTGAAACAAGAAAGGAAAGGATGAAATTGTTAGAAATTCTGCAAAACCGAGTTACTGTAGCGACCAGAAATTTCGAAACAAAATCTGGAAAATTTTCTTCGGGTACTGTAGCAGTACTGTAGTGTCGTCAGTCAACGGTACTGTAGCGGTCAACGTTACTGTAGCGAACCGGCACTGTAGCGAACCGTTACTGTAGCGAACCGACACTGTAGCAACCCGTTACTGTAGCAGTCAGAAAATTTTACGTATTTTCGTAATTTTGTTTCCTTTCTTATGATTCCTTGTAATATATTTTACTAGGAAATTTTCCTACACAAATTCTAGTGTGGAACAAGGTAAACTTGGACAAAAATCAAGGTGAGTGAATAACCTTGCTCAGCTAATTTGATATTACTAGTCAAAGTACAATATAAGTCCCATTTACAATATTATTTGGATAATAAGCAATTAATTTTTCATATAGGAGTATATGATGATCAGTAGAAATAAGAGTATGAAGAAATTATTTATCTCATGACAATTGTACTATGTGATGAATTCTAACTATTTTATTAATGAGTAAAAATCTACGGGATCTAATACACGAGTGTGAAAGGGTTAAAGTCCCATACTACTCGGTGTATATCTAAGAAATCTTATACACGAGTTTGAAAGGGTTAAAGTCCCATACTACTCAGTGCATATCTATGAAACATATACACGAGTTGAAAGGGTTAAAGTCCCATACTACTCGGCGTATACCTATGAGATCTTATTCACGAGTTTGAAAGGGTTAGAGTCCCATACTACTCGGTGTATATCTATGAAATCTTATTCATGAGTTTGAAAGGGTTAGAGTCCCATACTACTCGATGTATAAGATAATTAATTATATGAGTAAATGTGGTATTTGTACTTTTGATATTTTATATAGTACAGTTATTTACTTACTGAGTTTTTAAATAAACTCACACTCCCTATGATTATTTTTTTTCAGATACAGAAAATAAAGAACAAGAGTATCCGTTTGAAGATTAGAAGCCCCTTGGGTTTATTCTCTATTTCTGTCTGGTGGGACACCAGTACTTATTAATGTGGATATTAGAAAAGCTCTGTATTTTCTATAGGTCTCCTAGGCTTGCGATGAGATAGAAATATCAGACTATGTATGTCTATATTTGCTTATCAGATGAATATAATTCTGTAGTGTGGAATGAATGATTAAGGTTGAATGTAAAACCTTACAGAATATATGCATATAACGTATGTTTGAGAATTATATCAAATGAGTAGTATCTTTTCACATGCTCAATTTTTGGGATGTGACAAATTTGGTATCAGAGGAAAGGTTTTATAGGTCCCCTATAGAGTACAGAGCAAAGTGATCTTTGTGGGCCCTTCCCTATTGTCGTGAGCCGCGGCATGACCATAGGATTAGGTTCCATAAAAGACCTTGTAGAGTATAATGTCATTTTATAGATAACTTCTCAGTGGGGCTAGTAAGTGATATTTTGTTTATGTCTGAAAATTGTTTGTTATGTGTGTAGATCTGTGACAGATCAATGTCAGAAAGATCTTCTAATAATAATGAGCATATGGGTCCAAGGAGGGCCATAAATCCACCAGTACATGTGCAAGATGATTCTAACCGTGGTGATAGTTTACATGCTCAAAGTACTGAGGGCGCAACTAGTGAGCAAGCAAGAAGAGTCGAACCTGATGCTCACGTCGGTAATGCAACTATTGCACATGTGATTCATTTGATGAATGAGCGATTTGACCGATTTGAGGCTGAAATGAGAGGTCGAGCTGCACAAGCTAACCTGCCAGTGGATCCTCCTATTGTTGAAGCTGAAAATGTACCACCAGTTCCATTAGCGGGAGGAGTTAATGTAAGAGAGGTAAGAATGTCTGAATTCCAGAAAATGAGGCCTCCTACTTTTTCAGGGGAAGATCCTAAAGAGGACCCACAATGTTTTCTTGAAGATTGTGAAGCAATCTGTGATGCTATAGGGTGTTCTCCTACTCAAAAGGTAGAATTCACTTCCTTTCAGTTAAAAGGTAGGGCTGGTAAATGGTGGAGGAACTGGAAGAAAGCTAGAATTCAAGGCGCACCGCCAGTTATGTGGACAGAATTTTACAGATTGGTTATGGATGAATTTCTTCCGGCAAGTGAACGATCATCCAGGGCCAGAGATTTTCTGTATCTACGGCAGGAAACCATGACTGTTGATGAATATTCAGCTCAGTTTGTTAAATTATCTGAATATGCCCCTGAAATCATTCCTTCTGAAAGGAAGAAAATAGAAAAGTTTGTGGAAGGGCTTCGTGATGCCTTATATGATCAAGTGGGTTCTAATATGAACGATTACTCTTCGTACTCAGAGGCTGTTGATGTGGCCCGAAGAATGGAAAAGAGGTCAAAGAATAAAGAAGAATATCGTCAAAAGAAGAAAGCTAGATATAGAAGATCTTTTGATCAAGGGGAAGACTCAGGAACTTTGAAACCCTTTACTGCGTCACAAAATGCTCCAGCCACTCCTACTAAGTCAACTTATTCTACAGCCAGTGTGGCTAAGCCTCGTTCAGAGAACAGGAGTGGTTTTAGCTCTTCTAGTAGAGGAGGTACTCAAGGTAGAAGGGAAAAACCCCAATGTCCTGAATGTGGAAAGTTTCACTTCGGAGAATGCAGGTTAAACACTGTTGGTACAGGCTGTTTTCACTGTGGACAAAAAGGACATTTTATAAGGGAGTGCCCTCAGCTCATGACAAGACCAGGTCAAGGGTCTACTTTGCCACCTCGACCACAATCTATTACTCAAACATCAACCCCTTCAATAGGGGGTAGTATGGGAAGAGGTTCTGGAAGAGGCCAAGGTGACCGTGGAAAACAAGCTGCTGGCAGAGGAAATGCAAGAGTATATGCTCTAACCCGACAGGATGCTCAAACATCCAATGCTGTAGTTACAGGTATATTATCTGTTAATACTTTTGCTGCACGTATTTTGTTTGACCCCGGTTCTACTCACTCATATGTGTCGCCCCTATTTGCCAAGAGATTTGCATTTGATTCGATTATTCTTAAAGAACCATTCTTGGTTTCCACACCGATGAGAGAGACTTTGATGGTTAAAACATGTTATCGTTCTTGTAAAATAATCGTTGGAGGCATGGAAACTGAGATAGATCTTATGGTTCTCAATATGTTGGATTTTGATGTGATTTTAGGGATGGATTGGTTATCTTCTTGTCATGCTACTATAAATTGTCGTGACAAAGTTATTTCCTTTAATATGCCGGGGAGGAGTAATTTTGTGTTTCAAGGAGATCGAGGTGATGTACCTTGCAACATGATATCTATGTTAAGTGCCCAGCGTATGTTGCGAAAGGGATGTCAGGGATTTCTAGCTTTTATCAAAGATTTAGAAAAGAAAGAACAGAAGTTAGAAGACATTCATGTGGTTAATGAATTCCCAGATGTGTTCCCAGAAGATTTACCTGGATTACCGCCAGAAAGAGATATTGAGTTCAGTATTGATTTGGTCCCAGACACAAGACCAATTTCTATTCCACCTTATCGTATGGCTCCTGTTGAGCTAAAAGAACTCAAAGAAC
The DNA here is from genome assembly GCA_037074585.1 of Biancaea sappan. NCBI lineage: Eukaryota > Viridiplantae > Streptophyta > Magnoliopsida > Fabales > Fabaceae > Biancaea > Biancaea sappan. The sequence continues at coordinate 25,641,843 of CM073499.1, read as the reverse complement.
AATTGGAAGATTTGTTAAACAAAGGGTTCATTCGCCCAAGTTTTTCACCTTGGGGTGCTCCTGTTCTTTTTGTGAAAAAGAAAGATGGTTCTATGAGATTATGTATAGATTATCATCAGCTAAATAAAGTCACAGTGAAGAATAAGTATCCTTTACCAAGGATAGATGATTTGTTTGATCAGCTTCAAGGAGCAAAATACTTCTCAAAGATTGATCTAAGGTCTGGATATCATCAGTTACGAATTAAGAGTGATGATATACCTAAGACTGCTTTTCGTACACGGTATGGACATTATGAGTTTCTTGTGATGTCTTTTGGGTTGACAAATGCACCAGCAGCATTTATGGATTTAATGAACAGAGTGTTCAAATCATTCCTTGATAAGTTTGTAATTGTGTTTATTGATGATATTTTGGTATATTCAAAGAGTCATGAAGAACATACTGAACATTTGAGAATAATGCTTCAGACTTTGAGAGAGCATCAGTTGTACGCAAAGCTCTCAAAATGTGAATTCTGGATGAGTCATGTAACATTTTTGGGACATGTTATTTCCCAAGAAGGTATTCATGTAGATCCAAGTAAAATTGAAGCAGTTAAACAGTGGCCTAGACCAACAACTGTGTCTGAAGTACGTAGTTTTCTTGGCTTAGCAGGGTATTACCGTCGCTTTGTCAAAGATTTCTCTAAGACGGCTCTCCCATTAAATAAGTTAACCCGAAAGAATGTTAAATACATTTGGGATGATTCATGTGAGCAAAGTTTCACCCAATTGAAAGAGTGTTTAACTTCTGCACCAGTCTTAATCCTACCATCAGGACCAGGGGGTTACTCTGTATTCTGTGATGCCTCAAAGATAGGCTTAGGATGTGTGTTGATGCAACATGGTAAAGTCATAGCTTATGGCTCACGTCAGCTTAAAAAACATGAATTGAATTACCCCACTCATGATTTGGAAATGGCAGCTGTAGTGTTTGCCCTAAAGATATGGAGACATTACTTGTATGGGGAAACTTGTAAAATTTTTACAGATCACAAAAGCCTTAAGTACATTTTTGAGCAGAGAGATCTCAATCTAAGGCAACGAAGGTGGATGGAACTTCTGAAAGATTATGATTGTACCATCCTTTACCATCCAGGTAAAGCAAATGTAGTGGCTGATGCTCTAAGTCGAAAGTCTATGGGAAGTTTAGCTCACATTGCCACTATAAGGAGGTCTCTAATACATGAACTACAAGAGTTGGAAGCTGATGGAGTATTCTTCGAGATCACTGAGTCAGGTACATTTCTGGCTCATTTAACAGTTAGATCATCTCTTGTTGAAAAAGTAAAAGTAAATTTAGAAAATGACATTGATATGGTCAAAATCAGAGATAAGGCAAGGCAAGGTCTAGCACCAAGTTTCTTGGTAGATGAAGAAGGAGTCTTATGGTTTAATGGGAGACTCTGTGTCCCCAACATTGAATCTTTGAAACATGAAATCTTAATGGAAGCTCATGGTTCGCCCTACGTTGTACATCCTGGTGCTGTGAAAATGTATCAGGACTTGAAACAAGTTTACTGGTGGGAGGGCATGAAGCGAGACGTGACTGACTTTGTAGCTCGATGTTTGACTTGTCAGCAAGTTAAAGCTGAACATCGACGACCATCTGGATTGATGCAAAAACTAGATATTCCCGAATGGAAGTGGGAAAGGATCACTATGGATTTTGTAGTAGGTTTACCTCGGTCAACAAAAGGAAATGACTCAATATGGGTCATAGTGGATCGACTTACTAAGTCAGCACATTTTCTTCCTGTTCATACCACTTTCAGTGTAGCAAAACTTGCTCGAATTTATGTTAAAGAAATAGTGAAACTTCATGGTGTACCAATATCCATTATATCAGACCGAGGACCTCAGTTTACTTCTCGGTTCTGGAAAGTCTTTCAAGAGGCTTTGGGTACCAAAGTGAATCTTAGCACAGCATTCCATCCTCAGACTGATGGACAGTCCGAAAGGACAATTCAGACTTTAGAGGATATGCTAAGAGCTTGTGTGATGGATTTCAGTGGAAGTTGGGAAGATCATTTGTCTCTTATTGAATTTGCTTATAATAACAGTTACCAAGCCAGTATTCAGATGGCACCTTTTGAGGCTTTGTATGGGAGACGGTGTCGATCTCCTATAGGTTGGTTTGAACTTGGTGAAACCAAAATATTTGAACCTGAGATGATACAGGAAGATATAAATAAAGTTAAACTGATCAGAGAGAAGTTGTTAACTGCTCAGAGTAGACAGAAGTCTTATGCGGACAACCGAAGACGTGACCTTGAATTTGCAATAGGTGATATGGTTTTCTTACGAATCTCACCTATGAAAGGAGTAATGAGATTCGGGAAGAAAGGAAAGCTTAGTCCGAGGTATGTTGGCCCATATGAGGTTGTAGACAGAGTGGGTAATGTGGCATATCGCCTAGACCTACCTTCCAACCTAGAGGGAGTTCATCTAATATTTCATGTGTCCATGCTACGGAAGTATCTTCCTGATCCTTCTGATGTGATCATGAAGGCTGTCCTTGAAGAACAAGAGGTTGAATCTATACATGGGCCAATAACACGTTCAAGGGCCAAGAAGCATCAAATGGGATTGACTTGGGTTTCTTTACTTGTGTGCAATGATGGGCTGGGCCAATTTAGAAGCTTGGACTTTGAAGATTAAAATAACTACAGATTTTTCTTATTGTTTTAATAATTTTCGTGCATGACTTTTTGGGATATAAAATCTGATGTAATTTAATGTTTTCAGAGTTGTTGTATTGTCTTTTAGCTTTCCAAGTGGTTGTAGTTGTTGTTGTTGCATTAATGAGGTGGTTATAGGGTGGCTGTAGTTGGTATAGGCTAGGTGGCTGTATGTTGACTATAGTTGTAGGCTCATTAATGAGGTGGCTATAGGGAGGCTGTAGTTGTTGTAGATGTGGCTATAGGTTGACTATAGTTGTTGTAGGCTCATTAATGAGGTGGCTTTGGTTGCATTAATGAGGCAGCTGGTTTTTGTTATCTATAAAAGGGAACTTGCCCCCTTGTGGCAAGATAATCATATTGGAGTGAATTATATTTCAGATTGCTTTGTGCATATCTATCTTCTCTTATCTAACAATTGTGTTAGTGTGGCGAGAAAATCTCAGAATTCTTATCACTCCCATTCCGTTCTCTAATCTGGGGTGTGGCGAATTCTACCCATCTTAGCTTGATTGTGGCGCCATAGGCTTATCAATTTAGTTGAGTTGGTTTTCTTCTCTTTATTTTCCTTGTGGTACAGATTGTGTCCTCTTTTAGGCACATCATATTAGTATCAGAGCAGTGGTTTCGTGTGGGAAAACTCTTGTAACTTGAGAGTAGAACACTTATAGAGAGAGATCATGTCTGGAGAAAACAGTTCTGAACCTCCAATTCCAATGGGGCTTACTTTAGAGCAAGCTCAAATTCTGAAGTTGGAAAGGTCTCACAGTCAAATGGAGAGATCTCAACAACAAATGATGGAGCAGTTGAATCGTTTGGTAGAACAAATGGAGAGGCTAAACCATCAACCAAGGCATCGGCAGCGAAGAAATAGAAATGAAGAGCAATCGGACCAAGAAAGCAATACAGAAGATGAAAGGTCTCCAAGGCCAAGGAGGCAACAAAGAGAGCAAGAATTGAAGATTAAGATGAAGGTCCCTACTTTCAAGGGAAGTAGCTCTCCAGAGGAATTTTTGGAGTGGGTGCAGCGTGTAGAGAAGGTCTTTGAGTGCCATGAGTACTCGGAGGCAACCAAATGTCGTCTTGCAGCCCTTGAATTCACAGATTATGCCAATTTATGGTGGGAGAATTTGAAGAACTTACGGAGGAGAGATGGTGAGGAAGAAGTCAGAAATTGGAGGCTAATGAAGAGACTTATGCAAAGAAGATTTGTGCCAGAATATTACAAGCAAGAGCTCTTCTTCAAATTTCAATCTTTGAGACAAGGAGGTATGTGTGTAGAAGACTATGTGAAAGAGTTTGAGATGCTAATGATTCGATGTGAACTGAATGAACCTCAAGAGCAAACAATTGCAAGGTTTATTGGTGGTTTGCATAGGGAGATTGGTGATTTGGTGGAACTACAAAATTATGTAACCTTAGAGGATATTATTAAACTTGCAATCAAGGTGGAGAGACAAAGGAAGAGAGTTTCTAGTAAGCAAATGTCACAGCCAGCTAGAAACAAAATCACAAATTTCTCTACAACACCATCATGGGTTGCATCTAAAGGAGAAGAAAGAAAGGTGGAGAAGAGGGAGTCTTCAAAACTTCCATCAAGTTCATCAAAAGGGAAAGAAAAGGGAGCCGATTCAGAACCTCCTAAAAGGAGTAGAGATGTAAAGTGCTTCAAATGTCTTGGTCATGGGCATTACGCATCTGAATGTCCAAACCGTAGGGTAATGATTATCCAAGACACGCATGGAGAAGTGGTAAGCGAAGATGAGGCAGCCATTGAAGGAGTTATGGAAGAATGTTCTGATAAGGAAAACATGGAGTATGCTGATGAGGGAGAACTCCTTGTCATAAGGCGTGCTCTAAATTTGCAAGCTAAGCCTAGTGATGAGCAAAAGGAGAACATTTTTCACACAAGGTGTACTGTTGAAAAGAAGGTTTGTGGTGTAATTATAGATGGAGGGAGCTGCACAAATGTGGCTTCTACTACGTTGGTGGAGAAGTTGAATTTAGCAACAACTGAACACCCTCATCCTTACAAATTGCAGTGGCTAAATGAAGATGGAGTTGTGAGAGTCACTAAACAGGCTGTTGTGCCATTTTCTATTGGGAAAAATTACAAAGATAAGGTACTATGTGATGTTGTTCCAATGAGTGCTAGTCATTTGCTCTTGGGAAGACCATGGCAGTATGATAGAAGAGCTTTGCATGATGGGTTTAAAAACACATATTCCTTTGAGAAAGATGGAAGGAAGATTGTGTTAGCACCATTGAGTCCTCAACAAGTGAAGATACATCAACAGGAAGCTGAAAGGAAGGGTAATTTACTTGCCAACAAAGGAGACATTGAGAGAGCTTTATCCAGCTCTAATTTAGTTCTTTTATTGCATTTGAAGGAGATAGTACCAGAAATTGTGGGATCACTTCCACCACAAATTCAAAGGCTCTTGGAAGAATTTCGTGATGTATTTCCAGAAGAACTAAACTTATGCCACGAGCTGATGGTTCTTTTCGAGTACTAGCAAAGGTAAATGACAATGCGTATAAAATTGATCTCCCAGGAGATTATGGTGTTTCAGCAACATTCAATGTAAGGGACATAACCCCTTATTTAGAAGATAACATGGAGCTGGATTTGAGGGCAAATCCTTGTCAACCAGGGGAAGATGATGTGATCATGAAGGCTGTCCTTGAAGAACAAGAGGTTGAATCTATACATGGGCCAATAACACGTTCAAGGGCCAAGAAGCATCAAATGGGATTGACTTGGGTTTCTTTACTTGTGTGCAATGATGGGCTGGGCCAATTTAGAAGCTTGGACTTTGAAGATCAGAGGAGGTTTTGTTCTTGAAGATTTTAATGATAATTCATGAATCTCAGTTGTTTTAGAAGTTATATTTGAGTTATAATCGGTTAAAAGAGTTGAAATTCCGGTTTTGAAACAAGAAAGGAAAGGATGAAATTGTTAGAAATTCTGCAAAACCGAGTTACTGTAGCGACCAGAAATTTCGGAAAAAAATCTGGAAAATTTTCTTCGGGTACTGTAGCAGTACTGTAGTGTCGTCAGTCAACGGTACTGTAGCAGTCAACGTCACTGTAGCGAACCGGCACTGTAGCGAACCGTTACTGTAGCGAACCGACACTGTAGCAACCCGTTACTGTAGCAGTCAGAAAATTTTACGTATTTTCGTGATTTTGTTTCCTTTCTTATGATTCCTTGTAATATATTTTACTAGGAAATTTTCCTACACAAATTCTAGTGTGGAACAAGGTAAACTTGGACAAAAATCAAGGTGAGTGAATAACCTTGCTCAGCTAATTTGATATTACTAGTCAAAGTACAATATAAGTCCCATTTACAATATTATTTGGATAATAAGCAATTAATTTTTCATATGGGAGTATATGATGATCAGTAGAAATAAGAGTATGAAGAAATTATTTATCTCATGACAATTGTACTATGTGATGAATTCTAACTATTTTATTAATGAGTAAAGATCTACGGGATCTAATACACGAGTGTGAAAGGGTTAAAGTCCCATACTACTCGGTGTATATCTAAGAAATCTTATACACGAGTTTGAAAGGGTTAAAGTCCCATACTACTCAGTGCATATCTATGAAACATATACACGAGTTGAAAGGGTTAAAGTCCCATACTACTCGGCGTATACCTATGAGATCTTATTCACGAGTTTGAAAGGGTTAGAGTCCCATACTACTCGGTGTATATCTATGAAATCTTATTCATGAGTTTGAAAGGGTTAGAGTCCCATACTACTCGATGTATAAGATAATTAATTATATGAGTAAATGTGGTATTTGTACTTTTGATATTTTATATAGTACAGTTATTTACTTACTGAGTTTTTAAATAAACTCACACTCCCTATGATTATTTTTTTTCAGATACAGAAAATAAAGAACAAGAGTATCCGTTTGAAGATTAGAAGCCCCTTGGGTTTATTCTCTATTTCTGTCTGGTGGGACACCAGTACTTATTAATGTGGATATTAGAAAAGCTCTGTATTTTCTATAGGTCTCCTAGGCTTGCGATGAGATAGAAATATCAGACTATGTATGTCTATATTTGCTTATCAGATGAATATAATTCTGTAGTGTGGAATGAATGATTAAGGTTGAATGTAAAACCTTACAGAATATATGCATATAACGTATGTTTGAGAATTATATCAAATGAGTAGTATCTTTTCACATGCTCAATTTTTGGGATGTGACAATAGTAACCTCTGGTGGAGGGTCCTTCTATATGCACAGGTTATACCAAGATATTTGCCAGACAATCAAATAGCATACTGGTTTCCATGCACTTTTCACTTGCTTTTTTGGGTATATAACACAAGTGAAAAAAAAAAACAAAGAGCAAGAGAAAAAAAGGTAAATATTAATAAATAATTAACTTTGAAAAAAAATGACTGATTACATAACATGCCATCCAATTATTTTCAGGTTTTGTTTAACAAAAATAGCTGATAAACGAATTGAAAGCGTAAAATTTAATTTTAAGCTGAAAGTTTAAAATCTAATTTTTAACTTAAATTTTAAAATTAATTTTAAGCTCAAAATTAAAATTTATTAAGCTAGTTTATTGAATTAAATGTATTTGATAAAAATAATTATTAAATTAGCTAATAAATGTAAAATGACATAAAAAATATATTTATATGATATTTTGTAATCTCACATAACACAAAATAAATATTTTTATTTTTTAATTAAATTAATTTAAACTATATATATATATATATATATAAAAGAAGGGAATCGAAACAGTAAAAATGTGAATGATGATGTTGGACGATGATGGACAATGAAAAGAACACTCATGGCTAGGAACAACAATGAAAACGACGAATAGATAAAATGTATATGACATATAATTATAAGGATAAAATAAGAATTTTAATAAAATAATAAAAATATAAAAATTAAAAATTACTCTAAATAATGTTTTAAAATAAATTATAAATTATATAAATAAAATTTTTTTTACCAAATATATTTCAGTCAGATTAAAAATTATGCTATACACAGTTTTAATATGAAATAATGTAAAAGAAAAAAGGTCATAATGGTGAAAAGGAAGGCGGGTTATGCAGAAGGGTGGCAGACAGGCATATGAGCTGATGGGAGTCCACTCACGACTCACGAGGTCATTTATTTTCGACCAAGAATGGAAAAGAAATTAAAAATAGTGTAAAGTGATTATTTTTTATGGAAAGAAAATAATATTTATTTATCTTTGTTTATAATAGGAGGATGGGATTCCATGCGCGAAGATTAATTTGGATCAAAGTGAAAGTGGGGACCAACAAAGAACTTTTTGAGAGAGAGAGAGAGAGAGACTTGGAAAGCTAAACCTATAAAAGTCAGAAGCGTGTTAATATCTTATTGCATGAAACATGCACTGAGTCAAACTACTGTTTTCTTTCTTTGACCTTTGTTCCATTCTCACCTTCCCTTCCTACTGCCTTTATTCAACTTCTTAAATATAAAATCTAGATTATTTTTTAAGAAAATATTTATTCTTTTGAAATATTTTTTTCCCCAGAAAAATGGCCGATTTAAAAGGTATTTTGTGAACTCTACAAAAATGATATGTTTGTATCATTACTTAATGAAATGTGACTTCGCTTTTATACTTAAAAGGCTTAAACACACTTTTTAGATCATTGAATGTTTTTTATTCAATGCTTCATTGTTTTTTTAAAAATTTTGTACTGGACGTTAGATTTAATTATTAATTAATTAAATTTAATGACTAATATAATTTTTAAAAAAATAACAAAAGTATTATATTTATTAAAAACAAATCTAACAACTCAAGAAGTATGCTCGAGGCTCCTACACATTATAGGCGCATGAGGGAATCGAGAAACCAGTTTAATGACCAAGTGAACATTTGTTTTTTTTTAGTGCATAGTTTATCTTGATTTGGAAAAAAAATGTTTAGAAACTTGGCAAGAGAATGGTCTTTCAAAAACAAAACATAAAAGTTTTTATAAAGTAAATTATTGAAGTATTCTTTTATATATAAGTTCAATAATGCATTTTTATTTTTTTAAAAAAAAAGTATTCATGTGTTATAAATCTATTAAAGAACTTTGCAATAACTTTATTGAAGAGCTTTATTCATTGCTTATAAATTTAATTACAAGTTGAGTATAAATTCTATTTAAAATAATTTTTCAAATCTTTAAAAATTAATAAAACCCATACACTCATAAATCAACTCTAGTTGTGTTTCCAAAAAATACAATTTTGTTTTGAAAGCAGTAGAATGCCAAAGGTGAAAGTGAATTGGTAGGATTCACCTTTCAAGCGCATACCTACCTAATTTAAATTTTTCTTCTTTTTTGTGAAAGATTAATTTTTAAAAAATCAATTAATTTTGTTTGCTTTTATTGTTATAAATTTACCATCAATTATTTTTTTCTTGTTTATAATTAGACAGTTCTATTAGGATGAGCAGCATTTGTTGTAATTAAATGAAGTTAGTCTTAAACTCGTAATGTCTTTCACATGTTTGGGAAAACTCATCCAAGTTTCATGAAGTTTTTTTATTAAAAAAGAAAAGAAAAGAAAAATTATGTGCTTCAAAATCAAAATTAGGCCACCTAACTTTTATTTCACTTACTAATTTGACCCTTGGATATAAAAAGCTACAATTATGATTTATGACCAAAATTGTCTAAGTTCTCCTTCCCATCAAATATTTATCCTTGCTTAAATACAGAAAGTAAATAACATGACCGGACATTCTTCTTACTTTTTTCTCTGCTTTACCAAACGATTTGTCGCCAAAAGATATTTTATGTTAAAGATAAAATTATTATTTTTATCCTTAAATTTTGATTGAAGTTTTAATTTTATTTCATAATATTTTTGTCAATTTTATTTTATATATTTTTAATTAATTTTAATTTTATTTGTACACTCATCATTATCTAAATTGTTAACATGTTAATGTAACTAATCTATCATACACATTAGAGCAATTTGTCCATTTATACACGTCATTGTCAGATAAACACAATAATAAAATTATCATTTATTGTTGAAAAGACAAAATTAGACAAAATTAAAAGTTTAAATAAAAATGATTCCCAACATTTAAAGTTGAGTAATTAAATTATTCAACACCTAAATTAATAGTTTTTTTTTTGCATTTTGGTCAATATTCGGCAAATGAGTAAGATTTTTTTTATCCAAATCTAATTAATATATTATATACTATCTAGTATCTCCTTTGCTCCAGAAGTTCAATGGGGATAAAACTGAATTTTAAATTTATACCCACCTAAATATAGATATAAAGATTGATGTGATATTTTTTGATATTTCCAGCTTGAAATATTATAGTATCTACCCATAGCTACTTATGATGATCCCTGAAGGTTTTTTCTACAAAACAAAAAAAGCGAGCATTGATATTAAGGAGGATTCGAAACTTATGCAGTTTTTATAATAATTCTTGTTATTAAGTAGACCAACTCTGTTGGTCCTTATAATTTTCCATGTCTTTGTCTAATGTCTACTGTTGAATTTTAATATAATATATATATATATATATATCCTATTTTGGATATGCATTAATCAATTATTAAAAATTATTAATATATTAACTATATTATTCTAATATATAGCCTTTAATATATGAATATTATAATTGGGCTTTTATATTGTGAGTGGCCCGTGATGGGTTGGGCCAATCACATAGCCTGTTGAGAAGTCCCTGTTCTCATCTGATAATAAATAGACTGGCATCCCATTAATCAATCTAACCCTAGATAGAATACTTATCAGACAGAGAGTAGTACCACTCTCACATAACTCAAAAAAATTCCCTCTGTTCTATTGTTCGAGATGGATGCCGCAACGATGCCAGGTACACATTCTGTTCATCTTTTTTATATTCTGTTATTTAATATGCTGTAGTTTGTATCTACACCGATCTAGGATTAAAAATTAATCCCTTTAATTCCTTCATCTACTACCGTCTAATTTTTTTTTCTCATTTATTTTAATATAAATATAAAATTTCTATGAAGAATATTTTTTTAAAAAAAAATTGCAAAGCCTCAAAATATGATAGATTGAGACATTCTCCATTTTCGTACATTTTTGTTTGGATAGAATGAAAAACAACTTTATTAATATGGCACCAAGTCAGGAATATATAAAATTTTATAGGACATAAAGATAACTAAACCCAAAATTGATGTGAAAAGCATATACATATTTTAGGACAACACACTCTAAAAAATCTAAACTTAAACAATATCACCATTTAACAAGAAGATTAAAATGTAAGGCAACAACCGCATCCTCTCCACTGTTCACTAGAGGGACATCATCAGTATATATCTTCTTAGCACAAAATGAAGAAGAAATTCCTTTTGGTTTTGCTTTGAAACATCTTGAATAGGGAGGCTTCTCACAGAAGCAACGAACAACAAGATGTCGATGATGAATAGTGGAGTAGTCTGAAAGGAAAGGAAAACAAAGCATCAGCTACAAACTTGTTGGGGGAAAAGGTCTCCCTCCCTTGTCCCAAAATAGGTCTTTCAAGCAATTTTTATAGATTTGAAGTGAGTTGCTAAGATTAGGAAACCAAAAAAAGATTCTTCAAAGAAAAACCTCTTCCATGAAAGAAGAAAAAAATTCCACAATAAAAAGAAAATCCCTTTATTTTAGAAAGACATAAATGTCACGACCCTAAAATCGGACACGTGATTCACCTATAACTTCTAGAGTGTACTTCATTGATACCCTGGGATTTCCTTAATTCAAATAATAAACTATAAAACATGCATCCACAGACACAAGTTATCATTTTCCAACAAAATGAAATTTTATTCATAAAACAATTCCTCATAATATTTTAATCCATTCCCCACATCTCATTCTATAGAGAAAATATCCAACACAGTGCAATCATAAATTATAGCCAAATTATAATTCACTACAATACAGATAAGCTTAGGCAACCTATATGACTGCAGAGTATTTCCTAGGCTTTCCCAAAAATGGTTCCAAGAACCCACTAACAAAAATAGATGATGTCTCCCAAGATGCCGCTATTTTTCCAATGGATACTTCTCCTCCTTAACCTTTGAATCTAAAAATGTTAAACCACAGAGGGTGTGAGTTCATCAAAACTCAGTGAGTAAAAAACTGTGCAAAATAAAGGTATAATAACATAAGCACAAATACCAAAATTCACCATCACAGCTAGAAATGAATATAACAAGCATGTACAGACACATATAAATGTACACATACACGAAGTGTAATATGCAAACAATCACATGCTTTCTTCCTGTGAGTCTACTTTCTCACGAATGTCTCCTAGAGTTCTAACTACAGGACTCACCCTTCTTGGTTGATTTCACTCAAAGGTTTAAGCTAGAGGTCTACATTCCCCTAATTTTTAATCCCCAAGTTTCATCAACATGGATTCACCCATCCATGGATTCATCAGTCAGGTCTTGCCATAGGTCTATATTCCTACAACAATTTCCCTTTCTCATGCAACACATAATCACCTCAAGTATTCACATGTCACATGCACAATGGCATCCCCAACATAGCAGAAATTCAGCCACTTAATCAACAACCACAACTAGAGAGTTTATTTCATTTATTGAACATAATGTGCAAGGGATTTATATTGTATTTGAAAGAGAAATTTAGTTTAGTAAGATCACCCACTCACCCCAACACCAAAAAGGTTTTACCATGGAAATGACCGAAAATCGAAGCCTAAGAATCTCCTGAAATGACCTAAGGATTAGTCCCAACAACACTTTAGAATTAGGAAAATTAACTCCTTCACCTAGCCCTAGGCGCCCTTAAGCTCTCCCTCCAAGAGCTCCACGCCCAGGCCAAGGCGCTTAGGTGCCAACAGCCCTTGGCCTCTACCTAAATGGCGCCTAGGCGCTAAGCCCCCATGGTCTCTACCCACTTGGCACCAAGCTCCTGAGCTTTTTGTCTCAAGAGTGCCTGGGTGCCAGTCAAGGCGCCTTGGGCGCTCAGGCCTGGAGGGATTCCTCTAAAAATTTCTCCAACTCCCATACCTCTCTCCCAATACTATTCCCTTTTAACTTATGCTCCCATTGGGGCTAAAAAGAGTGTCCCAAGCAAGTCAGAAACTCTCAAGTTCAAGGAGAGGTTTAGCTTCAAGATTTCCCCACCATTCTTAAACCTTCAAAGTGTCTCTCAAAGCATTTGGAATCAAGAAGCCAACTCCCTCCCTTTGGGATACATTACTACCCATTTCCAACAAGAAATCAAGAAGAGAATGATAAGAGAATATGGTTTTCAGCACATCCAACAAAAATCCCATTTCTCTACTAAAGGGCACCATTTGTGCGAAAATGAAGGCGATGAAGATAGGAGCTTACCTTTCTCTCTCTTGGAGCTATTGTAACTCGAAATGTGACAAGAAGGGATGGTGGTAGCCGAAGGAAATGGGGTTGTACTTAGTGAAGGAGGGAGATAAGTTAAGAAACTTCCCTTGTTGCCTTTTTTTGTGTGTACCGTGACAGTGAGAGAGAATGGAGGGAAAGAGTGTTTAAGAGGGCTAAGTGGGCCTTGGGTGACCCATGAGTATCCACCTATCTAATAGAAAACCCTCCTTTATCCCAAGTGGCCTAGACCACAATTTCCACATAAATTTCATTAATTCAAGTAAGTCCCTCCCCCACAATTTTCATAATTCATAGAAATAACCACATAACATCAAAGTTTACCAATCAAGCCATTTAGCAAAATTCCATAATTAACAATTTAATATAAGATTAATTAATTACAAAAAAATAAATAACACAAGGATTACTACAGTATTACCAAGCCGTGACTTCAAATTTAGTGGGTATTACAAAAAATTCTTACAAGAGAAAGAGGAAAAACAAACAAAATAAGAAAAAAGAAAAAGAAAAAGAAGAAGGATGTGAGTGGAGGACTGCCTCAAGAGGTAACCCTCACCTTCCGTGCCTTTCCTTTGCAACAGATGAAACCCTAGCAGAACGACAAAACTCATTTTCAGATAGTTAGAGACCTTGAAGTCAAGGCCAAGCCCAAGGATGCTTCTGATTCAGAAGCTTTGCATTACAAAATTGAAAGTATCATCCAGAAGATGATAAAATCACCGGTCACCATTTCACATTATATATTGTAACAACCAAAATTTATTATAAGTAGAGAATAATATTTTTATCACAAAATTATAGGTCGAGTTTTTATATTATTTTATATAAAAAATTAACGAAATTTTGATTTCAAACTCTTTAAAACATTGATAAAAATAAAAATCTTGTCCTATATGTAATAGTTGAACTAGTGTTCACACCAAATTACCTGTAGGCAAGGTTGCAAAGAGCTCAACCTAGTCGAGCTTTTCAGTTGTTAAATTATCTGGACGTTTCTATAAAATAATTTCTTGGAGTAAATTATTGATTTTGTCCTTATAAAATTACATGATTTCGAATTAATTATTAAAAGGTTGTAATTGTTTCAAAATTTATTTATCAATGTGATTTTTGACAATGAAAAATTTGGAATTTGACAACGATATATTTTGATATTTAGTAATGAAAAGAATCAAATTAAAACAATTATAATTTTTAAGAGATTAAATTGAGACATTTGCTCTTTTAGAGGTCAAATTGACACAATGTAATTTTTTAGATGTTAAATCACTAAATTGATTTTATTTTTTATTACCATACAAATAAATTTTATAGTAAATTATTAATTTGGTCCTTGAAAAATTATAATATTTTAATTTAATATTTAAAAGATTAAGTGTTTCAATTTAGTATGTGTTTGGTTTTCCTTGAGTTTCTACAAACTATGTTTTAGATTGTATTAATATAATTTTGGTAAATAACATGTTTGGGAGTCTTTATACTACCGTGATTTTATCATCAAACTATTGTTTCTGTTAAAGCTCCAAGTTGTTGCTTGTGCAAACTATAGTTAATGTAGGTTTGCTCAAAATTAATTCTACAAATCATGATTTGTTCAAATTTAAATTTTCCCAACTAGTTTTTAAACACATACTTAGTTTTTAAAATATTGTATTTGTTTCAATTTGATATTTTTGGTTACTAAATCACAAAATATATTGTTTCAAAATTTTTATTATTAAAAATGACTTTAACTAAAAAAAATGACTACATTAAAACTAACATAATGTTTTAAGAATTAAATTGATGTAACTATAATATTTTAAAGATTAAATTAAAAATTTATTCTAAATCTTAAACTAATTCAACAACTAAAAATTCGACTAAGAAAGCAGAATTTGTTTAATAATTTTATCTGAAATATCATGGCCGTTCATTTATGAGTGTGCTATTTTTTATGGCTCAGGCATGGGCTTTGAAATAGTTTAAAGAGTTTTAAGTTTTGGCCCAAATTCCACGGGTGGGACAATAATGGTCAATCATAATTTGTCTTCCATTAGGTTTTAAAGTTGACAGCTACTACTCTTGTCTTTTACTCTTTCTCTCAACCAATCAAAGACAAATTACCACACAAGTCCAAGTAAGAATTATTGACCACTGCTACCTTCTAGAAACTTCACTCATTTCATGTCATGTACAGCTTGCAATTTCTTGTTTGCCAAAAACTTAAGGGTGCAAACTTTTTTAATAAATTATAATTTTGGTCCTAATAATTTTATTAAAATTATAAATTAATTTTTATATTTTATTTTCATATAAAATAATCTTTATAATTTTTTTATTCATGTAAGTTATTTTACGATTACCATGTATAGGGATAGGAAAATTATAAAAAAAATATTTTACATGTAAATAAAGTATAATGACCAAAATTAAAATTTAACTATACTTTCTTTTTATATCTTCAGACATTATAAATAGTTTAGAATGTAACAAGCGTAGTTTTTTAAACAAAATATTATAAATATATGATCTTTACAAAATAATTATATATATTTTACAATCTAATAGAGTATGATTAGTTTTTTTTAATACTTTTTACATATATTTTATGTTTATTGAAAAATTTAATAACAAAGATTTAAATAACTGCGTATAAGTCTTGTCTTTTCTTGTTTCATGTGTTATTATAATCAGAAAATGTAGGAACTGAAGAAAAGTCTACAGCAGCAAAATTGAAAGAGGAAGGAAAACATTTCCATTGGCAAGAAAATTATGGAAGAAAATGTAGTCATGTGATTTTCATGTCCTCACTGGGAAAGGAGTGAGAGGGAGTTGCTTGTGGAATTTGAATTTTCCACTGTTACACCAGTGCTATTGCTCATCTTGATTATTTATTTTGAATTGGATGGTTAAAATTAAAAATAAAAGAACATCTCACAAGATTAAAAATACTTTGATTCAGCAACAACACTTTGCTGTAACAGCAAAAAAATATGAATTCTTGCATGTGGGTTGTGGAGTTTAAACTTATATGCCAAATGTCAAACATGTGCCTTAACAAGATGACTTGCAGAGCCATTAGATTAAAGACGAGTTCATGGAGAGGAGGTCAAACTGTTTTAGTATTAGATTATTTTGAGTTTTGAGACTTGTATAAAATATTATTTTATTACTATAGATGGAAATTTTAAAATGATTTAATAATAAAAAATTTAACTACTTAAAAGCCTCGAACTCTTCAAAGACTCTCCAACACGACACAACCTCAACATCATGTAATGACGATTGGATTATCTATTGTGCATCATACTCTAAGGTACATGGTAGTTGTCAAATTGATTAGATGGAGGAACAATAGTTGTCGAATTGATTAGATGGAAGAACAAAGTTGAGAGTCTGGCTTGTCCTTTTTTAAAAACATTATTTTGCACAAAATAATATTTTTAAAAAAAATTGTACAAAACACACCGTTTCACTAATATTATTGTTTTTTTGTTTCAAAACAATACAATCAATAAGCGAGCAACACATTTCTGATTTAATTTTTTTTAAAGCACAGTATACAGGGACTTAATTGAGGGGAAAAACTTCAGAAAAGCTTCATCTCTCGTATTTTCTTTCAAAATGACCCTGCGTCTTCCACAATATATCATCTCTAGTGTCTTCCACCTGTTCTCCAGTGTCTACAATAGCCATTGTTATTGGTTTGAAATCTTTCGAGGTTCAATTCCCCTTAATATCATCTCCAGCGTCTTCCATTGTTTGAAATCTTTAAATGTGAGAAGAGTGATACTCTAATTTTTAAATAAAAAGTTCAGTTTAAACTCTAAGAAAGATTTTAAAAAAATACCCCCATAAATCATAATTTTACTTGGTTTATGAATTGAACTGAACCTTGAATTGCCCCCATAAAAAAATTACCCCCATAAAAATGCCCAAGCATCACCATGAACTAAACCTTGATGGATTTCAAATAATGGAAAATGTCGGAGAACTGGTGGAAGACGCCGGAGAGATGATATAGGGGGAATTGAACCTTGAAAGATTTCAAACCAATAACACTGGCTGTTGTAGATGCCGCAGAACAAGTGAAAGATGCCAGAGAAAGGTGGAAGACGCCAGAGATGATAAACTGTTGAAGACGCAGGGGTCATTTTGCAAGAAAATATGAGGGATGGAGTTTTTCTAAAATTTTTTCCTTTAATTAAGTCCTGGTTTAAAAAAATTAAATCGAACACATGTTGCTCGTTTATTGGCTAGGTTGATTTGAAAAAAAAAAAAGTTATACCACTAGTGAAACGAAAATAAGACGTTTTGCACCATTTTTTTTAAATGACATCATTTTGTGCAAAAAATAGACGTCTGCTTTTTTTTCAAGAAAAACAGACAAGCCGGACTCCAAATTGAACAATGTGTCCATGCACTATTCATGCACACATCCCCATACGTGCACAAATTCAAATTGTCTGGATCCGACAGCTATCTTGCACCCTGCGCCTTACACCATGCCACACGGTAGAGAATCAGTGTGCCTTGTGTTCAGGAAAAATATTCTTATAAAAGCTTAAGATTTTAAAAGAGAAATTTAAAAGTTTCATATTACTTAGAGTAAGAAGGAAAAGAGAGTTTATATACTAACATGTTTTAGTATGTTAATAAAAAGCTTGGGAAGAGGTGGGCTCTCACGCACATAAACCCACATGAATTCAAGTTACTGCAGTGTAAATCATCCGATTTGCCCCCTGTTGATTTTATGTTTCTTTATTTTAAATATATTTAAAATATTTAAAAACTCCCTATTAAATTTCTGAAACTACCCATCAATTTTTGAAACTGTCCATTAATTTTCATAAACGAATTTTAATTTTATTAAATATTTTTGTCTGCCTCAACGACTATAAAAGGAGGGCTCCTCCCCCTCATTTTACACACCAACTTAGAAACCATTCTGAGCCCCTCTCTTCTCCCTCTCTCACTTTTTGGGTTACATCTCTTTACATTTTTTACTGTTCTGTGGCCTGAGAACGTTTTCTCAGAGTAATCTGTTTAATCCTGAAGGGAGTTCTGTATATGCAGTACTCTTGTTGTGGTCGCGGAATAATTTCCTTAATGACAGTGTCTACTGCAAAGACGCAACTTAGATTAACCCCCTACTGGTTTCCATATTTTATTCAACACTTTTTTCTTTTTCTTTTTCAAATATAGGTCAAATCAATTATATATATATATATATATATATATATATATATATATATATATATATATATATATATATATATATATATATATATATATATATATATATAATATGCACTTTTAATGGAACTCGACTCTAATATATCAATATTCATGATTAGCTTTATCCATCTATATATATTAACATAATTGCAAGAATGAGGTGACTTAATTTACTTAAAACCTTTTGAGGAAATTATATTAACTTCCTTCTTATCAGGTTTGATATTGGTCTTGTTTTAAATATTACACTTAACTAGATACATGTTACAAAAATTTCTCTTTGAATTAATTTATTTTTTGTGAAAGAAATAAATAATCATGCATCTACACAGTGAAAGATTGTAATTGTGTGTAAAATATTACCAATATTAAGATCTTATGTAAAATCAAAGAAGGCACAAAATATATTGAATTGCAAAATTAGATTGAGCACCGTAAAATCCTACAACTTATGATAAACAAAAATATTAAAAGAAATATAGGCAAATAAAATTGTTATACAAAACCAAAACTATCAAATATCGACATATTTCAATAAAATAAGTCATAAGTCTCAACATATAACCTCATACATAAACATAGCCAATAAGTCAGTAGAGTGACAGTATCCACACACGAAGTATTAAAATCTAATATACTTTTCATAATTCAAGGTCGCGATGATGCAAAGGATTGTCGAAATTTGATAGGGTCTCAAAGACTCATATCAAGATTGAAATAATCATACACTTATTGGTCCAAACTACACCTGTTTTTGTTGGCAAAGCTATGCCTAAATCAATCACATGAAATTTCTATCTGTGTTAGGTACTCGTCTTATGCTCTTCATGGGCCTCTCATCTTTATTTTTAAGGGACTGTTTAGTTTAACGGAGAGGAGGAGAGAGAAAATAAAATTTTTTTTGTCTGGTTTAATTTGAAGAAAGGGAAGGAGAAGGAAAATAAACATTTTTTTATTTGGTTTGCAAGAGGAGGGGAGGAAAAATAAAATAAAATAACGATTATAACCCTTTGATTGTATGATTAACAGAATATGATAAATTTGTCATCACTTATATTCAAATAAATTAGCTCATTTGTTATGGTAAAATAATATAACATTTTAGTAGCTTCAATTTAATTTATTTAAAAGAATCTCAAATATATAATGTTTTTTAAAAATCATATAAAATTTTAATTTTATTCTTACCGTAATAAAAAAAGAAACTAAATAATTTTATTGTTAGAAGAAACAAAAAAAAAATTAAGTAAAATTTAACTAATTGATTAAAATTCACATTTTGGTCCCTCACATATGTCATTTATTTTTTAATTGGTCCTTCATAAATTTTTATTTTCAATTTGGTCCCTGACAGATTGATATATTATCAATTTAGTTTCTCAAAAAAATTATATTCTCAATTTAGTCCCTCATAGATTAATATATTACCAATTTAGTCCATCACTTATTTTCTGTCACGTCCAAAAATCTAAGCACGTGGCCAGCACGGAAGATGAATTTCACCTCACCTCTGTAATCCTATTTCTCTTTTAAGCACAATATTAATCCTTATTTTGGTTATTCTTTTAAATGAAATTAATTTAAATTACATAATTTAAGAATTAAAATAAAAGAATTATTTCTCTTCTCACAAAAAGATAAGATAGTATGGCAAAACCGAGTTTTCTATACATGCTACAGTCATACACATTACATCGTAGAACGAACCTCCCGATTATAGAGATTTTCTAAATTTATACAACTTATTAAAACTTAAACATTATACTTTTACCCTGAACAGTTGGGAAGGTAATCTTGGCATGTACGTTATCGAACCAGAAAATATTCCATACCTGAAATTGAATACAGCTTCTACTACACACAATATAGGTGTATATATATATGTACATGCAGATATACATAATTGATCTAACAGTACAATCATCTAAGTCTTGGTATACAAGAAATTTATCAAGACACACACATTGAAATCACCTCGCAATTATTAACAAATACATTCAAGATTAAACCAAATCACATTTCAAACAATTCAAACTATTCATACAATTCCAATTTAAGTTCTTAAACATTTTTTTGGGTCCCATCACAATAAGTGGTTGTTGCCCCACGGCCCTTGCTGCATCCTTCCTTATTTCACCCCTGTTCTCAAAGGGACAAATCTGTAGTCCAACCTTATTTCACCATGTGCTTAAAAGGATTAATATCATATTCAATAATACGTGTCCATAGTGATTTCAAACAATACATAAAACTTCATTTCAAACTGCATCTCCGTTTCCCACTAATTCCTTTTTCAATCATCACTCAACATTACAGTAGTTCTTCATATCAGTTCCATCCAGTTCAAACCCATTTCAGGGATTTTAACTCTGCATTTGTTTTGCTCCAAACGCTCTTGAAATCTCTGCAAGAAAGGGATTTCTTCCTGAACTCAAACAAGTACATGCGCATTTGTTAAAGCTGGGATTACATAATTTGCTTTGCTTACAAAATCACATCTTGCAAAGCTTATGTTAGATGTAGGGAAAGTCTAGACGCGGACAAGGTTTTTGAGGAACTGCATTGGAGTATCGTGATTCGTGGTATTTTTACGGTGGTGGTAACCATGGTTCAAATCCACGTACATATAAGATTTAGCAGTTTTATTCGTTTTGCTTTCAGTTGAATGACATTAACATGGGCACACAATTGCATAGTTTTACGGTGAAACAAGGATTTGATTTGGATTGCTTTGTTGGTAGTGCTCTTGTTGATTTATATGCAAAATCTGAAGTGATTGAGGACGCAATATTAGTTTTCAATTGTGTTGGGTTTACAGATTTGGTTATGTGGAATGTGATGATTTCATGCTATGCTTTGAATTGTTTACCTGAGGAGGCTTGTGGCATCTTCAACTTGATGCGATTGAAAGGCTTAAAGGGAGACGAGTTCACATATACTAACCTTACAAGTTCATGTGGTGCTTCTTCTGAATATCATGATTTTGAAAAGCAGATTCACAGTCTTACCCTTAAACAGTCCTTTGATTCAGATGTTTTGGTGGCAAGTCCTCTAATCAACATCTATGCAGCGTGAAGAAACATACCCTGATGACATGGCTCTTTGTTCAGATATGCTTCTGCCATTACAGTTAAACTTGGATTTCAAGAATCCATATCTATTGCTAATTCTTTATTAACTGCAAACTTCAAGTGCGGTACCATTGCTTGTGAGCCTGATCTTGTTTCATGGACCTCTGATAAATCTATACTCATTCCATGGTCTTGACAAAGAAGCAAATGAGATGCTTGAGATGTTATCTTTTGGGAGAAAACCAGATAAAATATCTTTTCTTGGTGTTCTCTCTGCTTGTGCTCATTGTGGTCTTGTAAATGAAGGGCTTCGGTACTTCAATCTAATGACCAATGTCTATCACATTGTACGTGAAACAGAGCACTGTGCTTGTCTCGTTGACCTTCTTGGACGATGTGGGCTTATGTATGAGGCTTTTAAGTTCTTAAGGTCAATGCCAATTGAACCTGAGTCAAACACATTAGGAGCATATTGGATGTTGCAAAGTCCATGACAAAACAGTACTGGGCTACTGGCTAGATGGGCTGCAGAAAAAACTGTTCATGAAGAAGAATTTGAACTGTACTGTGATGTCTAATATTTTTGCTTATGATAGACGTTGGTGCGATATGGAAACCTTACGAAAAACGATGGAAGACAAGTGCAGTTCAAAAGTTGCAGCTTTTAGCTGAATGGAAATATTTGATCTTCATTTCGAATTGGGGTCTCTCAAATTTTAGCGGAAAAGTGAGAATCTTTCTTCATCTAAAGGTCCATTTTATAACAGACAGTCTAAATTGAAGGAAAAAATATTTCAAAAAAAAAAAGCACCTTCGATATGAATAGTTCGTAATGAAATAGATGATTCTGATGTCTCACCAAAAATTGCCCAAGTCGTACGTTAAAAATGTTGCTTAGGCCAATGAAAGAAGAAATCGTATGATTGTGTGAGGATGGGGAAATTACAAATGCACCGTTCTTTAACTTTTAAGTTGTTCATAAATACTTTTCTCAACTTTAAAAAATAAAAATTTCTTCCTTAAAGTTTCGTCCTTTAGATTTTGGGAAATTTTAAATTTATATTTCTTATTGAATATGCAAATTCGCAGTACTTATCCCAATCTCTCATTTATCAAATTCTTTGTGGTAGGTGGTGTTGCTTTGAATAACTGTTATTTCAAATATTCTCCTCCAAAATTAAGGTTGAATATGCAGCACTTTAATGGATTTGGCTCTCATCCTACGACTGGAGTCTCCAACAGGAGGGGAGACTAAATAATTGTAGCCAAAAAAAAGTTAACCAATTTATTTTTTTACTCGTTGGAGGGGGAGGGGAGCCAAATCCCACTTTAATAGCTTAATGTCATGGCCTAAGAATTTGGAAGAATGAACCCGCATAACATGAGTAATAATGCATAAGTTTAGTTAGTTTTATTCTTGTAATTTTTTGATTGTGTCTCCAACGGATGTGAAAAGGTGTGTATTTTGGAGGTTCGTCCTCTGCACCTCACTAGTCGAGAGTTGGAGACCCTATTAATTTCTTTGGGAGTTGTAATGTAACATACCTTGCTTCTATTTCAAGAAACTTTTGTATGTTGACTTCGATTGATTTCTTCGTTGTGCTTCGTTTTATTTTTGAAAAAAGAAAAAAAATAGATAGATTGTTTGGCTTTGACGTCAAATTTATCTTTAAGACAATGATATCGGAAAAATAAATAATGTTCAAGTTAATAAATTGTTGAGGGATCAAAATTTTTGGATCATTTTAAGGGATATAATTAAAACTTTATAAAAAACTATAGAATGGGCCAAAAGGGTGTTTAACTTAAAAGTGGGAAGGGGATATTGTTTTTTTAAAGTTAAATTATAAATTTAGTCCTTATAATTTTACTAAAATTATAATTTGGTCCCTATATTTAAGTTTGCTGTGAATTAGTTCCTATAGTTTCACAAAGTATAGGAAATGGTCCCTGTCATTAAATCATAGGTAACTGCCATTAAAAATAGGTATACGCGATAGTTTGATATAGACTTTTATTATATGTCAACAAGTCATATCAATTTCTTTAATCCAGTTACCTAGCCCAGACAGCATCTAAAATAAAATATCTAAATTACCCTTTTTTTAATACGGGAAACCTGGGGTTGAAATTGAAGAAAACAGAGAGTGCCAAAGTGGAGATATTGATTAGCCTGATTTTTTATTTTTTTTTCATATATTAGTTGTATAAAATCTTTATTTTTTTTGGTAGACTCGTTTAATTAAACAACTAGGAGCATGCTGGTCTAGGAGGTTAGGGAATTGACTGTGACAGAGAAAGGAGGATGACTGTAACTAGTCTCCGATGGCTTTTTTGAATATGAAGCAACTTGAGCCAAGACTGAAAGAGGGTACCCATAGTGTTCGTTGATTCAATCAAACAAACGAAAGTTCGAACAACCTGGGAACAATTTTACACCTACTAATTTAAAGGTGGACGGTGCGATGCAATTTTCTACTAAGATCATCGTTAATTCTTCTATCCTTCATTTCCAAAATTTATGGTATCTTAGGTAATATGAAAACAGGGCATTCTTCATTTTGCAGATTAACGCCTGATTTGCTGTTAAAATTGAATTACCATGAAGAATACCAAGAAAACATTTTTTAATTTCTTAGAGTAATGAGAGTGACCGGGATCACAGTGCAGAGATGAGATGAGAGCAAATGTTGGGTGACTTGGATTTTTTAAAAAAAGTAATTTGGGTTTTTTTTTAATTTAGATGCTGACTGGGTTAGATGACTTAGATTAAAAAAAATTAATATGACTTGTTGACATGTAAAAAAGGTTCACATTATCTGTTATGTGTACCTATTTTTAACTACAGTTACTTATGATTTAATGGTGGGGATCATTTCTTAGAGTTTATAAAACTATAGGGACAAATTTATAACACATTGAAGTATATGGATCAAATTACAATTTTGGTAAAATTATAGAGACTAAATTTATAATTTAACATTTTTTTAATTAAAAAATTAAAAAGTTTTATGAAATATATATAGTATATTCCTTATTGCACTCTTATAATAAATGTTTTTGGACTTGGGGACGTAGAGTCGGAATAGGTATAAGTCAAGTTTTTGGATCGGTGTGCAAGCGACCTGAGGTTGGCTCGTTCCGGTCAAAGATTACTCGAGCTTTGACTCGGCTGGGTCAATACAGTTGACCCAGATCAAATTTGTATGAAATTTTAAAAAAAATATATATTTACTAATAATCAAACTCTATTATCCCACCTATAAGTTGTGTCTTACCATCTTACTATCAACTTATTTTCAATTTATATGGGTGAAATATCATATATATATATATATATATAAGGTGCTAAAATTATTTTAACGTAAAAACCAAAATGTGTATATAGCAATATGATAAAAATAAAAATGAAAATATATTTAATTTAACAAAAAATAAATATATTATTACTAATGAATTAAGAGATAAAGAAAAAAATTATATTTATATAATTATTTGATGTAAAAAATTAAATCAAGAAAAATTGAAGAGCATAAACAAAAAATTTATATCATATTCTAATTTAAAAAATAACAATTAAATCTTTTAAAAAATTATTTGTAATTTTATGACTGAAAAAATTATTTATAAATATTTATATTTTAATTATTTATAACTAATGATTATGATTTTAAGATTTTAAAGTGTAAAATTTATATATAAATTATTAATTTAATTTAATTTAAATTTATTCATAAAAAATATAAGTATATATATAATTTTTAATTTTTAAATTTATTTATCTAATTCAGTAAATATCTAAAAAGCGAGCGACCTCTAGGCTAATAAGGGCCAATAACCACTGTTTAAAAAATATTGCTTATAATGTTGAAGCCCCAGGGAGGCTGAAACATCATTGCACCTAACACAAGTCCTAAACTACTAATAATAGACAACCTTACAAGTAGAAAGTAGTTAATAACTTTTGATTAAAGGCATATGATTTGATGTTTTATTTGAAGGAAAGGGAAAATTCCAAATATTGTTTAGCGTAATATAACTCATTTGCAAACCTGTCATGAATTATAGAATTTGACAAATAACCATTTTAAATTATGACTCAGTTGTAAATATTCCTACGATCTCATCCTACAAAATCCATATGGTTTCTTAATGCCAACGTCTATAATAAAATAATTATTTTGTATGTGACAAACTGACAATAGCCATGTTTTGTTACAACTGAAAACAATATTTAGTTATTTCTATTATAAATTTAGTTTTTTGAAAAGAGATACAGGATTATATACTTTGTTACCTAAAATTAATTGAGATGTTCAAAAATTCAGTTTGATTTAATTTTAAACCAAAAATTAAATCAAATTGATTTAATCAGTTTTTGAAAAAATATAGACTTATTCAATTTTATATTTTGAACAATTTAATTCAGTTTTTAAAAAAATATTATCAAATTTTTAGATAATATTTAAAGTCTTTCATTATTATACTTGGAAGAATTCTGTTGTAATATATTTTTTTAATAAAGAAAAAACTTATTTTTAACTTTTTCATAATTTCATATTTCTCCTCTTAGACCACCTATTAATAATTCAAATCATAATTTAGTTCATTATTGTTAGTGCATAAATTTGTAATTAGTGAATAAGATTTTTTAATATATTATGTATAATATAATATATATATATATATTAACCGAATCAAACTAAAATAAACTGTAATTGAATATAATCGCTTAGTTGTTATGTTCTAAAAACCGATTTGAATATTCTTTTTTTAGTTTTGATAAATTTTTAATCGATTTAGTTTAATTTTAAACACTCCTAAAAATCAATGTTGATCTTAGTCTAAGAGGAATTAATATCTTTTTTTTTTAATAAATTAGATTTAATTTTAATATAAAATTTTAAACGTATCATATCAATCAATAAGATTCTTTCTTGTTTTTTTTTACGGCCACCTCTTTTCCTTTTTTGTGTGATAAGAATAATTTTACTTGAGTATTGAGACTATTCTTGTTCATTTTGTTTTTTTGGTCAAAGACTATTCTTGTTCAGAAGTATATTTTTTTCCATGACATTAAATTTTTAACGTTACAAAAATAGCAGAGAATTAGAACTTTGATTTTTCAAGATATAGTTACAATCCACTTTCCGTGCAAAAGGTGTGGGAAATATCCTATATTGTGTTGATTGATTTTGTATCAGCTCGCGTAAAAAGAAGTCAGTCATTGACAAAGGTATATCTCATACAAAGAATGATGACTTCGGGGAAATGAGGTCTCCATGTCTGATATCATGGTTGGACCAAAATATCATTTTGGTCCCTTACAGATTTTTTTTTAATTTTTTATTGGTATGCACTCCATTGTATGAAAGCAGGACATGATGAGCTGTATCAACTGTGTTGGGAAGTTGTAATTTTGAAGCATTTTATTCATGAAGGTCGGACATATGGCGTCAAAAGTTTTTTTTTTTTTGTGGGTTTTATGTTGTTTTTAATATGATCCATCCCTTCTTGTTTTTAGAACATTTTATTGTATAAAGGATTTCTTGTCCTATGAGAAAGATGTCAGATATGTGTGTGTGTGTTTTTTTATTTTTATTTTTTATTTTGTTTTTCTTGAAAGGCTCCTTAAAGGATGAAAATAAGGTAATAAGGGGGTTTAAGAGAAGGAGATCCTCTCCTACGCACAAGAAATATCGTTAAATTAATTTGACCTGACGGTTTTTATTTATTTAATATTTTTTTATTATTTTACAAAAATTTACATAAATTTTTTTTCAAATATCAATTAATATAATGATTATTGTAAACACAAAAACATACATAAAATGATAATTTTAATTTTTTAAAAATAAAAAAATTAAATAAATAACAACCATTGGATCAAAATCTAATGTTTCTCAGTCTCTCGTACGCACAGGACCCTTTTGCTTCAAGCAGGCCGGTTTAAGGCGTTGAACAAGAATCTTGCCTTTTATAACGTGTCCTTAAGCTGGTGGGGCAGAGGGCTTTGGTCCACAAAACGGGTAGTTGCCAGTTTAGAAAAATGTTTTGAATGGCTATTACTATTTGGTTTTCTAGTAGAAAATGGCATGCATTCTATCATCAACTATCAGAATAATAGATTAGATGTATTTTATTCTAATTTGACTTTTACTCTACATGGATAAATAGTCTAGAAGGTTTGGACCCAAAAAAAAAATGAAAAATTAAACGGAAGAATATGTTGCAGGCACAAAACTCAAAGTTTAAGTATGTTTGATTGTTTGTTGCCAACTTTTAATTGCCATATAATAAAGGGATAGAAACTATGCATTAACATTTGTTTTGTTTTGTAATTTTATTTTCATAATACACTTTGCAGGAAATCAGAATATGAAGTTTCCATTAAATTACAACTTAATTTTGACTTAGTATGTGATATGGGCTTTACTCCAAAGCTATACATTTCAGCAATGCTTAATTTATTTAATAAAAGAATAAATCAATGAATTCTTATCCAAGAGAACCAATTGTCAATTTTTTTAAGGATAGGATTGAATTGGACTGATTCTACTATGGTTGCTATTTAAATGCAAATAATACTGATTTATGTTAATTACTTTTTTAGAAATTTAATTATGTAGTGGGCCCAATGAAGTTTGAAGATCGCAACTTTTCCAACAAACAGTCCATGCAAGGTATCTATAAGTTTATTTTGCACAAGAAACATTTCTTTTATATATAACTAAAACTAAATATCATTTTGAGTGGAAAATGCCGTTATCCATTTATTTTATAAAAGCTAAAATTATGAAATTCATCTTTTTTTATTTTTTTTAAGGAAAGTTTATGACCTGTTTGGTTTCGACGTTTCATGTTTTTATTTTTACTAAAAATAGAAAATAAAATTAAAAATGTGTTTGGTTGAATTTAATGTAAAAACATTTTTTATTAAAATACGTTCAAATATAAAAACACTAAAAAAATATTTTTAGTGTTTCAAAAAATAAAAACTAAAAATAAAAAAATAACAAATATTTTCACAAACTAAATAGGCTCTTATGTTTGAATTGGATTAAAAAGGGAATAGGGTATGAGCATGAATGTGCTATGCTGCTAAAGAAAATTAGAAATGGTGTGAAAAGAATCAGGAAATGAAGAAAACACATATTTTTAGAGAAGCAAATAAGGTCGGTGATTGGCTTGCAAATTTTTCTTTAGGGATGGGTGTTAGTTTTTGTTTCTTTGAAAATATTTCTTTTGATTGTCATCAACTAGTTAGGATGACTTGATAGGGACTAAAATAACTGGGCATTGCCCTTATGTATACCCAATAAAAAGGGAGTTACATTTTAAAGTTCAAATAATAAAATTGTTATTAAGTTATAAATAACATATATATGCCATAATATAAAATCAATATTCATCCTTTGTAGTTGTATCGTCCTAGTCAAAACTCAGCTAGGTCATGGAAAATTTGTTGGTCCTTGTACCCTCAGCATACTTAGAAAATGTCTATTCAAAATTAAGTTTTTGAAGTTGTAGCTTTTTGTGTGAATGTGGCCAGAATCCTAGCCTTTCTATTTCCAGCCACTTGTGCAAGAAAAATCCAAACGGTATTCTCTTTACATGCTTTACAATCATTGGGATAATTCTGACCTTGAATATTTGACAATTGAAAATTTGAAATATAAAATTAATGAAACTATAAAATCTTCAGAATTTTAATATATATATATATATATATATATATATATATATATATATATATATATATATATATATATATATGTGTGTGTGTGTGTGTGTGTGTGTGTGTGTGTGTGTGTGTGTGTGTGTGTGTGTGTGTGTGTGTGTGTGTGGTGAAAGAAAAAAGTATAACATACATAACAATTTCACGTATATAAATATCTTTCAAAAAGATTGAACTATTTTACAAAATAAATCATTTCCTTTTTTTTTTGTAATTTTATTTGCGTAACTATCCTAATTCAACTTATATAGAAGTATTGATTAAAAAAACTATATATACATTATTAATTTCATATAAATTGGCATATTTATTAACGAGATCAAAAAATGAAAATGAAGTATTTTATTAAAATATCTTAACTTAAAAACAAAAACAATTTTTATTTTTAAAATATAATTTAAACAATTTATTATTATTATTATTTTCACCCATTACATCACCACAACTCCTTGTAGCAAACATGCTATTGAGCATGTACAATAATGAATCTCACTTGAGCTTTTATTGTGAGTCTTACAATGCCACATTAGCTTAAACAACTTCCAATTACTTTAAGCAACTCTCTATTCCAGTGTTGAACCTGTTAAAAACTTACAAATGAGTCTTACAATCAACTATCCACTACTTTAACATTTATTGCTCTTCACTAACATTTATTAGTAGTTAATTATTTTATTATTACTTTTTACATAACAATCAGTTCTTCTATAAAAATCGTTTTTACACATGGTAGCCAACATGATGAACTACAGTAGTGAAACGAAATAAAAATTAATTCTTAAATTTAAGAACTATCACTGCTCTTAGTTTTTACATATGAAAATAAATTATTTGAAAAAGGGATTTCTTATTTTCAATCATTTATATATTTTATTAATTTTCATTTAACGATAAAAAATAAAGACAACGATAGAAACTAGAAAGACATGGCATAGTCATTATCTACCAGCCTTACAAGTTATCACCAAATTTCGTGATGTCAACCGTAGCTTCCCCAGCGCACGATAGCGTCAACGACCTTTTGATATTAATATTAATATTAAAATAAAAAACTAAGGTCGTTGCTATTTTCTGTAGTTGAGGTTCTGTGTTATTACAGCTAGCTTGCCCGCCAATTGTCTCCATCAAATGAAAAGCCCAATTCCGTACTCTCGCCGCCGGAAATCCAGCTCCGGCCATCGGAGTACGCCGGACCGCCTCGCCTACTCTTCCAGCTATGCCTCTCCGGAGGTCAACGCTACCTTCGGGAAGTCAAAATCCGGTCAGAACCCCGTGGCGGCTGCCGCCAGATCAGTTGTTGCGATTTTCGTTGGTTGCTTCACTCCACCGGAGACTAGTAACTCGAAGAGCTTCGTGGAATCTGAGGAGTCCAAAGCTCCAAACTCAGGTAGTTTCTTTTTTCTCAGTTTGTACTGTAGGGAAAATATGGGGATTCCATTTGTGTGTTGTTGGTGGAGAATGTTTGCGTGCTTCTCTGTGTGCTTTCGATCTGAAGTTCGAGTCTGATTTCTTAGTTTTGATCTTGTGTATCTAGGGTTTCTGGTATGATATCGTATACTATTTGGCTGCTGAGAAAACAGTAGAATTGCGAAGAAAATTGGTTGAATGGAAATATTTTGTGGATATAATCGACTTAGCATACCTGAAGTAGTACATCCTATCAATCCCTCGTTATATGCAAGATTCTTACTATGAATGAAAAATTTCTTCGATTCATAATCCTATCTTGATTTAGCTTGTGGATTTCTGTGATAGGTGACTATTTTGTTGATGACTCTAATTCAACACGAATCTCTGCCTTAGGAATGAATAGTGCACTCATCCCCTGCAACACTCTCTTGCCTATGCGTGTTTCTATCTGAGAATGATAAAAATTGAACTTAATTTAGAGAGATTGAAATGGTCATTCTCGATTACTTTTAAAAATTTTGGCTTAACAACAAATATAAATGCATTGCTTTGTTTATTTGATCAACACATTTTCAAATGAGGTGGATGATTATTTCAAAATAATTTATTCTATTTGTTCTTACTTCTTAGGTGTGTCAGATGCTTCTAGTAGTCGGAGAACGGGTCTCTCAAATCGAGGTACCATTATCAGTTCATACAAGTCAACCCAGGCTAAAGAGCCTGGATCTGTGAACTTCACCCTGGAGGATATCTTGCAAGCCACAAAAAATTTCTCCCCTACTTTTAAGATTGGCCAGGGTGGTTTTGGGACAGTCTATAAAGCAAAACTTCAGAATGGAACTGTTGTTGCAGTAAAGCGTGCCAAGAAGGTTCTTCTTATTTAATATTCCTCTGCTTAGTTGTACCATTCTGTGGATGATAATTATTGGTGAAAGTTCTTGATTGAATACCTTGCTCTGCAGAGTTTATATGAGAAGCATTCGGGTATTGAGTTCCAAAGTGAGATCCAAACATTATCAAGGGTTGAACATTTGAATTTGGTCAAGTTCTATGGGTATTTGGAAGAAGGAGAGGAAAGAATTATTGTTGTGGAGTATGTTCCAAATGGAACCGTTAGAGATCATTTAGATTGTGAGTATGTTTATTGTTCTTTAAAGTTTTTATCAATTCTCTGTGCTGT
This sequence comes from Biancaea sappan, assembly GCA_037074585.1. Taxonomy (NCBI): domain Eukaryota; kingdom Viridiplantae; phylum Streptophyta; class Magnoliopsida; order Fabales; family Fabaceae; genus Biancaea; species Biancaea sappan. The sequence goes on along the minus strand of CM073499.1, from coordinate 25,610,051 downwards.
TTGTCCTTGCCTATGAGCTTCTAGTGTCTTCAACTTTATCAGATAATTACTGCAGGCAATCGTGGCAACATTTTGGATTTTGCTGCTCGGTTAGACATTGCAATTGATGTGGCACATGCTGTCACCTATCTTCACATGTATATAGGTATAAACTTCTTGCCTAAGAAGCATGGACACTGTATAGACATGGGACACAGCACATTATTATGGAGCCCTTAAATATTATAGAAGATATAGGCAAGGGAGCATGTGCAATGCAAGCTATGTGCCACGATGTGTAACTAATCTTGACAGCAAAACATGACTGTGGAAGGACCTGGAGAGTGGGCACCTGTTAGCTTCTGGTAGGGTCTTGAGAGAATTAGTTAGAAAAGGGGTAATAAATTGAGAAGGCTGAGAGAAGAATGGGTATGGAAAAAATTGGAGAGTGGTCAGAGAGAGTGCTAGCCTCTTGAAAGCCTAGCAACCTTGTTATCCATTGTGTATTTTCTGCATTTTAGTTCTTCTGTTGTTGTGCTGTGTTCATGTTTCTGTCACTGTGTTGAGTGTTTACAGGTTGTAATCACTTGTTTTGAGACTTGTTTATGCTGGACTATTATCATTAGACACTGCATTCCAGTATTTTGTGGCCTGGGTTCTATCACAATGCAATAGATTTTAATAGTTATTTCATGTCTCATATAAGTATATAACGGAGATTTGACTTCTTTTCTGAAGTGTCAATGCTTCATAGCTCCTTGATCGTTGGACTTTATCACCAGAATCATTTTAGAAAAGTTCTAATTGGCATTATATATTCTATTTGTGCAGATCATCCCATCATTCATAGAGACATAAAATCTTCCAACATCCTTCTCACTGAAAATTTTCGAGCTAAGGTAGCTGACTTTGGTTTTGCCAGACAGGCACCAGACAGTGATTCTGGTGTGACCCATGTATCCACCCAAGTTAAAGGAACTGCAGGCTACTTGGATCCTGAATACCTGAAATCTTATCAACTAACTGAAAAGAGTGATGTTTATTCTTTTGGCGTTTTGCTTGTTGAACTTGTCACAGGAAGACGTCCCATTGAAGCAAAATTTGAACTCAGGGAGCGAATAACTGCAAAATGGGTGTGTTTGCCTTTTCCTACCATTCTTCATCTTTAACCAATGATGTTCAATCATAACAAAAAAATCTTCATTCTAAAGTTTAGCACCTCCTCTTAAGGACCTGGTTTTGTTGAAATGCAGGCTATGAAGAAATTTATTGAGGGTGATGCCATCTCGGTCTTGGACCCAAGACTAGATAAGACTGCTGCAAATAATCTGGCCCTCGAAAGGATACTTGAACTAGCTTTGCAGTGTTTGGCCCCTCGTAGACAAAGCAGACCTAGTATGAAGAGATGCGCTGAGATCCTTTGGGCCATCCGCAAGGATTACAGAGAGCTTTCAGCTTCAGACTTTCGTTCATATTCCTCTACTTCCCATAGGAGTGCATCAATAAAAGAGTGAGAAAGAAACGCTAAAAAGGACATAGGTCAAATCATGGCAACAATGAGCTTTTATGGAATGGTAACCTGAAAATTCGTTCCCTTAGTTGTTAGATCTATTTGGCCTGTTTAGTTTTAGTACCCGAAGTTAATGAAGACACAAATTGATCATTGAAAATAACAAATTCTTTACTGTTTAGTCCTTTTGGTATTCCTAAGTCACTTGACAAGAGGACTAATATATGATGAGTTTGTTATTTTTGGATACTAATTTGTGTACTCACTAAATTTCGAAGATTAAAACTAAATGGGTTTATAATTCAGTAGCCACTTTGCCAGTTTGCTCTTTATAAAATAATCAAGCAATTTGAGCATTGAGGTAACACGCACACACACACACACACATGCAATTTTGGGGAACTTGTAGATAGTCTTGAATTGTGTAGAGGAATTTGGTAACTTATTTTGTTTGTTTGTTTGTTTTTTTTTTTTTTACATGTTCTTTCTGAAGAAATGTTTGACATGTGAGGTTGAAAATTTGCATTCTTTTACTTGGAAATATACTAGCTGTATTGCAGCAATTTGGGGCTATTATCCCATGTACATTTCAATGGTGGCCTATATCTCTCATCCATATATATTTGCTAGTACATGGGTATAGTTAGCACTAAATTGTCTTTACTCAATTTGATTCATACTTTTTTTTTTTCGAGAAAATATTTCCTCTGAAGAATTGAAGATAAAAATTATCATTAAACAAATTTCTAAACTTTATTTGTTTTATGAAAAAAAGAAAAATTGTTTTTAAAAATTCACAACAAAATTTTCTATTGTTTGTTTAATTTTTTTTTTTGATTGCATGATAAAAAGAGTTAGAAAATGATTAACAGTGAGCGTGGCAAGGAGGAGAGCGGTTTCCATTGTTGGGAGGCTAGATCATAGCATCAGATTGAACTTCTCAGGAAGACATGAAATAAATTAAAACAGGTTTGAGTCTAATCTTGGGCCTAAGCTTGCTCCGTCCAGACTAAAAATTTGGAATAAAACCCAAGTCATCACATTTTTGAAATTTATATGTAGGTCATCTTTTTATTTTAAAAGAGGGCTGTATAAGTTTGGTATTAAATTAAATCATAATCAAATAAGCGATCATTCATGGAAAGAGATAATTTTTATTCAAAAAATATATATAAACAAAAATGTCAAAAAATAAAAACATTACCGATCATTAAAAACTAAACTAAAAACTAAAATATAAAATTGACGTGAATTGTGTGCCTTTATAATCTTCTTCAATTTCTTCTTCTTTTTAACTTCTAACTTGCAATCCTTCTAATATCAGGAACAAATTTGGAAAAGTAAATCAAAATAACCATAATAGAAACTATTATGATCAAATCAGTGTAGCGAAAAATTGTGACAATTAACATTCTCCGTCGGCGACTTTCTAATTTTATGGTTACAGCCTGAAAAAATAAAATAGAAGATATAAGGATTAGATCAACATAGTAGATAATTGTGACATCTTGCTTATTTTCGAACTCATCTGAATTTTCAGATATGAAAAGAAAGTAAAAGTAAAGTGATATAGCAAGATTCAATATTCCCACAAATAATGACATTAAAATCTCCAGGATGTGCATAAGAGTCGTAGCTTAAAATACACCGTCCATGTGACATTCAAGTGTAAGAAATATGATGTGATAAATTTCTAACACTATTATCATAGCCACAAATAACATAATAAAACGGATAATTGAATAGTTGAATTATCGTCTAAATCTAGTGCTTGTTTCATCAATCCAAAGATATATCACTAAATGTTAAAATATAAACTTCATAGACACTATTGAATAGATGAATCAGTGAAAAAGTATAAGAATTTGAAAAGTTGAAAAGAAGATACCAGAATTGAACTCCATAGTGAATCCTCCGAATTTGATCTATGAAGTTACGTTGATTATCCATTGATCCAAATATCCAATCCACTTCGGAGATTAATGATTGGGTTGGATTCTTAATTTCTCCTTGCCTTCTTGTCTACTTTTGTCTTCCAATTATACACACGTGCGCGCGTAGATACTAATTAATCCTAAAGAATTCATCAAAAAAAAAACCCATAGAATTTTAATATTTTTTAGTTAAAATCGATTTTTCTTAAAAATATTTAATTCTATTATTATTATTATTATTATTATTATTATTATTATTATTATTATTATTATTATTATTATTATTATTACAGTTTACTTTATAGGTTTCCTTTTTCCCAGGTTTTCCAGTTGTTTGGTATTTGATAAAACTCTTTCTAAACATATATCTACTTAATTAATTATGCCTGGGAAAACAATATACATATATATATATATATAAAAGTTAATATCAAGGTTTAAAAAATTTGATCGGTTATTAAACTGGTTGAGGCACTAGTTCAATAGTCAATAGTCGAACCATAGTTGAACCGAAAGTATTTAAAATACATTAAAATATTAAAATATATAATTAATGTATATGTTACAGATATTAAAATATTAAAAAATATAATATATAATATATAATATATAATATTCTAAGCATGTTACAAATATATATATTTATACTAATTCTAGATCTTCTCCTAATAATTTAAATTTTTGAAGATTTCTTAAAAATACATAATAATATTTATTAAAAAAAAAATTGAACCGGTTGACTCAGTTGAATCAACTGGTTTTACCAGTTCGAAATTAGTTCGATTGATTTTTTATTGGTTTAAACACTTATCGATTCACTAGTCTAAACCAAACTTATTCTTTGACTGATTTATCGATTTTCTAGTTGAACCAACGTTCCGTTTGATCCTCATTGCACTAGTTAAAATAGATAAGTAAATCTTGCTAAGATGGACCCAGAAAAAGCTGCGTTAGTTGAATATAGGTTGTTACAATACTTAATTATCGATCGATTGAAAAATTCTAGTGTTATTATTTCACATTAAAGCTTAAATTAAAGGTTTTTTTACTTTCAAAATGTTTCCTCTTTTCAGCCAAGGAATACGGGTAAAATATAAAATTTTAGTAATAATTAATTAACATAACCTATATAAAATTATTGTTGCAATAGAACAAAAAAATTGTTGAATTAAAAATATAAGTTTGGAATTTGTATGGTTAGGAAAAAATGACCTGTGACCAATGAGATAATAACTTATATCAGTTTCAATATCGAAAATTCAGATGAACTCATTTTGTTGAGGTTCAATTTTAAGGTCTTACTTGATTACACTGAAATAAAAATACCTGATCTATAACTATAAATAAATTTATTGATAAAAAATTATTATATCTATACAATATCACTATAATTGCTTTATCAATACTTTAAAATTATAATTATTTGTTTAATTTATAAATAGATTACACTGAGATAAAATTTCAAAAAAATAAATAACGTCAAGTCTCACCATCCCTTCAAGTTTCGCCATTGAGTTTGCTGGTTATTTCCCCTGATAATAACTATCTTAGAAGAATCTTGAGTTAAAAGTCATTACAAATATGATATTTAAAATATTTTCAAAAATATTTTTAATTCTGTTATATATATTTATAGTATAATCTTTTGTAATAATTAAATTAATAAATTGTAAAATAAAATTAAAGCACTTTGTTTTAAATATTGTTACTCTTTTTATTATGATACTATTTATAAGTTTTTTTTGTCAATTTTTTTCAATTATTAAAGACTTCAAATTATTTTTAGATAATAAAAAAATTGTATTATTTTAATCAGTTGCAACCTATTATAAGAATACGTATAAAATAATTTGTAAATACTAAGCAAAAAATAACTCATGGCAAAGTGGAAACTAGCATCCTCTAAATTCATGTGTCCTTAAGTTTGAATTCTTGCAAGGCACATTTTGCAAAAATAATTTCCAAGGCCCCCTTGACCGACCAATGGGCATTTTCTTTTTGTGACGATTTCTCACCACAAATTTTGTGATTTAAATAAATCTTCATAATTTTGTAGCGGATTTGAGACAACTTTTACATCACTAAATATTTTGTGATGACAATTTGTTAAAAAATTAAAAAATTGTGACAAAAATACGTTACAAGTAGAGGTGGGCACGGGTCGAGTTGAGAGAAAATTTTAACCCAACCCAATCAAATTTGATCGGGTTGGATTGGGTTGGGTTATTGATTTTTTGATGATGAACTCGAACCAACTCAACCCGCACTTTGGTGGGTCGGGTTGGCGGGTTGTCTCTTTATTTATTTATTTATTTATTTTTGTTTTGCTTTCTTCTTCTTCTTCTCTCTTTTTTCTTTTTTCAATACATAGAAGACAAATAAATTAATGAAGGCACACATTATCCTTTATTCCATCTAACAAGATAATAATAGTCAACAGTAGGCTATACTGCTATAGGAAAATTAATTTAATCAAAAATTTAATATTATATAATCCAAATTTTAATAAATACATAACACATAAATATTTATTTATAAATAATGAGTATAACAAAAAATCTTAAGTGGCTAAATTCTTAAAAAATCATATATATATATATATATATATATATATATATATATATATAATGTGTGGGTTAGCAAGTTGAGAAATTTCTAACCCACTACTTGGCGGGTTAGAAAATTTTAACCCAACCCAACCCAAACGTGCAGGTTGGGCTGAGTTGGGTAGGTTGAGTGAGTTGGTGCCCATCCTTAGTCACAAGATAAAAACAATTTGTCACAAAATTAGTGATAGTCATATCATCTATTATTTTAATTTTGTGACACTAATTTTAGTAACATATTTTTTGTGACAGACTATCCATTACAAAATCTTAAATGAGACAAATTTCAAGTTTTTAAAACCAGCTTGACAATAACAAAATCATGATTTTATTGTAGTATAAGTGGTAGATGAATTATGTTGGCATTGAGCAGTGGACAAATTATGAAAAAAAATTTCATTAGTTTTTCTATTCCTTTTCGAGTAGACTTATCCGTTCAACGCACTTTAAAAGAGAGTTGGGCCCATATAAGGCCGGACTAGGTCCCAAGTAACCCACATGTAATCGTGTATTTTATTATTATTATTTTTTTATGTATTATAATTCATTAATGTTTAATGATTTAATTCCTCTTCTTTCAAGATTTTCACTTACCTCTGTTATGCTGCCTCTCTACTCACACTCTCAATTTGGACCTCTTCCATTTGAAACCCTAAAACCCCAAATTCCTTGGTTCCACTGCCTTTGACCTCATCTCGTCCGTCCCTCGTTTGCGTTTGTCGTCATTCATCTTTGTTTGTCCACAAGCGTCTTTGTTTGTCTTTGTTTGACGTTCGTCTTCATTCGTCCACCTTTATTGTCGCTTGTCCTATTCTCCTCCGCCTTAACCATTGTCTTCGAATCCTGTACTACTAGTATTTCTTTTTTGACTATTTTCTTTGTTAATGGTTATGTACTTTTGAAATTTGAACTTGTATGTTCGTTATTGGTTAGTCATTAGTGGTTATCACTAATCAGGTTATGGTTATTAGGTTATGAACTTGTATGTTGATGTTTGCAAAATGCAAATAGATCATAAATGTTTGCAAAATTGTGTCTAAACCCAAAAAATTGCAGATTGACCCAATTGTTTGCAAAATTGTGTTTGTAAATAGATCAGAATAAGTGAATAAGGGCTGGCCCAATTGTGTCTAAAACAAAAAAATAATAATAATTACGGATTGGCGGGTTGGCCCATTTATCTCATTAGCCAGCACATAGGTGGGTGGGGCTGTCCATTTTCTAGCCTGTTTAAAGCTTGGCTGACCCACTTTTTGCCCCTTCCTATGCACGTTGACCAATTTTGACAAGTTTATTTTTGAAGCATTTTCCTATTGACACTTGTTGTGTTCTTTTTGAGTATTTTTTCTTTTTCTTTTATTTTATGCGTTTTTATTTTATAATAATCTTATTTCACCTACGGAGGTACATTTGAATAGTATTTGTTTGTATAGATGGTCTACCTTGCCTAGTAAAGCATATTTAGTTTTCATTCTAAATTTTGTAATTAAATCTTACATATTGGCAGTTCAATATATTGTTTCGCAAGTCTTCATGCACGGAAGCATATCCTTTGCTTGTCTCTCTGCAGATCTAACGGCCACTAGCGCCTTTCTTTGTTTTCTATCTGTGGATTTTTTAAGGGACCTATTTTAAAGAGAAAATTTCAAATTGGCACAACCCTTTACTTTTTTCTTTTAGAAAGACCCAGTACAAACCTTCCAATCCATCGATGCCTGAGGATCAAAATTTCGAGAACATTCATATTGATTCATACATGCAAATGTGAATGTAATTTCTCTAACAATATTCAATTTTTGAAAATTGAGAAAACAGAAAGGCTCTATGATTAAGAACCTGGTGACATTTCTGCAAATGAAGCTTTGTTGTCTGCCATTAATGGCGGCCGAGCTCGAGCTTCTGATTGATTTCGGCTTCTACGACTTCTTCAGATTATTGTTCTTGTTAATCTTATTATTATTGCTCCATTTGGCTGGCTTATTGTTATTGCCTCTGCCTCCGTCATTGACTTGATTGGGATTTTGAAACTCCACAAAAGAAAACGACGACAAAGAAGAAGACGCTGGTGATGAAGAGAAAGAGGAAAAAGAAGCACTGGAAGACTGAAGGGAGGGAATGAAGAGGAAGTAGGAGGGGATTGGAAGGCGTAGGCGGAGCAGTGGAAGGCGAAAGAAGGAGAAAGGAAGGCTTTGGTTTTTGGTGGAAGCCATCGGAGCAGGGAGGTGGTCCTCTCCTTAGCCAAGGACTCTCCTTGGCTAAGGAGACACACATGATCCATCGGAACAGAGAAGAAAAGTGTGAAATATGCAAAGTGGGAACACGGTCTTTCTAAAAGAAAAAATGAGAGGGTGGGACCTATTTGAAGTTTTTTTTTCTTCAAATAAGTCTTTGAAAAAAAAATCCACAAAAAAAAAGGGCGCTGCAATCCAACGGCCACCACAGAAACAAACACTTTGCTCGTCCTTAACTGTTTCCTTTATGCACAGTGTGAAATAGTTGTGCAGTCTCTACGTCAGCAATTAAGGGACCCAAAAAAGATGAAGCCAACATGTTTTTGTCACTGACCCGTGCGCATGGAATTTAAAGTTTGGTTTATGGAATGATATTTCTAAGAACTTTTCGGTCATATAGGGAATGTTTGGTTCAACGGAAGGGAGGGAAGGGGAGGGATTTTAATGGAGGGGAAGGAAGGGGAGGGGAGGGAAGGGAAAATAAAATTTTTTTTGTTTGGTTTAATTTGAGGGGAGGGGAGGGGAGGGAAAATAAACTTTTTTTTTGTTTGGTTGCAAGGAGAGCGAAGAGAAAATAAAATAAAATGACTATTATAGCCCTTTAATTGTATGATCAACAAAATATGACAAATTTGTTATCACTTATATTCAAATAAGTTAGTTTATTTGTTATGGTGAAATAATATATCATTTTAACCGTTTCAATTTAATTCATCTAAAATGTATCTCAAATATATAATGTATTTTAAAAATCATATAAAATTTTAATTTTATTATTACCGTAATAAGAAAAAAGATAAATAATTTTATTGTTAGAAAAAACAAAAAAATAATTAAGTATAATTTAACTAACTGATTAAAATTCTATTTTGGTCTCTCACATATGTCCTTTTTTTTAATAGATTTTTATTCTCAATTTCGTCCCTTACAGATTGATATGTTATTAATTCAGTCTCTCAAAAAAAATTATATTCTCAATTTGGTCCATCATAAATTAATACGTTATCAGTTTAGTCCTTCACTTATTTTCATTCTCAGTTTTATCCCTAATAAATTGATATATTATCAATTTAGTTCTTGTTTTGCTGGCCATAACTTTTGATGGTAACAACTTTTGATGAAGGGACTAAATTGATAACATATAAATTTGTGAGGGACCAAATTGAAAATAAAAATATGTGAGTAACTAAATTAATAACATATCAACACATTGAGAATGAAAATTTACGATGGACTAAATTGATAATATATCAATCTGTAAGGGACCAAATTGATAATAAAAATTTGTAAGTGACTAACTTGAGAAAAAAGACATCTGTGAGGGACTAAAATGATATTTTGGTCCTTATTAATTTACTCAGTTTATTATTATTATGATTATTTTTTTTGTTATCCTTTATTATTTAGTTATACATATAATGTATTATTTACATATAATAATAATAATAATAATAATAATAATAATAATAATAATAATAATTTTATATAGTCAAAATATGTTAGTAATATATTATTTAAGAAGCAAAATAAAAGAAGTTATAAGGTAATCTTAGTATTAAAAAAATTATTAACGACACTTATGTCTTTTATATTATTACAATTTTCCTTCCCTCCAAATTTCTCCACTTTTGGAGGGAAAGAAAATAAGAGAAGGGGAGAGATTTTTCACTTACATTTTTCCTCCCCTCCCTTCTAACTAATCAAAACAAACAAAGTTAAATTAAAAATATTACTCTCCTCCTCTCCTTTCCCCTCTCTTTCGCTCCAACCAAACAATATGATAGAGATCATAGGGACAAAACGAAATGATTTCTTATTGGATACCGATTGTGTAAATTACGTGTCCATTCTATGTCATCTTCAACGAGTTGCGATTAGTGTAGTTTTGCTAGTTGTCCGAACTGGATTGGGACGTGAACAAGAGGAATAAGCCAGCCAGTCAAATTCGGTCAAAACCAAGTCTGGCTTGCGGGTCAGCAGTGAACTGGTGAGCAATAGATTCATTCCCATGTATATAAATACAATTGATGGAAACCTCAGCAAGCAGCAAATCGTACCGCAACCACTAGCCAACAAATTCCTTTTATTAATGTTTACGTTTTATTTATAATATAGGTGTCATGGGGACCAACTTGAAAGAAAATCTCAAAGGCCCAGGCCAAATGAAATAAAAGCCAAAGAAGGAAAGAAAGAATTAGAGGCCGTACTTGGTAGTTTTTCTTTATCCTGGATTCTCCATGGATGCCGTACAGTCCATTCGGCAGTGCCATTAAATGTGGTTTGACTAGCATCTCTGATCACCTGCAACAACTTGTGAGTTTGTTCAGCTTCAAGCACACACATGATAAGAAGATAAAGATTCAGTTATTTTATTATATAAATGCATATTATTATTTGGGATGATTAAGTTTTTTAATAAATTATATTGAGGTAATTGTAGGATTATTAGATTACTTGCACGTTATCAATTTTGATGTTTGGGTCCAAAGATTTCTTATCCCTTTGCATTATTTTTTTAAAGATTAAAAAGTATATTTCAATATTCTAGCACAAGTAAAAATTTTTATTTCTTTCGCCTATATATATATATAATTACCCACTTTTTGATCCTTTCAGCACCAAAAGCTGTAACATTAACCGATGATAAAATCGCATGAAAATTAACTGAATGAAAGAGACAAAATATATATATATATATATATATATATATATATATATATATATATATACAATTAAAAAGGGGTCCCTTTTGGACTTATAATGACAACAATAGGCTAACTACTATCAGTTTATTTAATTTATGAGTTCCATTATTGCTACATTAAATCTATACAAAGGGTCAAGTTTATTTAGTTTGAGATTTAGCTGTAATGATCTCCGAGTGAACATAAAAATCAAGGTTTTAAATTATAATTGTAGTTGCATTACGAGTTATTGTGATTGTGGATGTTTTAAATGTTACGATACAGTTGCAATTATTGCGACCGTAAATTTTTTTAAGTTGAACAAAATATTAAAAAAATATATGAAAATTTTGTAACTCTTAATGTTAAATACAAATAATATATTATATTTAATATCTATATTAATTCATTAAATATATAGACTGCCATGCGTGATCGTAAAATTATGTTTTTCTAAATTGTCGTTCTCTGTTTTTAATTAGGTTTCGATTATCAAATAAACTAATTAAGTACCTAACTAAATAGAATAAAAACAAATGCTACATGAGTGACTTTAATTTAGTAATAGAATCTGCCGTAATTTGATATATTATCATACGTGTACCGGATTTGTTTCGATAATTAGTTTTTTTTTGTTCATTTGCATTGTACCTTCCTAAATTTTAGGAGATTTGTACACTTACTTGCAATATTCCTTCTCTTCTCTCTCTCTCTCTCCTGTTGTAATTTTTCTCTCCCTAGGTGAAGCAAAAGTTAATGTAAATATTTGATAACTAACAGATCGTAAGTCATATTATGAAAGACATTATTCTTAAGAAATGATTTTGCGACTGAGATAACATTTTTTTAAAATAAAACATGCTCTTTTAAATTTTACTTAAGTATTAAAATAGCAAAAAAATAACACAGTAACTCAATAAAACTAGATAACAGAAAAATGTTGAGGAGATTAGAAAGTAATTTGTTAGAGTCTGAAAAAAAGGCTGCTTTTTATAATTGTAAAAAAGTATAACTGATCAAATAAGATTAAATAGATTGTTACAAAAATTAAGGAATTTATAGTCGTGTTAGAGGGCTGTAAACATCCCCCCTGGCCTGAGTCTGTTATTCTCCACTTCCCAGAGTCTATTATATATATATATATATATATTTATCAATTCCACCTCTATCTTATTCATTTGAATTGTTGCTATTCTTTTCATATCACACCTCCCCTGTTCTTGCACCTGCATAAAAGCACACCCAATTCCGCCATTGCATCTGTTCTCACCAATTCTTGGAGGTAATATCCTTGCTTTGTTTCTCTGTTGCAACTTTTTATTTGTTTCATCATTTTGAATTTTTGATTTAAAAAAAGTGACATGCACACTTGAGGATTTGATAATTATTTATGGAATATGAATTCCTTGAATTTTGAAATGGGTATCTGTTTTGGTTTTAGTTTTGTGAAGGAGATTTCTTGGAAACTCATTTTCTAATTCATATGAAAGTAATAGTAATTTATCATTTTCGTCTCTAACAATTGGCTGATTGTTGTCCAATATATATAAAGTGTATATACTTAACCATATCCAATCATGGGCTTTCAAGTCATTGATTTAGTTTTTACATATGTAGCTAGTTCAATGATTTTTCCTTGTCAATATTGTTCAAGGGATAATTTGATCTCAGGCAAAATATGAAAATACTCTAATATCAATGCCAAGAAAAGTGAAAATAGAGATGATATTTTTTTATGGAATTCATTTGACAATTTAAGTTTTAACATATATATACACACAAAACTAAAACTAACAAAACTAATTAAAACAGTAACTAAAAGTACAAAGTTTTTGCTAATAAATTGGTATTGGAAAATGAAAATGTACTTTGTTTGAAATCCCAATAAAATCAATATTTTTACATCACAAGAACAAGGATGGAGATGCAGATTTTTGATTTTATGTAGAAAGGGATATGTTAATTAGAATAGAAGCTATCTATATTCAATGTTAAATGCTAGATCATTTGCTATAAGTTTCTATAGATATATGATTATTGCTCGAAGGAGTCTCTCCAATACCTTTCACTGTTACTCGTGTCTAATAAATTGGTCATTTTGAAGGTTTTATCCCATGATGGAGAATAAAGGTGCAAATTATTTGATGAATACTCCTAACTCATTGCATCTGTTCTCACCTATTATTGGAAATATCCCTTGCTTTGCTTCTTTGTCGCAGCTTTCCATTTGCATCATCATTTTTGGATTTTTGATTAGAAGAAAGTGACGTGCACACTTGAGGATTTGAAGATAATATGGCTTCTATAAACTTACTTGTATCAAGCTTAGCCTTCACTATGGTTGTTTAGCTATGATTGTTCTGATTCTAATGCGTAATTTTCTTTATTTTATAAATTATATATTATCAATTTATCTAATTAATTCTAACTACATTGTTGTATTTTTTTTATATAGCTCAACATCTTGCCTTAGTGTGTACATGCGAAGCTAGTGTCATTATGTTAGTTAACATGTTTTGGTCGTGGTAGCAGCCAGATATCATATATTTTTTTTGGGGGAAAAATCAGTAGTTCTTTGTAGAGGTTTAATATCTTGGCCTTTGTATTTGCGGTGTTAAGTTATGTTATGCTTGTAATGAACTTGTTTTTAACTGATTTGTTCAATGCTGTAGAAACAATCATTTTGTTTTCACTATATAGCTGGGAAGAGGATTTGGAATTTTCCAATCATTGTTATTTTGACTGTTTTTACCAAAATTATTGAGTTGGTTCAAAAATTATATTGAAAGAATAAAGTTGTTGTTGTCATAAATGCAATGCATAATGCAAATAATGTGTCATGCAATAAATTCTCCAAGCCTCAAGGCCTCTTTATTTTTATCTTCTTGGCATTAAGCCATTTATTAAGTTTCCACAATCACACTTGGCATAAAGCCATAATCACATTTGGCCTAAAGCCATAAGTACACTTGGCATAAAGTCACCAATTAAATCTAATTACCAATGATTTAGATTGGATGACGTAGGATTAATCTTAATTTTTTGAAAAAAACAAAAACAAAAATACAAAGCAAATCCTGATTGTTGGATTAAAGTCAATCAAATAGCTAGGAGGGGAAGCAGGAGGTAATTTGCACCCGAACATTATAATATATTGCAATGGGACTCCACCCTCCTTATCAATATGCTTTCTCCCTTTATGTATGCATGTGTTCATACAAATCATAGTTATACAATTGATATATATGAACCAGTTCAACACCTATGCATGTCCAATAATCAATCAAGCAATCATGTTACTATAATGAAACTCCACTCCATAATTCCTCTCCTAAATGATTCATTATATAGTTCTTGAGTATTTCTCCTCAATCACACACAATTAATTTTATGTGTGGGTTCTCCTATCCCATGTTCACTTATATATGAAGATGCTTGGATTTCTCCATAATTTAAGAAAAACATCTAAGTAGGCTAGTTACTTACCTTGAATCCACGTTAGATTTTATCGAGATTCTTTGTGTATGCTTCCAAGAACAATGTAGTGTTGAGATTAAGGAAGGTATCATTTACACCAAGAAAACAAGGGGGAAAAAAGTAGTTGAAAATAAGGGAAATATGGATTTCCTGTCACTGCACTTACTCGATTTCTCAACACACTTAACCACAATTTTTGACCTTTCACCTACTCAAGCTTGAAATTATGGTTTTAAATTGCGGTCACATCAAGCCGCAATATTGCGGATGCGGCGGTCACCGCATCTGCATTTCGGGGTGATTTTAAAACACGAGATTACAAGAAATCATGGGCAACAAGAATTTTAAAACACGAGATTGCAAGAAATCATGGGCCACAAGAATATTCAGGATAAAGAGAAACCACGTTGTACGGCCTCTATTTCTTTCTTTCATTCGGCTTTTCATTTCACTTGGGCTGGGCTTTTTGGTATTTTCTATCAAGTTGGTCCCCATGACGCCTATATTAATTTCATTTAACATTCATAATTAATTCGTGAGTACATTATATCATGGTAGTATTTTTTTTTTAAATCTTTCACTCTACTATATTTGTGAGTACATTATAATATTTTTAGAAATATTATGGTAGTATAATTCAAACTATATAATTGTATAATACTTCAAATTATCAATGTATGAAAAATTAATTGTACAATATATACATATATAGGAATTTGTCATAAGATAAATACAGATTTTATCATTGTTTAAGATAACATTCAATTTACATTATGTTAGGATGCTGTGAGTAAATTTATTCTCTAAAAATTATTAAAATTTAAAATATAGAAATAACGAGTACAATATTGGTAATAATTAAATATAAAATTGGGAGTCAAAATATAATTTTTCAAACTATAACATAGTATATAATATTACCATATCATATTATTATTGAAATTTTTCTATGAGCAGCTAAAGAAGCACAGAATTGATCTGTTGAAGTTCACCTAATTACTGACTCATAGTTTTTTATGGCTAAAGGCAATCTTAAATGTTTTCTCAAATGTTTTAAAACAGGGTTTCTTTATACATTATTATATTTTTTATTTACCTAACATACTTATAACCAGATTAATTTTCTAACATAATTGTTTCTCTAGTGCCAAATAACTGAAATAATTACAAATTTGGGGTCTTTGAGAATTGGAGTGGTGATCTTTAATGGTTAGGTAAGTCGTACATGTTGTTGCTCTATATGATGTAACTGGTTGCTTTGAAGGCTTGAAATATTAAAAAAGTTTCTAATAATTGATTTTAATTGATTTCAAAAGGTTTGTGGCTCTGAATATAAGAAAAGTCTTCATAGACGATTACACTAGTTATAATCTTTTTACTTCATTTCTCTCAATTCAAATCACACATGCTATGAACCATGCAGGAAGCAATACATGGAAAATCATCCCTCGGAATTTACTTATTACTTAGCACAGTTAAGACAATCATCTTGGCATTGTCAACACGCATGTCTTAGTTGTCCAATATTAACCTTTTTCTCCATTATAATGCACGGTTACAAGATGTATAATTCCCAAGGTTGGGTATACCTCATTCTCATACATGATACATCATAATCACATACTATGAGGTTATTTTCACTATTGAACTTGATGCTATTTTAAAGATATAAATTGATGCTATGTGGATTCATTAGTTCAAGTATCTATCTTCACTTGTCGAAACTGAAAATTGCAGTGTAATATATCTCTCTGAACTTTCATTCCTTAATTTCACTAGTGAACTTGCAGAGTTTGATGGCCAAGAATATTGTAAGTTTGATGTTATTATTGAATATTGACGGGTGATGGTCAAGAATATTGGAGCTTGATGTTGTTCTTCAAGTTCTTAAAGTGTTTTAAGACTATTTATTTGTATCTTTTTTTTTTCTTTCTTTTTTTGAACTTAAATTAAGTTGTTGGTCTTTTGGAGAAATTGAACAAAATATTTAAGTTTCAAATTTAGACTCTTATGCTTAACAATATATGATTTTCATGCATTATTGATTTTTTTATTTTTTTTAAAAATGTATTAAATTCTCTTAGACTCAAGGAACTGACAATCGGATCGGACTGACCGGTCGGACCGAAAAATCGGTAAACCGACCATGGTTCCGGTCTAGTACAACCCATTAAATCGGAGGACTTGAAAATTAGTTGGGAACCGGACGAACCGGTATCGAACTGGGCGAACCAGTCGAAACCAGATGGGTCAGGATTCCAGCCGATTCTTGAAAATTTTTTTTTCCTTTTGGTCCAAAACTATGTCGTTTTTGCCTTGCTTATACTTAATCCCGCCCCTTTTCTTAGCAATATTCAAGCAGCTGAAACTATGAACCCCCTCGGTGAAATTTTTGGACCAAAAGGAAAAAAAAATAAGGTGGTGATGAATTTAACATCTCAAAACAGTCATTATTGGAATCCTTTAATGATATTAGACCTGGTGTTAGTGTTAGTGAAGATGATGGTGACAATTTTGATGGAGATGCTAACATACTAGGATTTGATATGAATGATTGTTATATTGATCATGATCCATAATATTATATATCTTTGCTAGTTTGTTAACTTTTATTTAATAAATTTAACTATGTATATTTGATGATATTGTAAAATTTTACTTGATAGATGTTGTTTTATGTTGAGATATTAAGTCTTTAATTGAATTTTCATATTTATATTTATGGGATATTTAATTATTTATAATTTTATATATATGTTAATTATATATTTTAATAAATTTTAATTATCACCGATTCGACCACGGTTCAATTCCGGTCTGACCACTGATCTTTGAACCTGTACTTTGACCGATTCAGTAACCGATCCGATTCTCTGAACCTTGCTTAAACTACCGCATAAGTCCACGGTGTGGGATCGGAGGCAATGATAGCTTGTGGGGAGACACTCCCTGCCCTTACCCCACGAGGTTGCCACTTGTAAGATGATCTGCCATTGCATCTGTTCTCACTGACTCTTGGAGGTAATATCCCTTGCTCTGCTTCCTTGTTGCAACTTTCTATTTGTTTCATCATTTTGGATTTCTCATTAAAAGAAAGTGAGGTGAAGACTTGTTGATTTGATAATGACTTATGGAATTCCTTGAATATTGAAATGGGTATCTGTTTTGGTTTTAGTTTTGTGAAAGAGATTTCTTGGAAACTCATTTTCTAGCTAACAATTAGCTGATTGTTGTCCAATAAAGTCTATATAGTTAACCATATCCAATCATGGGCTTTCAAGTCATTGATTTAATTTTAACAGATCTAGTTCAATGATTTTTCCTTGTCAATATTGTTCAAGGGATAATTTGATCTCAGGTAAAATACGAAAATACTCTAATATCAATACCAAGAAAAGTGAAAATAGAAATGATATATTTTTTTTATGGAATTCATTTGGCAATTTAAGTTTTAACATATATATACATACAAAACTAAAACTAACAAAACTAATTAAAACAGTAACTAAAAGTTCAAAGTTTTTGCTAATAAACTGGCATTAGAAAATGAAAATGTGCTTTGCTTGAAATCCCAATAAAATCAATATTTTTACATCACAAGAACAAGGATGGAGATGGAAATATTTGATTTTATGCAGAAAAGGATATGTTAATTAGAATAGAAACTATTTATATTCAATGTTAAATGCTAGAACATTTGCTATAAGTTTCTATACATACATGATTACTGCTCGAAGAAGTCTTTCCAATACTTTCCACTGTTATTCTTGTCTAATAAATTGGCCATTTCCAAGGTTTTTTATCCCATGATGGAAAATAAAGTTGCAGTTTCTAATTACGTTGCTATATTTTTTATACAACTCAAGATCCTGTCTTAGTGCGCGGATGCGGAGCTAGTGTCATTATGTTAGTTCTCCAACATGTTTTGATTGCGGTAGCAACTAGTTATCATATTTCTTTGGGAAAAAAATAGTAGTTCTTACTTGATGTTTATCTAGAATTTTCTCTAGTATTGCTATCGTTTGCATACATACGTTTTTGATATCTTAGCCTCTATATTTGCAGTATCAAGTTATAAAAACTTTTTTTAACTAATTTGTCCAATGGTGCAGAATTGAAACACATTCCACCATGGTGGAATGTGTTAATTTCTATTTTCCATGCACAATCATTTTGTTTTCACTATATAGTTGGGAAGAGAATTTGGAACTTTCCAATCTTTGTTATTTTGACATTTTTACCATAATTATTGAGCTGGTTCAAAAATATATTGGAAGACTCAAGTTATTGTTGTCATAAATGCAATGCATAATGCAAATCATGTGTCATGCAATGAATTCTCCAAGACGGAAGGCCACTTTATTTATATCTTATTGGCATTAAGCCATTAAGTTTCCCTTAGCATAAAGCCATAGTCGTCGCACTTGGCATAAAGCCATAATCACATTTGGCATAAAGCCATAATCACATTTGGCATATAGTCATAAGTACACTTGGTATAAAGCTATTATCACACTTGGCATAAAGCCATAAGTACACTTGGCAAAAAGCCAAGTGTTAGATTTTTCCATGAGGTGCACTTCCATGATGGCCTCTACTCCATGTTTTATTATTATGATTATCATTATTTTTGGATGCAATAATTATGAGACAATGCATATGGTCATGCAATTAAATGCTCATCTAATCACTCATGAATATGCATTTCAAAGAACTCTCCTCTCCAAAGCAACAAGTCAACTCCACTCCACTCTACACTCCGATTATATCATAACATGAACACATAACAAAAACTCTACAAGTAATCCATGAGATAATAATGTACAAGGGAGTCCACAATATACTCAACATAATCTCCTCTCCAGACTCTACTCCAATTTCTCTTCCTTGTGAGCCATTACACATAATCATGCAAGGCAAACAATCAATCTTGCAATCGTTATGAAACAATGCAATGAAACTTCACTCTCTTTGTCAATAGACAATCTCTACCCCTCATTTAACTCTAGTTCCCCTCGCATGTGGTTTATGGTACATTATGTATGTAGGTGAAAATCATAATATATTGCAATGGGACTCCACCCTGCTTATTAATATGTTTTCTCGCTTTATGTGTGCATGTGTTCATACGAATCATAGTTATACAATTAATTTGACTCAATTCCACACCCATGCATGTCCAATAATCAATCAAGCAATCATGTTACTACAATGAAACTCCACTCCATGCGTTACTCTAACTTTACTCCACTCCATACTTGGATTTCTTTGTAACATAAGAAAAACATTTGAGTAGGTTAGCTACTTACCTAGAATCTACGCTGAATTTATCAAGATTCTTTGTCTATGCTGCCAAGAACAACTTAGTATTGAGATTAATTAAGGAGGGTCCTCTATTATTTACCCCAATAAAACAAGGGGGAAAAAGTAGTTGAAAATAAGGGAAATATGGATTTCTCGCTGAATTTAATTTCTCATCACAGTCAACCAAAATTTTTGACCCTCACACTTCACCTTCTCAAGCTCAAAATCACGGTTTTAAATTGTGGCCGCAATGTTGCGGCCCCACAATTGTGGGGTGATGTTAAAACACAAAAGTAACAGCAACGGAATGGCGTTGTAGCTGTAACGCTGTTCTATTGCATTTTTCATATAAAAAACCTACCTTGGTAGTCGCCAGTCATGAAGGTGAAGCAAGTTGCGTCGCGTCGCCTTGACACTTGCTGTTCATCTCCCTCCCTCAGACCTCCTTTGTTCTATTGTCGTTCGTCTATTCAGCTCACGGCCTAATGGTCACGAACTCATGCGTCTCAGATCTCAGACCTCACCTCATCATCTTTGTTTCAGCTCGCCTCACGCCGTCGGCCTCACATAGTCGCATTCTTAGCCAGGTAACGACCTTCTTTCTTCCTCAGACGCCTCCTTTGCTCAAGCCGGCATGCTTTACGTCTGGCTCTGTTCTTCGCTTTCGTTGTGGCCTGTGTTGGTGGCTGGGTGTCATGCTACTCTTTTGTGTGTGACTTTATGCGTGGTCAACGCTCTGCGGTGTGCCATGTGGTGTGATTAATTGATTACAAAATTGATCAATTGATTATAAATATTGATTACTCAGGAGTCAGGACTAAAAGAAATTAACATGTTAATTTCAGGAAGTAAAGTGAGTAAAGTAGGGAAAGAAAGTAAAATATTGCTGCCCCTTTTCATAGTCTTTGGTGTTTTTTTTTTTAAAAAAACTATTTGTATTTAGAAATTTAATGGATTATGATTAATTTAGTTTGAATCAAATCTACCTACAAAGGTGTAATGCTTTTTCACTGATTTTCTCTATTTATAAGATTCTAAACTCC
This sequence comes from Biancaea sappan, assembly GCA_037074585.1. Classification (NCBI taxonomy): domain Eukaryota; kingdom Viridiplantae; phylum Streptophyta; class Magnoliopsida; order Fabales; family Fabaceae; genus Biancaea; species Biancaea sappan. Next base: position 25,589,283 of record CM073499.1, on the reverse strand, counting down.
ATATATTGATGAATAAAACATGTGCCAAATCACTTGAAGAAATGAATTTTAGTTTATAATGATAATCCATTGATCCTACTTATGGTTTTGGAAATGGAATTGCATCACACAAATTTTGGGCATTTGATAAGATATCAAATTACGGCAGATTCTATTACTAAATTAAAGTCACTCATGTAGTATTTGTTTTTATTCTATTAGGATTAAGAAGTTTGAATATGAATGACTATATGAATATTAAAATATTTTCTCTAAATTTGAATATTAAATAATTAAGATTTTTTTTTCAACATCCATACACTTAAATAAATGTTGGTAAAAAATGTATTTAAAGCAATTAATGTTTGAATTCTAAAAACTACTTAAATTTTTTATGAGATTTAATTGAATAAAATACATTCAAAATTATTAAATATTTAATAAAAATACAAAAATAAACTCACTTAATAGTATAAAATATAAAAGAATTAAATTTATACCCTCGTTGAATGTAGATAAATATCCCTCATAGTTAGGTACTTGATTAATTTAATTGATAATCAATAACCGAATTGAAAACAAAGAACAACAATTCATATACGCGTATAATTTTACGATCACGCATGGCAGTCTATATATTTAAATGAATTAATATATATATATATAATATAATATAATATAATATAATATAATATGTTTTTTATATTTAAGATTGAGTTACAAAAATTATATAAAGTATTTTTTTATGTTTTGTACAACTCAAAAAAGAATTTATAGATGCAATGACCGCCGCATCGTGACGTTCTAACACCTGTATTCATAATAACCTATAACGCAACCATAACTGCAATTGAAAACCTTGATTTTTATGATCACTCAGAGATCATTATAGCTAAATCTCCAACTAAATAAACTTGACCCTTTGTATAGATTTAATATAGCAATAGTGGAACTCATAAACTAAATAAACTGATAGTAGCTAGCCTATTTGTTTTCGTTATTAGTCCAAAGGGACCCTTTTTTAATTGTATAGGTTTTTTTTTTCTCTTTCTTTCAGTTCATTTTCATGCCCAAGTGAAGTAGATATAGCTGTTGGTTTTGTCATTGGTTAATTTTACAGCTTTTGGTGCTGAAAGGATCAAAAAGTGGGTAATTATATATATATATATATATATATATATATATATATATACACACACACAGATATACACAAGAAGGTGGATTGAATTGTGTATTTTGAAATGTTTTTATTTTTGTTCTAAAAAAAAATTTCAGTTCAAGAGGATGTAAGGTATAAGAATAAACACGCGAAATTTAAAGAGGTTCAAATCCTAACCACTTAGATCTTATGTCATCTTCCCAATACACAAAAGTAAAGGGGATTTCTATACCCTTTAATAGTCTAAGTATTGCAAGGAAAAACTTTCAGGAACAATCCTCGGTTTTCTATTTAGGAACAATCCTCCTAAATTTTTATTTCCTACACTCAGACAGACTCAACCTTGAAACTTTTCTCACAAGGGAAACAATTCCAACATTTCACTTAAGGCTTAGCAACCATGCTTTTATAACCCTCTAAGCGAATCTTAAACCTTAAACACAAATACAAGAAATAAACTAAGAGAAGGAAACTATTTTCAACCACCTAACAAAAGATACAAGCTCACACAAAGCACATAATAGAAAATGAAGATCAGATACGATTGATAATGTTCTCTCCGCTAAAACTCTCTTTTATGCACTTTGTTGTATCTTTCATGGAGTTACTCTAATGCTTAAATAGGTGAGGAGGAGAACTAGCCGTTGGATAGAAACTAGTTGTTGATCAGAAACTATCTGTTGCAGCTCATAAATATACCTTCCCATCACCATCTTTAGTCGTTAATGCAAAGCACCGATGGGAATCGTGAAGCATGAAGATGTTCTCTGTAAGAGTGAATGAGAAATCCAAGATTTTGACACATAGCACATTTTGACTCATGAGGCGTTGACTTGGGTATGAATATTTGAAATCCAATGGTTTAACACTTAAATGTATTTTCATACTTCATTAAAGCTTAGCACGAAGAAAGAGAAAGAAAGCCATCGTGAAGAAAGCAAAATGTGCTTAATAAATACAAGTGAAGTTTCTAAAATCCTAATAGCTCCTTTTACTTCCTGCCTTTCTCTGACTAGCAGTACAGAAAAGTATTCAAAGGAGGTAAGTGCAGCTTGTGATATCAGAACAAATAAAACTAAATGAGCCAAGAAAATTGTCAGATTTAGGCCCAACAAGCAAATGGGTTACATTATCAACACAAGTGGGCTTGTATAAAATATGTTTGCTCTAACATATTTGCTAAAGAGGAAATTATTGTTTGGAGTAGGCTAGTATCAGCATTAAAAAGTCTCTTTATAAATAGTTAAATACATAGAAAACTCTCAAAATAATCTCCATCTCAATATTATCACTCAATGACAAAGTGATGACTATATTGACTAGCTAAAGGCCTATTTATAGGCAAAAGAAATAAAAATTTTACTTCAGCTAGAACATTGAAATATACTTTTAATCTTTTAAAAAATAGTGCAAAGGGATAAGAAATCTTTGGACTCAAACATCAAAATTGATAACGTCCAAGTAATCTAATAATCCTACAATTAGCTCAATATAATTTAGGGAAAAATGCACATAACTCCTCTCAACTTTGGGTCATGTAGAATTAACCTTCCTCAACTTTGAAAAGTTACAATTAAACCCTTAAACTTTCAATTTTTTGCAAATAACATCTTCCATTATTAACACCGCTAAATTGCGTCTATGTCAGCAATTTTTTGACAACTCACAAGACCACATAGCCCTCCATGTCACTTCATATTTTACATTTTAGCATTGTACACATGCAACTCCTTTTCCCTAATATGTTGTGTTATCCCCTAATTTTTCTTATCTCCCATTTGCAATTTGACAAATTTTCAAAGCTAATTGGAGTCATCTAGCAAAGAAGAAGCTCATAATTCTTGAAAGGTTTGTGCAATATTGTTTTCCTTTCATTTATTAACACACAAAAAACTTCAACTCCTAAAAAGTTAACTCCCACTTTCTCATCCATGTTCATTGGCAATTGTCATCTAGACTTCCAGAGACCTCCCATATATATATATATATCTACATTTTAATCTCTCTATACATGATTTCATATTATTTTGGGAGCCATGCAACAACTATAAGATCTGTACTAGTTACAAATTTTAGGGATTAACTGGTAGCGGGATTAGGACTTACGGAAATAATTGATGTGGCAGATAAATTGATGAGGTGGATTGGATGATATGGACAAAATAAATCATGTGGCAATAGTTTAACGGTGTTAGTAACGGAAAGTGTTAATTGTAAAAAAATTAAAAGTTTAAGGGTTTAATTGTAACTTTTCAAAGTTGAAGGAGATTATTTGTACATGACTCAAAGTTGAGGGGAGTTATATGTATTTTGCCCTATAATTTATTAAAAAACTTAATCATCCCAAATAATAATATGCATTTATATAATAAAATAATGGAATCTTTATCTTTGTATCCTGCTTCAAATGTAATTTAGGATAACAATCCATGTGTTTGCTTGAAGCTGAAAAAACTCACAAGAGTGTCTGCTGCATATATACTATTAAAATTAGTAATGATGAATTTCCAATGCGGCTTGCAAACAACAAAGCAATGGCTCTATAATCCCATCAAGACACTTTTGAGATAGTTTCGATAGGGTTCTACAGTTGCCAATTTTAGTGCACTAGTCATGGCAGTAGTAAGTCGGACACTTGAAACAAGTCAAAACTACTGGTTTTGGCATATGTAATATTAATATCACTAGTCTCCTTTGTGGTGCATCTCTCTATCTTATGTTTGCTCTTTATCCTTGTTTACAACATGTGGCATGCTACAATGTACACATCTTCCTTCTTCCTTTGTTCAAAAGCAAATGTTGTTGATTGTTAGAATCTATAACCTGCAAATGGAAACAATGCTTTGACTTGCCAGGATTCACTTCCAAGAGGTAGTACATAGAGAACATTTATAGGATAGGTGGGTGATCACAATGCAATTACAGTTAACGACATAAATCTAGTTTGGATGTGTAATATGAAAATTACATACAAATGATCTTTATTCATATCTATTTCCAACTAGTTCTTAGACTTTCTCAACTTTATGTTAAACCATAAGAGAAAGCAATCACTTATGTTTAGAGTACTCAACATACATGCAAAAAAATATATATGAAAAAAACAATTCATATACCAAATTGTTCACAAATGGATATCCAATAAAACTGTCTGTAAGACAAAACAAATTAAATACAGACTCAATCATCTAAATATTTCACCACACCCATACAAGCCACATGCTTATGAAACACTCTAGGTGGTAAATCTTTAATCAGCGGATCCACAATCATAGTGTCTGTACTAACATGGTCTACAAATATAATGAGACTCTGAACTCTCTTCTTCACAACTAGAAATTTAGTGTCTATATGTTTAGACTTAGATGAACTTTTGTTGTTCTCACAGTATAACTTAGCGGTCTTACTGTCACAAAATATTCTCAAAGGTCTCTCAATGCCCTCTATAATCTGCAAAGTTGTGATGAAATCCCACAAAGTCAACTTCAAAGTATCCAGTGACTTCAAGTCGATTTGTTCTCTAGTAAAGTGAGCATATAATCATTTGTCCTCTTAAGTATAGTTGTCAAACTCTTGCTTTAACTCTTAAACTCATCCAATTTTACAATCCTAGGTACCTAAATCGAGTAAAATCAGTCCTAAACTCATAAATAGATCAAAATTGGTTCAAACTCAGTTAAACTCGGTCAACATCATTTAAAACCTCCGAGTTTAACTGAGTTGACTGAGTTTTCATAGTACAGCCCAATTTAAACACTCATAATTATCTCATTTGGATTTCATTTTAAGCAAATGATAAACCGTTGAAAATCTCTCTGAGTCTAATTTCAAATGAAACGAGTTTCATTCAAAAACTCTTTGTCATTTAAGAGATATAGTCAAAAGAGTGACCAAAGGTCAGAAATAGTCAACTTTCAAATGCTACTGTATGACTTACAATTTTCAATTTTACTTTCTCTTTAAGTCTAGTTTCAATTGAGACAAGTTTCATTTAAAAATTCATTACCATTTAGGAGATATAATCAAAATAGTGATCAAAGGTCAAAAGCAATATATTTCTGGGTACTACCTATAGATTTGCAATTTTCAATCAATATAGTCAAAAGAGTGACCAAATGTCAGAAATAGTCAACTTTCGGATGCTACCATACTACTTGTAATTTTCAATTTTAATTTAAACAATCATAACTTTGTCATTTAAATTTCATTTTAAGCAAACGATATATCGTTATAAAGCTTTTTGAGTTTACTTTCAATTAAGACAAGTTTCATTCAAAAATTCATTACCGTTTAGAAGATATAATCAAAACAGTGACCAAAGGTCAATAGTAATATACTTCTGGATGCTACCAGTCAACTTGCAATTTTTAAGTTTACTTTAAATATTCATAACTTTGTCATTTAAACTCTATTTTAGGCAAATTTAACTTTACATTATAAGAACTGAAATACTAATAGATCACTGATGACTCCTAATGTTTAGTTCTGTGGGCCTTTTTATTTGTGTAAATACTAAGTTAATAACTATTCTTAATTTGTTTCATTTTTAAGGAGAAAGATCATTTTGATACCTAATGGATATAATTCTTAAAATTTGTTTAGGAACTAGAAACCTAGCATATTTTCTCTATTATTCTAGTTTTATTGTGTTAGAACATATAAATATAAATATATGTATATATATATATATATATATATATATATAAAACAGCTTGTTGAAAGGAAATGTATATATAAACTTTTACAAGTTTACGAGTTGATTTTATGTTTCAAGTTTACCCTCTCCCCAAGTTTAGGTAAACTCTTGAATTTAACAATCTTACTCTTAAGGTACCTTATAACCCATTTAACTACTTTCCGATGAGCCTTTTTTGGGATACTTTGGTACATGCCCAACATTCTTATTATATACCTAAATCTAGATGTGTATATACTTGTACATATATTAGAATCCCTACTATCGAAGCATATGGGATTTTCTCCATTTTCCTCTTCTCTATGTCCATCTTAGGACATTGGAGCAAACTGAATTTGTTGCCTTTGGCTACAAGTGTATCATCTAGTGCATAATTCTGCATGTTAAAGTGACTCAACACTTTATAGATATAAGCCTTTTGCAATAATCCCAATGTGTGTCTGATACAATTTCTATGGATCTAAATCCCTAAAACGACTGATGCCTCACCAAGATCTTTCATATCAAATTCACTAGATAGAAAGAACCTGGTTTCATACAAAAATGTCATATCATTACTAGCCAATGATAAATATCTACATAAAGGACTAGTATAAAAAATTTGCTCTCATTCATCTTGAGGTATATGCATTTTCCTCTATCTAGTGGATCTCCACAATGGCACTTCAGCCTAAGGTTGTTGAGGTTCTTCAATTTCAAGAGATTGAATCTCTTAATCCTAAATAAGAGTGATCTCTCCTTCCATTACGTTATCAGGTTCATCCAAATTCATTGGTGTGATTATTTCAAGAAAAACTCCTTGATCTAGTGTACCCTTGCCTTGACTGTAGTAGGAATACTAACATATTCCTCCTTAAACACAAAATCTCACATCTGATCACTCCTATTGTAATCTACATCTTCAATGAACTTGACATTCACAGTCTCAAAGAAGGCCATAGTCGAAGAGTCAAAACTTAAAACCCTTTGACCTTTCAGTGTACCCCACAAAATAACAGCTCACTGTTCTTGAGACTTCTCATGAATCATATACATATAATCATATTTAGAATAATCATCAATGAAGTTAATAGAATATTGTTATCCATTATAAAAGTTGTAGGGAACGGACCACAAATGTCAGTATGTATTAACTCCAAGGTTTCGCTAATTCTCGATTTACATGTTCTCTTGACTTTTGTCAATTTACACTTAATGCACTATACATAGATATCCATATCATCATATTAGATATCTTTAGAATATCATCTGACATAAGTTTTTACATTCTCCGTTTAGAGATATACCTCAAATGCTTATGCCATAATTTAGTAGAATTTTCATCATATAATCTAGTTTAGAAAAATATGTATTTACCAAAAATCAATCTCTATCCCCCCACTTATAGATTGTGTGTCTTACCATCTTGCTATCAACTTCTTCTTAATTTATATAGGTAAAATATTTTATATATAATTATATAAGGTGCTAAAATTATTCTAATCCAAAAACCAAAATATACATGTGGCAAAATGGCAAAAATTAAAATGAAAAAGACACTTAATTTAACAAAAATTAAGTATATTATTACTAATGAATTAGTAGATAAGAAAAAATTATACTTATATAATTATTTAATTAAAAAAATTAAATCAAGAAAAATTGAAGAGTATAAACAAATTTTTTTATATAATTATCTAATTTAAAAAATAACAAACAAATATTTTAAAAAATTATTTGTAATTTCATGACAAAAAAATTATTTATGGATATTTGTATTTTAATTATTTATGAATAATGACTATGGTTTTAAGACTCTAAAATGTGAAATTTGCATATAAATTATTTATTTTACTTAGTTTTAAATTTATTTGTAAACAAATATAAGTGTGTGTGTGTATGTGTGTGTGTGTGTGTGTGTATATGTGTGTGTGTGTATTAATTTATTTACCCAGTTCAGCAATCGACTTAGTGATTTGGCATTTGAACCAATAACTTGATGATCTGAAAGCCAGTCTGGGTCAATAACCAGGCCAGTTTCAAAAATATTTCTCTCCAGTGAGGGGATGGCCATTGGAATGGACGCACAAGGCACATCGAATCCTTAAGAGGTAAGGGGACGAGAGAGGGACCTTGGCATGTGGGAGAAAGAATAGAGAAGGAATGGACTCGGTCGGGTGGGAGGAGCACGAGAGAGAAGATCTAGTGTGTGCGTGTGTGCATGTGACATACATACATATATACTTATAAATGTATTGACCAAAATGCCCCCTGCATTTGGACTTAGGAAAAACTAGAAGAGGGGACAAGTTTGGAATTCTCTCAATTAAATTTTATCATGCATGTTTAAACACATCACACCTTCACAAACCTCTGTTCGTGCTCAAAGGTACCTTCTCGTGCCAAATTGTTCATTTTCTACCTTTGCACACTAGGGTATTGCTTAGTTACTATATTTTCATTTTGGTCCCTCCATGGTTCAACATGTTCAATTTATCTTTTACTTAAAATCTTTACTTAGCCAAACAAAATTTTCTTCCCCCCCTCCCCAATGACATCTGTCAAAGACCTAACTCATGAGTGTCGACTTTTAAGGGGTATTACAAGTGAGGCCCAAACCAATCAGCGTCCAATCTAGTCCAGATAGCATGCACATCGTCAAGTATGTCCATGTCAGCGCATTAACTCTCTAATTAATTAAATCTACAAGATTAACAAATGAATTAATTGGGTTTTTAATCATTCAAGGCATAAAAATATAAAATAAGGAAATATTCACTCAATAATTAATTGAGACTCATTAAAATCCCAAACATGATAATATTAGGGAGTTTTCCATAATTAACATGCAATAGGACTAAGTTAGAGACTATAATAAATGTAAAAATGCTAAATATCATATCTCATGATACTTGAGATGACTAACTTTGATGTCATTTTGGGCATGAACTAGTTAGCTTCTTGCCATGTAACTTCTAATTGCCACCTTATGGTGGTAAAGTTCGATATCCCTGGAGAATCACCCTTTCTTTTTCAAGGAGACTGGAGTAAGGTGCCTTACAATTTATTGATTAATCTCAGTAAGGGCACAAAGATTGCTGAGGAAGGATGCCAAGGGTACCTGGCCCTAGTCAAGGATGTGGAGAAAGAGGTGTTGAGCTTGGATCTAGTACTAGTAGTGAAAATTTTCTAGGTGTTTTTCCAAAAGAGTTTCCAAGAATACCATTTAAGAGAGAGATCGAATGGTATTGAAGTTATTCCTAAGACACAACCTCTCTCTCTCCCTCCCTATAGGATGACTCCTATGGAGCTGAAGGAACTAAAGATCTAATTATAGGATTTAGTAGATAAGGGATTCATCTAACCCAACTCCTTTGTTTAGGGTGCTTCAATGCTTTTTGTTAAGAATAAAGATGAGTCCTTAAGGTTATGTATTTATTATGGACAGCTTAATAAAGTGACGGTGCATAACAAATGCCCATTACCCAAATTGATGACTTGCTTGATCAGCTACAAGGTGCATAGTACTTTTCTAAGATAGATTTGTGTTCGCGGTACTATCAATTAAAGATCAAAGTAGAGGACACCCCTAAGACCATGTCTCATACTTATTATGGGCACTATGAATTTCTAGTAATGTCTTTTGGGTTAATGAATGCATCAGCAGCATTTTTGGATTTGATGAATAAGATGTTTAAGCCCTTCTTGGATAGATTTATCATTGTGTTCATTGATGAAAAGTGTACTCTAAGAGTCAGGAAGAGAACAAACAACACTTGAGAATTGTCCTACAAACCCTGAGAGAGCATTATCTGTATGCTAAGTTCTCTAAATGCAAATTTTGGATGGATCAAATTGCCTTTGTGGGCCAATATAGTGTCCAAAGAAGGAGTTCAAGTGGATCCAAGTAAGATGGAGGCTATGCAAAAGTGGTCTTGGCCAACTACGGTAATGGAGGTTCGACGTTTTTTAGGATTGGCCAGCTATTATCGATGATTTATGAAGGGCTTTTCAAAGATAGCGACATCACTTACTAGACTTAGAAGAATGTGAAGTTTCAATGGTTTGATATGTGGGAAGAAAGCTTCTAGAAGTTGAAGGACTGCTTAAACTCAACCTCGATTCTAGCTCTACCCTAGGGGAGAGGTTATGTTGAATATTGTGATGCTTCATGTATGGGCTTGGGATGTGTCTTGATGCAACACAGACAAGTAATTGCATACACTTCTCAACAGCTTAAGAGACACGAGCTAAATTACCCCACACATAATTTGAAAATGACACCGATGGTAATTGCATTGGAAATTTGGCAACATTATTTGTATGGTGAAACTTATGAAATATACACCAATCACAAAAGTCTCAAATACATCTTCCATCAAAAAATACCTTTATTTGAGACAATGAAAGTGGATGGAACTCCTGAAGGAAAATTGGATGGAGGCTAGATTTATATATGTTTAACTGCAACGAATAATTTAACAACTAGTCCAACAAGTAGAAAATTTTTGTATGCTTATTGCTCTTCTAAAGGGCAGTTGCATGCTTGTCGCTTGAATTGCAAGAGTTTGCATGATTGTTGCCTTACGTAAATTAAAAAATAATAATAATAACACGCTACAGAATGTTGTACACACGCGTAAATAAGAACGAAAAAGGGAAAATCATGATTTAAAAAAAATGGGACAATCACTCAGGCTAGGCATTTTGGAATTTTCTTTCAAGTTGGTCCCTGTGGCAATGATATTTCCTTAAAAGATTCATAATTAATTCGTGATTAGTACATTATATCATTGTAGTAAATTTTTTTCTAAAAATATATCCTTCACTCTACTATATTTGTGTTTACATTTATAATATTTTTCGAGATATTATGGTAGTATAATTCAAACTATATAATTGTATAATATATCAAATTATCAATGTATGAAAAATTAGAATATATATATATATATATATATATATATATATATAGAGAGAGAGAGAGAGAGAGAGAGAGAGAGAGAGGATTTTGTCATGAGATAAATATAGATTTTATCATTGATTAACATTAACATTCAATTTACATTATGTTGCTGGGAATAAATTTATTTTCTAAAAATTATTAAAATTTAAAATATAATAATTACGTGTATAACATTGGTAATAATATAAATATAAAAAATTGAGAGTCAAAATATTGAGAGACTTGCATCATTTTTAATGTCTAGTACATTCTAGATTCTATTACTAACTAATAAGTGAATTTGGACACGGTTCAATTCAGAACCCGACAACCCAAGATTTGAACCAATCAAAGTTTTAGATCAGCATATAAGTGGACTGGCTAAGATTCTATTGATCCGGTCAAATTTTTGTCGTTCGAATCTCAGCCAACCCGCTCTTCTTTTTTTTTTTTTTTAAAACCGTAAATCCTCTTCCTCTCTTTCTAGTCATTTTCTCAGTCTAAACTCAGCAAACAATGAAGCACTTAACACAGAGGAGGCACATCAGCTTTTATTTCGCAGAACAAAAGCGCGAGCTAAGCATTCTCACCTCTTGGCCGAAATGCTTTGTATTCCTATCTTTCAACTCTCAGGCCAACTTATTTCATCAGCAAACTCCGTTCCCCAGCTCCAATTTTTATCCTTTCTAGCTCAGATGTTCTAATTGAAAGAAGGAATTTCAGTCCCTCGGCCGAACACACACGTGCACGAAGAAAGAACGGAGGATTTCGTAAAACAGAGCTGTCTCACTTAAATTTCGCTTACCAGGTGTTTCGGCCTTCCACCGTCCACAAAAACCACCGTGGCCCACCTCCTGGCAACAATCTCGAAGGAGAACGTAGACATGCAGATGGTTATAGCGTGGAGAAGCAAGAGGCGAGCTAAATATGAGAGAAAGTGGGTCTGAGCTAAGTTTTCTAGAAAGTGTGTCCCAGCTCCAAAAATACATTGTTACTAACTCATGTCTTCTAAAATATGAATATTTTCTTTAATTTTTTTTTTTAAAAAAGCTTCCCAAATTTCATGCTTTAGTATTCCTTTTTTTTTTTTGGGTTCATTTTCCTTTAACAAAAATGCCACTTCATACCCTTTCTCTTATCACATAACAGGCCTCCTTTGGTCTTTAAAAAAAATTAAAATTAAAAAAACAAAACATTGCACTGGAATAATATACCCGAACCTTAAATCCTAAAATTTCTAAATTCGACGGATGAAACTTTATAAGAGCAACTTTCATTTTTAAAAAACGGAGAGAAGTGTTTATAAAGGAAAGTTGAAGAAGGGTGCATTTGTAATTTTTCATCTTTACACAATTCATATGACTTCTTTCATTGGCCTAAGCAACATTTTTAACGTAGCGTATTTCTATTGCATCAGGGTGGGATCTATCACAAGACACAAATGAATGAACCTGATCAGATACCTCTATCCAGCTAAAACCTGCAACTTTTAAACTGCATTTTTCCTCCATGATTTTGCGTACTGTTTCCACCTCACACCAACATCCATCAGAAGCATAAATATTCGACAGCACAGTATAGTTCACACTCTTCTTTGGCTCTATCATCAGCAGCTTTTCTGCAGCCCATCTAGCCAGTTCTATATTTTCATGGACTTTGCAAGATCCAATAAATGCTCCTAATGTGTTTGACTCAGGTTCAATCGGCATTGACCTTAAGAACTCAAAAGCCTCATATACAAGCCCACATCGTCCGAGAAGGTCAACAAGACAAGCATAGTGCTCTGTTTCAGGTGCAATATGATAGACATTGATCATTAGATTAAAGTAATGAAGCCCTTCATTTACAAGACCACAATGAGCACAAGCAGAGAGGACACCAAGAAAAGATATTTTATCTGGCTTTATCCCACAAGATAACATCTTCTCAAACGTCTCATTTGCTTCTTTGGCAAGACCATGGAATGCATATGCATTTATCAATGAAGTAAATGAAACAAGATCAGGCTCTAATATCGAGCTGAAACATTTATGTGCACAAGCAATGGTACCACACCTGGAGTATGCAGTTAACAAAGAATTAGCAATAGATATGGATTCTTGAAATCCAAGTTTAATTGTAAAAGCATGAGCTTGCTTGGTTTCAGTAATGGCAGAAGCATACCCACATGAACTGAGAATGCTTGAAAGAGTCATGTCATCAGGGTAAGTTTCTTCATGCAGCATCTCCCTCAGAAGCTTCATAACCTCATTTCCATATCCATTCTTCCCACACCCAACAATGAAGGTATTCCATGACACTACATTTCGAAATGCCATCGTGTTGAAAACCCAACGTGCATCGGTTATGTTCTCATTTTTTGCATAGATGTTGATTAGAGAACTTGCCACTAAAACATCTGAATCAAATGACTGTTTAAGGATAAGGCTGTGAATCTGCTTTCCAAAACCATAATATTCAGAAACAACACATGAACTTATAAGGCTACTGTATGTGAATTCGTCCCCTTTTACGCCTTCCAATCGCATCAAATTGAAGATGCCACAAGCGTCCTCAGGCAAACAATTCAAGGCATAGCATGAAATCATCACATTCCACATAACCAAATCTTTAAACCCAACACTACTGAAAGCCAGTCTTGCATCCTCAATTAAGCCACATTTTGCATATAAATCAACAAGAGCACTGCCGACAAAGCAATCCAAATCAAATCCTAGTTTCACTGTCAAACAATGCAATTGTATGCCCATGCCAATGTCATTCAATTGAATGCAAAATCCAATCAAACTGTTAACTGTTATATGATCAGGAACAGCCGTTTCCATCATCATCCTTTTGAAGTAAGAAAAACCCAAGTGTGGATTTGAGCCATTGTTACCACCACAATAAAAAATACCACGAATCACAATGTTCCAGGACACTACATTTCTCGCACGCAATTCCTCAAACACCTTTTCTGCGTCTGAAACTGCCCTACATCTAAAATAGGCCTGTAAGATATGATTTTGTAAGCAAGGCAAATGATATAATCCCAACTTTAACAAATGCGCATGAACTTGTTTGAGTTCAGGAAGAGATCCCTTTTTCGCAAAGATTTTAAGAGCGTTGGAGCAAAACAAATACGCTTTGTTAAAATCCCTGAAATGGGTTTGAATCACTGGATGGAACTGATGCGAAGAATTACCGTAGTGTTGAGTGAAGATTGAAAAAGGGATTAATGGGAAAGGGAGAAGCAGTTTGAAATGGAGTTCTGGGAGCGAAGGTAAGATGCGTATGAAGAGCATAAGATGAGCACCCAAACACCGATATTTGCTGTCGTAGTTTAGGCACCGCTTTGAGTAACAAATATATAGGTGTAGTTTTCCAGATCGATAATTCGATATTTATATTGGTTAAAAATTTGTAATAAATAAAATTGAGTAAATTATATTTTTTTTAAAAAATTGATTAAATTATATTGAATAGTGCTCTTATTTTAAAAAAATTCAATATATTTTGACGTATCTTTTAGTGCCAAACATGCATTCATTTCAAATAAAATCATTTTTTCCAAGTCTAACATCAACTCAATTTCCTTTATGTGATATTATGAATAAAATTAAACTTTTATATCATGTAAAAAGTTAGTTATTTAATGAAAAATAAATTAGAAATAAAATTTTCTCAATATATATTAAAATATTGAGAGACTCAAATTTAATATTTTAAATAAAAATGATATAATACAAATAAATTTTAAAAGAAATTAATATAATTTACTTTACTCTATAATTTTGTATATATAAATTTGAATAAATTACACTAGTTCCTTTAAACTTTATAATATATCTACTGTGAAATTCAATACATTACCAACCAAGAGTAATTACTCGTTCTCTTTTAAAATTTTTAATGCAGGATGCAATTACTCAATGTGTATTACAATTAGCAATAGTTACTCACAAATTAGTGAGGCACTAATTGATTCAATGATAAATATCAAGATTTTCATAATCGGGCCGGTTATTGAACTGAAAGGGATACTGATTCAAAGTTTAATAGTCAGATCGCAGTCAAACTTTAGTCGAGTCAGTGGTAAATAAATAAAATAAAATATATATACATAAAAATAGTGAAATAACTATATAATTACATATCAACATATCATAATTCATATATATGAAAAGGTAAAATTAATTAAAAACAATATTTAATATTCAATTACACAAAAAGTGTTTTGACAAGATAATATATTCAAATAAATATTTACAAATAACAACAAAAATAAACTAACTAACCAAGAAAATAATCATTTATCAGTCATTACTTTATCAATTAACTCTATAATTAGTTGGTCTTCAATTTCTTCAACACTTAATAATAAAATAAGAAAAGCAAAGTGGCTAAAGTGACAAAAAAAAAGTAAAGTGACCAAAAAAAAAATTAAGAACCGGTCAAACCATTGAACTGGCTGATTTGGCCGGTTCAACTAGTTCAAAGGCTAATCAATTTTCAAGAGTCGACCGGATCGAATATATGACTGGCTCCCAGTCCAATTGATCGAATCGGCCAGTTTGGTCCGGTCATGAAAATAGTGATTAATATTCATTGTATTTTTTTAAAAAAAACTTCAATTTATGGAAACATTAAATATAAAAGTATTTTTATCAAAATAATATTAAATGAGCAATATGGGCCAGTCCTGTCGTAATGAGGTCCGACAAAACCGAAAAGGTGCCTAAACACTGAAACCTCATTACAAGCCTTGCCTTTCAATGCTTTTATGGGTTGTCTTTGTCAGTCGGCTAAACACAAACTTATTTCATATTTGGTAATTAAAGTTTGAGGCTTCGCTAAGGTTAGATACCAAAAACACTCTACTAGAGTTTTTACTTTGCTATTATTGTTGCTAACGAGGGCTTCCTTTCTCCTCCTTATCTTTTTCTTTCCATTCTCTTTTGTGAGAGATCTTTCCATTTTCTTTGTAGAAGTTTTTCCTTTCTTCTTTAGAAGAGTTTTATTGTTTCTTTCCAACCCCCAAGCTTTGCCATGTATGTTCCTTTTGACCATGCTCAGCGAATCTCCGCCATCTTTTTCATCATTGTTTTCCTCCTCAACCAGTAAACACCTACGACAAAAACCCACATTGCCTTGTCTTTTCCGCTTATTTCTCTCCCCTTGTTACCGATATAAACCCACCTTCTCTGCCAAGACTCGTCCTCCATCATTGCTCTCTATGTAGTTCCAAACCTTGTTCAAGTTGCTACAAATCGGTAGCATAAAGGCAGAGCTTGAGATGCCAGAGGCATTCGAGATCTACAAACGAGGGAAGCACGTCGGGATTATCACCCATGATCGGAAAATGGCTTTGAAAATAAACCAGATACAGCTCTTGGTCTCTTATGCTTAACCTAACTTGGTGATGATGGAGATAGGGGCGAATTGTGATGGTTTTTTGTCACATCCCAATTTAGGGCATGTGAGTAACTCTATAAACTTATGGGTATACCTTTATGGTATCCCATAAAATCTCTTATCAGTACTAATGCATAACATAATTTTTCAAAAAAGATATTTATATATATATACATATAAAAAGTTCAACATAGTGAAACAGTAAACACAAGTCAAATATTATACAGTATGATATAATTTTCCAAACCTAGGTGACCTATAGAGATTACAGAGCATTCCTAAGCTTTTGGATTTATAAGCCCTCCAGATGACATGAAAAGTATCCTCGAGGAATACTAATTCTCCTGCGGATTTTCTTCGTTCACATCCACTATCTAAAAAAATGTTCATGGAAAGTGTGAGTTCATCAAAACTCAGTGACTAAATGACTGTGCAATAATAAATGCGTCATAAGTACAAATACCATAATCATAATCATAATAAGAATAGTTATATTCATATTCAAGATTTCTATACCTCTGTATTTGATTTATGTTCAGAGATTCAGTTCCCATTGTATTTATGTTCATAATCATTACATATATTGGTATCTTGGGGATTAAGCCATCAACCATTCCATGTGTATAATTTCATGTATTGGTATCTTGGGTCAAACCCTTAACCATTCCATATGTATAATTTCATGCATTGGTATCTTGGGTCAAGCTCTCAGCCATTTCATGTATATATATTTGCAATCATAATTATCATCAACATAATAATAAATTTGATTATCTAGCTATCATCATTAAATAGGGAATCTAATTGTGATATGAGGTGGAATTTATATTGTACTTGGAATAAAAGTAAATAAAATCGGTTAGCAAAGTCATCCACTCACATAGATTCCGTATCCAAGTCACTTTTTCGAGTTGCTACAGAGAAAAATACGTAGCTGGATTTCAGGATCCGCTACGATGATTTTTATGAAGATCAGATATAAAAAGTCAGAGTTGCTTTTGTACCAAAATACTATTTATACGTACGATCACTATTTATACGTATAGATACTATTCATATGTATAGTTACTATTTATACATATGGATACTATTTATACGTACTATTACTATTCATACATACAGTTACTATTCATACCAGAAGTAGAGAATATAATCTGTAAAAGAGTACACCAGGTAAGTTCCCAAGAAAAAGTGGAGGGTCGCAATGGACACACTTAAGAATCAGGTATTTTCTTAGCTAGAACTTTCCTAGACATGTATTATTCACAGTTTACATTTTATTTTTGTAATTAGAGAATCAAAATAACATACAGGTAGTTAAGGACAGTTTTTCTGATGTGGAAGATCATCCAAAGCCGCAACCATAGAGCATACTTAAGAAAATAACTTCAAAAATCTAAAAGATATAGAAAAGAGCATAGTATCCTTACCTTCGATCTAGGTTAAGAAAGAAAGACCTAGAATTTCAGAGCCCTAACGTCGGAGCAAGAGAAGTTTTGAGAAGAGGAGAGAAGAAAAACTGGAAGTGTGAATTTAGAAGTGAAATGGAATGGCCTATTTATAGGAAAAGTCATAGTACTATGCACTAATAAAATATTCATTTTATTATGCGCTTTAATAATTTAGTTTACTATGCACTTTAATAATTTAGTTTACTATACGCTTTAATAATTTAGTTTACTATGCGCTTTAATAATTTAGTTTGGCATTATGCATTTTACCGTACAATCACGAGGCAGCTGAGTTATTTTTCTCCCAATTTTTTTCAGATTCCACTTATGCTCAAGCCATATTTTATCCAATGAATAAATTTCATATCATAATATCCATCATATCTCACAATTTATGCAACCTATAAATGAAAATTCGCATTTTCAACAATATGCATAAACAAGCATACAAAAATTAAATAGATAAGAAAATTATTTTCTCTAAAATAAATTTATTGTAATTCTTGAATACTTATAACTTAAAAATATAGTGGGTATTACATTTTACCCCCTTAAAAAAATTCGGTCCCCCGAATTCGAAAACTTACCTCATGATTCGAATAGGTGTGGATATTTCGTCCACATCTCATCCTCTGTTTCCCACGTGGCCTCTTCATGAGAATGATTCCTCCACAGAACTTTGACAATGGGAATCTCCTTGGTGCGAAGTTTCTTGACGTGCTTATCGAGGATGGCTACTGGCACCTTTTCATAGATAAAAGTCTCATTAAACTATATGTCTTGTGGCTGGATGACGTGAGAGGGGTTAGGAAAATATTTACGTAGCATCGATACATGAAATACTGGGTGTACTACCTCTAGGTCCGAAGGTAAGGCTAGGCGGTATGCTACATTACCCACTCTCTCCACAATCTCATAAAGACAAATATATCTTGGACTGAGCTTCCCTTTCTTTCCAAATCTCATTACTCCCTTTATCGGTGAGATTCGTAAGAAAACCATATCACCAACAGAAAACTCTAGGTCACATCGTCGGTTGTCTGCATAGGACTTTTGCCTACTCTGACCAGTTAATAATCTCTCCTTGATCAGCTTAATTTTATCCACGACCTCCTGTATCATCTCAGGTCCCACCATTTTGAATTCACTTAGTTCAAACTAATCAATAGGATATCGACATCGCCTCCCATATAATGCCTTGAAAGGAGCCATTTTAATGCTAGCTTGATAACTATTGTTATAAGAAAATTCAATAAGTGACAAGTGGTCGTCCCATCTGCCACCAAAATTCATCACACATGCTCTCAGCATATCCTTTAAGGTCTGAATAGTCCTCTCAGACTGACCATTAGTTTGAAGGTGAAAAGTTGTGCTCAAGTCCACTCTAGTGCCTATAGCTTTCTGAAAAGTTCTCCAGAATCGGGAAGTGAACTGGGGTCCTCGATCTGATATGATAGACACTGGTACGCCATGGAGCTTTACTATCTCCTTCACGTATAGTCGACCAAGTTTTGCTACACTGTAGGTGGTATGAACAAGAAGGAAATGTGCCGACTTAGTAAGTCGATCCACAATGACCCATATAGAGTCGTACCCATCCAAAGATCGGGGCAAACCCATCATAAAGTCCATAGTAATCTGTTCTTATTTTCACTCGGGAATCTCAAGCCTCTGCATCAACCCAGTTGGTCTCTGATGTTCAGATTTGACCTGCTGACATGTCAAGCATCGAACGACAAAGTCAGTCACATCTCGCTTCATGCCCTCCTACCAATAAACTTGTTTCAAGTCCTAATACATCTTGTTGGCACCAAGATGAACAACATATGGTGCTCCATGAGCTTCTGTAAAATCTCCCGCTTCAAGGGTTCAATGTTCGAAATACACAACCTCCCGTTAAACCATAACATACCTTCCTCGTCTACTGAGAAACCCTGTACTAAACCTCTATTCGCCTTCTCTCTAGTTTTAACCATTTCGGTGTCATTCTCCAATGTTGCCTTTACCCTTTTTACAAGGGAGGATTTAGCTGTCAATGAGTCAAGAAAGCACCTGACTTAGTAGTCTCGAAGAATACCCCACTAGCCTCTAACTCATGCAATTCCTGAATCAAGGACCTCCTTACTGTGGTAATATGAGCTAGACTCCCTATCAACTTCCGACTAAGGGCATCCGCTACCACATTTGCCTTCCCTAGATGGTAGAGAATGGTACAGTCATAATCCTTTAATAGTTCCATCCATCTCCGTTGCCTTAGATTGAGATCTTTTTGTTCGAAGATATATTTAAGGCTTTTGTGATCCGTGAAAATCTCACATGTTTTCCCATATAAGTAATGCCTTCAAATCTTTAAAGCAAACACTACAGCTGCTATCTCTAGATCATGAGTGGGATAATTAAGTTCATGCTTTTTAAGCTGTCGAGAGCCATAAGCAATGACCTTACCATGTTGCATTAACACACATTTCAATTCTACCTTTGAAGCGTCACAATATACAGTGTAACCCCACGGTCTCGATGGTAGAACCAGATCTGGTGTCGAAGTAAGACACTTCTTCAACATAGAGAAACTTTGCTCACAAGTATCATCCCAAACATACTTAGCATTCTTCCTAGTCAACTTAGTCAATGGAAGAGCCAACTTAGAGAAATTTTTGACAAAGCGACGGTAATACCCCTCTAAACCAAGGAAACTCCGAAACTTCAGATACAGTTGTTGATCTAGACCACTGCTTCACTGCTTCGATCTTACTTGGATCTACATGAACACCTTCTTGGGAAATTACATGCCCCAGGAATATTACTTGACTCATCCAAAATTCGCATTTTGAGAACTTAGCATATAACTGATGTTCCCTCAAACTTTGCAGTACCGTCCTCAAATGTTTTGTATGATCCTCCAGACTCTTAGAGTAAACCAGAATGTCATCAATGAAGATGATCACGAATCTATCAAGAAAAGGTTTGAACACTCGGTTCATAAGGTCCATAAATACTGCTGGCGCATTAGTCAACCCAAATGACATTACGAGAAATTCATAATGCCCGTATCGCGTCCAGAAGGTAGTTTTGGGTATGTCTTCCTCCTTAATTTTCAGTTGATTGTAACTAGATCTCAAATCTATCTTTGAGAAGTGTTGTGCCCCCTGAAGTTGGTCAAACAAGTCATCAATTCTTAGTAAAGGATATTTATTCTTTACCGTGACTTTGTTTAACTGACGGTAATCTATACACAATCTTAAAGAGTCATCTTTCTTCCTCACAAAGAGTACTGAGGCACTCCAAGGTGAGAAACTTGGGCAAATAAACCCCTTATCCAGCAGGTCTTGTAATTGCTCTTTAAGCTCTTTCAACTCAGTGGGTGCCATACGGTAAGGAGGAATTGAAATTAGTCTAGTAACCAGAACCAATTCAATATTAAATTCAATATCTCTCTCTGGTGGTAAACTAAGTATATTTTCTAGAAATACATCTAAAAATTCACTGGCTACTGGTATTTGTTCAAGACTTCGTTCCTCCTTGTCTGTATCTTTGACAAAGGCCAGAAATCCATGACAACCTTTTCATAACATACATCAGGCGGTTAACATAGATATTATGTTACAGGGCACCTCACTTCGGTCTCCCTGAAATATGAAATTATGTCCACCCGTATACTAAAAGAAATGGTCTTGTCATGACAATTCAATGTAGCATGGCATGAGGATAACCAGCCCATGCCTAAAATCATATCAAAATATGTTATACTAAGAAGCATGAGATCTACCTCCGTCTCTATGTCCTTAATAGTTACCTTACAAGAACGATATCAAGATATAACTAATAAGGCTTCCCCCATCAGTGTAACTACTAAAAATGGTTCGTCTAGTCTAACTGGCTCAGACTCGAACCTCTTGGCAAACAGAGGTGACACATACAAAAGTGTAGAACCAGGGTCAAATAATACATGTGCAGCTAAAGTGCCAACTAATAAAGTACCTATAATAACAACATTGGATGCCTGGGCATCTTACCGAGTCAAGACATATACTCTGGCAGTTCCTCTACCGGCTGCTTGCTGCCCACGACCTCCTTGGCCTCTGCCAGATCCTCTCCCAAAGCTTCCTCCAGTAGAAATGGTCAGTGCACGAGTGACTGGAGTAACTCCTGGATGGGTGTGAGATGGAAGAACGGATGCCTAACCAGATCCAGAAGTAAGTTGAGGGCATTCCCTCCTGAAATACCCTTCTTGTCCGCAATGAAAACAACTTAATGTTCCTATTTTCCTGAGGCATTCTCTAAAATGGAATTTTTCACACTCAGGACATTGAGGTTTCCCTCTACCTTCTTGAGAACCACCCTTGCTTGAAGAACTGTAACCACCTCTATATTCTGAGTGGGCTTAGCTGCACTAGCCGTGGAGAATGTAGGTTTAGATGATGCAATTGGAACATGTTGTGAAGTGGTGGAAGGCTTCGAGGTTCCTGAGTTCCCTCATTGGTTAAAATACCTCCCGTCTCTAGACCTCTTTTTGTTTTTAAATTCTTCCTTCTTATTCCACCTCTTTTCCATTCTACGTGCAATATCGACAGCGGTAGAATAAGAGTTATAATTAACCATATTCCGACCCACCTGCAAATAAAGAGAATCGCGAAGACCTTCCACAAACTTCTCCACTTTAGCCTCTTCAGTAGGCACAATTTGCGGAGCATATTCTGCCAACTTAATAAACTGGACATTGTATTCATCTACTGTCATGAATCCCTTTTCAAATACAAAAAGTCTCTTACTCTAGAGGATCGAACACTTTTTGGAAGGAATTCATTGATAATCATTTTTTGAAATTCATTTATGTAACTAATGGTGCACTTTGGGTTCTCTCATTCTTTCAAGCCTTCCACCATTTACCGGCTCTCCCTTTTAGTTGAAAGAAGACAATCTCTACTCTTCGTGCATCAGAACACCCCAAAGCATCACAAATTGCCTCGCAATTATCCAGAAATCGTTACGAGTCCTCATTAGGATCTTCGCCGGTGAAAATGGATGGCGTCATCTTTAAGAACTCAGACATTTTCATGTTCTTAACTATGCCTTCTCCAACGTATTTGGTCTCAATAGCAAGAAGAACCTTTGGTGTATCAACAGGTTTTGCTCGTTCTCCCTGCTTTTCCTCTATACGATCTAATTGATCATTCATCTGGCTGAACATCTGCATGACAACAGCGGCGTCAATCTGTTGGGTGACTCCAGCTCCCTCCGCCCAGCCACCAGTTGAACCTTCAATATTTGGAGCATGTGAACTATCTACATGGTTAGAAGAGTTGTCCTGCGTATTAACTGGTGAAATTAAAGTCCTCCTTGAGCCTACATGCTCGTTATGATTTGAGGATCCCTCTGACATCATAGAGTCAAAAGTCTACACAGAGAACAAATACTTCTCAGATCAAACAAGATTACTTCATATTAACCCACTAAGGAATAAGTTATAAAAACAAAAGACACTATACTCTATAAGGTCATTTATGGAACCTAATCTCATGCTCATGTCGCGGCTCACGACAATGGAAAAGGGCCCATAAAGAATACTTTGCTCTGTAATCTATAGGGGACCTAAAAACTGATCTCTGATACCAAAACTGTCACATCCCAATTTAGGACATGTGAGTAACTCTATAAACTCATGGGTATACCTTTATGGTATTCCATAGAATCTCTTATCAGTACTAATACATAACATAATTTTTCAGGAAAGATATTTTTACATATATACATATAAAAAGTTCAACATAGTGAAACAGTAAACATAAGCCAAATATCATACAATATGATATAATTTTCCAAGCCTAGGTGACCTATAGAGATTACAGAGCATTCCTAAGCTTTTGGATTCATAAGCTCTCTAGATAACATGAAAAGTATCCTCGAGGAATACTAATTCTCCTACGGATTTTCTTCATTCACATCCACTGTATCTAAAAAAATGTTCATGGAGAGTGTGAGTTCATCAAAACTCAGTGACTAAATGACTGTGCAATAATAAATGCGTCATAAGTACAAATACCATAATCATAATCATAATAAGAACAGTTATATTCATATTCAATGTTTCTATACCTCTGTATTTGATTTATGTTCAGAGATTCAGTTCCCATTGTATTTATATTCATAATCATTACATGCATTAGTATCTTGAGGATTAAGCCCTCAACCATTCTATGTGTATAATTTCATGTATTGGTATCTTGGGTCAAACCCTCAACCATTCCATATGTATAATTTCATGCATTGGTATCTTGGATCAAGCCCTCAACTATTCTATATATATATATATATATATATATATATATATATATATATATATATATATATATATATATATATATATATATATATATATATATATATATATATATTTACAATCATAATTATCATCAATATAATAATAAATTTGATTATCTAGCTATTATCATTAAATAGGGAATCTAATTGTGATATGAGGTGGGATTTATATTGTACTTAGAATAAAAGTAAATAAAATCGGTTAGCAAGGTCATCCACTCACATAGATTCCATATCCAAGTCACTTTTTCGAGCTGCTATAAGAAGAGTACGCAGCTATATTTTCGGTTCGCTATGGAGATTTTCATGAAGATCAGATATAGAAAGTCAGGGTTGCTTTTATACCAAAATACTATTCATACGTATTATCACTATTTATATATACGATCACTATTCATACATATGATTACTATTCATACATGTGGATACTATTCATATGTACAGTTACTATTTATACCAGAAATAGAGAATACAATCTATAAAAGAATACACTAGGTAAGTTCCTAGGAAAGAGTGAATGGTCACAATAGACACACTTAAGAACCAGGTCTTTCCTTAGCCAGATCTTTCCTAGACATGTATTCTTCACAATTTACATTCTATTTCGATAATTAAAGAATCAAAATAACATATAGGTAGCTAAGGACAGTTTTTCTGATGTGGAAGATCAGTCAAAGCTGCAACCACAGAGCATACTTAAGAAAATAACTTCTAAAATCTGAAAGACATAGAAAAGGGCATAATATCCTTACCTTGGATCTAGGCTAAGGAAGAAAGACCTAGAATTTCAGAGCCCTAACGTTGGAGCAAGAGAAGTTTTGAGAAGAGGAGAGAAGAAAAACTGAAGGTGTGAGTTTAGAAGTGAAATGGAATGGCCTATTTATAGGAAAAGTCAGGGTGCTATGCGCTAATAAAATATTCATTTTACTATGCGCTTTAATAATTTAGTTTACTATGCACTTTAATAATTTAGTTTACTAGGCGCTTTAATAATTTAGTTTGGCATTATGCATTTTATCGTGCAATCACGAGGCGACTGAGTTATTTTTCTCTCAATTTCTTTCAGATTCCACTATGCTCAAGTCATATTTTATCCAAGGGATAAATTTCATATCATAACATCTATCATATCTCACAACTTATGTAATCTATAATTGAAAATTCGCATTTTCAACAATATGCATAAACAAACATACAAAAATTAAATAGATAGGAAAATTATTTTCTCCAAAATAAATTTATCATAATTCTTGAATACTTATAACTTAAAAATATAGTGAGTATTACATTTTCTAGGTGGGAAGTTTCTCAAGCTCGTTGGGAGCCACGTCGGTGCCAGTGATGTTGAATTAGCTTACAAACTCTTCAACAGTGAAGGTGAGTAGGTTGTCTTAGGCGTGATGTGAACGAAGGCTTAATGAGGCTCAGGTCGAGGGACAGAGGTGGCTTGGGCTCCTATGTTGCAAACTCTGCTTGTTTTGTTAGCCATCTCTATTTTTTGGTAGATATTGGGCTTTTTGTATTAGGTAGCTGTGCTTTGTGGCAACATTGTTTTTTTTTTTTTGGTTGTTTGAAGACACTCCCTGATCTAGGTTTAGGGTGTGGAATCTCTTTATATATATATATATATATATATATATATATATATATATATATATATATATATGGTCTATTCTTTGTATTAGGCTTCATTAGCTTTAATCATTTTGTTCTATGAGTGTGTTGTCTTTGTTAAGACCTAAGTACTTTTTAGAGTGTGTGGCTCTAAATTTATGTTCCTGTTATATCATGAGTTCGGGTCTGATTTTTATTAGAGTTATCTCGAAATCCTGTAATATCTCATGTATCTCAGATTTTATGCCTTTAATGCTTTAATGGAAAATATCTCCATTTGACCCAAAAAAAAAATTAAAGTTTGATTAAAAAAAATATAAAAAAAAAATCCTCAACTGTCTAAAGTAGAAGTGTTAAAATAGCCTGTGACTAGCAGCCCGACCCATTTAATATACCAAATAGATATGTTTGGTTTCAATTTTTTGACCCGATTAATAAGTATAAGCATTTTATGAGGTTTGTTTTTACAGAGTATTCTAAAATACGGCAGACTCTTTAATTTGAAAGCAATAGAAACTAAGGAAGCTACTTAATTAATATTTAATTTATGAAGACCATATATGATATCTAGATATCTCTATAGGGGTTGGTAAAATTTTGGGATTTCATTTTATACATTTATGAATACTCTTAGAAGGTGATAATAAAAGCTAACAAGGAAAAAACAATTAGGATCCTCTTTTGTTCTTGTGCATAACAAAAGGATCCTACTCTATGATCTAGATTGTCGATTATCATGATGATTTACGGTCTAGGACCCTCTTGGAGCTTTATTTTTTTAATTTTTTTAAAAAATTGTTGTTTAATTCTAGGTATATGATCTTGAGATGGAACATGACCTTATAGGAATAGGAGAGGAACTTAGTTCAAGGAAAGATTTCATGTAAAACTAGCAAGAATTTATGGAAAAATTGAAGACAATTGATTTACTTTGGAGAAGTAAATAAGTTGAGAGGAAGTGATCAAGCAAAAGAAACGAACCAAAATGGAGAAAATTATCCACATTTTGATTGCACAAATGGTAAAATTATTATTTTGCTGCAATTTGTCTAAAATCACACTTTAACCCTACATTACTTTCTAGAATTATAGTTCCCTCCATCTAATCTTTTAGTTTATTATTGCTTGTAATTGTGAAAAAGCTTTGGCTTGCAACTAATGCAGGGTGAACTTGCAAGCACCTAATCTTAGGCTTCTTCAACCTGCAGGTTACACAAGCTAACATGTTGGGACTCGATTTTAAATGGGCTAATTTTGAGATTCCCAATGTCACCCATTTTATAAGCTAACAAGTTAGTGTGTATTTGAAAAACAAATAGAGAAACTAATGTTTGGACAAACCATAATTTAAAGAATTGATTTTAAGAAAATTTAAGTTTGGTAAATCATAATTTGCAAAAGCAACAACTTAAAATTTTTACCAAAACTTATAGTTTTAGGAACAAAACTACTTTAATACAAAGATTTTTAAATATATTTTTTTGCAACAAAACCACGTTAACTATGATTTATAAAAACTCAACATCAAACCAAACATGTTATTAAAAATATAGGCCAAAATCCGTTCTGAAGATAATAACAAGGATGTTGATAGTTAGTTCCTAAAAGTGGTATCTGGATTCTAGAGTTTTCGGTTTACGGAGAATGGGCCTCATGGGCTGGATCCATGTTGGAGTGGTTTTGGGCCGCAAGAAAGGAATGGTCCAAATGACGGTTTATTTCCTTCTCTCCTTTCTTTTCCAAAATTTCTATTATCAAACTCAACCTAATATTTCATTATACTTTGATGTGTGTGTCTATATATATATATATATATATATATAACATTTTTTATTATCTTCTAACAATGATAGTATCGATTCACATCTTTGAATACCTATATACAATATTACAAAACAAGGGAAATTGTTTTTTGTTATAGTTAAAATATAACTCAAGTCCCTATAGTTTCACTCAACAAAATATTTGGTCCCTATACTTAAAATTGAAGGATTTGATCCTTGTAATTTTTAAAACTTCAAAAAATGATCATCGGTATTAGTCAGCTATCAATCAACAGTTAGTATGGGACACGTGGCGTTGACTAGGATGCTTACATCAGCATTAAGCACCACGTCAATACCACACATGACAATTTATATGTTGATTGGGATTTTTTTCCACATCATCAGTTCCTTTTTTCTTTTTCTTTTTTTTCTCTCCTATTTCTCCTTTTTCCTTCATATTCTCAGCTCTTCATCGCCACTACGACTCTGACACCAGTCTGGAGAACGAAATTGAGCAAACAAGAGAACTATTTTCTTATTTCTTCTTTCTTCCATCAAAACTTGTCGGAAAACTGTAGAGAAGAGAATGCAATGTCGATGCGCTGAAGCATAGTGATGCTGGTTTCAAGGCGCATGATGGAGAGCTAAGAACGTGAAGGAGAAAGGAGAAATAGGGGAAAAAAAAGAAAAAAAAATAGAACTGGTGATGTGAAAAAAAAAATCTCAGACAGCATTTAAATTTGGCATGTATGGTGCTAACGTGGTGTATAATGCTTATGTAAGCATTCTAGTCAGTACCATGTGTTCCAGACTAACCGTTGACTGACATTTGACTAATGTCAAGAACTATTTTTTGGGGTTTTAGAAACTATAGGGACCAAATTCTCCATTTTTAAAGTGTAGGGATCAAATCTTTTGTTAGATGAAACTATAAGGACTTGAATTATATTTTAACCTGCTATTATTCTCTAAACATATATTTGGTAAAAGAGAGTATGTTAACATTTGGCTAAGTTAAAAATTATGCCATATGTAAGAGATGATATGTATATTATTGTAATTTAACTGCTATATACAGTTTAAAAAAATAATGATTGATGATTCTAAATAATTAATTTGATTATGAATGCAGCTCATTAAACTCAATTTTATTTTATTTTCTTCAAAATGTGAACTCAACTATAGATACAAAATTAAACCAATACATGTAATTTTATAAGGTTTTAACTAGATAAAGAAAAAAATACAATATTTAGGTATTTAAGTTGGCCAAAATGTATGATGGATTGACCAAAAATGATGAATTGAGCAACAAATTACTCAGTTAAGTTGTATGACTCCAAATAATTAGGAATTTTGATGGACAATAGAAAAGAATTTTGTCGAAATTCAACAATTTTAATTGGCCATAAGAGGTTTGGGAGTAGAGTGGTACGAATGACAACAATACTCTATTATAAACTTTCAAACGACATGATTGGTAGTTACAAATGAGTCAAATAATAGACTGTGCCTTTTAGTTTAAAACTGGTATGGCAGCCCTGCGATGCATGAGTTATAATAAAAAAAATTACATAAAATGATAAAAATATAGTTAAATATAATGGATATAAAAAAAATGAAACTTCATGTCGATAATAATTAAAAATGAAATAGTCTTTAATAATTAAGTGAAGTATTAGGCAGCTATGTAGATATATGCATATAAAAATGATTTTTTAATTTGTTAATAATTAATTAAGCATCCTTTTTTATAACTATCTCATTTTTCTTTCAAAATACATTAGATAAAAATTTAGTAATATGAAATACACTATCCAAAATTTGGTATTGTATGGATGGATATTTATTTAAAATAATCCACATATTAATTAATTATGCATATTAAGAAAGTGTCATGTCAAAGTTTGATTAGTATTTAATAATTTTTACTTCAAGCTTAAATTTATTTATTTATTTTTTGCATAGCATTTAGTTAGTAATTGTTCTTCATATAGAAAAAGAAATTGACAATTGGAAGTGTGTTTTTTCTTAGAGTGATTTAAAAAATTGAGACATCGTCTTCTTAGAGTGAATATTCATTAATGAGGACAAATACCCGGTAATATTTATAAATTCATGTAGATTTTTCTGCATATATTGTTGAAATTTTTATAAATTCAAATAGAAAGAATTATATTTATGGTCAACTAGTGGGAAATGGATTAAATCTTCCATCGTTTAATTGGAGGACCTTTTATATATATATATATATATATATATATATATATATATATATATATATATATATATATATATATATGTGCCTTGTCTAATGAAATTGTGAATCAATTTAAGGTAAAAATATAATTCATATCCCAAAACTTTGATCTATGTGTGTCAATTATGACCCATGTATATTTGATTAATTTTGAATATACCCTTAAACCTTACATAATTAAAAATTTAACGGCAAATGCTAACATGATATCTTATCTTGAGAGGTTAGCGCCAAATCATCTATCACCAAAAATCAAATTAAAATAATCAAACAAATATAAATTTATATTAAGCAAAAAAAATGGATGTATTGCTTTAAACATCACAAAATCTAAATTTATTAAAACATGACAGCAACTTTGAAGCAGTCCTAATAGACAATCAATTGGTGCATAATATACTTTTTTATCAAATAATTTTTAAATTGTATTTTCAAAAGCCAATCTTTCAAATGCAATTTTTTTATGAAGCTTTTAAATTGTTTTCAAAATAAATTACCCAAACATATTCTTTGTTTTTTATTTTATAAGTAATTATATTTCTAAACTAATTCTACAAAATTTATTTTTAAAATTAAAACAAAAAACATCCAAACACAAACACGCTATATATCCTAAGTTTAAGTAAGTCTAAACTCTAAAGTATATATCAACCAGTTGAAATAATTTTATTATTGTTGTCGTCGTTAACAAAATTTAAATCATAATTTTTTCTCCTACAAAAATTTTCGTCTTTCCAACAGTATTATTATTCGGTAAAATATACTTGAGGTTCATATAGTTTCGTTGAAAAATAATTTTAGTCCCTATAATTTGAAAACAATAAATTTAATCCCTATATTTTTCAAAATCATAAAATAGGTCTCAGAAATTAGTTTTTAGTTAATCAACTGTTAGTCAAAGCTAATTGAAATATTGATATCAATATTAAAATCTATGTCACCGCAGATTGTGTACCACTTATGCTGACGTGGACTCTCTAAAAAAAGTTTCAATTTATTCATTTAGGTCCTTTGTCAAAATATTCCTTCTGTCTAATTTTTGATATAAATTCATCTTCTACTTCTTCTAGATCCCTAGTTTAAGAATATATTTTTTCTTTGTCAAAATATCCCCTATAAACTTTTCAGTATGTTTATTTTAGTCCCTATTCTTCACTTTCATGCATTTTTCTCACTGTTTAGTCCTCCAAATCAATTCATAATTTCATATTTAGTCATGATATAATTTAATCTATCATTTCTACCTAAAAACAATACAAGAAATGAATTAAAATTAAAATTTCAAAGTTTATCTTTTATTTACTTAGGTCCTAAGTCAAAATTTTCCTTTTGTCCAATTTTTTATATAAACTAGTCTTCTACTTCGTCTAGGTCCCTAGCTTAAGAATATATTTTTTTGGTCAAAATAATCCCCTACATTTTGTTCACTTTGGTCTTTGTTCTTCACTTTCATAATTTTTTCTCACAGTTTAGTCCTCCAAGTCAATCCATAATTTTATTTTTAGTCATAATATGATTAAAATCTATCATTCAATCAATCATTTATACCTAAGTGAATAAAAGGTAAACTTTGAAACTTGAATTTTAATTTATTTCTTGTATTGTTCTTGGGCATGAATGGTAGATTGAATTATATATGACTAAAAATGAAATTATGGACTAATTTGGAGGATCAAACTTTGAGAAAAAGCATGAAAGTGAAGAATCGGGACTAAATTGAACAAACTAAAAAGTTTATAGGGGAAGATTTTGACAAAAAAAAATATATTCTTAAACTAGGAACCTAGACGAAGTAGAAGACTAGTTTATATCAAAAATTGAACAAAAGGAAAATTTTGACCAAGGACCTAAGTGAATAAAAGGTAAGCTTTGAAACTTGAATTTTAATTAATTTTTGTATTGTTTTTGGGTAGAAATGATAGATTAAACCATATCATGACTAAAAATGAAGTTATGGATTGATTTGGATTACCAAATCGTGAGTAAAAAGCACGAAAGTGAAGAATATAGACTAAAGTGAACAAACTAAAAAATTTGTATGGGATGATTTTGACAAATAAAGAAATATATTCTTAAACTAGGAACCCAAACGAAGTAGAAGACAAGTTTATATCAAAAATTGGACAAAAAGAAAAATTTTGACCAAGGAATTAAGTGAATAAATTGAAACTTTTTTAAGAAAGTCTACGTGGCTAGTCCATGTCAGCATAAGTCGTACATAGTCAACGCTGACATGTATTTTAATATTGATATCAAGATCTCAGTCAGCGCTGACTAACAGTTAATTAATAAAAAATAACCACGTGGACTTATTTTATAATTTTAAAAATTACAAAGACTAAAATTTATTGTTTTTAAACTATATGAACTAAAATTAATTTTCAATGAAATTATAGAACCTCAAGTATATTTTAACCTTATTATTATTTGACAGACCTCTTTCTAATCATATATGTAATTAATTATATCAGGAAAAACAACAAAAATTAATTTTAATTCAAATAAATAAGTCATATAAATTTTGATATAATTAATATTTTACGTTGAAAAGAAAATTGACCCACATAAAAATATTATATAATAAGATATAATTTTGTTATGATAAAATGATTTAGAAGATTCTTGAATCTTGAGACTTAAAGAATACAACATGAATAAAAGAAACGGATGACATAAAAATTAAAAAGAATGCAGAGAATAGGAGTAATATAGCTTTATACAAAAACACTCTTGTCAAAACAAAACTAAGAACTTCTCAAAAAAAAAAAAAAACTAAAAAGGGCTTTTCTCATTTGTCAGCCTCAATGTCATCCTCAACAACTATTTAATTCATCCAATATGATTTTTGAACCTCTTCAATAATTTTAGTAAAACAACTTAAAATAACAAAGATAGGAAAGTTCCAAATCCTCTTCCCAACTAAACAGTGAAAACAAGAGGATTGTGCATGGAACATAGAAATTAACACATTCCACCATACTGGAATGTGCTTCAGTTCTGCAAAATTTCTCAATTCTGCAAAATTAGTTAAAGCCAGGTTCATTACAAACAGAAAATAACTTGACACTGCAAAAAAAAAGGTCAAGATATCAAATGCACCTGCATACGGAATACAATATATGTTTGATGATAAAATTTCACAGACGATAGCAGTATGAGAGAAAATCTTGAACAAACCTCTAGAAAGAACTATGGAGTTTTTCCCCTGAGAAATATGATATCTTGCTGCTACCACGATCAAAGTATGATGAAAAACTAATATAGTGACACTAATTGCACATCCACCCACTATGACAGGATCAATTACTGTATAAAAAATACAACAATGTAATTAAAATTAATTAGATAAATCGATAATTTACAATTTATAAAATAAAAAAGCACCTATATTCAGAAAAATCATGACCAAAACAGCCATAGTGAAGTGTGAGCTTGATATAGCCATATCAGATATCCAAAAATGATGAAACAAACTCAAAGCTGCGAAAAGAAAGCAGAGCAAGGGATATCAGTTACCACTAAAACATCTGAATCAAATGACTGTTTTAAGGATGAGGCTGTGAATCTGCTTTCCAACATAATAATAATATTCAGAAACAACATATGAACTTATAAGAAAACCCAAGTGTGGATTTGAGCCATTAAAATAAGAATGACATAACTAAATTTTAAAAGAAATTAATGTAATTTACATTTACTCTATAATTTTGTATATATAAATCTGAATAAATTACACTAGTTCCGTCAAACTTTATAATATATCTACCATGAAATTAATATACATAGTGTTGTGACCCGTACAATGCACGGATTAATATAAATGTTACAATTTTTATTTATTAAATAAATAAAAATAATTAAAAATATATAAAAGAATACATGTACAAAAATAATAAAATATTCAAGCCATATTAAGATACATATAAGATGATTCATTAGATACAAATGCTTTGAAGATTGAATGTGAATAATGTCAAATGAAAATAAGAACAAAAAAAAAATAAGGTATTACATGAATTAATTGAGATAAATATATTAATTAATGATGAAAATGAGTTGAAATAAAAGTTACTAATCTAGTAGGTTTGCTATGATCAAAATCATTATCTTCCTTTCACTGTTTCTTCTATTTTTGCAAATATACATTTGGATTAGCAACAATGATAACAACTATAGGTATATTGAAATTTAAAACATAACTTACATATCCACAAAATCTTGAAACAACAAAAAGAAGATAATCAAGAGATGAAATATACATCACATCCCAACTTTAAAATTTAATACTTTAAATCTTAAATTAGCATTCAATCAATCCGCACACATGTAATCTCGGCATTGCCTGAAGTTCCTCTTCATAGGGAGGGCTCTACCTTTTACTCACAATAAGCCTAAAATAGATTATTCATTAATCCTATTAGATGAGAAAACCAAGAAAAATTAATTTAAAAATAGTCAAATTATATTATTCAAATATATGTAATTACCTCAACGGCATCATTTTTTTCTTTTATACTTTGATCTTTCTCATGATCTACTTTTTTCAAGAAAATGTAATGACAGAAATAGTAAAACAAAATTGGAATTAGAAAACCAGAACAATGTAGAAACACAAATGAACCAAAAACACGAAAAATAACAATGGAGAACGAATACAGAAATGAAGAAAGAAAGAGAAACAAAAAATCAAAAATCACAATTGAATGAACAATAATTGCGAATGTGAACAGTACGTGAACTGTATAGACCAGAAAAAATAAGTAAAAAGAAAACTGAGCTATGATACCAAATGATGTGAAAGAAACATCACTTTAAAACTTTGATGATAAATCATCATTATTGTCCTTCATCCATATAAGAGAAGAAGAAGCAAAATCGAGGAAAAAAAAAAGAGGAAATTGTGTGAGAGAGAGATATGCAAACATGGATAAGATTTTTGAAAGAGATATATAAATATCTACATTGATTTTAAATTTTAAAATTTTAATTTTGGAAAATGAAAAAGCCTCCAAATTGGCTAATAGTGATGGTCATTTTTTAAAAATTTCTACATGAAGATAGGAGACTGGCCATTGATGATCGTGCAATAAAGAAGTCTAGCGTGTTTGTATAAAAAAAATGAGTGATAATTTATTATTATAGTTTGAACTTATGGATGTAATTTTAAATTGTATTATAATTATTTAAGAAGAGAAATAAATAATATGAGCATTTGTAAGTTAGTTTTTATATAGCAATTAATTATTTGATTATTTGTATATAATAAATGTTAATTTACAAAATAACAACATATTATATTTCAATTGAAAAATTTACCTAATTTATCAATTATATAGAAATTATAGCAATTACATAATAATTATATAGCAATTTATTCTAATTTTTTAAAATTTATTTAATGTGATTATATAACAATTATATCAATTATAAACTAATTATATATCAATATACTCTAATTTTTTTCAAATTCATTTAATGTGATGTGATTAATTTACCAAATTTATTTATTTAAATTTATTTTATTATAATAATTTAATAACCTATCAACAATTAATAGCCTAAAGCGAAATTGTTTTAATCTATTATATAGATTACCAGCCAACAAAACGAAAAACACACCACAAACAATAAAAATGTCAAACCAAGAGTAATTACTCGTTCTTTTAAAATTTTTTGTGCAGGAAGCAATTACTCAGTGTGTATTACAATTAGCAATAGTTACCTTACTTACAAATTAGTCCTGCTCTAAAACTAAAGCACACAAATTGAGTATTTGCACTAAAGATCCTAAATCGCAAAGAAATGTAAATTGGAAATTTTCTATCCCTATACCGTTAAGGAGAATCTTAATTTTTTTAAAATAAAAATAATGTATAAAATCAATACTACTAGCATATTCCTTGACCCAAATTATGAATTTAGTTTTAAAAAGTTTAAGATCGGCTAGTAATTTGAAAATGAAACAAATAATTCATAAATCATAAAATTAATTTTGCTTTTCATATTTGAGATAGAAAACATGCTAAAATCGATGACTTTTCATTAATGATCTATTTATAATATCATCCGATCATAGTTACTAGCATGAATATATATCATTGTATGAAGTTCTAAAATATTTATATGGATTATTTCCTAATGATAGAGTGTGCCGTTTATTACTAAAATTAAACTAGAGACTTGCCTAAAAGATTACAAGCAAATTGCTTGGGTAGAAAATGTTGAGAAAAATAGTGTATTTCGAAAATAATAATGAACTGAGAATAATTGAACTTAAGGGAAAAAGTGTTTTAAGGCGGTTACTTTTTTTCTTCCTCTCTCTTCCAACTGCTTCTTCTGGAGCATCCCCCACCCCCTTTCCTGTTCCTTTCTAGCTCTTTTTTTAATCTCCCTTCTATGGAAATTTTCGTTTTTTTTCTGTAGAAGTTTTTATCTCTGTTTTGTAAGAGTTTTTGTTTTTAGATCTTGTCTTTTTGTATTTTTTTGGTTTTCTAGGCTTTTGTTTTTAGATCTATGTTCAGATCTTATTTCTTTGTAAGTTTTTTATTTTGTTTGTTGTTGTTTAATTTTCATTCCTTTAAGAGAGTTTGTGATCTACCTGTGATTCTGGAGAAAATGAAACTCATTATCAGTCAAACTGTACTAACACTTGTCAATATGATCCAATGATGGATAGATGAAATGACTTCAGAAGTTTTAACAGTATAGCTTGGTTTGTCTCCTTTAGTTGGTAAGTCATTGTATACTTTTTCTCTAGATCCCTTCTTAGGTTTCAGAGTTTCTTTGAGGGATTTTTCTCTTTTTTATTTTTTTTGTTTCAGTTTCCTTTGAGGGGGGGTCTGTTGCATTTGGCCAATGCAATCTTCTGGTTTTTTTAAATATGATCTGGTTTGGGCCTTATTGGTCATTATCAAAAAAAAAGAATACTTAAATTGTTGTGAAAATAATTTTGAAAAAATAATTTAATTAATTTTGTGTTTATCTAAACATAGTGAGATTGTTGACATAGTTTATTTCTAAAATCTTTTAGGCTATTTCAAATTAATTATTTTTTTAAACTAATTAATTAATATTATTTGTAACTAACCACACCCTATGATCTTATTATGTTAATTTATAACTATCATCTTAAATTTAATTATCAAAAATTAATTTATTTTTATTGTGATATTTATCCTCTATGCCTTTCTTAGGGTTTCTAACTTAACACTTTTTTGAAGACAGTTATGAAGTTACACAATTCTCTCTTTCTCTCTCTAATGCGGATTTCATTTCAAAAATACATGTTTTATCCTGAAAGGAAAGTTACGAAATCTTTTCTTAAGGACAGTGTCAACCAGAGTACAATTCAGGCTAAATGTTTACTAACAATTTTCTCTAATTTTCTAGCAAAAAATCCTTAGTGATATTTGAATATTTTCAAGATAAAATTGGATCAAATAAAAAGGTAGGAAGAAAAGGGTTTTGGAAATGGCCGAATAAATTCGACCATTTTCCAAGAAATATATACATGAGCTAAACTTTTGTCCTTGTATAATTGTATGATTTCTAATATATTTAATTTCTTGCAAACTAATGCAGCATACAAATTATGTTGATCAAGATTTAGTTTTGATAAATTTATTTTCTTTATCTATTTAAATTTTTGACCTTTTAATCTTTAATATTAGATGAACTTGATTGTGACCAATACGGCAATACCCAATAAAAAAAAAGGTGAACAATTTCATCTGATTTTTGCAAGTTAATATACCATTTGGTTATCGGGACATCTTGTATTTCTTCTTCCACAATTATATGAAAAAGTTACATTTTTAATATTCATCCTATCAATGTTACGCCTTGCAAACTTTATGGAAGACTCTGAAAAGAGACATAGCACAAGAACGAATGGCACAGAGATTGCAGAGAAACCGCACGGATAAACCCTAAACCAAAATCCAAACACGTCGAAGTTACAATGTCACAAATAAATCCAACGAAATCGCACAGATAAACCCAGAATCCAAAGAAATCACAGAGATGCTCTTCCCACAGAAATTGCACGACTGAGTGATATGGAGATACTAACCTGGAGTTTTTGCCAAAAGAAATTGCAGAGATGTTCTCTCTCTATTTATTTCTAAATTTGTAAGGAGTTGTTATTTTTATTATCACATATATAATGCAAATTTTAGATTTAGAAATTTTAACCTGTGTATTTAAAATTTTAGTTTTTATCCAAAGTTAGTTATTTTTATATTATGAGTATTGTTACTATTACTATTACTATTATTATTATTAGTGGTAGTAGCATTATTATTATTAACTTGTGTATTTTAAAATTTCAATTTTTATCCAAATCTAGTTATTTTTATTCAAACCTTGGATGTGAGCCCAAAGTTAGAAGGTTGAGAAAGACTAGTGGGTAAAGAGTTTAAAATCAAATTAAATTGACCAAATTGAATAAAAATTGATCAAAATAGAAAGAAAATTTAAATCAATTTTTGAAATATAAATTTTAATTGGTTCGATTCGATTGTCAATTTGATTTGGTTCGATTAAAAATAAACCTAACTAAACAAACTTTATATGTATAAAAATTATATTTTGTGTATATATATATATATATATATAATATTATATTTAGATATTTTATGTCAACAAAATCATTTTTATATATTTTATAATTAACTTGATCTCTTTCTTTTAATTAATTTGATCTTTTTTATATTTATATATATTTCATTGAAATGAAAAATCACAAATTATTATAAACAAAACTGTTCAAAATCGAATCAAAATCAAACCAAACAGTTCAAAATTTAAAATCAAATAAGTTCATAATTTTACAAATCGATTTGCTCAAATTAGTTTGGTTAAGGCTCAAAACTAAACATAAATAAACACTCCAACTAGCATGACTGAAAACCCAGAGCAGCAAACTAGACTTTTTTTTTTGGGCCAAATATGTATTAATTCCATTAAACTTGAGGATATGGAGGAGGACAATAGGAGAGAAAGTGGTATAAAGGTTTTAACTGAACAAACGGAGGAGGATAAACAAAGTTACAAAGGGGTAAAAGCCAACACCAAATGGAAGAAGATAAAGTTAATCAAGGGAGAAAGGAGAAGCAATTACTGTCAGAGCCCAACATGTAGCCTAAGTTCAAGTATTCATCCCAGTCAAATTGAGTAAGAACCAATGCTAAATGAATTAATTGAACTAATTCACTTAAAAAAAATTATTTGTTTATTTTTTTAATTTTACTTATTCTTTATTCAAGTAATGAAAAAATTAATATTACAGCTTAATCGCCTCCATTGTTGATTTCTTATGTTTTTAAAAGGACCAATTTTCTTGGAATTTTCATTTTTCTAGAAATTTAAACGATAGACTTGTGGGTAAAGTTTCTTTGATGCTGAACATTTAGGCTTTGTTCTGCATCTCCTCTCCTCCTAATAAGAGGCTATGAAATTTGGAATCCTCATACTCATTCACTTGTGGTTCTTTTTATAATTTTTTGACTCGTCGCTCACATGTGTCGTTACCTTTTAAAATAGTCATTTAGGAAAGTGAAGATCTTTGTTTAGATAGCAATGTTAGATTAAGCAACCTTCTAACGCTTTATCTCCTAATGTTGTATGATGTGTTTTAAGAACTCAGAGACAAATAGTCATTTGTTCTTACATTATAAAGTAGCTTGGGATATTTGGAACAAATTATTTGGTTTCTTTGAGGAGAGTTGAGTTTGCCCGGTGACTCTTGGTGCTTTCTTTGATACTAACTTTATGGGTTTTGGAGTGAAAAAGAGAATAAGAGTTTGTGAAAAACGATTGTGTTTGCAACTGTTAGGTGTGTCTGGGCGAAAAGAAATGCTATAGTGTTTAAACGACAACTTTCACCTCCTCATCTGTTGTGAGATAAAGTTTGTTATGTTGCTACTCTTTGGATTTCAACTAATAGATTTTTTAAAAGGATGCCCTTTGTAAATGTTTCAAGAGCTTTTTTGTACTAGCTTTGTTTTTGGACTTTTTTGGTTTGATTTTGTTTTTTTGAAAGAATATCTAGTCTTCCTTTTTTCCTTTTGTTTCTTTTTTTTTGGTAACCTTCTCGCTTTCTTAGCAATATTTATTTTTCATTCAAAAAATATTACAGCTTAATCAATTTTAATGAAAATGTCTATATATTCGTATTTTATGAACTTGATAATAATGAATATTATATTAATTAATAATATTTTATTGTGAACTTTTAACTGTAGAAGTTATTTTATATAATATAATATCAAATATTAGTTTTAATTGAATTTATAATTTTATGTTTTATAGTCTTTGATTATATATATATATATATATATATATATATATATATATATATATATATATATATATATATATATATATATATATATATATATATAATTTTTTTAGTATTTAAAAAAAATAATTTAATTAACCCTCAAATTAGTAAATAACCGATCTACTTTTCATAACCTTGATTTAACCACCTTTATTTACTTCCCAACCAATGAAAGCTTACAGCATGGTGACAGAAAGACGGAGACAAAAGGATTTAAACTTTAACTATTAAAAT
Source organism: Biancaea sappan (assembly GCA_037074585.1). Lineage (NCBI taxonomy): Eukaryota > Viridiplantae > Streptophyta > Magnoliopsida > Fabales > Fabaceae > Biancaea > Biancaea sappan. The sequence goes on along the minus strand of CM073499.1, from coordinate 25,549,146 downwards.
TGAATTGAATGTTTTCAAATGACCAATGTTTGAAGGAGGGTATTTGCTTCTTCTTCTTCTTCCTCCTCTTCTTCTTCTTCTTTAAATTTTCTGTAAATTAAAATCAAAACTTCCACAAAGTAGCCAGCTTCAGAGATATAAGAAAATTTCTAAAATAAATAAAATGATCCAATGAACTATCTTCAAAATTATGATTACATGGTTAAAGCTCTAATCTTAGCCTCACTTAACTTAGCCCTTTTAGAATATTTCTCCTACCTTTGAACATAGAGACAATTTATAAACAATCAAACCCTAAAGAATGGCAACAGCAAAACTCAAGCAGAAAAGAATATACAAGAGACTACTTTACTTGATTGGCATCGATATTTTCTCTGCTCTCAGAATTTTCTCCTTCGACGATTTCTTATTTAAGTAAGCAGCCATAACTTTTTTCATATTATCAAAATTAAATCCTCCAAACTTCTTCCTTTTTTACACCCACCTGTTCCATATTCTCTATATACTACCTCCTGGAAGGGAATCCTGACGAGTCAGAGCATAGTTTCCATTTGCAGGTAATTGATTCTCACTGTCAACAACATTTGCTTTTGAACAAAGGAAGAAGAAGGAAGATGTGTATATTGTAATATGCCACGTGCTGTAAACAATTGAAAGAGCGAACATGAGACACAGAGAGAGAGAGAGAGAGAGAAAGAGATGCACTACAAAGAGGGAAACTAGTGATATTGTAATTACCTATGCCAAAACCAGTAGGTTTGACTTGTTTCAAGCGTCCAGCTTATTCCTGCCATGGCTAGTGCTGCAAAACCGGCCAGCGCAAAACCCCATCGGAACCGTCTCATAAGTGTCTTGATGAGATTATAGAGCCATTGCTTGATTGTCTGCAAGCTGCATTGGAAATTCATCATCATCTTAATTTTAATAGTAACTAGGAAGATAAAGAGTTTTTTCAGCTTCAAGCACAGACAAGAATTGTTATCCTAAACGACATTTGAAGCAGGATGTGAAGATAAAGATTTAATTATTTTATTATATAAATGTATCGTATTATTGGGGATAATTAAGTTTTTTAGTTAATTATATTGAGGCAATTGCACGATTATTAGGTAAGTTGGAGGTTATCAATTTTGATGTTCCAGTCTAAAGAATTCTTATCCATTTGCATTATTTTATTAACATTAAAATTTATATTTCAATAGTCTAGCTGAATCAAAATTCTTATTTCTGTTGCCTATAAATAGGTCTCTAGGTGGTTAATATTCTTACCTCTTTATTGATGAATAATATTGAGATTTTGAGCTAACTCAGTTTTCTGCGTATTTATAAAGAGACCTTTTAGTGCCGACACTAGCCTACTCCAAACAGTACTTTCCTTTTCCACCAATAGAAATGCTAACTGAATGTTACATTATATATATATATATATATATCATTACCACCATTGTTTTAATCCTTTCAGCACCAAAAGCTGTGCACTTCACTCCCCTAAACAATCAAACTCATCAAAATACCCCCTTTAATTTTTCTAGTGCAAAAAAACTCCCTCCGTTGACATTACTGTTACTCAAACAGTTGGTCAGCGGCCACTCAGCAAAATTATGCCCTGTCAAATAAAATATGTCCAAATGTACACTAATGTGGCAGAGACATTTTAGGTATTTTAACAAAAAATTAGATTTTATTTAAAACTTCCACTCTTATTTTCTCAAAATACATATTTCATTAAAATAAAAAGAGAGAACTGACCTGTGAATGAGATTTAATGAGAATCCAATTGAAAAGGAAAGTGACCTATACTTGGATGAGATCTCTATCAACCATCCAATAAGAAGACCAACACCCCCAATCACTATCACGAGAACTATATTGGAAGACCTGCACATTTCCCCACAGATAAATAACAATCAATAATTTAACATCTTATACTGTAAATATCTACATGTGTACTAGTTCAATATACCTGGTTGCTTTTGTTGCGGCCATGAGGGCTGTAAGGATGGCGACAGCTGTATGGATTGCCCTCTTAAATACTTCATCAATGGTAGCAAGGTATACGAAAGTGCTAACCACAGCCATGAAAGAGAGCCAGAAGTCCATGAACTAAAAGATTTTAAATGAACATACAAGGATTACAGATGTGTTCAAAACTGAACCAAACCAACTAATTTGATCAAAACCTAAAAATTGAAGTCTAAATCAATTTTTCAAGTATGACAACCAAAAGGGTTCGGTTTGGTATGGACCAAACCAAACCAAAGTGTGTATATATACTTATATATATATATATATATATAATATATTAAAAAATCCTATAATTATAAATTTATATATGTGATATAATAAAAATTGAAAATTCAAATTAACATTGTAAGTTCTAATGAGATTAAGGAATGAAATATTTGAAATTTTAAAACACAAAATCTGTTAATTTTGATGTTTTTTTTCTTTTTTTTTCCAAAGTTGAACCAAACTGCCTAATAAAAATCGAACCAAACTACCCAAATAAGAAAACCAAATAGGTCTCCATTTTTCATAAACCAAATGGTTCAATTCAATTGAGGTTTGGCTATGAACACCCCTAAAAGAAAGAGTATATTTTCAAAAGCATAAGCAGTTGCACCATTGTGTTTGATATTGTTTTTAAGAACTCACAATTCTTTAAATAAAGTCGCTTTTTGGACCCCATAAAGGAGGATGTAAACAATGCTAACTATGATTGACACCTACATATATTGCATCCGTCACAAACACAACTGACGTCAGCCTGTCAAATTACGTGGGATTGCTGTAGCGTGTAACAGGTTTATCAGTGACATATCTTTCTCAAACTCATCTTAGCAAGATTTTTAGTTAGACAAATATTTATTTTCACAGCATAAAAGAACCCTGGAGACAGAGTCCTAACCTGTAGGACGTTAAAGTTCAATGCACACCAGGTGCCTACATCACAAGCATGGTATAGCCCGCTTGCAATTCCGCTGGATGTGAATAAAATCCACTCTGCGAATGCCTGCATGAAGTAAGTCATGAGTTCCATTGCAACATTATTTGATATTTCAAATTACTTGTCTCCACCTCACTTTGTTATCTTAAATTTCTATAACTCTTTCTCCTGAACATATAAGTTATATACGCTAGTGTGAATACTTCCAAGATGACACTAGTAAGCCAATTCTTATATGTGGGTGGATCATTCATGGTAACACCAAACAATAAGTCTAAGCCCACTGTTAGAGCTACAAGATTCAAGAATGTTTCTTACATAATCTGAGAAAGCAGTAGTCCTTCAGAAATCTAAACCACTTGTCAATATAATCTAGGAGAAAAACCAAAAAAAAAAAAAAAGAATTAAAAGAAAGTGAAGTGCAAAATCCACCTTTTTCCGAAGTGCCCAATATGCAGGGAGTATGGCTGCAGCATTTGATGCAATGAGCAAAATTGATTGCCGTACATGCCCTGCACATTTTCATCCAGTGGATTAAGGAAAGGGAAAATATAAATTGTTACCAAAAAAAAGGGGGGGGGGGGGGAGGTTTGCAGCATATCTGGGACCTAAATGTAATAACAAGTTCATATATTTGACAAACTGAAGAAGAGAACAAGGATAAAGCATATTTGGCTTTCAATTTATATTAAGAAAATAAATACAATTGTCTCTAATCTTTATTGGACTCTTCCTTGTAAGATCGCAACTCCTTAGAAAAAGGGTGTGAGGACAGACTAAAAAACCACAAGTTCCATATCTGATGAGCCGATTACCTCTTCCAAGAACCACGCAAAATGCATATAATCAGGAACAAGTTCATATACAGGCAGATGCACAAAAAGATTGTAAGCCTGCTTAAATGTGTTGGTAGACTAGATCGCTTAGCCTATCAACTCGATGCTTCTTGTTTGAAGAAAATACTTTCTAAATAAGATTAGAACAAAGATGTTTGAAAGAACAAAATAAATTTAATTAATGTCTAAAATAAACATTCACCTTGATGTGATACAATTTCAATGCTACAGTCAAAGCCTCCATGGTTTCGATCACAAGCACAGAAGCTGAAGCCAATACCAAAACATTTAAGTTGATGAAATTCCTAAAAAAATGTTGGGGAACAAATACAAGACATGCCATCTGGAAACCGCATAATTTGGCATTTTCCTCCGAAATGCCTATGCCTTAATCACTACTTGAAATGCAAATAAAAGTAAACAATTGAAATGCAAGCAGGACAAATAATCAATAAGAATAAGCAAAGTGCTCAATGCAAACCTGTATGATGTCAATCCGCTAGCATCAAAAGAAAATTTACAGTCTCCATGAGAGGAACATCTCTTTGGGCATCGTTCAAGTGAAAGAGACATGGTGGTTTGTCCCTTCAGAGAAGCACCACTGGTATTAAGATGTCTTAGACCAAAACCCCAAGTTCCTTCTCTAGCATAAATAATATAAAAATCAACCTTGTCATCACTTGAATCATATAGTACGAAAAACATAGATGGATCAGTCCTCCTTGTCTTATTAGCATAATAATAATCCCAGTTGTCAAGAAATGGTAATCCACCAAATCTAGCATATACTTCATAACTGATTCTTATATCTGAGGATAGTCGAACGTGAATATTTCCTCCAGCTGCACCATGAGGAATGTCCAAAAGAAAGTAAGTCCAGATGTTATCAAGTTCTCCACTGTATGATGAATTGCTTATTAGTGGCTCAAGAGGAAAATTGGCAGAATCTGAAGGCACTTCTCCACCAATTGGCAAATAATATGATTCAAAGGGGGTTGAACCTCTCCTCAGTACTGTCTGCAAACAACCATTCTGACCTTGTCAATACCTTTTCAATAAAACATTTATGTGAATCTCTGATTGAATTTCTTCAAGCATCAAGGCAGACGTTATTCTCAAGGTGTTTTTGCTTCTTACATTGTAAGCTCCTTGTCCTGGATGGTACAAGTGAAATCTCCATGCCAGTATACGAAGTTCTATATGTGTAATATTCATATATTGAGCATGTTTGTATATTATTAATTTCAGCGTTGGGGATAAAAAGTTCAAAGCTCAAATATATCAAATCTTGAATTGGAAATTTAGGTGTCATCATAATCATTCATTCATTACCAGGAAATGGATACTTCTATATAATATTATCTTTTCTATGCTTTACATCTACATAATAGAGGCAGAGGTGCATATTATAAACAATCTCACCTGAAGTACGTAGGTTTCCACCGTACAATTTGGTCCGGCTTTCCCAAAGGGGCATTCAAGCATTTGTGATTCCATGGAGTAGCAAACTCTCACATCACTACCCTGACCCTCTCCAATTTTTTTCATAAGATTAACTGGTACTGGTACTATACTAATGTACCAACGACCAATCAATGGTGAGCGAATAACCAAAGGAGCTTTATTTAAATTACTGGAATAATCGTGCAAAGTCACCGAAGGTAATGCACCATGCCGAGCAAAACACATCAAATTAACATCATTTGCAACAGAAGTGCCATTAATTGGGGTATTGAATGTGACATTTGCTGCCATAACGGTCATATCCTCCACCACTTTCATTATGTCCAAGGAGTATAATTTTGGTACGCCTTCCTGAACACAAATTGTTTCAAAATTATTTCTGCAGGTCTCCACTTTCATCGACTTGTTCGTCATAGCTTCTGAAGAATTATAGACTTTAGATGCTGAACATGAAAGTGGATAGACAGTACTGTTGCAGAACTCGCCCCTCATCATTGAATTTGTGCATGCTTCCACACTTATATTGGCACTGAAAGAGTAGCCTGGACCTCGGATAATCTGCACATATATGGAAGCAGCTCCAATTGTTAAGAAAAAAAAAATATATTAGGCATATTTGGAGTTTTGGATAATAAATCATACCATCTTTGACTGTGTGCTTGTAGCTCCAATGCCGTTGAAAAGTCCAATGTACCAAACACCTGGAGATATCTGAATTATGATTTGTCATCCTTTCAGTATATTATATTATAAAAGAACAATAAGCATATCACCCGTGAATTAACCCCTCCCCAATACTGATTTTGAAGGTATAACATTAGCATAAGCAAACAAAGGCATAGATGCAAGTACAAATGACCTCTGACAATACCTGCTCATTGGTCAATTTCATAGTGATATTTCTTTGCATGGGAAAGCACTGCTCCACATCAAGACCATTTATTCCTAAAATAAAAGGAGAACCCAAAAAAAAAAAAAAGGAATTATAGAGTAGCACAGAAAACACCAGAGTCCAGACAGTTAACGAGAAACTTGTCATCTAAAGGAAACAAAAAAAGAAAGGGAGAGGATAACATGGGAATGAGTGATGCAAAAGCAAAACAAAACTAAAATGACATGGAATAAAACATTATACATTATTGAGTTGAGTCCTCATCCATCACATGATAGCCAAAAACCATCATAGTAAAGCTAGTAAACTAATGGAAATTTAATTGAATACATATTAAGGAACCAAAAGAAGAAAAAACCATTCTGTTATAAAATGCTGATGGTAATTTAATAGATGAATTTCACTAGGGCTCCACTGGTTCTATTGTGTTAATGGTATATAGAGTATGATCTAAAATGGAAGTTCTAACAGAATGGGTGAAAGAAAATTATAGATATTTTATATACAAGTACTTTAAGATAAAATATACAAGCTCAAAGTTGAACTAATTGAGGTGGCTTCTACCTGAAACCGCTGAAAATTTCAGAGAAGTGTTTAAGGCGTCTGGCAGCGGAGGGCTTCCATCTCTGAAGCATATTACTGGTAGTACACTTTTTGAAACCCTTTCAACTCTTGAGGCATCCTGAACAAATGAGGCAGGCAAATATGTCAAACGGGATTAAGCCAATGATGATACAACACGGAGAAATGAGAACTGTTTATTGGATAAATTAAGAAAGATGAATTTTTCTCTCAGATAGCCATATCAATTGCATATATTACCTTTAGCAGTAACAGGCAACTTAAACAAGAGAAACATCATACAGAAAAACATGAAGGAAATTAAATTCGAATGAACAAATTCCCAGGCCGTCATACATATGCTAGTATCAAAATATACTTACAAGGTCTACATCTGAGTTCAACGCAATAGATACTGCAGAAAACCAAGGCGGCAAATCAACTGGGACAAGGGGAAACAATAAGAAACAAGTAAGATCTTCCATAACCCCACCACACTAAATTTTTGAAGTAAAACTAAACTGGAATCTGATTATTGACAGAAAGCAGAGTATTGCAAAGATCAACACCATCAAACTGTTGCTTGTGACCATAGCCTTGTCATAAAGTTAAAACACTGGAAGATAATTCTCCTCTCATTATATTCGGTTAAAGAGAAACCCACGACTTATTAATAACAAGAACTAGAAGACTGGAATTACATAATAAGGTTATGCCAATTCAAGACTGAGGGGCATCAAAATTCAATAACGACCCATTAGATACACACCGAATTATGCTTCAAAGACAACAAAAACAGAGCAAATAAACCATAAAAGCAAAAGCGTCACTACCAATTGGCATACCCACCTCTGATATATCGCAAATCAAAGGGCCTGAGAGTGGTGTGAGGGTAGCTGAAGCTGGAAACAGTAAAGGTGTCATCTGTTCCGAGCTCATCATTTGCACAACGAATGCCAAACGAACAAGAAAATAGCACCAAAAGACTGAGAATCAAATTGGGAAGACGGCATTGAATCGAATTGAAAGCCATGTTCTTTTTATTATAATTTCTGGGACGACTCTCAGTCCTTCGGACTAGGGAGTTGCAGAAGCTAAAGACGAAATTGGGTTTTATTGGTTTAATTAAATAATAATAGAACTCCTCTTAGCGGAAATCCTGCGTAGAAAATCTTCGGTCTCTATCCGACATAAAAAATTAAGGTAAAATTGATATTTTGATCCCTCACTCTAATTAAAATTTTATATTAAACAGAAAAAGATATTATGAATAACATTTTAATACAGAAGAGACTCTTAAGAGGCATTTATTTTCTTTTTTTAAAATTAAGCTGTTTAAATTTAAATATATATTTAAATATTAAGATATTATCTCTAAATATGAATATTATATAACTAGGATTGTTATTTTCTCAATATCTATACACATTATATATCAACAAAAGAAGAATCAAAGCAATCAATGTCTAAAAATTTCTTAGACTTTTCATAAGATCTCATTGAATAAGATACTAAAAATAAAAAAAGAACAAAGGCACAAAATGATATGAAATCTGGACACAAAATGATATGAAATCTGAATAAATAGATTCAAACCCTCGTTAAATACAAATAAAATTCTGTTTGACAAAAATAACTGATAAATTAGTTGAAAATTATTAAGTTAACTTATTGAATTAAAAGTATTTGGTAAAAGTAACTATTGAATTAGCTGATGATATAAAATAACATAAAATGATATATTTATATGATATTTTGTAATCTCAAAATAATACAAAATAAACATATTATTTTTTAATTAAATTAATTTAAATTATTTTTATATATAATTAATTAAATATTATATATATAAATATATTATAATATATTTTATATTATATATATATATATTATATGTATATGAGGAATAAGTGTAAAATAGGAATTTTAATAAAATAATAAAAGTAAAAGAGGAAAAAAATATAATAGTTATTAGTTATAAGTTATTTAAAATAACGTTTCAAAATAAATTATAATTTATTCAAATAATCTTGTTTAACAAACACGTCTATTTTAGTCAAACAAGTTTATAAATTATTTAAAAGTTAAATTATATTTTTGATCCTTATAATTTCATCTAATTTTTAATTTGGTCACTATAATTTAAAAATTTGTAATTGAGTCTTTATAGTTTTACAAATTACAAATTTTTAGTTTAATCCTTGTTATTAAACTTTTGTTGGCATGTTGTTAAATTTTTCTAATGTGACTAATCATACGTATATTAACGCTCTAAATATATATATATATATATTATTGATATCAACTAAAAGAAAAAAAATAGATAATTAAGTGATATAATTCATATGCATATGATATGTAATGTAACTTATATTAAATAATTAGAATAAATTAGTTTATATCATGTATATTCCAAATGTTAATATGATATATATATATATATATATTGGTCATGTTACTAAAATTAAACAAAATATTGAAAAAATTTTAATAATAAAGATTAAATTAGAAAATTGTAAAACTATTAAGACTCAATCATAAATTTTTAAACTATAAGGACTAATTAAAAATTACGTCAAACTATAAGGACTAATTAAAAATTACGTCAAACTATAAGGACTAATAACATAATTTAACCTAAGTTAGATGACCATTTAAAAGAATTTCAAATTAAATGTATCAATTTGAGATTTTAAATAAAATTAGGGACCAAACTGCTAGTTTAACCTGAAAGTGAAAACAAATATTTTTTTAATTTTATTTTATTAATCTTAACCCTTAAGTAGAGCTATGTGGAAAGTCCACCGGTACGCGCGGCCAGTAGCGCGTGAGACACTCTACCTTTTTTGGGTCTTGAAAGTTGAGTGCATCAACAATGGATGGCGAGTGGTTTTGATAAAAGTATTGAAAACTTTTGCATCCACTCAATTTAAAAAGCTAATAATTAAGATACTATATAAATAAATAAATAAATAAAATTGATTTCGTACTTAGAAACAAAAAGTGCATCCATATAGCACTTCTAAGATAAAACAACAGATAGACAACCACAACTAGACATCAATTTTTCCAACAAATGATTTCCGACTAGATAAAATAAAAATGTTATGATGCAAGATTAGAACATGAGGTTTTTTATTAATGTAACTATCAGGATCTTATAGCTATCAACATTTAGTAAGCTAAGATCATAAACAATATCTCGCCTTAAACGAAAAGAATTTGAAGATTACTTCGTATGATTAGAAACAATTAAAGCAAATACTTGTGATAAATGCAAAATGAATAATTGTGAAACAAAACAGCAAAATAACCAATATCCACAAAATAGGAAAGATCACATATTTAATGTCTGAGGATCCTAAATAATTGGAAAGAAGTTGTTTTATAACAAAGTCAAAGTGGATGCTGTATAAAAAAAAAAAAAAAGATTCAAGAGACAATAATTATAGTCATATTTATAAAATCTATGTCAAATAAAGTTGATTAACTTAAAAGTGTTTTATTTCCTTATTGGGATGAATCAAAATTTCTTATTCAAGATACTTGATCTAGAGACAAGAATTAAAGTATTCATGCAGTTAACTCAAGCATTCAAGACACTTAATGGAGGAGCCTCTCCGTACAACGGTCAATATTCTCAAAGTTATATAAAGAGCTCATTTCATCATTCTGAAAACATTTTGGTGAAGGAAAAGAAAAGAAAAAAACTTGAATTGTGCACTAATATTACTACCTGTACTTGAGAGAGTTTTGTACTTTGTTATATCCTTAGTGAGCTTACTATATGTAAAAGTTTTGAGTGAACTACTATCTCTCTATAATTCTGCATAGTTCAATGAGTGGACGTGCTGTTATTGGGAATCTAATGTGATTCATGGTGGTAAGGTGTAAAAGCTACAGCATAAAAGCGAGGAGCTGAGCCTCAATTAAGTTGTTGGTTGTAATTGTTACTATTTCCCTTATAAAATATTCATACTGTATATTTGAAGAATGGATATAAGAGTACCTTGTATAGATACATCTGAATCACTATATATCGGCTGTGTAATTTTCTTCTTCGCTTACTTAACTCTTTAAAGCAACCATTTTATCTTAAGGGAATTTCTTCCAAGCATTCAATTACATAACTTGTCACTGATCTTTTACTAAACATATTGAAGTAACCTAATTGTTTTACTTCAAAGTCTTTCAAAAAACAAAAATTGGTTAAAGTTTTCTAAATTCTTCAAATACCTAATTCAACCCCTTCTTGGGTACCTACTTATTCTTTCAAAAAAAAAATTGTTTATAAATTTCGTTAAATTGGATGTGAGAGGAAAATATATCCATTTTCTTTTAATTGATTGAGAATATTGGAAATGTTTTAGATCAGGATTTATTTTAAATTATTTAAATAATTTTCGACTAGATAACATAAGTTATTTCAATGATATTAAAATAATTAATTTTAAACAATCATCTGTAACATTCAAATCTCTAAAAATCATTATCAGGTTGTATAACTATAATCTGATTATGCAAATTACAATATCAAATTACACATCCAGGGCTTTGTTTAGTTATTGATATTAGTGACTGTATGGCATTCATTATTAACATGAAGAAGTTGATTTAATGATTTAGAAGACGTGTTTTTTATTTTAATTATTCAAATTCAAATCCTAAAATTCAGCAACTAAAAAAGAAGAAAGAAAAAAGAAAAAGAAAAAGAAAAAGGAGTTACGTTATATACATTACAAATATTAAGTTCCTTTCTAACGAAGTTAACTAGTTTTTGTGGAGTTTTTAACTTTGACACGTGTTAGTTGCTCATTTGGCATTACTTTCTTTTTTAATCTTTTTCTTTTTCTTTTGGTCATATTTTTCAATCTTTTTCGTTAAAGTTACTTTATGCCTGCATGTCTTTTATAAATTATGATGATTCAAAATTTGTCTGATAAAAATAAACTATTAAATTTATATATAGTTCTTTATAGATAAAAAGATACTATATGTTCTTAATATTTACTCTAATTTTTATTTATGCTCATAAATTTTTATTTTTTATCAAATATGCCTTAAAATATTGAAAATATTCTTCATCCTTTTCTCTGCTCTCTCCCTACTCTCTCTCTCTCTTGTCACTCACACACAAATCGGTGACGGAGAAGAACATCGAAGAAGCAAAGAACAATGATGGAGCACAGAGAATCGATGGGAGGAGCCTCTGATGACACAGACAAGTGTGACGACTTTGCTGTGAGCTTTGCCGATACAATTTTTGGGTTTTGGGAGGATGTTCAGACATCATCGAAAAATTTAACCAACGCCGACGATTATCAAGATGACACTAACAACTATCAATCAAAGCTCAAAGAAGAGAGAGAAATCAAAATTAGTTCGAACATCTTCCCGAAACTCGAAAATTGTATCAGCAAAGCTCACAACGACCTCGTCGCACGTGCTCACATCATCAACGGCTCCTCCCGTTGATTCTCTATGCTTTGTCGTCGATTTTTGCTTCTTCGACATTATTCTCCATCGTCAATCTCTGTGTTTTTGTGAGAGAGAGAGAGAGAGAGAAAAAAAAAAGTTAGATGGAGGATATTTTCAATATTTTAGAGTATATATGATTAAAAAAAGAAAGTTCAGTAACATAATCAAACTTAAAAAAAAAATTCAAGAGTGTAAACAAAAATCAAGATAAACACTAAGAGTATATAGTATCATTTTATCTTTTTTATATTTTTGTTATCAAATTTATCACAAAAAATAAAATATGTATAAAAATTTTTTTACATATTATTTATATAATATTGAGTTGTAAAAACTATATAGTTAAAAACCATATTTTTAACATGTTCCGATTGAAAATTTTGATAATTAAAATATAAAAAATTACACAAGTTTTTTGGTTTAAAAAAAAAAGATAAGAAACAGAATGCGACGTCAGAAAAGTAATAATTAAACTATTGCGTGATATAGGCTTCTGTTTGACAATTCGTCTTATATTTCTGTCTTCTTTTTGGTGAGTTGTAATAAATTAATTACAAACGGGCTGAACATAACGAGCCCAAATGACAAGTGAGCCCAACAATTTCAGTAGCATGCATATTTGGATTTTCAAATAGAACCAAAGCCCACTAGATTGTAAAATGGATCTCCTCAATTTACCAGCTCATGCATCCCACAAGGCCACAATGTGTCAGACAGACTTAACCTCGGAAAATATTCTGGAATATATAAATATATTATAACTAGGATTTCTGTCCAAAAAAAAAACTAGGATTTATTCTAAAAATCAGCTTATATTCAACGTAATTACCTTTTTATTATTTAATATGTTTATACTAAAACAGGATTTTTATACTTATAAATTGACCTATCCCTCTAAAACACTTGCAAGATGTTTGCGAAATATTGTTGTACAGTCAACTTGGGCAACCCACAAAAACTAAGGCTTTATATACTATTTATTTCATAATTAATTTTTCTATAGTAATAATAATAATTATTATTGAACAATTTGAAAATATGATTATTTAATTGAAATTATATTTTATGTTGAATCCAAATGTGTAGTTATTAGATTTTTTTTTAATGGATACATATTGTGGATGAGTATTTTTGTAAAACAAATTCATACTTAACAATATAATTATGACAAATAAAATTGTTTTTAGAAAAGAAATAGTTAATGATATTTGCCAAATTTAAGAACAATGTTTTTGATTTTTCAAGACTAAAGCTACACCAAAACAAAGATCTTACATCATTCTAAAATAGGATGTTCATTTCAAACCAAGTAGCAGTAGTAAAGGAAGAAAATTTTGAGGTCACAGAAAAAGAAAAAAAAATTAAAATTTTAATAACAAATAGGATCTATATTTTAGTTCACTGGTAGAAAATCAATAGCGAACACAAAAATAAAGATATGGTTCTTAATATAGACGAAGAAAACCACAAAGATATGTTCCCTCTAAGTCTTAGAGGGAATAATACCTTCCAATATTAAATTTAACAGTCTAAATTAACTTTATATTTTTTTAAATTACATGATTAACTTTTTTTAAAAAAATTGAATTTATTAAAAATTAATCATATAATTTTAAAAAATTCAAAAAAGACAAAAAAATATAAAATTAATCTGAATCGTTAGATAATTTCATTCAAATGTCCAAATCTAATCCTGAAAGATACTATTCCCTCTAGGACCTGAAGGGGATCCGAATTCAAAGGACACACTAAGATAGTAAGATACAAATCATTTGAATGAATATATTTTAAAAATAGTTTTTAAAAACTTTCTTTGAAAATAAAAAATAAGTTTATTAATGCTATTTTTGAAAAAAAAAACAATGACAATAATACTCTTAACATCAGTTAAAATCAATGTTTAATTGTGGTTAAAATAAGCAAAAACTATTGCAATGCTTAAAATCGATAGTAATTGTGTTTTTTTTTAACTTTCCTAATTTAAATAGAACGGTTTATGTTTTTTTATCTAATTTTCGTGAAGTTATTAGTTTTAGTAGCTTTTTCTTCAATTTATAGATATTTTTTGTTTTATTTGCACCAATTCATTTGTATAATATTCTTAATAATTTATATAATAAGATAATATATTTAATCAATTTATTAAGAATTAACTTGGACTATATAACAATTGATATATTTGATTTGTTTTTATTTTTAATATTTAATATATATTTTTAATCGTTTCATTTTATTAAATTCATCATAACATTACATAGAAAACTTTTGTATTAATTTTTTTTAATTTTACTTTCAAAGACAAAATGTTTTTTACATAAAATTTTTTTCAAGAACAAATTAACTAAATAATTTTTTATTTTGAAAATCAATGACAAAACATGTCCAAATAAGCCCTAGCTAGGTTTCCTGATTCTCATCTTTCTTGTTGTCATTCTACATGAATTTCTTCATTAGCAGCATCTCGATTCTTCCAAAATATTTTATGAATCATCTCAATAATTCTTGTAACAACATCTAAAATATCAAATGTTTGAAAGTTCCAAATCCTCTTCCTAGTCATATAATAGAAACAAAGGACACGTTTGGTATATTTTAAAGGAAATTAAGGCCATGAAATTTGATTTTTTCACAATTTTAATAAAATATAATTCTCTCAAATTTTGCTTGCATGAAATCTCTCTTTTCATTAATTAATGAATACAAAACATAAAAGTAGGAGAATAAAAATCCATTTCTTATTCAATTAATGCATACCAAATTACCTCAAAATGACCGCAAATGGAAGAAGAAACTAACACATCCCACCATAGTGAAATGCGTTTCAATCTTACACCATTAAAGAAATCAATAAAATGCAAGGTAACTATAATCATAATAAAACTCTGTGCCACGAACACAGAGGATAGTGAATCAAAAAACAAAATTTATACTGAAGATAATGTATGTTTGATGCTGTTGCGATCCCAAAAGCTTGAAAAATCAATATCACAATACTTGTGCTCCATCCTATACCAAGGCAACATCATTAGCTATATGAAAAATAAAACAATTTAATTACATTTAAATAAATAAAATTATATTTCTTAATTTATACTTTATAAAATAAAATAATTACCTATTACACCCAGGAACTTCGAAAAGAATAATAAACGAATCTGAACAAGAGCAAAGAGTCAGAAATTACCTTTCTTCCTTTGCTCTCTTTTCTGCTCTCTTTGCTTCCCTCACACGGATTTGGACTCCTTCAGCAGTTGGAGCTTTTAGCAAACTGGAGGGGAGGCTAACAATTTATAAAAAAAAATTTAACCATTTTATTTTTTTACCCATTAATTCGTTAGATCCAATGGGTATGGCTTCGCAATCCAAATACCCCTCACACTCTTCCTTTTCTCTACCAAACTCAAATGTCTGTGAATCCTCTCCTTGTCGAATGCGTCTTGCTTCCCTTTCCAAATCTACCTTCTCTGTTTCCCTTCTCTCTCTAAATTTCTGCAACCTCTTCTTCTCATCTTTATTGTTTTCCCTCTAAAACTTTCTATGTTTCAAAGTTTTCAAGATCTCAATTTAAACAATAAGATCTTATGATTTTACGTTTCTAAGCAATTTTGATGATTCTAATCTTATATAAAATCTAAATTTGTCATGATCTCTAAGAGAATCTCAATTTACAAGGATTAGATCTTGTAACATTTTATTCAAATAATTCAAAATAATTTTAAAATGTCTAAATCAAAAACCAAAATAAAGATTGTTTTTATTATTGAATTTTTCAACTTTTATTTTAAGGTTTTTAAGTGTCAAAATTTGATAAAATACCATAAACATGGATTTGATTTTTAATGTCAAATTGTATTAAAAAATAATAAATAAAGAAATAAATAAAACGTAAAATGCATGAACTGTTTTAAGCTTTCAGTTGTGTCACCCCAATATCATGAAGTGGGGGTCCATATCCTCTAGTCCCAATTTAAGAACAAAGCCCAAAGTTAAAAATAACAACAAACAAAATAAATGACAAATAACAAATAAATAAAAGAATAAAGCAGTGTCATCAATGAGGTAAACGATTTTCTGTCCATATATCTCCTCACATTTTGATGTTTGAATTTGAAATATTGTGGAGTGTAGCTTGAAATCCCTAGGCTCTGAAAAGTGGTTCACATTTAGTTTAATTATGGACATCTGTGTGTTGCAGTTGATGGTTGGTAATTACATTACTATGTAATATAAATTTTGTTGATTTTATAATGTGAAATTGAAATCTCTATCTTGCTAATCTGCATACAGGTTGTTTTGGGTAGCTTATTTTGCTTATCGCTAGACATGGGTGTTGGTTCTATTGTGAATCATTGGAGGATGCGAACTAGAAGAATGAAGCGAGTTAAATAAATTAATATTAGGGTTAAGGCTTACATTAATAGCAAACGGATCTCTTGCTTGTCCAAATTCGATAAGTAAAGTGTTTGTCCTATTTTAGCTATTGAATTTTAGATCTAACAATTTGAAATTCAAATGATGATCTTTCTTTTTTGTTTTAAAAAAAGAGATATTGAAATCTATACTATTAGATTTTAAATTCAATGATTCAGGTGGGACAAGCACCATATTTGTCCAATTTGAACAAATAAGAGATTCGTTCTCACATTAATAAGAGTTAAGAGGGATAACTAACTGGTCTACTTTTCTCTATTTCAAAGCATGAGTAACTCTTTCATTGTGCAACTATATAACAAGGCTTTTAGCGAAAAACATTAGGTTCTGTTTGGCAAAATTAGCTTATAAACTAGCTGATAACTTATGGATGTATTTGACTAGCAAAATAAGCTAGTTTAATAGTTTATTTGACTAGCTTATAAGCTTATTACAATTGTATGGTAAACAAGCTTATTTCATTAGGTTATAACTTATTTTGAGATACTACTTTGAATAGCTTATAACTTATGTATTTTTTTTCCTATCTTACCCTTATCATTTTATTAAAATATCCATTACACCCTTATCTCACATACTTTATATATATATATAAATAATAATAATTTAAAAAACAAAAAATAATATATTTATTTACATTTTTCTCTCACCGTTATATATATAAAATATATTTTATAATTTCAAAATAATACAAATAAACATATTATTTTTTGTTTTTAATTAAAATAATTTA
Source organism: Biancaea sappan (assembly GCA_037074585.1). Classification (NCBI taxonomy): domain Eukaryota; kingdom Viridiplantae; phylum Streptophyta; class Magnoliopsida; order Fabales; family Fabaceae; genus Biancaea; species Biancaea sappan. The sequence goes on along the minus strand of CM073499.1, from coordinate 25,531,804 downwards.
AATTATAATATATTTATATATTTAATTAATTATAATATATATATAAAATAATTTAAATTGTTTTAATTAAAAAAATAATATGTTTATTTGTATTATTTTGGGCAATATAAAATATATGTTTTTTATGTCATTTTAAATTTTTTAACTACTTTAATAGCTGCTTTTACCAAACACTTCTAATTCAATAAGCTAGCTTATAAGGTTTCAGTTTTCAGCTATCAACTATAAGCTAAAAATTAGCTTATAAACTTTCAGCTAATTTTTAATCTTATAACTAATTTATAAGCTAATTTTGCCAAACACATCCTATAAGCTAACTTATAATTTATAAGTTAATTTTTAGCTTATAACTTATAGCTTATGAGTTAGCTTATTGAATTAGAAGTATTCGGTAAAAGTAATTGTTGAAGTAGCTGAAAAGTGTAAAATGAAATAAAATAGTATATATTTTTAATTCCAAAATAATATAAATAAATATATTATTTTTTAATTAAATTAATTTAAATTATTATATATATAATTCATTAAAAATATATATTTATATATTTTATGTATGAATAGTATATTTTTACATATATAATATATTTTATTATTTTATTATTTTTTATTATATATAATAAAATATATTTACATATTTTATTATATTTTTATATAAGGGTATAATGAATATGGAATAAAAGTATAATAAATATTTTCGTAAAATAGCAAGGGTAAAAAGGAAAGAAAAGTACAGAAGTTATAAATTACTAAAATAAACTTGTTTACTAAAATAAACTCGTTAAAAGTGTTCAGTAAACGACCTTATAAACTAGTCAAATAAATTATAAACTAGTTTGCCGAACATAGCCATAAAGGTGTGTTTGACAAAAGTAGCTTATAAACTAGTTGAAAGCTTATAAGGTAATTTTTAACTGAAAGCTGAAAGTTTATAAGCAAGTTTGTTGAATTAAAAATGTTTGATAAAAATAACTGTTAAAGTAGCTGAAAGATGTAAAAATGACATATATTTTATAATCTCAAAATAATAAAAATAAACAAATTTTTTTATTTTTTAATTAATATAATTTAAATCATTATATATATAAAATAAAAAATATATATTTTTAATAAATTTTATATATATAACAATTTAAATCAATATAATAAAATATATAAATTATTAAATTAATTATATATATAAATATTAAATATATAACAATGTGAAAGAAATGTAAATAAATAAATAATTATTTTAATTTAAAACAAAAAATAATATATTTATTTACATTTTTTTCTCACCGTTATATTTATATATATATATAATAACAAGGGTAAGGGTACAAATATATTTAAAATAAGGATATAATGAGTATTTTTATAAAATAATATGGGTAAAAAAAATATAAAAGCTATAAAAATAGTATATCTAAATAAGGTATAAGTTACTAGAAAGCTCATTTACTAAATATTTTTAACATGCTTATAAACTAATTTATTTTGACTTGCCAAATACAACCTTAGTATATAACTTGTTTGATTTTTTTTTTATGTTGTGCAATTTGGGATCCAACAGCCCATTGTTATCCTCAAAATAGAATATTGAATTCTCCTTGTTAGAAAATTTTCAAAAACTCAAAATTTCTTTTCAAAATAAATTAAAAAAATTAAAAAAATATCTTTAAATGCAATGTCATTTGAAAATTCCAAATAAAAAATTGTTTCCTTTAAAAAAAACTACTTTGGGTTTTCTAATTCTTTGAAAATTAGAATTTCACTTAGAATAAACTTTTTTTGTCTAAAAAAAAATAAAGAGAGGAAAACCCCAGAGAAAAAGAAGTGAGGCTCACCGGATATGAAATGCAAAATTCATCACCAATTTAAAGTCAATTTTCTTTTGGCATCCTTTCAAGTAATTATTTATTTCTTTCTAAAAGAAATTAAAATCAAATTACACATAAAATTTTTTTAGACGAACTATGTGAATTTTCATCTCAACTACTGAGTATATAGAGCCAAGGTTCTGTTCTTAGGTCAAGTCTTCCCTCGCTTTTGTTCATATTTTTGCCCTTTTTATTTGTTTATTTTTTGAAAATTTTAATTTTTATATTCCATAACATTATATTCATTAAGTATAGAAAATTTAGGTATAAATTTTTTTAAATGAATATATAAAATATTAATATAATTTAGTTGACTTTAAAAGTTATTATAAAAAATTAAGATATTTGATAATTTTTTTAAAAAGTTATTATGAAAAATTAATGTTAATCATAATTTTAAAAACACTAAAGAGGCAATATTTTACTAGTATAAATTATTTTAATAAAAATTGTTTCAATTTTCTTATTAAAATATTTTTAATATTTAATTATTGATAATTTGATATGTGTGTGTGTGAAATGGGTTGGGCTAGGCCAAGCCAGCTTAAGCACTATAGTACCTATAACAAACAAAGATTGAGTTGGGTTGGGCTAACATACATTTTTTTATTAAAATTTTTATTCATGACAAAATAAAAAAAATGTTATGCATGATATTATTATTCAATGAAACTTAAACAATGAGAAAAAAAAATTGGCTAGTGCCAAAGATTCAAAACGAAAAAAAAATTATAGCTTTTATGGTAAAAATTAAGGAGATTATTAGTTATTGGGATCCCAAATTGTCACGACCTGTTTTCTGGGCACATGACCGGCACAATGATAAATATCCCATCACTGTAAGCCTTTCGATAAATTCTACCCATGAGTTTAGTCATTATCAAAATAACCATTCTTGAAGAAAATATATCAAATTTTCTTATTTGAAATTCATAGAGATGATTTGCACATAATAATAGATTTTCAATATAAAATACATTATTATGCTGACATACAAACCAAATGCCAAACCCCTGACCTAGATGTCCTAGACGATTACATAGCAACATAATTTATAACAAAAGAGGGGTCTACCCGACAACGAGAAGGTCCAAAGTGATCTACTCCTCTAGCAGATATTCTTCACTGGCAACCTGATCTGAACAAAAAGGTTGTACAAACAGAGTGAGCTTTTAAACTCAATGAGCGAATCGGCCTCGCGTTAATAAAATTCAAATACATCACCAGTCATGCAAGTATATCCGAAGGCTCATACTCAACCAATAAACATAGTTAGAAATTACATACAAAAAGATAAAAATTCATCTAATTCAACAAACGTTACTAGTAGTCGTCAATGGCAATATATCCCGGAGAGCGCACACAGGCCGGCTCACCAATTATGTATATTTCCGCCATGACGCACAACCTCATCCTCTTACACACAAGAAGATAAAAATTCATCCAATTCAACAAACGTTACTAGTACTCATCAATGGCAATATATCCCGGAGAGCGCACACAGGCCGGCTCACCAATTATGTATATTTCCGCCATGACGCACAACCTCATCCTATTAGCTAGGGCGCCTCACAGATTTATCACCAATCCGGGCTATATCCCTACTGAGGGAATCGTTGTCTCCACACTCATTGGTCAAGACACCCTGTCAAACGGGTTTTCCGCCTTGCCGTGAGAGGGGGTACTGTCCCGCTCAATCACAATCAATAGCATTTCATATCATAATCAGAAGCTCAATATAATATTCATCCATACAACAGGTATAGTATATAACTATATTATAGATTTATAAACCACAAATCAAGATAACAATTAATCTGTTTTTGAAAAGATTCAAACTTCACATCATCATGAAATACTTGTTTCGTCTTATCCATACTTCTGGATTAATTATCTCATTAGATTCGTCATTCTGAATCCAATTTCCCCCTATGAATCTTGGGAGTGTCCTACAACATACTTTTTATCACCAGTAATGCTAAAACTCTATTAAAACGGGGTCGTTCCACTCACCTGGATTCCGTACGAATATCGCTTCTCTAAGTCGTTACAGACAAGAGTACACAGATGAATTTCAGTATTCTGCTATAGAGATTTTCATGAAAGATTAGAGAAAACAAGTTAAGATTGTTTTCATACAGATAATGTTTATACATACGGTACTATTCATATATACGGTCACTATTCATATATACGATCACTATTTATACATATGATCACTATTCATACGTATGAATACTATTTTTTATGTATGGATACTATTTATATGTATAGTTACTATTCATACGTACGAGTACTATTTATACCAGAAATAGAGAATACAATCTGTAAAAGAGTACACTAAGTAAGTTCCTAGGAAAGAGTTGAGGGTCACACTGGACACACTTAAAAACCAGGTCTTTCCTTAGCCAGAACTTTCCTAGACATGTATTCTTCACAGTTTACATTCTATTTCGGTAATCAGAGAATCAAAATAACATATAAACAGCTAAGGACAGTTTTTCTGATGTGGAAGATCGGCCAAAGCCGCAACCACAAAGCATACTTAAGAAAATAACTTCTAGAATTTGAAAGACATAGAAAGGCATAGTATCCTTACCTAAGCAAAAAGGAAAGGCCCAAAATTTCATAGGCCTAGCGTCGAAGCAAGAGAAACTTAAGGAGAGAAGAAGAGAAGTTGAAAGTGTGAGTTTATAAGTGAAATGGAAGGGCCTATTTATAGCAAAAGTTAAAGGTACTATTTGATACTATGCTCTAATAAAATATTTAATTTACTATTCATAAAAATGACATTTCTAATAATGCATTTTACTGTGTAAATCGCGGCAACGACTCAAAAAATTTTCTTTTATTACTATTGGAAACTTAAAGAGAAAACTATCCTTTCTCTTAAACCTTTAAGTTTCTTTTCAAATCAGTACTTTCAATTTAGTCCCTGAGGGTATTTTTACACATAAAACGTCATTTTTTCCTACGAACTTCTTTCTAGTTGTCTCTTATGACCAAACCACATCTAATACTTGATATTTCGATTGTATAAATGAACAGTACCATATACGTAAATAGTATTATACGGGTGAATAGTACCATATACTGAAATAGTAACAGTAGTTTGTAAATAAATATTTATATTTTATTTTTCATGGGTATTACACTATCACCCCCTTAAGAGAATTCGGTCCCCCGAATTCAAAACTCATCTCAAGACTGAAATAAGTGTGATTACTTCGTCTATATCTCATCCTTTGTATCTCTTTCTTTCCAAACCTCTTCACATCCTTGGTAAGAATTACAAGAACACTATACTATCGACTATGAACTCTAGACCGCATTAACAATTATTTTGCATAGGACTTTTTCCTTTTCTAAACAGTAAACATTCTCTTCCTCATCAGTTTGATTTTCTCCACAATCTTTTGTACCATAAAGTGTCTCATCCTCATAACCTTTACCAAACTTAACCACCTAATCAGAGACGAACTTTGTCTCTATGTAAAACCTCAAATAGATGTCGTCTTCAAAAGTGGCACGTGGTCTTTCTAGTTCATACTGAATATCAGAACACATGTTTCCACACATATAGCTTATAACTTTTACGAATACAAGCACCTTACCCGAAGGCGTCATTTTGGCCATAGGTAATACTCTTGCCCGAAGGCGATCCTTCTACCTTAAGGCGACACTCTCAGCTGATGACGTCATATAAAATGAAATCATTACATGAAATTATTACATGAATCTCTAGGAAGAACAATCCTAGAAAATGTGTTAAGTAAATAACATACTCCTCATGCATAATTATAAAATAAATATATATAGAAATTCCTCACACCTCAATGACTCATATAGAGTCGTATCCCTTTAATGATTAGGGCAAACTCATAGTTCTCTATATATAGGTTCATAAAATACTTATTTAGCATTCCTCCATAGCTCAGAAATGCAATGAAATATCATTTTAGTAACTCTTCTCAGTCAAAAGGATATTACCATACTCTACTTTAGAATTTTCATAATCAAGTACGAAATATAAGTCCAACATCATTTCATTCCTCAAGTTCTTTCAGTAAAAGGAATCACTTCAACAAAGAAGATCTAAATACTAACTTAAATTTTATTTCTAGTACATCGATAATTTTAATACACGAAGCGTAGACCAAATATAGCTTTAGGTACCAACAAAAGAAAGAATAAATTAAGGACGAGGAGGCTTTTGAAATGTAAAAGGTGATCCGGGTCTAGAAGAGGAAGGTGCTTCAGACCTTAATGAGGAAGCTAATCGTTGCAGCCTAGAAAGGGTTTTTGGAGGAAGCGCCTGAGAAATTTGGCGAAGAGCATAAGTCACTCCGTTCATACAGTCAATACACCTTGCTTGTTGGTCACGAAAATTTTGAGTTGCAAACATTGAATGTCTATCAACTCGATTGGCCAGTTCCCCGAAACGACGATTTATCAATTTCTCTTGGTTTTCAAAGAGACGATTTATTAGTCGCTTCTGGTCCTCTGTCTTGTATTCCAGGCTCTCTATCTTACGCTCTAGATTTTCGATCTTACGCTCCAGGAACGCAAGCTTATTTTTTGAGGATGTTGCAGTACTGTCCTCCTCCAACTCTATTACATCCCTCTTTCTTTTCTTAATTTCTGGTGACCTGTCTACAAGTCTCTTCCCTTTGTTGTCTCCGAGACTTAGATTTAAATCAAGCTCTACATTGCCAGTCTCAAAATTCAAGTTGAAAGACTTATTATCGGCCATTTCTCTAGGGATCTCAGAAATAACTTTGAATGAGAAAGGAATGAAGATTGAGAAATAGGTATGTAATGAAAGAAGTAGGTTTGCTTGGTGCGATGAGTAGGGTAACGGGCATACAAGATTTATAGACAACTCGATGCCCCTAGAGCTAAAGCCACCACAACCTATACGCCGCTCGCTAGGAGGTTTACAGATCACATACGTCGCAATGCCAGCAATTAATGTCGGACATGCAAGTAAATAGTAAATATAATTTAATGCAATTAACATAAGTCAAAGATTTAATCAAAAAAATTTTCGGCTAATCTTGACCTTTCTCAAAATTTTCGACTAATCGCCGTTTCAATCTATGATTTTCTCACTCTATACTTGTCTTATAGTGTAATCTCAGATCACGATATCACTCGATGATCGGATAGTCTCATATTGGCCGTATCTTAGATTCTAATCGGTGTCTTTATTCTGGATTTACACATAGTATATGTATATCAATATATATATATTTTAAAACAAAGTTAACTGCTTACGATCGCATGCATTAAGCATTATCATGATGTAAGGAAATCACTGCCTTTCATTTGCCCACGAGAGCATTATATGTAAGTATGTGTAACCATGAAGATATATCATCCTCTACACATTTCATTCTATCCAAGTCATTTTGATTTCACATTCTCTATGAGTATATGTAGGATCATCACATATTTTCCTTGATCGTAGCCTTCACTCATTATGCATAAATAACATACATACATGTAATTACAACATGATTCAATCAGTTATGTATATTATACTCAACTGAAGGCTCTCAAGAACAACACAATAAAACAGAGAAATGCATTTCAGTTCATCATAAAAGCATACAAGGCAATCTTTAATGGCTATATTCTTAACTTCTTTGAATTTTGGAAAATGCCAACGGGAGAAATGGGAAAACCAAGTAAAATCGGTCGCAAATCCACCGAATACTGACTTTCGTGGTTTTGGCATTAATGCAACGCGCTATCGGTGTGCACGCCTACCCTAGAGTTATGGCTTCCAACTTGCAGAAATCCATAGGTTGATCGTGTAGGGGTGCGGTGAAGAGATATCTTCTTTGTCTCTTAGTCCAAATTTTTTCTCTATAAAAACCTTCTCAGCGTTCTCAGTTACCACACCACAAAGAGTAATAATCTCTGAGCCTACAATCTCCCAGTATTCCTCTCGCCTCATACTCTTACAAAAATTTCTAAATTTTTCCAAATCATGGCCTCAAGGAAGTACATTGATCTCACAGTAGAGGCTAAGGAAGAAGAACTTGACTTAAACTTAAGTTTATGCAGGGACAAGGGAAAAAGACCTCTCAAGGGACCTCAAGAAATTCAAAAGGAGAAGAAGATGAAGAAGATTGAGGAAGCCGAGGAGATTAGCACAGGCTATAGCTCAGAGGACAAAATCGCCTGTTTAGAGCAGGAGGTGAAGATTCTCAAGAAGATGATAGAGGACCTGGAGAAGTTAACCAAACGCAATAACGCGGAAATGACTTCGAGAATAGATAGGTTCTTCTATTGGTCCACCCAGTGCTTCTGCAATCAACAGCAAAGAAGTGTTGATTGTATGAATGGAATTTACACTACCCTCCGCGACATTGCTATGTTTCTTGCTCCAAGGAATGGTCGAGGGGTGATGATACAATACAACCCTCCTAATCCGAGACCACCTCGCTTTTAGATTACTCATGCATGAGTAAACTTCTCTTTTTTTTTTTGCAATGTAATCCTTCAGTTTTTTTTAATGCAAGTGGTTTCTTTTATTGGTGGTACCCTAAAATAATATAGCTACACAAAATCAATCATGAATTCAGCTTATAAAATCCACCATATAAAATTTTGATCCGACAGCAACGGAATCAAAACAAGTAATAACATTTCCTTTACTAAGTTCAAAAGTGTAGCCATATCTGTCTAAAACTAAAACTGAGAACATAATTCCTAAGAAGAGATAAGTCTCGGAGGGAAAGGAAATGGAAACATCCTACAGGACCTTCAGTAGAGCCGTCTCTCTATAATTGTGCTTGGGTTCACAATGATAGAGGAGGTCCCACTAAGGTTACCTTGCTCTGTAATCACTAGGAGACCTAACAACCTTTCCTCTGATACCAACTTTGTCACGACCCGTTTTCTAGGCACATGACCGGCACAATGATGAATATCCCATCACTGTAAGCCTTTCGATAAATTCTACCCATGAGTTTAGTCATTATCAAAATAACCATTCCTGAAGAAAATATATCAAATTTTCTTATTTGAAATTCATAGAGATGATTTGCACATAATAATAGATTTTCAATATAAAATACATTATTATGCTGACATACAAACCAAATGCCAAACCCCTGACCTAGATGTCCTAGACGATTACAGAGCAACATAATCTATAACAAAAGAGGGGTCTACCCGACAACGAGAAGGTCCAAAGTGATCTACTCCTCTAGCAGATATTCTTCACTGGCAACCTGATCTGAACAAAAAGGTTGTACAAACAGAGTGAGCTTTTAAACTCAATGAGCGAATCGGCCTCGCGTTAATAAAATTCAAATACATCACCAGTCATGCAAGTATATCCGAAGGCTCATACTCAACCAATAAACATAGTTAGAAATTACATACAAAAAGATAAAAATTCATCTAATTCAACAAACGTTACTAGTAGTCGTCAATGGCAATATATCCCGGAGAGCGCACACAGGCCGGCTCACCAATTATGTATATTTCCGCCATGACGCACAACCTCATCCTCTTACATACAAGAAGATAAAAATTCATCCAATTCAACAAACGTTACTAGTACTCATCAATGGCAATATATCCCGGAGAGCGCACACAGGCCGGCTCACCAATTATGTATATTTCCGCCATAACGCACAACCTCATCCTCTTAGCTAGGGCGCCTCACGGATTTATCACCAATCCGGGCTATATCCCTACTGAGGGAATCGTTGTCTCCACACTCATTGGTCAAGACACCCTGTCAACCAGGTTTTCCGCCTTGCCGTGAGAGGGGGTACTGTCCCGCTCAATCACAATCAATAGCATTTCATATCATAATCAGAAGCTCAATATAATATTCATCCATACAACAGGTATAGTATATAACTATATTATAGATTTATAAACCACAAATCAAGATAACAATTAATCTGTTTTTGAAAAGATTCAAACTTCACATTATCATGAAATACTTGTTTCGTCTTATCCATACTTCTGGATTAATTATCTCATTAGATTCGTCATTCTGAATCCAATTTCCCCCTATGAATCTTGGGAGTGTCCTACAACATACTTTTTATCACAAGTAATGCTAAAACTCTATTAAAACGGGGTCGTTCCACTCATTTGGATTCCGTACGAATATCGCTTCTCTAAGTCGTTACAGACAAGAGTACACAGATGAATTTCAGTATTCCGCTACAGAGATTTTCATGAAAGATTAGATAAAACAAGTTAAGATTGTTTTCATACAGATAATGTTTATACATATGGTACTATTCATATATACGGTCACTATTTATATATACGATCACTATTCATACGTATAAATACTATTTTTTACGTACGGATACTATTCATATATATATAGTTACTATTCATATAGTTACTATTCATACATACGGGTACTATTTATACCAGAAATAGAGAATACAATCTGTAAAAGAGTACACAAGGTAAGTTCCCAGGAATAGAGCTGTCGGTGGGCCGAGCCCGTTTAACCCACTCAAAAGGAGGGTTGGGTTTGAAGAATACCAACCCATATAAATCCAGGTTTATATAGCCCGGCCCACTAACCCGGTGGGTTAACCGGGTTAAACCCGGATAACCCACGGGTTACCCGTTTAACCTACCTAAATATATTTTTTTAAAATTTATATTTAATATATTATATTATTATTCAGTAACTTATTCCTAAATCCCAGACCTAATCCCAAATCGCGATCTTGTGCGTCTGTGCCCTAGCTTCTCGAGTTCTTGTCTTCGACTGCGATCTTGTGCGGCTGTGCCTTCTACTTCGTTCGTCTCTGGACTCTGCTGCAGTGGCCGATCAACACTTCTTCGATTCCGACCGTTGATGCGTGGGCTTCATCCTCCTTGGTTGCCGGTCGTCGACTTCGACTTCAAATCTGATCAATACTTCGGTTGCCTCTGCTGCTCTGCGTCGTCTTTGAAGGTTCATCAGTTTTTAGTTTTTACTATTTTTGTCTCTTTGATTTCATGATTCTTCTTTAGTTCTTTTGCTTGGTTGCCTCTTTGTGTTCGATTAGTCGAAATGTCGAATCTAATAGACTACTACTTTGCTCTGCGATGAAAAATGAAAAGTTGAGCATAAATGAAAAATGAAAAGTTGAGCATAAATGAAATTAAGCTTACACCTGAAGAACTGTCTGAGTTGATAGCTTCCATTAAAGGAGGAGTTATCAGTGGCAAGATTGGGAAGGAGGTATAGTTTTCTTTGGAACATATAAGTAGTTCATAGTTAGTCTAAGCTTCATTATTGCTTTGCTTTCATTACCTGTTAATCCTTTTGTGTCGCTAGTTGGTACCTTGAGATGAATTTCTGACATGCCTTTATAAATGATTTAATATATTATTGAGCCTTGATTTTTTTCCTAAAAAAACTGTAGTTTTATCATCAACTTAAACCCAAAAAAATTTGTGAATGATGGGATTACTTCCTTTTGGGTAACAAAAGAATTACTTTGTTATTTTATATAATGTTTGTGTAATTTTTTTGTCCACGGGTATTGTGATCATTTACTCATAATTCATTTCCACTCTGACATAGATTATTCTAACCAAACAATAGAATGCAATGGTTTTCCCATTTCTTTCCATGCTTTACCAAACATGATTTTGGACCAAAGGGTTCCATTGTATCAAAAGCCATTCCCATTCCCACCAAAATGTTTTCATCAATCAAATGAGGCATATGTTCTTCTGCTCAGTTTATATCCTTTTCTAAAAAAAGAAGTGAAAAAAATGGAGGTATTCATGTTGATCACCTGCTTTATATAATTTGTTGAACTACAGTTTATACTGGCCCATTGTCCATATATGTGGCCTCCATCTTGTGATGTGTTAATTTGATCTGCTTTGGTCCAAGAAACTAGTGGCTAGTATTATTTAGATGATAGCTTCCAGCTTGCGATGTATTACATTATCTGCTTGTGGCCTAAGAAAGTAGTGGTTCATATCAGTGAGACGATGGCTTTACCTGAACACATGAGCCAAATATTGTAGGCAAATTTTACTGTGGAAAATGGCTTGTTGTAGTTTTTTGTTTGTTTGTAGAAATACAAAATATGAGTCTCTCTCTCTATTTATCTAAATCCATTGAAGGTTTATGAGCACTTCTTTCTTTCCTGGTTTGTCAGTCAGGAGTGCTTTCCTTTCATGGTAGATATGGAAGTTTAAGAGAGATAATGTTGATAAGAATTTGAGGTATTTGCCAAACCACGAAGCTGTAAAAAAATGAATACGTATAATATTTGGCTTACAAATTTGAAAATGGCTGGTAATATAACCTTGAAGATATAAAATTCTATTCTTATTAAAATAATGTTGATATGAATTTGAGGTATTTGCCAAACCACAAAGCTGTAAAAAAATGAATAGGCATAATATTTGGCTTACAAATTTGAAAATGGCTGGTAATATAACCTCAAAGATATAAAATTATGTTCTTATTAAAATAGAATCAATTAAAAGTAGATCAGAAATATTTGATCTAAACTTGTTTTATATGTGATCAGGTTTTATTGTTTCCACCTATTTTATGCATACACTTGCTGTTGTTACCATCTCTCATGGGTAGAAGTTCACAATAACTTACCAATCAACATTGATTGTAAAACTGGATCAGTTTTGAGGCTAAGCATGTTTTAGGAAAAATGCTAATGCCACCTTTCAACTTTAGGTCATTTGCAAGCACCCTTTTAAACTTTCGGAACCAGAAAATAGTCCCCTGCACAATTACCTTTGAGATATAGTTAAGTTGTATGCTCATGGCTTTTTGTGTTGATTTCACATTGTCCATTGTTACTTGTGCTGGTAGGAGGGAATTTTGAGTTGGGTTAGAGATATGTAGATAAAGAACGTATACTGAACAGTTGTATTTGTAATTAAATCTTCTTTGCCTAGTTGCTATTCATACATTAGTCATTATACTAAATATTCGCATTGATAATAAGAGTTTTAATTCTTTTATTTAATCACTAAATGCAGCAATAATTTATATGGAATCTTTAAATGAAAGCAGTGTTGGTAATGATATTGAGGTTGAGACCCCTTCCAATGCCAATACTGATGAATTGAATGAAACCCCATCCACTGCCAATACTGATGCTTGTTGTACTTCTGAGAAACCACCATTACCTAAAAGGGCAAGAACTTCTACTTCTGATGTATGGAAGTCTTTTACGAAATTAGGGATTGTTGATGGTAAAGAAAAGGCAAAATGTAATGGTTGTGGGAAAGAGTATATCATAGGAAGTAACAAATATGGTACTTCAACATTGTTGCGTCATATTCCGAAGTGTGTAGCTCTTCCTAGGTACCACGATGTTGGGGTAATGATGTTAGATCAACAAGGAAGATTGAGGGCTAGGCGATATGACCACAAACGCCATAGGGATTATATGGAAAAGTCTATAATTGAGCATGATCTCCCATATTCTTATGTTGAGTATAGATGGGTTAGGGAGACACATGAAAACTTGAATCCCGAAGTGAAGCATATTAGTAGGAATACCGCAGTCTCTGATGTTTGGAACTTTTATCTAGAGCAGAAGGAGAAGTTGAAACATAGTATGATGAATAGTCCAGCTAGGATTTGTTTGACTTCTGATTGTTGGACTGCATATACTGTTGAAGGTTATATTTGTTTAACAGCCCATTTTGTCGATGACACTTGGAAGCTAAATAGTAAGATTCTTTCATTTTGTAAAATGGTGCCACCATATACTGGCCAAGAGTTGGCTAGGAAGATTTTAGCTTGTCTTAAGGAATGGGGAATTGACAATAAAATTTTTTCTCTTACTTTGGACAATGCTTCTGCTAATGATAGTATGCAAAACATATTGAAAGAGCATTTGTCTTTGCAAAATAGTTTGTTGTGTAATGGAAGGTTCTTTCATGTTAGGTGTTGTGCTCACATTTTGAATCTAATTGTTAATGAGGGGTTGAAAGTTACTAATGAGGCTTTACAGAAAATAAGAGAAAGTATTAAGTATGTTAGAGCTTCTGAAGCAAGGAAAATAATGTTCAATGATTGTGTTGAACAAGTTGGTGGTATTGATACTAGTGTGGGTTTGAGGTTAGATGTCCCCACTAGGTGGAATTCAACATTTATGATGTTAGATAGTGCACTAAAATATAGACGTGCATTTGGAAGCTTGGCTCTGCATGATAAAAATTTTGTGACCTGCCCATTACAAGAGGAGTGGAGAAGAGGAGAATTGATTCGCGATTTCTTGAATCCTTTTTATGTCATCACTAACTTATTTTCTGGCTCTTCTTATCCCACTTCCAATGTGTATTTCATGCAAATTTGGAAGATTGAATGTTTGTTGAAGGATAGCATAAATAGTGATGATTTAATAATTCGCGACATGGCTTCAAGAATGATGGGCAAATTTGACAAATATTGGAGTGAATATAGTGTCATCCTTTCCATAGCATGTGTGTTTGATCCAAGATGTAAATTTGACTTCTTGCAATATTGCTACGGGAGGCTTGATGTTCTTGATGTGAATGAAAAGATCAATCATATTAAGAATGAGATGTATGATCTTTTTTCTCACTATGAAAAGAAAGAATATTCAGATTGTGGCCCAAGAGAATCTTCAGTAATTGGTTCTTCCCAATACAATGCAATAGCAAGTGGTTCTTCCCAATCAAATGCAAGCTTTGATGTCTTTGAATTGGCTGTAAGTGACTAAGCATTCCTTTATGTTTTTAAATTATATCAAAACTTGTGCTTTCTTTTAATTTTGTTTTATTATTTTGAATGTATAGGATTTTGTTGATTATGTCAATCAAGGTCCTAATAACAACGGGAAGTCTGAATTAGATCAATATTTAGAAGAACCGAAACTTGAAGCTAAATTTCATAGATCATTGGATATTTTAGACTTTTGGAAGAGTTATCATGTTAAATATCCATGCCTTTCTAGAATGGCATGTGATGTTCTAAGCATTCCAATCACCACAGTAGCCAGCGAATCAACTTTTAGTATTGGATCCCGAGTTCTTAGCAAATACAGATATTCTCTTCTTCCAGACAATGTTCAGGCAATTATATGTGCCCGAAATTGGTTACATGGATTCAATTCTGAAAGTCAAGGTAATAATATATTAATATACTCAAATTAGTTTATAGTATTAATTTTAATGATTTGATTTTAATTTTCCTTATGATTCATTTATTCTTATTATGAGATGTAGATGAAGATGTTAATGCTAAAGGTGATGATGACAATGGTTCAAATACTACTGTCGATGTTGATGTTCATGGTAATGATTTTAGTTTTAAATTTACTTAATGATTTAGTGGAAATTTTTGGTGGTTTGTTTGATTTAATTACTAATATTCTTTTCATTTTTTTGCTTTGCAGTTTGATTCAAGATAATTTTCGCTTTTGGAGTGTGATGGTCTTCCTACTCGTTGCTACATTTATTATTATGTTGATTGTTAATGTTAAGTACTTAAGTTGTGATTTGTGAACAATATAATGTTTCTTTCTTATGCTTCTTAAATTTGAACTTGGATGTTGAATGTTGATGTTAATTGTTAAGGTCTTAAGGACTTAAGAGTTAAGATTGTAAGTTGATGGGTTTCTTCAGTAATACTTTGATGTTGAATGTTGCTTACTCAGTACTGGATTTATGATGTTGCTAAGTACTTTTGTAAGTTTTGTTGATTGATTATTTGATTATAGTTTAGTGGTTATGTATTTATAGGATTTTATTATGGTATTGATTCCTATATAGAATGGAGTATAGGTGCTTTTGTTTATTTATTATTATTTTTACTTTGTGATGTGGAATTAGGTTAAGTTTATAGCTACGTTGGTCTTGATTCTTGTTCCTTGGAGTTATAAACTGTTATATTATTGTATTGTTTATATTTTAAATTTTAATGGCACTTATTTTATTACCATTTGGAAGTGAAACTGAATATTATTTTTTTGTTATAATGATAGAAATGTATTATAATGATAAAAAGGTGGAAATATATTAATATACAAATGAATGACCTTTAGAATTAGAAGAAGAAAAACGTTTTGGCTGAAGCAACAACAAAAAAATTGAAATTCATTTTCAATGAAAAAGAACAAAAAAAAAGGCTGATTTGACCAAAAAAAAAAGGGCGTGGGCTGGTGGGTTGGCCTGTTGAGCCCACCAGCCCGCACTTAGGTGGGTTGGGTTGTTAAATTATCAGCCCGTTTATAAACGGGCCGGCCTGGCCCGGCCCGCGAAATGACCAACCCATCGTGGGTCAGCCCGAACCCGGCCCGTCAGCCCGTTTTGACAGCTCTACCCAGGAAAGAGTGGAGGGTCACACTGGACACACTTAAAAATCAGGTCTTTCCTTAGCCAGAACTTTCCTAGACATGTATTCTTCACAGTTTACATTCTATTTCGGTAATCAGAGAATCAAAATAACATATAAACAGCTAAGGACAGTTTTTCTGATGTGGAAGATCGGCCAAAGCCGCAACCACAGAGCATACTTAAGAAAATAACTTCTAAAATTTGAAAGACATAGAAAGGCATAACATCCTTACCTAAGCAAAAAGGAAAGGCCCAAAATCTCAGAGGCCTAGCGTCGAAACTAGAGAAACTAAAGGAGAGAAGAAGAGAAGTTGAAGGTGTGAGTTTAGAAGTGAAATGGAAGGGCCTATTTATAACAAAAGTCAAGGGTACTATTTGATACTATGCGTTAATAAAATATTTAATTTACTATTTATGAAAATTACATTTCTAATAATGCATTTTACTGTGCAAATCGTTTTTCTTTTATTACTATTGGAAACTTAAAGAGAAAACTATCCTTTCTCTTAAACCTTTAAGTTTATTTTCAAATCAATCCTTTCAATTTAGTCCCTGAGGGTATTTTTACACATAAAACGTCATTTTTTCCTACGAACTTCTTTTTAGTTGTCTCTTATGACCAAACCACATCTAATACTTGATATTTTGAGTGTATAAATGAACAGTACTATATACGTAAATAGTATTATACGGGTGAATAGTACCATATACTGAAATAGTAACAGTAGTTTGTAAATAAATATTTATATTTTATTTTTCATGGGTATTACACAAATAGTCTCTTGTATTGTATATACCACATCCACAATTTGCAAAAAGAAAAGGGAAAGGAAAAATAAAATTCCTATAATTTGTCAATTTAGAATCAAAGAATTCTTTAAAAAAACTAACTTTTAATCATTCTTGAAGAAAAATTAGTTTTTGAAGAAACTAATTTTCAATCATTTTTAAAGGAAAATTAGTTCTTAAAGAAATTAATTTTCAATTTATTGAAAAAAAATCCCATCGGGGCCGACTGGCCCAGCCCAGCCTAGTCTTATGGGCCTAAATGAGTTAAACTAAAAGCCTTTATTAAATATACGTCATTAAATTTTTAACTCATCCCACCTTATTTACAAGATTGGCAAGGTTGATCCAATGGACTTAGTCCTTTTTTACAGCTACATATATATATATATATATATATATATGTATGTATGTATAAAGAGGTGACTCACAAACACTTGTTTAGTGATACGAGTGGATATAGACATTTAAAGTTATGCTTATTTATTAGACAAATTGGTCCAACCCGTTTAAAGGCTGACCTATGATAGGCTAAACGGGAGACACATACCTCTTTTCAATTCCCTACAAATCAATTGTTTCTCTCCATACTTTCATAAAATTATTTCTTGCATATAGGATATTTTCTTTTTACCCCTCATAAAATTGCCTTATCAATTTGGTCCCTCATAAATATAGTAATTTTTAATTTAGTTCCTTACAAATAAAGTTATTATGAATAATACTCTTCTATTAATTTACTATTATTAAAAGTAATTGTCAATGTACATACTATACAATATTGATTAAGCAATAACTTATCAAAAATTATATTACATAAGATCAATTTTATTAACTTCATTAATAATATATTGATATAAAGTCGTTACTAATAATATATTTATTTATCACAAACCAAATTAAAAAATATCTCATATCTCAGGACCCAAATTGAAAAATGTAATTTTACAAAATACTATTTAGAAAAAAGGAGGGAAAGTCTCTCAATGAGAAATCAAAATAGAATTGTCTTTATCAGAAACTATTTACAGATAGCAAAGATAAAGTGAGAACACAAATAACGTCAAGAGTTTAAAATCTTCAAAGATATCCTTAATAAACATATAATTAGGAAATTTTTCTTACATATTACTTCTCTGAACAATTTCCTTCAAGTTCATACTTTGATGAAAAAAAAAAAACGTAATTTGCTGAGATTTAAGAAACTTTAACTAAGTTTCATCCTTACTTGTATAGCCACATGTACCGTATAATTCCTCCTTGAAATTGCAGACTCCATAGGACTAGTGTCATATTTGTCTTAATTTGAATTGTCAAATTTTAAATATAATGGTCAAGATATTATGTAGTAATTTTGGTAATTTTTATTTTTATTTTTTAAAAAATATTAAAATCTAAACCGTTAAATTTAAAATCTAATGGTCCAAATTAAAACAAATCACAATCATTGGATCCCAACTTCTATCCTCTTACAACCTCCATCTTCGCTTCCCTCTCTCTGGGTATGTTTGCTTCCGCGTCGCTTTTCAAATTCTGTGGTTTACTGTTGTAGAAAACCACGTTTTGATTCTGTGTGTGTTTGGTGTCTTATCTGTGCAGGCTTAAAAAAATTATATCCTTTTTGGTAATTATATATCCTGAAACTACGTTTACAGATCAACATCCAAACATCCTATTGTGACCCAAACTAAATTTTATTGTCTCAAACCATGTTTAACTAATTTGCTTTCAAACATAAAACTCGTTTACTTAAACTTAGGTTTACTTCAACCACATTCAATTAAACCTAGTTTGCTGCAACATGTTTCTTCCACTGGGTTTCCAAACACACACTCTATCTAACAACATCGATTGGAGAGAGAGAAAGAGAAACTCAGAGAGAGAGAGTGATAGGATTATAGAATGATTGATGAACTTGATAACAAGTGTGGTCGTTATACGCAGGAAGTACGACGTCGTCGAGCAAAAGGAGCTCAACAATAACATCTCTAATGGCGACGCTTTCTATCGTCTATACGGCGTCATTCAGGCCGACACCGATGCTACAGACCAGGTTCCTTTCCCTTAACTTGCTGAAGTAGTTATAGTTACTCTGTTTGGTTTTCAAGAAAACTGGAATCCAAATATCTTTTCATTTTCTTTTTATGAATCAGTGGCAGCTTCAAATGAGAAGAACAGAGCTATGGTCATCGCTTTGAATGTAGAGATTCGAAGAGCCAAAGCTTGTTTGCTTGAGGATATTCCCAAGTTTCAGAGGCTGGCACTTAAAAGAGTTCGATTCTTATTCTCTCTCCCTATATTTTCCCGGGGTAGGATTCCTTCTAAACCCTCCAGCATCTGGAAGGAATCTTCATTTGTTGGTGATTGTTTGGTTCCCGAGAAAATGTGGAAAATTAAGCATAAATTATTTCTTGATCCTTTTAAGTTCACACACATTTATTATAAAAAGGTCGAAATGTTACTGGATTCTGTTACAGTTTATGAAAGATTGTTAGATAAATTTGATCACCTAGATGGATAGACCATAAAAAAGAGTTAGTTCGTTAACTTGAATTTGACTTTTTTTTAAGGAAAAGTTATATTTCAGCGATTAAATAAACAGAATAGTATTAGGGTTTCAGGGAAGCATCCTGCAATTAAAATTAAATCCACTTCAAGTAAGATCAATTAAATTTGTATTACTTATTTACTATACATAAATGAATAAATGACACTTGACATATATAGCAGATGTGAAATTTTACAACGAGCACTTTGAAAAAACAGAGGAGGCGGAAAAGTTCAGACAAGAGTATGAATTGAGGATAATCAAGCAGGCATGTATTATTTGTTAGGTTACTGAAAGGCAATTAATATCAACTATATCAACACAATCTGCATACCTTATAGGTTTTCTGATTTCCCTTCTTTCCCTCCTTGTTGCTATAGGTTGTGATTCTTCTTCTTCCCTGGGCTGCTGTACAGGGTCTGTTATAACCCTTTTTGAAGTTTGAACTTCAATTTCCACCTTCTGGTTGGCACCTTGATCATTATTACCTGCATGACTACCAAGCTCCTCCTTCTGACCAAACATAGCAGACTCATCAAAAGTTACATCTCTGCTAATAATAAATTTTGGAGTTCTATCCTTTTCAGTACACCACAGTCTGTACCCTTTAACTCCATGTGCATACCCTAGAAATATGCATTTCATTGCCCTAGGCTCTAGTTTACCATCATTCACATGAGCATAAGCAGGACAACCAAATATACGCAGGCCAGAATAATCAGAAGGTTTACCGGACCATACCTCTTGAGGAGTCTTAAAATCAATTGCAGTAGATGGCGATCTATTCACCAGATAACAAGCAGTGTTAACTGCTTCAGCCCAGAATTGTTTTGGCAAGCCAGCGTTTAATCGCATGCATCTCGCACGCTGCAACAGTGTTTGATTCATACGTTCTGCAACTCCATTTTGCTGTGGTGTATGACGTACAGTGCGATGCCTCACTATACCTTCTTTCTTGCAAAATTCATCAAATAGAGCGTTACAGAACTCCAACCCATTATCAGTTCTGAGTGTTTTGACCTGTTTTCCAGTCCGTTTCTCAACCATGGTCTTCCACTCCTTGAACTTCCCAAACACTTCATCTTTGGATTTCAGAAAATATACCCAAACCCTTCTAGAGTAGTCATCAATGAAAGTAACAAAGTACTTGCATTTGCCCTGAGATTCAACTGGAGAAGGACCCCATAAGTCTGAGTGAACATATTGCAGAACATCCGTAGAAGTATGCTTCCCAGAACTAAACTTAACTCTGCGTTGTTTACCCATAACACAAACTTCACAGAATTTCAGTTTCCCAGTTTCTGCTCCTTCTAACAATCCTTGTTTACTTAGAATTGATAGCCCTTTCTCACTCATGTGTCCCAATCGGCAATGCCACAACTCTGTACAATCATCATCATTCCCTAAAGATTTAGATACAGCCACTGTCCCCATCACAGAATTACCAATCAGAAAGTAAATGCCATGATGCAATTTACCCTTCATTATAACCAGAGCACCTTTGGAAATTCTCAACTGTCCATTCTCTCCAGAGTACTTGTACCCTTGTTTGTCTAGAGTACCAAGAGAAATCAAGTTCTTCCGTAGACCAGGAACATACCAAGCATCAAGCGTCCTGACTATTCCATCATACATCTGAATCTGCACAGAACCACTGCCCTTAACACTGAGCTGCTCATCATCACCCAACCTCACAACACCATTCCACTCCTTGAAAGAAGTAAACAGTTCACGTGAGAAAGTCATATGATAAGATGCACCTGTGTCCAAGACCCAAGTATTTGCAGAACCAGAGGTGCTGACTGTGAGAACATCAATATCTTCTTCTCCATCAGAACTATCTTGCACCACCGAAGCACTACCACTGGTATTCGGTTCCTTCTCGTCATTTCCCTTCTTCCTCTGTGGACAATTCTTCCTGATGTGCCCCTTCTGTTTACAATGATAACATCGAGGTCCTCCTTTGTTCCTCGACTGAGACCGTGACTTGCTTCTTTTTCCATCATCCCTTTTAGTGTCTCTGCCTCTGCCAACATACAAACCTGCTTCTGCACCATCCTCATTAGAACTAGAGACTCTTCTCTTCAGCTCTTTAGACTGCAAAGCATCTTTGACATCATTAACAGAGATACTATCTCTACCATACAACATAGTGTCAACAAAGTTCTCATATGAATTTGGTAGAGAACACAAAAGAATGATAGCCTGATCTTCATCATCTATCTTAACCCCAACACCCTGTAAATCCAGGATAATTCGGTTAAAATTATCAAGATGATCTTTTACCTGCATATTTTCTGTCATCCGCAGGGTATACAAACGCTGCTTCTGATATAACCGGTTTGTGAGAGACTTTTTCTGGTATTTATCATCCAATTTCTTCCACAAACCTGCAGCAGTTGATTCATCAACTACTTCTCTCAACACCTCATCTGTCAGACTCAATAGTAATGCACTATGAGCCTTTGCCAAAATTTTCTTCTTCTCCTCTTCTTTCAACGTGTTAGGTAGACTACTTTCTCCTTCTAATGCCACTGCACATCCCTGCTGAACCAGAAGTGCCCTCATTTTTACCTTCCACAAAGTGAAATCATTCGATCCATTGAACTTCTCAATATCGAATTTATGAGTCGACATCTTCTCAAATAACAGCAGATAAATTACTAGCAAATTTCGCAATCAGAAATTGAATTTCACAAAACTGTTCAGAACCTTGCAAACTGACCAGAACTTCACTAACAGAAATTCAACACAGCAGTCCAACAAAATTCACAGCAGTAAACCAGAAATTCAATCCAGCACAATCAAGTAAGTTCACACAGAAATTCAGAATTCTTTTCTGAATTAAACATAAACTTACCGGAACTGTGTCGAGGAAACAATAACGATCGCAACAGAAAACTTGGTCCAAACAACAACAATGACCAAACAGCAGCTTTGACCAAACAGCAATTTTTGACCAAACAGCAGCTTTAACCAAACAGCAGCTTTGACCAAACAACAGCTTTGACCAAACAGCAACTTTGACCAAACAGCAACTTTGACCAAATAGTACCGTTGACCGTTGACCGTGCTACAGTGCTCGCCGTAGAAGACGATGAACAGTGCTTCCGATGAAGATTCCGGCAATGAACAGTACTTCCGATGAATATTCCGGCGATGAACAGTACTCGCAGCCGTAAAAACTCATCGAAACAACTGAAAAACGATCTCCAATGCACTAGAAATGCAATAAACGGTCTCTTTTTCCCAAAAAACAAGCGAATCAAGCTAGATCTGAGATTTAAAACTAGATCTGAAAATTTTCTTACCACCAAAAATTGGTCTCCGACGTTCTTTAACGCACCAAAGATGCAGAGAATGGTCTCCTATGCTCCAAATCAACCAAATCGGGGCAAGATCTGAAATTTTGGAGCCGGATCTGAAAATTTTCGGACGTGCTACAGTAACCGACGAACCAAAAAAGAACCAAGGCTCTGATACCACTTGTTAGGTTACTGAAAGGCAATTAATCAAGGAGAAGGATAGAGAATAACACACAAAGAAATTACGTGGTTCGGTCAATGCGACCTACGTCCACGGACAGAGAGAATATCTGTATTATTTTCTGACGGAGGCTATACAGAGAGAAATTACATCAATCACTCTACTAATGAATTCCCTCACACTCATATATATAGAGACAAATGGGTCGTGGGTCGTGGGTCGGGTTACAAACCGGGTCACCCACAAAATTCAAGTCAAACCCAACATTATTAATATAGGATTTTTCCTTTCATAAAAAAAAAACAAAAGAAGGAAGAAATTTAGTTAATTTGATTTGATGTCGGATCAAGATTTGGATGTCACAGTGGAAGGATTGGACACACTAAAGGAGATGACTCGTGAGATGAACGAGGTTTAACTAGGTGTGGATCTAGAAATTTTTTGTTAGTAGGGATAAAAAATAGTTTATAAATATTTTTATTAAAAAATATTTTAAATATATATAAAACGATAAAAAAATGATATAAAATACATAAAATATAATGTGGTTCGGTTTCAATATGAAACCTACATCTAGGGCTAAGAGATTACAAAGTAATTTTTTCTCTTATCAAATCTTCAATTATATTCAATGTCTCACACACAAAATACATAATTTTATTACCAATATATATATATATATATATATATATATATATATATATATATATATATATATATATATATATATATATATATATATATAAAGATACATAAACTTTTACAAATTACAATTGCTCTTTACTCATTTTCATATTACTCTCTATACCTATGAAGCACACGACATTTCCTTCGTTCTTGCCCATTTTCTTACTTTCTTGAATAGACGTTGAAACATTAAGTGTTGGAGAAGTTGAGGAAGTAATGTCGTAATAAGATATAACTAATTTTTAAATTCAATTCACTTAATGGGTGGGATACTATTAATAAAATGAGTGATCATGATTTACCATGTGGGAACAACATTTAAATTTTTACGAGGATAAAAAAAATTACCACATAAATTAATTTTAAAAAATTCTTGTGGGGCCAATGGCCCCCACCCCTTTCAAAGTGCATCCGTCCTAGGTTTAACATTTTTTTTACTTGAATTAGTTTAAATCATGAGCATAATTTTAAATTAAATCTTATAATTTTTTAAAATTGATGATCTATTTATTTATTTATTTATTTTATTATTATTATTATTATTATTATTATTATTATTATTTTGTGTAAGAATTGGATAGCAAAAGTGCCTATCTTTGATACATTTCTAATATATTTGTGAGCATCACTTGTCAGAACTAATCCAAACAGCCAGCTTGGTCAAGTAAACGATTCGAGTTCCATACTTATACAAGTAATTTCATTGAATTTTGTGATTTAGTGATCTATTTTCTTTTTAAAACATTAAGCATGGCCAGTTATTCAATTTAATAGTAAATATTGTGTTAATTAGAATAAGTTAATTATTCTGCTAAATTTATATGATCAATTTTAATAAACAAAGAGACTAAATTAATTTTAGAAACTATTGAACAAAAAAAATGAAAAAGATTACAAATTGAATGGTCAAATTTAAATTATGAAGTCCTTCAAAGATAAAATGTATACATTACTCTAGAAAAGAGATAAGGTTAAATATTTATTATTAATTTTTAAATTCATCTTCAAAATATAAAATTATTGTTTTTTAAGTAAATTCATTAAATTTATTAGAAAGTAAATAGAATATATCAATAATAAAATATATGCAAACATACTATATAAGTCAATTCCAAAACTTGTTTGGTATACTAAATTGGTATGTTTTATATTTCAAAAATTAAATTAAAATAACTGTTTGGAGGATTAATTAAATTAATAATTTACCCATTCAAAAGCAAAAATTATACTTTAAATGTGATTTATGTTTATGATATATATTTTTTTTTGTGAAAATGCTTATAATATTTCCATACCGTAACATCTTTATTTGCAGCGTCCTTAAGTGAGTGAGAACTTTGCTGGGCAGTCACTTAAAAAGTCAAAATACCCAAGTTTGACGAGTTTTGGTAATTATTTTCTTCTTTTATTTTTTGAATTTTTTTTTAAAAAATAGTTTCTTTATTCAATGGTTTAACTTTAAATCAATAACTTACTTTTTCTTTATTTTTGATAAAACTGCTTGGGTATTTGATAATTGGTGAGGATCTAAATTACCATGATTTTAACCACGATTATATTTATAATTATAAGTATTTATAAAAATTATAGCTAAAAATATAATTATAGTTAAAAGTGTCATGATTAGAATTGTGATCAAAATTATGTTGGTGTTGGACTCTGTGCCTTTTAAGCGTAGGAGACGATACGTGTCCATTTGGTGGGATGCAACTTTTTATTTCATGAAGGAGTGGACACGTGTACATGTGAATATACATTATTCAGTCTTTATGTTTTGCTTTTAGCAATAAAAGTGTGAACGTGGGGTCACAATCCTTTCCTATTTTGTATAGAAATAAAATGGTCACGCTATGGCCAATTGTAAAAATTAATATTATAAATAATGTTTAAAATATTATTTTTATATTTGATACGTCAATATAAAAATTGTGAGGAATATAATATTTTTGAGAATGCAATTTACAAAAATTATAAATTTTTACTTTTATCAAAAATATATAGGAACTAGGATTTTCATCTTAGCGGAAGAATGCGCCCTTCATTACTTTTTCATTTAATTAAAGGTTTAATTTTAATTAACTATTTGTCTATTATAATGATAACTCCTATTGTCGTTGTTGACATTATCAATACACTATTATACTATAATTTTCACTGTCATTTTTAATTTCGGGTGTATCACTAGTATTATTTTTGTTAAAGAATTAAGTCATAAAGAATTTTTTAATAAAATATTTTTGGGGAATTTTTAAAAATATTATTAAATAAAAAAATGAATGTAATATTTTAAAAATATCATAAAAATACTTTAATTGTTAAAAAAAGATATATTTATTTAAAAAATTACATTATAAAAGTCACATTTCCAAAATAATTAAAAAATATCAAGCTCCCTCTCAAAAAATAATAAATAAATAAATAAATTCCTGGTTCCCACCTGGATATAATTTAATTAATAAAATCAAAAGGCAATATTTTTTGCTATTGACGGAATAAACCTTGAAGCTTACTTTTTTGGTGTCGGAGAATACGACAAAGACGAACAGCCTTTATAACTTTATTGGCAATTTGGATTTGGATGAAAGATCTTAACTCCTAAGTTCTCCTTTGTTTTTTAATTTTTATCGGAAAATTATTGCATTTCTTTACGATGCATTATTAAATTATGATTAGATTTATGTGCTTTTTTTTTATATTTTTTACTATGCATGAATTTTTTTAAAAGACCCCATTATTTAATGTTACATTGTAAAAATTATACATTTATCATGTTTTTATTAAAACTTTTAATGATAAAAATATGAAAATTTTCACTTAATTTTTTTAATTAAAATGTGAGAAAGTTTACCAAGCAATAAGGAATAGCTATTTATACACGTTTAAAATGAATTTCATTCAATGTTATTAAAAAAGTCATATTTTTATCTTTTATTTTATAAAAATTTAACAAAATGAAATTTACAAATAAATTTAGAGTAAATTATGAGTTTGGTCTCCTATATACATATTATAATTGTCTCAATTTAATCTCTAAAAATTGATTCTAAATAAATTGAGATTTGTATGAATGTAATCTATATTTAGAAATTGTTATAAAAAAATGATTTCAAAAAGATAGATTTTGTTTAGATATTGTAACGTATAATCACTTTTGAATATGTAATTACTAAAAAAAAGTATGAATTTTATATTGTTTATTTAATTTACCTTTATTATTTAATTTCACTTATTTCTATCATAAGCACTAATATTTGATTAAAAATATACATATAATTGCTAAGCACAAAAACTTGTACAATATAGTTGCTAGGTACTAAAGGACTAAAATGCAAATTTTTAATTAAAAATAATTAAAGAGTAAATATCATGAGGATTAAAACGAAAATGAATATAAAACATGGGTCAAGCAAACATTCAAAGCCAACAAAATATTCTAAGGATCTAAAGCAACAAACTAAGCTAGAGGGAGCAACATGAAAAAAAAAAGTGGGACTAAAATGAAAAAAAAGTTTAAACATAGGGCCAAAGTGTAAAAGATGAGAAATGGAGGTTAGCGATACACACAGAAAATGGGGAGAGGGGATAGAAGTGAGGGGTAGAGGAGAGAAAATGAGAATTGACAAAATTAATGCAAAGCATGGTTTGAGTAAAAAGTAAGACTAAATCACTTTAATGGAAACCTTGATTTCAAACAAAATCAATTCAGCAAACTTATTTCTAATTTTTTTAAAACAAAATAATTTTCTTTCAAAACCTTAGTTTAAAGTGTGTCAACATATTTCCAAACACACATTTGGTAATTTACTTGTACCCATTGCAATTTTAAATTAACAAAAAAAGAAAGCATTTTTTTAAAAGTTCAACCGAAGAAATATTTTATCTGGGTTAGAGAAATGAGATTTATTTTATATAATAAAATTATTAACAACATGTTTGATTCATAGGACAAAGTAAAAATGAAAAAGAAAATATAAAATATAAAAAAAAATTAAAAAAAAAATTTGATTTGACATAGACTGAAACGATAAAAAAAAATAGAAATAATTTTACTAAATTGCTCCTAAGATAATTTTTTTTTTACTAAAAAAGATTGTAAACATTACATCTCTGCCTCAGGTTCACACCTTGACATCTGCTTGACATCATACTTCATTTGCTTGAGGTACAGCGCGTTTAGTAATGTTTATAATTACCCCTGAGATAATTATTTACATTACTAAAAAAGATTATTTTACTAAAAAGATTGTTTCGTCCCTGACATATGCTTCCTTCATACTTCATCTCTGCCTTAGATTCACGCATTTAATCCATCTCTCTAATCGTTGCTTCAATTTTCTCGTCATCGCTCCCTCTCTCTCTCCACATGAATTTCTGAAGTTGATATGTCTTTGCTAAAGACTGAGCTCTTCTGCGATCATCCCCCTCCTTCGACACTAAAGGAGCTCTGCCATCTTCATCGTAGAATTTTGTTGGAAGTTTCACCAGCGCCAATGGCCATTCACAACAATCTCTTCCTTCGATAGTGCCAGTGATATCCTCTGTTTCATACCCATAATGGGAAGGAGATGTTGGCGACGATTCCACTGGTAAAACAAACTACTTTTGGTTCCTAGTTTGAAGAATTTGGGTTGATGTTTAGTGGGTGAAGGATTTGGAAAACTTGATGTTTTGTAGCTGTTGGTTCCTGTCTTTTTTTGTTTGATCGTTAGCAAGTTGAGGGCAAATTAGTCAACTTGAGTGTTTTCCATTGCAAAATGTGCTTTTTCATCAGCAAATTGAAAGAAAAGAATCGTACATAAAAATTGAAAAAATTCTTTTTCCATCGATGGAATATTTTTTTCTGTCAAAATCAATGAACCAAACGTGAAAAAGGACCAACTTCAAAAAAATTTCGTTCTCATTTCCTTTCCATCAGACCCAAACGTACACAGGATAACATTAATTTGACTTTAAATCAAATATTGACTAAAAATTTTTTCTTTAAAACAACACTAATAGCTTCAATTTCAGGGTGAATTCTACTTGAAATTCACTTAATCTCTTTTCCTTGTACCAATCAAGAAAGAGAATTGGCATAAAAAAATAATAAAAAATGTATCAAAAGAAAAAGTAAAGAAAACGACAAAACACTAACTCCGAAAAGAACAACTTCGAGACATTTTCTATGCCAAAGGGGAAGGGACTTTTGAGTTCCTTGTTCCACCAAACCAAAGATCCCAATTTTGTTTTTTCTGGCGGCATCATAAATTGAAATTACAGTTTCTTTTTTTTATAATTTATAATAATTATAGATGTATACTTGAAAAATGAGAAAATCTATAGATTCATGACAACGGGTACAGCTATTTCAAATATATATATATATATATTTTTTAAAATTTAGTTCATAATTCAGTATAATATCTAGGTGATAATTTTGAAATACACGGTGGTACAATAAGAAAAAAAAACCCAATTGTTTGTGAGATTTGAAATACTCTTTATTGGGACGACTTCGACTCTTTCAGGTTAAACTTAGTATTAATTACTTAAAAAAAGATGCTATTTAATGTTTAGACCACTAAATTAATTAATTAAGTTAAAAAATAGACAAAAAATAAAAGAAGTTGGGAACATAGAAATATATCATTGAAGCGGCCGAGATCACTAGGAGAAAAGTTATGCTATTCCTTCTTTTTAAGGTATAATGTATTTAAAATTGCAAGCTGATCGACTTCGTTAGCTGCAAATCATAAAATAATTTTAAAAGTATTGATGATGTTTGTTGAAATTTCAATCATGTTGTTAATATCCTGTGGGCTCCTTTTTTCTATTCAACCACGATATTTATTTTTCTTTTAGAAGCAAAATTATTATGTTATTTTTTAATTTTATATTAAATTTTACTTTGGTCTTTTATTTTGTTTTTGTTTTTTAATTTACGTTCTTCAACTAATTAAAAATAACCACACTAGTTTCTCATATTAACTTTATATATATATATATATATATATAAAGGGAATTTGATTATTTTATTGCGAAATTAAAGGAAGTAAAACATGAGATAACATGGGGAGGCCAAAGCAATGAATGCCATTCGAGGATTGGTGTGTCAATATTTTTAAATCCAATTGTAAGTCTCATTGAAATGTTTTTCCAAAATCTCGATTTCTCAAGTAGTGAAGAGTTTCACTATTAGATTTTTTTAAAAAAAAATTAATGAAATTATTTTTTTTGAAAATCATATACTCATATTTTGAATGTTCTAACCATAAAAAGCTAAATCTTTTTGGAGGTCTAATTATCTGCAGATTCTTCCACTCTCCAGTGGTGAGATTGACAAAGTTTGCGTTAGGGTCTATCAATAAAAAAAAAAAAATAGGAACTAAAATGAAACATAGTCTAAATATAAAAGAGTAAAATAATACTTCATTTAAAAAAAAATTATTTTATTGTTTCTTTATTCCTTTGACTACAGTTTTTTTTTAATTACTTCCCCTTACCTCATTGTTTGGTGTGTACAAAAGCACCTTAATCCAAATCTGGTCTCTCCTAATCGGAATTTTTTGACACACGTTTTGAAGTAAAATTATAAAGCATACTGATAATTTTAAGTGCATCTTAATATCGTTTAAGGAAAAAAATTAATTTAAACAAAGCCCAAAAATCCCACAAACTATAATTAAAAATTTAGTCTTTCCAGCCTTAAGGATAGATGCCACATAGTCATACTCATAGTTTCATTCAACTTGTTTAAATCTACATATTAACCCAAGGTACTACTTTAAGATTATTTTCAGGAACGTTGCGGCGAATCCTGTAGTTCAATCGAGTTTAATTAAAAAAATAAAATTAAAAGTTAAGGTCCAAATTTTAATTTTTTATCAGTATTACATCTAAAAATATTCTCAAACATTGTACTGGCTATATTTCATCCTTAGATGATTTTAAGAGCGTATTTATTAATAATATATTTAAAATTTTCCTCCTGGGTTGATAAAAAACTACACACATTTGTATATATACTGGCGAATTAAGTTGGATCAGTGAGATTTCAAATTGTCCCAATCCGATGCACACTTTACATATGCACTTTTATAATATTTAACACGAGATTCATGGATAACCTCAATAGGACTTTATTGAATCCTTTTATAGTATAAAATAGATAACAGGGACACAAGTTATGATTAAGGTTAATTGACTGCGTAAACTCAAGAGTTAGAATTAGGGGATAAAATAATTAGTCACCTGTCAATTATACCAAAACCTAAAATCATTCTTAGCACAACTCTTGTGGGTGACATTATTTGAGAAGAGAAACTAGTAGGATGAAATAATAATTATACTTTTATTAATAATTGCCCAACCATGCCCATTAATATTAGAGAATGCCAAAATCAACTTGAGAGTTTTTAATAAATAATTTTTTATGTTAAATTATATTTTTGGTCCCTATAATTTTATTAAAATTGTAAATTAATCATTTTATTTTATTTTCATGTAAAATAATCTTTATAATTTTTTTATTCATGTAAGTTAATCCCTGTAAATATGTGAACATGGTCTTACATGGTAGATGACATGTATATTTGTGAATATAACAACATATCTAATCAGTAATTTTTGCACAACTCAGTCATGTCAACAAAATTCTTATTTTGTCTTTAATTTCCAATGTAGATGCTAGGTTGAGAAAATTAGAAATTAAAGGCAAAATAAAAATTTTGTTGACATGACAACTGAGTTAGACAAAAATTAATGACTGAGTATGTTGACATGTTCACAAATATGTACATCAGCTATCATGTATAACTATTTAACAGCAAAGTTAAAATACATGAAAAAATTTAGAGATCATTTTACAAAAAAATAAAGTATAAAAATTAATTTATAATTTTAGTAAAATTATACAAACTAAAATTATAATTTAATCTTTTTTAAAAGAAATAAATTAAGCTAAGTTAATTATATATATATATATATGTATATTGTTAATATGGCATTAAAAACATTTTATAAACAAACATACAAAGCGCATGCAACCATCAAGCTTCGGGTAACGATATGTTTAATTGCATTGGGTTTATTAATTTAATGCCACAGTTACACAAAATCTCTAGGCTCTAATGCCTATGCTACTACTCACATCTATCCTTTATAATTTTTGTACTTGCTAGAGTCCGTAACTCTAACCAAAGAAAAGGTAAATTTCCATTTGTTTATTATTATTATTATTATTTGGCACAACAAAAACCCCGTGAGGGAAAAAAAAAGGGGGGGGGGGGAGGGGCAACTTTGGTAATAACATGTTGGGATATATGGTGGGCCCAATATACTTATGCATGGATATAACTGCCAATTTAAAAAGTCCAATCCTCCGTTTCCGGATAAAGCTATGAAACATCAAAGGCTCTATCCACAAACTAAACTACAAAACTAGACCATTCCATTTACCAATTTACCCTTCCATTTTAAACATTTTGACTCTCACTCTTCTTACAGTCCACCCCATTCACACCCTACACAACTCCACCCCCTACTGTCATGGATTCCTCACAAAAAACCTCACCTCCCCTACGAAACAACACATCATCATGCGAAACTAAAATTAGCCTCATTCATAACCCTAAATAATAAATACCCCACGAAAAATACGATAATAATAATAATAACAAACACATTATACCCTTCTGGTTTGGTGTTCAGACGCCTCATTTCCTACATTAGCGATTTCAACGACCTCGCTTTCACGGGCTTCCTCGTTCGCTTCTTCCCGCTATCGCCTTTGGCGCCCTCTTCGTCATCGTCTTCATCTTCCTCGTCATCGAATTCCTCGTTATCCATCTGCGACGACGAAGACGAAGGGGAAGGAGAAGGAGAACTGTTCTGGGTGGTTTCTTCAACTTCTGTTATCGTCGAATTCTCGACCCCTCTGAGCTGCTCGTTGTTGTTGTTCTTGTGATTACTATTCCCTTCTCCATTTCTACCGCCTCTTCGCTTCCCCCACAACGGACCAAACCCAGAATAGTAATAGAACTCATATGGATTCGAAGACGATGACGAAGACGCTCTCTTCGCCGCACGTGCTTTCGCTCGCCGTGCCCCGGCAGCGGCGGCGGCCGCAGCAGCCGCAGCCGCAGCAGCTTTCTTTGAAGTTTGGGTATTGTTACTATTATAACCTCCGCTATTATTGTTATTGTATGACCTAAGCAAAGGCAAATGATGCTCGCAGAATGATTGCCCTTCTTTAGCTACGTTCTTACAATGCCAATTCTTGCCGTCGGTTTTCTGGCAAAACGAGGTCGTTTCGTCCTCAATTCTTCTCTCACCGATATCGTCGAGCACCTTCGCTTCATTATCGTGGACGACCATATTATTATCCTCCTCCATCTTGGGGAACGGCTTCTGATCTTCGGTGTCCATCATTGAGGCAACGCTGCGTTTTGTTCAGAGCGAGAAATTTGGGAGAATTACTTTGCATTATCGAAGAAATGCTGAAGCGAAAAACCCTAATATAAAAAAATAATCGAAAGCGCGAATTGAAGGGAGGGGGGTATAACTATTGGAATCGAGAAATGGGGGTTATAACTACCTCTCAACTGCTCCAATAGAATCCCCGTGGCTTCCATTCCCAGTGAAGCTGTCTTCTTCTGCTTCGAACTGAGAAGAAGAAACCCAGGAAAAATTAAATAGTGTGAAATGAGGGATACGATACGCATTGACCTAATTGATCATTCGAAGCAATACACACGATCGAACAAGGAGAATTTAGGGTGAGTGGTGAACCCTAAGGCAGAGAATGCAGGAAAATAAGGGAAAGAAAAACCCTAATATTGAAATGCAGGGAATTAGGCGAAGGTGGATGATGAAAAGGGTTTTTGCGGTAGATCTGAACAGGAAAAGGAAATAGAAGATTGAGAGGAAGTAAGTAACGAACCTGGATGGGCGAGTCCGAGTCGAAGGGGATCACATCCCATGGCGACTGGTTCAGCTGGCACACGTGGGTCTGCAAGGTCTCGTCGAGAGGGACGACCGAACCACCACTATTACCGGGGGAGGAGAAGAGAAAAGGCGAGAGCTTTGCGTTCTTGCGGATTCTCATGGAGGAAGATACGAAGATTCGAGAATGGATTCGTCTCTGTAATTTCCCTCTCTCTGTGTGTGTTTGGTTAAGAGAGAGATCTCTCTTATTTTTCTGTTGTGCAGATCTCACAGAACTCGATAATCAGGGTTTGGCTTGCTTGTTGCTTGCTTCCTTTCTTTCTCTCTCGGCCCTTCGTATCATATGTTGCTATTTGTTGCGCCTCGTGGACGATATTGCCCCTAGGTTTTGGGGCTATTTACGTTGGGGAATGATGGGTTTATTCGCGAAAAAGAAAGCTGCCGCTATGACACGTCACTACGGCTGTCCAAAGGCGAATTTTAAATAGGATAGGGAAGAAGTGGAATCATCACGTGAGGACGCGCCCATAGTGAAAGATTATGCACCCTAGCAACCAGCCATGCCAGGTCGAACTCTTAGCTGAGATCTCACTAACGTAATCGCATTGTTTTATCGGCGGCTTCCCTGAGCCGTTGCGAAGAAAAATTGAAGGGAAATTATTTTCGATTCTTTTATTTCCTACATTTGATTATAAGTTAGTGCATTAATTCCAATTATGATAAAATTACTTTAATTTTTGGATTAAAATAAATTTTTTAATTATAATAAAAATTCACAGTAAACTGCTATAAAACTTTAGCTGTCAATACTTAATTTCAGTTTTGGCCAAAGATAACATTTTAATTTTATTAACTTTTGAAATATAATTGAGGTTTTTCAACTTTTTAACAATTTATTAGAATTTATCTGAGATTTTTAATTTTAGTGAAAATTAAAAAAAATATTTTCTTTTTAAATGTTTTAAGAAGAATTACACAAACTCCCCCTCAAATTTTAGATCAATTTCAAATAGTTTATTGAACTTGTAAAATTGTGGATTAAGTCTTTGGAATTTGTACAATATTCAAATAACTAGGTTGTTTTGTGTGATATCTTTTTAATAGTACTAAACCATTGCTACCTTTGACTTCTCGTATGTGACATGTGCAACCATTGTATTAAAAATTGTAATTCAACAATAATTCAGCTAGTAAATGAGTTAGCATTATTAGAAAAAAAAAGTCAAATAAAAATACCTATTTGTTTGAATGTAAAAATTTACAAAAATAATCGTCAAATTTAAAAATAAAAAATGTTATATATTTAGAAATGATGCAAAATTTGAAGAAGCTTTTTTATTTATTTCAAAAATTTCCCTCTAGTTTTAAAATTAATGTAGTGGAATTCTAGTTTATAAAGATAACATGTAATATTAATTATAAATGTAATTTATATGTTAAAATACAAATTTTCAAAATTCAATACAAAGGGCAGTTTCAGGAGAAAAAGGAGGTGGGAGGCACGCGCGAGAAGGTAGAGGGAGGAGGAGATGGAGGGTGGTGATAAGGGACACGAAAGTTATGTGAGTGAGGGGGAGTGCAGTGCATGACAACTTCGACTTTGGTATCAGATACCAACTTGAAGTGTGTGTACTACAAACATATAAATACCCACACACACACACACCTATATAGTTTGGAGCAGTAAAGCCCATACTAATCATACCATTCGTGGCCCTCTGCCTGATTCCTAATCCGAAGTACAACATATAGCAACCCCCCTTTTATTTCTAATTTCTATTATTTTATTAAATTTTCTTAAATATTCGTTAGTTTAAATTATAGCCGACAAAATGAGTCGAATTTTATGGACCGGCCCGTACAACTCTTGAAAAAATATAAGACTAAGCTGCGAAAATATCAGCCATTATTTAAAACGAACTTCTCCAATCTATCTTCAATAATATTAGTGCCAAAACTGAATAGGCCTCCTGGCCCTTTTTTTTTCCTCATATTATCTTAAATTGAATTAAACTTAAATAAAATAAAATAGTGCAAAACCTATTACTTTTCAAGATTAAAAAGAATACACATTTTGTTGTTGTTTTAATTATAAACTACCAATTAACTTGATGATTATATAATTGAGTTTTAATAAGTTATATGGTCATTTTAATTTTGATATTTTGAATGAAAAAGAAATTAGCTTTAATTTGAATAATGAAAGATGTATTATTTTAACCATTGAGCTTGTAATTTAAGTGATACGAGGCTTAGGTTCATTAGTTAGGGATCATAGATTCAAGAATCTTACTAATAAAAAAAATGTATTACTTTATCTAACAAAAAATATATGTATTATTTTAAACATTTAATATATTAATTTTTGAGAAAAAATTCTATTTGTATTGTACTTATTTTAATTTTTAAATATTTGATAAGTTAGTTGTTTATTTTATATATATATATATATAGTATTATTTAGTCATAAAAAGCAATAAATTTTTTAATAAAAAATATTTTTATACCAAAAAAAATTTGATTTTTTTAAAAATAAAACTTGGCCCAACCTTAATAATATAAAAGCTAAAACAGGCTAAAACTTGTCCATTTTGACAACTCGAGTTTGTATTTTTTTTTTAATGTATATGTGTAGCAACTGCTGAAATTAGTTGGAACCCCAATGGTCAAAATCATAAATCATAATGAAGCCAATTTGGTTGTAAAGCCGTTTATATTTAATTTGCCTTTCGGCTAATACTGTTAAATGAGCAAAGCAATAAACGGCCAGCTCGCATGTCTTTTTTTTAATATTAAAAAAATATAATTTAAAATTTTTTAGTGAAAAATTAATAATTTTTTATTAAAATAAAATTTATGTATGTAAAATATTATTTATTTAATATTTTAAAATAACTAATAACTTTAATTTTTTATTTTCTTAAAAATTAACTAAATTATATTTAAATTTAAAAATTTTATATTTATTTTTAAAAAATTAAAAAAAAAGTTTTTATATCTAAATTTACTATATTGATTGAATATAATGTTATAAAATATAAAAATGTGATAAAGTAAAATTATTTATACCAAATAATATATTTTTAAAGAACAAAAAAATGGCTAGCTTGCTGGCCTAAATGAGTTGGATCGTTTAGGCCTACTTTTAAACGGACTTAAATTTCTCAAATGGGTGGTCCCGGTCTGACCCGCACGAACTTTTTGAACGGCACTACTTTTGGCAAAGGTAATATATGATGTAGGTGAAAAAAAAATTAAGAAGCTAAAATAGTTTTATGAGTAAGATATTGATTAGTCTAGGAAAATACTACATTTATTTTAATTTTATCTTTAAAAGAGTATATTTGTCTCAATTTAATCTTTTTAGTTCTTAAATCACAAAATTAATGATTGTCAAATTTCATTTTTTTTGGATTCCAATAATCACTTTGACAAATAGGTAAACACATTTGAAATATTTAATTTTTAGAGATCAAATTAAAATAATTGTAATATTTTGGTCCCAAATATTCAACAATTTATTCTTCCTTTATGTTTTCTTTGGAAAATTTTCATCAAACGATTTAAAAAAATATTTTTGACGTCAGTTCAATTTAGAACATTTTAAGGTTTTAATTTTTTTTTGTTATAAAAAATGCACAAAGCTTGAGAAAACGGGAGTGGAAGAGATCAAATCTACAACAATATCAAAATCTTGTGAAGTTTATTTTCAAGGAAGGTGCTATTTAAGTTAAGGCTCTCGGGCATTAAGTTTTTTATTTTAAAAGAGTTTTTAGACAAAATGAAATATATATTAATAAAAATATTATTTACTCCTTTGAATTAATATGATCCAACATGTAACCAAGACCAACACTTTTTTTTATCTTTTTACGTGAAAAAAATTAGGCAAATCCATTATATAAATTTTGGCTATAAATAAATATAAAAAATGGTCAAACATACTTTTGACATGTATTTTTAAAATTTTGAACCTTTTATGGATGTAGTTTATTTAAATTTTGTAGTATTGATTAAGGTGCTTACAAGTGTAGGGCACTATATATAATGGGTGACCCATTTTTAGTCTTTCTGTCAAAATGAGTTTACATTGTGGGTCATAGACACTGACCAAAAGACTTGTAGCCAATTTGTGGAGCAGCCATGGGTAAATGGTAATCACCAAAAAAGACTAGGATAATACAAAGCACCCACCTTTTTTTCCAATCTCTTTTCCATCTCTCTTTTTTCCTCACTCCTCGCACACTAATAAACTATTAAAATAAAAATAAATCATACTAACTTTCATTGAGATCTCAAGTCATATAATATATAGATTCAATACTTTATCGGTAAGTAGCTTATAAATATTACCCTTTAATCAATATTCAGTGTGTGTGTGTGTGTGTGTTTGCATCAGTTCAGAAAGCAAATGAACAATATCATTACAACACCATTTGGTACATAGCTAGCCGGACGCATCCAAAGTATACCCTAAGGGCTAAGCCCTTAACCCTATATATATGGGTGTATATGACTGGGTCTACCACTATTAAAAAATTGTTTAGTGTCTGGTTAATATGATTTGAGATAGATTAAACCATTAAAATGTAAAGAGTTTTCAGTATTATTTAAAAAATTGGACTGAACCGTTTGGTGATTGGTCAGAGTACCAATTTGGTTAACATTAGTGAATCAATGAGTGTTTAAACCAGTAGAAAATTAATTGAATTAGTAAAATCGATAAGATCGACCTGGTTTAACCAGTTCAATTTTTTATTTTTTTGAATTTTTATTAAATATTATATGTATTTTTAAGAAATTTCAAATTAAATTATTAAGAGAATATCTAAGATTAATATAAATATATATATCTGTAACATGTCTAAAATATTTTAATATTATATATTATATTTTTTAATATTTTAAGTACCACAGTTCAACCATAATCTAATCGTTGACTTTTGAACCGGTGTTTCCACTAGTTCAAATACCAGTCTAATTTCTCAACCTTGGTTTTTAACATTGAAATTTTCCATTTATAAAACCTTAACCCTATATTATTTGAATGTCACCAACACTAAAAAAGGTATTAAGTTCCAACAAATCTCGTTTAAGTTAAGTTGGATCACTAAAGGGTAAAACTCTTATTATTTTTTAAAAAAGATTTGAACTT
This sequence comes from Biancaea sappan, assembly GCA_037074585.1. Classification (NCBI taxonomy): domain Eukaryota; kingdom Viridiplantae; phylum Streptophyta; class Magnoliopsida; order Fabales; family Fabaceae; genus Biancaea; species Biancaea sappan. The sequence continues at coordinate 25,493,022 of CM073499.1, read as the reverse complement.
AAAATTTTGTCTAAAAATCACAAGTAATGAATTATTCGAATCAATTGAACCTATATATACATATATATATATATATATATATATATATATATATATATATATATATATATATATATATATATATATATATATATGCTTCATAGATTTGCCTCTAAAGAAAATTTTTCTTCTTTTCATCACCATTTTTGAACCTGAGATTTCTACCTCAGTGGGTTCCAACTTGCAAGAATTTGCTGCCAGAAACTCAGATTTAACTGCAGGCTACTCACTCTAGTTACTACCACTACCACAACAGAACCTGTATCTTCCATACTATATATTATTAGAAAATGGTAATATATATTCTTTTCAGACTCATATACTCGAGTGAGTATCAAATTCAAAATCCTGACTTTTCTTATTAAATCTCAAAATCTCGGGACTTGAAGAAGATTTAAAGTGGACTAGTTTTTCTCATCTCGAGATTTGTTTGACACGAGAATTTTAACTTATAGCTAGCTATAGCTTACGTTACTCTCATTATCCAGGTAAACAAACAGGGGGTTTTCAGATTAACTCTGTTTGTTTCCACTTTGGCACGAAGTGGAATTAATTTCTGTGCAGATCAGAAAGCAGAGTTTATATATTCAGAGCTTTCTTAAGCTTTTCCATGATCAGGAAAAATTACTTCTCCAGAAAATGTTTGTTAAAATCCTCGACTTGGGAATCACTACACAGAAAAGCAGGGAAACTCCGAAAAGAAGTTCTTGTCGAATATTGCCGAAAGAAACATGATCCTATAGAGAATTTATTGTCTTTCGTTTGATTGCTGAGAAAATAGTGAAGAAAATAAAAAAAGAACAGTGAAAAGGTTGTGAAAATTTGATTTTCTGGAATTCATATTGAAAAGAGAATAAAAATGGGAAGAGTGGAAGGAGAAACAAGGTAATTAGGTAAACGTTTTAGTTGCTTTCAGAGCTCAAACTTTCTCTCATTTTCTCGGGTTTTCTTATCTGAATTGAGACTGTGAGAACTCAAATGGGTCTGTTTTATGTCACAGTTTACTTAGAAACAAAATTGGAGGAGGAGAATAAAGGATCGAATCAACCACTGGAAACCCTAAACAGTAATAAACCTAGAAATATGAAACTGCATGAAAATCTCTACAACAGAGCATTTGGATGATATAATTTACTGAGAAAAAATGGCGACAAAAGGTGTTTGGCAGAACGAAAAAAGCTGAGGAAACAATAGCATGAAGAAGAAATTAACATATACTGAATTATTAATGATAAATAAGTCTACAGAGAAATTAATGAAGAAACTTCTGATGAACCTGTTTATGCTGAATGGTGAGGCTCTGAATTAGTTATTACTTACAGAAAATGGTGTTCGAGAAAGTATGCTGTGGATCTATATATCTGAGTAGTTTGCTGTCGTTTCCAAGGAATTAGGTTAATGTTCTAGACATGTTTTCGTTAGGTGAATACCGCTAGGCATGTGAGTAGGGGTAGAACTTGTAGCGTCTAGCTGTGCTCTGCTGTGATAATAAAAACTATAAGAGAAATTGTTTATTGGGAAAAAAGAATCTGAAAATGCCCTTAATTATAATGCAAACAACCTCCTCATTTTAAAGGCTTGTGCAATTTATCTTCTCAATTTAAAAAATTTATAAGTAACTCCCTTGAACTTTTAATTGTGCGCAGCAACATCCCTCAATTAAATTATTCGTTCAAAATTTTAACACCATCTAGTCTACCATCTCAAGTGACAAAATAGTTTTTTAATCACTTTTTTTTTTTACTTTTTTGCAAAAAAAAAAAACTCATTGTTAGATGCGTTTTTTACTAATTTATTTTTTTTAGTCTATATGAACAAGTGACATCAGAATTTTGGACAAAAAAATTACTAAATTATATTACATAAATTAAAATTTTAAAAAGCTAGATTTATTATTAACTTCTAAAGTTGAGAGATTAAATTGTCAAATCCCTCAATTGAGGAATTTTTTTTTGTATTTAAAATTTATATAACAAAAAAGAATCATAATGAAAGCTCTTGTTTTAGTAAAGCGGATCTGCTGCTTGTTTTAAAAAAACAAGCACCATGTTTGTTTTTTATAGGCCGTTGAATCTTAAGTGATAATTTTTTATAGTTTTTATTAAAAAGAATACTAAAATCTGAACATAAAGAGAGAAGCTTACTGCAGCGTTTCTAATTTCTTGGAGTTTTAGAAAATTTCCCACTTAGCAAAAGCGTGTAAAAGTGCAGGGGGGACTCTGGCTGGACTGGCAAAAGTCCTCAGCGGCTAACTTGGTTTGCAAATAAAAGCTAGCTTGCCTCAAACATAGCTTTGACTGCCACTCACATGTCCCTCATAACTTGCAAATGCAACCTCACCCACAAAGCTGGGACCCACCACACCAGATCCCCCCCTCTCTCTCTCTCTCTCTCTCTACTATCCTCCTTCTTCCTCCTCCTCCTCCTCCTCCTCCTCAGTCCTCTCACTTTTTCTTCTGAGTTTTCAATGTTGCGGGAGCAGCCTCTCATGACAACAAAGTTGTGTGTTTGTTGTGTAGATTTGGAGCTCGGAATCTTTCCCTATGTATCATTAATCTCACACCCAAGTAACTGACACCTTCTGATCACTGTATATAATATCTGCATGTCTTTGATAAGGGCTTGTTTGTATGCCTGCGTTATCTCTGACTCATGGGAGTATCCATTCACACTCCTCTCTCGTCTTTCTTTCTGATCCTCTCTGTGCTATATATATATATATATATATATATATATATATATATATATGAGGAGGCATGCATTGGGGAGTCAGATAAAGTACATGAGAGTTGTACTGGAGACACTGAATGATTGCTATTTTCCTCACTAAAGTGAAGCCACCCTAGCTTGTGTTGGTTAAGCCTAACCATGAATTCCCGAAACTACTTCAATAATGCTCCTAACTATAATCACTATTCAAGAAATATATATATATATATATATATATATATATATATATATATATATATATATTTTTTTTTTTTTCAAATTGATTTTGAGTGATTCGCTCGATAAGATCTTTGTTTTAGATAAACATTGGTGAAGTCCACTTAGGGGTGAAATGGCTGAAAGTCAACGGTTAAAAGTTAGAGTGTTAGCCATAGAGAGCTCAAGTTGTTTGGAGGCTCAATTATTCATCAGTGGATCTCCTCAACAAATAGAGACAATAAAAACTGATTAACCGTACGTTTTAGAATACTAAAGAAAGTTAAGGAAGCATTTTGAAATGCTGCATAGAGGAAGGGAATCATTTGGGAGGTATGTAGGTTACTATTTGTGCATGATCATAGTTAGCAAACGGTATATATAAGGGAACAACTTTAGCCTAGTAAAAATGATATATCAAGTTTGCAATATGTATATATACTTTCCAAAACTTTTGCAAATAAATACTAAACACTTCAAGCAGTAAAGCAATTGGAGTATTCATGTAATGTGTTGTATGGTGTAGGTATTTTAAGTTGTATGTTCATGTAATGTATTATATTAAATCTAAGCAATATATATCTCAGTTAATGGCACTGAAAGAGGAAGCCCTTCATGTTTGTCACTTAATTTTCAAAACTTTCTACCACAATCAAGTACAAGTGTTCTGCTTGTAAAGTCTAAGTAACTCCAAACTTTTCCGGAGATGTTGCAGTCCCTCAAGCAGTGGATAACATACACATATTTGTTGATAGATCGATCCTTGCCAATTAATTATAGTGTGTTTTATTAATTAAAACATTATCTAAAATATTTTAAGACAGAAAAAAAAAGTATCATTTTTATCTCTAAACTTTAGCTCGTTCCACAACTTTATTTTGTATAATTTAATTAATTTTAATTTCATCCTTGAGCTCAACACCAACTAAATTGTTAACATTAACCATTGATGTGGCCACCTATGCACCTTAAAAGGAAACCTTAAATAATTAAAAGAGCAAAATGAATAATATAGGACAATTTTGTCATTTTCAGAATTTGTCTTGTCACCCTATTATTTATTATTATTTTGAATTAAAGGTATTTTTTCCTTCTATTTTTATAAATATCTTAAATTAATTAATTTAATTTTAAAAATAGGAAATAACATTTTTTTAAAAATAATATTCCAATTTTTTTTTTTAAAAAATGGATTTTGACTACCTAAACCAAATTTAAGCATATTATTTTTCAAAGATTAAATTACATTAATTTCTATTAAAACTTAGTTAAACTATATATGACACTTCTCTTATTTTAAAAATTTTATTTCGCTCCATTAATTTATATTACACCAACCTCATCTCTAATTTATTTTTTGTTAATGATATGAATTTTTCTTGCTTTGCATGAGTTTCTTAAAAGATTAACGTTTTCAGCTATTTTAACTGATTATATATATACACATATTTAATTAATAATATAATAAAAAACTTATGTGTATTTATTTATATATATGCTATCAATATTTTTAATCATAATATGACAAATTTATTACAAAAAAAATTGGAGATATTTTCGTCTCAGATTTACAAAAATCCATCTCAGATGGATCTAAAATGAAAAAAATTATGTCTCTAAAACTAATATCTCAAATTCATTGAAACGAAAAAAAAAAAAAGTTGCTCGAATCGAAGACAGAAAAAGATCTGCCTCAAATTTCTTCTTTGATTTTTTTAAATAAAACAAATAAAGCGGCCCACTAACCAACAGTAAGAGCCGGCCAACTGGCGATGGCCAATGGGTGGCCCCTACAAATGAAATTAAATTATGCAATATGTCCTTTGCTTGATTCAAGGCCATGACCTTCTTCATGTTGATCACACGCCTTACTAATAATCGGCAAGTATCTTCTTGTTATAATTTGCAAATTAATCTATATATATATATATATGTACTTTAATTACAGTTAAATTTTGAGATGAAATATTTTTCGTCTTTCAAATTTATCTCAAAATTTGTCTTGAATTTTAATTTTTAATTTTTTTTAAAAATTAGATACCAAATTTGAGATAGAAAAATCCCCCCTCAAATTTTTTATTTTTAATTTATATTTTAAAAAAAATTTTACAACATGAGAGATGAAATTTGAAACGAATTTTGAAATAAAAAAATTTTCTCTCAAATTTTGTTTCAAATTTTAATTTTTAATTTTTTTAAAAATTTAAAGACAGAATTTGAGACGAAAAAATTTTCTCTCTTTTTCAGTCTTGAAATCCATCTCAATTATTTTTTATTTTTTAGCAAAATTTTAAAAATTAGAAATTGATTTTGAAACTGATTTTGGGACGAAAGATTTCCCTCAAAATTTATGTCTAATTTTAATTTTAACTTTGAAGAAAATTTTAAAATAGAGATAGAGTTTGAGACAAAAAAATTGTATCTCAAAATCCACCTCAAAATTTATTTTTTATTTTTAAAAAATAGAATTGAAATTTGAGACAAAAAAAGTTTCATTTTAAATTTCCGTCTCAGAATTTACTTCTTTTTTTTCTTTGTAGTGATTTATGATTCTCTAATTCGAACATAATAAATTTATGATTTTTAAAAAATAACTTTCTATTTTTTTACAATTCATCACTAGATGATTGATTTTTTTTTTTCAAAAAATTTTTTACATATATTTTAGTTTTAGTAAAAAACTTGATACGAAACATACAAGTAATTTTATATAAATTTTCTCCATAATAAAATTAATTTATTATAGAACACACACACACACACACACACACACACACACATATATATATATATATATATATATATATATATATATATATATATATATATATATATATATATATATATATATATATATATATATATATATATATATATAAGCAATGACTTTTATTTTTGGCATTGCTAGTAGCAACTACCAAATAGGACCATATAAGTGTAAAGCTCGCATAACTTTTTTTTTTCATTTCAAATTTTAAATTAATGTGGATAATACTAATTTACTAAGTTATAAAGAATTAGATCCCTTTTAATTGCTGGAATTATTTGGTGGGAATGAAAATGAAAATAAAAATTGAAAAATCATTCATATTGTTAAGCATGAAAAGAAATTAGATATATACAAGATTAGAATTGAATTATGAGTAAATGTATGGATGTAAAAAATAACACAAACATTATATATAATAACACTATTAAAAGAAATTAAACAAAAAAATTGTTTATTTCTCTTTATTTTCTTAAAAAGATAAAATAACCCTAGTATTAACAATTTTTTTGGTTCAATAATATAATTAAAATGAAATAATTGTTTTTAAATATTATACAATAACATATTAAATATTATTTTTAAATTGATATTTAATATATTGCTATTTATAAAAAGTTATGAACTAATAGGGTAAAAATGTAATTTTATAATTTTTATGCGGGTATCATAGTAAAATGACTTCTCATGAGCTACTCTCAAGGGAATGAGATTCTAATAACTAAATATGAAAATGTTGGAACTTATTTGATTTTATTTTCTGAAAACAGTTTTCTATTTTTAAAATCAGAATAGCAAAAACAAACTATTTAAAAAAAGTGTTGTCTTCTTTTTTTAAAAAAAAAACAGAATTAATGTTTTAAAACAATAAAACTAAAACAATTTAAAAATATTCTAAACTCTTGTATTATAGTTTTATTAATGACATTTTTGTAATTTTATAAAGTACTCTTTCTTCTTTTTTTTTCTCCCTTCTATCTTATTCTCTCTTCTCTCTCTCCATCTCCTCTTTCCTTCTATTTTGTCTTCTCTCTCCTCCCTCTTTATCCTCTCTCTCTTCTCTTCCCTCTCTCCTCTCTCCTATCTCTCCATCCTTCCTCTCCTCTCAGTTTCTAAAACAAAATTTTCCAGCAAATTCTTCTATTTTTTGGTTTTTAAACATATTTTTGAACTAAGCTAATCAAACAAATTTTTATGTTTATTTGTTCTAAAAACTTATCTTTAAAAACAACTAAAAAAAGCTGTTTAAAAAACATAAACCCTCTCAGGTACCATGGAGACATTATCATCAACTTCTTCATCATCGTCCAGTACTCCTGGAGTCTGCATATGAGATAATTGCTGGAATTTAATAGCATCTGAATTTTTCTTTCTGAACAGTTACTTGCCATAGATTGCACCAACTGCAGCTGCTCCAACCGAAGAAGCTACCAATAACATTAGTGTCTTCTGTACATACGATACAACAACACATAATAATCGTTAGATTGGGAGATTTTTCTTTAAAGATGTTTCCTTTTTTAGCCTTTTTTAACTCCCAAAGCTCTTGAATAGTTGTGAGTCCCACTCAAACAATGAAGTATACAACTATCTAAAGATTGTGTAAAACTAAGAAGAAATCTCTAAAAAAAAACTCTCAATCCATAATCATCATGCTATAAAAATTAAAAAATGAACAACAACTGAACATATCTCACAACAATTCTTTCATATATACCCACATTGTTGTCATTACTGCTTCTTGGTTGAGGCAATTTAGCTGCGCTTGAATTTAAGTAAGAATCTGCAATTAATTAGTAATTTGTGAGATAGTTCACTTTTCTATTATAATTATACCATCCAAGCTTATATTAATGATTATTTTTTAAATTATACAGTTAAATTATAAAATATTATAAATTATAACGTTTAATATTTATCGCATACATTATAATATTTAAAATATAATTTAAATATTATAATAAAATAATAATTAATTATTTAAATAATTAATATTTTATAATTTAACCAGTGGATCTGATTTCTCTTCAGACGTGGAGAAGGAAGGGAATGATTTAGTCTGGAGTGTAGTCTCTGCGGGTTAGGCCTCTTGGGCCTCTGTATTCAACAAAAACTATATATTTTATATAATTTTGAAATGGGTTGGTTTGGGCTTCTTACCAAGTTAACTAAGCTATATCCAAGTTTGGGCTTTGAGTCCTTTTTTGTATTTGGTTTTCAAGAGTTCGTACATGTAAACACTCGGCGTGTAATCTAAGTGATATTTAATTATCACAATACCTATTAAATCCAAGTCTTATAACACGACATAAAACTCGGCCACCGTTGCTTAAAGAGCAAATATAGTTTAAAAAAATGTCATGTAAAAGGTTAGGAGTGAGTTATCTTAAATCTAAGTAATTGTAAAATACCTATTCCAAAGGTGAGTATATAGACATCTAAACTCTCCACTATTTAGTCAACAAATTAAGTTCAAGTAGCACTTTCCTTAAACTTCAGCTCTAAGAATTCTTATAGATTGTGGGTTTGATCCTTGCCATACTCCTTTCTAACAACACATTTCAAAATCAATGATGTTATGTGTTATGGACAGATTTAAAATGTTGTTGTATTTATTAATCCTTAAAATTATAAAATATCAATTGCATTTTAATGATTACTAATTATCTTATTAAATATAAAAACTTAAATTTCATAAATGGTTTGGGAGTTGTTGATGATGTGCCTAGAAAATTAAGAAAAACTCTCCGAGGGTAAACGGATCCCATGTGTCCCATCTAGATCATTAGATATGAGATTTAACGGTCTAGATTTTAATATTTTTTATTTTTTTTTAAAAACTATCACTTAAACATTTGAGCCATTTGATATAAAATTCAATGATTTAAATGGGACAAGTATGAAATTGTTTCCCAGGGGTTAAATTGGTGGAAGTGACACGAGAAAAAAAAAGGGGCTATTTGGTTTTCATTTTTTAAAAATGTTTTTTTAAAAATAAAAAATAAAAAAAAGTTTGGTTTGTTATTTTGGAGGATTGTGTTTTTTTTTTTTAAAAAAGTTTTTAAAATTTCGTTGTTAAAATAGGAAAATGAAAACAACTTTTATATGTTTCCAAAAACAATTTTTTGAAAATAAATAAAAACAGGGTCACATAACCTTTATAATATAAAATATATATATATATATCTCTGTGTGTGTGTGTGTGTGTGTGTGTGTGTGTGTGTGTGTGTGTGTGTGTGTGTGTGTGTTAATAGTTCATGTTTAGGTAAATAGTTTGACACAAACACCTTATAAAAGCTGCCATCGGGTAAAGAGTTTTGTAGATAATATTTAGTTTAACTAAGATTTTGAACATTAAACCCTTGGTTATTAGATTGGGCCAACCAATTGATCCATTGGGCCCACTATGATGGATTGGTTAGCCTGTTAAGAAAATGGATTGCTCAGCCCAACATATTTGTTGACGGCCCAAAACAAGCTTAATGGGGCCAGCCTGTTTCAACAATATATTAAAAATTAAAATATACTAATTTAATCATTAAAAAAAATCTCAACTTAATTTTTAAAATATTATATTTATTTTTCTTTAATCTTTTTTATTATTAAAGTGCCAAATCCACTGCTGCAATATATTACTTATAGTGACTCCATTGATATTTTTATGTTCTGCTCAAACTTTGAAAGTTCTCCTAGGATATTATACAATTTATAGTAGGATACTATACAAGTTATATTATTTTTAAAATTCCATTACCCACTAAGTACTTCTGTATTATACATTTTTTTGAAAAAAATTAAAATTATCCTCAAATGTAAAACAAGACCTTGAATATTCCTGATCATTGGCAGGCCAGATGGTCAATTTTTTTTAAAAAAAATCTGAAATTTTAGTATAAAATCAAAATTAAACCCAGCTGATATTTGTTTTTTGTTTTTTCAAATATGATACATGTCTTAGATTGAAATTTAACTCGATCAACATATTTCGTATTTGATTTCTTTTATGAATATAAACATTTCAAAAATTTATGATTAACCTATAATACTTTTTTGGTCAAATAATTAAAATATAATACAAAATTTTGAGAAGGCTAATAATGTTTCTTTTCAGTATCAATGAAGTGAAATCGCTAGAGAAGCCCAAAGTTTTGTTCTTGGCATATTAATCATCGTTCTTGGGTTTACAGGGCTTCTAGAGGGGTTAGTCTGGTTAGATTACATGTGCGGCGTCCTTGTCCACATCGTGACCATTTGATCACAGATCGAACGGCCACGATCGATGAACAAGCAAATGATCGTGGTTGTTAGATCGCTTTTATTCAATGGTCACGATCAGAATTAGTAAAACGCATTGTTTTACTAACTTTTTTTTTTGGGCTTTACACATGGTTGCCACTAATATCATGACATGTGTTACTCAACTCAGTTCATTCCCCTGGCCTATTAGCACCAAGACCTGACCCGGCCAACCTTCCTTTACTTCAATGACAAGTGACAAAGATAGCACGAAAGCTCCATCTACAACTTTCTTTCCCGCCATCACTGCAAGCTTCGTTAGCTTCTTCGTTGTCTCTGGTTCTCATCTTCTCTATTATTTTTTGCTTTCTAGATTGGTTTCCCACTGCTCTCTCGATATTATTTTTGAAAAATAATGGTTTTGTAAAATCATTGATTTAGTGGAGTGAGCCAAGTAAGGTGACACATGTCGTGATATCATTGGTGGCCGTGTGTGAAGTAGAAAAAAAGTGAAACGGTGCATTTTACTAACTCTAGTCATGGCCGTTGGATCAAAACAATCCAACAACTATGATCATCTACTTGTCTGTCGATTGTGGCCTTCACAGCCACAATGCAAACAAACACGCTGCTTGTCTCTTAAGGACAAGTAACAGATCCACACATGTTAAGTTACAACAACAAAGGCCTGCAATAGTAAAAAATTTATAATAAAATATCAACTTTCATTTTTTTTTTTTGAGGTGTGAACTCCTAGAATCTTTATTGATTTCAATTAATTTGATTTGAATTGAGTTAAATTTATGTAATTTTAAAGCCCTCCCAGGAAAAGTCCCAATTTTCAAAATTTTATGAATACATGGAGATGTCCAAACTTATTTCCCTTTTTGCTAACAATCACTAATTGAAAAAAAAATTCATATTTGTAATTAAATAAAAAAATATTTACAAATTGATTTGACCAACTTTCTCATTTTATTTAATTTTGAAAGTTCTATAATGGATCTCAAGTTAACAATTAACAAGAGAATGAGTTATTCTGGGAAAAGGATAACTTATTTTACAATGAGTTAACAATTTATTTTAATTATAATGATAAAATGTGTTTTAATCTTTTCTGGGAAAAGGAGAAAAAATTGCATGCTTCATTTTGGTAAACATTAATGTAAATATATATAACAGGTAAGTATACACTTAAATTCATCATGGATCATATAATAATCTACATAGAGTGTAAGGATAATCTAATTTTTTTTTAAAAAAATGAAAAGCGATATGATTCATATAGAATCAAATATCATATATACTATAACTATGGAATTAAAAGAACATCCGACATTTTTTTCAGGGGTTAATTATACATAAAAGGGCGGATGATTTCACTTTGATGGTTCAAAAAGTGTCAATCGGGTGATATCTAGTTTGCTCCATTGACACTTTGAGGTTATGTTATTTACTTCTATTAAGTTTTTAATGGTTGAGACACGTGCATGTGATTGCAAAATAAAAAACAAATCTCCAATTTATTCATTTTGAACTTTAATTTCGAAAACTTTCTTGAATACTAGATGCAAATCAATACCTAAATCTTATTTATTTGATCAAAATAACTCTCAATTTGTCTATTTCAAATCCTAATTTTACAATTTTTTTTGAATATTTGAAGTAAATTAAGGCATAAATCTTATTCATTTAATTTAAATAACCCCTAATTTATTCATTTTGAACTTAATTTTACAAAATTCTCCCATTTCTTGAACACTTAATTGAAGTATTTGATATAAATAACTCCAAATTTGTCCATTTTGAATCTTAATTTTGCAAAATTCCCTCATTTCTTATTTATTTGATGTAAGCAACTCTTAATTTGTCTATTTGGAACCCTAATTTCACAATTTGTAAAATTAGAGTTCAAAGTACGCAAAATGGGTGCTATTTACATTAAATAAATGAGAATTCTGCACTAATTTGTTTTAAGAGTCTAGGGAAGGAAGAAATTTTCAAAATTATGATTCAATTGGAATTTTTTTTTCCAGTTAGGTGTGGCTCACGTGCCTCAAACATTAAAAACTTAACAGAAGTAAACTATTGTGTTTCAAAATGTTAAAGGAGCAAATACCGAAGTAAAATTGATTTAAACCATAAGGCCTCTTTATGTAATTAATCCCTTTTTAATGATAAATGTGCTAAACTTTATTAATTACAAAAACATATTTAAAATTATAAGTTAGTTACTGTTGGAGTGGCAATTTAAAAATAAAAATAAACACAAAAAAAAAAGAAAGTAAGTAAGTAAATGTTGTTAATAATAACTTTATATAAGTAGTACTAGGTTAAGGCATGATTCAATAGGAATCTTGTTTTCTAGATAATCTACGCATTTTATAGGTTAATTTTGTTATATCACCCAATATAATGATTATACAAACACATTATTTTAAACATACAACAGCTTAGGCACTTGTTTAGTTTACTACTTTTGCACATAGGAAATAAATAAGACATTATTCACCCACACCTTTTCATAAATAAGGCACTTGTTATATCACATAAATAATATACATACATACATATATTGATACGCGCGCACACACTTATAGATATATATATGAAATTTTTTCTCATCACATAATACCAAAATAAGTGCACGCACATGCACACACACACATATATAGTGTGTAGTTAGAATTCTATATACATAGTGTGTAGTTCGATTTCCATATCTTTGTAGGATTTTAGAGATCATAGAACATAGCAGAATTTAAAACTTTTTCTCTAAAACCATTCACTAAAGGATCAACCTATATTACCATTACATTAATCAAGTAATCAAAATGAAGAGAAATATCTCTTATAGCACAGCAACCTCTCCAAGCCAAAGCCAATATCCAAAATGGGATACTTCTAATGGTAATCTATGCGAAATATGCTAAGGAAAAACCTTTTCAAGTAACGAATTCTTTCTTGTTCTTGTGCTAGCAAGCAATGAAAAAGTTATGGAGAAAACTCTCTTGGATGAAGGAGAAGAAAACAAGAGTGTTTCCTAAACAGGATTCTCAACAATTGAGAGAGAGAAAGTATATTGTGTCGCTTTCACTATAACTCTTAAAGTGATAGGTACTACCATAAACCTTAAAGCCCTAATTTCCTTAGTGGGCACCATTCCCTTATTGATCTTCTTAAGGTGGCACCAAAAGAAGCCCAATCTCTTTGAGAAAGGGGCAGTCAAGAGGTGTTCTCATTTGGACTTTTTCTTGTTTGGGTAGGAATGTGAACATATTCTTATTCCTTTTATTCTCTTATCTCATTTTAATTAATTTTCCAATTGAAGGTCAAATCTTCAAGCTTGTTTCACACTCCTAATGAATTTCTATGCGTGTGACCCATTAGATTTCTGACTATGTTGGCCATTCATAATCAATACTTGATTGTAAATAGATCATGAGCGGTATTTAGTGTGACCCCTAATGTAATACCCAAGAAAAATAAAATATAAATATTTGTTTACAAACTACTGTTACTATTTCAGTATACGGTACTATTCACCAGTATAATACTATTTACGTATATGATACTGTTCATTTATACAATCGAAATGTCAAGTACTAGATGTTGTTTGGTCATAAGAGAAAACTAGAAAGAAGTTCTTATGAGAAACTGACGTTTTATGTGTGAAAATACCCTCAGGGACTAAAGTGAAATGACTGAATTGAAAAGAAACTTAAAGGTTTAAGGTGAAAGGATATTTTTCCCTTTTAAGTTTCCAATAGTAATAACAAAAAAATTTTCCATCGTACGTGAGGTGCACAGTAACTGCATTATTAGAAATGTCATTTTTATGAATAGTAAATTGAATATTTTATTAGCGCATAGTGTCAAATAGTACCCTTGACTTTTGCTATAAATAGGCCCTTCCATTTCACTTCTAAACTCACACCTTCAACTTCTCTTCTTCTCTCCTTAAGTTTCTCTTACTCCAAAGCTAGGCCTCTGAGATTTTGGGCCTTTCCTTTTCAGCTTAGGTAAGGATACTATGCCCTTTCTATGTCTTTCAAATTTTAGAAGTTAATTTCTTAAGTATGCTCTGTGGTTGCGGCCTTGGCTGATCTTCCACATCAGAAAAACTGTCCTTAGCTGTTTATATGTTATTTTGATTCTCTGATTACCGAAATAGAATGTAAACTGTGAAGAATACATGTCTAGGAAAGTTCTGGCTAAGGAAAGACCTGGTTTTTAAGTGTGTCCAGTGTGACCCTCCACTCTTTCCTGGGAACTTACCTGGTGTACTCTTTTACAGATTGTATTCTCTATTTCTGGTATGAATAGTGATCATACGTATGAATAGTGACCGTACGTATGAATAGTAACCGTATATATGAACAGTATCTGTACGAAAACAATCCTGACGTATTTTCTCTAATCTTTCATGAAAATCTCTGTAGCAGAACACCGAAATTCACCTGAGAACTCTTGTCTGTAATGACTTAGAGAAGCGATGTTCGTACGGAATCCAGGTGAGTGAAACGACCCCGTTTTAATAGAGTTTTAGCATTACTGGTGATAAAAAGTATGTCGTAGGACACTCCCAAGATTCATAGGGGGAAATTGGATTCAGAATGACGAATCTAAATGAGATAATTAATCCATAAGTATGGATAAAATGAAATAAGTATCTTATGATGATGTGAAGTTTGAATGTTTTCAAAAATGGATTAATTGTTATCTTGATATGTGGTTTATAAATCCATAATATAGTAATATACTATACCTGTTATATGGATGAATATTATATTGAGCTTCTGATTATGATATGAAATGCTATTGATTGTGATTGAGCGGGACAGTACCCCCTCTCACGGCAAGGCGGAAAACCCGGTTGACAGGGTGTCTTGACCAATGAGTGTGGAGACAACGATTCCCTCAGTAGGGATATAGCTCGGATTGGTGATAAATCCGTGAGGCGCCCTAGCTAAGAGGATGAGGTTGTGCGTCATGGCGAAAATATACATAATTGGTGAGCCGGCCTGTGTGCGCTCTCCGGGATATATTGCCATTGACGAGTACTAGTAACGTTTGTTGAATTGGATGAATTTTTATCTTGTATGTAAGAGGATGATGTTGTGCGTCATGGCGGAAATATACATAATTGGTGAGCCGGCCTGTGTGCGCTCTCCGGGATATATTGCCATTGACGAGTACTAGTAACGTTTGTTGAATTGGATAAATTTTTATCTTCTGTCTATTGGTTGGGTATGAGCCTTTGGATATGCTTGCATGACTGGTAATGTATTTGAATTTTATTAATGCGAGGCCGATTCGCTCATTGAGTTTAAAAGCTCACATTGTTTGTACAACCTTTTTGTTCAGATCAGGTTGCCATCGAAGAATATCTGCTAGAGGAGTAGATCACTTTGGACCTTCCCGTTGTCGGGTAGACCTCTCTTCTGTTATAGATTATGTTGCTCTGTAATCGTCTAGGACATCTAGTTCAGGGGTTCGACATTTGGCTTGTATGTCAGTATAATAATGTATTTTAAATTGATAATCTATGATTACATGCAAATCATCTCTATGATTTTCAGATAAGAAAATTTGATATATTTATCGGAAGGCTTACAGTGATGAGAGATTCATCATTGTGCCGGTCATGTGCCCAGAAAACGGGTCGTGACACCTAATTGACCAGAAAGTCAGTTATTTGACTTTAAACTTTTCTGCAATTAAAGTGTGTCTATACAATGTGTCCTTTCACCATCTTATACCTATTTGGTTCAGAGTATGGCCTATGTGTCAACTCCCACTATACTTGATTTCGTCAAGTCCAGCCCAAGTAGTCAGTTCCTTGTCTTATGGGATCAATACTTTAAACTATGTCACTAAAGACCATTTTTATGATAAGTCTGCTTTGACCAAAGACTTTTTAATGATTATCCCAACAAGTGGCCATGGGTATACTTCCTTCTATCAGGAGTGGTGAATCTTCTGTTGACTACTTAAATATCTTCAAATACTTCATGCTCTGCCTAATCATCACCTTAAGAGCAACCCATAATAGGTAACAAGGAATTGAGTCAAAACATAGGATCTATATCTAAGATAACTTGAGTTCCTCAAGTCCAAGGATACTTGCACTGTTAGCTGCTATGAGACCTATCATTGACATTTGAATAGGTATCCATATGTACTTGTTACCCTCAATAAGCATTCATGTATTTACTTAAAACATCTCATGCTTATAGCTTATGAGGAGAGTTGCTTGATCAAATTAAGATGCATAACATGTACTAGTCTATCCGGATCACTGATGTCCAGTCTCAGGTGATCCTACAACTAAGGATAGTTTAGATACATACATAATTACACATGATAGGAATCTCACATTATGATCGCCATCATAATTTCCTTCATGCTATGTCTTTTGTCATGGACGTCGTTACTTATATTATGATCTAATCTTGAGTTTATAAATATGAACATAAATAATGAAGAAAATCTCTTTGAATTAATAAATAAGTTTGTATATCTGATGCTAAATCGCCTTTAGAGCACATTTCTGACAATCTCCTACTTGCACTAAAGCTAATCGCCTTTGTATTTGATACCATACGCAATGGTGTATCCAGGACCCTCAATTAAGGGGGGCAAAACTTTATTTCCAAAATATTGCAAGGGCTAAAATGAAAAAAGAAGTTTAAAATTTTGGGACTAGAATACAAATTTTCAAAATATTGTACTCAAAACTATAATTTTAGCCAGAAAGTCAAGGGCTAAAGTGAAAAAGAAGTTTAAATTTTGGTGCTAAAATATAAATTTTTAAAATATTGTACATAAAAATGTAATTTTAACTAAAAAATAAGGGGTCAAAATAAAAAAATTTTAAAATTTAAGGTCAAAATATAAATTTATAAAATATTATACCTACATCTATAATTTTAACCAAAATTTCAGGGGGTGCAAGTGTACCCCCTGAAGGCAATGTGGCTCCGCCTTAGACCATAGGCGTGTGTCTCAAACTTAGACTCGGGTAATGGCTTAATTAGCAAATAAGCTAGATTCTTATTAGTAGGAACTCTCTCTATTTTCACATCGTTTATACCAATGATCTCCCTAATCAAGTGGTAACGCTAGAGTATGTGTTTAGATTTCTGATGAGATCGTGGCTCCTTTGCTTGTGAAATGGCTTCATTGTTGTCACAATAGACCGGTACTGCATCAACAATGCTCGGAGCCATTCCTAGTTCAATGATGAACTTCTTAATCCAAACTGCTTCTTTTGCTACCTCAGAAGCCGCAATTTACTCTGCTTCTGTGGTAGAATTTACAGTTGTTTCTTGCTTGAAACTTTTCCAACTGACTGTACCTCCATTTAATATGAATATGTAACCTGACTAAGATCTTGAATCATCCCTGTCGGTTTGGAAGCTGACATTTATATATCCACTTACCTTGAGATCTCTTTCTCTATATATTAAGAATAAATCCATTATCCTTCTGAGGTACTTAAGGATATTCTTAACAGCCACCCAATAACCCTCACTAGGGACAGACTGATATCTGCTCATGACACTCAGAGCATATGATATGTCAGGCCTAGTACATAACATATCATACATGATTGATCTCATGGCTGAGGCCTGTGGGATCAAACTCATGCGAGTTCTTTTATCATGTGTCTTTGGACATATAAACTTTAAGAGTGTAATCCCATGAGTCATGGAAATGAATCTTCTCTTGGACTCTTCCATGCTAAATCTCTTTAGCATCTTATCTATATATGTAGACTGCGAAAGACCAAGCAACCTCTTAGATCTATCTCTATAGATCCTTATCCCTAATATGTAAGTTGCTTCTCCAAGGTCTTTCATGAAGAAATTCTTAGAAAGCCAAATCTTCACAGACTAAAGGATAGGAATATCGTTTCCTATGAGTAATATGTCATCTGCATACAACACAAGGAATACTACTACACTCCCACTACCCTTCTTGTACATACAAGGTTCATCCAAATTTTGTAAGAACCAAACTTTTTGATTGTCTTATCAAGTCAGATGTTCCAACTCTTGAATGCTTGCTTCAATCCATAAATGGATCTCTAAAGCTTACATTCTTTGTTGCTATTTTTGGATGTGAATCCTTCGGGTTGTATCATATATACATCCTCGGTCAAGTTTTTGTTGAGGTTAGTTGTCTTCACATCTATTTGCCATATCTCATAATCATAATGAGCTGCTATGGCCAAGAGTATCCTAATGGATTTAGGCATGGTTATCAGTGAAAAGGTTTCATCATAATCAACACATTGTTTTTGACGATATCCCTTTGCAACCAACCTTGCTTTATAGGTTACAATGTTACCTTCCATGTCAGTTTTCTTCTTAAAAATCTATTTGTACCCAATGGGCTTAATCCCTTCAGGCGGATCAACCACAGCTTATACTTAGTTGTTGTACATGGAATCAATTTATGTTTTCTTGGCGTTGAGCCATTTATCAAATTTTGAACTCTTTAGAACTTCTTCGTAAGTCATAGGTTCCTCATCTTTTATAAGAAATACATCATTAGGTTCACTTATAAGAAATCCATATATCTCAGGAGCCTTGTATACCCTACTAGATCTACGAACCACTTGTGCTTGTATGAAAGGTTTGGCTGTTACTCTTCTTGAATGGGTTAACGGCTATGGCTCTTGAGCTAGTAGATGTTCTGTGTCTATCGACTCTTGAATAGGTAGTTGTTCTATGTCTACTTGAGTATCTTGAACTCCCTCAAGTTCAATTATACTCCTACTGTTTTTCATTAAGAGAAACTCTTTCTCTAGGAAGATAGCATGTCTTGAAACAAACATCTTTTGTTCCAAAGTATGGTAGAATTAATATCCTTTTGTTTTCTTAGGGTATCCCACAAACAGACATTTGTCAGATTTTGCCTCAAGTTTATCTAACATTATCCGCTTTACGTAAGCTGAACAACCTTATATCTTCAAGTAAGATAAGATGGGTTTCTTGTTATACCATTTATCAAATAGAGTAACATCAAAAGGACTTAAGAAGCTTTGCATGACTTATTATGGACCCAACCATGTCTAACAAGGTTGGTTTCTCCTTTTAGCCACACCATTATGTTGTGGCGTGTAAAGTGGAGTCCATTGGGACAATATCCCATTGTTCCTAAAATAATCCTGTAACTCTTGGTTTAAGTATTCACCACCTTGGTCATATCTTAGTGTCTTGATACTTTTACCAAATTGTTTCTTTACTTTATTTTTGAATTCTTTAAACTTCTCAAAGGCTTCAGATTTGTATCTCATTAGATACACATACCCATATTTAGAATAGTCATCGATAAAGGTAATGAAGTAGGCATAACCGCTTCTAGCGTGTGTTGACATTAGCCCACACATATTGGTATGTATTAGACCCAATAAGTCAGTTGTACGTTCACCTGACTAAAAGGTGATTTAGTCATCTTGCCATTTAAGCAAGAGATGCATGTGTCATATGATGCATAATCAAATAACCCTAAGTCACCTCTTTTATGTAACTTACTCATCTATTTCTCACTTACATGACCTAGACAACAATGCCATAAATATGAGGTTAGTTGATTATCTTGTTTTAGGCGTTTAGGGTTGCCATTTTCGATATTGAGAATCAGTTTAGATGTATCTTGTAATACCCACTATATTTTAAAGTTATGAGTGTTCATGAACTATGATAAATTTATTTTGAAGAAAATAATTTTTCTATTTGTTTAATTTTTGTATGATTGTTTATATGTATTGTTGAAAACATGGATTCTCACTTATAGATTGCATAAATTGTAGGGTATAATGGATGTTATGATATGAAATTTGTCCTATAGGTAAAATATGGTTTGAGCATCAGAGGAATCTAGAAAGAAACTAGAGGAAAATAACGTTTTATGCGAGAAAATCTGCTTAGGGACTAAAATGAAAAGGACTAAAGTGAAAAGACACTTAAAAGTTTATGAAAAAAGATAATTTTTCCTTTAGTTCCCAATAGTAACCAATAATTCAGCCACAGTAAAGTGCATAGTACTAAACTGAATTATTAGCGCATAGTGAATTGAATTATTAGTGCATAATAAATTATATTTTATTAGTGCATAGTACCCTGACTTTTCCTATAAATAGGCCATTCCATTTTACTTCTAAACTGTAATATCCCAAGAATTTATATGAATATTTAAAGCCTATTTTGAAGTTTAGTGAAAAATTTAATTACGTGAAAAATTTTCTTTTTGAATTAGTGAAGAAAATGTGAGAATAGAAATTTTTATTTTTAATTTAGGAAATTTTTACAAATTCTCAAGGACTAAAGTGAAAAGAAAAGAAAGTATAGAGGACTTTTGAAAAATGACCAAGTAGGAACCCGAGAAGAAAAATAGAGCTTATGGGAATGAATTATGAGTCCGGTACCGAAAAGATGATGGATTCGAGGTTAAAGTGGAGTTTGAGACATCGAGAGGGATTAAAGTGAACAAATCTTATAAGCTAAGGTGGCTATGAGCGATTTTATCGAAAAAGAAATTGGTGGGGCCCACACGTATACACACTTCTCCTTATTCTTTTCTTTTTCTCATTCTCCCTCCCGTAGCTTCACTTTCTCTCTCTCTCGATTATGCTTGCAAAGGAATTTCTTCATCAATCATTCATGCAATTTTTGCTTTGGGAAGGAAGCTATGAAAGTTAGGATGATTGGTAAGTTGATGTTCTTCTTCTTCTTCCTCTTATTACAAGATCAAATCCTTGGTTATTATTTTTGCAAAATTTTTGTAGAATATTTTAATGGATGAATTTAAGTGTGGATGTTAATCTAAAACATTCCTAGGTGGTTTATGATGTTATTAGAACAAGAAATTTGGAGAAAACTATGAGAAATTCGTAGAATTTGGATATTTGAAAAAGTTAGTGTTCTTGATGAAAATTTGAGATTTGAGCTTGGATTGTTGGTAGAAATTGGGGGTTTTGGTGTTAAAACACTCCTTAGACATTAAGGATGAAAACCCATGGAAGAAATCAAAAGAAATGTTGTTTTAGATATGATTTTTGGATTTTTGGATGAAGAACACGAAGAACATTGAAAATTTTCCCCAGAATTACTGTTCACCGAGAAAATTTTTCCAGATTTTTCCAGAAAATTTTCCCCAGAATTACCGTTGACCGTTACTGTAGCATCAGTTTTTTTTTTAATATCGTTGAAAAGCTCTTTGAGTCTAGTTTCCAATGGTATAAGTTTCATCTGTATATTCATTACCAGTTAGGAGTTATGATTTGAGAAGTGGATGAAGGTCGAGAGTAGTGGTAGGAAATTTCTCTATTTCGTAACCCTGATGGTTTTTATCTGGTTACAATAGGAATGGTCAAGTGCAAGGTGGGAGTGCTGAGAGCATGAAATCCAGGTGAGTGGGTTAATACTTGCTATGATTAAATATCTTTGTTATTGACTTTTTGCATCATAGTGAAAATATGTTGAATATCCAAATTTGAAGAGAATGATGTGGGATGATGAGACAAACAATTGTGGAACGTGCCAGGTGATGTATATAATTATATTTTCTTATTTTCTCATGAATGAGGTTATATGATGGATTGTGAATGACATGTGAACTGAGTTGAAATGTATCATACTCTGATTGTTGAGTTCAATCATATGCGGATAGTTGAAGTATGTTATTGTTGAATAATTGTTCTATATTATGGGTTATGTTATATACATGCTATGTTGCTGGAACCACATTGATTATGTTGTGGCTTGAATTGTAAATGACTGAGTTGTGTATGTGGCTCAAGATTATGATTGAGGATGTTTTTATATGTGATTGTGATTATGTTTGACTGGAAAGGAAAGGCATGGTGGTGCACCCCATGGAGAAATCTATGTGAAGCTATAAGGGTGGAGAATATAAATGGAGCGATAAGGGTGGATGCGGCGGGGGCCGCGGGCAACGATCCAGAGGTATTCTGGACGACCCGGTTGGTACGGGAATTGTGTGTGAAATTGATTTCATCGATTGCTGTTGTGAATTTTGAATTTTGTTGAAATGCATTTGATTCACTTGGATATTGTTGTGAAGTATTATGAATAATATTATATCATATGATGATCGATCTACGTATGATTGCTGCATGTTATCATTATGATGCATGATTTTTATTTTGTCATAGTATTGTGTTATCTACTCACTGGGCACGTGGTTTGCTCATACCCCTCTTATTGATATTTTTTTTCAGAGTTGACAGCTGAAGGTAAATATCGGAACAAGGAATTATGGATCCTTAGTCCATAATTACCTGTTCATTTGTTCAGGATAAAGGTATAATAGTTAAGTTTTATTCTAAGTTGTATAAATCTAGAAATCTCTGTAATCGGGTAGGTTCATTCAGTGATGTAATGTGAGTAATTGTAGTATGTATACAGAACTCGTTTTGGTTGCATGAAAAAGAATTGTATGATTTTTTTTAAGAGAAAGATAGGCTTACGGAGGTGAAATGAAATTCACTTTCCGTGCCGGTCACGTGCTCAAATTTTGGGACGTGACATAAACTCACACATTCAGTTTCTCTTTTTTCCTTTCTTTAAAATTTCTTTTGTTTCGACGTTAGGGCTATGAAATTTTAGGTCTTTCCTCTTTAGCCTAGATCCAAGGTGAGGATACTATGCTCCTTTAAATTTTTATAATTATTTAGAGGTTAAATTCTTAGTATGTTCTGTGATTGTGGCTTTAGCTAATCCTCCACATCAGAAAAGAATTATCCTCAACTGCTTGAGAATTATTTTCTGATTATCGAAATAGAGTATAAAACTGTGAAGAATATATGTCTAAGAAAGGTCTGACTAAAGAAAGACTTGGTACTTGAAAGTATCCATTATGACCTACCCCTCTTTTCTAAAAACTTTTCTGGTGTAATTTTTTACGGTTTATGTTCGCTATTCCCGATATGAATAGTAACCGTATGTATGAATAATATTTGTATGTATAAATAATATTTATATGTACGAATAATATCTGTACGTATGAATAATATCTATATGTATGAATAGTATCCATACACATAAATAGTATGTAATACCCGCCATTTAATTTTTTCTTTTTTTTTTTGTTAAATTTTATTTCATAAATAATGATTTGCAAATTGGGGTGCAATATGTGTTTGTAATGCTATTATATGACATGTTCATGCCTTAGTATGTGATTTCGGACAATAGGCTAGCATTGTGTGGTGCTATGCCGTACAGGGACCAAAGTGGAAATTATAGGGACTAAAATGAAAGTTTTAAGATTTTGTTGGGGCATAGCGAAAAGTTTATAAAAGGGTAGAAAAAGAAGGAGAAAATTGTAGGAAATCTTGATGTTAAATAATATATGAAAAATGACTCTTAGATCTTAAGATATTAATTTTTGAATAAATAGTGATAATTAAGTTATTAGAGTATGAGAAAGAAATAAAAGAAAATATATTAAATATAAAATTAAAGGGGATGCCATAAAGTTATTAGGAAATAGATAATTATATTTAAATAATATAATTAGTAGTTGAAGGAGTAGTGGATAATGCAAAAGATTAGATAAAAGAAATAGATGGTTATCTAAAAACCAAGGAACTGAAAACCGGACTGGATCGGCCGGTCGGACCGAAAAACCGGTCAACCGGCCATGGTTCTAGTTTGAAACAACACAGAAAATCGGGGAAGCTAAAAACCGGTCAGGAATCGTACGAACTGGAATAACTGGTCAAAACTGGGCGGGTCGCGGTTCTAGCCGGTTCAGTATTGTTTTTTTTTGGGGGCTCTGTTGGTCTAAAAAGCGACGTTGTTTTTGTATCTAAATTAATCACCCCCTTCAGTTTTGAAGCCTTCAGTGCGATTTTGGCCTCCAAACCCTCAGAAACTCGTCTCGGCCTCCTCGATTTCTCACTCTCGAAGCTCTGGCCCCCTTTGTTCGAAGCTCCGGTGGCCTCTATTCGTAGCTCCAGTGACCTCACGTTCGAACGTCAGCTTCAGCCTTCAGCGATTTCGACCTCCAAACCTCAGAAACTTGTCTCGGCCTCCTCGCGTTCGAACTTCAAAGCTCTGGAATCTCACTGTCGAAGCTTTGGCTCCCTCTGTTTGAAGCTCCGGTGGCCTCTGTTCGTAGCTTCGGTGGCCTATACTTCCTTCTTCATCTTCGCTTGTTGGCTGCTGTTCGACAGACAAGGTTAGGGTTTTTAATTTTTTTTAGTTTATTTGTCAATGTTTGTTTATATATTGCGTTACGTTGTTAATTAAGTATGGTGATGATTGATATGTTAGTGTGAATATGCTAATTATTGTAGAGATGAAGTAATTAGATTATTGGTGTGATGTGAATAATTGAATATGATGTTGTCGTTCACATTGTGCTCTGAGTGATTATTGTTAATTAAGTATGTTGTTCACGTTGTGCTCTAAGTCACTACTGTCAAGGGGCTTTAGTTTGCAAATTTAAAAAGTTGTTAAACACTTAAATTAGGCAAAATGATTTTTACCACCATAAAGTTTTGATTAGTTGTCAAGGGGCTTCAAATGCATACAAAGAACTTTTGATTATTTGGTAGATAAAAGCAATATAGAAATCAATCAAAAGGCTTATAAAATTCCTTTTCCCACCACCATGAAGTTGTGTGCTCCAACTTGAATTTGTGTGTTCCATTCCAACTTCCAAGTTCCAACTCAGATTAGTCTATTGTTAATATACTATATAATTTATTGTGCTTGAATTTTTTATATCTTCATTTTTTCAAGAACTTATAGTTTCAAACTTTTTATTAGTATGGATATTCCTAATTGTGATGCCAACATCGATAATAATGTGGGGTCATCAGACAAGCAATCCACAGAAGGTTATAGTGTACCAAGTCGTTTGATCCGGCATGGGATCATTTTGCCTTTAAGAAAGAGGGAAAGACTAATGTGTATACTTGCCTATACTGTTCATCAGTATATAGAGGAGGAGGCATAAATCGTATGAAACAACATCTTGTTGGTGCTGTAGGTCAAATACTTTCTTGCAAGAAAGTGCCTCATGATGTTCGCCATAGAATGATCGAGTCACTTCAGCAAATACAGCAAAAAAAGAAACATGCAGATATTGATGAAGCATACAGAGGAAGTGAAGGTGGAACAGAAGTTGAAGAAGTTGAAGTAATTTCACAAGTCAAAAAGAGAAAACCGCTATACAATATTGAAAATTATTTTGCTCCAAGAACAATTGCAGGTTCCCAACCAACCTTAAAAAGTGTATTGGCTAGTAAAGAAGCACTACATAAGGTTAAGATGGCCATTGCTAGATGGTTTTTCGATGCTTGTATTCCATTTAATGCAGTTCAGTCTCCTTACTTTCAACTTGTTGTGGATGCAATTGCATCTATAGGGGCTGGTTTTAAAGTCCCATCATATGATGAATTGAGAGTTAATTTGTTAGGAGATTGTAAGAAGGAGTGTCAATTACTTGTGGAAGGTTATCGAAGCAATTGGGCTAAATTTGGGTGTACAATCATGGCTGATGGTTGGAGTGATCAAAGACAGAGGACTTTGATAAACTTTCTTGTTTATTGTCCTAAGGTATAGTGATTTGAAATTTGTTAATGCTTCTGATCTTGTGAAAGATGCTAAAACATTGTGTGATTTATTTTGTGAGGTTATTGAATGGGTTGGACCTACAAATGGTGTGCATGTAGTGACTGATAATGCATCTAATTATGTAGCTGCTGGAAAGTTAATTCATGAAAAGTATGATCATATTTTTTGGTCACCTTGTGCTGCACATTGTTTGAATCTCCTTTTGAAAGACATTGCTAGCATGCCTCATGTGGCAAATCTTGCATCAAAAGCATAAAAAATAACCATTTTTGTGTACAATCATATAGTGTTTTTGTCTTCGCTTAGAAGAAGAGAAGGTTGGAAAAAAATTGTTCGTCCGGGAGTGACTAGATTTGCTACTACATTTATCACTCTAAAAAGTCTTTATGATCACAAGCATCATTTGCAAGCTTTGGCTGTAGATAAACACTTTTTGAGTCATAGGCTAGCAAAGACCAATGCCGGAAAAGCTTTTAGTGTTATTGTCTTGGATAATAGATTTTGGAATGATTGCTTAATTTTGGTGAAAGTTGCTGGTCCTATAATTCAGTTGCTAAGAATTGTAGATGCAGATGAGAAGCCTTCTATGGGCTATGTTTATGATGGCATGCATAGGACCAAAAAAGCTATAAAGGAGATGTTTAAACATAAGGTGCACTTGTATAAGCCTTATACAGATCTTATTAAGGCTCGATGGGACAAACACTTGAAGCGTGATCTTCATGCAGCGGCATACTTTCTAAATCCAGCTTTCTTCTTTGATAATAACTATTCTGAAAAGAGCATAGTGATGTAATCACTTTTTGATTTGCTTGATGTAAAAAGCATTTGTAATGACTTGTCTAAACCTTTAAAGCAGATGCAAATGTATCGTGAGCGACAAGGAAGCTTTAGTTGAGAAAGTGCTTATAAGGTGACGAAGACAATACGACTGGGTAAGTATTATTTTACACATAGAGTTACATATTATAGTCTTGAATTCTTGATTTTGAATATTTTCCTTTTAAATTTTATGCAGATGAATGGTGGAGTTATTATGGTGGTAGTGCTCCAATATTGCAAAGGTTGGCAATTCGTCTTCTTAGCCAGACGTCATCTTCTTCAGGATGTGAGCGAAATTGGAGTTTATTTGAACGTATTTATACAAAGAGGAGAAATAGATTGGAAAATCAAAGACTAAGTGACCTTGTCTATACCACTTACAACTTGCGCTTGAAAAATAGATATATAAATACATTAATATATATATATATATATATATATATATATATTTGTTGGTTTGGATTCCATTGAACCTTTCTTTGATATTTTAATATCTTATTGTAGGATGTATTACAAGAAGAGAACTTATGACCCAATTGATTATGAGTCTATTTATAAGGTTGAATTCTGGATAGTTGAAGAAGAAACGCCTCCAGAATTTACTGATGAAGATCTTCAAAATGAAAACATTTATCAAAGTAATACAATGCCTATAGTTGGTGAATCCTCAGGGCATAATGAGGGTAAATATTTTTAATTTTATAAAAGTCTTAAAATATTAATTTCGTTTCTTGATTTTATTTTTAACTTTCCTTATTATATAATTAGGTGATGAAGAATTTAACATCTCAGATCAGCCATTATTGGAATCCTTTAATGAGATTGGACCTGATGTTAGTGTTGGTGAAGATGACGGTAGCAATCTTGGTGGAGATGCTAACATACTAGAATTTGATATGAATGATTGTTATATTGATCCATGATCCATCTTTGTTAGTTTGTTAACTTTTGTTTAATGAATTTAACTATGTGTGTGATGATATTGTAAACTTTTTTCTTGATGGATGTTGTTTTATATTGAGATATTAAGTCTTTAATTGAATTTGATATTTAATTATTTATGATTATATATATATATTAATTATATATTTTAATTACCATCGGTTCGACCGCGGTTCAACTCCGGTCCGACCACTAACCCTTGAACCGGTGCCTCAACCGGTTCAGTGGCCGGTCCGATTTTCTGAACCTTGCTTAAAACTAACCAAGTCTAATTTAATATAATTTTAAAGTTAAGGATAAATTATCCAAATAAGAAATCTGAAAATATCTTTTTAAAATCTAAACTAAATTGTTATTCTACTTATATTTGAATGTGATTGCAATATCAAATGTATGATTTTATTTGAATTTAAATAATTAGATCAATAAGATAATGCATTCTAGTAGCGTAAATTAATAAAAGATAATAGATAAATAAATTTGAAAATGTATTTTCAACTTTGGTTTAAACTTTAATTTATAATTTTACAAGTCCATGTTGAATTATTATATTATTTTCTAAATTTACAAGAAGGAAATTGATTAGAGAAATAAGGCTTAGTGAGTAATTGAAAATATATTAAAATAAAAAAATCCTAATCAAGAGCTACAGTATTTTGAAATCCTTAAATAAAATATAGCAATATAATATAAATAATAATAATTTTTAGCTTTAGTTAAGTAAAAGATGGATAATCCCAATAAATTAGTCTACATCTGATTGAATCTTCAAATCTACTCAAATAAGATTTGCTCCATCAAGTACACAAGTCTCCCACCTCATTTAATCACTCTTCACACCTAACAACAATCCATCATATACACCATTCAAGTCATACCTACATCACCGTTAACAATTCCAAACTTTCATCCTCTTCAATCACTCTTACGACACCATCGAAGGAAACCATATACACGAGACCCTAGGCATTCTATACCCAAGACTTAGAAGAACTTCAAGTTATTGTTCACACTAGTACTCGTGCTGGATCGCTCAGATGGAATTTAATTACGGTATAACATAATTCAAGGTGAGTGTACTAACCCTTCTTTAATATTATCTTAAGTGTTAAAGTAATAGGATATAAAGATAGGTAATGACCATGGTAGAAAAGAGAGAACCTGGTTAAAGGATTTGGGTTTGAGAGTTTTGTGTGGCTAAATTATTGATGAAATTACTAACGAAATACGTTAGGGGAAAATGACAGATATATGATAGGCGTGAATATTGAGATTGAGATAATTAAAATTATCTTGTGGAAACATGATTGATGATAATAATTATTATTATTATTCTTTTTTTTTCTTTTTTGGTTAGGAAAAAGGATGAATATGTGATTTATGAGGTGATTGAGATTTGAGATAATTGAGATTATCTAGACATTTATACTTGATGATTTATGATATTATATTTTATTATATTGGATGAATATTGTTTGTATTTGGGCGGGATAGTACCCTCTCTCAAGTCAAGCGGGAAATTTGGGTAATAGGATGATTTAACCTATGAGAGTAGAGACAACGATTCTTTCGGTAGGAGATAAGCCCGAATTTAATCCGTGAGGTGCCCTGACCGTTGCTGATGAGGTTTTGCATCATGACGGGTTCTGATGAGATTGATTAGGCTCTTCCGAGTGTTTTTGCCATTGACGAGTACTAGTTTCGTTAGTCTGAATTGTTTGATTGAATTACAAATTCTCTTATATGTATCTTTTCTTGTGGTTTGTGATTTTTGCCTATACTTTTATTTTATTGCTTTTGCATAGCGAATTTTATTAGGGTGGGGATTGGCTCGCTCACTAAGATTATTATCTCACACTCGTTGATTTTTTCTTTTCAGATTAGATAGTGCAGGAGGATCTCCGGCTAGAGGAGTAGTTGCCGTTGGACTATCCCATTGTTAGATGGGTCCTATATTGTTAGTATTTAATTTTTTTAAGTTTAGGAAGTTCTGTAGTTAACTAGGACACCTAGGGGGTTCTCGGGCAGTTAAACTACTTTATTTATTGTATTTAATTTGATTCAAATTTGAAGATTTATTTTGAGAATTTATGATATAGATTATAGTAGAAGATGAGATTTCAATTATGAATTTATATTGATGTAATTTTGTAAATGAATGAAGTTCGATTATTTTATATTAAATATTAAAATTATAATTTGGGAGATTGCAATAAATCCAGATAAGTTTTCATCTCTCCTTGTGTGTATATAGTATACGGTTATAATAATTTACATTATAAATTAATAATTATTTTAACAATCATTTGATATTTAATTATATTTATTTTAACTAATATTCATCTATAAATTAATAATTGTTTTAGTTAATCCTTATTTATGTTAATATTCTATGTTGTTTAATGAATAAAAAGGAATGATATATGTTACCAATATTCATAATAAACAAAAAGGGGTAGAAATTGAGATGTCAGTTAGGCTTACAATGACATGGGATTTGTGTCAGTGTGCCAGTCATGTGCCCAGAATTTGGGTCATGATATTATCTGTAGACATAAATAATATTTATATATATGAATAGTAATTGTACATATGAGTAGTATTTTGTACAAAAGCAACCATGACTTTCTCTATCTGATCTTCGTGAAAATTTTCGTAGTGGAACTTGAAATCCAACTACCTGTTCTTCTTTGTAACAACTCGAAAAGGTGACTTGGATACGGAATCTATGTGAGTGGATGACCTTACTAACCGAGTTTATTTATTTTTATTTCAAGTACAATATAAATCCTACCTCATATCGCAATTGAAATTTTAATTAAATTCCCTATTTAGTGATGATAACTTGATAATTGATTTATTGTGTGATATAAGATTATGTTGATAAGAACTATGATTGAGAATGTAATTATACACATAGAATGGTTGAGGGATTGACCCAAGATACTTAATACAAGTAATTATACATATTGAATGGTTAAGAGCTTGATCCCCCAAGATACCAATGTATATAATGGTTGTGGACATGAATATAATGAGAATTTAATCCTTGAACATAAATCGAATACAGAGGGTATAGAAACCTTGGCCATGAATATAATTGTTCTTATTGTGATAATGATTATGGTATTTGTACTTGTGATATATTTATTGCACAGTTATTTACTCACTGAGTTTTGAGAAACTCGCACTCTATATGATTATTATTTTTTTTTCAAATACAATGGGTGAGAAAGAAGAAAATCCATGGGAGGATTAGTAATCCTTAAAGATACTTTCCATGTTTATTTGGAGGACTTATGAGTTTAAAGGCTTAAGAAATGCTCTGTAATCTTTATAGGTCACCTAGGCTTTGAAAGTTTTATCGTACTGTATGATATTCAGCTTGTATTTACTATTTCACTATGTTCAACTTTTCATATGTATATATACAAAATCTCTTTCTTGAAAACTTTATGTTATGCATTACACAAATAGGAGATTTTATGAGATATCATGAAGGTACACCTTCGAGATTATAGGATTACTTACATGCTCAAAATTGAGATGTGACATATCTAATATATAAATCCCATTACATGACGTTCCAATGCCATAAAGAATACCATCTAACATTATGTGACAACAATTGTTATTAAATGTTAAATGAAAACCCTTTTTATTCAAACTCGAAATTGAAACAATGTTTTTAATCAATTATGGAACGAAATAATAATTGTCTAATTCTAAAATTAAACCATTAGGTAAAGGTAATACATAAGTTCCTACAGCTAATGTAGCAACTCTTGCTCCATTTCTGACTCATAGGTTCGAGTTTCCTCTGGTCAATTGTCTAATATTCTTTAAGCCCTACATATCAGTACATATGTGTAAGCCACAACCAGTATATAATACCTAAGTTTTACTAGAAATAGTATTTATCTCAATAATGAAAATACCTAAAGTAGTTTCAACATCGGATGCCTTTTTCTTCTTTAGGGACTTCATATAGGTCTTGTAGTTCTTCTTCCAATGGTTGTCTTTGCCATAATGAAAGTAAGTCCCTTTGGTTGTAGCTTTTTATGCTTTCTTGGCTTGCTTTTTCTTGATACCTCCCTTAGCCTTAAAGAGTTTCTTCTTCTTGGAACGTTTCCCTTTAATCTTAGAAGAATCTATAGCATCACAGCCTTCTTCTCTTTCTTGATAGAAAGCTCAATTGCCTTAAGTAGGTTGATCAGTTCTGGTATAGTCGATGAGATTTTCATTTGACAACCAAAAAGCAAACACGAGATATCAAGCCTTTCGGTTCTTGCTTGCTCATCAAAAGTTCCCTCAGATAGAAGATCATTGTGCATGCGTCCATGGGCTTATGCTGCTTCTGAAGCACAAGTGTCATAGAGGCCAACATAATACATATTGCTAGCTCATCATCACCCATGCGCTTTTTATAGGCCAACACTTGGTCCTCATCAACATCATTAACAGGGGATTTAGGGAGTGCCTTATCAAGAACATAGGTTATGCGTTCAACCTTGAGAATGATTCTCAAGTTTCTTAGCCAGTCTAAGAAATTTACCTTGGTCAACTTATTTAACTCAAGAGTTGATCTCAAATTCACGGTGGATGTTATGATTCTATCAACCTAGATGTAAAAACATGAGTATGTTAAAGTATGTACATGAATGCATGATATACGCTTTTTATTATATCGCATTATTACTTTAACTATTTTATTACTAACCCAAAAAAAAACCCTATTTTGGATCTGGGAGAACCCGTTGGAAGTTCTCTTAGTGGGCTCGATGTCAAAACTCACTTGAATGACCTTGGAGAGAGTCCAACAAGCCATCTTAGATCAAATAGTAGGTATATCATACCAATTGCATCGTGTATGCAATCATCAAGTAGTATTGTCAACTGTTGATGTATGCACTAATCATTGGGCTTGTAAACTCTTGACTCATACACATCATATGTATATAGCCCAACTTAGTTTTTGTCCACATTGACCTTGGAAAGAGTCTAGCAACTCAATGCATCTAGTTAAAGCTGGCCCATTAATCATAAGATCATATCTCAATGGTTTGAACACGTTCAACTTAAAGTCAGGCTTGGAGAGAGTCCAACAACCCAAGCTTTAAGAAGATCTCTAGTTTGCCCTATATTAATGGAAGACTTTAGCTTTAATATTATTCAAGAGATTTCTTAATTAGTCTCATCAAATTTTAAATTAAACATGCATCACATATGTGATCTCATTACACATATATAGATTGTAAACTATATGGCGTGGTTATGGACTTATATATAGTCAACTCTTTGAGCCAAAAGAGATGACTAGGTCAAACCTAGGTATATGCATGATTTTACATTGAAGACATAGAAATTATATTTCTGTTCTTCATATAGCCTCAGCTCCTTAGCTCTATCTCTGTGGTTTCTTTCTTGCCTCTTGTTCCTATACTAACCTTATGTAATCTAATTACATTGTTTAATGAGAAACCTCAAGTTACATTTGAGGGGAGTTAGGTAAGGAGAAGTATAACAAAGAAATAGAGAGAGGTAGGGTACACAGGCCTTATTTACCAAAACCATAATTTAAAAAACACGCATGAACAATTCATACTTGGTAAAAGTCCATAACTAGCCTTCATGCCATACATATATCCTATCATGTATCGTCTATCAAAATCAATGTATAACGAAATTCAGTGTAATACCTGCCAAATATTTATTTTTTCACTTTTTTTTACCAACTAATTTTGTTGAATCATCTCCTAGAATATTCATACATGATGTATTATTTTAGGTGTATTGTGATACTTATGTGAAGTATGGAACTTATTTTTCATGTGAAGAAAATTTTATGCCTATGTGCATCTTAATGAAATTTATGCTGAGTTAGAAAGTTAGGATGAGATGGGACCATGAAGAAATGAATGGAAGACTTAATTTAAAAATAAACTTGTGTAGGTGGGCCCTATAATTCTAGCGTACTCCTCTTTTTTTTTTCCTTTCTTTCTCTCTTGTCCTTCCATAGATGTGTGTGTGTTTTACTCTCTTGTTCTCTCTTTCTCTTCTACACCATTTCCCCTATGGTGTGGCTGTGTGGGTTTAATCAGTAAGAGGCTCATCTTTGTGCTCCCATTAGAGAGAAGACCAAGGTATACACTAGGGACATTTTTGTTTTTTCCTCTTTTCCTTGCACTTGAACCCTAGATTAGAAATGCTAACTTTTCTGAGTCGGGTACTGCCTTGTGTTCCTAAATGTTTTCCATGATGCCTTTTAATGATTTAGAACCATAAATGTGCATTTTGGGTGGTTGGATTGCATTGATGGGTGAAAGACTGAAGGTTGCTGTCATAAATTTGCATAAATACTATCATGAGGAAAGAAAATAGGAAGAGCTTGTGATGATACCTCATTCCTAGCTCCAATAAAGATTCGAACTTCAGTTAGTGCCACCCAATTACCCAAATTTGCTACTTTCAATGGACATGGGAGCATTAAGGCATAAGGATGGGGTGTGAGCTGAAGACTTGAAGAGAATTCACATCTATTATGAATATCCGACGTGGGCGCTCGAGACGCCATCACGTTAGTGGCCCTATATCACCACAGAGAGATTTGAGGGGAAGGCGCCCTTGCCTGTAATGTGAAGAAGGGTCAGGGCTAGTCATGGCACCCAGACGCCAGCCCTGGTGCCCAAGGCGCCACGGTCTATGACCTCCAATTCTAAAATTTTAAATTTGATGTTTATTCCTAGGTGCTTTGCTCTGGTTTCTTGTACGATAGTTTACAACCTCCTAACCACTATAAATTTCGAATATCAGGTGAGGGATTACTCCTTCAAACTCTATGGGATTTTGTTATGAATAATTTAATATTCTGTCATCTTATTAATCATTATTACTAGAGTAAATTGAGTTTAGACTGTGGAAATTACTAATCGATGAAGGATTTACACAATATAATTGCATTGATGTTATATATATATATATATCCATTGGCATGTGTTTGGAAAGAGGAAAGGAAATACAAGTTGTGAGATATTGGAGTGTCAGGATGTAATAAATATTAAATTAACTTATCTAATGATAAGCAGAAGTAATGTGAAGGAAGTAGTCGTACCTCTTTGTGTAGGAGTGAAAAAGGCAAGAAAAAAGGTCCTGGAACGGTGGACCCACTTTATTATGAGTGGATAAATTGTTTTCCCTCGAGGATGCCATCTAAGTAGAGGTTAGACGATGACAAACAAACCATTCCAATGGGGGGGTGCTTTGAGGTGGTGGCTTCCCAGCTGATGAATGTGATTAAGCCTCAGTGTCTTTTATATGTGATTAAGCCTCAATGGCTCTTATATGTGATTTAGCCTTGGCAGCTCTTATATGTGATTTAGCCTTGGTGGCTCTTATATGTGAGATTTGGTCTCGGAGGTTTTCCATTTTTTATCGTTAATCTCTTTAACCTGTACTATGGGTAAATTTTCATTAGATATGTATGATAATTTTATACTTGTGTGTGTCAAGCATAATTCTAGTTTTATCTATATGTTCCCTTTAGATGTGATTAAGTCCGGTAAGAATTTTACCGAGATTGAAATGATGTATGTCTTTGAGTAAAACTTTTCTTGTGAGAGACACAAGGTAAGCTTTGTTTAATTGTTCCCGCATTGAATATGTGTACTCACCCTCCTTACTTATGTCTCTTGCAGATTCTGTTATAGCTGGTGAGTCTCTGCAGGAAGGTTAGCATAGCCTCTCTTTCTTCATCACCACACTCTAGCTACTCATGGGTGATTTCCCCTTTGATTATTTTGGGATAATGGTCCGCTTTGTAGTTGTTAGGACTCCTAGGTCTTGCGTGAGCATTCTATTGTAGAGAACATTTTTTTCTATTTAATGCTCATTGTTGGGCTATGTTTTATTAGTTTCCTTTCCTTGTTTTGTGAAATGGGGAGGAAAGTTTCGAAACATGAGCCTCCTTGTGATATTACTATTGAGATGGATGTTATTGATTCAGTAATGCTTGTGCAATTTATATGCAATAGCTGGTTAACGTGGGATTTTATATATGACAAATTCAGGCTTATGTTGTGGAACATTTCTCACACCACGTCGGTCACTTGACCTAAGTCGGGTCGTGACAGTAAGTATTTAAGGTTTACGTGGCGTTAGAGTAATTTCATTACATGAATTATTTCTATTGTCATTTTAATCTCAATTAAAAATTTCTTGTTTCCTTGTTTAGAATTAAAAACCCTTTAATACTAGTTTCCTAATCTAATTGGGTAAAATAAATAAATGTCAATTCAATTCCAAATTGATTTATTTCTTTATTTAAATTAGGAAAGTAATAAAGATTCTACTTAATTTGAAAAAGTTTATTTCCTAATTTAAGATAAGAAAATAATCAAGATTTAAAATAAATAAATAAATAATTAATTTCCTAAATCATATTAAGAAATCAATCAAGATACAATCTAATAAATTAATTAAATTATTTCTTAAATAATATTAGGAAACTAATCTTGATCCAATCTAATCAATTTATTTGACTATCAAATTAATTGATCTTATATTGATTAAGATTCATTATTCCATTGATTTCTCTTAAATAAATCAATCAACCAATTAAATTAATTTATTTCCTAATCAAATTAGGAAAATAATCATATCTAGAATCAATTTATCTAATTATTTTGCTTCCTAAATTATATTAGGAAACTAATCAGGATCTAAATCAATCGAATTAATTTAACTTAATTCAATCTTGAATTCAAAATATTTTTTATTTTTATTTTCACACCAAAACAAACATTTACTAAGAGAAAAAAGGGGTTTATGGATCAAAACAAATTTTATTTTAAAAACCCTTTTGATGAAAACAAAATATTTTTCTTTTAAAAATGTTCATGTTTGGCATCAAAATACTTCTTCAACAAAGCTAAATTCAAAACATATTTCTCAACAAAATTCATAAGAACATCTCATGCTCTTTCATACAAAATTTTAAAGAAAAAAAAACAAGCATTATGCCATGTTCATGTTTTAAAAACACAAAACCTAGACATGCCAATTTCTATTATACTCATACATTCTTTGTTTAAAAGTAATGGTAACTATAGGTGAGCTCTAATACCACTGCAGTTTTTATATTTCAGAATTTAATACTTTTTCTCTAAAACTCATTCACCAAAGGATCAACCTATATTACCATTACATTAACTAAGTAATTAAGACGGAGAGAAATACCTCTTGTAGCACAATAACTTTTTCAAGTCAAAACAAGTATCTAAAATAGAATACCTCTAATGGTAATCTATGCAAAATACGCCAAGGAAAAACCTCTTTAGGTAATGGGGTTCCTTATCATTCTTGTGCTAGCAAGCACAAAGAAGTTATAGAGAAAACCCTTTTGTAGGAAGGAGAAGAAAACAAGAGTGTTTCCTAAAGATTCTCAATTGAGAGTGTGTGTATTGCGTATGGCTTTCACTATCACTCTTAAAGTGATAGGTGCCACCTCAAATCCTAAAGCCCTAATTCCCTTAGTGGGCATCATTCTCTTATTGGACTTCTTAATGTGGCACCTTAAGAAGTCCAATCTCTTTGAGAGAGGGGGCAGCAAAGAGGTTCTCATTTGGGCTTTCTCTTGTTTGAATAGGAATAGGAACACATTTCTATTCCTTTTATTATCTTGTCTCCTTTTAATTAATTCTCCAATTTAGGATTAAATCCTCAAGCCCGTTTCACATTCCTAGTGAATTTCTATGTATGTGACCCATTAGGTTTCCAGCTATGTTGGCCATTCACAATCAACACTTGATTGTAAATAGATCACGAGCAGTATCTAGCAACACGTTGTGACCCCCAATTGACCGAAAAGTCAGTTTTTTGACTTTAAACCTTCCTACAGTTAAAGCGTGTCTATGCAATGTGTCCTTTCATTGTCTTATACCTACTTGGTTTAGAGTATGGCCTATGTGTCAACTCCCACTATACTTGATTTCGTCAAGTCCAATCCAAGTAGTCAGTTCCTTGTCCTGTGTAGATCAATCACTTTAAACTGTTACTGAAGACCATCTTTATGACAAGTCTATTTTAGCCGAAGACTTGTTAGCGAGTATCTCAACAAATGGCCATGTGTATACTTCCTTCTATCAACAGTGGTGAATCATCTGTTGACTACTCAAATATCTTCGAACACTTCACACTGTGCCCAATCACCACCCTAAGAGTGACCCATGGTGGGTAACAAGGAATGAAGTTAAAACACAGGATCCATATCCAAGATAACTTGAGTTCCTCAAGTTCAAGGATACTTGCACTGTTAGCTACTATGAGACTTATCACTAACATTTGAATAGATATCTATATGATGTCTCATGCAGGTCATTAAATATACTTATTACCTTTAACTAGCATTCATATGTCTACTCAAAATATCTCATACTTACAACTTATGAGGATAGCTGTTTGATCAAATCAAAAAGCATAACATGTGTTAGTCTATCTGGATCACTGATGTCTAGTCTTAAGTGATCCTATGACTAAGGATAGTTTAGAAAAATACATAATTTCACTTGATATGAATCTTACACTATGATCGTCATCATAATTTCCTTCATGCTATGTTTTGTGTCATAGATTTTATTACTTATATTACGATCTAATCTTGAGTTTATGAATATAAACATAAATAATGAAGAAAACCTCTTTGAATTAATAACTAAGTTTGTACATCTGATGCTAAAGATGATTTCCTTTAAAATACTTTTCTATCAGTAGTGTGCCCCCGAGTCGCCATCCCCTTTTTGAATCCTTGGGTTGGTCCTTATTTTGAGCTTAGCTAACCATTTAGCTTCATAGGTGTCGCTCTATGACTATATAGGTAGCCTAGGACTTTTTGTACGTAATTGTAACGTGATCTTGGGCTATGGCGATTCTTGTGATGAACATACAATGGGGTGCCATCTATTTTTTTAATATATAAATAAGATTATTTAATAGATGGAATGGACTAGAAATTTTTGTCACATGTGTTGTGGATTGAATCTACGCATTCTTTCATATTTACAGAAATTTTGTGTTAATTGTGGTTATCAGGCTATGTTGTTAGGCTTACAATGTGAGTGTGGTCTCATCATCGTGCCACTCATATGTTATGTTTTGGGGATGTGACACTCGCAAGCCATGGACTTAATTGATAGTGCTAATCCCATCAAAGAAAGGAGGTCCATCAACGCTTTGTCCTTGTGCTCCAGGTTGCTAACTCATCTTTTGGATCTTTTCTTTGGGATGTTTATCTTACACAAACTGGAAACCACACTCTAATAGCATATGTTAGTTTCGTAATGTACATAAGAATGAGGTTTAATTAGGTACAAGAAACTCTTAGATTTTTTTTATATTTGTGCTTTCTTTTTGAAGTGAAAGCTTAAAGAAAATAGTTCCCTTAAAAATAGTTGAGTAAGTTCGAAACCAGTATCCAAATTACCATGATTTTCTTTTCAAAAAGGGTTTTTCTTGTGAACTTAAACTTGTTTCTTCAAAAATGTAAGATGATTGGTAAAGAGACACAATAATATATAG
Organism: Biancaea sappan; assembly: GCA_037074585.1. NCBI lineage: Eukaryota > Viridiplantae > Streptophyta > Magnoliopsida > Fabales > Fabaceae > Biancaea > Biancaea sappan. Next base: position 25,454,100 of record CM073499.1, on the reverse strand, counting down.
TGGTTCAGAATATTCCAAGGAAAATTCCTACATCTACTCCTTAAACATGCAATGAGAGAATTTTATAATGGGAAACAATAATCAATACAAACAACAACCTCAAACACTAAGGATCAACAACCTACTTTTACGCTAGTACCTTGCTGAGTTTGTACAAGATCTTAGCAAACTTATAACATGTTAGATCACCCCTGATCTTTTACAACCTCTTTAACTCAAGAGGATCAACAACATGCTTTTACATCAACAATAGAGATTAAAATTGAATCCCTAAAAAAAAAAACCAAACAGTCCACACTCAGGATAATACAACAATAATAATATGCTGAAGTCTATTCACTCAGAATAAAAGAAGAAATAAACGCACTTAGAAGATTACAACAATTAACAACAATCTCTCAAAGATGTATATAAAGAAGGAACTTAAGCGCACAACTCAGCTCTCAATAATTCACTATATTTTCCTTTACAATCCCCTTGTCAGCAACTTGGAGAGGAAGAGTATGCATACTTGTTCAAGTAAACTAGCAGTTGAGAGACTCCTCTATGTTTAATTTTTGAAGGTCAACTCTAGTGACACGTTATTTGGTGATCTTCTTGATTTAATTGCTTTATATGATATCTGTTCTCTGTGTATTGAGTTGGATAGGCTGCTGACTTAAGGAAGGGAGATTCTATCTCCTTTGACTTTGTAGGCTGCTGCCTCAATAATTCACGTGATATTTTTGCTTTTTTGTGCTATCCTTAATCTTGCTACTTTCTTTCTAGGATTCACGTGATTTTGCTTCTTTTTTTGACTATGTAGACTGTTACATTCCAGCCTTTGCCTTGACTGTTGGTCTTTCCAAAAATGGATGCCGTTGGACTCTCCTTTTCTATACTTTCCTTTTAGCTTTCCTTAATCTCGCTATTTCCTTTGTAGAGAGAGATACGGTGCCACATACTTGATTCATGTGATTTTTCCATCTTAATGCAATCAAATCAAATTAAAAATAATTCCTTTAATAAAAAAAATTATTCATAAATCTTGCACTAACAGATATACTAAGAGTCATGTTGCATAAATATTTAACTTCTATCAAAGAAATTAAATTGGATAAAAAGTTTCTATTGGAAGTAACAATCTAAATATAAGAAAAATAATTATAAACAAAAATAAACTATAGCAAAAGAAAATGAGTGGTAATAGGTTGAAGCATGAGAATTTGGTTCTCTTCAAAGCCATTCACACCTCTACAAAATGAATTTTACTACATTACTTGGTGCAAAGGTAGAGTGACAAAATATTTTTAAGATACATTAATCCAATTACTCATTTACTTAAATTTACAATTTTTACACAGATCAGATGAACCAAACAAGATTCTTGTTGATCCATATTTTTGTGTACCCATAATGTATTGCACATATTCATAAATTCTTCTAGTATATATTTTTTCATCATCATATAAAACCAAAATAAACACATATACATAGATTCTGGTTGGTCCATATCCCTCCCATTGCCAAAATGATCCATTTTAAAATATTTTGTCAGTGTACCTTTGCACCAAGTAATGTAACAAAATTCATTTTGTAAGAGGTGTGAATGGCTTTGAAGAGAACCAAATTTTCATGCTTTAACCTATTACCACTCATTTTCTTTTGCTATAGTTTATTTTTGTTTATAATTATTTTTCTTATATTTAGATTGCTACTTCCAATATATTTAGATTGGTTGGTTCATAAACATATATACAACTATTGAATGACTGAGAGAGGCTAAGGAGCCTCTTTAGTCCACAGCTAAGGAGGCTCCCCAAATCTGAATGAATCAAACTGTAGCTGTATATGAGTATATGATATAATATGAATAATGCCAATGTCCAAAACCATTAAAATAATTTCATGCCACTTTTATATATACAATCCAAAGAGCCAGGAGGTGCACGGTAAATATATGGTTTTTTTAAAAAGCAATTTTTGTTTTATATTTATTTAGTAATAGAAAATTTTCTATTATATTTATCAAAATATCAACCAATTGAATATAAAATAGGAAAAATACAAAAAAAATTACTTTAATCAATCTTGAAAATAAGATTTATATAATGTACTCTTTAATTCATGAAGTATATATATTGTGGTGGTAAACTAAAATTCAGCATGATAATATATTTGACAAAGCAATGATGATGGTAGAGAAAGAAAGTTGTTGATGATATTGTTTGTACGGGTTGACTAGTAAGATGATTACTCTCACTATACATATTTGAGACTCGGACAGGAAATTGAGCCCTCCTTTGTTGCATCGCTTAAAATTCAAACATTAGAATGATGAGCTGCAAAATCACATTATGAAACCAACTTTATATTTTTCTGGTTTTAAGTGAATTTAATGTACTCTGGTCAATATTTAAAAAATAACATTAAATTTTTATAAATATTTATTATCAAATTACTAATGGAAATATAGCATGTTAAAAATGACAAAAAAAACCCAATATTATAGTATTGAATTATGAACCACAATAAACTTCCTAAAATAATATTTAAATTTTGTCATTATAAAGAATTTACAAAATTAAACTCGGAATGAGCTTAGGTTGAGAACACCATGTTGGCCATATGGAGCTGTCTAAGAAAACATTAACAAGACAAATAGGCGTGGAGATAAAGAGTTGGACTATTAGGTTTAGCAACTTATTTCTTTGTTTTCATGTCCATTCTATAAATGGAACACCAACTAGTGGATTTGAAGAGCTTCATATCCCACACCAAAAATAAAAATATTAATTAGTTCTTAAGAAATTCATTTTACATTACAAATTACAAGAATAATTCCCTTGCATATGCCAAAAGTTAAATCTTGAAAAGATTTGCAAACACCTTGGATCTGATTCCTCCAAAACTTGCGTCAATATACAATCATTGGACACAGCACATTCAGCTCATTATTTTATGAAGCCACTAAATAATCAAATTGTAAATTATTTTTCAGCGATATTGCTAAGCAATTTACGCAACGCTATTTAAGAGAGAGAGAGAGAGAGAGAGAGAGAGAGAGAGAATTGCATTTATAATCATTTCAAAAACTCTTTTTTTTTTTAGTTTTTATTTATCATTGATTTTTGATATATACATTTCGGGATCTGAATATAGCCGCACCACAGGATCATCATAAGACATAATATCCCATAAATTAAAAAGAAAGAAAAAAAAATTCAAACCGAAGTGAAATCTCCGTAAAAATCAGGAACTCCAGAAGCAGCCCAGAGCCGTTGATTGAAATCATCCTGCATATCATCAGGCACGAAGGGGTTCCTACAAAGCGGACACGTTTTCTGATCGTGATCCATCCAACGGTCGAGACACGCCCGGTGGAAAATGTGCTTGCAGTTCGTCAAGCACCTGATTTCGTCCTCCCCCTGGAACTCGTACAGGCAAACGGCACAGCTCTCCTGCGCGTCGCCGGCACCGGAGCGCAGGAGCTCGCCGAATTTGATGACCGGAAGGAATTCACGGATCAGCAGCGCCGACACCGGCGGGTTGTCCGGTAATCGGGGGTGAGATTCGGACCAGACAACTTCGGTCTCGAGGAAATCGGAGAGTCCGAGGAAGTGGAAGAGCAGGAAAATGAGGTTTCGGATGAATCCGAGGACGGAAAGCGTATGGAGGAAGAAGTTCGGGAAGACGACCTCGGAGTATCCGACCGGGAAGCCCATGGAGATTCACAGAGGAACGACGAAGAAGAAGATTGAGAGAGAGAGAGAGAGTTTGAGAGAACAAATTGAGAATGTATTTATAGAGAGAGAAAGAGGAGAACTGAGAAGTGAGAATTGAGAATTGAGAATTGAGAAAGCGAAGAGAAGGTTCTGTTGGTCTGATTACGCGTGTGAGAAATGTTATATAGAGTGGTGCAGGGTGGAAAGAAAGTTTATAAAGTTACAGGCTGTGAGATTTCAGTACGGGACAGCCTAATAAATAAATAAATATTAAATACCCAGAAAATCTAATTACTGATTCGGAACGAACTATTGAGGAATCTAATAATTAATTTTCCTTAAATCTAATCCAAGATATAGTTATATTATCTATTATTGTAAACTGTTAAGAAAATTACTCAACATGGATGGTTTCAACAGGGTTTAGATAAGAAATGGTACAAAATGTATAAGCGTTTATACGCTGGAATTTTCTGTAATATTACACTTTTTAAATATTTGTTATTTTAAAAATTAAGGTTAAAATATAATTTTAGTTCTTATAGTTTTACCAAAATTGTAAATCAGTCTTTATACTTTATTTCTATGTAAAATGGTCTATATAATTTCTTCATCTAAATAAATTAATTCCTGCTATCAATATGATTAACTTTGCAGTTAAAATGATCCTACATGATAGTTAATGTATACATTTATTAATATGTCAACATACTTTGTCATTAAATTTTGTACAATTCAATCGCCATATGAACAAAATTCAATATAGAAGCAAGGTTAGGGAAATTGAGAATGAAGGGCAAAATGAAAATTTTGTACACATTAACTATCATATAAAATCATTTTAACAGCAAAGTTAACTATGAAAGGGATTAACTTATATGAATGGAAAAATTATAAGGACTACTTTATATGAAAATAAAATATAAAGATCAGTTTACAATTTTGATAAAATTATAGGGGCAAAAATTATAATTTAACCAAAATTTTAATACAATGTGATAAATAAATCGTTTTAACAATTTGGCATTAAATGACCAGAAATATTTATAAATTACAGCTAATTTTTGTGCTGTTCATTACTATTATTTATATTATTAGACATGGCTTTGAAATCTTTTAGTTATTGGTCATAAAAGTCATGCTAATAAGTTGTCCCAATAAAATATAAAGTACAATATAAGAAAAAAAAATGCATGTGGTATAATGGAAAGATAAATAACTTCCTACCATTTTTAATTATTTTAAAAATATAAAATTAATATACTTTATGTTATATTTAAGAAATTATTTTAATATGAAGTAAAATCAGAATTGGCATGCATTAATTAAAACAAAATGACTGAAATGTAGTTTCTTATATATTTGTTTTAGGTTCTCTAATCATAATATGATAGATAGATGATTTCTAATCAAAATACAATAAATGTATGTGTTCTAAAAAATAACTTTATATTTTTTAAAATTTATTATTGTATAATTAATTTTTCAATTTTTTTTTTACATGTTCTACTTTTAATTGCAAAGCTAATATATATATATATATATATATATATATATATATATATATATATATATATATATATATATATATTCTTAATAAAACACCTGCGAGGCTTAGTTATTCATTTAAGTTGATAGTTTGATACATTTATTGTTATTAATTACATTAAATGATCATGATGTAAATAATGAATATTTTTATAAAATGTTTGATTATTTTATACTTTTAAATATTTTATATCTAGATTTCTAAGAGATTAAAATTTTCTCAAACCAAACTACCTCATGAAGTTATTTTGTTCCAAAAAATATCCTAATAATAATTTCAGTAGTTTTGAATAAAATAATTAACCTATAAAATTATACAAAATCATGCTTAGAAGAGAAAAATATGTAGGGAATTCAAAACCACAATTTAGGATTTTGATTTAGAACTAATTAATAAAATGAGTATTTAATCAACTTAATATATGATATTAGTTAACCCTATTAATATAAAAAAATAAAATAAAAATTAAACCTCTCAAATATACGTGTGTGTGCGTGCGCGTGTGTGTGTTACAATCTGTCAAGTTTATATAGAAATAGAAAGAACACAAATTTGGTAGAATAAAAAAAAAGTGAAACAATCACATCTAAATAAAGAAATGTGGAGCAGATTATAGTTGGAAAGTGCAGGTAAGGTTGGTTTCAATTTTAAATGGAACTGTGTATGCTTCACTCTTTATTAGAATAGGAGTAAATTAAAATCTTTTTTTCCTAACATTTTAAAATTACATATCTTTTTTCTCGATAGGAGATTGGCTGCTTGTTTCTCTATGGCTATTATACCTTAAATCCACGGTCCATATTTCAATATTTTTTTTAAAAAAATATTAAAATTTAATTTATTAAATTTCATATCTAACAACTCATAAAAAATAAATATATTATTTATCTTTAAACACAGTTAATCTCCTCCTTAAGTATGAAAGAGATACCATATTTTTTGGACTCTTTGATCAGGTCTCACATCGTCCAGAAAGTACAATAACTCTGCCACGTGGATCCTCCTCTCTCCCTGCTTTCAAAATTACATATCTCTTTTCTCTACTTTCAAGTATACGCTTCCCTTCTAAAAGCTACCCTTTATTCTAATTTTATATTTTTTATTAAAAAATGTCAGTTACAGTCTACTTTTTTTTTTTCTATATTTACTAACCTAATACCACATTTTTTAAATAAAATACTATTCATTAACTTAAGTACATAATTAGAGCTTTTATTAACAAGAAAATATAATAATTGTGACATTTTTATTTGGGATTAACAGCAAAATTTAATATCTAATATGCAAAAGAAATTGACGCTTTTATTTTTGTGGGGGGGGGGGGGGGAGTGGTTAAGAACCATTATTCGTGGAGTTTTGATAATTTGGTTTGAATTGTATCAAACCACATAAGCATAAAGCCTTTTTAGTACTGACTTTTTTCATTATCAAGAGTAAGTGTTGAAATACTTGTATCAACAAGCATTTGTTGTTGTTTTTAGGTTAATAAAAATATTTTAGTTAAAAGATATGTAGTATCACATCACCCAGTATTTTAAAAACATACTGTAGCGAATGTCTCTTGATAAAAAAATATAAAATTAAACTAAATTGTAGTATATTTAGATTTTATAATTATGCGAGAGTAGAATATACATCTTGACAGTAAATGAGAGGCATATAATTGTGAAAAGTTACTGGAAAAGTTTGCTCCGTATATAATTAAATATATAGCCACCCTTTACCAAAAAATAAAAAGAAAACTGTTGTTTATTACAATTTCTGCACAATTGTCACGTGCTTTGATAGGGAAAGAGTGAGGAACTGTGGTGGCTGCCTCATTATCTTAATCATCATTATCAATTTATTTGATAATCTAGATTAACTGAGTCGTAGATTCATAATTGGATTTATCCAAAGGGCACCATATCGATGATTATCATGAACATATATAAACAATTGCTTAAAATGTGTAATTTTGATCTTTAATAATTCATGTTTGGTAAGTGACATCATATGCAAATAAAGTATTTGATTGAATGAGTTACATCATAGTAACCAAAAGAAATCTCAATTTCTAATGTTATACTCAGCTAAAAAAATTCTTAATACTATAAACGTGATATAATTATTAAGGGAATACACTTTAAAATCATTTTTAGAGAGATATAAATTAAAAAAGAATTCAAGAACATTTTAGTTGATAGCAATAGTAAAATGAGATTAGGTAAAATCGTGCTAAAACCTTTTAAATCTTCTTTTTTTTGTTTGAAAGAAAACCTTTAAATCTTAAGTAACCTAGAAGTCCTGACTTTTTTTATTTTAAAAGTCAAATTCTTGAAATTTTTGTTTTAAAGAAATAGGTGGTTTGTTTATTTTATTCTTAATAACATTAGCTTTGACAGATTTCATATATGTCAGGCCCTATAGTTTTTAAACATATAAAAAGTTTAAAACAAAAATGACTATCAGTTAAAAGAATAATTAAATATAAACAAAAAAAAATATAGTTTTTAATATTGAAAACTTAAATATATACTTTGAATTTGAAGCGATCTAAAATTTAATAAGTGTTTTTTTAATTTTTAATATGTTAAATATAATTATTTCAAAAGTATAACACGATATTATTAAATAATTGCTGAAATAAATCAATTCAATCAACTATGTACGATCACCTATTTATATTTATTAATGTTCAGAGAATCAGATCAAATCAATTGGTTTAATTAAAAAATTGATGGACCGATCAGGAAATCTATTCAGTTTAAACTAGTGATCTGGTGAGTGTTTAAACTGACGAAAAAATCAGTTGAACCGATAAAGTTAACTGGTTTAACCGGTTCAATTTTTTTTTTTTTGAATTTTTACTTAATATTATCATATATTTTTAAGAAGTCTCTAAAAAATTAAGCAATGAGGAAAAGATTTAGGATTTGTATATATATATATATATGTAACATGATTATGTATTTTAATATTTTAATATTTGCAACATATTACTATCAAAAAAAATTGTAACATATATATTAATTTCAAAATTTAATATATTTTAAGTATTACTGATTTGATCATAATTTGACCATTGTCTCTTACATCAGTATTTCGATTGGTTTAATAACTAGTTTGATTTTTTGAATCTTGATATTTAATGTATCATTTTTTATTTTTCTCATTTCTTAGGTGAATTTCTCACGTTTCTAAAAATTTTCTTATAATAACAAAACAACTTTGTCATGTATGGGAAGATTGTGGACGGCGAAGTACTCTGGCATGTCATGATAAATAAAGAAATTATATTTAAATATTATTAAAATATTTTAAGAGAATAGTTAATGATAAAGTGCTGTTGAAGATTTGACTAGACTAGGTAAACTTTCATTCTGAATTGCCTTTGAAATCTCATGATATGATATCCACCTACCCGTTATATTTTAATTCAATGAATATATATGTTTTTTTCATAAATTATTTGCCAACCAGTTTGTTGTCTTGTTGTGTCTTTTGTTTCTTAAAAAATCATCATTCTACAAAGTGAAGTTTATTTTTCAATTTTTTACTGATAAAATTTTAATTTCTTGAGGAATAATTATTTTATTATAACATGTTTTAATCATTTATTATATTAAATTATAAATTAAAAATAATATATATCTATATATATAACAATAAAAAACTATTTTTTTAAGATTAGAGTTTTTATAAAATGAAAGAAGTAAATTTTATCTGACCCCATGTTAGAAAAATCGGCGTGAAATGAAAAGGCTTGCATGTACAAGCTTTTTGGACTAATTTTGAAAAGCAATACCAAACAATACACTGAACGAAATTATTAAGTTAATAACTTGATTTTTATATTATTAAATTTATTCAATTACAAATTGATGAATATAAAAGTTGTTTCACGAAAACAATACATTTACATATTTTTTTCTCAAGTTACAAAAATTACTGAGCAACCAATACTATTTTTAAAGATTAATTCGTGCATTTAATAATTTTGTATAATAATAACTAACTTAAAATTTAAATTATCAATTTCATTAAAATAATAATATATAGAAAAAAAGTAATCATAAATTATGAGCTACCTAGTTATTTTAATAATCTAATGGGACATACTCTTTTTATTTTTTTGGCCAAAATGGTACATACTCTTAGTGCTATATTATTATATATTAGCCAATAATTATGTTTGTCTGTTTTCTATTCTATGATGGCTTACAAAATTTGTTTTAAAATGAAAAGTAGCCATTTTTCTGAAATCAAGGATTAAAGTGGTAATGGTGATGCTCCATATACATAATATAATGGCCTCTCCATTACAAGCCACTAAATATGCTTTAGTCATTTCAAGTGGGTAAAATAAGAAGAAGAATCAGCCTACAAACAAATCCCAACATGTTCTATTCATAAAGATTTTTAGCCCCCCAATTATACAACAAGATATTATACGGAACAACTTTCTCGGTGATTTAATTACCACTATCTTCAAATCACTAATTAAATTAAACAGCTTTCTTAATTACTTTAATAAGTGAAATATTTGGTAAATTAAAAAAGTTGGAGAAAAAACATAGGAAGAGAAAATTTGGTCCCCATGGATTAATTGGAGATTCTAACAATACATTTTTTGAAATCTCAAGCAATAAGGTAGCTTTGCATGGTTAAATTAAAATTTTACAAGAGTAAATTATTAATTTGATTTCCAGAATATTATAATTGTTTAAATTTAGTATTAATATAGTCAATAGTCACAAGAAAGAAAACAATTTTAGCACGGAAAAAATCTACCACTAAAACGAAAAATCCGTCAAACAAACAACAGTGAATTTTAGTGATGGATTTGTGATAGAAATTTTTATTACAAATCCATGACAAACTAGTGACAAAAATGACACTTTAGTGATGGATAATTCTATTGGCGAGGTCGGTCAGCAAGTTATTTATTTTTACATTGGTGTCAATAGCATGTGTTGAAGCTGTATCTTCCATGTTATAGCCCAAGCTCCTTGCTATCTGATCAAGTTGAAATCTTCAATTTTTATTAGCAAATTATAATATATATACATATATATAGTCTAATATTGCTCTAAAAATTTTAGTAATTTAGTTATGAATTTAGTGACAAAATTGTTTTGTCACAAATTAGTGACAAATTTTAGTGTAGGAATAAATTCGTCAATAAATTGGTGATGAAATTTAGTGACGGGACAATTTCATCATTAAATCATGCAAATTAGTGACTAAAAAATTTCACCACTAAATTTCACATTTTGTGACAAAATAAAATCCATCACTATTTAGTGATAGTTTTTAGTGACAAATTTCAATCTATCACTAAAATTCATCATAAATGTCACGACCCGTTTTTTGGGCACATGACCGGCACAATGATGAATATCCCATCACTGTAAGCCTTTCGACATATTCTTACCCATGAGTTAATTATTAGTCATTATCTCTATATTCTCAAAATACCATTCCTTAATAAATACGAAGAAAATATATCAAATTTTTCTTAATTAAAAATAATCGATTCTCAATACAAAATACATTATCATACTGAAATACAAGCCAAATTCCAAACCCCTGACCTAGATGTCCTAGACGATTACAGAGCAACATACTGTATAACAAAAGAAGGGCCTACCCGACAGCAGGAAGGTCCAACGTGATCTACTCCTCTAGCGGATGTACTTCGGCGGCAACCTGATCTGAACAAAAAGTTTGTACAAACAGTGTGAGCTTTTAAACTCAGTGAGCAAATCGGCCTCGCGTTAATAAAATTCAAATACATCACCAGTCATGCAAGCATATCCGAAGGCTCAAGCTCAACCAATAGACATAGTTAGAAATTACATACAAGAAAAATTCATCCAATTCAACAAACGATGCTAGTACTCGTCAATGGCAATATATCCCGGAGAGCGCACACAGGCCGGCTCACCAATTTTGTATTTTTCCGCCATGACGCACAACCTCATCCTCTTAGCTAGGGCGCCTCACGGATTTATCACCAATCCGGGCTATATCCCTACTGAGGGAATCGTTGTCTCCACACTCATTGGTCAAGACACCCTTTAACCCGAGTTTTCCGCCTTGCCGTGAGAGGGGTACTGTACCGCTCAATCACAATTAATAGTACAACAGTTCATATCATAATCAGAAGCACAATATAATACTCATCCATATAACAGGTATAGTATATAACTATATGATTCAAATTTCATATCATCATGAGATACTTGCTTTGTCTTATCCATACTTCTGGATTAATTATCTCATTATATTCGTCATTCTGAATCCAATTTCTCCCTATGAATCTTGGGAGTGTCCTACGACATACTTTTTATCACCAGTAATGCTAAAACTCTATTAAAACAAGGTCGTTTCACTCACCTGGATTCCGTACGAGTATCACTTCTCTAAATCGTTACGGACAAGAGTACGCAGGTGAATTTCAGTGTTCTGCTACAGAGATTTTCATGAAAGATTACAGAAAATACGTTAAGATCGTTTTCGTACAGATACTGTTCATACGTATGGGTACTATTCATACGGTCACTATTCATACGTATGGTACTATTCATACGGTCACTATTCATACGTACGGGTACTATTCATACCGGAAATACAGAATACAATCTGTAAAAGAGTACACCAGGTAAGTTCCCAGGAAAGAGTGGAGGGTCACACTGGACACACTTAAAAACCAGGTCTTTCCTTAGCCAGAACTTTCCTAGACATGTATTCTCCACAGATTATATTCTATTTCGGTAATCAGAGAATCAAAATAACAGCTAACGACAATTTTTCTGATGTGGAAGATCGGCCAAAGCCGCAACCACAGAGCATACTTAAGAAAATAACTTCTAGAATTTGAAAGACATAGAAAGGGTATAGTATCATTACCTAAGCTGAAAAGGAAAGGCCCAAAATCTCAGAGGTCTAGCGTCGGACCAAGAAATCTTAAGGAGAGAAGAAGAGAAGTTGAAGGTGTGATTTTGAAAGTGAAATGGAAGGGTCTATTTATAGGAAAATTTAAGGATACTATTCCATCTACCCCGTCTCACCTACCAATTTCACTTACTAGTCTCATCTACTAGTTAGTCTCATCTACCAATTTCACTTACTAGTCTCATCTACTAGTTTCACATACTAGTCTCATCTACCAATTTCACTTACTAGTCTCATCTACTAGTTTCACATACTAGTCTCATCTACTAGTCTCACTTACTAGTCTCATCTACTAGTATAATCAATTTGCTAATTTAGTTTCCTTTTAATTTAGTCCCTCAGGGAATTCTCTCATATAAAATGTCATTTTCTCCTACAAATTTCTTTCTAATTTTCTCTTATGATCAAACCACATCTAGTACTTGACATTTTGATTGTACAGATGAACAGTACCATATACGTAAATAGTATTATATATTGAAATAGTAATAGTGATTTGTAAACACGCATTTATATTTTATTTTATTTTTTATGGGTATTACATTATCACCCCCTTTAAGAAATTCGGTCCTCCGAATTTAAATTACCTCAAGTCGTGAAAAGATGCGGATATCTAGAACGCATGTCGGCCTCGGCTTCCCATGTAGCTTCTTCGTGAGTTTGATTCCTCCACAACACCTTGACTGATGGTATCTCTTTAGATCGGAGTTTCTTTACTTGACTATCGAGGATAGCTACTGGTACCTCCTCGTATGACAAGTTTTCATCTACTAGGATAGAATCATTGTGAGAAGGGTGAAGTATGTGAGAAGGGTCAGGAAGGTACTTCCTCAACATGGATACGTGAAAAACAGGGTGAATCCCTTCCAATTCCATAGGTAGGGCAAGCCGATAAGCCACTTTTCCCACTCGTTCTAAAATCTCATAAGGCCCGATGTACCTAGGACTCAACTTTCCTTTCCTTCCAAATCTCAACACACCTTTCATTGGAGAGACTTTTAGGAATACCATATCGCCGATTGAGAACTCCAAATCACGTCGTCTGTGGTCAGCGTATGCCTTTTGTCTACTTTGAGCTGCTCGCATCCTATCCTGTATTGTTTTAACCTTGGTTAGGGCATCCTGGGCCAAGTCGGGTCCTAATGCTTTCACTTCACCTACTTCGAACCAACCGATTGGAGATCTGCAATGTCTCCCATACAAGGCCTCAAAGGGTGCCATCCCAATAGTAGCTTGGTAGCTGTTGTTGTATGCAAACTCTACAAGATACAAATGCTTCTCCCAGCTACCACTAAAATCTAGGATACAAGCTCGTAACATGTCCTCTAGCGTCTGAATTGTCCGCTCTGACTGTCCGTCTGTCTGTGGGTGAAAAGCGGTACTGAGGTCCACTCGAGTACCTAATGCTTCTTGAAAACTTCTCCAGAAACGAGAAGTAAATTGAGGACCTAATATATTTTGTTTTAAAAATCCACTTGCTGTCAATTAAATGTTGCTGGTCAGTAGCTGGAACAAGTGTTCAAGTTTGATTCCTGGTGAGTTCAGTAAACTCTTCTTGCATAGCCTTTTTCCATTTAGGATCTTAAAGTACTTGTTATACTGTCTTTGTTTCATCCTTGTTACTAGTCACAAATCCCACAAATGTTTGCTTTCTTTTGAAAATTCCAACTTTGCTCCTAGTTACCATTGGATGAACTGACACTCCTCTAGGAGGTGGTTCATTAACATTCTTTTGCTTTGTTCTAGATTCACTGGACATTACATCATCTCTTGTTCTTGCTTTTGATTGTTGATGAGAGTCAACATTGTGAGCCATTAATCTGGACTGTAAATCTGATCTTGGACTTTTAGCTACTGTTATGGGCATTCGAGGTTGAAAATCTTGATCTTGAATATGTATATCATGTTGTTGTTGTACAAAATTATGTTCTATTTGATAGAAATGACTAGCTCCCAAAAGGGGGTGAATTAGATTTATAAAAATTTCACAAAACTTTATTAAAAGTTAAAGTGATTTTCTGAAATAAGCCAAGTTAAAACAGTTAATTCAATTCAGAAAATCAAAGTGCTATCAAGATGAATATATGAAGAGTGCAAGAGATTAAAGATATGACAGTAAATAAAAGAGTAAGGGAAGAGAAGACTAACATAGAAGAATTTATACTGGTTCAGCTAATCCCAAGCCTACGTTCAATCTTCAAACAAAAACAAGCTTGTAAATGGTTGGTGCTTGCAAACCACAACAAGTTTGATCTGGGTACTTGTTGAAACCACTATAAGTTTGTAAATTGTTAGTACTTGTCAACCACATAAGTTCAATCCTGGTACTTGTAAAATCACAATAGAGAAATTATAAATCTGGGTTTCTCTCTACCCAAATGCAAGTTTAGAAATAATATGTTGATAACAATCAACAAGATACAAGCACTTTCTCAAAAGAGTAAATATTACAAATAAATCTCTCTGAGAAGTATATGATTGACAAGATAATTTGGCAAAGTAATGATAGGAAAAATTTGCCTCTTCTTCTCTATTTCAGACATAACTCAAGTCAAAATAGATTAGTTGGAGGTTCTTTACAAAAGATATTAGCTAACTTTTTGAATGACTATCCATTATTATTGATGTTAGCTTGCTAATGGTCGATTGCTCGCACCACGACAATCGACTGGTATCTTTTAATGAGGCAACGATCAACCAGTCAAGGTTATGTGGTGAATGGTAACACTCTTTTGTTGACCCTAAGGCTATATGCCATAAGTTTTGATGATGACAAATGTATTTGAATAGTAGCATTGATATATATAAAGATTAATTATCATATATATGCTACAAGTACTTAAGCATGATTATGTTATTAAATATGTATGTTGCATATATTGAATCATGCTATTAAACTAACCATTGGGTTTGCAAGTAAGATATATTTTATAGGTTGGTTCAAAACAAGAAGAGTGAGCATTGTATTGAAGAACAAGGAAAAGCAATATCATACTTCACTCAAGGAAAACAACATGCAAGGATGAAGCTCCAAGAAATGAAGAATTAGAAGATTTGAAGTCTTGGAAGCTTGGATGCATCAAGATAGCCTATGTGTTTACATTAGGTATATTTTATATAGGCTAGTATACTTGTGCAACTCAATGATTTAGATTTGCATACATTGGCTCAATTATTTTGAACAAAAAGATAGTGAGATATGAAATTTTACAAAAGTTAGTTTTTGACCTTTGGTCACTCTTTATATCATATCTCATAAACGAAAAATCCTTTTTTCAAGTATCTTAATCTAATTTCATAGTAGACTCAAAGATCTTTCCAAAGATATATTATTTATTGAAAACGGAGTCCAAATGAGAAATATATGACTATTTAAAATATAGTTTGAAAAACTGAAAGTTGATTATTCTGTTCTGACCTATAGTCAGTATTTTGATTATATATTTTAAAAGAAAAATAATTTTTGAGTAAAATTTGCTCATTTGAAACTAGACTCCAAGAGCTTTCCAACGGTATATTATTTGTTTAAAACGGAGTTCAAATGAGGGAGTTATGAATTTTTAAAGAAAGCTTAAAATCTGGACTGCACTATAAGTGCTGTAACGGCTATATAACGGCTAGTTTTGTAAAATCTTATATATATGACCTTAGATACACGATTTTGAGTAAGAACAAAGTCCTACAATGTGATATTAACTTCTTCTATCATCTTTGAGAGAAAGGAAAGCATTCTTGAGCCAAATCTTGCATATTCTCTATCATTAGAGTTATTAGAGCTTCATTTGTTTTCATCTACTCTTTAGAGAGAGTTTCTTTGTATTATTGATTTTGATCAACACATATATTATTCTGAGTTGAGGTTCGCAAGTACCGGTGTTGGAAGAACTTGCTTTGGGTTGAGGAGGAGCCCGGATTCATAAATTCTTCATTGTGGTTTCACAAATACCCGGATCGAATTTGTGTGGTTGTAGTGGTTTGCAAGTACCCGGATTAAACTTGCAATTATAGTGGAAATACTCAAGTGCTCTCTTGAGGACTGGATGTAGGCTTGGATTAGCCGAACCAGTATAAATCTCTGAGTTTGCTTTCTCTATCCCTTACTCTTTAATTTGTGCATATTGATATCTATTATTTAATTCCTTAATCTTTATAATTATTTATCTTGACAGCACATTGATTTTCTGTATTGTATTTATTATCCTAAGCGTTGTACTTTTACAGAAAATCATTTTAACTTCTAATTAATTCTTGTAAAAAATTTATAAAACCCAATTCACCCCCCTCTTGGGTTCCAACCATTACTTTCAATTGGTATCAGAGCTTGGGCTCTTGATTTAAGACTTAACCGTCTAAGAGTAAATATGGTTGGATCTAGTGAGTGGTTTATGTCTGAAAATTGTTCTTTCACAGAACCTCTAATTTTTTATGCTAATCATTTTCAATATTGGAAGTATGAAATGAAAATTTTTTTAATTTCAGTAGACCATAAACTCTGGGAAATTATAGAAAATAGTTTTTATATGCCTGTCAAGGAAGAACAAGGAAAATACATTCCAAAACCTAAGAGTGAATGGAATGATACTGAAAGAAGTTTAGTGCAACTCAATGCTAAGGCAAAATTGATTATTTCTTGTGCATTGAGTCAAGATGAATTTTTCAGAATTTCCAATTGTGCAACTGCTAAGGAAATGTGGGAAACTTTAGAAGTTGCATATGAGGAAGATCTTGTTGCAATGGAATTAAAGTCTAGAAATCTCATTAATAAACTTGATATCGCTCAAATGAAAAATTGTGAAACCATTAATGAGATACGACTTGTGCTTAATCAATTGCAAGCTCTTGGTGTTGAACTTACAGGAAAATCTCAAATCACCAAGGAGATAGAGGAAAAAGAAAAAGGAGAAAAAGAGAAACCACAACCAAAAACTGAATCATCAAAGAAAGCTTACCTATCTTCCATTTGGGGAAATAGCAATTCCGATGAGGAGAACACAAATGAAGAAGCCAACACTTGTCTTGTGGCCAGAGATAAAGATGAGGTAAATTCATTTGACTACTCTTTTGAAGAATTACAAGATGCCTTTGATGATTTACATGAAGAAT
This sequence comes from Biancaea sappan, assembly GCA_037074585.1. Taxonomy (NCBI): domain Eukaryota; kingdom Viridiplantae; phylum Streptophyta; class Magnoliopsida; order Fabales; family Fabaceae; genus Biancaea; species Biancaea sappan. The sequence continues at coordinate 25,436,805 of CM073499.1, read as the reverse complement.
CTCTTATACTTGCAAAGAAACTAAATATTTCAAAACAGAAAAACTCTTCTCTTGAAAATGAGTTGGAAACATTGAAAAACGAATTTTCTATTTCCAAGGAAGAGAATTTTGTTTTTGAAAATCAAAACAGAACTTTGCAAGAAGAGAATTTGATTTTAAAGACAAATATCTCTACCAACAAAAATTGCTTTTGTACCAAGTGCGATTCCTTGAAAAAGGAGAATGAGGATCTTAAAAACACACTTAAAAAACTTTCTCAAGGTAGAGAAATTCAAAACTCTTCTGTTGAGAAACAAAGTAGTAGCTTTAACAAAATTGGTTTTGTTTTTAACAAGTCAAATCAGAAATATTTCGAAAACTACTTTGTTCCTACAAAAATGTCCAAAAGTCCACCTTGCACTTGTTTTTATTGTGGACTGAAAGGACACAAGTCTTACTCCTGTTTTTATAAGAAAAATCTTGTTCATGGAGTAAAAATGAAATGGGTTCAAAAAGGACCTCATGACCCAGGCAAACCCAAAAAAATTTGGGTATCAAAGACAAAGGATTAATTTGCAGATTTGCCTCGAAGCAAGGAGCGGAAATAACTTTTCAATGGCTACATCATTCAAACTCCACTCTCTTGCATCAAAAGGAGGCAATGGATAAGTAAACATATAAGCTGGAATGCATTGTAAAAAATTTGACTGATATGTTTACTGCTCTCTAATGCTTTTGTCTGTTCTCTAATATGCATTACATTTATCCTTGATACTCATGCATGCTATATCTGAAAACAATTGTTAGGTGTGCAGCTTATAGATTCGAATTTTGTTTTGAGCTAAAATCTTTCTTCCAAATTTTGCTCAAACTATCCTTTTTACCGCATCATGAAAACTTGCTTCCATTACACGCACATTTTTCTTGTCTTCACAACAATAAGATTACTCCTACCCATAGTATTTATCCTTGCTGTAATCTTATTTAAATATTTTCAATGAAATCAAATTTATTGCAAAATTGCATTTCATGGAAGCATAACACTTTTATTAATATGGCATATCTTGAACATAATGTTGCTCCTAGTGCTCGAGATTTATTTGAACATCAAAGTGCTCCACCAAAAGTGTTTTGCAGGAGTTAATCCTCAAAATTATCCTCTAAAGCACATTCTTTCCTCTGCTCTCCGAAATCAGTAAGATTTATAGTTTTGAAGTTGGTTGGTCGACCAACGCTCCTATCAGTAGTCGACCAACGAAGCCTACATTGAACCAATGCTTGATAGATCTTGCAAATAATCAATCAATTAAGATCATTAAAATTGTAAGAAGACAGGATCGATCAAAAGAAGAGCAATGAGCAAAACAAGGATATCAAAATCTTGAAGAGGAACTTCAAGAAGCAACAAAAGTTTGCCAAAATTGATGAGTATCTCTATCCTTTACTTCTTCATTATTTAATTGAATGATACTCCTTGATCTCAATTGTACATTCTGGCAAATTTTTTTACTGTCATACTTTCATTGCAATGACATATTATTTTCTGACATCTTACATACTTGATCACAACATGACATATAAAAATATGTTAAATACTTAAATTATTTTTTTAATGCATCATGGTTTGAGCATTATACATATCATCTCTTTTACATAAGCTGTAACTTATGAACGATTGTTTAATAGTTTATATCTGATTATATCTTATTAATCCATATTACCTCAATTATGTTACTACATACTCTGATTATAATATGTTTTATCTTGAGTAAGTATGTAACTTGCTTTTGCTTTGAAATGATGATATATATATATATCCATGTTAGAAAATTCTTTCTATCTTTAAAATGGATATATATTTTTCAAAATATATATATCCTTCTATTGTACAAAATTTGTGCTGCTGATTTTCTTTATCTTTCTTTATTATTATAATTTTTTTTAAGTACCGTCATCTGAAAGAAACCACTTGCATTAAAATAAAAAAAAACAAACCGAAGGATTACATTGTATTAAAAAAAAAGGGAAGGTTTGCTCATAGATGAGCAATCTACATGCGAGGTGGTCTCGGATTAGGTGGGTTGTATTGAATCATCACCCCTCAGCCATTCCTTGGAGCAAGAGACTGAGCAATGTCACGGAGGGTAGTGTAAATCCCATTCATACAATCAACACTTCTTTGTTGTTGATTGCAGAAGCATTGGGTAGACCAATAGAAGAACCTATCTATTCTTGAAGTCAGTGCCGCATTGTTGCGTTTAGCTAACTTCTCCTGGTCCTCTATCATCTTCTTGAGTTTCTTCACCTCCTGCTCCAGACAAGCAATTTTGTCTTCTGACGTATGGCCTGTACTAATCTCTTCAGCTTCTTCGATCTTCATCTTCTTCTTTTGGTTCTCTTGAGATTCCTCCAAAGGTCTTTTGCCTTTGTCCTTGCCTAGACTCAAGTTTAAGTCGAGCTCTTCCTCCCTTGCCTCTACTGTGAGATCAATGAACTTTCTTGCTGCCATGGTTTGGAAAATTCAGAAATTTTTGTAGGAGTATGAAGAGAGAGGAATGTCAGAAAGTTATAGGCTCAGAGATGAATACTCTTTGTGGTGTGGTAATTGAGAACTCTGGGGCAGTCTTTATAGAGAGAAAATTATGACTTAGAGCCAACGAAGATATCTCTTCGCCGCACCCCTACACGCTCATCCTATGGATTTTGCAAGTGGAAGCCAGAAGTCTAGGGTATGCATGCACACCGATAACGCGTCACATTAATGGCAAAACCACGAAAGTCAATTTTTGGTGGATTTGCGGCTGATTTAATTTGTTTTGATTAGAAATTTTAAGGATTAATAAAATGGTGATATTCAGAACCGTATTTTTCTGCTTCGTTGTGTTGTTCTTGAGAGCTTTCAGTATAATATACATGATTGATTGCATCATGCTATGATCACATGTATCTAAGAACATATGTTGTGTATGCAATTCATGCATCATGAGTGAAGGCTATGGCTAAGAATAATATTTCATGATTCCACATGCACTCATACAGAATGAGCTGTCAAAATTTTTACATGTACTCATCCTCAAGATACATATATAAATTCATTTTGAATGGGTATATAAATTGCTTCCTTTGTGATGAAATTTATCTTATCCTTTCTGAAGCAAAATGTTTTAGAAAAATATCGTGAATGTCTTGAATTGCTTCCACAATGCTGAAATTGCTTTACCATATTGAAGCATTATCTGTTTTGAAAAGAAAAGGATTTGAGTATCCTTATTTTAAATCACTTTTGCTATATGTTGAAATAATTTTATGCATATATGCAGAAATTATTTTTCAGAAATCTTGAAAAATATTATTATTCGATTTATGGATTATGATTAATATTCTTGTTTATATCATGCTTTGCTAATCCATATATCATACTTCTGCTGTGTGCTGTAAATATTTCTATCATATGACAGCAAATGATGTTTTTTTTCAAAGAGTTTAATTTTTCTGCTATTTACTAAAAATGCCTCTTCATAAACAAGCAGAAATCATTTTCAATGAAAATATTGCAGAAATTTCTTCAAAAATCTTACTTCAAAATTCTGCAATCAAAAACTGAATTTCCTTTATAATGATTTGGACAATCTTTTTCAAAGGAAAAATGTTATGAAATTCAGGGGGAGCTTTGTCTCACTTGAATGTATTTTTTTTTTGAAAAAGAATATATCTTGAAAAATTGGATATTCATTATTCATTATTCTTTTTCAAATTATGCAAGGTTTAAGGGGGAGCCTAAAACTCTTTCAAGTTTTATCTTTTGGCTCATTTCATTTGACATGAGAAAAATTTTTCTAAAATTTTCTTTTTACATGTCAATGAAATCAATGATAAGTTTTGATGTATCCTTACCCCATACTATATCGACATCTTCTGACATCTTGACTTAAAGAAGGTATGTGCTTTAACTTCTATATATTGTGTTCCTTACACCTTTTTGTTGATGTCAAATAGGGGGAGAAGAAACAATAGAAAAATATGTATACGTGCTTATAACATTGCATTCATTATCTTGTGATACATATTTTTCTGTGGTGATTTGTCATCATCAAAAAGGGGGAGATTGTTGACCCTAAGGCTATATGCCATAAGTTTTGATGATGACAAATGTATTTGAATAGTAGCATTGATATATATAAAGATTAATTATCATATATATGCTACAAGTACTTAAGCATGATTATGTTATTAAATATGTATGTTGCATATATTGAATCATGCTATTAAACTAACCATTGGGTTTGCAAGTAAGATATATTTTATAGGTTGGTTCAAAACAAGAAGAGTGAGCATTGTATTAAAGAACAAGGAAAAGCAATATCATACTTCACTCAAGGAAAACAACATGCAAGGATGAAGCTCCAAGAAATGAAGAATTAGAAGATTTGAAGTCTTGGAAGCTTGGATGCATCAAGATAGCCTATGTGTTTACATTAGGTATATTTTATATAGGCTAGTATACTTGTGCAACTCAATGATTTAGATTTGCATACATTGGCTCAATTATTTTGAACAAAAAGATAGTGAGATATGAAATTTTACAAAAGTTAATTTTTGACCTTTGGTCACTCTTTATATCATATCTCATAAACGAAAAATCCTTTTTTCAAGTATCTTAATCTCATTTCATAGTAGACTCAAATATCTTTCTAAAGATATATTATTTATTGAAAACGGAGTCCAAATGAGAAATATATGACTATTTAAAATATAGTTTGAAAAACTGAAAGTTGATTATTCTGTTCTGACCTATAGTCAGTATTTTGATTATATATTTTAAAATAAAAATAATTTTCGAGTAAAACTTGGCTCATTTGAAACTAGACTCCAAGAGCTTTCCAACGGTATATTATTTGTTTAAAACGGAGTTCAAATGAGGGAGTTATGAATTTTTAAAGAAAGCTTAAAATCTGTACTGCACTATAAGTGCTGTAACGGCTATATAACGGCTAGTTTTGTAAAATCTTATATATATGACCTTAGATACACGATTTTGAGTAAGAACAAAGTCCTACAATGTGATATTAACTTCTTCTATCATCTTTGAGAGAAAGGAAAGCATTCTTGAGCCAAATCTTGCATATTCTCTATCATTAGAGTTATTAGAGCTTCATTTGTTTTCATCTACTCTTTAGAGAGAGTTTCTTTGTATTGTTGATTTTGATCAACACATATATTATTCTGAGTTGAGGTTCGCAAGTACCGGTGTTGGAAGAACTTGCTTTGGGTTGAGGAGGAGCCCGGATTCATAAATTCTTCATTGTGGTTTCGCAAATACCCGGATCGAATTTGTGTGGTTGTAGTGGTTTGCAAGTACCCGGATTAAACTTGCAATTATAGTGGAAATACTCAAGTGCTCTCTTGAGGACTGGATGTAGGCTTGGATTAGCCGAACCAGTATAAATCTCCGAGTTTGCTTTCTCTATCCCTTACTCTTTAATTTGTGCATATTGATATCTATTATTTAATTCCTTGATCTTTATAATTATTTATCTTGACAGCACATTGATTTTCTGTATTGTATTTATTATCCTAAGCATTGTACTTTTACAGAAAATCATTTTAACTTCCAATTAATTCTTGTGAAAAATTTATAAAACCCAATTCACCCCCCCTCTTGGGTTCCAACCATTACTTTCATCTTTTACCTGAAATTAAATTGTTTTAGAACCTATCGGTCGATTGGGTCCCATACCCTTGTCGACTGGCAGTTCCTGGAATTAAATTCCAGATAGAGAGCAATTGGTCAACTGCTGGAAGACCAGTGGTCGATGGTAGGTTTATTAAGTTTGTTCAAAAGATGAACCAAGAGGCAACCAGTCAAGTGGTGACAATAAATAGGTTGACTGGTAGTTACTGGACTTAGAAAAATAATTCTAAGACTTAATAACCTTAAAACAGCTTTTGTATAAATATTTTCCAACAGATAAGAGTTTTCTATAACATTTTTAGTTGGTTCAAAAGTTCTTTTTTTTACCATCAAATACTTTTACATGAAATCTAAGACTTAAGATACTTAAATAGAAATTTACACTTTTCTTTGCTCTTGCTCTTGATGCCTTGGCATGATCTATGATTTCCCATATTCCTGAAAGATAAACATTAAGCATAGGAAAATGATTTCCCATGGGTTCAATTTCTTCATTTCAACTCCATTTGAAATGTACTGACCAACACAAATTTTTGTGTCGAGAATAAATCCTTCGAGCTTATGGCCGCAAATAGTTGAGCGGAGCATCGACTGCCATAGAAGAAAATTGGTTTGATCGAACTTGACCGGACTTTGATTTAGACCATTGAACATCAGCGGGACCTTTTAGTTGCTTTGGGTGTCCATGGTGTTAACTAGTATTGCTTTGATACCAAGTGAGAAAAGAAAGAAATAATAGTGAAGAAGATGACAACATAGTATATGAGTAATCGAGAGTGTTGATACTGTATTCACTATTGTGCAAAGATATATACACCAATCAATTACATGTTGATAAGCCTCAACCATGCAACTGTACAAGAAACAACAAATAAAGAATAAAAGAATGAAAAATACAACCTGTAAAGATAAATGGTTACAACAGATTAGAAACTCCCTTAATATGGTTCAACTTTGTAGGGAATACAAGCTTTCACATTTCTCATGTCTTTCAAAAAGCCAATTAGTGTGAAGATTTGCTTGCTAATATAGGGTCAAGAATCCCACTTTGCTCTATAGTTGGGATGAACCTCCCTAGAAAGTTTGGTTGGCCTCTCTGTAAATTATGCCTCATGTTCTTAAACGTAACATGCTTTATTGTCTTTCTTAATTTTCTACTTTCTACAAGAAAAGTTATAATTTTGAAATATAATTAATGAGTAATTCACAAGGACAAATGAAGGAAACAAAATTTCCATACAAATATTGAAACTTGGCCTAACCAATTTGTGTGAAAATATCTTTTGAAATAATTAAAGGCACCATTCACCAGCGTAATTCTTTTCTATGTTTCTTCAAAAAGTTTATATTCTATTTTTTTTTACAGGTATTCTTCACTAGAGGCAATCTATTTGAAGCATTGTTGGGCACTATATTTGGGCACCTTGGCACTTCCCTCAACAAGAATTTGAACCTTGATTCGCCTTTTTTGTGGAGGACTACCTCTTTCCATTAGACTAAACAATTATTGGTGTTTAGATATTGTTTTAATAGAACATGCAATACTGTTTTACAATTTCACTAGCATTGTAACCCGAGAGATGCATGAGGTATCACAGGTAATATATAATACTCATTACTATGTTAAAATGCATAAACCAATAAGTAACAAATAATTACATTTAAAATTATTATGTACAATAATTGATCTTATGCCATTAATATAAGGTGCAAGAACATGTGTTTCTGCAAATTCTGTGAAATGACTATGAACATGTAAAATAAAAATTGTTATATACTGATGAAAGTAAAGCATTTATTATGGTTGAAAGATAAACACAATTTGTTTGCCTTACTAAAATTTATTGAATATTTCTTTGTAGATAATATTTGTAGAGCTCATAGCTGGATTGATCAGTTGTTCATGTTGCAATCTCAAGAGTTAAAAACAAATGTAGTTTAAAAATTTTTATACTTGATCAAAAGGGTACATGACTATCCTACAAAATCATTTATAATCTAAAGATATCCTCAGGCATGTTAAAAGACAAAATTGTCCACATCCTCAATGTTGGCCCAAGGGTAGACAATTGACTTTGATGATAACAAAAGAAAAATATTTTTAAAGCATTAAATTCTTGATAAATAATTGAGTATTTTAAAAATATCCCTATGATTATGAAATCATTAACTTTGAGAATAAAGGCATACTTATCACATGACAAAATCCTTATATCATATGATCTTAAAAGCTTAAAGGAAAGTTTCCTAAACAAAGTTTATTCAATAAAATCTTTATCATATCATGATATTATATCAAGTTATTTCTTGATTTATGCTTCACTATGTTTGGAAAGCATTTGAATTAGATAGGAACAATATTTGGAAAGATTCCGATCAGATAAGTAGAATTCATGATTGAAGATTCTTTTGAAAACAAAGCAAATTGAAGCAAGATTAAAGGAAGCATTTAAGTGAAGTCAAAGTTGGATACATAGAAGGATTTCAAATGTCAAGTTCAAAAAGGAAGTAATATGAAGAAGCAATCAACATTTCGTGACTCAAACAATCAAAATTTGAAAGGTCAACATAATTAAAGGAGGATTGCACTCAACAATCAACTTTTCTTGCAAATATGAGAAGAAAGCTTAAAATAGATGATTTCATCATTCAAGGAGATCAATCAACGAGTCAAAGCTTCTCAAAATGAAAGACTTTAAATTCAATATTCAAGAAAAGAGATCGACGCTCTAGAATCAATTCTTATTAAAGATCGACATTATTCAAGGATGAATTAGTGCTAATGGTAAAAAATTAGTTCAAGAAAGAAAACAACCAAACTCAGGCAACTGAATCTTGAAGACACTGATCAACATTGATTATAACCTTAATATTTCAATCCTACCAATTTGTCAATTGCTATATTACCTCCTATATGCTAATATCTTTTTGAAAGAGTTTCAAGTGTAGATCACAAATTAAGGACACAATTAAAAAAAAAAGGAAAGAATGAAGATTTGATGGAAGATCACCTTGATTCAAAGGAACAATCAAATAAATTAAACAAAGCACTAAGATGGAAACAATTTGAAGCACATACGAAAATGGAAGGAAACAATACTCTTATTGAAGAAGATTGAAGACTACCATGCAATCAAGCTCAATTCACTCAAATTGGTCAACAATCAAGAGTGGAATGATTGAAGAACAAATCAGGCAACTAAATCTGTCATTGAAATATTCCAACGGCTAAGGCTTGGAGCTACATATATAATCACATCTTTGCAAGCCAAGAAAAGAAGCTGGGAGAGCATAACATTTTGAGAAGAAAAATCATTTTATTTTGAATTATGTTGCATTGAACTAAGTGTCTTAGAATATCAAGCTTTTAGAGCTACCAGTTTTAGTGAGATGTAAGTGTGACCCATTCTATATTAGGGTTAAATCCTTCTTTATCGATCTCTCTTTGTGGTTGTGGGTGAGTTGTTAAAACCCTTTGGTTGCTGGTGAGCTATGAAAACCTTGTTTAGTTGGGTCGATGAGCTTGGGAAAACCTTCTACTTATTGGTGATCTAGAAAAACCTTTTAGTTGTGGGTGAGAAAAAACCATAAAGTTTGTGGTGAGCTTGGAAACCATCCACTATGTAATTGTAATATCTGATTATTATAATGGAAGAAAATCTCTTGCTGTGTAAGGGGACTAGAAGTAGGTAATGGTGGATGAACCAAGATACATTATTGTGTGATTTTCTCTATCCTTATCTTTGAATTTTTGCACATATATATTTGTTGTGTTTCAGTTGATCATATCCTATTATAGTTAACTGAATCTGTGAATTGAATATAGTTTCATAAATTGGGTAAAATTTTAATAAACACCTATTCAGCCCCCACATTTCCAGTCATCCCTAGAAGGAGCTATAAAAAATATTGTGGAACTTTGCCATGGCAAAAATAAAAAACATGAAAGAAGCAAGTAGATTAGATGGAACGTCACAAAATGTATCTGAATTTGAATCCAAATATAATCCAACAACTCAATCAAATTCATGTTAATTTCAAATTTTCAAAGAGTCAACTCAATAGGGTTAACTTAATCCTAATCAAACAGGGTTTCAAAATTTGAGATAAAATAGAACAATTCGAAAATATCAAAAATTAATTCAATTTTCAAACTTTAAAATTCAAAATTAGGTAGAGATGATTCAAACAAAATTCAAATTTTAAAATGATCATCCTAATCCTAAAATTATAATTTTGAAAATTCAAAAGTAGTGATTTAACGTGTGTGCAAGAGAAGCTGAGTTTGACAAATTTAATAAAGATGGCGAAATAAATGCGCTCAAGTGAAAGGGCTCTAATATATTATATAAATAGATAGATAGGTGAGTAGAAACTACGTTCTAATTGAGAAAATTAATTTTTTTTAAGCGGTACCATCAACATTAATAACTATATGAAAAAGAAGGCAGATAAATTATAGTGGGGAAAGCCGACAAAGTCAATTTGTACTGTTAAATAGATGTATTTCAAGATGTGTAGTAATTGACACGTATTAATTATCATACATGAATTTCATAATGCATTAACAACTAGAGTTTGAAATCTCTTTTATCACTACCTATTCTTGTGAGGTTGATCCACGTATAGGGCACAAGGGGTCCCACTGAACAAGGTGGGACATGCCCTACTGAACCATCTCTCTCTCTCTCTCTCTCTCTCTCTCTCTCTCTCTCTCTCTCTCTCTCTCTCTCTCTCTCTCTCTCTCTCTCTCTCTCTCTCTCACACACACACACACACACACACACACACACACACACACACACACACACACACACACACACACACATATACCAGTGTACTAAATAATTATTCAAATTTCTACTTTTTTATATACATTTTAAGATTTAAAATTTTCATTGCTTTACTATATTATTTTTGTTTTATTTATTTACTAAAATATAATTTTAAAAATAATAATAGAATAAATTACTCTTTTTGGTCTTTAAAAATTATAATTATTTCAATTTATTTCTTAAAATATCATATATTTCAACTTAGTCATTAAAAAATTTCATTTGTTTCAATTTGGTCTTTTCTATTATTAAGTCTCTTAATTTACTATTATTAAATTTCAAATTCTTCATTGGTAACAATCATTTTAACAAATAGAGAAATTAAAAATTTAGAAAAACATAATGTTTTAAATATTAAATTAAGACGTTTAATTTTTTATAAGTTAAATTAAAAAAATAAAATTAATAATTAACTCTTAATAATATGAGATCATAATATGTGAGGATGAACACTTAATAGATTGTATACATGATATATAAACAGATAAGTTTACGGAGAGTTTAATTTCTTAAGAGGTTGAAGTCTTTTATAATTAAACCACTTCAAGATATACGTAAAGTATTTTTATAATTACTATAAACATAAATTTTAAAGTAATTCAAGGATAGAGAAAGTAAGTTGTAAGTTGAGCGCCATAAATTCCTTCTGTATGTATAAAAGGAGATGAATTATAAAGTGAGGTTGATGATCGATGGAAGTAAAGAAGGGAGAAAGGGAGGGAAGGAGAGAGAGTGAGAGATGCATGGCCCACATTAAAGACCATGATAATTATAAAGGGAATCGTATTCACATTCACATTCACAGGGAAATATGGAAGGTGCGTGGTGGGAACCCTGCCCAACGGACGCGAGGCCTTTCAAGGGGGAAAGTATGGGACTCTCCATATTTTATTGCGGGCCATTTGATTCAAGCTACAAATAGATCATATCATACAAGAAGGCTGATAAGGACTAAAATGAATAAATTCAAAAGATTACAGTAATCAATTTAAATTCAAAACAAAATATATTTTGAAATGAGAGATTTAAATGAAGTTAAATATGATTTTAAATCAAACAAAAGACAAAAAAAAATTCTTAGATAAGAACTTAAGTGAATAAATTATTTATTGGCAGACGCGATTTGAACCGCTGGATCACATGAATCCAACGGCCCATAGCTTCTGCCTTCCTGCTCCTAATATGAGCCGTCCGTGACTTAAATTGAATGGCCCACCCCCTATTAGAGAGGCCCTGTGTCCTTGCCGAACTAGCACTTTATTATGGCTTTGGGGTTCCTGTGCCATCATTCAATGGGATGCATCAATTCTACTACCTACACTCATCCAACCTCAACCATCTTATATATTACATCCCCTTTCTTTTTTTTTTTTCCACAAAATTTTTTATAATTATTTAAGATACTGTTAGACATTAAATGTGAGCACTTCTTCTAATGAGAATTTTAATTTGACTTTAGCAGATTGTAGGAAACTAGTCCTTTCTACTAGAATCACTACAAGAAAATCAGAGATCATAAACAGAAAAATTCATCTCTGATTGTTTAGAGATGGAAAAAATTTCATCTTTGATCATTCTATTGCAAAAAGCTCTGAGATAGAAAATAAAATTCTGTCTCAAATCATAAAAAGAATTTTCTGTCTTTGATTCCCTCTCAGATTAAGGATGCATTTATGAATTTTTTGGTCTCAAATCAAGAACGGATTTTTGGATCCCTAATTCTGTCTCAAATTCTCTGAACATGTCTAAGAACCAGTAGATTGTTGAATTGGTCAAATTTGGTCACTAAAAAAACTTTTAGCCACATTAAATAATATGAAAATGGAAGACACATCCATTTATTAGTTTTCTGAAGACAAGAGTGTCAATTGAAGCGTTATATATAGGAAAAGGTGGGAGGCTCATGTTCTGGTCTGGCTGATGTGTAACTTATTAATCTGGTTTGGGAATTAATGATAATTTTGTTAACATAGAGGCTGAGTTGTGCAAAAATTAATGATTAGACAGACTGACATGTTCACAAATGTACACATCATTTGTCATGTACGACCATTTTAACAACATAGTTAATCATGCTAACAGTAGAGACTAACTTATATGGATGAAAAACTATAGGGATCATTTTACGTGAAAATAAAGTATAGGGACTAATTTATAATATTAATAAAACTATAGGGACCAAAATTATATTTAACCTTTAAAAACTAAAATTAAATATTTAATCTTTTATGAATCACATCAAGATAATTATAATTTTTTGGGTACTAAATCAATAATTTACACATTTTTTTAAGTGATATGTTAGCATTTAAAACGATTCATAAATATCCATTTTGTAATACCCATGAAAAAAAAATAATAATAATAAAATATAAATATTTGTTTACAAACTATGGTTACTATGCTAGTATACGGTACTGTTTACATGTATAATACTATTTACGTATATGATACTGTTCATTTATACAATCGAAATGTCAAGTACTAGATGTGGTTTGGTCATAAGAGAAAACTAGAAAGAAGTTTGTAGGAGAAAATGACGTTTTATGTGTAAAAATACGCTCAGGGACTAAATTGAAAGAACTGATTTGAAAAGAAACTTAAAGGTTTAAGGTGAAATGATAGTTTTCCCCTTAAGTTTTCAATAGTAAAGCCACCTGTGACTTTTCCGAAATTGCACAGTAATCATAAATGATTAACGTGAATTATTTTATTAAAAATGTCATTTTCATGAATAGTAAATTAAATATTTTATTAGCGCATAGTGTCAAATAGTACCCTTAACTTTTGCTATAAATAGGCCCTTCCATTTCACTTATAAACTCACACCTTCAACTTCTCTTTTTCTCTCCTTAAGTTCCTCTTACTTTAATGCTAGGCCTCTGAGATTTTGGGCCTTTCCTTTTCAGCTTAGGTAAGGATACTATGCCTTTTCTATGTCTTTCAAATTTTAGAAGTTATTTTCTTAAGTATGCTCTGTGGTTGAGGCCTTGGCTGATCTTCCACATCAGAAAAACTGTCCTTAGCTGTTTATATGTTATTTTGATTCTCTGATTACCGAAATAGAATGTAAACTGTGAAGAATACATGTCTAGGAAAGTTCTGGCTAAGGAAAGACCTGGTTTTTAAGTGTGTCTAGTGTGACCCTCCACTCTTTCCTGGGAACTTACCTGGTGTACTCTTTTACAGATTGTATTCTCTATTTCTGGTATGAATAGTGACCGTACGTATGAATAGTGACCGTACGTATGAATAGTGACCGTATGAATAGTAACCGTATATATGAACAGTAACCGTACATATGAACAGTATCTGTACGAAAACAATCCTGACGTATTTTCTCTAATCTTTCATGAAAATCTCCGTAGCAGAACACCGAAATCCAGGTGAGTGAAACGACCCCGTTTTAATAGAGTTTTAGCATTACTGGTGATAAAAAGTATGTCGTAGGACACTCCCAAGATTCATAGGGGGAAATTGGATTCAGAATGACGAATCTAAATGAGATAATTAATCCATAAGTATGGATAAAATGAAATAAGTATCTTATGATGATGTGAAGTTTGAATGTTTTCAAAAATGGATTAATTGTTATCTTGATATGTGGTTTATAAATTCATAATATAGTTATATACTATACCTGTTATATGGATGAATATTATATTGAGCTTCTGATTATGATATGAAATGCTATTGATTGTGATTGAGCGGGACAGTACCCCCTCTCACGGCAAGGCAGAAAACCCGGTTGACAGGGTGTCTTGACCAATGAGTGTGGAGACAACGATTCCCTCAGTAGGGATATAGCCCGGATTGGTGATAAATCCGTGAGGCGCCCTAGCTAAGAGGATGAGGTTGTGCGTCATGGCGGAAATATACATAATTGGTGAGCCGGCCTGTGTGCGCTCTCCGGGATATATTGCCATTGACGAGTACTAGTAACGTTTGTTGAATTGGATGAATTTTTATCTTGTATGTAAGAGGATGATGTTGTGCGTCATGGCGGAAATATACATAATTGGTGAGCAGGCCTGTGTGCGCTCTCCGGGATATATTGCCATTGACGAGTACTAGTAACGTTTGTTGAATTGGATAAATTTTTATCTTCTGTCTATTGGTTGAGTATGAGCCTTTGGATATGCTTGCATGACTGGTAATGTATTTGAATTTTATTAATGCGAGGCCGATTCGCTCATTGAGTTTAAAAGCTCACATTGTTTGTACAACCTTTTTGTTCAGATCAGGTTGTCATCGAAGAATATCTGCTAGAGGAGTAGATCACTTTGGACCTTCCCGTTGTCGGGTAGATCTCTCTTCTGTTATAGATTATGTTGCTCTGTAATCGTCTAGGACATCTAGTTCAGGGGTTCGACATTTGGCTTGTATGTCAGTATAATAATGTATTTTAAATTGATAATCTATGATTACATGCAAATCATCTCTATGATTTTCAGATTAGAAAATTTGATATATTTATCGGAAGGCTTACAGTGATGAGAGATTCATCATTGTGCCGGTCATGTGCCCAGAAAACGGGTCGTGACACATTTAACTATAACTTGATCTTTCAAATTAAAATAACTAGTGTTGTGACCCTTATGATGCATGAATTAACACAAATGTTATAATTTTTGTTTATCAAATAAATAAAAATAATTAAAAAATATATAAAAGAATACATGTATAAAAATAATAAGACATACAAGCCATGTTAAGATACATATAAGATAATTCATTGGATACAAATATCTTGAATATTGAATGTGAATAACGTCAAATGAAAATAAGAACAAAAAATAAGGTATTACATGAATTAATTTAGATAATATATTAATTAATGACGAAAATAAGTTGAAATAAAATTTAATAATCTAATAAGTTTGCTAGGATCAAAATCCTTGTCTTCCTTTGATTGTTTCTTCTATTTCTGCAAATATACATTTTGATTAGCAACAATATGTTTATTGAAATTTAAAACATAACTTACATACCCACAAAATCTGAAAATAATAAAAAGAAGATAATCAATGGAGGAAATATACATAACATTCCAACTTTAAAATTTAATACTTTAAATCTTAAATTAGCATTCAATTAATCCGCACACATGTAATCTCGGCATTACCTGAGTTTTTCTTCATAGGAATGGCTCTACCCTTTGTTCACATTAAGCTTAAAAGAGATTATTCATTAATCCTATTAGATAAGAAAACTAAGAAAAAAATTAATTTAAAAATAGTCAAATTATATTATTCAAACACAAGTAATTAACTCAATGACATTATTTTTTTCTTTTACGCTTTGATCTTTCTCATGATATGCTTTTCTTAAGAAAACGTAATGACAGAAACAACGATTCATACAAGCTAAATCTTCTAATCAATAATTTGGCCAAAGAAATAACTTTAAATTAATTAGTTTTTTTAAAGTGAAACTAGAATTAGAAAATCAGAATAATGTAGAAATAAAATACATAAGACAGGAACAAAAAACCAGAAGACCAAAAACATAAACATAGATGAACTAGAAACATGGAAAACAACAACAACGAAGAATGAATACAGAAATAGAGAAAGTAGAACAAAAAAAAACACAAGAACGAAAGAGAAATATAAAATCAAAAATCACAATCAAATGAACAGTAATAGCGAATGTGAACAGTACATAAACTGTATGGACCAGAAAAAAAAAAGAAATCTGAACAATGATACCAAATGATGTGAAAGAAACATCACTTTAAAGTTTTGATGATAAATCGTCATTGTTGTCCTTCATCCATGTAAGGGAAGAAGAAGTAAAATTGAAGAGAAAAAAAGAAGAAAAATTGTGTGAGAGAAAGAGATATGCAAATATGGATGAGATATTCAAAAGAAATATATAAATATCTACATTGATTTTGAATTTTAAAATTTTAATTTTGAAAAATGAAAAAGCCTCCAAATTGGCCAATAGTAATAGTCACTTTTTAAAAACCTATACATGAAGATAGGAGATTAGCCATTGATGATGGTGTAATAAAGAAGTCTAGCGTTTTTATGTTAAAAAAAGAAAGAAAAATAGCTGATGAAGGTAATTTTAAATTTTATTACAAGTATTTAAAAAGAGAAATAAATAATATGAGCACTTGTAAGTTAGTTTTTATATAACAATTAATTATTTGATTATTTGTATGTAATAAATGCTAATTTACCAAATAACAGCATATTATATTTCAATTGAAAATTTTATCTAATTTATCGATTATATAGCAATTATAGTAATTACATACCAATTATATAACAATTTATCCTAATTTTAAAAATTCATTTAATATGATTATATAGCAATTATATCAATTATATAGTAATTATATAGCAATATACTCTAATTTTTTCAAATTTATTTAATGTGATATGATTAATTTATCAAATTAATTCATTTAAATTTATTTTATTATCATAATATAATAACCTACTGACAATTAATATCTTAGAGTGGAATTGTTTTAGTCTATTATATAGATTCTTAATGAGTACAAAAAATAGGTTAAATATTTAACATGGTCAGGTAAAATTTGCCTTTAAAGGTGAAGTATATAGTGGTGGTGGTGAGGCTACCATTGTATATAAAGGGGTGGGGCTTCACTTTGGCAATTTATAGGTCTAGCACTAACAATTCACATGGCCTTGGAGGAATTTCCACTTCATCTTGTGCTGCAGATTTTTTTATTTATATTTTGTAATATAATTTTTTAAGACATAAATAATCTAATTTTAATTATAATTAAATCATAAATTTAAAAAATATTTATTTATTAATATATATATATATATATATATATATATATATATATATATATATATATATATATATATATATATAGTACAGGGTATATCTAAGAGTATGTTTGATACGCGAAAAGAAAAGAAAATAAGAATAAGGTATTTTAGTAAAACATTCAAACTCTAAAAATAACAAAAAATAAATTTAATATTTTTGAGAAAGGTAATGTGAATAATTTTTTACTATCTTTTTTTTTTTGGGGCTAATTCTAACATTTGGACCCTTGGTGCCAAACATGCTGTAAGTATTTGAGAAAACTAGCTCAAGATAAGGTAATGTATATTCAGATTTTTTATTACTAAATCATTTTTGTGCTAATAATAATTATTTTACAGTAATTTTAAAAATTAAAATACCCGTCTTTGCCTTAGAAGTTTCAAAATTTACATGGCCCTTTTATCTATTCTTAAAATATACAATTCATTTCTCTAGATTATTATAAGATATACTACACTTTAGTCCAATTTAATATTTTTTTATAATACCTTCTATCAATCTAATTGAAGTACAAATTAATATACATACATATATATATAAATATGATTAACAGTAAGAGAAAAAATCACAAATATTCCAAAACAAAAAATGTGGCCAGTATTTTATTGTATTGTCGAGATTGACAGAGTGCAGAATAACTCTTACTTCCTTCTTTTGAAATATTTTACACCATATGTGTGTGTATCTATATGTATATATATATTAGAAAATTATTCTAATATATTTTATAGTTGGACTAATGCCCTTATGATTCGAACTTGTCATCGTGTCAATGACAAATTATAATCGTCAAATTATAATTTTGGTCCCAGTTAATTTATTAAAATTATAATTTGATCTCTATGTTTTATTTTTATATAAAATAATCCCTATAATTTTTTCATTCATGTAAGTTAGTCATTGTCATCAGTATGGTTAACTTTGCTATTAAAATAGTCCTACATGACAACTGATATGTATATTTGTGAACATGTCAGCATGTCTAGTCATTAATTTTTGGACAATTTTCAACTGCTATGTCAACAAAATTCACATTTTTCTCTTATAGTTTCTAATTTTCTGACCTAGCATTAGTATGAGAATTAACGACAAAATGAGAATTTTATTACCATCACGGCTGAAAATTGTCTAAAAATTAATGATTGGATATACTGACACAAATATACATATCAGCTATCATGTAAGACCATTTTAACAGAAAGTTAACTATACTAATGACAGAGACTAACTTATATAGATAAAAAAAATATGGAGACCATTTTACATAAAAAATAAAGTATAGAGATCAATTTATAATTTTAATAAAATTATAAAAATCAAAATTATAATTTAACCAACTATATTCTATTGGGTGTGAATGTGTTTGCGTCAGCACCATTGACTTTGGTTTAAAAAGAAAGTCCTATTTAAGATAATTTGGAAATAACTTTAAGATGCATGATGGGTTAAATTGACAAGTTTAAGCTTTCATTTTGCTGAAAAGACGGATAATGTCCAGATTTTGAGCAATAACACAGTGCTTGAAACAGGAACAAATTTAGCAAAAAGAGAGGCGGTGGGGGGCATAACAACTATCTCTCAGATAAAGCAGATTCTATGATCCAAACAGAGAGCCGACGAAAACAATTAAGTGTACCCTACAAATATGAAATATCCACCTAAAAACAACGCCTTTCTTGCTGTTCCTATATATATATATATATATATATATATATATATATATAAAAGATGTATATAGTACTGAAAAAAGTGGTTTATTATAAGAAATAAGAGGAGAAAATAATGTTCACAAATTAATAACTTTTCCTTCTTAATTAATTTAGCAAAAGTATTATTCATACTTGTAAACTTTGATATATTTTTTAATTATTATCTACAACTTTATTTTATATTAATTATAACTCATATGTTTTCAAGTAGTTTCAATTACGCCCCTAAGTCTGACGTCGTCCAAATATTTAACGGCAAGTTGATGTGTCATTTTATCTTGCACATATCAGCACCAAATCATTCATATTGAATGTGGTATCTCAAATACCAACTTAAAATGATCAAAATATAATGTAATTTTCAAAGATATGTATTGAATTCAGAGAAAATTAGACTATATTTTGGCTATTTTAAATTAGTATTTGACGTGGCATAACCAATGTGAATGATTTGGGACTAATATGTGCAAAATAAGACAATATGTGTCAATTGTTAAATATTTGGATTATATTATAGGCTTAGAGTCATAATCAAAACTAGTTGAAACTTAAAAACATATGAGTTATAATTGATATAAAATAAAATTCTGAGTTATAATTGAAACATGAGTTAAGTTCAAAGACATTAATAATATTTTGGCTAATTAATTTTCACATGAATAAATTTTACATTGGTTTAAACCATTGATTTATAATCTAACAATAATTATTTTCTCTTTTATTTGTTGTGTTAAATCATTCCTTTGATTAGATTTGTCTAAATCCGCTGGTTCATCACATAGACATGGACTAGCTGAATGGGAAGCTTTCATGGCCAATAAATAAATAAATAAATAAAAAGGGGAGCTTTTAAGTTTCAGTGAGATGAAGTCATGACTTGAAGGGGGGAATTTTTCTTTTCCCTTGTTTTTTTGACATGAAATGTTTAAGAGGCAAATAGATTGCTTCAGTGCAAAGAGTGGCTTCTTATAATTGATGAAAGTCTTCTAATTAACATTGATCCAATTCAAAATCTGTAGTTTTTTTTGCAATTTAATCTTAGAAGAAAATTCTGTTTTGGTTTATAACAGATAAGTAATTTTTCAATTTTATTTTAAAAAAATTTCAATTTAGTCCATCAATCTATCTGTTTTTCATTAGATTTCTATCTAAAATTAGACACTAACCCTAACAATCTGCTAACTTCAACATTATTTATTTACCTAATAGTATGAACTATTAACTTGCTCATCAAATTTAGTGTCCAAGTAAACAGACATTAATATTAGTGCTAACTTTTGTATGAAAAAAATGGAAGAGCATGTTGTAAGCATTTCATAATTGAAGGACAAAATCGAAAGAAATGATATTTGAATAACTATTTAAATTTGTTTGAGAAAATTATTTATTTAATCCACAAAATATTACAGTTATTTCAATTTGATTCTTGAAAAATTAAGCATTTTAATTTAGTTTTTAAAAAAATTACATTTATCTCAATTTAATAATTTTTGTTACTAAATTGTCAATTCTACTATTGTTAAATTTCAAATTTGTTACTATCGAAAGTCATTTTCACATATATAAAGATAAATTTGAGATGAACATAATTTTTCAGAGAATAAATTAATACGTTTAATCCTTTAAGGACTAAATTAAGATAATGTAATTTTTAAAAAATCAAATCAATATTCACTCAATTTTTTTTAATCAATTTATCAAAAATCAAAATAAATTTTCTTCTTAATGTCATTTGATTGTCAATTCTCATTGACAAGAAAGATTTGTAACAAAGGGGGATTCATGGTGAACACAAATGTCAAGAGGGCCCAATAATACAATGAGCAAAGTGTTTAATCTTTGTCTCCCCTTCTCACTTCTCCTCAAGCATGCACACCCACATGCATGCTCAACTATATTATCTTATCTTCACTGGCTAAGAAGTGGCCTACTTCACATTTGACTCTTCATTTGGATCTTGCACAACTTCAAGTCTCATTTGGTGGTCCTCATGAACTCTTCTGTCATCTTCAATCTCGCAGTCCTGTCATTGTTGATGCTTTTTTTCTTTTAAATTATAGTATCTAAAAATTTATTGTGTTTTAATTAATTTGATTTGAATTGAGTTAAATTACAAAGTTATAAAATTCTCTTTACATTAACTTTTTTATTTAAAAAATTTGAATTCGAAAATTTATTTAAAATATTTGAACCTGTCAATGTTTGTTTGTTATTATTATATTTCAATTATCTTTCTTTTCAAATGTGACTTAGCTAGTTTGTGATGCTGACATGCTTCTGTTTCACATCCAATCAAGAAGGGAAAAAAAAAGTTGGTAAAGTGAGTCCTGAAAGTAGGGCTTTTGTGCAGACACAACTTTAATGGTGAGGGTCACACTACTAGCTAGCCAGCTCTATTTAATTTGAACCTCTTTTTGGTGTGTTAGGTTCGTTAGGTTCAATTATAGGTTTGGTTTTATTATGTTAAAAAAAAAACCCGACAATACATTATTATACTACCTTAGATGATCATATTACAAGTAAATATAACATAACTTAGTCTATTTTGAGCTTGGGGTTTAGAACTCATAATAGTCAATGTTATTCCTTAGGTTCCTGATTCAGGATGAAACTTCTTTCATGCCTATATAGAGATAGATAAGTTCTTGGATATTTATTTTCCGGATTAGCATTAATTATATTATTGGATTTTGTTTTATGGAATATAAATATTAATAAATTCTTTGTTAGGGATAGTTAAATGGATTGAGTCTTATTAATTCTGAGTCAATATGTGATAAGTCAGATAACCTCTAGCCCATTGGAGTTGAGTAAAATAATAATTGTTGTCATTGTGACAGTTTCTAATTAAGCTTAGTAAGTTGTTTCTCTTCTTCCTCTTGTTTTCTCTCTATTCTCTCTGTGGCAAATGGGATTCAATATTCAGAACATAGATGAATTTCGGTTAATTCTCAAATAATTTTTAATTTGTTTAATCTCCCAATAAATTCTCGCAGATTCTTCTAATAATTATTTTTGAAAGTCTGCCTTCTCTTGTAATGGTAAGAAATTTTGGAAATTATTCTCTTTTGCAACATGCTTATTTTTCATAAAATAAAAAGGAAAAAAGAAGTTGGTTTTATAACGAAATATTGTATGTATCGATAATCAGTTGCTCAAAAAAAACTAATCCTTGCGTGGAATTTCTTATAATTTTTTGAATTTTTATTTATTTTATAAAAAAATTATGAATAAGCATAGTGACAACTTTTGTATCATTTAGGCTTAATTACGTAAAAGTTGTATCTTATTAAGGTTCATAAAAACGGAGGGAGCTGATTGATTGAATGATAAATTATTCTTTTGGTTCGTGAAATATATTAATTTGTTGCATCAATTACTCAATCAAAAACATATAACAATTAGAAACTAGTCATAACGTTTAGAAAATTCAATAAATTTGGTCCTGCCATGAGTTTTGTTAATTTCACATTCAAAAATTTATCCACGTGAATCAATTTTCTTCAAAATGAAATGTTAGTAGACCCAGAGTTTGTTGATTTTATTGGTGCAATTGTCTAAATCTCGAGAATGACAATAGTTTATTTTTTAGATATGTCACTTTGGCGAGAGCTTTATTCATTGTACTTAGTAAATTCAAAAAAGATTAATCTTCAATTCTATTAATGGAAGAACTCTCAAAAAATATTAGTAGTTGATGTACATAGTTAATTAATAAACTATTTAAATATTTGTTGAAAAAATAAGTCATTTTGATATTTGATTAAGGGTAAAACTCGTGATCCTTTAAAACACAATTATCAAATCAAACCCTAAATTCATACACACACACATAGTTAATTAATCAAACCATTTAAATAAGTTACTAACCATTGACGAGAACCAGAAAGAAGTTTTAGTGTGCCATGTCAGTTTAGAAATTCAGGTGGCAGATATTCTAACTATGACCTTGTCGAGAAACAGAATGAACATATGTGATATCACTGAGAAGGAATAAGAGGAACAAAGAAGTTGAAAGTTCAGAGAGTTGTAGTGAATCGGTAAATGTTAGAGTATATGTTGTCAGTTAAGCGTATAACAGTTAGTAGTTAATAGTTAGTTCAACTAATATTGATGTAAGTCTTGATTACCGTATTGGTTCTATAAATTCCAATGTGTAAGATCAGATCAATGTACTGAGAATATATTAGAAATTTTAGTATACATCTTATATTCTTGATTTTCCTATAACTCTTTCATGGTATTAGAGCCAGTATCCGAAATGGAGAACGACAATACACTGAGAGGGTCTTCAAGCACCAATAATCTGATTCCTTCAACACAAAGGAATGGCAATATTGTTTCTTTTTCTCATGTTCTTTCAGTAAAACTTAGAGATGACAATTTCTTGCTATGGGAACATCAAGTCTTAGTGGCGATCATGGGACACAAGTTATAGAAATTCATTACAGAAGAAAAGCCACCAAGGTTCAAAATAGAGGAAGATAAAATTGCAAGAAAAGTAAGTGATAGCTTCATGGAATGGGAACAGCAGGATCAATTGCTATTTTCATGGTTTCTCTCATCCATGAGTGAGTCCATGTTGACATGAGTAGTGGGGTGTCTATCTGTAAAGCAGGCATGGGAAAGGATACAAGAACATTTTGCTTGTCACAAGCGAGCCAAGATTCCGCAATTGAAATCCCAACTCAGAAACACCAAGAAAGGTAGTTCAAAGATGGGTAAGTACCTTCTAAAAATCAAGTCTACAGTAGATTCTTTGATAGCAGTTGGATATGACATTGGCAATGGTGAACATTTAGAGTCAATTCTTGATGGGCTTCCAACTGAGTATGATGCATTCGTGACCTCGGTTTCAACAAGATCAGACTCGTTTTCTGTAGGAGAGATTGAAGCACTCTTGTTATCATAAGAGGCGAGAATAGAAAAGAACAACAACAATGAAACCACACTCTCTGCAAATCTTGCTAATATACCACATAGAAATCAGTTCTTTAGTTCCAGTCAAAGTTACAGTCAACAGAACAAAAATCAATATACTGGTTGTGGTAGTAATCAGAATTTGAGTTTTGGCAACAGAGGTAGAGGAAGAAGAGGATCTAATGGTAATAATACAGGCAGACCACAGGTTACATGCGAGATTTGCAACAAAATTGGACATCTAGCCTCCGTTTGTTTCTTTTGATATGATCAGAATTCCAATAATCAAAATTAGAAACATTCTGTCCAGATAGCAGCAATAAATTAGGATGGAGAGATGAGTAATGGTAACAATTTTCCTTGGTTCCCTAATTCAGGGGCTTCTACTCATGTTACATCTGATTGTTCGAATCTACAATCTAGGCCCAATTACAGTGGACAAGAAAAATTACATATGGGAGATGGTACAGGTATCACTATAAAGCACATTGGGCATGCATTTGTTCAATCTCCTTTTCATTCATCAACCAAATTATCTTTGTTTAATATCCTTCATGCACCTAACATTTCCAAAAACCTTCTTAGTGTATCTATATTCACAAAAGACAACAAAGTTTTCTTTGAGTTTCATGCTAACACTTGTTTTGTAAAATGTCAGACGACTAAACAAGTTCTTTTGCAAGGACAGGTTCGTGACGATGGCCTCTATGTGTTTGACAAAGTTCAGTTTGTCCATCTAAATCCTTCTTTAAATAATGTTTCTCATTCTTGTATCAAACAAAATAGTGATTCTTGTAAATCTTTTCATTGTAATACTAGTAGTGTGCCAACATCTATAAAGTTGTGGCACAATAGGCTTGGTCACCCACATAGCAAAATTCTATAGAATGTGTTACACACAAACCATTTGCAATATGATTCTAAGAATAGTCTTAATTTTTGTAAACCCTGCTGCTATGGTAAAAGTCATAAAATTCCTTTTACCAAGTCTTATAAATCTTGCTCTTATCCTTTTGAAATCATTCATACAGATTTATGGGGTCCCTCATCTATAAAATCATTCAATGGCTATTCCTATTTCATTCACTTTGTAGATGCCTATAGTAGGTATACTTGGATTTATTTTCTCAATTCTAAGTTAGAAGCTCTTGATATTTTCCTTAAATTCAAATCCATGATTGAACTTCAATTTGACACCAAAATAAAAATTCTTCAATCTGATGGTGGAGGTGAATTTTAACCCATTTCTAAATATCTACAAAGCCAAGGTATTCTACATCATAAGAGCTGTCCATATGCACCTGAACAAAATGGAACAACAGAAATGAAAATGAGACATAGTGGAAACTGGAATGACCTTATTAGCTACTGCATCTCTGCCCCTAAAATTTTAGGATGAAGCCTTTTATACAGCAACTCTTCTTATCAATAGATTACTTACTCCTAACTTGTCTTTTCGAACTCCTTTTGAAATTCTCTATCATAAACCACCTGATTACACTTTACTGAGAGTCTTTGGCAGTTCTTACTTCTAACTCTTGAAGCCTTATAACAAACATAAGATGGACTATAAACTAGAGGAGTGGACATTTATGGGATACAATGTCTTTCATAGAGGGTTTAAGTGCCTTACCTCTTTAGGGAAGGTTATAATTTCCAAACATGTTACCTTTGATGAAACCTCTTTCCCTTTTTCAAATAAAACTCGCCAAACTGACTATGATATATATTCTTCTATTCCTACTGTAAAAATTCCCATTTTATTTCCTCATAATGCCCCATGTGATACTATAGATTCTCATTTACCTGTACAACATAATAATGCTACTGATATGGTTGTTCCAGTTGCTCAATCTCCCACTGCAGGTCCTATAGGACATGGTATACTTATTAGTGATACTATAGAAAATACTTGAGAGTCAAATTCCTCTAGAGGAGTAATGACTGGACCAGAAGGCATTTTGAATTCTGTTGCTGCCACTATATGTTATTGCACCCACGAAAATTCATTCTGAGCAAGAGAAAATTAATTAAAATCAAAGGGTCGAGAATCATGCTAGACTAGTGCAGTAGAATTTGAGTGTTGATCTCACTAGATATTCTTTATAGCCTTTGACCCAGCATTCTCATCCTCAGCAACAAGTGTCAGCACATCCATGTAGACTAGGAGCAAATATGGAATCTTCAAGCCTAAACCTTTCTTAACAGAAAAGATTGATCTTTCAGATAGAGAACCTGACAGTGTTGCTGAAGCTCTTACTAGTTTCATCTAGAAGAAAGCAATGGAAGAGGAATATAGAGCTTTGTAGAACACTAAGACGTGGAATCTTGTACCCTTACCTGCTGAAAGGAAAGCCATAGGCTGTAAATGGATATTCAAGGTGAAGAAAAACCAAAATGGCACAGTTCAAAGACACAAAGCCCGTCTTGTGGCTAAAGGGTTCCATTAGCAATCGGGGTTTTTCGATGAGAAATTCAGTCCAGTGGTTAAACTAACCATAATTAGGGTGGTCTTGACCCTAGCATTGTAGTGAGGCAGTTGGATGTAAATAATGCCTTCTTAAATGACATTCTCAATTAAGAGATATATGTGGAACAACCAATGGGCTTTGAATAGAAGGATGGTAGCTTGGTATGTAAATTGCACAAGGCCCTTTATGGGCTCAAATAAGCCCCAAGGGCATGGTTCAAGAGGTTGGCTTCAACATTGCACAGCCTTGGTTTCTGTTTTAGTAAATTTGACACATCTCTTTTTCTCAAAATAACTCCACACTATCTTACTTATGTTCTTACATATGTAGATGACATTTTGATTACAGGAAGTTCTGCTAAAGAAGTTGCCACACTTGTGCAGATTTGCACTTAAAGATATGGGTAATGTGAGCTATTTTCTGGGGATAGAAGTGAAGTAGATGAATAGCTCTGCAATTCATCTCTCTGAGACAAAATATATCCGTGATTTGCTTACTAGAGCTAAGATATACAAAGCTAAAGGTATATCTACACCTATGGTGTCTAGTACAAAGTTATCAAAGTAAGGTAGTGATTACTTTTATGATCTTTCTCTGTATAGAAGAATCGTAGGTGCTCTACAGTATGCAACGGTGACTAGGTCAGAGATTCCCTTCTCAGTGAATAAAGTATGTTAGTATATGCGTCAACCCTTGGAGATTCATTGGAAATGCGTTAAGAGGATACTGAGATATTTTAAGGGTACTCTGTAACATGGGTTGGTGATTAAGAAGTCAGCTAACTTGGCACTTGTGGGATTCTGTGATTTAGATTTAGTGAGTGATGTGGATGACAGAAGCTCGACGTTAGGAGTGTGCATCTTCATGGGGCCTAACTTAGTCTTTTGGTCATCCAAAAAGTAAGGGCCGATCCACTACAAAGGTTGAATATTGCAGTCTCGCTAACATGGTGTCTGAACTAACATGGGTAAGATCTTTAATGACTGAATTATAGGTTGTTTCTTACATGGTACCTACTATATATTGTAATAACATAATGCAAATGGCTGCAAATCCAGTTTATCATGTTTGGTCGAAGTACATAGAGTTGGTATATTCTATGTAGGAGAGAAAGTTCTGAAGAAAGAAGTTTCAGTGTGCCATGTCAGTTCAGGTGGCAGATATCGTAACTAAGGCCTTGTCGAGAACTAGTTTTTGTGAGCTAAGAAACAGAATGAACATCTGTGATATCACTGGGAAGGAATAAGTGGAATAGAGAAGTTGAAACTTCAGAGAGTTGTAGTGGATGGATAAATGTTAGAGTATGTTTTGTCAATTAAGTGTATGATAGTTAGTAGTTAATAGTTAGTTCAACTAATATTGATGTAAGTATTGATTACCATATTGGTTCTATAAAATGTGTAAGATCAAATCAATGTAATGATAATATATCAGGAATTTTAGTATATGTCTTATCTTCTTGATTTTCCTATAACTCTTCCAAGTAGACCCAAAGTTTGTTGATTGTATTGGTGCAATTGTCTAAATCTCGAGAATGACAATAGTTTATTTTTTTAGATATATCACTTTGGTGAGAGCTTTATTCATTGCACTTAGTAAATTCAAAAAAGATTAATCTTCAATTCTGTTGGATGGAAGATCTCTTGAAAAATATTAGTAGTTGATGTAGATAGTTAATTAATAAACCATTTAAATATTTGTTGAAAAAAAGAGTCATTTTGATATTTGATTAAGGGTAAAACTCGTGATCCTTTAAAACACAATTATCAAATCAAACCCCAAATTCATACACATACACATAGTTAATTAATCAAACCATTTAAATAAGTTACTAACCTTTGACATTAATTACCAACGTTTCACGTTGGAGAAATTAAGCTGGTCCATAAGAGTTTTCTTTATTAATTAGCATATGATGTTAATATAACTTTTAGTAACAAGAGGGAAAGGGGAAAGATGACTACATCCTCACGATCATCGTAGTGGTATAAACAGCAAGAAAGCACAAGTAAACCTCTTGCAAAGGTTCTTCCAAGTCCATATAGACACAAAAAGTACTAATCTTTGCAAGATTATATGTCAGCACTGACTAATTTCCCAGAAAATATATGGGAAATACTAAAACCTTCATTCCTTCTGAGAAGATTTCTAATGTCCTCGACGATAACACCTATGGCTATATAATGCATGGAAGACTGGAAGTGTTACCATTCTTGATGAGATGGACCGCCTTAAGAGAATTTGTTTTCACATAAATAAGGTGAGCTCCAATGTCAACAACGATCGAGACACCGTGTAGCTGCCAGCTTCACATGCTTATTCCAGGTGTACCTAATCGATTTTGAGAAACCCGTGATCTAGTTGTTTGCATCACCCTTAAGAACGCCACCAATGCCTATTCTTCTAGGGTTACCAAGTGAAATGCCATCAGCGTTGATTTTGATAACACCCCTATAGGGTCTGCACCACTATACTAAGTAATGGTTGCGAACCTTTGCCTTTTCTTAGCCATTAAACACCTTCATGACATACAGTACTTGCAAAAGCACAAATGTTATTGCAAGTACTAACAAAATCCCACTTACCTATCTGGCTATCTCTAAGGTATTGTCATTTTGAAGCTTGCAACACCACCAAGCGACGTAGAGGAAGAGTATATCGTGGCGACATCATCACTCCTCATTCCTCAACATTGCGTGAGTATCCCCTATGTCTATCTTCGGAGGTCTCCATAGAAAAAGAAATCAAGCGTATGAGTAAAACCAAAGAAATTCTAGAGTCTCTAAGAGCTATCACAATCCCTCAAACAGTCAAATGATGGTCTCCAAGAAGGTAAAGCATATTTCGCACATGTCACTAGAGCCAATACCTCTCCTACATGGCATCCTTGACAACCAACCAGAAGAAAAATCTAATACTCTCCAAGCTAAAATATTTCCAAATCCAGTTCCAACTGTGCGTGTCCTAGCTATCCAATCCCGATGTGTTTTTCAAAGGCTTAGATTGATTCAATGATTGTTAATTCTTCAAAGCCCTAAATATTGATGGAACAAGTGTATTTCAAAAACTAAAAATTGATAAGATTACTAAACGGTGGTCAAGTGGGAGAGGAATGTGAGTACTTCAATGAATTATTTTAAATTTAAATTCTTGCTTCGTCATATACCAACAAAAGTAGTAATAGTTGAGTCACAATTATAATAAAGCTAGGTAATGAGTTTACTGAAAATTAAAATGGATGTATCTAATTAAAAAATTTATATAATTGTGAGTTGTGAATGTTTAGGGATGGCAACGGGGCAGGACAGAGCGGGGCAAGATGGGCATCCCCGTCCCTGCTTCTGATCCTTGCCATGGAGAAAAAATTGTTCTCATCCCCATTCCCCGCCTCTCTACGGGTCCCATAGGACCTTACAAGGTTATTAAAAAATTCAAAACTATTTTTTAAAAAATCAAAGACTAGCAACAACAATTAGACTAGCATTTAGCCATGGAAACAAAGAAGGCTCTCCAAATAATTTTCTAAAGCCAGCAGCAACAAGGGCGAGAGAGATTCGATTTTGTACCTGAAATTGAAAGAGCAAGCCATGGCAATGTCGAGAGAAGAAGAAGCTCGAGTAGACAACGGCGACAACAAGAGAAGAAGAAGCCCGCGAGCAGAGCAAATGAGCAGACAAGGAAGGAGACAAGTATGACGACAGTCAAGACTTGTGCACTTAGGCTCAGGTAGCATGACGACAGGGATTTAGAATGTGGGATTGGGCAAGAGAAGAGGTTTGAGATTCAAAATGTAGAAGAGAATGACTGAGAGTGATTTAGGTGACAGGATGGTTACGGCGATGGTGGATACGAGGTTGAGAGATGAGCCACAATACTCCGAGTCTGCGAGGGAGATGTGCAAAGACGAGAAGGTTGGGTGTGGGCTTAATCAGTGAGAGGGAAATGGTCGAGATGTGTGGGTGTTATGGTGTCGATGGTGGTTATGAGGGAGAATAAAGGACGATGTCGATGTGTAAGTCTGTGAGAGACTGAGAGGGACGATGGAGATAGTGGATTTCAGTGGAGGCTGAGATAATGTGCGAGAGGGAAGGTTGAATTTGTTAGGGACTTAGTTTTTTTTTTTGTTTTTTATTAAATATTTAAAATTATTTAATTATAAAATGACTAAAAAAATCCAAAAATATATTATATATCTATATTATATTAAGGGTATTTTAGTAATTTCACATGAAAATATAAAATACCTTTCGAGTATGGGGACCTCGCGGGGCGGGGAGTGTGATCCTTATTCTCGCCCCCGAAATTTTGGTAGGGGAATTTTTCCCCCATCCTGGTCCTTGTGGACTAAAATTCCCCACCAACGGGGACACAAATGCGGGAACCCCCGAATTCAGGTTTCCATTGCCATCCCTATGAATGTTGTACTATTGTTAGCAGTCTATGGTAGAATCTAATCATTAGAAGCTTTGACAAGTAGAGTAACAATAGGGAAATGATAAAGGCATACTTGAATGGGTGAAAAGCGATCTTTTATATGGATAGGTTAGATGGTAAACTCTTTAAGGGCATTTTAGTCACTTTAGGTGCTAATTTGGCAGAATATCACTAGCAAAATTAGATCTTCTGCTGGGACAACATGAACTAGGTCATTGATCTTAGGAGATTAATTGTTCAGATTTCAGGACTTTTTTTTTCAAAAAAAGGATCTTCCTAAAATTTGGCCAGTAAAGAATCTGAACTCATCATCAGCTAGCTAATTTGTTGCCAAATGTGTGACGAGCATTACAAAAGTTGGTGAAGGGGTTGGAGTAGCTAGGAAGGAAAATCTCTTACGTGACAATTTATGAATTGTCCAAGTAGGAAACAATGAGATGGATTTAATCTGCGTCAAATGTGCGTCATCATATGTTTAATATAGGGTAAATTATATCAACTTTTTTAGAAGTTTTTGTTAAATTACATTTGATATTCTTTTAAAATTAAATAAAATAAATTAATTTTAGAGGAATTCAAAAAGGTTTAGCTTCATCATGGTTTAATAGCTTTCTTTTCTCCTCTAATCTGCAAGAAAATCGCAAGCTTCTCTAACCCTACAATGAATGAGGAAAGATAATAGGGTAATTTGGTGTCACTTGGTAAGATGAAGGGAGAAGAAATGAATAAATTTCTTAATCTAATTAGCAACTACAATCAACAAATAAAATGCCCACATCTGCACTATCAATGCCATGTCATTAACAGAGTTAAGTGAGAGTTAACTTTTTAGATATAAGGGCCTCTTTTATTGGAGAATGATCTTTTAAGGACTAAATTGAGATAATAATACAAGAAAAATAGAAATGTGAGATGATTTTTTTTTGGTCTCAGATTTGCCGAAATTCTGTCTCAAACCAATTTGAAATGGAACAAGGAACGGAAAAAATTTCATCTTAAATATATTCGTAGCCTATGGATAGACATGGGGAAAAAAATTCCATATCAAACTGAGATAGAAAAATTCATCTTAGATACAAGATTATGTTGCATAATAAAAAAATGATTTCAAAGATGGGTCAAGACGCCTTCATGCCATGTAATACATATTCCTAGAAAAAGGTTATATGAGTGACAATGATAGGCCAATAAGAGTATGTTTTCCCATATTAACCAAACAGAGAGAACCCATTATTGACACATAACCTAGGCCTCACTCGTGGGTTAGTAACAAATGAGGGATATATAGGTTTGATTAAACACCCTCCAAGCTTGTCCATCAGATAGGTGCAACAAGACTCCTGTCTCTTGAAGATTATTATAGCACCATCTCATGTCTCTTGTTGTCACTTTAGATGTAAATAACCTTTGAAGCCTTGAAATAAGAAAAATGAACCACAATTGCTTTTTGGCTAAGTGTACCTTGTCATGTCCCTCTCATTGAATATCTAGCGAAACCACAAAATTTACACTCACTCCCATCCACATCACCCTTGAAGTATAAATACAACCATTTATACAAAATCAATCTTCATGTACCCAAGACCCAATTTTGAAATAAATTTTTTTATGTTGTAGAAGTCGGCTTGCACTCGGTTATCATTAGGCATTGCCTCGCCCATGAATTGGGTCATGGCATTATAGCATCCTTTAGCAATAGTCTTGTTAGAGTTAATGCTTAATAGTCTCACAGTAGGATATAGCTCAAAATGCCTTTTACACCCATCCCACAAGGGTGATTAGGCATCATGCAACATTTAATAGGATGATTAAACGTTTGGATTTGGGGACTCCTCCGCTATTCAATGCAATTCATCCCCTTACATCAACCTAGCAGCATCAAATACCATTGTCTTTAAAGTGTTTGATTGTGCACCAAAGTGGCCAAAATGATCAAGTGCATCATATGGGGTTGGATTCATTGTTCGGATTGGTTTAGACAATTCTTCTCCATTGACAGCTCCATATGAAGTAATTGGGTTTGAATCCACTACTATATAGATGTTCACTCACTTCATCAGGACCTAAAAGCTTTGTGCAATTGAGTTGCATGAGCAACAAATTGCTCAACGCTAATCATAAAATTATTTATTAACCCAACCCGATTAGGACCTATTCTATTATACAATATTCATTGTCGATTACCCAACTTTTCTATGCTCTATGTTTATATACAGCTACAATTGTGTTTCTAGTGTCATTATTTCAATCATGAAAAAAAAAATAACTTTTCATTAAAAAAAACAGTTTAGCCACACATATATAAATTCCATAGAAAAAATAATTTAACCACTCACGTCATTTATTCGATGCTAACAATAATTTGATCTTGTACTGTTAAATTTAGAAAAATTTGTTCACAAAGAAAAAGCACCAAATTACAATATAAATATATAGACAAGGAAAAGAGTAATTTTTTTCTTTTAACATCTAAACATATATTATACAAGAAAAAAAATTATATATATTACACAACAAGCAAATGTATCTACTATTAGCCAAAAGGACCAAAAAAAAAAAGAACATTACACACACACACACACACACACACACACACACACACACACACACACACACACACACACACAAAAGAGCCTCAAATATAGTTGGAGGAAGGGAGGAATAATGGAGTAAAAATTACCAAATGTAGATAAAGATTGAAGTGTGGGTAGAGAGCCCAAAATTTGGGGCGAAAAAAAACTACCCTTACCTTTGTTGGAGGTTACTAGAGTGTCCCCAAGGTGGCCAATGGATATTGGGTGTCCGAAAATGTGTTGTGCGTCGCGCATGCATGGCTAGGACGATGATTGATTTTTCTTCTTGTGGCAATTGTCGAATGGGAAAATAGGGTTTGGGTGTTGGTTTATTAGATTTCAAAATGACATTGTTCGGTTTAAAAAATTATGAGACGGAAATTTAGTCTCAGTATTGATTTCGAAAAAAATTAAAAACAAATTGTGGCGGGACTCTGAGGTGAAATTAAAGACGAATACTTTTTGTCTTAAATTAAAAAGAAAACAGAGATAGAATTGCTACGGAAATTCAATTGCAAACTTTGTCACAAAAAAAATTTAAGAATTGTGGTCTTAGTTTAAGATCATTTGAGATGGATTTTACAACAAAAAGTTTGTCTCAGATTTTCAATAAATGAAAAAAATGATAGATTTACTGGGAAAAAAGACTGTGGTCTGTGGGCTAAACAGAGACCACTCATAAATGGGTGGTCTAGGACTAAGTATTTTAGGCCCATTTTTAAATTAGATTGTTTAGGCCCGCGAACCGGCCCACAGGCTTACTCCTGTGTAAAAAAAATTTTGTTTTTTTTAAAATACATTATATAGTATAAAATAATCTCACTTTATCATATTTCTATATTTTATAATCTTATATTCAATAAATATTGTAAATTTACTTTTGTAATTTTTTAAAAATAAATATAAATTTTTTAAATTTAAATATAATATAGTTAATTTACAAAAGAAAAATGAAAAATTAAAGTTATTAATTATTTAAAAATATTAAAAATATAATATTTTACATGTATAAATTCTATGTCAATAAAAAATTATTAATTTTTTTACTGAAAAAATTTAAAATTATATTATTTTAATATTTAAAAGTAAAAAGTTTTAAAAAATTAAAAAAATGTGGCCCACAGGCCTATGCAGATGGTGTTGGATATTTTAAAAAGACCGCGAGCCTGAACGCGCCGACCGATTTAGGCCCGTTCAATTCATATCCCGCAACGGATAGGACAGGCCCGTTTAACAATACTAGATTTAAGGACAGAATTTGCAACAAAATATGTCTGACTCAGAAAGTCAAACACTTCTAAATTGGAAGTACATATATGAGATGGAATTTTACACAAATTTTTCCATCTAAAAAATTTGAAAAAAATTAAAATACAAATAATTTTTTTTGTTTGAAAACCGAAATGGAGACGGAACTTTCTGAGATGGAAATTTATTTGTCTCAAATTTTGTCATAGACCTTTCATTTTCTCTTAACTTTAATCCTCTTTTTATGTGACGGATTTGCAATGGATTTGAGATAGAAAATATTTCGTCTCAAAATTTATGTCTTAGAATTTTAGTTTTTTTTTGTAGTGCAAAAAATCATCCATTAACTAAATTGAGAAAAAAAATAGAATCTTTTAGGGACCAAAATGTTAATTTTCTCTTTTAAATATTATATTTGGTTTCTTTTTTATTTATTTTTTATCATTTAAATTAACTTTTAATGCAATATATATTTCTTTTAGTAATAAAATTATTTAACAATTTTTTGTTGTCATTCTAAAAATAAAGTCATAGTTTTATATTAAATGTTAATGTTAATTTAGTTGCTTTTATTGACATGTTAAAAAAATAAGATTACAATCTTATATTGTGGAGAAACTTAATTGATTTTGCAAAAAGTAAACTAGCGAAGAGGTTTGAACAAGATACATCAAAATACAAAGTGGCCCAGAGTAATATTTAAAACTAGAGGGTTGCTAAGTATAATTTAACTAAATTTCAAGGGAGGTTAGTTTAATTACCTAATACATATAAAAAAGTGGTCCTAAAAAATATATATACCCTCTCTTATTGTTCAAAACTTGAAATTAAGTACTGAACAAGTTAATTTCTATAAATTATAAAATCAGTACAATACTTAATTTTGGAAACTAGACAATAATAAAATAATAGGTACATTAACAATTTAATTTTTAAAAGATATTTGAGTCCAATGTTTATTTCTAAAAAGTTAAACTATATATAATTGAGCAATTAAATGTTATGAACTCATTGCACATCATTCAATTAATCTCTTCAAAATAAATAAATATATAGTTTGGTCCCACCAATAAACTAATTTGCAGGTTCCCCCTCATGAAATTTGAGCTTCTATTGGCTTCACCAATACTCAAAATTTCTTCACCAAAAGTGTCTGGAGATGGATTCAGAACTTCTCAACTACTATTAGAACCAAGACTTTGCCATCATCCAATGTAGTGTTCCTCTACATAATTGGTGGAAGATTTCGTAATAATTCCATCCTAAACTAATGCAAGTTGCAGAAACTTGTGGTTAAGTCTTTTTTGTTCCTTCTAACCTGACAATGCATAACATTAGACTCATTCAGTAGGTCAACTCCCTTAGAGGCTTGAAGGTTAATACTGATAGGAGTGCTCTATAAAAAATCCTGGAAAAGCAAGCATTGGTGGGTTAGTACAGAATGGAAGTGGTGTTTGGGTGATTATTGGCTTCCTAGGTATCAAAGGTTTCATGTCCATTTTGGAAGCAATCCAAGTCAAGGCCTTTTGCTTGAGGTGGGACTAGAGTCAAAAGGATTGAGCTTGAGACTAGCTTTTAGATCAAGAAAAATAAGGTACCATCATTGAAGACATAAGAAGGATCTTAGCTCATTAGCCCTACGATTAATATATCTCCCATGCACACACTAAGGGAGATCAATCAATATGTTGATGCTTGTGGAGATGGGGATTTGAATTAGGAATCTCTCCATTTTTGGAAGAAACAAAAAGTTCATTTGTCCAATCGAGATCCTTCATTTTAAATCAAATGGTCACTATTAAAAGAAATACTGTAATATTTTCTTTCTTTGATATGATTGTCTAGTCTAAAATGAACAGTTGTGATTGGAGAAATAAATTCTCCATTTCTCACAAAAAAATAGAGAGAATCCAAATCCAATTTGCATTTGGAGAAGATGTCTCTCCTCCCTTCTCATTATCTTTGTTAACTGATTATACCAATGTTTTATGACCCAGCCTAATCGACTTGGGATTCGACGACTCAAGTAGCAACTTGAGCTAGGTCACACTATTAAATCATTTTGCATTCGACTTAGCAAAGACCCAACAAATTCGGCTAGGTCTTCATTAACTTGAATTGAGCCAGTCTTTTTTTTTTTAAATTAGATTTTTTTTAATGTATATATTCTAAATTAATTAGTTTTATATGCAGGAAGGTAAGGGAAAAGAAATCAAATTAATTAATTTAAAATGTGAAATTTGTTTGTTAATGATTTATATTACTTGTTTTAATATTATTTATAAGCATGTATATATATATATTATTTATTTATATTTTACTTAATTTTCTATTTATTTACGAATTAAAATTGTTTTGCATTCGACCCAACAAAGACTCGATTAACTTAGTCATGTCTTTATTGACCCGATGACCTATTGACATGGATTGATCCAATCTGTTTTTTTATTTTTCAATGAAGCCTAGATTTTTTTAATGTATATATATTCTGGAATAATTAGTTTATATGTAGGAATGTGTGGTAAAAGAAATCAAATCAATTAATTTAAGTTGTGAAATTTGTATGTAAATTATCTATTTTACTTGTTTTAATATTTATTTATAAACATATATATGTATATATAATTTTTTTATTTAGTCAATTCAGCAATTGATTTGATAACGTGACGGTTGAACAACTAAGTTGTTTCCAAAAACATGGAATTACACCTTTACAGTGTTAGAATGTAGATCCCCTCCAGGACCTGGAGGGAATAGTTCCCTCCCAATTTTAATTTGGACTGTTGAAGGGAATTATCCAATGATCCAGATTAATCTAAAATTTTTTTAAAATTACATGATTAATTTTAACAAGTCTAACCTTATTTTTTTTAAAAAAAAGTAATCATGTAATTTTTAAAAAAAATACTAAATTAATCTAAATAGTTGGATGATTCTCTCCAACGATCCAGATTAAAATCTAGAAGAAACTACCCTCCAAATTTTAGAGAGGATCCGCATTCACTATATTAACTTTGATTTAGTTTGTTTTCCTTTCCTCTTTTATTTCCTTATGTATCCAAAAAGAAAATAATTCCGTCATTTATAAAAACTAACTCATTGGAGGTATATTTATTTTAAAATATATCTTTCAGGAACTAATTTATATATTAATCTTTAATATTATGATATTTCCCTTCTTCAATATTTTCAATCAGTGCAAGAAATCAAATACATTTATTAATTGACTCAACAACGGAGGAGGCATCCGTTAAACTCTTGGATCCCACACTCATGACCTATTGCTTTTCTGTGCTGAACATGCCGTACAGCCATTAACCCTATAACATCTTTTTCATGTTGTTTTCTGCCACCCACCCTTAATCTTACGTCATTATATCAAATAAATGCTTAAGATAATGATTCATTGCATCCCCTTTTTTAATCATTATTTTGCAACATTTCAGAGAAATTTGAGTCATGGACCAATACTCAAATCAATTAAATCACCCTCAGTCAAACCTAAATTGAAATAGATAACAAATACATAATTAAGAAATTACACATAACTCTAGTGCATAACAAAATAATATTTTCAATTTACACTTTTTAATATAATATCTTATAGTTGACATATAAAAAATTAGAGGTGATAAATGAGTTAATACTGTTAAAAAGAAATTAGATAAAATGATTTATTTATTTGGATATTAAAGTTCAAGTACTTAGCTGTCAGTTTTAAAAATTTCAAAAAGCTACATACGATGGAGTTAAAGTTCAAAGATTTTTTTTTTTGGTATTGTTTCCTTTTTCAGTCAAAAATAGAGCTTGGTCTTGGAGGGTGGTACTGGCAAGTGGGCACAGACTCAGGTTAAATATGTAGAGCTTTCTAGAGAAAAAATGCAACTTGAAAATGATTGTTGAAGTCTTCTTATAGTACCTAAGTAAGTTGATGGATTTCTAAGATTATTTTTGTAATTTTGAAATGTCAGCTTGAGACATTAGAGGAAGTGCTGGTGAGATGTGCCATCAACAATCTCGCAAGTAATTATATGAGTAATTATGTAAGTGGTCATAAATTAAGTTACAGCTAGTAAAAATAATTAATTTTTATAATAAATTTAAATTTAAATTTTCGTAAAAAAATATTTGTACTTAATATTTTATAGAGCCTCAAATAAAATTACTTTTAACAAAAATTATTTGTAAAAACCTAAACAAACTATGTATGTGGCCGTCTCTATGATAAATGCTACGTAGTAGATCACCCTACCCATTATCTAAGTGAGAAACCTACCTGCCTACCTACCTACCTATCTAGCTTATAGGTTAGGTGAGAGACCATAATCGAATGATGTCATAATTATATAAAAATGATTATTCTTTATATATATATATATATACATATAAATACACACTTTTGAGAGAGAGAGAGAGAGAGTTTTAGCTAACTAATCGTTAAAAGTACTATCAAAATATTACTCAGTGTAAACGCAAAATAACTATGGGTATATTTGATATGTATTAAAATTATTAAAAAAAGAAAAAAATTAAAAAATAATGAAAATAAAAAAAAGTTTTTAGTAAGATAATAAAAAAATGGAGAGTCATTTGGTATAAAATTTAAGATGAGAGAAAGGAAATAATTTAAGTTGATTTTATTAAAATATCCCTACTAAAGCTACGTAATCCATTGCACAAAGCCAAAAAGCATGGGCAAAACATCCAAAAATCTAAAAGCGTTGTAAAGGAAGCTTTTCATCCTTCTTTAAAATAAGTTTTGGATGATAAGAAGGAATGATCCTCGATAAACTGGAACCAGTCAAAGACACAAAGTATGAGTAATTGAGATTTAGGAAAGTGTTGTAAAGAAAGCTTATTCCCCCAATTAAACTATGTGATTCGCTGAATTATAGCGGCATTCCCTTAGCAATCTAATTTACCACTATAATATTTGTAAATTTCTATTGAGTGAGACGATAAAAAGCTCTATGTATGACTTGTATATGTACGCTTATGAGGGATTAAACTGAAAGAAGTGGGAAGTCAGTGATTGATTGTGAAATATTGCACTTTTATGTGTGTTATGACCAACTACGATGCTCTTAAAGAAAATGTGTATGTGATGCTTGACCATGTGTTGGGGTGAAATTTTCTATTTAGTCCCTTCCCTTGCATATAAAGGCTTTATCCCCAACATTTAGAAACATTTTCTCTTCTCCTCCCACATACTCTCCCAGTCTACTTGATCAACCTCCACCATCAAATCTCGTCCTAGGCAATCTTAGGCACTCTGACATTCCTCCTCAACATCAAGAAGTAATAATTAAAGGTAGGAATAATTCTTTTCCTCCTCCTCCTTGAGAAAATTCATATCCTTTAAGACCCTATAGTTAGATTATATGAAGCTCATGAAATTTCTAGTGGCTTGGGTTTGGAAAGGCTCCCTTGAGTTTTTTAATGATGAATCTAGTCTAGGATGTAATGGGATTGATGTATTGTTGGAATTAGAAGAAAACACATGAACCCTAGTTAAGAGAAATTGAGAATTTTTGTGTTAGTTGATGAATTGATGTTGTGTGCTTGAAATTCTTGTTAAATTGGTGTTTTAACATGTTTTAACAATGAATTTAGTTATGTCTGAGTAGCAGAGCTAGCCAAGTCTTGTGCACCTTTCTTTTGTTTTCAAAAGGACTTATATTGATGTAATTGCTCCTATCATGATGTAGCTCTAGACATACTTTATAGTTGTGTGGGATTTGATAGGGGGGTTGTGGCTATGTTTATATGGATGGAGATATGTAATTGTTGAAAATGTAGGTTATACCCTCTTTTGATTCTTTTAGACTCAGTTCCTAGATACATCTCCAATCCGAAGGCTTACACACACAATACAAGGTGTAGGTTACTTTCCAAACAATACACATCAATCCTATTTCATTACACATATACCGATTACAGCACAATGCAAACAAGCATAATATCTCTATTTTTCATAACCATAATTAAGGGACGCCTTACGCACTATACTCATCACAAGATAATTCAAATTATACCTTGATTTAAAATATTGCATATATATATATATATATATATATACTGCACCAAATAAAGTATGTGTTGCGCAATAAATTCTCCAAGTCCAAGGACTAATTCTATTAACTTTCTAGTGATACAAGGTCACAAAATCCCTGAGGTATATATCCTTAAGATCTCCATGGCATGCGGCCATATTATGCACTATATTTTGTATATACTAACATTTCAACTACCCATGTGCACAACTTCAAGTCAAGAGACAATTAAAATGGTTAAGCTTATTGATCAACCTCCATAGTGTATCCCAATCACATTACCAAGTAATTTCAAATGCAAATATTCCAAGACAACATTCATACAAGCAACAAGTAATATTGCGTAAGTATAAAATCTTAACTCAAGCTAGTCAAGTCATCTACTCACCTAGAATCCACTTCCAATACTCCCCCAAAAAGTACCTTGAACTCCCCAAACATTTGCCATCCACCTACAAACACAAGCCATGGTGAAATTAGCACACAAAACAAGCACAAGGGCTACCCAAATGATGTTACCTAAGGCACTAAGCCCTTCCAACATCTCCCCTTGGTCTAGCTTGTGACGCTTCAGCCTCACACTCTAGTCCTTCCTTGTTCGAGCCATGGCGCTTGAGGCTCCAAGGCTTGAACTCTCGAGTTCAAGCTCACAGTGTGGCGCCCTAGGCACCCACTACTAGATGCTCTCGGGCAGTAGCATTTTGCCTTCCCAAAACCTTCTTCAATCCCTCCTTTTACTCCCAATCCTTCTCCCTTTCAGTTAGGCATGATTCTATCATCAAGAATGAAGTCTTTGGCACTAAAAATTCCCTTAAATCATCCCAACTCTAGAACATCAAGCTCCACAAAAGATTCAACCTAATTCTTCCCAAAATTTCCCAAACACATGAAACCTTTCAATCAAGCACCTAAATCTCTAACTAGTTCAATAATTCACTCATCCTTGGTGAGGATTTTAGAAGAGAAACAAGAAAATCCAATTTTAATGACCAATCTCAACTTTCCCCCTTTCCATTAAATTTAGGGCACAAAGCAAAATGAGAGAAAGGAAGAAGATCCCACTAACCTTCCATGAAGGGCATCCAATGAAGATGATGGTCGTGGGAGAACGCATTTCCGCTGGAGATGATGGTGGTCTTGGGGGTGACCAGGGGGGAGCCAACCGTAGGTGTGAGTGAAGGAGAAGGAAGGGAGAAGGGCATGAAAATGGTGTTGGCTACCCAAGTGAAGTATGTGTATACGCTTATAATTTTATTCAGTTGGTTAAAATTATTGTTTTTCCCTTTGTCATAAGAAGTTAGAGATCAAGGTAAGAATCTAACTTAACACCAATACCAATTCACTTGGCACTCACTTTCTCTTATATTAATTCACTTTAGTCCCTCTCACAACCTATGAGCAATAGAGTCTACTCGGATGGAAAGATCCATTCTCCTGACATACTCCACACCAAACCACACTACCATCACCATCTTTCACACTCAAATCCTATACTTTGCTAACATTTCCACGGCTACCAATTTTGTCTATTAATTTAAATAAGTCCCTCATTGGGGATTTTCCCGAAAACATAACCAATATAAGTGGCCATGCTTAATTCCATGCATATTACAAGCACTCTCTCTAATTTTTAAATGACTTCAAGAGCTCATGCACTTGCTCATTTCTTTGAAATTTTCAGACACACCCAATGAGAACGCTTCAACAAGCTCATATGGGCTCGGGTTTCTACATTATCAACCTTTTAAAGAAATTTGGTCCCTGAATTTCCAACAAGCACCTCGCTCTAAGGGTAATTTGTCCATTTTGCCAAATTGAATATAGTCATATTCTTGTTCTCCTGATATACGTGGTCTTAAATCCCCACACGCACAATGATACTCTCCCTGACGTAATTTCCTACTCTACTTTATCCCAGGCTCTCACACTGGTCTGAGTCCTTGGTACACCTAAACTCTATGTCGTCTTCTCGGTGTTATATATTGAATATACACATTGATCATAATGTTAATGTAACACAATAGCTAGCAACACACCAATCATAACGTTCTCTTGAAACAAATTTTTGATCTCTATCCGCTAGTCACCCGCTCACAGGTGCAAGCTAAAGAGCATTTCAACGTATAAAAGAAGCTAAAAAGACTACATAGATGGTGGTGCCTTGGGCGCTTCAGCACTTCCATGCTTTTCCCATGTTAAGACCATGGCACCCTAGGTGTTATGGCTTAAAACCACAGGTTCAAGCCTATTTTATGGTGCCCTGGGCGCCTACACTTGGATGTAAAAAGGGCAACCTTGATTTATTCTCCAAAAGCGCTCTAACTCCTATTTTTCTCCTTCCAAAATCTCTCCTCTCTAGTTGGGCATGAATCCACTCATCAAAGTAGTGTTTTTAGCCCTAAAAACTCCTTCATAGCCTCACAACTCCTAAGTTTCAATTTTCATGGGGAACTTTTCCCATTCTTTCCCAAAACAACCATGTAATGGCAATATGCTGAAAGGCTTACCTATATGTATATACATATACATGTACTTAATCATCTCTTCCTCCTACCATCTACTATGATGCTCCCATCAAATAGTCTATGTCTCCTCCACTCCGGGCAACACATCGCCCACCCCATGAAACAAGATTACTAAGCATTTATACCCACATAACATCGCTTTCTCCTCTTTGAACATTGTTGCTCCTGGGTCACTACTCATATATGTAAATATGCATGGCACATGGGTAGGTGATTAATCACCCCTTTAGAGAACATCTTAGTCATCTTTGGTCTCTGGACTCCTAGTTCTCTATGCCTATTGACCCTTGAGATTGCCCTACCACTAGTCATGGTAGGGTCCAAATTGCTCCTCTTGTTATGCCTTAAACTACTATTTTGTACGACTAGTCCTCCATGTAATCGGTTAGTGGTGAGAACACCCAAAATCTCGAGTCTCACCACTACAGCTCCATTCCAAGATATGCCCATGGCATAACTTGTCCTATCTAGACACAATTATTAAGAGACTCTGATAATGGAGTGTCACTTCTCTTTTCTCTGTCTTCTGATTAGTGCCACGAGTTCATCTCTATCTCCCAATATTGTCAAGATCGGGATCTTATGCAAGATCGGGATCTTATGCAAGATCGTAAGAAGTCACAAGAAATATTGATCATATAATTAAATTGAGGATCGTAAGTTCCTCTCAAAATACTGTTCAAAAATATATAAAAATAAAAAATATATAATAACATAAATTTTGTATATAATATAAAACCATCATATTATGACTAAAAATGAAATTATGCAATGATTTGGAGGATCAAACAATGAGAAAAAAGTATAAAAGTGAAGAATAGGGACTAAAGTGAGTAAACAAAAAAGTTTGTAAGGGATGGTTTTGACAAATAAAAAAAATTCTTGAACTAGGGACCTAGAAGAAGTAGAATACTAGTTTATATAAAAAATTAGACAAAAAATGAGAATTTTGACCAAGGACCTAAGTAAATCAAGATCGGGATTTCCTCTCAAAATACTGTTCAATCTTGCATATTGTTATTACAAAATCAATTTTGAGTGGGATCGTGATCAATTTTTGTCCACAAGATCGTAAGATCATAAGATCCAACAATAGATCTTGACAACAATGCTATCTCTGTAACATCCCAAATTCTTATATTTATTTAATATAGGCAAATTAGTGTATGAAGGACTATTTTGAAAAGAATATTTTTTTTAAAGGAGAAAATTTGTAAGTGGAAATAAAGTAACTTTTCCATAATTAGAGGTTGGAGAAAAG
The DNA here is from genome assembly GCA_037074585.1 of Biancaea sappan. Classification (NCBI taxonomy): domain Eukaryota; kingdom Viridiplantae; phylum Streptophyta; class Magnoliopsida; order Fabales; family Fabaceae; genus Biancaea; species Biancaea sappan. The sequence goes on along the minus strand of CM073499.1, from coordinate 25,392,286 downwards.
TTGGAGAAAGTGTTAAAAATAAATTTTGGTATCAAATTGAAAATTTTCTTATATGATCAAGGACTAAATTGCAAGGACAGAAAAATGTGAAGGGCCTCTCTAGAATTTTAGCTAAGCCTTTTGAGGTGGCATTTCATTATTAAGCTACGTAGCAAGGCTTGCACTTGTGGCTTCATTCCTATTATCACCATAGTCTTGCACCAATAGGAGAAGACCACACATCACCATCCACCTTAGTTTTCTCCCATCCATATAGCACCACCGAAGCTCTCTATTGTGTAATATTTTGATGCTCTTTGCCCGACACTCCATCATGGCAACAACAGACCATGTTGTCCACATTAAGGATAAGAAGGAGAGAAGGCTGAAAAGTTGGTGTGGGAAAGTGCATGTAATGGACTCTATGACTACATAGCTCTCGGCCAAGAGTAGAAAATACTTTGCTGCACTTGAACCCATGAGAATTTGGATGATCTGTCTTCAAGCTAGGAAGCCACGGACTTCCGAAAAGGGGCTCATCTCTTCATTCCCCTGCTGCCATGCGTGGGAAACTAAGAGTGAGAGACATCCAGCAGCAAACCGTGAAGACACCGCATTTAAGGTGTAGAATGAGAAAAAAAGAAGAAGAAAATTTAGCAATTGATCTATATCTCTACTGGGCAGCCACGTGAAGCATATCCATGTTTTATATAGCCTTTAGCTTCCTTCTTGGCTGCACAAAGAGAGAACCCGAGGAGAACAATAGAAAGTTGTGAGTTTGGGTAGAAACCGAGAGCTAAACACGTGAGTTCTTCTCCAATCTTTCTAATCCAAAACTGTAGGCTTCTTTGAAGCTTTTAGGTGCAGTTAAAGGGACAACTCAAGGTGACATTCTTGGGTATTTAGACACCCTTTACAGCAGCAAGGAAGTGGCATGATAGTGCAGAAAAACAAAGGAGAAAAGTAAGCTCAGAAATCATGGGTAAGCTCTAAATCCTTTTTTTAGGCTCGCTTTTGTTTAAGAAATGATTAAACATGTCTTAGAGAGTCCCTAGATGAGTTTGGGAGAGCCATGCAGCAAGAAGAATGGAAAAACATGGAGTTTAGAGGTATGCATCCATGACAGGGACTAAACCGAATAAAATCAAAAGTTTGTAGGAATAGCTATAATTTGGAAACAAGATATATTTGTGACCTATGGACTTAGATGAAACTAAGTATGGTCTTAGATCATGAAAAAGACAAGGGAAAAATAATTATTGAGGACCTAAGTGAATGAAATGAAAAGTTGGAAGGAAAGAGTAAAAATTCTGAAAATGTCTAGATTTAGTATATATGGGATTTTAGTTAAAATTTGATGGATTTTACCAAATTTTAAAGGTTATTTATATGGTTAAAGTTCACATTAAGGACTAAAGTGAATTAATTCAAAGTTTCTGAAGAAAAAAAGAAATAGGGTGGAATTTGAGTAATAACAACAACAACATAGCCTTATCCCACTAAGTGGGGTCGGCTACATAGATCGCACGACGCCATTGAGCTCTATCAATGACCAACTCTTTGGAATTTGAGTAATAAATTAGAAGAAATTTTAGCTGATTATAATTATATGAATTTGGGTCTATAAATGAGATTATAGACATTACGTAATTAATTTTTGAGGTACAAGATTTAATTAATTATGAAATAGTAATTTTAATATATTCCTTATTAGGATTTTTTTTAATTATATTTATTTAAATTTGGGATTAGAAATAAGATTGCGAATAATACATAATTAATATTTAGTGCATAGAAATTTCATTTAAAAATGGAATAGTATTTTAAGTATTCCATATTAGGATTTTAATAGCTAATTTATTTTATCAGCACCTTGGAATAATTTCGAGTGGAATCAGTACGAGACGATAAATTCAGGTAGCCAGTTACATTTCATAAAAGCGCTGTTCATATATTTTGAAATTGTTTTATACTGAAAATGATTTAATTATGAATTATGTGATGAAAATGATTTATTGATGAATTATGTGATATTCAACTCTATGCATTGTTATGTATGTATATGTGTTATTATGATACTCATGTGCTAAGGCAGTGTACGCCAAGCATCTGGGGTACGACGGTACGCGCCAGTATAAGACTTGCCATGGTTAGGGCGGAAGCAGCTATGCATGACGATGCTAGTGTCAGTCTTGCTGACCTTTGGGCCACAGGGTATAATCAGACCCTGGTGGTAGGCACTGAGAATAGTGATGACCCTTGGCACCACTTGAGGTGAAACAGACTCTTGTGGTACTAAGACCCAGGGATAATCTCTGCATGACAGAGGCATAGATGAGTTGAACTAAATTATGAATGGTGTTATGAACTTACTTTTATGACTGGGAATGGTTCTTGTTTTCAAGATTAACTACTGGCTACTAAGATTTCTATGTCTCATGATTTTTGTACTGTATTAACCATTTCCAGGTGCAAATCAAAATGGGAATAGCGGGGTTGCAGCAGGGAGTCAGTAACTGTAGCCTAGGTTTTATAGTTTTTGTAAAATAATTAAGACTTAATATCCAGTGATATGTATATATGTCCAAATGATGGTGATGTAAGGCATGGGATGATGTTAATGGCTCCTAGTTGTCTTTAATTATGGACTTGAGATCTTTGAAATTTAAGATTTGAGAATTGCCATAATTATTCACTAAGGAACCTTATCTTAAAAATCTTTTATCCTGGAGATAGTTTTATGAAAATTTTGAGGTGTTACATTGTAAATGGTATCAGAGCACGGTCCTAGGCACTAAGTGGGTTAGCATGGGTAGTTTAGAACCCTATCTCCATGTTTTAGGTTATTTTTGAAATAATCTAACTGTCTATTTTCAGAATATGGCTGCAAGGAGAACTCAGACTGAAATCCTAGAAGAAATAGTGACACAGTTGAGGTATCAGGCTAATACTCAGGCCGTAACGGCTGATATCCTTAGGAGATTGCAGGGTGAAGGGTGAAGGGACCAGAATGAAGAAAGGCACCAAGGCAATGGTGAAGAAACTGAGGATGCCAACTCCTTTACAAGGGTACTCGGAGAATTCAGAAAGGCCAATCCCCCTTCATTTGCAGGAACACATGATCCGGCTGTGGCACAAAATTGGATCAAACAATTAGAAAAAATATTCAAGATAATGAATTGCACCCCAGCTCAAAGACTCGCCTTGGCAGTGTATAAACTGGAAGGAGAAGCAGAATATTGGTGGGAAGGAGCAAAGAGGCTTCTTGAGTCAAAGGGAGAAGAAATCACTTGGAAAAATTTCCAACTCACTGTATTCAACAAATACTTCCCAAACAGCGTGAAGAAACAGAATGAAGCTGAATTCCTCCAGATAAGGCAGGGGACAATGACAGTAGGAGAATACGAGGCCAAGTTTGAAGAGCTTTCCAAATTTTCTTCATACCTTAACAACATGCACGATGAGGCGTGGAAAGCAAGCCACTTCGAGAGAGGCTTGAGATCCGAGATAAAGAATATAGTGGGGACTTTTGAGATATCGAACTTCTCTCAACTTGTGAACAAATGTCGGATAGCTGAAGCCCACATTCAGGAGGCCAAGTTAGAGAAAGAGGCCTAAGCGAGTGAAAAGAGGAAAAGAGAGGATCGTGGGGTTCCTAACAACAGAAGAAACGGTGGTTGGAAGAAGAAGTTCAAAGGAAATAAAGAGCAGTTTCGTAAGAACCAGACAGGAAACCCCAATCAGACCTTTACCCCTCGATGTCAGAAATGTGGTGCCAAGAGTCATGGAAATTCTCCCTGCACTATAACTTGTTACACTTGTGGACAACCCGGTCACATGTCCCGAGCATGCCCAACCTCGAAGGGAGCAGCTCCGACTAGGCCACAGAACCAAGGAAGGGCTTTTGCCATGACGCAGCGAGAGGCTGATATGTCACCTAATCTCATTCGAGGTAAAATTTTGATTCAAAATATTCTTGTAAATGCATTGTTTGATAGTGGGGCAACCCATTCATTCATATCATTTGCTTGCGTTAAAAATTTGGGTCTAAAGTTGAGTATGTTACCTTATGATTTAAACGTAATTACGCCAACTGGTGGTCAAATTTTTACTTCACAAGTATGTTTAAATTGCGTTGTTGAACTAGACAACAAAAAGACTACTTTGAGCTTGGTATGTTTGACCATGCACGATTTTGATGTGATTATTGGTATAGACTGGTTGTACAAAAAAATCACAACCACATAAATCACAACATATACACAGACACATATACATACACCCCTCACCTTTGATGCAAGATTTGCCACATGAGGCATGCTAGCAATGTCTTTCAAAAGGAGATTCAAACAATGTGCAGCACAAGGTGACCAAAAAATATGATCATACTTTTCATGAATTAACTTTCCAGCAGCTACATAATTAGATGCATTATCAATCACTACATGCACAACATTTGCAGGTCCAACCCATTCAATAACCTCACAAAATAAATCACACAATGTTTTAGCATCTTTCACAAGATCAGAAGCATCAACAAATTTCAAAACACTATACCTGTAGGACAATAAACAAGAAAGTTTATCAAAGTCCTCTGTCTTTGATCACTCCAACCATCAGCCATGATTGTACACCCAAATTTAGCCCAATTGCTTCGATAACCTTCCACAAGTAATTGACACTCATTCTTACAATCTCCTAACAAATTAACTCTCAATTCATCATATGATGGGACTTTAAAACTAGCCCCTATAGATGCAATTGCATCCACAACAAGTTGAAAGTAAGGAGACTGAACTGCATTAAATGGAATACAAGCATTGAAAAACCATTTAGCAATGGCCATCTTAACCTTATGTAGTGCTTCTTTACTAGCCAATACACTTTTTAAGGTTGGTTGGGAACCTGCAGTTGTTCTTGGAGCAAAATAATTTTCAATATTGTATACCGGTTTTCTCTTTTTGACTTGTGAAATTACTTTAACTTCTTCAACTTCTGTTCCACCTTCACTTCCTCTGTATGCTTCATCAATATCTGCATGTTTATAGAGTATACTAAAAAATTTCACCAACTACTCCAACAAAATATATAAATCCTAGGTGGCCTACTTAATTATAGAGTATACTAAAAGATTAACTTCAAATTTGAATAACCATTATCTTAATTACTCCAGACAATGGAAAGGCATTCTTACTACATGAATCGCTGAGCCAAACTATCGTAGTACCTGAAATTGTGAGGGGGTGAGTCTAATCCACTGACTCACCAAAATATCTCTACCGAACACATTCATATGACTATACTAGCCAAAGAACATATAAAAGTTGCAAGATTAAATTAACATAGCCAGATATGTTTGCACAGGCACCTCATATAACAACCTCAATGATCTTTCTCACTCGCAAGAACAAAATACAAGCATCAATAATAAAATTATCAGTTTAGCACCTACATCAATAAGCTCTCAACGCTGAACTTACCTCAAATAGCTCACGTCTCCATGCCCATCGTAACCACAAACAAAGCTTATTCCAAGTCATATGTGTATCACTATAAGAATATATATATATATGTGTGTGTGTGTGTGTGTGTGTGTGTGTGTGTGTGTGTGTATGTGTGTTTATGTGTGTGTGTGTGTGAACATCATGCACATTCCTCAACCATAGATAAGCATTCCCTACAAATGCACATCGAATGACACTTACCACACACAAATCCGTTACAAGGACTATAACCAAAACAACCACTACATGCCCACTCTACTATCACATAGCACAACACACCTGATCCGAGAAATAAACACGGACCACATAGTGCAACCACATAAATCACAACGTATAAGAAGGGTTACGCTCAAATCCAAACATCCAAACATACAATGATTGGACACTCACGACCCTCTCCACAAATCATACCAGATATTAGCTCGGCATCTACCAGTATTTAACCAAAGTACATCTCCTCCTAGGCTTTGGCCCATGCCAAAACAAGTAACACCCAAACATAGCCCTCAGGAACGCACGCTTTAGTCTTGGCCCATGCCTTGCTGTCACTAATCCCAGGTACTTCCCTCTTTGATCCTAGCCCATGCTCTATTTTGGCAACTACCAATATCTGACCTCAAGAGTGCATCGTTGGATCCCCTATCCACTAGCCTCCAAGTACAACTCCTATTCCAAGTCCTGGCCCATGCCTTATTTTGGAAACTACTAGTATTCAACCCCAGGAGTGCACCACTAGGCCTCATCCTCTGATCCCACACCGTCTTGGTCTAGGCCCATGCCCTATTTAAGCAACTACCAGTATTAGACCTTAGGAGTGCACCACTGAGTTTCATCCAAACACAAATATGCACAAACATAGTTATACCAACATCATATATAACAACAATCATGCCACAATCACACACAACCATCTTATCATACAAAATTCATACTCACTATACTACATATACCATTTCATGATATTCTGCACAAGTGAAACCACAAGATTTGATCATGAGATATTTCACAAAAGGTATGCTTTAACATAAATGCTCATGACATATCATAACACTTGTATATCCATTAACATACTCATATGGTCCACAAAAGCATCCAATACACATCATACTTCAATCACAAGGATAGCTTCACACTGCCATATATTAACTTAATTATTCATGGTGCACAATAATTAACACATACATGTGGCAGTATTTCTCTTCTTTTCCAATCACAAAGGTGAGGGGTGTATGTATATGTGTCTGTGTATATATATATATACCTTTCAATGAGTGTATTTCTCATAAAATCTTTGAGTGTGAGTAAATGTTTGCACATGCTCTTTTATAATGACCCATGAGCCATATACATACTTTCTAAATTCAACTCATTGTATTGTGTATATAAATATGTATGTATACGTACATATTTAAATATGAGCAATTCTTCCTCATTCACAATTCCTAAAAGGTAGATGGACAAGTTGTTGAGCGTTCTGGCAAGTGCACAAGTCACACAAGTAATATAGTGAAAATGAGTAAAGAGTGTCGAACTCACGAGGACTAACGTGCTAAGTACTCCAGAAGTTTAAACGTGTTATTTAGACAAATAAATTTTGAATTGAAGATAACTTTAATTAAAGAACTAAGAAGTAAAATCAGATTAAAATAAAATCAAATGGAAATAATTCAAATAAAAGGCCTAGAGTTACTAATCCCCTTATTTCATCCTAAGAATTGCTAAACTCTCTATGCACTTGTGATTTTAATTAACCATGCATGTTAGTCTTAGGTTATCTTATGGCTTAAAGTGATTCTCTCGACCTAAATTAAGCTATTCAACTCCTACACAATCCCTTACGTGGGTTAAGCCAAATGAAACCAATCTAACTTTGATTAAACGAGATTAACTAAAATCCATTTTGGTTAACAAGCGAAAACCCCCAAGGTTCACGCACTCGTCCTATCCACTCAATGTTCTACTCTCACTTCCCTCTCCGAGATCAGTAAAAGCAATAAACAAACTATAATTCGGCGAAGATCATAGCAAGTTCAATATACATGAATGAACAAACATATATTAATCAAATGAAATTACAATTACAAAGATAGATTTAATCCCTAATCTGAAAGTTAGTGCATAGGTTCTAAAACTACAGAAAACAGTAAAAGAATGAGTAAACTCCATGAATCCAAGGTTGGGTTGACGGAAATCGAGCTTGATCAGCTTCGTGAATGGATTCTTCCTTCTCCTTTAGCAGAAATCGGTGCCTCTCCTCTGTCTCCAACTCAGAATACCCTAAAAAAAGTGTTCTAACACTATTTAAATCAGTGCAGAATCGCAAACCACTGCTACAGCGGTGAATTCCCACCACTATAATGGTGGAAGGCAGAGAAGAAGCTTAAAAATATGGTTTTTTAGGTACTACCGCTATAGCGGTGAATGGCAGAGAAGATGGCTCCAAAATATTTTTTTTCAGCATTCCACCGCTGTAGCGGTAGATTCCACCACTATAGCTGTGAGAGACAGCAATCATTCCAGTATCTTCAGAATTTCAGCTCTAACATTCCATCTTCTAACACGAACTTCTCACCAATTCAACCTACACCAAAAATAACAAATAACACCATTAAATCGCAGATCAAAACATGAAATCACTTCATTTATTAAAAGATAAAAAAAACTAAAACTAATCTAAACTACTCAAAACATTGGTTAAGAATCACATGTCAATAAGAAAAAGATCAAGAAGATATGAGATTTAGTACCAAAATGGTACTAAATTAAGAAATCAACACAAGTATACACATACACATACTTCTCAACTACTTAAATATTAACAATGATACAAACATTTGTATATACATACATATACTCAACTATGAATGATATATAAGCGAGCATGTAAACCATATTTCATTGGCCATTGTCAATCAATATACCTCAATTAAATCATATGCATTCACACTAACCAATTGGTATCATTTATACACAAATACATAGACTCTTAATTATCCAACATATTAGAGGCATATATATATATATATATATATGTTCAAAACTTACTTAAGCATAAACTTATAAGGTAAATACAAACAAGGTAAGGTAGAGAATCCCCTTACCTAGATTCCTCACTTACTTACCTTGGCTAGCCCCAAATGATGTAGGAGGTATGTTAAAGAATCCATCCCTATGAGAAAACCATGTAAAAACATGTCAAGATCTCAAGTTGGAGGAATACTTGCCATGAACTTTGACCTTTGGCCACTCTTTTTGTCATATATCCTAAATTATAAGGAGTTTTTAAATGAAACTTATCTCATTTGAAATTAGACTCAAAGATCTTTTCAACGATATAAAATTTGCTAAAAATGGAGTTCGAATGAGAAAGTTATGACCATTTGAAGTTAACTAGAAAATAACCAATATTCTAGAAACCAGCACTGTAGTGGCAAATCTGGGGCTGCAACTCTAGATCCTACACTTTGCCACCGTTGAAATGGTCAACGCACCACTGTAGTAGTGCAAGTCAGATCTGTAGCCCCAAAATTGTGAAAAATGGTTTCCTTTCAGTTTTCTCTCATTCCCAACTCAATTCTCGATCATTTTACATGATTCTTTCCGTCAAATTTCAAATTTTGATGTTAGAAAACCTCTCCAAACTTTAAATTCAAGTTTTTTTCAAAGATTCAACCTCAAATCATCAATTTCCTTCCCAAACCCTACCCATTTCATCCTCAATTTTGACTTTTATCTTATCCAAAACCCATATCTTCATTATTTCCACAAATTTTCTAACCCAAATCCATCAATAATCATCAAGGAACATTTAGGAACAAGACCCAAGGTCAAACAATTGTTTTCCATCCCATTTTCAACCCTAAAACTATAGAAATACTAAAATGGCATTAAAGATAAGAATAAAAGGCTCACCTTGGATTTTATCCCTTTTAGTGAAGATTGAATACCAGGAAATCGAACCCATGCCGAATAAATGTCATTGGCAAGTCAAAGAAGGATGAGGGATGAAGAGATGGGGCCATAGCACATGGTGGACAGACATTGAAGTGGAAGGAAAGGAGTCTGAAGGTGTGTGTGCGTGAGTCTTGAGGGTATATGTATATACAACAATACTAAAATGAAATTACCAAATTTTCTTTTTGTTGCTCCATGGTTATAACTCATATAAGGGAAAAATTGTAATTTCTTCCAAACTCGCACATCCCACATACTCGAAGTACCCACATGTAATACCCGTGATTAAAAAATCCCCTTGTCTGTTTAATTTTCTGTATGCCTATGTGAATATTGTTATCTTGTTTGCATGTGATGTTGAAAATGTGGATTTCCACATTTAGAATGCATGAATTGTGGGTTGTGGGGTATGGTGGATGATATATAATGCGATGCCTACCCTACGAGTGAATTGTGATTTAGGCAAGAAGGACTAAAATGAAAAATAAAAGTGAGGGGCTAAAGTGAAACATAAAACTTAAGTGGGGGCAGAAAAAATACTCAAAATGGGACCACTAGATAGAGATTTATTTAATAAAAATAATGTAAGGGTTTAAAAGTTATTTAGAGGTCTACAATTTAAGAAAATTTTAAATAGTCAAAATAAAAGAAAGAAATTCCTAGGAATTTAATAAAACAATATTAGGTGATATAATTATACCTGTTAGATAATTAGAGAATTATTAAATAATTAAAATAGACCCTATCAAATATTAGCTATAGTAGTTACAATAGAATAAAACTAATTAAATAAATATTTAAAGGGAAGATAGGATAGACATGTATTTGAATAAGATTACACAAAAGGATAAGGGAAAGCCTCGAAGAGAGATAAGATGAACGCGTGACGCCACCAAATTAAAACTAAACAACTAATGAGAAAGAGAGAATAAGATAGGGATAAGTTATTAAAACAAATATATATGGATAATATGCAATACGTGTGGTTGCAAGATTAGGATAAAATAAAATAGTTAATTGAATAAATTTGATTAGGTTATCCTAGGGTAGACTTCTAGAGGCTTAACAAAGTTGGGTTCTTTTAATATTGTTCATGATAGGCCTTGATTGGATATGGATAAAGTAAATTCAAACAATGCCAAATTTAAAATTAAATAAGATTAGGATAAGCCTAACCACCTAAAAATAAGCTAAACTATAATCACCATTAAAAATGAGACCCTACACCCATTGGCTCATCACACTCCCTTCTTCAAACCTAAACCCAATTTCAAGAGCAACCCCACACCCCCCTTCTTGAAGCCGCCACCCTAGAACCTTAGTTTAAATTATAAAACCTAATCATAACATAAACACAACACACCTAAGGCAACCACTACACGTACCTCTTACTCACCTCTTCAATCACACACAAAACCCAAATCCTCTACCTCTTCACACACATGGCCATCACCTATTCAATCTCTTCACACACATTGTCGCCACCTATATACACACATCCACCACACCTTCAATCATACACATATACATCAATACACACTTGCCTTCTTCAAATGTGAACTTCTGGGGCACATTCTGGAAATTGGAGAACTAGGTATGGTACTCTCCCTAAGCCATGTAGGCTAATTTCGGTTTTAGCATTTTTTAAAACTAATAATCAAATAAAGATATTAGCTCTTCCCTTTTAATTTTTTGTAAGTTATATAATTATTATAATGACATTATTTATGTTGATTGAATGATATGATGATTGAATTAATTTAATTTAATTTAATTTTATAAAATAGTTGGATTGACGTTCGATGAATTTTATGATTGATAATTATATCTTAAACCGTATATTAAGAAATGACTATTGTGTGGGTAAAAAAGGAAAAAGGAAAACTCAAGGCTTTTTTCCATAGGAATGTCATCGAGTTGCCTTCAAGTAAGCCAGTACAGATTTATGCACATAGTCTTTTTTATTATAACTTATTATTCTAATATGAAGGTTTTAAACTGTGGAAAGAAGTATGATAATAAAAGGTGGCCTAATTTGAAATTCTTAGATAGGGATAATAATAAAAATGTAGTTTAAATCTTGTTAACTACATAATTAGTCTGTTCTAAACAAACTATTTACAAGAAGGCATTAGGGTTCTACAAAAGAATTATGCCTCTTGGATTCCAGATTATTATTCTCTCATAGGAGATATCTTCAAAGAACTACTTTATTATTACTATTTAAAATTGCAAACTAAATTAGAATAATCTTTTTAAATAAGAGAGTAAAGAATGTTTAAGATGTATTGTATGATTGGTCATAATATCTGCAAAATGGAATAATGGGGATACAAGGTATGGTTCTTCCTAAAATATGATTGTGTGTAATTTTCTATGAGTAGTAAGGATGCCAGGAATGTCTTACCAACATTGTAGGTTGATAATGAATATGTGAATATTACTACTAAAATAAATAGAATAAGAGGCTTACAATAACGGGGAGTGGTGTCACTGTGGCGGTGACACCAGGTAGCGAGTCATCACAACACGTCCTACAACTCAATTTCCCATCTTTGGTTCATAAAGATTTCTAAGCTCACAACCATAGCCCTTTTTATTAAAGGGTACTGTACTTTTATTTTATTTCATTTTAGTTCCTCCATGGGCTTAGATCTCATCTCATCTCCCTCATGTTACATTTACACCCTCGTTCCTTACCACTCACTGGATTCCACAAGGTACCAAACTCCTTCATGCCATTTTCCTCCCTTCCAAATGAAAAAAAAAATTCCTCATATTTTCACACGTACACTACTATTTCATCTACAGTAACACTTAAGAACTTGGGGTGTTGCATTATCAATTATACATAAGTGGACTTAACCACTTTCTCCGCTCCATGAATCACACAAATCTCTCGGCCCACAATATATTGTTAGGCCAAAATTCTCCATGTCTCGTCAAGGACATCACTATCAATATGACAAGATACACTTTTGAATTTCCATTGCGTTTTTCCATCACCCAACTAAGGATATGACACGAAAAGAATTGTAACTCTAACAACTACTACTCTTAGCTCTATAGTCAATAGGAGACCAAAAATCTTAAGTTTTGATACCAACTTTGTCACGACCTAAAAATTCAGGCATATGACTAGCAAGACATAGGGTTATTTTCCCTACACCATAAGCCTAAATCTCCCAGCCCTCGATTCCCATGCGATATGCCACATGCATGATCAAATATATAAATAATAAAACATGCGAAAATGAGTAAATATGCCATATTAGGAATTCCCTACATGTAACCCCATCCTTCTAGGTGTCCTAATGACTATAGAGCTCATAACAACTACGACAACATACCTAAAAAGGACTGAAGAACTCCAACCTTTAAGACATACAAGGTCGGAATCCTTAAGCTTCAACTACTCCTCGAGTGGTGGTGTCACGGCTAACTCAACTTGCTAAAGAAGAAATAACCGAAAGAGATAAACATCTCAATGAGTAGAAATTCATCACATTACTTCTACATGGCTAGATGGTTCCATAGCTCATGTAGTTTAGCATTGTTACTTCGAATTACACATGGACCATGTGTGTAAGTGGAACTAAAGTAACCTTATTAAAACGCATAAGGTACTGTAGATTGCTCATAAGGTACTCCAGATTGCTTGGGGCAATCTTAACCTCTAAGCCCATAGGCTAATAGACTCAAGCCTATAGTCTACTAGACTGCGTGGTGTTCAACATTTGGTGCACGCCCCTAATCTAAGTCATACTCAAGGGATCCTAATGCATATGATACGACATGCGATGTCCACGCTCCCAAATGGCGTCAACAAACTAATTACCAACGTAAACATACTTAGAACAAGCCCACAATGCGAGTTCACCACAACCTTAAATAAATTTGAAATCTAAGGTTCTCTAAAGTATTTCTAACCATAGTTTGTACTGTCTATTAAGCCGTGATGTCTCCTAACTCATTATTCGTTGGGTCTCCAATAGGTAAACACAATGCTAAATTATGAATTTCGCTCCAAATAACATACGCTAAATGAAACTCCATCTCAAGCATGCAGAATAACATGTAATGCAAACCTGCAAGGTTAATATCTCTATGGCCCGAAGATTGCAGTAATTCTCCAGCCTAAAGGCTAAATACGTCACCAACTCGAAGGCTCACATATACCCAATACAAGATATAGGTTACTTTCTAAACAATACGCATCAATCCCAACTTACTACACATATGCCAATTACAACATAATGCAAACAAGCATAATATCTCTATTTTTCATAACCACAATTAAGGGATGCCTTACATGCTACTCATCACAAGATAATTCAAATTATACTGTGATTTGAAATATTACATATATATATATTGCACCAAATAAAATATGTGTTGTGCAATAAATTCTCCAAGTTTGAGGACTAATTCTATTAACCTTCTAGTGACACAAGGTCACAAAATCCCCCAAGTATATACCTTAAAGATCTTAGTGGCATAGGGCCACAATATCTTCGTTCCCCTCACACTTTACAATAGGCACTATATTTTATACATACTAATATATCAACTACCCATGTACACAACTTCAAGCCAAGAGACAATTAAAATGGTCAAGCTTATTAATCAACCTGTATAGGGTGTTCCCTCATGGTAGGACTTTGTTCCCCATACCACTATGAGGTTTCCCTTCCCATGGTATCCCAATCACATTATCAAGCAATTTCAAATACAAATATTCCACCACCACATTCACACACGCAACAAATACTATTGTGTGAGTATAAAATCTTAACTCAAGCTAGTCAAGTCATCTACTCACCTGGAATCCACTTCCATTACTCCCACAAGAAGTACCTTGAACTCCCCAAACATTTGCCATTCACCTACGAACACAAACCATGGTGAAATTAACGCATAAAGCAAGCATAAAGGATGCTCAGATGGTGGCACCTCGGGTACCCAAGCCCTTCCAACATCTCCCCTTGGTCCAGCCTATGGCGCATTAGGTGCCCACCTTGGCATGAAGGCCTAAACTCCCTAGTTCAAGCTCATAGTGTGGCTCCTAGGTACTCATTGCTGGGTGCTCTTGGGTAGTGACATTTTGCCATCCCAAAACCTTCTCCAAACCGTCCTTTCACTCCTAATCTCTTCTCATTTCAATTAGGCATGATTCCTATCACGACCCAAAACTGTGGGCTAGGATTTTTATGACTACTTAGAAATATGACTGTGATTGGTGCAGGCAATATGACATCCATATCACTAAAATTCTAGATCTCTTCCATTTAACCCTAACCATATACATTATACCTTAGGTGGTCTATTTGATCACAGAGCATATTAAAGTAATAATTTAAAAGTAATTAAAATTTACCTTGCCTCGAGCAATAGGGAGGTACCGTCGATCCACAAGTTATTAATCTAGTTGGTCTCACGTACCTGTAACTGTGAACAGGTGAGTCTAATCTAAGGACTCACCCAAGCATAGCCCTATTCTACACATACATGCCATTCATATATAACGTAAAGAAATATACATATATATAAGTATATATGTATATATAGTTATTCATGCACTTCCTCATCCCTAAACTCGACCTCCCTCGGTCTAAGACATGTACCTTAATACGTTTTTTTAGTGCCCCAAGCACCCTAACACAGCCCTAACCCATACCAAGCTACAACACACACAATTCTACATAAACATGCCCATACATACCATGTATTAAAGAATTTCATCACCCCTTGTAGATCTACATTCCCACTGGTTTACCACTCAAGAGCTTCATCAATGTGGGACTGTGTTCTTATGGATTCATCACTCAAGAGTTGGTCACATAGGTCTATGTTCCCACAGACAATTCTTTCACCAAACACAACTATAAACATAACTGATCTCCCCTCACATAGGTCTATTTTCCTACGGGGAACTCACTCAAGAGCTACATTGCTGAGGGTCTATATTCCCCTGAAATTTTTGCTCAAGTGTTTCCTTATATAGGTATGCATCCCCATATTTATGTTTCTCAAGGCTTCATCAATATGGGTCTGAGTTCTCACAGATTGATCGCCGAGATACCATCCTATAGATTTATATCTCCATGGATCCTATGTCCATTGACCATATGGTACAACTTCTATTCTTAGTCTTAGCCTATGCCCAAATCTAGCAACTACTAGTATCCTACCCCAGGAGTGCACCACTAGGCCTCATCTAAATACAAACACAATCACATGAACACATTAATCAAACAACCACCCTACCACAGTAAATCCCCTATAAAGGATGTGTCGTCGGCATGTCGGCCCTTGAGAAATTTAAAAGCCTACTATGGCACTTCTCAAGGTAGGCCTCCCCTTACCATGACGTTGCTCTTTAGGAGGATCATGTAGCCTAATTCGGTTTTCCTCACCTCGAGCACAGCAATACCATCCTAAATTGCAAATCCCAACAAATATACATACTATAAACATATAAATACATGTTAAATAAGATTAGGAAAAAAACAATCCTAGGATATATAAACATAAAGAGTAGAGCTAGATTCCTCACCTTGATTCTATGTACGTTTACCGTATGATGTGATGACTTAGAAGGGAAAGGCATCACTGGTCAACTACCTTCTCACTGGCAGTCGATTGACTAGGTATAGCCAACCTGAGCCAAGAGCAGTTAGTCGACTTGTGATACCTTACCAGTCAATTGGAGCGTCTCTACCAAATATTATCAGCCAAACCCGAGAACAACTGGTCAAATGGTGACATCTTCTCAATAGACCAGTATGTCTCAGTTAGATCTAGGCAAAGAGCACGAGAGGCTGCTAATTGACCATTCTTCACTCGATAGTCGACTAGTCGCCCAACAAACACAAAAATACTCGCGATGAGCCTCGATTTTTGGCTCAAAATCACCTAAATCTCCATCTTTTCTCTTGAATCTTTCAATGGGTTTTCATTAGAGATGTTTAGGAGTGTTCCTAATTAATTTCAAGTATTCAAGCTTGGATCAAGAACTTTCACTAAAAACCCTAACTTTTCCTTCTTAGTTTCCCCTCTTTAATTCTTATATCGAAACTTGTTTTATCCCATCAATCCTTGCTTCCAATTTGTTTATTAATCATCAAGAAATGTTTTAAAACCTAAACCAGTCTCCAAACCTATCCAACAATCTCAATTCCTACCCAAATCCTCTTAAATCTAAATATAAAGAAAAAATGGGGAAAGTGGAATACCTACCTCATTTCCTTACTTTTCCAATGGTTGTTAGTCGCCGGAGACCCACCTCGCCACCGAAGAATGGTTACTAGAAGCTTGAGTCTTTAGTTTGAGTAGAAAGGGTTGAGGGGAGTAGAGAGAAAAGAAAAGGAGAGCGTGAAGAAAGGAGAAAAATGAGAGAAATGGGTGAGGTCACCCATATATATACCCTTCCAAGTTGAAATTACTATTTTACCCTTTGGTCTACCTCCGGTCAATGTTAGTAAAGGCAAATCCATAATTTCTTCAACTCGGCTATTCTTATACTCTAGGTACCACATAATTTCCTTTATTACATTTTAGTCCTTCCTCGGACATAGTAATCATCTGACCCCCCGTGCCACGTGTACCTCTCCCCAATCCCCAGTTATTTATTTCTCTCTCTGAAGTGTCACATCTAACCTCACATTCCTTACTAAGACAATTGAAAAAAATTTTCCTGTATCTAAATTGTTCCTTAAAATCAAATTAAATTAATACCTGAGAATTGCAGGTATTACAATTCTTATCATAAAAAATGAAGTCTTTGGCACTAAAAACTCCCTCAAATCCTTCCAACTCTAGAACATCAAGCTCCATAAAAGATTCAACCCAAATCTTCCTAAAATTTCCCTAACACATGAGACCCTCCAATCAAGCTCCTTAATCTCCAGCTAGTTCAATAATTCATTCATCTTTGGTGAGGATTTCATAAGAGAAACAAAAAAAAGTTCCAATTTTAATGACCAATCTCAACTTTTCCCCTTTCCATTAGAGCTAGGGCACAAAGCAAAAAGAGTTAGCAAGGAAGAGGATCCCACTAACCTTCCATGAAGGGCCTCTGGTGAAGACAGTAGTCATTGGAGAACATAGTTCCGCCAGAGGTGATGGTGGTCTTGGATAGGGAGAGCCAACTATGGGTGTGAGTGAGGGAGAAGGAAGGAAGTGTGAAAATGGTGCTGGTTGTGCAAGTGGAGTGTGTGTGCGCTTATAATTTTATTCAAATTACTATTATGCTCCCTTGTCATGAAAAATTGGAGATCAAGGCAAGAATCAAATATCCAAACTCGAATTAAATATTCGCCCCACACACTCTGACTTAACAATAACAACACTTCACCCGACACTCTTGCCATTTATTTAAACTCCAATTTCCCTAAATAATACATAGAGAAACTTTCTCTTATATTAATTCACTTTAGTCCCCTTCACAACCTATGAGCAATAGTCTCCTCAGATGGAAAGATCCATTCTCTCGATGTACCCTACACCAAACTACACTACCATCACTATCTTCCCTACTCCAATCCCATACTTCGCTAACCTTTCCACGACTACTGATTTCCTCTATTAATTCAAATAAGTCCCTCATTAGGGATTTTCCCCAAAAATAACCAATATGAGTCCCCACGCTTACTCCTATGCGCATCACAAACACTTTCTCTAATTTTTAAACGACCTCCAGAGCTCATGCACTTGCTCATTCCTTTTGAAATTTTTAGGCATACACAACAAGAACCCTTCCTACTAGCCCATACCAGCTCGGGTCATTATAACAACGGTGGGGGAAAACTCTCTTACAATGTTAGTCACGGGTGTCAAGACCTGACACCTGTGACTGGCACAGTAATGATACTTCTATTACTATAAGCCTACCTGTTGTTACTCCCTAGTCCGTTCCGTTCTATTATGCATAAGTGTACAAATTATGAGTTCATTACGTATTACACACATATGCACATAATCAAAAACTCACAAAAAAAAGTTCATAGAAAGAAGGCGTATCTAACTCCCTTGCAATCCTACCTATGTTCATTCACGTATGAATATATATAGCACACAAGATTACAAGTTTAAATTCTTTATGTGGGAAGTGACGTTTAGGATCATGAATTACATGCAAAGACTTCTTATTATAAGTCTTAGAACCCAGATAAGTCTAGTAAATATTAATGATAAGTTTGATTAGTAGAATTCTCATATTCTTAATTAATAAGTTTAGTTGATATTAAGGTTATAGTGATAGTGGGGGTTATAATAATAATAATGAGCTTAATAATGATGGGCTAATAGTGAAGTTTGTAATAATAACGAGTTTAGTAAAATAAACCTTATAATTACCCCCTAATAGAATAAATAATTTAACTGGTTGGAAAGACATCACACTATTTCACAGCTTGTAGTATCAACATGTCTTTAATCATAATATTACTAGGTCTAAAATATTTTTATAGGATTTAATAAAACAATTTTTTCTCTATTCTTTTTGAAATCATTACACCATCCTACCCTTTCCGGTTTACTCATGATAATGACAATTTTTAATTGAAAGCCTCTTATAATTGAACTTATAAAAACGTTATAGCACCTTAATAAATATTTTTTATAAAATAATTCTTATAATATATCTCACGAATTACCATAACACCTTAATCATGATAATAATAATTCTTAATAAAATAATAATGCTTCTTAACAAAACAATTCACAAGGAAGAATAATAAAATGATTTTAATAAAGTAATTCCTATAAGCTTATAATAATACCTTATTCATGATAATAATAATTCTTAATAAAATAATTCTTCATAAAGTAATAATAATTCTTAACAAAAATAATTCTCAAAGAAGAATAATAAGACGGTTTTAATAAAATAATTCCTATAAGTTGTTAATAACACCTTATTCATGATAATAATAATTCTTAATAAAATAATTCCTATAACCTTTTAATAAAACGATTTCCATATAGCACTTCCTTGTAGTTTTCATAAATAGGAAAAGAACATTCACACGAAAGTGATCACGCCATAACAAACATGGAATTACACAGCCTGCATGCAATTATACCATGCCAATCTAGTCTCAAACGTTACAATAATGAAGAAGAAAATAACGTCATAGCGCATTTGTTGTAAGTAGCATTTCATAATAATAATTTAACTGTCTAATAAAAAATCTGAATGAAATTGTCGAACACACCAAAATAAACCCTTAGTATCCTAATAACTACAATGCTCCTAAAGACTTGAATCATGAAAAACACATAACCTACCCGGCAATGGGAAGGTTCCTAACCGAACACCCCACTACTCCTCAAGAGGGAGTTCTTTGTCCATAACTGGATCTAAAAAAAAAAAAGGAAAAAACAAGCATGAGTTACAAGAACTCAGTGAATGTACGACAACTTAACAATAAAATCAAAATACACAAATAGCCATATTAATGAGCCCGAAGGCCATGAATTCAACCAAAAACTACAAAAAAAAAAATAGTGATATAGTGGCAGTTATTTAATGGTGTTTGAAAATAAACATCACTAAATACAAATATTGTGGCATTTTAATAAAAGGCAAATGCAACTATTTAGTGGCATTTGTTATTCAAATGTCACTATAAGGTAAATTTTAACCTTACTAAATTTATTCTTTAATTGATTTTTTTCTCATTTCTTCATGGAAAGTAGGTTATATATCTAGATATATCATGTGCATTCAAGTTTTTGGACAACAGGTGTTATAATCAATTCAATTTATTTGTAATTCATAAACTTAATTGCTCAAATGATGAAGAGCTTATAAGCTTATAAGTTTATGCCTCAATTACAAATCAAATAAATTAAACTTATTATAACACTTATTGTCTATAAACTCAGATGCACATGATATATCTAGATATATAACTTACTTTTCATGAAGAAATGAGAAAAAAATCAATTAAAAAAATAAATATAGTGAGGTTAAAATTTGTTACATAGTGGCGTTTGGTGTCCTAAACGCTACTGCCACTATATAGTGGCATTTGACATGCAAACGCTATTATATGGTGGCGTTTCGAACACCAAACACCACTATATAGTGGTGTTTATTAAATCAATGCCACTATGTAGTAAATTTTAACCTTATTAAATTTATTCTTTAATTGACTTTTTTTCTCATTTCTTCATGAAAAGTAAGCTATATATCTAGATATATTATGTGCTTCCAAATTTTTGGACGACAAGTGTTGTAATCAATCAGTTTATTTGATTTGTAATTGAGGCATAAACTTAATTGCTTATCTCCCTTCTTTATATACTCACATTTTGTAATACCCCAAGAATAATTGAGAATTATTTAGACATTTATTGAAAAATTTAATTACATGAAATTTATTTTAAAAAAAGAGTTAATGAAGGAAAGACGAGAATTTGAACATCAAGGGATTTTAAATTTTAAATTTAAAACTTTTGAGGACTAAATTGAAATATGATAATAAAATAAGTTTGGATTTTTGGGTGTGATTAGGAAATTTTTACAAATTTTTGAGGACCCAAGTGAAGTGTTAGTTTAAAGAGGGATGGCTCTTTGAATTTTTAGCAAAAGGAAGGGAGTGTGTGACACTTGTTTCACTCTTCACCATTGGATGTATACTGGTTTTACTTTCCACCATTAGATGAAACACAAGCTTCTTGAAGAAGCCCCAATTCACTTCAATCATGCTGTGAAAGAGTAAGAGATTGCAATACCTGTGAATTTTAAATTCATTTGGTGAATGTATTAATCTTATTATATATTTATCTGTGAAATTTTAGAACTAATTTGAAATTTAGTGAAACCACAAAATTTTTTGGAACCTCTTTTTGTTGTTGTGAGAAATTTTCAAATAAATTCCCAATGAAGGACTTAATAGAAAATAATGATAATAAGTTTTGGGACTTGTTTGACACCATGTGCCAAAGTCAAGTTCTTGGATTTATTTGAGAAAGTATGACGAGGAAGAAACAAAAAATAATTTTGGACCTTGAGAGTGATTTGAGAATTTTTATTTGAAAAGCCCAAGGACCCAAGTGTATTAAGAGAAAAAGAGGTGGTGGTTTTATCAGATTTTAGCCAAAAAGGAATGGGGCACATGAGATAGAGACACTTAAAGTGATCTCATCCATTGAATGAGATTGGCTTCTCATAGAAGCCAAGCTTCCATCAGCCAAAAGAGAAAGAAAGAAAGCAAAGAGAAAGGAAGAATCCCACACAGAGAGAGAGATAGAGAAAGAGGTAGCCGTGGTGGGCACCGTCTACCACCACCACACTGGAGAAGGCTCTTCGCTTCTTTCTTTCCTCCTTTCAACCTTCCCCTGCCTCTTAATATCGAGAACAGAGCCGTAAGAGGGAGAGAGAAAATGATGATAAGGATGCATTTCTGAATCTCATTATTCCTCTTCTTGTCTGATGGTGTGGGGTGGCTTTCATCTGGGATTGGATTGTTGTAGCGATGGCTCACAATTGCTAATACACCAGCAAAGGAATCAGATCTGGAAGAGGAAGAAGGAGAGGAAAAATGGAGAACCAAATCGAGAGGTGAGGGAAATGATTTCATAATCTCTTATTATAAAAATGTTTTTGATTTAGAATCTTTCTTGAATTGTTCTTGTGTTGAGATTTGGATAGGAAGAGTTTTAGTTATATGTATATATGTATTGTTCAAGCTTATACTATGAATATATGTGTGTTGAACATGAAATTATGTTGTGAGCCATCAAAACTTAAGGAATGTGTGAGAGTAAGATTAAGGAAGTTTATTGGCATAATTAAGTAAGAAAATTTGGAATGTGTAGCTTTGGTAGTAGATGTTAGACGTTGAGAAATGGTAGGGAAGGAAATGTGGAAGCTAAAAATTATATTATTTTTTTTGGGTAGCTAGAATTAAGAAAATGTATAAGGTTAGTAATTGTGGAGTTGAAATTGCTCATGAGTTTACTGTCATTTTTGCTGTTATGGAAGTTTTGGCCAAATTGTAAATGAGCTCCATTTGATTTGAAATTTGGTATGCCTCTTGTTGTGACATCATAGAAAATGGTTGCAAAAGTTTATTGGAATTTAACTTCATTAGACCTCCCAAATTTCACTTGATTGGCTTCGTTGTCCAAAATAAGAATTTTTTTTCTGTTGGTATACTTTCCAAGGTAGAAATATACCAAAATCTAGCTCTTTTGGCTTGAAATTTTGTGGGGCATTCCTTGGCATGTTTAGTTATGCACTAGATAGTTTCATAGAGTTTGAGAAGTCTTTGCTAGGTCAAATAATAGAGAAATTGAGACTACCTTAGAAATTAGCACAATCTGACTAGTTTTATTTAAGGTTGTGTTATGTTGTCCAAATGGTCATATTTTGCTTTGAAATTTTTATGGAAGGATGTCATAACACTAATTTATATGCCTACAATTTCATGGGATTTAGAGTTGATTTAGTGGGTTAATGACTTGCAAAACTGAGACCCTCATGTTGTAGAGACAGTCTAGGCAGTAGTTGCGAAATAGTGGTTTTGAAGGCATAAATTAAAATATTTCTTTCTAAAAATTTTATCTAAGATTCTAGGATACTAGGGAAGCTATCTACCAAATTTCATGAATTTTGGACGTGTGATGACTACCCAGTAAATTCACAAAGTTCAAAGTCCGAATTCTGGTCTTAAACAGAGCATGTGATGTAATTTAACTGGTTTAAGGGGGACATGCCTCCAATCTAAGTAGGGAAAAGTAGTGAACACATAAGGCAATATTCTCATTGGTTTTAAATCCATTGTAGGCTCATTCAATGATGGTTTAAGTAGACACATTGAGTCTAGTAAATCAAAGAAGTAGTCTTAATGAAAATATTTTTCCTCTTCCAATTTGAGCATGTGATATATTCAATTTGAGAAGAATAATGATTAATTTATACAAGAATATGTTGAATTTATATTGCTATTGCGGAGTGGTGGAAAATAATTAAATGTGATACTTGTATGATTTTACATAAATGCCCATGTTCTCTCATGATTAGAGATGTGAAGTGTGTATTTCCAAGTATGTGTGTATGCTTATACATACATACATATATATATATATATATATATATATAATTAATTGAATTGCTTGGAAACCAAAAACAAATGTGAGGAACCAACTTCATTTCTTTATGTCATGAGTATCTTGATTGCTAAACAGACTTTTAATTCTTCAAATTTATTGACAGATTATTACATGCCAGGGATGAGTGGTTATGATTTGAGTCAAGGTCAATTTCTCTATCATTATTCCCCTACATCTCCCTCCAAATTCCATCTTTTTTAATCTCTATTTGATTTTACTGTATCATATATGAATAAAGAACCATGATTAGGGGAAGGGAATTAATGTTTGGCACGTTGTCAGTGTGGATGTTTATATATATATATATATATATATATATGCACATAACTATATTAGTGTTGAAGATCAATAGAATTCTGTTTTAGAATGGGTGGCGTTGTGCTTGAACTTAATGGTTTGTGTTTGCAGTAGCAGAACTAAACTAGTGCTGGTTAAAACTTTTTGGTTTAATTCAATCTTATGATTTATCTCATGAAATTCTGAAATGTTTTTTTTTTTTTGCTTCTATGTATTATTACTATTTTCAGTTACCCTTTTACTATTTTGTTGTTCCAGGAGGTTCTGCGTTGGATCAGATCTTTAGTTGAAGAGTTTGGAACTCTACACATAAGCAAAGAACAATTGACAGACTACATCTATAAAACATTGAATAGTGGTTAGGTAATTTTGTAGAAGTATTATGGTGATTAGTGAAAAATTAGAAACTTTTATTTTAAAACTTTTCTGGTTAGTTGTGAATCAAATCAGAAATAACCTTTTCTGTTTGATTAAGATTTTCTTTAATCCTTTAAACTTTGACTCAATGCATTTAGACAAATTGGTATATATTGACTTAGTACGTACATGAACTCTTTTGTAGCCAATATGTATCTTTTTTTTAAAGAAAAAAATACATGTTAATTATTAGCCATACTTTAAATTGTGTCTAATACCTAAAAACATTTTTTAAAAAATAAAATTAAATATTTAGCCAAGGTTTAAACCTTGGCTAGTCATGACCGTTAGCCACTATTTTTGCCAAATAACTAATTTTTTTGTAGTTATAATGGCGTTTGTATGGGCAAACACCACTATTTAATGGTATTTGATTAAACAAACATCATTAGATAATAACAGTTGTCTATATGAACGCAACTAAGCAAGTAATTTTTTTCTATTGTTTTTAAAATCAATGAGAATAGGAAGTGCTACAACGAACGCCATTGTGTGTTTTTAGTGGCATTTATATCCACATTTGACCAGAAATGCTATTAAATTGTTTGTGTCACTTGATCTAGTGGCGTTTCCATAAAACGCCACTAAATTGGGTATTGGCGTTTGGAAACGCCACTATATCTCTACTTTTTTGTAGTACCAGAACAATTATCAATTCCAACACCAAGTAACAAACACATAACAAGCTATGGTACTTGTCTTAAGATAGGGCCACCACGGGAGCAATTGCTCAACCTCCAACCCCTTTCGACCTCAATGACGCATAACTTACCCATCTCATCAGTAGGGCGCCTTACGGTAGCAATGCTACCCGGGCTCTCATCAATCTATTGTGAGGAAAGTATCACCCCCAAATGATTACTGAGCCTTATCATTGACCAGTCTTACTCACACACGAATCGGGGGTACCAACCCATCACCACACACAAGCCTTAAAGGCACATATTCACAACTTTAACAAAATAAATCAAACAATGTTTCATTAACATGTAGTGCACGCCTTAGAGTATAGTAACGAATTGCAATTCAATTATTACAACAAGGCATAATTATTATCATATAAAATAAAGAAAATTCACTTCCCCCGTTGTCACCTTCAACCTATAATACTCAGGATTCTATCACGGTTCACTAATATGAAAATCATGCTATGATTAGATTATTAAGGTATTGTTCACTCATCACCTGGGATCTTTACGAGATTATTTAAATGAAATCAACGTAATTCTAGAGAAGAACAATAGTATGGGTTTGGAGATCTGCTAAAGAAATTGTATGAAAGGTAGAAGAAAGGAGATTAGGGTTTATCCTTCCATTAGAATTTTAATTTGAAATTAGAAACCTAAACAGAGGGTGAATTATTAGGGCAACGTTCTTACCTTTGTTCTTCAAGATTAGAGAAGTGTTCTTGTGGCTTCACGAATCAAGGAGGTGTGCCTAGCTATGGTGTCGTGAATGTGGCATCTTTAGGGTTCAAGGGGGTGCACGACTAGGTTGAGTTTTTGGGGAGAGGGTGCACACATTCAAAGGTTTGGGATGTGGTGTTTGTTTAGATGCTTAGGCCGTGCTTCCCAGTGGCGGAGCCACATATGGATGAGGGGGTGCAGCTGCACCCCCTAGATTTTACATAACTATATGTAAAAAAAAAATTTCATTTTGCCCCCCCTCTTGGTTTTTTTTTGAACCATCTTGGTATTTTTTTGAACCCCTTCAGTGACTTAGTCCCTCTCTACTGCTTACAGTCATGAGACCCCCACTCCCCAGAGTCACAAATTTTTTTTTGATGATGGTTAATTTCTCATTCTATTATTAGGGACTTCTTTGTAAAAGCTTGAAATTTGGTGTTTTTGTGCATAGGTCTAATTCTATTAAATTGGTTAATTGATTATGTAATTAAGATCATGAGTAACATTTGTGAAGTCAATTTTATGAATTTTTTTTATGATGGTTAATTTCTTATTCCATTGTTAGGGACCTCTTTGTAAAAGTTTGAAATTTGGTATTTTTTGTACATAGGTCTAATTTTATCAAATTGGTTAATTGATTATGTAATTAGAATCATGAGTAACGTATTTGTAAAGTCAATTTTATAAAAAAAATTTCCTAATGATGATTAATTTCTCATTTGATTGTTAGGGACCTTTTTGTAAAAGCTTGAAATTTGGAGTTTTTGTGCATAAATATAATTCTATCAAATTGGTTAATTGATTATGTAATTAGAATCATGAGTAATATATTTGTGAAGTCAATTTTATGAAATTTTTTCTTGATAATAGTTAATTTCTCATTTGATTGTTAGGGACCTCTTTGTAAAAAGTTTAAAATTTGAAATTTTTGTACATAGATCTAATTCCATCAAATTGGTTGATTGATTATACAATTAGGATCATGAGTAACATATTTGTGAATTGAATTTTATGAAATTTTTTCTTGATGATGGTTAATTTATTATTTCATTGTTAGGGACCTCTTTGTAAAAGCATAAAATTTGGAGGTTTTGTACATAGGTCTAAATTTATCAAATTGGTTGATTGATTATGTAATTAGGATTTAGAAGAAGAAAATTTTTTTTGTAATGGAAATATTTTTTTAGAAAATTACCATTAGATCTAAAAAAGTGAATGAAATTTTTGTCCCTCCGACCGAGGGGTCTTGGATACGCCATTGGTGCTTCCTATTGTTTAATTTAAATGTTGAGTTTTCCTTTTTCTAAAATTAAATTATAGTTTTAGTTGCTTGAAGTTTTTCATTAGGATTAGCCTGAATTAAATATAATATCTTCTATATAGGTTCTTCTTAAATATAATATGTTTTTATATGATATCGCCTTCCTTGAGTAGTTTTATATTTATATCTAAATATTTTAGAAAATATCTTCTATTTATTATAAAAATAGATTTTATAGACAACTATAAAATAGTTTTATAATATTTTATATGTTAAGACTTAAGATTAATCACATAATAAATGTTAGATTTAATATGAAAAATATAAATGTGATCTTTTAAACGTTTTATGTTTTTTTTTACATTACTGTTATATTTAATTTAAATATCATCATCTTTTATTAGTCAAATTAACTTCCTTAGCTTTACATGCCCAGCATTACCCACTTAATATTAAATATCTTAATACTAGTTGTATTATACAATCATATTTTAAACTAATCTTCTCCTTATCCAACACATAAAGAGCCAATTTAAACTTCAAATTAACTTATCCAAATTGAATTAAGCTATCCTACTCTTCATCACTACACGCCTACCCTTTCTTAAGATTTAAAACTACATTATTTAGCTTATCCAAATCTTACCAAAGCTATCGTTAATTTCAGATATAATTTGTTAAGCTTTCCTTTTTCCCTTTTGCTATAGGCCTTCCTAATCCTATTAAGTCTCTACCATCTAGAAGCCTACACGCCTACCTTAAGATAAATTAATTAAATTAGTAACTAATTCACTTAATCTCTTCTTAATATTATAATTCACAGTTTTTCTTTGGGTTAGGTTAGTGGGCCAAACGCCACTTATGTTGGTTTGGGCTTAAACAACTTAATTGATTTGCTTTAATGTTGGGTTACCTTATGTGTTGGGCCACAAGAGTGTTCTTTTCCAATTGGGCTTTTAAAATTTTCAAACCACACACCCAACTCAACTCAATTCCCCACTATTCAGTTTAAATATCAAACAAGATCCATAAAATTAACAATCGTGTTTCACACAATTCTCGAGTCACAGAAAGGAAATTCAAAATAAAACAGACAAAAGAGAGAGGAAATAACCAGGGTTTCACAACGGGCCTAAGTTTAAGGTGTAACAACTGCAAAATAGCATACCAAACAAAATATACAAAATATTACTGCGTTCCCTATTCTTATTCATTACAAAATAGCATATCAAATGTGCCCGAAGAAGGAAAATGTAAGTATACTCATAATTCATATAAACGTGAATTCCCAAAACATAATAAGATTATACCAATAAAAATCCATAGCTTAAAAGTTAGACATTTTAGCTGGACAACTTTAATTAAAAAAAGGGGCAATGGGATTATAATTTTTATAAAAAGCATTTTTCATTTTATTAAGAGATATCTATATTACATGATTTCTTCTTCTTCTTTTTTTTTTCTAAAAAAAATTATATATGCAATTCTATCTTAAAACTAAAAAAAATATCGAAATATCTTTAACAACAATATTGATTTCTTCGATTAAAAAAATATAAATTAATAGGAAATATATTTATTAAAATCTATTTTGAATTAAAAAACCTAAATTTAATTTACTTAAAATTTTATGAAAATGTTTATATATATATATATATTACATATGTTATTCTTAAAATCAATAATTATTTCTGTAATTTTTGGTTTAATAATTATTATTTTAATCAGAAGATTTTTACAATTAAATAAATTTATAAAAGTGACTGTTAATTTATATTGGTCCAATACATATTAAATACTTGTTTATATTATATAAGTGATAGTATAACGATATTTTGATTAAAAAAACAGATGTAATTGTAGTTTATTTCTTTATTACAAGAGAGATAGCCATAATTCATTTTTTGATTTGAAGCTAGAGAGGAGAAACGTAAATTTTGAAAAATAAAGAGAAAATTGTATAATTTGGATATCTCTAAAGAGAAATTAGTGTAATATTTATTTATTTGTTTATTTATAATTAAACAAATGAAGAACTACTCGATTTTATAAAGACTAGGTCTTGCGATGGATTGAATTTTGGTAGAGTATAACTAGGCTGTCAATACGTTTGATCCTAAAAAAAAAAATCATAAAAATGAGTCCCAAAATTTGAACTTAAACTAAAAAAAATGCTTTTAAAAACATGGATTGGGCTCAAACATAAAGCCCATCTTGGCTCGAATTAAATAAATATATATACATACACATTATTTAAAAAAGAAATTACAAATTTAAATAATAAAATATTATATATATATATATATATATATATGATAGAAATTATATATGATAGTATTAAAAAGATTTTATATACTATGTAGTATTAAAACATACAATTTGTATAATATATATCTTATACTTTTTATTAATATATAACATAATTTAAATACTCAGTTTGATGTTAATTATTTATTATGCTTCATGTTATGTACTTTATCTTTATTTTAATTGAATGAAAAAATTATTTTTAATTATATCACGTCTTTATGAAATAATCCATTTCAATTATATAATGTCGTGATTGATGGCTCTTATTCAACAAAATTAATGTGTAAGATTGAGAACTTATACATGTTTTATTTGGTCGAGGCCAATTTAAACGAGCTTGAACCCAATTTTCAGTCATTATTACATGCAAAAGCTCAACTCTTTCTTCTCGTTGACTTTACTAAGTTATTTTTTGTGAATCTCACGATATCACATCATTACTTTTTACTTTAAGTAACTTTATATTCCAATATTATAACTCTAAAAAAACTCATAAATAGATTCACAAATAATTAATTTACTATTTTTCAATTAATTTTTTACTTTAAGAACTAGTTACTTATATAAAAACTTATTGCTTATATAAGAACCGATTATTATATGTGACAATAACGCTAGTGCACTTTTAAGAACTTCCATTAAAAATGCTCTTAGAAGTTCGGTTCGTGATCATGTGTAAATATAACCAAACTACAATGGTTAGCCTTGAAACAAGTTTATGTAGCAACCGGAGGTGTGAACCTTGAATATTTTGATATTTAAACACTGCTTTTAGTTTCGACTTTTGTAAGATTTTTTTTTTTGGATTATGATTAAGATTTAAGGGCATAGTTCATGGTCTCCAAAATATTTAAATTAGATTAATATAAAAATATTATTTCCTCTCTCAAATTGAATAAATATCTTCGGATATTATAAGGTTTAATTCTAAAGATATTTCTTTTTAAATTCATAACAACCAATGAAAATTGAATATAGTCAAAATTGTTAGTCTTTTACAAGGTAGTGAACTCAAATTTAAATTTTTATTGAGATAATTGTTCATATTTTATGTTCAACAGTGCTTCAAGTAAGATTATTTTTAATAAAATATTCATGTAAGAAAAAAAAACTCGCAACACATAATGCTTCTTTATTATTCAATAATAAAATTGTTTTCATTAGACAAAACAATGCTGAACAATGAATATTTTGACATAAATTCATTTTTTATTGAGAATGAAGGATATAAAAATTAAAATTTATAAGAGAGATGAATGCGTGGTTTTCAACTGTCAGAAAAAAGAAAAGCTCAAGATCAATATTTTTTTGAGTCATGTCTTTGTATTTGTCGAAATTCATTCGAAAATGATGATTTTGGGCCCAAGAGTTTTCAGCCTAGTTTGAAATTGGACTATTTTTTTTTTTAAGGAGACTATGTTGCCCTTTTACATTTTTTAGACTCAGCTCTTGTCAAATTTGGGCTGATGAATTCCATAGTCTTCGACCCAATAATTCTGTGTCGCATCAATGAGATTGGCCGAAAGTATTGCTAAGATAACTGTTTAAGAAAAAATAAACAAAGAAAAATTAAAATAAAAGTGTCAATTAACCAATTCAATAAAGTTAAATTAAATTGTAATTTTTTTTAAAAAAATACCAAATAGAAAATGGTCCGCAATTGACAGCATGTGTTTCTCATTGACAAGTGATATGACAGCGGAAACAATATTTTAAATGGGAAAGTGTCTAAATTTGAATTTTAGATATTTATATACAACTGTTAAAATGAGTTTAGTCTAATGAGTTAGTGCACCTCAATTTTATAAATAGAAAGAAATAGATCAATAATTTAATAGTCTATTTTAAATAAGGATTTTTAACTCAACCTATCAAAGCCCTTGGGACTTAAGAGGTTAGGTGGGCCGGTCCTTGTGAGTTTGTTATTTTATTTTTATTTTTTATTTTTTAATATTTAATCTATTGCTCTTTATAAGTTTGGTTCTATTTTTTTAATTTTCATAATTTTAATACCTAATTTTTGTCATCGAAAATAATTAAAATTATATTTTAAAAGAGAAAAATGACCTATTTTAAAGTTTAATACATTTTTAAGAAGTTTAATTTAATTTTTTAAAATTTGATTGTTCTATATCTAGTTTCTATCATTAAAATAACTAAAAATATATTTTTTTAAACAAAATAAATATGTTCATAGGGCCAACCCATGACTTATGATGGATTGGAATAGACTCAATTTTTTTAGCCATGAATTATATAAGGCCCGACCCAACCTAACCTATACTCACCACTAGCCCTATAAGATTATGTAAGATCTCTTTCGTGATCGTATTGTATGCAAAGGTGAAGACATCCAATAACAGACAACACTATCTCTGATTAATTTGGATTTTATCTTTGAATACCATTGTAGCCTTCAAGCTTCCCAATGTTTCCCCAAGCTGTTGAAATTGCTCCATACCTGAATTAACCTAAAACAATTCCTGGAAACAATATACACCAATAATGATCATTGATAATTCTATGAAATAGAATTATTATGGCTCTAAAGTTACTCTTTTCAGCTAGTCTTTAGTTTATTTTTCTTGAATAATTATTTATTTTACTCTTGTTTCTAGCATCTTAGAGTAGTGTTAATTGTTTAGTTTTTTCCTCTTGTTTGTTTTGCATCGTTTTTTACTCTTCTTTAGTTGTTTTTGTAGGTTTGGAGTTTTCAGAGGTTGAATGTTGAGATTCAAGCCTTGGAATGAAGTTTCTGGTGTTTCAGAGCCTAGCTCTAGCCCCCAGAGCTCAGTACTTAGGTGGCAAAAACAAACTTTTAGCTCCAGTGATATAGAGTTGAGCGTTGGCTTCTTAGCGCTAAAGTTAGGTAGAATCCTTGTTAAGTTCCAGTGGTCTAGCACTCAGTGCTGGCATTTATTATTATTATGCGTTTTGACAAAGTATTTAAGCTTTGTTTGGTTATTGACCTAGGGATCTTGGATTTTCTGTTGGGAGAAACACGCTAGGATGGCTGGGAGACATAGAAGAGCTTGAGGAACACGATTGGGAACAATCGGACCTTCGATTCTCTTAGTTTTTCTTCTAAACTTTCACTATGAATTCTATCTTGAAAGAAATGGTTGGATCCCAAGAGGGGGGTGAATTGAGTTTTATAAAAATTTTCACAAAACTTAATTGGAAGTTAAAATGATTTTCTGAAATTGGACAATGTTAAAAATAATAATTTAATTCAGAAAATCAAAGTGTTTATCAAGTTGAATAATTTTATAGTGCAAGGAATTAAGGAGCAAATATAAATCTACACAAATTAATTAATACTTGAGGTAGAAATCAAATATAAACGCAAAGCATTAATTAATTAACTTCAAATGTAAATAGAGTAGGGATAGAGAAAGCAAACTCAGAGATTTATACTGGTTCGGCTAATCCCAAGCCTACATCCAATCCTCAAGAGACCACTTGAGTATTTCCACTATAATTGTAAGTTTAATCCGGGTACTTGCAAACCACTACAACATAGATCTTTTCTCTCTCAAGGGTGTCTCTCCCCCTTACAACGTGTTTTCTCTCAAACACTAACTCAAGGAACCAATCCTTGAGCAACTAAATTTAAAGGCTTAAGGAAAATAATGGTAGACACTCTCAAAGTGTAGATAACGCATAAATTAAGCTCAGAATTTTTCTCTAGCAATTTAGAGAGAATAGAACTCAAGATAATATGAGAAATAAACAATTGAAACTTGATTGCAAATGGTGTTGTGAAGTCCCCTTTATATAGTGAAACCTTGCTGTTACAGTGACTGCTTTAGTCAGAATTGCTACAGTAAGCTTCATCATCATTTTTCAACTTTTCTACAACAACCAAAAAACTTTATCAACTTTTTTCAACAATCAATATTCTTTTTCAAATTTGCTGTGTCACATCAATGAGATTGGCCGAAAGTATTGCTAAGATAACTGTTTAAGAAAAAATAAACAAAGAAAAATTAAAATAAAAGTGTCAATTAACCAATTCAATAAAGTTAAATTAAATTGTAATTTTTTTAAAAAAAATACCAAATAGAAAATGGTCCGCAATTGACAGCGTGTGTTTCTCATTGACAAGTGATATGATAGCGAAAACAATATTTTAAATGGGAAAGTGTCTAAATTTGAATTTTACATATTTATATACAACTGTTAAAATGAGTTTAGTCTAATGGGTTAGTCCACCTCAATTTTATAAATAGGAAGAAATAGATCAATAATTTAATAGTCTATTTTAAACAAGGATTTTTAGCTCAACCTATCAAAGCCCTTGGGACTTAAGAGGTTAGGTGGGCCGGTCCTTGTGAGTTTGTTATTTTATTTTTATTTTTTATATTTTAATATTTAATCTATTTTTTTATAAGTTTGGTTCTATTTTTTTAGTCTTCATAATTTCAATACCTAATTTTTGTCATCGAAAATAATTAAAATTATATTTTAAAAAAGAAAAATGACATATTTTAAAGTTTAATACATTTTTTAGAAGTTTAATTTAATTTTTTAAAATTTGATTGTTCTATATCTAGTTTCTATCATTAAAATAACTAAAAATATATATTTTTAAACAAGATAAATATGTTCAAAGGGCCAGCCCATGACTTATGATGAGTTGGAATAGGCTCAATTTTTTTAGCCATGAATTATATAAGGCCCGGCCCAACCTAACCTATACTTACCACTAGCCCTATAAGTCTTGGATAAGGGTAGGTCAGACCAGCCCATTTGACAATCTTATATTTACAGCACTCTCAAATTACGTATTCGTTAAAAAAAAAATCAAATTTCAAAAGGGATTAGAATAATCACCAAGAGAATGGTTCATCAACCCTTCACCACAACTAACCCGGCAACCATAGCCCTTACTGCAACCCCTAACTGCTACCCTCCCTACAACCTCTATACAACCTTGTCTCGTAGTCGACACACTATCTTCTGCCGCAACACCTATTGAACACTAATTTAGAATCTGCACCAAATTACCTCAAAAAACCTTTAAAGATGTGCTATGCAAAAGCTTTTCTAACCCCTTGACAATGTCAACCAACCTACCTCACCAAAAACCAGTGTTTTGTGACCTAGGCCAGCCTAACATGTCAACTTGAGACCTTGCGACTCAAGGCCAGAACTGGTTTAGGTCATACTTTCAAATCGACTGAGGATCGACTTGGTCACAACCTGGATGATCCCGACCAAGTCTTAGCTGACCTGACAACTCAGGTTGAGAGAAAACTAGTTCAAACAAAAAACATAACACTGAGATTTTTGAATTGCGGCCCAACTTGATTGAGGGTCAAGCAGCCACAATGCTTCACTTCATTGCAAAAGCCACATATATATATATATATATATATATAGGCAAAGGGGAGAACAGCCTTTAGTAACTTGGGAGATGTGAGACTTTCACTGGAAAAGATTTATGTCTCTATACTCTTTCTTGTACTTGTTAGCATTTATGATTCTTTTCCTCTACATTTCATCTTGATCCCACCCCGCAATTTCTCCTGCATATTCAACTGCTTCAACAACAATGGGATTGCAAGAAAGCAAATTGTGGATGTAAAGCTCAACACAATTTGTGTTCTTGTACAAGGAGATGGCTTTAGGCCTCTAATCCTTGGTTTTCAAACACTGCTTAACGTAAGCTTCTCCTTCCTTGAATGTTATGTGGATCTCTTTCAATGGATATTGCAGAACCTTCCATTTTTCATGCTTCTCTTCGAATTTGAGATTATGTAGGATCTCTTTCGTGATTGTATTGTATGCAACAGTGAAGACATCCAATAACAGATAACACTATCTCTGATTGATTTGGATGTTATCTTTGAATACCATTATAGCCTTCAAGCTTCCCAGTGCTTCCCCAAGCTGTTGAAATTGCTCCATACCTGAATTAACCTAAAACAATTCCTGGAAACAATATACACCAATAATGATCATTGATAATTCTATGAAATAGAATTATTATGGCTCTAAAGTTACTCTTTTCAGCTAGTCTTTAGTTTATTTTGCTTGAATAATTATTATTTTACTCTCGTTTCTAGCATCTTAGAGTAGTGTTAATTGTTTAGTTTTTTCCTTTTGTTTGTTTTGCATCGTTTTTTTACTGTTCTTTAGTTGTTTTTGTAGGTTTGAAGTTTTCAGAGGTTGAATGTTGAAATTCAAGCCTTGGAATGAAGTTTCTGGTGTTTCAAAGCCTAGCTCTAGCCCCCAGCGCTCAGTGCTTGGGTGGCAAAAACAGACTTTTAGCTCCAGTGATGCAGAGTTGAGCGTTGGCTTCTCAGCGCTAAAGTTAGGTAGAATCCTTGTTAAGCTCCAGTGGTCCAGCACTCAGTGCTGGCATTTATTACTGTTATGCATTTTGATAGAGTATTTAAGCTCTGTTTGGTTATTGACCTAGGGATCTTGGATTTTCTGTTGGGAGAAACACGCTAGGATGGCTGGAAGACGTAGAAGAGCTCGAGGAACACGATTGGGAACGATCGGAGCTTCGATTCTCTTAGTTTTTCTTCTATACTTTCACCATGAATTCTATCTTTGTTGTTTTCTTCATTTAGACCATGTGTAACTAAACTCCTTTGAGTTAGGGGATTGATGTAGCTAACTTTGATGAAGTTTTACTGTTGAATGAAATTATTTCTGACTTCAATCTCATTTATTAGAGCGGATTTCACTATTTTGATTGATTCCTGAATGATTGGCCACCGTTTAATGAAAATTAAGATTTATATCTATGCTAGGAATAATATGATATAAGTTGGCTTTATAAATTCTACTATAGATCGGATTAGTCTAGGTATAGGTAATCTTGGTTGTGTGGCGTTTATAACTTTTTGAACCGTATCCCCTAATCAAATAATTGTACTAAGGAATTAGACAATTATTTGAATTAGGGAGAATTGTTTATCCAAGGAATTGATTTCAATTAATTTGGAAAAAGTTTGCCAGCAACAAAGGAACTAGAATTAAAATAACTCACTCTTCGGTAATTAAAAGATTAATTTGTCTATGAATTAATTAAATTTAAAATCGAGCAAAATCAATCCTCTACTCTCTTTTTCTATTATTGAATTTCTTGTATTGCTTTTAATTTTTAATGCCTATTTTTCTTATCAGTGTTGTTTTATTTCAAATTGCTCTAAGTTATTTAGAGCTCACTTCAATTCAAGTTTTATTCGTTCAAATAGAATCTGAGTTAGCAAAATTGACAATTATCATTAGTCAATCCCTACGGTACGATACTTTTTGACTACTATATTACTTATGTGCGATCCAATACATTTGCTGGAATCCCGCATCAATCATCTATATAAAGCATCTACGTTTTGAATTATTATGGATGTTTATAACTTTAAAGTTTGAAATTTGCATATAAATTATTTATTTTACTTTTTTTAATTTATTTGTAAAGACATATAATACATATATATTTTTAATTATTTATGTGAGTCAACAATTAACCCAGTGATTTGACGGTTGAACCAATAATACGATAACCAAGAGGCCAACCCAGGTCAATGACTGGACCAATTCCAAAACCATTGCTAGAAACGACCACTATAGAACTACTGCATCAGAAACCATATTCACAATACCGAAGCACACTATAGCTCACGTAATCCGTGTATGAACCAAATTTCAAGATCATTTTCACGACTGAACAAACGACACACTTTATAAATCTATGGAAGCATGTGCTCATAATCAAAACAATGGGAAAGAAAATGGACACCTCATATCTTTGGACCAGGCTTCTCAACTTATAGAAACTCAGAGATGAGGCCGAAGTCTTACATCTGGGCTTAAGCTATTACATTATCTTCAACCTCATTCATGAAGACCGCATCAAAATTCTCACCTTCCCATGGAGATTAGGAAGAGATCCAATTTTAGTACAATAATAGACTCCAAATTTCTCAACGAAGGAAGCCACGACAAAAGAAATCTCTATTGTATGGGTGACCCTGCCTTACCTTATAATCGAGTACCATTGTCCAGAAGCACTGATTGCAATATAAAGTAGCTTGGGATGAAATTACAACCCTTGATGCTAGACAAACAAAATCATTACAAGCTAAATTGGCTAGGATTTGTATCAAATGCAATGTTAGCACCCCCTCCCAATTGAGATAATTATTGGTGATTGCCTATAATAGGTAATTTATGAAGACTTGACTTTTTTCTCTTTTTAGCCACTTCATCCTAAACCAGTGGTATTGTCATCGTTGAAAAATCGTTTAATAGACTCAACATTAATTAGCCCAAGTTTAAATTTAAACTTAAATCAAGAAAATAAAAAGACAATAAATTCAAAAAAAAAAGAATAAGGGAAAAGAATCATGATTTCGGATAGCCCCCCAACGCAGTCTACAATTAAAACTCACAACCTTATTTACTCTCTAATGGTCACCTCAACTACTAGCCTCATACTCATCCCATCGCCGGAAGAAGTTATTAAAAGTCGTCTTAAGAAACTTCCTCTCTCGACGCCAAAATCTCTACTTGGAGAAACTTCGGCTTCTCCAACAAAATCCCATCACTTTGATCTACCCACCTCTAGCTCAGGAAAAAATTATAGTCCCTCATATGAATAGAGACCTCCCTTTACTACTGATAAAATGCAAATCATCTCCAGGTTGGAGAATGCTAACAAACCAAACCTAAATGAGAGCTCTAACCTACCTCTGTTGCAAAGGGATAACCAGCCAAGCATCCTCCATGGACTTTGACACACAGAATTTGACAACTTACTCTACCTGATTTGCCAAGACACCTCTGGTTCCATAGAACACCCCAAAAAAGCTTTATGGGAACTCCACTAAACAACCTAACATTGATGATTCTTATTCGTTTGCTACTATCTCACCTCCAAGACACCAACAACAAGCCTCCCCAGTCAAACAACGACTTCTATATTCTTGTGAACCTCTACGAGGCCTACCTACATTACCTAAACAATGCCATGGGAGCCATTTTGTAATATAGATCTATGTCTTCTCTCTATAACAACATTTTGTTGCTTCTCTTATGTATAATGCCAAGTTCGTCAAACAATGCTTGACTTTGAGAACTTAAAAACTCTACCCTATTATCTAACCTTATGGATTATACTGATTTTCCAAACTAGCTCTTCATCATTGCCAAAAACTTTTTTAGAATATAAAATGTTTGATTCTTTTCACTCGTCATGAACACCCATGTGGACCTACTGTGGTCATCCACTATGGTGAAAAAATATTGTGCTCCAGTAATGCTCTCTTGCTTGTATAGTCCCCAAATATCCATATATATCAAATCAAAAATCTTAGAGAAAACAATATTACTTATGGTAGTTTGGTTTGTTTAGCAAATTGACAAACATCACAAGCTATTGAATTTTCATTCTTATTGCTACAAAAGGGTAAATGTTTAAGAACAAGATCAAATAGGTGTCCCATCCTTTGATGCCATAATGACATAATGACACTGTTAACAAAACATTGATTTACACAAGTATCAAAACCAGAATCTAATTTGCAACCAACTTGGATAGTGTCAGGATAAAAGGATTTTTAGTCAAGAATGTAGAGTTAACCTCTCATTCTTCCCACAATAATGATTCCTTTAGTCCAATGGTCCTATAAAAAACAAAAATTTGGATAGAAAGAAAATTTAATCAAGTTATTTCTTGACAACTTGCTAACTGACAACAAATTGTGCTTAAAGGTAGGTATATATGTTATAAAAAGTTACTGTCACCAATACAGTCTGAGTCGCGTCTTTTAAGAGATACTGTCCTTAAAAAAATTATTTCGCGACTACAGAAATTATTCTGCATCTACAGAACTTCATCCAAGATTAAACAAACCATTCTAAGTGTTCTCTCATGAACTGGAACACTCAGGTGCTATAATAGCAGAAAATAAAACATGTAACTCAAAAAGTTTGAGAGAAAGAAAAGAAGAGAGAAGACAACCTCTAGTTATCTCTGTCTCTAAAGTGAGGGGAAAGAACCCTTTTTATAGGCATAAAAATGTAACAGTAAAAGATATGGACATAAAAGACTTTTTAATAGCAATTAATAAAAACGGTTATGAAATATTAAAAGCTATTAAAACTTGGCAATTAATATCAATTAAATAGCTGTTACGAAATACTAAAAGCAATTAAAATTCTCTTATCCCTTATTTAAAAAAATCTTTTGAAATATCAAGCTCATTAAAACGCTATTTTTCCAACAATCCCCCGCATATTTCAAAAGATATTTTTGAAAAAACTTTTAGGTTACATATGGGTGTAGACGCATTAATCCGATGTCTCTTTTTAGACTATAAACCAGACCTAGACCGATAAGATTTATCTTATAGAATAGTTAGTGAAGCATATAGCTTCTATGAACCAACATACTCTTAGTCGTAAGATAGTGACCTTAAGAGTCACATCTCACACCCCACATTTCTGCTATTAACGTTGTTGTGCGCGTGCCTGGAATTCATGAGTGCTCTAGAGATTTTGCCACGATCTCATGGGAGCGGCCCCACTCCACACTCATATAGGTGACTTCATCAAGTGTATCTGCAATGAATACACCACCCTCAATGTAGGGCTATGAAGATTATAAAGAGTTTACACTCAACCCACAAATCGATGCATTCTAGCACTTTCACACTTAACACCATAGGAAATAGACTGAGAATATAATGCTAGCAGAATTAATAGGTGACTTGTTATTACCCATATGAACCTTCTTCATGGGATCTCCAATCATAAAGGTTGGGCTCCCGCCGCTGTTAATTTCATATTGGCTTAAGTCCAATTCCCCTCGATGTGTGAAGGACTAATTTCCTTCTTACATGTATGTTTAGTCAATGAATTGGCCAAATTCACTTTTGACTTTACAGAATTGATCAGTATACTTCAAATTTCATTTTTTTAGCAATTGCTTGATAACTTTGTATCTTAACACAAGTGTCTACTCTTACCATTGTAAGTTTGTTCTTTACAATGGCTATTGCCACTTGGCAATCACAAAACACAGACACTAATATCATTGGGCTCTTACCCAACTACAAATTTGCTAAAAAAAATTTCTACTACTTAGTCTTATTTTCAGCAAACTCCAGAGCACTAAACTCTGATTTTATAGTGAACCTATAAATTTGTATGGCTGCTCTATCCAAAATAATGTCCCACCACCAAGGGTGAGGTT
Source organism: Biancaea sappan (assembly GCA_037074585.1). Classification (NCBI taxonomy): domain Eukaryota; kingdom Viridiplantae; phylum Streptophyta; class Magnoliopsida; order Fabales; family Fabaceae; genus Biancaea; species Biancaea sappan. The sequence goes on along the minus strand of CM073499.1, from coordinate 25,351,819 downwards.
TTAACCACTAGTGGACTGTGTCTCATCTGAATCAAATATTCAATTAACATCATTGTATTTTTCTAATACAATGGGAAATCCACTTTATATGATATCGTAAATCACGATACCTCTCAATTCTTTTATTGGAATTGTGTATATATAGACACTCATCTAACATATAACACATGATATGTCAGGCTAGGTAAAGTTTATTAAATACAATAGAGACTCTCCTATGTTTTCCTTGACTGAGTGTTAAAATGATAAGGAGTTTTTCATCAGTTTGTCATCTTGATGATCAAACTTTTAAAACAATTTTGAACATAATGTTCTTGTGATAGTAAAATACCATCACTTTTCCTTATGGTTTTAATCCTAAAATCACATTTACTTCACTCATGTCTTTCATGTCAACACTAGACGTAAAGGAATATTTGACTTTATGTAACATCTACGTCACACATATACAGAAAAATAATCATCTTTACCGTCTATCACTTTCATGTATATACACTTCCATCTTTAATTAAAAAATATTTTCACTAATCACGAAGAGAAAATATTAACAACATAATAACTAAGGTTTTAAAACTAATTTATTTTTCTTATAGTCGTGTAACATAAACTTTGCAAAATACCCCCACATTTGTAAATCTATAAGAGTATGATTTCACAACTCATATAAAATCTCATACAAAACCTTATAATTATTATAGATTGACATCAAATGCATAATACATATGCGCATCTATATTCATCCACCATATAATAGAATTATTTAGGAACTTTTCAATCTTATTTTTGTGACCAATAACTCAACAACATTGTACCTCTATGTACAATTGAAGAGTTTTCATGGATTGGCATTAGAAAATGCTAATTCCAATTTTTATATATATATGGCATACCATCATCTCAATGAGATGGTTTCCTCAACTTGGAAATTGACAGTGTATCATCATTTCAATGAGATGGTTTTCTTAATTTCCAAATTGGCCCAAAATTTATATGCTAATATCTTCAAATTTGGTCACAAATCCACAAAAAATTATGTTCCAAAATAAAACTCTCAAAAGCTTAAGATAAAGCTATTTTGAATTCTTAAATTAAAACCCTCACACATATGTTAATTTTAAGAATTCCACATAAATAAAATTCTCAAAATAGAGAAATTTTAAAATAGTTCACATGTAAGCTTCAAGAAAGCCTTTTCATATTATCAATAGTTATATCAATAAAAATTTATGGGACATACTCAATACACAAATATAATAAACCCATAATTTCTATTAAACCACAATATCATTAACTATTGACCATAAAACATTTTTACCAAAATTTTTATTATGTTTATAACAACATACTTACATAACAACACACACCCCCACTTATTGTTATAAAAATATTATCCAAAAATATTTTTCCTCTTACCCCACTATTAATCTAAATTCTCAAAAGGAGAAAGATTAAAATAATGTAACATACCTCATGATGTAGGGAGAAGAAATCACTATTGCACAAATTTTCTTCATGAGCAAAATTGATCACTTCATGATCACTCAAAATTAAAACTAAAAAAAAAAAAGAGTTTTGCTCATAAAAATAATAGCAAATAATAATTTCACTCCATGTATATGATATTTGATAGTGGATCAAATCAATATGTATTTGCTTCATATAATACAAATGCTATATATATATATATATATGCACAATCTAAGTTAAAAGAATTTTTCCAAATCAAGTTAAAACAACTTGTAAAATAAAGTTTTGTATCAACACATCTCATCATGTGTATCTCATATAGTGAAAAATTCTTTCCCATAAATAAAATTTCCTTTTGTGAGCAACAACCAAAAAAAAAGTATTTTTTTATAAGCCCACAATAAATTAAAATATACACAACTGAAAATCAAATATTTATCACCTTAAATAAAGTATCAGAAATATCATATACTTAAATTCTAAAATATCACACAAATATATATCTCATAAATATATATATTTTATTTTTACACTATCACAAACAAACACAAAGTCACGTCTACATATGTTTGTAGTTGCTTCCATCCTTCTTATATTTTTCAATCATGACAACACACACACATATATGTATATACGTATCTCCACAGTCCCAAATACACTTACATATTTGGCTTTTTATATTCTTTTCATCATTGCCCAAAACCATTGGATACCAAAACATGAGTATTAAAGCTGTAAACCCAAGGATTGATTTCAATAATATATTCCAACGTAAATCAATGTAAAATTCATGTTATCAAGGCATTGAACCCAAAAATTAATGGCAATGTACATATAAACATAAACTGCCATGATTAATATATATATATATATATATATATATAGTGGTTTCCTTATGGTCTTCCCATTTTCTCACAGTAATATATATATATATATATATATACACACCAAAATCATACACATTTGAATATATAGTCACGTTTTCCCACGAGTGTATCATATGTTGGCCACATAACACTAATTAATAAGGCACCAACGGATACACACATAAAACAACATAAAGACACATTTATATATGTATATAAATATGCTTTTTTTTTTATATAATTAATTCCAATGATAGCCAACATTAAAGATACATAATGGACCATCATGAAGCAAGGAAAACTAACGTCCATATTAATCAACTTTAAAACAAATTTATTTATTTATTTATATAATATCCCAATATCACACACATATATATATATATATCTTTTGCCATATTTTCACATATTTTCTACACAAAAAGACACATATACATATGTATATACACACATTGGCCTCACAGATATAAATATATACACATATATAACATGTAGAGTGATAAGATCCATTGAGTCATCTTTAGAACCCATCATGAGTTTTGATTCTAATTAATTAAAAGACATACAAAACATGAAGCCGAAGACTTAATGGATATATAAAGCAACATAAACACAATTAGATCCGTTGGCCACAAAAAAATTGATGAGCATATCAATGTGTAACATCCACACACATTAAGGCACACCAAAGCCACAGTTTCCAAAGTATTGAAAGCAAGAGTAATATGTTAACCTTTGCATTCATGACGATTTAACCAATATGATGCATTGATGATAATAAAGGAGAGATTAAAAACGTACTCCCAATGCAATGCCAACATATCAATGCTATTATGATAATTACGCCGGAGGATAATTAACCAATGCAATGCCAATGTCCATGTATATACTAATAAATGCACACACATAGTGTGAAATCCAAAGAAACTCAATGTGGGAATTAATATATTTTACTATTTTTATTATAGTAATCCAACATATATATATATATATATATATATATATATGTATGTATGTATGTATCAAAATAAATAATATGATATTACCTCTGTGAGTTTGACTTGTTACACTATGTTGGAACTGCAACTACGACAGCGTCGACATAATTTCCTTAAGATTGTTATAAAAAGTTACTGTCACCAATACAGTCTGAGTCGCGTCTTTTAAGAGATACTGTCCTTAAGAAAATTATTCCACTACTATAGAAATTATTCTGCGTCTACAGAACTTCATCCAGGATTAAACAAATCCTTCTGAGTGTTCTCTCATGAACTGGAATACTCAAGTGCCAGAATAGCAGAAAATAAAACATGTAATCCAGAAAGTTTGAGAGAAAGAAAAGAAGAGAGAAGACAACTTCTAGTTATCTCTGTCTCTAAAGTGAGGGGAAATAAGCCTTTTTATAGGCATAAAAATGTAACAGTAAAAGATATGGACATAAAAGACTTTTTAATAGCAATTAATAAAAACAGTTATGAAATATTAAAATCTATTAAAACTTGGCAATTAAAATCAATTAAATAGCCGTTACGAAATATTAAAAGCAATTAAAATTCTCTTATCCCTTATTTAAAAAACTCTTTTGAAATATCAAGCTCATTAAAACGCTATTTTTCCAACAATATATAGAACATCTTTCAGAAACAAAGAACTAGACAGTTGTATATCACCATATGATAATACTTTTTTGGTGTTGTCATCTTGTAAATGGATAAGAACAGGTTTGGTTAATGGTTTCATGTTCATAAACAAAATTTTTACTGCACATATGTGATTTGTTACCCATGTGTCCACAATCCAGTGTTTAAGCAATTCATCAACCAAGAAAGAGGATTCCAGAGTTTGTGGAAAATTTACTTACTTAATCTATGCACCTTGCTTGCTCTTCAGTAATTTAAACAGTTCTTGCTAAACCAGTTCTACCATTGCTAGGGACCAATTTGCAAGTGTCTCTTTTTTCCTTTCGTACAAGCTTCCTCAAAAGGATTACTAGCTATGTTGACATGATTGTTACCACTGGTAGCAGTCTTTCTTCAGTTGTTTATACTAGTTAGGATAACCATGCAGCTTGAAACAAGCTTCCTTTAGGTGTCCTATAGCTTTACAATTGTCACACATTCTATCCTCCTTCTTTGAATTCCTTCTGTTGTTATTTTATCCCTTTGTATTATTATGTTGTGTTGATTTTATCAACATGGAACTACTCTCTGTATTGCTAAGTAAGTCCACTTGAATAGCTCTTTTGTTCTCTACTCTTAAAACCATTGAATAAGCTTTATTTATTGTAGGTAGGGGGTCCAAGACCAATATTTGACTCCTTATTGTTTCATAACTCTCATTCAATCCCATGAGAAACTGAATAAGCTTATTTTGTGACATTATACTTGAGAATACACCAGAAACATTACAATTACATTTGCTTACAAAAGTATATGTATAGTAAGGCAAGGGCTGAAAAACATTGAGTTCTTCCTATAATTTCTTTAGCCTACTATAGTGTATAACCACAAACTAGTTACCTTGTTCAATTGAAGATATCTACCTTTGGATCTAATATATTTGTGGTCCATTAATCTCCCTAAATTTCTCCTCTAACTCTATCCATAGTCTTCTTACTGAAGTATAATACACAAAAGTTTATGTGATCTTCTTGGTCATTGAGTTGATGATCTAAGTAGTTACCATTTTGTCAACATGTCTCCACTTGCGACCAGGTTCATCTATAGTTTCTATAATCACTCCACTAACAAAACTAAGTTTGTTCTTCGCAGCTAAAGCTCTTTTAACCGATCTACTCTAAGTAAGGAAGTTTGTGTTTGTGAGTAAGACTGTAACTAACACCATACTAGGATTGTCTAAGTTTGTAGGATCAATGGATCATCCACGACTTGACTTGAACTTGAGCTCCTTTCTACATTCGAATGTGTAGAATCTTCCATCTCTTCAGATAGATCGATGAAATCAGAGAGAAAAAGATATCAATCAAGTTAATCGTGAAGAAATTAATCAGACAATCTCAGTGATTGCAAGCTTTGATACCATGTTTGATCTATGTAGATAAGAGAATAATAATTTGGGCGAAAGAAGTGCAAAGATAATACAACCTCTCTCTATTATGATTTTATACTACTATTTATACACATTATCAAAACAAGAAAAACAACTTACCAACTAACTTCTAACTATTTGTAAATAATTAACAACTACCTAACAACTATCACTAACTGAAATAACTTTTGAACAACTAATACAAATACATATATTTCTTCAATTATCATAATCACCATGATAAAATAATTTCAATGTATATTTATAGATATATAACTAGCCATTGATTGTATATGATACTGCATATATAATTTGAAAAATATATATATAGTTCTATAGTTTATGAGAAAAACTTATGAAAAAAAAAGTACCATAGTTTCACTTTTTTAAAATTAAAATGATTTTATTCAAAAAGAAAAGAAAAATAGGGTATTCTTATTTGGACATAACTTTAATTTTCATATCTTTTAATCAAAATGATATGTAATTTCACTTATATAATAAGTTTGTAGAGTTTCACCAATTTAATACGAGCTCATCTCTCCTGTATGAAGTCCCGTCGACCATGCATGTCATCCCCTTTGAAATTGCATTGATCGACTTTTTTCATTGGACAAGTTGAAGCAAACTATAACTATGTTGTTGCAACACTTTCAATTTCTTCAAACAATAGCACTACACTTTCGTTTTCTTAAAAGTCATTTATGTATTAATTTGAATTTCAATCTTTCCAATTTTTTTTGATTATTTTTCATCAATAGAGCTATGAGTAGAGTAATTTTTGTTATTCTGTGTTCAAATTTTTATGTACTACTTGGCATACATTCAATCAATTACTTTGTCTTATCATCGATCACTCAAATTTAACTGGCATCTTTGTTTTTGTTTCAATTAAAAAGTACCTTTGTCTTTTATGGCTTGGATTAGTTAAGATTGTGTTTAATGGAGTGATACTTATGTTAAAGCATTGTGGATCAATAGCCACAAGCATAGATAAATTTTTCAAAAATGGTGAAATTCTACTATCTCAAATCATGGTAGATATATTATCACACCTTGGCATAGTCTAGTGCCAAAAATTCATGATGGTAAGCTAAAATTGGCTCCAAAGTTTCAAAACGAAATATTTCAATCAACAACACCTAGAAGATTCAAGGAAAAAAAGTACGTTGGTTTCTTATAGATGTGATGTACACTGTAAGAGGTGTCCAAGTATCTAGAATATAGATCTTTGACAATCACTTTATTAGTAATCCAAAGGCCCTCAGGCTACAAAAGAGTTTGCTTCGTAATTACTTTTCTAAAGTTGATTGGTTTAATAGATGGCCTAATATGCCTTCAGTGAAAGGTATCTGCCAAAATTGATGTGATTACAATATTAAATCCTGTTACTAATCAGATTGTGCACTTCATAAATATTACTAAAAATTGACTGTCCATCATATTCAATGTCTCACATAAATTTAATTTTATCAATAAATCTACCAAAAACAATCATTAATGTGATTATACCTATGTATCCTTCAAGGTTGACGCAAGTACTATTTTGCATTTGATAATACTATCAAGGATTTTGTGGTCATAGTGTTTTACTATAAAGACAATGATAATGGTTATATTTATATCTCAAAGTATTATCTGAATGATGGAGAGTGGCAAGAGCCCCTATTGGCTCTTAACACTAATAAATTCATTTCAGTAGCACTTTAGTTGTCGGTTGTTATGTTGATTGGTTATCTACACCTAAGGGTAGTAATCCTATGTTGATTATTTAAAACATCCATAAGAATAAACTGACCTCATTAGAAATTCCCCCTAGAACTTATAGACCAAATAAAAGTTAGTTTTCTATAAGAATAATTTGTGGATCATATTCTGTGAATAAGAATACATGTAATCATTTGTGTGTTACTTGTGAACTTGTGACATCACAAGGTAGGATGCTAATACTTTGAATATGGTATTTTCAAATTGTAGTATACCATATGGCTTTAAACTAGTGTTGGTGGTCCCTGATGATACTACTATAGCAATTTAGTCTGTGGTTGATGTGTTAGGGGATAGTAAGCAAGGGGTCACTCACACAATTAGTGTAGATGTCACACCGGGCTATGGCAATCATTATATAATTTTGTTACTATTGGCACATCGTACCAAATGAGTGTTCAACTATATTGCAACTTCTTTCTAAATTTGTAACATCCATCTATTACTCTCGTATAGTAATAACTCGAGCCCACATGGGATGGTGTAAGGAGTTTCCTTTGGGCGTGCCTGAAAATTTTGAGGTGTGGGCGAATATGTAAGCTTTAAATGTTGCAAAAACTTGGCATATGCATTTGACACTCATGGAGCTAGCCGAAATGTAATATTGGAAGAGATGGGTGCTTGGAAAAAAAGTTGGCAAGGTGTGGTTTTGGAGTATGGTGGAGACGTGGTTCAGTGTGGAGTATGTTAGAAGGATGGGCCTTCCTATCCAAAGATGCCCAATGTGCCTATGGGTGATGAGAAGGACTAAAGTGAAGACAAAATTTATGTATGTATTATTTATGGAAAATAGAGTTTAAAACAATAATAGGAATACCGGGCAAAGTGATTTGGTGTACCAAGTTTGGATTATGTGTGGTAAATATTTAAATCCTATACTTGATTTTTGCCTTGAACTCCAACCTTTTATGAAGGAGTGGCAAAATTGTAATTTTAAGCAAATGGATTTAAAAATATGGACACATACATAGCCCATTATTGGTCAGCCACATACCTCACGCCCCTTATCCCATTTCTCCGTCATTCTTCCTTCCTCTCACTCATGGCATTCCACCAAATTCACTCATGGCATTCCACCAAACTCACTCCGGTGACCACCCTTACCACTGGAAAGTGTTTAAGTTGAGGTAAGAGCAAGCTTTTTCCTTCTCTTTGCTCATTTTCATTCTTACAAACCCTAGGCTAGAGGGTTGGAGAAATCTTGATGATTGTTGGGGATTGATGGTTCTAAATCATCCTTTCTTGATTCTTCTAAGCTTTGTAAATGTATTTCTAGTTGTTTAGGTTATGTATACATCATATTTAAGCTGGGATTGAGTTAGAATGATTTTGGGATGGGTTTATGGAGTTTGGAGATCTTTTTGTCAAAGTCTGCTGGCACTAGTAGACCATCGTAGGGAGACTAGTCGACTGGTTGCCTCTAGTGCACTAGGTTTGGCACAGACACATCGATCGATTGGTAAGTGACTTCCAGTCAAACAGTTGCTCTCTATTTGAGTTACCTAAATTGATTTAGGTTTGGACTGGTCAATTGGTAAGGGTGAATCGATCGACTGGCTACTCACTATCAAACTTGGCTAAGTTGAGCCAATCGACTGCCAAGAAGAGGACAGTCGATCGGTTGCTCCCTAACAAGCATTTGGTGTTCTAATTGGATTCTTGTTTTTCATGGGACTTGTTATAGGAGATCAATTCTAAAACCTCAGAACTCCAATTCTTTTTGAGTCACTACATATACGGTAAAGCACAACTTAGAGATGAGGTGAGTAGGTGACCTCACTTAGCTTGGACTAGGAGTTAAATTCTTGTGCGTTATTTGGTGGATAATTTGTATAATTATAAATGCTTGATATTGTGATTAGAATGGGTTTGGGTAGTATGGCAGAGTGTCATACGTTTTTTAGCAACAGTTTTTTCTGTTGCTAAAACTTATAGCAGCAGAAAATTTTGTTGCTAAAACTTTTAACAATAGAAAAAAGTGTTGCTAAAAGTCCAGGTAGAAAAAAGCATGGCAGAAAACCCATACCTGATTGCAATACCATAAGGAAAGAGATATTATGGTAGCAAGGAGAAAAAGAGTCTTGTTATTAGGAGTTGTTCATTGACTTTTGATTAAAAGAGTGATTATTTACTTACTTTGCGATGTTTACATATTTGTGTTTGTATCACACAAGATATATACATATATAGGGATATTTATATATTGCATAGCAATTGTGAGAAAATGGAGAACTGTATGGCCTTGAGCCAAGGAGATTATATGGCCACATGCCATAGGGATTATAAGGTTTTAAACCTTGGAAATATGACATGGCCTCATGCTACGAAGAAGCAAATAATCTAGCCCTCGGGTTTGGAGAATTTGACGTGTGGTGTATATTTGGTAATAAGTATTGTACTTTCATAGGTAACATATAAATTATATGGTTATGTGACGATGGAGTGTAAAGAACCTCTTGTAGTGATTATGAATACTAGGGTTCTTTGTTTGGAGTCAGAATAATGCACTTCATGTGCCTATCGAATGATTAAGTATTGGCTTTTAAGCGTACATCTAGTTTAGGGGAGTTATCCACTATTTGAACTATTTGCAATGTCCTATGCGGTGGCGAGAGATACTCCACCTTCGAATAAAGGGAGATGTGGTGCCTTTGGGCAAAGGTGCTCTTACACCCTAAGCTATAGGAGTGTAATGAAGTTGGGTAGGAAGATACACGTATGGGGCCTTTCAGGTATTTGAGTCCTTTATATATAAGTGTGTATAGTGAAGGTAATGAACATTCGGTGAGTTAACCTCACCAATGGAGATTATTTGTCTTTGGACATGGAGATTATTTGCCTTTTGGCATAGAGATTAATTTGCTTTCGTTAAGGGGATTGATTTGCCTTTAGACATGAAGATTAAAAATTCCTTTTGGGCATGGAGATAATATCGGCCTAGAGATAATATTGGCCTAAGAGCCAGGAGATAATATTAGACTGTGAGTCGAGAGATAATATTAGCCTACGAGCCATAAAATAATATTGGTCTACGAGCCGAGAGAATATATTGCCCTACGAGCCGGGAGATATATATAAAGGCCTTTGGCTAGGAGATTTTTATGGATTTTTTTGGCCGAAGATTATTGTGGTCTTCAAGACATGGAAATGTTGTCTATTTTGGATTGCTATATATATATGTTCTAACCTATATGGTTGTAATAGAGTTCCATTAGCATGCATTGCTTGGAGTGGTTAGTAGCACTGGGAATGCGGAAAGGGCGTGGGCTGGCACATTTTAAAATGGGCCTAGACTTCGTCCCTGGCCCGTGAGCCAAGCTACTTTATTTTTAAAAAAAACTACTTTTTCATGTTTTTGCTCCTCACTGCTGCGGTGCCTGTATGCATGCATGGAGGTTTTCTACATTGTTCATTGTTGTTGTTGCAATGTTGCTCACTTGCTTCTCACTACTGCAGTCTGCTTGTTAGCATTGGGAAGGATGTTTTCTTGCTTTTAAGTTTTGATATAATTTATCTATTCATCAAAAGTTATATATTTATAATAATTTTATTTTTCTATTTTTTAATAAATTCTATATTTATTTTTGAAAAATTATAAAAGTTTTCATATTCAAATTTATTATAATTATTGAATATAATGTTACAAAATATAAAAATGTAATATAGTAAAATTATTTACATACTAACTAATATAATATAATTTATATATAAATATTTTTTAAAAAATAAAAATGGGCTGGCTTGTGGCCTTGCGGGGCCCTTTTTAAAATGGGCCTACATTTTGTTCTCCAAGCTCACCTAAATACGTGCAAGCCAAATCCCGTTTTCCTAACTCTAGTGGTTAATGGCCTATGGGTTCAAGTCGTTAGTAGCCTACGGGCTAGAAGGCATAGATTGACCTTCAGCCTAGGAGTTGGTAACTTACTTTAGACTTAGGGATGTAGACTCGATGTTGACATGTATGAGTGGATGTTAAGCAGTTGCCATATTGGATATTAAGATTGCCCTAAGCAATCTAGAATACACGGTATGTTCGCATAAAGTTATTACTGAGTTGTGTTACACACTCGATTAGTAGGCGTCATAGAGTAAGATTTACTTAAATTAACTTTATTGTAGAGACGACGAGCTAAGCAGAGGTAAGGATATGGATTGTCTATTACTAAGATGTTTATCTCATTTTGTTGTTGATTTTCCTTGCAGGTTGCATTAGCCGTAATACCGTCACTGGAGAAGTAGTTAAGGTTTACAGCTTTCGGTTCCTTCTTGCTTGAATGTTGAAGCTTATTGTCGGTATATTGTTGTGAGCTCTGTAATCAAACAAGACACCTAGGATGGAGGGTTGCATGTAGGGAGTTTCTGATATGACGTGTTCACTTATTATTTCTGCATGTCTAATTAATAATTTATATGATTATGCATGTCACATATTGCATGGGAACCTGGAGTTTGGAGAATTAGGCTTATGATTACGGCATAGGAAAATAACCCTATGTCGTACCGGTTAGGTTCTTGGATTTTTGGGTCATGATACATATGTACTCAAGTTATCTTTGATGTGGTCACGACCTAACCCCAGGCATGTGACCTGCACAACAACGACTGCCTATGTCGCTGTAAGCCCAAACCATGCCTTTAAAAAACCAAGTTTTAGTATCAAATTAGTGTTTTGTCTAATCTTCTTATTGGAAAAGTCAAATTATCCTTTACGGCTAGAATGTTATCCTTGAAAATTTAGTTACTAGAAATATGTGAAATAATGTAAGTAATACACTAAGTAAGTTCTCAAGAAAGAGAGGTAGGTCACAATTGACACACTTAAATATCAAATCTTTCCTAGCCAGAACAGTTTTTATACATGCAATCTTACATTATTACACATTTTATTTTAAATAACAAGGTTGCGTTTATCATAATTTAAATAAACTCATCTATTTATATTTTAATTTCAAAACAAATTCATGTATAGAAATTTACTTCAAGTATAAATAAGTTCTAGATCCTCAAAGTTTAAAAACAAATCAACATCCATAAATATAGACCAGAAATTATCCAACTGGGTAAATCCAACATATTTATCAAAAAAAAAGTTTAAACCAGATCTCTTAGGCGACCTATAAACTAAAATAAAAGACATAAAAACAATAGAAGCCCAACCCCACAACGGGAAGCCCTTCGTTACTCCTCAGTAATTAGATAATTTGTATAAGAAAAATATATATATAGACGGTATAAGTTTTAAACTCAGTGAGCAGCATAGTGATACCATAGCCGAACCTAAATACTTCATAAGTTAAACAACATGCCCAAAGGCCACAACAAGAGACAACACAGCACAATAATCATCACAAAATCAATATCTCAAATCTCAATCATTGTTGTAATAACCATGGTTATGAAAACTGGACCAAATCGACTGGTCGAATCAAAAAATCAATGAACTGCCAATATTCTGGTCCAGTATATGCCACAAAACTGGAGAGTAAAAAAATTGGTCAAAAACTAATCAAACCAGTCAAAAATTGAAAAAATTGGGAAAACTAGCTGGGTTATTAGTTTTGCTGGTTCTTTGTTTTTCAGTGGGTTCAACGATGAAGAAAAAATGAAAAAGGAAGCAGAGGGGGAGAGAGAGAGGGGGAAAGAGAGAATGATATGGACAGTCGCATGATTCGGTGGCTTTGAGCCTCTCGCCTTCATCGAGCATCTTCTCACCAATAACCCATGCCTCATCGGAAAAAGAATGCAAATCTCCAGATGAAAAAATGATAGAGAAAGATAAACTCCAGGATTTAGAATTAAGATGATGACCTCCTACAGTCCTACTCTGAAGCTCAACCCTAAACCTATGATATGCTATAAATGACACTGGGAATATTAAAAACAAGAAAAGAAAGGCACATTCGAACATTAGGAATTAAAAAAAAAAAAGCATATCCAGAGACTTAATTTTAAGAAGAAAGAGAAAGATACATTATTTTAAAATATTATAAAAAAATAAAAAATATTATTTATTTAAAGATTTATTATAAAAAAATAAGTAGATAAACTTAATAAAAAAATATAGAATACATTTGTTTTACAAATTTTTAATTATGTGAAGTATTTTGTTATATTTAATTACATATTTTATTTTTAATATTTTTTAAATATCATCAGTTTGACCGCAGTTCGATCACGATCAAACAATTGACTCTTAAACCAATGCCTCAACCAGTTCAATGATCGCTCCTTTTTTCTAAACCTTGATAATAACACGTTTTACTCGCCTAGTATCAGGGTGCCCACTGGGAGTAATATCAACCTCGGCCTCCTCCTTCTCCAGTTTACTAACGCACAAATCCATCTTAACAATAAGGCGAGCATTGAGAGTACTCTCAATCCAATCCTCCATCCTACCATAAGATATGTCTATCACTTGTACTTCAGCAAGGTGACTATTGGGAGCCCTGCTCAACCCAGTCTAATCCCTACACCCTTTTCGTTCAAAGGAGGGTACCAATAGGACAACCATAATCAATAAACACAATCAATGTACATGTACTATCATCATCATGCATGCAAGATCCCTTTACGGAAACCCGTATTGGAATCCTCGCCACCCCAACAATCACAATAAGATGCAATGTAATATTATCTCATGATCATGTATCATCCTACATGTCATCATACTAATTCATATCCATTCATGTTCCTACATTTGTCACTATGTTCTCAATTAACTTAATCTAACAGCATGTTATCTAACTTACGGAACCAAGATAAGGATAGGGAATAATCAAATCTACTCACTCGTATTCCTTACTAATATTTAATTTGTTCTACCACAATCCTTCAAGTAAAGGATGTTGTGATGGATCTTTCCTATCAATTATTAAAAATTAAAAGGGTTAAAACTTCAAAGAGAAAATTGACTTAAATTTGATTTTGACCTTGATGCACGGTTTCAATCATATCTCCCAAATAATATGAAATTTTTTGATGAATCTAGTTCCATCTGCAACTAGACGAAAAGATCTTTCTGTTGATAGGTAATTCATTAAAATTGGAATTTTCATGAGGGAGATATGGTCGATTCAATATGCAGAAAGACTTATGGAATTGAATTTGAAATTAACTTATCTTACCTTGTTTGTAGCTTTCTTCTTGAAGTATTTTCTTGAAGCTCTTGATTAGAGTTTTGAATTTGCAAAATCTAAGATGTGTTTAGATGTTGTTTGATGGTGTGGGCACTAGGGTTTGGTATGGCTTGGGCTTTTAGGTTGATAGAGAGATAAGAGCAAGAGAGAGGGACTATGGGTGGCGGCCAAAGGGTCCTAGTAACCTAGGGTTAAGATTTTAGGAAAATGTTACAGGGTTTTGTAGAGAGAGAAAAAGAGAGAGAAAGATGATGACTTCTATGAGGAGAGGGGTAAGAGAGTGAGTGAGTGAGGAATTTGTGAAAGTTTAAGGGTCTATTTATAGTAGCGGTTTAGGCTTAGTTAGGAGGGAAAATTAAATTTAATTTTAATTCAATTAGAATTCTGTATATTTGTGTTTATTCTAAGTTTATTTATTTATTAATATTTTATCTTAGTTATTCTATTTTATTTTATTTATCTTGTTTCTGGAAGGTTTAATCTTATTAGATGTATTTATTTATTATTATTATTTCCTTTGGTTTAATCCTATTATTATTATTATTTCCTTTGTTTTATTTATTATCTTGTTTTATCTTTATTAATATTTATCTTATGTTATTTTTTTTTGTATTTCTTTATTGCTTCTAGAAGATCTAATCCTGTATAGGTTTATTTATTTTGTATTTTTTTTAAAAAAAACTAGGTAGATTCACAACTAGCTAGATTAGGTTTTCTATTAATTATTATTTTTATTGTGTGATCTTAATCCCATTAGATTGTGTCGTGATATTTTAACTTAGTTAATATTATTTACTTTATTTTTCTAAAAGTTAGGTTAAAATATTACCTTTTAATATAGATTTATCTAATATCTAATTAACCACTTGGTTATTTTATATTAGATTTAGGATGTCCTCATCTTAATCTTATTCAAAGCCTACTAGAACTATAGGTTAATTATTAATTAACTACTTTATCTTTTATTTATCCTATTGCTTAATTATTTTATCCTTATTTATGTTAATTATTATTATTGCTTCAATTATTATACTTATTATTACATATTCACCTATTATTATACTACTATTATCTTTTATTATTATCATAATTTTCATATTATATATATATATATAATCAATTACCATTATTAATACCCAATAATATATATCCATTTTTTGTTTAATAAAAAATACGTAAATGTATATTACCTTAATCTTCCCTATTTATTATTTTTGTATTAACTTTGGTGCCATTATTTGTTTATTTGATATTAATATTTATCATATTTATTTTGTTTACTTTACTCATTTTCCTAATTATTATTATTATTATGTACTATTATTCTATATATTCTTTTGGGCCCATTTCCTAATTAGGCTTCCCTTCTAATATTACTATTTTTTTTTTGTAACTATAGGTCAATTATTCTTTCCTTTCCCCTTCTAATTCCAATAGGCCTTACTCCCTAAAGCCCAAGAACATGAGATTGCATAAAATACATTATACGAAAACAAGATAGAAAGAAAAATTGAAATTTTCACCTACGGGTATTTCATAATTACCTCCTTCAAAAAATTCGATCATCTGAATTTACGTTACCTCTAATTTTAAACAAGTATGGATAACTAGCACGCATGTCCACCTCAGCATGTGGCCTATTAAACTAACCATTTAAATGACAGTTATGACAAATTCTCACAGTGCCTATCTCATTCATGAAAGTTTTCCCACATGTTCGAACTTGTGTTTTCCTATGATATCGTAATACCGGGGTATTACATGGCTCATTTGTGCTATGTACTTTATTTTGTACCTAATTGCCTTTGTAATATCTTTTTCTTTTGCTCATTCAAAGTATTCTTTTGTATCCATTTAGATATAACATTCAAATTTTAGTTTAAAATGCATGTTAAATTTATGAAATATAAACTTATAAACATATTTCATATAAAAATTATCTGAAATTGTATTTTAGGAGATTTTTTTAAAACTAATTTCAATCATGTTTTCCACACAATCTTTATGTTTGTGTTGAACTTTAACAGTGTGTCCAGTGATGGACAACTTATTCAACACTAACACTAAACTTTATGGAGAAATGTTGTGCACCATTATGGCTTTCTTGGATACTAAAACATGTACACGATTTCAATGTGTATCTTAAAATTGGTGTTTATGTTTCCAATCGACATATTGGCATTTATATGGTATGGGGAGTATCTATAAATCAGTGACATAAGATTGTTGGATGTTGAATCACAAAGTAGCCAAGCACTCCAATTGCCATTTAGGATGCATGGAAATATGTTCCACCACTATGTGGGAACCAACAATGGTTTGATTTGTCTTTGGTGTACAAAGCCTAATAAAATTATAAACTTCTTTGTATTTAATCCCCTCATCACACGACAACAAAAGATCATTCATGTCAATCACTCATATTGTTTAGTCAGTAAAATGTCTTTTGGCAACTTTAATATAAAAGACTCCTTTAACTACTTAAAAAAAAGTGAATTATGATCATTGGTTGTGTATTTTTTTTTCAGAGAATGCTTTGTTCATATACGGATATGACAAGCCACTTAGTGATTATCTCATTGTCATTCTATTTTGTCCAGACATATATTCATCTAACATACATTTGCTTACATGCTTAGTATAAAATAGTTCATGGAGTGCTTGGGCAACAATTCCAATATTACATAATGAAAATCTTGCCCTAAAGGACCTAATAATATGGACTTCATCTGTCATTGTTAATAATTGAATTGTTCCAAAATTCCTAGTGGTGTCTAACATGTTAGCCAAACAGTTCGACCATCTAGATATACTTATTGAAATTGTTAAAGAGTAATTCAACCATGGTTAACTATCATAATTCAGCTATTGTTATATTTTTTGAGGTTGATGTGGAAGTCTAAGACTATGTCACCTTATGGACAAGTGATGTATGGACGTGCCATCCAAATTCATGGATGAATGTATCTACTATTCACATGGGTCCCTTGATTTATGAACCCATCTACTTCAAGCAGGATGAGATCATTATGATTGTTCATGAAGAGAAACAACGTGATGGTCGTCGGCCTACATCCATGATGGAACTTTATAATTTTAATATTGGCTATGCTTTGAATTTCATTTATAGGCAGAAAAGAAGAAAGTGCAAAGAAGTAGATGGGTTTTATTTCCTACATTTTAATTCTCTCAGTGCAAAGACATTATTGCATATGGCTAACATGTTAGAGAACATTACGAGTATAAAGAGAATTAACATGTAGAAAGTGCAAAGACATACATGTTACTTCAAATGATTGATTATGATTGTGATTTTATTTCCTACATGTTAATTCTCTCAGTCCATTTTTTTTTTGATAATTTGTTACTTGCTGGTATTTTGTATTTGACACTATTGTTTCCTTCTTCATACTTTTATAGTGATGTTCTCTCTTCGTTAGCATCATATTATCGTCTGGATAACATATGTTATATTTCAAAGTTATATGCACAAAAGATTTGTAAGGAATGATAAATATCATTTCCTTCCATCAAATAATATTATTAATATCTATCCAGTTTTAACAATTATGATTTATGAATCTACTCATGACATAAAAAGTTCAATGATTGTAGTTTAGTGTATAGACCTATGGCTGATTTATTTTTCACAAGGACAGATATACCAAAATTTGTAATGACCAATATAATGTTACACTTGCCCATTGTAGATTGCTAGAGGTATAAGTGTGTATTCAAGAATTAGAATGAAAGTTTCAATTCATATTTCTTTGTCAACAGACAACGAGACAAAGAAAAAATTTCGTTACTCTCTTATTTCCATTCCAAGTGAAATTCTTAATCAATCTCACAAGAATATTCTTGATATAAAGAGTCTTACTTTACTCTCTCCAACTACATGGTTTTTGGCATCGTACATATAGAATGCTTCGAGTAATCAATTCAGTGAATGGCATGTTGTTAATTCATGGCACTTTAGCACTAATCGACAGTCATTTTCTTGTGATCAACCATGCTTATAAAAATCAAACCATGAATTGATTGACATCTCAATCTCCATGAATGCTAGTAACAATTGATAACCTCCACGTGCTTTTCCAAAAAAAAAAGTTTCTTTTTGTTCTATATGGTTCTACAACCACTCTTGTTTTGCTTCCAAAGAGGGTTTGCCATTGCTTTGTGTATGACAACACCAGGCAAGATTATGTAGTCATAATATTTCTTTCAAACTTCAATGACAATGGACATGTTTTTAGTACTAGCTACAAGAAAGGACATAGTAGGATATCCCCAGTTGACTACATGCACTTATCAACTTTTGCTTACACAAAGTTTTATTATAGATAACTTAGTGGTGTGGTTGGAAAATTTGATTTATCAACAACTAATATTGGTCATGTACAATATGTGCAACGATCGACTAAGATTTTTACCTATTCCATGGCATGCATTCAATCAGCAGTGGAAATGATAACTTACAAGAATAGATTGGAATCATATTCTATGATCAATTTTACCAACAAGTATTGAGAATTGAACTATGGACATGCAATATCAATCAATGTAACCTGGAGTCTTGGAATATGGAATTTTCTACTAATGATCTTCCTCATGGATTCAAGCTAATGTTGTGGGTTCCAAACAATAGTATTTTGGTTGTTCACTCTCTGTATAATGACCTTCAGAAAGACAAAAATCAGACTACTTTTATTATACACTTTAGCATTCAAAGAAGGCAATGATATCTGGAAAATCAACTATTCACTGTGGGAGATTTATATCCTATTCATGCCTACTTATGTTTCAGCACTTCATTTAAATTAATGTGAGGAACTTCTTATCATTATATATACATGATAAATTACCTACATTTTCCTATTATCATTCTCATCTGTAGTGCTACTTTTATACATTTTGTCCAACAACTTCAACATTATTATGTTTTTTGGAGCTTATAACTGCATGTTTATATACTAATGTTGTGTAAATTATATTATCAATACCGTTTAATATTTTCTAAATTACCATGTGCATTGCAAGGTATATGACTAGTTATATTGAAATATAATGAAGGTGGTCTAACATGTTACAAAAATTACAATATTAAAAGAGTATATAATTGAAATTGGACCCTTATCATCATATGACATTGAAAAATTTAAGATTCAGATTTCCACCAACTGAGATTAAAAGAACACACAATTAAAACACTCTAAAAATAAAATAATGGCATCATCAAGATTGAGATTGCACATGATGACAGAAGAAGCAAGGGATGGCAAAAGTGGTGAGAAATTTACGACAAAAGAAGAAAAGTCTTTATTTGTTGTACTCTTGTTTTTTTTTGGAAGGGTTATGCTAAACTAAACTTAGAGCTTGGAAGGTAGGGAGAGAGCTTTAACAACACTAAAATACCACATCATTAGCTTCAATCATAAAAGAAAATGCCACATTAATAGTGAAATGCTACATTATTAATAGAGTTAAGTGAGAGGTTAATTGTCAGAACCCCTAAGAAGGGCACGTGACCGACATGGTAACTGGGGAAGGGTTATTCCCAGACCATAAGCCTGCTACTCAGGTTACAATAACTTAGAGAAACTTTCTAACATAGACACATAACCATCACCATAAATACCAATAAATCAAGACCTAGGATGCTACAAAGCTATAGAGCATACCTGAACATAAGGACAAAGAAGGGGACCACCTTGTTGTAGAGATATGGGAAAGTCACAGTCCAAAGTATCTCGGGCTAAAACACCCTTAAACCTGCAAGGGTAAAACATAAAAAGAAAGGTGAATATAGGGATACTCAGTAAAAACTATTAATCTTACCCACACTTCAATAATAAGTTCCCTAATATGCTTGCTGGAAAAACATCCCATAAAGGGACAGTTGTACCTTTAAGCAGCATTACCTTGTAACTGTAGAAACTAGCCTCTTATCCTCTAAGCATTTGCCCATAGGCCTCTGACCTTAATCAACATCATTCATCAATCCATCAGGCATCAACATACATTACACAATATGTGTTTAGGACTTACATTATGCACAAGTCTAAATCATACCATAACTTATTACAATAGTTCGTTAGTAACCAACGAGACATTTATATGACGTAGGGAGTGTAACGCGTCCCACATTAGTTCTACTTTGCATCATTATTGTTTAAATGATAGTTTTTCTCATTTGATTCATTAAAGCATCTTACGTTTATAGTTATAACTGTGATCTCACAAAATACATTTATTTATGCAAGTCATGCCATTCAAATATAAAAGATGCTACATGAAAGAACATGTAATTCTTTTACATTAACATCACTCACATGCCTATTATACAAACGACTACTCAAATTCATTGAGATTCAAGTACCTAACACATGCTATATAATTATGGGCCATTTCATACTAAGGCACACTAATGTGTGAGATTTTATACTAAGATACAGCCTCACATCGTCTCATGCATCATTATATATTATAGTAGTGATCATTATATGTGCATTTATGATACCTAATATTTCTCATGCCAGGGGCTCATTCATGAGGTGAAGAAAAATCATAATTTAGCTCATGTCAAATGTAAGACTTTAAAAGAACTTTTTATTAAATTAAAAGCATAGTCATCACTTCATATACTCAGCGAACAAGCTCACTCAATCAGGTCGCTATGGGCCATTTCCAAAACCGACTCCAGAATCCCACCAAGTCCTTTTGAGAACTCATGAGTTACTAGGGAAGTCATCCCACTATGCCCTTTCGCTACCAAGGTCGCTATGAATCAGTGGCTCACTAAGCCCTTTCACTACTATGATCGTTGCAGGCTTTTTATCAACCTAGACCCTCATCTCACCATGGCTATGGACTTACAAAAAATTAATCAACCATAACATAAAAGCTCATATAGCACAATTGTGCACAAAAACAAACACAGGTAATACTCAAATCATCAAGCATAATGCATCTGTCATCACTCAACAAGTATGCCTTAATCATTTAAAAATATGTATGGCTATATGTATCCATGTATCACCACATATAATTATCACAATTACGTATAATGGCAACTGGGATAAATGGCAACATTTCATAATTTCACATATAGAATGATTTAGAAAAGGGAAAAGGAACCTTTCTAAAGACTAAACACCTAACACATAACATCAACAATATCTCATATGATAATGAGCTATTCATCCATATTATGTATCTCATCACATCACATTAGCCAAGACTTGGTGTAACCACACACCATTTCGTTAGATAGGAATCACTAAACAAAAATACACAAAAACTATGTTTTAGGTCATGATTATGTTCATATCAGTATAAAATACTTAACTTAGAGGTAATCCTCTTAATACTATTTTTAAGTCTCTCATAAGACCATGTTTACTCCTACATTCTAGAATTTTTTGGACAAAATCTACAACTCCAAAATTTACGAATTTTGGTAGAAAACATCCTTAACATGTATAGAATATTGGATAAAAATTTTAGAAAGAAATAACAACATTTACTCCATCAAAACCACTATTTTGCAACTATTACCTAGACTGCCTCTACAGTATAAGGGTCTTGGTTTTACCAGCCATTAACCTACTAAATCAACTCTAAAACTCACAAAATTTGGTGGACATGTACTTTAGTGTTATAACATCCTTCCATAAAATTTTCAAGGTCAAATTTGACCATTTGGTCTGTCTAACATAGCATTAAGTGAAATTTGGTTGAATTGGTACAAATTCTAAGATAGATTCTATCTCTTTAAAATTTGATCTAGAAATGGTTTCCCAAACACCACAAAAATATCCAGATCATATCTAAATATACCAAGGATCACCTCATAAAAATTTCAAGACCATTTGAGCTCATTTCGTACTACAATCAACTCAAACATCATTAATAGTAATAGCTAACAAACATGCTTCTAAACATTCCTGACCTTCAATCACTCATTAGTCATAAAACACAAATGGTAAAGAATTCTTAAATGAAACTTAATTTATTAGAATCTAGACTCAAATACTTTTCCAACGATATATAGTTCACTAAAAACATAGCTCAATTAAGGGAGTTATAACAATTTTAATTCAGGCTTATAATTGCAGCCTAGGGCTGGTGCCCCAAGGCTGTTCTCAGCCTCATGGGAGCCCTAACACCAATATTGGTGCCTCAGGTCCCTCGAATTGGGCATTCCACCATGGCTACAGGAAAAGCTTCCTAAACTTTCATTTTTTCCTCCAAAACCATCCTAAAGCTCAATCTACCAATTTGGGTCCTCAAATACTTGTTTTTATCATTTAAAAACATTTTAAGAGATCAATTTCAACTTCGAATCAAAATCATAACAAAACCATATACAACACTTATTAAAACTTTCAAATTTCTTCTTATGCTCATAACATATCTTTGGTTAAATGCTTGACTCCCTCCATGGATTTCTGAAATTTGTATCTCTATAACTATTTTAAGGATGAAATCTTTATTTCCCTCAATATTCATCAATCCAATATCATTATTTCACAATTTTTCATCTTAGGGTTTAATTAAGAGAACTCAAGAAAAGAGAAAAAGTTTGATTCTTACCTCACAGAAGACATCTAGTGAGGGGAGGAGGTTGCTGGTGGAGGAGCTTTGCTAGAGTTGCTGGTGGAGCCACCCCTAAATGCCCTCTTGGACCATGAAGAAGGGAAGCACACATAGGAGAGGGAGAGAATACGAGAGAGAGAGACAGACAGACAAAGTATGAGGAGGGAATGAAGGAGAAAAATTTTGATGTGTGTATGCTTTAATGGGGAGGTGGGGCCCACTTTCTTTTTAAAATAATCCCTCTAAATGAAGCAAATTAATTAAGATTTCAAGAGAAAAATTTTAGGACATCTTTTAAAATAATCAGTAAAGACATTAATCTCATCTTAGTAAAACACAACATATATGCACTAAAATTCCCATTTCCCAACATATTTTACTGAACTACAAAAATCTTATTTTTGTTCATTTTAGTCCCTCTCACTAATCCTATCCACTATTTTGGCTCTGTTTCCACTATTCTTGAAGCTCTAGCTCCCCCATTCAATCTCCTCAAGCTCTAACTTATCCTATACAAACATTAATATGAGCATACATGTGTGAGGTTTAGCCTTAACCCGGATATCTAATACCTCGAGTGTTACATTAATTTGTTTTTTTTAAACATAAGGACCAAATTGAATGGGGAATGATCTTTTAGGGATCAAATTGAGACAAAAGATTGAGTTCACATTGAGAAAATGTGAATCTATTCGAGATCAAAACATTAGTTAACTCAAATATACTTTACCACCATAAACTTTGTTTTATATGTATTCTAATTTTATAAACTTTAAAACTTAACAAATAATCCCTTTAAACTTTATAGCTTGTGAAAAAAAGCTTTTTCATTAAAAATTTTGTTAACTAGACTAACGATTAATGCTTACTTGGCAAGTTGACCTCTAACTCAACAAAAATTCAACACTATAGCATCCTTCTTCCAATACTCAAACCATGACCTATTATCCATTAGCCAAATCCATTTGAAAATACCCAAGACCTAGCTCACAGCTTCATGATGATGCCTGAAGGAAGACTTAAAGACACAGAAGAAGACACATGTTGAAGACACAAAACTTTCTTTGACGTTGAAGATGCACACATATAGACTAACATATTGAGGAAGGAGACCTAGAGCAGTCACACAACATATCGAGGAGAATTGGAGAAGAAGATGCACACACATAATCATGTAGAAGAAGATGCAAGCACTCTTCATGTAGCAAATCGGATAAAACTTTTGAAATTTTTTCAATTTTGAATGGGTTTTAATTATGTTTTAGCTTCATTTTTGTTAGTGCAAGATTTCTAAAATCTATTTTTGATTAATGAAATCATTCTTATCAGGCCCAAATACAAATAATTTCATGTGGTCGCCTTTTGGGCCTTGGTTCAACTATGCTAATTCTAAGTAGCCTATTTGAGCAACAAAGAAAGCGAATCATGTGAATGAGCGATCAAGGAAAATAACGAGAATAAGGATAGCACGAAAAAGGAAAGATATTATGTGAATCATTCAGGTAGCATTTTATCTCTCTTGTTAGATTAACATACACAATTAAAAAGGAAATTGCACATTTAAGGCAAGCAAAAAGAGTAAGTATAGGAGAAAGAATGTCTATCAGCATACTCATTTAAGTATAGGAGAAAGAAGGTCTATCAACATACTCATTTGGACAATCCAACAATAAAGGTCATAATTGCAGCAACCTACAAAGTTAAAGAAAACATAATCTCCTTTCCCTAAGTAACAGCCTATCCAACTCAATATACTAATATCATATATTAGATAAAGTAATTAAAACGAGAAGATCACTAACTAATATTTCTCTAGAGTTGACTGTTGAAAATTAAATTCTAGAGGAGCCTCTCAATGACTTGTATACCTGATCAAGTATTTAAGGTCTTTTCCTCCAAGTTGCAAATAATTGTTTGTGAAGGAAAAGGTTGTGAATTACTAAGAGTTGAGCTGAGCACCTATATTCCTTCTCTGTGAGCTTCTTTGAAAGATTGTTGTTAATTGTTGTAATCCTCTATGTGAACTTATCTTTTCTTCTATTTTGAGTGAACAAACTTCAACATACTATTATCGTTGTATTGTCCAAAGTGTGGACTATTTGGTTTTTTATAGGGATTTAGTTTTAATTCCTGTTGTTGGTATAAAAGCGCGTAGCTAATCCTTTTGGTTCGAAGAGGTTGTAAAAGATTAAGGGGATCTACTAGGTTATAAGTTTGCTAAGACCTTGTACAAACTTAGTAGGGTGCTAGCGTAAAAGTAGGATATTGATCCTTTGTATTTGAGGTTGCTGTTTGTATTGGTTACTATTTTCCATTATAAAATCTCTGACTGTATGTTTAAGGAGTAGATGTGGGAAAAACCCCTAGGATATTCTAAACTACAATAATTTGTTGTGTCTTTTTACTTTTAATTACCTTTCTTATTTGCATAACAAATTGTTTTTTAAGAAAAATCTTTATGAGAAAAATCACTGTATCCAGAATATCAAATTCACTCTTTTTCAAAAGTGTAATCCTTTCATAATATTATTTTAAGAAAGAAGAAGTTTTATCAAAAAGGTTTGGAAAGTACCCTATACCTAATTCAACCCCTCTTCTTGGGTATATATAAAGGTGAGTAGTGAGTTGGGTTGACCCCATCAACCTACACAAAGCAACCGAAACCATACATTTGTGTTGGTTTAGGTTAGGTCAAAAAATCCCAACCCGATGACTATTAGCTTAGGTAGCGGGTTAGAAAATCTTCAATCCAGTCCAATATGTCAACCTGATATGTATATATATATATTTAAGATTTTTCTAGTTTAGCATTTTATAATTAGCAATCCTCTCATGAAATTCTCTTCGTAGCCTCCTTGCGTCATCGTAACTTCCCTACTCTGTCATTCTTCCTCTTTGATTCGCTTCCTTTTCTATGCATTTCACTCCATCATTCTCCTTCATGCCTTCGTGAACCATCAATCATCTTCACTTTATGTTCTTCGATCTGAGTCATCATCTTCATGAGTTGCTAATGGCCCAATCGTGTTCGATCTTGTAATACTCGCCAAATTTGGGTCACGTGTTTAGTGTTATTGTGGTATTTATTGTATTATTTAATTTTTTGTAATATTAATTATTATGTTTTAATTATTCATTATGGAAATTGTGCATATTGGCTGAATTGTTATATTTTATATTGTGTGGTTTGCTCTATGGAATTGTGGAATTAATTGAAGAATGAACTTATTTGAATTATGGTATTTGTTTGTGAAAGATTTGGGTTTGGGTCATTGGGCCACTTGAGTCTCTGGATTTGGGCTAGGGGAGAGTCTACATTGGATGAATAGGTACTGTCACCCAAGACCTATTTGGCTTCTTAGATTCTCTTCCCTCCTTTTCCTTTCTCTTTCATGCAGAACGCACACACTTTATCAAGAGAAGAGTTCCTTCTCCCACTCCATCACTTGGCTCAAGCAAGTACCAACCCCAAACCCCATTTGCTTCAGTGACTATTACTTTTTCGGCCACCATTAACTCACCAAAAGACTTACCAAGGGTAGAGGTAAGTTCAACCTTCACACTTTCCTCTATTTTCATGTACTTTGTGCCCTAGATGTAGAAATAGAAATGGTATAAGGTTAGGCCATAAATCTTGCTTCTCTTGTCTTTCTATCTGGTTTGTTTGCTGGAAATAATGGTACCCAACACAATGGGAAAGCAAGAATGGTCCCATGGGAGAAAGATGGTTAAATAATGCCTTTCGGAGAAATTTTTTAGGAATTTCAAAGAGAACCATGGAACCAACTTGCCCATTGCTATTGGTTGTAGTTGTTGCACTTTGAAACACATTTGAAAACCTATTTTGGTACTAAAACCAAAGGGGAAAAGCAAGGAAGGAAGGGAGTAGAACTTTGGAGGATTTTTGGCATGATTTTGCAACAGGGAAATTTTGCTGCACTCGGGGCACCCTCGAGACAGTGGGTGTAGGGGCCATGGCGCCCAAGCATCTAAACACTATTTGGACAAAGGCTTCAGTCTCTTGGGGAGCTTCTGGGGCACCTTGGGCTGGGCTTTGGGAGGAAATTGCTATGTTTCTAAATGGTTTTTAGAAATGGTCTCTAGGTGATTTTAGGAAATTATTCGTCTCCATTTCTCATCTTCTCTATGATAAATCCTTTCAGCATCAAGGTGAATGGGCAGCCTTACTAACTTAGTTTTACAATTCAAGTATAATATAAATCCCTCCTACATCATTGATAGGAAATATTTCTCTAGTTTGTAGTGTTAACTAGATAGTGGAATTGTAAATATGATTAGGACCATTATTGTGACTTGTGTATGAAGGTCGTGAATTGTTGTATTATGTGTTATATGGTGGTTGTGTATGCAATTGCATGAGGTAAGGGAATTGAAGTAGGAATATAGATCCACGAGGAAAAATTGAGTAGTAAATCCATGGATGGGTGCATCCATGCAGATGAGCCTTAAGGAATTAAGTCTAGGGAAATTTAGACCCTTAGAATTAACTTATTGAGTAGTGATAACCTGGGAGGGTGAGTCTGTGGTTTGGACTCAATAAAGCATTCATGAGAACATAGACTCACGGGGGAAAAGTATGTTTATTGTGTGCATAATATACTCAGTGTGTGTATTCTATTTATGCTTATACATGCTCGGGATTTTATTTTCAGTTGTGATGGTGAGTTTCAGTATTTGTACTTATGCCACTATAATTATTTATTTACACAGTCATTTGCTCACTGAATTTTGATGAACTCACATCCTTTGTGGTTACCATTTTCAGATACGATGGTTGCGGAGGAAGAATACCTGCTAGAGGATTAGCGACTCTTGGAGATAACCTCTGTGGGTTATTGGAACCAATTTTTGGGCTTTGAGCCTAGGAAAACGCTCTATAAACCTGTAAGCTTCCTAGGTTCAATTGTAACTAAGGAATTATAACTATCTGACTGTAATTTATATTTATGTCTTAACATAAGTATTTTTCTCCAAAATTGCATTAATTGGGGAATTGGCAAATACTATAAGTATTTATTTTAAATGAAATGAATTTCAATTATGATGAGTGTTGATTATTTGCATGGGATGCATGATATATGGTTTATCAAATGAGAACAGGAGATTTATGGGGTACCATGGAGGTAAGAGTTATAGTTGTATCATGTGCTCGATTTCTAGGTCGTGACAGATCTGAGTCACCATCTTTGTGATTTCTGGTGTCTTCATCTAAGATTTACTGGTTCTTTGAACTAGATTTCTGATAAGGTACCAGAAACTGAGAGAGGCTAAGAGACTTGGGCAAAGAGAAAAACAGAGCACAGAGAAGTCATAAGACACATAGAGATGAAAAAGAACATGGAGACAACGGTAATCACGAAGACAACAGAGGAGAAATTAGAGAGATAGACTTGTAAAGAGGAAAGATGATGTCATCGCGATGTGCTTTGACAAATATGGTATTAGCAGGGAAGAAGAGGAAGAGAAAGAAAAAGTAAAAGAAGGAAAGAGAAAAAAAGAAAAGAAAAGGCCAACATGCCTAACCTGACTCAAAAACCAACCCTTTAAGGTTGATTTGAGTTGATTCGGGTTTATTCATCAAAAGTTATGAACCCGACCCGACCCGACCCGACCCGACCAGCATGTATTTGATTGGTTTAGGTTGAGATTTCTCCTCAGCTTGAACCAACTCGTCTTGTGCTCACCCTTAATTACATATTTGAACTAACAATAGTCTATGGAACAAATCCCTTTTTCTTTTTGATTTGGAAGTGGGTTCTAATTATGGTGTAGTCTAGTGTGTACAATAAATCTAGTTTTTTCAATTCTTGAAATGGGTTCTGATTATGGGTAGCATGAGTTTTTAGCTTTGGGCCATCTTCAAGTTGGCATGCAAAAGAAGCATTGTGTCATCTTCAAGTCAAATTGTAA
The DNA here is from genome assembly GCA_037074585.1 of Biancaea sappan. Taxonomy (NCBI): domain Eukaryota; kingdom Viridiplantae; phylum Streptophyta; class Magnoliopsida; order Fabales; family Fabaceae; genus Biancaea; species Biancaea sappan. Next base: position 25,323,006 of record CM073499.1, on the reverse strand, counting down.
TACCCAAGAAAAATAAAATATAAATATTTGTTTACAAACTACTGTTACTATTTCAGTATACGGTACTATTCACCAGTATAATACTATTTACGTATATGATACTGTTCATTTATACAATCGAAATGTCAAGTACTAGATGTTGTTTGGTCATAAGAGAAAACTAGAAAGAAGTTCGTAGGAGAAACTGACGTTTTATGTGTGAAAATACCCTCAGGGACTAAAGTGAAAGGACTGAATTGAAAAGAAACTTAAAGGTTTAAGGTGAAAGGATATTTTTCCCTTTTAAGTTTCCAATAGTAATAACAGAAAAATTTTCCATCGCGTGAGGTGCACAGTAACTGCATTATTAGAAATGTCATTTTCATAAATAGTAAATTGAATATTTTATTAGCGCATAGTATCAAATAGTACCCTTGACTTTTCCTATAAATAGGCGCTTTCATTTCACTTCTAAACTCACACCTTCAACTTCTCTTCTTCTCTCCTTAAGTTTCTCTTGCTTCGACGCTAGGCCTCTGAGATTTTGGGCCTTTCCTTTTTGCTTAGGTAAGGATACTATGCCCTTTCTATATCTTTCAAATTCTAGAAGTTATTTTCTTAAGTATGCTCTGTGGTTGCGGCTTTGGCCGATCTTCCACATCAGAAAGATTGTCCTTAGCTGTTTATATGTTATTTTGATTCTCTGATTACCGAAATAGAATGTAAACTGTGAAGAATACATGTCTAGGAAAGTTCTGGCTAAGGAAAGACCTGGTTTTTAAGTGTGTCCAGTGTGACCCTCCACTCTTTCCTGGGAACTTACCTGGTGTACTCTTTTACAGATTGTATTCTCTATTTCTGGTATGAATAGTACCCGTATGTATGAATAGTAATCGTATGAATAGTAACCATACATATGAATAGTAATCATATGAATAGTATCCGTACGTAAAAATAGTATTTATACGTATAAATAGTGATCGTATGTACAAATATTATCTGTATATATAAATAGTATCCATACGTATGAATAGTGACCGTATATATGAATAGTGATAGTATATATAAATAGTACCGTATGTATGAACAGTATCAGTATGAAAACAATCCTAACTTGTTTTCTCTAATCTTTCATGAAAATCTCCGTAGCGGAATACTGAAATTCATCTGTGTACTCTTATCTGTAACGATTTAGAGAAGCGATATTCGTACGGAATCCAGGTGAGTGAAACGACCCCGTTTTAATAGAGTTTTAGCATTACTGGTAATAAAAAGTATGTCGTAGGACACTCCCAAGATTCATAGGGGGAAATTGGATTCAGAATGACGAATATAATGAGATAATTAATCCAGAAGTATGGATAAGAAAAAGCAAGTATCTCATGATGATGTGAAGATTGAATCTCTTGAATTGTGGTTTATAAAGCTATAATATAGTTATATACTATACCTGTTATATGGATGAATATTATATTGAGCTTCTGATTATGATATGAAATGCTATTGATTGTGATTGAGCGGGACAGTACCCCCTCTCACGGCAAGGCGGAAAACCCGGTTGACAGGGTGTCTTGACCAATGAGTGTGGAGACAACGATTCCCTCAGTAGGGATATAGCCCGGATTGGTGATAAATCCGTGAGGCGCCCTAGCTAAGAGGATGAGGTTGTGCGTCATGGCGGAAATATACATAATTGGTGAGCCGGCCTGTGTGCGCTCTCCGGGATATATTGCCATTGACGAGTACTAGTAACGTTTGTTGAATTGGATGAATTTTTATCTTGTATGTAAGAGGATGATGTTGTGCGTCATGGCGGAAATATACATAATTGGTGAGCCGGCCTGTGTGCGCTCTCCGGGATATATTGCCATTGACGAGTACTAGTAACGTTTGTTGAATTGGATAAATTTTTATCTTCTGTCTATTGGTTGAGTATGAGCCTTTGGATATGCTTGCATGACTGGTAATGTATTTGAATTTTATTAATGTGAGGCCGATTCGCTCATTGAGTTTAAAAGCTCACATTGTTTGTACAACCTTTTTGTTCAGATCAGGTTGCCATCGAAGAATATCTGCTAGAGGAGTAGATCACTTTGGACCTTCCCGTTGTCGGGTAGACCTCTCTTCTGTTATAGATTATGTTGCTCTGTAATCGTCTAGGACATCTAGTTCAGGGGTTCGACATTTGGCTTGTATGTCAGTATAATAATGTATTTTAAATTGATAATCTACGATTACATGCAAATCATCTCTATGATTTTCAGATAAGAAAATTTGATATATCGGAAGGCTTACAGTAATGAGAGATTCATCATTGTGCCGGTCATGTGCCCAGAAAACGGGTCGTGACACAAATCAATGTCTTTAGGGTGAAAATTTGGCTTTGCATCATCTTCAAGTCGACAACATCCTCAGCTGCGTTGTTGATTGCTATCCAAAACTCATAAGTTTACAATGACTTCAAATGAAGAGGATTTGTAATTGTTATTGGATAATCTAAATTGTTTAGTGTGATGGATGCACATGTCAGTAATGGGCATTTTCAAATGGTTTAGTGTTGTAAAGGTGTTTAGCAATTGATTTGGATGATTTTAAACAAAAACCAAAAGCAAATTATTTATTTCGGTTTGAGAAGATGGCAAACCATTCAATTTGTTTTTATGTGTAAAATTCAACCAAACCAAATCATAAAATGATTGATTTAGGTAATTCAGTTTGGGTGGTTTGAACCTATATTTAGGCTTTTGTTTTTTTGATTCATTTTATGTTTTTTATTAAACTTTTCATAATTTTTTTAATAGAAATACTTCATTAAAACAATATCTCTATCTCACCCAATGTCAAATAAGTATAAACGACAATACACTTGCTCAATCAAAGTCAAAAATTAAAAAAAAAAAAGAATATGGGAAGGAGGGTAGTAGAAATGCTATGTATATGTGGTGTATTATTAGATCATTTAACTATTTATAATCTATATAAAAATATATAATATATTATATTTGAGTATTTATTTATATATATTGATTTTGCAGTTTGGTTATATTTGACTATTTAGCAAATTGCAAATCAAACCAAACTGCTGGAAGATAGCAAATTCGAAACTGAACATTAATCAGTTTTGATCAATTTTTTGTTCAATTTTGGTTTGGCTCAATGTGGTCAAATCAATGTGGATCGATTTTGAACATCCCTAATGTGCTAGATTCAAATGTTTATAATGGGTATTTTCAAATAGGTTTATGTAATGGATAATGGGTAATGTGGTTTGAGTAATAGAGGAAGGATGCTGGTGTTAAATTTTTGCTGGGTTAGAGGTCAACTTGCTAAGCAAGTGTTGACCATTAGTTTAGTTAATATAATTTTTAACTGAGAGGCTCTTTTACAAAGTTATAAAATTTAAAAGTTATTTGTTGAGTTTTAAAGTTTATAAAGATAAAGTGCAATTAAAGAGAATGATAAAATATATTTTTACCTTTTTTAATGATACCATATGATAATAAACAAAATAATTGATTACTTAAAATTAGTATGCACACAATTTTCATTCCTTAGAATAATTCTTTGTCTTTTTTCTAACTTTTGTCACTCTTTAAAATATATTTTTGTACGGGTTAATTTATACTTCTAGTCCTTTCAATTTTAAAATTTTTAATTGGATCTTTATAGTTTTAAAAATGTTTAATTTAGTCTCTTTCATTAAACTTATTAATATTTTATAAAGTTTTGGTAACACGATTAACTATGTTTCACTTTAGCATTTAAAATATACAATTCTACATGATCTAAGCTAATTCAACTAAATTAATGTTTCATTATATTTATATACACTTAAGTCTTTGTTTTGTTTTTGAATGACAATGGCGCTCGAACCCGCACCCATAATATATTAATCTTATGCCCTTGAGATTTTATTTATTCATTTATTTTTTTGGCTTGATAGATCCTTGACCTATAAGCTCGGTTATACACATGTAAGTTAATTTCACTTATACTGTATTCTTTTGTGTTAATGTAAGTCATGTACATTCAAAGTGTTAATACACATAGTTAGACAGGTAAACAAAATTTAATGGAAAGTCAATAAAAGTTTAATAATAATAATAATAATAATATAATTATTTTTTAAAATTATAAATATTTAATCACAAAATTTTAAACTATAAAGATTAAATTAAAAAAAGGCAAATATATTTTTTCGAAAGCAGATTCTTCAGTACCTAGCTAGCATCTTCATGTCTTCAATAATTTGGATTCCAACACTCCTCAAATCCACAAACTTCAAAGGCTTTTGAATTTACAGACTTCAACACTTCTCAAATCCGGCTATTAGTTTTCTATAAATAGGCAGAAGTTTCATTTTGTAATCATCGCTCAATTGCAAAAATCACTCCCTTTCATTTCTTTCTCCTGTAAACATTTCCTTCTTCATATTCTCAATGTTCGTTTGTTTGCTCATCAAATCTTGTAAGTAAATTTTTTTTTTAACTTTCATGTTACTTACTCTTCGGAATTACCGTTCAAAATTCACTGTTCATGTAATGAGAATTACTGTTCATTATATTATTCCTCTTATTTATAGTAATATGAAAATTTATATTTCAATACGTTATATTATTCACAATAATAGAGTTTTTGTTACTTTTCGATTACTATTTATTGATCCTGTGTACTTCAACATATATAATATTAGTTAAATTATGAATTTAATCTTTATAATTTTACCAAAATTATAAATTGATCATTATATTTTATTTTTATGTAAAATGATCCTCATAGTTTTTCTATTCATATAAATTAGTCTCTGTCGTTAGTATGGCTAACTTTACTATTAAAAAGTTTTACATAGCAGATGATGTGTATATTTGTAAACATGTCAACATGTCCAGTCATTTATTTTTATCCAATCCAGCCGCCATGTTAACAAAATTCTCATTTTACCCTTAATTTACAATTTCCTTAACTTAGCCTTTACATAAAGAATTTAGGGCAAAATGAGAATTTTGTTGATATAGTGGTTGAATTATGTAAAAATTAATGATTTGATATGCTAACATGTTCACAAACATACACATCATTTGTCATGTAAGACCATTATAACAATAAAGTTAACCTTATTGACAATATGGATTAACTTCCATGGATGGAGAAATTATAAGGACTATTTTACATAAAAATGAAGTTTAAGGACCAATTTATAATTTTGATAAAATTATAAAAATCAAAATCATAATTCCTATAATATTTTATTATACATATATATATATATGATTTATTATAATATATATGATATATAATATATTATATATATATATATATATATATTGTCTGTCATCTTTATATATATATAGCATAAGGGTATAATGAGTATACTAAAAAAAGTAACAAAAGTAAAATAGAAACAAAAAAAATCAAAAATTATAAATTATAAGTTATCAATTACTCCAAATAATATTTCAAAATAAGTTATAAATTATTAAAATAAGCTTACTTATCGATTATATTTGACACGACAAGCTTATAATTTATTTGATTAGCTTAAATATTCGTTAAAAGTATTTAATAAATGAGTTTATTTTAATAACTTAGCTTATTCTGATAAACTGCTTTGAGTAACTTATAGTTTATAACTTATGTACTTTTCTTCTTCTTTTACTCTTGTTATTTTATTAAAATACTCATTATACCCTTATTTCATATTTATTATACCCTTATATATAAATATATAAATATATAAATATAATAATATATATAAACATATTATATATGTAAAAATATATTATTCACATATAAAATATATAAATATATATTTTTTATAAATTATATATATATAATAATAATTTAAATTAATTTAATTAAAAAATAATATATTTATTTATATTATTTTAAAATTAAAAAATATATATCTTTCATATCATTTTATATTTTTTTAACTATTTTATTTTTTAATTTTATTAAACATTTTTAATTCAATAAATTAGTTTATAAATTAAAATAAATACAACTATTTTGATTCCTCCGTCAATCCGTCGTTTCCTACTTTCCTTGCGTTCCTTGACTTTGCTTCGTTGCGAAAGAGTTAACACCAACCTCCATATACAGTGTAATCACTTTTGGGTGACCTCATTTATTGTTATATCTTTTAGAAAAAACCCAACTCGTTTTTAGTAAGAAAAATAGTTTTATTTTCACTCTCTCTTGGCCGAGTAATTCAGCGTCGTTCTTACCAATTGTGGATCAAGTTGAAGCGGTTGCATCAATTTCTCTCAGAAATGCTTGTGATCTACTTTACATTTCCCAATCACTCTCTCCGGTCTCCAGATCTGTGATAAATTTCACGAATCTGAAGCAAATCTAAGAACACCCACAAGACGAGATGTATATGGCATATGGATGGCCTCAGGTCATCCCGCTTGAGCAGGGACTCTGCTCCTCAATTCAGAAGATTATATACCTCAAAGTTATCAATCGCCAATTACTCGTCGTCTCTCCCACTCACTTCGAACTATGGAGCTCTTCACAGGTACATATATTTTGTTTTAACTTGTGCATGCACTTCTCTTTTGGAAAAGAAAAAAACTGATATTTAATGGACGTGGATATCTGTAATGTGGGTATTGAGTATTTGGTGGAGTAGATAATGGATTCTGGTTTGACAGTATTCTGGGTTATTTTTTTGGGTTCAGAATAAAGTGAGACTGGGGAAGTACAAGAGAGATTCGGGTTCATTGCAAAGGGAAGGAGAAAATTTGCAGGCTGTGTGGAGCCCTGATGCCAAATTAATCACCATTATTGTAAGTTTACATATGTTTGATGTCTGATAACAAATTGTTTCATGCAATATATATCTATGTTACGCCGTCCAGCTTTCTTGGTCACATGTTTAATATGCTTGGTTTAGCATGCAATTTGTAGTAACACAGTTTTTGCAACTTGTGAAATAAAAGAACCGCCTTGAGACTTGTTGCTTCAAATTAAAAAACATGTAACTTTACCACAATATAAGTTCGTTCATGTTTAATTTCATCTCCTATCTTTATGTTGTTCACACAGCTAATAACTAATGTCACAGAAATACTATATTGTGTTCTAACTTTTAACTACTAATCAACTGCTCAATTCATATTTTTATTCTGTTAATCTTTTATTGCTGATGGATGTTGTTCTCCTGTTGATGTTCCTAATACTTCTCTATTTCCTTATGATATTCATTTGCAGACATCTTCTTTCTTTCTTCACATTTTCAAGGTCCAGTTCTCAGGAAAAAGCATACACATTGGAGGGAAGCAGCCCTATACTTTGTGCCTTGCTACTATATCTCTTCTTCTGAATGAGCAAGTGCCTTTTGCTGTAAAGGATTTAAAACTGTAGGTGTCCTTTTAGAGTTTATTTTATGGCTTTCTTCACTGAGTGAGTTTATGAAATTTAACAGAATGTTAACAAGTGCAAGATACGAATGGGGATCTAACTATAGTGTCAATAAGATTGTCTTTCGTAATTAATGTGACAAGAAATACAAAATGTATACAAAACTATGAGAGCATGGACTTTTACTGAGCAAATATAGCATAACCAATTTATAGGCTTCAAAGAATATATTAGTCAGAGAAGTCTACATTCCTACGATCACTCTGACAAGCATTGTCAGAGTAGCTATGTCTATCTGTCACATTTGGGTCTGATTACATGACAATTGGGTTACGTGAATCCTTTGTCACATTTGGGTCTGATTATGTGACAATTGGGTTACATGTCAGAGTAGGTAAGTGTATAGTATATTGTTTAATTCAATGTACCGCTATTCTTGAATTCTTCTGAAAACTCTCAATTTTTGTCTTTCACTTTGCCCTTTATGGTTCAAATTGTGAAGCCATTCTCAGTTCGATCTTGAACTTTTCCTTTTACATCTTTTTTTCTCAGGAGCAATATTGTAAGTGATAACAAACACATGCTATTTGGACTTTCTGATGGAACTTTGTACAGTATCTCTTGGAAGGGAGAGGTAATTTCTACTGCTAATATTGTCAGCAACTTTGACCTATGCATTTTCATTTAACACATTGTCTTCAGGTATTGATATACTGCTAATATTAAACCGTTTTTTCAGTAATGTTTTACATTTGATCTGTGTTCTCCTGAACAGTTTGGTGGGGCTTTTGAATTTGATCCATGTCCTCATGCTAGTGTTGAAGATTCGCAAGTAGCACTTTCTCTAGGCAATGGTCTTTCTCCTAAAGGTCGTCCGAAGGTTATTAAGTCTGGCAACAATATCCCTAGAAAGTCTGCAATTGTCCATCTAGAACTTTGCCTTCCATTAAGGTTGCTATTTGTCTTATATTCTGATGGACAACTTGTCTCATGTTCTATAAGTAAGAAAGGTTTAAAGCAAGTTGACTCCATTAAAGCAGAAAAGAGGTTGGCTTGTGGTGATGCTGTATGTGCTTCAGCTGCTCCAGAGCAGCAAATTCTTGCTGTCGGTACCAGTAGAGGAATAGTTGAATTATATGATCTGGGTGAATCTGCATCGCTTGTACGCACAGTCTCTTTGTATGACTGGGGGTAAGCTTTATTGATTATAATTTTGGAAAGGAATTGGCAGCATATTAAACAGCTGTGATTTACTTATTCTAATTTGATGCTCAAGTTCTCCAGATTTGTCTGCTATAAACTTCTGAATTAGCTGTTTTTTTAAATACACACACACACGCACACAACATCATTTCCCATTCAATTTGTTTCTGATACACATTGTCTACTTTAGATTTTGGGTGTCATATCATGTGCAATCCTTGTGCTGTCATCTTGTTTAATATTTAAATTTTAGTCTATCATCATTAAATCCAGCTTGTGATAGATCAGTATTTTGTAATTTATTCTAACTGCAGTCCACCCAATAAAATTTCATCCTCCACTGCCTCCAGACTTCAGCAATTGCATGTATAGCAGAGTGTACCAAAAATATAATTTTGATAATCATTTAGATGGAAAATATGAGCATCTTTCTACAAGAAGTGTTTCACAAAGTTCTCTATATTTTTAGAATTTCAGTAGATTGAGACTGATATATGTAGCAGTTTAGATGGATTATTGCACTATGTCATGAATTGTAGTGGATTTGACTATTTTGCAGATACTCAGTGGAAGACACTGGTTCTGTTGATTGCATTGCTTGGACACCTGATAACGCGGCTTTTGCTGTTGGGTGGAAGTTAAGGGGACTTGCAGTTTGGTCTGTTTCTGGGTGTCGTTTGATGTCGACAATTCGACAAATAGGTTTAAGTTCTGTATCTTCACCCATGGGTAAGCCAAACCAAGATTCTAAGTATGAACCATTGATGGGTGGTACCTCACTTATGCAGTGGGATGAATATGGATTTAGACTTTATGCTGTTGAGGAGGGATCTTTAGAGCGAGTTCTTTCATTCTCTTTTGGCAAATGCTGTCTTAGCAGAGGTGTTTCAGGCTCTACATACATCCGGCAAGTAATTTATGGGGAGGACCGTTTACTTATTGTGCAATCTGAAGAGACTGATGAACTCAAAATGCTGCATCTTAATCTTCCAGTTATGTTTTTGATTATAAAAAATTTGGCACAGTTTCTCTAAGTCTTCACTGAATGAGCATCTCTGATAATGTTCAAACTATGCAGGTTTCTTATATCTCCCAAAATTGGCCTGTTCAACATGTTGCTGCTAGCATGGATGGAATGTACTTAGCTGTTGCTGGTCTCCATGGTTTGATATTGTACGATATACGGTTAAGAAAATGGCGAGTATTTGGAGATGTTACCCAGGAACAAAAGATTCAGTGCAAAGGTTTGTTATGGCTGGGGAAGATTGTTGTCGTCTGCAACTATATTGATTCTTCCAACACGTGAGATACTTTGCTGAATTCACATGTTGCATGTAGTTGATTTTTACAAGTTTGGTGCTTGTTGGATAGACACTTTGTAGCCAATTGATATATGCTAGTCATATTCCTTGTTAAGCCTCAAATTTTTTCTTGTTCATGTGTTACTTAATGCACAGGTCTTACTGAAATCTGATTTCTGTAACATTTACTGGAACTATTTGCAACATATGCAACCAGTTATTTTGCTCTTCTCCTAATGATCTCAAAGGTCAATGTGCCCTTTTATATTTCAGGTATGAATTGCTCTTTTACCCAAGATATCACCTTGATCAAAGTTCATTACTCTGTCGAAAGACATTGCTTGCTAAACCAATGGTGATGGATGTCTATCAAGATTATATACTGGTTACATATAAACCTTTTGATGTCCACATATTCTATGTAAAAGTAATTGGTGAATTGACACCTTCAGGAAATCCAGATTTACAGGTAAAATGCATACTTTATTGTTTTTCTTCTCTGTTCTTTAAATGAATGATACTCTTCTTTGATATGCTGAAAATGTTGCTTTGTATTTGGAATTTCTTCACTAAACCTTGATTGTCATACATTTTTAAGTTATAACATGACAAACAGCTTTCTACAGTACGAGAACTTTCAATCATGACTGCCAAGAGCCACCCTGCAGCAATGCGCTTTATTCCTGATCAACTTCCTAGAGAGTCTATTTCAAACAGTGACATTTCTTCTATGTCAGATTCATTAACAAGAGAACCAGCAAGGTAATGTCCTTGTGAACAGCTGTATATATCCTTTTGTCAAAATCAGTTTTGCTTTTGTAATTTAAATGGTCCAAGGAAATGGTTACTGTTAGAAAAGTCTTCATATATTACACCTTAGTAACTTATATAACCCTTTTGTTATACATATTTAACATAGAAAAGGTTACCTAAACTTCATTTTCCTTTAAGACATGCTGTGGACTGGAGATAAGAATTGATATACCTTCCTATAGTTTCTATTATCTTTATTCTTAAAGCCAAGAGCAAATATTTCTTGTTTTTCTATTGATAATATAGCCTAAATTAGTTTAATTTCCTTAAAATATTTGTTACATGAGAAATGTAACTAAAATAGTGGGACAGAGGTGGTATACTCATCTTACATTCCTGATGAAAATGATTTCACTTAGGTGCTTGATATTGAGAGCGAATGGAGAGCTTTCGCTTCTTGATTTGGATGATGGTCGCGAGAGAAAGCTTACTGATTCAGTTGAATTATTTTGGGTTACTTGTGGCCATTCAGAGGATAAAACAAATTTAATTGAAGAAGTTTCATGGTTAGATTACGGTCATCGCGGCATGCAGGTAATTAAACCGTTAAGATCTTTATATTTTACTCTGCTTATTTGGCTACTGATTTATCCTCTAGTTCATTTCTTTTATACTTGTCTGATAATGCATATGTGCAAGCTCATTTTTACAGGTTTGGTATCCATCCCTGGGTGCTGATCCTTATCAGCAGGAGGATTTCTTGCAGGTCTGCATATAATTAACTAAATGCACTGTTTATATTCGAGTAGATTGGATTGACTAGCATGGATACATAACTATATGCTTCATTAATGGATATAGTTACTTTCTTTAACATTCGACATTGTAGTTATTTTATAACTTTATGTATTGGATGTTGTAATCATAAGAATTGCATGCAAGTGTATACCTTGTACAATCTTTATTGCTGTTGATCGTCTTCATGTTCCATAACACTCTGGTTCCTCTATAACTGAATTGCTTGGCAAGGAATTTACTTTTTTTTCCCCTTAATTTTTTTGTATTGAACAACACATCAACATATGTAATATTAAGCTGGTAGATACACAGAAGCTTCTAAGAAAGATTGTTTTTAGGCTTTGATACAACTTTGTTGGAGTTCAGTTCTAGAATCAGTTTATTTGTTCTGAGTTAGAGGTCAATGAATTTTAGTTGGATCCGGAGCTGGAGTTTGATCGTGAAGTATACCCTCTGGGACTTCTTCCGAATGCTGGCGTGGTTGTTGGTGTTTCTCAGAGAATGTCATTTTCAGCGAGTACAGAATTTCCATGTTTTGAGCCATCTCCGCAAGCACAAACAATATTGCACTGCCTACTCAGGCACCTTCTTCAGGTATTAGATTTACTAAACATTTAAGAGTCATTCATTTGGATAATTGGATCCATGAAAGATGCATGTTATCAATTTTGGTCCTCAGAAGATAGTGGCCATCGTATGACTCCAAAATATTTTAGAAGTCCATTGTTATGATCTTGTTGTGGACTAAATTGATAATTAACAAAACTAACTTCTGGCTCATATTGATTGGTTTTTAAACTTTTCGGAATCAAATGATTGTAGTTCTCTGATAGAAACTTCCAACTAGGAAGTGAATTTTATTGAAAAGCAGTAGTAGTAATCAAGCAGAAACAACTACTCAAGCCATTACACAGCAAAAGCAAGTTAGGCCGGAGCTCCAGCTCCTTAGACATCCAAAAGGAATTCTGCCAAACAAAACTACTAACAACCTCTCTCTCCTTCTGCCCCCAATATACTGATTCCCTCTAACAAACCAAATCTTCTCTTTCCATCCCCTTGGACACGTGCTTACCTCTCCTGGAGTAAACTCTCCACACTTTGGGCCTATATCCAGGGTCCACTAATTGATCCCTCTCCCCATTAGTATCATTAGTTATCAGGTTCCTATCAATACCACCCCTGAAAAATTAGCCTTGTCCTCAAGGCTAAATTGCGGAAATTGACTCCTAAGACTGTACTCATCCTCCCAAGTGGCTTCGTCTTCCCCCAAACCCTGCCATTGAATGAAGTGCTCGATAACTTGCTGGCCTTTGAGCCATTTAAATGGTGTGCCGAGAACTTTGGATGGGGTCACAACATCATCAACAGCCAAATCCATAGGTAAAGAATTCTCCACAGGATAATTGCCCACAACTTCCTTAAGAAGAGAAACATGAAACTCCGGATGAATTTTTAGATGAAAGAGGAAAATCTAGATTGTAAGCAACTGTTCCAACTCTGTTTGCAATCTGAAATGGACCATAGAACCTCGGGGACAACTTAGAAAGCTGAGTTACAGAAACTTGTTTATGAGGTCTAAGCTTAAGGAAAACCCAATTCCCAATCTGAAACTCTTTATATTGTCTCCCCTTGTTTGCATACTTACACATGCAGTTGAGCTCGTGTTAGGTGAAATTTTAGCTGCTTCAATGCTTCATCTCTATCCATTAATTCTCTAGCCACGGCCGCTACCTTGTTTCTCCAACCATGAAGCGAACAACATTTGGGGCTTTGCACCCGTACTTCAAAAGGAGTAGTTCCAATAGAACTGTGAAAAGTAGAGTTATACCAAAATTCTGCCCAAGATACCCATAATGACCAACTCTTAGGTTGTTCAGATGTAAAGCAACGCAAATACGATTCCAAACAGCGATTAACCACCTCTATCTATCCGTTAGCTTCGGGATGATAGGCAGAACTCATTTTAAGGGATGTACCACACAACTTAAACCATTCTTTCCAGAAAATACTGACAAAGATTGGATCCCGGTCTCTAAGAATTGAATTGGGAATACCATGCAGTCTAATAATCTCTTTGACAAAAAGAGTAAGAACACTTTTTGCAGAATAAGGATGTTTAAGTAAAATAAAATGAGCAGATTTCGAGAGACAATCAACAACTACAAAAATTGCTTCATACCCCTTAGAAAGTGGCAAACCGGTAATAAAATCAATAGAAAGGTCTTCCCAAACCTGGTCAGGAATTGATAGAGGCTAAAGGAGACCATATGGTGTAGTCGTAGAGTATTTATTCCTTTGGCAAACATCACATTCACAGACTCCTGCACCTTCTTCTTCATACCAAACCAGAAAAGGTTAGCTGCAAGGCGCTACAAGTACGGAGAAAACCCGAGTGCCCACCCAAAGGAGAAGTGTGAAATTCTTGAAGTACAGAAGGAATTAAAACCGAGGTTGATGACAACACCAAACGGTTTTTATATAATAGCAACCCTTTATGTAGTGTAAACCCACGATGTGTAGAATTTTGCTGCTGTAAAGTGGTAATAATCTCTTGCAACTCCTTGTCAGTAGAAATCTCCTGTTGCAGTACATCATGCTGCATCCACAGAGGTGAAGAGACCATAGTTGCGAGAGTCCCAACATCATCATGAATACGGGAGAGAGAATCAACTGCTTTATTTTCAAGGCTAGGTTTATAAGCCACATAAAAATGAAAACCCAATAACCTTGCTAACCAGTTTTGTTGGTCTGCAGAAATTACTGGTTGCTGTAAGAGGTGTTGAAGACTTTTCTGGTCTAAATAAATTGCAAATTTCCTCCCTAAGAGGTATTGATTCCAGTGCTTAATAGCTAGAGCAACAACCATTAATTCTTTCTCATAAATAGATTTAGCAAGATTACCTGGAGATAATGCCTTGCTGAAAAAAGCAATGGGCTTTCTAGACTGCATCAAAACTGCTCCCAATCCTCGCCCTGACACATCGCATTCTATTTCAAACACTTGTGAACCGGTAAAGCAAGCATTAGAGTTGAAGTTATTGCTTTTTTCAAAATCTCAAAAGATTTTGCTGCCTCCTCATTCCAATGAAATCCCTCTTTCTTAGCAAGGTCATTAAGTGATTCGGCTATTTTCCCATAGCCTTGAATAAATTTTCTTTAGTATCCAATCAAGCCCAAAAATCCTCTCAGCCCCTTGACATTTTGAGGAGTGGGCCAGTTCTGAACCCAACTCACTTTATTAGGATCCTCAACAACTCCCACTTTAGAAATGACATGGCTGAGGTACTCAGCTTGTGATTTACCAAAATTACATTTCTTTTTGTTTCCCACAAATCGTGTGGAACTGAAAATATGCAATACTCATTCAAGATGCGCCAAATGAGTTTCCCAATCCCCATTGTATACCAAGATGTCTTCAAAGAAAACTAGGACAAACTTTCGGAGATGAGGACAAAAAATGCTATTCATGGCAGCTTGAAAGGTTGGCGGGACATTCATTAACCCAAAAGGCATGACAACATAACTCATAATGCCCTTCATGAGTACGAAAGGCCGTTTTCTCAACATTCCCTTCCTTCATATGTATCTAGTGGTAACCAGATTTCAGGTCCAATTTTGAAAAGTAGCATGCCCTATGCAATTCATCCACTATCGGTATAGGAAATTTATCCATAATTGCCAACTTATTCAAAGCCCGGTAATCTAGGCACATCCGCCAACTGTTATCTTTTTTCTTGACTAAAATGACCGGACTAGAATACGGACTTGAACTATATCGGATAATTCCTTGCGGAAGCATCTCATTCACCTGCCACTCAATTTTTGATTTATGATGGTGGGGATAGCGATATGGCCTAACACTAGTAGGCATTGTCCCCTCTTGCAAAGTTATAGAATGCACTATGTTGCGATGTGGAGGTAAACCCAGAAACTTCTTGAAACACTTTTGAAAATTTTCCCAATAATTGTGCCAACTCATTCCTCTTTGTCAACTATTACAGAGATTTCCATATTCTACAACCAACCATCAACCTCCTTGATAACTCCTTCCTCAATCCTTGTTAGGATAAAGCTTGAAATTCATGGGTATTGTGCTGTCCACCTTTACTCTGAATCCCTTGTAATACTACTGGTCCCTTCTGAGAGATAAAAGACATAGACATTTCTCCATAGTCCATAGTAATTTTTCCCATAGATCGTAGCCATGCCACTCCTAGAACAATGGCATCACTTTCGAGATCTAAGATAAAAGCATCAACCAAAATCTCCAACTTCCCAATCTATAGAGGAATTTTTGAGCATCTTCCCATTGTAAAGACCCAGTGGCCATACCCAAGTTTGGCAACCCATTTTTTTGAATAATCCACCTAGTGATGTCACCACTTATGGAGCCACAAAATTTGTGGCTAGCACCACTATCAACCAAAATTAAAACTGGTGCCCCATTAATTTGAGTCTCCAGTCGGATAGTCTTACACAAATTGGATTCCCCAGCTAAGAAACCCATTAAACCAATCAAACGACATTCTAGCCCTTTATCCCCATTCCCTTGCTCCACATTAGCCATTGCAAGCTCACTTTCTTCCCCTATCATATTTTCAGAAGTCTCATCCCTCCCAAAATCAACACACGAAAGGATCCTACTGAGCATTGTTGGGTGATACCTTTCGCCAAACTTGAAACAAAGTCCTCTACTCCTTCTATCCATCCATTTGCTATGTGACAACTGTTTAACTCTTGCCTTGTCCATATTCAAAGTTTGACGCACCTCATTGCCTCAAACAGCTCCTGCAACAATGTTTGACCCGGCTAAAGAGTTCGTACCCGATGCGATAGATGTTGTTTTGTTGTTTGGGCTGCTTTTAATGGATGCCATCATCACTGCGTTGCGTTTTTGGGCCTGAAAGGCCCAATTCGAACCCGAATTAACCTGTTCCAAAGGGTTCAGCCACTCCATCTCTTTCCGGATACCCGACTCGAGCACACTTGACGTGAAAAGGGATCCCATCTTCCTCGTAGAGACATTCGTCCCAAATCGACCCATGCTAATAGCATCCCCAATAGGATCGACTCCTTTTGTCTCAGCTTCTATGTCACGAGCAAGTTGCATCACTTGCTCCCTTGTTGTCGGTTGATGCGTGTGTACTCTTTGTCGTATTTCCAATTTTAATTCCCCCCATGAAACATCCCACATATTGCTGCTCTGTTAACTTCGGCACTTGGGAAGATACAAATTCAAAGGTTTCTATATATTCATCAACCGTGCCCCCTTGACGTAGTACTTTTAGAGCTTCGTACGGGTTGTCGTAACGGGTACCACCATACCATAGCATCAGATCTTGCTTCAGTCAACTCCATGTAGGATTCTCCTTAGTCCCACACCATAAGTTAAACCAGTGAATTGTGCTTCCCTCCATGCACAGCCGATTAAGTTTGATTTGCATTGCATCGTCAGTGTTATGAACTTTGAAGTACGTTTTCGCTCGAGAAATCCACGCAACCGGATCATGACCCATAAGCCTAGGTAATTCTACTTTCTTCATTGATAGCTTAAATTCATCCAAGCTTTCCTTCATGGGATCGAAAGGAGACTTGAACGAAAATTCGGAAGTCTTCTCTAAAGATGAAGACAAATGAATCCGTTGAGTTCCCTCTTGTTGTTCTTCACTAACTTGCTTCCCATTGATCTACCAATCTCACGTAGCAACGTCTGCTGCATTGCCAACTGTTCCTGAGATTGTTGCTTCTGAAATTCAGCCAATAATGCCTTAAAAGAAACTTGAAGCTCCCCCAATCGATTCCTCCACTATAGCCAATCGAGCTTCCACCAAATCCATACAATCAGCTGGTTTCGGTGGCATTTTGTTTTAGGATCCGGCAGGTCGGACCAATTGATAGAAACTTCCAACTAGGAAGTGAATTTTATTGGAAAAACAGTAGTAGTAATCAAGCATAAACAAATACTCAAGCCAATACACAACAAAAGAAAGATAGACCGGAGCTCTAGCTCCTCAGAAATCCAAAAGGAATTCTGCCAAACAAAACTAACCTACCTTCTCTCTCTCCTCCTGCCCCCAATATACTGATTCCTTCTAACAAACTGAATCTTCTCTCTCCACCCCCTTGGACACGTGCTTACGTTTCTTGGAGTAAACTTTGCACTTTGGGCCTATATCCAGGGCCCACTAATTGATCCCTCTCCCCATTAGTATCATTAGTTATCAGGTTCCTATCATTCTCTTAAAGGACTAAATTCATTAAACATGCATTTTCTGGAGACCTAATTAGTAGTTTACTCTAAATTTTAACGTGCATACAATCGTTTCAGCTCGTGAATAACTTTTTCTTTGGGATTATTGATCTCTTGGGATGCATTTTGCATTTATTTTTTATGGAGATCTTAACGGAGTGGTATGCTCATCATGTATGGTCCATGACTTTGTTGTAAACAATATAGTCAGATTGATGGATGTATTTCTAAATTCGTAAAATGTTCTTTCTTTCATTTGTCTTTTCTTTTTGTAATTCTTTCTCTTCTTAATAAAATCTTTAAAAGAAAGTAAATATGAATTTCTACATTAATGCATGTGCATTGACAAGTTTTAAGAAAAAAATTAATAGGTTTCATGTTAATTATTAATATATGAGGATTTCATAAACATACTTTGAGGCACTAAATATTTGTTTCAAGCAAGGAATAGGGACTTTTACAGGAAAAATTGTATAAAATACTCAAATCTATAAGGGTTTTTCAACAGTGATTAATTAGTACTTGTTGAATTTTATGACATTAATTGATTATTTAGGACAATCTGATAGTATAAGTCAAACTCTCAATTCTTATTTTGCCACAAAGGATGTCTTTTTTTCTTTTTTGAAAGAAAAAGAAGAAATTTTATTAGAGAAGAAAGGGAAGAACAAAGGATGTCTTTGTCCAGACATTCATTGATGGAATAGATACATGTATTTTGTCTTGCTACCAGTAAGTTTAATCGTATATGATTTTTGTTTTCTTTCTCTTCTGTATTGTTTACCTAATCTCTGCTTATGTACCCTTTTCTCCTTATTTGAGTTTTGAATGTTGTCAAAAAAAAAAAAGAAAAAACAAAAGAGAACAATGCAGAGAGATTTGAAAGCATAGTAATGTTTTAGTTTTAGTTGGAGGTTTTTCATGTTTTGCTTTTTTCCATTTTTCATTCTTGTATTTTTCCTTTCTCCTTAGTGGAACCTTCCTTTTCTATCAAAAAATAAAAATCCAGTGTGATTCTTTTCTTGTTATTTCTGTGGCTGCTAGAGGGACAAAATTGAGGAAGCTTTAAGGCTTGCGGCATTATCCGCAGAGAAGCCTCATTTTTCACATTGTCTAGAGTGGCTCCTTTTTACAGTGTTTGAGGCAGATATATCCAGGTACTCTCAGTTTTCTAATGCCTAATATGGGAATTTCAATCAGTAACTGTGCTTGTCAGGATAGTAAACACTAGTCATATAACTCCAGACAATCTTTCTTCCCAATTTTATGAGAAATCTCAATCTGTTTCCACACGACTTAACCAACTCTTGGCACGTTGCAAGTATAGGGAGGCTGCACATTAAGTGTTTCTGACTTGCTACTAATAGGTGCACTTAATTCCACCGTCAGATTGCTTGGCATTATGCATGTTTTTTATGGACAAGAAAGGGTGTCTTCAAAGTATGTTGAAAATTCGCATAATTGTGTGTGTGTATGCACTTCCTAAACAAACTACTATCAAAATCACCATTAATTTTTTTTTTTTTTGTGTTTTTTTTTTTTTTGGGGGGGGGGGATCTTGACAAACATTAAATTAATGAAACCTGGGTTGGTAAAATCAACGGGAATAACTATTGTCATACATTGGCCTAAGTCACAAGTTTCTTTACACAATTGGAAGCTAATAGAATGAACGCTGGATTCAATGAACACTAATATAGACTGAACTCATCGCCATGTCAAATCAAGTTCCTGTCTCCTTTGTGTGGGATGGAAGGTGATGGGATTTTCAATTTGGGCATAGTGTTTTTCATACACCAAAAAGGTGTATATATATTTAATATTTTTGGTCAGGTTCTTATTCCAAGGATGGCTCAAAAGGTTTAATCCTGGACACATTGCAAGTCAGCTGCAGAAGTCCACATCTAGTGGATTGCTAGAATCTCACGACCCTCTATTAGTAGTCTTATGATCTGAAATATGATCTTGTCCTGGTCCATTAAATTTCAATTTCATACAATTTTCACAAGCATCGAGTGCGTGAATGTGTTTGTCAGTCATGGCATTCTTTAGTATCTCAAGAATGGTCGTAAAATGTAAAGAACACTATTGAAATTTAAGCTTCATAGTTTTATGATAAAAAAGTATAATCTCTCTTTAAATTTATTGGCTGCTAATAATCATATTGGCTGGTAGACATATTTGCTCTCTTAAGAGTTTTGCTTGCTTGAGCATAGAAATTTCATGGAGTCATGTTTAGCTTCATTTTATTTTCTCGTAGTTGTTTACTGCTCTGTTCAATTACTCCAGGCAAAATGTTAATAAGAACCACACCTCTGTTCGCAAACGCTCTCTTTTGGAGAAGACCTGCGATTTGATTAGAAACTTTCCTGAGTACCTTGATGTTGTTGTAAGTGTTGCGAGAAAAACTGATGGTCGTCACTGGGCAGATCTGTTCTCTGCTGCTGGAAAATCAGCCGAGTATGTCTTTTAAGCATCTTCGTTCTTCATTCTTTTATTTTTTCTTTTTTCAATTTTGATTTTAATTAATGTGTAGAATTTAAAGTGTACTGGAGTTGTTCATAATATGCAATCATGTAAGACATGGAGAAAGCCCAATATTTTTTAATTGTTAACTATTACATAAATTGAGATTCAATTGAAGAATTAAGTGGACTTGGTAATGGTGCTGGATGCTCTTGCATGCTTGACACAAATAGAGGAGAAACTTGATTTGCATGGGTGTACATATGTAAGAATTTTCATTTTTATGATTTGTTTTACTTATTTCTACTTCAAATGATGCAAGAAAAATGAAGTCTGAAGAGAATAACAGAGTTCTAACTGCCAAAAAAACAGTGGTATTTTTAGACCTAGCTAGACAAAATAGAATCACTCGTGTAATCTAGAATAAATTTGTTACATTATTCCAAAATGATAAGGAAATTATAACTATACTGTGAAAAGGATTTTTACTGCTTCAATACAAAGTTGTCTGAATTTTATTTATTTTTTGCTAGTATATATTGGGGGGCTTCTTGTATTGTTGTCTTTTATTTTTAATTGTATATCTTTTTTCTTTGTTTCTAAGTAGATTGTTTGAGGAATGCTTTCAACGCAGATGGTACCGCACTGCAGCTTGCTACATACTTGTAAGAATTACTTCTCCAATATATGTATATATATATATATATATATATCTGTTGAATCATTATGGTTCAAGTGTTTCCTCCTTTCTAATATTTCTTTTTTCTTTATTTTGTAAGTCCTGCCCTTTTAAAGAGAGCTTCTTCTTCTTCTTCCTATTCTTCTTGACTATTCCTCTTCTTTAAATCAATCGGAAAACATAATATTTTAGTGCCCGCTTCTGAGATGTGATGACTATTCCTTATTGGCTGTCTGCTAAAGTTAATACCACGTGTGCCTTAGAATTTCTCTTGGTTTATGTTTGAGTGTTGCATTATTTTTTGTGTGGCATTTCAGAAAATCAACTCTGATACCTTGTAGAACTATGGAACCCAGAATATTATTCTCTCTAATCTGAACTTTGCATGATTGCATGTTGTAGTCTAGGGTATATATACAACTAGCTAGAGGAATAGGGAGGATAATCCTAGAAAAAAAAAAATACAAATCAGAATCAGAATATTTATAAAATAGATAGATCCTAACAAAGTTGACTCATCTCAATAAACAGCTATAATGACCAATTTCTCATTTAGATGACAGAATCCCACAATTTGTGGTATTTCGGTGTTGATCTGTTTTTCAATTTTCTGATGAGATATTATCTTTAGGCAATATTTCTGCTGTGTTGATCTACTCATTGCATTTTATTACATTAAAAGGAAGAGACACTTTTGTATTGTAATTCTTTACTTGCGTGACTTGCGCAATGAGTTCCCATGTTTTCTGCATTGCAAAGCAACGACAGGATAGGAATATATTTTTCTTCACGGGGGAGGGGGCATTGTGTTAGGTATCGGGGGGATATTTTGTTTGTTATACAATTAAAGGGTGATTGGGGAGTTATTGGAGGATGATCTTATAAATAGTAGGTGAATTGGATTATGATAAGGGGTGAAGAATAATAGTTTTGCTGTGTATAGGAGTTTTGCTCTGGGAGAGTCTTGTGACTCTTGACTTTTCTCTTTGCAGATTAGTCCTTGTTTCCTTCTTGTTCTGTTTTGTAATTACCAGTTCTTGGTAAATAAATCTTGTTTTTGTTATCTTTTATTATTGGGTTTCTATCAATTGGTCTGACCTGTTGGATCCAAGAAAATGTCGTTGAAACCAGCCGATAAAATGGAAGTGGTTGAATTTTTTCTTAGACAAGGATGAATCCGCGATTACTTCTCTCAAGGCATCGCTAATAGAGTTACAGAAACAACAATATCAGAGGCAGCAAGTTATGCAAAATATTCTGTTACAAGAAATTGGACAGATCAGCGGAAAGAATAGCAACTTGGAACAAAATGAGAAGAAGCCACGGCTTGTTTCTTCTTATTCTCAACTGAAAATGACATTGGATCCCAGGGGTGCCATTTGGTCGCAAGCGAGTAGTGGCAGAGGACCAACATTGTCGGTGACGAGGCAGATTGAAGATGAACGAAGAAAACAACAACAACAAAGCCTTATCCCACTTGGTGGGGTCGGCTACATGGATCGCATGACGCCATTGAGTTTTATCAATGATCAACTCTTCAGGTATCTTATTTACCAGAAGATCCCGTTCAATAACTTCTCTAAGTGTCATTCTTGGTCTTCTTCGACCTTTTTTCACATGGCTCCAAACCATCTGCTCAGCTCCTTACTGGCGCTTCCAATGGTCTTCTTTGAATATGCCAAAACCACCTTAAACGGTTTTTAGTCATTTTTTCCTCAATAGGTGCCACTCCAACTCTCCCTCGTATACGATTGTTACGGATCATATCTCTTCTTGTATGACTACACATCCAACGCAACATCTTCATCTCCGCTACTCCAATTTTATGCTTTTGTTGTCCTTTCATTACCCAACATTTACTCCCATATATAATCGCTGATCTTATAGTAGTACGATAAAACTTTCTTTTGAGCTTATCAAGTACTTTCCGATCACAAACAACTCCTGATGCCATTCTCCACTTTAACCACCCAGCTTGTATCTTATGTGCCACATCTCCAATAATTTTGCCATCATCTTGTATAACAGATCTCAGATACCTAAACTTTGACACTTGTGAAACAACATTATCTCCAATTTTAACCTCCAACTCGTTTCTAGCTTGTCGCTTGTTAAACTTACAATGCATATACTCCGTCTTACTCATGCTCAGACGAAAACCCTTTGATTCCAAAGTAGCTCTCCGTAACTCAAGTTTAAAATTAATCTCTTCCTTTGACTCTGCTATGAGAACAACATCATCAGCAAAAAGCATGCATTTAGGGATTTCTTCTTGGATATGTTTCGTCAGAACATCTAAAACCAAGTCAAACAAATAAGGGCTTAACGATGATCCCTGATGTAGGCCAATCTTAATAGGGAAGTCTCTAGTCTCCCGTCCAGATGTTCTCACACTAGTTGTAGCCCCCTCATACATATCTTTTATAGCTCTAATATACGCAACCCGTACACCTTTTTGTTCCAAGATTTTCCAGAGCACCTCTCTTGGTACTCGATCATAAGCTTTTTCCAAATCAATAAATGCTATATGCAAGTCTTTTTGTTTGCTCCGATACCTTTTCATCAACCCTCTTAGAAGATAAATAGCTTCCATAGTAGATCGCCCTAGCATGAATCCAAATTGATTTTTCGAAATATTCGTCTCCATTCTTAACCTACGTTCAATCACTCTTTCCCATAATTTTAGAGTGACTCATAAGCTTAATCACTCGGTAGTTTGCGTAGTTCTGGATGTCTCCTTTGTTTTTGTATATAGGCACTAAAGTGCTTCTTCTCCATTCCTTCGGCATTTTCTTAGACCTTAAAATCTCATTAATGAGCTTAGTTAGCCTGGTAGTACCCTCCTCCCCTAAACACTTCCAAACTTCAATAGGAATACCATCAGGACCAACGGCTTTACCATTATCCATTCTTTTAAGAGCTTTCTTGACCTCATCAACCTTAATCCTGCGATAATATGTCAAATTTTGCTCTCTCTCCAAGGTTGTTAAATCTTCCATATCACAGGTCGACCCTGCTCCGTCATTAAAGAGCTTGTGAAAGTAACCTTGCCATCTGTTTTTAATATCTCTATCTATAACGAAAACTTGTCTTTCTTCATCCTTAACACATCTTACTTGATCCAAATCTCTAGATTTCCTCTCTCTAGTCTTCGCAATCTTGTAAATCTTTTGTTCCCCTTTTTTCGTTCCTAAGTCCTTGTAAAACTCTTTAAACGCTTTAGATCGTGCTTCACTTAGTGCTTTTTTAGCCTCCTTATTAGCCTTCCGATACCTTTCCCAATTTTTCGAGTTATTGCACAGATGGATAGCTTCAAAGCAATCTCTTTTAAATTTGATCTTCTCTTGAACAGTCTCATTCCACCACCAAGATTCCTTATCTCTTTGTCCAAAATCTTTAGATTCTCCTAAAAGTGCTTTAACTGTTTTTCTAACCCTGTTGGCCATTTCCTCCCACATGATGTGAGCATTTTCTCGCAACTCCAACAGTCTTCTCTTGAAAGTCTTTTGATTCTCCCCCTTTAGCTGCCACCACTTGGTCTTAGGGTTCATCACCTGTCGATGCTTTTGTTTTCGACTCTTAGTAATCACGTCAAGGACCAAAACCCTATGTTGAGTTGCCACGGGTTCCCCAGGAATATGAACGAAGAAAGAATCGGGGAAAAGATGACACTCAGAGGGTGAAGACGATGAAACGAGACAATGAAGACGATGATGATGTCGGAGGCAATAGTCTTGGAGATTTTGGGCCTCAGTCACGACAGCCCAAAAAGCAAATATGGTTGAAGTATTCTGTAGGCCTGGGTCATCCTAATTTGAGTTATAATTAGCAATATTCACAATTGGGTTTGGGGCAGGTTAACTGTTCGGGTTCAGTTGGTGGGTCGTGCAACATGGTTGGGGCAAATATGGGGTCCTCATATGTTTTGCAACCTCAGAACACTCGATCATCATCATCATCATCTTCGACGCCATCGACATTGAGGAAGAACGATGGAAAGCGACGAATTGGGATTGAGAAAAATAGAGCCATCAAATATATTTCGTATTCGGCGAGGCTGGCACGTGAGGCACGCAGACAGTGTTTTAGGCCACGCAACACCAGCAGACTGCCACCGGCGACGATAGATGATGAAAGTGGAGGGTGCAGGTGAAGAACATCGAAGGAACAGTGAGAAGAGCAAAGAACATGTACCGATTTCTTGGCAGCGCCCTTGCGACATTTACTGGCGGCTTCAACTTCTTCAGTATATTGCTGAGAGTCCTTTGGCATTAGAGTCTGGAGCAATCTTGCACACACTAGTGTCGCTAATAGCCCTTTCTGGATATCTTGTCTTTTTCTTTCAGCCTTGAGGACAAGGCTGTTTTGAGGGGGCAGTATTGTTAGGTATCGGGGGGATATTTTGATATTTTGTTTGTTATACAGTTAAAGGGTGATTAGGGAGTTATTAGAGGATGAGTCTTATAAATAGGTGAATGGGATTGTGAGAAGGGGTGAAGAATAATAGTTTTGCTGTGTATAGGAGCTTTGCTCTGGGAGAGTCTTGTGACTCTAGGAGACTTAGTCTCTAGTGACTTTTCTCTTTGCAGATTAGTCCTTGTTTCCTTCTTGTTCTGTTTTGTAATTCCCAGTTCTTGGTAAATAAATCTTGTTTTTGTTATCTTTTATTATTGGGTTTCTATCACATTGTCAGATACTGTGGTGTTATGCAAAATTGTTCATCCTGTAATATAGAGTAAATGATCAATTTATTCTATCTTAAATATAACAGGTGATTGCTAAACTTGAAAGTCCTGCTATTAGTCAGTACTGTGCTTTACGGTTATTACAGGTTTGGTCTGATTGTTTCATTTATTTTATCTTCATTAGTGTTTGATCAATTTAAGTCACTTTGATGATGAGGATGTCAAACTTATGCAGGCAACACTCGATGAATCTTTGTATGAACTTGCTGGGGAGCTGGTACTCTTTTGAAACAAGGATCATTTATTTAGTTGATCAGTACTATGCCTTGTTATATAAAGGAGATAACGGCTTTTTCCTTTTCCTTTATGTGTTTTGGGTCTGCAGGTAAGGTTCTTGCTAAGATCTAGTAAGGAATTCGAACATGCATCATCCGATTCAGATAAATTGTCTCCCAGATTCCTTGGTTATTTTATTTTTGGTTCTAGTCACCAGACGCAGTCATTGACTAAAAGGTTGATGTATTCATAGTTCACTGTCCTTTGTATTGCTCATTGCATGGGCAGTATGGAAACCAACCATCCTAACATTTATTTTATTTTATTTTTTTCACTTTTGTTGCAGTACCTCATTGAAAGAGCAGAGTGCCCATGTTACTTCTGTTAAGAATATTTTAGAAAACCACGCTAACTTCTTGATGTCTGGCAAGGAGCTTTCAAAGCTTGTTGCATTTGTCAAAGGAACTCAGTTTGATTTAGTGGTAAGAAGATCTTGCAGATTCACTTGTTCTAACCCTCCCCTACCAACAGATTGTTTTCTTTTGGTTTGAAGTGGCTAAGCTGTTTAATGGAAATTAATTGCAGGAGTACCTTCAACGTGAAAGATATGGAAGTGCTCGGCTAGAGAATTTTGCTTCAGGGCTTGAGCTTATAAGCCAGAAGGTATAGTTTTAAGTTTCAGTGACTTAATAACATTGTTTTCTTCTTTTCAACACCTCTCTTTAATACAAGTTGATGCATTATTATTGCTTTTCTTGGTTTATTTGCTCAATCCTAGTAGTTGCTTACTCTTATGATACGTTTTTTGCCCAATATTTTGTTGTAACCTTAAATCAATGGAAAAAAATAAATAAATAAAGCATGATTTATTTGGTAATTTTGCTGCCACTATTATTACCTAACAAATTTGATCACTAATGATAGGTACAATGTGTGTAGTGGGCTATTTGGTGTAGTAAGCTAGTTTTCTGTTATGTAGGGGTAGTGGGATGTGGGAAAGGGTGTAGTGAGTGTAATGGGTGGTCTGATTCTGTTAGGAGGGTAGTGGGGGTATTTCAATATGGGGTAATTTGTTATAAAAGGAGGGGAGAGGGAGAGAGTGCACCATCATGGAAAATATCTCAGATGCCTTTGGCTTGTTAGGAGGAAAAGCATCCTTTGGAGGAGGCCTTGAGTTTCTGGAGTCTCTAGACTGAGTCTAGCTTGCTGTTACTGTTATTAATCTTATTCTTAGATTAATATTCTGTGGGTCTTAATTTCTGTTCTTAGTCCTTTCTATCTTTATTTTCTCTTAGAGTCTGTAGCTTTTTTATCATCTTTAACAAAATCTGTATTTCGGTTTATCGGGTTCCTATAATCTGGTCTGACCTGTTGGATCCAAGGGGAGAGCTGGTGTGGGTTACATTATCAACCAAAGATGTTTGATAGGCTTGATACCTTAAAAGCATGAGTGGGGAAATTGGAAGGAAGTTTGGAAGCTATGAAACAGGAAATATTGACAGAATTCAAGCGACTGTTGGAAAATTATTTTTCAGATGAGTTACCTCTCCAATATGTGGAGGAAGGCCTTTCTGCTGGAAGTAACTTGGTGTCCAAGGAATTTACATAGCTGCGGGGAGTTGCACAAGATGATCTGGATGAATTTAGGGTATCTATGAAGAAGGTGAAAGATGCGAAGAAGGCAGAAAACGTTGGATCTGAGTCTCGATTTTTTAGAGGCGTAAGTGATGAGGATTTAAGTGTCAGTAAGGGAAGACAACTGGGTTGGAAGATGAGTAACCCAAAATGTTTTATTAAAACCCATCTGCAGATAGGCCAAAAGATGTTATATGGTAATGACGCAGCTGTGGGCCAAGCCCAATTGTGGATTGGAGGCAAATGGAGCATAACTTGACCTGAGACTGCAAGTTTAGGATGTACTGGAGTCCGCACCAGCTTGTGAGAAAAAACTCGCCTTATTCAGCTATGTCGTTAGTGTTCTCCACTGCGAATAGGTCTGAGATGGAGCATCAGCCACCATCGCAAGAGAAAGGTAGAAGAATTCAGTATCTTGCATAATCAGAGCTCATGGCCAGGGAGTCGAAGGGTCAATGTCTTCGGTGTGGGTAAACAACGCACCCTTTGCATCATTGGTTTGACAGTTGTCTTCGGTGTGGGTAAACAACGCACCCTTTGCATCATTGGTTTGACAGACAGATGTGATTAGTCATATTGGGAGATGATGAGGTGGTGAACGATGAAGGAGAAGTAGTGGCCATTAAAGATGATGAAGAATTGATTGAGGATGTTCTAGAAAGTAACACAGTGGTGGGTGTTTGGTTGATGAATCTCTTGGGAGAAGATGATGGTGACACGATTAATGATATGGATAAAGAAGTGGGTTTGGGAGTGCATAACCCAACCCGGTTACTTAGGTTTCAGTCAACGAGCCCAAATCCAACGCAAGGCCCAATACCCAGCTTCTGAAAAAGCTTCGTCTCTTGTATCAAACTCGCGCTCGGGTGTGACTACACTACAGGGGAGCAATACTAGTAGACCACCATTGGTGCTAATGGTACAGAGGACAACAACAAAGGGTTCTAGGGAAAGTGGTAGAGGAAACAATGAGAAGCATACGTTGGAGGTTGTTGCTTGGGAAATTGAAGACGTTGGGGTGGGTTGAAGGATGATTTTGTCTTTTGATTTTCAGCCTTGAGGTCAAGGCTGATCTAAAGGGGGTGGTAATGATGGGTACCGTGTGTGTAGTGAGCTATTTGGTGTAGTAAGCTAGTTTTCTGTTATGTACGGGTAGTGGGATGTGGAAAAGGGTGTAGTGTGTGTAATGGGTGGTCTGATTCTGTTAGGAGGGTAGTGGGGGTATTTCAATATGGGGTAATTTGTTATAAAAGGAGGGGAGAGGGAGAGAGTGCACCATCATGGAAAATATCTCAGATGCCTTTGGGTTGTTTGGAGGAAAAGCATCATCTGGAAGAGGCCTTGAGTCTGTGGAGTCTCTGGACTGAGTCTAGCATGCTGTTACTGTTATTAATCTTATTCTTAGATTAATATTCTGTGGGTCTTAATTTCTGTTCTTAGTCCTTTCTGTCTTTATTTTCTCTTATAGAGTCTGTAGCCTTTTTATCATCTTTAATAAAATCTGTATTTCGGTTCCTATCAGTTGCACTCTAAAATATCCAATGACATTTTAAGAACAAGTGATGCTTTATTTATCAGATATACCAAGTAAATCTTGAATTGTGTCTAAGTTCACAGGGAATCGCACTGATAATTCACTCTTAATTAATCTGAATACGATAACTGCATGAAGTCTTTGATAATTTGGATCTGCCTCGATTATTTGTAGTCATATTTTTCTTTAAAAAAACACAAAAAAAAACCATTTTTCCCCTCCATTTTCTTCTCTTTATTTGACACTCTTTTGCTCGTGTTATCAGCTTCAAATGGGAACATTACAGAGCAGGTTGGATGCAGAATTTCTCTTGTCTCATATGTGCTCTGTTAAGTTCAAAGAATGGATAGTTGTCCTAGCAACTCTTTTACGGCGATCTGAGGTATGTGTGATATTGGAGACTTGTATCTGAGATATTTACAACATTATTTTAACTTTACATAGCCTCTTTTGATCTACTGCTTTCTGGTACTTCATTATAGCCTCTTTTGTACTTTTGTATTTTTATCTCTTTTCATCAATAAGTTCTCTTTTTTCTACAACAACAACAACAACAAAGCCTTATCCCACTAAGTGGGGTCGGCTACATGGATCGCACGACGCCATTGAGCTCTATCAATGACCTACTCTTTAGATATCCCATTTACTAAAAGGTCCGGTTCAATAATTTCTCTAAGTGTCTTTTTTGGTCTTCCTCGACCTTTTTTCATAGGGCTCCAAACCATCTGCTCAACTCTCCTAACTGGCGCTTCCAACGATCTTCTTTGCACATGCCCAAACCATCTTAAACGATTTTCAACCATTTTTTCCTCAATAGGTGCCACCCCAACTCTACCTCGTAAATGATCATTACGGATCCTATCTTTTCTTGTATGACCACACATCCAACGCAACATCCTCATCTCCGCCACTCCAATTTTATGTTCTTGTTGTCCTTTCATTGCCCAACATTCACTCCCATATAAAATCGCTGGTCTTATAGCAGTACGATAAAACTTTCCTTTGAGTTTATCAGGTACTTTCCGATCACAAATAACCCCTGATGCCATTCTCCACTTCAACCACCCAGCTTGTATCCTATGTTCCACATCTCTAATAACTTTGCCGTCATCTTGTATAATTGATCCCAAATACCTAAACTTTGACACTTGTGATACGACCTGATCACCAAGCTTAACCTCCAGCTCGTTCCTAGCTTGTCGCTTGTTAAACTTACAATGCATATATTCGGTCTTACTCCTGCTCAGACGAAAACCCTTCGATTCCAAAGTAGCTCTCCATAACTCAAGTTTAGAATTAATCTCTTCCCTTGTCTCTGCTATGAGAACAACGTCATCTGCAAAAAGCATGCACTTAGGGATTTCTTCTTGGATATGTTTCGTCAGAACATCTAAAACCAAGTCAAACAAATAAGGGCTTAAGGATGATCCCTGATGTAGGCCAATTTTAATAGGAAAGTCTCTAGTTTCCCCGCCAGACGTTCTCACACTAGTCGTAGCCCCCTCGTACATATCCTTTATGGCTCTAATATACGCAACCCGTACACCTTTCTGTTCCAAGGCTTTCCACAGCACCTCTCTTGGTACTCGATCATAGGCTTTTTCTAAGTCAATAAATGCTATATGAAGGTCTCTTTGTTCACTCCGATACCTTTCCATCAACCCCCTTAGAAGATATATAGCTTCCATTGTAGACCGTCCTGGCATGAATCCAAATTGATTTTCAGAAATACTCGTCTCGATTCTTAACCTACATTCAATCACTCTTTCCCATAATTTTAGAGTGTGACTCATAAGCTTTATTCCACGATAGTTTGCGCAGTTCTGAATGTCTCCTTTATTTTTGTAAATAGGTACTAAAGTGCTTCTTCTCCATTCTTCAGGCATTTTCTTAGTCCTTAAAATCTCATTAAAGAGCTTAGTTAGCCAGATAGTACCCTCCTCTCCTAAACACTTCCAAACTTCAATAGGAATATCATCGGGACCAACAGCTTTACCATTATCCATTTTTCTAAGAGCTTCCTTGACCTCATCCACCTTGATCCTGCGATAATATGCCAAATTTTGTTCTCTCTCCAAGGTTGTTAAATCTTCCATATCACAAGTCGACTCCGTTCCGTCATTAAAGAGCTTATGAAAATAACCCTGCCATCTATTTTTAATATCTCTGTCTGTAACCAGAACTTTTCCTTCTTCATCCTTAACACATCTTACTTGATCCAAATCTCTAGATTTCCTCTCTCTAGCCTTCGCAATCTTGTAAATCTTTTGTTCCCCTTTTTTCGTTCCTAAATCCTTGTAAAACTCTTCAAATGCTTTAGATCGTGCTTCACTTACTGCTTTTTTTGTCTCTTTTTTAGCCTTCCGATACCTTTCCCAATTTTCCGAGTTATTGCACAGATTGATAGCTTTAAAGCATTCTCTTTTAAATTTGATATTTTCTTGAACAGCCTCATTCCACCACCACGATTCCTTATCTCTTTGTCCAAAACCTTTTGATTCTCCTAAAAATGCTTTAGCTACTTTTCTAACCTTCTTGGCTATCTCTTCCCACATGGTGTTAGCATCTTCTCGTACCTCCCAAGATCCTTCCTCCAACAATCTTCTCTTGAAAGTCAGTTGATTCTCCCCCTTTAGCTGCCACCACTTGATCCTAGGGTTCACTACCTGACGATGCTTTTGTTTCCGACCCTTAATAACCACGTCAAGGACCAAAACCCTATGTTGAGTTGCCACGGGTTCTCCAGGAATAACTTTACAATTTTGACAGATTTTTCTATCTGGATTCCTTACCAGAAAGAAGTCAATCTGTGACCTTGAAGCTCCACTCTTGTATGTGATTAAATGTTCCTCTCGCTTCTTGAAGCAGGTATTGACAACCCTGAAGTTATAAGCCATTGAGAAATCCAATATAGACTGTCCTTCCTCGTTAAGCTCCCCAAAACCAAAGCCGCCATGGACCCTCTCATACTGTCCTGCTTCTTTCCCAACATGACCATTAAGGTCCCCCCCGATGAAAATCTTCTCTTCTAAAGGTATGCTTCTAACCAATCCCTCCAAATCTTCCCAAAACTTTTCTTTAAGATATGCATCTGTCCCTACCTGTGGTGCATAGGCACTTATGATGTGGATAGTATCTCTTCCAATAATCATCCTTAAGCATAGAATCCTATCCCCAATCCTTTTTACCTCCACCACACTCGGTGTCCATTCCTTGTCCACCATAATACGTACACCATTCTTTGTCCTTACTTTTCCAGTGTACCAGAACTTGAAGCCTGAACAGTCAAATTTCTTAGCCTTTTCTCCAACCCATTTAGTCTCTTGAAGGCACAAGATGTTAATTTTCCTCCTCTTCATACTGTCCACAACCTCCATGGATTTTCCTGTCATGGTTCCAATATTCCAGGTAGCAATCCTGATTTTGTTCTCCTCAACTAGCTTCTTTACCCTCAACCTTCCAGGAACATGCTCTTGTGACACTACAATCGATCGATGATGCAGTGGCTCTAGCTCATTTGACACTGTACTCGAGCCATACAGCGCGTTGCTTCCGGGCAACGACCTAGTATTAGTGGACCCTTGCTCATTTAACACTACATCCGGGTGCCGATGCAGCGGCTCTAGCTCACTTGTCACTGTACTCGAGCCATACAGTGCGTTGCTTCCGGGCAACGTCCTAGTGTTAGCAAAATATTGTCGTTGATCCATGTTCATGAGAGATTCGACACAGTTTTACGTTGGCTGTCGATGGCCTAACACAACCCTCCTCCTTTCTTCGGGCTTGGGACCGGCTATAAAACATAGGCGGAGTTAGTTCTCTTTTTTCTACATTTATAAAAAAAAAAAAACATAAAACCATGCATTATTGATTGCCCATGCATTATTGAAGTCACAAGTCTGAATATGAAGTCTGAAGTCAGCGCCTTAGGTGCTGCAAGTGCACCTTTGATTACAGTCTGATATCTGATATGTTGTTCTTTTCTTTTCTTTCCCTTTTTTTTTTTTTTAAATATAGGAAGTGGAATAACTTTTAAATTGTCATTCTCTTAGATATCACATGAAACGAGCTCAGCAATAGTTCTGCTGTTTAATATATTAGCAACTTTTGATCATTTTAAATCTCGAGTCAATGATTTTTGGGGAAAGGAACTCAATTAGTAACATAGCAGTTGGAGTGAATAATGGTGGTAAAACTGATAGACACTGGTACCATCAATATTTAACTCAAAAAGGTCAGCAGATAAGATTGAAATTTGTCAGATTAAATTGTAGGTTTAAACATTTTGTCTGTAATCTGTAGGAAGCTGTATTATATATATATATATATATATATATATTCTCCTTTGATATTCTCCCCGGCAAGTTCTGGGTCTAGAGACTGAAAGTATTTTTGGTTTAGTCAAGCTTTTAAGCTAATAAATAATGTTTGGTTTTAGATTTTCTTTTAAGCAAAATGTGATGAAAGATATCCAGTACATGCCCAAAGAACTCAATTGGCCTGTCATAGATATTATTATCCCTTTTCCTGTTGAAGTGGTGGCTATATCTGTTTAAGGATAGATCCTGAGATATCTACATCGCTCATGCTTAAGCCATTTGGATGGGGTTAATTTGGTTGACCAGTGTTTTTTTATTTATTTTTAAAAATTCTGTGGAGATCAGGTTCTTTTTGATCTATTCCGACATGATGTTCGCTTGTGGAAAGCATACAGCACCACATTGCAGGTATGGCAAATTTGGTTTCTTGTCATGAATTTTAATCGTAGCAATATCAATACTGATAAGCAAAATCTCCGGTTCTGTTCGGTTATCTAATGCTCTGCAGTCACACCCGCCATTCACTGAATATCATGATTTGTTAGAAGACCTGGAAGAAAAACTTTCTTCAGTGGCAAGCATGGAAGAAAAATGAAAGATTTGATTTTTCATGGCTGTTCTCTGGTACATAATGGTTTCCTACTGAAGTGCTCTGGCCCAAGTGACTATGAAAATGACACACGCAAAGTCCCATGCATTCTTTCCTCTTGATTTGATTGTGGGGCCCAAGAAACTACATTTATGTGCTGGTTCCCCTTTAGATTTGCGACACAAATCATATCATTAATGCTGCTAATTCAATGAAAAGGGAATTGTATTTGTACGTATAGATAGAGCTTAGAAATTTTTCTGGGGAGGCCTGTGCATAACTGAGAATTTCATTATTCTTTTTTTTCTCTATTATTCACAATCAGTTTTTTTCCCCCTTTTTGTAGAAGCAAGAATAGATCCATCTGTATATATTTTCTGCTCCTCGTGAGCTTTATATTTAGTGGCATTTATGCAGCTTGATTTTTCTTTTACAGAAAGCATGTTAGATTTTTTTTATGTTCACATTTTTGCTTTACGTATGCTATTTACAGTTTGTTGGTGCTAAAGCTAACATATGCATTTTGTATGCCGAGTTTTAACATGCATTTTAATATGAATCTGGATGCTTTGTAATATTGTAGAGGTCTAATACTTTTAGCAACAGTTTTTTCTGTTGTTAAAATTTTTAATAACAGTGTGTAATACTTTTAGCAACAGTTTAGTTTGAGCTGTTGCTAAAAAAAGTATTGCAGAGGATCAGGTCCCTTTTTAGTACTGTCCAAAGTTTTTTTTTTGGGTAAAATGTTGTGTCCAAAGTTAACATTGGTTTTAGGCCACTACATTTTGATCAATATGACCGTTGGGCAGACTTTAGGCTTGGACATTGTAATAATGATCAGAATTCAGATCGTGAGCCCAGTACGTGATATGTCTAATTTGATTTGAAGGGGATTTCTCTTACATATATCTCCATGTAACTTTTTTTTTTGGATAAATAGAAATCATTTTTATTAAAATTAACATGACTTAAAAATAAACTATTATAGCACAAGTCTAAACTTATGAGAAAAAAGATACAATATTTAATGTAGTACCCTAAAAATACCTAGATATAAACAATAATACTAGAAGACTAAAAATGAGGGATAACATACTCTATTTCAACATTCTTATTCAAAGAGAGAAAACAAAATAGGTCTTCTAACAATATATATATTTTAAAAAATAGTGGATATGGGTGGCGGGTTTCGTGGGGCTTGTTGGTCTAGAGATAGGTCCACAATTTTGTAGATCACGAGCTTTTGCTTCGGCAACTGGAGAATAAAGAGGAGCAACCAGGCTCTGTTCAGAGTGATGAGGAAGAGAAGGGATAGAGGGTGGGAGATGAAGGAGATTGCGAGAACCAGAGTGGGAACGGCTTCGATGAGTGATTGGGCCAGGAGATGGAGGTGTGAGGAGAAAAGCTTAGAGGCTCTTCTGGCACCAGTGCTTCTCACTACTGTAGATTGTTCAAAAAACTTCCTCCTCTAGGAGGAACCTTCCATACAGGAAGAGACAAAATTCCCATAAAAGGAGGGGGAAAAGCAGATAAAGCAAAGGAAGAAAGGGAAGAGAGCATGAGGAGGTGAGAGCTAGCTGAGAGGTAGCCCTCACTAGGCGTGGCCTTTGGTCTTTTAACTGAACTTCGAAAACCCTAGCAGAGCAGGGAGGTAGAAGGAGTAGTTCGTTTGGATTGCTTTTTGATGCACGATTTAAGATGTTTTCTTATGCTTGGAATGGCCCAGGCTTATCAGATTGTAGTGGTAATAATATCTTAAAATATATGTCTAACTAATAGATAAATTGAATTATCAAACGTATGTAAGACCCTGACATATATCCCTGAGAATTTTGAAAATGGGCATTTTGATAGATGTTTGATAGAAGAATAAACAAAAGCATTTTAGAACTATAAGATCTAACTATAAATTTTAAATTTACAAAAGATTACATTAAAGATCGAATAACATAATGCCAACTAGTAGAATATCTGGACCAAAAAGATAATTTCTCTAAAATACACTCTAAATTGTGAACCTTAGTCGGAGGATGGCCCTTTTCATTGCAATTGTTGGATTAACACAAATGTTAAAAATTCAAATTTCTGGCCATCAGAAAATAAAAATACTGAATCTTGTGCACAAAACCTATTTAGAATTAAGCAAACTCCTCCTTTATTGGTGCTTATCACATGATAAATACAACAAAGTGGTTAAGACCCAAACAATTTTTGGCAAACGAAAATTATAAACTCGTTCATATGAAAGCAACAAGGCTGTTAACTATAACTGTCTAAGGTGTGAACTTTTTACATAATACTCTCTTTGGAACAAAATAGTGCGAGTAGAATCACCAGCTAAAGCTGATGGATTCAAAATGCAGATTCTGAGCCAAGCCCAATGAGCAAATAGCTGCAACCTGCTGCCTCATTTTCTTGGGACCTGAAACAAGAACTCCCACACTCGGCTCTTTCAGTTCAAGCATCATTCCTGTGAGAAAAGAACACTTTGGTGATATTTCAAGTTTAATGGGGGAGGGATTCTCAGGTAATCCCAGTTATAAAAGTAGGTTGAGTCAATCATAAATAGACATGCAAGCATGTTAGATAAAATATGATTGTCTTACTTTTTTTTTAAAAAAAGGTACTTTATATGCTTTTTTTTATATATATTTTATTTGTATAAGTATCCTTACACCTTTTGAGTGCGAGTCTAATCTTATTTTTGGGGTATTGGAACTATTCCTTCCTACAAGAGTAAATCAGGAGCTTCAACCCTTGAAGGCCCCTCAATCGCTTATATATCTACTTATAAATATTGACTTACTTTACTCCTAGGGTTCAACCTAAAGTCACACCAAATTATTAAAAATCCTATTAAAATTATTTTTTTGGGTTCTCTTTAACAAACCAAACTATTTGATTCAATTTCCAAATGAAAATCGTACATATTTTCATAATTTATTATTTTAAAAAAAATTTAAAAAAATCTTTTTATGTATAATTCTTTAAAAATAGGCCTTGTCTAAAATAATTTAACTAATTAGTAGGGGTGTTAATATAGGCTTGGTTCATTGGGCTAAACCACCATAACCTTTCAAATGGGCTAGGTTAAACATACGATTTAACAACTCATTTTAAAGAAACTAAATCTTTTAAGAGATAGGTGAGTTGGAATAGTGTTAGGCTTTTATTTATTTTTTTAAGTTTAGTATATTGTTTAGAAGTTTAATTTAATATTTTGATGTTTTATAATTCTAATACTTAATTTTTATATATTCAAAGTGGCTAATTTTTTTTTTAAAAAGTCAATCGACTCACATGTCGGCTCAACTCAATCCCTGGCTCTTGATGGATTCTAGGTTAGGCTAGACTAGGTTCTTCAATGCATAATCTAAATATGGTCCAACCCAATGCTGGCCCATGTCCATTATTGGTCTTGCAAGGTTTTGACTAGGTTGGGCCTAGCTGAGCTATTTGTCAGTCCTACAAATTAGACCCTAATCAGAGAAAAAATTGATAAGATTAAAATTGACTAGACCAAATGAAACCAAAACTAATTGTTAATAGTTGTATTTGGTTTGGTTGAGATTGAAAAATTAGCTTTTATTTTGCAAAAAAGTTCAAAAAATAGCTAAAAAAACTAATGAGCATTTCTATATCTTTTCTAAATGGAATTTACATAAACAATTTTTCTTCAAAGATGAATTGCAGCACATACTTAACAAGTGAAATTAAGAGACTTACTTTTGAGGTCAGGTCTTTGACCATAATGCACATTAGTAGCTTGAAGAAGGGATTGAGGAAGGCTCTCTAATTCCCTATCTACATTGTAAGTCATTGAGGTTGGTGACAACGTCGATATTGCCCCTTCCATATTCTGAATCTTCTTTGCTTCTTTCTCACTCTGTTTCTTGTTCCAAACAAACCTTGCACTTGCAGTCACCACTATAGCCACACACATCACCAACATATTCAAGAACGATCTCAAAGGGTACGAAAACACTTTGTTGGTGTTATGATCAATGGGGAAAATATAGTAATGGGTTATGATCCCAATAATCACAAGGTACATAATGAAAGAGGACGAGATTATAGCTCCGAGACAGAGCCAATGGTTGGGACCTAAGATAGGAGATACGGGTGTGTCGGTGGGGTGTGGCTTGAACCATATGGCTCGTGGGTGGTGCGGGAGGTTGGGATCGGGGTGTTTGTCTCGTGTGATGAAGGCATGGATTTGAAGGGAGAGGGCAGAGAGGTCAGAGGGGGTGCCTGAGATGGGGAGGATGAGGTGGAGCATAGAGAGGGATGAAGAGGTCTTGAAGGAACAAATGAGAACAACTTTTGGGGTTGTGCATTTGAGGGTTGTGGAGAGATATATGAGCTCTCTAATAATGGAGATGAAAGGGGTGATCCCACTGCCTCCGCTTACCATCACAAGCATGTCATGCCTGCTTCACACAAAAATAAATTGTTGATTAATTTAGATGGTTGATGATTTATTTGGCTTAAATAAGTACGAGTTTTGTAAATGAAAAAAACAAATGTTGAAAGAATATTATATCTTTGTAGTTTGACTCAAGTGGCACCATTAATTGAAACATAATGGGTTTTTTGAATATTGGTGATTCAAACAAAACCAAAAAAAAAAAAAAGTAAATCCAAAGTTATGTTTGAAATGTCTCAATTAGGATAAGCTGGCGACAAAGTTTTAAGGTTCAATTGGGCAAGTTGTTTTTAGGTTCCAAACTCTTATATGCGAGGAGTTAATTGTGATAGTATCATGTGAAGAAAGAGATAAACAAGTAGCATGTGAGATTCACTTAGTGAGATCGCGAGACACATCACTCCAAGTATACTTTTATTCATCTCTCTCTCCACATGACAATAATATATTAATTTTTTATTTGAAAAAAAATCCACATTCAACTTTAATTTATTTATATAAGGATTGAAATAATTTGAACTCGATCCTATCAAGATTGCATCCCAAAAAATTTACATTAAAATTCATAAATTAATTTCTAAAACAATTGTTATGTATATATACAGCCCAATCATTAGTTGTTTTAAATATATTTTAAGCCTCGCAAACTAATGCTTTAAACTCTAGAAATAATTTTTTTAAACTATCAGTATTTAAAAATTTATTTAACTTCAATTAATTTAATTAGAATTTAATTAAATCATAAAAGTATAATTCTCCTAATTCGAGTCTAATCAGATCAGTATAAATTTTTCTCAATATTTTTAAATTCTGGAGCCAAATAGAACTGAGCGTTAAAGCTCATTTCAAAAATAGGTTATTTTTGTTAATCCAACACTAAAATTTTGTTAGTGTTCAACTCTACTAGTTTTGCTTGTAATTAAGATACAAACTGACCTGAGGTAATTGGTTGATGGGGGCCCATATGGGCCTTCAATAGAGACATGGAGATGATCTGTTGAAGAAGATGAGAGCATCTCATAAAGTTTGAGGGACCAACTTCCTTCGCCTTTGATCACAACACTTAGCCTCTCTGCCTCCAAATTGCTATTAGAAGTTATGGTAAATGGATGCCATTGCAGCTTCGATATGCTTGGGACATTTATAAACATTATACTTGTCGGATTATAAGTCAATCCTGAAAAAAGAAAAAATTAAAAGAAGCTCTCAAAACAAAATCTTAATATGAAAAAACCAAGCAAATCTCAAGAAGAAGATGGCTTGATGATACTAAGGACTTACTTGTAGTGTTATTTTATGGCATTTTCCATTTTTTAAATAAATAGACACAATATGTATAAGATTCACTAAACTATAAATAGACACAATATGTATAAGATTCACTAAACTGTGTCATTTTTCATTCTAAATGAGCACAATCAATTTTTCTAAAATATTCATAATATTCAAATTTTGAGGGAAAAAATTATTTTGTGTATTGGTATCTTAGGTTTTAGTGTATACTCCTAAACTTTAATGTCAGATATAGCTCTTCTTTATTTAAGTCTCATAAACCGCATACATGTGTCATACATTCATATCAAACATGATTTCATATTTCAAATTACAACACTTTTTATTTTGTTGTATCATAGTGTGTTGTCAGTGTGAATATATACATATGGTTAAGATGGAATTGGATCTTCTCAGACACTTTGCATGGTATAGTAAAAGAGGAAAAGAGGGAATGAGTATGGACCTATACATACCATACAAGCAGCGAACTAAGCGTGTCAAAATGAGTTTGACTTATTGGAGTAGCTTGCAAATGGGGTAAACTGGACATATGATTCAGCCATTTATTTTAAAGAAAAGTTTTTAATTTAGCCTACTAAAACTATGAGCTTAGGTGGACTAGGTGGCTTGGAAGTTTGGAATACTTTTTTAAAAGTTCGGTTGAAGTTTTTAAGAATTTTGTAGTATTGGTACCTAAATTTATCATTCAAAGAAATAAGAATATATTTCTTAAAAAAGAATAAATCACCCATAAGTTGGCTTAACCTTGCCCCTAGCCCTTAATGGGTTGGACTAAGTCCATGATCTATATACGGCTTGACTTGACTCAATTCATGTTCACTGTTGGCTTAGAAAGTTGAGCCGAACTAACCAATTTAACAATACTAATATGTAGTAGTGTAGCTATGAAGCTAATGTAAAGTGAACAACACACTAATGTTAATATTGAAAACCAATTCCAATACCTTCCAATAAGACTTAGAAGGCATATAAAATGCATTACAATGAGTTCACACAAACAGACTCACATACACATAACATGAAACTTAGGAACAAGAAGGCAGCACTCCATAAATGAAAACATTCTCCCTAGTATTAGAGAGGCTAGATTTTCCCCAATCTTTACTATGATTTTTTTTTTGCCCCTTCACTCCTTTAAGGACACCCTCAATATGCCTTCTTTCTGATTCCACTCCTTCTCTTTCTTTAGGACAACTTTTGTCATTAGGTGGTTACATGCTTCAATTCCCATTATGCCCCTCATTCCCTTATCTCTTTCTCTTAACATATGTCTTAAGCCCATTACCTTGTATGTCCCCAATTACATCATCATCCCCTATTAGTTTCAAACTGAAGCTTAATTAACTCATAGTCCTCCCAAGTGTTATCTTCAACTGGTAAGTTTTGGTATGACTTGCAACTCCATATCCCTTATTAGAAAATTTGGCAACATTTGTACTGGCACAGTAGGATGTAAGGAACGTTTCAACTATGAGACATAAAAGACAAGATAAATTCTTGCATCCTTAGGCAATTATAGCTTATAAGTAACATTACCAATTTTCCATAGAAATTTATAGGGACCACAGAACCTTGGGCTGAGTTTCTCATTGGTCTTTTTGGCTAGGGATTTGTGCTTGTAAGGATATAGTTTATTATGAACCATATCTCCAACTTCATAGTTGATATTGCTTCTATGCTTATTGGCTTGCTCTTGCATTTGAACTTGATCCTTCTCTATATTCTCTTTTAATTATGCTAGTATTTTATCTCAGGCTTAGAGCTATTCTTTCATTGTGTCTACAACTGAAACATCATATGAGGCTCCATCCTATACAAGGCTTTGAATGGCGACATTCCAGTGGACCTATTATGGGAAAGTATTGAACCAAAACTCTACCCAACACAACCAATCTATCCATTGCTTAAGTTTATATCCTATGAAACATCACAAATAAACCTCAAGGCTTTGATTGACCATTTCTATTTGACCATCCATTTAGGGACGATATCCTGATTTATAATTTAGGATTGTTTCTAACAGCTTAAACAATGCCTTCCAAAATATGCCCATAAAAATCTTATCCTTATCCGATAAAATAGATTTTGGGAAACCATACAAACACACAACCTCTTTAATAAATTTTTCAGCAACTTCCTTGGCAGTGAAATGATGAGAAAGGGGAATAAAGTGTGTGTATTTATACAAACAATCAACAACTACCAAAATAGCATCATACCTTTTTGATTTGGGTAATCTAGTAATAAAATCCATGCTAATATCTTCCTACACATGATTTAGAGTCAGTAATGATTGTAACAATCCTGCTGTATTAAGAGCTTGATATTTATGTCGATTTCAAGCATTACATTTAGCCACATAATTATGTATATCTACTCTCATTCCTTCCCAATAGAACAATCCCAAAAAGCCATTTATAAGTCTTCAAGTTCCTTGTATGTCCCCCAAGGGGAGAGTCATGGAACTCCTTGAGCAATAAGGGAATTTTGGATAAATTTTTAGGCAATACCATACTCCATGAGGCAACCTCTTTGCATGTTGTACCCATCCACCTCCTATTGGCCCGTGGCAAGCAATTGAATTATAGAAGTGAATTTTTGC
Source organism: Biancaea sappan (assembly GCA_037074585.1). NCBI lineage: Eukaryota > Viridiplantae > Streptophyta > Magnoliopsida > Fabales > Fabaceae > Biancaea > Biancaea sappan. The sequence continues at coordinate 25,280,847 of CM073499.1, read as the reverse complement.
TTAATTTCATCTTCCCACTCCTCCCAATTTGCAGTTGCTACAATGAATAGCTCTTTAGTTTTTTAGGTTCTGAACTTGATATAGTATTTTCCACTATATTTTCCTTTCCCAGTTTGTAATGCACCTCAAACCGAAATTCAATGAGTTTAGAAACCCACTTTTATCGATCCTCATCAATTATTCTCTGCTTTAACAAATACTTCAGAGCCTTTTGGTCAATGTTAATGATGAAACAATAACCCATAAGGTAGTGCCTCAACTTCTCTACTGCAAAAACAATTGCCATCAATTCTCGATCATAAACCAATCCTCTCTTAGCTTATTTGGTTGTGAAACGAAATGGGTTTGCCATGCTACATCAAAACAGCCCTTACTCCTTTTTCCCAATGCATTTGTTTCTATGATGAATGGTTGAGAGAAATCAAGCAAGGCTAAAAATGGTGTAGTTGTCATGGTTGTCTTAAGCTCCTCAAATGCCTTTTGTGCTTTTTCTCCTTAATGAAAGGCATTCTTCTTGAGCAATTAAATTAGGGGTGCTATAATTTTATTGTAATCCTTTGCAAATTTATGATAGTAATCGGTTAACCCCAAGAATCCTCAGAGATTTAAGCTCTTTTAGCTTTGGCCACTTTACCATGATGTCTATCTTTGAAGGGTCAACTTTTACACCTTCTTTTGAAATAATGTGGCCCAAGTACTCCACTTGTGATTGACCAACAATGCATTTCTTTGGGTTAATGACTAGTTGATTGTCTTTAAGTACCTGAAAAACTTGGTGTGTATCATATGATCTTCCCAATCAACACTATAGATGAGAATGTCATAAAAAAAATACTAGAATAAATCGCATTAGATATGCCTTGAAAATGTCATTCATCAAGAACTGAAAAGTGAAGGGAGCATTAGTTAGCCCAAATGACATTATTATAAATTCATAGTGCCTTCATGCATTATAAAGGTTGTCTTGTGCTCATCCTTTTCCTTCATTCTAATTTGATGATATTTAGACTTTAAGTCTAACTTGGAAAGGATAATAACTCCCCTTACTTCATCCAATAACTCATCAATGGCGAGTATGGGGAATTTTTCAGGTAATGTGATATTTTTGAGTGCTCCATAATCCGCACAAAATCAGGATTGCTACGTGGAATGTTGGAGCCATGACAGGAAAATCCATGGAGGTTGTGGACACTATGAAGAGGAGAAAAATTAACATCTTGTGCCTTCAAGAGACTAAATGGGTTGGAGAAAAGGCTAAGAAATTTGACTGTTCAGGCTTCAAGTTCTGGTACACTGGAAAAGTAAGGACAAAGAATGGTGTAGGTATTATGGTTGACAAGGAATGGACACCGAGTGTGGTGGAGGTAAAAAGGATTGGGGATAGGATTCTATGCTTAAGGGTGATTATCGTAAGAGATACTATCCACATCATAAGTGCCTATGCACCATAGGTAGGGACGAATGCATATCTTAAAGAAAAGTTTTGGGAAGATTTGGAGGGATTGGTTAGAAACATACCTTTAGAAGAGAAGATTTTCATCGGCGAGGACCTTAATGGTCATGTTGGGAAAGAAGCAGGACAATATAAGAGGGTCCATGGTGGCTTTGGTTTTGGGGAGCTTAACGAGGAAGGACAGTCTATATTGGATTTCTCAATAGCTTATAATTTCAAGGTTGTCAATACCTGCTTCAAGAAGCGAGAGGAACATTTAATCACATACAAGAGTGGAGCTTCAAGGTCACAGATTGACTTCTTTCTAGTAAGGAATCCAATAGAAAAATCTGTCAAAATTGTAAAGTTATTCCTGGGGAACCCGTGGCAACTCAACATAGGGTTTTGGTCCTTGACGTGATTATTGAGGGTCGGAAACAAAAGCATCGTCAGGCGATGAACACTAGGATCAAGTGGTGGCAGCTAAAGGGGGAGAATCAACAGAATTTCAAGAGAAGATTGTTGGAGGAAGGATCTTGGGAGTTACGAGAAGATGCTAACACCATGTGGGAAGAGATGATCAAGAAGGTTAAAAAAGTAGCTAAAGCACTTTTAGGAGAATCAAAAGGTTTTGGACAAAGAGATAAGGAATCTTGGTGGTGGAATGAGGCTGTTCAAGAGAAGATCAAATTTAAAAGAGAATGCTTTAAAGCTATCCATCTGTGCAATAACTCAGAAAATTGGGAAAGGTATCAGAAGGCTAATAAGGAGACAAAAAAAAAAAAGCAGTAAGTGAAGCACGATCTAAAGCGTTTGAAGAGTTTTACAAGGATTTAGGAACGAAAAAAGGGGAACAAAAGATTTACAAGATTGCGAAGGCTAGAGAGAGGAAATCTAGAGATTTGGATCAAGTAAGATGTGTTAAGGATGAAGAAGGAAAAGTTCTAGTTACAGATAGAGATATTAAAAACAGATGGCATGGTTATTTTCATAAGCTCTTTAATGACAGAACAGAGTCGACTTGTGATATGGAAGATCTAACAACTTTGGAGAGAGAATAAAATTTGACATATTATCGCAGGATCAATGTTGATGAGGTCAAGGAAGCTCTTAGAAAAATGGATAATGGTAAAGCTGTTGGTCCCGATGGTATTCCTATTGAAGTTTGGAAGTGTTTAAGAGAAGAGGGTACTATCTGGCTAACTAAGCTCTTTAATGAGATTTTAAGGTGTAAGAAAATGCCTAAGGAATGGAGAAGAAGCACTTTAGTGCCTATTTACAAAAACAAAGGAGACATTCAGAATTGCGCAAACTACCGCGGGATTAAGCTCATGAGTCACACTCTAAAATTATGGGAAAGAGTGATTGAATGTAGATTAAGAATCGAGACGAGTATTTTTGAAAATCAATTTGGATTCATGCTAGGACGGTCTACTATAGAAGCTATATATCTTCTAAGGGGGTTGATGGAAAGGTATCAGAGTAAACAAAAAGACCTACATATAGCATTTATTGACTTGAAAAAAGCCTATGATCGAGTACCAAGAGAGGTGCTGTGGAAAACCTTGGAGCAGAAAGGTGTATGGGTTGTGTATATTAGAGCTATAAAAGATATGTACGAGGGGGCTATGACTAGTGTGAGAACGTCTGGAGGGGAGACTAGAGGCTTTCCTATTAAAATTGGCCTATATCAGGGATCATCCTTAAGCCCTTATTTGTTTGACCTGGTTTTAGATGTTCTGACGAAACACATCCAAGAAGAAATCCCTAAGTGCATACTTTTTTGCAGATGACGTTGTTCTTATAGCAGAGACAAGGGAAGAGATTAATTTTAAACTTGAGTTATGGAGAGCTATTTTGGAATCAAAGGATTTTCTTCTGAGCAGGAGTAAGACCAAATATATGCATTGTAAGTTTAACAAGCGACAAGCTAGGAACGAGATGGAGGTTAAACTTGGTGATCAGGTCGTATCACAAGTGTCAAAGTTTAGATATTTGGGATCAATTATACAAGATGACGGTGAAATTATTAGAGATATGGAACATAGGATACAAGCTAGGTGGTTGAAGTAGAGAATGGCATCAGGGGTTGTTTGTGATCGGAAAGTACCTGATAAACTAAAAGGAAAGTTTTATCGTACTGCTATAAGACCAGCGATTTTATATGGGAGTGAATGTTGGGCAATGAAAGGACAACAAGAACATAAAATTGGAGTGGCGGAGATGAGAATGTTGCGTTGGATGTGTGGTCATACAAGAAGAGATAGGATCCGTAATGATCATATACGAGGTAGAGTTGGGGTGGCACCTATTGAGGAAAAAATGGTTGAAAACCGTTTAAGATGGTTTGGGCATGTGCAAAGAAGACCGTTGAAAACGCCAGTTGGGAGAGTTGAGTAGATAGTTTGGAGCCCTGTGAAAAAAGGTCGAGGAAGACCAAAAAGGACACTTAGAGAAATTATTGAACGAGACCTTTTAGTAAATGAGATATCTAAAGAGTTGGTCATTGATAAAGCTCAATGGCGTCGTGCGATCCATATAGCTGACCCCACTTAGTGAGATAAGGTTATCTTGTTATTGTTGTTGTTGTTGTATAATCCGCACAAAATCTCCACATACCATCCTTATTCTTCACAAGTAACACCATACTTGAATAAGGACTACAACTAGGCCTTATGATTTCAGCTGCTAGCATTTCCCTTGCCAGCCTCTTAATTTCATTTTTTTGAGAATGGGGATATCGACAAGGTTTTACATTTGGGGGTTATGCTCTTGATTTGATCTCTATGGCATGATCCCTAAATCTGGTTGGAGGTAATGCATTGTTTGCTTCGCAAACACCCTTGTACTCCTTTCAACAAGGCTTGAATTTTCCCAGGGACAAGTTGTATTGGTTGCTCTACTCCCATTTCATGGTCTTTACAATAGTTTTGAGGGTTATTTGAGACTTGGACAGTGAAAGTCCCCTTATAGGCACACCAGCTTGCTGTCGATATTAATTTTAGGTGTTAATTTCTTTCAATCCACTCTTACTTCTCCCAAGGATTCTAACCACTACACCCCCAACACTACATTTGTCCATCCGAAGTCAAAGGGATAAAAGGTTTGTTTAACCTTGACTCCTTGCACCTCCAGGGCAACATTGTGGCATACTCTTAAACCTCAAATCTACTTGATTTGTCAATGGGCATTTTTAGAGCCTCGACTATATTGATGGGGATAAAATTATGTGAAGCTCTACTGTTTATCAGGACTAGTATGTCCTTATACTTGATCTTCCCCTTGAGTTTCATGGTTTTATTCTCAGTGAACCCAACAATGGAGCTCATTAGTAATGCCGTAAGAGTTCTGTTATTGTCACTATTTCCTCTAACTCATGGTCATCAGCTCTAAATCCCCTTTATCCTCTTCTTGTTCCTCTGATAAGAAGATAATTTGCAATTCCTTTTTTTTTTCCATTTATGGATGAGCCCATACTTTTCATTACACTAGAAACATAGGCCCAATTCACACTTTCTAGCCATTTCCTCATATGATAATTTCTGATACTTAAAATTGTTAAAAGATGTTGTAGTATCAATGCTTCCCTTTGTTTCTCCCACTCTTACTATTTGGGCCCCGATTTTTAGTCACAACCATTATAGTTTTATTAAGTTTTGAGTTATTGGACAACCTATTATAAGTTTAGGCTGATTTTGACTCGATCCATGAAGACCCATAATGAGAACATAGGCCCTTAACCAAACAAGTTTCCTTGACACAATTTATCACTTGATTTCATTCCTCGAATTGTTGCACCATCTCCATTAACATAGTGAGGAACTTTTTTGCATCCTTAACTCGGTGTGGACCTCCTCCTTCAATCCATTCTTGAAATATTTAGTGAGAACCTCGTCTGCCGCTCCCTTAATGGTGGTTGAAATGGATCCAAAACTTTCCTTGTAATCTACAATGATGGTGGCTTGTTTCAGGTCCATTAGTTGTTCATACTTGTCTCCCTACTGTGATGGATAAAATTAAGCTATGAGCTCCATTTTCAACTCTCCCCAAGAACACTATGGTCATTGAGTCTCCATCTAGAGGTACTAATTGAATGCGTCATACAATAATAGCATCCAATATCTCCTCTTTGCTCACTCTGTTAACCCTGGGATATCATTCTACCTTGAAAACCCAATCTAAAGGGTCCTCTTTAGTGAAAATGGTAAGTCTAGCTAGCAAAATCTGCCTCCATAACCTTCCAACAAGTTGATGCTCTCACCTCCCTTCTTTTTTGTCATCTGTGAGGGCGGTTGAAAAGTCTCCAACATAGCCTTTCCTCTTTCCTCCATTCGTCTAACACTCATCATTTCGTTAATGGCCTCCATCACCAAGTCCTTCATGGATGAGAATTATTGGTCTAGGTGTAATATTCCTTGCTCTACACTCATCATCCTTGCTTCTAGACCATCTATTCTCCCTTCCATCCTAGTGTTTACCATTCTTTAAGACGTAACTTCTTCGATACCAATGTTGATGTAAGCTGAATAACACACTGATATTAATAGTGAAAAACCAACTCCAATACCTTCTAGTAAGACTTAGAAGGCATACAAAAGGTATTAAAGTTCACACAAACAAACTTACATATACAAAACATGAAAACTTAGACACAACAAGGAAACACTCCATAAATGAAAATACACTCCCTAGCATTCAAGAGGTTAGTCTCTCCCTAATCTTTACTCTAATTTTTTTCTTTGCCCCCTCACTCCCTCCAGGACACCTTCTATATACCTCCTTTCCAATTCCACTCCTTCTCTCTCTTTAGAACAACAACATTTATCTTTAGGTGGTTACATGCTTCATTTCCCAATCTATCCCTTATTCCCTTGTCTCTTCCTCCTAACATATGTCTTAGGCCCACAACCATGTATGTCCCCAATTACATCAAAAGCCCATACCTCTTTTAAATCTCTCTCATTATCATGTCAATTTCTTTAAATAATCAACGAAATCTAAATATAGTTAAGATAGTGAGAGTAAATACCACGAGTCTTAGAGAAGTTGAGTTCAAGAATTTGACAAGGCAAGATGTGAGCAAAAAGCAATCGAACATGGCATCTTGATTGAAGGAACCTGAGAAAGCGATCAAGCAAGAAGAGGTAGAAAGCAGGGAGCATGATGCAGGAGTAAGAGATGCCGACGTGAAAGATGAAGAAGGCAACGAAGAGGATGTAGAGATAATGACTGTAGAAGAATAGCTCAAACACCTTTCGCCTTATGCAAGGGAAGGTTGTAGCCCACAAGATGAGACCCGCAAGTAGAGATATCTCTCCACTTAGGTTTGATACCCCAATCTTTGCCCATTTCATCATCTGCATCGATCAATTCACCATATATATATATATGTTTGTTAGAACTATTAGCATCTAAAAATTCAATGAGCTTCAACTAATTTAGTTTCAGTCAGATTGAACTAAAAGGATATAAGACTCTTACAATATTATTTTTTTCTCTATTATAAAAAATTTGAACTTGAGACTTTGTTTCAAAAATATAAATAATAAACTATTTGAAGCACTTGGCACTATGAATTTTTCATACATTAAGTTGGGCCTTAAAAAAAAGAGTAAATATACATTTAACATTTAAAACTTAAAATAATAAAAACTACTTTTAAAGATTAATTTATATATTCTCTAAGAGAATTTAAGCTATTAGCATTTCAAATTTGTAATTAGATAATACTTATTAATATGAATAAGAATAAAATGAATTTTAATATAATCAATTTGTTCAACTCTTATTTGTTTAAGAACATTATAATTCTATAATTTAATCTATACATTTACGACTCCCATCTATATTAAATTAGAATGTTATATATTATAACAACTTATGCAGTAATGGGTTTCTACTTATAATAGTTATGAATTCCGAAGGATGAGAATTAACACTGCATGTATCAAGCCACTCCTTAATTAAAAATTAACATGTAAATAAGTAAAATATATACGATATACAATGTTAGTATTTGGCATAAATTTTCCACAAGATCACATAATGGGAAATGACGTCACCTGAGAAAGCTGATTGGTGGCTGCCCAGTAGATGACGTAACCAGCGCCGTGAGCAGTGAAGAGAGCCATGGCCATGTGACCAAGCCATATGTGATACTTGATGCAGCTCTCTGACGTCAGCCCTAGCAGTGGCAGCACGGAAGATCCACGTGACACCGGAAAGAATAGGAAGGCCAAGCATATGTTCCCTACCATCCCAAGCATCAGTGATGCAGCCTTCAATTTCTCCTGCCATCTGCAATACTTTTTAGTCATTGAAAGATATACCTGACACTTATTAGTTCCTAAAAGATCTAAACGTTAACTTCATTATTTGTTAACGAAACGGTTAACGTGACTCATTAAGTGCTAATGTAATCCATTATTTTTCTTATTTGGATGTTTATTGGATTATAATAAATATTTTTGGACTAATGTTGTTTGAAATTATTTAGTTAGGGATTAAACAGTACATATATTATAATCTTTCTCAGACTAAATAGTCGTCCTATATGACTTCTATAGATTAAAAAGATAGTTATCCTCAATTTATATCTAGTTTAAGCATCCAAATGAACAAAATAATGGATTACATCTGATCTTAACCTGCCACATAAGTTATTTCATTAACAAATAATGAAATTTATAAATGGAATGACTCATAAGTTAACATTTTGAAATCTTTTAGGTACTAAATAGATGTTATGTGCATCTTTTAGGGACTAAAAAGTGCTTTTTCTTAGGAATTAAATTATATAAAGTAAACTTTCAAGGATGAATAAATATATGGCGAGCTTGACTTCAGAAGAGGTTGAACTCTCAACCTTTGGATTTGTTTAAAAATATATAGAAATTTATGCATATATAGAGTCTTATATGTAAATTTTAATTTTTTATATTTATTTCAAAAATTACAAAATTTTTCAGACATTATTTTGCTACATTTATTGAATACAATATTAAGATATATAAAATACGATAAAGTAAAAATTTGTATACAAAATAACTTGAATTTTATGGAAAAAGAAAAAACAGTTCAACACATTGGCTAAAGTTTAGATTTGTTTTTAAATTGGTTAAATTCTTTTATTCTTAACTTGCCTAATTGCCATGCCAAACAATTCAGCTCAATGCAGGATAGGTGAATGTCGTAATCAGAGGGAGGGAGGGAGCGAGGGAGAGGTAGAGGGAGAGGGAGAGGGAGAGAGAGGGAGAGAGAGAGAGAGAGAGAGAGAGAGAGAGAGAGAGAGAGAGAGAGAGAGAGAGAGAGAGAGAGAGAGAGAGAGAGAGAGAGAGAGAGAGAGAGAGAGAGAGAGAGAGAGAGAGAGAGAGAGAGAGAGAGAGAGAGAGAGAGAGAGAGAGAGAGAGGGAGAGAGAGAGAGAGAGGGAGAGAGAGAGAGAGAGAGAGAGAGAGAGAGAGTGTGTGTGTGTGTGTTTTTTTTTTTTAATTATTATTAAGGATATTTTTGTAAGTTTAGGTTATAAGTACATGTGGAAAGTGACATAACAGATATTTTTTTACGTGGCAGTCTAGTCAATATTTTTCATTAACTAATTTGACAGTGTTAAAAAAATAGTATATCTGACAAAAACTGAAATATGTTTGACATATTTAATCAAAAACAAACTTCAAGGGCATAAATGAAAATCGGTATAAATATTAGGGACATGAAGTATACTTTTGCCTATTATATATTTCAATTTTATATTAATAAGGATTTTTTTTAAAAAAATACTATTATATATAATGTTAAAAATTAAAACAATGACCTAATCTCTCCTACCCTAGCATCTAGGAATTGCTGTAGACAACCCACTTCCCAATGCATCTCCATTCTCCCCCTCTATTTCCCAATGCATCCTCATTCACCGGTTAGAATAGATCAAGAAAATATTTTCAGTATTTGACGGTATGAAGATTGGGGGAGTTATCTTCAACGGTTATAGCTTCACAGGGTCTAGAAAGACTCGGTCGTCGGAACTGCCTACACAGTAGAGAGATCTTGGGATTGAGGGGCCAGAAAGACTCGATCAAAAGCCATCATCTTTCTCCTCCAAAATCCGTCACTAGTCATCCATGGAAGAGAACAACGGACTTGTGTTAGCCATTGACATCCATTGAAGAGAACGGCAGACTTGTGTTGGCCATCGACTGTCTCCTCCTTCTCTCAGCAACGACGCTGTTCTTCTTCTTCTTTTTTTTTTTAACTAGATTGAACTAGTTTGACTGTGACCGGTTCGAGGCAAAAACAATTGGTCAAACATAATTTTTGACTAAGTTTGATCGGTCTTTCAACCCACTAATTTTTCAACATGTTTGGACTGGACCAAGGTCTGGTTCTCAGTCCAATCGGTTCGATCGTCTTGTCTGATATGGTTTTACAAACTATGGTCTTGGTTAATTGAATAAAATAGTTTTTTTATTTTTAAAGACATTGATTACTACTCTAACTAATAAAAATTAAATAGTTAGAGAAATTTGGCACCCTCATTGTTCTTGACAAAGAAATTTGGCACCTAACGAACAATGACAACTTCAGTACAAAATCAGCCTACCTTTCTATTATGAAATTATCCATTGAAAACTCCACAAATCTATCTCAAACTGGAATCGATACGAATCTCTCCTGGATCTGGAAGCTTCTCTGCCACCCATGAGAAAATTCTTTCATGTGTCAAGCTATCAGAAAATGCCTCCCCACGAAATCAAACCTCTTAAAGCAAACTGCGTCACAAATTATCTATGCCCTCTATGTGATCTTGCACATGAATCTCATATCCATGCCTTCCCTGACTGTGTCTGAGTAAAGCAAATATGGTATGTCCTTCACCCACCCTCTCACTTCTTTGATAAACCCCTTGAGCAATGATTAAAAGAAAACACAACAAATACTTCTCTTACTATCCTAAGAATCCCTTGGCAAGTCATCTTCTCCTATGCAATTAGAACTATTTGGCTCATTAACTAGTGTTCTAGGATGGAACAAGTTGAATACTGAATACGGATGGCTCTACTAAAAACAAGGATGTTTCAGTAGGTGGAGTTATCAGAAATGATAAGGGAGAATGGATCTTAGGCTTCATGAAATTCATAGGAAAAGAATCTTCTTTGTTGGTAGAGGCTTGGGAATTATATACAGGCCTCCACATTACTACATACATAGATCAAAATTAAGAAGCTTGAAATTGAAATAGAAATAGACAGCCAGGAACTACTTTCACTCCTATGCAACTTAGACATTGATAATCATCCTCCTGTTAATGCTTATTTCAGATTACAGGTGCTTATTTTCCAATTTGGAGGGTATCAAACTCTCTAAAGTCAACAAAACCCAAAACTCTTGTGCTGATGCAATGGCTAAAGAGGGAAGGATATTCAAATCCCCATTGCGAACTTTTGTTCACCTGCCTCCTTTTGCGCACATTACTTACATGGACGATCTTGACCGTCTATAATCCCTTGTTTATGTTTTTCAATCTCTTGTTTGTGATTTCAGCTTTTGTGCTTCTGAAAGTACTTATAGCTATTTCGGACATATCTATCGATTACTTCTACTTTGTTGTTCAGCAAGTACTCTTAAGTAACTAAGAACTTCTCTCCTCTTTAATCTAATTTCCTTTTTCACCAAAACAAAAAAATCTTGACAACTTGTAACAGTTAAAACTGTTGTTAAAATTTATTTTTTAAATTTTTTTAAAAAACTTTTAGCAACAGTTTTAAAACCATTGTTAAAAAAGTTTTGGCAACGGTTAAAACTGTTACTAAAGGCCAAGCACGGTGCTTGTCCCTTGTCCCTACATTTGCTTGTTGGTTTCAAAGAATTTATGATCACCACATTTCAATGGAAGTCAAGTTTCTCACATTGAGTTGAGTTGCCTCCAGCACACATGAGGCCTTTGGGAGCCGTTGAATGTTTGATCCATATCGGCTTCCAATCATCAAGCTTTTTTTTAACTTTTTTTAATTTATAATTATCATTTTATGTTTATTGTTATATTTACAATTATCATTAGATCACTTGGTATTTATACATATTTTTTAAAAAAAAGAAAAGAGAAAAATACTATATGAATGGGAGCCATTGGATCAAATAGATCCAACAGCTCCCGGAGGCACGCAGGAGGCGGCTCTTGCATGCAAGAGGCAATCTCATTCCTCTTACATTAGTATTCTGCAGTAATTAACTAAATAAACAATAAAAAATATATATCGATTAAGAATTAAATTGTTAATATACTGTCTTTTCTTAATTGAATGTTGAAGTATTTGACATAAGATTCTTACACTTTTTCTCCAGATTTTGCTGCAGATTGCTTGGTGATTTTGGAGAAGTCGTTGTGTAAATAAGAGGAAAAGGACCAAATGAGAAATGCAATGAACATAAGGAAGAATGCTAACACTGTGCCTGACACTATTCCGAGAGGCCCTTTCACTATCATCGGACGCTTCCATATGCCCACCTCACTTTTCCTTCTATTTCTGCAAATTGATAATATAGTCTTAGAAAAAATATCAGAATTTCAGAGAGAAATTTCAACAATCAGATTATTTAGCAGATCTTTTTTTTTTTTTTTTTTTAAAAAATGGTACCTTTCCATGTGAGAGCCATTTGCCTTCTTGGCTATGTGCAGATAGACACAGCCCAAAACAGCTATGAATAGGACAGGGAAAAAGTAAAGCAGAAGCCTTGCACCTGAAAATAACAATAAGATTTATTGATTTTAGTATATGACTATATACCAAATTACTAATCCTATTGCAGAAAATCCAAAACGCATGAATACTACTGATATGTATCAGACACTACCATAACGTATGACTGTTTTTGACATATCAGTGTTTTGTAGCAGAAAACAAAGATGAGATTTTGTGTTGGAATAAGACCTTGTGAACCAAAATAGGTAGAATTAGTGTGTGTTCTGAGATTGGGAAGCCATTTTTGCTTGTAAATGTTGGTGGGCATCATGATCCAAATGAACATCAAACCCAGAAACACAATCAGAGCCCCAAGCCTTATTGATCTTTTCACCATTTCTTGAGCCATTTTTCATTTCTTTTTTAGTGGAATCCAGGTATTTATAGTTTGAATTTATGAGAATGAAAAGAAGCACGTTTCATGTACCATCTTTTTTTTCCCCCTTCTTAAAGCATTGCTATTTAAAAATTTATTGAATTCTATCTAATTCATATACCATTCATTCGCAAGACTAGAGTCCAAGATGAATATTGCTCAAGGAAAATAAGTACAAAATCATTTAAACTAATGAGCATTAATGTCATGCTATAATGGTTTGGAATGTAGAATCTAGTAAAATAATAATTCGTCAAATTTTGGTGGCACAATTCATGTGGGATTCCTTATATATATATATATATATATATATAAATATTTATTTTTTTTTTCTTTTTGGCAAAAATTAGATTAACATGAAGGTCAACGCTTTCACTTTTGTGATTTGTCCCATGTGATGAAAAAGAGAAAGATGCAATCGGTGCTTTCAAAAATGAAAAATTTAGTTTTCAAATTTCAAAAATGAAAATCAAATTTTCATATTGGAGTCGTTAGTAAATTTTTTTAAAAAAAAATTCAAGAAAAAACTCTTTTTGAAAAAAAAAATCCATAAACACCTAGATTAGATTTGCGAACAGGTCTACAAGTAGAGAAGGAGTTAGACACCTCACAACATCCAATTTGAAAATTGTGCCATTACTATGTCTAAATATGTCTTAAGAAACCCTAAAAGCAAACATACACATGAAGACAAAAATCATGAGAAGTAAAACACATGAATAATATGCTAGGCAACAACTTGAAAAATAAAAATAAACATAAAATAGAAGAACTTAAAAGTTAGAGTATAAAAATATAAATTACGTGGTATTGGATTAAGATTCGAGTATTTTGATTTTCTTTAGGGTAATTTCACATCTCCCATTTGTTGATTTTGTCATATCACACCAGTGTAGGAGTACATAGATATATTACCTCAAAGATATATACAACAGTCTATGACTTGCTTATTTATTTACTACTTCTATACAAAGAAAGTAAATCAAATTCGCCTTCTCACACACCTTCGCTCTACCCAAAATATCACACAAACATATATATATATATATATATATATCTCATATATATATATATATATATCTCATATATATATATATATATATATATATATATATCTCATATATATGGATTTCAAAACTGAGCCAAACCAGCCGGTCAAACTAAAGACCAGCTGGAGTTTGGTCTAGCTAAAAAAGGCCTTGGCTCGAATTAAAACGAACCGGTTGAACCGATTTCAGACCACCTAAACTGGTGGAACCGGCAGGGTGACTGGTTCCACCAGTTTATCGAACTAAAAAAAAAAATCTTAAGTTGGAGGAGGAGGAGAAGCCGTCAAAGAAGAAGAAGAAGCCATAGCTGAAGAAGGAAGAAGGAGAAGGAACCGTCACTAAAGAAGGAAGAAGAAGAAGAAGATAACACCACACAGAGAGAGAGAGAGAGAGAGAGAGAGAGAGAGAGAGAGAGAGAGAGAGAGAGAGAGAGAGAGAGAGAGAGAGAGAGAGAGAGAGAGAGAGAGAGATGAAATGAAGGGAAATGAGGCAAGGAGGGGAGGGGGTCGATGCGATGCAACAGGTGACTTTTGGCAAGGAAATGGGTTAATGAGCGTTCTTCTTCCCAATGCTATAATTTGATTCAGTCATTCAAATAATAGCTGCTTTGATAAGTGTATCATGATAGATGTGTGGCAATGGAAAATCAGAAGGTATAATGAATTGTGATTTTGAAAAAAAAAATTATATTTAAAAATATGTGTTTTAAATTTTTAATATAAATATATATAATATTAGAGATAAAAATTAATTCTTATTATCTTAATATAAAATTAATATTTACATATATTTATAATATTTAATTATATATATATATATATATATATTATTTTTTTAATATTTTAATATAGACCGGTTTAATCACATTCCAACCATTGACCCTTGAATCGATGTCTTTATCAATTTAATAATCGATCTAATTTTTAAAATATTGCTCATATATATTTTTATTTCATCTCATGTATATGTACACACATACTCATTCTCTATATATGCGTCTATTTCACGTACCAAAACACATACATATATTTAGTGTTGCCTTTCTTCAACTTGCTATTGGAAAACCGATGGTCATCACGATACACGTTATGAAACAATATATTAAATCCAAGTTAATGTGATTCAATGGAAATGAAGGTTGCTGACAGTGATTAAATGGGAACCAACGGACAAAACGCATGAAGCAACATAAAAATAGTTTTTATTTTATAATAATAAGTTCAACATAACAAACAGAAACAAACAAATATGTACAAAGAGCAAAGTGGGCCTAGAATATGTGTCTAGGCCTACGTACTCATGTAAATGGGATCATAGACAGCATATACAGATTGCCAAAACTTAATGACTTGAATTGGTTGGATTAATTTCACTTTTGAAATCCAACTAAATCCTCACTTCTTTCTCTCTCAAAATGTTCTATCCTTTTGATTTTTTTTTGCTTTTGAAATTAATTTTATTCTAAGTGAATTCTAAAAGATTTTTTTTTTGGATTTTTGAAATGAAATTCAGAGAAAATAGTTTTAGATTTTTAATAATTTTGGAAATGAAATTATAATGAAAATGTCTTTTTTTTTTGAAAATGGTCAATAAGACTCAAACTAAATCATATTAAGAAAAAAACAGAGGACTGCATTAGTCAGATACAACAACGGTCCTTAAAAACTAAAATAGGAAAACAGAAAAGAGGATAATCCCTTAAAAGAACTCCGAAACTTATCAAGGGATTTAGAGAAAAAAATATACAATGAATTATCAACTAAAGAAGACAAATCAAGATATATCATTGAAACTTTTGGAATCATTTCATCTATCTAACCTTGGATTATATCTACATGTGTTTACACATGTTGACTAATAATGAGTTTCAATTTCTTCAAAAATACAGGCTGATCCCAAGCTCTCTTAAAGAATTGAACAAGAAAACTAGATTTAAAAACATATTTGAAAACAAAAACAAAGAGACGATAATTTCTAAAATGAGAAGACGAAAATTCTTACAGAGAAGAGACTAAACTCTCACAAAGGTGAGATAAAGAGGAGAACTATGAAAGAGAGGGGGTGGGTGCTGCACTCAAGCAACCCCACTGTAGCCACATCGAAGAAGAAGCAGGAGAAGTGGAGAGAAAAAAACTGCCTCAAATTATTCCAGAAATGAAATTGTTCAAATAAGTAATAATTAAAACATAAAAAATAAATATATCGATTATTATGATTATTATTGTATGTAATAATTTGTTACAAATCAACAGCTCAAATTTGTAACTTGATGCTTCGTAGAATAGCATGCAGAGGTTTCGTGCCTCTTGAAAGCCACACCTGGGTCTTGGGTGTGCATGTGTTTGAAGTGTGTAGGCCACTTGCTATTATACATTTTTTTGGTGAAAAATTATATTATTTAATATATATATATATATATTGTATATAAAGGCTTAATTAATTTGTTTTGGTTTATATATTATATTATTTCATCTTGACAACAAAGGTGGTTTCCTCCAGCAACAAACAATCTAAATTTTAGGCAATTTTCCAGATTTTAGGCACAAAGTGGAGTATCAAATTTCGTGATGCAATACTCCATACCATTTGTTTTCTTGTGCATTTTAATCGGTTACTTTATTAATTAAATATTTATAACCCAAAATATTGCATTTTACAATATGCGATAAATTACTCTCTCTCTCTCTCTCTCTCTCTCTCACACACACACACACACACACACACAAAGATATTACATATTTAAAATATATTTTTTAAGATGAAATTATTTCAATATTATTTATTTGTGTTAAAATTTATAAATTTATTTCATTAAGAACTTTAAAAATTGGTTACGTTTATAATGACCAATATATACAAATTTAACACTTGTTACAATATTTAAATAATAGATGTAAATAGATGCAATTGTAACTTATTTTTGTTGTATAAGATGTCTATGTAATGCATATTTTTATTTCAACGGAGGAAAGTGTGTGTAATTTTTCCAATCAGTAAAAATATTGTAATTTTTTTAAAACAATAAGGAGAATTGTATAATTTAAACATTTTTTAAAAAAACTTTATAGAATTTACTCTATAATATATTGCTTTAATTTTTACACATGTATGCTTCAAATTTGGATTATGGATTATGCTATATCCTTTTCATATTCGTTCAGCTAGCTGTCAGTTACGCCAGAGGGGATGAACGTTTCCAAAAAAAGCTATTACGGAATCTTCATACTGGATGTTGGTTTTCCTTGACATGAAAGAAATTATGACAGAAAGTATGAACATTTTCCCAATATATATATATATATATATATGTATGTATATATATAGATCTAATGTATATATTTGAGTTGTTAACAATAAATTCCAATTTGTATAAAAAGACAATAAATTCCAATTTTTCCTGTTTGTTGGTAGATACAAAGAAAAGAACAATAAAATCATACCTAACAAACACAACACACAGAACATCCACAAGTAAAAAAAAAATGGAACATTATCCTCTCCAATATAGAAGGATCATATTTGATTTGAATTGTTAATTTTTAAAATTAATGATCCAGATTTCACTTGCTTTTTAGTTCATTTTTGTCTATTTTTTAACCTTTTTTTATGGACCATTGATCTAAAAATTCAATGGTCCATATTCAAAACAAAACCCTTCTATTCCCTTTAGGAAGATAATAAGATAGAGGATCTTGATCCATAATAATTCCATAAAAATTCCAATTATCAAATTTAACTGGATATGGGAATCAATCTTTGCCAAACAATTCGCACTGTAGTACTTTTTTTTAAGGTAAACTATTGTGGCAATAGGAAGATATTCATAGTAACCAAGAAAGTGTAAAGAGAAAGCATATCATTTTTTGGACAGTCAAGTTCAATCCATTGTTTATATATTAAAACGTGAAGCACATTATGATTTAGTAATTCTGTATGTTATTGTTGATTTTTATGTTACAAATTATTAGAATGCCAAATTATATAAATATTATGAATATTTATGTCACGGCCAAAAATGATATGTGACTGGCACGGTAAGTGAAGTTAACCTCATCACGGAAAAACTTAACTAACCATACCATGTAATTAGGACACATCAACAACACCATTTAATTACAGAAAATTAAATCTGTGCATAATTAATCAGCATATATAAACACTTTTTCATACCCATAAAAAAAAGAATCTCATTAAAGCTTCAACATAAATCATGAAAACAAAAATTTTTTAATACACATAAGTTACAATGACATCAAACCAACTTGGAACCCCACCTACTTGATTATAGAGTGTAACACCTCAAAATAACTCAACACTATCTCCAGCCTAATAGATTTTTAAGCTAAGGTTCCTCATAATATAATTATGCCAATTATCAAAACCTTAAAATTTCAAAGATATCAAATCCATACTAAAGAAAACAACTAGGAACCAGCATTATCATTAGCTAAAATCCTCAAAATACCATCATAGGTCTTACATCACTGTTATTTAGACATATATATACATCATTGGAGATTAATTCTTAATTATTTTACGATAACTATAAAATCTGGGCTACAACTACTGACTCCTCGCTGCAATCCCGCTATTCCCACTTTGATTAGCACCTGAAAATGGTTAATACAGTACAAAATCATGAAACATAGAAATCTCAGTAGCCAATAGTTAATATTTGAAAACAAGAACCATTCTCAGTCATAAAAGCAAGTTCATCATAATTCATCTCATAAATCAATTCATATGTCATTTCATAAATCAGTTCATAAACTCGTTCATATTCAGTTCAACTTATCTATGCCACTGTCATGCAGAAATCACCACTTGGTTTTAGTATCCCAGGAGTCTTTTTCACCTTCAATGGTGCCAAGGATCATTAATTGGTCTTAGTACCCTAGGAGTCTTTTTCACCTCAAGTGGCGCCAATGATCATCATTCTTCTCAGAGCCTACCATCAGGGTTTAATTATACCCTCTGGCTGAAGGTCAGCAAGACTAACACTAGCATCGTCATGCATAGCTGCTTTTACCCTAACCATGGCGAGTCTTACAATGGCGTGTACCATCGTACCCCAGATGCTTGGTGTACACTGCCTTAGCACATGAGTATCATAATACTACATATACATACATAACAATACATAGAGTTGAATATCACATAATTCATTAATAAATCATTTTTAGTATAAAACAATTTCAAGAATATTTGAACAACACTTTTATGAAATGTAACTGGCTATTTGAATTTACCGTTTCATACTAGTTTCGCTTGAAATTATTCCAAGGTGCTAGTAAAATAAATTAGCCATTAAAATCTTAATATGGAAGACTTTAAAATACTATTCCATATTTAAATCCAACTTTTGTGCACTAAATACTAATTACGTATTATCCGTAATCCTAGTTCTAGTCCCAAATTTAAATGAATATAATTAACTAAAAATATACTAATTTATTCTCCAAATTTCCAATTTATTTCCCTTTTCCTCAAGAACCTTGAGTTAATTCAGTTTAGTCCTTAATACAAACTTTAACCATATAATAACCCTCAAAATTTGGTAAATTCCATCAAATTCTAATTAAATGCCCATTTATACTGATACTAGATATTTTCAGAAATTTGACTCTTTCCTTGCAACTTTTCATTTCATTCACTTAGGTCCTTAGTACTTATTTTTCCCTTATCTTTTTCATGATCTAAGACCACATTTAGTTTCCTATAAGTTCATAGGTCACAAATATATCTTGTTCCAAAATTATAGCTACTTCTACAAACTTTTGATTCATTCACTTTAGTCCCTAACATGCATGCATACATCTACACTCCATGTTTTTACATTCTTTTTGATGTATGACTCTCCCAAACTCATCTAAGGACTCTATAAGCCATGTTTAATCATTTCCTAAACACATGCAAGCCTGAAAGAAAAGATTCAAGGCTTACCAATAATTGCAAACTCTATTTCTCCTTGAATTTTTTGAACTATACTTGATCTTCTCTTCATGCTGTCAAGGACTCCTAAAGACCTCCCAAAAGTCACCTTGTGTTGCCCCTTAAGTCCGCATCTAAAAGCCTCCAAGAAGCCTACGGTTTGGGTTGGAGGAAATTGATGAAACGCTTCCTCAAACACACATGGGGTTTCCTCTATTTTTAGTGCAGAAAACAGAGGTAATTTTGTAGCCTCAGTCTGCACTATTTACTCAAGGGAGTGCACTGGTTTTTGTAATAGAAATGAGGCACACCAAGTTTGCTTCCTTACGGGTTCTAACCAATAGAAGGAAGGCTCACAGGTTGGGGAAGAAGTCTCTTGTTCTCTCTCTCAGTTTCTGCAAAAAAAGATGAGCTAACGGGTTACTCTCTTGTTCCCTCTCGATTTCACCACTTAAATCAATAAGGATGAAGCTAAAGGCTCCTCTAAATTTGGATGGTGCCTTACGTGGCAGCCCAATACTGAAACAACATTTACCTATGTTATTCTCTTCCTCATTTTACACCTATATGTTGTTCACACGTAAACTGCACTTCTTGGCTTTTACTAAGAATTTTCCAGTACCTCACGGGTTCTCTGATATTGCCACACCTTCTGCTCTCAACATGGAGGACAAACTCATAAAAGAGCTAAAAATTTGCTGTATACCTAGAAAAAGAACTGCATATTGGCCGAGAATATACTCTGAAAATCTGTTGTCATGCTCTTCTTGGCTTCACTCCTCAGGTGTAGGTGTCCCCAAGGCAAGCATAGTGGTTCTAGGTGGCTGGCCAAGCATGATGATAGATTACCCAAGCCTTCCATGAGTTCAAGTGCAGCATATTCTCATTTTGCCACATGCTGTCACAGTTTTCTGCTTTTGACTGAGAGATACACATGTCATCTTCCAACTCCCCTATTTTTTGCATTTCCTATATCCTTCTTTTTCAGTTGCTAATCCTTTTGTCTTCAAAATGGTAACAAAATTCTTTTGTAGCAAAAGAGAGGGTTGACCGAGATGCACATGGAGGAAAATGAGCAGTTGAACAAAAATGAAAATCCAATGTTTCCTTTTAATTGGTTCAAGGCTCGATGAGAAGAGGAATGGAGCCACATTTGCATGCCTTCTTATGTAGCTTAATACTGAAATGCCATCTCAAATGGCTTAACTAAAATTCTAGATAGGCCCTTCACACTTTTCTGTCCTTACAATTAAGTCCTTGGTCATATAGGAAAATTTTCAATTTGATATCAAAATTTATTTCTAACATTTTCTCTAGCTTTTCTCTAACCTTTAATTATGGACAATTCACTTTATTTCCATTTACAAATTTTCATCTCTAAAAATATTCTTTTCATAATAGTCCTTCATGCACCACTTTGTCTAGTAATAAATATAAAATTGGGATGTTACATAGAGCAACATCTAAGATTGCCAACAAAGAGATAATAAGGCTTAGGCAAAGGTACCCTAAATACAAAAGGATACTTGACTCTGTTGACCCAGCCGGGAAACAAGACTCCTCGCCAAAGGGCAAATCTAGAATGTTTGGAAGAAACAAGGTGTGCGCATAATACTCAGTAAGAGACAAATCTACTCTACTAAAGATAGCAAAGATAATACAATAATAAAATTATAATTGTTACTAATATCAACATTTATGCATATATAGAACAATTTACTTCTCAAACCAACCACATTAGTATTTGCAGGTAAGAAATAATCACAAACACACACATGGCACAATTAATATTAACATGATTCCATGTGAACTAGATTGATAACAAGAAAAATCCACATATTAGTTCAATAGAACAAACAAACCCCTGACCTTTCTAGGACTGTTCATGCTACCATGTCTATTGCATGCAGCCCCAGTTGCATCCTCCCTTATCCCTCCATTATAAATTCTCCACCCTTATCGCTTCGTTATTTGTTTAGTACGATACTAGTCTTACTTGGCCTCATCTCAGGAGATGCACCCCATGCTCAGCTCATCAATCACAATCACACATACATCCAAAAGCAAAGTTGGGGAATCATAATAGTAAATATTTCAATAGCACTTCCAATATTCTCAATTACAACTAATTATAGTGCTCTACTCGTGTGTGTGTGGGGGGCCTGGGAAGCAAAAACGAATATATAAACATATCAATAGAATACAAATGGAGCCACATAGGATGCTTTATCATATATTATTTTCTATGCTCATAACTTTTTAGGCACTAAAGAGAAGATCTATAATCATTTACCTACCATAGAATGAAGAATATAAGAGTGAAGTTATGTTTTATACATATACCTAACCATAACAGTATCTAATCAAAATTGAGATGATAGAAAAATCATTCACAAGTTTAACATCAAAGATAATATTCCATCACTTACACATTCAATATAATTTACAATGTTTCACACTTACATTAATTCCTTTAATTAGAGGTCAAGTTTCATGTGTAAGAGAAAAATATAAAAAACCCACTGTGCATGAGACATCCTCCATCATGAATGATTTCACTTACACATATGCCATCATTATCTTTAAAAAGGTTGATTACACAAAAAACACTATACAATCAATTATATGTTTATCACCGTGATAAGCCTTCTACATGTAACAATACACACAAGCCTCTTTAAAAGAATTAATCACTAAGCAACCAAGATATAGCTTTCAACTCAACAATTGGAGAATTATATATGATATAGAGGAAGATTTGTTTATTACCTTATCATCGAACTATGAGATTTTTTCTATTCATAGATGGTGAAAACAAAATGGAAAGCCTTGCCCAAGATCCTATATGTTGTAAAAATTGTGTTATTAAAAACTTTTGTATTTCAAAAAAGTGAAATTAGTCCCACATCGACTAAAACAATGAGGGGATAAGCTTTAAATACTAACATGTGTTAGTGAGCTTATAAAGAGCTATGAGATGAGGTGGGCTCACATGCTCACAATATCGGGTCAATGTAGTACAATTCAGCAATTTGCCCCTGTGTGCATGATAAAGTTGTTTGTGCCTCGTTTTACTTTTCTGGAAATTAAAATAATTTTATTTAAATTATTTTTGTACCTATCTAAACATGTCATTACAAAAAAACTTATCTTCAGTGGCGGCATTTTGGTGACAACTATAAAAGTCGTCACTAAAAGTCCATCTTCTGGCGAAAACTTTAGTAGTCACCACTTAAAGTTAATTTTTTGGTAGCAACCTCACAGTTTTCGGTGGCAACCTTAAATTAGTTACCATTGAAAGGTTTTTAGTGGTGACTATTACTAGGTCACTGCTAAAAGGTTTTTGATTGCCACTTAAAGGTTTTCAGTGGCAACTATTACTAGTTTGCCACTTAAAAGTTGTCCAGTAGTCTATTTATTTATTTAGTTTTATAAATATGATTATGAGAGATTTTATGCATAACTGTAAAGGGAAGATTAGAACCCTAATGTTGGAGTTGATAATAATAACAACTTACCATTTAACTAACTAACTAGTTATATTAAATATGCCATAAATGTTTTTTTAAAATTATCTTTGTGAGATTTTATGTAAAATTGTAAATGGATGGATTTGAACCCTAAGACTAGCAATTGAAATAACACATGCCTTGCCATTGAACCAAATTATTTGTACTACTGAATTCATACACGTTTTATTATATATTAGCCTATATGATTTTATGAATAAAAAATGTAAATGCTGAGGTTCAAAATCCAGTTTTGGCACTTAGTAAATTGCATGCTTGCCACATGATCAAGAGATGAGTTTTGATCTGATATGTAATAAATTCATTAGTTCTTCATAGTCCTTCCTTTAACTATTTACTTCCCACCTTTCTCTTCGTGCTTAACTTATGAGTTTTCCTTCTCTATTGTCTGTCATTCTATATTTTTCCCTCTCTTTGCTTAGTTATATTCTCTACCTATTCGTCGATCATTCCATTGAAGCTCACCATCTCTTTGTGTTGCCCTTTGCTTGTGTTTCACTGAAGCTAGCTGTCTCTTCGTGTTGCCCTTCGCCAGCCATCACTTGGGTAAAGGTCATTCCTTTTTTCCTTTCTCTCTGCTCAGTTTTCTTCTTCGCCTCTTTGCCGATTGTTCCACTAAAGCTCGTAGTCTCTTAGTGTTGCCCCTCACCGATCATTCCACTGAAGCTCACTGTCTCTTTTGTCATGCCTTTCGTTGATCATCACTTGGGTAAAGGTCATTCTATTTTTGACCAGTCTGTATATGCAATTAGAAATTGATTAGGAGTAGTCTATATATGCCTCTTCCCATGAAAACCCCTTGGGCATAAAATGTAGACATTGCACAAGCTTGATAAATAGAGGCAATAAGGACGGATTTCCTAACCATTTGATGAGATTAAATTATTGCAATATTTGAGGAGATTAATGCAATATTTGCAATGAGAAAAGTGATAATGTTATTTAGTCAAACCTTTGAGGAGATTAGTGTAATTTAATCTTCTACTTTCACTATAAAACATGTGTTTTTTAACCCTAACCTTAGATGCTACCCAAAAATGTTTATCCATTATGCCTTAACATACAACCTCAACACCTCTCACATCACTTTTCTTTTCATCGCTGCATTGGAGAAGCATCAACAACGTAGTAGCTGCTTTCTATTTATGTTAAATTGCTGTTATATTAAATCTCTGTTCTATCTCTCTGTCACTCTGTTTCTATTAAATCTCTCTTTCTCCATAGTTGTTTCTTTTCTTGTTCTTTCTTCTCCCTTAAGAGTAATGCTTTTCTGGAAATTCAATCTCTACATGTTAGTTTTCAAGAGTTTAGAATTAATGACATGAAACATTTCAATTATGATTGTGATGTTATGAACAAACTTTGATAGATTTCAATTATGTTTATGAATTTATGAGCAAACCGATAGATTTAGTTTTAGTAAGTTTGAAATCAAGAGAATGTCAAATGACCAATTTAACTCAAAAGCTTAAGCTATTATGTGCATGCCCCTTCACACAAAAGAACTTTATGCTTGAAGAATAAACAAAGCACAAATCCACTATAACTTGTGTTGAAACTTTCTCCACTGTAATTTAATTTCTCAAGTTATATAAGAGGCACAATTAGGGGTTCTTTGAAATTAGAAACAAAAGCACAAAATAAAGTTTATAGTTTCTGCTGGGCTTGCTCATATTTTGAACTAGACAATATCATAATATAAACAAGTTCAAAAAATAATATTTGGCATAGAAAAGTATTAGTAACATAAGTTATAGATATATACGGAACCTAAAACTAGCGCAAGAATGGTATATAAGGAACTTAAACAATCCTTATCACCTTACTGCCTTTATTGTAGTTGCTGTTATTGTTGTTGGTTCCTTATCTTAAAGCATGTGCTTTTTTTTTTGTCAATTTTTTTGCTATTTTGCTGTTAAATTTTCTACTGTTTTGCTGTCAAAATTTTTGCTATTTTGCTGTTAAATTTTTTGTTGTTTTGCTTTCAAAAGCGAAAGCGTGACTATCCCTACTGTGCTTACAATTAGAGGAAGAAGAGTATTTTTTTTTATTTGCCTTATTGGAAATCCCTTGTGTTACAACATAACCTTGATGTCATGCATATAGAAAGAAATTTCTCTACAACATCATATCAACAGTAATAAATATGGTTGGAAAGACAAAAGACACTTTGAAGAGTCGATAAGATTTGGTAGATTTTGGCATTAGACAAGGCTTACATCCTATTCAAGATGGAAACAATGTTTTATTACCTGTAGCATGCTACACATTACACTTAGACGAGAAATTTAAAGTATGCAACTTCTTGGCTAATTTGAAGGTTCCGGATGATTTCTCATCAAACATTGCAAGATGTGTGAATGTTAGGGAGAGAAAAAATTTTGGATTGAAGTCTTATGATCACTATGTATTATTGTAAGATATATTCCCAATTGCAATATGTGGTTTGTTGTCTAAAGAAGTGTGTGAACTTGATTATAGAGTTAGGTAAATTTTTTAAGAATCTATGCTTCAAGTGTGTAGCTATTGAAGAACTCGATATTCTTGAGGCCTAAATTTCTATTGCTTTATGCAAACTAGAAATGGTATTTCTACTGGCTTTTTTTTTTTGATGTCATGGTTCACTTGCCAATTCACTTGGAAAGAGAGGTAAAAGTTGTTGGACCTACACAATACCGATGGATGTATCCTGTGGAGAGATAATGCATCATGATATTATATTCTTCAATTACATAATCTTTTTTTTGTTGACCTTATTTATTTTAGCCTTCATATACAAGTATTTGTGGACACTTAATTCATATGTTCACAATATGGCTCGTCTAGAAGGTTCAATTACAGGAGGTTATATAGCAGAAGAAAGTCTAACATTTTGTTCACGGTACTTAAAGAATATTTCAACCAAGTTTAACATACCTCCTCGGAATGATGATGAACCTATGATGTGTAGCAACATGTCTATATTCAAACAGACTGGGCAAGCAAAAATGCATTTTGAGTCCATCACTTTATCTCATGAGGAGTTCAATTAAGCTTGCATGTATGTGCTTCAAAATTGTGAAGAGGTTTGGCCATTCTTGGAGTAAGTTCATGTTATTCCAAAAATTTCCATAAATAACTATGGTCAATATATGTTATTAATTGTGAAGAGATTTGTTGAACTAATTGGCTTATTAGTTGTAGAGAGCATAAGAAAGAGATTGAAATACAAACTTCGACAATGATGAATGAGAGGCATTTTAAGGAGTTTCATAGTTGGTTTCATGCACATATAAGTGTCTATTTACATGGCTTAATACATTTTTTAAGTTTATATATAACACTTTAAATGGTAACAAAAGTTATTTGTTTATTTAGGTTCTTACATTATGTCAACAAAGAGATGAAAATGATGACCTTATTAGCTTTGCAGTTATTCCTAGTGGAAAAATTATATCCCATATATATGGTGAATAGCTTTAGATTTCATACAAAAGCTCGTCCTTTTCGAAAAAAAAAAAACTTAGAATAATGGAGTTGTTGTCAAAGGGAATAATCTGAAAAGGAGTAATATGGCATAACTGAGCATATTTATGAGTTGTTTTATGTGGGGAATAAAAAAGTATATCTCTTCAAGTGTCATTGGTAAATAAGTTAGGAAAAGGATATAAAATTTACAGGTATGGATTCACAAGCGTTAATACTATTAGGCAAATTGGTAAGCGCACCAGTCAAACAAGTAATACAGTGATAAAATGAGTAAGAGATATCGTCTCACGAGGACTAACATGTTAAGTACTTTAGAAATTTAAATATGATAGTTAGACAACCCAATTTGGATTAAAGGTATCTCTAACTTGAAATTAAAAGGTAACATTCAAAAGATAAAATATTTTATATTTTTCACAATTAAAGAGGATACAAGCACAAATTCAGATGAAATTGAATTAATTAAAAGACCTAGGGCTACTAATCCCCTTCTCCCATTCTAAGAATTTCTAACTCTCCCTAACATCAGCAATTCAATTCAATGCATATACTTTAATCTTAGGTTTTCTAAAGGCTTAAAGTGATTCTCCCGAACCTAAGTTAAGCTACTCAACTCTAACAAAATCCCTTACGTGAGTTTAAGCCAGATAAATGATAACCTAATTTGATTAAATAAGGTTAATTAATATTCCTATTAATTAACAAGCAAAACCTCTACGGTTCAACCACTCATCCTGTTCACTCAGTGTTCTACCAACATCTCCCTCGCTAAAGTTCGATGAAAGCAACAAACAAATCATAAAGTAGCCAATTGTACAACAAGTACAGTAAATATGAATGAAAGGAATATATTTATTAAATTGAAATCACAAAGTCAGAGAGAAAACAACTCCTAATCAAAGATTAGGTTCATAGTAACCCTAGAATGAGAAAATCAGTTACTTATAGCCTTAAAACTACAGAAAACAGTAAAAGATTGATCAAACTCCATGAATTCGAGATTGGGTTGATCGAAGTCGAGTCTAGAGAGCTTCATAATGGGATTCCTCCTCTTCCTTCTGCAAATTTGGCGTCCCCTAGCCTTCCCTCAACTTAGAATAACCTAAAAAACCTATTCTGGCACTATTTAAATCGTTGCAGAATGTGAATTACAGCTATAGCGGTGAAGAAGTGGAAGGTAGAGAGAATGACTTAAAAACACTTTTTTTTAGCATCCACTACTATAGCTGTGGGAGACAGTAAGCTAACTCTTTTTCTGATATGGTCCATTTCTTGCACAAACTTCATACCAACCAAACCTACAACAAAAACAACGAAACATCAAATATAAGTGGCAAAGAATCATGAAATACTCAAACTAACCTAAAATCTAAGAAATCATAAACTAATCTAAAACACCAAAACTTAAGTTAAGAATTGCAAGAATAGACAAGATAGATATCAAAAGAGAAGGTAAATAGTACCCAAAATAGTACTAAGTTGAGAACGCAACAAATACTCGTCACTTGTTGAATACGAATAAGCAATTTGTCTTAGCATCTCAAGTAGAACAAGTTTTCTATGTACCTGATATTGTTGATCAAGATTGGCTTTTCATGGTGAAAACGTATCCACATGACCTATTTATTAAGCCCCTAGAGGATGATAATGATGTTGAAGGTAATAAAGTATTAGTCTACCACCAAGATGAAGCATATCAATAAACGAAGTTTGAATTGAATGTGTTGGCTAGCAACGAAGTGGAAAATGAAATTAATGGCCTTACATAGGGATGATGTTAAGCCACAAAGCATTACTTGTGCAAGTGAACATTTGCAAACATGTGCATGAAATGTTGAAGATGCAAATTTCATTGATGATAATGAAATAGATGTGACTATAGAGGAAAGTGAAGAAGAGTTACTCGATAGTCATTGTGACGATCTAAACAAATATGTCTATATTCCATTTATATATATTATTACTTGAAAATATTTTATAAGCAATGTTATTTACAAGTTTTACTTACATCTTACATATACATCAATATTGTTACTTACTCTTTATTTATAATGTTGTAGCAACATGACATGATTTGGAAGGGGTAGAGATGGTGGACCAATTGGTAAGAAAGACACTACACATAACACTAGACGAGGAAGACGTGACAAGGATAGTGAAGTAACATCAAACTTATGCTTGCAACTCCCATAATCTGATCCAGAACCACGACCTCAACCACCCTAATCAATGCCATAAGTTACTGCTCAACTAGTGGCAAACTTGAAAGTACGCAACCAGAACCACAGGCTATAAATCTTACACTAACACAACCTTCACCAAATCTTAGTAGTGCAGGTTTGTCTGATGCTTATTAAAAAAAGTATATGGAATTTTACACTTTCATCTAATGTAATTTGGTGATCTTTAATTTATTCTTTAATTCTTTATATCAATTTCTTTTAGTGCAAATAAAAAAGGTAGAGAATGTTATAAATCCATTAAAGTGGACATGAAGACAAAACATGGAGGGAAAATTGAGGTCGACATATTTAATTATGTGAATAGAGCTATCAGACCTATGACAAGGGAACTTGCTAATTATTGTGGCCTAGTGGTGAGGACCACTATTTCATTGAAAGAGTGCAATGCTGAATGGAAACAAGCCTCTACAAAAAAATAGTGAAACAATGTGGTTTGGGGTAAAGGTAATAATTGTACTAACTTATTCCATTCTTATAATTTTCAGAGTGGTTATATTATTATGCCTAACAAATAACTTTCTGTGATTGTTTTAAGAGAAATTTACAACTTATAATGCTCGAAAAGAAGTGGAATTACAAAGTTGTTATAAAGACTTTTCAAAAGATCTTAGAAGTTGGAAAACTAGCTTTCACAAACACTACAAACACTATACAACTGATGAGGAAATACTAGCCAATAAATTAAAAGGTGTTGATGAAGAAGATTGGGAATGACTAATAGAATATTTTAGTTCTGATGGTTTCAAGGTATCATTTTGATAAAATGTTTTGTGATTTTTTTAGTTTAAATGACTGATTGTTTTATATGATAAACTCAAAGTGAAAGAAATAAGGTGAATAAGAGTCTGCAGACAACAAAGCAGTCTTGCGGCCCAAAATTATTTGCAGAAATGAAGCATCGACAGTAAAAACTAATTGCTTATTTATAAGATAAAAATTATAATAATATATTGTCTATGATATTATGGTTGTAAATATCTTTGTAGAGGGACCCAAATACCGAGGAAAAGGCAACGCTTGATGTCGTGTGGGAGTTGTAACACACTTGAAAGATAAAGGAAGGAGAAGTGGTGTGGTCAGATCTAAAGTCTTAGGAAATTCATGTATATTTCACAAATTTACTATTTTAAAAAGTTGACATGTCTTATAAATTGATCATAATAAATTGGTGCTTTAACTTTAAGGTCGTCTTCAAGAGCTTGTGCTTCATCAATAATCCATCAAAGCCATATCTCAATTGGCTAGGGATAAAATTTTGGCAGAAATACTTGGTGAGAGGACTGGCTATGTTCGAGGACTAGGTTATAGGGTGAAACCTCAAAGAAAAAGGATCATAAGCCAAGTTGATATTAATGTTCAAGTGTCTTATGCACTGGAGAGTGTGCAAGGAGAAATGAAGACAAATATGGATCAAAAGTTACAAGAAGCACGAGCAAAGATGGAAAGACAAAGACAAGAGGAGTGAGTAGAGGTGAAAGACTGAGACAGGAGGAGCGAGCAAAGATGCAAGAAGAACACGAAAAGATGGAACAAAGGATGCAAATTGATATAGACAACAAGATTAGTCAACAATTGGTTGTGTTAATGGCTAGAATGCAAAAGGTATTTTTGAATCTTTTTACCAAGTGAAGGATACAGACTTAAGATTGTTTGATGTTGATATTTTTCCTTCTTTGGGTTTGTGTGCTATGAGCCTATGACATTCATTATCCAATATGCTCTTTGTTAAATTATTGCAATATTTGAGGAGATTAGTGCAATATTTGCAATTAGAAAAGTGAGTGTTATTTAGTCAAACCTTTGAGGAGATTAGTGTAATTTAATCTTCTATTTTCACTGTAAAACATGTGCTTTCTCTTATGGTAGTTCTTGTGATTTAGGTTTTCAATATGCTCTTTATTAATTAGTGTAATTAATGCTCTTTACTAAGTTAATTGTTGCAGTTACCATTATTGGTTCCTTATCTTAAAGCATGTGTTTTATTGTCAAATTTTTTGTTATTTTGTTGTCAAATTTTCTGCTATTTTGCTGTTAAATTTTCTGTTGATTTACTATTAAATTTTTTTTTGCTATTTGGCTATCAAAATTTCTATTGTTTTGATGTCAATTTTTTTTTTACATTTTTGCTGTAGAAATTTATGTTGTTTTGCTGTCCAATTTTCTGTGGTTTTACTATTAATTTTTCTGTTGTTTTGCCATATTGTTGTATTGTTTATAAATTTAGCTTTAATTTCATTATGTGACCTTTGCTATTGATTTCAACAGAGACAACCATAAATTGATATTGTTCTTACCAGCATGAGCAAAGTAAAAGCAAGAGAAAGTTGGATTATTATGTATTGTTCATATTGTAAATGTGTTGGTAATTTGGAATTTTGTAAGATTGAGGTTGCTTTTGTAAATGTTATAGCGGTTACATTGTAAAGTGATATGTATTTGACACAAGTTTATAATAGTAATATTATTATATTAAATGATGTTTATCATAAATTTTCTACTGAAGAGAAAAAAATCTATAAATAAAAAAATGTTTAATGACCTTTCGTGGCAACTAGAGAAAGTCGCCACTAAAAGCAGCCTTTCGTGGTGACTACTCAAAGTCACCACCAAAAGAAGCCTTTAGTGGCGACTAAAGTTGCAACAAAAGGTTATCTTTGGTGGCAACTATTGTATATCGCCACTGAAAGCAGTCTTCAGTGACGACTTAACCATTGAAGGCTTCTTTCAGTGGTGACTAAAGTCACCATCAAAGGTCACCTAAAAGTTAACTTTTGGTTATGACACTTAACAATCACCAGTCACCACCAAAGGACACCTTTGATGGCGAGTCCCTAAATTGCCACTAAATTTTTTTTTCCCAACAAAAGTATTTTTTGGTGGCGACCAATGTAAGTCGCCAGTAAAAGTAGCCTTTAGTGGCAACTATGGTCACCACTGAATGTTTCCTTTTTCTATGGCAACTGAATTCTATAACACATGTTTCATATGAGTTTTAGCAGCAACCTTTGTGTGTTTGGTGCAATTTGAGTTGCCACTGAAGGGTGATCTTTGGTGGCGACCTATTTAGTCTCTACTAAAACTTTCAACAATGAGACTTTTTGCAGCAACTTCAGTCACCACTAGAGTCGCTACCAAAGATCCTTTGGTCTGCCAAAAGTCTTTTTTTTTTGTAGTGGTGTGAATGTAACAGTCACAAAATTGATCGAATAAATTTCAAAAAATTAAGGGGCAGTTTCAGTTTGATTGATTAAATTGTTTTAAATTTTATGTAACAACCTTTTACATTTTGTGTAACCGCCATTTAAAACCTTGTCTTTTTCAGTTATGATTTTGCACCTATAAAAGACACACCTCTCCCCTTATATATATTTTGAACACCTATTTGATCTTCTTTCCTCTCCTCTCAGACATATTCTTCTATCTTTCTTTATGGGTTACAATGTTCTATTTTCTGTTGTTTTTGGTTCCTAATTATATCTCAGAGGAGTCTGTTTTATCTTGGGAGGAAATTTTGCAGACGTAGAATAATTTCCTTAAAGACAATGTCACTTAAGACACAACTCAGGCTGTGTTGGTGACAATATTTTTATATCAATCTTAAGGAAACTAATAGTACTAATGTTGCCACAGTTGCAACTTTGACGTAGTGTAAGAACTCAAATACATGGAGGTAATATCATAATATTTATTTTAATATAAATGTTATCTTGCTAAAGGCATGAGGCTTGTGTTGGAATTATTATTATAAAATATGAAAATAAAATATGTTTTTATGACCCATCCATTTATATCAACCCAAATACATTGATTATTTTCGATTAACCTTCCTTTATCCCTCTTTTGTGTTGCTTCATGCATTGCAATTTTTTAATGATATTTTATGGTTGCAATCCGTTGATGTCTATTGGCCTCAATCAGTTGGGAATTGATGACATGACATATTACTTATAATGAAAGCCAACATATAGAACAAGCCAACGAATTTTAACTCTTTCTCTCTCTCTCTCTCTCTCTCTCTATAAATAAATAAATATATATATATATATATAAGCCCTGAAAGTTTTTGGCCCATTGGAGAAGGATCCTTGATGATATCAGCTGAAATCTTCACAAAATAGCCGTTGTAACTAATGTTATCATGCTGACAATCGACTGATTAAGTATCATCAGCCGACTGATGCTCTTTAATGACTCGATAGTCGACTGATGATTGTTTATTAGTCAATCGATGCGTCCCTATCTCATGTTTTTAAAATTATCCAAAAGTGATCAGTTGACTGATGGATACTGGAGGTTTATATGAAATAAGACAGTGACTAATTAGTCAACTAATTTCATGGAGTAAGTTGACTGATGAGTCTTTGTCTTAAAATTCAAAAAATCTTCAGAGTCTATCAATCGACTAATTCAAGGACATTAGTCGACTGATGGAAACTATAATCTTTGGAATTTGAGAGAGTGGCTGATCAGTCGACTAATGATGAATAATCAATCTACTGTTGTTATTGATGCTTTGCTAAACTTCAGACAGCAAGGCATCAGTCGACTGTTATAAATATATCAGTCGACTAATGGCTTCTGATTTGGTTTTTCAAAAGATTTTTTGCTTAAGCTTAGCATCAGTAACAATTTTCCAACTTTAATTAAGTTTAGCATCAGTAACAATTTTCCAACTTCAATTAAGCTTAGCATCAGTAACAATTGTCCAACTTCAAAGAAATTTTCAAAATAGGTTTTCACTTGCCATTCAAGAGCTTTCTTGAGCATTTTAGGACAATTTAAGTTTGTTTGTTGATCATTAAAAGTTTTAAAAAGTCTTTGAATGCAATGGGGTCAACATTAAGCAAAACAATTTAAAATTTATAAAATAAGAATCCTACTCCTTGGGGTGCAAGAAATAGGGAGGAGTTAGGAAACATAATTTAAAACAAAACAAGTGTTAAAGTAGTAGTAGGAAAGGATATATTAATAGAATAATAAAAATAAAAATAAAAGGGAAGATAAGAAGACCAGAAGTATTGTAAAATAAGAAAAGATATGATTAGAATCGGAAAGCTATTTAATAGAAATAAACTACAAGATAGGCGAGCTGATACATTAATTAATGTAAATAATAATAATAATATAAGAGGTGGTATTAAACTAGGATTAAGTAAATAAATAATAAAGTGGCGTGTAGAATTAGATTAGTATTAGGTAAATAAATAAATAAATATTTAAAGTGGAAATATAATAAAATAATAAAGAAAACTAATAAAATAGGTAAGGTGTTAATAGAGTACTAGGAAAAGGAAAAAAACAATAATAATAAAATAAGTATGGTGATAATATAGGATTAGGAAAAGAAAATTAATAAAATAAGTGGTGTTGGTGTAGGATTAGGAGAACAAAAAATAAAATAAGCTTAGCATTGGAATATGATTAGAGAATTAAATAATAATTAAAATAATAATAAAATAACCACACAATAAATAAAATAATATAAGTAATATGATTAATAATATAATAAAGTAAGTATTACAACATTAGGAAAGGAAGAATAAAAAGAATAATAATACAAGGATTAGGAAAGGTAAGATAATATAAATAAATTATTTAATCCTACAAAATAGGCATGATAATACTTTAAATTAAATAAATAATAATATAAATAATTTAAAGAATAATATAATAATAATAAGGAGAGAATTATAATCCTACTTAGCCTAAACAAAGTGGGCGACAAAACCCTATAAATACAACCCTAGTGGTTCTCGCCACTACAATTGTCAAATCGCCTAAAATTAAATTCTTGACAATTTGCAATATAGTGATCTTCCCAAGTCGTTCTCACTTGTGGAGTCTTACTTCTAATTGTCTAATTAATTATTCTAACCCTAATTAACACTAATTAACCTACTAATTACCATGGTGGTGTTGCAGAATTTAAACAACATAAAACAGAAGAATAGACTAGTTGAATAGTAACAACAATAATGGGAGAACATGTAATCAATCACCAATCCCTGGAATTGTATTTATCATCATCCTATCCTTAGATTAGTTCTTGTTAAATCCTATCATGTGATTGTCAATCTAATATTCTCAAAAAACCTCAAAGACTAAATTATATTAGAGTTATAATTAGGAAGACTTTCACTAATCCTTGACCTAATATTATCTGATTAAGTCCTAATCACAATAATGTCTCGCAGTCGCATACTAATATGCCATCTCCATCCTAGTTACTACACATATATAGCAGCCATATACATATATAAATAGCAAGCTTAAATCTCATATTAAATAGTTAACACATAAATTATGGCATCCAAGTCATACCAGAACAAGTTAAACCATAATAACAAGAGGGTAAAACAAAACAAGAGATGAAAGATAGTTTTAACTAAGAAAATACTTATTTGATTGAGCCAAATGATTCAAAATACAGATTCTAGTTCATGTTTGACCAATTACAACACAAGTTCTAGCCTTCCATAGAGGTAGAATGAAAATACAGTAGAGAAAACATAATAAAACCCTAGGCTACGAATTTTTAGAGAAAGGGGAAGAAGATAGAGTCTTCAATAGAGGGAAAATGGTCTCTAAAACCTTTTATCATCTACCCTTGTGGATGGACGAATTTGACTTCTACAGGGTCATTTTCTCACTTCTGTTCTATTAGAAAATGTAGCAGTAAGTGAAAAATATACTCATAAAATGTGCACTGGAGCAATGTTATTTTCTAGTGCAAAAACTAGACTAAGTAGATTGCAAAATTTGGGAAAGTTCTGCACTATTTCAGACTAAATGCATGCATGTTGTCCAAGTTAGATTTGCAGTTCAGAGGGGCCTACACATCCTAGCAAGTAGAATAGTCAACAAGTGTGTTCATGTAAGCGCTATGTCAGCATCCAAGTTAGCGTCCAAGTCATCATAGTGCCATGTCAGCATTTTGCTCTCCAAAATGATTTAATCTGTAAGATAAGAATGTAATTAATTTGAGAATGATCATTCATGACACAAAAATTAGAATTTAATTCATATTCGATCAATAATTAATTTGAACCCAAATAATTCCAAAATATAACAATATTGGAGAGTTTCTTAAAATTACATTACAAAGAGACTAAGATAGGGACTAAAATGAATATAAAAATGATAGACATCAAATCCCCCCACACTTACCTTTTGGTGCTCCAGGGCAAAATCTAATTCAAAACACTAAAAGACACAAAAGAAAAGTGTGGAAAGCATGCAAGGATGAAATAATCAAAAACTGGAAAATTTTTTTAGCATTTAGAGACAGTCATTCTTAAATTTCCAAAACTCAAGCATCATGGCAATTTCATTTGAAAAGAGTGAATTCAAGCAATTAGCCTTCTCCCAAGAGAAGTGTTTGCACTCTACTCTCTTAAGTGTTTAAGGGTAAATTCACTCAAATTTTAACCTATCACAAAATCACTACCATAGGCTCGTCAAGTATCTAAATCTCCACCTTTTATATCACATGCATGCTTGAATCCAAAGCACTTTACAAGAGTTGTAATGTGGTTGGGAAAACAATGGAATGATGGGAAGAAACAAGAAACAAAGTGTAACACAACTTGAGACAATGAATGAAAACAACTTTAAAATATGAAGAGCATTAACCAGCCATAACAATCCAAGAGATTAAATATAAACAAATTTTGGGTATAAAATGTTCTTTTTACTGCCTTTCTTTTATTTCTCTTTTTCTTTTATTTTTTTTCTTCTTGATGTCATCATCAATTTTTGTTTTCAACTATAATATTCTCTTTTTCTCATACTTTCTTATTGAATGGCCATTCTTTTTCTTTTTGCTTAGTAGTAGAGAGAAATGTTCAGTTCAAAACATCCCAAAAATTCTACAATTTGCACATCAAATCTCTTTATAAGAATTAAATTGCTCTTCACATCCTAAGTTGGGAAGGAAAAATTCTAGTTTGAAGGAAAATGTGGTGGAAAAACACAAGAAAGAAAGTAGAAACAAGGCACAAAATGGCATACAATGTAAACAACACATGGCATGGCTATTTAGTTAAAAGTGGCTCACAAAGAAATGCCTAAATTATCTCCAAGCATGCACATGTAATGTAGCCTCAACAAGATTCAAAACAATGTCTAGAGTGAAAAATCATGAAAGTTGAAACACACAACAAGAAATGGTATCATATTGTAATTAAGCTCAAATCCTTAGGGTTAAAAGACCATTGCTAAAACTCATTAAAACCAAATTTATTGCCATTTAAGCTTGAACTCTAGAAAAGCAAGAATAAATTCTAATCATGCTTAATCAATCGAAACCTAAATTATTGCAGCAAGCACATTATTCACATCAAAACTTCTTCCGAATTCCAAAAAGAAAGCAATAAAAACTAAACAGAAAAGCATAGTAAAATTCTATACCAAAAACACAAACTAGATGCTCCAAAAAGTGCAGAAAAGAGGCTTAAAACAACATAAAAATAGCACATAAAATTTTTTAAAAGCACTTGAAAATTAAGACTATTTTTTTCTACCCCACACTTAAATTTTTCATTATCCTCAATGCAAACAACAATTATTATCAAAGCACAATAGGACACATGAAAATAAAAGAGAGAAGGGACTAGAAACAGCCTGATAATCATGGGGAAAGCCATTTCTGCTTCTTCTAGTCTCGTGGCATTGACTTCTTCTAGAAGTTTTTCTTTGGAGCATGTAGTTAGAGGATGGAAATAATTAATTTTTTTATGATCAACTTGCTCATAAACAGAAAAAGCTCTACTCGCCATAGAGGGGTAAGAGCAAAAGGGAAAAAGAGAAGGAAAAGAAGAAGAATTGTTATCTAATTCAGAATTTAAAAGAAAAAGAAAACAAATTTCTAAAATAGAATTAAAATTAAAATTCCTGTCTAAAACATAATTTAAAATTTAACTACTATCTACAATAAAACTACTATCTAAAACATAATCTACACTACAACTATCATCTACAACAACATCTAAATTAAAGACATAAATTGAGATGAAATCAAAATCAAAAACAAAATCCCAAAGAGAATCAAAACTACAACCAGAATTTAAAACAATAGAAGAAAAATCAGAAACAACAACAAAAATAGAGGGAAACTCAAAATCTAGTTCATTACAAACAGTATTGCCAAAATCAAATTTGCCAAGACTTCAAACATTTTCTATTTCAGCAAATGCTTGGCATAAATCAAAACTAGAACGATCACAAGAGAAGTCATCCACATAATTAGAAAGATGAGAGACCACGTCATGGTCAAAGTTAGCATATACATTACCCACGAAAAACTCAATAAAGCTAACAGAATGCACAACGGAAGAAGACTCTTCCATGGATCGCTCTAAAATGTTGAAATGCTTTTTATTGCTAACAAACCCATGGAAAGAGTACCATCATGCACATTGATAATGGCTTTTGATGTTTTCAAAAATAGTTTGCCAAGACCAATGGTGCATGTCCATGAGTGCTAAAATTTTCTAAAACATAAAAATCTACAGGGAAAATAAAATCTTTAAACTTGACCAAAACATCCTCTATTACTCTAGATGGATAAGCTGTGATTCCATTATCTAATTGCACAACCACTCCTGTTGGAGAAAAGGTCCCAATTTTCAAAGTTTGGTACACAAACTTAGGCATGACATTAATTAAAGCTCCTAAGTCTAACATGGCATTGAGAAATAGTGCAGGGAATGGTGAAAGTGCCTGAATCTTTCTACTTGGAGACCATCAGTGGGTGAATGAGGGCTTATATATTTTGGCCCAAACTACTTTGGCATTTCCCCTAAGACGTTTCTTACTGGTGCACAATTCTTTAACATTCCCTTGTTAGAATACTTAGGGATTTGTCTCACTGCCTCCAACAAGGGAATGTTAATCTCTTCCTTCCTAAAAGACTCCATGATTTCTCAATCTATCTTAGTCTCAGAGATTCTAGATTGGGTCAAGCTCCTAGGAAAGGGTAGCGGTCTATTTGGGATGGCCTTATCATCTGTATCCTTATGTTTTGAACTACTTGAGGATGAAGGAGACTCTCTGTGCCCATCTAATTTTTCTACATCAGTGGGAGGGGCTGAACCTATTACTTGCTTGCCGCTTCTTAGGGAAATGACACGCATATTAGCTCTTGGATTGACCATAGGTTGGGAAGGGAGGTTACTAGAACCTTTACTCTTAAACTCATTAACAGTGGTAGATAGCTGATATATTTGGGTCTCTAAATTCTGCGTGCTCGATTCAATTCTTTAATGGAATTGGATAGTATTGGTAGCTAACTACTTCACTAAGTCCTCTAAGCTAGGCTCTGGTTTCCTAGGAAGTTGGTTTACTCCACTACACCAGAATTGAATTCATGGCAATCTTGCGGTATAGTGATCCCCAGGTCTTATTCACTCAAGGAGCCTCACTTCTAACTACCAATTAATTATTCCTGGCACTAATTACACTGATAATAAAACACATGAATGGGGGAGGAGGGGGTTGGTTGTGACAGCAACATAAAACAAAATAAACAGTAACAGTAAACAACAACAATAAAGTTTGATAGGATACAGAACAATATCAGAGATGCATGTAATCAATCTTTGGTTTCCCTAAAAGTGTAATCATCATTATCCTTTTTTTAAAAATCAGTTCCAACTTCATCTATTGTTCTAGCCATCAACTAAGTTTTCTAGAAAATTTCCTAAAACTTGAACACGTTGAGTCCTAACTGGAATCTTACTCTCACACAATCGTATATTGGCAACCCAATCTAATCCTACTTACTAAACATGCATAGCAATCGTATACATACAAGTTCAGCAAGGTTTACCCTCTAATGGAGCAACAAAAATAGGAATCAAGCCCATATAACTTTTCTAGATAGAAAAGTATATAGAAATGAGAACAAGAGGCAAAATAAGAATTAAACTGAAATAGATTAGGTCAGAAACACTTATCTGTTCAAAAGCATTCAGATTACATCTCTTAGTTCCACCAAAGATTAATTACAAAAGGGGTTTTAGCCCTCCATAAGGACTAAAATGAAAATATAGAGGAGAAACTATAGAAAACCTAAACTATTGCAGAAGAGAGGAAGAAGAAGATGTTTGTTATCTCTAAAATGAAATCTAATATGTTCTTCTTTGTAGTAGCCCCTTGGAGGATGAAAATGCACTGGTTTGTGCTATCATTTTGCATCTGAAAAGCTACAGCAAGTGCAGCACCTTGGGCAGAAGCAATGCATAGAAATGGAGGCTATTAGAGGGACATTTCTACCCTAGAGAGTTGACCTGAGAATTTGCTATTTTGGGTAAACTTTGGAAAGCAAAAGAGGCTAACTTATTGCTTGGATTCAGAACAGCAGCGGGGCCCACATCAACATATCCTAGTCAGCACCAAATCATCCAAAAAATGCCACATCAACTTCCACATCTACACCCTCGTCCATGTCATCAATTTTGCTCTCTAATTACAAAATTAAAGTACAATTAGTCCATAATTAAATTACATCCATTTAATTCTAAAACATAATAGAATCAAAGAGTTATCAAGAAAATGTATGCAATAAGACTAAGATAGGGACTAAATTATATATAAAAATTCCCGATATCAGCAGTGGAGGGGAAGAGACATTGCTAGGGGCCAAGAGCACTATATCTTTGTTGGAAAGGTTGATTGGAAGTACTCTCGTACTTTAGATTTGGATGGTCTCTTGATCCAGGATTGTAGGTAAAAGAGCAGAGATCATATTTAGACTATTAGGAATGTTGTGGTTGTAAGGGCCAGGAAAAATGCCAGCACAAGACTTAATATTGTCTTCCAATTAAGGACACCAGTCTGTGCTATGAGTGGCCAAAGAGTAAATGCCATAAATTGAAGGAGGGAGGGAGGGTAATTGATGTCTTTAAGTCAGTGCTGTTTGCCTCACCATGGATGCTAACTCCTCTATCTTATTCTTAATTCTCTATTGATCCATGGAAATCCTAATCTCATTCACACCTTGGGTTAGGGCACTCACTCTAGCACCAAATTGTTAGGTATTTTGAGCCATAATAGGCAACAATTCTCTTTCTACAGCAAGGGTCTTATCCTTCAAAAGCCCCACCAGAAGCTGCATCTACCATACATTTATTCATGGGAATAAGCCCTTTATAAAAATAATGTATTAAGAGTAGGTCACTTATTGGATGATGGGGGCAAATTGCACAAAGTTTTTTGAACCTCTCCTAATACTCATGTAAACTATCACTCTTAACTTGCCTAATTCCACAAATTTCCTTCCTAATGGTAGCTATTCTAGAGGCAGGAAAGAACTTCTCCAGAAACATCCTCTTTAATTCTTCTCATCTTGTGATAGTTGCAGGAGGTAAATAATAGAGCCAATCCTTGGCTACACCATCCATTGAAAAAGGAAAGGCTCTCAACTTGTACTCCTTGAAGTCTCATTGTAGAAGAAACTACATGAAACCCCTTAAGGTGCTTATGAGGGTCTTCTCTAGTTGAACCATGAAATTTGGGAAGACGGTGGATCAATCTAGACTAAAGCTCAAAGGTGGCATCCAAATTAGGCTAATTAATGTATAAGGTTTGATAATCACATTAGGTACAACTAGTTCCTTAATGGTCCTATTGTCAACCCTATTTTCATCTTTAATTTTAGCCCTAATTTCAGCTCTATTGGCATTCTGATTATCCATGGCATTATGGTTATTCATATCTCTAGTATTAGTAAATTCAAAACTACTCAAGTTAACCAGAAATTCAAATTCACTATCAGAGTCTAAATCTATCTCTACACTCTCTACACTGATGAAATCAGATAAAAGCTCACTAGCTATACTATTCCTAAGGTAATTACTCCTCATTAGCCTATGGAAGGTCCTATCAATCTCAGGGTCAAAACAAGCTAATTCTTCTTAAATAGACCTTAGCATAAACTAAGAAGGAAAAATACACAAAGAAAACACAAAACACATTACTACTGTTGTTTTTATGCCCAATCTATGAAAAGCATCCAAAATTCAAATGGCTCAGAAAATTATAATTCTTTTTGTGAAAAATCCTTCACAAGTTGGAGGCACAAAAATAGAAAACATGACTCAAATAAGATCTACAAAAATCAAACAAAAAATCACAAGAAATTGAAAATTTGACAAAAAGATTGTAAAATGAAAAAAGTAGTCTAAACGTTGGAATTTGGAAGAGATAGGGCAACCAATTTTGCCTCAAATGAATAGTAATCAGTAAACCCAACTAAATTGAAAAACTGAAATTTTTTTAGACCACTATAAGAACACAAAATAGCTTGACATCAACTAAAAACATAATTGAACAACAAATTAGGTGATTTATAAGCAAATTGGCTCCTCGATTCCAATACATCAAGGAGAGTTAGGATCGCATTGAGCTAAGACTCCCTAGGATCACCTTGCTAGTGAAGGGGTGGTAAATGTACCTTATGATAAGGTGGTCAGGACCGGGTTAAGTTGTGACTCCCGAGGTTCACCTTACTATTAAGGTGGGATCGTGTGTCATTGGCAATAGGGTATAATGGGGGCCCAGGTTAAGCTTTAACTCCTGAGGGGCACTTTGTCAATTGATGAGTATAGTGTGTGCTATGATTGTATTCTGATCATGCTTTTGTATGCTTTATAATGTGTTATTATGTGATGAATTTCTGGGTATTGAAATTGTGGTCTACGGGTATATTATATCTGACTTTTGATGTATATGGGTTTGGTTATTGGTGACGCCATACCGCTCACTGAGTTATAATAATTCATACCCTCTATAGACCATTTTTCTTTTACAGATCTAATTATTGTCGAGGAGCACCTGTTTAAGGAGTAGTGGAGTGCATTAT
This sequence comes from Biancaea sappan, assembly GCA_037074585.1. Lineage (NCBI taxonomy): Eukaryota > Viridiplantae > Streptophyta > Magnoliopsida > Fabales > Fabaceae > Biancaea > Biancaea sappan. Next base: position 25,238,220 of record CM073499.1, on the reverse strand, counting down.
TAGCCTTCCTATTGCTAGGTAGGGTCTTGTTTCCATTTATGAGAACTGTAGGTAGCTCTATAGCTACGTAGGACACTTAAGATCGATTCTAGATGGCACTTGATTAATTTAAATTTTATTTATTTAGTTTTGTTTAAATTTTCCTCATTTGAATAAATTGGAACGTTGAACTTAAAGTATGTTATGATATTTGTTATTTTGAAAAAAAATTAATGTTTTATATACGTGAGACGACGTTAGGTTTATGTTATTAAGTAATTTATTCGCATTAAACTGTGGAAACCTCCACATTGAAATATGAAATTCGTGGGGTATATCGGAGGTGGATTAGGCTTACAGTAATGGGAAAGCTCCATTGCTCTACCGGTCACGTGCTCGGAAAGTGAGTCATGACATGGACATTCAATTTAAGGCCCATGATTAGCCTATTTATCTTTTGGCCGTGACAGATAAGTCTAGACTGACTCATTTGACACTGCTAGCTACAATAGTTTTTGATGCCACATATGTTAGTTTTAGTAAATTAAAGAATTTCATGTGTCAAGAATTTACATTTCTCAATCATTATTAAAAATTGGATATACTTTTAATTTCTATTCTGAACAAAAACAATTTATTGTCTATGCTTAAACTAATTGTATATCTAAACACTTTAAAAATCAAGCAAAATTCTCCTTATGTGCTAATCATATGATAAATGCAACAAGTGATTAAGACCTTTTTTTTTTAAATTTTCTTTGACAAACCAAATATAAACTTGTTCATATGAAAGTTGCAAGACATCTATATATGCCCACCTAGGCAAACACAAACCACTAGCAGTCCTATTAAATAACACATTGAGTTTTTGGATAAGAACATAATACACTCTAAAAGGCTACAATGTGAGTAGAATCACCAGCTAAAGCTGATGGACTCAAAATGCAAATTGTCAGCTAAACCAGATGAGCAAATAGCTGCAACCTCTTGCCTCATCTTCTTAGGGCCTGAAACAAGAACTCCCACATTTGGCACTTTCAGTTCAAGCATCATTCCTATGATAACAAAACATTTTAGTGATATTTCAAATTTAATAGTGCATAAATTTTTTGGTAAACATGCAAGCATGTTTGAAGTAAGTGTATTTAACTAAAAAAAAATTATGCTTAACATGCTTTCTGATTTCTACAAGTATTCCTACATTCATCGTGTGTGAGACTAATCAAATTCAAGGTTTAGTGTTCAAATTAACAAAGCCAGACCAAACTATTAGAAATATTTTTTTTTCTTTTGAAAAATCCAACAATTTGATTCAATTTTTAAATTGGCCTTGCAGGGTTTGGGCTAGGTCAAGCAAACTTGTTACATTTAATAACCTTACTAATTATACCCAAATCAAAGAAAAAATCAACAAGACCCAAAACCACTAAACCAAATCAAATCAAACTAATTATCAGCAGTCATATTTAATTTGGTTGAGATTCAAAAATTAACCAAAAAGAAATAATGAACATTCCTATTGTTTTTCTAAATGGAATTTACTAAAAAAAAAATTTCTTCAGTGATGACTTCTAAGCCATAAATAGTCAACAAGAGAAAACATATAAGAGACTTACATTTAACGTCAGGTCTTTGACCATAAAGCACATTAGCAGCTTGAAGAAGGGATTAATAAGGAAGGCTCTCTAATTCCTTATCTGCATCATAACTCATTGTTGCTGGTTACACAGTTAGTTTTGCCCCTTCCATGTTCTGAATCTTCTTTGCTTCTCTACCACTATGTTTCTTGTTCCAAACAAAATCGGCACTTGCAGTCATCAGCATAGCCACACAAATCACCAACAACGACCTCATGGGGTATGAAAACATCTCATATGTGTTATGGTTAGAGGGAAAAATATAGTAACAGGTTATGATCCCAAAAATCACAAGGCATAGAATGAAAGAGGAAGAGATTATAGCTCTAAGCCAAAGCCAGTGGTTCAGACATAAGATAACAGATATGGGTACATCGGTGGGATGTGGCTTGAACCACATGGCTCGTGAGTGGTTGGCTTTGGGGTCTTTGTCCAATGTAACATAAGCATGGATTTAAAGGTTGAGGGTAGGGGGTCAGAGGAGGTGTTTGAGATAGGAAGGATGAGGTGGAGCACGAAGAAGTATGAAAAGGTCATGAAGGAACAAATGAGAACAACTTTTGGTTTGTGCATTTGAGGGTTGTGGTGAGATGAGCTCGGATCTGCTACCTGGTGTCGTATGCTAGGCAGCGTGCCTGGTGATCATGTACTACATGATGGGTGTAGACCCTACTCAAGGGTGAAAGTAATGGTTGGAACCCAAGAGGGGGGTGAATTGGGTTTTATAAATTTTTCACAAGAATTAATTTGAAGTTGAAATGATTTTCTGTGGAAGTGTAATACTTAAGATAATAAATACAATACAGAAAATTAATGTGTTGTCAAGATAAATAATTATAAGGATCAAGGAATTAAAAAGTAGATATCAATATGCACAAATTAAAGAGTAAGGGATAGAGAAAGCAAACTCAGAGATTTATACTGGTTCGACTAATCCAAGCTTACATTCAGTCTTCAAGAGACCACTTGAGTATTTCCACTATAATTGCAAGTTTAATCCGGGTACTTGCAAACCACTACAACCACGCAAATTCGATCCGGGTATTTGCCAAACCACAATGGGGAATTTATGAATCCGGGCTCCTCCTCAACTCAAAGCAAGTTCTTCCAACATCGGTACTTGCGAACCTCAACTCGGAATAATATATGTGTTGATCAAAATCAACAATACAAAGAAACTCTCTTTAAAGAGTAGATGAATACAAATGAAGCTCTAATAACTCTAATGATAGAGAATATGCAAGATTTGGCTCAAGAATGTTTGGATTTCTCTCAAAGATGATAGAACATGTTAATATGTCATTGTAGTACTTAGTTCTGGCTCAAAATCATGTATCTAAGGTCATATATATAAGATTTTAAAAAACTAGCCGTTATATAGCCGTTACAGCACTTATAATACAGTCCAGATGTCAACTGGTTGACCACCCACTGGAAGTAGCAAAATATAGCATTTTCAGGGTAACTAGTCGACCAGTCGGAAGCTGCCTTGTCGACCACCGGCTGGCAGAAGTGAAATACAGATTTTGAGCTTTCTTTAAAAATTCATAACTCCCTCATTTGAACTCCGTTTTAAACAAATAATATATCATTGGAAAGCTTTTGGCGTCTAGTTTCAAATGATAACCTAAAAATTATTTTTCGTTTAAAAGATATAATCAAAACACTGACTATAGGTCAAAATAGAATAATTTTTGAGTACAGTAAAATCAACTTTTAGTTTTTCAAACTATATTTTAAATAGTCATATATTTCTCATTTGGACTCCGTTTTGAATAAATAATATACCGTTGGAAAGATCTTTAAGTCTACTATCAAATGAGATTAAGATACTGGAAAAAATCGATTTTTCATTTATGAGATATGATATAAGGAGTGACCAAAGGTCAAAAGCTAACTTTTGTAAAACTTGATATTTCACTATCTTTTTGTTCAAAATGCTTGAGCCAATGTATGAAAATCTAAATCATTGAGTTGCACAAGTATACTAGCCTATATAAAATATACCTAATGTAAACACATAGGCTATCTTGATGCATCCAAGCTTCCAAGACTACAAATCTTCTAATTCTTCATTTCTTGGAGCTTTATCCTTGCATGTTGTCTTTCTTGAGTAAAGCATGATATTACTTTTACTTGTTCTTCAATACAATGCTTATTCTTCTCGTTTTGAACCAACCTATAAAATATATCTTACTTGCAAACCCAATGGTTAGTTCAATACCATGATTCAATATATGCAACACACATATTAAATAACATAATCATGCTTAAGTACTTGTAGCACATATATGATAATTAATCTTTATATATATTAATGCTATAATTCAAATACATTTGTCATCATCTAAACTTATAGCATAAAGCCTTAGGGTCAACAATCTCCCTCTTTTTAATGATGACAAATCACAATAGAAAAATGTGTATCACAAGATAATGAATGCAATGTTATAAGCACATACACATATTTTTCTATTGTTTCTTCTCCCCCTTTATGACATCAACAAAAAAAGGTGTAAGGAACACAATATATAGAAGTTAAAGCACATACCTTTCTTTAAGCTAGGATGTCAAAAGATGTCAATATAGTATGGGTTGAGGATACATCAAAACTTATCATTGATTTCATTAACATGTAAAAATAAATTTTAGAAAAATTTCTCATGTCAAATGAAATGAACCAAAAGATAAAATTACAAGGAGTTTAGGTTTAAGCTCCTTCCTTTTAAACTGTGCACGTTATGAAAAAGAAGAATGAATAATGAATATCCAATTTTCAAAATGTATTCTTTTTCAAGATCATCTATATATTTTCAAGAGAGATAAAGCTCCCCCTGAATTTCATAACCTTTTTCCTTTGAAAAAGATTGTCCAAATCATTATAAAGGAAATTCAGTTTTTGATTGCAGAATTTTGAAGTAAGATTTTTGAAGAAATTTCTGCAATATTTTCATTGAAAATCATTTATGCTTGTTTATGAAAAGGCATTTTTAGTAAATAGCAGAAACATTGAAATTTTTGAAATATGTAACAAAAAAAATAAACATCATTTGCTGTCATATGATAGAAATATTTACAGCACACAGCAGAAGTATGATATATGGATTAGCAAAACATGATATAAACAAGAATATTAATCATAATCCATAAATCGAATAATAATATTTTTCAAGATTTCTGAAAAACAATTTATGCTTATATGCATAAAATCAGTTCAACATATAGCAAAAGTGATTTAAAATAAGGATAATCAAATCCTTTTCTTTTCAAAACAGATAATGCTTCAATATGGCAAAGCAATTTCAGCATAGTGGAAGCAATTCAAGAGTTTCACAATATTTTTCTAAAACATTTTGCTTCGAAGGAATTTAGAAATGTTTCATCCAAGGAAGCAATATATATGGATTAGTGTAATAAGATATATTCAAGGACATAGTTCATAATCCATACATCAAACATCAATATTTTTCATCCCCTTTGTCATCTACAACAAAAGAGATCTTTAAAATCTTTTCTTTTTCAAAAAGAATGCTGCTTCATATGATAAAACATATTAACATAGCAGAAGTATTTTTAAAGTCCTTTTTCAAAACAAATTTGCTTCATAAAGGATAAGATAGATTTCAGCACAAAGGAAGAAATTTATATACCTATTCAAGATGTATTCATATATGTATCTTGAGGATGAGTACCTGTAAAAATTTTGACAGCCACTCTAATGCTTAATTAGTAATGTAAATCAAAGATTAAAGACAAAATTAACTGCTTACGGTCGCATGCATCAAGCATTATCATGATGCAAGCAAATTATTACCTTTCATTTGCCCACAAAAGCATTATATGCAAGTATGTGTAACTATGAAGAAGTAGCAGCCTCTACACATTTCATTTTATTCAAGTCATTTTAAATTTTTGACTTTTCATTTTGTATGAGTGCATGTGGAATCATGAAATATTATTCTTGGCCGTAGCCTTCGCTCATGATGTATGAATAGTATACACAACCTATGTTCTTAGATACATGTAATCACAGCATGATGTAATCATGTATGCTCTCAAGAACAACACAACAAAGCAGAGAAATATGTTTATGTTTATCACTATTTTATTAATCCTTAAAATTTTCAATCAAAACAAATTAAATCAGCCGCAAATCCACCGAAATTGACTTTTGTGGTTTTGCCATTAATGTGACGCGCTGTTGGTGTGCATGCCTACCCTAGACTTCTGGCTTCCATCTTGCAGAAATCCATAGGATGAGCGTGTAGGGGTATGGCGAAGAGATATGTTCTTTGACTCTAAGTCATAATTTTCTCTCTACAAAGACTATCCCAGAGTTCTCAATTACCACACCATAAAGAGTTTTCATCTCTGAGCCTACAACTTTCTGACATTCCTCTCTCTTCATACTCCTACAAAAATTTTTAAATTTTCCAAAGCATGGCCACAAGAAAGTTCATTGATCTCACAGTAGAGGCCAAGGAGGAAGAGCTCGACTTAAACTTGAGTCTAGGTAAGGACAAAGGCAAAAGACCTTTGGAGGGATCTCAAGAAAATCGAAAAGAGAAGAAGATGAAGGATGAAGAAGCTGAGGAGATTAGTACAGGCCATACGTCAGAAGACAAAATTGCTTGTCTAGAGCAGGAGGTGAAGAATCTCAAGAAGATGATAGAGGACCTGGAGAAGTTAGCTAAACGCAATAATGTGGCAATGACTTCAAGAATAGATAGGTTCTTCTATTGGTCTATCCAATGCTTTTGCAATTAACAACAAATAAGTGTTGATTGTATGAATGGGATTTACACTACCCTTCGTGACATTGCTCAGTCTCTTGCTCCAAGGAATGGCCGAGGGGTGATGATACAATACAACCCTCCTAATCCGAGACCACCCCGCCTGTAGATTATTCATGCATGAGTAAACCCCTTTTTTTTTTTGCAATGTAATCCTTCAATTTGTTTTTTTAATGTAAGTGGTTTCTTTCATTGGACGGTACTAAAAAAATTATAATAATAAAGAAAGATAAAGGAAATCAGCCACACAAATTCAGCATAGTAGAAGGATATATATTTTGAAAAATATATATCCATTTTAAAGATAGAAAGAATTTTCTGACATGGATATATATATCATCATTTCAAAGCAAAAGCAAGTTACATACTTACTCAAGATAAAAAATATTATAACCTTAATATGTAATAGTGAAATTGAGGTGATATGGATTAATAAAATATAATGGGATATAAACTATAATCCATAACCAATGGTCCATAAACCATAGCTTTGAAAAGATATGACATGTATAATGCTCAAACCATGATGAATCGTATAAAGATAATATCTTTATATACAATGATATGATCAAGTATGTAAGATATCGGAGAACAATATATTATTGCAATGAAAGTATGCCAGTAAAAAAAATTGCGAACATAGCCAATTATGATCAGGGAATGTCACTCAATTAAATAGTAAAGTGGTAAAGGATAAATATACTCATCAATTTTGGAAAACTCTTATTGCTTCTTGAAGTTCCTCCTCAAGATTTTGATATCCTTATTTTCCTCATTGCCCTTCTTTTGATCCTATCTTCTTGCAATTGTAATGATCTTCATTGATTGATTATTTGCCAGATCCTCTCAAAAATAATCTCTTATAAGATCATCCATGAAGCTTTGAAGAGATCATTAAGTACATATCAGCAAAATTTATATCCTTCATCTATTGTCATCCGCTGGTTGACCAACGTGTCCACACTGGTTGACCATCGTGGGGATGCAAAAGTGCGAGGAGCTTACTGTCAAGCATTGGTTGACCATCCTGAATGAGCTGGCCGACCACTCATGACCAAAATTGGCTTAGTTATCCACTGCCTTGAGTTGGTCGACCAGTCTGAGGACCTTGGTCAACCACTTGTCTCAGGGTTCAGTGTTCTTCTCCTGGCACTGGGCGTTGGTTCAATGTAGGCTTCGTTGGTCGACCACTGATAAGAGCGTTGGTCGACCAGCCAACTTTAGAACCATAAGTTTTACTGATTTTGGAGAACAGAGGAAGGAGAGTGCCTTAGAGGATAAATTTGAGGATTAACTCCTGCAAAACACTTTTGGTAGAGCACTTTGATGTTCAAATTAGTAATGTTCAAATAAATCTTGAGCACAAGGAGCAACATTATGTTTAAGATATGCCATATTAATAAAAGTGCTATGCTTCCATGAAATGTAATTTTGCAAGAAATTTAATTTCATTGAAAATATTTAAATAAGATTACAACAAGAATAAACACTACAGGCAGGAGTAATCTTATTGTTGTGAAAGCAAGAGAAGTATGCATGTAATGGAAGCAAGTTTTCATCATGCGGCAAAAAGTAGACTTTGAGCAGTATTTAGAAGAAAGATTTTGGCTCAAAACAAAATTTGAATCTATAGCTCACACACATAAGAATTGTTTTTAGATATAGCATACATGAATATCAAAGATAGATGAAAGGCATGCTAGAAAACAAGCATAAGCATTTGATACAGTAAACATATCAATCAAATTTCTTACAATACATTCCAACTTATATGTTTACTTGTCCATTACCTCCTTTTGATGCAAGAGAGTGGAGTTTGAATGATGTAGCCACTGAAAAGTCATTTCCACTCCTTGCTTCGAGGCAAATCTAAAAATTAATCCTTTGTCTTTGGTATCCAAATTTCTTTGGGTTTGCTTGGGTCATGAGTTCCTTTTTGAACTCATTTCATTTTTACTCCATGAACAAGATTTTTCTTATAAAAGTAGGAGTAAGATTTGTGTCCTTTCAGTCCACAATAGAAACAAGTGCAAGTTGGACTATTGGACATCTTTTGCAGAAACAAAGAAGTTTTTAAAATGCTTATGGTTTGATTTCTTTTTAGAAACAAGACTAACTTTATTAAACTTTCTTCTTTGTTTCAAAACTGAGGTATTTAAAATTTCTCTACCTTGAGAAAATTTTGCAAGTGTGTTTTTAAGATCATCATTTTCCTTTTTCAAAGAATCACATTTGTTGCAAAAGCAGTTTTTGTTGGTAGAGATATTTCCCTTTAAAATCAAATTCTCTTCTTGCAAAGTTCTATTTAGATTTTCGAAACCAAAATTCTCTTCCTTGGAAATAGAAAATTCATTTTTCAATCTTTCCAACTTATTTTCAAGAGAAGAGTTTTTCTGTTTTGAAATACTTAGTTTCTTTGCAAGTATTCGAGATTCTTCATGTAAATCATCAAAGGCATCTTGTAATTCTTCAAAAGAGTAGTCAAATGAATTTACTTCATCTTTATCTCTGGCCATAAGACAAGTATTGGCTTGTTTATTTGTGTTCTCCTCATTAGAATTGCTATTTTCCCAAATGGAAGATAGGTAAGCTTTCTTTGATGATTCAGCTTTTGGTTGTGGTTTCTCTTTTTCTCCTTTTTATTTTTCTTCTGTCTCCTTGGTGATTTGAGATTTCCTGTAGGTTCAACACCAAGAACTTGCAATTGATTAATCACAAGTTTTATCTCATTAATAGTTTTGCAATTGTTCATTTGAGCAATTTCAAGTTCACTAATGAAACTTCTATACTTTAATTCCTCAGCAATAAGATCTTCCTCATATGCAACTTCAAGAGTTTCCCACATTTCTTTCACAGTTGCACAATTAGAAATTCTGAAAAATTCATCTTGACTCAATGCACAAGAAATAATTAATTTTGCCTTAGCATTGAGTTGCACTAAACTTCTTTCAGTATCTTTCCATTCACTCTTGGGTTTTGGAATGAATTTTCCTTATTCTTCCTTGACAGGCATACAAGAACCATTTTCTATAACTTCCCAGAGTTTATGGTCTACTGAAATTAAAAACATTTTCATTTCATACTTCCAATATCGAAAATAATTAGCATTAAAAATTGGAGGTCCTGTGAAAGAACAATTTTCAGAAATAAACCAATCACTATATCCAACCATGCTAACTCTTAGACGGTTAAGTCTTTAAACAAGAGCCCAAGCTTTGATACCAATTGAAAGTAATGGTTGGAACCCAAGAGGGGGGTGAATTAAGTTTTATAAATTTTTCACAAGAATTAATTGGAAGTTGAAATGATTTTCTGTAGAAGTGTAATACTTAAGATAATAAATACAATACAGAAAATCAATGTGTTGTCAAGATAAATAATTATAAAGATCAAGGAATTAAAGAGTAGATATCAATATGCACAAATTAAAGAGTAAGGGATAGAGAAAGCAAACTCAGAGATTTATACTGGTTCGACTAATCCAAGCCTACATCCAGTCCTCAAGAGACCACTTGAGTATTTCCACTATAATTGCAAGTTTAATCCGGGTACTTGCAAACCACTACAACAACACAAATTCGATTCGGGTATTTGCGAAACCACAATGGAGAATTTATGAATCTGGGCTCCTCCTCAACCCGAAGCAAGTTCTTCCAACATCGGTACTTGCGAACCTCAACTCGGAATAATATATGTGTTGATCAAAATCAACAATACAAAGAAACTCTCTCTAAAGAGTAGATGAACACAAATGAAGCTCTAATAACTCTAATGATAGAGAATATGCAAGATTTGGCTCAAGAATGTTTGGATTTCTCTCAAAGATGATAGAACATGTTAATATGTCATTGTAGTACTTAGTTCTGGCTCAAAATTGTGTATCTAAGGTCATATATATAAGATTTTAAAAAACTAGCTGTTATATAGTCGTTATAGCACTTATAATACAGTCTAGATGTCAACTGGTTGACCAGTTGGGGTCACCTAGTCGACCACCCACTCGCAATAGTAAAATATAGCATTTTTAGGGCAACTGGTCGACCAGTCGAAAGCTGCCTAGTCGACCACTGGCTGGCAGTAGCGAAATACAGATTTTGAGCTTTCTTTAAAAATTCATAACTCCCTCATTTGAACTCCGTTTTAAACAAATAATATATCATTGGAAAGCTCTTGGAGTCTAGTTTCAAATGAGCTATGTTTCACCTAAAAATTATTTTTCGTTTAAAAGATATAATCAAAAAACTGACTATAGGTCAAAACAGAATAATTTTTTAGTACAGTAACATCAACTTTTAGTTTTTCAAACTATATTTTAAATAGTCGTATATTTCTCATTTGGACTCCGTTTTGAATAAATAATATGCCGTTGGAAAGATCTTTGAGTCTACTATCAAATGAGATTAAGATACTAGAAAAATAGATTTTTCATTTATGATATATGATATAAGGAGTGACCAAAGGTCAAAAGCTAACTTTTGTAAAACTTGATATCTCACTATCTTTTTATTCAAAATACTTGAGCCCATGTATGCAAATCTAAATCATTGAGTTGCACAAGTATACTAGCCTATATAAAATATACCTAATATAAACACATAGGCTATTTTGATGCATCCAAGCTTTCAAGACTTCAAATCTTCTAATTCTTTATTTCTTGGAGCTTTATCCTTGCATGTTGTCTTCCTTGAGTGAAGCATGATATTACTTTTACTTGTTCTTCAATACAATGCTTATTCTTCTCTTTTTGAACTAACCTATAAAATATATCTTACTTGCAAACCCAATGGTTAGTTCAATACCATGATTCAATATATGCAACATACATGTTAAATAAAATAATCATGCTTAAGTACTTGTAGCATATATATGATAATTAATCTTTATATATATTAATGCTATAATTCAAATACATTTGTCATCATCAAAACTTATAGCATAAAGCCTTAGGGTCAACAAAGGGTGTGGGGTCCACACGATGCCAAACACGCCAGGTAGTGGATCCACTCATGTAGTGAGATGTAGCTTGCAAATGGGGTGAATTTGGCATATGATTCAACCACTTATTTTAAAGAAAGGTTTTTAATTTAGCCCACTAAAACTATGAGCTTAGGCGGGTTAGGGTGGCTTAGACTTATTAGGATTTTTTTTCTTAATTTTTTTTAAAGTTTAGTAAACTTTTTAAAAGTTTGGTTGACTTTTTTTTCAAAGAATTTTGTATTCTTGGTACCTAAATTTATCATTCAAAGAAATAAGAATATATTTTTTTAAAAAGAATAATTCATCCATAAGTTGGCTTAACCTAGCCCCTAGCCCTTAATGGGCTGGACTAAGTTCATGATCAATATATGACTTAACTCAATTCATATTCATTATTGGCCTAAAAAATTTGAGTCGTACCAACCAACTTAACATCATTAATATGCAGTAATGTATAGCCATGAAGTTAATGTAAAGTGAACAATACACTAATGTTAACAATGAAAACCAACTCCAATACCTTCCAATAAGACTAGGAAGGCATATAAAATGTATTACATGAGTTAAAACGAGCAGACTTACACACTTAACATGAAAACTCATACACAAGAAGGCAACACTCTATAAATGAAAACACACTCCCTAGTATTAGAGAGGCTAGGTTTTCCCCAATCCTTACTCTAATTTTTTTCTCTGCCCCTTCACTCCCTCCAAGACACCCTTTATATACCTCCTTTCTAATTCAACTCCTTCTCTTTCTTCTGGACAACATCTGTCATTAGGTGGTTACATGCTTTAATTCCCATTTCCCTTTTCTTTTCCTCCTAACATATGTCTTAAGCCCACTATCATGTATATCTCCAATTACATCATTATCCCCTATCAGTTTCACCTTGTCATCAAGGTGAAATGCTAGAAATTGAAGCTCAATCAACTCATAGTCCTCCCCAGTGTTATCTTTAGCTGATAAGTTTCCCTACTTGATGAGTGATTCCACTCGCCCTCATTCATCTTTCTTATTTGAGTAAATCTTTCGTTATGACTTATAACTCCATATCCTTTATTAGAAAATTTCGCAGCATTTGTATTGGCACAGTAGGATGTAAGGAATGCTTCAACTACAAGCCATAAAAGACAAGATGAATTCTTGCATCCTTAAGTAATTCTAGCTTATAAGCAACATTACCAATCTTCCGTAGAGTTTTATAGGGGTCACGAAACATTGGCTAAGCTTCTCATTAGTCTTTTTGGCTAGGGATTTGTGCATGTAAGGATATAGTTTGTGGGAAACCATGTCTCTAACTTCATAGTTGACATCTCTTCTATGCTTATTGGCTTGTTCTTGCATTTGAGCTTGATCCTTCTCTATATTCTCTTTTAATTATGCTAGTATTTTATCTAGGGCCTAGAGCTTTTCTTTTATTATCATTTTCCTATTTGAACATCATATAAGGGTCCATCCCATACAAGGCATTGAATGCCGACATTCCAATAGACATATTATGGGAAAGTATTGAACCAAAACTCTACCTAACACAACCAATCTATCCATTGCTTAGGTCTATATCCTATGAAACACCTCAAATAAACCTCAAGGCTTTGATTACTTTTGTTTGACCATCCATTTAGGGATGGTATCTTGAGTTGTAATTTAGGATTGTTTTCGATAGCTTAAACAATGCCTTCCAAAAGAGGCTCATAAAAATCTTATCCTTATTTGATACAATAGACTTTGGGAAACCATACAAACATCTTTAATAAATTTTTCAGCAACTTGCTTGGCAATGAAAGGATGAGAAAACAGAATAGAGTGTGCATATTTAGAAAAACAATCAACTACCGCCAAGATAGCATCATACCTTTGTGATTTGGGTAATCTGGTAATAATATCCATGCTAATATCTTCCCACACATGATTTGAAGTCGATAATGATTGTAACAGTCCCACTGGATTAAGAGCTTGACATTTATGATTGTAATAAAAGCTTGTTACATATGTCAAAGGAACTCAGTTTGATTTAGTCGTAAGAAGATCTTGTAGATTTACTTGTTCTAACCCTCCCCGACCAACAGATTCTTTTCTTCAGTTTGAAGTGGTTAAGCTGTTTACTGGCAATTAATTGCAGGAGTACCTCCAACATGAGATATGGAAGTGCTCAGCTAGAGAATTTTGCTTCAGGGCTTGAGCTTATAAGCCAGAAGGTTTAGTTTTAATTTTCAGTGACTTAATAACATTGTTTTCTTCTTTTCAACACCTTTTTTCAATACAAGTTGAATCATTGATGCATTAGTATTGCTTTCCTTGGTTTATTTGCTCAATCCTTGTAGTTGCTTACTCTTATGATACTATATAATGTTTTTTGCCCAATATTTTGTTGTAACCTTAAGTCAAGGTTTATTTAGTAATTTTGCCTGCCACTACTATTACCTAACAAATTTTATCAGTTGCACTCTAAAATATCCAACGCATTTTAAGAATAAGTGATGCTTTATTTATCAGATATACTAAGTTCATAGGGAATTGCACTGTAATTCACTCTTAATTAATCTGAATACAATAACTGCATGAAGTCTTTGATAATTTGGATCTTTCTCGATTATCTGTAGTAATATTTTTCTTTAGCTTTGTCCTCCCCTTTTTTCTTCCCTCCATTTTCTTCTCCTTATTTGACACTCTTATGTTATCAGCTTTAAATGTGAACATGACAGAACCGGTTGGATGCAGAATTTCTGTTGTCTCATATGTGCTCTGTTAAGTTCAAAGAATGGATAGTTGTCCTAGCAACACTCTTACATCGATCTGAGGTATGTGTGATATTGAAGACCTGTATCTGAGATATTTACGTTATTTTAACTTTATATAACCTCTTTTGATCTACTTCATTTTCTGGTACTTCATTATAGGCTCTTTTGTACTTTTTGTATTTTTCCCTCTTTTCGTCAATAAGTTCTCTTTTTTTTTACATTAATAAAAAAAAGAAGTCTCCAGCTAGACCTTAAGGCACTAGGCCCCCCAACCAGCTTGAGGCAAGAGGTGCTAGGAAAGAGCTCGCCTGAGTGAAGCAAGGGTTTAAAATGGGAGAAAAGTTGAAAATACTCTACATGAAACGAAAATAAATGAATATGAACTATTGTGATAACTTGGCATTTAAATTAATTATTCAAGCTTAGTGATCACATAAAACCATGCATTATTGAAGTCATAAGTCTGAATATGAAGTCTGAAGTCAGCGCCTTAGGTGCTGCAAGTGCACCTTTGAGTACAGTCTGATATCTGATATGCTCTTTTTTTCTTTTCTTTCCTTTTTTTTTAAATATAGGAAGTGGAATAACTTTCAAAACATCATTCTCTTAGATATCACATGAAACGAGCTCAGCAATAGCTCTGCTGTTAAATATATTAGCAACTTTTGATCATTTTAAATCTTTTAAGTCAATGATTTTTGGGGAAAGGAACTTAATAACAGAGCAGTTGGAGTGAATAATGTTGGTAAAACTGACAGACACTGGTACCATCAATATTTAATTAAAAAAGGTCAGCAAATAAGACTGAATTTTGTCAGATTAAATTGTAGGTTTAAACACTTCGTCTGTAATCTGTCGGAAGCTGTATTATATATATATATATAGTCTCCTTTGATATTCTCCCCTGCATCTTCTGGTTATGGTGTCGAGACCGACAAAGTTTTTTGTTAGGGACTGGATAGTATGGGATGTCTAAGTCCCACATTGGGTAGTATGGGATGCTTGATGGGGTACTTAAGTAGCTTGGTTCTTCCCCCTAAACAGCTAGCTTTTGAGGGTGGGTTCCCCAAGCTGTTTAGGTACCTAACCCCAAGCTGTTTTGATACCAAATTCCAATGTTAGGTACCTAAACAGCTTGGGGAACCCACCCTCAAAAGCTAGCTATTAAGGGGGAAGAACCAAGCTACTTAAGTACCCCATCAAGCATCCCATACTACCCAATGTGGGACTTAGACATCCCATACTATCCAGTCCCTAACATATTTTCAGTTTAGTCAAGCTTTTAAGTGAATAAGTAATGTTTGGTTTTAGATTTTCTTTTAAGCAAAATGTGATGAAGGATATCTAGTACATGCCCAAAGAACTCAATTTCCCTGCTCATAGATTTTATTGTCCCCTTTTCTGTTGAAGTGGTGGCTATATCTGTTTAAGGATAGATCCTGAGATATCTACATCGCTCATGCTTCTTAAGCCATTTGGATGGGGTTAATTTGGTTGACCAGTGTTTTATTTATTTATTTTTTTTAAATTATGTGGAAATCTGGTTCTTTTTTATCTATTCCGACATGATGTTCGCTTGTGGACCACAATGCAGGTATGGCTTTGGTTTCTTGTCATGAATTTTAATCGTAGCAATATCAATATTAATAATCAAAATCTCCGGTTCTCTTCGGTTATCCATGCTCTACAGTCACACCCGCCATTCACTGAATATCATGATTTGTTAGAAGACTTGGAAGAAAATCTTTCTTCAGTGGCAAGCTTGGAAGAAAAATGAAAGATTTGATTTTCATGGCTGTTCTCTGGTACATAATGGTCTCCTGCTGAAGTGCTCTGGCCCAAGTGACTATGAAAATGACACACACAAAGTCCCATGCATTCTTTCCTCTTGATTTGATTGTGGGGCCCAACAAACTACATTTTTGTGCTGGTTCCCGTTTAGATTTGCAACACAAATCATATCATTAATGCTGCTGATTCAATGAAAAGGGAATTGTATTTGTACTTATAGATAGAGCTTAGAAATATTTCTAGGGAGGCCTGTGCATAACTGAGAATTTCATTATTCTTTTTTTCTCTCTATCATTCACAACAATTTTTTTTTTTGCCCTTAGATCCATCTGTATATATTTTATGCTCCTGGTGAGCTTTATATTTAGTGGCATTTATGCAGCTTGATTTTTCTTTTACAGAAAGCATGTTAGATTTTTTTTTATGTTCACATTTTCGCTTTACGTATGCTGTTTATAGTTTTTTTTTTGTTAAATGGATATCAATTTCATTAAATTGGCACAAAGTTAGGATTATATAAGATAAACCAGGCCAAAAAATATCAAGTACATTACAAGTTTGAACTTATGAGAGAGCAGTATGTGATTTAAGATAATATATTCTAAAAATCAATATCATACATAAACAGTTGAATTATGAAATTAAACAGAGGCAACACACCTCTAAACCTAAATTTAGCGAACTAAAAGGAGATAACACTCTCTTAATCTTAGATTAGAGCTAATCTTTTAAAAACTCAAAGCAAAGATACAAGCTGACATGTATGACGAACATCCAAAGTAGGTTGATAAAGCCTAGAAAACACCCACAAAAATACATACTAGAAAAAAAGAAAAAAGAAAAAACTAAAGACTGAAAATGAACACAGCCCTGTGATGCTATCTTCATGGAGAACGCAATCTCGTTGCTGTAACAAAGTGTTCCTAAAGATTTGCAGATGGCTTTGATCGCTTCAACACACCTCACTGTTTGGCATCTTCTTCTTTTTTTGTTAAAGCTCTAACATAAAATCTCCATTTCGACTTAAGCCATCTCCAGCACCAAGCCTCGCCACAAAAGCCTAAGAGATGAGAAAACCAAAGATGGCGGTAACTATTTCTCCGACGCTTCTGCTTCTCAGTCTCTGTGGAGATGAGTATGAACCATCTCAAGGAGACGACGAGAAGGGGAAAACCCACCAAAGGAAGGGAAAGCTTCTACAAGAGAAGCGAAAAAAAAACTCTCACACCGAAAAAGGAAAATGAGAAGAAAGTGAAGGGAGGCAGCTTTGCTCTCCTCTTGTGCGGCGCTTTCAACCCTACTATTTACTGTTTGTTGGTGCTAAAGCTAACATATGCATTTTGTATGCCAAGTTTTAACATGCATTTTTATACTGTCCAAAGTTCTTTTTTTTGGATAAAATATAGTGTCCAAAGTTAACATGGGCTTTAGCCCACTACATATTGATCAATATGACCGTTGGACAGACTTTAGGCTTGGATACTGTAATAATGATCAGAATTCAGATTGTGGGCCCAGTCGTGATGTGTCTAATTTTGATTTGAAGGGGATTTCTCTTACATAATGTAAACTTAGCATGGCGATTTAAGATGTTTTCTTATGCTTGGAATGGCCTAGGCT
Organism: Biancaea sappan; assembly: GCA_037074585.1. Lineage (NCBI taxonomy): Eukaryota > Viridiplantae > Streptophyta > Magnoliopsida > Fabales > Fabaceae > Biancaea > Biancaea sappan. The sequence continues at coordinate 25,220,678 of CM073499.1, read as the reverse complement.
TATCAGATCATAGTGGTAATAATACCTTAAAAGATACTTCTAACTAACAGATAAAGTGTATTATCAAATGTATGTAGCACCCGGACATATACCCCTTAGAATTTTGGAAATGAGGCATTTTGATAGATGTTTAATAGAAGAATAGACAAAAGAATTTTAGAACTATAAATTTTAAGATTATAAAAAATCACATTAAAAATCCACTAACATAATGTCAACCAATAGAATATTTTAACCAAAAAGATATTTCTCTAAAATACACTCTAAATTATGAACCTTAGTATTGGAGGATGGCCAACAACAACAACAACAACAACAAGCCTTATCCCATTAGGTGAGATCAACTACTCTTTAGGTATCTCATTCACCAAAAGATCTTGTTCAATAACTTCTCCAAGTGTCCTTGGTCTTCCTCATTATTTTTTCACAAGACTGCATAGCATCTGTTCAACCCTCTTTACTGGCACCTCCAACTAACTTCTTTAAACATATCCAAACCACTTTAAACGATTTTTTACCATTTTCTTTTCAATAGTTGCCACTCCAACTCTATTTTATATACAATCATTATAGATCATATCTTTCCTTATATGACCACACATTCATCTCAACATCCTTATCTCTGCTACCCTAATTTTTTGTTCTTATTATCCTTTCAATGCCCAACATTCACTCCCATATAATATTATTGATCTAATAGCAGTTCGATAAAACTTCCATTTGAGTTTATTAGATACTTTTCGATCACAAACAACTTCTGATACCTTTTTCCATTTTAACCACCTAGTTTGTAACCTATGTGTAACATCTCTATTAATTTCACTGTCATCTTATAGTATTGATCCCAGATACTTAAACTTTGACACACGTGATATAACCTGATCTCCAATTTCTAGCTTACCGCTTGTTAAACTTACAGTGCATATATTCTATCTTATTCCCGCTCAGATAGAAACCCTTCGATTCAAAGCTTTAAAAATTGTTGGACCACACAAGTATTAAAAATTCAAATTTCTAACTGTCAGAACATAAAAATACTGAGTCTTGTACAAAACCTAAAAACATTTTAGAATTAAGCAACAAGTGATTATCACATGATAAATACCACAAGTGATTAAGACCCAAATATTTTTTTGGCAAACCAAAATTATAAACCTGTTCATATGAAAGCAACAAGGCTGTTAACTGTAACTGTCTAAGGTGTGAACTTTTTGCATAATACTCTCTTTGGAACAAAATAATGTGAGTAGAATCACCAGCTAAAGCTGATGGATTCAAAATGCAGATTCTGAGCTAAGCCAGATGAGCAAATAGCTGCAACCTGCTGCCTCATTTTCTTGGGACCTGAAACAAGAACTCCCACACTTGGCTCTTTCAGTTCAAGCATCATTCCTGTGAGAAGAGAACCCTGTGGTGATATTTCAAGTTTAATGGGGGAGAGATTCTCAGGTAATCCTAGTTATAAAAGTAGGTTGAATCAATCATAAATAGACATGCAAGCATGTCAGATGTTAGATATATGAGTGTCTTACTTAAAAAATGTACTTTATATGCTTTTTTATTTCTATAAGTATCCTTACACCTTTTGAGTATGAGTCTAATCTCATTTGGCGAGTATTGAAACTATTCCTTTCTACAAGAGTAAATCAAAGCTTAAACCCTTGAATATATCTATTTATAAATATTGACTTACTTTACTCCGAGGGTTCAAACTAACATTATAAATCCTCTTAAAATTATTTTTTGGTTCTCTTTAAAAAACAAAATGATTTGATTCAACTCTTTTTTTTTTGAAAAGGATTTGATTCAACTTTGAAACCGAATGATTATCATACATATTTTCATAATTTATTATTTTTATTTATATAAAAAATTTAGAAAAATTCTTTTTATGTATAATTCTTTAAAACTAAGCCTCATCTAGAATAATTTAACTAATTAGTAGGGGTGTTAATATATGCTTGGCTCATTGGACTAACCCCCCAAATCCTACAAATGGGATGGACTGGGCATACAATTTAAAAATCTATTTTAAAGAATAGTTTTTAGGACATACCACAAAATGCTTTAATAGATAGGTGGGCTGGAATGGTCTAATTCAATTGGGCTTTTTATTTATTTTTTTAAAAATTTTATTGCATTTTTAAGAAGTTTAATTTAATGTTTTGAAATTTCATAGTTCTAATACTTAATTTTTATTTATTCAAAGTGGCTAATTTTTTTTTCTTAAAAAAACAATCGGCCAATGTGCTGACTTAGCTTAGCCCATGACTTTTGATGAATTCTAGGCTAAGCTAGGTTAGGATCTTTCAATCTATAATCTAAATATGGCCCAATTCAATACTGGCTTATGTTCATTATTGGTCTTGCAAGATTTTGATTAGGTCGGCGAAACTTATGTATTTGTCAACCCTACAAATTAGACCCTAATCAAAGAAAAAATTGATAAGACCAAAATTGACTAAACCAAATGAAACCAAAACTAACTGTTAATAGTTGCATTTGGTTTGGTTGAGATCGAAAAATTAACATTTTTTTTTGCAAAAAAGTCCAAAAAATAGCCAAAAAAAAAACTAATGAGCATTTCTATATATGTTCTAAATGAAACTTACAAAAAGAATTTTTCTGTAAAGATGATTTGCAGCCCATACTTAACAAGTGAAATTAAGAGACTTACTTTTGAGGTCAGGTCTTTGGCCATAATGCACATTAGTAGCTTGAAGAAGGGATTGAGAAGGAAGGCTCTCCAATTCTCTATCTGCATTGTAAATCATTGAGGCTGGTGACACTGTCGGTGTTGCCCCTTCCATATTCTGAATCTTCTTTTCTTCTCTCTCACTACTCTGTTTCTTGTTCCAAACAAAACCTGCACTCGCAGTCACCACTATCACCACACACATCACCAACATGCTCAAGAACGACCTCATGGGGTATGAAAACACTGCTTCTGTGTTATGGTCAATAGGAAAAATATAGTAACGGGTTATGATCCCAATAATCAGAAGGTACATAATGAAAGAGTATGAGATTATAGCTCCAAGCCAGAGCCAGTGATTGGGACCTAAGATAGGAGATATGGATGCGTCGGTGGGGTGTGGCTTGAATCACATGGCTCGTGGGTGATGTGGATAGTTGGGTTTGGGGTCTTTGTCCTGAGTAACATAGGCATGGATTTGAAGGTTGAGGGCAGAGAGGGCAGAGAGGTCAGAGGAGCTGTTTAAGATAAGAAGGATGAGGTGGAGCATGGAGAGGGATGAAGACGTCTTGAAGGCACAAATTAGTACAACTTTTGGCATTGTGCATTTGAGGTTTGCGCTTAGATATACGAGCTCTCTAATGATGGAGATGAAAGGAGTAATCCCACTGCCTCCACTTAGCATCACAAGTGTGTGATGCCTATCTCACACAAAAATAAAATTGTTGATTAATTTAGATGGTTGGTGATTTATTTTTCTTAAATAAGTACGCGAATTCGAGTCTTGTAAATAAAAAAATAAATAAATATTGAAAGAATTTTATACATTTGTAATTTGACTCAATTCGAACCATTAATTGGAACATAATGGGTTTTTGAATATTGGTGATCCAAGCAAAAAAAAAATTTCTAAGTTATGTTTGAAATGTCTCAATTAGGATAAGTTGACAACAAAGTTTTAAAGTTCAATTGGGCAAGTCATTTTTTTTATTCGAACTCTTGTAAGGAGTTGATCGTAATAGTATCATATGAAGAAAGAGATAAACAAGTAGCATGTGAGATTTCATATTACTCCAAGTAGATTCTTGTTCATTTCTCTCTTCACATGACATTAATATATTAATTTTTCATATGAAAAAAACTCTAAATTCATCTTTATTTATATAAGGATTGAAATAATCTTAGCTCGATCCTGTCAAGACTGCTAGTTCGTCCTATGGGCCAGCCAAAAAAATTACATAAATTTTTTTGTAAATTAATTTCTAAAAAAATTTATGTATATATACAACCCAATCATTAATTTTTTAAATATATTTTAAGCCTCAAAAGCTAGTGCTTTAAACTATAGAACTATTTTTTTTAACTATTCATATTTAGAAATTTATTTAACTTCAACTAATCTAATCTAAGCTTAATCAGATTATAAAAGTATAAATCTCTATGTCTTTATGTCCTAGAGCCAAATAGAACTTAATGGTAAAGCTCATTTCAAAAATTGGTTATTTTTTGTAATCCAACCCAAAAATTTTGTTAAAGGAAAGGCTGGCTATGTTGAGAGCTATGGTAGCTTTGGTTCTAAGAAACAAACTGACTTGAGGTAATTGGTTGATAGGGGCCCATATGGGCCTTCAACGGAGACATGGAGACGATCTGTTGAAGAAGATGAGAGCATCTCATAGAGTTTAAGGGACCAACTTCCTTCGCTTTTGATCACAACACTTAAGCTCTCTGCCTCCAAATTGCTGTTAGAAGTTATGGTAAATGGATGCCATTGCAACTTTGATATGCTTGGTACATTTATAAACACTATACTCATCAGATTATAAATCAATCCTGAAAAAAGAAAAAAAATCCTAAGAAGCTCTCAAAATAAAATCTTAATGTGAAAAACCAAGCACTTCTCATGAAGTAGACAGTTTGATGATACTAAGGACTTGCTTGTATAATGTTATTTTATGGCATTTTCCATTTTTGAAATAAATAGACACAAAATGTATAAGATTCACTTAACTATGTCATTTGTCATTCTAAACACGCACAGTCAATTTTCCTAAAATATTCAAATTTTTAGGAAAAAAAAATATTTTGTGTATTGGTATCATAGATTTTAGTGGATACTCCTAAACCCTAATGTCAGATATAGCTCTTCTTTATTTAAGTCTTATAAACCACATAAACGTGTCATACATTCGTATCAAACATGATTTCATATTTCAAATTACAACAGTACTTTATATTTTGTTATATCATAGTGTGTGCGCCTTGTTAGTGTGAATATATACATATAGTTAGGATGGAAATGGATCGTCTCTGCTACTTTGCACGGTGCAGTAAAAGAAAAAGAGGGAATGAGTATGGACCTATACATACCATACAAGCAGGCAACTAAGCGTGTCAAAATGAGTTTGACTTATTAGAATGGCTTGCAAATGGGGTGAATTGATCATATGATTCAACCACATATTTTAAAGAAAGGTTTTTAATTCAGCCTACTAAAACTATGAGCTTAGGTGGGTTAGGTGGCTTGGACCTATTAGGATTTTTTTTTCCTTAATTTTTTTTTAAAGTTTAGTATACATTTTTAAAAGTTTGGTTGAATTTTTTAAGAATTTTGTAGTCTTGGTACCTAAATTTATCATTCAAAGAAATAAGAATATATTTTTTAAACAAGAATAATTCATCCATAAGTTGGCTTAACCTAGCCCTTAGCCCTTAATGGGCTGGATGAAGGGCTTGATTTGACTTAATTCATATTCACTATTGGCCTGGAAAAGTTGAGCTATACTAACCAATTTAACATCACTAATATGCAGTAGTGTATAGCTATAAAGCTAATGTAAAGTGAACAACACACTTTATCTCGGGCTTGAAGCTATTCTTTCATTGTATCTATAACTAAAACGTCATTTTCCCATTTGAACATCATACGATGGTCCATCCCATAAACGACTTTGAATGTCAACATTCCAATGGACCTATTATGGGAAAGTATTGAACCAAAACTCTTCCTAACACAACCAATCTATCCATTGCGTATGTTTATATCCTATGAAACACCTTAAATAAACCTCAAGGCTTTGATTGACCACTTTTGATTGACCATCCATTTAGGGATAGTTGTAATTTAAGACTATTTTTGTTAAACAATAACTTCCAAAAAAGGCTCATTAAAATCTTATCCTTATTCAATACAATGGACTTTGGGAAACCATGCAAACACACAACCTCTTTAATAAATTTTTCAACAACTTGCTTGGCAGTGAAAGGATGAGAAAGGGGAATAAAGTGTGCATATTTAGACAAATAATCAACAACCACCAAAATAGCATCATACTTTGTAATTTGGGTAATTTGGTAATAAAATTGATGCTAATATCTTCCCATACATGATTCGGAGTCGGTAATGATTGTAATAGTCCTGCTGGATTAGGAGCTTGATATTTATGTTGATTGCAAGTATCACATTTGGCCACATAATTTTGTATATCTACTCTTATTCCTTCCCAATAAAACAATCCTAAAAAGCCATTTATAAGTCTTCAAGTTCCCTGTATGTCCCCCAAGGGCAGAGTCATAGAACTCCTTGAGCAATAAGGGAATTTTGGATGAATTTTTGGGCAATACCATACTACTTTTGTACATGAGGCAACCTCTTTGCATGTTGTATCCATCCACCCTTGCTGGCCTATGGCAAGCAATTGAATTATGGAAGCAAATTTAGGAACTTGCTTAATTTCATCTTCCCACTCCTCCCAATTTGGCAATTGCCATAATGAATAACTCTTTAGTTCTTTTGGTTTCGAAATTCTTGATAAAGCATTTGCCACCCTATTTATCTTTCCCGAATTGTAATGCACCTCAAATCGAAACTCAATGAGCTTAGAGACCTACTTTTATCGATCCTCATCAATTATTCTCTACTCTAACAAATACTTCAAAGCCTTTTGGTTAGTATTAATGATGAAATGATGACCCATAAGGTAGTGCCTCCACTTTTTTACTGCAAAAACAATTGCCCTCAATTCTTGCTCATAAACCAATCCTCTCTTAGCTTATCCGACAACAATTGGCTATGAAAAGAAATGGGCTTGCCATGCTACATCAAAACAGCTCCTTCTCCTTTTCCTAATGCATCCATTTCTATGATGAATGGTTGAGAGAAATCAGGCAAGGCAAAAACTAGTGCAGTTATCATGGTCATCTTAAGCTCCTTAAATGCCTTTTGTGCTTTTTCTCTCCAATGAAAGACATTCTTCTTAAGCAATTCAATTAGGGGTGCTATAATTTTACTGTAATCGTTCACAGATTTACGATAGTAATCGACTAACCCAAGAATCCTAAGAGAGATTTAAGATCTTTTAGCTTTGGCCACTTTACCATGATGTCTATCTTTGAAGGGTCAACTTTTACACCTTCTTTTGAAATAATGTGGCCAAAGTATCTACCTATGATTGACCAAAGATGCATTTCTTTAGGTTAATGACTAGCCGATTGTCTCTAAGCACCTGAAAAACTTGGTGAAAATGTATCATATTACCTTTCTAATCAACATGATAGACGAGAATGTCATAAAAAAATAGCAAAAAAAATTCGCATTAGATATGCCTTGAAAATGTCGTTCATCAAGAATTGAAAAGTAGAGGAATCATTATGTAATACCCGTTAATTTCGGAATATAATTCGCTTGAGAGTATTTTAGAATTTTACAACGTTATTTTAGTTATTTATTTTGGTCATTTTTAATTTTCATATTTAATTGTTCTCTTTAAATATTATTTATAAAAATTAAGTTAAATGACTGGACTGAATATTTGCACCATGTAGGATATATTCTTAGAATGGTGAAATTCATGGAAAAGTGGTTTAAGAATGGTCAATTAGTCCATTAATTGTAATTTGACTGGATGGGTTTGGATGTTAGGTTATGGATACCCATGGGTTCTTCAATAACCCATTAGAAACCCTTAATAAAATCAAAACTTCCTACTTCCTTCATAATTCACGTTTCTGAAGCAAAGCAAAAGTGAACAGTGACATTTTCTCTCATTTCTTCATCCTCTTCTCAAATCCTTTCCTTGATCTTCAGAGTTTTGATTATTTGTTCGGTTCAAAAGCCTTGTAAGGATCAAAGGTAAGCTTTAATCTCATTATTTTCCTTAAGTCTAAGTTTATATGGAAGATTAGAGGAGATTTTGTTCTTGAAGATTTCGATGATAATTCTTGAATCTTGGTTATTTTAGAGGTTATTTTTGAGTTAGGACTGAGTTATGGTCGGTTAAAAGAGATGAGATTCTGGTTTTGAAACAAGGAATCAAAAGATAAAATTTTCTGAGAAAATTTCTGCAAAACTCGAATTTACTGTAGCAACCAGAAATTTTGAGAAAATTTTTCGAGTTACTGTAGTGTCGGCAGTCAACGTTACTGTAGCAAACTGTTACTGTAGCGAACTGTACTGTAGCAAACCGTCACTGTAGCGAACAGTTACTGTAGCAATTAGAAAATATTGCATATTTTCGTGATTTTGTTTCCTTTCTTATGTTTCCTTGTAATATATTTTACTAGGAAATTTTCCTACACAAATTCTAGTGTAGAACAAGGTAAACTTGGACAAATATCAAGGTAAGTGAATAACCTTGCTAAGCTAGTTTGATATTACTAGTCAAAGTACAATAGAAGTCTCATTTACAATATTATTTGGATATTAATCAATCAATTTTTCATATGACAGTATATGATGATTGATATATTTTTTTACAGAAATTCAAAAGAATAAGATTATGTATAAATTATTTTATTTCATGGAAATTGTACTATATGATAAATTCTCACTATTTTATTAATGCGTAAAGATCTACGGGATCTAATACATGAGTTTGAAAGGGTTAAAGTCCCGTACTACTCAGTGCATAACTATGAAAATCTATACACGAGTTTGAAAGGGTTAGAGTCCCATACTACTCGGTGTAAATAGATGAAATTATAAATACGAGTTTGAAAGGGTTAGAGTCTCATACTACTCGGTGTATATCTATGAAATCTTATTCACGAGTTTGAAAGGGTTAGAGTCCCATACTACTCGGTGTATATCTATGAAATCTTATTCATGAGTTTGAAAGGGTTAGAGTCCCATACTACTCGGTGTATATCTATGAAATCTTATTCACGAGTTTGAAAAGGTTAAAGTCCCATACTACTCGATGTATATCTATGAAATCTTATTCACGAGTTTGAAAGGGTTAGAGTCCCATACTACTCGGTGTATATCTATGAAATCTTATTCACGAGTTTGAAAGGGTTAGAGTCTCATACTACTCGATGTATAAGACAATTAATTATATGAGTAAATGTGGTATTTGTACTTTTGATATTTTATATAGTACAGTTATTTACTTACTGAGTTTTTAAATAAACTCACACTCCCTATGATTATCTTTTCAGATACAGAAAACAAAGAAGAAGAGTTTCCGATTGAAGATTAGAAGCCCCTTGGAGTTATTCCCTATTTCTGTCTAGTGGGATACCAGTACTTATTAATGTGAATACTAGGAACGCTCTATACTTTCTATAGGTCTCCTAGGCTTGTGATGAGATAAAAACATCAGATTATGTATGCCTATATTTGTTTATCAGATGAATATAATTCTGTCGTGTGGAATGAATAATAGAGGTTGAATGTAAGACCTCACAGAATTTATGTGAATAACTCATGTTTGAGAATTTTATTAAATAAGTAATTGTGGATATTGAGATTGTCCAGGATTTCGGGATACCACTGAGGTTTTCCTAAAAGTAGTATCTTTTCACATGTTCAATTTTTGGAATGTGACACATTGGTTAGCCCAAATGGCATTACTATAAATTCACGGTTCCTTCATGCATTATAAAGGTTATTTTGTCCTCATCCCCATGCTTCATTCTAATTTGATGATATTTAGACTTCAAGTCTAACTTGGAAAGGATAGTAGCTCCCCCTAATTCGTCCAACAACTCATCAATTGCAAGTATTGGGAATTTTTTGGATACCGTGATATTTTTGAGTGTTCGATAATCCATACAAAACCTCTACATGCCATCCTTATTCTTCACAAGTAACACCATACTTGAATAAGGACTACAACTAGGCCTTATGATATTAGCTGCCAGCATTTCCTTTACCAGCCTCTTAATTACATTCTTTTGAGAATGGGGATATCGACAAGTTCTCACATTCAGGGGTTGTGCCCTTGATTTAACCTCTATGGCATGATCCCTAAATCTGGTTGAAGGTAATGCACTATTTGCTTTACAAATACCCTTCACTACAAAAAAAATAGCTTTTAGTGGCAACTTTTTGGTGGCAACTAAAAAAGTTGCCAACAAAAGTCGACTTTTAGTGGCAACTAAAACAGTCGCCACTAAAAGTTTGACTTTTGGTGGCAACTAAAGAGTCGCCACCAAAAGTTGGAACTTTTTGGTGTCAACTAAAAAAGTTGCCAACAAAAGTCGACCTTTAGTGGCAACTAAAACAGTCGCCACTAAAAGTCTGACTTTTGGTGGCAACTAAAGAGTCGCCACCAAAAGTCCAACTTTTGGTGGCGACTTTTGAGAGTTGCCACTGAAAGAGGGACTTTTGGTGGCGACTTTTAAAAGTCGCCATCAAAAGTTTAATTTTTCAAAATAAAATTTAAAAAATTTTAGACTTTTGGTGGCGACTATGATAGTTGCCACCAAAATAACATTGGTGGCGACTAAAAGTCGCCACCAAAAGCCTATTGGTGGCAACTTTTGTTACCACCAAAAGTGACCAAAAATCAATTGTAGGTATTTTTTTAAAATTACTCTCGGTGGCAACTATAGTTGCCACTGAAGATGACTTTAGTGGCAACTCTAAGAGTTGCCACTAAAAGTCGAAATTTTTTTTATTTTTATTTAAAAATAAATTAACTTTTGGTGGCAACTTTTAAAAGTCACCACCAAAACACCATTGGTGGCAACCAAAAGTTGCCACCAAAGATAATCAAAAACCGTTTTAAACTTTTTTTTAAAATACTTTCGGTGGCAACTATAGTTGCCACTAAAGGTGACTTTTGGTGGCAACTCTAAGAGTTGTCACCAAAAGTCTGAATTTTTTTATTTTTATTTAAAAATAAATTGACTTTTGGTGATAACTTTTGAGAGTCGCCACCAAAACACCATTGGTGGCAACCAAAAGTTGCCACCAAAGATAATCAAAAACCGTTTTAAAATTTTTTTTAAAATACTTTCGGTGGCAACTATAGTTGCCACTAAAGGTGACTTTTGGTGGCAACTCTAAGAGTCGCCACCAAAAGTCTGAATTTTTTTATTTTTATTTAAAAATAAATTGACTTTTGGTGGCAACTTTTGAGAGTTGCCACTGAAAGTGGGACTTTTAGTGGCGACTCTCATAGTTACCACCAAAAGTCAATTTTTTTTATTTATATATAATTATTTTTATCTATTAATCTACTAATAATAATATATTTTCTTTTTATTAAGTTAGATATTGTTTCATTTTAGTGTTATGATATTTTTCGCTGAAAATAATTTTAACAAATTATATATATATATATATAATATTTTGCCCTTACATAACACAAATAAAGTGGTGGCGTAATGGCAATACACACATGGTTGCAAGTAAGGAACCCAGGTTCGAATCTCAGGTATGCATATATTTGGTTTAATTTCAAATAAACTCTAATATTGCACAAAAAATAATCGAGTCACCCTGGGGCAGCGAGTAAGTAGATCAGCTAAGACCTGCACAGGTCAAATGGGTCTCGGGTTGACCCGTCGGACCAATCCAAATCTAAAAAAATTACTATTGACTTTTGGTGGCAACTTTTAGTTGCCACCAAAGGTTTTTTAGTGGCAACTTTTAAAGTTGCCACTAAAGGTAACTAAAAATTATTTTTGACAGAAATTTTTTTTTTTTGCGAAAAATGACTTTTGGTGGCAACTAAAGTTGCCACTAAATGGTAACTTTTGGTGGCAACTCCTTTAGTCGCCACCAAAAACCTTTAGCCGCGAACTTTCAGCAGCAACTTAGTTGCCACTAAAAGTCGCCACCAAAGACCTTTTGGTGGCAACTTTAGACTTTTGGTGGCAACTTTAGTTGCCACCAAAAGTGTTTTTTTTTTGTAGTGCTTGTACTCCTTTCAACAAGGCTTGAATTTTCCTAGGGACAAGTTGTATTGGTTGCTTCACTCTCTTTTCATGGTCTTTATCATAGTTTTGAGGGTTATTTGAGACTTGGATAGTGAAAGGTCCCCTTGTAGGCACTGTCGATATTAATTTTGTGTGTTGATTTCTTCCAATCCACTCTTACTTCTCCCAATGATTCTAACCACTACACCCCCAGCACTACATTCGTCCCTCTGAAGTCTAAGGGATAAACAGTTTGTTTAACCTTGATTCCGTACACCTCCAGAGCAACATTGTGCCATACTCTAACTCCTTTTATATTGTACTTATCTCCCACTTGAACCTAAAATATACTAGATTTTTCAATGGGGATTTTTAGAGCCTCGACTATATTGATATGGATAAAATTATGTGAAGCTCCACTATTTAATCAGAACTAGTATCTTCTCCTTATATTTGATCTTCCGCTTGACTTTCATGGTTTTGTTCCTAGTGAACCCAACAATGGAATTCACTAGTAATGCGGTAGGAGTTTTGTCACTATTACTATCTCCTCTAACTCATGGCTGTCAACTCCACATCCCATTTATCCTCCTCTTGTTCCTCTAACAAGATGAGAATTTGCAATTCCTTTCTTTTTTGGCATCTATGGTTGGGCCCAAACTTTTCATTACACTGAAAACATAGGCCCAATTCACACCTTCTATCCATTTCCACATCTGATAATTTCTTATACTTAATTAAGATGTAGTATCAATGCTTTACTTAATTTCTCCGACTCTTACTATTTTGGGCCCCTATTTTGAGTCACAACCACTATAGTTTTATTAAGTTCTAAGTTATTGGACAACCTAATATAAGTTTAGACTAATTTTGACCCAATCCATGAAGACCCATAATGAGAACGCAGGCCATTAACCAAACAAGTTTTTGACATGATCTACCACTTGATTTCGTTGCTCGAATTGTTGTACCATCTCCATTAACTCGCATGGTGAGGAAATTTTCTGCATCCTTAGCTCGGTGCACACCTCCTTCTTCAATCCATTCTTGAAAGCTTCAGTGAGAACCTTATCTGCCTCTCCCTTAATGGTGGCCGAAATGGCTTCAAAACTTTGCTTGTACTCTATGACGATGGTGGCTTTTTTCAGGCCCATCAGCCATTGATACTTATCTCCCCTATTATGATGGATAAAATTAAGCTATGAGCTCTATTTTCAACTCCCCCCAAGAATGCTATGGTCATTAAGTCTCCATCCAGACGTACCAATTGGGTGCTTCACACAACAATAACATCCAATATCTCTTCTTTGCTTACTCCATTGACCCTGAGATATCTTTCTACCCTAAAAACTCAATCTAAAGGGTCTTCTCTAGTGAAAATGGGTAGGTCTAGCTGGCAAAATCTTCCTCCATAACCTTCGAACAAGTTACTGCTCTCACCTCCCTTCTTCATTGTCGTCCATGAAGGCGCTTGAGAAGTCTCCACTATAGCCTTTCCCCTTTCCTCCATTCATCTAACACTCATCATTTCGTTAATGGCCTCCATCATCAAGTCCTTAATGGATGCAAATTTTTGGTCTAGATGTAATATTCCCTACTCTACACTCATTATTGTTGCTTCCAAACCATCTACTCTCCCTTCCATCCTAGTGTTTACAATTCCCTAGGACGCAATTGCTTTGATACCAAAGTTGATGTAAACTGAATAACATACTAATATTAACAATGAAAACCAACTCCAATACCTTCTAGTAAGACTTTGAAGGCATAGAAAAGGTATTAAAATGAGTTCACACAAACAACCTTACATACACAAAACATGAAAACTCAGACACAACCAGGAAACACTCCATAAATGAAAACACACTCCCTAGCATTCAAGAGGCTAGTCTCTACCCAATCCTTACTCTAATTTTTTTTCTTTTTCCCCTCACTCCCTCCAAGCAACCCTCCACATACCTTCTTTTCGATTCACTCTTTCTCTTTCTTCAGAATTGCAACATCTGTTATTAGGTGGTTACATGCTTTAATTCCCATTCTACCCCTCATTCCCTTGTCTCTTCCTCTTAACATATGTCTTAAGCCCACTACCATGTATGTCCCCAATTACAGCAGAAGGCCACACCTCTTTTAAATCTCTCTCATTGTCATGTCCATTTCTTTAAATAAACAACATAATCTAAATATAGTTAAGATAGTGAGAGTAAATACCACGGGTCTTAGAGAAGTTAAGTTCAAGAGTTTGACAGTGCAAGATGCGAGTAGAAAGCAATTGAACATTGTGTCTTGATTGAAGGAACCTAAGAAAGCGATCAAGCAAGAAGAGGTAGAAAGCAGGAAGCATGATGCAAGAGAAAGAGATGCCAACGTGAAAGACGAAGAAGGCAACAAAGAGGATGTAGAGATAGTGAGTGTAGAAGAACAGCTCAAATGCATTTCGCCTTATGCGAGGGAAGGTTGTAGCCCACAGGATGAGACCCGCAAATAGAGATATCTCTCCACCCATGGTTGATGCCCCAGTCTTTGCCCATTTCATCATCTGCATCGATCAATTCACCATAAACCAATTGATATATATATATATATATATATATGTTAGAACCATTAGTATTTAAAAATTTAATGAGCTTCAACTAATTTAGTTTGAGTCAAATTGAACTTTAAGGATAATGCTCTCGCAATATTATTTTTTTCTATATTATAAAAGATTTGAACTTGGGACTTTGTTTCGAAAAAAAAAATAATAAACTATTTGAAGCACTTGGCATTATGAATTCATCATACATTAATTAAGTTCGGCCTTAAAAAATGAGTAAATATACATTTAACATTTAAAACTTAAAATAATAAAAACTACTTTTAAAGATGAATTTATATATTCTAAGAGAATTTAAGCTATTAGCATTTCAAATTTGGAATTAGGTGATACTTATTAATATGAAAAAGAATAAAATGAATTTTAATATAATCAATTGGTTCAACTCTTATTAGTTTAATAACATTATAATTCTATAATTTAATCTATACATTTACGACTCCCATCTATATCAAATTAGAATGTTATACATTATAATAACTTATGCAGCAATGGGTTTCTACTTATAATAGTTATGAATTCCGAATTATAAGAATTAACAATTCTTGTATCAAGCTACTCCTTAATTAAAAAATAACATGTAAATAAGTAAAATATATACGATATACAATGTTAGTATTTCGCATAAATTTTCCACAAGATCACATATTGGGAAATGACGTCACCTGAGAAAGCTGATTGGCGGCTGCCCACTAGATGACGTAACCAGCGCCATGAGCAGTGAAGAGAGCCATGGCCATGTGACCAAGCCATACGTGATTCTTGATGCCGCTCTCTGACGTGAGCCCTAGCAGTGGCAGCACGGACGATCCACGTGACACCGGAAAGAATAGGAAGGCCAAGCATATGTTCCCTCCACCCCAAGCATCAGTGATGAAACCTTCAATTTCTCCTCCCATCTGCAATACTTTTAGTGATTCAAAGATATACATGACAACTATTTAATTCTGAAGAGATTATAATGTACTATTTAGTCCCTAAAGGACCTAAACGTTAACTTGTTAGTCCAATTCTGTTTGTAAACTTCATTATTTGTTAACGAAATGGTTAACATGGCTCGTTAAGTGCTATTGTAATCCATTATTTTGCTTATTTGTATGTTTATAGGACTATAATAAATATTTTTAGACTAATAAGTTAATGTTTGAAATCATTTAGGGATTAAACAGTACATATATCATAATCTTTCAGGGGACAAAATAGTCGCCCCATATGTCTTCTAGAGATTAAAATAGTAGTTATCCTCAATTTATATCTAGTTTAAGCATTCAGATGAACAAAATAATGGATTACATATGAACTTAACATGCCACATAAGTTATTTCATTAACAAAATGAAATTTATAAATGGAATGATTAATAAATTAATGTTTTGAAATCTTTTAGGTACTAAATAGATGTTATGTGCATCTTTTGGGGACTAAAAATTACTTTTTCTCAAGAATTAAATTGTATAAAATAAACTTTCAAAGATAAATAAATATATGGCGAGCTTGACTTTAGAAGAGGTTGATCTCTCAATCTTCGGATTTGTTTAAAAATATATAGAAATTTGTGCATATATTAGAGTCTTATATGTAAATTTTAATAATTTTTAATATTTATTTCAAAAACTACAAAATTTTTCATACATTATTTTGCTACATTTATTGAATACAATATTAAGAAATATAAGATACAATAAAGTAAAAATTTGTATACAAGATAACTTGAATTTTGTGGAGAGAGAGAGAGAGAGAGAGTTTTTTAATTATTATTAGAGGTATTTTTATAATTTTAAGTTACGAATACATGTGGCAAGTGACGTGACAGATATTTTTGTCATGTGGCAGTTCAGTTAGCGTTTTCTGTTAAATAATTTGACGATGTTAAAAAAAGGGATATATCTGACAAAAACTGAAACATGTAGAATATATTTGACAGAAAATAAATTATAAAAACATAAATGAAAATTGGTATAAACGTTACATGAAGTATACTTTTGCTATTATATATAATGTTAAAAATTAAAACAATGACCTAATCTCTGAAAAAAACTGAAACATGTAGGACATATTTGATAGAAAACAAACTTTAAAGACATAAATGAAAATGGGTATAAACGTTACATGAAATATACTTTTGCCTATTATATATTTTAATTTTATATTAATAAGGATTATTCTTTTTTTTTGGGAAAAAAATACTATTATATATAATGTTAAAATTTTAAACAATGACCTAATCTCTCCTACTCTAGCCTCTAGGAATTGTTGCTGCTGACAACCCACTTCCAAATGCATCTCCATTCTCCCTTCGCATCCACATTCATCGGTTAAAGAGGCCTTCTTTGATACGTCAAGAAAAGATGTTTAATATATTCAACAGTATGAAGATTAGGGGAGTTACTATCTTTAATGGTTATAGCTTCACAATGTCTAGAAAGATTCAGTCATTTGAACCACTACATAACAAAGGGATCCTGGGATTAAAGGGCCAAAAAGATTCATCAAAACTCATCATCTTTCTCCTCCAAAATCCACCACTAGTCGTCCATGAAAGAGAACGATAGACTTGTGTTAGCCATCAACATCCATGAAAGAGAACAACAGGCTTGTGTTAGCCATTGGTTTTCTCCTCCTCCTTCTCCTCCTAGAAACGATGCCATTCTTTTTTATATTTTCCCAGCTTGAATTGGTTTGATTGTGATCGGTTCAAGGCAAAAACTGCCTGTCAAACCTAGTTTTTGTCCAAATTTGATTGGTTCTTCAACCTACTAATTTTTAAACATGTCTAGTGTAATATCCCAAGAATTTATATGAATATTTAAAGCCTATTTTGAAGTTTAGTGAAAAAATTTAATTACGTGAAAAATTTGCTTTTTGAATTAGTGAAGAAAATATGGAAATCAAATTTTAATTTTTAATTTAGGAAATTTTTACAAATTCTCAAGGACTAAAGTGAAAAGAAAAGAAAGTATAGAGGACTTTTGAGAAATGACCAAATAGGAACCTGAGAGGAAGAATAAAGCTTATGAGAATGAATTATAAGTCCGGTACCGAAAAGATGATGGATTCGAGGTTAAAGTGGTATTTGAGACATCGAGAGGGATTAAAGTGAACAAATCTTATAAGCTAAGGTGGCTATGAGCGATTTTATCGAAAAAGAAATTGGTGGGGCCCACGCGTATACAATTCCTCTTATTCTTTTCTTTCTTTCATTTCTCCCGTATGCTTCCTCACTTTCTCTCTCTCTCGATTATGCTTGCAAAGGAATTTCTTCATCAATCATTCATGCAATTTTTGCACGGGGAAGGAAGCTATGAAAGTTAGGATGATTGGTAAGTTGATTTTCTTCTTCTTCTTCCTCTTATTACAAGACCAAATCCTTGGTTATCATTTTGCAAAATTTTTGTAGAATATTTTAATGGATGAATTTAAGTGTGGATGTTAATCTAAAACATTCCTAGGTGGTTTATGATGTTATTAGAACAAGAAATTTGGAGAAAACTAGGAGAAATTCGTAGAATTTGGATATTTGAAAAAAAGTTAGTGTTCTTGATGAAAATTTGAGATTTGAGCTTGGATTGTTGGTAGAAATTGGGGGTTTTGGTGTTAAAACACTCCTTAGACATTAAGGATGAAAACCCATGGAAGAAATCAAAAGAAATGTTGTTTTAGATATGATTTTTGGATTTTTGGATGAAGAACACGAAGAACATCGAAAATTTTCTCCAGAAATTACTGTTCACCGAGAAAATTTTTCCAGATTTTCTCGTTACTGTAGCGTTGACTCGGTCAACGTTACTGTAGCTGCGTTGACCGTTGACAGTTACTGTAGCATCAGTTTTTTTTTTTAAAATATCGTTAAAAAGCTCTTTGAGTCTAGTTTTCAATGGTATAAGTTTCATCTGGATATTCATTACCAGTTAGGAGTTATGATTTGAGAAGTGGATGAAGGTCGGGAGTAGTGGTAAGGAATTTCTCTATTTCGTAACCCTGATGGTTTTTATCTGGTTACAATAGGAATGGTCAAGGTGCAAGGTGGAAGTGCCGAGAGCGTGAAATCCAGGTGAGTGGGTTAATACTTGCTATGATTAAATATCTTTGTTATTGACTTTTTGCATCATAGTGAAAATATGTTGAATATCTAAGTTTGAAGAGAATGATGTGGGACGATGAGACATAAACAATTGTGGAACGTGCCAGGTGATGTATATAATTATATTTTCTTAGTTTCTCATGAATTGAGGTTATATGATGGATTGTGAATGACATGTGAACTGAGTTGAAATGTATCATACTCTGATTGTTGAGTTCATTCATATGCGGATAGTTGAAGTATGTTATTGGTGAATAATTGTTCTATATTATGGGTTATGTTGTATACATGCTATGTTGCTGGAACCACATTGATTATGTTGTGGCTTGAATTGTAAATGACTGAGTTGTGTATGTGGCTCAAGATTATGATTGAGGATGTTTTTATATGTGATTGTGATTATGTTTGACTGGAAAGGAAAGGCATAGTGGTGCACCCCATGGAGAAATTTATGTGAAGTTATAAGGGTAGAGATTATAAATGGAGCAATAAGGGTGGATGCGGCGGGGGCCGCGGGCAACGATCCAGAGGTATTCTGGACGACCCGGTTGGTACGGGAAATGTGTGTGAAATTGATTTCACCGATTGCTGTTGTGAATTTTGAATTATGTTGAAATGTATTTGATTTACTTGGATATTGTTGTGAAGTATTATGAATAATATTATATCATATGATGATCGATTTACGTATGATTGCTGCATGTTATCATTATGATGCATGATATTTTTTTGTCATAGTGTTGTGTTATCTACTCACTGGGCACGTGGTTTGCTCATACCCCTCTTATTGATATTTTTTTTTTCAGAGTTGACAGCTGAAGGTAAATATCGGAACAAGGAATTATGGATCCTTAGTCCATGATTACCTTTTCATTTGTTCAGGATAAAGGTATAATAGTTAAGTCTTATTCTAAGTTGTATAAATCTAGAAATCTCTGTAATCGGGTAGGTTCATTCAGTGATGTAATGTGAATAATTGTAGTATGTATAGAGAACTCGGTTTGGTTGCATGAAAAAGAATTGTATGATTTTTAAGAGAAAGATAGGCTTACGGAGGTGAAATGAAATTCATTTTCCGTGCAGGTCACGTGCTCAGATTTTGGGACGTGACATCTAGAATGGACCAAGTTCTAGTTCCCAGTTCAACCCACCGGTTCGGTCCAGTTTTACAAACTATGGTCTTGATTAATTGAATAAAATAGTTTTTTTATTTTTTATTTTAAAAGACATTAAAAATTATATAGTTATAGGAATTTGGCACCCACCCTGTTCCTAACAGAGAAATTTGGCACCTAAAAAACAATGGTAACTTCAGTACAAAATCAGCCTACCTATCTATTCTGAAATTGTCCATTGAAAACTCTACAAATCTATCTCAAACTGGAATCAATACGATTCTTGAATCTGGAAGCTTCTCTGACACCCACGAGAAAATTCTTTCATGTGGCAAGCTGTCAGAAAATGCCTCCCCACGAAATCAAACCTCTCCAAAGCAAACTGCGTCACAAATAATTGATGCCCTCTATGTGATCTTGCACCTGAATCTCATATCCATAACCTCTCTGAATGTGTCTGAGTAAAGCAAATATGGTATGTCCTTCACCCACCCCCTCACTTCTTTGATAAACCTTCTGAGAAATGGTTAAAAGAAAACACAACAAATACTTCTCTTGCTATCCTAAGAATCCCTTGCCTTCATCTTCTCCTATGCAATTAGAACTATTTGGCTCATTAGAAACCAAAACATTTTTTCCCAACCATCGATGACTCCAAAAACTCTATCACATTCAAATTAAAGCTGCAGAGTTTTTGTATTCCCACCCTTCCCCAAATCCTTTAATCCCTGCCCCCCAATCCCCGCGACTTGGTATTGTCATGGAAAAAACCTGTTCTAGGATGGAACAAGTTGAATACTGAATACAGATGGCTCTGCTAAAAACAAAGATGTTTTATTGGGTAGAGTTATCAGAAATGACAAGGGAGAATGAATCTTAGGCGAACGTTTGCTCACCTGCCACCTTTTGCGCACATTACTTACATGGATAATCTTGACCAGCTCTAATCCCTTGTTTATGTGTTTTAGTCTCTTGTTTATGATTTCAGGTTTTGTGCATCTAAAAGTACTTATAGCTTTCGGACATATCTATCGATTACTCCTACTTTTGTTGTTCAGCTAGTACTCTAAGAACTTCTTCGCTTGCTAGTTTCAAAGAATTTATGATCACTACATTTCAGTTATAATATTATTTTATATTTATTATTGTACTTACAATCATCATTGGATCACTTGGCACTTGTAAATTTTTTTTTTTAAAAAAAAATATTGAATGAATAGGAACCATTGGATCAAACAAATCCAATAGGAGGGTTCCTGCGCGCAAGAGACAATTTCATTCCTCTCACATTAGTATTCTGGACTAATTAATTAAATAAACATTAAACATATATATCGATTAAGAATTAAATTATTAATATACTGTGTTTTCTTAATTGAATGTTGAAGTGTTTGACGTAAGATTCTTACACTTTTTCTCCAGATTTTGCTGCAGATTGCTTGGTGATTTTGGAGAAGTCGTTGTGTAAATAAGAGGAAAAGGACCAAATGAGAAGAGCAATGAACATAAGGAAGAATGCTAACACTGTGCCTGACACTATTCCAAGAGGCCCTTTCACTATCATCGGACGCTTCCATATGCCCACCTCACTTTTCCTACTATTTCTTCAAATTGATAATATAGTCTTAGAAAAAATATCAGAATTTCAGAGAGAAATTTCAACAATCAGATTTTTTAGCAGATCTTTTTTTTTTTTGAATGGAACCTTTCCATGTGAGAGCCGTTTGCCTTCTCGGCTATGTGTAAATAGACACAACCCAAAACAGCTATTTAAAAATTTATTGAACCTATATAATAAACTAAAACAATTTCAATATAGGCCCTAATTACTAGTAGGTCATTAAATTATGTATAATAGAATAAATTTAATGAATAAATTAGGTAAATTATTAAATTTAGTAAATTAATCACATCACATTAAATGAATTTGAAAAAATTAAGATAAATTGCTATATAATTGCTTAAAAGATGAATCTGAGGCCTGAAGATCCAGTCCAAACATAGTAGCAACCTTGAGTGTTTTTCTTTTTTGGATTCGATTGAAACAAAAAAAGACGCATTCAAAAATAAAGATGGAATCAATATCCAATCAATCACCGATCTGTGCAACAAATAATTTATAATAAATAATAAATAATCTGTAAATTAACAAATTAGCTAATTTACCTATTTTATTCACTTAAATTTATTCTATTAAATAAATAGATCAATTCAAATCAAAGTTTGAGTAGGTAAAATAATTTTGATTATGGAACTAATAAATCAATTCAGAATATTTAAGTTTAAAAAGTATATGTCATAACTCATAAGTTTCATCTAAATCAATTATAATAATTATTATTATTATAAGTTATGAAAATTATTAGAGTTGTGATTTATCCGTATATCACACAAGTCACAACAGTAGTTGCTATAATTGCTATATATTTTCTATTTAAAAATGATAATTTATATACATTTTATAGATTTACTATCATTTATCAAGCATATATGTTCTTACAACACTAGTTGCTATAATTGCTATATAATCACATTATATAGATTTGATAAATTATCATTTATTATATACAAATAATTAAATAATTAATTACTATATATTTTCTATATAAAAACTAGCCTACCGTTGTGAAGTGTTCAAATATAATTGCTATATAATTGTATATACATCTTTTATCAAGTATATTAATGATTAATAAAATTAATAAATTAATAAATTTTCTATATAATTGATACTATTAATTACTATATTATTATCATTTATTAATTTCGATTTATTATATTCAATTATTCATATTATATAAATAAATGGTTATTCTAACTGTCATGTATTGTTTTCCCCATCCTGCAGAATTAGTTTTTATTATATTTGTGCTACGCATATAGCTAAATTTAATGACGTTACTAATATTGATGCATCAAGAATTGATTGAAGGATTAAGGTTCGGGTAGTGAGCTTGTGGACAGTTCTATCATTCACTATATTCAAATTTTTTATATGTATTATTTTGTTCATTATGCTTATGTTGTGTTTATTTTTTTCCTTCTAAGGGCAATTACATATATGGTCGTGTGAAGAGATCATTTGTGAGTAAGTTTAGGCAAATAACCAAGGAAAATGTTTATGTGATGTTTATGTTTAGTGCAGTTAAGTATAACAACGAGTATTGTACAACGAAGCATCCATTCATGCTTGAGTTTCACTTTTCAACTGACGTCTGACTAGCTAAAGATAATTTGAGTATTTCAAATCTGTCTTTAAGTTTTATCCATTTAGTGATATTTTGAATTGTGTTGCTGACGAGAGTTTTTATTAGGTTAGTTTTTATTTTTTGTTTTGTAGATTATGTTTTATTAATTGGTTATTGATTCTAACTTTCTACTGATGATATTGTTGCGTTCAAATGTTAATGGGTTGGTCAATAAATTTGGTCCTATTATAAAGAGCTCTAAGAATGGTAACAAGAGCAGACGTATGGAAATTGAGCTTGATGGTACAAAGTATTGTTGCAGTCATTTTTTTCTTTTTGTTTTGCATTTAGATTAATTACTACATTATTATCATTTATTTAGTACACTATTATCTTTTTTGTAGTTGTATATTTACTATCTCTTTCTGTTTGTGTTTTCTTCTTTTCTTATTTTTAAAATGTGTATATATATATATATTATTGTGTGTGTATATATGTGTGTGTGTGTGTGTTTTGTAGATGTAACAGAATTATGTGTACATTGTGAGGACAATTCGCAAACGAGCTGAATCAAAGTTTTGTCAATAACTCAGGTTGTCCAATTGTTGTTGTTATTCTCTGGTGCAAGATTTGACAATTCTTTAGTACATTATATGTTACTTGCTCTTTTGATTTCTTTGGTGTAATATGTTAATTTTCCAATTAACATGATTTTTGTGCATTATTCTTGACATATGAACCTTACTATTGCTTGATTTTCACTTATTTAATATCTTCTGGCCTCAAGACTATCTAATTTTAATTTCCCTATGTCCTTACAATTTTCTCTATTTTTACCCTCACTTTTATACTATTAATTGATTTTTAATCTTGCATTTTGGGGTGCAAAGAAGGACTATTAAGTAAAGGAAAGGAAACTATTTTGGGAGCAAGAATTAAGAAACAAGGATTTGGAAAAATTACAGCCTAGCGCCCGGCGCTGGTGTTGCACTAGCGGAGAGATGGAACTGCTGCAGCGCCAGACCCAGTGCCCGGCGCTGGGGATTTTAGCATTGGAATTTTGTGCAGCAATTATTTTCTGTCCGCCACCGCTGCAGTGGTGAAATCGCACCGTTACAGTGCCAGACCTCCGCTGAAGCTCGTTTTAGGCTGCTTTTCTCTGTTCTCTACCACTGCAGCGGGGAGTTCACACCGCTGCAGTGCCGGGACACGTCTCAACCACCTCAATATCATTTTAAATAGCTTCCTAGGTTATTTTGAAGTGGGATTCTGATCCGAGGGAGATGGGAAAGCACCGTTTTGGCTGAGAAGAGCAAGGGGAACCTGTTTTTCTAGGCTTGGGGGGCTCAATCCATCATCCCACATCATATTCATGGCCATCTTTATCCCTTTTTTCTACTTTCTGTTGTTTATTTTCCATGAGTAGCTAGATTTTCCATCTAGGGTTACTATGAACTTGACTCCTAAATAGATTTTATATTCTCTCATGTATTTGCAACCTTATTTCAATTAATATAAGTCTTTCTATTCATTTTATTGCTACGTTATATGGACTTGATCAATCTGTATGTATGCTTGTTGCTGTCTTCGAACTCGGGAGAAGGAGGTGAGAGTAAAACACTGAATAGGAAGGACGAGTGCGTGAACCTTACTAAGTGTTTTCGCTTGTTAGCTAATAAGAATGTTAGTTGATCTCGTTTAATCAAAGCTAGGTTGGTTGTATTAGGCTTAACCCACACAAGGAATTGCGTAGGAGTTGAGTAACTTAATTGAGATTCGGGAGGATTCTTTTAAGTTATTAGAATAACCTAGGATTAACTTATATAGTTGAATAAGTTGAGAGTGCGTGAGAGGGGTTTTGTAATTTCTAGGACGGAGGAAAGGGATTAGTGACCTTAGGCTTTTAATTAGATCAATTTCATCAGTTTTTACATTTTTACTGTTATTAAAAGAAAGCTTATAAAAATTTATTGTCGTTGATTTTATTTTATCATTCATTGGCCAGAGCTATCTTTAATCCAATTGTTTCGTCTAACTAATTCAATTAAATTTTTTGGGTAATTAGTCGCTTAGTCCTCGTGGGAACGATACTTTTACTCTTAAATCATTATATTACTTGTGCGACTGGTGCGCTTGCCAAATCGCCTAACAAGTTTTTGATGCCGTTGCAGGAGACTAAGATTTATGCTAATATTCAAAGAAATTTGAAGGTGTTAGCTTAGACGCTTTATCTTGTTTTGCTTTGTTTTGTTTTGTTTCTTTTTCTTTTTATTGTAGAGTCATTTTTAGTTTTTGCAGTGTTGATTTTTGCTGCTGAATTTGCTGTCATTGCTAATTGGTATCTTCTTCTTGTGCATGCGAGGTGCCATTAATCAAGCTGATCTTCTTTTTTATCTCGAAATTGAGAGGCTTGCAAGAAGAACTAGAAAAGAAGCTAGAATTAGAAGAACCCAAGAGGGACAAAGTTCTCAAGAAGAAATGGCAAAAGATAATATAAATCTTGGGGGTATTGAAAACAATGGAGGAAATGGAGCTGCAAATTTGCACCAAGATGAGAATAGAGCTATGTGGGATTATGCATCACCCACTGATGCTGGACATGCCTCCAGCATAGTGAAACCTCTGCTTGGGCCAAACAACTTTGAAATAAAGGCAGTTCTAATGAATTTGGTCAAGTAGAACCAGTTTGGGGGTAGCCCGATAGAAGATCCGAATAACCATATCACAAATTTTTTTGGATATTTGTGACATAGTTAAGATTAATGGAGCCAGTGATGATGCCATCTGTCTACGTTTGTTTCCCTTTTCCTTGAGGGATATGGCTAAAAGTTGGTTGAATGCTCAGCCAAGAGGAAGTATAACAACTTGGGATGAGCTACAGAAAAGATTTTTGGGTAAGTTCTTTCCTCCATCTAGATCAATCAAACTAAGGAACGAACTCACAACATTGTATCAATATGAAGGCGAAAGCCTATATGAGGCATGGGAACTATTCAAAGACTTACTGATGAAATATCCCAATCATGGTCTCCCAGAGTGGCAGCAGCTCACTATTTTTCACAGCGATCTCACATATGAGACTTGAGATAAATTGGACACTGCAGCGGGTGGTGCTTTGATGGCGAAGTCCATAGTGCAAGTAAAAGAAATAATAGAGACAATGGGGGCAAGCCAAAATGCATCCAGTCGAGCCAAGAGTGTTGCAAGAAGGGGAGTCATGGAATTAGACACACTAAATGCTTTGTTAGCTCAGAACGAAACATTAACAAAGAAAGTTGACATGCTTTGCTCCAAACAAAATGAACAAGCAAAGGTAAATGCAATAGCAATGCTGGAAGCAAATTGTGATTTCTGTGGAGGGGCTCATGTTAACAGGTGTTGTGAAGAATTTCCTTCTATAGAACAGTTAAATTACATTGGTAATATGCAAAGGAATCATAACAACCAATACTCCAAAAATTATCATCCGAGCTCAAGGAATCATCCGAATTTATCTTGGAGTAATAATCACTGCCTTAATCCCTCAACTTCATCTTCTGGTAAGCCATCTCAGCCTCCTGGTTTTAATAGTCAGAATAACTTTTCTCCCCAAAATAGAGCTCCACCACCTCAGGTGGAGAATAAATCATCAACGGAGGAAATGTTTATGAAATTTATGGAGAGGACTGAGGCAATAAGTTAGACCCAGAGTGCAGCCATTAAAAATATGGAAATTCAAATGGGCCAATTGGCAAGTGCTTTGAAAAAAGGGAACAAGGCAGCCCCCAAGTAATACAGAAAATAATCCAAGAAGAGATGACATGGAGCATTACAAGGCCATTACCTTAAGGAGTGGTAAGGAGCTCCCTAATGTTGTTAAGTCACATGATAAGAGGCAAGGGATGATCAGTGCAAAAGAGAATGAAGAAGTTATCAAGCCTCAATAGAAGGCAATTGAGAAAATTGATGCTTCGGGTGATCAAGGTAAAAGGGAAAATACAAGGCAAGACATTAGGACTAGAAATCTTATTCCACCGTTACCTTTCCCTAAGAGGCAGAAAAAGTTTAATCTGGACTAGCAATATAGGAAATTCTTGGAGATCCTGAAACAACTTCACATCAACATCTCATTCGTGGAGGCATTGGAACAAATGCCTAATTATGCAAAGTTAATAAGGGATGTGTTGTCAAAGAAAAGGCGCGTGAGTGAGTTTGAAACAGTAGCTATGACTCAAGAATGCAGCGCCATTCTCCAAAAGAAGTTACCTAGCAAAATAAAAGATCCGGGTAGCTTTGTCATTCCATGCCATATTGGGAGCAACTTTTCTGGAAAAGCACTATGTGATCTTGGAGCGAGTGTGAATCTGATGCCGCTCTCTATTTTCAAGAAATTGGTTTGGGAAATGCTCGGCCTACCACAGTGACTCTGCAGTTAGCTGACCGTTCGATGTGTTATCCGAACGGAATCATTGAGGATGTACTTGTCAAGGTGGACAAGTTGATTTTTCCGGCAGATTTTATCATCATGGATTATGAGGAAGATAAGGAAATCCTGATTATTTTGGGAAGACCTTTTCTATCAACCGAAAAAACTTTAATTGATGTTCAAAAAGGCGAGTTAACCATGAGGGTTAATGATCAAGAAGTCACCTTCAACATGAACAAGGCAACGAAAGCTTCTGATAAGCCGAAGGAGTGCTACTTCGTGAACATAATTGATAAAGAATCTCATGGGTATTTTCATGATGAGATGGATAAAAATTGTCTGAAGGATGCTGATGATGTGGGGGAAAGAACAAGGGGAGTTCTTGGAACTTTTGAGGCATATGCAAAGCTTTGTGATGATCCCTATGAATTCAAACCGCCTGACATTGCAAAAATGGTTGTGACTCAGTCAAAAGCATTTAAGAAGCAACCAAAATTGGACGATCCACCTTGAACAAACATCAGTAAAGTCTGGCTGAAGACTATAAACTTAGCGCTCTTGGGAGGCAACCCAAGTTTCCTTGCTTTCTGAGTTTTAATTGTTTTATTTTGTTTTTGTTGTGTTGTTTCTTGGTTTTTAGCAGTTTTTATTACTTTGCTGTGAATTTGAGGTTGTGTTGGTGTGAACTTTATTTCCTTGGGACTTGATGTTGTTGTGGTGGATTTTTGAGATTGTATTGAGCTTATGACTATGGTTGGTTATTGATATTGTGCTGTCATGTAAAGGTTCCTTGTAGGAAGTTTTTGCTTGAGGACAAGCAAACGTTCAGGTTTGCGGGAGTGTTAATTTCTCAATTAACATGATTTTTGTGCATTATTCTTGACATATGAACCTTACTATTGCTTGATTTTCACTTATATAATATCTTATGGCCTCAAGACTCTCTAATTTTAATTTCCCTATGTCCTTACAATTTTCTCTATTTTTACCCTCACTTTTATGCTATTAATTGATTTTTAATCTTGCATTTTAGGGTGCAAAGAAGGACTATTAAGTAGACGAAATGAAACTACTTTGGGAGCAAGGATTAAGAAATAAGGATTTGGAAAAATAATAGCCCAGCACCCGGCGTTGGTGTTGCACTAAGCTCTGCCTCGCAGCGGAGAAATGGAACTGCTACAATGCTAGACCCAACGCCCGACTCTAGAGCCCAGCACCCAGCACTGGGGATTTTAGCATTGGAATTTTGTGCAGCAATTGTTTTCTGTCCGCCACCGCTGCAACGGTGAAATCACACCGTTGCAGTGCCAGACCTCCACTGAAGCTTGTTTTAGGTCGTTTTCTCTATTCTCTACCACTGCAGCGGGGAGTTCACACCGCTGCAGCACCGGAACACATCTCAGCCACCTCAAAATCTGTTTAAATAGCTTCTTAGGTTATTTTGAAGTGGGATTTTGATTCTAGAGAGATAGGAAACCGCCGTTTTGGCTGAGAAGAGCAAGGGGAACCTGATTTTCAAGGCTTGGGGAGCTCAATCCATCATCCCACATCAGATTCATGGTCATCTTTATCTCTTTTTTCTACTTTATGCTATTTATTTTCTATGAGTAGCTAGATTTTCCATCTAGGGTTACTATGAACTTGACTCCTGAATAGATTTTACATTCTCTCATGTATTTGCAACCTTATTTCAATTAATATAAGTCTTTCTATTCATTTTATTGCTGCATTATATGGACTTGATCAATCTATATATATGCTTGTTGCTGTCTTCGAACTCAGAAGAGGGAGGTGAGAGTAGAACACTGAATAGGAAGGACGAGTGCGTGAACCTTACTAAGTGTTTTCGCTTGTTAGCTAATAGGAATGTTAGTTGATCTCGTTTAATCAAAGCTAGGTTGGTTGTATTAGGCTTAACCCACACAAGGAATTGCGTAGGAGTTGAGTAACTTAATTGAGATTCGGGAGGATTCTTTTATATTATTAGAATAATCTAGGATTAACTTATATGGTTGAATAAGTAGCGAGTGCGTGTGAGGTGTTTTGTAATTTCTAGGACGGAGGAGAGGGATTGGTGACCCTAGGCTTTTAATTAGATCAATTTCATCATTTTTTGCACTTTTACTGTTATTAAAAGAAAACTTATAAAAATTTACTGTCATTGATTTTATTTTATCATTCATTGGCTAGAGCTATCTTCAATCCAATTGTTTCGTCTAACTAATTTAATTAAATTTCTTGGGTAATTAGTTGCTTAGTCCTCGTGGGAATGATACTTTTACTCTCAAATCATTATATTACTTGTGCGACTGGTGTGCTTATCAAATCGCCTAACATAATATTCATTTTTATATTTATTTTTGAGCTAACATTAATACCTATTTATTTAGGTTTTGTAAGGATTTCTAACTCCCTTTATGTCTCGAAGCTATTTATTAATCTTAAAGTTCTTGAATATCGTATTTTCATTCCAAAGTAATGTATATATATTTGTGTTTTTATCAGAATTTATATCATTAGTTATTTATGCTAACAAATTTATAAATTATAGCATTATTATCATAATATATTATGTGGGTCCAATGTATTTAATATATTACGTGGGTTATTGTTAAAGCGAATAGCAAAAAATATGTTTATCAGATTATATTATCATAATTATTAATTAGTGAAATTAATAATTAGTGAATTTCGTTATTTTATTTGATTTGAATTAATTTGAATAAATAAATAAATTAGGTAAATTAATGATGTCACATAATATTAATTATTTAATTTGAATTGACTGAAAAGATTTGAATTGAAATTAAAAAATAATCACTTTTATTATTTGACCATTTTAGTGTCTTAGAGGATTTTTTAATAGGTAAAATAAATTTGATTAGGGAATTGATATGTGAATTAAAAAATTTGCTTTATTTGACTTTATTTTGATTTCTTTCCAAAATAATTCTTAATTTAATAGAAATTAAAGTTTGAGATATGAATCTTTAAATCATAATCTCTTGACTGATGAAATAGATGAAAATCAAATTTTTGAAAGATGAAATCTGAGGCCTAAAGATCGAGTCCAAACATAACAGCAACTTTCAGTATTTTTTTCTTTAGATCTGATTGAAACAAAAAAAGATGTATTCAAAAATAAAGATATAATCAATATTTAATCAATCACTGATTTGTACAATAAATAATTTATAACAAATAACAAATAATCTATAAATCAACAAATTAACTGATTTACCTATTTTATTTACTTAAATTTGTTTTATTAAATAAATAAATTAATTCAAATCAAAGTTTGAGTTGGTAAAATATATTTAATTATGGAATTGATAAATCAATTCAGAATATTTACATTTAAAAAATATATGTCATGACTCATAAGTTTTATATAAATTAATTGTAATTATTATTATTTTTATAAGTTACAAAAGTTTTTAGAGTTATGATTTACACGTATATCGCATAGATTACAACACTAGTTCTATCTAATTCATATACCATTCATTCGCAAGACTAGAATCCAAGATATAGCTTCAGATGTATAAATACAAAATCATTTAAACTAATGAGCATTAATGTCATGCTACAATGGTTTGGAATGTAAAATCTAGTAAAATAATTCGTCAAAGTTTGGGGGCACAATTCATGTGGGATTCCTAATATATATGTATATATATATATATATACTGATTTTCTTTTTGGCAAAAATTACACTAACATGAAGGTCAACACTTTCACTTTTGTGATTTGTCCCATGCGATGAAAAAGAGAAAGGTGTCATTGGTGCTTTGAAAAATAAAGAATTTTGGACCTGTTTGGTTTGGGCATTTCCTGTTTTCATTTTTACTGAAAACAGAAAATAGACTTGAAAATGCGTTTGGTTGAGTTAACTGAAAACGTTTTCTTGAAAATATTTCTTAAAATAAGCCTAAATCTGAAAACACCAAAAAGATGTTTTCAATGTTTCAGGAAATACATTTCAAGAAATGAAGATTGAAAATGAAAACAGAAAATATTTTCACAAACCAAACGCTTTTAATAATGAAAATCAAATTTTCATATTGGAGTCGTTAGTAAAATTTATTTTTTAAAAAAATTCAAGATAAATTCATTTTGAAAAAAAATCCATTAACACCTAAACTAGATTTGCAAACAGGTATACGAATAGAGAAGGCGTTAGACACCTTACAACATCCAATTTGAAAATTGTGCGATTACTATGTCTATATATGTCTTAAGAAACCCCTAAAGCAAACATACACATGAAAACAAAATTTATGACAAATGGAACACATGAAAAATATGTTGGAGCAACAATTTGAAAAATAAAAATAAATAGAAGAAATTAAAAGTTAGAGTAAAAAAATATAAGTTGTGTGATACTGGACTAAGATCCGAATATCTTGACTTTCTTTAAGGTAATTTCACGCATTTCACGGGTTGATTTTGCCATATCACTCAATGTACGAGTAAACATACAATATTTTAAGACTCGCTTATTTATTTACTACTTCTGTATAAAAAAAAAAAAACAGTCTCGCTTTCTCACACACCTCTACCGAAAACATCTCTCTCTCTCACACACATATTATATATATATATATTTTTTTTTCTATTCCAACTCATGTATATATATACATAACACACACATATCTTATATATATTTTTATTCCATCTCATGTATATATATATATACACATATACACATACTCCTTCTCTATATATGCGCAAGGGCGGATCTAAAAATTTTAATTAGTGAAGACAAAAATAGTCTATAAATATTTTTATAAGGACAAAAAAAAAATACTACATATATTAATTAAAAAATTCCTTGTTAAGACAATTACCCCACGCCCTTTCAAGTAAATCCGCTTCGGAATGTGTCTAGGCCAATGTAAGTAACCATGTGAATAGGATCATAATCAGCATAGTTCGAATAAAAAAAAGTGTGAATTGAGTGACTTTAGTTTTTCTTTGAGAGAAAGAAAGAAACAAGTAGCATAAACAGATTGCTAAAAGAAAATGACTTGAATTGGTTGGATCAATTTCACTTTTGAAATCCAACTAAATCCTCACTTCTTTGTCTCTCCAAATTTTCTATCTTTTTTTTTGCTTTTGAAATTGATTTTATTCTATGTGAATTCTAAAATAATTTTTTTTATTTTTGAAATGAAATTCAAAGAAAATATTTTTAGATTTTGAATAATTTTGGAAATGAAATTATAAGGAAAATGTCTTTGGATTGTTGGAATTATTTTATAAATAATATTGTTCAACTAAGTAATAATTAAAAATATAACAAAATAAATATATCAATTATAATGATCATTATTGTATGTAATAATTTGTCACAAATCAACAGCTCAAATTTGTAACTTGATCGTTTATAGAATAGCATCCAGAGGGCTCGTGCCTCCTGAAAGCTACAGTCTGGTGTGCACGTGTTTGAAGTGTGTAGGCCACGTGCTATTATATATATATATATATATATTGATGAAAAATTATATTATTAAATATATATATATATTATATAAAGGCTTAATTAATTTGTTTTGGTTCATATATTATATTATTTCATCTTGACAACAAAGGTGATTTCTTCCTGCAACAAACAATCTAAGTTTTAGGTAATTTTTCAGATTTTAGGCACAAAGTGGAGTATCAAATTTTGTGAAGCAATATTCCATGCCCGTTTTTTTTTATTAGTTAGTTTCTTTAATTTAAAATATTACATATTCAAAAATATTTTTAAGATGAAATTATTTCAATATTACTTATTTTGTGTTAAAATTTATAAATTTATTTCATTAAAAACTTTAAAAATTGGTTACGTTTATAATGACCAATATATACTAATTTAACACTTGTTATACTAATTTAAATAATAGATGTAAATAGATGGAATTGTAACTTATTTTTGTTGTATAAGATGTCGATGTAATGCATATTTTATTTCAATGGAGGAAAGTGTAAAAGAGTGTAATTTTTCCAATCAGTAAAGATATTGTAATTTTTTAAACAATAAGGAGAATTGTATAATTTTAAACATCTTTAAAAAAAAACTTTATAGAATTTACTCTATGATATATTGCTTTAATTTTCACACATGTATGCTTCAAATTTGGATTATGGATTATGCTATATCCATTTCATATTCGTTCAGCTAGCTATCAGTTATACCAGAGGGGATGAACATTTCCAAAATAAGCTATCAAGGAATCTTCATACTGGATGTTGGTTTTCCTTGATATGAAAGAAATTATGACAGAAAGTATGAATATTTTCCCAATATATATTTGAGTTGTTAACAATAAATTCCAATTTTTCCTATTGTTGGTAGATACAAAGAAAAGAAAAATAAATTCATACCATGTAATCAGAACACATCAAGAACACCATTTAATTACAGAAAATTAAATCTGTCCATAATTAATCTTCATATTTAAACACTTTCTCATACCCATAAGAAAAAAAAAAATCTCATTAAAGCTACAACATAAGTCATGAAAACAAAACATGTTCAATACACATAATTTACAACGACATCAAACCAGCCTAGAACCCACCTACTGGATATATATAGAGCACTTAAGATTTCCAACAAAGAGATAAGGCTTAAGCAAAGGTACCCTAAATACAAAAGGATACTTGACTCTATTGACCTAGCCATCAAATAGGACTCCTCGCCTGAGGCCAAATCTAGAATGTTTGGAAGAAACTAGGTGTGAACATACTACTCAGTAAGAGACAAATCTACTCTACTAGAGATAGTAAAGATAAATCAATGATAAAATTATAATTGTTACTAATATCAACATTTATACACATAAGACAACTTACGTCTGAAATCAACCACATTAGTATTTGCAGGTAAGAAATAATCACAAACACACACATGGAACAATTCTAGATTGACAACAAGATAATTCCACATATCAGTTCAACAGAACAAACAAACCCCTGACCTCTCTGGGACCGTTCACGCTACCATTGTCTGTTTTCTGCGGCCCTAGCATCATCCTCCCTTCTCCCTCCATTATAAATTCTCCACCCTTATTGCTCCATATTATTTGTTTAGTACAATACTAGTCTTACTCAGCCTCATCTCATGAGGTACACCTCATGCTTAGCTCATCAATCACAATCACACATACATCCAAAAGCAAAGTTGGGGAATTATAATAGAAAATATTTCAATAGCACTTCCAATATTCTAAATCACAACTAATTATGGTACTCTACTGGTGTTTGTGTGTGGGAAGCAAAAACGAATATATAAATAGAATACAAATGGAGCCACATAGGATGCTTCCTCATATATTATTTTCTATGCTCACAACTTTTTAGGCACTAAAGAGAAGATCTATAATCATTTATCTACCATAGAACGAAGAATATAAGAGTGAAGTTATGCTTTATAGTACATATACCTAACCATAACAGTATCCAATCAAAATTGAGATAATAGCAAAATCATTCACAAGTTTAACATCAAAGATAGCATTCCATCACTTGCACATTCTACATAATTTACAATATTTCACACTTACGTTAATTCCCTTAATCAGAGGTCAAGTTTCACGTGTAAGAGAAAAATGTAAAAAACCCACTGTGCACGAAACATCCTCCATCGTGAATGATTTCACTTACACATATGCCTTCTTTTTCTTTAAAAAGGTTGCATACACAAAAACCTATACAATCAACCATATATATGTTTATCACTGGGATAAGCCTTCCACGTGTAATGATACACTAACTCAAAGCAGAGTTAGGGGACCAAAATATTACCCAAATTTTTGGAATGTCTCATAAGCCTCTTCGAAAGAATTAATCACCATGCAACCAAGATATAGCTTTCAACACCACAATTGGAGAAATATATATTATATAGAGGAAGATTTGTTTGCTCACCTTATCGTTGAACTATGAGATTTTTGCTACTCATAGACAGTGAAAACAAAGTGGAAAGCCTTGCCCAAGATCCTATAGAGATAAGCCAACGAAAAGGAAATCAAAGAAGGAAAATGAAGAAGCTACAGCCCCAGGCGTGTAGGGCACCACATCGATCCTGGATTCTTTGAGTGGATGGCGCCTTGAGTGAAGGGACCCTGAAACAACTTTCAAGATTTGAAAAATCATCTTTTCTCACACCCTAGGCGTGTTGGGATTTCTTGTCTCTGGTATTACTTGCTTGTGCTAGACTCAGATGATTTCTGATTGTTTCACGTTCTTGTTGAACCTTTCTTCTTGAGCTATCAACCCTTGTAACTATGGAGCTGATGAAGTCATTGAGTTAACTTTACTCTTTGAAGTTCAACTTTATACAATTTAACCCTTGGATTTTATAAACTCATTACTCATTATTATTGAATTATTCTCTTAAATATAAGTAAATATACAATTTAGTCTCATAAAAAAACTAACTACCTATTGAAACTTCCCTTAGTGTATCGTTAAATTCTATTGTCATTGCCGAACATGACGCTGCACCATTCAAAAAATGTATAAGTTATGCCAGCGAAAATATAAGTAAATAATGCATTCAAATTCATTCACTTTTGTGCTACAATCAATAATGTCAAAATGACTCGTTGACCATAGGCCAATTAGGCCCACCCATAAATATACGAATTTAGATTCAAAAACTTAGTTCTATTTAAAAACGGGCAGGCTAAACCTGTGGGCTAGTTCTTTTTTTTTTTTTGTTTTACAAAATTGTATTATTTAGCATAAATAATCACACTTTATTATATTTTTATATTTTATAACATTATATTCAATAAATATAGTAAATTTGGATATAAAAATTTTTGTAATTTTTTAAAACTAGATTTCGAATTTTTAAATTTAAATATAATATAGTTAATTTAAAATAAAATATAAAAAATTAAAGTTACTAGTTATATAAAAACATTAAAGAAGTAATATTTTGTGTGTATAAATTATATTTTTATAAACAATTATTGAATTTTTTTATTAAAAATTTTAAAATTATATTATTTAAATTAAAAAATTTTAAAAAAGAGAGTGGCCTACTAGCCATAGCGGGCGGTCTTGGATTGTAATACCCTAGGTATTACAATGTCATAAGAAATAATGAATTTGGACATATGGAAAATTTTTTTGTGAATAGACGGATACTCGTAGGGATTTTGTCATGTCTGTTACTTAAATACTCGTACTTGTGATGTGTGTGTTAATTGTTGTGTTGTGAAGCATGATTGTTATGGGGTATGATTGTCATTTCCTCATGAATTGTGGTATGAGTAAGCGAGGGACTAAAATGAAAATTAAAACAAGGCTATGGGATTAAATAAAATACTTAAAAGGTGACGTGAGGATTTAGGGCAAGACTAGTGAACAAAATGGAAGTAAAATAAAAAATAGTCAAAATGAAGAAAAAATTTGCTTAGAGGAATAAAAGTTAAATAATTAAAATAGGAATTCTAAGGCAGGCCTATGATAGCTAAATTAAATAAAATAAATAATAAAGGTGATAACGATTAAGGTAGAATTAAGAAAAACAATTTAAAATTTATAAAATAAGAATCGTACTCCTTGGCGTGAAAGAAATAGGGAAGAGTTAGGAAACATAATTTAAAATAAAACAAGTGTTAAAGTAGTAATAGGAATTAAAGGATTAATGGCGTAGTAATAAAAAAAATAAAAGGGAAGATAAGAAGACTAGAAAATAAGAAAGGATATGATTAGAATAGGAAAACAATTTAATAGAAATAAACTACAAGATAGGCAAGCTAATACATTAATTAATGTAAATAATAATAATAATAATAATAATAATAATAATAATAATAATAATAATAATAATAATAATAATAATAAGAGGTGGTATTAAACTAGGATTAGGTAAATAAATAATAAAATGGTGTGTAGAATTATATTAGTATTAGGTAAATAAATAAATAAATATTTATAGTGGCAATATAATAAAGTAATAAAGAAAACTAATAAAATATGTAAGGTGTTAATATAGTATTAGGAAAAGTAAAAAAAATAACAATAAAATAAGTATGGTGAAAATATAGGATTAGGAAAAGAAAAATAATAAAATAAGTGGTGTTAGTGTAGGATTATGTGAACAAATAATAAATAGGCTTAGCATTGAAATTAGGATAGAGAATTAAATAATAAATAAAATAATAATAAAAGGAGATAACTACAAAATAAATAAGATAATATAAGTAATATGATTAATAATATAATAAAGTAATTAAGTGAAGTATTATAGCATTAGGAAAGGAAGAATAAAAAGAATAATAATGGAAGGATTAGGAAAGGTAAGATAACATAAATAAATTATTTAATCCTACAAAGTAGGTGTCATAATACTTTAAATAAAATAAATAATATAAATAATAATACAAATAATATAAATAATTTGAACAATAATATAATAACAATAATAAGGAGGGAAAAATAAAATAAAAAGGAAATAATACTAATCCTACTTAGCCTAAACAAAGCAAGTGGCAAAACCTTATAAATACAACCCTAGTGGTTCATGCCAGTATGATTGCTGAATCATTCAGAGTTAAATATGTGGCAACTTACAATATAGTAATCTTCTCATGTTGTTATCAATCGTGGAGCCTTACTTCTAATTACCTAATTAATTGTTCTAACCCTAATTAACACTAATTAACCTACTAATTACCAAGGGGTGTTGTAGAATTTAAACAACATAAAACAAAAGAATAAACTAAACAGAAAAGTAACATAGTCACACAATAACAGAAGAACATGTAATCAGTCATCAATCCCTGGAATTATATTTATCATCATCCTATCCTTTGATCAGTTCTGGTAAAATCCTGCCATGTGATTGTCAATCTAATATTCTCACAAAACTTTCTAAGACTAAATTATATTAGAGTTATAATTAGGAAGACCTTCACTAATACATAACCTAATATTATCCGATTAAGCCCTAGTCACAATCATATCCTGCAACCGCATATTGACATGTCATCTCCGTCTTACTTGCTACACATACACAGTAACTACATACATGTATAAATAGCAGGCTTAAATCTTAGATTAAACAAGTAACACAGAAATTATGGCATCTAAGTCATACCAGAACAAGTTAAACCATAATAACAAGAAGCTAAAATAGAACAAGAGATAAAAGATAAAGTTAACCAAGAAAATACTTATCTGATTGAGAGAAAGGATTCAAAATACATATTCTAGTTTATGTCTGACCAATTACAGCACAAGTTCTAGCCTTCCATGGAGGTAGAATGAAAATACAGAAGAGAAAACACAATAAAACCCTTGGCTACGGATTTTCAAAGGAAGGGGAAGAAGATAGAGTCTTCAACAAAGGGAAAATGGTGTCTGAAAGCCTTTTTATCATCAGCCCTTATGGATGGACGAGATTAACTTCTATAGGATCATTTTCTCACTTATGTTGTGTCAGAAAATGCAGCAATGAGTGCAAAATACACACATAAAATGTGTGCTTTAACAATGTTATTTTCTAGTGCAAAAAGTAGAATAAGCATATTGCAAATTTTGGGAAAGTTCTACACTATTTCAGATTGAATGCAAGCATGTTGTTCAAGTTAAATTTCTAGTTCGAAGGGGCCTACACGTCCTAGCCAGTAGAATAGTCAACAAGTGTGTCCATTTAAATGCTATATCAACATCCAAGTCATCATAGTGCTATGTTAGCACTTTGCTCTCCAAAATGATTTAATCTGTAAGATAAGAATGTAATTAATTTGGGAATGATCATTGATGACAAAAAAATCATAATTTAATTCATATTTGATCAATAATTAATTTAAACCCATATTGTAATGACCCGAGTCAGTGTAGGCTTGTGTGAAGGATTTTCTTTGAGAGTGATTGAAAATTTCAATTAGTGGGCAAGTATGTGAGCCTTGAAGGCCATCTAAATTTGGAGTATGCACTTCAAATGCTCATGGAAGTAAGCGTGGGCTTCGGTATTAATTATGTCTTTGGAAAATTCCATGAGGAGGGACCCATTTGTAATTATGGAAAGTATGGATGTTCGTGGGAGGATTTGGTAATTGTGGACTTGGAGTGTGACTGAGATGGTGGGAGAAACATGGATATGTGTGGGACATGCTGGGAGGATGGGACTTTCCATAGAAGGAGATATTATTAGCTTGTGGGTTATGAGAGAGACTAAAGTGAAGAGGATATTCCTCGATAGGTTATTTATGGAAATTGGAGTTAAAGTGATGGTGGGACAGTTGAGTTAGGTGATTTGTTGTGCCTGATCAGAATGGATGTAATGAGTATTTTAAATGGACGTCTGATCTTTGCCTTTGGTATTTAATTTTTAAAAGAGGGGCAAAATGGTAATTTTAATTAACCAATTATATATGCCCACACGCACTCAGCAGAAAACTCATGCCACACACCCTCCCCACGCCTTACTTCCTTTCTTCTTCATCTCCTCCCACAGCCATATGCACCCATCACCACCTCAATTCTCTCCGGTGTGTTGCTTGGCTTTGGCGCCTTCCTCTACCATCGGAAAGGAATTTGGGCAAAAGTAAAGCCTTTTCTTCTTCTTTTTCATTTTTTCCCTAAACCTTACTATGGTTTTTGGTGAAATCTTGATGTTGTCAGCAATTAATGCTTTGGAATCATCTTCTTCTCAATTCTTGATGCTTAGGGAGTTAAATTCTTTAAGAGGAATATGATTAAAAAGAGAAGTTCAGATTGGGGGAGTGGCATTAAGCCAAAAAAGCTTTTATTTGAACGTGTTTATGGCAAGTTCTGTTTTGATCTTGTTTGAAGTTTGGTTAGAATGTGTTTTAGGAGCTTTAGAATGCCCAATGGTGTAGGTAATCATGAAGGATGATTGAAAGGAGCTTTGATGAGGAATTGGGAGTTTTAGAGAGGAGTTTGAGGGCCAAATTCATGCTGGCTGAGGGCTCTAAGTGTGGGCGCCCTAAATGCCAAGGTTGGAGCCACACATGAAGCTTGAACTCGAGGGCTTCAGACCATAGCGCCTCAAGCATCAAGGCTGGCACCCAGATGCCATAACCTAAACATAGAGGGATGTTGGAAAGGCCTTGTGATGCCTCAGGTGCCATGGTGGGCGTCCAAGGTGCCGTGGGCTAGGAGATGGGGCTTTTGGGAAAGCTTGGGGCACCTTAGGTGCCACCAGTTGGGTAACCCTTTTAGTTGCTTTCATGTGCTAAAATTCTTCATGGCTTGATTCCATAGGCGTCATCCATATATGTGGACATTGGGAGTCACTTTTAAAGGAGTAATTGCAGCAAACTTCAAGTGAGTAGAGAATTCCATCTAGTTTGGAATAAGACTTTATTCTTGCAAGGTAATACTTGTAATACATATAAAAATAGTTGTGATAAATGTTTATATACTTGTGATTTCTTGATGATGTGAGTGGAATATCATAAGAAGAGAAAATATTGTTGTTGTATGGAGAATGAAGTTCCGCATTGAGGGGGATACTGTTTGGTGGTAGAATATCAAACTTATTATCTTGTGTATCTCATGCTTGAGTGTGTATAGGGGCGGGTGGTACATCGTATGTATAAGTTATAATGTTCATTACTAAGTACAAGGAAATCAGACATTTTGTGGCCTTATTCATGAAAATCTTGAGGCTATATGCCTCGGGGATTTGTGGCATTGTTTCACAAAGAGACTAACAAAATAAATTTTTGAACTAGGGAGGTTATGGTGTAAACTTATATTGAGGTATGACACCTTAGAGTTTTTTTTTTTGGCAAGTTAGAGTCTACCCTTGATTGGGTCAAAGTTGTGTAACTCTTGAACCTTAGGAATTACCTGGCTTTGTGTCATGAAAAGATAGATGAATTAGCCCTTGAGATTGGAGTATCTATGGTAAAATATTTATCTTGTATTTTTCTCTTTTATTGCTTTGTTGTGATGTTTGGGAGTGCAAGGGACTTCCCTTGTGTAGATAATTGTTGAAAATTTCTTCTTGTTTGGCATTGACACTATTAAATTTATGTGTGCTCATGTTATGATGGTGATGTATGTGGGGTGAGGTAATATCCCCCAGGAGATCTATGGCCTTTTAGCCGAGAAATCACTTAGCCTATGGTCAGAGTAAGCCATGTCACTGCCATCCAAGGAGTAGTAGAGGTTCAAGGATCCCGATCTTGCATGTTTTAAAGGTCAGAGTTTGTTGGTCATTTTTTTGATATGTCGTTGTTTTGGTTGTAAGCTCTGTAGTCAAATAAGATACCTATGAGGGAGAGGGTTGCATG
The DNA here is from genome assembly GCA_037074585.1 of Biancaea sappan. Taxonomy (NCBI): domain Eukaryota; kingdom Viridiplantae; phylum Streptophyta; class Magnoliopsida; order Fabales; family Fabaceae; genus Biancaea; species Biancaea sappan. The sequence goes on along the minus strand of CM073499.1, from coordinate 25,179,179 downwards.
TAGAGAATTCTTGACATGGCATATTTACTTAATTTCGTGTGTTTAATCATTTAATTACATGATCATGCATACCACATGTGGCATGGGAACCAAGAGCTAGGAGAATGAAGCTTACGACATAGGAAAATAACCTTATGGCCCGGATTTTGGGTCGTGACACAAAAATTTAAAGCATAACAATATTAGAGAATTAAAGAGACTAAGATAGAGACTAAGATAGAGACTAAGATAAGGACTAAAATGAATATAAAAATGCTAGATATCAAATCTCCCCACACTTAGCTTTTTGCACTATTGGGCAAAATCTAATTTAGAACACCAAAAGACACTAAAGGAAAGTGTGGAAAATCATGCAAGAATGTAATAATCAAAACTTGAAAAGATTTAGCATTTAGAGAAAGTCAATCATAAATTTCCAAAACTCAATCATCGTGGCAATTTCATTTGAAAAAAATGAATTCAAGTAATTAGCCTTCTCACAAGGGAAGTGTTTGCACTCTACTCTCTCAAGTGTTTAAGGGTAAATTCACTCAAAATTCAACCTATCACAAAATCACTACCATAGGCTTGTTAAGCATCTAAACCTCCACTACTTATATCACATGCATGCTTGAATTAAAAGGACTTACAAGGGTTGTAGTATGGTTGGGAAAACAATGGAATGATGGGAAGAAACAAGAAACAAAGTGGAACACAACTTGAGACAATGAAGGAAAACAACTTAAAAGCATGAAGAGCATTAACCAACCATAACAATGCAAGAGATTGAATATAAACAAATTTTGGGTATAAAAAATTCTTTCTACTCCCCTTCTTTTATTTCTCTTTTTCTTTTTTTTTTCCTTCTTGACGTCATCATCAATATTTTTTTTCAACCATATTATTTTCTTTTTCTCATATTTTCTTCTTGAATCGCCTTTTCTTTTTCCTTTTACTTGGGAGTAGAGAGAAATATTCAGTTCAAAACAACCCAAAAATTCTACATAATTTGCACACGAAATCTTTTTATGAAAATTTAATTGCTCTTCACATCCTAAGTTGGGAAGGAAAAATTATAGTTTAAAGAAAAAAGTGGTGGAAAAACACGAGAAAGAAAGTGGAAACAAGGCACAAAAATGGCATAAAATGGAAACAACACATGGGACGGCTATTTAGTTAAAAGTGGCTTACAAAGAAATGCCTAAATCATCTCCAAGCATGCACATGTAATGTAGCCTCAACAAGATTCAAGACAAGTTCTAGAGTGAAAAATCATGATAGTTGACACAACAAGAAAGAATAGCATATCGCAATTAGGCTCAAATCCTTATAGTTAAAGATAGAAGTTGGTAGTGAATTTTGCTGTGAAATAGAATGCATTTGCTGGTGAAGAACTATGAATGACAATGGCAAGATCCTTGCATTTAGCATCATCTTATCGTGAGGCTGGACAACTGAGCTTAGAAACTCAGGTAGAGAACTGAAGATCAAAGGACTCTTAAAATTCTTACTCTAAAAGCATAGTGTTGATGAGAAGAATCATGTTAGGGTGATACAACAAGGAGAAACAAAGGAATATGAATGTGCATGAGTATAGTTCCGAGTATCGATGATAGTATTGGTTAGAACTTGTAGAGATCAATGCCAACATGACAGGCATCTAGTAATTTGATGGTATTGGTACAACAACTTGAAATCGAGAAATATCTTGGTGTCATAGGCAGGAGTTAGAACTTTAGTCAGCTAGATTAAAGTTTTGGTAGCACCAAGTCCTTGATCATGGTAAGGCCCTTTGATCTAGAATATTTGTAATATCCCGGATTTTAAAGTAGTGTGGTAAATCTTTAATTTTAAAAAAAATTTTGAGGAATAAAAATTTTAAAGTGTGGATATATTGATGATTATTTTGTAATAGGAAATAAAAAAAAAAGAGAAAGAAACTTCTGAGGACTTCTTTAAAAAATCTATAACTCATGTGGAGATTTCATTTTAGTGGAAGGATGAGGCAGAGAGTAATGAAATAATTTTTGAATTTTGGCTAAACTTTGATATTTTTTTTTAACAAACCTTTAAGGAACTAATTGAAAGGGTAAAAGAATGGAGTGTTATCTTTCAATAATTTAACCCAAAGAAATTTGTTGGTAGTCTTTATTACTACATATGTGTACCTTGCTTTTCCTTCTCCCTCTTGACTGACTTCAACTCTTCGGGAGGAAAAAGAAGACTTTGGTTCTATTTGGCTTTTGTAAGTCTTTCCTTCCCCTTCTACTTTGTGAACCTTCTTTATTCCTCTCCATTTCTCTAAACAAATCAAGAGAAAGAGAGAGAGAACATACTCTATTTTCTAGACTTGAAGACATAGAAACTCTTCCAAGTTAAGAGATTGAAACAGATGGGAGAGAGAGAATCTGGTAAAAGGATCTTCAGAATTTTGGGATTTTAGAAGCAAACCATTATAGTAGAAGCTCAGGAACAAAAATTTGGTAAGAGCTCTGATCACAATTGAAGCTAGAAGATGTGAGGTGCAGAAAACATAGTAAGATGGCAAGAGGTAAGCTTGAATTTTCCATTTTAATTCATCTTTCACCTAATCTTAGGTAGCCATGAATAAATGAGTTTTAATTATATTAAACACTAAATCTAGGGACTAAATCAAGAAACAAAACCAAAGCAATAGTTAGAGAAAATATGATCACTGAAAAACATATCTGAAAGACCAAATCTGCATTTCTGCAGAATTTTTTCTACTTGTAATTTTCTGCTATGAATGGTTTGGACTATTTGAGGTATTAAATGAATTCCAATGGTCATGAAATTTAGTATTTAGTTAGATATTGTGTCCAAGAATATGCTTAAGTTATTTCAAAATTTTCTGGGCTGGTTTGTTACACCAATGCACATAAAACAATAGCCGAAAATTAGAGAGTATGAAAATAAGACTGATCTGTCATGCTTTTGAGTTTATGTGTTTTTGGATGACCAAATCAACTCCTAAATTTACGAAACTTTTTGGAGAGATTCTTTACAGTGTTATAATCGGATATGGAAATTTTCAAGTTCATAAAAGTTGGTTTATTTGTTCAAATAAGCATGGGGAAAACACTTGTTCAGTGCAAAGTAAAGCTTGAGCAGTTTAGGAAATTGGGTTAGTTTTGGTAGCTAAAGTTCTCTTTTTGACCTGAAATTTTGATGGCACTTAGCAAATATATAAATATAATGATCTGAAAATTTTCATTGTATTTGAAAATAGTTGATGTGGTCTGTTGCACGAAAGGACAGAACAGATAGCAGAATTGAGCAATTCTGATATATGGGTATGAAAGTGACCATTTGAGCGACCAAATGGTGGATTTTTGGGCTAAAATTTTTATCCTAGTATATTAACACATAAATAAAGATATATATCAAGTATCATAAATTTTGGAGCTATGGATTGATACCATAAAGTTTGTAAAATTTAGTTCTGAATTTAGCAAAAAAACAAAACAATGTTGAATGCTTGATGACAAATTATAAAATGATGTTTCCTTCTTGGCTTATTTTCTAGGCCTCCTATAAGATCTTTGGTATCCTTCTCCATGATCCAGTTTGAAGAGTATAACTTAGCTAGGAATTAAGGTGAGTGAGTTGATACTTCCTATGGCTAAGTGATTCTTTCTTTATGATTCTTTGCATCATAGTGAAAGCACATAATGTATCTAAATTAAAGCGAGTGATGAATTATATATAAGGCTATGACGAGTATCATGTTGTTGTTGTGGTTTAAATGAGATGTGAGACATAATTAAGTATGAAACTTGTGTAGTTATATACACATAATTACATTCCTCATGAATTAAGGAGTGAAGGAAAATCATGCTATTGTGTATATATGTGTTTATATATATATATATATATATATTCACGAATTACATTGGGTTACATGGAAATGCTAAAGAATATATGTACATATGCACTCTATTGTCCCTTGAAGATGTGAAGTTGTGTGTGTGTGTGTGTGTGTGTATGTGTACATATGTACATGAAAACATATAAAGCTTTGTCTTAAAAGTTGTAAAAAGAAAATAATGTATATATATATATATATATATATATCTATACCTAATAATTGCATATAGTTCTTCGGGTATGAGGTGTATGTACATACATATACATTATACCATTTTGTAAATTCCTTATTTAAAGGGGTTTGGCTTTGGTATAGATATATATATATATATATATATATAAACATATACAAAAAAAATGCTATCCTAATTTTAGATTGAAGTAAGGAAGTTGTGAAAACCTTTATGTATTATGTTCGATACAATGTGATGTATTGTGCATATCGAGATCCTACTATGGATTATGTATGATATAAAAATTGAATTGAGATAGAAATTATTGAATGTATGTTGTATTAATGAAGCATATCTCTTATGGATTAAATGTAGAACATGTCATGAGTAACTATGCATATTGTATGACATAAGTGTGGAATTGGCATGAACTGTGAATGGTTTTAATATTCTCTTGGTTGTGATTGTGATTGTGTTTGACCGAAAAGGAAAGGCATAGCGATGCACCCCATGGGAAACTCTACAAGGAGCCATAAGGGTGAAGATTTATAAGTGGAGCAATAAGGGTGGATGTGGCGGGAGCTGTTGGCAATGATCCAAAAGTACCCTAGGCAACCTCGTTGGTACGAGAAACTTTGTGCAATTGATTGATTTGCTTGCTATTGTGAAATGTTCTGAATTATGCTATATTGAAATGTGATTGATTTAATTGAATGTTGTTGAAAGCTATTCTAGACTATATTGTATCGTGTTATAACTGGTTTATGTAAGATTAATTCATGTTATCATTATAATGCATGATAACTTTTTTTGGTCATAGCATAGTGTCATCCCCTTACTGGGCAAGTGGTTTGCTCATACCCTCTTATTAACATTTTTCAAAGTTAACAGTTGAAGGCAAATATTTGCGCAGGAGAAATAGATTCTCAGTTCAAGACCTCACTTGAACCTGGGGATAATTTAATTCTCATTCTTATATCTTTTATTTCACTACTCTAGAGTTGCTCCGTGATCGCATAGGTAATCTAGGATTTGGATTTGTGTTATCATAAGTTGAGAAATGATATATACGAATGACATAACTGTATTAAAGAATTGGCCATAAATATTTTATGAATTGATTTGTTATAATGGAATGTATAGAATATATTCATGGTAAAATGATTATTTATATTTAGTTATCCATAGATAAGTAAAAGCAAGTTTTAATTAGTGAAGTTCATTTTTATTTGTCTATTTTGAAATTTTATGCATGTCGAATCATTAAAATGAGCTAGCTTCCAAGGTGAGGTCAGCCTCACTCTTATGTTGGTCACGTGTCCTAGATGGGACGTGACAATATTCTCCAATGCTGGGATGGAGTAACCATTGTGGTATGAAATTAGCCTAAACCTACAGGATGTGGAATGATTTCGCCGTAAGGGCATGTCAAAATCCAAAAGTATTATTTGGTATACCCTCACAAAGTGACTCATAAGTTCTTGTTGTCCTCCTAAAGAAAGGGCCATTAGAATATAAGGGAAAGGTTCGTTGATGGTTAATGAGGTTATGATAGTAGAGCTGTAAGCACATGCAAGTACACTATTCAGCATTTCATCAAATTTTGTTGGTTGGCAAGAATGAGGTGTCATGGCATAACGAGTTCAGAATCTTTGAGGTGAGTACCTTTAGCAGATGCAAGTGGCATGTATGAATTTGGCAAGGAGTTTGGATGGAAATGTTGGATACTGGTATTCTAGAAAATTCAACGTGGGAATAGAGTTGGTATTTATTACAAAGATGTGAGCAGCATTATGGATTTAGAAATTCGAGGACCAAATTTCTTAAAGGGGGATGTATTCCCGATACCCCAGGTTGTTACTTTTATTAAGTTTAACATGTAAACTCAAGAGCAAAGGAAATTTTTCTATAATAGTGGAGGTTTGTGCACGTAATGGTATGGCTTTGCGTTAAGTATGAGGAAGACTTGGGTGTGTGGTGAGTCACATGTGCTATTAAGGAAATTGGTCTATGTCACTGAGGCTGGAAAGGACTAAAATGAAAGAAAAAGGATTAGTGTGGGTACTGTACTAAAATGGGTAAATTTAGAATATAATTATATTAACAAGTGGGGTATCGCTAAATGGAATCCCCTGTATACACGTTCCGGTATCCAAAATAAGAGGTTTTCTAAATTTTCCTTCTTATGGTCATTTGGTTATGATATATTCATGTATATACATATAAATATATATTTTTATATATACATCAACAACCACACCTTCAGACTATGTTTTTGTCATTCTCATTTTCCCCTTCCAAGCTTATGCTTTCCTCTCATTCTCCAACCCTTGCACATCCACATTCTCCTTCAGCTCTTCACCCCTTGGATCTCTAATGTGGAATCACTCTCCGACAACCGCTCCTTCACTGGAAAACTCAAGATGGAGGTAAGAATCACATTATTCCTAATTTCTTTTTGTTCTTCCTTGGTATTTCACATATCTAAAACCCTAAGCTTAATTCTTGGTGAACCCATATAATGGATGGATGGGTTGAGTTCCTTTACCTCCCTACATGTGTTTTGAACTATTTGAAGAGTAATTTCAGAAAACATTTTGAGAGTGTTTTCAACCATTCTCAAAATGTTGGTTTCAATTGAAAACATTTTAGTGCAGAAAATTTAGGAATTTATGATGCCTGAGCTGAAATGAAAAATTGGGAGTTCTTTCAAATGATTTTGAGAGTGTTTTTGGGTGTTTGTGAAGTAGTTTAATGGTCATATTGTGTTGAGGAAGGATTAGGACTTAAGAATTGGTTTTAGGCAAGTTGGAGGGCTTAAAACACAAGAACAAAATAGTGGGGCTACCATCTACCTGCTTAGACGAGCAATTTCCTCTCTAGGCACCTATGTGGCAGAGTGCCGCAGCAATTTTTAGTCCATTTTCAATTGGACATAGATTTCTTGTCCAAACTCCGTTTTTAACAACTTATATATCATTGGAAAGGTATTTGAGTCTAGTTGTGTATGGAAAAAATATTCATTTGAAAATTCCTTGTAATCTAGGAGATATTACCAAAATAGTGATTAAAGGTCATAGGAGATGGCAAGAATTTTCCTATCTTTTATTTTTGACATGTTTTTACATGGTGATTTCATAGGGTCGGATTCTTTTATGTATCTTCCACATTGTTTGAGACTAGCCAAGGTAGATAAACATGGAATGAGGGTGAAGAACAATCTCTACTCTTATCTTAATTGTGTGTGGGTTTCCACTGTAAATTCTTGTTAAATTATAATGAACTATGGTGATTTATCTTCTTGGTTTGAAATGGAAAAAAGAAATCATGCAAATTGGGAACCTTGTTGGAATTGTGTTATGTCTAGGTGGTAGTCCCAACTCTATGGACTTTGACTCCTTACATTATCGTACTAGTAGGCATATTTGTGCACATTAAGTTAGAAATTGGCATTTAAAGTGAAATTAATACATGAGGTAGGTTTTGTTTGCGGGACATCCTTGAGTTAATGTGGTAGATATTTTGGTTGATGTGTAAATGTTTAATTGGAATACATGGATAAAATTGGGTATTGAGATAATTTTACCTGGGCTTGCTATGGTAGTTCATTACTCTTCTTGGTTTAGAGCATCCTTGATGTAGGACCCCATATAAATGTGATGAAATTAGTTGTGCTTATGAGGAGCACTTACCTACATATACACACACCCTTATAAATAATGATTTTGAGAATAGCTATACATGCGACTTCTGTATATATATATATATATATATAAATGTGATGTGACTAGAACAACTTTATCTCTCCTATTACACTCAAACCTTATTTTCAAGAATTTGATGAATATTTTTCTATCAAGATTCAATAGTTCATAAATGAGTGATAAATCGATATGTCTATTAACTTGAATTACTGAAATTGCGGTTTCCAATAGAAATGTTGGTTCATGAATTATTGATGTATTGTTAAACATGGTGATTTGGTTGCATTCATGATTCCTTGGCATATTATGGTTATATTATGTTGTGGGGTTGGCACTTGTGGTGATTATATTGTACTATCATGTTGGCACTTGTGATGATCATATTTGCCAAATGTGATTGACAGTTGGGCAAATATAGAGGCATAAGGTTGGGGCTAGGTATACATATGGAATATATGTCTAGCTTTGGCATTTAAGCCAAGAGGGAATATAAGGATGGGGTTAACTAATGGTTTAAACACTTGGTGACATAAGGTTGGTGATTAAATACACTTATATATATATATATATACACACTCAAATATGGTTATATAAATTCTGGTTTGGTTCCCCTCTTTACTCATGTATGGTTTGGCTACATGTCAAGGTTGTGAGTAATTATTTAATTGGTAATGCTTGTTGTTTGATGATATTTATTAATTATGAGATGTTTGGTTGTGTTGGAAAACTATATATATTGTTGGGGGCTATGATGTCGCCTTTGGATTCAATGAACAAACATATAATGTGCCTATGTGAGTATATCTCTGATGGTATGTATGTCTGTATATTTATAAATCCTCTATACACATGTAAATTGTTTACATGCTGAGGTAGAATAGAGTTTTCCTCACTAAGTAAGTGTAACTCATACGTTAACTTTTTCAGGTACAAAAGAAGCATAACGGTGGTACCAAGTGTTGAGTCAGGCTCCTCTTCGTTTGGGGAAATGGTATGTCTTATCTTTCTCTTATCCTTTTTCTTGATCTAGACATGCTCTGTAATTAGGTAGGTCGTGTGTGTTGATTAAGGCTTGATTGTTACTTCTACTTATGTATCAATTGACTATGAGTATGAATCATGGTTAGATTGACATATTTGGAAATAAACTATTCTGTTGACTTGATTCGCATGTTAAAAGAGAAATTAACTGGATGGCTTATGAAATTATATATATATATATATATATATATATATAATTGTCGAATATTGTTGTGGGTTTTGGGTAGAAGTGAGGCTTACGGGGGAGAGGTTTGATACTCCTCTATGCCATTCATATGCTCAATCTTAAGATGTGATAGGTACCACACACGACACCAATTATCTCGGGTGCCACATCACAGCACAACCATCTCAGGTACCATACATGGTACCAATTATCTCGCGTGCCACATCATAGCACAATTATCTTGGGTACCACACACAATACCAATTATCTCGTGTGCTACGTCACAACACAACTATCTCGGGTTCCACACACGGTACCACTTATCTCATGTGCCATGTCACAGCATAACTATCTCGAGTACCACACACGGTACCAATTATCTCGTGTGCCACATCACAACACAACTATCTCCTTAATATGCACCACACCATGGTCCAATATCACATGATGAATACCACACCTCGATACTATACAATCACAACCATCTGGTGAACTACCAGGATGACCACCTTTTTACACTAATAGTTTTCACAATACATTCTTAGCCCCTTTTTATTGAAATTCATAACTCTGTAGTTCAAATAGAGAACACACCAACTCATTAGCTAAATAGTCCTCTTGAATCTTATCCAAATAATTTCTTAACTCTTAAATTTAAAGTGTAAATTTAATAGAGGAAGTAAAGTTATTCCACTCACCTCAATTCTAAACTATACTTCAACATTTGTGTGATAACTATGAAGGAAAATGATGTTCCAAGACTATAGAGTTGCACCTAAAAACTATACACATGAAAAAGCAAAACTAATCACCTCAACTGTGAGCAATCGGTCGACTGCCCCATACTTGGTGGTTGATCGATTCGACAGAAGGTAGTCAGTTGATCGATTACCTTTACCAGTTGACCGGTTGTCGATCGATTACCTTTACCAGTCGACCGGTTTAAGTCTTAATTAATTAACCAGCCAGATAAAGAGCAACTGGTCGATTGGGATTCACATATTGATCAATTGGTGCATTTATGTCAGATTGGATAATGCACCAGAGGCAGTCATTCGACCGGTCTACCTACGATGGTCGACTGATCATCGTCAGTACTCAAAAAACTAGATTTCAAAACTCATCAATCCTATTTCAAAATCACCAAAGTCAACTCCCAACTCACACATATTGTATACTTCACCCAATATACACTAAACTGAAAATACACACCCAACTAGATAGAATCACCACATATGAATCAAAATCAAAGTTTTTCCAAAACTTCCCAAATTTTTGATTTGCAAAGGAGTTCACCCCAAGCATGAATCTCCCACCATAAACCTTATGAAAACATCTCTCAAGGTTCACAAAACAGCAAGGAAAGAGATTAAAACTATACCTAACTCCTTATTTCTGAAGATCCAACATTTCCTACCTAGGGTTTATAAGTTGTAAAAATGAGAGAGAAGATAGGAAAGAACACTTACAAGCCTTGAATCTTCACTCAAAAGGAGAGGAAGACTACCACTTACAAGCCTAGAAGAGAGGGAGATGGAGAGCTACTAGGAAAGGGAATACCGGTGACCATGGAGGAAGGGGGAGCATGAAGAGTGTGTATAAAATGGTATAATGCTTCAGGAGAAAGGTTTTTAAGAAGCAACACAAAAAGAAATCCCCTCCATGTCCTTTGACTCCTACTTTTCTAAAAGTCAACATCTTCCACACTTAGCACATTTCGAAAAAGAACACTATATTTCAAAATATTCCATATATCAAATATATAAGCACACATAATAAATTAAGTAATCGCAGCTTAGAACTTCTAGTATCACAAGAATCACATAGCCATGCACACAAAAATTACCAACCCCTAAAACTCGGATGTTGCATACTTCCCCCCTTTAGAAAATTTGGGCCGAATTTCTTACTTTAAGATTCAAATAGGTGGGGATACATTGACCTTATGGTTTCCTCAGGTTCCCATGTAGTCTCTTCATAGGAATGGTTTCGCCAAAGGATCTTAACAGAAGCAACTCCTTCGATCTAAGTTTTTTCACTTGCTGGTCCAAAATGGCCATCGAAATTTCCTCATAAGATAAGTCCTCATTAAATTAGACTTTTTGTGTTACAAAAAATGTGAGGGGTCATAAAGGTACTTCTTTAACATCGAAACATAAAATACTATATGCACGCCCTCCATGTCCTTCGGTAGAGCTAGTTGGTAAGCCACCTTGCCCACACGCTTCAAGATCTCGAAAGGTCCCAAGATTATCGGACTAAGTTTCCCTTTCACTTTGAACCTCAACTTACCCTTCATGGGAGATACTCTCAAAAAGACCATGTCATTAACTGAGAACTCAAGGACTCTCTTATGATGATCCGCGTATGCCTTTTGTCTATTCTGAGCCATGAAAAGTCTCTCACAAATGAGTTTCACTTTCTCCATGGCGTCGTGAAAAAGATTGGGTCCAATCAACTTGCTTCACCAACATCAAACCACCCAATAGGAGATCTATATCGTCTCCCATACAAGGACTCAAATGGTGCCATTTAATACTAGCATGATAGCTATTGTTATCTACAAACTCCACTAAAAGTAAGTGGGTTTCCTAACTACCTCCAAAATTCACAACACAACAGCTCAACATATCTTCCAAGGTCTGAATGTTATGCTCTGATTGGCGTTCCGTTTGAGGATGAAAAGCCGTACTCAAATCAACCTAAGTACCCAAGGGTTCTTAGAACATTCTCCAAAACCAAAATGTGAATTGAGTGCATCGATCCAAAATAATAGATGTGGGCACTCCATGCAACTTCATTATCTCAGCTATGTATAGTTGTGCATACTTGGCGGCATCATAAGTCGTCTTCACCAGTAGGAAATGTGTAACTTTTGTCAACTATTTAACAATGACCCAAATTAAGTCATATCCCTTAAGAGAGTGGGACAACTCTACCACAGGCCTACAGTAATGTTTCCTCACTCCTATTATAGTACTTCCATTTGCTGGAGCAACCAGGGAGTCCTCTTATACTTTGCCTTAACTTGTTAACAATCAGGCATCTTGACACATGATCGGCATTATCACATTTTATCCCTTCCTCTAGATTAAAACTTTAAGTCTTGGTATATCTTGTTGATATCCAAACATGCCGTATAGGCGAGCCAATGAGCTTTCTCCATGATCATCCTCTGAAAAGACTCAACGATTGGTATATGTAAGTGATCTTCAAACTGGGGTACCTCCTGCTCACCCAAGGAGGAATCACTTTCTTTGTCTCTCTTCACTCTATCCTTGATCTTACAAGATTAGGATTACCCCACTGAGCTGATCTCACATATGTGATCTAAGATGTCTTAGTTTGGGCAAGGGCCAAGAATATGCCCAATTCAGTGACTTCAAACCACGCCCCAACCCCATCAAGCTCACGAAGTTAATGTAACAAGGGTCTCCCAAACCTTTTTGTGATGCACGTCAAACTTCCCATGGGTTTATTATTCAAGGCATTGGCCACCTAACTAAGGCCCACTTGGATTCCTTCTTGGAGACCATATGCCCCAAGAAAGTAACTTACTCCAACTAAAACTCATATTTTGAGGACTTAGAAGGAAATTTTGGTATCTTCTTAAAGTCTATAGTACAACGTGCAAATGTCACTTGTGCTCTTCCAAACTCCTAGAGTACACAAGTATGTCATTAATGAAGACAATGACAACTTTTCTAGAAAAGGTTTGAAAACTTCATTCATCAGATCCATGAAAGCCACTGTGATACTGGTCAATCCAAGGACATCGCCAAGAACTCATAGTGCCCATGACATGCATAAAAAATGGTCTTATGTACATACTCTGCCTTGGTCTTTAATTTGTGATACCCAAATCCCAATTCTACCTTGGCTAACATTGAGTCCTGTGCAGCTGATTAGTAGATCACAAATCCTTGGGGAAGAGTACCTATTCCATATTGCCACCTTAAACTTTTTTCCTTAAGTTCCCAAAGTCCTAAAGGCACCACATGGTATGGATGTATAGAAATGAATTGGGTTTTCGGATTTACCTTAATGCCTGACTCAATGTCACGACTAGGAGGCAAGCTTGATGGTTCCTTTGGAAGATGTTTAGGTATCCCCTCAAACTGACACATGATCAAGATTCACTATATACTCTTCAACATCCATAATGAAAGTGAAGAAACTTTGATACCCCTTCTCTACTATACACCTAGCACCAACTATAGAGATTAGATCACTGGGTACTTTATTTCTATTCCTTTAGAAAATTAAGAAAATGGGGCTCGCCCAACATGCTAAATTCCACTGGTTTGTTATGACACCTAAGGGTTGTATGGTAAGGAATAACTAATCCATCCCAAGAATGACATCAAAATTTATCATATTTGGTAGCATTAAAATTTTGCCCAGGTATTCCTCTCACTTACTACAATGCAACCAACAATATATCTTGAATCCAAAATCAAAACCTTACTATCAATGTAGCAACTAAGGAAAACCTATCGATCCTAATCTGTCCTTGAGTAAACCATTTTACGAACAATGGATATACGTAAAAGTGGGTCAATTCCAAATTAAGCAATACACACACCATAAGAGTACACATAATAGATATACTTGCCGTAATGGCATTCGAGGCCTAAGCATCCTATTGGTAGAAGCATGGACTCCAACTTGGTCATAGTCATTTACGGGCCAACCCCTACCTCTCTAACCTCTACCTCTATCTCTACCCACACCATTCTGTTGTGCTAAAAAAAAAAGAGTCTCTACTAACTGGAATTGACTTTTGCTGGGAAAGAGAGGGTGGGCCGATCCCTGTCCAGATGCATTGATTAATATAGGACAATCTATTTTTATATGGCCTTGCTAAACATATAGAAAACAACCCAGAGTAGCCCCAAAACACTCAATTACATGATACTCATACTCAGAATACTTAGGCCTGCCACGTTTCTTCTACGATGCCTATCCCACTATAGAATAAACTTTTAGAAAATGCATCTTGAGGGAAAGGTTTCACCGCAGCGGTTTGCCCCCTACTTGGAGGCTTGGAAGATCCAAAAGTACCATCATAATTAGAAGATTTCCCCTCATTCCCACTCTTACTTTTCCTTTTTAGGTCCTCAACTTCATCCTTTTGTCCATCCCAGGGGGTGGTACTGAACGTACCGATAGAGCTACACCAAATACATGTATCATTAGGACGTTGGTAGAGGTAACCCACATCTCTCACTAAGAAATCAATGTGGCCTATCTTCCTTGTAAAGCGGCCAACCCTCCCACAAGCATGGCCATATTGGCCATTAGGGTAGTCGAATCAATCTATGATGCCTCATGCGGAGGGGAACGTCCTCGGGCTGACCCCTAAATGCCTTGCCTATGTTTACTTTCTGTTTGCTCTTTAAGATCCTATTCTTGGACTAGTCGAGCGGGAGGTTGCAATGAGACCCCATCAGAGCCTGCATGCATGACTAATGATGTATTTTAATTTTATGATGGCGAGGTTGATTCACTCATTGAGTTTCAAGCTCACATTCTATATGTTTCCTTTTTCAGATTAGGTTGCCGGTGAAGATTACCCATCCGAGGAGTAGCTTACTTCAGACCTTCCCATCATTGTTAGGGCGTTCTGGTAAGTGCACCAGTCGCACAAGTAATAAAATGATGAAATATTAGTTACGTCCCTACAGGGACTAACGTGCTAAGTACTTCAGAAGTTTAACCGTATTAGTTAAGCAAACTAATTTTTTATTTAAGAAAGCTATAATTGAGAGAAAAATCCAATTGCAGTAGAATCGAAGGGAAATAATTCAAATAAAAGGCCTAAAGTTACTAATCCCCGTCTTTCGTCCTAAGAATTGCTAATTCTCCCTAACACCTATAATTCAGATCAATTATACATAATAATCTTAGGTTTTCTAATGGCTTAAAGTGATTCCTCCGAACCTAAATTAAGCTACCCAACTCTACACAATCCCTTATGCAAGTTTAAGTCAAATTAATATTAACCTAATTTGATTAAACGAGGTTAATTAATTTCCTATTGATTAACAAGTAAAACCCCTAGGTTCTATCACTCGCCCTAATCATTCAGTATTCTACCAACATCTCCCTCTCCCGAGTTCAACGAAGGCAACATACAAATCATAAAATGGCCAATTTTATAACAAGTTCAGGAAATATAAATGATAGGTATGTATTAAATTGAAAAGAATCACAAATTTCAAGAGAACACAAATCCTAATATGAAATTGGGTTCATAGTAACCCTAGAACAGAAAATTTATCCACTCATGGCTCTAAAACTACATAAAGCAGTAGAAGAATGAGCAAACTCCATGAATTTAGGGTTGGGTTGACAAAAATTGGGCTTGATCGGTTCAGGAATGGATTCCTCCTTCTCCTCTAGTAGAAATCAGCGCCTCCCCTCTATCTCAAACTCAAAATACCTTAGAAAATCTGTTTTGACGCATTTAAATCAGTGCAGGATCGTGAACCACTACTATAGTGGTGAATTCCCATTGCTATAGCGGTGGAAGGCAGAGAAGAGAGCTAAAAATCATGTTTTTCTAAGATTTACGGCTATAGCGGTAGATGGTAGAGAAGATGGCTCTAAAATATTTTTTTCAGCATTCCACCGCTATAGCTATAGAATCCACAGCTATAGCGGTGGGAGACAGCAATCACTCCAGCATCTTCAGAATTTCAGCTCTAATATTCCATCTTCTAACACGAACTTCTCACCAACTCAACCTACATCAAAAATAACAAATAAAACCATTAAATCGTAGAAAAGAATCATGAAATTATTCCATTTATTAAAAGATCAAAGAATACTAAAACTAATTTAAACTACTCAAAACATGGGTTAAGAATTACAAGCCAACAAGAAAGAGATCGAAATAGAGGGTATTTAGCACCAAAATGGTACTAAATTGAGAACTCAACACTCCCCCAAACTTGAACCTTTTCTTGTCCTCAAGCAAAAACTTTCAATGAGAAAAATTTTCAGAAAAATATGTGCGACCATGAATATGTGCAACTAGGAGGAGTAAAGATATGAAAATGTGAATTAAAACAAGCCAAGCCTCATCAAACCATTACTCAAAAGATTTAACTCAAGAGTTTACAATCATAAAGATTCAATAAGAAGTGTTAACCAAACCACAAGAAATTTTGAAATCAAAGCTTCACCTCTTGGAACAGTTTATAAAACCAAATTCACAAAAATTCCAAAACTAAATTACTTCTTTGTTCTCAAAGGCATCGCTTTATTTCGATTCTCAAGGGCTTCATTGTTTTGTTCTCAAGGATATAGCTTCCTAACTTTCCTTATTTCCTTTGGAAATTTTTTTTGCCAATTTTCACATTTTATTTTAATTACAGGAGCCTATCCCTTATTAAAACTTTCAGCTATCCCCTTATTGAATCCTTTCTTCACTAGCCTCTTATTGAACTTTTTTTTAACAAATATAAATATGAAAATGATCTAAAAACCATTCAAAGAGACAAAAACATGACTCCTGTTATTTTGAAGTAATAGGGTTAACACTTACAAAAATATGAAAAACTTAAGATTAGCAAACTTAAGAGGCAACTCTTAAAAAGAATTTCATTTGACATGATTTGACTTGCCAAATAATTTCAAACTTTCAGATTTCAAAATTTTCAAAAATTTTCCTCCTATAACACATGATATGGAAAACACAAAATTAACCAAAATTTTCTCAAAGAAGAAACCCATCAACATGTTAAACTTCTCCCCCAAACTTAAATTTGACAGTGTCCTCACTGTCCCAAATCACCACACAGAGGAAAAGAATAAAAACAAAACAAAATGAAATGCTATTACAAACATCCTAACTGCCATTCACCAAGATAATAATCATAATCACGTTCAACATTTATCAATTCAACTCCAAATAAATAATAAATAACAGTTAAAATATTACCAACAACAGCACATCAAACCACAAAAATAGAAAAAACTACGAAAGCAATAAACTTGGGTTGCCTCTCAAAAGCCCTAAGCTTATAGTCTTCAGCCAAACTTTACCGATTTTATCCTGGATCATAATAACCTATGGAAGAGTCTTAAAGCTGAATCGACATTGTTTCATCCTTATTATTGCCGGCTTCCTTTTCCATCAATGATTTTACAATATTGAACACATTGAAAGTCTCTATCTTCTTCTGGACTGTCAGAGTTAATGTCCCATGAGCCACATTAATTATCGCTCCCAAAGTAGCCAAGAATAGCCTACCCAGAATGAGAGGGATTTCCTCATCTTCTGCCATGTCTAATACCACAAAATCCATAGGAAAGAAGAATTTTCCCACTTTGACTAGCATGTCTTCTACTATCCCATATGGATGTCTCAAGGATTGGTCAGCAAGCTGAAGAGTCATCATGGTTGGTTTCACCTGACCAATCCCGAGTTTCTTGAAAATTGATAAAGGCATAAGATTAATGCTAGCCCCAAGATCACATAAAGTCCTCTTGAATATGACATCTCTAATAGTACAGGGGATGGAGAAACTCCCTGGATCCTTGAGTTTCGAAGATAACTTCTTATATATGATTACGCTGCACTCTTCATTCAATGTAACTTTCGCATTATTCCCCTTCTTCTTCTTTTTCAGCAACATCTCTTTCATAAATTTTGCATACATAGGCATTTACTCCAAGGCTTTAGCAAAAGATATGCTTATTTGTAATTTACTCAATACCTCCAAAAATCTATTGAACTACTTCTCATTGTACTTTTTGGGCCTCTAAGCCTGAGGATACGGTAGTGGTGGAATAAAACTTTCCAACCTTACATCTTTCACCACCCTTCCATATTTACCTTTTTTCTCTGAAACATCAGTTTCCTCAGTTACAGTTTCTTGAGGTTTAGCAACCTCATCTTTTCCCTCTTCAACAATCACATCTTTAGGTGGATCATATGATTTAATAGTATTTGGGAGCTCTTTGCCACTCCTTAAGGTAATAGCATTACAATGCTCTTTCCCCTCCCTTCTTGGGTTATTCTCAGTATTACTAGGGAGGTTACCTTGTGGCTTATTGTTCAAAGCAAGAGCCAGCTGTCCTATCTAAGTCTCTAAATTCTTGATGGCCATATTCTGAGTCTGAAACATTGACTCACTTCTCTCCATAAATTTCATGAACATATCCTCCATTAAAGGTTTCTTTTCCACTTGAGAAGGTGGAACTCTATTTTGAGGAAGATAATTACTCTGATTATTAAAGCTAGGAGGGTGAGATGGCTTACCAGAGATGCAGCTGAGGGGTTCAAGCAGTGATTATTGCTCCATGAGAAATTAGGATGATTCCTCGAATTTGGATGATATATGTTGGAGTACTGGTTGTTCTGGTCCTTTTGCAAATTACCCATGTAATTTAACTATTCCACTGAAGGAAATTCCTCACAACACCTATTGACATGAGCCCCTCCACAGAAATTACATTTTGTATCCGGCATTGCTATTGCATTTACCTTCGCTTGTTTATTTTGTCTAGAGCAAAGCAAGTCCACTTTCCTAGTTAATGCTTCTTTCTGAGATAACAAGGCATTTAATATGTCTAATTCCATGACTTCCCTTCTTGCAACACTCTTGGCTCGACTAGATGCATTTTGGCTTGCCCCCATTGTCTCAATTATTTCTTTTACTTGCACTATTGATTTCGCCATCAAAGCACCGCCAGCTGCAGTGTCTAATTTGTCTCGAGTCTCATATGTGAGACCACTATGAAATATTGTGAGCTGCTACCACTCTGGGAGACCATGATTAGGACATTTCATCAGTAAGTCTTTGAATCGTTCCCAGGCCTCATATAGGTTTTCGCCTTCATGTTGATAAAATGTTGTGATTTTGTTCCTCAGTTTAACTGACCTTGATGGAGGAAAGAACTTACCCAAGAATCTTTTTTGTATCTCATCCTAAGTTGTTATACTTTCTCTTGGCTGAGCATTTAACCAACTCTTAGCCATATCCCTCAAGGAAAAGGGAAACAAACGTAGACGGATGGCATCATCACTAGCTCCATTAATCTTAACCATGTCACAAATATCCAGAAAATTTGTGATATGGTTGTTCGGATCTTCTATCAGGCTCTCCCCAAACTGGTTCTGCTGGACCAAATTCATCAAGACTACCTTGATTTCAAAGTTGTTTGCACCAAGCAGAGGTTTCACTATGCTGGAGGCGTGTCCAGCCTCAGTGGGTGATGCATAATCCCACAATCTATTTTTATATGGCCTTGCTAAACATATAGAAAACAACCTAGAGTAGCCCAAAAACACTCAACTACATGACAATACCCACACTCATAATACGTAGGCCTGCCACGTTTCCACTGCGATACCTATCCCACCATAGAAGAAACTTTTAGAAAATGCATCTTGAGGGAAAGGTTTCACTGCAGCGGTTTGCCCCCCACCTGAAGGCTTGGAAGATCCAAAAGTACCATCATAATTAGAAGATTTCCCCTCATTCCCACTCTTACTTTTCCTTCTTAGGTCCTCAACTTCATCAAATACAGGTATCATTGGAGCGTTGGTAGAGGTAACCCACCTCTCTCACTAAGAAATCAAGGTGGCCTATCTTTCTTGTAAAGCGGCCTGCCCTTCCACAAGCATGGCCATATTGGCCATTAGGGTAGTGGAATCAATCTATAATGCCTCATGCAGAGGGGAACATCCTCGAGCTGACCCCTAAATGCCTTGCCTATGTTTACTTTCTATTTACTCTTTAAGATCCCATTCTTGGACTAGTTGAGTGGGAGGTTACGGTGAAACCCCCATCAGAGCTTGCATGCATGACTAACAATGTATTTTAATTTTATGAGGGCGAGGTTGATTCACTCACTGAGTTTCAAACTCACATTCCATATGTTTCCTTTTTCAGATTAGGTTGCCAGTGAAGATTACCCGTCCAAGGAGTTGCTTACTTCGGACCTTCCCGTTATTGTTGGGGCGTTCTGGCAAGTGCAGCAGTCACATAAGTAATAAAGTGATGAAATATAAGTTATCGTCTCCACAGGGACTAACGTGCTAAGTACTCCAAAAGTTTAACCATATTAGTTAAGCAAACTAATTTTTGATTTAAGAAAGCTATAATTGAGAGAAAAATCAAATTGCAGTAGAATCGAAGGGAAATAATTCAAATAAAAGGCCTAGAGTTACTAATCCCTCTCTTTCGTCCTAAGAATTGCTAATTCTCCCTAACACCTGTAATTCAGATTAATTATACACAATAATCTTAGGTTTTCTAATAGCTTAAAGTGATTTCCCCGAACCTAAATTAAGCTACCCAACTCTACACAATCTCTTACGCGAGTTTGAGTCGAATTAATGTTAACCTAATTTGATTAAACGAGGTTAATTAATATTCCTATTGATTAACAAGTAAAACCCCTAGGTTCTATCACTCGCCCTAATCATTCATTGTTCTACCAACATCTCCCTCTCTTGAGTTCAATGAAGGCAACATACAAATCATAAAATGGCCAATTTTATAACAAGTTTAGGAAATATAAATGATAGGTATGTATTAAATTGAAAAGAATCACAAATTTCAAGAGAACACAAATCCTAATATGAAATTAGGTTCATAGTAATCCTAGATTTGAAAATTAGCCACTCATGGTTCTAAAACTACATAAAGCAATAGAAGAATGAGCAAACTCCATGAATTCGAGGTTGGGTTGACGGAAATCGGGCTTAATCAGCTTCGAGAATGGATTCCTCCTTCTCCTCTAGCAAAAATCAGTGCCCCCCTTTATCTCCAACTCAGAATACCCTAGAAAATCTGTTCTGATGCATTTAAATCAATGCAAGATCGCAAACAACCGCTATAGCAGTGGAAGGCAGAGAAGAGAGTTGAAAATCATGTTTTTACAGGTTCCACCACTATAGCAGTGAAGATTTACTGCTATAGCAACAGATGGCAGAGAAGATGGCTCCAAAATATTTTTTTCAGCATTCCACCACTATAGCTATAGAATCCACCGCTATAATGGTGGGAGACAGTAACCATTCCAGCATCTTCAAAATTTCAGCTCTAACATTCCATCTTCTAACACAAACTTCTCACCAACTCAACCTACATCAAAAATAACAAATAAAATCATTAAATCGCATAAAAGAATCATGAAATCACTCCATTTATTAAAAGATCAAAGAAAACTAAAACTAATCTAAACTACTCAAAACATGAGTTAAGAATTACAAGCCAATAAGAAAGAGATCAAAAGAAAGGGTATTTAGCACCAAAATGGTACTAAATTGAGAACTTAACAGTTATCGAGTAGGCCCTTCATTTGTTTCAGTTTATGTTGTTAGGTTGCTCTATAGTCGTCTAGGACATTTAGGTCATAGGATTGACGTTATGGCATAATTAAACTTTGTATTTCAACTTAAGATTCATTTCAGGATATTTGTTCTGATTAAGACTTTTCATTTCAAATTGACATGAATGAAGTATTTATTTTGAATTTGAACGTTGAGAAATTATTATTATGTACACAAACCATTATTGTGTTAAGTAATGGTATGGTGAGGATCTCAGGTATGTTTCTCCTTATTCTGCATGTTGTTATATAAGATAAAGCAGCGAGGAAACTATGTATGCTTCCTTCGAATTAATGGCATGAAAAATGGATAAGGACTAGCTATCTTTTAAATATGGGAATAAAGCAACTGAAATAAAATGATTAAATAATATAACTCGCGAGTAGGATTCTGGTAAGGCTTATAGTGATGGCAGATTCATCACTATGACAATCACATGCCCAGGTAGTGGATCGTGACATTGTAACTTTAGAAAAAAGTTTGGATGAGTTCAGATAAGGCTGATGAGAATCACCATTCATTTAGATATGAATATAATGATATATTTTAATTTTGTTCTCCCTGATGAACTGTTCAACTGGGTAAAATTAAATATACATGGTTCTGTTTAATTATGTGTTATATATTTATAGTAAGATGTTTTATAAAAATTATTTAATAAGTTATTAATCTAAAATTTTTCTAAAACTATTAATATTACCATATTAAATCTATCTCTAGCTAAAACTCTTCAACATAAAATATTAATTAAACAAATATAACCGTTTGCTAAAGACCATCATTAATTCTAGAAAAATAAAGTAATGTAATTAATTTACATAAATGTGGGAAAAAACATTTGCATGGTGAAAATGAGTATGCCTCGGTGTCTACAAGGTCTCTAACAGGTCTGATAGTGCTAAAGAATGCACAATAATGGCTCATCTCCAAGTTAAAGATGAAGAGCCAATACTAAATTCCATGACTGGGGATCACAGTGGACTATGTTGCATGTCAACAGTTAAAGCATATTCCCTTGAAGGTAATTTCACTACAAAAAAATGTCAAATTGTGATAGTTATTTCTCGGCAGTTTTAAAAAACCATCGAGAAATGAAACAATTGTGGCGATTTTTTAAATCATCGGGAAATAAAACAATTATCGGTAGTTTTATGTAATTTCTAGTGGTTACCAACTTCCTCTTTCTATTCGTTTTTCAGCTTTTCCTCTTTTTCCTTTTCTTCAATTTTTCACTTTCCCTCCTAAATTTCAAACTACACATGCTCTCCTTTTTATTTTAGATGTATTCATATGGGTGCTTCCTCCTTCCCTAAATGATCAAAATATATCATCACCAAAAATCCCATCCATCACCCATGCCTCCAAAAAAACATGGGAACCCGAAAAACTCTACAATTGCTGGGGAGACAAGGACCGATGGTCCAAATATGTAAAAGCCTAGAGTCACTAAACCCCCTCTTTTGTCCTATGAATTGCTAAACATTCTTTGAATTTGTGATTCTAAACAATTAATCATGTTAATCTTAGGTTAACTTATGGCTTAAAATAATTCTCTTGAATCTAAATTAAGATACTCAACACCTACACAATTCCTTGTATGGGTGAAGCCTAATACAACCAACCTAACTTTGATTAAATAAGATTAACTAATATCCCTATTAGTTAACAAGCGAAATCCTTTAGGTTAAGGTCACGTACTCATCCCTTCCAATTCAGAGTTCTACTCTCACCTCCCTCTCCCAAGATCAGTAAAAGCAACAAACAAACTATAAAGTGATCAAGTTCATAGCAAGTTCAACATGGATGAATGAAAAGACATGTATTAATTCAAAAGAAATCACAAATACAAAGAGATCACAATCCCTAATCTAAAATTGGGTTCATAGTAGCTCTAAAAAGAGAAAATTAGCCTACAAAAAATAGTAGAAGATAGAGAAAACTCGATGAATCTGAGGTTGGGTTGGTGGAAATCGGGCCTGAAAAGCTTCGGAACAGGATTCTTCCTCTTCCCTTTGCAAAACTGGCATTCTCTGGCTACCCCTAAACTCAAAACACCCTAAAAAACTTGTTTTGGCGCTATTTATACCAGAATCTGATGCTGTAGGACATGACCCACCGCTATAGCAGTGGAAGGCAGAGTTTTAAGCTTAAAAATACTTTGGTGCAGGAGCCACAGCTATAGCAGTAGAAGGTAGAGAAGATAACTTCAAAATCTTCACTTCTATCAGCCACCACTATAGCTGTGGAATCCATCACTATAGCTGTAGGAGATAGCCGTCTCTCCAGCATCTTCAAAATTATAGCTCTAACATTCCATCTTCTTGCACAAACTTTTCACTAACTCAACCTACAAAAAACAACAAATAACACCATTAAACAGTAGGAAAGAATCATGAAATCACTCAATTTATTAGAAGCTTTAAGGAAACCTAACTAATCTAAACTAACCGAAACATGAGTCAAGAATTGCAAGAATAGGCAAGATAGATATCAAAAGAAAAGGTAAAGAGCACTAAAATAGTGCTAAGTTAAGAACTTAATAGGGCCCTAATGAATTTCCTTAGAACTTGTAACCCTAAAATCCTGATTTCCTCGACAATGTTGTAAATCCACAAGTTAGAGTTCAGAGAAAGAGCAATTTGGGTTTGGAAGAGTTGAGACCACGCATCGGTGCCATCAGCTTGTCTCAAGAATTGGTGAAGCTGATAATGATGGAATTGGTAGTTTTTTGGGAAGCTCAAAATGGGAAATTTGTCTTAGTCGATTTTTTGATGAGGGAGGTTCAACTAGATCGACATGCAAGAGGTAGTTTCATAGGCACCACAAGTGGCGAAAGTTATGTTCTTAGTGCAGAAACTCTTCGCAACATTCAAAACCTACCCAAGGAATACATCAAAAATTATGCACAGAGGAAGTCTGAGGTGGGGATCGATTTGCCATTCCCCATGAAGTACAAGGAAGAGTGTGAGAGAACGGGTGTAGAGCCAAGAAGGAAGAAGAGAAATCTAAGAGAAAACCAAGGCAAAATATCTATATTTCTTCTTTTTTCTATCCTGTGTTGGCGCTTTGTTTGGTATTCTCACTGTTTTTATTTATTCTAGCATAGATAGGCTATTTTGATATGAATATTTGATCTGCACTTTTTTTTTTGGTCCTATGGGCTTTGAGTGTATATGAATCTCTGATTTGGCCATTTGATGGCGTAATTCCATGGAGTTCTAAAGTCCCTATTTTTTCTTTGATGCTTATTATGTCAAGAATATGGAGTTCAAACTTTAGATAGCGTGAATATTCATCTTATATGCTTCCATTGATAGATATGGCTGTAACCCAAGAGGGGGGTGAATTGGGTAGAATAAAATTTATTTAAAATATAAAAGGAAGCTTAAGATAATTTAAGGTTCAGAAACAATATATGAAAGCAATACAGAAAACAGAGTGATATGAAGATGAAGCAAAATGTAAAGTATTCAAACAATTAAAAGAGTTTAAGCAATTAAAAGAATAAGGAGGAAAGATAAACACAGATATTTATACTGGTTCAGCTTAATCCAAGCCTACATCCAGTCCCCAAGAATATATCTTGAGTATTTCACTATGAACCACAAGTTTTATGCAGAAGGGCACTTGTGAGCCACTACAACAGAGATCTTTTCCTTTCCAAGGGTGTCTCTCCCCCTCACAGATTTGCTTTCTTACAAAAGCAAACTTCAAGAAAGAATTTTCTTAATACACTCAGAGAAAAATAAATTTCAGATGCCAACTCTCAAAACAGAGTGAATATGACAGTAGCTAGCTCTCTTACAATGCACAGATTGATTTCTGGGATATATACCACACTTGATTTCCCTTCTCTATATCTAATAACCTCCCTAAGACAGCTATTTAAAGAACAAGAAGAAATAAAGCCGTTGGAGATAAATTACAATTTGAATCGTGTATTACGTCAGCAAGAACTAGCCGTTAGAGCTATTTTAGGATGTCGGTGGTCGACCAATGTGTTACGTTGGTCGACCAGTGAGCTCTAGATTTGAAATTACTGGGACGTTGGTCGACCAGTCTCAATGCGTTGGTCGACCAATGCTTGAGTTCCTCTATTACTGGAGCTTGGTGGTCGACCAGTGGAGTGGAGGTGGTCGACCAATCTTCAATACTTCCTTTTTGCTGGAACACGATGGTCGACCAGTGCTTCAAGGGGTGGTCGACTAGTGAGTGGCAGAATTGATTGCAGAAATTCACTGGTCGACCAGTGTATAAAGGGTGGTCGACCAGTGTGTCACTTTGTTATGGAAATGTTGCTTCTGTCAACCATTGGTCGACCAGTGCTTCAAGGGGTGGTCGACCAGTGTGATATAATCATTCTGACTTTTGCTTCTCTGGACCGTTGGTCGACCAGTGCAGCCAAGGTGGTCGACCAACGTAATACTGAAATTCATAATAGCTTTTAGATATGTCTATTTTAGTTGATTTGTCAATCATCAAAATTAGAGAGAACTTTAAATGCAATGAGTTCAACAATCTCCCCCTTTTTGATGATGACAACCGAATTAAAATAGTTACATATCTGATATACTCCCCCTGAATCATATATCTTGATAAGAAAATCTTTAAACAAACAAGAGTTAGTATCAGTATCATAACACAGTTAAGAAATAACACATTTATAAGAGTAGCAACATAATAATCCCAATAAACAGATTAAAACAAAGTACTTGTTCTCTAAACAGATGAAAGCGAAAACAGAGTAAAACAGAGTGAGTAAAACAGATACTTCTCCCCCTTTGTCATCAACAAAAAGAGGGGAAATAAGAGTCAAGGCCGTTGATGAAGATCACGAATCATCTCCTTGAGCTGCTGGAGTTCAGAAGCTTGAGTAGAAGAGGCTAGTTCCAAAGATTGGAGTCGGGTATTCATAGAAGCCATCAAACCCAACATGTGATTGGAATTGTCCAATAAATCACGTAACATCTGTGAGGATGGTTCTGAAGGATCTGAAGGACCAGCTGAGGAATCTACTGGAGAACCCGTGTCGTCGTCTTCATCAGAATCTTCTTCACTGTCACTTGCTGCCATATGAGTATGCACCCCACTTTCTCTTCGTTCTCTGGCCCGCTTCATGGTTACATTATTAGGAGCTCTTCTCCATTCATTTCCAACTAATTCAAAATTCATGCGCCTCAGAGAGTTTTGATCAATAATGGAGGCAGATTTCATGACATTGAAATGATTGTTGATCTTGCAATGTTTTACAATTTTGGAAACAATGTGAGCATACGGTAAAGGAGCATTACGTTTGGAGACACAGGAGGCCATTCGTTCCATGATGAGGTGAGGAATATTAAACTTAGTGCCATTTAGAAAGCATGCCATCATAAAGAATTCAGATTCACTTCCGCCAGCCCAATTACCAGGTTTATTAATAAAGATATGAGTGATAACGTTGAGCAATAGCCTGTCATTAACATCCATAGCATTGATTTTGACGCCTTGGCCAGAGTATTCAACTTCTCTATTGATAATCCGATAAGTCTCTTCTTTGTTGTAGTCAATAGAGCTAAGAGAATAAAAGCTATCAGAGAAGCATAAATAGGAGTTATCTGGTGGTGAAACCTTAATAATTTCTGCTAGTTGGGGTTTCACTAAACAGAATTTTAGTCCCTCTAACCTCAGCAGTACAAATGCCCCTTCTGGAATTGTATTCAAATGTAGTGTAGAAGGCTTTAACAATTTCATCAGACCAGTGACCCTTGTAAGTAACAAAATGCTTCACCCCCAAATTATCCAAACAATCAATGAAAGGCATGTTTCTTTGGGCAAAATAATCCCAATCTAAAAATTTACTGAGAAGGACTTTTCTAGATTGAAAGAATGATGCATACCGTTCTCGTTGTTCCTCATTGACTAGGAGATCGCCCATAGGTAGAGTACTGGGGTTTTTGGTGCGTGCCTTCCGTGACCGTGAAGATGAAGCCATAACAGAGAGTGGACGGAAACGTGGAGACGGCCGAAATTAGGGCAGAGGTTAGGGAAAAAGTGGGAGAGATTTGAGCAGAGATCTTCGAAAATGCCCTAGACGGTGCGAGTGTGAGAGAAAAGGAAAGTTGGAAGACAAGGATTAGAGGAAGTGGTACCTTGGAAGAACAGAGACGTGGTCGACCAGAGAGAACAGAGGAGATCGACTAAATGCAACTGTGAGAAATGTTTTGAAAAGCAGAGAAGGTTAATATATAGCGGCAAGAGTTAATGAGCGTTGGTCGACCACCTGATGTGCATTGGTCGACCATCGAAAGAAGAAAAAGAAGAGGATACATTCTGTCAAGCTTTGGTTGACCAATGGTAGTGCACTGGTCGACCATCGAAGGAAGAGAGCATTAAGGACAGGAGCGTTGGTCGACCAATGTGAGAGCGTTGGTCGACCAATCCGGACCAGTTGTAGTTAACATCCATACTGCCTCAAACTGGTCGACCAGTGAAGCAGGCGTTGGTTGACCAACAAAAATGTGCAAATAACAAAATATAGAGGAATGTCCAAAAAAAACTTATGGTATTTCTAAAAGATTAAATTCTTGCAAATAATGGTTAATGGACACTCCGAAGCTTAAGTCAGTAAACCAAAGAGAAATATTTAAATTAAACAAATATGCAATGATGAAACAATTTAGAGTTCAAAAGGATTTGCCATACCAAGTTCTCTTCTTATAAAGCAAAAACGTTCCTCACATAGAGGTTTTGTGAAGATGTCAGCTAATTGAAGTTCAGTTTGCACAAATTCTAGTAAGACATCTTGCTTTTGAACATGATCTCTTAGAAAATGATGTCTTATTTCAATATGTTTGGTTCTTGAGTGCTGAACTGGAATTTTAGACAAACAAATGGCACTTGTATTATCACATTTAATGGGAATATTTTTAAGAAAAATACCAAGATCCTCCAGTTGTTGCTTCATCCATAAAATTTGAGCACAGCAGCTGCCAGCTGCAATGTATTCAGCTTCAGCTGTGGATAAGGTAACACTATTTTGTTTTTTGCTAAACCAAGAGACAAGAGAATTACCAACAAATTGGCAAGTTCCACTTGTACTTTTTCTATCAGTTTTGCTACCCGCAAAATCAGCATCTGAGTAGCCCATTAAAACATCTGAGGATCCTTTAGGATACCATAAACCCATCTTAGATGTGCTAATCAAGTATCTAAAAATTCTTTTTACATTTTTAAAATGTGATTCTTTTGGACATGCCTGAAAGCGTGCATACATGCAGACACTGAACATGATATCGGGTCTACTAGCTGTTAAGTATAAAAGTGATCCGATCATACCTCGATACTTAGTCATGTCAAATGGTTGACCCTTTTCATCCAGGTCCAAATATGTTGATGTGCTCATTGGCGTAGATGCAGGTTTTGTATTTTCCATTCCAAATTTTTTCAGCAATTCCTTAGTATACTTGGTTTGACATACAAATGTACCATGATCCATTTGTTTTATTTGAAGTCCAAGAAAGAAGTTCAGTTCACCCATCATAGACATATCAAATTCTCCTTGCATAATTTTAGCAAACTCTTTGCAAAGCTTTTCATTTGTAGCCCCAAAAATGATGTCATCAACATAGATTTGCACAACAATCAAGTCATTTTTTTCCCTTTTAAAGAACAATGTCGTATCTACCTTACCTCTCGAAAAATTGTTTTCTAAGAGAAAAGAGCTTAATCGATCATACCAAGCTCTAGGAGCTTGCTTAAGACCGTAGAGAGCCTTTTTTAATTTAAACACATAATCAGGTTTTTCAAAGTCTTTAAAGCCAGGGGGTTGCTCAACATAGACTTCTTCTAAAATGTTGCCATTGAGGAAAGCACTTTTCACATCCATTTGAAATAATTTGAAATTATGTATGCATGCAAAAGCTAAGAGTATTCTAATAGCTTCAAGTCTAGCCACAGGTGCAAAGGTTTCATCAAAGTCAATGCCTTCTTCTTGGTTATAACCTTTTGCAACTAATCTAGTTTTATTTCTAATCACATTTCCATTTTCATCTAGTTTATTTCTAAAAACCCATTTTATGCCAATTATTGAATGATTAATTGGTCTAGGTACTAAATCCCAGACTTGGCTTCTTTCAAATTGATTTAGTTCTTCTTGCATAGCCAAGATCCAATATTCATCAATAATAGCATCATCGATATTTTTCGGTTCACTGTGAGAAAGAAATGCAGAATGACTACAGATATTTCTAAGAGAGTTTCGAGTTGTTACCTTTTGTGATGCATCCCCTATGATGAGTTCTTTGGGATGACTTTTGGCATACTTCCAGTCTCTTGGAAGATCGTTATTATTTCTGACAGAATTCTCCTCAAGAGGTATTAGCTCTTCTTGAGAGATTTCTTCTTCTTGATTCATGGTGATATCTTCCTTAGTATTTCCTTCATGTTCCTGCTTTGCTTTATCATCTAGAGAAAGATTTTTGAAGGAATCTAATACTTCACAATCATTAGTACACTCTTTAAGAGTAGGAGCAAACTTATCAAAGACAACATGTATGGATTCTTCAACAGTTTCTGTTCTTTTGTTATAGATTCTATAAGCTTTGCTAGTGCTAGAGTAACCAAGGAAGATTCCTTCATCGGCTTTGGCATCAATTTTTCCTAAATTTTCTTTTCCATTGTTTAATACAAAACATTTACAACCAAAAATTTGAAGATGAGAAATATTTGGTTTTCTTCCTCTGTATAACTCATATGGAGTTTTCTTTAAAATAGGCCTTATCAGAACTCTATTCATTATGTAGCAGGCAGTATTAAAGGCATCAGCCCACAAGTATTGAGGAAGAACCTTTTCATTGAGCATTGTTCTTGCCATTTCCCCAAGTGTTCTGTTTTTCCTTTCAACAACGCCATTTTGTTGAGGAGTTCTAAGAGATGAGAAGTTATGCTCAATTCCATTTTCATCACAGAAATCCATAAAGTTATGGTTGTCAAATTCTCCGCCATGGTCACTTCTAATTCTCACAATGGTCAAGCTTTGTTCTTTTTTAATGAATTTGGCTAATTTGAGAAATGATTGAAAAGCTTGATCCTTTTGAGCTAAGAAGAGAGTCCATGTATACCTTGAGTAATCATCTACAACAACTAGTGCATAGGAGTTACCTCCAAGACTTTTTGTTCTAGATGGTCCAACAAGGTCCATATGGAGAAGTTGTAAAGGCTTTGTAGTTGAAACAATTTCTTTTGTCTTGAAAGAACTTTTGACTTGCTTACCTTTTTGACATGTATCACAAAGTCTATCATTTTCAAATCTTATTTTGGGTAAGCCTATCACAAGATCCTTTTTGACTAATTTGTCCAAATGATTCATGTTAGCATGAGCCAATTTTCTGTGCCAAAGCCAACTTTCTTCATTTACACTGATTAAGCATTCAGAATCAATAGGGGAATCCTCATCAAGATTTATAACATACATATTATTGATTCTTTGGCCAACAAGCTTAATTTGCTTATCAATGATGTTTTCAACTATACAACAAGATGAATCAAAAATAACTCTATTTCCTTTGTCACATAGTTGACTAATGCTAAGCAAATTATGATTGAGACATTCAACAAATAACACATTTTCAATGGAAGATGAAGAGTTCTTACCAACCTTACCAATACCTTTGATTAATCGTTTGTCGTTTCCTCCAAAGGTCACTTTGCCTCTTTTTGGAGATAAAGAGTGAAACTTGGATTTATCTCCAGTCATGTGCTTGGAACAACCACTATCTAAGTACCATTTTTCACTCCTAGACTTGAGGCAAACCTCTTCATTATCTCTTCCCATGAGACAAAGATCTGCTTCTCTATTTTCCTCCTTGTTTGAATTATTTGGAGTGTCCAGCTGTAACTTTAATTTTTGAATTTCTTTTGTCATAAAGCAGAGATTGGCTTCTTCATCTTCTTCATCTGATTCATTGTTAGCCCATATTGAAGACACATACGCTTTCTTCTTACTCTTGTCATGTCCTTTCTTTTCTTCTTGTTCTTTATTGATTTGTGGACATTCCCATTTTAGATGTCCAATCCTTTTGCATTTGTAACATGTAGGCCCTTCTCTGCTATCTTGGTCTTTTCTCCATTTTCTTGTATTTTTGTTCCTCATATATTTCTTGAATTTTCTGATAAAAAGGCCAAGATCTTCTTCATTGATTTCTTCTTCTTCATCACTTTCTGCTTCTGATTTCTTGGAGGAATAAGACTTTAAGGAAAGAGTATTCTTTTTCTTGGATTCATCTGCTTGCCTCATTTCCAGAATTTTTGGCTCATAGTTTTGAAGATTTCCAAACAGAGCTGTGAGTGATTTCATAGATTCTCCTCTTACTTCCATGATTGCTGTTCTTTTGGCTTCCCACTCCAGAGTGAGACATCTTAATATCTTGGTGGTTTGAGAAGATTCTGCATAGGTTACACCAAGAGCTCTAAGATGATTAGTAATATGAGTAAATCTTAATTGCATTTCACTTATGCTTTCATCACTCTTCATTTTGAAATTTTCATATTCATTTGTAAGAGTGCTGATTTTTGATTCCTTAACTCCTTGAGTTCCTTCATGTGCAACTTCCAAAGTGTCCCACATTTCTTTGGCAGTTGTACAGCTAGAAACTCTGAAGTATTCATCCTGACTTAGGGCACTAACAATAATCATTATAGCCTTAGCATTTAAATGAACTAATTTCTTTTCTGACTCAAACCATTCTCTTCTGGGTATTGGAATGATTTGCCCTTCAACAACCTTCATAGGTATGAATGGTCCATTTTCCACAATATCCCAGAGATCAAGGTCTACTGCATTAAAGAAAAGTTTCATCTTGGATTTCCAGTAGCTATAATGGTTACCATTAAAACCAGGAGGTTTTGTAAATGAGCTTCCTTCAGGTAAAATACAGTCACCGAGACCAACCATTTTATACTCTTAGACTGTTAAGTCTGTAAGCAAGAGCCCAAGCTCTGATACCAATTGATAGATATGGCTGTAACCCAAGAGGGGGGTGAATTGGGTAGAATAAAATTTATTTAAAATATAATAGGAAGCTTAAGATAATTTAAGGTTCAGAAACAATATATGAAAGCAATACAAAAAACAGAGTGATATGAAGATGAAGCAAAATGTAAAGTATTCAAACAATTAAAAGAGTTTAAGCAATTAAAAGAATAAGGAGGAAAGATAAACACAGATATTTATACTGGTTCAGCTTAATCCAAGCCTACATCCAGTCCCCAAGAATATATCTTGAGTATTTCACTATGAACCACAAGTTTTATGCATAAGGGCACTTGTGAGCCACTACAACAGAGATCTTTTCCTTTCCAAGGGTGTCTCTCCCTATCACAGATTTGCTTTCTTACAAAAGCAAACTTCAAGAAAGAATTTTCTTAATACACTCAGAGAAAAATAATTTTCAGATGCCAACTCTCAAAACAGAGTGAATATGACAGTAGCTAGCTCTCTTACAATGCACAAATTGATTTCTGGGATATATACCACACTTGATTTCTCTTCTCTATATCTAATAACCTCCCTAAGACAGCTATTTAAAGAACAAGAAGAAATAAAGCCGTTGGAGATAAATTACAATTTGAATCGTGTATTACGTCAGCAAGAACTAGCCGTTAGAGCTGTTTCAGGATGTCGGTGGTCGACCAATGTGTTACGTTAGTCGACCAGTGAGCTCTAGATTTGAAATTGCTGGGACGTTGGTCGACCAGTCTCAATGCGTTGGTCGACCAATGCTTGAGTTCCTCTATTACTGGAGCTTGGTGGTCGACCAGTGGAGTGGAGGTGGTCGACCAATCTTCAATACTTCCTTCTTGCTGGAACACGATGGTCGACCAGTGCTTCAAGGGGTGGTCGACTAGTGAGTGGCAGAATTGATTGCAGAAATTCACTGGTCGACCAGTGTATGAAGGGTGGTCGACCAGTGTGTCACTTTGTTGTGGAAATGTTGCTTCTGTCAACCATTGGTCGACCAGTGTGATATAATCATTCTGACTTTTGCTTCTGTGGACCGTTGGTCGACCAGTGCAGCCAAGGTGGTCGACCAACGTAATACTGAAATTCATAATAGCTTTTAGATATGTCTATTTTAGTTGATTTGTCAATCATCAAAATTAGAGAGAACTTTAAATGCAATGAGTTCAACATCCATTGCGTCTTATTTAAGAGATAGGATCTTGGATTTATATAGATTATTTTCTACCTCTAAAACTTAAAGTTATAAATTTCAAAATGTGAATCTATATAGTTTCATTCTTATGATTATGCCAAAGTGCTTTCCTTGAATTTATATTGTAGATAATCGTAGTTGGTTTGGACATAAAGTGACATTTGGATATCAAAGTGAGTGATCTATGTTTTCTTTTAGCCACCAAGTATGTTTGGAAGAAATTATAATAAGCATGTGATTTTACTTTGACAAGTTAAGACATAAGTTAAGGATCTTGGCTTGTAGTGAAGTGCTTGGGATATTGTGCTAGGGAATCAAAGTACCTAGTTGAATGTTATAATATTTAATTCAAAGTTCATAGTTTGTTTTTAAGTTGAATTTAGTTGTTTCCATGTGCAGTTTAGGAATGTTTGAGAAACTATGAAATAAGATGTGGCAGTTCAAGTCTAATGACATTCCTCCACACTCATGTTTTCTTTATAAATAAGATGGAACAAACTTAAAAGGATGACAACCTACAGAAGTTCTCTACAGATATCCATGGTAAGAAATTTTGGTTAGGAAAAAAAAGATTTTTTTAGTTACATTTATTATAATCCTACCATGTACTAGTATCGAAGCAAGAGTCAATCTTAACAGAGCTTTGGATCTTTGGATAGGGTTTTCAAGGAGTAATGTCGATTAGCTTCCATGTCATTTTTTGTTTCTCCTTTCTCATTATGGTATGGTTTATTGGGATTATTTTATGCTTTAGGAAGATGGAGGTCTGGAATGGGTTTATGAACAACTGGAAGCAATAGATGCATTAACTATAGAAAAGAATGTTGCTGAAATTTTATATGGCCTTGGTTTTAACAAGCAGATGCAGGCAAATAAGATGTGTGGTTTCTCTAGTGGTTGGAGTGACACCCTATTTATTTGTGATTGAATAATTGTTAAAAACTTGGCATGTTCAATACACTGATTTAGTTTGTGGCAACGTGATGCTTATTAATATTGGCTATGTTTATTTTAAATTAAAGATTCTTTTAATGCTATATTTAGTTGATTGAATTATTTCTCTTTATCAACTAAAAGGCATTATCATTTATTGCTTAGATGGGGATAGTATATCTTTATATGCTTATTATAAAGGCATTTGTTCTATAAAATCCATTGGAGTCTATTCTTTGAACCATCGCCTCACTTATAGTGTTTTCATTTCTTTTAGTGCAATTGCAGTGAAATAGTTAATTATATCTAAACTTAGATAATTGGTCCTATTACATGTTGTGCTTTCAAATTGAATTTGTATACTTGTTCCCTATGTTTCTTGCTGAATATCAACATTTTAGTCCCTTTTTTGGCAACATCTCCTAATTTTCTATCATAGTTCTAGGAATAACTATGTAGTCATGAATTGTTTACAGATTTGGAAGCATGTGTATGACTGCAGGAGAAATTGAAAATTAAATAAGAGACATGATAATTTGTAGCGCCATTTCAAAACCATGTCCAGATTTATTCTTTCCTTTTTGGCATAGTACTTTTTCAACACATAAAGTTTATGGGTCATAAGTGCCTTCCCTAGTGAACATGCACCATCTTCAATTACTAATTGTTTCTTAATTGCATTATTTAGGGAAATTGTTTCTGCTTATATGTCCATAGAGAACATAAAGAACCAGTAATGATGTGAATTTTTCTGAAGTTTAATTTTTCTTTTTTTTTGTTGGTCAACACGTGTGTGTGCTGAAGTGTTGACCATGAGCTGATTTTATTTCTTTATTTGTGTGTGCTGAAGGATGAACGCATACACAATTTAGAGAATATGCTACAATACATCATGAAAGACTTTTATAGTAACCGACCAATATTGACAAAGTTTGCCTCACTAGTAAATAATGAGATAAATTGTTTATAAATATTTAACATTGGTAAATCTTTATTAATATATTTATGATCTAACTTATCATTATATAAAATATTTTTTTCCAGGGAGATGTATTCCATTGTCATCATCAAGCTACGGTCCTCCTTTAGATAGTTAGAGAAATAGTTAGGACTGTTGTTAATGAATATTTTATATAAAATATATTCAATTTGTATAATTTGAAGAATATATGTGACTTTTTTGTCACTTTATGTTAGTTATATTAAATATGTATGACATTTATTTCAGTAATTATAGTATTTATATTTTTTTTTACTTATGATTGTGATTATTTAAATAAGTATGTTAGTTAAATTTTAAAATGGTACAAATAAAAATAAGGAACTACTACTAAATCATACATTCAATAAATAAGTATATTAATTAAAATTAGAAATGGGAAAAGAAAAATCATTTTATTTTTTAAAAAAAATACATCATTAGCAGCGATTACATCCGCCGCCAAATACACATTTTCTTTTAAACATGTTTTTCAAAAACCGTCACGGAATACAACAAAAAACCACTGAGACGTGTGTCCGGTGGTTATACCGACAGTGGAAAATACCGCCAGCAAATGTTGCTCAGAGGTAGAAAAATACTGCATGTAATTACGTGCTACGCATGCATCACCAGTGGTTTTTTAACCGCCATGTGGTGCAATTCTTGATGGTAAAAACTACCGAGAATTGTACAAAAACCTATTGGGAAATGTTTTTTTTTTGTAGTGTGTTCAACAAAAAAGATAATGCCCAGGCCATTATTGTAGCTACCTGTGTCCAATCATCATGAAATGCATGGGGTGAAATAAGAAACGATCAGAAATAATCATGGTGTACATCATGCACAATAAGCATTGGCTTGTCATGTGTGGATACCTACATGCTAAAATTATCTACAACAAAAATTTCTTCATCAAGTACATCATCGTTGCAAGGAGTTGGTTGAGCAGCTTGCCGCTCCAGCTCTTATGAGTAAAACCTTGTCACCACCATAATTTCCTCAGTTAAATGGTAGCATACAACAACAAAGTCTTGCTGATGTGAATCATATGCAAGATAGTAATTAGTTTTTCTTGATTGAAAAGTTTGTATTAGTAATATAAGGACATTTTTTTAAAAAAGCGAAAAAAAAGTATAATTAATTGGCAAAGAACCTATGATGGCGTTGATCGTTTAGCAGGTTTGCAGGGAGATGGGGTTGAGGAGAAGTAGTTGATGATGCCAATATCGACTTCTATCTCGTAACAATATTTGACCATTTATGGCTCCAAACATGATGGATTCTCTAGACCAAGCTTCACATACTTTGAGAGTGTAAAATGAGGGGGTGTTGATGTCATACATGTCAGTGAAAGACATTCACTGGTATAAGCTCAAAAAAGAAAGTAGTATAAAGGGTGACTGTGTTTTAGCTCTTTCCATATGGGTATGTTTGAAAGAATCCTGTCTAAAACTCTTGTACCAGTTCTGAGACACAACCATATACTCTTAATAGTCAGGAACTAGCAGTTGCGACAATATATAGATCATAATATCTGCAGGAAAATATTCATTCTCAAATAGAGATGGCTCCATGTTTCCTAAAATATGCAAGTGAAGGGATGAGGCTGTGAGTAATGTGAGTAAGAGGGGGAGGATTGGAAGTGGGGAATAGAAGGATCACAAGACATCATTTACAAGGGGTGTTGGGGTGGAAGGTAATGTGAGATGAATTAGAATATTAAAAAAAAAATTCCACATGCATAACATACTTATTTAAATAATTAAAATTAAATTAATTTGTGTATATTTTTTTGAGTTTTGGATATAACATCAGGACCTCTTTTATATTAAATTCTTAGCATGTAAGTTAAATATTAATCATTCGGTGTGCATGCACAAGTTATATGGTTCAAACCATGGTAATGACATCTAGACTCCTTTTTTAAAAAACAAAGAAAATGATGATTAATTTTTTTTCTTTTTTATATTATAATTCTGTCTGTATACTATTTTATGTATATTATGTGATAATTCAGTATTTTTGCATTTCTTTCTTTATAACTATGTAAATATTTTTCCACAAGAAAAATTCCTTTTTAAAAAACATTTTTATTTAATATATATTTAAATGATATACATATATCTTATTTATAATATGATATAATATAATATTATAATAAAATTAAGATATAATATATATATATATATATATATATATTACATATTTATTATATATTTATTACATTTTACATATATTAGATTTTATAATACATGTAAATTTTTTTCCATATAGTAAGATATATTTGGGGAGGGGGGGGAGGGGTGCCATAAATTAATTTGTGGCGCGGCAAATATATACAACAATATGGCACCATACAATATACAACAATATGCCCCCGCGCCATATAATATTGTATAGCGCTAGGGGCTTAGACCCTTCCCAAATATATGTTCCTACTCCATATTGTTGTATATTGTATGGCGTGGGGGATGAACCCCCTCACAATACACAAATATATGGCGAGGGGACTCAGCCCCCGCACCATGTAAATTTAAGTGGTTAAGGGGTCATACCCCCGAGCCACTGTAATCAATATTGTTCACCACAACATAATACTAGCTGGGTGGGCTATTCCCGAGCCACTGTAATGTAGTGCTCCTAATACTTTTTTTTTCTTTTTTTTAAATTTTTAGTGTTCATATGTTGATATTTTATCCAAAAAAAAAAACAGATATGTTGATATAAGAATGTTCAAAAAATTACAGTGTATATGTGATCTGTCAGGCCCCCAAATCTGGGAACGTGACCGACACAATAGTGGGATCCACACCACCATTGTAAGCCTGACATCACACATATTCATCACACACAACTTTAATAAATTAATAAAAGTAAAGCATTTTCCATTTACATTATTAGTGAAAGGATTTTAGGAGTAGCATTAAAAGGAGCAGGAAGAGCTGGAGACTAATTATTGGACAGAAGAGAAGGGTACTTGGAAGGAAGGCGAGCAAGCCGGTACAGATACCTCCAGTTTCAGAGCTGGCACCGGAGAAAGCAGCCAATCACCAGTTGGATCAAGAGTGGCCATTTGACCGACTCTCATGAACGAAGTGAGGGAAGGAGTTCATTTGCAAACTCTTGGACTTGATCTCTAGGAAATATACATTTAATCCTTTATAACTCCATCACAGTATTCACCAGTTCTAGGGGTCTTATTCACTATAGAGCGACATAACAACCTATACATACCTGGAAATATCACTATCAACCCGAAATCGAGGTGGGTCATGGACTCGAAGACTTTACTACTCCTCTTACGGAGACTCACCAATCATCTTGCAAGAGTACACAATCAAAAGGGGTAAGCACAATAGATACTCAGTGAGGGGAAAACAACACTGACCAAAAATTATACCCTGTGTACCACTCATAAGAGTGGGAACTTGGACAGTATCCTACTCAGATAAAAAATCAAGCCAACCCGATCCTTCACTACATAGTCAACTCGATTAGTCAAAGGTATCCCGACCACAACAATAACAATATCTATAATCATCACTCACTGAGGCCAATTCACAATATGAAGGCCACCGAGGCCAATTCACATTACCCTTACACTAGGGTTTTAATCTGGGCCACACAGACCTCTATATTACTCTACACAAGGATTTTAATATTCATCGCCTTTCCTCCACATAGGCGACGTCCTCAAGGGTGGCATTCCCAAGGGATAAGGTTGCTTAGCCATATTGTGACTCATTGCTAGACCGTTCCACTAACAACTCAATGATGTCCCATTCCAGCAACTTAGGTCTCTTAGACCCATTTAGCTTCATTGGCTTCTAATAATATTTTAGGGCTCTTCCCTTAATGCCTCATCCCTAACAATTGTGATCACCATATTTATACTGACCACATAGGCCTACAATTGAAAGCCTTTACTAATCTCAATATACATCTATATATATCCACAAGGAATAAATATAAAGCATGGTAATTCTATCACACAAGCAAAATGTCATACTTTCCATTAATCATTCAACAACATAAGGAATCACAATCTAGAGAACTAGGAATACTACATGAGTAATCTCAATCATTCATTCAACAGTCACATATGTATTCCTACACCGTCGATTACCCACTTAATCACGTTTCCATATATGAATCTCATTACATATATATGAGCCACAACTTCCTCATTTCTATCACGAAGGTAGTGTAGGTGCATATATATATGCTTAGTCCCCATATATATATATATATATATATATATACTCACATTATTAGCCATCTGGTTCATAAGTATTAAAGGTGGGTATATGTATACATGCCCTCGTTTATAAACAATTTAACAATTGGCACACACATATACATACACACCCTTGGAATTCAACTACTGAAAATTCATATGTATACATATATCTATATGTATGTGTGCCTTCCTCCCATGCACAAATTAGGAGGTGATCGAACATGTATACGTATGCGATTCTCAAATTACTTTTACAATCAATTAGTATGAATATATATATATATATATATATATATATATATATATGTATATTCATATATACATATTACATAAAACAAACACTCACATATATATTCCCAAAAGTGCTCACCAATATGCACAAGAGTTAACTCAAGAAATCTACATAAGAGCTCCATGCAACATTCATGTCAACAACCCACATAAATTTACAACATTAATCACTTACATCAATTTACACACAAGTCTCGTATCCTCCTTGCACAATCACATAGTAACAAGTACATATGTATATACTTTCACAGCACATTTTAGTTTAGGGAGATTTACCGGGAGCATTTTCCAATGTATAATCCTTATTCCACAAGAATTTAATGGAAGATATCACCAAAAATACATAGCCTTAACAAGTTCAGGTATAACAAGAGACATTGTAAGCATACAATCAATACCAAAGTAATTAGAATCTCTCACCTTTGCTCAAGCTTCTCCAATGAATTAATCTCTTTAAAGGTGGCTTTACAAGCTCCAAATGTACCCAAAGAATGCTCAAGACATCATCCAATACCTAAGGATCAAGGACAATTGAGAAAAGAGCCAAAATCCTATACTTTAACACACATTAGGAGGTTGGTACCTCTCTATGGCTTGGCCCCTGGGGAGCCAAGGTTGGCATCCTGGGCATCAGGTCAAAGGTCCCTATTTTCCCATCTTAGTGGCTTGGTGCCTGGGGCGCCACGTCACAGATCCACAATTTCTAGCTGCGGTTTTCATGCGTTTTTAGCCCAAAGTTGCAATTTCTCCCAAATCTCTTCATGGGTTCTCATTGCTAATGTTCTAGTATTAATTTGGCACAAAAACTCCAAGCTAAAACTAAGAATAGATGCTTAAATCATGAATTTTTCAACCAAAACCCTGACTTTATTCCTATCTCACCCTTTTCCTTGAAATCCATTCTTAACCTTGCCACATTCATGAATTTCTGGTTCCAAACCCATTAAAATCATCTTGGAATTTTAGGAAGTTAATCAAGCTTCAAACTTCATGAACAAACTTCATCCCCGCCCCATACATCACAAATCCGAAAATGCTTCAAAAAGGGATGGTGAAGGGAGGTGTTTACCTTAACTCTTCTTCTCCCGGTGAATGAAAGTCACTGGAGGTCTATCCCTTACTGGTTTGGTGGCCGGAAGCTTGCTAGGAGGGCACCAAAATACACTCCATAAATACTCATCATCACATCTGGTTTCATTAAAATACCAGAATTTCTCTTCTGTCCACTTTAGTCCCTTTCTGACTCTGTAACTCCCCACATCTCCTAATCTCATGTTCATCCTCACCCCAAGGTCGCCTTATTGATTTATACATCTTGCCTCTTTAAATCCTTGAAATTTCCCATCCATTAGAATGAAAACTTTTTCCGCACTCAAAATACTCCTTACAAAGTCCAATAAACTAATATCAAAAAATAGTAGATATTACATGATCGAGGTTATATTTCACATCTATATTTTACTAAATTAAAATATTAAAAAGCTAAATGTTATTTCAATATATTTATTTTTCTGAACTATAAAATAAATTAATGATTTAACAACTAGTTGGAGATCAGTGAATAAAAGCAAAATTATTTATCTTAAAATTATATATATATGTTTGTGACGGAAATCAGTCGTGGGAGTAGTAAATAAAATTTTGCTATTGATTGTCAGTGGCTAGGTTAGTAGGAAAGACAACTTGCACAAGGTGAGGTGGACAAGTGATGATTCCTTCAACATTTCAGTAGGAAACACTAAGTATGGCAATAAGAAAATCTTTCAGTAGCATTCAGTTGGAAACTTGCAATAGAAACTTAGATTCATTGGTGTGGTGGTTACAATAGTTTATTATGCCATATATGTCGGTTTTAGTAAATTAAAGAATTTTAAGTGTCAAGAATTCACATTTCTCAATCACTATTAAAAATTGGAAATACTTTTAATTTATATATCATGAACACAAACAATTTTTTGTCCATGCTTAAACTAATTGTATACCTAAACACTTTCCAAATCAAGCAAAATCCTCCTTTTGTGCTGATCATATGATAAATGCAACAAGTGATTTTTTTT
Source organism: Biancaea sappan (assembly GCA_037074585.1). Taxonomy (NCBI): domain Eukaryota; kingdom Viridiplantae; phylum Streptophyta; class Magnoliopsida; order Fabales; family Fabaceae; genus Biancaea; species Biancaea sappan. The sequence goes on along the minus strand of CM073499.1, from coordinate 25,137,179 downwards.
TTAAATTTTTTTAACAAACCAAATAAGAACTTGTTCATATGAAAGCAACAAGACTGCTATATATGCCCACCTAGGCAAACACACACCACTAGCAGTCCTATTAAATAACACATTGAGATTTTGGACTAGAACATAATACACTTTTTGGAACGAAACAATATGAGTAGAATCACCAGCTAAAGCTGATGGACTCAAAATGCAGATTGTTAGCTAAACCAGATGAGCAAATGGCTGCAACCTCTTGCCTCATCTTCTTAGGACCTGAAACAAGAACTCCCACACTTGGCTCTTTCAGTTCAAGCATCATTCCTGTGATAACAAAACATTTTAGTGATATTTCAAATTTAACGATGCAGAAATTTTCTGGTAAATCTAGTATATATAAGATAGCTAGGTAAAGGAAGTCAACATAAATAAACATGCAAGAATGTCTGAAGTAAGTGCACCTCACTAAAAAAATATGCTTAACATGCTTTTTGATTTCTACAAGTATTCCTACACTCTTCGTGTGTGAGACTAATCTATTTTAGGGCATTGAAGTTATTCGTTTTTGCCGTTTCCACAAGTGTTTTTTTTGGGAGCTTGAACTCTTACATTGCAAAAGCCCCTCAATCATAACCTACTCATAGTGTTCAAACTAACAAAGTCAGACCAAACTATTAGAAATCCTTTTTTTTTTCTTTTGAAAAATCCAACAATTTGATTCAATTTTTAAATTAGCCATGCAGGGTTTGGGCTAGGTCAAGCAAAGTTGGTACATTTAATAGCCCCTCTAATTATACCCAAATCAAAGAAAAAAATAACAAGACCCAAAGCCACTGAACCAAATCAAATCAAACTAATTGTCAATAGTCATATTTAGTTTGGTTAAGATTCACAATTAACCAAAAAGAACTAATGAACATTCCTAATATTTTTCTAAATGGAATTTACTTAAAGAATTTTTGTTCAGCGATGACTTCCAAGCCATACATGGTGAACAAGAGAATACAAATAAAACACTTACTTTTGAGGTCAGGTCTTTGACCATAAAGCACACTAGCAGGTTGAAGAAGGGATTGAGAAGGAAGGCTCTCCAATTCCCCATCTGTATCATAAGTCATTGTTGCTGGTGACACAGTTGGTGTTGCCCCTTCCATGTTCTGAATCTTCTTCGCTTCTCTCCCACTCTGTTTCTTGTTCCAAACAAAACCGGCACTCGTAGTCACCACTATAGCCACACACATCACCATCATGTTCAAGAACGACCTCATGGGGTATGAAAACACTGCATCTGTGTTATGGTCAGTGGGAAAAATATAGTAACGGGTTATGATCCCAATAATCACAAGGTACAGAACGAAAGAGGATGAGATTATAGCTCCAAGCCAAAGCCAGTGGTTCGGACCTAAGGTAGCAGATATGGGTGCGTCGGTGGGGTGTGGCTTGAACCACATGGCTCGTTGGTGGTTGGGTTTGGGGTCTTTTTCCCGTGTAACGTAGGCATGGATTTGAAGGTTGAGGGTAGAGAGGTCAGAGAAGGTGTTTGAGATAGGAAGGATGAGGTGGAGCATGGAGAGGGATGAAGAGGTCTTGAAGGCACAAATAAGTACAACTTTTGGCGTTGTGCATTTGAGGTTTGTGCTCAGATATATGAGCTCTCTAATGATTGAGATAAAAGGGGTGATCCCACTGCCTCCACTCACCATCACAAGTGTGTCATGCCTGCTTCACCAAAAAGATAAAAGAAAAAAAAAAAGAAATGTTGGTGTGCCAAAAGTTAAACCAACTGTTTTGGAATACCCACCGCTCTAAGTAGATTTTTGTTTATCTCTCTATTCACATGACATTATCATATTAATTTTTCACATGAAAAATATTTTTCCAAATTCAACTTTTTTTTTATCTCAGTCCACATGACATTACCATATCATTAAATTTTGTTAAAATTATTTTAAGCCCAAAAATTTAGTGCCTTAAACTCTAGAACTAGTTTTTTTTTAACTACTAGTATTTGAAAATTTATTTAACTTTAATTAATCTAATTTGATTTAGACCAAATCATAAAATTGTAAATTTTTCCTAGTACTTTTAAATTCTGCAGTCAAATAGAAGTTAACGATAAAGCTTATTTTAAAATTAGGGTATTTTTGCTAATCTAACCCCAAAAATTTTTTTTTCTTGTAATTAAGATACAAACTGACCTGAGGTAATTGGTTGATGGGGGCCCATATGGGCCTTCAACAGAAACATCTAGACGACCTGTTGAAAAAGATGAGAGCATCTCATAGAGTTTGAGGGACCAATTTCCTTCGCCTTTGATCACAACACTTAGCCTTTCTGCTTCCAAATTGCTATTAGAAGTTATGGTAAATGGATGCCATTGTAGCTTCGATATGCTTGGTACATTTATAAACATTATACTTGTCGGATTATAAGTCAATTCTGAAAAAAAAAATACAAAAGAGCTATCAAAACAAAATCTTAATATGAAAAAACCAATCACATCTCAAGATAGTATGTAAATGAAATAATTTTCATGATACTAAGGACCTATGTCGTATTGTATCATTATATACATTTCTTATATTAGATTTTTATAATGAAATAGTTGAATACGATCGCAAAAAGAATAGAATTTGACATTATATAAAAAGCTTGCAATTAGGGTGGCTTGGGCTAATGAATTAAAAACTTATTTTCAAGAAAATCGTTTAGCGCAACTATCAAAGTCCCTGGGCTTATATATATATATATATATATATATATATTCCTTTTTTATTTTTTAAAGTCTATTCTACTTTTTTTTAGAAGTTTAGTTTTTTCTTTAGGAAGTTTTATAAACTCAATACCAATTTTTTATAATTCAAACTAGTTAAAAGTACATTTAAAAAAACAGTAAAAGAAAATTTGACTTATATGTAGGCTGGCCCACCAATGAGAGTAGAATTTAGAAATGGTGAATCTCCCACAACATGATGAATTTAATTTCAAATTTTTATTATAAAAAATATTTATATTTAATATTTAATAATGTCTCAAATAAAATTATATATATTTATATTTCAAATAATAACTATAAGAAACCAATATATATATATATATAAGGTCAAATCAATCATTTAACAACCGTGCGTGTATGTGCTTGCATGCGTGTATATAGAGCCCACACTATTTTTTAAAAATATTTCTCGTTCAATAACATGTCGATTTTTTTTTCTTAAAAAAAGAATCATCAGAGTCTAAATCTAGTTAAGATAGTGAGGGCAAATACCATGAGTCTTAGAGAAGTTGAGTTCAAGAGTTTGACAGGGCAAGAGGCGAGCAGAAAGGAGTTGAACATGGCGTCTTGACTGGAGAAACCTGAGAAAGCGATCGAGGAAGAATAGGTAGAAAGCTGGGAGCATGATGCAGGAGTAAGAGATGCCGACATGGAAGATATAGAAGACGATGAAGAGAACGTAGAGATAGTGAGTGTAGAAGAACAGCTCGAACGTCTTTCGCCTTATGCAAGGGATGGTCGTAGCCCACATGATCAGACCCGCAAGCAGAGATATCTCTCCGCTCAAATTTGATATCCCAATCTTGACCCATTTCGCCATCTGCATCCATCGATCCACCATAAACCAATTAATGAAGGAATTTGTGAAACTATGTTTCAAATTTGATAAATTAGATATATTTTTCCAGTCGTATGTGGCTCTTGTGACTTTTTCTGTAAAATCTTAACAAAATTAATCCACAGTGACCCTATGTGCTAATGGTGCGGTTTTAACATGAAAATGAACCAAATCGTATAAGGTCTTTTATTGTTATTTTACATTTATATTAATGATTTAGCACCTAAAACTATTTGGATACTGATCATTTAATTTTTAACAATTTAATTATATACAATCTAATCTGCGAATGTTATAAACTTGTTATACATCGTTATTAAGCCTTTAAGGATGAAAAAATGTACAGCTAAATTTTATAAAAACACTAATTTATACCAAGTTAGTAAATTACGAAATTGTTTAACATTTAATTTTAGGATTTGAAGAATAAATACTGTATATTTAAGGATTAATTTATATATATTCTCTTAGAGAATTTTACCTCTTAATTAGCAGTACAAATTTGTTATTAGATCATACTTATTGATAAAAAAAATTACTAACAATAAGAGAATCATTTCAATATAATCAATAAAATCAACTCTTATTAGTATACGACAACATTTAAATCCTAAAATTTAATCTATGCATTTAAAACTCCCTTGTATAATAAATTAGAATACATAATGTTGATAAGAATTCCTCCAAATGAAATATGAGTATGAGAGATATAGTTGTTAAACTATCGAGTTAACTCTTAAATTCGTTTGAGATTGCAAGAGTTTAGATCTCTAAATCGAATAAATTCGGTCTTAGAATCGAAACTCGGTCAAACTCGATCAAACTTGTTGGGTTTACACCGAGGCACTCATCAATATTACAATTTTTTTTTAAGTATTTTTTAGCATTTAGTTAAATGTAGAACTATGACATGTATTGAAACTTAAAAAAGTTAGATAATGACATAATATGAATTAAGATATCAAATACTTTTTATGTTAATTATGAATTAAAATATTAATGTGTTAATATATATAATTTTAATAATTTATTAAAAAAGAATGGATATATGTAAACCCATGTTGAGTTTATATTTCAAGTTTATCACATTCTCCAAATTTATATAAACTCTTGAGTTTGACAACTTGACAGAGATCATAAAGGCAACTTCCTATTTGGAAAACCAACAAACTACTTAATTATAATAGTCATGAATCTAAAAATACGAGAGACAATTGACAATGAATGAAGCCACTGCTTAATTAATAATTAACGAGTAAATGAGTAATATAGGGTATACAATGTGAGTAATTAGCATAGAAGAACACAGACTTTTTAACCCATGAGTCCCACCTTTATTTTTAAATTCTCTATCCATCCACATTTTTTTTAATTTATGAAACTGGGCCATTTTCACTGTAGTTTTTTTGTTTGACACGTGTCATCTGTGTCAGAAACAACACAGTGTGTCAGGTATCACTTTCAACAAGGGTAACATGAGTGTTGCCTGTGTCAGGGGTGACACGCATCCCATACGTGCACATGGCGTAGTTTTTAAAATACTCTAATATTATTTAATTTCTCCACTTTCCAACTCTCTACTTCTCAATATTAGAAACACTAATATTATTTATCTCTCTATTTTCAAAGTCACAATTTAAACATTTTGATATTATTTAATCTCTCCACTTCCCAACTCTCCACTTCCAAAAATTATATATTCTTAAAAGTAGTTTAATTAAAATTATGTTTTTCATCATATAAATATATAAAAACTTTATTTAAAATTTTAAAAAAACAATAACTACAACCATTTAATTTACAAAGTTTGCCAAACAATATATATAAGTGACATAATTTAGTTAGCAAGTTTAACATAAAACTTTTAGGTATGCCGAAATTGACCATTAATTATCTTTAACTTCACTTTAGAAATACATTTTTTTGTTAGAATATATTAGGATTGAAGATAACAGATGGGACAGAAAAAAATTATTTAAATCATAAAAGAAAAAAATAAACGTAAATTTAATTTGTTTTTTAATTAATTTTTATTCTCCTCAAATCAAACATCCCCTTAGCAACATTACACATGGATATATATACATGACATTCTTTTGAGATCTAAAGATGTACTGCTATTTTATCTTTAGAAAGAAGAATGTTTAGGTGGAAGGAAATGTTTAAATAACTTGTACGTATAAACCTTACACATAGATATACATGATATTCTTTGATTAAATTAAATGGACGTAGTTATTTTTTTTAATTTTTAAATAAAGTATTTATATATTTATATGATGAAAAACATAATTTTAATTAAACTACTTTTAAAGAATATATAATTTTTGGAAGTAGAGAAATTAAATAATATCACAGTAATTTAACTGTGACTTTGAAAACAGAGAGATAAATAATGTTAGTGTTTCTGATATTAGGAAGTGGAGAGTGGGGAAGTGGAGAGATTAAGTGTTTAAATTGTGGCTTTGAAAATAGAGAGATAAGTCATATCAATGTTTCTGATATTAAGAGGTGAAAAAATTAAATAATATTAGAACATCTTAAAAACAACATCATGTCACGCATAAAATGTGTGTTGCTCATATTAAGGGCAACACTTTATATACAATATCCACATGTCAAACAAAAAAATTATAGTGAAAATAGTCTAACTTCATAAATTAAAAAAAAATTAGAGATAGGGAGAAAATTTAAAAATAAACTGGATCGAGATCCTATGCTCTGTAAAGCAAAATACTCTTCAGATTAACCAGGTTTTATACTTTTAGCAATAATTAATGTTGTATAATAAAATCATTGTTAAAAGTATAAAGTCATGTCTAATCTGAAGATCACTCTACATAGTAGAGTATCCGCATCCAATCGGACTCATTTGTCAAAAAGTCGAAGAACACATTGGGATGTGACGTCACCTGGGAAAGCTGATTGGTGACTGCCCAGACGATGACATAACAAACGCCATGAGCAGTGAAGAGAGCCATGGCCGTGTGACCAAGCCATATGTGATACTTGATGCAGCTCTCTGACGTCAGTCCCAGCAGTGGCAGCACGGACGATCCACGTGACACTGGAAAGAACAGGAAGGCCAAGCATATGTTCCCAACTATCCCAAGCATTAGTGCTGCAGTCCACAATTTCTCCTCCCATCTGCCATTGTATTTCAATTATCCAATATCCCAAATATTTGAAATTTAATACCATAATTTCGTTATTCGAGATCTATTTAACAAAAAAAATTCAATATATTAAATTTAAATGATATTTATTTATATATTATTTGCATATTTTATAATTTATATATTAATATGTTATAATTTTTATTATATATTGTTTATTTTTTATAAGCCTCTCATATTTATTCTCTACTGGAGACAATCCTACTCAAATCACTATCGGATATTAAATATAGATATCTCTCTTAAGAGAAATTCAAACTACGATTTACCACATTAGAGAATTAATCTCTAGACCTAATTCTATTAGTTATTAATTGTTTAATCTGTAAAAGCAAGTTTCCAACAAGTTAGCTCTAGAGTTATGGCTATTTCAATGCCAATTATGTCTTTTGAAGAATTTATTAATATATTTATTTTTTTAATTTTAGATACTAATTTAATAATAGCTTGTAATGAATTCATAACATTAAAATATTATATTAGGTAAAGATAAACTTTCAAGAAATGGGTAAATCTATAGAAAATTTCTCGTCGAATTATCAACCATAATCTCTCTAGAATCGTATAAAATTTGTGTATAATATTTTATACACAAATCTATATACATTTTTTCAGAGATTGTACCCTGCTCACATCATTATATTGTAGTTGCATGCAGTGTTAAACAATCAAAGTATCTTTCAAGAATATATTGTTGTTGTTGTTGAAGTATCCTTGGTGTCGATAAAATGGAATAATTAATAGGATAGGACGGTAAGTGTTTGACGTAAGATTCTTACACTGTGGCTCCATATTGTGCTGCATATTGCTTGGTGATTTTGGAGAAGCTGTTATGTAAATAAGAGGAAAAGGACCAAATGAGAAGGGCAATGAACATAAGGAAGAATGCTAACACAGTGCCTGACACTATTCCGAGAGGCCCTTTCACTATCATCGGACGTTTCCATATGCCCACCTCAATTTTCTTTCTATTTCTGCAAAACCCCACAGAACCAGAGAATTGTGTTTCAAGGTTTATCTCACAATATTTTTTTAAAAAAAAAAGGATAAATACACAAATTGATCTTGAAAGATACATTTTTTTATCGGTTAATCTATGTTTAAATGCGCTGAATGAGTTATTTAGTTTTTATAAGTTACAAATTTAGTATAAATTAATTCTTCTATAGGATTAAATTATATATATACTTAACTTTATAGGACTAAGGACTAAATCAATGATGGTGTTTAATAAATTTACAATATTTAAGAACTAAATAATATAGAGTTAAACTTTTAGGGGCTAGACAATCAACTCTTGTATCGGACTAAATTCTTAATATAGTTTAGAAAAAGAGTAAATACACTAATTGATTCCTAAAAGAAACATCTTTTTTGTTTAGTATTTGAATTCAAGTAATGAACGAGTTACTTCTTATATTGTAAACTCAATGCATATTAGTTTTTTAATTGAACTAAATTATATATTTAATTATTTTTAAAGGACTAATTCAATAATAATATATAACGAGTTAATCTTTCAAAAATAAACAATTAATCTGTGTATTTTTCAATGAGTAAATTGTTAATATAGCAAAAAAAAAATAAAAAGTAGAAATTCAGAGAAATTTGGGAAATTGAATTTTTTAGCAGAAAATTAAAAAACAAAAAAGGAACCTTTCCATGTTGGAGCCATTTGCCTTTTTGGCTATGTGCAGATATACACAGCCCAAAACAGCTATGAATAGGACAGGGAAAAAGTAAATCAGAAGCATTGCACCTGAAAAAAAATTAATAATAATAATATTAACAAAATTCACTGATGTTAGTATATTGCTATATACCAATAAGATTGCAGAAAATCTAAAACGCACTAATCCTACTAACATACATTAGACACCATAACCTAAGACTTTGTTTTCTAAACAAGACAAGTCTATGAAAAATTCAATCTTTTAGGAGAAGTTGAGTTTTTTTTTTTCCTACTGTCAGATAATTTTAAAATTTGTATATATGACAATAAAAAATTATTTTATACAAATTTTAAAATAATTCAATTCAATAATAAAAAAGTTGAATCATTAACTTTCTGAAAGATTAAGCTCTCTATAGATCTTTTCAAGTCAGTGTTTTGTTGCAGAAAACAAAGATGAGTGTGTGTGTGTGTGTGTTAGAAATAGAATGATACCTTGTGAACCAAAATAGGTAGAATTAGTCTCTGATCTGAGCTTTGGAAGCCATTTGTGATAGTAAGTGTTGGTGGGCATCATGATCCAAATGACCATCAGACCCAGAAACACAATCAGAGCCACAAGCCTTAATGATATTTTCACCATTTCTTGAGTCATTTTTTCTTCCTTTCTTTTTTGCTTTTTCCTCTGTGCTTTAGGATACACAGAAAGCAAAGCGGTGAGGAGAATCTGAGTGGGATTCAGGTATTTATAGTGGGGAATTTATGATGAATTTATTACTGTACAAATTGAAAGGAGGATTGTGACAGTGGGAATGAAAAGAAGCATGATTCATTTGTATATTTGGAAATTGTAATGTAGAAATTAGTAATATAATTCATCAGAGTTTGGTGGCACTATTCATGTGTGTGACTCCCATATTTAGGCTGTGTTCGCCAAGGCATCTTATAGCTTATAAGTTAGTTTATAACTTATTTAACTGGCTTATAAGTTCGTTAAAAGTGTTCGCTAAACGAGTTTATTTTAATAGTTTATAGCTTATTTTGTTATAGATTAAAATTTTTTATTCTTATTTTGCCTTATTATTTTTTAAAATACACATTATACCCCTTACTTTATTATATCTTACTTACTTATATTTTATTATATTTATATATAGTATATTATACATATATAATTATATAATAATATATGATAAATATATATATATATATTATAAATATATATAATATATATAAAAATAATAAAATATGTAAATATATATATATATAAATATATTATATATGTGAAAATATATTATTCATATATAAAATATAATAAAATTTATAAATATATATTTTTAATGAATTTTATATTTATAATAACATAAATTAATTTAATTAAGAATAATTTTGGAATTAAAAAATATATGTCATTTTATACTTTTCAACTAGTTCAACAGTTATTTTTACTGAACATTTCTAATTCAAATAAATTAACTTATAAGATATAAGCTATCAGTCATAAGATATAAGTTAAAAATTAGTTTATAAGCTATCCGCTATCTAGCTTATAAGATAATTTTACTGAACAAAATCTTAATGTGCATCATAGAAATTTAACACATTTATATTTATATTTTTTGTTTTGTTTTGTTTTGTATCTTGGCAGAAATTAGACTAACGTGAAGGTCAACACTTCCAGTTTCGAGATTTGTCCCAAAGTTAAAATGAGAAAGGGAAGAATAAAAGAGTAGCGATGCCATTAATAATGAGACGCGATGTAACTATTTTAACTAGTGTTGTGACCAGTACAATGTATGAGTAAATTATAATTTTAAAAATTTTTATAATTAAATAATAATAATTATAGTTAATTTATATGAAACTTATGAGTCATGTATACTTCTTAAATATAAATATTTTGAATTGATTTATTTGTTTCATAATCAAATCTATTTTACCTACTCAAACTTTCATTTAAATTGATTTATTTATTTAATAGAATAAATTTAAATGAATAAAATAGGTAAATTTAATTTGTTAGTTTGCAGATTATTTGTTATTTGTTATAAATTATTTATTGCACAAATTGATAATTGATTGAATATTGATTCCATCTTTATTTTTGAATGCATCTTTTTTTTAATCTGATCCAAAGAAGAAAAACACTGAAGGTTGCTGCTACGTTTGAATATTCAGGTCTCAGATTTTATTTTTCAAAAATATGATTTTCATCTCTTTATTCAGTCAAGAGATTATGATTTAAAGATTTATATCTTAAATTTTTATTTCTATTAAATTAAGAACTATTTTAGAAAGAAATCAAAATAAAGTCAAATAAAGCAAATTTTTTAATTCACATATCAATTTCATAATCAAATTTATTTTACCTACTAAAAAAATCTTTTAAGACATTACAGTGGTCAAATAATAAAGGTAATTGTTTTTCAATTTTAATTGAAATTATTTAAATCAATTCAAATCAAATAATTAATATTATGTGATATCATTAATTTATCAAATTTATTAATTTATCTAATTTATTTATTTATTCAAATCAAATAAAATAATGAAATTGACTAATTATCAATTTCACTAATTAATAATTATGATAATATATTCTGATAAAAATGTATTCTACTATTCACTTTAACAATAACACACATAATATATTAAATACATTGGGATCCACATAATATGATAATAATACTATAATTTATAAATTTGTGAAACTTAAGAGATTTATGAGTTATGACATATAATTTTTAAACATAAATATTCTTATATAAATTTTTATTATTTATACAAACATAAATTATAATTTTTAATATAAAATTTATGATAATAAACGACTACCTTATATTATGATATAAAATAGGTTATCAAATGGAATAAAATAATGAGACGTATATGTAATTAATAAAAAGTTTTTAATTTAATTTTTTTGCAAAAAAATAATAATCAAATTAAAAATGTTTTAGGATAGTCAACTGTAAAGAAATTTTATACGTTTGATCAAGAATTGATGCCAATATGCCTTGATTCTCATGTATGTGTATTTTAACAATTTATTATGTATATATTTCAATTCAAATAAATTCAAATCAAATAATAAACATAATTGTTTTTTATTTTAATTCAAATCAAATAATTCATTTAATGTGATGTCATTAATTATCCTACAATAGTCAAATAATAAAAGTAATTTTTTTAATTTCAATTCAAATCATTTCAATAAATTCAAATCAAATAATTAACATTATGTGATGTTATTAATTTACCAAATTTAATAATTTACCTAAAGAAAGAAATGATGATACGTGTATCAGTTTTTAATTCAAGGTTTTCCACTACCTCACAGTTTAGATAACGTAATTACAAAACATAATTTCAAGGAATATTGTGTGTAACAGTGTAGCATGAGGTTCAAGTTTATATGAGATTAATTGTACAAGAAGAATCTACTCCGAAAGTTAGATAAAAAAAATATTAAGATCTGATGAAGATGAAAGTTTACATAGCTCGAAAAGTTCAAAGGGACTGCCTCGATTATTGACACTACTCTTTTTACTATTGCTAACCAGAAAGCACTTGCATTTGAAATGTATGGGAAAATAGGTTTGGATTTTGGGATAAGAATTACTACGATTTGGAAGAAGATAGATGTGAGTCTCTGAGAATATTGAAACTCATGCAAATGTGAAAAAAAAAAGTTTTTAGAGTAAGGATACATGTTAAAAATATAAATTTTATAGAACGTGTAAGAGAAATGATAATATACTTATAACACAAATCAAAAGAACTTACCAGTGTGAAAACTTTAGAAAAGTTAATTCCTTTGAGCTTCTTCTTGCAGTAAAATTTGCACATCTTAGAGAAAATAAATTGTTGCAGTAATAGGCATGAACATTGAGTGAATAGTCTACCAAAGCTACGAAGGAACACGACGCCAGAAAAATAGTGCTAGTTCATTGGACTATGATTTTCTTCTTCGATTCAAAAAAACGATGGCAAAAAAATAATGTCAGTCCATTGTATAATGATCTTTTTTTTTGAGATATATATATATATATATGGACAAAAAAAAATTGAAGAAACGTACTTAAAGGAAAAAAAGACTAGAGCGTTAAGAAGTCATATCACCAGGTGTCGGTTAGGCTCCCGATCGACATGAGGATGTGATTAAATGGAAAAAGATGAACAACGAGAACTTGGTTGGGAGAGAGAGCATTGTCGAGTTACACCAGTAGATTCAGAGAAGGAAAATGGACAGACATGATGGAGAACATGACTCTATAGTTTATCGCTTCTGAATATAGATAATTATTTGATTATTTATATATAATAAATGCTAATTTATCAAATGACAACATATTATATTACAATCAAAAAGTTTACCTGATTTATAAAGTATATAGCAATTATATACCAATTATATATTAATTATAACAATTATTAATTTACCTTAATTTTTTCAAATTCATTTATTGTGCTTATATAGCAATTATATACCAATTATATGGCAATTTGTTCTAATTTCTTCAAATTCATTTAATGTGATGTGATTAATTTACTAAATTTATTAATTTACCTAATTTATTCATTAAATTTATTTATTTAAATTTATTTTATTATACATAATTTAATGACTCACTGACAATTAATGTCTTAGAGTGAAATTGTTTTAGTCTATATATAAATGTGCTTATATAGCAATTATATACCAATTATATAGCAATTTGCCCTAATTTCTTCAAATTCATTTAATGTGATGTGATTAATTTATTAAATTTATTAATTTACCCAATTTATTCATTAAATCTATTTATTTAAATTTATTTTATTATACATAATTTAATGACTCACTAGTAATTAATATCTTAGAGTGAAATTGTTTTAGTCTATTATATAAATATGATTCGGTTATCGATTTTGTTTGGATCTATTTTAATATCGTAGTCTACATTCGGGGATGCTGGGATATTTAAAATTTTGAAAACAATTTTATAAAAAAATAAAATATTACGAGGAAAAAAAATGTGTTTCACAAGTTTTTTTTTTCTTTTTTACTAAAAGTAAGATATAAAGAGAGAAAAAAATATTTAAAAAGGTAAGTATTGAAGACAAAAGGTTAACCGAAAAAATAAAATAATTGAGTATTTTTTTCAAAAGAAAAATAATTTTTAAAAAAAAGTCAGGGTAAAAATTTATTTATCCTTATTACAAAAAAAAATAAAATGCCACTCAAAATTTGAAAGTAGCTTTAAGTTCAAAGGCAAAAGAATCTGTACAATTAAATTTAAATAATGTCCACGTATCTGAATTATTCATTAATCACAAGGCTTTTTTTTTATAAAACAAAAATGGAATGTATTTAAAAAATTCAAAACATATATATTAAATTGAGTGCCTTTTAGTTAAGTTATTAAACCTCATACATTCTGTTTTTTTTCCTTTAAATTTTATACCTTCAGTTTATTCGAAAACAGCCGATAATCCCAATTTTGAGATTTTTTTAATGCTAATTATTTAGAATCTAAAGTTTTTTAAAGTTGACGTCAAAATTGCAGATTCGTAATTGTGATCTTTTATTTTAAATCAGATTATCGCGATTGAATGAAAGCGTGCCTCCACATGATTATCTTTTTTGTTTTTCTTTCTTTTAATATGATCATTTATTCCAAAACAAACGATTATATTTACGCAACTAAAATCTACAATTTTAGCGTTAACAACAGAAAATCCCAATTGAATTAAACGTACAACAATTCTAAACTACTCTTCTTTTCATTTAATTATGTAAGTACAAATAAGTAATAACTAAAAACATAACAAAATAAATATATCAATTTTTATGATCATTAATGTATTTAATAATTTGTTACATATCAACAGCTCAAATTTGTAACTTGATGCTTTGTAGAATAGCATGCAGAGGGCTCGTGCCTCTTGAAAGCTTCACTTGATTGTGCACGTGTTTGAAGCGTGTAGGCCACGTGCTATTATATATATTTTCTTTTTGGTAAAAACACTACAACAATGAACAAAAATAACTATAGAAATTTTCTTCCTGAAATCTATTGGACTTATTTTCTATCTGCCATCTCACTCTTACATGCTGAAAAGAAGTAGGAAATAATTTATGTCCATCGTATCGTCTTCCGTAATACATTCCTATTATTGATGCTATTGAATCTCAATTGCTATTATTTAGCTATTATTAATTTACTACAAAAAAAATAGCTTTTAGTGGCAACTTTTTGGTGTCAACTAAAAAAGTTGCCACCAAAAATCAACCTTTAGTGGCAACTAAAACAGTTGCCACTAAAAGTCTGACTTGTGGTGGCAACTAAAAAGTTACCACCAAAAGTTTAATTTTTTGGTGGCGACTTTTGAGAGTTGTCACTGAAAGAGGGACTTTTGGTGGCGACTTTTGAAAGTCGTCACCAAAAGTTTAATTTTTCAAAATAAAATTTAAAAAATTTTAGACTTTTGGTGGCGACTATGATAGTTGCCACCAAAATAACATTGGTGGCGACTAAAAGTCGCCACCAAAAGCCTATTGGTGGCAACTTTTGTTACCTCCAAAAGTGACCAAAAATCAATTGTAGGTATTTTTTTAAAATTACTTTCGGTGGCAACTATAGTTGCCACTGAAGGTGACTTTGGTGGCAACTATGAGAGTTGCCAATAAAAGTCGAAATTTTTTTATTTTTATTTAAAAATAAATTAACTTTTGGTGGCAACTTTTAAAAGTCGCCACCAAAACACCATTGGTGGCAACCAAAAGTTACCACCAAAGATAATCAAAAATAGTTTTAAACATTTTTTTAAAATACTTTCGGTGGCAACTATAGTTGCCACTAAAGGTGACTTATGGTGGCAACTATAGTTGCCACTAAAGGTGACTTTTGGTGGCAACTCTAAGAGTCGCCACTAAAAGTCTGAATTTTTTTATTTTTAATTAAAAATAAATTAACTTTTGGTGGCAACTTTTAAAAGTCGCCACCAAATCACCATTGGTGGCAACCAAAAGTTGCCACCAAAGATAATCAAAAATCGTTTTAAACATTTTTTAAAAATACTTTCGGTGGCAACTATAGTTGCCACTAAAGGTGACTTTTGGTGGCAACTCTAAGAGTCGCCACCAAAGTTCTGAATTTTTTTTATTTTTATTTAAAAATAAATTGACTTTTGGTGGCAACTTTTGAGAGTTGCCACTGAAAGTGGGACTTTTAGTGGCGAATCTCATAGTTGCCACCAAAAGTCAATTTTTTTATTTATATATAATTATTTTTTATCTATTAATCTACTAATAATAATATATTTTCTTTTTATTAAGTTAGATATTGTTTCATTTTAGTGTTATGATATTTTTCGCTTAAAATAATTTTAACAGATTATATATATATATATATATATATATATTTTGCCCTTACATAAGACAAATAAAGTGGTGGCGTAATGGCAATACACACATGGTTGCAAGCAAGGAACTCAGGTTCGAATCTCAGGTAAGCATATATTTGGTTTAATTTCAAATAAACTCTAATATTGCACAAAAAATAATCGAGTCACCCTGGGGCAGCGAGTAAGTAGACCGGCTAAGACCTGCACAGATCAAATGGGTCTCGGGTTGACCCGTCGGACCAATCCAAATCTAAAAAAATTACTATTGACTTTTGGTAGCAACTTTTAGTCGCCACCAAAGGTTTTTTAGTGGCAACTTTTAAAGTTGCCACTAAAGGTAACCAAAATTATTTTTGATAGAATTTTTTTTTACGAAAAATGACTTTTGGTGGCAACTAAAGTCGCCACTAAAGGGTAACTTTTGGTGGCAACTCCTTTAGTTCCCACCAAAAACCTTTCAGCCGCGAACTTTCAGTAGCAACTTAGTTGCCACTAAAAGTCGCCACCAAAGACCTTTTGGTGGCAACTTTTAGACTTTTAGTGACAACTTTAGTTGCCACCAAAAGTATTTTTTTTTGTAGTGATTCGACTAGACTTCAGTTGCTAAACTGGTGTTGATATGATATTATAAAGAAAATGTGATATTTGGCGCGAGAAGTGAAAACCCTAGCCACAAGTTGTGCGGCTGAGTGAAGCGGGGGGCTATATACCCCCATGCCACTTATGTTTGTGTGGCGTGCAGTTTTCCTGCTTTTCATCAAAGAAAAACATGTGCTTTTCGTATTAGCAACAGTTAAAACCGTTGCTAATACAAACAAAGCGTTGCGAAAGATGTAAATCGTTGCGAAAATTAACAACGGTTTTATTTTAGCGACCTTTTTGTAATTTAACAACGGTTAAAACCGTTGCTAATCCAAAAAGTACCTGCTTTTCTTTGGGGAAAAGCAGGGAAACCGCTCTCGTTTGTGTGGGGCAAGGGGAGCTGTAATATCCCAAGAATTTTCATGAATATTTAAAGTCTATTTGAAGTTTATTGAAAAATTTAATTACATGAGAAATGTTCTTTTTGAATTAGTGAAGGAAATTTGGAAATAGAAATTTCAAAAATTTTAATTTGGGACATTTTACAAATTCTCAAGGACTAAAATGAAAAGAAAAGAAAGTATGGAGTACTTTTGAGAAATGACCAAGTAGGAACTCGAGGAGAAGAATAGAGCTTATGGGAATGAATTATGAGTCCGGTACCGAAAGGATGATAGATTTGGGGTTAAAGTGGAGTTTGAGATATTGAGAGGGACTAAAGTGAAATAAGAAAATCTGTGGGGCACCTAGGATTTAGAAACACCTGAGGTGAGATTTTATGAATTTGCTTTTGCTAGTCTTGACTGAGGGTCAATTGCAGAGCAAGTGATAATTTCACCCCGGGCGAGTATATAGGTGGCCTCACCTATTTTTTTATTCATTTTTCTCCTTTCCTCTCTCTCTCTTCACTTTCTCTCCTCTCCTTCTCTCTTCCTTCTCTCTAATTTCTCTCTCTACACTCTAACTCTACAACCGGACTTTGGAGGGTGGATCTCGGGCTACGGGGCGAGCCTCTACGAGCCATGTAACATAGGGAAAGCAAGGAATCGAGGTAGAAATTTCTATTTCTTAAGCTTTTGTCTGGTAAACAATTGGTAAGGATTAGGAAACGCTCTGTAATCTAGTAGGCCACCTAGGCTTGGGAGGTTGTATAGTACTGTATAGTGTTTGAAAGTTGAACATTTTCTGAATATGTATACAAAATATCTTTCTTGGAATATTTATGATTCACATAATTATGGATATTAAGAATGTTCACAGAGATTATGGGGTACCATGGAGGTACACCCTAGGTATTTTATGTTTATATCACATGTAAGTTTTGGGATGTGACAAATTGGTATCAGAGGTGGTTTTTAGGTCCCCTATAGATTACAGAGCAAAGTGTTCTTTGTGGGCCCTTTTCCATTGTCATGAACCGCGGCATGACCATGGGATTAGGTTCCATAAAAGACCTTGTAAAGTTGAGTGTTCTTGTCATAACTTACCCTTCGATGGAGTTAGTTAGAGATAATTTTGTTACAATATAAGATAATTGATTTCATATGTGGAACTTTGGAACTTGTTGGAGGTATGATCTTTATACCGATGGAAAAGGTGATCTCTGTATGAAATTTTTCTTTTTGAGAAATTGGGAACATAACTCTGTAGTGTACTCTGAAAGCTGAGGATTAGTAATTACTAGAATATGGCTTGAGGGCGGGGCCAAGAGTGATGTATTAGATGGGGTAAAGTTGATTATGAGGCATGAGCTAGAGTTCAAGAAAGATTTTTGCAAAGAATATAGCGCAGATTACTAATGCAAGAATGGGAAAGAACCCTTGTGAGGCAGATCAAGATTTGATTTTGATAGATGCCAGACAGATGTAATTTATGGAAGAGGATGTAAGTCCTAAATAATATGTTCCTTGATAAAAGCTTGGTTGAGAAAATAGATGTGGGCTAGGTAGTTTTTCCCTAAGGGAGATACTACGGTAAAATGGAACCTAGCATAAGAGATATTGAGGTAAGTTATAAGTCTTCTCTAGGGGCGACTCGCCAAAGTTGCACTTGTTTAGTTAGGGATTGGCATGATGGTACTATGTGATAGAAGTGTTTCAAAAAAAATATGTATATACAATGTAGAAGTTTTGTAATATTGGAACAATTAGAGCATGTTAAAAGTAGGCTGTTGGCGTATGAACATTCATAATTGTTAAACGTGATGTATGATTGGAATGGTCTAAAAAGACGTTCTTATAGTAGTTCGTGCCTCAGAGTGTTAGTTTAAGGAAAGCTTGCGAGTCGAGGCTCTTAAGCAAGAATTCATGACAATTCAAGGGCATAATATTGAGTTTAATTGATCTACACGTGATGCCTTCATCTACTCCTGTATGATAAGAGGGAAGACAATGAGACTTGTACAGAACTTCTGTTTGTCTCTGTGACAGCTTATAGGGTCATTAAATTTTTATGTGATTGGCTTTATAAGCTGAATTTGTTATTGATTTTGTGTGGCTAATTTCTTTTATCTTTCTTCATTTTATTATTATTATTATTATTTAGAGTACCATCTAGTAAAAGAAACTATTGGCATTAAAAGCGGCAGGATTACATTGCAAAAAAAAAAGGGAAATTACTCATGCATGAGTAATCTAAAAGCGAGGTGGTCTCAGATTAGTAGGGTTGTATTGTATCATCACCCCTCGACCATTTCTTGGAATAAGAGACTGAGCAATGTCACGAAGGGTAGTGTAAATCCCATTCATACAATCAACACTTCTTTGTTGTTGATTGCAGAAGCATTGGGTAGACCAATAGAAGAACCTGTCTATTCTTGAAGTCATTTCTGCATGATTGCGTTTAGTTAACTTCTCCAGGTCTCCTATCATCTTTTTCAGATTTTTCACCTCTTGCTCTAGACAGGCGATTTTGTCCTCCGAGGTATGGGTCGTGCTAGTCTCCTCAGCTTCCTCGTTCTTCTTCATTTTCTTCTCCTTATGCTTCTTTAGAGACCCCTCAAAAGGTCTTTTGCCCTTATTTTTGTCCAGACTTAAGTTTAAGTCGAGCTCTTCTCTCTTGGCATCCACTGTGAGATCAATGTACTTCCTTGTCGCCATGATTTGGAAAAAAATTTAGAAATTTATGTGGAAGTATGAGAAGAGAGGAATGCTGGGAAGTTGTAGGCTCAGAGATGATTACTCCTTGTGGTGTAGTAACTGAGAACTCCGGGGCAGTTTTTATAGAGAAAAATTTAGACTTAGAGCCAAAGAAGATATCTCTTCGCCGCACTTCTACACGCTCAACCTATGGATTTCTGTAAGCTGGAAGCCAGAAGTCTAGGGTAGGCATGCGTGTCAACAGTGTGTCACATTAATGGCAAAACCACGTAAGTCTTCGGTGGATTTGCGGCCGATTTATACTTGTTTATTTTTCATATCTCTTGTTGGCATTTTCTGAAATTCTAAGAAGCCGACAGTGTAGCCATTAAAGATTGCCTTGGATGCTTTTATGATGAACTAAAATGTATTTCTCTGCTTTCTTGTATTGTTCTTGAAAGCCTTCAGTTGAGTATAATATACATGATTGATTGAATTATATTGTGATTATATGTATTTAAATACATATGCCATGTATGTATGTTATCCATGCATTGAGAGTGAAGGCTATTTCTTATGGCCAGGAATAATATGTAATGATTCTACATACATTCAGAGAATGAGAAGTCTGAAATTTAAAAAGGACTTGAATAGATGAAAATATATAGATAATGATGTATCTCTATGTTGATACATACATACATATATGCTCGTAGAGGCAAGAGAAAGGTAAAAAAAAAATTTTTTCTCACTTTATGGTAACACTTGATATGTGTAAATGTGAGAAGTTTTTATTTTAATATGTATGTTTGAAAATGTGTAAGCTTAGGGCAAAGCCACGGATTAGAAACCTAGATAAGGTTAATATGAAACTACCCGTTCATGGAGTAATATCTCGATTTAGAATTATTGGATAAGACAAATACAGAGTTAGGAAGTCATAAATTGAAGCGGCGATTAGTTTAATAATTTGAGCAAGAGTCAAAAGTTAGCCGAAATTTTTGAGGAAATCTTTTGTATTTGATTATATTTTGTTATTTTCTGGCATGCTTATCAGAGACCGTTGGCATTGCGTCTGATAAGGTCTGTAGGTCATCTTTAGAGTATGATGTAAGGGTTTTGGTAGCCCTAAATTTCGTCTATAAATAATGGATGCCCCATTACGCCGCTCACTACACTAAGAGTTCATTACTTATAAGCTTTCTAGCATCAAACCTCTCATTCCATACAACCTTTATAGCTCAGAAAAATATGGCCGGCAATAAATCTTTCAATTTAAACTTTGAGGCTGACAAGGTAGAGCTGGATCTAAATCTTAGTCTGGAGAACTATAAGAATAAGAGATCCATGGAAGAGTCATCAGAAGCTAAGAAAAGAAAAAGGGATGTAGTAGAGCTAGAGGATGTTAGCACAGCAACATCTTCAAATGATGAGCTTGCGCTTATGAGAAAAAAGATGGTGGACTTGGAAAGGTTGATAAACCGCCACTTTGAGGACCAGGAAAGATTGATAAATCGTCTCTTTGTAGAATAAGAGAAGCTCTTGAATCGTCATTTTAGGGAATTGGCGAATAGAGTTGATAGACATTCGATGTTTGCAACTCAAAATTTTCGTGACCAACAAGCGAGGTGTATTGACTGTATGAATAGAGTGACCTCTGTACTTCGCCAAATTTCCCAAATGTTTCCTCCAGAAACTCTTTCTAGGCTGCAACGATTAGCCTCCTCCTTAAGATCTGAAGCACCTTCCTCTTCTAGACTTGGAGCACTTTCTGCATTTCAAAAGCCTCCTCGTCCTTAATTTATTCTTTCTTTTATTTGTACCTTAAACTAATATTTAATCTGAGCTTCACGTATTAAGATTATCTGTTTTGTAAATCAAGTTCAGCTTGTTGCCTGTAACTTATGTACTAGAAATAAAAATTTTCGTATTTGATTTTTTTTTGTTGAAGCAATTCTTTTACTGAAGAAACTTGAGAAATAAAAATATGTTGAACTTGTTATATTTTGTACTTGATTGTGAAAATTCTAAAAGAGAGAACGAGATTTGGACAAAATATCTGCATTTGTTTCAATCTTGAGTTAAGTTTTGAATTCGAAGGAGCGAATTCTATTAAGGGGGGAAGAATGTAATATTCCAAGAATTTTCATGAATATTTAAAGTCTATTTGAAGTTTATTGAAAAATTTAATTACATGAAAAATGTTCTTTTTGAATTAGTGAAGGAAATTTGGAAATAGAAATTTCAAAAATTTTAATTTGGGACATTTTACAAATTCTCAAGCACTAAAATGAAAAGAAAAGAAAGTATGGAGTACTTTTGAGAAATGACTAAGTAGGAACCCGAGAAGAAGAATAGAGCTTATGGGAATGAATTATGAGTCCAGTACCGAAAGGATGATAGATTTGGGGTTAAAGTGGAGTTTGAGATATTGAAAGGGACTAAAGTGAAATAAGAAAATCTGTGGGGTACCTAGGATTTAAAAACACCTGAAGTGAGATTTTATGAATTTGCTTTTGCTAGTCTTGACTGAGGGTCAATTGCAGAGCAAGTGATAATTTCACCCAGGGCGAGTATATAGGTGGCCTCACCTATTTTTTTATTCATTTTTCTCCTTTCTTCTCTCTCTCTTCACTTTCTCTCCTCTCCTTCTCTCTTCCTTCTCTCTAATTTCTCTCTCTACACTCCAACTCTACAACCGGGCTTTGGAGGGTGGATCTCGGGCTACGGGGCGAGCCTCTAGGAGCCATGTAACATAGGGAAAGCAAGGAATCGAGGTAGAAATTTCTATTTCTTAAGCTTTTCTCTATTTTCTAGTTTTAAGAGTATTTGAGGTAAAATCGAGATTCTGGCTTCGTTTCTCGATTAAAATTGGTGATTTTGGTGTCTAAATTCTCCTTAGACATTAAGGGTGAGATCCCATGGAACAAATCATGAAAAACGGTGAAAATTTGGCCAGATTTGGGCCAAAACCGAGAGAAATTGCGAAGGGGTCGCGATCGTGGCACCCAGGCGCCATTGTAGCGCCTAGGCGCCAAGGTGAGATGGGAAGAAGAAGGAATTGATTCCCAGGCGCCACGTGTGGCGCCTAGGCGCTAGGCATGGGTGGCGCCCAGGCGCCAGGTGTACCGGGAAATTTTAGTTTATTTTTCAATCAGTCATAACTTCTTCATCCGGACTCCGTTTTGGGCAAACTTTATATCGTTGGAAAGCTCTTTGAGTCTAGTTTCCAATGGTATAAATGTCATTTAGAAATTCATTATTGGTTAGGAATTATGACTTAAGATGTGAGTAAAGGTCGAGAGTAGTGATAGGAAATTTTTCTATTTTGTGACCCTAATGGTTTTTACCTGGTTACAATAGGGATGTTTGGGGCGCAAGGTGGGAGCACTGAGAGCATGGAATCCAGGTGAGTAGGCAACCTTGCAAAATTAATTTAATAAATTAGTCAAAGCACAATATAAATCACATTTGCGTTATTTGTGAAATTGAGAAGATTATCAGTGTGTGTTCAGGTTGAGAAAAAGTACAATATCATTGGAAGGTATTTTATTACCTTTGAGAATTGATTTCTCTAGTTGACTAAAGAACTAGATGTGATTGTTCCTTGAATAAATTGGAACATTTTGTAAGTGAATAACCTTACTAAACTAATGTGATCTTATTAGATAAGGTACAATACAAGTCTTGTTTATAACATTATTGAAGTGAGAAATAATCAATCTCGCTGTTGATAATATATGATGATTGTTATGGTTGATGATAGACATTTAAGGGAATAAAAGTATGTGTAAATTCATTTATTTCATAGTAATTATATTGTGATAAATTGTCACTATTTTATTGATGAGCAAAAGATCTACGAGATCTAATACACGAGTTTGAAAGGGTTAGAGTCCCATACTACTCGGTGTATAAATGTGAAAACCTATGCACGAGTTTGAAAGGGTTAGAGTCCCATACTACTCGGTGTATAACTGTGAAAACCTAGGCACGAGTTTGAAAGGGTTAGAGTCCCATACTACTCGGTGTATAAATGTGAAGACCTATGCACGAGTTTGAAAGGGTTAGAGTCCCATACCACTCAATGTATAACTGTGAAAACTTATGCACTAAGAGTTTGAGGGTTGAATTCCCAAGTCACTTAGTGCAAATATCTATGGCATATAATTCAAAGTGATTGAGGGATTGATCACCCAAGAAATCATACGCAAATTCAGACAAGTGTAATACTATAATTATTTACAATAAATGATAGATTGATTGTATTAGTAAATGTGGTGTTTGTGCTTATGATATTTTCATGTACAGTTGTTTACTCACTGAGTTATGATAAACTCACACTCTCCATGATTATCTTTTCAGATACAGTGGTTGAGGAGAAGAATTTATAGCCTTTAAGGATATACTCCACTTTTGTCTGGTAAACAATTGGTAAGGATTAGGAAACGCTCTGTAATCTAGTAGGCCACCTAGGCTTGGGAGGTTGTATAGTACTGTATAGTGTTTGAAGGTTGAACATTTTCTGAATATGTATACAAAATATCTTTCTTGGAATATTTATGATTCACATAATTATGGATATTAAGAATGTTCACAGAGATTATGGGGTACCATGGAGGTACACCCTAGGTATTTTATGTTTATATCACATGTAAGTTTTGGGATGTGACAGGAGCCCCCTACCACATATGGCCCTCGTACCACATATGTTTGTGTGATATGTTCAAGTTGCGCAGGGCGTCTTCTCATGTCCATGTGGCGAGTCCCTCACACCACTTATGTTTCCCTGCCACATATGTTCATGTGGTGTGCACCATACATGTTCGTGTGGCGCGAGAGGGCCACCTGCACAACATATGTTCATGTGGCACAAGGGGCTTCACACACGCCATATACCCCCCACACCACATATGTTCATGTGGCTCCCCCAGCGCCACATATGTACATTTGCGCCACTTATGTTTGTGTGGCACGGGGGGGTTTCCCCCACACCTAATTGTTTCTTTCCCCATGCTACTCCTTTATGTGTTATATATATCTATGTTATTTAAATCTATAATAAGGTAATAGTTTTTAAGAAGAATATGTTTTAAAAAAAATTTTGTTGAAAAATAAGTTCATAGTTACCAAAAAAATAAATGAAAAATACTAAATCATCATACAGCGTACAAGATATAATATCTTCCAATATACAAAAAGAGTTGTAGAATAGAAAAAAAAAATTAGTTATCACTTTCTGTGTTGTCCTTTCCTTCCTTTTGTTTATCTTGTTCTTTATTTGTATCTATGTCTTTGTCGTCCTCGTCCTCATCCTCATCTTCACTTTGTTTGTCCTCCTCTTCTTCTTGATCTTCCTTTTTTGCTTCTTTTACATATCTTATTTCTTCATATTGTCCTTCTTCTATTAAATTTTCTTTTAATAAATCATTACTAATAGTAAAAACACGAGATTGTTCATTCTAGTAGATAAGTTCTAGTCTTTCTTCATTTTCTACTAGACTTCTAGGCCTATTTTTTATAACAACCCATATTCAAATTTCTCTCTTGCTCTAATTGGATAAGGAACAAAATATATTTGTATTGCCTAATATGCGAAAACAAAGGGATCAAATTTTCTATATCTCCTTGTATGCTTAATCTCTATAATTCCATAGTCTATGTGCACCTTAGTTCCACGATTAGACACTGGATCAAACCAGTCATAATAAAACAAAATAATTTTTTTCGTAGGTTCTCTAAAATGCTATAACTATACCACCTATTTAAAGATGCCAAAATAATTATTTTCTCCATTACTTTCTCCAGTGTCTTTAACACAAACCCCATTATTGATTATCTTCTTCCCAGTGCTCTAGTCATTAGTATGAAATTTGTATCCATTCATAAAATATATTGGCCATATCTCAACCTCTCTAAATGGTCCCCATGCTAAGTCTCTCATATTTGGATCATTAAAAACATAAGGTTGAGTGTGTACCTGGTTAAAAGTTATCAATGAATAATTGATTAATTAATGCACACCACATAAAAAAATGACCCATCATGCAATTAATCCAATTAAAATCAAAAGGCCACTTACAAGGGTTTTGAGCCAAGACAAAGTGTGATTCCACAAGTCTATCAATATGTGCGTCGTAAAAATGAGGATTTAAATTTCTATAGTATTGTTCAAAATTGCTACCTTGCAAAACCAAACTCAATGAGCATACATAGTAGGTATACAAAGCTTGATTGAATGATAAAATTAGGAATTAGAATGTATTCTTACTCAAGATATGGCTTCACTTCATCACAATTGAGAAGAATGTAAAGTTGAGCCATTATATATTCTTTATCACTTAAAAATTTAGTGACGCTCTTGCTGGAGGACGCCTGACTTGGTTAAAAATTGTTAATGTCATCGGTTAGTATGTCTTCTCCTGCATACAGGGATTCTAACCAACTCTTGTTCTTAATGAATTTACATGTGACTCAAAATAAAAGAACAAAATTACGATGTCTCCTGTGCCAAGATGCTTCGCAAATAGAACATTTTACCCGAGATTTATTCTTGACAGTCTTCTTAATTTTGTTTAAGAACCTTTAAAAATGAAGGGAACTAGTTTGCTAGATTTCAATAAATGGGAATTAAAATAATATACAGAAGAAGAAGTAACTAATAATTGAATATCTCTTAAAATGATACATTCATTGCTATTGAACCAGTCCACCGACTTGAGCTTCATACAGGATATGGGCAAGTAAATGCTTCATTGCTTCATACAGGAGATGGGCAGGTAAATGCTCCATTGAGTCAAAAAATCCAGGAGAAAATATTCTTTCTAGCTTACAGAGAATGAAAGGACTATTGTGCTCCATTTGTAGTAGCTCATTCACTTTCAACATTGTTGAACATAAATCTCTGAAAAATTGACTTATTTCAGTGAGAGGCCTCTAAACTTGCTCTTGCATTTCGCTAAATGCAATGGGTAACAAACATTCCATGAAAATATGAGAATCATGGCTCTTCAGTCCGAACAACTTTTCGTCCTTCATGTCAACACATCTTGACAAATTCGAAAAATATCTTTCAAGCATTTTTAATCCTTT
The DNA here is from genome assembly GCA_037074585.1 of Biancaea sappan. Classification (NCBI taxonomy): domain Eukaryota; kingdom Viridiplantae; phylum Streptophyta; class Magnoliopsida; order Fabales; family Fabaceae; genus Biancaea; species Biancaea sappan. The sequence goes on along the minus strand of CM073499.1, from coordinate 25,110,592 downwards.
GACCCACTTGCATATGGCCCTTCTCTACTCTAGCATAAATACAAATTTAGCCTTTATCTTTATCACTCTATCATTTGATAAGTCTTCTAACTCTAAATTACGACGCCTATTGTACACCTTAAGATCCATCCTTGCCTTGATGTTATCTTTTGTCTTCCCTTGGACATCCATAATAGCATTAAATATGTTGTCAAACACATTTCTTTTATGTGCATGAGATCAAGATTACGACGGATTAGGAGATCTTTCTAATAGGGGAGCTCCAAAAAAATGTTTTGTTTTGTTTAGTTGTAGTCAACCTCATAACCTTGATCTATACAAAGACCACGTTTAGCGACCTTAGGAAGCCGTCTAACTTCTTCCCACAATTCTTCCCCATTCAATCTTGGCGATGAGAGATTGCGTTCGATTCTATTCTTTTTAAAGCATCTTTATTCCTCCTAAATGCATGGTTAGTAGGCAAAAACTATCGATGACAATTGAACCAGGAGTTTTTTCTCCCATTTTGCAGAGAGAAGGCTTTGGAGTTATGCATACAATAAGGACAAGCCAACTTACCTTCAGTGCTTCACCACAACAATATCTCGTACACCGAAAAGTCATTTATCGTCACATCAACGTTGCCCGCATATGGAAATTCTTCTATGTCGACACATCAAAGGTGGATACATTACAACAATTACCTCGTATACCTACAGAAGATTTAGTCGAAAATAGTAGGATTGCAGTAGGAAGAAAAGATTTCGTACTGAATAATTTCAGTTAGTAAATCAATAGTAGCTAATTGATTTTCAACTAATTTCTTATTGCAAAATAAATCCTACTACTCTTTTGCTATTGATTTTCAGTCGAAAAATTTTAGTATCACTCTATTTCTCATATGTCACTTGTCTCATGTGACGCTACTGATATATATTATATAAATAATATATATATATATATATATATATTATCATACACACACACACACACACACACACACACACACACACACACACACACACACACACGAAATTCAAGCCATAGTGGCTCGACATTATATATATATATATACAAAAGTAGAGCCATAATGGCTCGACATTGTGAATATGCCACAGTGGCTCGACGCTCACCACATCGAACCACATGTGGTTCAATATTTTTTAAAATTTCATTGTATTTTTTTAAAATTTTGTCCTCTGCTATTAAAAATTAATGATTTTTTAAATGAATTTGAATTAATGTAAAATTTTTATTTATTGAAAGAAAATTTTATTTAATTGTCAAGTATGAAAAGAAAAAGAAAACAATGAAATTCATGATTTCTGCAAACTTTTTATTACTAAAGAAATAAAAATTTACATATTTTCCAAATTGTATAATGTACATTGAAAATAAAACAATAATCTTCATCTTCATCTTGTAATACTTGCTCTTCATCTTGTCTGTCTTCTATCTTCTCAGCAGCATTCCAGGAAAAGAAGTAGAAATTAAAAGGGTTCATCTTCCTGTAAAGAATCAAATACAACCCATTGCCTTGAAAAAGAAAGAGAAGAAATATAGAGATAATGAAGTTGGATAAGCAAATTTTTATTACCTAGGTCAATAAGTTGAAGAAGAAATTGTTATAATGGCCGTTATGTATTATTAGTCAGTGAGAATTGAAGAATATTAAAAAATTAAAGTAACAAGGATATTGAGAAGAAAATTAATTTGATAGAATAGTATGTTAAGTTTTTACGTGTATATCAGACAAAATTCAACTGACATTTAGTGTTGTCATGCCATACACTGCAATATGGAAAGAAAACAAATTGTGAAAGATAAAAGAAACAAAATTAAATACTAAAGTAGAAGAAGACAAGACAAGACAAAGTAGAAATTAAGACGAGTGGAAGACAGAGACAGAAAGAGAAAAAGAAAAAGAAAGTGAATCAAAGAAGAAGAAAGAATAGTTAAATAAAGATAATTTGCGGGAACGAAAATTTTGAAGTTGTCCACAAAAATTTGGTCCCAAATTTAGATTACCACGAAAGGAGAGAAGTTGCGCCAAAAAATTTGCAAACAATTGAGATAAGTAAATTTGTGCAATATAGTACCATTAAGACTATTTTGTAAACAATATATGAGCCACTAAATGGCTGGACATTTCAAATATTGAGCCAAATCTTTTTTTTTAATTTTTAATTTTTTAAAAAATTTCAAATTTTTATATTTACGTAGACTTTTTGTGCATTAAAATAACTTTTTTATTTCAAGGTTCTCTGTTCTCGATTCTTTAAGAACAGGACATGAAGATTTTATTTTTCTCTCTCTTGGCTGCACTCAAAACACAAAAAGGCTTTAATATTATAATATTAAAAAAAAGACAAGGTATGAATATTAATTAAAAAAAATATAGCTCAGAGTGTCGAGCCACCTATGTGTAAGTATATATATATATATAATATACATTATATTATTCTATATATAATATATAATAACATATAAAATATTTTATATTATAATATATATATATATATATAATATTTTATAATAAAATAATATATATATATATATATATGATATAATATAGTATATTATAATATTTATAATATATATTTGAATTAAATTTTTTAAACATATTTTAGAAAATATATAAACAAAATAAAATTTGTATTTAATGGTGTAAGGGTAAATTTTCTTAAATCACATATATAATATATATATTTTTCGAAACTTATAAGTGTATAGTTATAAAAATACCTAATTATGTATATATATATACAATTTGTTTAATATATACTTTTAAATTTACCTTTTAGTAAATATTTAGTTTTGTATGAAGAATTACTTTTTAATATTTACTTTTTTTGTATTATTTTATGACTTTTTTAAAAATTAAAACGTCACCAATTTACTCTTTTAATATATTTTATGACTATTTTATAAAGTGAACTAAAGAAAAAAAATTCAAAAGTAATTTAAATACAAGATATTTTAAAGTTAATCATCATTAATACTTGAAATAATTAGGTCGGTAATACATTAATTAAAAGATAATTAAAAGGAATTAAGAAAAACACACATTGTTAGTTGAAATCTTTTAAAATTAAAATTATTAAAAATTAAAACTTGTTATATTTTAAATTACAAAAAAAAATAATTTTGAACCATATATAAGTTATCAAACTCGAGAGTTTACCTAAACTCGGTTTACGTATACATTTTTCTTACTTTTCAAGTTTACGTTCTTTTCCAAATTTAAGTAAACTCTCGAATTTGACTATATATTCTAACACAACAAAACTAGAATAATAGAGAGAATAAGTTAGGTTCCTAATTGTTGAACAAATTTTACGAATTATATCAATTAAGTATTAATATGTTCATTCTCATTTTAAAATAAAATAATTGAGAACAACTACTTATTCAGCATATACACAAACAAGAAATTGTATAAAACTAGACATTATGAGTCATTAACTATTGATTAGTATTTCAGTCGTTGTATATATAAAGTTAAATTTGCTAAAAATAGAGTTTAAATTATACTTATGATAAATATTTAAATTAAACTTGAAAATTGTAAGTTGACAAGTAACATGCACAAGTTTACTACTTCTGACCTTTGGTAATTATTGTGGTCATATATCCTAAATGGTAAAAAAAAATTTAATAAAAACTTTCTCAATTGAAATAGACCCAAAAATCTTTAAAACGATATATTATTTGCTTAAAATGGAATTCAAATGAGAAAGTTATAATTGTTTAAATTAGAATTGAAAACTGTAAAAAGTTAATTATTTCTAAACTTTGATCACTCTTTTTAATAATGTTGATATTTTTAAAGTAAAATATTTCACATAATAAGGCATATTTTTTAATTTTTTTTTTGTCAACCCACCACAATCTTGATAATTTTATAGCAATAACAGTGAATTATTAAAGTTAAGGATTATAGAGTATGATTATTTATATGAGTTATATTAATAGTTTTAATTTATGATCTTATAGTTACAATGGTTTTATGTATATATTTAATAAATTGAAAATAAAAATTAGAATTTTTGAATTTAAGGTATTAGTGAGCTAATAGAAAGATAATAAATTCTATTACTTCTTAATTAAATCTTCATATTATGATTTCATTATAAACTTTGCTAATTTAGTCAAATAATATATATACATATATAATTTGTTTATTTAATAAACATATACATCTATATAAATTCTAGTTTATTTAGATTATATATATATATATATATATATATATATAATTTAAATAAGCCCATATACATATAAAATATGTATTTATATAACTTAATCTAATTAAATAAATAAATTCATACATAATTAACTTTCTCAAATAAACATATATATTTTTACATATATACATATATATGCATAACTAATTTTAAATTATATATAGATAGCTTAACCAAGTAATCAAATATATATTTATTTATAACTAAATAAATAATCATATACATAAGAGTACTTTATTTAATTAACTTAAACATATTCATATATACAATATATACGTATATAACACACACACACACACACACACACACACACACACATATATATATCTTAATTTAGCTAAATATAAACTCGGTTGATTAGGTTCAACTCGCTGAGTTTAATTAATTTTTGAATTTAAGACTGAGTTGACTTGATTTTGGGATCTGATATTGTGAATAACTCGTAATTTTAACTACCTTGTATATATTATTTATTTTTTAAGAAATATTATATTTATTTGTTTATATATATTGAGTATATTTAAATATAACTAATTATATTTAAAAGTAGTCTAAATTATTTAAAGTAATCTAAAATATAGTTAGTTTTACTTTTTAAAAATGTTAATAATTTTTAAAGTTAAAGATTTCACATAATAAGATATTTTTTTAATTTATTTTTATTAGTCCACCACATTCCTGATAAGATTAATGGTTTTCAATTTAGGATCTTATAGTTATAAAGGTTGTATATATATATATATATATATAATAAGTCAAAAATAAAAATAAAATTTTTAGATTTAAATAGTCATTACAATCATTATATAAAAATTTATTGATATGCAAGATTAATTTCTGTGTAAACTATTAAATTAAACGTTTAAGAAAGATACATTTTATTATTTGAAATGTTTTACATTAAAAATAAGGTGGTCTGTCGAGCCACATTCAATTATAATTCTTTTTTAAAAAATAGGGTAGCTCGATAAGCTCCGTCAATTTGTTCTACTTATTTTTTTCAAAATAAGTGAATGTAGTTCGATAGGGGGTTGATCAAGCTCAATAGAGTGGCTCCACAGAGAGTCTGTCACTAGGCTCGACAAACCATAGAGAGACATTATAATTTTTTTAAATAATTAAAATAAATCCACAGGGGATAAGTAACTTTGAAATAACAATTGATATATTTTAAACATATTTGTATCAATTTTTGTTTAATATTTATATATTAATTAATCTTGTGTATCAGTAAATTGTTATATAGCGAAAAAAACTACTATTTAAAATAAAAAATTCATTTTTTTATTTTAAACTTTTTAAAATTATTAATGAAATTTGAGTATAATATATATATATATATATATATATATACAGTTGCTAAACAAAGGGTTTGTTAAGCAACTTGTGTGTATATATATTAGTAGAATGGCTCGATGGGGGATCAATCAAGCCACTTTACGTATTTTGAATGTGGCTCAACAGATCCCTTGTTGAGCCACATTCACTTATAATTTTAAAAAAAATAGAGTGGTTCAATAGTTTTGTCGATCTGCTCTCGAGAGAGGTTGGTCGAGCAACAGAGAGTGGCTTTATACGGGTCTATAGAGCTACTCTAGGCTCGAAAAACCATAATATTATATTTATATTTTAAATTTTTTAAAAATAAATTTTAAATTTATTTTTTAAAATTTTTTTCATTTAAAACATAAACAAATGTAATATATATACACACAGTTACTCGATACAGGGTCTGTTGAGCTACTATACTTATTTTGAATGTGGCTCGACAAATATCTTGTGGAGCCATGTTAACTTATAATTAAAAAAAATTGTGTGGTTTGATCTGTTCTACTTTTTTTTTTCCTTAAATAAGTGAATGTGACTCGATAGGGTTGGTCGAGGCATATAGAGTGGCTCCACAAGGATCTTTTGAGCCACTCTAGAAATAATTTTTGAATTTATCTTTTAAAAAAATTTTCCAAAAGAATTAACAAAATATTTAAGAGATAAAATGATATACATACATAGAATTATATATTATAAATAAATATATATGTTATATATATACATACATATATATGGGGCTCAACAGGATATATATATTTGCGTATGTGTCAGACGAAATATTAGGAAAGAGTTGGAGCTGTTCAGTCGGTAAAACAAAAAAAGTCAGATAGAAAATTATTTAGTCGCATTCAATCAAAAATTTTTAGTAGGAATTTCATTTCATTCTTGTAATGATAGTTCGTCCCACAACCTTTTTTTAGCTCGTCAAAGAGCAACTGCAAATACACATCAATGCCAACCTTTGGATTCTGTGGCCTAAGTATAATGGCTATCAATAACATATACGGTGCAGTCATGCACAGGTCGGGAGGCAGGTTGTACAGTGTCACTATAATCAGCCAACACGAGTATGGTGTCCCATGCTGACCGTAAGGTGTGAACCCATCTATACACAATCCGAGCCTCACATTATGTGGCTCACTAGCAAAGTTTGGATACACCATGTCAAAGTGTTTACATGCTTTCGCATTTGAAGGATAATCCAATATGCCTTCATTTCTTCTATTATTCCAATGTCATCACATGTGCTCAGCCAAACTCATTGAGGCATAAAGCCTTTACAATCTAGGGATGAGAGGCAAATAGTGCATTCTTTTCACTGGAACTGGTTTCAAACTCTCTCTTCTCCCAAGCCAAGTTACTCAGTATCTAGATGCTCCATAAATTTGCATGTTGTCTCATCCACATCATCATTGTAGAACAACATACATCCATTCCAACACCTAGTTTGGATACCAATTTTTTGTTCTATACCAATTTGTGGGCATGAGATTTTCAGAGGGGCTATTCTCCCCCATAAGACCTGCCATGTCTTTTAAAGCTTGAACTAAAATGTTACCTTTAGATTTCAAATTCAACATTCTGACCGCAATAGACAATTCTGAATGATTGGTACAACCTGTGCAAAGGGGCCCTGGTAGGCATTTAGCAGATCAAAGAACCTTTGTGCTTCTAGATTTAGGGTTCGTCAGTAATTAAATTACCAGTATCCTCATTATCTAGTTCCAAGTCATCTCTAATATCTAGATTTTGTCTAGTTACATCTAAGATCATGGCTTGAGCATCTCCTTCAACAATAGTAAATGTTGATTTGAACAACCAACATAAATAGAAGCTATTCACCATCGAGCTCTCTGTGAGAAGTCCAGCACCAGTATCATGGCTCAAAGCCTTTTTTGTAAAAATCAACTTTAACATTCTCAACAACCATATAGGTGCCATTTTTGTGTTTTGAGCAGGAGCACCAGATCTTTCCATCCACCGCATGTCGACCAACAAAGGCAACAAATTCCTCCACCACGAGCAAAAATTCTTCTAGGTAACCCTTCCTTCTAGGATTTATTCTATTGTAAATCTATCTCCGATGATAAAGGATTTCCATTTTTCTTCACGAAGTGGAAAGAAAAAGATAGAGAAATTAAGACAAAAAAAACCAACGAGAATGTTGAATTATGATGAGAATGTTGAATTATGATTAAGTAACCAAATCTATATAGATAGTGACCAACTCTATATAGACGGATAGGATAATAAATAGCAATAGATGGACAGGATAATAAATAGCAGTAGGGAAATGGTAAAGGGTTAGGATATCCATTGCATTCCTAAGATATGATATGACCCTTGCGATATAGGCTCTATTCAGCAAAATTAGTTTATAAGCTAGCTTATAACTTATAAGCTAATTTTTAGTTTATAGCTTATAATTTCTAAGCTACCTTATTGAATTAGAAGTGTTTGATAAAAGTAGCTGTTAAAGTAGCTGTTGAAGTAGCTAAAAAGTGTAAAATGACATAAAAGGGCATATATTTTTTAATTTCAAAATAATATAAATAAAAATATCATTTTTGTTTTTAATTAAATTAATTTAAATTATTATATATATAATTCATTAAAACTATATATTTATATATTTTATTATATTTTATATATAAATAATATATTTTTACATATATAATATATTTATATATAATAAAATATATTTACATATTTAATTATATTTATATTATATATATATGTACATATACATATTTAATTATATATATATATATATAAGGGTATAATGAGTATCTTCATAAAATAATAATGATAAAAAAAAGTACATAAGCTATAAGCTACTAAAAAAACTCATTTATTAAACACTTTTAATGAGTTTATAAGCCAGTCAAATAATCTATAAGTTATAAACTCACACACCGAACACAGCCATAATTACTTAATGTTTAAACAAAGGACAATTATTAAAACTCAAAATATATATCTACAATGGAAAGAAATAAATTACTACAATAAATGATTGCAACGTGTGTATATATATATATATATATATTATTAAAGAAATATGTTATTAAAGAAATATTTTAATACTGCAAAAAATAAGTTTTAAGAATAAATTATTAAAGAAATATATTACTAGGATAAGTAATTTTCTCGTAATTATAAAAAAATTACAGTAGTACAGTTTATTTTATGCAATCAAACAAGTTAAAAAAGTATAATTTATGATGTGACTCATACAGTAAATATGACTGGCTCAGTTAATATAAGATATGGTATCGCTCATTTCACATCCTATCTTTTTCATCAATCCAAATATATCACACTCATATGAACTCTTTGAGACATGATTCGCCTCTAGTGTGTAAGACAAGACATGCCACTTATCTATATATATATATATATATATATATATATGTAGATATATATATATATATATGTACATATATATGTACATACATATATATATATATATGTATATATATACATATATATATATATATATATTAAAAAATATATACAACTAAGTGGCACATGCAAATACCACTATAAAAAAAAGACTTTTATTGACAACTTTTCAGTAGTAATAAAAAAAAGTCGCTATTAAAAATGACACTTTCAATGACGAAATTTAAGTCGCCACTAAATATAGCCATTCACTGCCGACCTTTTTAAAAATAAAATTAACATATGTGGTCACAATTAGTGGCGACATTTGTCACCACTTAATGATTTTTTAAAAATTACATATATGGCCATTGAATGAGCATTTTAATTTTATAAAAATAAAAGTACATTGAATATTTACTTTTATTGGTGACATTTGAACGAACATTTTTAAAATTTTTTTTAAAAAAAATGCACAGAAGGATTCAAAACCTCCAACCTTTTCTTGGATAAATCATATGTTCACTACCTACCCAGTTAAGTTTTTGGATATAAGTTAAAAATCTTTATTAAAGTAAGTAGTTTGGAATTTTATATAAAATGAAAATCAAGTAAACTGGTGTATGATTTTGTGCCTAACAATTGTTGTGGTACCTTATGTGAAGGAATGAGATAGAGAAGTCCTTGAATGGTCCACTAGAGTTTCTATTGTGAAGCGCATTGCTAAAGGTGAGCCTTTTATCTTACCCATCTTGGAAACATTGATTTTTTTCACAGCTTTTATAAGATATGTGCAATTTTTTTAATAATTTTTTTTAAGAACAACAACCAACAATAGCATAGCAAGAAAAAGGTAGTGACTGGTAAGAAAATTAAGTTTGCTATGGGACATATTTATTGTCATTGTTGATGTTCTTGTGTATTATATCTATAAATATTAAGAGCTCTGTATCTAAGTCAAAGAATAATGTGATTTTGGTGTGTAAGAAATTATGAGTAATTTGAAAGTAAACTATAAATGAAAGTATTGTGTGCAAAATCAGTAATGATTATTTTATTTGTGTTTGGTTCATCTTGGTCTTCTAATTTCTGTGGCTTGAAATAAATAATTTTCTATTTAGTTTAAATCAAACAAATTGTCAAATAATTTGAACAGTCTATTAGGAATGGCTATACATCTAACAAGGGGCTAAGATTGTGTTAATAAAAATTTGATAAACTAAAAGGAAGGATTTAGTTAAAATAGAAACTTAGATGAAAGTTGAAAAAGAAAGAGAATGTAAAAATTTTGATGGAAAGTCTTAAGGGTAATAAGTTGACAATTAAGATCATTCAAAGATTAAATATGTATCATAATTTTCTTTTAGAGATTAACGGGACATTGGATGTTGTTCTTAAAAAAATTATTAAAAAAAAGAATAAGATATTGGCTATAGCTTTTATGATAATAAACCAGTAGTGTAGGACGAAAAAAGGAGTGTATTTCTATGAGGTGCTTTATTTCCTTTTTTTGTTTTTAGTTAGGGTCTTTTGCCCCATAATAGTTTCAAGTTAATTTTTTCCTTTTTTTTGGCTATAGAATAAATAAATAAAACAATAGATACGTAAGCCTATGGTATTGGTTACCAAATTGATATGCAAGCTTCTTCTGACAAAAATGAAGCTAATAAGTAATATCTACTTGCTTGTTTGTTTTATTATATTTGCAATTGAATATGTTGATTGACAGAAGAAAGGCAATCATTTTTTCCCATAATTTTTTTTATCTCTCTAATTAGTCATTTAGTGGCAACAATAAAAAAATTTATACTGATTAGTCAAAAAGTTAAATTATTATGTTGACCTGCATATTTATACTCCATTTTTCATTTGATTCCTATAACTTATTACATTCTTATATTTAAAAAAATAGTTAGCAATTATAGTATATGATTAAAATCTGTTGACATGATTAATCATATACAACCATCTTTATATTTCAAGTATAAAAATCTTGCAATATGCCATAGGTTGTTAAGATGATATCAAGTGTTCTTTCTTTTTTCTTTTTCAATTCCCCATCCTTGCATGTGGTACTGATCATTGATAGCTTTTCATAATTCACCTTCATCTTAATGCAAATTTTAGGAATCAGAGCCCTTAAGAATGCATTTTAAATTGAATCCACTTTACTTCTTTTACTCTTTTATTTCACCTTCAACCACACCTCACAACCAAACCCACATCTACTCATTATTTGATTTGCTTTCTCTTTTTTCTTGGAATCTGTGTAACAAAGTTTTTTCTTTCTATTTCCAGAGAACGGGTCAACCTTAGGGATATGTGATTTTTCATCATCATCCACTTCTGTTTATCCCTCAAGTCCTAGGTATGCTTACTGATTCTAGATGGATCTTGAAACTGTTATGCTATGTAATTGCACATATATACATATATATGTATAGAGTGTAGCTTTATTTCTATTCACTTTTATATATTTTTGTAGCTTTACATTCAGAAAATTTTAGGGGAAAATCTTTTTTGATCTGATCTTAATTCACTTTTCCCATGACACATAAGAAACAAATTATAGTGGCAGACACAAAACCATTGAAAGAGATACCTCTCCTATTGTTTTACTACTATAGTACAAATTAAAGAGATACCTCATTTGGTGATTTCATATAACTTTTATGTAATACCGTGATTTTCGGGTATTATTTAAAACTAATTTTATGGAATAATTCTGGCAAGGGAAATTTTTTCATTGTGTAGGAAGGAAAATATGAGTTTTAAAAGTGGCAAGGTTGTGGAATATTAAGTGATGGAGAGTCGAGGAGTGTATTAGTAATACCGAGGGCACTGAGGCCGTTAGGAGACTGGTTAAAAACAAGAAGGGACTAAAGTGAAACAAGAAAAACTATGAGGAACCTAGGATTTAAAAACACCTGAGGTGGGATATTACAGATTTACTTTTACCAGTCTTGACTAATGGTCGACTGGAGGGCAAAATAGTAATTTTACCCTAGGCGAGTATAAATAGGTGGCCTTGTCCTTTTTTCCTCATTTTCTCTTTTCCCCTCTCTCTTCTCTTTCTTTTTTCCTTCTCTCTACCCTCTCTCCATTCAAATCCATCAACCAAGCTTTAGGAGGAGGATCTCAGGCGACAGGGCAAGCCTTCAACATCTAAGCAACTTAGGGAAAGCAAAGAATCGAGATAGGAATTCTGATTTCCTGAACTTTTTTTTATTTTCTAGTTTTAAGGATATTTGGGGTAAAATAGAGATTCTGGCTTCATTTCTTGGTTAAAATTGGGGTTTTTGGTGTCTAAATGTTCCTTAGATACCAAGGATGAAAGTTCATAGAAGAAATCATGAAAAATTATAGAGATTTGGCTAGATCTGAGCTAAAATCGAGAAGGAATCGAAAAGGTCACAATTATGGCGCCCATGTGCCAGGTTTCAGAAGTTTTAGGGAAGAATATGACTTTCACACTCAGGGGACAGGCATGTATGTGGCGTCCAGGCGCCAGACGTGGTGCCCAGGCATCAGCCATCCTGAGTGTCATTAGGCCTTTCTTCAAATGGTCGTAACTCTTTCATTTGAACTCCATTTTTAGGAAACTTTATATTGTTGAAAAGCTCTCTTTGAGTCTAGTTTCCAATGGTATAAGTTTCATTTAGAAATTGATTAATAATTAAGAGTTATTATTGAAGAAGTGATGAAAGATTGGGATTAGTACTAGGTAATTTCTCTATTTTGTAACCTTAATAATTTTTGCATGGTTACTTGATAGGGATGGTCAAGGCATAAAGTGGGAGCCGAGGGTGTGGAATCTAGGTGAGGGATCTAGCTCTCCTATATGTAAATATATACATATATGTATATGTATATATATTTATATTTTAGGAATTTATTTTCCAAAATTATTTTATGTACATTTAATTGTTAAATGTATTATGTCTGAGGTATATAGTGGGAATTATTTAGGATATGTGGGTGGAAATAGTAGATTGGTTGTTGCAATGTATTTGTTGTGGATACATTACAGATCATTATTTACATATGTATGTTATGATAGGGAAACAAAGGGTTGGACTTCTGTAAAGAGTAGGAATATAGGGGTGGACCTCTGAAATACCCATTGAGTATTGGTCTTCAATGTTGTAAGTGTGGAAAGTGTACCCATTGTGTAATTCCATACATAGTGTCAAAATATGGTATGCAAGGGAAAGAATGGGATAAACATTGCATCTCAACCATTTGCATAATATATTTTGTTTGTGATTATCTATTTTGTATGTAAGGTATATGTTATGGTTGAGAGCAAAATCCAAGAGACTAGATGCATGTTATGATTATGGATATAACCTAATAAGTCAGACACATATTAGGAATTTCTTGAGTGATAATCTGTGGAAACGTAAACCCGTGTTGATTAAGCTCTTGAGATGTAGTATAAGAGTGTGGATCCTTGAGTAGGGTTACGTGCATTGGGAGCATGGATCCTTCAAAAAATGTGTGATGTGTATGTGTGTGTTTGGGGGAAAGTATAACGGGACATGATACCATGTGTATGCCTTTGAGTAGCTTGGTATCATGCGGGATAAGTTCCTGAGTGGGTTATATATATATATATTGTATATCTATATAGTGTAGTGCTAACAGAGCTGAGTCTATGGTTTAAACTCACCCCCTCACTGTTGCAGCTATGAAAGAGTGGTCAGATCGAGGGCTCGTATATCGAAGATGCCTCCCCATTGTCCAGGGTAAGGTAATTTTTTTTTATTATACTTCTCTAGTATACTCTGTAATTAGATAGGCCACCTAGAATTAATAAGAGAAATTTAGGTTTGTGGTAGTGTTGGTAACACATTGTCCGCGCCAGTCACGAATTCAGTGCTGCAAATGGTTAAACTTCTAGCCTCGATTTCAAGTCATGACAGAAATGGTATCAAAGGGAAAGTTTAGGTCTCCTATTGATTACAGATTAAGATAACCTTAGTGTGTCCTCCTTTATCATTGTGAGTCATGGTATAATTATAGAGAGATTTTTCTACCAAAGAACTTATAGGATGTGTCTTTATTTCTTTAGTATCAGGTTTCTTCTAAAGGGCGTGTGTAAACTCGTGAATGACTCAAACATATACATGGTAAAACGTGAATGTTTGAGACGCATCCAAGGTGGTGTGAGGCATGAGTATTTCGGAGCCACGAGGGCAGATGTGACAAGACAGTAGGATGAAAAAGAGATGATCATCTTGAGGAAAGTAGAGATTCGTAAGTATGCTCCCTGGAAAGAATGGAGCTACTATTGACAAGTTGTGGAATGGTAGTATTGAGCTCCCTAGTAGGAGCTGAGATGAGTCAGGGAGAAGATGGGGAAAGAAGGGAGATGCTTGAAAAGCTGTAGGAATGATGAAGATAGAATCCCATGAAGAAATCATTGATAATTGAATGATTAGCATGAGAGACAATAAAGAGGGAAGTGGGTTAGTAAGTGTAGAGATTGTGCTCTTAGAGTACAAAGACTACACAAACAACGAATTAGAAATATATGGAAGATCAGCTTCTGTTGGGAAAGGAAGAGTTCATGGTTGGGGGAGACATAGCAAGTGATGGCAGGATCCTAGATTCCTTACCTGAGGAATGGGAACGATTCAGGAGGACGTTCTTGAAATAGATCCAAGGAGATTCAGATACTACATTTAAAGAACACTAGCATTCGTACTATAGGCGCATCCTCATGACCTCTGTATGTTATACAATAGTGATCATAGGGTTACTTGCACTTTGTGGAGTGGGTATGCACGGGAATGTATAAGAGTAGATATTATCGAGTAGATCACCCCTGGGGGTAACTAGTAGGTTAATACTCGATGTGGGCTTAGTACAACTAGTTGCTATCTACGACGGACCCCGTAAAGAGGAAGTTTGAGGTCATGTTTTGGGAAGTGCCTAGATTGTATGTGAAGTGATTTAGAATGCGAGGTAGGGACACCTCTGGTTGAGGCAACCCTTGTTTGTATCAAAGTGGCACGTGGAGTACGACATAGTTCCTTAATGATGCTTCTTTAGAGGTAAGGAACGAAGAATCGTGCTAGGGTAGGGCATCTGGAAAGAGAACTGATTGAATCTATTGAGGATTCTTTAGTTCTTTTAAGACTCCTTCTGGTCATGATGAAACCATAAGAGGTAGCATCTTTCAGGAAAGAGAAAAGATATGCCTTGAAAGTAGCTCAAAGCCAAAAGAGGGGGAAGTTCCATGAGAATTTCACTACCATTCTCTAGGATGAGAGAAGATATGCCGGAGGATGGCAGGAGTGATGCAATTCTATCCTTTTAGATAGATGTCCTAAATTGGAGAAATTTTCTTGTGCAGTCAAAGGAGGAAAAGACCTCCTTGCTTTGTTCCTTCAGGGGGTTTTATTTGTCAATATACAGTGAAACACCTTAAGGAGAAAACAACAGCACAAGAACCACTAATGATGTAAGGAGCATAAGTATGGAACCACGTGAGGTTTGGCCCATGAAATAGTTGCCAGTACACAAGGAGGATCCATGGTGGGAAACTTTTAAAGCAACGTTGAAATTAGGGGACAAATTTCTAAAAAGGGGGAAATAATGTAATACTCATGATTTTTAGGTATTATTTAAAACTAATTTTATATTCAAGCAGAGGAAATTTTTTCATTGTGTAGGAAGGAAAATATGAGTTTAGAAGTGGCAAGGTTGTGGAATATTGAGTGGTGGAGAGTCGAGGAGTGTATTAATGGTACCGAGGGCACCGAGGGAGTTAGGAGGCTGGTTGAATCCAATGAAGGAATAAAGTGAAATAAGAAAAAATGTGAGGCACCTAAGATTTAGAAACACCCGAGGTGGGATATTACAAATTTGATTTACAGTCTTGACCAAGGGTCGACTGGAGGGTAAAATAGTAATTTCACATTGAGTGAGTATATATAAATGGCTCCACCTATTTTTTTCTCATTTTCTTTTCCTCTCTCTCTCTCTCTTTCTCTCTCTCTCTCTTTATTCAACCTCTCTCATCTCTTTCTTTCTTCCTTCTCACTACTCTCTCTCCACTCAAATGCATCAACCAAGCTATAGGGGTGGATCTCGGGTGACGAGGCAACACTTCAGCAGCTAAGCAATGTAGTGAAAGTAAGGAATCGAGAGAAGAATTTTGATTTTCTAAACTTTTTCCTATTTTCTAGTTTTAAGGATATTAAGGGTAAAATAGAGAATATGACTTCATTTCTCGGTTAAAATTGGAGTTTTGGTGTCTAAATGCTCCTTAGACACCAAGAATGAAATCCCATGGAAGAAATCATGAAAAACGGTAGAGATTTGGTCGGATCTAAGCCAAAACTGAGAAGGAATCGTGAAGGTCGCAATCGTGGTTCCCAGGCCAAAATTTTTGGGGAAGCAGATGACTTTGGCACCCAAGCATGTATGTGGCGCCTAGGCGCTAGCCATCCCGAGTGTCCTTTGGCTTTTCTTCAAATGGCCTTAACTCTTTCATCCGGACTCTGTTTTTAGCAAACTTTATATCATTGAAATGCTCTTTGAGTCTAGTTTCCAATGGTATAAGTTTAATTTGGAAATTGTTTACTAGTTAAGAGTTATGACTAAAGAAGTGATGAAAGGTCAAGATTAGTAACAGGGAATTTCACTATTTTGTAACCTTTATAATTTTTGCATAGTTACTTAATAGGGATGGTTGAGGCACAAAGTGAGAGCTAAGGATGTGGAATCTAGGTAAGGGATCTAGCTCTTCTATATATGGATATATACATATATGTATATATATGTATATTTATATTTTAGAAATTTATTTTCCTAAATTGTTTTATATACATTTAATTGTTAAATGTATTATGTGTGAGGTATATAGTGGGATTATTTGGGATATGTGGGTGGAAATAGTGGATTGGTTGTTGCATTGTATTTGTGTGTATACATTACATGGAGAAACTCTTTTAACACCTCGGAGTCCCCTTCCGGCTAAAGTTAAAGTACATAGTGATGAAGATGATGATATAATTGAGCTGATACATGATGCATTTGGATTTGTAAATACGGGGAAAGAAAACAATCACGTTGAAGCAACCAAATGTCTATGCAAGATAGTTCTATAGATTACTAGAAGTCGTTGAGATAGAATTATATCCAGGTTCTACCAAAATGTCAAAACTATCTTTCATATTTGAAGTGCATAAATCATTGGAGTAACAAATCCATGGATGCATTGCTTAACTTATTCAAAGAAGTTCTTCCTAAAGATGCACTTGTTCCTAACTCCTTTTATGAATCCAAGAAAGTCATTCGAGAGTTAGGGTTAGATTACAACAAAATAGATGCATGTGAGAATGATTGTATTTTACTTTGGCAAGAACATGCCAATGCATAATCATGTCGCAAATGCAACACATCTTGGTGGAAGTTTGATAGGCCCAAGAGCAAGAAAGTGCCATGTAAACTGCTGCGCCATTTTCCAATAAAACATATACATGTCAAGTCACATAGCCAAACAAATGTGATTGCACAAGGATGAATGAATAGATGATGGTGCATTAAGATATCCAACTAATTCTCATTCATGGAAGTCCTTTGATGACCAACATCCAAAGTTTTCTGAAGATCCTAGAAATGTTCGAATGGGTTTAACAAGTGATGGGTTCCAACCTTATGGGAATATGACTGCTAACCATAGCATTTGGCCTGTTGTTCTGGTTCCTTATAATTTGCCACCATGGCAAGGCATGAAACACCCATGCTTTATGATGACACTCCTCATTCCTAATCCTACGTGCCCAAGTGATGAAATAGATGTTTACTTACAACTGTTGATTAAAGAATTAAAAAGAATTATGAGATGTGGGGTTAAAGACATATGATGCCCATGCTCATTCCAACTTCATAATGCGTGAAGCTATTATGTGGACAATTAATGATTTCTCTACATATGAGAACCTATCAAGATGGTCAACCAAAGGCAAGCTTGCATGCCCTTGTTCCATAAAGACAAATACTTTATTTCTTTGAGGAACAAGATATGTTACAGGTCATCGTTGCTTTCTATCAACCAACCACCTGTGTCATCGAAATAGGAGGGCATTTGAGGGTAAAGTAGAGAGTGGAGTTGCACCTATTCCTTTAACTAGTGATAAAGCACTTGAACAATTAGAGAGGTTAGGTAATGTGACTTTCAGGAAACATTACAAGAAAAAACATGATCATTCCAATAATGCTTATAATTAGAGGAAGAAGATTATTTTTTTTCCAATTACCTTATTGGAAAACACTTATGCTTCAACATATGTTGATGTTATGCACATAGAAAGAATTGCCTTAGAGAATATTGTGTCAATAGTGATGAATATGGCTGGAAAGACAAAAGATACATTGAAGAGTCGGTATGATTTGGTGGACATAGGTATTAAGGAAGGGTTACACCCAATTAAGGATGGAAACAAAGTATTGTTACCAATAGCATGCTATGCACTGTCCTCAGAAAAGAGGTTGAAATTTTGAAACTTTCTAGCTAATTTAAAGGTTCTCGATGCATTTTCATCAAACATTTCAAGTTGTGTTAACATTCGTGAAAGAAAAATTAGTGGGTTGAAATGTCATGATCACCATGTTTTGTTGGAAGAAATATTCCCAATTGCAATTCGTGGTTTGTTGCCTAAGGAAGTATGTGAGCCAATAACAGAGTTAGGAATATTTTTCAAGAATATATGCTCTAAGTGCTTAACCATTGAAGAAGTTGATAAGCTTGAAAATGAAATTGCAATTACCCTATGTAAACTAGAAATTGTATTTCCACCGGCTTACTTTGCTATAATGATCCACTTACCAATGCACTTAGCAAGGGAGGCAAAACTCAGTGGACCTGTCCAATATCGCTGTATGTACCCAATTGAGATGAAATACTATGTGATATATATATATATATATATATATTTGAATGTCTTAAATTGTTAGTAATAGACAATGCATTAATTTCAAGTTTTATGTATATAAGTATTTGTGGACACTTAAATCATATATCTGCAATAAAACTCGTCCAGAAGGTTCAAATGCAAAAGGCTACTTAGCCTAAGAAAGTCTAACATTTTGTTCACGATACCTAAAGAACATTTATACCAAACTTAATAAACCTCCTAGGAATAATGACAGAATGGTAACAGATAGTGACATGTCTATCTTGAAAAAGATTAGGCAACCAAAAAGGTGTTTTAAATCTATTACTCTATCTCTTACAGAAACAAGCATATATGTATGTGCTTCAAAATTGTGAAGTGGTTTGGCCATTTATAGAGTAAGTTCATCACAAATCTTTGGAAGTATTAGAAATAGTTTGTTTTTGTGATGTCTCAAATAACTAGCTCATATTGTAGGGAGCATAAGAAGGAGTTTATGGCACAAACTTTAATGGTAGATAAGAGAACTACCCAGAGTTTTCAAATTGGTTTCATGCATGTGTAGGTCTCTCTTGGCCATTTGAGCACAATTATTCATTTGTTTTCAAAGTTAACAACTATTCATTTATTTATATAGGTTGTTACATTTTGTCAACAATCTCATGCAAATGACAAGCTCATAAGTTTATTGGTTGGGACACTTAATAAAGTTAATCAATATCCTATATTTATGGTGAATGAATTTAGGTTTCACACAAAAGATCGTGCTTTAAGGAAGAAAACTCAAAACAGTGGAGTTCTTGTGAAGGGGGATCATTCAAATCCAAAAAAAGAGTGTTATGGCGTGATAGAGGACATTTATGAGTTGTCTTATGTAGGCAATAGAACAATCTACCTCTTCAAATGTCATTAGTGGGATATGGCACATTTAGGCAACAGATACAAAATAGACAAGTATGGCTTCACAAGTGTGAATGCTCGTTGCTCACTGAACATAAATGAGCCATTTGTTTTGGCTTCCCAGGCAGAACAAATTTTCTACATCAATGACAATGTTGATCAAGATTGGCTTGTGGTTATGAAGACAAGTTCCCGTGACCTTTTCAATATGCCGCAAAATAATGATGATGTGGGTGATGACTATGACATTTTAGTCAATGATGAAGAAGCATATCAACAATTAGAGATTGAACTAAATGTGATGACCCATAATGAAATAGAAGATGATATTGTAGTACCCTTACATAGAGATGATGTTGAGCCTCAAAGCATTGATCATCTAGGTCACCAATCACAAATAGATGTTCAAACTACAAGGGAAGAAGATTTTATTAATGATGATGAGGTGACTGTGAATGATGAAAGTAAGGAAGAAGATTTTATAGATAGTAGTGACAAGAAGACAATGACATAATTTTTTAATTATGGTAATTTGTGACTTCTTTTCAGGAAATGTTTGTATTTAATTGATAATTTGTGACTTCATTTTTCATTATACTTGCATTATCAATATAACTCACTAGTTTATATTTACTATTGTAGAAAATGAAAGCATTTGGCAAAGGAAGAGGAGGGAAACAAGTAAAAGGCATTTGACATGGCAACAATATGGAAGTCACATCAACCTTACACTTGCCAAACCAAGCAACGCCTCCCATTGATCAATTCTTTACACAATTAGCAACTGAAGATGAAAGTTCCCTACCACTAGCCACAGGAGCCCATCCTGAATCTAGTACTACAGGTTTGTTTTCTTATATCTTAAACCATATTGTCAAACTATTATTAATGAAAATTTTTTTCACGTGCATAACAATTTCTTGCAATGAATCTAGAAACGTTAGAAAGGCATATAGATCTATACATGTTGATATGAAAACTAAGATCAAACATAAAATAGAAGTAGAAATGGCATATTTTATTAACAGAGCAGTAGGACTTAAAGCTAGAGATCTTACAAATCACTGTGGCTTAGTGGTAAAGAAAATAGTGTCATTTAGAGATAGTGATTGGAAGAATATCACCACAAAATGTGAAGATATGTTTTTACAAGTATAGATAATAAGTTAAATATACAAATATAATACTTTATTTTGTTACTTATGTTATTTCTAACAAATAGCACTTTATTTTTAGGAAACATTTGCACCTGCTGGCAACGGGCAAGAGCATGTATTTCAAGGACATGCAATTCAAATGTTTCAAAAGTTGTTTAGGATGTGGAAAAGTGAACTGCATGAGCACTACAAAAAGTATAACACTGATGAGGAGAGATTAGCTCATCCACCAGAGGGTGTGAGACCTAAGGACTGGTAATGGCCAGTCCAAGAGCACTTTTTGTTTGATGCTTTCATGGTATCATGTTGTTGACATATTCTAACAAAGTATTTTTTTAAAAAAATGTATAAATTTACGAATGTTATAATTATAGGCTAAAAGTGAGATAAATAAAGCAAACAAACGGTTACAAACAACAAAACATTTTTTTGGAACAAGATCATTTGTAGAAGTAGAAGCATTTATGATAAAAAAGCATTTGTCCTCTTAAATTACTAAGGAGTTTTATTTTTATTGATATATCTATAATTATCTTTCAATGTTTTGTAATATTTTGTAGAGAGACCCTAAAACTGGGGAAAGGGCACTACTTGATCAAGTGTGGGAATTGCAGCACACTCGTAAGACAAAAGAAGGAGAAGTGGTGTGACCAGATCCCCGTTCATAAGAAATTCATATGTGTTTACAAATAAAATAATTTTAATTGAATTGAATTTGCATCTTGATTTTGTTATTCTAAGGTGATGCTTGAATTGCAGGGTCACCTCCAAGACCTTGTAGTTGAGTAAAAAACACAAGAAGGTGGATCTCAACTGTCAAGAGATGAGATCTTGCTAAGTGTACTAGGTGAAAGATTTAGATATGTCCAAAGGAAGGGTTATAAAGCAAGACCTTCAAGAAAAAGCGGAATAATGCAGGTTGAGGTTAAAGATAAGGTCTCTTCTGCAATAGAGACTATTCGCATAGAGATGGAAAGAAAGAGGGAAGAAGATCACATTGAGATGCATGCTAAGATGAAAAGGAAGATTGAACATGAGTGCCCTAAGATGTCGAGTAAAATGCAAGAAGAGATTGATCGACGAATCCAAACTCAATTGGCAGCCTTAATGGCAAATATCCAACAGGTGAGTTTTCTAAAATTAGTTTAATTCACCTAAAAGTGGGGTTTTGGTCTTTTATTTGAGACTTGAGACTTTAAGGAATTAATTTGGGTTATTGGATATTTAATTGAAAGTATGACTTTTTTTTTTGATATCTTGTGTTCTTATTTTTGTGTATAGCTTGGATCTTTGGTGCTTGATTTTTATGTTGATTATGTTATTTCAGTTTTTGCAAGTGGATGGAAGTATTCATTCTGCAGTGTTATAGTCGTTGTTACATTGACTTGAGTATCCTCTTATGGTTTGATTTGGGAGATTTTTCATAAATTTCATTAGAATTTTCTCCTTATTCTCCATTGTATTGATTGGTCATAGATTGTGTATCTAAACAAGAGAATGTAGTTCATGTTTCTAAAGGTATTATGTATTTGCTGTCAGGGCAAATAAATGCCGACTATTATCACATTTGTGTATTAATAAAATACATATAGTCAGCTAACCAAACTCTTAGCAATGGAACTGGTAAAGGATCTATGACTAACTCAAGCCAGCAAATACGAAAATACCCTTAGAAACATGAACTACATTCTCTTGTCTAGATACACAATCTATGACCAAGCAATGTAATGGAAAATAAAGAGAAAATTCTGACGAAATTATCTAGCAATGATATTTTTTTTCTCTATTAGGTTTAGTCCTACAGTTGCATAATAATAATAATAATAATAATAATAATAATAATAATAATAATAATAATAATAATATTATTATTATTATTATTATTATTATTATTATTATTAGCAATAATAATAACAACTAGTGTTTTGACGCACACTCAAGTCTATAACAGCTCATTTCTAGGCAAAAGAGAATAAAGGAATTTTAAAGCTAAAATAACTACCCACTAACCACAATCTCTTTTGCTTTTCTTTTCTTTTTTTCCATTTTTTATCTATACTATTATATATGGCTTTAGGGTTTTCTAGTCAATAGTCCCTAAATCATATATTCATATATACATAAAATGAAGTTTAAATTATAATAAAAATAAGAGAAGTTAAAATGTAAGTGAGAGAGTGAGAAGTTAAAATGGAGTTTGATATCTTGGGTTCTTATTTCTGTGTATGGCTTGGATCTCTGGTGCTTGATTTTTTTTGTTAGTTATGTTATTTTAATTTTTGCAAGTGGGTGGAAGTATTCATTCTGCAGTGTTATAATCGTTGTTAATTTGAATTGAGTATCCTCTTGTGGTTTGATTTTGGAGATTTTTCATAAATTTGGCATATATCTTTGTCCTTTTTTGATTTACTAATTTGAAGAATGACTCTCTCTTTGTGTTAAAACCAACTGTATTAATTACTAGTGGAGTTTTTTCTTTTCCTTTTTATTTACTGGAAGCCTATTTAAAATGATTAGGACATTTTGGTTATAACTTGAGCAATAGTCAACCATAATTTATGGCATTTGCTTAGGTTCTCTATAACTTTTTTAAGATTGACCAAAAATAGAAGTTGTGCCTTTTTACTGTGCAAAATATGTAGAAAAATAAAGTAGTAAATTGATTTTTGAAAATTGATGTGTAGCTACATCTCTTAGCATTTTCTTGGGTTATCAGTAACTTTTTCATAAACTTTTATGCTTCACTTTATGGGGGTTGCTCAAAAGACACAAATATGATTTGGAGGATTTTGTGGGAGTTTCGTTTTTGTTGTGGTGTGGAGAGAATCAAGAAAACAATGAGAGAGGGAGAGAGAGAGAGAGAGAGAGAGAGAGAGAAAGGAATATTTATATTAATTGATATCAATGTCAAGTGAAAAGACAAAGAAACCTAAAGGTAATTTGGTGAATCATGGGGCCATTGTAGTCATCTTTCTATGATATTACATATATAGTCATTTTAATGATAAGTGTTTCTGACTTTATGGTGGCGAAAGACTTAACCAATAAAAAATTGGTTATTATCATTGTTATTGTTCATTGATCTTTCTTTTGATTTTAATCTCATCTATTTCACCCAACTTTTTTCTCAATATGGTTTAGAACATTTAAATATTTTTTAAAAGTTTATAATACAATTTTTTAAAAAAAAAGGGGTATGTAGGCTCCATACACATATTTACGTTGAATAATAATACTTAGTTCTTTCATCATTAATGTTTGAACACACTCCACTAGACCTTGGACATGTTTGCTTGCATTTTAGAGTCAATATTGTAAAGATACAAGTAATGCATTCGTGAATAATTTTTTTTTCCTAAAAAGATATGACATACACATGTCATAATATTTATGTATGAATTGTTATATTTGAGATATATATTTATGTTAATTGTATAATGTGATTATAAATAAGTTTCAATTTAACTTTTTAATAAGTTTACTTTAGATTTTACTTTAGTCATCTAATTTTATTTTGTTTCAATGTTATCATTTAAGTTATAAAAACCTCTTCTTTCTATGAAATATGTTAAATGATAATTGTTTTATTTGTTTCATAATAGGAAAACAGTCATGCACTGGATATAAATATCGCTGGAAACTCTGGAACCACCAAAGATGCAAGGAAACATAGGAAACGAAAGATTAGTTGTACTTAAGTATTTTTTGTATACTTTTTGTATTAAGTACTTTCAAAAATTAAACATTATATGTATTTCAAACCAATTTCAAATATATATCATTTTATATTGGTGGTTTCTTGTATTGTATATCTTTGTATAGTGTTGTTTGATAACACTATATTGTATTTCAAACCATATAATGTTATTTGATAGTTTGATATAGTAAGGAAATATATTTTTTTTAAAAAAAAAAGGCATTTTAGTGGCAACTAAACTGAGATTTAGTACAACTTACCACCCTCAAACTGATGGACAAACTGAAAAAGTAAATCAAACTCTAGAGGATATGTTGAGGACTTGTGTGTTGGAACTCAAGGATAACTGAGATAATTATATACCATTGGTAGAATTTGCTTACAACAACATTTACCAATCTAGCATTCAAATGGCTCTTTATGAAGCTTTATATGGGAGGAAATGCAGATCACTTATTTGTTGGATTGAGTTAGGAGAAAGGGCTATCATTGCACTAGAAATTGTAGATCAGAAATCCAAGCAAATCAAGTTGATAAGGGAATGTCTTCTTACTGCACAAAGTGGTCAAAAGAGATATGTAGATGAAAGGAGAATTCCTTCGAAATTTAATATTGGTGATCATGTCTTTCTTAAAATCACTCCAGTCACAGCTATTGGTAGAGCAATAAAAGCAAAGAAACTGAGTCCTATATATATGAGACCATTCCAAATACTTGAAAAGTTTGGTACTACAGCTTACAAACTAGCTCTACCACTAAACTTGACCAATATCCATGATGTTTTCCATGTGTCACAATTGAGAAAGTACCTCCCAGATTCTACACATATTATTGAACATCAAAATGTGCATTTAAAAGATGATATGACATATAAAATGAAACTGGATAGATTAGTTGATATCAAGTCATTATGCAACATGCAAATTTCTCTAGTAAAAGTTGTCTAGAAAGGTCTAACACAAGAAGAAGCCACTTGGAAAATGGAAGATCGCATGAAGAAACAATGTCCTGAATTATTCAACTAAGGTAAGAATGTATGCATAAAAAATTTGAATTTTGAGGACAAAATTCTTTTAAGGAAGGTAGAAATGTAATATCCTAATTTTTTTAAGCTTTCAGTAATATTGAAATTAAGTTATTTATGCCTTTAAATGTTTAGAAATGAGTAACAAAAGAATAGTATAAAAAATTATGATAACTAAGTTAAAAATAGAAGGAAAATTGAGTTATGAGTGAACCATTTGACTTCCTATAACTCATGGTCGACTAATTATAGTAAAGATCAAAAGATGTTTCTGATAACTGCAAGCGGTCGACTGGTAGCAAGGAAACGGTCGACCGATTACACTCTGGAAGGCTAAAAATCTTAATTAAATAGCTAGCAGTCGATTGTCGAAGGGTTAGCAGTCGACCAGTAGACCAAAATTATGTAGAAAATATATGACAAACCATTAGTAGTCAACCGGTAGCATTCTTGAATACGATTAAGTCAATGGAAAACTAAGGTTTTAATGTGGAATTTTCCTAAAAAAATGTGAGAAAAGAGGAAGAAGGGAGAGAAGGGATTTTCTAGCTAAATTTAGCAAGAAATTACCAATGGTAAGCTTTCTAATTTGTTTCCTCTAGTTTGGATTAACTATAGAGTTAAAGAATTGATAAAATAGCAAATTTTTGAGAGAGAGAGAGAGAAAGTGGTCTAAAACTTGAAGAACAAGAGGAAAGTAGAAGACAACTTATATCAACTCTAGAAAGAAGTAATAAGGTAGCTAGTTTTTCATAAAAGCAATTATTTATGATGATATATGTTTTATCATGAATTATGAATGATATGAAAGAGATCTCATGATGAGTTTATGATGAATCTTCCATGAATGTGTGACATGAAATAATAACCAGAACCTTCCTCATAGGATGACGGAATGCCATGCTCTGCTGAGTGAGCAATTTCCTCATAGGATGCCTTATGAGATGATAAAATGCTGTGCTCCGCTGAGTGATCAATTTCCTCATAAGATGATAGAACTTATAGTGTACTATAACAAAGAATAAGAATATTATGTCATGATCATGTATGTTTAAATGATAGTCTCTATGTTCATGAAAGTAAGAAATGTTATTGAGATTATTTTTATAACTGAAATGGTTCATATAATGTTTTTACAATGATTATACTAGCTACTGAGATTTTTATATCACTTTTATGTTAATGATTAACCATTTCAGGAGTTGAACTTGAAAGGAAAGAAAAAAGAAATGAGTGAGCTAGTTATGTATTTGCTAGAATGTTGCAAAAGAAGGATGTTGTATGAGATATATCATTATTGTTCTCATCTTTATAAAAGTAGAAATATATATGTATAATCAAGTATGTAAAAGAATGTAGAACTTATGAGTTTTGTTGTGTATCTTTAAGTTACTAACTATGTAATTATAGCATGTAATAAGATAAACCTATAAAGAGAGTGCGAGATATGCTTAGTTTATCATATGAAATTCCATAGTGTGTATGCGTAAATACACAAATGTAAGTGTTCTTATAAGAGAATGTAACTAAAGCTTCAAAACATGAAATATAAGAGTCACCAATCGATTGGCATGAGTGAAAAGATGAGGTTCAGGACTTACCAGTCGACCGATACCCCGCATCAGTTGAAAGGTATCTCTCGGGAACTCGAGATAATTAAGACAGAAGACAACCAGTTGACCAGCTTCTAGCTAGCAACTGACTGCTTATCTCTATTCAGGTTGGAATCTTAATGTTTTTAATACTTTGCAATTCCCTTAAATTTTCTTAGAAGGTTAATGCAAAATTTTCAAGACGTATTTTAGAAAATCAACAATTTATCATACATATTTAATATTATGCTACTTTTAAAATTCAAAATTTAGAAGATGTTACATCTGCAGTGGTGGGTGACAGCAAAGAAGTGGACGATACATAGATATGGCTACAAGCTATCGAGGGGAAGAACAAGAAGGGCTACATATTTGGGACTAGCTCGGAGGCGTGTCATATTGCTTCATCAAGTCAGCCATCTAGCACACCATCTTTGGGCTTGCATCAAGACTTCAAGGTGAAGCTATAGTGTCGCACTAAGCGTCTCTCGGAGGAGCTGAGGTCACTAAGGGAGACCGTCAACAATCAAGGATCCATCATCGATAAGATACGATGAGTGAATTCATTGGCTAGATTAGATCTCCTCATGGGAGCGATGCAACGATTGATGATGATGAGACTCAACCTCCTAACAAGGCCTTGGAGTAGATTTTTTACATGATTTCATTAGTATTTTTTTTACATGTATTACATGTATTAACTATGATTTTAAATTTCAATGTACAATACATTTATTTGAATTTGAATCATTGTATTACATTTCAATTTACGTGAGTTCATTAGTATTGAAGTTTGCTTCAAAATTTTTTGGAATTTGCTTGAAAACATGTTTGTTTTTTTTGGTTGGTTGTCTTTTTATGCATATTTAAAAAAAAATCCTAGCACTTTAAGGATGGAATCAAGGACAGAAATTCCATCTCTAATCTGAGACGGACTCAGAGATGGAATTTCCTGTGCCTAATTTGAGATGGCAGAATCCATCCCTGATTCCATTCCTAATTTGAGACGAATTTCCCATACCTGATTCCATCTCGAACTAGATGGAATTGTCCATCCCCAATCCCAGACAGAATCATTTCTATATTTGAAACTTCCGTCTTGAATTTCATCTCTGATGTGGAGACAGAATATTTTTTCTTCTCGATTTGTTTGAGATGCCCAGTTCATAGATGAAACAATTTCTATCTTTGAATACATCTCTGGTGGATTAGAGACGAATTTCTCTTCAATCAGAGACATAATTTTTCATCTCTGATTCTGGTTTTTCTTGTAGTGATTTTAATTTATTGAACAAAAAAAACTAAATTAATACCTTAATTACATATGATATGCACAAATATACCACCTCATTCTCCCATATATCTATTTAAGTTGTCAACATGTTTTAAAATGCACATAAAACCGACTTTAGCCAAGTGGAGGGGGATAGTTGTAATCAGTGGCATAATTAAGAATATATTAATTATGTCACTGATTACAACCATTCTCCCTCCACTTGATGAAGTCTATGTTATATGTAGTTTAACACACATCAACAATTTAAAGAAGTGAAGACTTTAAGCCTGTGTTATCTGCTTTATTCTATAAAGCCCAGAATATTATAGAACCATAAGATAAGCTCAACTACCAGTGAGGTAAACCTATATAATAGATACCATGGGTAAAAGGGAAGACTTTTTAAGAGAATATTTAGCACAAAAATGTACTCAATTAGAATCACCTCATGTATGGGGCTGTGAAACACCAAAAAGGAATTATGGACAACAAACGAGGAGAAGAACAACAGGAAAATAGAGATTCAAGCGTGTAACCAGAGACGAAGCCCAAAGACATTATTAACTTTAAATATATATATATATATATATATATATATATATATCAATGTTGTAACTGCAGAAAGATAGGACATATATCAACAAATTGCAACAAGCCAAGAAACTAGAAAAGCTATCAATATTTTAGAAATAGCAGATCAATAAAATCTAGACTGAATTGAATTTTATGATATATAAGTACAAATTAAAAAATTATTCAGACTCAGAATTAAATGATGACGATATATAGTATTTGAAATAAATTTTAGAATTATTTGACCTACCCATCTTAGTAAATTTTGATTACGTCCCTTCTCTTGTATATCTATCTCCTACATACGCATCATTGTGGCATCATCTTCCGTTTTGACTAATTGATTCGTATGATGATTAAGAAATGAAACCTTTACGATCCTCTGCTTCAATATTTCGAATAAATATTCTCAAAAAATACAATTATGCTTGAAATCTGTTGTTTTATCAGCCAAAGGGCAATGGTAAATTCTTTATAAATTCTCATAATTTCAACTGGACATGAATCATCATTTGTCCATTAAAAAAAAAAAGAGAAAGGACTTGTACTAAAAATTGAAACAAAATTATATACATATATGTATATATAATTATATATTGAGAAAAAAACCCACAATCATGTGTAAAGATCTCTACTATTTCTATTCTATCCGCTCCTCCCTTATAAAATTTCAGAACAGCAGCAATTTATAATTTGCTTAATTTATGACTTTATGTGTGCGTGTATATATAACAATTAGTGGTGAATAAAATCAATAGCACATTTAAAGTACAAAATGATTGAGTTAGCTTGTTAAAGAAATTAACAATAATAAACTTGCAATCATGAATACAAAGCGTGCATTTTTCCTAATTCCTACTGTAGAAAACGAAGTAAAAGTATATTATCCCTATTCGTATATTCCTTGTGGGATTTAAATTTATGAAAATGGACTATAAAATAACTATAATTCGCTCAAACAAACTTAATTCCTTCACTTATCTCAGTTAATCTGAACACTTGATTAAAAATCAACTTTAAAGGGTAAAACACAATTAGTTCACCCAAAAACACCTTAAATCATGAAAATTCAAAATTAGGGTTCTTCATAAAAATCCTAAAATTTTTACCAAATCATACAATTTCATAACTAAAACTTTCAATTAATAGTATAATAGAATTCACAAATCATATTAATCAATGAAAAAAATCATAAACAACCCTAAAACCACTTAATTATGATCAATTAAAACTTAGGGTTCTAGAAAAAATTATCACCTATGAACCCTAATCCACAAAATAAAAGGAAATACTTAATCAAACCATCTTAAATTTAACAATGGAGGGAAGAGAGAGGGAGAGTAGCAAGAGACAGAGTCAAAAGCGAGAGAGAGAGAGTGCCACAAGAGGGAGAGAGAGGCAGAGACGATGGTCAAGCTCAAAGACCATGGTGGTGGATCACGTCAGAGAGCAGAGAGGTTGACATGATGGTTCAGAGCGAAATGAGAAGAGAAATTGGAAAATTAGGATTGGGATTAGGTTAAAACTGATAGTCAAAATAACGTCGTTGGCATCAGAGATCAACAAATTTCTGGGATGAAAAAATCCGTCTTGACGTCGTTTTGCATATACTACATTTGGGATGGAATTTTGAAACAGACCAAATTCGTCTCTAATATTTTAAATATTTAAAAAAAATGTGAAATTTTTGTTTGGGACAGATTTTTGACACGTCAAAATTCATCTCTAATATTAGGGATGGAATTTAAATCAAGAAATTAGGGACATAATTTGCAATAGATGAGGGACAAAATCTGAGACAAACGAATTCTGTCTCTAAATTTGTGTCTTTGATTTTGGGTTTTTTTTGTAGTGTTAATTGTTCTCTTAATTTGATATCTCATAAGATATTAGAATTAATGTGAATCCTAATAAAAAATTGTGAACTTTGCAAAACTAATTTGTAAAAAAAAAATAAAAATGAATAGTAGTGACATGAGAAGTATTCACATTGAATTTGATATTTAGAATTTATTATTTACTTAAAATGACTTTTTTAGACAAATTAATTATCAATGTATCTATTTTTTTTTTGTTCATTGATAAAAATTTATTATTGATCTTTTGTTCCTTTTTAATTCAATTCCAGAAAAGGTCTGTGATGATTTAAGATATTGTCCTTAACTTGGCTGCTGTCAGATCTAGAAAAGGGTTATAAATGCTTGTCCTGTAATTTCCCAACTACTAAGGTATGAAACTTTATTTAAAACTATCATTTAGGGGAGATAAAGTATAATGCACCGTAGCTATATGTATATGTGTGTGTACATATATATATATATATAAACTCCGCCTATGTTTTATAGCCGGTCCCAAGCCCGGATAAAGAAGGAGGGTTGTGTTAGGCCCTCGACAGCCAACGTAAAACTGTGTCGAATCTCTCATGAACATGGATCAACGACAATATTTTGCTAATGCTAGGACGTTGCCTGGAAGCAACGCACTGTATGGCTCGAGTACAGTGACAAGTGAGCTAGAGTCGTTGCATCGGCACCCGAATGTAGTGTTAAATGAGTAAGGGTCCACTAATACTAGGTATCGGAAGGCTAATAAGGAGACGAAAAAAGCAGTAAGTGAAGCACGATCTAAAGCGTTTGAAGAGTTTTACAAGGACTTAGGAATGAAAAAAGGGGAAAAAGAGATTTACAAGATTGCGAAGGCTAGAGAGAGGAAATCTAGAGATTTGGATCAAATAAGATGTGTTAAGGATGAAGAAGGAAAAGTTCTGGTTACAGATAGAGATATTAAAAACAGATGGTAGGGTTATTTCCATAAGCTCTTTAATGACGGAACGGAGTCGACTTGTGATATGGAAGATCTAACAACCTTGGAGAGAGAACAAAATTTGGCATATTATCGCAGGATCAAGATTGATGAGGTCAAGGAAGCTCTTAGAAAAATGGATAATGGTAAAGCTGTTGGTCCCGATGGTATTCCTATTGAAGTTTGGAAGTGTTTAGGAGATGAGGGTACTATCTGGCTAACTAAGCTCTTTAATGAGATTTTAAGGCCTAAGAAAAAGCCTGAGGAATGGAGAAGAAGCACTTTAGTGCCTATTTACAAAAACAAAGGAGACATTCAGAATTGCGCAAACTACCGCGGAATTAAGCTTATGAGTCACACTCTAAAATTATTGGAAAGAGTGATTGAACGTAGGTTAAGAATCGAGACGAGTATTTCTGAAAATCAATTTGGATTCATGCCAAGACGGTCTACTATAGAAGCTATATATCTTCTAAGGGGGTTGATGGAAAGGTATCAGAGTAAACAAAAAGACCTGCATATAGCATTTATTGACTTGGAAAAAGCCTATGATCGAGTATCAAGAGAGGTGCTGTGAAAAGCCTTGGAACAGAAAGGTGTACGGGTTGCGTATATTAGAGCTATAAAATATATGTACGATGGGACTACGACTAGTGTGAAAACGTCTGGAGGAGAGACTAGAGACTTTCCTATTAAAATTGGGCTACATCAGGGATCATCCTTAAGCCCTTATTTGTTTAACCTAGTTTTAGATGTTCTGACAAAACACATCTAAAAAGAAATCCCTAAGTGCATACTTTTTGCAGATGACGTTGTTCTCATAGCAGAGACAAGGGAAGAGATTAATTTTAAACTTGAGTTATGGAGAGCTATTTTGGAATCGAAGGGTTTTCGTCTGAGCAGGAGTAAGACCGAATATATGCATTGTAAGTTTAACAAGTGACAAGCTAGGAACGAGATAGAGGTTAAACTTGGTAATCATGTCATATCACAAGTGTCAAAGTTTAGGTATTTGGGATCAATTATACAAGATGACGGCGAAATTATTAGAGATGTGGAACATAGGATACAAGTTGGGTGGTTGAAGTGGAAAATGGCATCAGGGGTTGTTTATGATCGGAAAGTACCTGATAAACTCCAAGGAAAGTTTTATCGTATTGCTATAAGACCAGCGATTTTATATGGGAGTGAATGTTGGGCAATGAAAGGACAACAAGAACATAAAATTGGAGTGGAGGAGATGAGGATGTTGCGTTGGATGTGTGGTCATACAAGAAGAGATAGGATCCGTAATGATCATATACGAGGTAGAGTTGGGGTGGCACCTATTGAGAAAAAAATGGTTGAAAATCGTTTAAGATGGTTTGGGAATGTGCAAAGAAGACCGTTGGAAGCGCCAGTTAGGAGAGTTGAGCAGATAGTTTGGAGCCCTGTGAAAAAAGGTCGAGGAAGACCAAAAAGGACACTTAGAGAAATTATTGAATTGGACCTTTTAGTAAATGAGATATCTAAAGAGTTGGTCATTGATAGAGCTCAATGGCGTCGTGCGATCCATGTAGTCGACTACTTAGTGGGATAAGGCTATGTTGTTGTTGTTGTTGTTTATATATATAAGAATCTATATAATTATGCATGTTATCTTGGAAGTT
Organism: Biancaea sappan; assembly: GCA_037074585.1. NCBI lineage: Eukaryota > Viridiplantae > Streptophyta > Magnoliopsida > Fabales > Fabaceae > Biancaea > Biancaea sappan. Next base: position 25,077,075 of record CM073499.1, on the reverse strand, counting down.
CATAGTTAATTGGCTAAGTTATGCATTTTAGGACAGTGAATGGATAAGAAACAACTGCTATGGTCATAATATTTATTGATGTTATTTTAAAGTTTAGGCGTTAGGGTTTATTTTTTCGGGAGAAGGATTGGTCATGTGGAGTAGTTAGTCATGACTCGAGTTATTTATGTGGTCATTGTAACATAAATCATTAGATCTTTCATTTCATATTCCTCTTACATTTAAAATTACAAACAAGTTTTTTAAGATCTCGATCTAAATTTTAAAATCTTACAATCATATAATTCCACACAATCCAAATGATCCTGATCCTAAGATCTAAATCTATTAGGATCTCAATTGAATTTTAATTTAAATCTTAACATCTTACGATTTTACGATTTATCGATCCTATAATATTTTAAATTTTTGTTATTTTTTATTTTTTGATATATATCTAATATATTAGGTCAATTGGGATGGAAAAGAAAAGTCATTAAATTAACTTAAATCTCAATTAATACTACACAATTACAGAATTACCACTTATAATTTTTTTCAATTTTTAACTTAGTTTAATGAAGGCTAGCAATGAAATATTATAGTATTGTAAGTTTGAAGAAGAAATTGTCTATTTGCAGAAAAAAAAAAAAGATTTCTAAATACAAGAGAAAGTGGGGGCTACTCTCTATTTTTTTTATTTGAATATTTTCAAATCTTGTATAACAATGTTTCTTGTTATTGTTGCAAAGTGTCTTTTTTATTATCATGTTTTGGGTCTTATTTATTAAAATTGTACATTAATTGATTATTTTTAATATAATTTATTATGCGTACTTGTGATTTATATATACATAGATATATTTTTAATTATTACATTTCTTTAAAGGTATGATCTTTTAATTCTCGATTCGATCTATTTTGTCCCTTGACCAATCTTATATAAAATTTCCATCTTAACAATTACAAAAGCCCTAAATGTAGTCAAGTCCTTTGCATTGGTTACTTTTACGTGGTTATTTCATTGTAATTTTTTGTAATGGCGGCCCTAGGTGGCCTCTTCAAGGGATTTTAGTGATGAAAAAATTAGCTTTTGATGACGATATTTGTTTTCATTGAAAGAGGTTTTTAGTAGTATTTTTATAATCGTCATTGAAATTTCTAGTGACAATGCTTTCAGTGGCAACTTACTAATCGCCACCAAAGACTTTTCATTAATGACTTTTGAATTTTCAGTAATAATTTTTTCGTCACTAAAAGTCAATTTTTTGATAATAATACATCTGTAAATGAAAACTCAAAAAAGAAAAAAAAAATGTGCGTGCACACACACAACAAAACTACAAGAAAGTGCATGAACAATGGCAAAGATCACAAACTGCCAAGTGGTGGTTTGGGAAGGGTCAAAGATTTTTTTTTTTTGGGGGGGGGGGGGGGGATACAACATAGTCATCAAAGGGAAAATGCGACTTTTATTCTTTCCCAAAACGGTGTCATTTTGCGTTTAAAAATATTTGAGTTAAAATTTAATATGAAAATTTCGTCTCAGAATGAAATTAAAAAAAAAAAGGTAGCTTTCAAAGAAAAATTTTGCAACAAAAGGAATTTTCTGTCTCAAATTAATTTCAATTTGAAACGTAATTTGACATAAAACGATATTCGTTTTTGGAAAACAATTAGTAAAACAAAATGGAAATCAACAACAAAAGTTAACAATGAAACCTATCCATCTCAAACATTCAATTACATATTTTGAGATGAATTTTTCTGTATCAAAATTTTTAAAGAAACAACAATTGAAAATGAAAATTTGAAACATCATTCAAAACAAAAAATTCCATCTTGAATAAGAAGGAAAAAATCGAAAATTAAATAAATTATCATTTTGCAACAAATTTTGAGTCAAATTATTTTAATACAAAAATTTACCATCTCAAAAATTTAAATTTATGAAAAAAAATTCACTCTTTATTAGAACATATTTACAACGAATTTGAAACAAACTTGAGATGAAAAAAAATTTCATATCATATTTTGGTTTTCTTGTAATAAATGGGCATGCCTTCCAATTTTATAATTTTATACAAGACGTATTAAACCAGCAAAAGTGAATCACATGAACTGAATAATTATGTTTATCTATCAATAGATAATACCTACATTAAAGTTCAGAGTCTATTACACTCAATCCTATTTTAAGAAAGCAAACATATATTGTTTTAACATATATATGGTCGCCCTGTCTGGAGATTTTTCCTAAAATATATAAACCTCTATTTTAACTTATTTTCTGTCAAATCAATTAAATTTTTACACGATATGAAACTGTAACTTTACTTTTAACATGATAATAAAACTAGTTAAATCAATGCATGTTAACATTTAATATGAAATTATGAATTTATTTTAAATATGATAGTAAAAAGCTGTTCAGTAATTTCAATTATTAGAAGGAACTGTCTTGTACAAAAAGTTAATTTTTTTAATGACAAAAAAGGAATTGGACAACGAGTTCTCAAGTAAAACTTCATTGTAAATCTTTTTGTCTTGCTTATATATATAGATAATACCTATCAAGTTATTTTATGAGAGTTAATAATAAAATATAAAACTTAAGTGTAATTGGAATTTTAGTCTTTTATGTGACAAACTTATCATTTAAATATATGTTAGATCGAGAATTTAACATTTTAAAACAAATTTCTTTTCCCATCCAGTTCACACCACTTTGATTGTGAAGGTTAATATTATATTTATTCCGAGGGTTACTAAATTTTTTTTTTAAGTGTTACCGATCATCTTATCTTTTTTTCACGTTTCACTTTTTTTTTTTTGCAAACAAGGGAATGTATTAAAATGGATGGAAGTATACTTTGGGATAACAATAGATAACGGAGACCCAACACATCACCAAAAACTACTACAAAAAAAAAATTAACTAATAGCTTATTGAACAAATGCAAATGTTTTAGCCTAATGTCAAATATCTTCAATTCGTTATGGCAAGTATGATCATGTTTTTTTTTGGGACCAAAATTTCAAATTAAATCAAAATAGTTGTAAAAGGAAAAAAAAATTTGGTGATTGAAATATTGGTATGTTAAATTACTAAGCGGTGGTTGTTGGAATATTATTATAAATGGATATAAATGTTGCTATTTCTGTTGGCTTTGGTCCTTTTCCATTTCTTAACGTTGGCATAACAATCAAAGCCATATTTAATCTTGTGGACAGTTGATATACAAAGTAATTAATGCCTTTATTTCTTTCTTAACAGCCAACGGGAAACGCTCAAGGAGACAACTATATATATATATATATATATATATAGAGAGAGAGAGAGAGAGAGAGAGAGAGAGAGCTATTTTTTGGTACATACAGGAAATGAGAAATTTTATATATATATATATATATAAAATGATACGTGTGTGCGTGTGTGTTTTTTTTTTTTTTTGGTATTTTGGTTGGAGAAAGATGAGATAAAATATATATGAGATATATCATTTATTTGTGTGTTATTTGGAGTAGAGAAGATTTGTAAGAAAAAATCTTGTCTATATTCTTTGTATAGAATTTGTACACTAAACAGGCGAGTCTTTAACTGTTATATTCTAGAGATAATACGTCTGTATACTCTTGTATTAAGTGATATACAAAATCAACACCCATGAAAAATTTGAAATTATTTTAAACAAAAACGAGTTACTCGAAACTAAATTCAGTATCACACAATTTATTTTTTAACCCTAACTTTTAATTTTTTTTTCTATTGTGTTTATTCTTTTTTTTTTTAAGTTGTTGCTCCAACAGTTGTGTAACAAAAAAGAAAATTACTAAGCAGTGATTTAGCCATTAAAAATGTGAGTGATCTAATAAATAATTTTAAGTTAAAATTTTTAATTTTTATAAAAATATAAATTAGTAACTCAATAATATATACATGCAACGGTGGAAACTAGAATGTTGCTTGTATTCCCAACCATATTAACAAAAATTGCGAGCTTTCTTTTGTGTTGTTTTTGTCACTTTTTCCGGTGATAGCAAAAATTGCGGTAGTTAAAATATTTAGATTCGATTCGATTCGATTCTCGTGAATGATTATTTATTACTGATAACTATTCACTAATTCTGACACATCCGGCTTTGTAGTTAATTAATATAACTGCTAAATTTTTTTTATCTACGAATAAAAATATTATATGCAGACAGATTGATAACCTAAGCATTTTATTTCAACACATCAACTGCCTATTTGGATCATAAACATTAAGGATAAATTTCATTAACCTTTTTTAATGTTTAACAAAATTATACTTTGCTTAATTCAAATGTTACACTTAACTTTTATCTAATTTATTTTTTGTCATTGAATTTAATTTTCTCACAATATGCATTAATTTTAATAATAAATTTACTTAACGGTCTTTATTGTTAAATTAAGAATAAAACTATATTTTTAGATTAGAACTCAACATTAATTCAACTATCTTTATTATCATAGAAAAAAAATAATAATAGTCTCATGTTATGCCAAAAATTAACTTATTTGATGGCAAGTTGAAATGAAAGTTTTTGTAATATGTATCAAAATATTAAAAGAATCATATAATTTATCTTGAAAAGTAACTAGAGCTTGCCATCAGTACTATTACTACCACGCCTTTCTGCAAATTAGTCGGACATTTCATCCCCACGAAGAGGAATAGCAAATTAGTCGGACATTTCATCCCCACAAAGAGGAATAGCAAATTAGTCGGACATTTCATCCCCACAAAGAGGAATATATACATACTTTGCAAAACTAACTGAAAGTTAATTATCAGATAATGAGATTCTAAAATTCATTATGAAGCTGGGTTTGAGCTAACTCTGTTATAAAGCACAACTTTCAAAAACTTTCAAATCTTACAATGTAGAGAATGTGCACTACAAGATTAGCTTTTTAATGAAGAGATTTTTAAGTCTTTCAATCAAAACATAAGTGAATTTTTTTTCAGCTCAATATTATACAATTGAGTCTTCAAAAGAAAAAAAAATTCACAAGTTTATTGAAGAACCTAAAAATAAATACCTAAAAGAATTTTGCTCAAATATATTCAAGTGCTAGTACAGGCTAAAAATGTACTCTTCGTAACATTGGAAAGATGGAAGTCCTAGCATTAGCATAGAACATCTATGTGACAGGTTAGGAGTTGTAAAATTTGAGAAAAAAAGTGAAAGCAAATTTTAACAGACCAATCTATTGATTCCCAGTTGATATTCAAGATATCTTTCAAGATTTAAAACACCGAATACACAACTTCCTTTCTCAAAAAAGGAAAAAAAATATTATTTGTATGCTGAACTTTCAGATTTTTCAGAACTTAACCCACACTCTGTTCTCAATCCCCAAATCCCAATCTCAACTGATGATATTTAGATAATATTTTAGAGAAAGAAAGGGAGAGATAAAATTCAGTCCCTGTAGATAGAAACTACTCACTTCTCAAGCAAGCAAGTGTTAACAAATATATTACAGTTCGGCCAGGACTTAAGTAATGGCTTCAAATATCATAGAAAATCAAATGTCATTGCCATTAACTGCCAGATTCTGAATGATGTAACATCAAATTTATTTCTCGAGTCCAAGGGATAGGATAAACAAATAAGATGCAAGACCGATTATTTATGCAACTACACAGAATTGGAGAAACTCATAAAATAAGAGCCTGTTTGTTTAGGTATTTTTTGTTTTCATTTTCACTGAAAACAAAAAATGGGCTAAGAAATACGTTTAGTTGAGTTAACTGAAAATATTTTCTTAAAAACATTTTTTAAAATAAGCCCAAATCTGAAAACACTAAACAGATGTTTTCAGTATTTTAGAAAATAAAATTGAAAATAAAAACAAAAAATATTTTTACAAACCAAACAGAGCTTAATGTTTTCTCATCATTCTTTAGGTGTTCAAATGTTGAACATGCTCATGTAAAACGAAAATTACTCCATAGTTTGTTTCATTAAAAAATGGTAGTGTAAGCCTTTCTTAAATAATTTGGGGCATCCATATATATATATATAATATAAACACTCAATATGAAAGTTTCTTATCTATTGCCACAGTTACCACCATAATAGCTACAGCCTTGGAAAACAGATATATAAGGAACGTAGGGGTAAACTGTAAGCCTTACAGCATGATATACACAACTAAAGCAATATAGAATACTATAGGATACACCCTATTTAGAGTATGTTTTAGGCTTTTAGCAGAGAATTATGGTTCAAAACAAGGTTATATAATTGGTCAGGCTTACAAATTCTGTCGTCCTTTGATAGCTTAAGCTGCAAACCCTCCCCATCTTTCTTCATTTTCCGTCCCGTAGCCACCTTGATCTGTCGTTATTCTACATGCAACTTATTTACTTGAAGAATGAAGACCGCTACTCTTAACATGATCATCTGAAACATCCACCGGCAACCTTGACCATGGGAAATATTCCCTTGACCCAATCATTCTCCTACGAATCACTATGGATATACTTAATACAATACACACAGCAGCTGCCAAAGTAAGGAGAAGCCCCATGTTTCCCATTGACCAGCTTTTCATAACCAAACCAGCACAAACCTCTCCATCAAGACTATTGTAAGAATTGTTCAACTTCATAATCTCAATCCCATTTAAGATAGCTTCAACAACATGTGGAATGCTGTTATTTGAGGGTCCTACCTTGACACTCAAAGTCTCCAAGCTGTCTGCATCAACGACAAAATCAGCATAAACTGGCGAAGCCAGCAACCCTGTAATGTAAGAGAGATCCAAATCTTGATAGGCTAAATTCCCATTGACATAAACATTGAAGGTTAGTAACCCAAGTGAGATACTAGCAATGTCGCAGAAATGCATCCGAACCAGATATTTATATCCTCTGGTGACAGGAATTTCCCATGTCATATTGACCTTAGGAACAGAATCATTCTTACTTCTAATCAGCCGAGCACTGTTATACATATTGTCAGGTCCAACTTCACGGCTAGCCCCTCCGCTTTGATACTTGATCCTGCCACCGAAGTACAATCTTTCAGATTCAGCATTGGATTTGAAGAACTCATCATCAGGAATCCAAGTCCTCCACAAGGAATCATTGAATGGAGTGACTTTGGGACCACCAACATTGAGCCTGTACACAACTTCAAGTGCTTGCTTGCTTAATCCATCAAATTCCTCTACATTATTCGAACTCACATACTGTGCTGTATCAGGCACAAGGTCCTTCGGGGCAGAGATCACCTCAATCGCATTGACAAATGCAAATTTTGAAGTTCCAGTTGGGACAAACATTACCACAAGCTTTTCAGTATCGACCCTAATTAGGTACTCTACAATCCTAGGGCTTTCAGCACTAACTCGGCTAAAATTGCTCAAAACGACATACCCATCAACCAAAACGTGAAATTGAGCATCACCCAGATCGAATTCCGGAGAATTTAATAGATGAAAGTGAAGACGTACCATGTGGGTTCCTCTGTCTCTGATAGAGAACACATACTTGGAAGGGCTTCTGAAAATCCTAGCCGTGTGGTAGATTGGGGCCAAACCGGGGATAGGGTTTTCATTTCTGAGCGAAACTGTACGAGCAGACGACGCCAAAGGCGAGTTGTGGCCGGAGATGTCACCGACGAATCGGCGGTTGTCGATAGTGGTCGCCGCCGAGGAGCCGCAATCGATGAGATAGTTGTCGACGGGAGAGAAGAGGCGGGAATGCACGGAAAGCGTAAGTAAACAAAGTAAGAGGAGATAAGAGACGAGGTTTAGCTGCAAAAACTCCATGATTGAAGGCTTCGTAGAGAGAATTCAGAGGGGAAAGATGAGGAGTGAGGTCGATGAAAGTAGTAATCGGGAGGAATTGACGAAGAGACGAAGACTGATTCAGAGAGGGAACCGTGTGGGGCCCACGCGATGAGACAGGCTGGTAAGCACGCTGTTGATTCCATATTAGTGTCTGTCTGTGTCAAGTTGTAAAAATCAGAACCCTGAAATTTTAGACAAATCAGAACCCAAATTTTCATGATCAACGGTTCTGATTATCTGGACAGGATCTTTCAATAGGAAGGGATCCTGTCCAAAGTTAATACAAGAACTGAATATTACATAATTAATAGTAAATGTCAATTTTTTAATTTATTTTTAGATAAAATTAAATTATAAAATTTTATTATGTTATGAAATAGTAAAAACTGAAAAAAAAATCGTCCAATTTCTCGCTCTTTTATATATAACTAGCATTGTGACCCGTGCAATGTACAGATTAACACAATATCATAATTTTTACTTATCAAATAAATAAAAATAATTAAAAAAATATATAAAAGAATACATGTACAAAAATAATAAGACATTCAAGTCATATTAAGACACATATAAAATAATTTATTAGATACAAATACTTTGAAGATAGAATGTCAATAACGTCAAATGAAAAGAAGAAGAAAAAATGAGGGATTATATGAATTAATTTAGATAAATATATTAATTAATGATGAAAATGAGTTGAAATAAAAATTACTAACTTAATAGGTCTGTTATGATCAAAATCTTTGTCTTCCTTTGATTCTTTCTTCTTTTATTTCTTCAAATATATATTTGGATTAGCAACAATAATAACAACTATAGGTTTATTGAAATTTAAAACATAACTCACACCCTACAAAATCTTAAAACAACAAAAAGAAGATAATCAAATAAAATATACATCACATTTTAATTTTAAAATTTAATACTTTAAATCATAAATTAGCATTCAATCAATTCGAACACATGTAATCTTGACATTGTCTGAAATCTCTCTTCATAGGGGAGGGCTCTACCATTTGCTCACAATAAGCCTCAAAGGGATTATTCATTAATTATATTAGATGAGAAAACCAAGAAAAAACTTTTAATTTAAAAATAGTCAAATTATATTATTTAAACACAAGCAAATACTTCAATGGCATCATTTTTTTTTTCTTTTAGACTTTGATCTTTCTCATGACCTGCTTTCTTCAATAAAAAGTAATGACAAAAATAGCAAAGCAAAATTGAAATTAGAAAACCAGAACAATACAGAAATGAAATACAACAGACAGGAATAAAAAATCAAAAGACTAAAAATAGAAACATAGACGAACCAGAAACTCAGAAAACAACAATGAAGAACGAACACATAAACAAAGAAAGTAGAAAAAACGCAAAGAATGAAATAGAAATAGAAAATTAGAAATCACAATATAATGAACAATAATCACGAATATGAATAGTACATGAATTATATAGACAAAAAAAAACTGAGCTATGATACTAAATGATGTGAGAGAAACATCACTTTAAAGCTTTAATGATAAATCGTCATTATTGTCCTTCATCCATGTAAGGGAAGAAGAAGCAAAATCAAAGAGAAAAAAGAATGAAAATTGTGTGAAAGAAAGAAATATACAAATATGAATGAGATTTTCGAAAGAAATATATAAATATCTACATTGATTTTGAATTTTAAAATTTTAATTTTGAAAAACGAAAAAGTCTCATAATTGGCCAATAATGATGGTTACTTTTTAAAAATCTCTACATGAAGTAGGAAATTAGCCATTGATAATGATGCAATAAAGAAGTCTAGCGAGCTTATATAAACAAAATGAGTAATAATTCATTATTATAGTTTGATCTGATAGAGGTAATTTAAATTTTATTATAATTATTTAAGAAGATAAATAAATAATATGAACACTTGTAGGTAAGTTTTTATATAGCAATTATATAACAATTAATTATTTGATTATATATATAGCAATTTACCCTAATTTTTTTAAAATTCATTTAATATCATTATATAGCAATTATATCAATTATAAATCAATTATATAGCAATATACCTTATTTTTTTCAAATTCATTTAATGTGATGTGATTAATTTATTAAATTTATTAATTTACCTAATTTATTCATTTAAATTTATTCTATTATAATAATTTAATGATCTACCGACAATTAATACTTTACAGTGGAATTATTTTAGTCTATTATATTGATTTAACTTAATTTTTTAAATTATATTTCGTATTCTATTTTACTTATCTAATAATTTATAACTTCAAAACCAACAAGAAGAGAACTTTAAAATTACATATGATAGAATAAATCAATGAAATTATTTTAGTAAGAGTTTGTCTTCTTAAATAATAAATATTATATTATTATTGTTTAAGATAGAGTTTTTTTTCAATTAAGATTTTTAAAAATCAAATTACACTTATTTTTAAAATTGAAATTGCCGATATTACTATAACGAAATCAATATTACATAACACAATTTGAGAAATGGCGGAACTAATTTTTGTAACAACTCTTTGACCAGTTATAACTATGTTATCTGTCATTGTTCTTATTCTTTGTTGTCAACCCATCTAGTCAATCAATGCAAGGTTGAGTATTGATTGAGTCAAGTTGGGTTAGTTGGACGTTATATAATTTATGGGTTAAAAATTTAGTCAAACTCAATTCATTAAGAGTTGTGAGTTGGAACTCAGCTTATGGGTCAATTTGTTTTGTCAAAAAATATATTTTTAGTTACTTTCAAGTGATATAAACTAAATATTTTGACTATAAAATTTTAAAAAATTTAATTAAACTATTAGAAAAGTATATTAAACTTTAAAATAAGTTAATTTTTATTTTTAGAACGTATAGTTATTTTGAATGAAAGAAACTAAATTTTAAAATTATAAAACTTCAAAAAATTAAACTTAAATTTTAAAAAAAAAGTAGATTAAAATTTAAAAAATAAATAAAATTATATAAATAAAAATCTAACTATATCGGCCAATTCCAACTCACCTAAGTCTCAATAATTTTGATGGACTAGATTAAAAGCTTTTTTAATCACAAAATTGGCTCTTTCTACTCCATTTGTAAAACTAGAGTGCACTAATCTCATTGTGACACTCTTACTTATTATCACAAAATTGGCTCTTTCTACTCCATTTGTAAAACTAGAGTGCACTAATCTCATTGTGACACTCTTACTTATTACATTATTGCAACACTAGGTGTAATATCCCAAGAATTTATATGAATATTTAAAATCTATTTTGAAGTTTATTAGAAAATTTAATTACGTAGAAAATTTTATTTTTGAATTAGTGAGGGAAATTTGGGAATAGAAATTTCAAAATTTTAATTTAAAAAATTTTTACAAATTCTCAAGGACTAAAGTGAAAAGAAAAGAAAATATGGAGTACTTTTGAGAAATGACCAAATAGGAACCTGAGAGGAAGAATAAAGCTTATGAGAATGAATTATGAGTTCGGTACCGAAAAGATGATGGATTCGAGGTTAAAGTGGTATTTGAAACATTGAAAGGGATTAAAGTGAACAAATATGGGATTTTGGAATTTTAATAAAAATGGGATGTGATGAGGTGTATTTTGTGGGAGTCTATTGGGTGCCCTAAGTATAATCAAGCTTTTTCAATTCCCTTGCAAGTCCTAGGTAAGATGGTTACCAAAGGGACTAAATTGAAAAGAAAATGAGTGGGGCCCACACATACACACTTAAACATTCATCATTCTCTCTTATTCATTTTTCTATCTTCCTCCCCTAGCTCTCGACCAAGGACTCCCAAGTTCTCTTCTTCACCTCCATCCATGTCAAATGCTTGAGGAAGGAAACTTTGTAAGCTAGGAAGATTGGTAAGTAGATGTTCTTTTTTTTTTTTTTCCTTCCTCCTCTTACAAGAATAAATCCTAGGTTATCATTTTGGGAAATCTGTGTATATTGTTTCTATGGATAAATTTAAGTAAAGATATTAGTTTAAAATATTTCTACATGTTGGATAATAATTGTGAAACAAGAAATTCGAAGAAAATTAGGAGAAATTCAATAATTAGGAAATTTGAAGAAAGTTAGGGTTCTTAATCAAAATTTGAGATTAGAGCTTGGATTGTTGCTAAAAATTGGGGATTTTGATGTTAAAACACTCTTTACACATTAAGGATGAAAGCTCATGGAAGAAATCAAAAGAAATGTTGTTTTAGATGTGATTTAGGATTTTTGGATGAAGAACACGAAGAACGTCACTGTTCATTCTGGAAATTTTTCAGAAAATTTCCAAAAATACTGTTCACCGAGAAAATTTTTCCAGATTTTCTCGTACTGTAGAATTGACTCGGTCAACGTTACTGTAGCATTGACTCGGTCAACGACACTGTAGCTGCGTTGACCGTTCACCGTTACTGTAGCATCAGTTTTAAAATATTTATAACTCTTTCATCCGGACTTCGTTTTGAGTGAAATTTATATCGTTGAAAAGCTCTTTGAGTCTAGTTTCCAATGGTATAAGTTTCATCTAGTTATGCATTACCAGTTATGAGTTATGATTTGAGAAGTGAGTGAAGGTCGGGAATAGTGGTAGGAAATTCCTCTATTTCGTAGCCTTGATAGTTTTTATCTGGTTACAATAGAAATGATCAATGCACAAGGTGGGAGTGCCGAGAGCATGAAATCCAGATGAGTGGGTTAATACTTGCTATGATTAAATATCTTTGTTATTGACTTTTTGCATCATAGTAAAAATATGTTGTATATCCAAGTTTGAAGAGCATGATGTAGGACGATGAGGCATAAACAATTGTGGAACTTGCCTGGTGATGTATATAATTATATTTTCTTATTTTCTCATGAATGGAGGTTATATGATGGATTGTGAATAGCATGTGAACTGAGTTGAAATGTGTCATATTCTGATTGTTGAGTTCATTCATATACGGATAGTTGAAGTATGTTATTGTTGAATAATTGTTCTATATTATGGGTTATTATGTTGTATACATGCTATGTTGCAGGAACCATATTGATTATGTTGTGACTTAAATTGTAAATGACTGAGTTGTGTATGTGGCTCATGATTATGATTGAGAATGCTCTTACATGTGATTGTGATTGTGTTTGACTAGAAAGGAAAGGCATGGCGGTGCACCCCATGGAGAAATCTATGTGAAGCTATAAGGGTGGAGAATATAAATGGAGCGATAAGGGTGGATGCAGCGGGGGCCGCAGGCAACGATCCAGAAGTACCCTGGACGACCCGGTTGGTACGGGAAATGTGTGAAATTGATTTCACTGTTTGCTGTTGTGAATTATTTGAATTATGTTGAAATGTATTTGATTTACTTGGATATTGTTGTGAAGTATTATGAATTATATTATATTATATTATGATCGATTACGTATGATTGTTGCATGTTATCATTATTATGCATGATATTTTTTTTGTCATAGTGTTGTGTTGTCTGCTCACTGGGTACGTGGTTTGCTCATACCCCTCTTATTAACATTTTTTTCAGAGTTGACAGTTGAAGGTAAATATCTATACAAAGAGTTATGGATCCTTAGCCCATGATTATCTTTTCATTTGTTCAGGGTAAAGGTATAATGTTTAGGTCTTATTCTAAGTTATATAAATCTAGAAAATCTCTGTAATCGAGTAGGTTCATTCAGTGATGTAATGTGAATAACTGTAGTGTGTATAGAGAACTCGGTTTAGCCGTATTTTCTTATCTTTTGTGAAAAGATGAATAATTCTCTTATTTTAATTCTTAAATTATGTAATTTAGATTAATTGTATTTAAAAGAGTGGTATGATACTTAAGGGAAAGATAGGCTTACGGAGGTAAAATGAAATTCATTTTCCGTGTCGGTCACGTGCTCAAATTTTGGGACGTGACACTAGGATAATCATGAAAAATATCAAGATAGTCATCGTTCTTCACAAATGTAAAGACAAACAAACATGGTCCAACTTCAGTAATAATGAATCTCAGACCTTTGGATCATAGTTTTTGGTGTTGACCCTAAGGCTATATGCCATAAGTTTTGATGATGACAAATGTATTTGAATAGTAGCATTGATATATATAAAGATTAATTATCATATATATATACTACAAGTACTTAAGCATGATTATGTTATTTAATATGTATGTTGCATATATTGAATCATGCTATTAAACTAACCATTGGGTTTGCAAGTAAGATATATTTTATAGGTTGGTTCAAAACAAGAAGAGTGAGCATTGTATTGAAGAACAAGGAAAAGCAATATCATGCTTCACTCAAGGAAAACAACATGCAAGGATGAAGATCCAAGAAATGAAGAATTAGAAGATTTGAAGTCTTGGAAGCTTGGATGCATCAAGATAGCCTATGTGTTTACATTAGGTATATTTTATATAGGCTAGTATACTTGTGCAACTCAATGATTTAGATTTGCATACATTGGCTCAATTATTTTGAACAAAAAGATAGTGAGATATGAAATTTTACAAAAGTTAGTTTTTGACCTTTGGTCACTCTTTATATCATATCTCATAAACGAAAAATTATTTTTTCAAGTATCTTAATCTCATTTGATAGTATACTCAAAGATCTTTCCAAAGGTATATTATTTATTGAAAACGGAGTCCAAATGAGAAATATATGACTATTTAAAATATAGTTTGAAAAACTGAAAGTTGATTATTCTATTCTGACCTATAGTCAGTATTTTGATTATATCTTTTAAAAGAAAAATAATTTTTGAGTAAAAATTGGCTCATTTGAAACTAGACTCCAAGAGCTTTCCAACGGTATATTATTTGTTTAAAACAGAGTTCAAATGAGGGAGTTATGAATTTTTAAAGAAAGCTCAAAATCTGGACTGCACTATAAGTGCTGTAACGGCTATATAACTGCTATATAACTGCTAGTTTTGTAAAATCTTATATATATGACCTTAGATACACGATTTTGAGCAAGAACAAAGTCCTACAATGTGATATTAACTTCTTCTATCATCTTTGAGAGAAAGGAAAGCATTCTTGAGCCAAATCTTGCATATTCTCTATCATTAGAGTTATTAGAGCTTCATTTGTTTTCATCTACTCTTTAGAAAGAGTTTCTTTGTATTGTTGATTTTGATCAATACATATATTATTCTGAGTTGAGGTTTGCAAGTACCGGTGTTGGAAGAACTTGCTTTGGGTTGAGGAGGAGCCCGGATTCATAAATTCTTCATTGTGGTTTCGCAAATACCCGGATCGAATTTGCGTGGTTGTAGTGGTTTGCAAGTACCCGGATTAAACTTGCAATTATAGTGGAAATACTCAAGTGGTCTCTTGAGGACTGGATGTAGGCTTGGATTAGCCGAACCAGTATAAATCTCCGAGTTTGCTTTCTCTATCCCTTACTCTTTAATTTGTGCATATTGATATCTATTCTTTAATTCCTTGATCTTTATAATTATTTATCTTGACAGCACATTGATTTTCTGTATTGTATTTATTATCCTAAGCATTGTACTTTTACAGAAAATCATTTTAACTTCCAATTAATTCTTGTGAAAAATTTATAAAACCCAATTCACCCCCGCTCTTGGGTTCCAACCATTACTTTCATTTGGACCCCCGGGTGTCGGTCACTTTATTAGACTAGGATCTAATAGACCCAATTGATCCGGTTAGATTTTCACTAGATCGATGACCTAGTGACCCAGTTTAACCTGGGTTTGAAATTTTTTTTAAAATTTCAACTTAGTACCTCATTGATAAAAATAA
Organism: Biancaea sappan; assembly: GCA_037074585.1. Lineage (NCBI taxonomy): Eukaryota > Viridiplantae > Streptophyta > Magnoliopsida > Fabales > Fabaceae > Biancaea > Biancaea sappan. Next base: position 25,061,487 of record CM073499.1, on the reverse strand, counting down.
ATAAATAAATAACATTTTAACCATCAAAGAAGTAAGTTATAATTATCATATAAGTGTGCCAAAATATTTATATATATATATATATAAGAATAATAATGGTATTTTGAAACATTAAATGCTATTATTTTATATATATTATATCATTATATTATCTAAAATGACTTTAAACCATAAAGTTGAACAATGTTAGTAACAACTTTATAATATCATATAAAGTTAAAAATAACTAAATAACCATTAGATATTCAAAAATAAATTACTTTTAATTTTATTTTTACAATTTATTAATATAATTATAAAATATTATATTAATTAATTAATTATGATATTTGTGTGCTAAAATTACTTTAAGATACATTTTTTTTTATATTTTGATTGTGAAATTTGCATATAAATTATTTGTTTTACTTATTTTGATATTTATTTGAGTGTATATATATATATATATATATATATATATATATATATATTCTCCGGTTCAAATATTGACTCAATGATTAGGCAGTTCAATCAGTGACTCATGATCCGAAAAACGGCCCAGGTCAATGATTGAGCCAGTTTCTAAAACTATGCTTTGGATGATCATGGCTATCCTATGAAATATGAATTGCAGACTTGATGAAGCTTATGTATTCAAGCTAAGTTGAAGATAACAATTGGGGTAACATTGTGCATCCTCCATAACATTCATTTGAACTCTCATGTCTCATTGTACCATTTTTTTTTTGTAAAGTTGGAAGTCATTAACAAACAAGGAGAAAGACAAAGATAAAGGAGGCACATAGTTCAGATCAGTTGCACATAAAGTCCTACAACTAGAAAATAGAAACAAAGACAAGAAGGAGAAAATACAAACTAGCTAAAATTAACTAGAATTAACTAGGGGACATATTTTCACAGCCCGCCTAGTCCCTCTAGTATGATGTCTTTAAGAAGTTTGGGACACAATTATAAGTGGTGTAAGGCAGTCTACGTATTCTTCCTTCTTTTACTAGCTGATTTGCATAGATATTGTTTGATCTACAAACATGGCAAGGTCCGACACTAGTAAAAGTAGAAAGCAAGGACTTGCAACTGATAATGAGAGACTGAAAGGGGTGAGTGCTGATATTTTAAATTTTAATAAGATGAATTGCCATAAAAGCGTCAGATTCCACTTCTTGATTATTGATATTGTGAGAAGAAACTAGCTTGACACCCAAGAAAAGTGCCAAGAGTTCAACTTGTAATATACTACCAATGCCAATGAATTGAGCAAAGACATTAGACCAATTTCCATATTCATCATGTATACATCCACCAGCTCCTAGAGAAGAATTATACATTGAGCCATCAACATTCAATTTCATCCGTGAATAGGGAGGGTTTTTTCCAAATTTGGTAAAAGTTGCTAGTAATTGTTGAGTTAATACAAATTTTTGGTTGTTCTAGTGACTAGTATTCCATAGTTCTGTATTCAACAACTATAACAACAACAACAAGGCCTTATCCCGCTAAGTGTGGTTGGCTACATGAATCACACGATGATATTGAGCTCTATCAATGACACACTCTTTAGGTATCTTATTTATCAAAAGATCTCGTTCAATGACTTCTCTAAGTGTCCTTCTTGGTCTTCTTCGGCCTTTTTTCACAAGACTCTATACCATCTGCTCAACTTTCCTTACTAGCACCTCCAACTGCCTTCTTTAAACATGACCATACTACCTTAAATGATTTTCTACCATTTTCTCCTCAATAGCTGCCATTCTGAATCTACTCCCTATATAATCATTACGGATCATATCTCGTCTTGTATAATCACATATCTATTTCAACATCCTCATCTCTACTACTTCAATTTTGTGTTCTTGTTGTCTTTTCACTGCCTAATATTTACTCTCATATAATATTGCTGGTCTTATAGTCATATGATAAAACTTTTCTTTGAGATTATTAAGTACTTTCCGGTCACAAACAACTCCTGATGCTTTTCTCCATTTCACCCATCCATCTTGTATCTTATGTATAATATCCCCATTAATTTCACCACTATCTTATATTACTGATCCCAGATACCTAAACTTTGACACTTGTGGTATAACATGGTCTCCAATTTTAACCTCCAACTCATTTCTAGCTTATTGCTTGTTAAACTTGCAATGCATATATTCTGTCTTACTTCTACTCAAATAAAAACCCTTCAATTCTAGAGTACACCTCCATAACTTAAGTTTAAAGTTAATTTCTTCTCTTGACTCTACCATGAGGACAATATCATTTACAAAAAGTATGCATTTAGGGATTTCTTCTTGAATATGTTCCGTCAGAACATTTAAAACCAGAGCAAACAAATAAGGGCTCAAAGATGATTCCTAATGTAGGCTAATCTTAATGGGAAAGTCTCTAGTCTCCCCTCCAGACATTCTCATACTAGTTGTTGCCCCCTCATACATATCTTTTATAACTTTAATATAAGCAACACGTACATCTTTCTTTTCCATGGCTTTTTACAAAACTTCTCTTGGTACTCAATTATAAGCTTTTTCCATATCAATAAAAACTATATGCAAGTCTTTTTGTTTACTCCTATATTTTTTTCATCAACCCTAGTAGATAAATAGCTTCCATAGTAGATCGTCCTAGCATAAAATCAAATTGATTCTCAGATATACTTGTCCCAGTTCTTAGCCTACGTTTGATCATTTTTTCCCATAATTTCATAGAGTGACTCATAAGCTTAATCCCTGGATAGTTTGTGCAGTTCTGGATATCTCCTTTATTTTTATATATAGGCACTAAAGTACTTTTTCATTCCTTAGGCATTTTCTTGGACCTTAAAATCTCATCAAATAGTTTAGTTAGCTAGATAGTACCCTCCTTCCCTAAACACCTCCAAACTTCAATAGGCATATTATCATGACCAACTGCTTTACTATTATACATTCTCCTAAGAGCTTCCTTGACCTCGCCAACCCTAATCCTGCAATAATAAGCTAAATTTTGTTTGCCCTCTTGGGTTGTTAAATCATCCATACCACTAATTGACCTTGTTCTGTCATTAAAAAGTTTGTGAAAGTAACATTCCCATTTGTTTTTAATATCTCCATTTGTAGCCAAAACTTTTCATTCTTCATGCTTAACACATCTTACTTGATCCAAATCTTTAAATTTCCTTTCTCTGTTCTTCGCAATTCTGTAAATCTTTCGTTCCTCATTTTTTGTTTCTAAGTCATTGTAAAACTCTTCAAACGCTTTAGTTCAAACTTCACTTACTGTTTTTTTAGCCTCTTTGTTAGCCTTCTGATACCTTTCCCAATTTTTCATATTATTGCACAAATGTATAGCTTTGAAGCATTCTCTTTTATATTTGACCTTTTCTTAAATGCGCTCATTCCATCATCAAGATTCCTTGTCTCTTTATCCAAAACCTTTTGATTCTCCTAAAAGTGCTTTAGCAACTTTTCTAACCCTCTTGGTCATATCATCTTACATGATATTAACACTTTCTTTTGACTCCCAGGCTCCTTCCTCTAATAGTTTCCTTTTAAAAGTCTATTGTTTCTCCCCCTTTAGTTGCCACTACTTGATCTTATGGTTCATCACCTGTCGATAGTTTTGTTTTTGATCTTTAATAAGCACGTCAAGGACCAGAACCCTATATTAAGTTGCCACAGGTTCCCCAAGGATCACTTTACAATTTATACAGATTTTTCTATCTGGATTCCTTACCAAAAAGAAGTCAATCTGTGACCTTGAGACTCCACTCTTATATGTGATTAAATGCTCCTCTTGCTTCTTAAAGCAAGTTAAAGCAAGTGTTGACAATCTTGAAATTATAAGTCATTGAAAAATCAAGTATAAATTATCTTTCTTCATTAAACTCTCCAAAACCAAAACTACCATGAGCCTTCACATACTGTCCTGCTTCTTTCCCTATGTGGCCATTAAGGGGCCCCCTCGATAGTTCTGTATTCAACTATTTTAAGAATTTCATCTAGCTAAAACTGATTTGTGGATTCTGGATCCCCATATTGTTGTAATGGTAGAGAGAAAAATGGTGCTCCAAGGGATATTATAAAGTTTAGGTGAAAGGTTTTTTGGCATTTTCTTGGAGCTAGGTTTTTAAGTCGTCTTTGAAGAAATTGGATGGGTAAGGAAAGGCCAACCAAATTTGTTTTCTTCTTGGTAGGATTATTGTTTCATCTAAAGTGTTATAGAGAGAACAAATAGGAGAAGGCAAGATTGTCATTCTATTTAGTTTTACAGCTTGGGAATTTCATTAAGATGACATTTCCAGAGGAAAGTTTAGATGGCATTTTGTTAAGATTGTCATTCTATTTAGTTTTACAGCTATTGAAATTTTATGTTATTTTGATAGTGAAATTTCCTTCACTAGTTTTACTCCAGTAGACAAAGTTTTCCTCTGGATTGTTGCTAAAGAGCAGTGCTAAGGTTGTTATCTAGTGATAAAGGTTTCTAGGAAGGTCAAAGGGCAGGTTACCAAGGTTCCAACAGTTGGTTTTGTACATTATTTACAACAACCAGTGAAGACGCATTTTTGTTTTCTTCTTTAAGTAGAAGGGACCAGTTAGTTGTCTTCTTAAAGCTAGATTATTAATCCAAGGGTTATTCTAAATATATGTTGTTTAACTATTTTTAATGATAGATGTTTGAGTCCTTGAAGATGCTTTGGTATGTATAAGAAGAATTTTTTTTATTTTCTTAGTTTCATATCTTTGTATTTGTGTAAGAAAAAGTTTTCCTAGGGATTTTGGCAGTTGGTGTTTAGATCCTATTTGCGTTTAACCATGTAACCTGCGTTCAAGGTTTGAGTTTTTAACACTCAATCCACCCAGGTTTTTTGGTTTAGTGAGTTTGTTCTAACTGATTAGGTGAAGCATCACAAGGTTGTTTGCTTTTGTCCTAGAGGAAGTTCTTATTAATTCTATCAATGTTATCATTTACTTTACTTGGGATTTAAAAACTTTCATAAAGTAGCAACGTATGACATTTGTTGTTGTTATGATCAACTGAGTTCTTCCAGCAAAGGAGAGGAGGTTTTGTTTCCAACCTTGCAATCTTTGATGTAATATGTTTAAAATAACATTAAAGTCTCTTGTGGTATAGCTTGGTTTAAATGGGTATCTAAGATAATTTCCTAATTGATTTGTATTACAGGTTTAGAAAAAAGTCAAAGATAACTTCTTTTCTATCTTCCTCTGGGTTTGGAGAAATCCAAAGTTTGGATTTTTCAAAGTTTATTTCCATCCCATTGGTGTTACAAAAATTGTCTAGAATTGTTTTGATTGTTTGGTATATCTTGGTTTAAGTGGGTATCTAAGATAATTTCCTAATTGATTTGTATTACGGATTTATAAAAAGTCAAAGATAACTTCTTTTCTATCTTCCTCTAGGTTTGGAGAAATCCAGAGTTTGGATTTTTCAAAGTTTATTTCCATCCCATTGGTGTTACAAAAATTGTCTAGAATTGTTTTGATTGTTTGTGTCACACCTGGATGTAATGCGCCGATGGTTTTTGAAAAAATAATTAAAGTGAAAACATTATTTTTCGAAATTGAAAACTAATTTTTATTAGATTCGTCACCAAAATTTTATTTGGTAGCAAAAATCTTGGAAAACCTTCTAAATTGATGGTCTGCATTTTAAAGAAAAACGGATTCGGAAGTTGATTCGTATAAAGAAAGTGTTAGACACTCTATATGTTTGATTTTAAAATGTGCAATTATTTTAAATTAGCCCTAATCATATTGTCATCTATATGCAAGAAAATAAAAGAAAAATTAAAAAGAAAGGAAGATTAACAAAAGCTAAGAATAAAATATATTTACAAGGACGACTTTGCTAGGCGGAACCTAAAGCTCACATACCCTGCGGTTAAAGTCAAAGTCCACATAGTTTGTTTAGAAAATATTAGTATGTTATCATATTTTAATTTGAAAAAAAGAAATAATGGCCTCCACAGATTGCCAAAAGAAAAGTCAAATTTTGAGTTTCTGAACAACTTTTAATTTTGAAATCTAATGAGTCATACCTCTTACTCTCTAAATTTTCCCTCTCTTTTGATTTTCAGCTTTTGGAAAAATAATTTATTCTAAATGAAGTCTAAACTTTCAAAGGTTGAAAGACTCCAAATTATTCTAAAAGAAAGGAGAAAACAAAAATTTTAAAAAGGAAAAATTTTCAGTTTTGTTTTTAAATTCCTAAGAAGAAAAAGAAAGAAGAACAAAGAAAAAAAGAAGTTCAATTTCCTAATATTTTAAAACATGGGTCACTGGAACCCTATTAACACTAGAAAAAAATGTGAATATCAATTAAATATGTCATGCAATAATATTTCAATTCACTTTTTCATCGATACCATTAAATAGTTGTACAGCCATGCAATAATCTTTTTGTCACAAATTTTTCTATCGGCACTGTTAGATAGTCTCACAATGAGTATTTTGCCTAAAATAAAGGAAAATTTGCCCCAATGGAGTCAAGGTGTGTTTGGTTTTTCATTGTGTTTCTAAAAATAATAGTTTGGACTACATTAATGTGGCTTTGATATAAAATAACATGTTTAAAAGTTTTTACATTAACATAATTTTTTTCACAAACTATGATTTTGGTGAAAGTTCCAAGTTATTGTTTTTGCAAAACATAATTTGTCTAAACCTAAGTTTCTCTAAAATTAATTATGCAAATCATGATTTGCCCAAACCTAAGTCCCTCTAGACTAGCCTAGTCTATTCGGGCTAGCTTGTCTCAATTTTTGAAAAAAAAAAAGTGAACTAGGTCGAGCTCATATGTTTTTAAACAGGCCAGAAAATAACCTATTGCAAATCAACACACTCGACCTTCCTACCTTGTGCATTCTCTGCTCTTCGTCTTTGACCCGTCAAGAAAAGAGAAAAAAAGGGAGGGACGAGGAAGAAGAGACTGATGGTGGCTTGGTGGTTAACGACAATCAGCCTATCACTCTGTATCACTGTTGTGTTACTCTCTCTCTCTCGCAACTCTGCTGTCATAATAAAAGAAAAAAGAAGAGAAGAGATATCAAATATGAGTATATATATTTTTTTAAAAAAAAAAAATTTAACCTGCAAGTTACTCAAGTCAGACCAAGTACAACTTATTACAATCCACTTAAAAAGTGGGTTGAACTGACAGGTCTAAGTTTTTCTATCTATTTTTCAAATACATACTCAATTTCTTTCTCCTTAAAATTATTTAATTCCAAAATTTTATTTTCTTACAACATTGATTAATAATCGTTAAATAGAATAAGAAAAATTTACTTAAAGATAGGGACTAATGCATTATTTAAAAAAAAATAGTCATCTTCTAACTTATCATCAGCAATAATAAAATTACTTTAGTATCTATTTATAAATTATAGATAGGTTACAGAATATTTACAACAAAAAGTTAAAAAACAATAAAATACACAACAATAGTCAAGATAACAGATAAATCATATTAAACAAATAAAACTACTCCAATGTCTTCCATTTTGATGCTCCAGTAATCCACGGCCCCAAATTTTCTCACGTATCCCAGTACGGCAACATAACAACTGATAAGTTTAGGTTAGAAATAATCTAATCCATGGGCATTGGATTAATGATTATAATATTCAAATAAACACTGGATTCCATAACATTAGTTCAAGCACTTCCCTAAATATCTCATTCGTGCATCCAATCACCTCACAATCCAGTACAACGTGGCAACTTGGGTCATATTGGAGATTTCCTCATCTAGTCAAAACGCTCCCCTTCAGCATGTTTGAATAATTTTTTTCTAACAATCTAAATTAATTTTATATTTTTTAAAAAAAATTATATAATGAATTTTAACATATCCAATCTTTTTTTATTTGTTTAAATTTATAATATAATTATTTAACAAAAATATATAATTAATTTAAACCGTGAAAAGAGACCGTCCAACACCACAATGTGTTGGAGGATTTAGGGTTTAATGCTCAGCAGCAGCAGGAGGGGGCATAGCACAAAGAATCAAATGGTCAGAAGCACTAATAACACCTATTCAACACAATTCCAGTCATGTCCAATATCAGGATAGCGAAATGAGAGCCATAAACAAGAGTGAACTTAAGAATTGTTATTTAGAAAGAAGCATATCAGAATCTGAACACTAAGAAAATTTCAGTGTCACTCACAATACTGAACTCAAGTCATAACTCATAATCTATCACAGAACTTCAAAATTATTTCAAAAATTATTTCAAAAGTAGAAATAGGGCAAAACAAATTAAAATTTAGGCTTTATGGAGAACAGGGATCAAGCAACCTTAACTCTTGAAGCCAAAAATGGGCAGAATTGGGCTTTTCCCAAATCGTTCTTCCGTCGACTCTCTCTCTCGCTCTGCACTCTGTTTTTATTTTCAGGTGCTCTGCTGCTCAATCCGCTCCGTTCTCGCCTCTCTCCTTCTCCGTCGTCTTTTGTTTCTCAGTCAGCTTTTCCGGTGCCTATGCTCTGTTCTTCAGTTGGTTTCTTCGTCGTTCTGTTTCTCTTAGTCGGTTTTTCCATTGTGTTCTGTTTCTCAGTTAGCTTTTTCCTGTTTGCTCTGTTTCTCAATTGGTTTTTCTTGGTCCCTGTTCTCTCAGTTAACATAATGCAACAAGGTGACGACCCTGTTTCGATCATGGGAGGATTTGTCGTAACGTGCCGAAGGGGTCAGAAGTGGCTAGCATCGACTTGGTTATCCCTTCCTCGATTTTCGACGTACACCCCATATCGATTTCATGATTCGCCTCTGTGAAGTGCGGGGATCGTTTTGCTGACGTACACTTCGACTCTGCTCTAGTTATGGGCCCGAACAACGTCGCATGCTGAAGAGAATGAAGGAAACGCAGACTCCTCTAATCCTGTGATACGTCTATATATATATACACACACACACACACACGCATACATACACATATTATAATATATACAGGGACCTCTGTTTTACTCTGCGGCTTCTCTATTCTTTTTTTTTTTTTGAAACTTTATTTTCTTATTTTTAATTTTGCTCAATTTTGAAATTAAAATATCCTATTTCTAAAAAACTATTTTTTTCTAATTTTTATTTTATTTTGAGGGACAAAATTATGTGTTCACATTTTGGAGAGAGGTGTGATATATCATATGTGAAAAGAAGATGGAAAACCTTTAGGTCATGTGATCTTATTTTGAAGAGCTTACATAGTTTAGTTGATACCGTTTTTTGTAATTGAATAGTTAGGTACTCAATGGTCCCAGCCTAATTTTCCTAGTAGTTTTAAAGGAACGTGTTTTGGTTTCATTAAAGACGGGTATACTCCATTAATTATAGGCAAGAGTTTATTAGCTGAATCTAGTGGGTCGACATGTTATAAGTATCAAGCATGTGATTGATGAAAGTCTATAAAATTGAGTCAAAAGCTTTTTTTTATATCAATCTTGAGGACAAGCCAACCTCTTTTTGTTTTTGGAGCAGTTCATGAAGTGAAGGTGTGTCGGAGTTCATTAAAGCTCCTTGAAGTGGGGATATTAATTTGTGTAGGAAGGGTCTTGGGCAATTGACTAGGATTTTTGCTAATGTTTTGTATTGTAAAGTGCCAAAAGGCGGAAGTGGCTGGTTGCAGTGGGTAGTTTTTTGCACCATGAAGAAGGGATTTCCCAATTTGAAAAGATGTTATCCATGTCTTTTATTATAAGATGGTTGGTAATGTTCCGAGTCTTTTTAGTAAAAGACTGTGAAGGTCATCTTGGTCCCATTTTTTTTAGGGTTGAATGCTCCATAGCGCTTCCTTTATCTCTCGGGGTCAGGAGAGGCAATGAGGTTCTCTTCTATTTGCATGAAGGTTAAATTGTTTCGTATTTCAATTATTATGTCATTTGGGTTGTTAAGCCAAATTCCGTTCTAGCTTTGTATCAGAATAACCTATTTTTTCCTCCGTCTGTTTGAAGCGCCAGCGTCTCATGGTATTCAAAAAACATACCAAACTAAATGCTAGAGACAAGAGGACATGGAAAAGGTTGAAAAGAAAACCGAAGGTGAAAACACTATTGCTGTTGGGTTTGACTTGAATTTTGTGGGTGACCCGGTTTGTAACCCGACCCACGACCCATGACCCATTTGTCTCTATATATATGAGTGTGAGGGAATTCATTGTAAGAGTGGTTGATGTAATTTCTCTCTGTATAGCCTCCTTCAGAAAATAATACAGATATTCTCTCTGTCCGTGGACGTAGGTCGCATTGACCGAACCACGTAATTTCTGTGTGTTATTCTCTATCATTCTCCTTGATTAATTGCATTTCAGTAACCTAACAAGTGGTATCAGAGGTTTGGTTCATTTTTGGTTCTTCGGTTACTGTAGCACGTCCGAAAATTTTCAGATCCGGCTCCAAAATTTCAGATCTTGCCCCGATTTGGTTGATTTGGAGCATAGGAGACCATTCTCTGCATCTTTGGTGCGTTAAAGAACGTCGGAGACCAATTTTTGGTGGTAAGAAAATTTTCAGATCTAGTTTTAAATCTCAGATCTAGCTTGATTCGCTTGTTTTTTGGGAAAAAGAGACCGTTTATTGCATTTCTAGTGCATTGGAGATCGTTTTTCAGTTGTTTCGGTGAGTTTTTACGGTTGCGAGTACTGTTCATCGCCGGAATCTTCATCGGAAGTACTGTTCATTGCCGGAATCTTCATCGGAAGCACTGTTCATCGTCTTCTACGGAGAGGCACTGTAGCACGGTCAACGGTCAACGGTACTATTTGGTCAAAGTTGCTGTTTGGTCAAAGTTGCTGTTTGGTCAAAGCTGTTGTTTGGTCAAAGCTGCTATTTGGTTAAAGCTGCTGTTTGGTCAAAAATTGCTGTTTGGTCAAAGCTGCTGTTTGGTCATTGTTGTTGTTTGGACCAAGTTTTCTGTTGCGATCGTTATTGTTTCCTCGACACAGTTCCGGTAAGTTTATGTTTAATTCAGAAAAGAATTCTGAATTTCTGTGTGAATTTACTGGATTGTGCTGGATTGAATTTCTGGTTTACTGCTGTGAATTTTGTTGGACTGCTGTGTTGAATTTCTGTTAGTGAAGTTCTGGTCAGTTTGCAAGGTTCTGAACAGTTTTGTGAAATTCAATTTCTGATTGCGAAATTTGCTAGTAATTTATCTGCTGTTATTTGAGAAGATGTCGACTCATAAATTCGATATTGAGAAGTTCAATGGATCGAATGATTTCACTTTGTGGAAGGTAAAAATGAGGGCACTTCTGGTTCAGCAGGGATGTGCAGTGGCATTAGAAGGAGAAAGTAGTCTACCTAACACGTTGAAAGAAGAGGAGAAGAAGGAAATTTTGGCAAAGGCTCATAGTGCATTACTATTGAGTCTGACAGATGAGGTGTTGAGAGAAGTAGTTGATGAATCAACTGCTGCAGGTTTGTGGAAGAAATTGGATGATAAATACCAGAAAAAGTCTCTCACAAACCGGTTATATCAGAAGCAGCGTTTGTATACCCTGCGGATGACAGAAAATATGCAGGTAAAAGATCATCTTGATAATTTTAACCGAATTATCCTGGATTTACAGGGTGTTGGGGTTAAGATAGATGATAAAGATCAGGCTATCATTCTTTTGTGTTCTCTACCAAATTCATATGAGAACTTTGTTGACACTATGTTGTATGGTAGAGATAGTATCTCTGTTAATGATGTCAAAGATGCTTTGCAGTCTAAAGAGCTGAAGAGAAGAGTCTCTAGTTCTAATGAGGATAGTGCAGAAGCAGGTTTGTATGTTGGCAGAGGCAGAGACACTAAAAGGGATGATGGAAAAAGAAGCAAGTCACGGTCTAAGTCGAGGAACAAAGGAGGACCTCGATGTTATCACTGTAAACAGAAGGGGCACATCAGGAAGAATTGTCCACAGAGGAAGAAGGGAAATGACGAGAAGGAATCGAATACCAGTGGTAGTGCTTCGGTGGTGCAAGATAGTTCTGACGGAGAAGAAGACATTGATGTTCTCACAGTCAGCACCTCTGGTTCTGCAAATACTTGGGTCTTGGACACAGGTGCATCTTATCATATGACTTTCTCACGTGAACTGTTTACTTCTTTCAAAGAGTGGAATGGTGTTGTGAGGTTGGGTGATGATGAGCAGCTCAGTGTTAAGGGCAGTGGTTCTGTGCAGATTCAGATGTATGATGGAATAGTCAGGACGCTTGATGCTTGGTATGTTCCTGGTCTACGGAAGAACTTGATTTCTCTTGGTACTCTAGACAAACAAGGGTACAAGTACTCTGGAGAGAATGGACAGTTGAGAATTTCCAAAGGTGCTCTGGTTATAATGAAGGGTAAATTGCAGCATGGCATTTACTTTCTGATTGGTAGTTCTGTGATAGGGACAGTGGCTGTATCTAAATCTTTAGGGAAGAATGATGATTATACAGAGTTGTGGCATTACCGATTGGGACACATGAGTGAGAAAGGGCTGTCAATTCTAAGTAAACAAGGATTGTTAGAAGGAGCAGAAACTGGGAAACTGAAATTCTGTGAAGTTTGTGTTATGGGTAAACAACGCAGAGTTAAGTTCAGTTCTGGGAAGCATACTTCTACGGATGTTCTGCAATATGTTCACTCAGACTTGTGGGGTCCTTCTCCAGTTGAATCTCAGGGCAAATGCAAGTACTTTGTTACTTTCATTGATGACTACTCTAGAAGGGTTTGGGTATATTTTCTGAAATCCAAAGATGAAGTGTTTGGGAAGTTCAAGGAGTGGAAGACCATGGTTGAGAAACGGACTGGAAAACAGGTCAAAACACTCAGAACTGATAATGGGTTGGAGTTCTGTAACGCTCTATTTGATGAATTTTGCAAGAAAGAAGGTATAGTGAGGCATCGCACTGTACGTCATACACCACAGCAAAATGGAGTTGCAGAACGTATGAATCAAACACTGTTGCAGCGTGCGAGATGCATGCGATTAAACGCTGGCTTGCCAAAACAATTCTGGGCTGAAGCAGTTAACACTGCTTGTTATCTGGTGAATAGATCGCCATCTACTGCAATTGATTTTAAGACTCCTCAAGAGGTATGGTCCGGTAAACCTTCTGATTATTCTGGCCTGCGTATATTTGGTTGTCCTGCTTATGCTCATGTGAATGATGGTAAACTAGAGCCTAGGGCAATGAAATGCATATTTCTAGGGTATGCACCTGGAGTTAAAGGGTACAGACTGTGGTGTACTGAAAAGGATAGAACTCCAAAATTTATTACTAGCAGAGATGTAACTTTTGATGAGTCTGCTATGTTTGGTCAGAAGGAGGAGCTTGGTAGTCATGCAGGTAATAATGATCAAGGTGCCAACCAGAAGGTGGAAATTGAAGTTCAAACTTCAACAAGGGTTATAACAGACCCTGTACAGCAGCCCAGGGAAGAAGAAGAATCACAACCTATAGCAACAAGGAGGGAAAGAAGGGAAATCAGAAAACCTATGAGGTATGCAGATTGTGTTGATATAGTTGATGTTAATTCAGTTGCTTATGCCTTGGCAGTAGGTGAAAGTATTGATTCTGATGACCCGAGATCATATAAAGAAGCAGTTGAGAGTAGAGAAGCATCAGAATGGCTGGTTGCAATGAATGAAGAGATGCAATCTCTTGAGAAGAATGAAACATGGGATCTTGTACCGTTACCAAAGGGAGTGAAACCGGTAGGATGCAAATGGGTCTTCAAGAAGAAAGAAGGTATTCCTAGAGTTGAACCAGCAAGGTTCAAAGCACGACTTGTGGCAAAGGGTTTTTCACAAAAGGAGGGAATTGATTATCATGAAGTTTTCTCCCCGGTTGTGAAGCATAAAACCATTCGTGTCCTTTTGTCCATGGTAAGTGTTTTTGACTTGGAGTTGGAACAACTGGATGTGAAAACTGCTTTCTTACATGGAAATTTAGAGGAGCAGATCTATATGTCACAGCCAGAAGGATTTCTTGATTCTGAGAAGAAAGATCATGTATGTTTGCTGAAAAAGTCCTTGTATGGTTTGAAGCAGTCTCCTAGACAGTGGTACAAGAAATTTGATGCATTCATGACTTCCCATGGTTTTCTGCGTAATCAGTTTGATAACTGTGTCTACTCTAAGAAACTTGCAGATGATTCTTATATTTATTTGTTGCTATATGTTGATGATATGTTAATTGCTGCAAAGAACAAGGTTGAAATTGATAGTTTGAAAGCCTTGTTGAGCAGTGAGTTTGAGATGAAGGATTTGGGTGCAGCCAAGAAGATATTGGGCATGGAGATTTGGAGAGATAGAAGTGCAGGTTTACTGTATGTATCTCAACAGAAATACATAGAAAAATTGTTGCAGTCTTTCCAAATGAATAATTCTAAGCCGGTTAGTACTCCTTTGGCGGCACATTTTAAACTTGATGCTAGTACAATACCTATTACAGCTGAGGAAAAAGGGTACATGAGTTCAGTGCCCTACTGTAATGCTGTTGGAAGCTTGATGTATGCAATGGTGTGTACTAGGCCTGATCTGGCTCATGCAGTCAGTGTGGTAAGTGGGTTTATGAGTAATCCTGGGAGAGCTCACTGGAGTGCAGTTAAATGGATTATGCGGTATCTGAAAGGTACGAGTAATATTTGCTTGGTTTATGGTGCTGATAAATCTGATAGTGGCTTGGTTGGCTATACAGATTTAGATTATGCTGGAGATCTTTTGAGGAGGAGATCCTTAACATGCTATGTCTTGACTCTGAATGGATGTGCTGTCAGTTGGAAGGCAACACTTCAATCTACAGTTGCCTTGTCTACCACTGAAGCAGAATACATGTCATTGGCAGAAGGAGTTAAGGAAGGTATGTGGTTACATGGTTTGATTGATAGTCTGTGGTTAAATATTCAGAGATCTATCATTTATTGTGATAGTCAGAGTGCATTAAGTTTAGCCAAGAATCCAGTCTACCATGAAAGGTCGAAGCATATTGGTATCAGATTGAATTTTATTCGAGATGTGATAGAAGACAAGAAATTATCCATCGAGAAGATAGCCACAGCAGATAATCCAGCAGATATGTTGACAAAGGCTCTACCTTCAGAGAAGTTCAAGCATAGCTTGGACTTGGTGAATGTTTGCATTCCATGAAGCCCTACAGGGCTTGAATGACAGAGATGAATTTGTACTTAGTTCTGGTGATTTGAGAGAATTCAAGTCAAGGAGGGAAATTGTTGGGTTTGACTTGAATTTTGTGGGTGACCCGGTTTGTAACCCGACCCACGACCCATGACCCATTTGTCTCTATATATATGAGTGTGAGGGAATTCATTGTAAGAGTGGTTGATGTAATTTCTCTCTGTATAGCCTCCTTAAGAAAATAATACAGATATTCTCTCTGTCCGTGGACGTAGGTCGCATTGACCGAACCACGTAATTTCTTTGTGTGTTATTCTCTATCCTTCTCCTTGATTAATTGCATTTCAGTAACCTAACAATTGCTATTGCTAATACACATCGAAAGGAGAGTTTCATTAAAGATTGAAATGAAAGATATAATTTCTTTTTGAAAATTTTATTGGTAGACGTTGTAGTTTTGGTACAAATTTATAATTACTGTAACAATACAGGGACGGAAGAATCTGGACACATACCGTGCTTAGTTGTTATTTAACAACAGTTAAAATTATTGTTAAAATTAACAAAAATTTTAAAATTATTGCTAAAAGTTTTAAAAAAATAATTTTTAACAACCGTTGCAAATACGGTTCCTTCCTATCCCAACAATTTATATCAAACAAGGGCATATATAATAATGAAAATAATCATGCATTTTTACAGAATAAAGAGCTAGTTAAATAATATCTATGCATTGACATAAATATATACTTTTCATATCATTATAATTACAATAGAATGAATAATATATATATATATATATAAATACTATATAATATTGAAATTGAAGTTGGTCGAGAAAGTGCTATTTGAGTCCATCTTAGCTGGCAAAATTATTGGAGTACAGACACAAATTTGCCAACGAAGAAACGCGTTCGTTTGTTAATCTTTTGCGGACAGAAGATGTTTCTTGAACTCAACTTTTTTTAGTGACTTTTTTGGAAGTTTTGTTTTTTGTCTTCAAAATTTTGAATTAATTCTAATTTCATCTCAAAAGTTTGTTTTACATAATTATTTATTTATATATACTTATAAAGTTTTTATACATTATTTTAAATACTTATGTTGTCTAATTGTCTTAACGGAATTAATTGATTTGTCTTAGATATGTGCTACAGATGCATCCAAAGTGAGTCCAGGTTATGTTGATAATTTAAAAGTAAATAAATAACATTATTTAAGACACGATTATAATTTTATCTCATGCTTATAATTTAACAATTTAAATTAGTAATTAGAAAGATAATATAGCTCCTTTTTCCTTTATTTCAAAGGAGCATACAACTCTTAATATTAAAAATGTAATTAAACCATTAATTAATAGTAATTCTTACATATTCTGTAAAGAAATATATATATATATATATATATATATATAAAGAAAATGTCCTTCAACAGGCTAAGATTTGCTAAACCCACTAACAAGAGATGGATACTCATTTACACATCTAATTCATCCTCATTTTGTCTACATTCTCCGCTAACATGGTCTCAAAGAATTGTCATTTTATTTTGAACAGAGAGAGAGAGCTATTGAGCTTTTTTCCTTTTCTTTTTTTTTACCCTATTTTTCAAAAGGAAGGAGTTGTATCCTATTTCCGTAGCTATAATTCAACAACTTCATCTTCTCTGCATACTCCTACATCAATCACCATCGTCCCTTTCTTCTTTGTGGGTAGAACCCTGCAACAATTCCTCCTTGGAGACTGCACAACACCAAAATCATAATTATCCCCCCCTATTTGTCGGTTTCATTCCAAATCTTAGTTTCTCAGTTTTGCCAACTAAAAATAAATAAATTACTGATGGACTCCTAAAAAATTATAATCTTCCCAATGATTAAGTGTCTCAATTTAGTTTTTAAAAAATTATTTTTGACTCAACTTAATCATTTCTATTGCTAAAACACAATTTATCATTACTTAATCAAAATTTTTTCATTTTAACAAATACAGAGATCAAATTGAAACAAATATAATTTTTTAAAAAATAAATTGAGATATTTGATCTTTTAAGAATAAAATTAAAAATTTTATAATATTTTAATGACCAAATAATTAATTTATTATAAAAAAAATCCAATCATAGAATTGATGACCAAATCTTCAAACAGTATCCAAATGAAAGCACAAACCAAATTGCAGAGAAGATGAATTACCTTGTCCCACAGAAGCGGGTCAGGTTTCTTGTAGACTTCAAACCGGTGGATTTGAGAAGGATCCGCCACTTTCCAGTTGCATTCTGGGTTTGACTGAGTCCTAACATACTCACTATTGGTCCCATTACTCAGTACAACAGCATTGGACAAGTAATACACAAAGGGTTTCTGGCAAACGTGGCGGGACACGGGTCGGGTATTGAAGGGGTAGGCGGTGTAATCGGCCCGTTTGTACCAGTTTAGGAAGGTCCTTGCAGGAATCTCCATTTCCCGGGGAGAAAAGGTGCCCCGGAAGATTTGAACCGCATAGCCCCATGACACGGATATGGTCCAAGTCCGGGTTTTGTCGTAGCAAATGGACTGTTGGGCCAGGGCATACGGGTCGAGCTTCATGGGCAACTGGAGCCGCTTCAGGGCTTGGACCCGGGTCACATTTGGAAATATGGGCTCGACCACGTCCAAGTGGTGAAGCGAGACAAGTGGTGTCACGGGATGGGCTGCTAGAAGCCCAAACAGATTGCCGTACACATCAAACTAATCAAAACAAATGATAACATAATTAATCAGTAATTATGATATTAAAACAAATGACTTTTTCATTACAAATAAATAAAATGAATTTAAATAGATCCACCCTACAAAATTAAACTAAGAATACCTAAAACAAATTAAGAATAAATTAATAAAATTGTAATTGTCTCAATTTAATTTTTTTAAAATTATATTTGTCTCAATTTTATTCTTTTGTCAATAAAACTAATTGTTTTAACACTTAACAATTTTAAGATTTGACTGAATTAAGATGAGTATAATATTCTACAGAATAAATTGAATAATTATACTAATTCAAGAATCAAATCAATAATTTATTGAATAAAGGCGAGATCCATTTCGTTAAAGAATCTCTCCACTTATTTAATTTTTTAAAATATATCCTTTGAAATCAAGATCTAAGATAGCAACGTGTTAAGAACGTGATCTTAGATTTTACAATTAAAAAAAAAAAAAACATAGATGATGGAGAATGGAGAATGAAGGTGGGTGAGCATAATTGCATAAACAAGGAATCGCGGAGCTGACAGTGGGGTGGATCTTGATTAAAAAGAAAAACAAACGAACTTTTCTGGGGGCGATAATGATGATAGATTTTCCTCGAATAATATGAAAATTAATTGTATATTGAATGCGGTCCAATCCCTAGTACTATACAGCTCAGAGTCTCAGCAAACCCGACACACGTATCATGTATGCCGTCTCATGACTACATTTTTCTAACATACGGACACTTTAGGACAAATTATTAAAATATTTGAAGATAAGCATATTACACACGTCCTAATTGACGCCCATGACCTGTCCTATTTTAACAGCCCATTTAAGACCCTGACACTAAGTTCAAGCCGGACGGTCTTAACTGTGCGTCACAAATCTCCTCTAATTTCAGTTTTTAAATATAATTATCTATATTTTAAATAATATTTTTTAAAAAAATATTAAAATTTAAATCGTTAAATTTTATATTTAACTATCCACAAATAGATAGTTTGTCTCGAAAGACACACCGAACACACCGAATCCTTATTAGGGTTTTCAAATTCAGCTGACCAAAAATCAACCCAACATAAATAATACATTTCTCCCTCCCAAAACAGAGATAGATCTTCACCACAACTAATCAAGCAATCAAGTAATTTCAACCCTAGCTTCTTTTTGGCTCAATACTTTAACTCTATATTCATTATTCACTACCACAATTCACATGCAGTATATGACAAGAACATTATTTGCCCCAATATTTAAACTGAGCATTTTTCTTATTTTTTAGAATGCTTCACTCTCGGTTTTTCTTTTGCCGGTTATTCACTTCGGCTTTCTGAAAGCAATACTACACAATTTCCTCGTATAGATCTTCCGAGGAATAAATCCTTGACAAGTCATTTTATTTTTGACAAAATAATTCTATATTGAATTACTGAAAATTCTTAAATTCTTTTCCTAGTTGTCCAAAGTTTGTTTTTAATAAACAAAACAGACTAATAATAAATTTTAAATACTTTCTAAAATTACTTTCCAACTTTAATGTCTTTCATCCAAATCCACCTATGCTCATCGATGAATTTAATTCAACAAGGACTTTTTCTTCAAATCACTTTCTTCTTCTCTTGCTTAATTTTCCTAAACGAGTTCCCAACTCTCTAGTAATTTACCCATCTCAATCATTAGTCATGACTCATGACAATCATAACTTCAAATTGAGTATTCGGTAAAGTACTAAAGTTAAATAATTCATCCCTCTCTTTCCCTTTTCTCTAGTGTCAATCCCCTCATTTTCCTCCACTTTCTCAGGAACCAAACAGAAACAGTATACAAACAAAAGAACAATCAAACCAAAAAAAAAATCCGAAAACAGAGATTTCCAGATACTACTACTCACCTGATGAAATCCTTTCTCCTTGGTAAGAGGAACACCGAGCTCCGCCATACACGCCTGAATCCGATCATCGGAGCCGTACAATCCCGGGTACCTCTGAATACACCTATCCTGCATTTTCTCTAGCGCCACCGCTAAAGGATAGCTAATGGCGAATCCACCGCCGCCATAAGCCATATTATAAGAGAAATAGATGTTCTGCAAGTGACTCTCCGACGAACTCCCGATGTAATAGAACTGATTGTGATCGTACTTCTGCAAGACCTTCACCAGATTCTCCGTGACGAACAGTGTGTCGTCGTCTCCCATCACGAACCACCTCACGCCCTCCGTATTCCCAAGCCTCAGCGTCTCGGAAACGATGCGCGAGATTCGAATCGCCGATTTGTGACCTTTAGGGTTTTTATAAGAAAACTTTGCTGTGTCACCAGAGATCTTCAATGGCGGAAGCAGATTTTTGTCCTTTCCTTCGGTTTCTACCTTCCGATCGAGCCAAACGATGCCTCGCATTTGATTGGGTCTCCACCAGAGCTTGATGTACTCTTTCCTCTGCTTCCATAGCTTCGCCGAAGCTCCGATTCCAAAGACGATGTGCGAAATGTTGGTTTCTTTGGAGGGTTTCGGGATCTCTTCAATGGCGGCGGCGGCGTCGATCGATGGCGATATGTGGCTGATTGATGAAAGGGGGATTTGCCGTTCGCAGTCGTAAGAATGGGTGACGAATCGGAGGGAGTAGACGAGGTAGGAGACGGAGATTAAGAGGAAGAAGAAGGCCATTAGCTTCGAGAACGTCCATGAGAGATGAAAGTGCTCTGGATCTTTGGGATTGTTCTTCATCATAGTGGACATCTTCCTGCAGAAAGAAAGAGAAGAGCAAAAAGAAGCAGAGTATGAACCCAGAAGTGACTTTACCACAACTCGCACTTCCAGAATTTACGACTCCATCAGAGCACAGAGACAGACACAAGATTTTGAAGCATCAAAGAAGAAGAAGAAGAAGAAGAAGAAGCTTGTATGGGAACACTTATCTTTGAGCTTAACGAGAATTCTAAATAGAAGTGAAAGGACTTCTAAACTTATCATTGGAAAAATCACTATGTATATTAAATAAGGAAGGAAACTGATGAGGCTTAAACTTGAACATGGGTTAGAACCGGAGGAAAAGTTACTTCATAAATTGGAGGAGAATTTGAGGAAAAGAATAAAAGGTTGTAGCAAATTATGGCAGAAATTTTTGCTGAAAAACTTGGCAAATCGATTTTGGGATTGCAGGGAAGTTAATGAATCTGTTAGGATTGAGAGAAACGGATGCTTATCACAAATCAAAAGGAATATGAAAGCAAAACAAGCTTTTAGAAGACACGGAAGGCGTCTGTGAGTGAAACCCAAACTACTTCACTTTTCATTTTTTAAGTCTTCGGTGGGGAACAAAGATGATAGATTTTTTTATTGAGTAAATATATAAATTGGTTTTAAAATGTCAAACTTTTATTGTTTAGATATAATATTTTTATAGTAAAAGAATTAAGTTTTAGAAATTATCAACTCAATATAAATAATAATACATACCTAATTAGTAACATTCAAAAATTAATACGTTATGATAAAATTAATTTATAAATTTAATTTTTAGCTTATATTGATAATTTATAAATTAATTTATTGAATTAAAAGTATTTGATAAAATAATATATATTTTTTAATTTTAAAATAATATCAATAAATATATTATTTTTATTTTTAATTAAATTAATTTAAATTATTATAGATATAAAATTTATTAAAAATATATATTTATATATTTTATTATATTTTATATATGAATAATATATTTTCATATAATATATATATATATATATTATATTTATAATATATTATATATTTTTTATCATATATTATTATATATATAATATTATATATGTATAATATATTATATATAAATATAAATATAATAAAATATGAGTAAATATGATATAATAAAGTAATGGGTATAGTGAATATTTTGAAAAAATAATAAGGATAAAATAAAAACAAAAAATTTTAAACTTTAAGATATAAACTATAAGTTACTAAAATAAATTTATTTACTAAATATTTTTAACGAACTTATAAACTAATTAAATAAAATATAAGTTAACTTATAAAGTATAAATTATTTTATCAAAGAAAGCCTAAGTAAATGATTAACTACACCAATAGTCGAATTATTACAAAAAGTCGATGAGATTAAAATATTAAAAAAAATCACATGATTTATCATACACGTAATGTTCTATGTTTTTATAACTTTTTTATTTATTTTATAAATTTAACTTATATTTTTTCTAAAATACATAGTTTTTAAATATTAATTTTAATTAATATATTATATTTTTCACTTTTTTGTAATATTTTAAGTCAATAAACTATTATATTTTAAAATTTTAATTTTAAAACTAAAATTATAATCAGATTGAAGTTCATAAAGCTGTATGTAATTTTTCCTTTGTTTGTTGCTATTTTTATAACTAAATTTATAAATATAAAAATACTTTTTTTCTTTTTATTTTTGTGGAAGTCACATGTTTTTGGAGACCTACTTTGACATTCCTTTTAGAATTTTTCTTGCTGCCTTTTATAACAGATTTTAAAAATTAATTGTCAAAAATACCTTTTTCAAAATAAAAAGAATTAATTTGAATTTCATTTTAAATATTTATTTGTGATATTTTTAAATTATTAGCAGCATCCATTATTTAATAAAAATAATTTACTTATCGTACATATGAATTTAAAAATACATAAATATTCAACAATTTCAAACTTGAAAATATTAATTTTAATTAATATATAACATTTTCACTTTTTATGATAATTTAAGTGAATAAAGTGTTAGTTACCAAAGTTATAATTAGATTGTGGTTCAGAAAAAGTGAAACTATAGTAATTTTACTTTTGTTGAAAAGAACAGAGGGTTAGTGTTTTTTTGCATTTTGGAGGAATGCATAGTTAGAGGAAAGAAGCAGAGAGAGAGAGAGAGAAAGAGGGAGAGGCAGAGAGAGAACAACAAATGCATAGCATTAGGAGAGGCAGAAAAAAAAACTAGTGTTTAGATAATCGAAAAATTGATAAACTGACCAGAGAATCGACTCGGTTTAAATCAATGAACAAATAAAAAATGGGTTAAGCTGATAAAATAGGTCGGTTCAATTGATTCAACTAGTTCAATTTTTTTAATTTTTTTTCTTTGATTTTGTTTACTGAATTAGTATATATTTTTAAGAAATCTTAAAAAATTTAAATTATTAGGAAAAGATGTAGGATTGATATAGATATATATCTGTAACAAGCTTACAATATTTTAATATTATATATTATAATATTTTAATACCTATAACATATACATTAATTATATATTTTAATATTTTAATATATTTTAAATACTATTAATTTGACCGTAATTCGATCATTGACGTTTAAACCGATACCTTGACTGGTTCAATAATCGGTTTGATTTTTTGAACTTTGAAAAAAAATATCATAGTTATGACAAGGTGGAATGAATTTGAAGGAAAAAAAAATTACATGACATTAAATGATCTATGTTATTGAGTTGATTATTAAATCAGTGCTTTTGTTAAATTGTTTAACAATAGTTATACAAAATGACTAAATTAATAACGTATTTGAAGAACTAAATTAAAAATAAAAATTGATGAACAACTATAACATATCAATTTATGAAAGATTAAATTAATATATATATATATATATATATATATATATATATATATATTTAAAATATCTCTAATGACATCTTGCACCATTCTAAACTTATTTAAAATATCATGAAACAACATAATATCCACGAAGACATCATTAAAGAATCTGTATTTTTTTTAATAAAATTGTTAATCAAACGAAATTCTCAAAATTTTTATTAAAAAATACTTTAAATAATCTTCGACAATATAACTTTCATGATAACTTTAAATGATATCACATTTCCAAAAAAAAGTTGTATCTTTGCAGATCTTCACAACCTGTTTGAGACTTGAGTGTATCATATGATTTGTCTAATTTTAATTGGAAAAGAGTTGTTTCAACTTTCAAGCACTTTGGAAGTATTAGAGTTGTCATGTAACAAATATTACGATTACATTTAGACAAATACATGAACATTAGTAGATAGCAGTTACATCGATTAAATTTAATGTATTAAAGAATAAAGATAAATATCTTGATTCATTCAATTGTAGTAAAACAAAAAGAAAAGCATAGTTCATATAACAATTATAAATAAATAAATAACATCCCGAATCCTAAGGTAGAATACTTTCGTTCTTTCACTCAAGATCAATGAATCTTTTCTTTCAAAATTTGGATATTATTTATATATTTTTTTATAAATATTTGATTAATTAATTATAGATTGATGATTAAATAAATGTAATTATGTCAAT
The DNA here is from genome assembly GCA_037074585.1 of Biancaea sappan. Taxonomy (NCBI): domain Eukaryota; kingdom Viridiplantae; phylum Streptophyta; class Magnoliopsida; order Fabales; family Fabaceae; genus Biancaea; species Biancaea sappan. The sequence goes on along the minus strand of CM073499.1, from coordinate 25,037,316 downwards.
TATAAAAATAGGGATGATAGAGTAAAACTCTTATCCAATAAAAATAGATTAAATAAACAACTACTTAAATAATTAGTCTGATATTTTTCTAATAAAAAAGCCTCTGTCACTTTTTTAACTCTTTAATTGAAAAAATGTCTATAATTTTTTAAACGTTTCTTATTAGATAATCATTTTAATAATTTTCTAATAATTAAAATTATTCATTAAAAATAAAAATTAAAAGGAATCACGTATGTATTAAATGAATTAACCCTAGTTTTCAGCTACCAATTACTGAAAGACTCAAATCCTTATAATCTTTACGCAATAGTGGGTCAAAACATTTAATTTAAATTCAGAAAAGAAGTTTAAGAATTAAGATTGAAAGATACAGACTTTGATGAGGACGAATCTAGGTGATTCAAGAAAACAGCTCGAGATTGAAGCCGTGAAGCAAGAAAAGTACCATAATTTGGCACACTGGATTCTACAAATTAAATTTTATAAACTTGCCAGATTTAGCAGTAGACATATTTTAATTGTTAAGTGATCAGAGAATTAGGTCTCAAAAATGATAAAGTTTCTACGAAATAATAATGAATCAATGTTCAAATTTTTATTCACAAAAAAGGCCACATGTAGTGCCATAATGCCTTAAGTAGAATTATCTCAAATAATAAAGAATAATTGCAAAAAATAAAAAAAATACTTAAGAACATATTTCACGTGTATGAGTGAAAATGTATGTAGAAATTTTAAAATTTGTGTGTTTTATAAATTTTTTTTTCTTAGCCCGACTTGACCAGGTTGACTTGGAACCTTGTAATCAGTTTGGTCTAGGTCATTTAATTAGATTGAATTACAAATGACCTAATTAAAACATAGTGATTCAGTGAACTTGCGATCTGCTCTCTCTCTCTCTCTCTCTCTCTCTCTCTCTCTCTCTCTCTCTCTCTCTCTCTCTCTCTCTCTCTCTCTCTCTCTCTCTCTCTCTCCTATGCTTTTTTTTTACTTAAATCTATAACGTGGGAATAGGAGTAAAATAAGTTTTGGAAGAAATAAAATTCATGACACTATTAATATAAAACATAAAATGTTATTATTTTATACAAACTATATTATTATTTTATGTAAATAATTTTAAATCATAAAGGTTGAACAATAATATTAGCAAAAAAAATTTTTATTTTCACATCATATTAAAAATAACAATCAAATATTCAAAAATAAATAACTTTAAATTTTATTTTTATAATTTATTAATTTAATTATAAATAATTATATATTTATCAAATATGTGATTTGTGTGCTAAATTATTTAGATGTATTTTTAAGATACTTTGATTATGAAATTAACATATAATTATTTGTTTTACTTCTCTAAATCAGTGACTGAGCTGGTTTCTAAAACTATGGTTTTATATATCCTAAATAATATAAGGATATAAATTTGTTGAGTGTAGTTTTAGATCAAAATTTTTATATGTAAATTTTGAAGTGCTTAGAAGAATTAAGATATCCATTTAACAACCTTTTTAGTTCTTTGTTTTATAACTGCTCATGTGGTAATTTCAATTATAAGTTTACATAAACAATTTTGTAAACTTATATGATAAATAATTTCAAAATGTAAAGAACCCAATCAATTAATATTTTGTGCGGCAACATAACTTTTTTTGGTCTAAAATCCTTATAAAAAAAACATAATTTATCAAATACATTTAAGCTATTGTAGAAATTATTAAGTCTGAAACGCAGGAAACTTGTATAAAACGCAGGGTAGTTTAGCATGTACAGATGGTTTATGTTTGTACAGTTTAGTTGGTGGTTAGTAGTCTGTTAGTTTAGTTTTCAGAGATAGTTATTCTGTTAGTTAGTGGTTTACTTCTGTTTTGGATTATTAAGCTTATATATACGTTGTATTTAGCAGCATTGTATAAGATATAGAGTATATTGAACATACTTTTTGTGAGTTTCTATATGGTATCAGAAGCCTGGTTCATTTACAACCAATACAGCGTCTTAGTACGTGTAATTACGGCATGTCTACTGATGTAGAAAGATCGGGTAACTCAAGCGCAGAAGGAAGATCAAATTCGACAATGAATTTGGATGATCCGCTGTTGATGCAGACATCGGATAATCCGGGAATGGTACTTGTAACGGTACCTTTGAATGAATCAAATTTTCTGACCTGGAGTAGATCAGTAAAAAGGGCGCTAGCCGCGAAGAATAAACTCGGCTTTGTCACTGGAAGCATTCCAGAACCGTTGGAGGAACCTGAACGGCGAAAATGGAAGAGAGTCGACGAGATGGTAACTTCATGGGTTATAAACTCAATGGTCAAAGAGATAGCGGAAACCTATGTTTACTGCAGCTCGGCGAGAAAACTCTGGCAGGAGTTGGAGGAACAATACAGTGAGAGTAATGGACCACAGATATATCAGCTGCAGCGACAAATTGCGTCGATTGAACAAGGTAATCAATCGATAATGATGTATTACAATAGGCTTAAGAAGCTTTGGGAAGAGTTGAATGTTTTACAACCTATACCATGCTGTGTTTGTGTTACGACTGTATGCGAGTGTGACGTGTCTGGGAAGGTTTCGAGCTTAGTTATGCAGAATAAGCTTATGCAGTTCCTGATGGGTCTCAACGAGGGGTATGACGTAGTGCGAAGTCAGATCCTTGTTTTGGATCCGTTACCTACGGTAAGCAAGGCTTATTCAATGGTCTTGCGTATTAAAAAACAAAGATCAGTACAAACAGATATGTATGGAACCGTAGATGCCAGTGCTATGGCTGTAAAGTCAGGTCAATACAGTAATACAAGAAATGGGGGAAATAGGAGAAATCAGAAGAAGGAGGACAGAACCTGTGACCATTGCAAGGCTACAGGACATTTGAGAGATGCGTGTTTTAAATTGCATGGATATCCTGAGTGGTATAAGCAGCTTAAGAAGGAGAAAGGAACCAGTAAGGCTTACGCAAATGCGGTACCTGCTTCATCTGAAATGGAGGAAAGAAAAGAAGAAAAGATAGAAGTACAGAAATATTCTCCTGCTATGACTGAAATGATACAACAGGAGGTGGCTCGTTTATTCAAGAAGAAACATTCAGCGGCGATGAAGCATGTTAATTTCGCTCAGTTTGATGAATTTGCTGGTAATAACTTCCTAACACCTTCAGTATATGATGATGATTTATCTAAGTGGATCATAGACACTGGAGCCACAAGCCACATATGTGTAGTAAGAAGTTTGTTTATCTTTCTAAAACCTTTAGCTAAAGAAATCTTAATTCATTTACCTGATGGTAATTCAAAACCAGTAAACCATTATGGCAACGTCCAATTACATGAGACATTGATCTTGAAAAATGTCTTGTATATTCCTACTTTTAAACATAATCTATTGTCAGTCAGCAGGTTAACGAAGTCAAACAACCTTAAACTCATTTTTTTCCTACCTACTGTATTTTACAGGACCAGAAGATTGACAAGGTCATTGCTGTGGGTAGAGCACGAAATCAGCTGTACTACTTAGATCAGCATTCTTTTTCAAAGATTCCCTATGCTGGTTGTAGTTTAGTGTCTGGTATTGTCCAAGATAAGTCACGGTTTTCAGAAAAGAATAATGATGTTTCTCTTTGGCACCAAAGATTGGGCCATGTTTCTGTACCTGTACTTAATCATCTACCTTTTCTCTTAAATAAAGCCAAACTTTTCCCTAATGCCTGTGACATATGTCATTTTTCTAAACAAACTATATTACCTTTTCAACCAAGTGAAACTAGATCAAAAGAAATATTTCAGCTGTTGCATATGGATGTGTGGGGTCCATATAAGATTCATAGCATGACAGGAGCAAGGTATTTCCTAACTATAGTTGATGACTACAGCAGAGCAACCTGGATTTTCTTGATGCAAGATAAGTCTCAAGTGTTCAGTTTGCTGAAGAACTTCATAGCAATGGCGAGGACACAGTTTGATAAAGTAATCAAAGTAATTCGTACAGACAACGGAACTGAGTTTGTCAACAATAACTGCCGCTCGCTGTTTGAGGAGAAGGGAATTTTACATCAAAGAACGTGTGTATATACTCTACAACAGAATGGAGTTGTGGAGAGAAGACACAGAACCATAATACAAATGGCAAGATCTTTATTGTTTCAGTCAGGAATGCCTACTACTTTTTGGGGAGAAGCAGTACTTTACTCAACCTATTTGTTAAATAGATTACCTTCGGCTTTACTGAAATGGAAGACCCCCTACGAGTTGTTGTTCAAAAGAAGGCCTCAGTACAGTGAACTTAGAGTTTTTGGATGTTTGTGTTTTTCAACTAGTCCAAGGTTGCAGAGTGACAAATTTGCTCCAAAGGCATCAAAATGTCTATTTCTGGGGTTCTCACCAGGACAAAAGGGGTGTAAACTTTATGATCTAGATGGAAAGAACATTATTGTGTCTAGAAATGTGATGTTTCATGAACATCTATTTCCATATAAGACTGCACGGGAGGAGGTGAGTCCAAAAGGGAAGATGTCGTCCTTACCTTTGCCAATTATCCTTACTGATTCTGAAGTAGATTCAGACAGTTTTTCGCCTCTTTCTTCTACTGATGGAGTGGCAGGTGGCCAAACTTCATATGAACCGTCTTCATCTGAGTCTACCTCACAGCCTTTTACTGAAGACCCTCACAATTCTGTTACAGTACAGGGTACAGAAAATAATCAGATTACACTCAGGAACAATACCAGAGCTAGAAGACAACCAGCATGGATGAGTGATTTCGTTTGCTACACCCATAGCAATAATCATAACAGGTCAATTCCTTACTCATCTTCTTCTTCCCTGAAATCTTCTTATTCTTCTTTTCATTCACCACCTACTTTTCCATTTGTTAAGCCTGCACACTTCACTACTGCATATATGGCGTATGTGGCAAATATTTCTACAGTTCAGGAATCGACCTCTTATTTAGATGCGATGAAGGATCCAGCATGGGTTAACGCAATGAAAGCTGAAATAACAGCATTAGAAAGAAACAATACATGGAAGGTTGTGCCTCTACCAGCGGGAAAGAAGCCCATTGGATGTAAGTGGGTATATAAAGTGAAGTTGAAAGCTGATGGTTCAGTGGATCGATACAAGGCGCGGCTGGTGGCAAAAGGATATCATCAACTAGAAGGGGTTGATTATCAAGAAAGTTTTTCACCAGTAGCTAAAGTAGTGACTGTAAGGATACTTTTAACAGTGGCTACGACTCACTCGTGGGCGTTGCATCAGCTTGACGTGAACAATGCCTTCTTGCATGGTTACTTAAATGAAGAGGTCTACATGAGTGCACCAGAAGGCTATGAGAAGGTAAAGAAAGGGGAAGTGTGTAAGTTGCAAAGATCCTTGTATGGCTTGAAGCAAGCCTCAAGGCAGTGGAATGCTGAATTAACGTCAAAGCTTAAAGGGTATGGTTTTAAACAGTCTGTACATGATCACTGCTTATTTACCCTGAATAATGCGTCATGTTTTCTGGCTTTATTAGTCTATGTAGATGATATATTGGTTACTGGAAATTCTGAAGCAGAAATAAAGAAAGTCAAACTTTTTTTAGATAGTCAGTTTACCATAAAAGACATGGAACATGCAAGGTATTTCTTGGGATTGGAGTTAGTTAGATCATCAGAAGGATTATATGTGCATCAAAGAAAGTATACCCTGGATCTTATTCAAGATGCAGGACTGACAGGGTTCAAACCATCAGTTACGCCTCTGCCAAGGGGAGTGAAGTTTAGTAGTGACCAAGAAGAATTGTTGGCAGATTCTCATAGGTACAGAAGATTGGTTGGTAGGTTACTATATCTCGGTTTCACCAGACCAGATATTTCCTATGCAACGCAGCAGTTGAGCCAGTATATACAAGAACCGAGGGAACATCACTGGGAAAGTGCATTGAACGTTTTGAGATACCTAAAAGGTTGTCCCTCACTTGGCTTGTTTTTCCCTGCCAAGAATTCAATGCAAGTCACAGCATTTTGTGATTCAGACTGGGGAGCATGTTTAGACACCAGAAAGTGCTTAACAGGATATTGTGTCTTCTTGGGGGATGCGCTTATCTCTTGGAAGACAAAGAAACAGGCCACAGTTTCAAGATCCACAGCAGAGGGGGAATATAGGGCAATGGGAGCTACGGTTTGTGAATTGAAGTGGGTGTCGTTTATACTGCGAGATCTTACAGTTCCAGCGCCTCAGCCCATCACGGATATTGCAACAGTCAAGCGGCGATTCATATTGCACAAAACCCGGTGTTTCATGAGAGAACAAAGCATTTGGACATTGATTGCCATTTTGTGAGGGATACTGTGAAAGAAGGTTTCATTCGGTTACTGCATGTTGCTTCAGGAAGACAACTTGCAGACTCATTCACGAAGTCAGTGCCTAGTCCAGCGTTTCAACACATGCTACTCAAGTTGGGTTTGCAAGATTGTTACAAGCCTCAACTTGGAGGGGGGATGTAGAAATTATTAAGTCTGAAACGCAGGAAACTTGTATAAAACACAGGGTAGTTTAGCATGTACAGATGGTTTATGTTTGTACAGTTTAGTTGGTGGTTAGTAGTCTGTTAGTTTAGTTTTCAGAGATAGTTATTCTGTTAGTTAGTGGTTTACTTCTGTTTTGGATTATTAAGCTTATATATACGTTGTATTTAGCAGCATTGTATAAGATATAGAGTATATTGAACATACTTTTTGTGAGTTTCTACAGCTATCATCCTAATAGACTCTTCATTGCAAACACGTAAAAGAAAAAGAAAAAAATTATTTTGTCATTTGAGATAACATTTTGATTACTTCATCCTGAACATTATCATATTCGCCATATTAGTTTTCTTATAAAAAATATTAGACTTATATAAAATTCTTTATATATTTATTATCAAATTTTTCAAGATAAAATAAGGCATGTATAAACAAATTATTCAAAAAAATTAATAATATAATGTTAAGTTGTAAAAATATACAGTTATTTCTAAAGATACCCTTGTGTTTTTATTGAAAAAGTTGATTGTGAAGATATAAAAACCGTACTTAAGTTTTTTTCCAAAATATATTTATTACTTTTTGTGATATTTAATATATAATATTCGATACTTTTTTATTTAAAAAATTATACCAAATTGCCTTGACATTTGATGCACTAAGACATATTAGAAAATCTTGCTATTTAATTTATTTTTATAAATAAAATAATTTTTTTGCATAACATAAAATATGATTTTATTTTTAATATAACAAGAAAGATAATTTAATAAACATATAGTATGACTTATGCATATAGGTAACCTTATTCACAGAAAACAAGTAGGAAAGGAAATTTTTATAATATATCTTAAGTATCAAGCAAGTTTATTGTTGAGTCACTTTAAATTATATGATGACCTAATTTATGATCTAATTCAATTTATTTAGAAATACGATTTGAAAAGAAAAAACTTAGAGGTATGGAATGATTAGATTAGAAACAGTTTTTATTTTTCATATACATATTATTTTCGATTACTATGTACTGTGCTCTCATACTTTGTTAGAAGTTAATACAGAATTTCTCTCTGTTTATGGATGTAGGTCATATTGACCAAGTCATGTAAATTATTGTGTGTTATTTTATTTTTTGCACTATTTATCTTTTCGGTTTATGTTAATTTTCATAACATTTTATAAAATAAAAATATCATATTTAATTTAATAGATTTTATTTTCTTTTTTTAATTAAGAGATGTGAGGATTCAAAATGAGAAGGACCTAGAAATGACATTTTTGTACCCACCCCATCTATCAAAGCTGGAGCCAGAACATGTTGGGTTTGGTGGGCAGATTTGAACTCATATTCGGAAAATCGGAGCAATTTAGCTGGTTAGAAGGAAAACAAGTAAATTCGTCATATAAATAATTTGGTTTAATTTAACGAATTTATTAGTAAAAAAAATTTAAAAAATTAATATAATTGGACAATTTTAGTTTTATTTTCTCATACTTTTTTTTAAAACTTTTTATACATTTTATGAGTATTAGTATGTCATTTTACATATAAATACTATTAATATAATATTTTATAATTAATTTTAAATTTTGTTTCACGTTCCTATATTATGCAGATTAAATATTATTATTAAATTTATACAAAAATATTTAATAACTTTTATAGGCCCTTTATAATTGTCAAATATAAACATAAAAAAATTTATTAATTTATTATATTAGATTTTAATATATAAAATACAATATATATTTATTTACTTACACCAATAAAACTTGAAATAGTCAATTTAATGACCAATTCCATTTCTACAAATGGAGATTGTGAGACTGAGCAATCCATCCAATTTTAGAATGAAGAGTGATCTTCAACATGTAGAATAACAAAAAGCAACATTAGTGGGATAGTGTTTGGGTTAGCGACAATAATTTTTCAACCAACTCTACAAATCAATGATTATCGTCGCAAATGTCATGGTAAGTGAAGAACTAGTTGTCGTTTTCAGTGGATAAATGATTCCTTTCCACTACGGAAGTGAAGCTAACCATATTCAAATTATTCGTTGCTTGGAAGTCTCTTAATAATACTATAAACGACTCGTGTTTTGACTTTTCCTCATACGGAGTTAGTCATTGATGGCTTCATTCTATTTTCAAAAAAAATTGATGGCTTCATTAAAAAATAAAAATAAAAATAAAAATTCATTAGTGGGATGCTATTTTAAATTTTTAATTGCATTTCATGGGCAATGACCGATTCTCAAGCTAATTTAAAATTGGAATAAATAATACTGAAGTATAATAAAAAAGAAGATTATGATGGCAAGTAAGGAACTAAATGGAAAGTTCATTAACTCTTCTGAAATTTTCCACGACGCGGTAAAGAAAGAAATTTGGGAGAAAGGAGAATGAATAAAAAAGGATTATACATATATATATATATATATATATTTATATTTGAATTGAGATATTTTTACATTTTTTTTGATAATGACCAAAAGGCCCAAGACAATCATAATAAGAAAAAATTGGTAGACTGCATTAATCAGATGTAACAGAAGCTCTAAAAAAAATTGAGACAGAAAACGAAAAAAAAAAATTGAGACAGAAAACGAAAAAAGAAAAAATCTTCAAATAAACTCTGAAACATATCAAAGGATTTAGAGAAAAAAACATACATTGATTTATCAACCAAAACAAGATATATTGCTGGAACGTCTAAAGTCGTTTCATTTATCATTCTTCAGATCATATTGACAAGTGTTGATACATTTTGACTAATAATGAATTTTGTTTTCTCTAAAATCACTTTTAGCTTCAAAGCTCTCTTAAAGGATTGAAAGCCAAACAACACATTCGAAAAAAAAAATAGAGCAGATAAAAAATCACTATTTAAAAGAGAAACTACTCGGAGGGGACAAAAAAAATCATTATCAGAGAGAGATGTATTCGGAGGACTAAAGAAGGATTAAGAGAGACGGTGCTTAGTCTCCTCTTAATCGTTACTACCGATATTTCCAAAGGCTAGAGCTATCTTAGATCTGGATGAAAAAGAAGAAAGAACACATTTTCTCTCGATAACTACTTCAGAGCATAATGAAAGATATTTTTACAATTTGGGTAAAGGGTCAAGAGGTTGATATTCTTACCCTTTCAGAAATGAAAAATTAGTCGTCATTCTTGTAAAATTCCCATAATGAGGAAACTGCCATAAGTGCGGTTAGACGTGTAAGTCAACATTGTAATTTTCTTTTTTGTCTATTTATCGTCTTGGCTATTTTATTTTTATTTTATTCAATATCTAAATATTCTTACTTTTTTTTTGGCCAAGGAATGGTAGTTTGTTAAAGTATATACGACTACTTTAATTATTTAGTCTAAAATTTTAATTTTGGACAATTTGTAAATGTTATATACTTGATACATACTAATATTGTTGTTGACTTGATCTCTCAAATATGAATAAATAATTAAATATTCAATTTCTCATACTAACTTATAGGTTAAACAATAAGAGAATGTATATTATATTATTTTTTTTGTCTGTTTAATCTTTAAAAAATTAAAGATCTTAATTACGTTTCTAAAAGATTTATCATCCATACATAGTGCATTAGTGATAAAAAAAAAAAAAAAAGAACGAGACTCGATCCAAATATTCAATCTTGCTAATAATCTTGCCAAAATGGGCACGACTATGGGCAACAAAATTAGCACTTCTGGTAACCCATGAAAAAATAACAGAACTAAAATTCCTACAGATGTTAAGGGTGTCATTGACTAGAAGTTGAAGATATGAAGGAGCATTAGAAGAACATTTGAGAGTGTTCATTATTAATCATTATAACTTTGGAATCTCCTTCAGCACATATGTTTCTTAGACAAAAAGTCTCTTGCAAACTAAGTACCTTGCTTAAGTGCCAAAGCTTCCAGAAAGCTGACTTCATTGATAAACTCTATTCTTTTTGAGAAAGTCCCAATCAAGTTACCATCCCACTCTCAAATCCTCCTCCCTAGGTGTTCACTTTAATTTGTAATAAGGATACCTTTGCAAACTCTCAATCCAAAAAACTTGAACTTACTAGGAATTGGTAAATTCTATAGCCTTTTCCAATTGAGTGTGTTTACCAACTTCAGAATCAAGAGAATTCTTTGAATTCTACATGACACGTTTATAGCAATACTTAACTGAGAATTCTCAATTTTGAGATAGAGTCCAATACCAACTATCTTGAACATCCAGAAAACGGAGTGGAATGCTTAGTGTGCATTTACTATCTTTTTCAGTAAACACTCTTTTGATAAGTCTTTTATTCCGTTGTCTATCTCTAAGAAGCATCAAATTTTGAACTTTAAGAAGATCATCAAGACAAGGGATAACAGAGCAAAGGTATGGACAATCTACCAGTCCGAATCAAAATTCCTTTTTTAAGAGCTTCGTTTTTTGCAACTATACTTCTCCATGTAAAGGATGGCAAGCGACCTAGAGAGGCTTGGAGAAAGTCTCCCTCTGGGAAATATCAGGCTTTTAGGATATTAAAGAGTAAGGGATTGGATTTGCAATGGATCCGCCAGCTTTGTTAAGCAAGGAGGGAGAGATTAAACTGCTTTAAGTTTCTTAAACCCAAACCACCCATAGCCTTTGGAACAAAAAGTTTGTCCCAACTTAACCAAGGAATTTTCAATGAATCTGAATTGTTTCCCCACCAAAATTTGGCCATAACTTGAGAAAGTTTATTACATAGACTTCTGGGGAGGAGAAAACAACTCACAGAATACATAGGAATTGATTGTGCCACAACTTTAATCAATACTTCTTTGCCAGCCTTGGATAATAACTTCTCTTTCCATCCTTGAGTTCAATTCCAAATTCTCTTTTATTGATTTGAAAGAAGGACTCTTTCTCCTTCCAACCATCGTAGAGAAACCTAAATACTTTTCGTTTGAACGCTCTATTTCCAATCCCCATTCTTTGCAAGATATCGTCTATCAATGATTGACTACAATTCAAACTAAAACATAGAGCTGGTTTATCCAGATTGATTTTCTGACCAGATGCTTACTCATAATGTTTAAGGATATTTTTAAAAACTTCACAAGTTCCAACATACGCTTTAAGAAAATCAAAGAATCGTCAACAAAGAATAAGTGATCACACCAGGAGCAGTTCTACATACCTTGAGTCCTTGAAGGGATTCACTTTGTTCTCCATTATTTATAAAGGCGCTTAAACCTTTTGCACACAGGATAAAAAAAATAGGGAGAGAGAGGATCCCCTTGCCTTAGCTCTCTTCCCAGCTTATAGAGCTCACTATCTTTACCATTAACCTTGATCTTGAAAGAGACTGTTCTTATGTACCTCATTATTTTTTGAATCTACACTAGGTGGAAGCTCAAATTCACCATTAAGGCCACTAAAACTTTGCTCATTTCTAGCTTCACAGAGATAAAACCTTTTATTTCCTGACCTCCGGCGCTTTGGTTTAAGGAAACCATATCAGGAAGAAAAAGCTTTTAGTCTATTAGCTAACACGTTTGCAATAATTTTGTACACAGAGTTGCATAGGCTGATAGGCATAAAATGGTTGATTGTTTTAAGATATTTGATCTTGGGGATAAACAATATGTTAGGTTACTGAAAGGCAATTAATCAAGGAGAATGATAGAGAAGAACACACAAAGAAATTACGTGGTTCGGTCAATGCGACCTACGTCCACGGACAGAGAGAATATCTGTATTATTTCTGACGGAGGCTATACAGAGAGAAATTACATCAACCACACTTTCTACAATGAATTCCCTCACACTCATATATATAGAGACAAATGGGTCATGGGTCGTGGGTCGGGTTACAAACCGGGTCACCCACAAAATTCAAGTCAAACCCAACAATTTCCCTCCTTGACTTGAATTCTCTCAAATCACCAGAACTAAATATAAATTCATCTCTGTCATTCAAGCCCTGTAGGGCTTCATGGAATGCGAACATTCACCAAGTCCAAGCTATGCTTGAACTTCTCTGAAGGTAGAGCCTTTGTCAACATATCTGCTGGATTATCTGCTGTGGCTATCTTCTCGATGGATAATTTCTTGTCTTCTATCACATCTCGAATAAAATTCAATCTGATATCAATATGCTTCGACCTCTCATGGAAGACTGGATTCTTGGCCAAACTTAATGCACTCTGACTATCACAATAAATGATAGGTCTCTGAATATTTAACCCCAGACTATCAATCAAACCATGTAACCACATACCTTCCTTAACTCCTTCTGCCAATGACATGTATTCTGCTTCAGTGGTAGACAAGGCAACTGTAGATTGAAGTGTTGCCTTCCAACTAACAGCACATCCATTCAGAGTCAAAACATAGCATGTTAAGGATCTCCTCCTCAAAAGATCTCCAGCATAATCTGAATCTGTATAACCAACCAAGCCACTATTAGATTTATCAGCACCATAAACCAAGCAAATATTACTCGTACCTTTCAGATACCGCATAATCCATTTAACTGCACTCCAGTGAGCTCTCCCAGGATTACTCATAAACTTGCTTACCACACTGACTGCATGAGCCAGATCAGGCCTAGTACACACCATTGCATACATCAAGCTTCCAACAGCATTACAGTAGGGCACTGAACTCATGTACCCTTTTTCCTCAGCTGTAGTAGGTATTGTACTAGCATCAAGTTTAAAATGTGCCGCCAACGGAGTACTAACCGGTTTAGAATTATTCATTTGGAAAGACTACAACAATTTTTCTATGTATTTCTGTTGAGATACATACAGTAAACCTGCACTTATATCTCTCCAAATCTCCATGCCCAATATCTTCTTGGCTGCACCCAAATCCTTCATCTCAAACTCACTGCTCAACAAGGCTTTCAAACTATCAATTTCAACCTTGTTCCTTGCAGCAATTAACATATCATCAACATATAGCAACAAATAAATATAAGAATCATCTACAAGTTTCTTAGAGTAGACACAGTTATCAAACTGATTACGCAGAAAACCATGGGAAGTCATGAATGCATCAAATTTCTTGTACCACTGTCTAGGAGACTGCTTCAAACCATACAAGGACTTTTTCAGCAAACATACATGATCTTTCTTCCCAGAATCAAGAAATCCTTCTGGCTGTGACATATAGATCTGCTCCTCTAAATTTCCATGTAAGAAAGCAGTTTTCACATCCAATTGTTCCAACTCCAAGTCAAAAACACTTACCATGGACAAAAGGACACGAATGGTTTTATGCTTCACAACCGGGGAGAAAACTTCATGATAATCAATTCCCTCCTTTTGTGAAAAACCCTTTGCCACAAGTCGTGCTTTGAACCTTGCTGGTTCAACTCCAGGAATACCTTCTTTCTTTTTGAAGACCCATTTGCACCCTACCGGTTTCACTCCCTTTGGTAACGGTACAAGATCCCATGTTTCATTCTTCTCAAGAGATTGCATCTCTTCATTCATTGCAACCAGCCATTCTGATGCTTCTCTACTCTCAACTGCTTCTTTATATGATCTCGGGTCATCAGAATCAATACTTTCACCTACTGCCAAGGCATAAGCAACTGAATTAACATCAACTATATCAACACAATCTGCATACCTCATAGGTTTTCTGATTTCCCTTCTTTCCCTCCTTGTTGCTATAGGTTGTGATTCTTCTTCTTCCCTGGGCTGCTGTACAGGGTCTGTTATAACCCTTTTTGAAGTTTGAACTTCAATTTCCACCTTTTGGTTGGCACCTTGATCATTATTACCTGCATGACTACCAAGCTCCTCCTTCTGACCAAACATAGCAGACTCATCAAAAGTTACATCTCTGCTAGTAATAAATTTTGGAATTCTATCCTTTTCAGTACACCACAGTCTGTACCCTTTAACTCCAGGTGCATACCCTAGAAATATGCATTTCATTGCCCTAGGCTCTAGTTTACCATCATTCACATGAGCATAAGCAGGACAACCAAATATACGCAGGCCAGAATAATCAGAAGGTTTACCGGACCATACCTCTTGAAGAGTCTTAAAATCAATTGCAGTAGATGGCGATCTATTCACCAGATAACAAGCAGTGTTAACTGCTTCAGCCCAGAATTGTTTTGGCAAGCCAGCGTTTAATCGCATGCATCTCGCACGCTGCAACAGTGTTTGATTCATACGTTCTGCAACTCCATTTTGCTGTGGTGTATGACGTACAGTGCGATGCCTCACTATACCTTCTTTCTTGCAAAATTCATCAAATAGAGAGTTATAAAACTCCAACCTATTATCAGTTCTGAGTGTTTTGACCTGTTTTCCAGTCCGTTTCTCAACCATGATCTTCCATTCCTTGAACTTCCCAAACACTTCATCTTTGGATTTCAGAAAATATACCCAAACCCTTCTAGAGTAGTCATCAATGAAAGTAACAAAGTACTTGCATTTGCCCTGAGATTCAACTGGAGAAGGACCCCACAAGTCTGAGTGAACATATTGCAGAACATCCGTAGAAGTATGCTTCCCAGAACTGAACTTAACTCTGCGTTGTTTACCCATAACACAAACTTCACAGAATTTCAGTTTTCCAGTTTCTGCTCATTCTAACAATCCTTGTTTACTTAGAATTGACAGC
This sequence comes from Biancaea sappan, assembly GCA_037074585.1. Lineage (NCBI taxonomy): Eukaryota > Viridiplantae > Streptophyta > Magnoliopsida > Fabales > Fabaceae > Biancaea > Biancaea sappan. The sequence goes on along the minus strand of CM073499.1, from coordinate 25,022,177 downwards.
CCTTTCTCACTCATGTGTCCCAATCGACAATGCCACAACTCTGTATAATCATCATTCTTCCCTAAAGATTTAGATACAGCCACTGTCCCCATCACAGAACTACCAATCAGAAAGTAAATGCCATGCTGCAATTTACCCTTCATTATAACCAGAGCACCTTTGGAAATTCTCAACTGTCCATTCTCTCTAGAGTACTTGTACCCTTGTTTGTCTAGAGTACCAAGAGAAATCAAGTTCTTCCGTAGACCAGGAACATACCAAGCATCAAGCGTCCTGACTATTCCATCATACATCTGAATCTGCACAGAACCACTGCCCTTAACACTGAGCTGCTCATCATCACCCAACCTCACAACACCATTCCACTCCTTGAAAGAAGTAAATAGTTCACGTGAGAAAGTCATATGATAAGATGCACCTGTGTCCAAGACCCAAGTATTTGCAGAACCAGAGGTGCTGACTGTGAGAACATCAATGTCTTCTTCTTCGTCAGAACTATCTTGCACCACCGCAGCACTACCACTGGTATTTGGTTCCTTCTCGTCATTTCCCTTCTTCCTCTGTGGACAATTCTTCCTGATGTGCCCCTTCTGTTTACAGTGATAACATCGAGGTCCTCCTTTGTTCCTCGACTTAGACCGTGACTTGCTTCTTTTTCCATCATCCCTTTTAGTGTCTCTGCCTCTGCCAACATACAAACCTGCTTCTGCACCATCCTCATTAGAACTAGAGACTCTTCTCTTCAGCTCTTTAGACTGCAAAGCATCTTTGACATCATTAACAGAGATACTATCTCTACCATACAACATAGTATCAACAAAGTTCTCATATGAATTTGGTAGAGAACACAAAAGAATGATAGCCTGATCTTCATCATCTATCTTAACCCCAACACCCTGTAAATCCAGGATAATCCGGTTAAAATTATCAAGATAATCTTTTACCTGCATATTTTCTGTCATCCGCAGGGTATACAAACGCTGGTTTTGATATAACCGGTTTGTGAGAGACTTTTTCTGGTATTTATCATCCAATTTCTTCCACAAACCTGCAGCAGTTGATTCATCAACTACTTCTCTCAACACCTCATCTGTCAGACTCAATAGTAATGCACTATGAGCCTTTGCCAAAATTTTCTTCTTCTCCTCTTCCTTCAACGTGTTAGGTAGACTACTTTCTCTTTCTAATGCCACTGCACATCCCTTCTGAACCAGAAGTGCCCTCATTTTTTACCTTCCACAAAGTGAAATCATTCGATCCATTGAACTTCTCAATATCGAATTTATGAGTCGACATCTTCTCAAATAACAGCAGATAAATTACTAGCAAATTTCGCAATCAGAAATTGAATTTCACAAAACTGTTCAGAACCTTGCAAACTGACCAGAACTTCACTAACAGAAATTCAACACAGCAGTCCAACAAAATTCACAGCAGTAAACCAGAAATCCAATCCAACACAATCCAGTAAATTCACACAGAAATTCAGAATTCTTTTCTGAATTAAACATAAACTCACCGGAACTGTGTCGAGGAAACAATAACGATCGCAACAGAAAACTTGGTCCAAACAACAACTATGACCAAACAGCAGCTTTGACCAAACAGCAATTTTTGACCAAACAGCAGCTTTAACCAAACAGCAGCTTTGACCAAAACAATAGCTTTGACCAAACAGTAACTTTGACCAAACAGTAACTTTGACCAAATAGTACCGTTGACCGTTGACCATGTTACAGTGCCGAGTCGCTACAGTTCTGAGTCGCTACAGTATCCGAGTCGCTACAGTGCCGTTGACCGTTGACTGCTACAATGCCTCACCGTAGAAGATGATGAACAGTGTTTCCGATGAAGATTCCGGCAATGAACAGTACTTTCGATGAATATTCCGGCGATGAACAGTACTCGTAACCGTAAAAACTCACCAAAACAACTGAAAAACGATCTCCAATGCACTAGAAATGCAATAAACGGTCTCTTTTTCCCAAAAAATAAGCGAATCAAGCTAGATCTGAAATTTAAAACTAGATCTGAAAATTTTTTTACCACCAAAAATTGGTCTCCGACGTTTTTCAATGCACCAAAGATGCACAGAATGGTCTCCTATGCTCCAAAACAACCAAATCGGGGCAAGATCTGAAATTTTGGAGCCGGATCTGAAAATTTTCGGACGTGCTACAGTAACCGACGAACCAAAAAATGAACCAAGGCTCTGATACCACTTGTTAGGTTACTGAAAGGCAATTAATCAAGGAGAAGGATAGAGAAGAACACACAAAGAAATTACGTGGTTCGGTCAATGCGACCTACGTCCACGGACAGAGAGAATATCTGTATTATTTCTGACGGAGGCTATACAGAGAGAAATTACATCAACCACACTTTCTACAATGAATTCCCTCACACTCATATATATAGAGACAAATGGGTCATGGGTCGTGGGTCGGGTTACAAACCGGGTCACCCACAAAATTCAAGTCAAACCCAACACAATACGAGTGATATTAATCTCCTCATAGAAAATGTTATCAGTCAAGAAACCAAAAACAACTTTTATCACATCATCTCCAACTACGTGCCAATATTCTTGTTAAAAAAATGCACGGAAACCATCAATAAATGGCGCCTTTCTAGGGCCCATTTGAAAGACAACTTCTTTTACCTTATCAGCATAAAAAATTGATAACAGTTTGTCATTCATGGCATCTGTGACTTTTGATGAGATTGCATCCAAAACTGAGTTGAGATTGGTTGGTGACAAAGAAGTGAAGATAATTTTAAAATAATACACTGCCACATTTCCAATTTCAATATCGTCCTTTTCCTATGCACCATCACTATCCTTCAGTCTGGTAATTCTATTTCGTCGGGCTCGCTAAGTGGCTTTTGAATGAAAAAAATTGTATTTCTATCCCCTTCTTTGAGCCATTCAACACTTAGTCTCTACTTCCACATAAATTCTTCTCCTTCAAGGACATGGTTCAATTCATATTCAATATCTTTAATCCAATTCAGTAATTCACCATGATCCATAGCATTAGAAATTTTTTAATGTAACAACTTAATTTTACGTTCCACTTGACCAAAATATCTTTGTTCCATATAAAGAGCTCTTCACTTGTCCTTTGACGATTTTGTTGAATCTGCATAAAATCATTTGACCCATTTTGCTGTCTCCAGCTATTAGATATTAATGTTTGGCACTCCTCATATCTTTTCCACATTTATTTAAATCTAAAGATTCTCCTCGTCTCATGTCTTTGGGGTGTAGAAACTTTTTTCTCAAAAATATCACAAAGAATTTGAATATGATCCAATGAACGTTTCGGTAAATGACTTACTTGACAATTTAGGAGGAGGTCTGTGTTGAAAATATTGATTGATAGTGGTGGGACCCATAGAAGAAAATTTGCAATGTGAAGAAGGAAGTCCCACATCGCCCAAGACACCAAATAAGAAGGGGAATGAAGGTTATATATAGAAGCCTTACCTCTTTGTAATATTTGTACCAATACAAGACACATTAGCTTGTATTTAATTCTTTCTTTCTTTATACTCTTGTTCCCGGTTGCTTGAAGATTGTTCTTGGTTGGTGGGTTACTGGAACGAAGTGTGGTATTGTGAAAGTGCATGTCTAGGAAAGTTCTGGCTAAGGAAAGACTAGGTACTTAAGGGTGTCCATTGTGACCAACCTCTCTTTCCTGGGAACTTACCTGGTGTACTATTTACAGTTGTGTTCACTATTCCAGTATACAGTTGCAATGTCAAATTTTTCCAGCGCGATGAGATTTGACATAGAGAAATTTGATGGGAGGATCAATTTTGGCTTGTGGCAAGTACAAGTCAAGGACGTGCTGATGCAATCTGGGTTATACAAGGCGTTGAAGGGGAAGGTTTCCAGTAAGGATTCTGAAAAGAGCGGATCTAGTATGAGCGATGAGGATTGGGAGGAACTAGATTTGAGAGCGGCAAGTGCAATTCGTCTGTGCCTGGCTAAGAATCTTCTTACAAATGTGCAAGGAATATCAACAGCCAAAGAACTCTGGGAGAAGCTCGAAAGGTTGTATCAGGCGAAGGGTATCTCAAATCGATTGTTACTGAAGGAGCAATTTCATACGCTTCGTATGGAAGAAGGTACAAAAATATCAGATCATCTCAGTGCTCTCAATGGTATCGTATCTGAACTAGAGGCTATCGGAGTCAAAGTTGATGATGAAGATAAAGCGTTAAGGCTCATATGGTCTCTTCCGTCTTCCTATGAGAACATGAAACACATTTTGATGTATGAGAAGGAGACTCTAAACTTCGAAGAAGTTGCCAGTAAAATTATTTCTGAGGAAAGAAGGTTAAAATGTGATGGTCGCTCTATACCTTCGTCAGACTCAATGGCGGTAGCTAGAAGTGGGAGTAAAGGGAAGAAGAATATGGGTAAGAAAGTGATTTGCTGGAAATGTGGACAATCTGGGCATGTAAAGAGAAATTGTCCAGGTGGAGCAGGTTCGGCAAAAGGCTCCGAGGAAGATGCAAACTCTGTCTCTCTCATTGCGGGGGAGGAATTTCTCTAAAAAGTGAGAAGTTTGAATCCTCATGGTATGTCCGCGTTGCCATGGAAGAGGATGAGTTGCTACTAGCGGGTCCACAATTGCACATGGGCATTGGTTGGCATTGATGCAAGATGTGTAGTGGGATGATGTCGATGGCTGAAAAACTTCCAATGAGAGCCAACATTGGAAGTTGCACCATAAATTTTTTCAGTAGGAATTTTTCGACATGTGTCGCGGTGAAATTCCTAGAATTGGTTAATTCTAGGTGTATATACTCTTTTATGGTGGAGTATGGTAGTTCATGAACTATATTGTCGGTATAGATAATGAATCAGTAGATGTGGTTACTTTCAATCAAGGTGGAGATTTGTTGAAAATATTGATTGAAAGTGGTGGGACCTACAGAAGAAAATTTGCAATGTGAAGAAGGAAGTCCCACATCGCCCAAGACACCAAATAAGAAGGGGAATGAAGGTTATATATAGAAGCCTTGCCTCTTTGTAATATTTGTACCAATACAAGACACATTAGCTTGTATTTAATTTTTTCTTTCTTTATACTCTTGTTCTAGAGTGATGAGAGATGTAAGTTAAATACATGCTTGAGAGTGTGTGGGTGTATTTGGGTATCAATTGGTATCTAGTATTGGGTACCGGGTATTTAAGAGAAGTTTCTATGTGTTGTAAAAATTTACACATAGTGTTTTCTCTGGTTGTCTTTGACAACGGTCGTGGTTTTTTCTCCGATTTTGGAGTTTCCACGTTATTTTCTTGTGTTGTGATTGTCAATATTGTTTCCTGTTATTTTTCTGTTTTATTTGTGCCAAGGTATTTTTCAAGGGGGAAAGGTGTTTTTTCCCAACAGTCTGTCCAATCTATATTAGCAATAGCCCTATTGAGTCAAACTCCCACATTATCACCACCTTCCTTATAATTACACCAAGTAAAAGGGTATCCTTCAAATCCTAGATTACAAAGGCCACAAAAATCCATTGTTTATCTTAGCAGTTATATTTGTGACTAGGGTCTCCCATTTGTACCTGTTTGCTCATAATCACTTAAGATTTCATTAAAGTCGCCTATAATAAGCAACTGCCCTCGAAAATCATTTCTGATAGATTTTAACATTTCCTAACTTCGTGGTTTTTGGTGGGTGATAGATTCCCTGTAAAAACCAGTGAGATGCCTGTTACCTCTTAAATCATAAAAAATAATTATATCAATATGGTCAAATGAAAAGGATAATAAAGAACCATAAATATTTCCAGCCCAAATCATCATCAGTCCTTTCCAGTGTCCATTGCAAGCAACATGAAATCCACAATCTTCGTTGAAGACTAGTAGATTCACTTGCTGAAAGTTTTATTTCACTAAGGAAAACGATATCGGGATCTTGTTACCTTAGATAAAGGCAAAGACAATGAATTGCCTGTGGGTTCTCAAACCCCTGACAGTTCCAAGCTAATATTTTCATGATGTTCGACAGGCCTAATTAACAGGATCTGCTGATTCAAGGCACTAATAAAAGTTTTCAAGAGTATTTGACTTTGGCCTCTTTATAGTGAATTCATCTAGACATCTTTCATTTGTCTCATTATCTTCTCCTTCTACCAGTTTCCTTTTTGTCCAAGGCCTATCTTCCTGTGTCTCTTTACTTGTACTTTGGTCTCTGGCTAGGCGCTTCCATTTCTTCCCACCTTGTGGAACACCCCTTTTAGCAGTTTCTTGATCATTTTTAGTAGAAGAGATCTCTACCCCTTTTGGAATGAGTTCAAGATGGCATTTCATGTAGTCTGATTTTTGTCCCTTGTCTAAATCGACTTTGTTTGCTTTAGGACATTTTGAGAGACTTGTTTTTGCACCGTAGGAATATTACTTGCATGTTCTTCAAAAACGCCGGAGCTCTTAGTTTGATCAATTGTTTCTTCATCTGAAATAGTCCCTTCATCTTCAGCAGCTTCACCATTAATCTACTCATACGTTTGAGAAGATTATTCTCATTCTTTGAAGTATTTGAATGACCCCACTTTTTTTGCTTATAATCCTCTTTATTCTTATTACCACATCACTCATCTCTTACAATAGGTACTTTTCTTCTTACAAGATGAAGAGAATTATTCCTCCCTTTTTTTTTCATCCTCAAAAAGCTATTGGACATCCACTTTCTTCATGACCAAGCATCCCACAATAGTAACACAACTGCCCCATTTTTTTTGTATTTTAGCTCTACCCAAATATATATATATATATATATATATATTCACATTGTTCTTTGCCATTATTCTATCAACGATAGTATCTTTTAAATTTAATTCAACAAGGGCTTTTAAAAAGACCGATTGTCCATTAGTAGTTTGGAAAAGATCCACATGTAAGACATTCCCTAATGTATTTCCTATTTGTTTTTCCCATTTGAATCGATCGACAATGTGGTAGTACATATCAAAGCATGATTCAATAAAACTGAAATAGTTTGCCATCTAGCCCCTCCACTTTAAACCTCTTGGATGACTCCAAATATTTGACATTGCAAATTCTAAGCCAGATCGATTGATGGGTTTAGAGATAGCAGTTGGTTTCACAAGCCTGTATACTATCCTTGATATCATTCTTATCACAGAAAAGAGACTTAGGATCACTTTAATTAGAACTAGAGCTATTCACATCTTCTCTTGTCTCGAGTTATGGCATGTTTACTCTGTTTGAAGATATGAAAAGTACCAAATATGATTGAAACTACTCAACACTAATCAACCAACATCAAGACTTGAGAACCTTCCCATAATTCTTAAAAAGATAATCACATCCAGATTAATTATATCAATAGTGTAAAAATCATTCAATTGTATTCACCCAAAATAACCCAATACCTTTACTATACATTATTTCCCCAAATCATATGCTCTAAAAGCATGAAAGGCACAACGTACACAGTAGCTAAAATTCAAATTAAAGCCACGACATGGACATAGAATTCCAATTACACACCCAACCTAGTCCAACGCCACCACTGATTGATGTGTTTGGATAAAACAGTAGATAAATGTGGTTTGAACAAATCATAGTAAGACTACGTAGTTTGGGTAAATTTATATTTAAATGAACGTGATTTATGTTTAAAAAATAGTTAGACAAACGTGATTTAAAACAAAATATGAACCTAATTTATGTTTGAATGTTAGTGTCCAAACGAGATTTTAAATGTATAATTACAAGAAAGGATATGTAATGTGTAGTTAATTTTTTTAATAATTAATTATATCAAAAAATATTTTAATAAAATGCATCTATTTTTTTCAATAGAATGCTTAAAGTTATTAAAAGGAGTTACTAATTATCTCTTTTTATATACAAAAGTAATTATTTGTCCAAAATACTTAAAAATAAATTTTAATAACTCTATATATTAAAGATATTAAAAGGAGTAACTAATTATCTCATTTTATATACAAAAGTAATTATTTTAATAGAATACTTAAGTAATTTTTTTTTATTTGATATCTTCAACTCTCAAAAAGTTTGCAGGTTATAAATGCTTTTTGAATAAAGAAATTTTTTAAGAAATAATTTAGAAACTAAATGAAATAAAACGATAAAATTAAAGTCATTAATTGGTTCTATTACAATTTATTATTAAATAACTTCACAAGCAATACACAGATACTTCTTCAATCCAGTAGGCTTTTCGTGACCCAATAAAACAAATACCAAAACAGTATCCATCATCAGTCCATGACCCAAAAACATAACTGTAAAACCCGGTAAAAAAATAATTAAAATAAAAATTTGTGTTTATGAACTACAATAATTTTAATTTTAAAAAAATGTATTTTCTCTGTCTATTTAATTTTGTATATTAATATGAATCTTGTCACCATGTGTATGTTGATGAAAACATGAATTTTCATATATAGATTGCATATATTGTGGGGTTTGATCAATAATAAGAAAACTAGATTGAACCGGCCAGTCGAACTGAAAAATTGATGAATTGACCACTAGTCCGGTCCGGTTGAGCCCTTAAAACTATGTAGCATTTAAACCAGCCGAGAACCGGTAGAACTGGCCAAATCGGTAAAACCGACCGGTTCACCGATTCCACCGGTTCAGTCTTCTTCTTTTTTTTTTTCTAACAAGAAGAAGAAGAAGAAGAAGAGCTCAGAGATGGCAACGATAAACTGGCCAGTGAAGACAAAGAAGAGACGCAAAGCTGAAGGGCTTTAAAGGGAGAGTCTGAACTACGATTATTTCTTGGACGAGAAAAGGAGATTTCAGTGATGACGAGATTGCCGGTGAGGAGGATGAAAAGATCGCCACATATATTTTGAATCACAGAGCTAATTTGCTTTCTTTTTCATTATTGTGATTTGCTCTCTTTTGATAAAACATTTCCTTGCAATAATGAAGAAAGTCAGGAAGCAAGTCATAAAGCTGTTTTGGTGTAGGAGAATGTGAGATTGGTTGCTGTTGTACTGTGGAAAAATTAAATGATCTTTAAAAATATTTTTAATATATATATATAAAGATTACTTTTTTATTATATTATTACAATATATATATATATATATATTAATTATAAATTAGATTATATATATATATATTATTTTTTAATATTTTAAAATACACTAGTTTAATTACCGTTCAAAACAGTCCGACCATTAACCTTTGAACTGGTGCCTTTACCAGTTCAATGATCAGTCCGATTTTCTGAACATTGGGTTTGATGGACTATATGATATAACATTTATCCCATAAGTAAAGTGTGCATTAGGCATAAGGGAAATCTAGGAGAAAACTGAGAGAAAAATGATGTTTTATGTTAAAAAGTCTTCTTATGAACTAAAATGAAAGGACTAACAGGAAAAGAAACTTTAAGATTTAAGGAGAAATGATAGTTGTTCCTTTAAAATCCCAATAGTAATCAATAATTCAACTGTGAATACACAGTAAACTAAATTATTAAATCGCATAGTAAATTGAATTATTTTAAAGAAAAAGTCATTTTCGTAAATAGTAAATTAAATATTTTATTAACGCATAATATCAAATAGTACCCTTATTTTTTTATAAATAAGTCATTCCATTTCACTTCTAAATTCACACTTTCAGCTTCTCTTCTCTTATCTCCTTCAATTTCTCTGACACTGATGCTAAGATTCTGGGATATCATAAAAGCCCTCCTCTATAGCTTGTATTCGAAGTGAGGGAATATCCTATTGTGTTTTTTTTTAAAAATTCTTGCAATAATTTAGAGGTTAAATTTTCGTTATGCTCTGTGGTCGCGATTAGGTTGATCTTCTACATCAGAAAAAAATTAACTTCAATTGCTTAAGAATTATTATTGATTGCTAAGATACTGTGAGAATACTATGCTCTTTTCTTACAAGTATCTGTATGATAAATTCTTAGTATGCTCCATGGTTGCGGCCTTAACTAATCCTCCACATCAGAAAAGAATTATCCTTGGTTACTTGAAAATTATTTTCTGATTTCCGAAATGGAGTATAAAACTATAAAAAAAATATTTCTAAAAAAAGTCTTGCTAAGGAAAGACTTGATACTTAACAGTGTTTATTGTGACCCACCTCTCTTTCCTAATATACTTTTACAGCTTGTGTTCACTATTTTTGGTTTAAATAGTACTTGTATGTATTTGTATGTTTGAATAGTGTCATATAGATGAATAGTATAGTATATATAAATAGTACCATACATATGAAACAATACTATATATATATATATATATAAATAGTATTGTATATATAAACAATATCATACATATGAATAATATGATATATATGAACAGTACCGTATATATAAATAGTACTGTACATATAAACAATTTCGTGTACGGGCGTAGTATTCATGTTGTGTAAAGTTGATTTATTGCTAATATGAATCTATATATGATTATGTTTGTGATTAATGGATGATGTTACGAGGATTGGTCTCTGTGTGGGAGTAAAAAGAGAGGAGCAGGAGATAATAAAGGTGACAAAATCATGTTAAACAAAATTTGTTCCAATACAAAAGGTATTGAAAATGGGGTGGAATAAAGGAGGTATTTATAAAAGGAGTAATAAGGGAGGATGCGGCGGGGGTTACGGGGTAATGACCAATTTATGTGGACGGGACCCAAAAAATATCTTGGAATTTTAATTTAGAATTGTGTTATATGTTACCCTTATGTGATTTCATTAATCATATATGAATTATTTCTTATGTTGATATGATAGAATAGTATATTTTCTCATTGAGTAAAAATATACTCATGTCTTTCCTTCAGTCATAGATTTTCAAGAAGAAGTAGAGGTACATCCAGCAATTTGTCCGAGTCTTCAACCCAATTGATCGAGGTAAATCTTTGTTATATTGTAAAATTTTATTCAATGAATTCTAGTTATAGCTCTGTAATTTGGATAGGTGAGTCTTGGACGAATAAATGTTTGCTTGAGAATGTTATCTATTATGAATAAATGGATATACTTAAAATATCTATTTTCTCATTCTCTATAAAAAAAAGATAAAGAGAGTTTGTATTCCCCAATTTGAGATAATATATATATTTAAATTTTTGATATGTGTATTAAGATAGTTTAGAATTAGGCTTACGGTTGTAAGGTAAAGCTCATCTATCGTGCCGATCAAGTGCCCAAATTTTAGGACGTAACAATAACAATAACGTGACTCAAAGTTGCGTAAAGAAAATAAGAGAAAAAAAAAAAACTAGTCATCTTCCCCAAGCAGACACAGAAAAAAAAAAAAAAAAGAGAGAACAAAGGCATTCAATGACAGCACAGAATGGGTGGAAAAAACTACTTACCAGTGAATGAGGCTTGGATGGACGTTGGATGGGAGGACACAGGTCTATGGGAGGACGAAGCTGGGTAGAACATTAATTTCTGTCATCCAACACGATAAGGACGTCGTAGAAGCTCCAACAAGTCGTGGTAGAACTAGCATGGTTTCTAACGGCAAACGAAGTTTACGACACACACTTAATGACCATTCAAACAACCGTACTGATTTAACAATAAAAAATTTTAATTTAAAATAAATATAATTTTTTAAAAATTAAATTAAGATGCTTATTTAAAAACTAAATTAAAATAACTATAATATTTCAAAAACTAAAATAATAATTAACTCTATATTTTAAGGAACAATTTATACACATAATCAGATAAATAATGATCAAGTACAAAAATAAAAGACATAAAAATATTACAGTTAAATTATGATTATAGTCTCTATAATTTTATCAAGATTATAAATCAATCATATACTTTATTCTAATTAATGTAAATAGGTCCTCATAAAAATGTTACTTTGCCATTAGAATATATTGTGGTGACAATTAATGTGTGCTTCTTGTAGACATGTCAGCATGTTAACTCATTATTTTCATCCATATCAGCATGCCAATTGATTATTTTCGTCCCAATCAATTAAGAGCTTGAGGCATTAGGACCAAGACTTCAGAAGCCCTAACCAATGCTCTATTATTTGAAACCATTGCTAGCTCAATATTCTTCATTTCCACAAATCTTCCAAACGGTGTATGGCCACCAAAAGAACCATTTCAAAATAGAATAATGCCACAAAGAATAAAAGGGTGCAGATTGAAATACTCGTAAAATATAGAATCTAAGCAAGATTGATTCAGAAGAAATTTATTTGCTAAGGAGGAAGCAAAGCATGAGGAGCAGGTCTTGATGAAACTACAAACAAGACTAAGAGAGGTAACAAAGAAAGTCAGGTTTTGAAGTGTAAGAGACAGTGGTGGCTAACAAGGCCTAGAAGTAAAAAAGAAAAAAAAATAGAAAAACAAAGAGGCGGAGAAAATGAAAAAGAGGACAAAAAACCATTAGCTGTTCCTATCTTCAGGAAGAGGAAAACATCTGAGCGCTTAAAGATGACACGAAATCCTCTAAGAAAAACACAAGCTCCCTTCCTTTGTTCCAGTGAACTTACTTGACATGATACGCTTGATGGCCATTTGAGAGGTCTTGGAGGAAGCAAACAAAAATGGGTTCCCTTAAATGATGGCGTTTTCCTTGATTTTGCTAGCTGTCTCACAGCTCATAGCGCGCACTCTGGGAAAAAGAAAAAAAGTTAGGGCTAAGGAGAGAGACATTTGGACAAATTGAAAATTTTACTTAACTGGCTGGACATGTTTACTTGCAAAAATAATGAGTTGGCATATTGATATGTCCTCAACAATCACACATTAGCAGTCACGTCAACATTTTCTAATGGCAAACTAACCTCTTGTGATAGCAGGGATCAACTTCAAGTGATTGAAAAATTATAGGGACTAATTTAAATCAAAATAAAATGTAGAGACTGATTTATAATTTTGGTGAAATTACAAAGATTGTAATTATATTTTAACCAAATATAACATACCTAACAACATATACTCTAGCTATCATCAACTGTAGCGAAACAAAAATAATTAGGGTATAGGTAAGAGCAATTATGGCAAGTGACTTAGCAGCTAAAAATATTGTACTCATTCATTACAAAGAAACCATATTGAATTTACTATAATCAACTAAACACATCCAAACACAATTTTATTTGGAGAAAAAATTCTTATTGGCACACCTAAATGCGAGGTGTTTTTGAAAAGTACATAAATTAGCTATCAAAATTGAAAATTAATTTAATAGAAGCTGCCACCAAAACTTAATTATTAAAAAAAATTTTGAAAAAACTTTTTAAATTGATGACTTGCAGTTTAAAGAAAACAAAGTTCATAAATTGATTTGTATAAAACACGTGTTAAGCACCGTATACGTTTAATTTAAAAATGTGCAATTATTATAAATCTGCCTTAATCATTTGTATCATCTGCAAGCAGGAAAATGAAAAAAAAATTAAAACAAAAAAGAGAGAAGAAGAAGAGAAAAAATATATTTACAAAAAAAACTTACCCAAACAAAGCGTGCTTACGTACTCCACTGTTGAAATCAAAGTTCACAGTGATGTCTTATCATATTTTAATTAGAAAGAAAGAAACAATAGCTTCAAAAGATTGTCAGAAGAAAAATCAATTTTTGAGAGTTAACAATTTTTAGTTGTTTGAAATTGAGTGAGCCTTGCCTCTTTATCTCTTGATTTTTCCTCTCTTTTGGTTTTTGATTTTTAAAAACAGTTTATTCTAAGTGAAATTCTAAGGACTGAAAAATAAAACACAAAATTATTCTAAAAAAAAAAGAAAAAGGAAAAGAACAAGTTTTAAAAAAGGAACATATTTTTTGTAACTTTTTGGAAACTTCCTAAAAATGAAAATAAAGAATCCATTTTCTAACATCTTTTTGAGAAAATTGGGTCGTCACCTTTTTCTACTGGCACCGTTAGACAGTCGCGCGGTGAGAGTATTCCTTATGTTTGGAGATCAAGAAAGACTATTCACTCCATTGGAATTGGTATCCTTTCTTATCACGTTATTAACATAAGTATTCAATTTTTAATTATTTAACCAAGAATTCCCTTCTTACAAGCATCGATAAACAATCATACAATAGGAGAAATACACCAGCCTGGAGAAAACAAGTCATCCCAAAGGAGTCAGCCATGCTTCCTATTTCATCATCAGCTTTGGGTAGATGTACGAAATTTAAACAACTTGCCAACACACAAAAGAAATTCAAGTAGAATAAAATAAAATAGGGTGAGGCATATATTTAAAACAAAAAAGAGAGAGAGAGAGAGAGAGAGAGAGATTGAAAAAATGGAGTCTGCAGGGAGTTGACGGCCTGTAATCTTTCCCACGGGAGTTCCTAAAGCAAAGGGCTTGTACCACTCTTTTGCAAGTGTTGCATGTTATCAATTTCCCCCATCAAATGAAGAAAAAAAAAAGAATTAGCATTTGTTGTGAAATATAATTGGAACAAATCACAACAGAAGATAGGCCGCCAACACCTGTGAGAGGACTTAGATTCTCTCTCAGTTTTTGGCCCTTCTTAGTCTTCTTGAACTGTTGGATAATAACTCATGGAAATCATAGAAATTGATCAATAACAAGGCGATTAATCTCATGCTTCATGTTTTGAATCAGTTTTAGGGAATATTTAGTTCAACGGAAAGAAGGGGAAAATAGAGTTTTTAATGAAGGGGAGGAGAGAGAGGAAAAAATATATATATATATATATATATATATATATATTTTGTTTGATTTAGTTTGAGGGGAAGAGAGGGTAGAGAAAATGAATTTTCTTTTATTTAGTTTGCAAGGAAAGAAAAATAAAATAAAATAATTATTATAACTTTTGATTATATGACTAATAAAATATAATTAAAAAAATTTTAAATATATAATGTGTTTTAAAAATCATATAAAATTTTAATTTTATTCTGATCATAATAAAAAAAATTAAAATATAATTAACTTATTCATTTACTCAATTTATTTTTAATTTATTTTTTTATTATTCTTTATTATTTAATTATAAAAAAAATAAGGAAAATATTAAATATACGTGAGTAGAAGATCTTATTAAAATTCTTTTGCAAGCTAAGCGTGTAGCCAAATAATCACATTATTGGTGATATTCCCAACTCGTTAACCTCTCACCATCGACAAACTAAGTGGGATGATATTTTGAATGAAAAGACCAATATCCTGTTAAAGCGAGACTAATCGCCCCAAGAATCTAATTTGTTATTTTTAATCCAAATCTTTCTACTTTATTTTTTTTATTATTTAGTTATACATATAATATATTATTTACTTATAATAATAATAATAATGATAAAATTATTATATTGTCCAAATTAAAAAATGGAAGGAAAAAATAATTATGGGAGGGAAATAAATAAATATTATTATATAGTCCAAATAAATAATTATGGGAATTAGGTTAGATGACAAATTTGGTATTAAAAAAATTGTTGAAAATACTTATGTTTTTTTACGTTATTACACTTTTTCTTTCTTCTAAATCTCCCTACTTTCACAGAGGAAGAAAATGAGAGGGAATGAGAGATTTTTTACTTCTATTTTTCCTTCACTCTATTTCAACTAATTAAAACAAATAAGGTAAATTTAAAAAAACTCTTCTCCTCCTCTCAAACCAAACAATACCTTAAACTCCATTTGTCCTATCTAATAATGATCAAAATGCCACATTTTTTGTGTTCATTTACCTAGTGACCTTAAAAGCAAGATATATTGTGTTTGTCATATCAAAAAGTATGGGTATACATTGGGCTGGACTAACCCACCAATTTGCCTAACTCACACTCGAACCAACCCACAAGGTTTAAGTTGGATTGGGGGAAAGACACTTGAATCAACCCGCCACTTTTCTCCTTTTTTTTTTAATATATATATATATATTATTAGATATTTAAAATTAGATAAAAATATATTTAAGGTATCTATACTTTCACTCACATAAATTTAGTCATTGTACTTTAAAAATTAAAGATTTAGTTCCCATATTTTTTAATATATATATATACTATTTGAAAAAAAATTCCTTGTGACAAGGGATGCTCAAGTACAACCTTCCAATTCAAAATAGTTGAGAAGTTGGAGGTCAGCTTGCATCTTACACCATTGCCGGCCTCTGTGAAGCATGTCATCTCCTCCATGTAGTATCTTGTCTCCTCCATTGGCATCGGCATCTTTGTCACCACCAGCTGCGCTAGTCATCTCTACATTGGCCTTGTTGCCGTCCTCTCTTACGCTATTGCTGGCCTCTGTTCCCTTCTCTTCGCCTTTTGTTACACAGAATTCACCGTCGACATGTTTATACTATTTGATTATTTAAAATATTAAAAAAGTAATGTTTTACATGTATAAATTATATTTTAATAAAAAAATTATTAAATTTTTGTTAGTAAAAAAATTTTAAAATTATGTTATATATATATAATAATGGCCCGCAGACCAAGGTAGGTGATCTTAGTTTTAATAAAGAGGCATACAGGCTTAAATGTGCTGATCCGTTTAATCTTTAATCCGTTTGACTATGTTCTATGCATAGTTAAATATCGATTTCCTCCTTTTTTTGTATAAAAAATAAAAATAAAAAAAAGTGGAAGAAGAAGATCAACTTATCAACTCGACTTGACCCAGCTCATTTGTCAGCGAGTTAAAAACATTTTAAATCGATTCAGCTCAACTCGTCTTTTTTTATTAATTAGTTTGATTTCAATTTTTCCTCCGACTTAAATCAAGCCAACCCGTGCACACTTTTACTAAAAGGGCTTTTAACACCGTCCAAGTCCATTTTTAGTTATCAACACCCACCGAGAATAGGGAAGCCCACCAATGCAAATCGCCTTAAAATCTTCTTTGGGTTCATATATTAAATAAAAACTAAAAAAACAAACAAACCAAGCTAATGAGGCACGGGGGTACAATCTACAATGTCCAAAGTATTTTCAACATATTCCTATGAAATCCGAGAGCCCACACCGACACCTGACTCAAAGAATAGCAAGCCACATTGCCAATCCGCTCAAATGAAGACGCCTCATTGACATCATATTTAACTGCTAATTATTCTAAATCAATTTAGCTAGCAAGAACCCACCGAGTATATGTCAACAGCAAAGAGCCTCTAATCATCAAATGGGAAAGAGAAAGGACAACATGACAGATTCGTATTCCCATACATGTATCATTTGCAGTTCAAACCAAGGAAAAACAGAACAGGCAGGGACCATGAAGAACGGCAAGTACCGACCTGATTGTGCTCTGGTTTCGGTCTTCTTTCAAACACTGGCCTTGCGATGCGTACTGCAATTATACTCCTCTAGTCTCGTCCTTTCTTCCGCGTTTGCATCAGCTTGCTCTTCTCATAGTCTCCATGGCGTGAACTTACTTCTAACTCTCTACACACTTACTGTAACTTCGTTTTGTGCGCTCTGTGTCTCTCACACAAACCCTCTCACTCAACTCCGTTTTCGCCTTCAGTCTTCCACTCCCACTCGCTCGTTTTATACTCTTCCACGGTAACCACTTTGATCCCTTCCATCATCTTTGACGGCCACCAACTTATCAGCTTTTGGGACATGATCATGACTCCACCAAAACTGCGAATGACGTTGCGTTTGATGCGTAAGGTCTTGTTTGGATCGCAAGAGGATGAAAACACAGACTTCCATCTACTTTTTGAGCTTCATGTACATTTGTATATGGGTCTCTCTCTCTCTCTCTCTCTCTCTCTCAGTCTTGTTTGGACCGCAAGAGGATGAAAACACAGACTTCCATCTCTCTCTGTGTCTGTGCGTGTGTGTGTGTGTGTGTGTGTGTGTGTGTATATATATATGATCTAAAGTTATTTTGAGCACTCTAAGAATTACACAAGTGACACTAGCATGACAATATTGTTGCATAGCCTAACCGTTCAAATAGAAATAATTAAAATAGTAAAATTTTAAAATATAAAGGGTTAATGTGAAACTTTTTAAACATACATGACCAAAATGATATCTAAAATAAATATAGAAAACTAAAATACTATTTTTGCCGACCCACTCTAATGATGTATCAAGACAACACTGGACAATGGGCTGACAATTACAAAGAGAAAAAAGAGCAATCTTTTAGGACAACAACACACTATTAGATGCGGATTTATTGTTGGATCTTCCTGCCAATAAGATTATGGCGGATTTTGAGAGTGACACATGTTTGATTTGTTTGATTCTTTGGAGGAGATTTACGATTATGCTTCTATGGGCTGGCATAGAAATCGTGAGCCCAATAGCCTAAAAAATGTGCTTTAAGTTGGGCTTCGGTTCTAGCTCCAGAAATATTGGGCCTAAAAAGATTATAAAGATGAAAGTTAACGAGTCCTTTATTTGAATATATAGCCACACCCACTCTGGCCGTATTGCAGAGTAAGCTCTTGACTTTCCTCATCACTTAACATTAATTGGCCTCTGAGTTTAATCTCATAAATATTTTCTGGAATTTCTTAAACACCATGAATGCTGCCACTAACTCTTATGTTGGCCACTTCAATCGGATTTTGAAAGTATTTGAGAAATTGATCTCTAATCGTTAAATTTAGGGAGCCAATGAGTTTGAAGAGTTTATTGATAATTTTGGTAGGATTAATCCCATCCCTTCGGGGAATTGGTTTGCTTGGTCTAACAGCAGATTAAGATATGACCATTCATTTTATATTAAACGATGAAATTAAATCTCATGAAATTTAATTAAAAAAAAATACTTAATCTTAGTCTATGTGCTGAATTCAAGAATAATTTATGAATACCCTTATATGGTTACAAACTTTTGTCGATGGAGGAGGACTCAATTATCTTTTATTATTCCTTTTAGTCTCTTATGTATGGTAGATTACTTATCTCTTACTTTCTAACTGTTTCAGTTTGTTTCAAAATAAAATAAATGTAATTCATCTTCCTTCCTTTGCTTGTTGTATTATGTTCTTCTCTACGCTAGCATTTTTGACGTGATAATTAAGTAGACGAGTGAGATTCAGGGAGTGGTGAGATAAATTAGAGTTTCTCTGATGAATTACAAATTTAGCACGACTATTGTTTTTTTTTTTTGGGTAATTTCACTGTTCACGCTTTTACATTGACACTATTTTTTTCCTATACTAATTTTGTATGGTTTAATGCTTGCAGTTTTAGCGTATGTTTTTACATTTTTTATTAAAAAAAAAGTCATGAGTGCATATAAACTCAAAATTATGTTAACATGGGTAGACTTATGCTAACTCAGGTAGACCTGGCCAAACTTGAAGGTTAGATGGAGTTAATAGAATCTGCTTATTGAGTCATTTTATTGATGGGTGTGGAAGCCATAAAAAAATAAAACCTACTTCCCTTCAAGTAGCCTTAGCCAAGGTTAAGTCCTCATGTCTCCAAAAACTGTTGCTGCTAAATTGTAGTTTAAAAAAATTCAAGTTTTGTTTAAAAAAATATCAAGTTAATAAACTATTTACAATTCGCCTAATTATCCACATGAGAGAAAACTTATTTACGTAAAACAAAGACGTCATCATGTTAGTTACAATGTTATATCACATTTCTTGATATGGGTCAGTAAAAAAGGCGTCATGTCTATATAGGATGTTTAGATTATGTTGAATTCTTGATATGGCACAAAGAATTGCAAAGATATATACATGTGTTTTTCCTGTAAATAGAAATGCATTAAATCTTCTAGCAAAGCTATAAACATGTCATCAACATTCTAGAAAAAGTATGTCAAACGACAATCCTGAGGTGTCCCATTGCATTGAACCTATTCATCATAACAAGATTCGTCATATGTATGTGAAGCACTAACTGCAAAAGATACCGTGCCTTTTTCTAAAAATAAAAGAGGAATATATATAGCAGCAAAATTATTATAGTTATTTTTATTTAAAATTTCATATATTACTTTCCGATTCGAAAGTTTGAATTTATTTCAGGATAAGACGTATATGGTTTGCTTTATATTTTTGCAATCAAAATTTTTACTAAAATAAAATATATGTAATTTTTTTTTTAAATAATTATGATTGTAGAAGTATAAAATTTTACAATTATTGTTAAAGTCCATACACTTAATATATTTTGATTAAAAAATTTGATAATAAATATATAAGAAATTACCTTTAAGTATTTTTTATTTTAAACTTAGGTAAAAATATATTTGAGGTTCCTATAGTTTCACTTAACAATGGATTTAGTCCCTAGACTTTAAAAACAATGAATTTATTCCTCCATAGTTTTCAAAATCATGAAATTGGTTCCTTAAGTTTGTCAAATATTAGTCAATCATTAGAATAGTACATGAGACGTTGACTAGGATGTTTTCATCACACTAAGAGCCACGTCAGCATCCCATGTGGCAAGATAAAAATGCTGACGTGGTGCCACATAATATTTTTTTTTTTTCTCTCTTCTCTTTTCTTGTATGACGTCAAAGATACGCTCCTATCTTAGTCCACGGAACCCTTTCTCCTCTTAAATATTTCTCAGTTCGTTGCATTCTCTCCATCATCATAGAGAAATTAGAGAAAGAGGTTGCTGCCATGATTGTCTAGGGTGATAGACAATGAGAGATAAAGAAAGCACTGAGAAAGACAACCTCTTGCTCTAATTTCTCTAAGATGATGCAGAGAATGCAGCAAACTAAGAAAAATTGAAGAGGAGAAAGGGTTCAGTGGACTGAGAATAAAGTAGATCTACGACGTCATACAAGAAAAGAGAAGAAAGAAAGAATAAAAGAGAAAAAAAATATTATGTGGCGCCACGTCAACATTTTATCTTGCCACAAGGGATGCTGACGTGGCATTTAGTGGTGATGAAAACATCCTAGTCAGTGCCATGTGTACTGCATTTGACTGACTCCAATTACCAGTTTCATGATTTTGAAAATTATAAGGATTAAATTCATTGTTTTTAAAGTATAGGAACTAAATTCATTGTTTGACAAAATTATAAGAATTTCATGTATATTTTTACCTTAAACTTACAAGACATTTATTCATTGAAAAATTGTATAATTATTTTAACTAAAATCGTATGTTGGTTTTTCACAAATGGGGTCAATTTTCAAATTGGTCTTCAATAATTTTTTTTATTTTAAAAAATTTATCTAATATAGTTTTTTATTACTGGACCGTTAAACCTTTTTTTTTCTTTAAAAAATGAATCTAGTCATATATCATGTTTTTTAATGGCATACTCGAAGCTAATTGGTTGTAAAAATAATTATTATTTTAATCTTAATAATGATAATAGTTTTAACTGTTTTTGGAGATGTTATTTTGGCAAGGGCTCAACTTTTGAATTTAATTTGCTCGAAAATAATTAATCAATTATCCTATCATATGACAGAAGACTCTTAAAAAAAAATTAATGGTGTGAAATACTAAAATACCAACCAAAGTTAGTATTTTCCAGTAACCAACACTACCAAAGAAAAAAGTCACATAATGGTAGCAGTTTCAGCTGCCATTTATTATATTTAGTGGTGTTTTGAACTGTTACTAAATCATTTGTTACGAGCAATTTAGTGACTTTTTTCAATGATCACAAGAATAACTGTCACTAAATATATTTTGTGGCAATTAAAATGGTTGTTCAAAGGGCCATTAAATTTGTGCCAAAGTAAAAAAAAAATGGTTTAGTAGTTGTTTAAACTGCTACTATGTTTAATTTAGTGATGACCAATAGTATAACCACCACAAAATTGACCAATTTTTTTTAGTAGAATCTTTTTTTTTTCCATCTTCCCTTTGAATATTCTACAAACTTGTATATTGTTCACACAAGTATTCCCAATAGCAATTTTTATAAAATATGCTAATAAAACTTACTAATAATTATTTTTCCATTCATATAAAGTAAATTTGAAGTCCAGTCTCAAAAACATAAAAAAAAATAAAGAATAATAATAAGTTGGGTCTCAATACTTAGTTAACTCTAGCAAAGAAATCATAAGTATCAAATACATAAAATACTAAGGGGCCGTTTGGTAGTCCAAACAGAATAGGAATAAAAAGAAAAAAGGAAAGTAAAAAAGAAAAGACAAAAAGGAAGATGAAAAAAAATATGTTTGGTATGTAATTAAAAAAATGTAGAAAGAATAAAAGAATATGTTTGGTATGTAAATTTTAAAAGAAGGAAAAGAGAAAATGTAGAGTTAAATGACTGAAATACCCTTGTGAAAATTGTTTTTTATAATTGAAAAAAAATGAAGATAAAAAATTCAATTGTGCCCTAACATAAACCTCCTCTTCGACTTCGTATCCTCCTTCGACTTCATCTTCTTTGACGCTTGAACCCTACTGTCACGACCCAAATTCCGGGCACGTGACCGGCACGGTAACACGAATCCTATGTCACCGTAAGCCTAATTAACAACTCTTTTTTTACCCATTTTATGTTACTCATATGAAATATTTAGCGGACATAGAGAAAAATCAGAGTTTGAAAAACATATATATATATATAATATAGATTAATATTTAGGAAATAGCATTTAAATATGAATAAATATTAATTAAGGTTAATATTAATTAAATTTAATTTAATTTATGAATGAATACTACTTAAAATAAATATATATAAAAAATATCAATTCATACAATTTTAATGTTTAAAAAAATAAATTATGATATTTCATTCATTCTCAAAGTCACGTTAACATAAATAAACCCCGTAGTTTTAAATCTTGATTTCTACCATAATTCGTATCATAAATTCTTAAAATAAATCTTCAAATTTGAATCAAATTAAATACAATAAATGAATTAGTTTAACTACCCGAGAACCTCCTAGATGTCCTAGTTGACTACAGAGCCTCCTAAACTTAACAAAAATAAAATACTAACAATATGGGACACACCCAACAATGGGACAGTCCAACGGCAACTACTCCTTTAGCGGGAGATTCTCTTTCACTATCTCATCTGAAAAGGAAAAATCGACGAGTGTGAGATAATAATCTCCGTGAGCGAGCCAATCCCCGCCCTAATAAAATCCGCTATGCAAAAGCAATAAAATAAAAAGCATGAGTAAAAATTATAAAATCATAAGGAAAAATACACATCAAGGAATTGCAAATCAATCAGACAATTCAGACCAACGGAACTAGTACTTGTCAATGGCAAAATATCTGGGAGCGCCCGTAGGCTCGTTCAACCAATCTCATCATATCCGGGAGCGCCTGTAGGCTCGCTCAACCAATTTCCTCAATTTTATTAACCCGCCATGACGCACAACCTCATCAGCAACATCAGGGCGCCTCACGGATTAAATCCGGGCTCACTTCCCTACCGAATGAATCGTTGTCTCTACTCTCATAGGTTAAGTCATCCTATTACCCGGATTTCCCGCTTAACATGAGAGATGGTACTATCCCGCCCAAACACAAACAATATTCATCCAATATAATAAAATACTACATCATAAATCGTCAAGTATAAAAATCTAGATAATCTCAATTATCTCAAATTTCAACCATCTCGTAAATCACATGTGCATCATTTTTCCAAACAAAATAATAATAATAATAATTATTATCATCACCAATCATATTTCCACTATGGTCATTACCTATTTTTATACCCTATTACTTTAACACTTAAGATAATATTAAAGAATGGTTAGTTCACTCACCTGGGTTCCTTGCTAAACCATAGCATGACATTCCAAGATTCTTCGGTAATGTGCCAGATTTTCCTATCGCATGTTTGAAAGACAAACTTTGAAATTAAAACAAAAAGTTATTTTATTTCAGTTTTCTGACCTCCGTGTACTGTTTCAGCCATATCTCTCAAACGGTAGGGAGTTTTCAAAAGATTTTAGATTTTCTGGAAAATAGACGAAAAGAGCTTTCCGTGCATAGGTAATTTGAAAATTTTGGAGTTTTCTAGAGAGAGATATGATTGTTTTAATTTTCAGAAAAATTGTTCCAGAATTTCTGAAAATAAATGTTCTTACCTTGTTTTAATTCTTGCTATAGATGAAACCCCTTTGAGTTCTTGTTTGGGCATGGAATGTGAAGATCCTAGGACTATGTGTAGGCTGTAAAACATGATGTGGGGTTAGGGTTGTTCTTATATTTATTTCAAAAGAAACGACATTGTTAAAATGGAAGGGAAGATTATGACTTACCTTAATTTCTTCTTGGTTATTAGTTGTTAACTCCACTTAAGCTTCCCAATATTGAAAATTGAGTGTTGATGTTTAGAAAAAAAAGATTAGCCGAGAGAGTGTGCTTGTAGGAGGGATTAGTTTGGTTGAGTATGTATTTGTTCTAGGGTTTCTAACTTAGTTTAAGATAGATCAATTTAATTGTTTAAATTTAAATAGATTTTGTTATTCAAATTTTAGATTATTCTAATTAAAAATAATATGTTTAATTCAGATTTCTAAAAAAAATTCTTTTTCAGATTTCATATTGGGATAATTTATCCTTCAATTTAATGTCTAATTAGATTGGTTAGTTTGGATAATTATCTAATTTCCTTATTTAATTTTTTGCATTATCCTTTAACCATTGCTACTACTATTTATATTATATGTATATTATTTTGTTTGGTTAATTTTGATTTGTTTTAATTACTATTACTAATATCTATTTAATTATTCCTTATAGTCTTTCGAAATCCCCTATTGCTCATAGGATTAGTATTCTAGTTGATTAATTTATCAACTTGTATTTTTATTAATTTCTTTTTGTTCAAATTTTAAAATTCAACTTTAAACGCCCAATCCTAAATTATGTAAATCTAATATCTTACTTCAAATGTTGGAAGGTATATTTCAAATTTTTCTTTTTCATTTGTTTTCGTAATTCATTAAATTTTTCCTTTTAGACATTTTTTGTATAAGACTATTTATTAATTACAACTATATATTCTAAAAATAATATCTAGAGTTTTAGAAATTAATTTCCATTTTCTATTTTACAACAAGGTTCCCTATAATTTTTTCCATCTATTCCTATACTTTGTACACATTTTTGCTACATCCCACAAGATTCCAAAATCTTTCATTTTAGTCCCTGCGAGTTTCACTTTAGTCCCTTTATGGCCTAACATCACATATTGCTAGCCTACAGCCTAAAATCACATATCTAAGCATCATCACATTATACAATAATATCAAACACACATATTGCACACAAAATTTGCAATTTCAACATTTGTAAAATCAAATTCATTATTTAAGTAGAAAATAAAATAGCGGGTATTACACCTACGCCGGTGTGAACCTCCTCTTCTCCTTCGACGCCGGCCTAAACCCTCAAACGCACATCCTTTGACACTAGTGTTCAAATTGTAGTTTTGAGCAGCAAGATTCGCGGATCAAAGGTGTGTATTTGAGAGTGATTCATGTATTTACTTTTGAGTTTGCTTTGGAATTTCTAGGGTGTGTTTCATTGGTGTTTGTTTATTATTTTCTGTAAATGAGTTGCGCCTTTAAGAGTGAATGTGCTGTGGCTTTGAGAGTTGTCCCCTATTCTTCTTTACACTCCCCTTTGTTGAGAAATTGTTGTATATTTGGCCAAAATGGACTGAAATGTACGTAATGCATCTTTTGATTTTAATGGATGTTCATGTATAATTTCTGTAAATGTATAATGTTCATGTAAAATGTCATGTTCATGTAAAATGTCATGTTCAGTCCCTAATATGTTCCAAAAGTAGAATAGAAGAATGATTCTATAAAGGGTATATTTTCAAATTTGAAGAGGAAAAAAAATTATCATGTTTAGACTTTGAGCAATTTCCCATATTTGGTTTAACGTAATTCCCTGAAATTCATAGTATAATGGTTATTATTGTTAGTAGCCAAGCATGCTAGTAATCACAAGGCAAGGGTTTTGTTGTGAAGAACTAAATCACAAAAACACCAATAGGAAAGAATCACAAAAACACCAACATGCTTAGTAAAAGAGCAACAACCCAGAATATTTTAAAAATAAACATAAGCTAATTAATGGTATTATATTTAATCAAGAATAGTGAAATAACAAGGGAAAAAAAGTGTTGGCTCTTCTAAAAAATTCAACTTAAACTTTACTGATCTAGTAAGATTAAATGGCTCAATAATTCCCATCCATTCTACCCCCGGGACTATAATAGATGGCCTTCATATCTCAACCAGCAAGTAGTAAGAAAATGTGAATTCATAAAATACTAGCAAGTAGCAATCTTGAGAGTTTACTAAGGCTTATAATTTTCAAGTCTCCTGTCACATAAGGAGAAGCTTCAATGTTTTTCAATGTTGTCAGAATCTATCTATCATCTAAACCATCATCAACGGAATCTAAATAATTGCAACATGCAACATATTTGAGCTACTAATTTAAGTTCTTCAATTCTCAAGTTCAAGTTAGAAAACTGAAAATTCTACATAATAAAGAATGAAGGCTAAGCTACTAAGTGCAAGGGACCTTAAGAAATTGTATACTATAATTAAACACCTTGTTAGCAACATATAGATTTAACAGTATATACACATTCCATAATGATAGTATCTTACATATGTCCCACAATATTATAATAGCTAACATACAATGCACCACATGATCCATAAAAAAACATCATACAGCTAACAACTAAATGATAGATCTAATCCATGAAGCTTTCAAGTCATCCGATATAGAGGGTAGCTGAACCAAAAAACAGTAGTCACTTCCAATCATCACATTAGCTTGAAGTATTTCTGTTTCAGTGAACCCATTGACCTTCACCAAGTTTCCAAACAACCTTTCTCTTTTTTCAAGTATATTCCTTTCTATCAGATTTAGTTCATTGGTCAACCTATCAACTGATGTGGCTATGCTAGTGGATGCTACCTGAATAAAATCACTAAGGTCAGTCATGGCAGACTCTTGCCTCTTGCCATTGCTTCTTTTTTGCTTTCTCCTCGAACCATGTGAGGACTTAGACATTTCGACAGTCTCAAAGTGAGGTGGAGCCTCATCAGGTATGGTGGACTCAGGTAACTGCTCTTCTTCAATAGGAATGGTGCGCTCCTTCACCACAGTTTGGCTTTCTAGCTCCTGTGTAATGTCCACATAAGTCTGTACATCTTGTCTCGATGCACAATCCTTCCCAAAGACGATGCATAGTCACTTAAATAAAGGAAAAGATCAGTTCCTCCAAGGTGCCTTGCTCCTGTTTGACTGCAAACAAAACAAACGCCTACAGTTATACACTATATACAATGCAAAAACAAAAACACAAGCATACTTAAATGCATCTGGAGATAGGCATCCCATACAGCAGGCTCGGCTACGACGCACCTTGTCACAGGGTCCCATCCGAACCCACTGGTGTTCGATGCATGAAGCAAATCGTACACATCTTACCAGCTAGCCTTCAACGTCTTCATTTGGGATAGTATGTAGGGTTTCCCGTGACAGGGGGCCTTCTCATTAAGTTTCTTCTCTAATTTCTATAAATACCCTGCTTAGAAAGTTTTTTGACAACGATACAACTCTCCAACCAGTTTGAGCTCCACAAGTGAGTCCACTAGCATTTTATCCTCCTCAAATGTCCAGTGGTGTGCCATGATATCAATTAACAAATGACAAATGTCAAGTTATTATGTGCAAATAATTATCAAACTAACATCAGTCAAATAGATATCAACCCAATTAACAAAACATCAAAGGTCACAATATATAAAAAACTCAAAGTGCCATTACAAAAATAGTACAATGCTCAAACATTAAGAGTACAATGCTCAAACATCAAGAGTACAATGTTAAAAGTATTCATCTTCGCTGATTCTTGAACTTGAGATACATTTCATTTGCTAGATTATCTATCTCTCCACTGATTTCACGCATATGCGGGCTTAATTATATTTACTTGGTCTTCCTTTGTGGACAGTTCCACTACTTCTATTCCTTTCAGGTCTTCAAATGGATCCATTGGATTCTCTTGCATTATGAGATTATGAAGTATTGTGTTCTAACTAGATAAAATGATGGGCTTTTAAGTATGGCCCACAGCCTTTTCAACAACCCAATGCACTTCTCGATTACGTTACGCGTGTCTGAGTGTTTCATGTTAAACAACTCACGATGGTTTGTTAGTTGAGAATGCCATCTCCAATCATTTAGGTGATATCTTTTACCTCTGTAAGGTGCTAGAAAGCCTTTACAATTGGTGTAACCTGTGTCCACTAAAAAATAACACCCTACACAAACAACAGTCTATAAGTCAGTGCTTAAACGTGGGTATAATATTATATTCACTCAAATTTCCAATGCTCACCTAGGGGAACTCTTAGGTTGTGCCTCTTGGAAACTGCGTCACACGGAACACATGAATCAGCTGTAAACTTCTCCCACATAGGCAAGACAAATATAAACTGATCATCTTGAGAGCAAATGCCTAACAACATTGTTTGTAAGCTCCCCTTTTCGGTTTCTATACCATGGTTGATCCTCCATCGGAATTGTTAATCTTATGTGTGTCCCATCAAGGGCACCGACATAGTTCTGCAAAAGCACCATATTTACTGCTTACTTTGCAATTTATATGGATATTAATCGTATAATAAACTCAAATCAAACGAGTACCTTGAACCATTTCCATCTTGGATTTACTAAATCTGCATGCACCGACTTAGGGGATTTAAAAAGTACTCCTCCTAAACGTATCATTGCATTAAACACCCTATTGAAATGCCTACTCACATTTTTGCCTAATCTCCTAAATTGTTGTTGGATGACCTTATTCTTCACATGATGAGACAAGATATGTGCAAATATTGACTTGCTCATCTATAGTGTCAACCATCTCACAAAGTCTATCTAGTGTTGACTTAGTTATCCTCGTTAAGTTAAAGCAAGTTGTATTACTACTATAGATCAGACTCCTAAAATGAGCTCTATAAGCATGGAAGTTAACAATGTAAGGATTTTCACTGATCTGATGCCTACCAACCCCATTAACCGAGATGTAGTATTTACAAATAGCGAGGATCACATAAACCCACCAAGACACAATTAAACCAACCACTTTGCAACTAGCTTCCTTCTCAAGTCATCCATAACTGTAACATGGTATCTCACAATCAGAAGAACATCTCTTAATAAACATGGTTTCAAATAAATATAGAGTCATTAGTTTTGTTACATTTATGTGTTAATTATATTAAATTATCAAATACCTTTACGTAGTAGCATCAAAAGTCATTCTATTGAGTATTGACCTAGCCCAAATGTTAAGACAACAAATGAACCTGCCCTCACCAACTTGACAATTTAAAAATGAACTTTCTAGCAATAATCAAGTTTAGAATTGGAGCTATCAACAACATTGTGTACTTAAATTAAAGTGATCACAAAAGAACTAATTAGTGCTGTAATAGTAGCATCAAAGTCTAACCAAGTAACCCCTATCGCCCTAGCAACCATTTCCTTTTCCACCACCCAATAAAGTGATCATTTTTTCACTACAGAAATTCTAAAGAAAGTGCACTAAACTTTGGTCAAAAAGCACAAGATATTACTAGCATTTTCAATTAAAAAAGAAATTGAAAAAATCCAAGCACCCAATAAACAAACACTAATGAGAAGATCATGGCATTCTTCAATGAATCAACCACTACAATAAAAGGGAAATAAATCCACATAATAAAATCTATACATGAACAACCTAGAATGCTACAATTAGCAGTTGTAGATATTGTTGAACATAGATCAACATATGTCTCTATACGCATATGTCAAAAGAAAGTGGAAAGATCAAGAAATTTTTATCATCAATCTACCCCGTTCACATAGCCCAACATTGAAATACCCAAAAATCAAGCAAATGAAAATTATAGAGAGTAGTGGCGGAGAGGCAAAGAGAGTGGAGTGAGGTGTGAGCTAATAGAGAAAAGATAGCTAACACTATTTGCATCTCACAAGAAAGACTAGCTAACAAGAGAAGAAAAGAGAGCTAACACAATAAAAGAAAGCTTAATGTGAAGATGAAGATGAATCTGAGACACCATAATAAAGGGCGTGCATGACAAAGACACATATTAAGGACGATGATCTCATCGACATCACAAAACTAGTTGGAAGCTCCAATGGCGACATGAAACTCACAGGGGGAAGAGGCAGACATCACAGTGGCCACCACAAGCACACATGAGACCTTCAACAAATGTAGGGCAAAATCAAAGGGCATCATGGGCATTCTACTGAATAATATAGGGGCAAATGGGGAAAGGTGCCTTTCTTTTCCATCATCAGACCTGTTTTCCATCACTGACATGATGGAAAGGGAAATTGACAAAATGACGGAAGGCAGAAATCCCAATTTCGTGTCTTCCTTCTACAGTTGTCACGACCCAAATTTCGAGCACGTGACCGGCACGCTAACATAAATCTCGTGTCACCATAAGCCTAGCTGACATATCAATTTCTACCCCTTTTTGTTTATTTATAATATTTATAACAAAATAAATAAAAATAATTCTTATAATTAACAAGTCTAAATATAACACATTATTCAAATAAAATAATCAATTCACCCAGACCCCTTAGATGTCTTAGTTGACCATAAAGCTTCCTAATCTAATGCTAAATAAAAAAAGTACAAACATCTTAGGACCCACCCAACAATAAAATAGTCCAACGGCGACTCTAACTTTTTGTAGATACTCTTCCTCCACTACCTGATATGAAAAAATTAAATCAACGAGTGTGAGATAAATATCTTAGTGAGCGAGTCAATCCCCACCCTAATAAAACCTGCTATGCAAAAGTAATAAAATAAAAGTATAGACATAAATCATAAAACCACAAGGAAAGATACACATCAAAGAATTTTCAATTCAAACCAACGGAACTAGTACTCGTCAATGGCAAAATATTCAGGAGTGCCCATAGGTCCGCTCAATCAATCTCATCGTACCCAGGAACGCCCGTAGGCTCGGTCAACCAATTTCATCAATCTCATTAAAATCTGTCATGACGCACAACCTTATCAGCAACGGTCAGAGTGCCTCACGGATTAAATCCGGGCTCATCTCCCTATCGAAAGAATTGTTGTCTCTACTCTCAGAGGTCAAGTCATCCTATCACTCAGATTTCTCGCTTGACATGAGAGAGGGTACTATCCCGCCCAAACATACACAACATTCAGACAATTTTAAATAATCATCGAAATAATCATCAATATATTCAACAATACATTCATCAATAATATCATAAACATAATCATCATTCTAATTCCCATCGGATAACCATAAGTATTTTAAATTACAAATAATTATATTTCTCTCACAAACCATGTTTTTTTCTTAACGTTTGTCATTAGCAATTCCATCAATAACTGAATTTTACAAAATTTTTAATTTCGCTTCTAACACGAATCCCTTAACCGGATTCCCTCTTTTCTACCATGATTATTACCTACCTTTATACCCTAAATTTAAGATAATATTAAACAAGGGTTGGTTTACTCACCTGGGTTTCTTGCTAAACCATAGCGTGACATTCCAAGGTTCTTCGGTAATATGCCGGATTTTCATATCATATTTTTGAAAGAGAAACTCTATAGTTAAAACAGAAAATTATTTTATTTCGATTTTTTGACCATTGTGTACTATTTCAACCATATCTCCCAAGCAGTGTGGAGTTTTCAAATGATTTTAGCTTTTTTGGAAAATAGACGGAAAGAGATTTCCGTGCATAGGTAATTTGAAAATTTTGGAGTTTTCTAGAGAGAGATATGGTAGTTTTAATTTTCAAAAAAATTGCTCCAGAATTTCTAAAAATAAATGTTCTTACCTTGTTTTAATTCTTGCTATAGATGAAACCGTTTGAGTTCTTGTTTGGGTATGTGATGTGCAGATTCTCTGTGTGTGTGTGGGCTGTAAAACATGATGTAGGTGATTGAAGAGGTGACAGCAAGGTGTGTTGGTATGTAGCCTTGTTTCTTTTGTGTTTCAGTAGCTTAGGTTTAAATAGATTTAGGTGCTTGTTTATTTAATTTACTTTGGGATAATTAATTTGAATTTGAAAGCTCTTAATTAAATATTAAATTTAGTTGTTCGGTGAGGGTTGGTCTTTTTTTTAAAAAAAAAGATATTTTTTTCAGAGTTGTTTAATAGGATTACTTATTCTTAAATCTATTATCATATTAGATTATATTAGTCTAGATAATTATTAATTATTTTCATTTACTATTGAATTATTCTTTAGCTTAAACAATTTATCTCCTCATTATTCTAAATATTATATTCCCACTTCATTGCCAATCTCAGGTCACTTTCGTCCTTTTTCTCTTTTTTTCGTTTAATTAATTATCTTATTAATTGAATATTCCAACTTAGAATATATTTTTCCTTATCTTCCACTTTGTAAGATATATGACTCTTCCTTTCTCTCTCTTAGTCTCACGCCCACAACCACCAAAAGATTGTTAACTTTCCTCTTATTTAATCACCTTTCACTTGCATTTAATTATTTTCTTAATCATAAGAATTTATTCTTTTTATTCACAACAATCTTTTTTATAATATCTAAAGTTTTACTCGTCATTTTTGCCTTTTTATTTCACATCTAGATTCTCTAGAAGTTTCTCTTTCTATTTCTACCATTTTATAAGCATTTTACTATACCCCAACAAAATCTCAAATCTTTCATTTTAGTACCTACAATTTTTACTTTAGTCTTTATACCGCCCAACGCCACACATTGCTAGACTACAGGCCCGAATCGCATATAATAGTATCACCACATCATATAATAATATCACACATAGAGATTGGACACAAAACTTGCATATTCAACACTTGTGAAATCAAATTCATTATTTAAGTAAAAAATAAAATGGCAGGTATTACAACAGTGGAGCTAATCAAACGTGGGAAATAACAATATAAGAAATGAGCTTTCCTTTCTAGCATTTTTTACCCTACCAAATGGCCCTTAAGTCTAGTCCTAAAACTAGGTTAACTCTAGGAAAGAAGTCCTAACATTTGTCTCAATACATAAAAAAAATCATATGTCATGTCATTGGATCATTATCTTGGCCATCGTCACCATCATCATGATTCTCTTGATTACAAAAAAAAAATAGAGTTTGTTGCTTGTCCAAAATCGTTTCCACTCATTGATCAAAAAGTTACATTTTATAATACAAAATTTATAATGAATCAAGAAATATAAGAATCAAAATTTGCTAATGCAATTG
The DNA here is from genome assembly GCA_037074585.1 of Biancaea sappan. Taxonomy (NCBI): domain Eukaryota; kingdom Viridiplantae; phylum Streptophyta; class Magnoliopsida; order Fabales; family Fabaceae; genus Biancaea; species Biancaea sappan. The sequence continues at coordinate 24,988,976 of CM073499.1, read as the reverse complement.
TGTACCTAACTTATCCTTGGTTGCATTGCAACAAGTTCAGGAAAAAGCTAACCCTAGAAACTTTGCAAGATGAGACTCATCATTTTTATATTTCTTGCATCTTTTCCCTCCATTTTAGCTTTTAGTCTTGCAACCTTAGCTTTTAACTCTTTAACAAAACAACCCGAAGATGAGGATGCACCCGAGTAACTAGAGGTGTAGTAAAAAAAACCTAAGTAGGGCAAGGTCTAAATCCGAAGCTACTGACTCATCCTGGATGCTCTTGGCTTCCTAAATCTATTGCCACAAGACCATTAGAATTAGTGATACAAGACATTTTTTAATATATATATATATATATATATATACACATATATAAACTAGAAATCTTACATTATTAAAAGAGACAAGGTAGATTAGTATGATGTGAGGAATAAAACCTAAGTCTAGGAGCCAAGTTGTGTATTAAAATATCAAACCACTTATAACACATTAGCATCAATTGGGATAAAAAAAAAGTGCATCATAATACGCTTTTGCCCAAGAGAATAGCAAAACAAAATCATGGAATCATAGCATCTAGCAAAACATAAATTACCACATAATCCCACATTGCCAATCAAAACATGATAATTAAAATTAATTCCAGTGCCAATTTTTAAATGAAATAGAGCCAGAATTAAACAAATTTGATGTGAAACATAGTCCCCAAGCATTCAACAAGGCATATTCAAACTTAAATTTGATGAGCAAAAGAGCATATTTCATCATAAAATCTCTCCATCACACCACATACAACTTGGGGTAAAGGCATGAAGAGAAACTTATTTCACCAAAATTTTGCTTAAAATCTTTGAAAAAAACTTCAAAATATGCTTTCTAAGAGAACTACCCAACAACTTAATCACCACAATAAGAAGAATAAAAAACATGTTAGCCTTCTTATGATCATCAAGCAGAGACATCTCAAAAAAAATCGCCAGAAAAAGAACATAAAAAAATCAAAGAAGTCACCATTATGGTGGGTGTTAACAACGACAAGGACTAACTTTTGGTAGAGAGCATACAATGTTGGCGACTTGGTCTAGGAGAAGGGTGATCGACTACAACGATGGAGCTGAGGTGAATTTTGGGGAGCAAACGGTGGCCAAGTAATAGCAACTCACTATGAACAATGTTAACAACGCCAGCAACCAAACTAATTGGTAGGGACGGAGCAGACGAAGTTGACAACTTGATCTGGGTGAATGGTAGTCGACAACAACAACATATTTGAGGTGAATCGCAAGGGGCAACGAAGCGAGGATCTATGCTTTGTGAATTGGGAATGAATCATAACGGGGTGGGGTAGGGTTTCATTAATATTTAGCGGTGGTTAGCTCCAAACCACTGTAGGTTTGGGAAAAAAAAAAAACGCAGCTAAATTTTGGCAGTTTAGAACAAATTCTAAATCACCATTAAACATTACAAGAAAATCAAAGATCATAGATCGAAAAATTTATCTCTGATTAAGTAAAAATTCGTCTCTGATCCTGACGTTACAAACAAACTTGAGATAAAAAAAAAAATTTCTTCTCATAATTAGAGACAGATTTTTTAGTCTCAAATCAAGGATGATTTTGTCTCAAGTGCTTTGAATATGCTTAAAAACCAGTGGATTGTTGAATCAGTCAAATTTGGCCATCCAAAAAATATTTTAGCCACATTAAATAATACTAATTTGGAGGTGACATTTATTCATCAACCTTTTTAAGACAAGAGTGTTCAATGAAGCACTCTATATAAGAAAATATGGGATGCAGCACTATATATAGAAAAAAGTGATAAGGTCATTTTCTGATCTAAGCAATGTAGGACTAACAAAATTTGAGATGGAATTTACTCCATCTCGGATATCCAACATTTCAGAGACAAAATTTAAAAAAGAATTTATTCCGTTTCTAATTTTGTTTTTTAAAATGTGATACATTTGAAACCACCACCAAACAACCACCATAAAACTAACTTCCTTTTGTAGTGCGAAAGACTACATTATATTACTTTTTAACCGTGAAGGACTAAATGTTAAAAGATCAAAATAGACTATCAATTTATCTTCTTACAATTTTTAACAGATAAGATTAAAAAAAAAATTTAATATGAAAGTAACGCAGAAACAATTAATAATAATATTTTCTTTTCAGTCCCAAAGTAAAAAGTATACTAAGATTTTAGTTACCTTATCAACTTACCACTTTGCGGCTAGTGATTACAAATTGACAAAAGATATAAACCATAATCACAATCTTAAAAGTATTGTAGTTTTTGGACTTTGGATAATGAATAATTATATTGTTTCTAGTTGTGTAATTAAATAAAACGGCAAATTACATTAATTTTTCTCAAGTTTGTTTAAATATATTTGACTCTCCTTAACAATTTGATATGTATTGTAAACATTTTCCTTCCAATATATTTATGTTAAAAACATGATAGTAAAGACAGTCTATTTAATATTAACATCTAAAATGGAATCGTGGTGTTATTTCAAGTAAATTATCTTAATTTAGTTTTTAAAAAATTACAGCTGTCTCAATTTAGTGTGTTTGATTTTTTATTAAGTTTTTACAAACCATGATTTGTACTGTAAATTTGGTGCAAAATACCATGTTTTAAAGTCTTTGCATTAACGTGATTTTATCCTCAAACCATGATTTTAGTGAAAGTTTTATATTGTCACTTGTGCAAACTAAGGTTTGCCCAAATATAGATTTTTCCAAAATTAATTCTGCAAAGTATAGTTTGCCAAATCTAAGTTTCCTTAATTGTTTTCAAAACACACACTTAATCCTTGTAAAATATTGCGCTCAATTTAGTCACTAAAAATAATTTTTTACTTCAATTTAGTCTCTCTCTTTATTAAAATGACTTTTTGCAACAAAAATAAGATAAGACACTTGATCTTTTAATGATCAAATTAAACAAATGTAATCTTTCAAAAATTAAATTAATAATTTACTCTAATACTTTTAGTATGACAGTGAAAATTATTGAGCAATTTTATTATATTGTGTAAGAAATTAATTTCAATGGCAAAAATCAAATAGAAAAGCCGATTATAATATTTGAAACTAAAGATGTAGTGTCTGTAATTTAACAAAACTTTAGAGGAAGTAAGTGCATTTTACCCTAAATAAAAGTATCCAAATGTGTAATTTAATTAGAGTTTAGGAGAGATAAATGTAATTGACCCTAACTAAAAACACCGAAATGTTTATTTGTTTTTGAACCGCCCAATCCACAAAAAGTTGCTGGGTGAAAAAGACAAAACTGGATGTTATCTTTAGAGTAAAGAGAACAGAATGGGCTCGTGATGCTGTTTGTGTCTGTGTGTGTCTGTGAGTGACTTTCGAATCTCATCCACGAGACTCCACTGCATCTCAATTCTCAATTAAATTCTCATGGGTCATGGCTATTATTTTAACTTTCTAGAAACAAAAGTGTATTATGTGCTCTCGTGAGTGGAACACTAAAAAACATCATGTAGTTCTCACACGCCTAACCCATCTTCACATCAATTCTTAATTTATTATTCTTCCACTCAAAAATCCATCATTCTAACTGAATTTTGTTGGTTATCAAGCTTCCGACAAGGTACTCCCTTGCCAAAAGATTCTAGTTTCTATCAAAGTTTCACTTTTTAATGTAGCCAAAACCACTATTTCTATCTCTCATGATTAATATTTTAATTATAATACAAAATTTTATTTTGTGTTAATTATAATACATATATTTTTAATTAATTTTAATTATATCTTTAATTTAACGTTATTTAAATATTTAACAGTAAATATCGATTAAAAGTATTTAAAATTGAACCAAACTGATCAAAATCTAAAAAAAAAAGTTTAAATTAGTTTTTAAAATATAAATTTTAATTGATTCAGTATCAACTAAACGAAATTAAGCCAACTTTATATATATAAAAATATTATATATATATATATATTATATTTTTATATGAACAAAATTATTTATATATATTTTAATTAATTTAATCTCTTTTTTAATTAATTTAGTCTTTTTTAATACTTATATATATTTTATTAAAACTAAAAATAACGAATTATTGTTAACAAAATCGCTTAAAATCGAATTAAATCGCTCAAAAATAAAAATCAAATAGGTTCATAATTTTTAAAACCAATAAGCTTGGTTCCTTTTGGTTTTGAATCTTAACTAGACTGAACCAATTCTATGAACACTCTTAATGCCGATGTAACATCTTATATTGCAAGCGTCAACACCTATTAATTTATTTTAGCTTTTATAAGTGAGATTGGAATTAATAATAACTAAAATAATCAAATATTAAATGAAATAAAATAATCAAATATAAAGTAAAATAATGATTATTTTAGTAAAGTTAGGTTGAATTAGTAGATACTGATATATGTAAAATGAAATTTTATATTATTGTCTACTATCAAATATTAAGATAATATTAAGTTTAGAAACATAATCAAAACTAATTAAAAATATATAAATTATAATTAACATAATATAATTTTAAATTATAATTAAAACATAAATCAAAATTCTATGAATTACACATTTGCCTTTGAAGTATTGTATCGCTGAAGACAATTTTTACCGTACCTTCTCTCTTAGTAGACACATCATCAATAACATGTTAATATATTCAAGCATTACGACATGAAGAACAACTACATCAATAAAATCTGTTTAAAAAACTAATATTATTTAGATTGTTTTAGGATCTGTTTCGGAGAGAAATAAAACGATCAAATCACATATTTACTAAAATTACAAGAACTGAAAATTCAATAAAGCTTTAAGATTGAAACACATGATGATGATCCTATTCCCAATTTCACATCACATTTACACTCGGTAGTACCAATTGGCCGAACCAACTATATATGGGAAACGACCACAAATTACTATTATAAATTAGATTCAATTATTTTTTTAAAAAAATATCAAATGTATATTTCTCTTTCTTTATTTAGCATCCTATTTTTTATATTTTTTTTATTAGTCTATAAATTATACAACGTGGGACAAGCAAAATGAGGGTGAGTGAAAGCAGAACAGAATTCTCTAATATGAGAGTCTTATTTATGATTAGACAATTAAAATTTTTTTAATCCTTTTATTAAAAAACTGAAAATTTAATTTTAGGTAATCAAAATTTAAATATAAGAAATTATTAAAATTTCGTTGCAAAGATATAAGAAATTAAATATAATATTTTTTTAAAATTAAATTTTTAATAGAGCGTGTTTAAAAAAAAATAAAAGTTTCCAAACCCGTGAACTGGGTCGGCAATGGTGGGGCGTGGCGTGAAAAAAGGGGGGAGAGAGAGAGAGAGAGAGTCACGAGATGGCAATAGTGAGAATTGAGAAAACCGAAAAAGTGAAAAAAAAAAAAAAAGTGTGTGAAAGAAGTGGGTCCCATTAACTAAATTCCCACCCAAAACTCTCAAACTACCCACCCATCACATACCCACGTTTCTCCACTCGTCAGGACAGGACCTCATCCTCCGTCATCCCAACCCCATAATCAAATTATACACTAAATTATTTGTTTTACTTCTTAAAATATTACAATTATTTTAAATTAATTTTTTAAAAAATAATTATTTCAATTTATTTTTATAAAAAATTTTAACTATTTCACATTTATCTATTTTCTTATCAAAGTAATTTTTGTTAATAAAAAATGGAAAAAATGACTTTGCCCCATAAACTTTTTTTTTTATTTTGTTGATAACTTATATGAATTATGAAAGTCAACACAAAATTTTTCTAAAATTTTCATTTTTTATAGAAAAGCCCTTCCGTCCAATAATCTGTTACACTGACTGGGATGTGGAAACTGCCATATCAACGACTAACATGAACAAAAAGTACCGCATCACCATTAACCCAAAAGCTTTATCTACTCAACCCACATGAAATCCAACCCAAATAAAAAGGAGGGAGAAATTTGAATGAAGGACACGTTTTTTGGGAGAGAAAATAGAGAGAGTTGAGAAAGCTGAGAGAAGGAGATTGGCCACTAGACATTTACAACAAAAAATAAATAAAGAGGGAAAGAGACGATTTCAGAGAGAACATCGAGGAGAAGAGACGGCCAAGAGAGGGAGATCAACAACTGGAGGGAAACGAAACAAAGAATAGGGACAATTTTAATGTAAACCAAGAGCGATCATAGGACAATTTTCTCAACGAAAAACATAGCAGAAAAGAATAAAGGGTTCAGTAAGGTCAACGGAGGGCAAAAAAATTTTAAGATAGGAGAGAGAGAGAGCGGAAAGAGAGAATCATCTTCTGAGATTTCTGTGAGATGATTTCAAATGCAAGAAGCTATTGTGGTAGGAACAGAGGTGCAAAGGCAAGTTATCTAACTCTTTGGGCATATTTGGGAATAGGAATGGGAATGAAACCATAACCCTAAATTTTCTTAAGCTTTTCAATCAAGGCTCTAAGGGAATGAGGTAAGCAAGAGAGCTTGTTGAGTTCTAGGCTCAGTGAGAAAATGGGAACTGCCTTGGCTTCAAGCTCCAAGACAACTTCAATGGTAGCTCTAAGGTCTGTTTTGTGGAGAAAGGGGATGGGGTTGGAGTAGAGGTCCGTGGAAGCTTCTTTAAGACTAATAGAGTTAAGACACGGTTTGTATGTGAATTCTGGTTGCGCAGCTCATCCATAATGGATTAGGATGAGAACGGGAATTCAAGTGATTTTTGGTTGAGAATGGAAGAAGATGTAGGTGGAAAGCGACCTAGAGACAGACAACGAACATGGAATTATTTTAGCCCTAGGTTGGCTCGGGTCAATGGTGATGTGACATTTTTTCCATGCCAATTGCTAGCATAGCAGTTTTTCTATCCCAGTTGACATTAAACGTTAGTCAAACTAACGAATTATTGGACGAAAGGGCTTTTCTATACAAAATAAAAAGTTTAGAGGGGTTTTGTATTGAGTTTTATAGTTCATGAGGATTATTTGCACAACAAAAAAAAAGTTTATAAAGGCATAGTATTTTTTCTTAAAAAAATTAACATTTAACAATAGTAGATTTGATATTTAGCAATAAAAAAGATCAAATTGAAACAAATATAATTATTTAATAAATAAATTAAGACACTCAATCTTTTAAGTACCAAATTAGAATAATTATAATCTTTCAAAAATTAAATCAGTAATTTACTGTTAATTAACTTAATTTGAAATTTGATTCAATTGTATTTAATATTTTTTAATTTTAAATATTGTATTTAGTTTTTAATATTTTGATATGTTGTAGAAATTTTTATAATTTATTTTTTGTTGAATCAATTAACATAACAATAAAAACAACTATATTAATACTAATATTTAATATAAAATGTTATCTTTATTTTTAATATGACAGCATAATTGTTAACCAATTTTATTACAAAAAGAATATATGTTGTGTAAAAAGTTAATTTTATTGAAAAAAAATTACATGGGAGTTGAATGTAAAATATAAAACTAAAAGAATACTAAATCTAATTTAATCGAACTTCAAAGAAGATGAACATAATTTAGCCAAAATATATTCCCTATCATCTTCTTCATGTCTCCATCCATATGCAAGATAGCCTTGCAAAAATTAAAAAAATAGGATTCCTTGTTGTTTCACGTGGGAATAATAGACTTATTTTCTACAAGAGCATCAACATTAGTGATTTTTAATAAGTTCTTAAATTTAAGAATCGGTTTTTATTTCAATTCATCACTGTAGTTCGTTATGTTGACTATCATGTGTAAGAACGGTTCTTATACAAAAAGTAATAATAAAATAATCAACTAACAATAAATATTAGTGGAGTTAGTGGAGAGTAATAAATGTTAAAGTAGTAGAGAGTTGATTGTGTGATCCATTTGTAAGTTCTTATAGCATCTATAATGGTGAATCTCAATTGAGTTTTTTATTGTAAGTCTCACAATACCATATTAGTTTAAACAACTTGTCACCACTTTAAGTAACTCTCCACTCCAATGATGAACATCTTAACAACCCACAAATGAGTCCCACAATTAACTCTATTACTTTAGCATTTATTACTCTCTACTAACTCCATTAACATTTATTGTGAGTTAATTATTTTATTATTACTTTTTGTATTATAAGAACTGGTTCTAATATAAAAACACTTTTACAAGTGGCAGTCAACATGACGAACTACAGTGGTAAATTGAAATAAGAACTAGTTCTTAAATTTAAGAACTACCACTGTATATGTTATTAAAAAGTTCATCACTAAAGTGGAGAGTTGCTTAAAATGGTGAGTAGTTATTTAAACTAATGTGATACTATAAAATCCATAATAAAAATTAACTTGAAATTCACCAATGCTCTAAATCATTGACTTCAAGATCAACAATATACGATGAAATTTAAAAAAAAAAAAAAGGAGCCATGAGATTGGTCCATTGATTCCCAGGATGCATAAACAAGACACTAATGTTCCCCTATAGACAGAAGAGAATCTTCTTCGATTGAAAGGAACTAGGGAGTTTTCATATGGCATTTTATTCCGTTGCTCTTTTACTAGATAAATTAATTAGTTTATTTCAAAGACTAAGCATTTGTCTGGTACGCCAGAATTCAGTCAATGAAAAATTGAATTTTATCATCTCGGTTTTCTTGCGTTTGGTATGCACGAACAGAATTCATGCGATGAAAAATTGATTTTTTGTTTTTCATCGTAATCGCACGGATCTTTTTCTTCAGTAGTTAGATGGAAAAGCAAGAAAACATAGCAAGATTCAGTTGTGGATACCTTGTTTGCCCTGGGTAATGCAAATTGCATCTTTTTCCTTGGTTGAAACTTTATCAATCGGTTAAAATCTTATCAATCTTTTTTATGTACCAAACGTGACTTAATTTATTACCAGAAAATATAAAGAACTTAGCGATTTAAATTTTACTGAGTTATGAGACGCATCACTATTTCTTTTGGGCTGCAACGTAATGATTTGTTGGAATATTTTTAATTATTTGTCATTTTCAATTAAGACAATAATTTTTTTATAAAAACATCTTTTTTAATGATTTCATAGAATTATGTCTACTTTGAATTATAGGACCTCTCTTAATTCTTGGATTCCTGAATCTACTTAATTAAGAAGAACCTTCAAAGCAGAAGGAAAAGATAATTAGCTTTCACTCATGGATTTGAAGAAAAAATGATGTCATTCCCAACTATGACTTGACTCAACTAACCAGCTATTACTCTCTTGCTACATAAGACCTCCTGAACTATAATCCTAACAATCTCTAATAAGTCTATCCTTTTTAATGTTAAGAGAAAAATTACTCATTCTCTATATTTTTATTATCATATTATTTAATCAAAACATAACAAATATATAATAAATAAAAATTACTATATTTTTTTTTTACAGCTTAGTATTGTATAATTGATTCTTTAAGTGACCTTTTACACCTACTTTATTTCTAGTAGAAAATTTAATAATACAAATATAAAATGTATATAAGTCTATTATTTTATGTTTCTGTACTTTAAAAATAAATAATAATTTTTTTAAAAAAATTATATTTTGATCTTTAACAAAATAATTTTCATTTTGGTCATTTAACATATAATTTCTCTCAATGAATTTTTTTAATTATTAATATACTTATAATGTTATCCTTTCATTTCATCCTCATATTAAAAAAAAATACATTTTATCCTTATGAATTTTTTTTTATTGTATAGATTATTTCTATGAACTATAAAACTTAACATACTACTTCTAAACTTTTCATTTTGTGCAATAAATTTTTTTTATTAATTAATTTATTAGTCAAACTAACGGTCAACGCTGATTGACATAAAGAACCTCCATGCAAGTCTTTAATTAAACATCTCAACAATTAATTTGGTTAAAATAAATCCACGTATGTCTGATTTAAAGGATCAAACACTTATGACCGATAACCTGACCAACTTAACATAATTAGATTTTGCCCACCGTGCCTGTTGTTTCTTCCGTCCCTGTTCTTCCATGTCAATCAAGGAGAGCAGCATATTCCAATCACTTAAAGGCAATATTTCTTTGGGCAAAATCTTCATATTAGTATCTTTCCTTCACTCAATCATTGGATTTCTTTGGATTTTGGTTAGAATCACTCCTAAACTAAAGCGCATAAGATGAATCAATAAATTAAACATTCTCATCTACTGCATCATAAGAATTGGATTGAAAGGCCCTAAACTAAATAAAAAGTAAGATTTCATATACAGAGAAATTTAATTGCAGTTATATTGTTGTCATAGTTGGTATTGAGAGGGTTTAGCTCCCCTCTTTTGGTTGGAGTCTTCAGCAGATTGAAGGGGACCCTAAATGCTTATAACAAAAAAAAAATTAATTAATTTAATTTCATATTTGTTGAATCAGTAGATCCAAAATATGGCTTCCCACCAACCCTTCAACAGTTGGAGGGGAGCCAATCCCGTATTGAGAAGGGCAGATCATGTGGGTTGAGTATTGTTCATATGAATTTGGATAAGGTTGATGTATATTTATTTTAGCTAAGTCGATTGCTGAGGTGTCTAATTACATATTGGCATGACAATTCTTCAATTTAGTTAAAGCATCTACAGTGGTGAAGATACACTTCATTTGGGTTCTTATTGTAGGTCATACAATGCTACATCAACTTAAGCAACTTCCAATCACTTCAAGTAATTCTCCACTACTTGTATTTATTACTCTCCACTAACATTTATTGTAATTTGATTATTTTAATATTACTTTTTATAATACGATGAATCAAAATAAGAATTGATTCTTAAATTTAATAATCCCTTAATAAATGCTACCCTTGGAAGTATTAAGAGAATAAATGTTACTAATAGATAGAAACAATAAAATAAGACCTATGCTTCATTTTGTTACCCCCCATTTCATTAAGTAAAAAAAAAAATATAGAGTCAAGATAAATTATTTCACATACTCTTATTTTTATTTGATCTACTCCTGTCTCCCGATTGTCTTTGTAAAACAATTGGGAGACAATTGATTAAATTCTTTTATTAGGAGTTACTAAAAAGAAAGAATTTTTTTTAATTTTTTGATTTTCTTTTTAATTATTAAATTAAATACATCATTAATTGTTAATTTAACTAACGTATTAATTGACGGAAAGACTTTTTACACAAACTAAAAATTTAAATATGCAGAAAAGTTCAATGGACAAAGTGTTTTTTTCCAAAAAAAAAATTAGTTTCTAAAAGACATAAAGGGTAAGCCAGTTTGAAAGTCGAAATCATTAGCTCCAAGATTAAATTTTAGTCAGGGCCGAAATAGAAAAAGAATGTTGCAACTATTTTAATAGCTGGAACTTTTTTTTTTTTAAAAAAATAAATTTATACTTTTGAAGTTTCAGGAATCCATTTAACTGCGACCAAAAAAAAACTTCCCCGTCCGCTATAAATATCCCACACATTTCCTCTCTCACATACACACCCAAAACCAAACTCAAGGTCCCTTCTCTTTTGTTTTCCCATGGAGGTAACTGATACCCCTATTGCTTTTTTTCTTTTTTCTTTTTAATTTTATTTTATTATGCCATATCGCAGTCTGTCTTGTGTCTTCCAATCCTAAAGTCCAAGCACTGCTCTGTTTTTGCAGGTAATGAAAACGGTGTGTGCTCTGTTGGTGTTAACATTGGCAAGTTCAGCTAGGGTTGAGAGCAGAAAAGGGAGAGGCGTGCCCGTGACGACGACGTTGGAGTACACGGCCATAAACTGCAGAGGCCACAGCGCATCGCTGAGCGATTTCGGAGGGGTGGGGGACGGGACGACGTCCAACACGAAGGCGTTTCAGAGTGCGATAACCGAACTGAGTAAGTACGCCTCACAAGGAGGGGCTCAGCTCTATGTTCCTCCCGGCAAGTGGCTCACTGGCTCCTTCTCCCTCATCAGTCACTTCACCCTTTTTCTTCACCGAGACGCTGTTCTTCTCGCTTCCCAGGTCTCCCTTCTCCTCCTTCTTTCCAACTCTTCTCTTTTTGTCCTTTTTTCCTTTTTGCCACAATATATAAAATTAGTTTTTAAAACATATTATTTTTTGAAATTTAAACATTGAATGAGTTTGATTGTTATTGAAATTTAAAGGTGTTCTTCATCGGCTAACTTGTTAAAACTTAAAACCAATTGATTTGTAAATTAAATTGGGTTGATGGGTTGGTTAAAGTTTGTTTTCTTTCATCTTGTCATTACCTGTTTGGATTACAGGTTAAGGAATTTCAAATGAAGACATTTTACTTTTGGATATTTTAAATCAAATTCTTACTTTCATATTAATTTTTAACAATTTAAAATTGTTAGTAATATGACAAAAATTTTATTATTCAGAAAAGGCTACCCGGTCAATTCCAGCCTGAGCCAACCCACTTAAGCACTGGTTGGGTTAGTTTAGTTTAAGTTGAGTTTTTTCAATTTAAGTGAGAGATTTTTGAAATCTAATTCTCATTTATTTGATTTAAGTTTAAAAACTTGCTAAACTTAACTAACTTTGCTGTGGTTTAATGGTGAAGAAGGTAGTTAATGTAACAAGTGATCTTAGATTTAAATTTAAATATTTAATCATTATGTATTAATTAAAAAAAATGATCCATGTAAGTTTTGGAGAGTTATTAATATATTTCTTATTATTTTTTTAGCTTTGTTGAAGCATAATTACAGCTAGGGTAAGTTAGCCTAAAATAACATCCATCGATGTGACAAGAAACATACATGCACATGTGACGTCAGACATAGGTTACCTTAGGGGAAATATGGATTTTTCTTTTATTAACTCAAGATGTATGTCTTTTAAATAATTAGTTTTCAAATATTAAAGATATATGATTTAGTTTTTGTATGATATATATATTTTTAAGTTTAAAGACCAACAAGTAACGAGTTTAAACTTGTAAGAATTGAATTATGTATTTTAAAAACCAAGGGATTAAATAGGTGAAACGCATATATTTTTATTAATTAAATTATATATTTTAAAATATAGAAACTCATAAATAAAAGGTATAGTTTTACTTATTATTATTAATTAAGACACTAGTGATGTTTATATGTTTAATTAAAAATACTAATAATTAAAAGTGACAGAGAAAAAAGATAGAATAGCAATAAAACTCAGATATATGTGCACCCGTGACACATGGGTACAGTAATTAATAATAAATTCCATTATAGTCCCTTATTTATATTTGTTAAATAATCTGTATCAATGTAAAGCGCTTCCATTCCAGTTCCACCAATTTCGCCGTTAAGCATATTAATTAATCTGTAAAACTAAAACTAGAAGTAAAAGCAGCATGTCTTTTTTTATTCTACTGTTTGTGGAGTCAGAGCCAGTGTTGTTTTCAACTAAAAAACAAGAAGTGATGATAATGATGTCAAATTCATTGGAGTATGATGTGACTATTTGGAAGTCCTGGTTAAAGGGGTTCACGGGTTGCAAAAAATGACCAAAGATGTCTTACAATAAATGTTCCAGTAATCCTTGGTCACATTTCTTTTATGTAATTATTTTCATTTCTTTCTCCTTCTAAGCCTGAGAAATAACTGATCTCTAATCAAAATAAAGAAGGGTATTAGTGGAAGTGGTTACAACTTATAAATACTGTGGAATATTAGGTCAATTTAAAACCAACAAAACCTAATAAATTAACATTTGTACGAAGTAGAAGTGGCCCATAATGCGATGTCGTTTTGTGAATGGGAATAGGATGTGAACGAGTGGCCAGTATTGAAGGCGTTGCCATCGTACGGTCGAGGAAGAGACGCAGCCGCGGGAAGGTACAGCAGCCTCATATTCGGCACCAACCTCACCGATGTTATTGTCACAGGTATCGCCATAAAGTCCCCACTTTATTACTATTTAAATCAATTTCAAAGCTTTAGTTTCAGAGTTGGTCGATCATTTTTAACCAACATGTGATATTGCATCCCAATGTTTGAATTCTCTTTCCACATCTCACTTCCTCTCATGGTCATTTTGTATCCATTTTCAAACTCCATTTCAACCCAATGTATATTTATGTCAAGTTCTCCACATTTAGGTCATATTAGGTGTGTTAAACATCTTATCTATAATTACAAACATTTGAATATGTGATACATGAAAACAAACCACTGTTTCCAAGTTGATTTGTTTTTAAAAAGCACTTGTATGATTCGTGGAGTCTAATCACGAGGAGCTTGGTAAGTTCGTCTGTTTTTGCTGTCATGTATAAAGAAATAAATCAATTTTTACAATAAATTATTCATCTACTTGTTAAAAATTTAAGTGTGTCAATTTAATCTATGAAAAATTGTATTTGTTTCAATTTAATCTTTTTTGTTGTTACATCTCAAAATTTTTGTTGTAAAATTTACTATGACAGAGAAAAGAGACTAAATTAAAACAAATCATATATTTTAGAGATTAAATTAAGACACGTGATTTTTCAAAATTAAATTGAGAAAACTATAAACTTTTGGATATCTAATTAGTGCTTCCCTCTAAATTTTAATATTTTGATGTCTTATATTCACATTTTTTATGATATTGAATTTTAAAATTTTGAAAAATTAAAATAAGACGAGTACTGATAGTGAGTAAGACATTGAAAAGCTCAAGGATAATAATGTAAATTTGGCTCATGGCTTGTAGGTTAGCCCAGGTCCACTAGTAAAGAGGCAGGTTTGGGTTTAAGAAACTAAATTTGTTTAAAAATAAGTTAAGTCCACGGGACTCGTGAGCCGGCACATTCATTATTATTTTTTTTACAAAATTGAAGTATTTAATATAAATAATTTTATTTTATTATATTTTTATATTTTATAACATTATATTCAATAAATATAATAAATTCGAAATAAAAAATTTGTAATTTTTTAAAAATAAATATAAAATTTTTAAATTTAAATATAATATAATTAATTTTAAAAATAAAAAAATTAAAGTTATTGTTTATTTAAAAAATTAAATAAGTAATATTTTACATGTATAAATTATATTTTAATAAAAAATTTATTAAAATTTTTTAATTATATTATTTAAATATAATTTTTTCTTAAAAAAAAGTAACGGCTAGTATATTTGATGGTGGAGTATAAGGAGAGCCCGCGCATATACACACACACACGTTGTGATTAAATGTATTTAAGCTTTGTTAATTTATTAGCACTATTTTATAAAGAATTTTCTGTATAAATTTTTAATTACGGGTAAAATAATGTAGTTACTTTAACATTTTAGCAGCTTGATTGTTGCTCAACCATTGTTCTTGGTTTTATTATTGTAGGTCAAGTTTAAATTGTATTATTGTGATTATTATATTTGTATATTAATGATAATAATGATATAAAATATAAGCCGTTGGATAACAGGAGACAACGGCACAATAGACGGTCAGGGAGCATTTTGGTGGCAGCAATTCCACAAGAGCAAGTTAAAGTACACCCGCCCGTACCTGATTGAACTGATGTTCTCTGATAATATTCAAATATCAAATCTGACGCTCCTAAATTCTCCATCATGGAACGTTCATCCTGTCTACAGCAGGTGATTAATTTGTTTTCACTCCCTCCCACATTAGCATTTTTTATTCTTAGTTAAAATTACATTTTCGACCTTGTCTTCCTATTTACAACAACCCTCTCTCTCTCTCTCTCTCTCTCTCTCTCTCTCTCTCTCTCTCTCTCTCTCTCTCTCTCTCTCTCTCTCTCTCTCTCTCTCTGTCCCTGTTAAATTTACTCTTTCAAAGATGAAGTTTTTTAAATTAATCCAGATCACTCTCCTCTTAATTTAGTCTCTTAAAATTGAAGTTTTATAATTTAATTTCTCAAATATTTTTCTCTTATCAAATTGGCCTTTTCAAAAAAAAAACATTCGCGAGCTTTCTAATATAAAATTAGGATGGTTATGGGGACAATGACAATATTTGAGCAGATGCATATTATTAACTAAGGGCCATGTAAGATCTAATAATTCACAACAAAGGGGGACCAACTTGATTGGATTGTTACACTTTATCTTTGAAGGAGTAAATTGAAAAAGAAATGATCTTTTAAAGATTAAAATAAAAAAAAATATCTTTACAAATTGAATTGAGAGAAGAAATTTTTTTTCAATGACTAAATTATTAATTTATTCTAATATTTTTGTGCCTGAATTAAAATTACATTTTTTGACCTTGTGATCCTACCTATTAATTACTACAACCTTCATTATGTTCTAATTTTTAAGATTGTAACACAGCAATATCATCATTCGTGGCATCACCATTATAGCTCCTGTCACATCTCCAAACACTGATGGCATCAACCCAGGTTAGTCTTTAGCGATTAAATCTTAACCCTTTGCTTATTTACATGAACAAAACCTTTGTATATCATTAATTTGTTAAAAAAAATTAAGAGCAAACACAATTGCTTATTTACATGAAAGTTCAAATCTTGCAAATTGAAACTTAATTATGATTCAAGATGGTCTGCCTCACTTGTTTCATGATCTAGAAAAAAATAATTACCTTACTCTATTAAAATTGATTTGAATGTTCTTCCATCAGATTCTTGCACAAACACTAGAATTGAAGATTGCTACATAGTTTCTGGGGATGACTGTGTGGCCGTTAAAAGCGGTTGGGATGAGTACGGCATAAAGTTCGGATGGCCCACCAAACAACTGGTGATCAGACGGTTGACGTGTATTTCCCCGTACAGCGCAACGATCGCCTTGGGAAGCGAGATGTCAGGCGGCATCCAGGACGTCAGGGCCGAGGATCTCACAGCCATCCACACAGAATCTGGCATCAGAATCAAGACAGCGGTGGGGAGAGGAGGGTACGTGAAGGACATTTACGTCAAGAAATTTACCATGCACACCATGAAGTGGGCATTTTGGATGACTGGCAACTACGGCTCACATGCTGATAAAAATTATGATCCCAAGGCCTTGCCGGAGATCAAGAACATAAATTATAGAGACATGGTGGCCGAGAATGTGACGATGGCGGCGAGGTTGGAGGGAATCGCTGACGATGCCTTCACTGGAATTTGCATTGCCAATGTGACCATTGGGATGGCAGCTAAGGCCAAGAAGCAGCCATGGACTTGCACGGCTATCGAAGGGATGACAAGCAGCGTGACACCGCGGCCGTGTGATTTGTTGCCAGATCAAGGGCCAGAGAAAATCACGGCATGTGATTTTCCGAAGGAGGATCTGCCCATTGATAGGTTGGAATTTAAGAAGTGTAGTTATAGGATGAAACTTGCATAAGTATATTTGTGTTTGTACCAGTGAAGTTAATATCGGTTATCTATGCGAAGTTAGTCTCTCAGATTAACCAGGTCAAGCTAAGAAATGAATACTCATCAGTTGTTGATCTCTCTCTTCAAGCTTTGCTCTGGCTCTATTTTGCTTCATTTTGTCGTAGTCATCTCCTCCCAAAGTAGAAGAGACTTCAGAGGCGCGCCACTTCTCCGTCGTCTTCTAGTTCACTCAAATCTAGCAAATTCTGTTGTAGTCATTTTGTTCTGTCTTGTTTCACTCAAATCTAGCAAATGATTGATTCAGTTCAGTTTGATTTAGGTGTATTAGTCAATCAACTGTTCTAATGAACACCCCTAGCAATTAAATAATTATCTTCCCACATTCATGAACCTCGATGCCACCAAATATTTCAATCTAAAATTGATCAAAATTTGCTAGTTAGGCCATGCCAATTGATACTAAGTAAGCCAAAGAGGAATCAGAAAGAATCGTCTAATTTCAACAGAAAATGACCAAACTGTCATGAAATCTGAGCAAACCAAACGACTTGTGAAATCATTTCAAACGCTAACAAACCATTAAACTTCTGTCTTTCAATATAAGGAATAATCTTTGTCTCCACAAATGAAAAAAGTTTGTTTGTGTATTTCTTGGTCGAAAGGATACAAAATCTGGCAGCATTAGTTCACTGCACTAATTTGTTGTCCTAGTCTTACTCTTACCTCAGATTCAAATATACACCAACAAGGGGAACTTAGATAATCAATGTACTGAAACACCTCAGTGATTGAAGTGCACCAACAACATCCTGAATGTGATATATCCACGAATGTGAGACAAGAGTTAATTGAAATACCCCAATAACATTAATCTCCATTAAATCACAAATATCAGGACTGAAAATTAGTGTTTCACTAAGCATATACAAATAGTAAATGCAAAATCTCAGTAAATTGGTGGGTCAGGATTGAACTTCACAGATTCTCTCCAGATAAGTTCCTTGATATCTTCTTCGGTACATGACGGCTGCTCAAAATCAAAACTGAAGGGTCTGGGGCAAACGGGTTCTTCGTTTATATCATGGAGAGGTGCCAAATATGGGTGGCACAGGGCCTCATCAACTGTAAAGCATCAAGCTGAAAGGGGTTACCAATGAAAATATTTACCAAAAAAGTTAAAAAAAGAATCCCATCCTAGCAGTAAACATGTGGGTAATAGCCCAGCGGTGAATAGCTACACGTTTTTACCAAAAATGATTACAAGACCTCATTCAAAATTTGGAAAACAGTACCCCTTTTGTCCTTGATATTTACACTAAGTATCAATTTCGTCCCACATGTTAATTTTCACCCAATTTTGTCCTACATTTTTCTTTTTGTTTCAATTTTGTCCCTAAGGCTAACGTGGACAAAAATATTAATGTTGGTAGTGACGTACCCCATGGAAGAGTCAACTCAACATTTTCTGTCCATTATGTTGACCGCGTTAGCCTTAGAGACAATTGAAACAGAAAAAAAAAAAGATGTGGAATGAAATCAGGCCAAAACAACATTCGGGACAAAATTAAAAACTAGTGTATATGTCAGAGATGGAGGTACTTATTGCAAAAAAAAAAAAAGTTGGTAACTGGTCTGATTGTTTAGAAGTTTAAAGGATTATTCTATAGAAAGACCTCTCAAGAGGTCCAGTTTTTCATCATGGAATCTCCTCAAGATTTGTGTAAAATAATTTTTCATCACAAATAGACGTTAGCAAACACTGCATATGATGCACACTTCCAAGTTAGCAACGACAACTTTTACAACAAATTTAATCACTTTTTATTGGTTTGTCCTACCCCCCGAGCAAAGAAGTTGGTGCCTCAGTTGTTACTCTTACAACCTCACCCATCAAATCTATTGCTGGCCCTTTAAGAAAGTCATCCCAAAGAAATATAAGCAGTCCCCTTTCAATAAAAATGAACAAAATTTGATATATGTGAGCCATGTTACCTGTAATGCGCCTGTTTGGATCAAAGACAAGCATCTTCTCCAGTAGATCAACAGCACCAGGAGACATGTTGGGAAATCTAACAGAAAAAAGTTGTCTTGGATATTGTGGAAGTTGTCTCACATATCTACGGGCATTGTCGCTTCGTAGAAATCCAAGGCTATTATCATCAGGGGAACCTATAAGCTTTTGAAAGACAAGGAATTTTGTCATTATGATTCCTCAATAATATGGTAAGAGTGTACTTGAAAAAATCTTGTATGGGCATGGTCCAATAGTAACATGTCCGATGATACAAAACCACACACTTGATTCTTTTGAATTTTAAATTTTGGGTTCAAGTGTTTAGCTTTCTACTTCTAGACTAGGTCTCATAGGTCATCACCAACCAGCCTACTTTTTTAAATCTCCTAGAATTCTCATTTGTACTTTACTATTTATTTTTTATATTTAAATAGAAAAGACCTCTATGACTGCTGTAGCCACAGGGCTAGAAAAAAAATTGCAGTCAATTTTTTTTAAAAAAAATTGATCCAAGGTTTATAAACCAGCCAACTCACACCAAGGACCTTTTGGAAAACTGTGGCATCGAAAATTCATGATCACTTACAAGACTCTAATTTATATTAAGAAGCATGAAAAATATGCTTGCAACTCAAAGAGTCAGCAGCAAGAAATTTTATATAAGTTCTCCCGCATATACCTCTGTGATCAGTCTAAGCTGATGGACATAATCTTTGCCAGGAAAGAGGGGCTGTCTTGTCATAATTTCACCAAGGATGCAACCAACAGACCATATATCAATGGCTGCAGTATATTCTGAACAATTAAGAAGCAATTCTGGAGCTCGGTACCATCGAGTAACCACATACTCAGTCATAAAATCAGTTTCAGACGTAGTTCTGGCAAGCCCAAAGTCTCCAATCTTAAGGTCACAATTGGAATTCACGAGCAAATTGCTAGGCTTTAAATCACGATGCAAAATATTTGCTGAATGTACATATTTGAGTCCTCGTAATAATTGATACAGAAAATACTGAAAGAACAGATTTTATTAATAACTGTAAGAAAGACACTAACAATTATATGTGACTATCTATTGTTAGATAAACCTATCCATCTTTGATATTTTTTCACTTCCAAATAAGAAAAGAGAATTACTCAATGAAAGTCAAAGAAAATTAAGTATGTAACATTACATATAAATTATAAAAGCACTATTTGTTCTTTATCTTCTCATATTTTGTAGAAGGTGAAGCAAATATATTCTACACGTCCAATCCAATACAAAATTACTAGATTTTGTACAAAGCCTTACAACTGAATGTGAAAGAATATTCATGCACAGGTTAAGTTTTCCCAAACACAATTTAGTAACAGGCTTCAACTAAACATAATATGAGAAGTAGAAATTACAATGTAGAATCTATCCACGAAATTTTGGATTTTACTCTGCTCAGAATCTATCCCCCCAGACTAGAAGCACCCAATATCACTACACTCAAATGTTAAAAAAAAAAAAAAAAAAAAACAAACAAACAAACAAACCAGTCCCAGTTGCAGCACACATGCCACTTGCATTGATGCAACGTCCAAGACTAAAAGGAAAACATTTAATTCGGACCAATTAAACTCACTTAGAGGCATGTGCATACTTGTGCACAATTGCATAATTATGTAAGAAGCATTACTCAGGCACTAGGCAATGATAATTGCCCTGCTGAGTTACTTAATTCCTTTCATTTTGGTGACTATTTTCCTTCAGTTTTTGCAGCAATACAAACAAAGGAAAATGCAAAAATCAAGGTATTGAAGTACAACATAGGCAACAGAGCAGATATTTAAAACTCAATTTGGAAAGGCAAGGTACACGTTAAATTCCATAAGCCAAGAGATATAGTTGAAGTGCCAACCCGACAATGATCATCAGTCAATGGTTGATTGGAACGTATTATTTGATGGAGATCCGTGTCCATTAACTCATAAACAATGTATACATCATTGAAATTCTCCTTCTGTGGAGGACGTATGATGTCTTTAAGGGCTATAACCTGCATTGGAGCGTGAACAGAGCAGTGAGCAGTGTTCTTTACAAGCTGGGCTCTTAACAAATTTTATAATTAAGACACTGAATAAAATTCAACCAAAGCAATTTTTCTGAACCAAAGAAAAATTTTAGCTACAGACTGCAAGTATTTCTTTCAAAAGTGACTAAACAGATATTAATATCATCGAGCTTCTATAACATCTCAAAATAGAATTAATCACCACATGCCAATGCATTTAAGCAAAAATTAGAACATGCCAATAAGTTTAAGCAAGGATGACTGAAAATCCAACTTACAATTACAAAACTACTATATCACACTCCGTGATCTAATTTACAATTACAAAGCAAAGATTATGGGTACACTGTACACTATATCGTGTTTTAAGGCCTAGCAAAGATCAAATATGTTTGACTGTACCATTGTGCTCAGACAGTTAAAATTTCCAGGATTTTGACTGCCTCAACACTAGTTCATGAGGTCACAAATCTAGCCATCTAAAGAGCATATGGTTGAGAATTGTATAAGTAAAACAAAGTTGGTTAACAAATATTAAGATGTCAAGATATAGGATCATCAGACAGGAATAAGAGATGTTGCACTGCATAGACATTCCAGTACAATTAACAACTTTAACCAACATAGAACAATGACTAAGAAAATCAAGTAAATTTAATTTGGGGACAACGACTGAGTTTGACCTGAATTAAAAAAAAAAATCAGGTAATTTAACTTTGAACAAAGACAGCATGTTGACCAGAACACAGGAAATAATACTTTGTAGTTTTGAGTCACAGAAGGCATGCTTTCAGAATATAATAGTCGGAAAACACAAAGAAGAACAATTGTGGCTACACCCAAAATGTAAAATGGGTTAAAAAAAACAAAAATTTGCAAGTCAGCAATGAAAAGTGTGATAGAAAAGCAAAATGTTTAATGTAAATATATCAGAAAGAAAAAGCACAGCTTCCATTTCTAGAGATCATTTGAAAAGCTTTAACTAGAATATACAATTACCAACTACCTTGGCCTGGCTCAGATGACTGGGGAGATTTGGGTGGAGGTCCTTGGTTCAAGTTGTGATTACTAATTCACAATACACATACACACGAGTTTCCATTGTTTATACATAATGTTATTGCAGGAGTTAAGGGTTCTTAAGAAGATACTAGCACAATGCAGACGTATAAAAAATAATACCTCTCCGTAATTACCTCCATAATTTAGACAGAACAACAGCAATTTCTTGACTAAACATATAAAATCTAGGTAAAAATTTCATCAATTCATTGAAAGGGTCTTCCATCACCAGCATCATATGGACAATTTGCTTATGATTGCGAATAAATTGAAAAAGAAAACAAAGATCCAAGAAAATGAACAAAGAAAGCAATAATAAGTTACTTCAGGGTATTTTTGCTGCTAGAGAAAATATATTCACTCAACAATCAAAGTCAAGAAAAAATAAACAATTCCAACGTGAAAACAAGGTCCAGTAACAAGAATGCAAATAAAAAGTAAACCAAATTACATTTTCATGATTCATGTGCTGAAGCAGTTTAATTTCACGCAAGGTCCTTTTGGCATCTATTCTGTTGTCAAATGCATTTCCAACCTTCTTAATGGCAACTTCCTCACGTGTCTCAGCATTTACAGCAGCACTGAAGAAAATTTTAAAAAAGTAAATAATAATAATAATAATAATACTTCCCCTGAAATTGTTGATAACTGGTAATATCAGTCACATCAATGATAGGTGAGATAAGATAATTGCCAAACACCAAATCATAGGAAACCATGATCCTCAGTTGAATAATTCTGGAAATCCCAATAGTTATGATATTTAGAGTTTCTATATAACCCAACTACAGAGACACCATTCTAATCATTTCATCCCGTTTTACAATTTGATTTAAGCAGAACTAATCAAGCTTTATAGGAAGATTATCCAACACATACTACTTAATGCAGATCCCACATGACAAAATCTTAATTTTTTTTAATAAATATACTCCAATCAAGCTCAAAAGATAATCAGAAATAATAAATACTTTACGGTCAAGAATAACGTAAAACCCACACAATGATTCAGCTCAGGAATCTTTTTCCATTCATGACAAATTCATAAAAATCAAAGGACTGTCGCACCCCCATATATTAAACGCAATAGTGGACAATTTTTTTTTTTTTGAGAAAAGCTCAAAAATGGTGTTCATCACCACCAAATAATTACTTCGATCATTATTCACAAAACCAGATATTGTAAATGAGAGCAAGCGTCGTATGCAAGGAAAATCACATGTCAAAAAATCTAAACCAAAAATAAACAACCACCAAATGAAGTAACTAATAAGAATATAGTCTTCACAAATATATGTAAGCTCTACACTTTTACGAAGGGTTTGATTACCAGAAGAAAGTACTTCCTTGCTTTCAAAGTCATAAATTCCCAATATAATTTCCTTCCAAAGAAGGCAAAGTTACGCACCCAAGTAATGTCAACCCTTTACCCCCAAAAATACCAAAAGCAGAGTAGAACCCACTAAACAAATTAACTCAACATAAAAGCTCAAACTCACAAAAATTCTTACCAAACAATACCGTAAGCGCCTCTACCCACAGGCCGAATCGGAGGGACGTACTTCCGTGAAACCTCGAATAGATTACCGTACACATTGTACTGAACGTAGCGTCCGCCATGGGTGGGTACGCCTCTGATGTTATTGTCAGCTGAAGCAGGGACTGATTCAGCAGACATGTCTTACGAACTCAGCTCGAGAGGTCCGATTCCGAAATGGGAAGAATCTAAGATAGCAAAAGATCAGAGTCAGAGGAGTTAAATAGGAAGAGGGGCAGCTGAATTTGGAGCGGACGCGTCGGTAGATGTTAGAAAGGATTTCGACATCTCTTTTGGGGTTTTTTCAAAAAGAGAGAGAGAGAGAGAGAGAGAGAGAGAGAGAGAGACAAGGCGTGTGTGTGAAAACTTTGAAGGAGGCTTTTGAACTGGAAACGCTTGTGTGACTCGTGAAAAAATTGACTTTTTGATCTTTCTTTTCACTCATCTTTTTTTTTTTTTGAAAGGTTGGTGTGCTGTCTTTGAATTTTTTTTTTAAATTCCGGATTATCAATAAAGTTTACCCTCCTTGCTACAATTAATATATATTATTTTGCACAAGTGAAAAAAATAGTTGGACTAATGAAATCTATTCCGCTTGATTTCGTTCTTTGTGGCATTTTTTTTAATTGAATAACTATTTTCATTGATTAATGAATAATGAATCACACATTTTTTTTCTCATTTCAACTTTTAAACATATAAATATAATATAATTAGTTAATTTTTAATTTTAAATCATGTATCAGTATGCAATAAAAAATTTTAACTGAACTCATTTAATATTTAATCCTTTCAACACCAAATACAAAACCATTTGGTAGCTACACAAATGTTTGAATAGAAGTTTTCATTCATGTACTGTTCTTTTCTTCACGCGTTTTATAGTCTCAATTATAGAAATAGGACATGAAAATCGACATTCCCTCTTTCAAACTTCTCTTTATTCTCTTTTACGTCTCTTCACCCATGAAAAACCATTTATGGAAAGAGAAAATGAGGGGAGATGTTAAATTTGCCTTGGTTGCTGGTGTGCGTTTGACTCTTCTTGATTTGTTCTTCCTATAGATCTCTCTTCCTTGATTTGAGGGTCCAAGTCTTCTTACCAGCTACTCTCAGATCTTGCGTTGATTTGGATCCTCTACAAGCTATCTTGCTCACTGCTATTTTTGTTCACTATTGATTCTCTATCTACAAACTCTATTACCGCCATAGATCCTAGTCTCTAATTTTCAAGTCCTCCTTCAAAGTCATTATGGCGGCTGCGAAAGCTCTGATCACCATGAGAGAGGCCCTAGCTGTGAGATGAAACTGTTGAAGATGAAAGGGACTATATTAAAAAGGAGGAAAAAAAAAGAGAAATTGACGAAGATGAAAGGGATTATATTGAAAGAAAAAAAAAGAAAAGGGACTATATTGAAAGAAAACAAGTTAAGGGACTATATTGAAAAGATGGATAAAGATATATATGGTACAAATTACAAATTAAAGGGACTATATTAAAAGAAAAAAGTTATGAGACTATATTGAAAAGATGGATAAAGACAAATATGACACAAATGGCAAATTAAAAAAAGAGACTTTATTGAAATAAAAAAGTTAAGAGACAAAAATAATAATTAGGCTAGCATCTTACTAAACACATTTTTATTTGTGTTATAAATAATAAATTTAACAGAGAGATATTTTAGTAAATGTGTTTTACATATTTCCTTTCATTTCTACTAAAAAAAATACATATTAAACATATTTTTTTTATTTTTTTTTATCTCATACCAAATATTTTTTTTTTCTTTTTTTTTCTTTCCATTTTTGTTTTCATTTCCTTCCCTTTCTTGTCTTACGGACCAAACGTGCCTTTGAATGAGGGAAAAAAAATAAAAAGGTGTTAATAAAATAATTGGTCAAATATATTATTTTTGTTCTTTTGCTTGGAATGTAGAGATGACTTATAAATGAAGATGTGGAAGTGAAGATGACTTGACAACCCCCAAAGGTCAAAGTCGCTGGTTTAGGATTGGACCAACCTATCAAATTTCGTTGATAGATTATAATAATTTTCATCTTCCTGAAATATTCACTTCAATCATTTTTTCAAGGAAAATTCACTTTAAGAATAAATTATTAATTTAGTTTAAAAATTATATTGTAGTAATTTTCATCTTCATGAAATATTCACTTCAATCATTTTTTAAGGAAAATTCACTTTAACAATAAATTATTAATTTAATTTAAAAATTATATTGTCTTAATTTAATTTGATCAAACGTCATAATATTAATTCCAAAAACTGCTCTTCCAATTTTTGTTTACGTCAAAATGATGTTTTAGTAATGACAAATTAAAAATTTATAATATGATGTTAAGAAAATTAAGCTGAAATAATTATAGCATTTTAAATATTAAATTAGAATATTTTATATTTTAAAAACTAAATATATATAAATATATATATATATAAAGTAAGGTGGTGCACTGCTCATTTGTACATACTGAGGTTTTCATCATTTTTACTTCCTTTTACTGCTCTTTTTACATTTTTGTTGCCACAAGTATAGTTTTGAAAATTGAATAAAATTAACCATTTCAATCGATTTTAGATTCGATCCGAAATAAAAAATTGTGTTGTGGGTGGATTAAATCGGTATAAAACCGATAAGACTTATTTTGAGTTGGTAAAACCAGTTAAATTGGCCAAATTTTCAAATTGATTGGTTCAATGATTATTTAAAAAAAAAATCCATCAGTCATCAGTTTTAGTCGCCATCTCCCATTATGTCAGCCACCATTAATAAGAAGAAGAAGAAGTTGTTGTTGTTAGGCGACAACAAGGAAGACTCTTGGAAGCAACGACGAGTCACGACGATGAAGACTACTGAAATGGTTTTTTCTTTTTGTTGTTTCTATATTTTTTTTTTCTAGGTGACTTGTTTGACTCAAGTCATATGTAGATTGAAGAAAAAAAAAAAGTGCCATCCTTACCAAAGCTATATTCCATGCATAAGTCAAGAAAGTACTACACGAATGAATTTTTATTTTGAATTTTTTTTATTTTTTATAGTTAAAAATCTATGTTTTTAATTTTTAACATAAATATAATATTAGAAATAAAGATTAACTCTTATTTTTTGATTGAATTTGTAAATTTATATTTATAATCTTTAATTATGTATATTATTTTTTAATATTTTAAAATAAATGGTTCAACTACGGTTTGACTATTGACGATTGAACTGGTGTCTCTACCAGTGTAATGACCAACCTGATTTTCAGAATCTTGATTGCAAGTAACTCGTTTTTTAATAATAATAATAATAATAATATATTTTAAGTTAAATAATATAATGAGAGAAAGAGATATTATTTGAAGATAATTCCATATCAAATTTATATAATCATTTGATCTTAATTAATGTGAAAAGATAACACTAAAGGAAAAAAGAATAATAAAAAAAAAGAGAGAGAATAATTCCATTTTTAACTTTTTTTTTAGCACCAAATCTCTAAATCTATATATTTCTCTCTTTTTTTTAAGTAAATAAACTATTCTTTATTATTTTTGTTCCAAAAAAAGAAAAAAAAATTTTAAAAGCAAATTTGGCCTGCTAATTCATACCTAACGAGTCGAGACAACATAATGTTGACCCATAAAAAATAGGCCAACCCGGCCCAGCTAATGTCAAGGCCAACCCAGCTAACTTTGACATCTTTACTTAAGAGAATTGGAAGATCAAAGTGTGCATTCTCCGTCTATGATTGATGCCCAGTTTCAACCTTCCAAAAGAAGTCAATAGCATATAGATGGTTATGTAGATTATTTTCGTATGTTACTATTTATTTCTCCATTCAGCTGTTATAATGTATGTGTTGTCTTTCATCATTAAATCATGTGTTGATCCCATAAGTGACATTGTTGATAGCACCTACCCTTAATTTCTTGAAAATATTGGCAATTTGACCTATTTTCAAGAAATGGCAATCCTGACACCAACATTGAAAAATGTTGACGCAATTAATCATTATATGATCTCCTTAATTCCAAGCAAGAACACTATTTTTGTTCTTTTGTATTTATTTGTTTGTACATTTTTTCATTGTATTATTTCCTTACCTTATATCACATTTTATTATTAATCAATATTATTATACTTACAAACACTAAAATATGCTTCTTCATATCGAAGAAGAAAAGACTTATCTTAGCTGTAACAAAGTTTGCAAAACTAATGTTAATAGAAGTAGCATGAATGACTTATACACTACAAAATTTTTAAATAGCACTAAGATGTCAGGATTGCCAAATCATCAGCTAAAATAAAAGGTTGGTGTTCCCATAATGCTACAAAGGATCATTGACAAATTGATGGGATTGTGCAATGGTGCAAGATTATTGGTTTCAAGGATGGGGACATACATAATAGAAGTAAGTGTTATGTTTGATGACAATCTTGGAGATGTAGAATTATGTTCTAGTCTTTGCATGCTATTAATTTTACACACCGTTGAATTAGTTAGTTGCAATTAGTCTATTCTGGTAGCTCGACAGTTGTATCTGGTAGGGTAGTTATAAGCTAAAGGTCCTTGTATATATATCTCTGTACATAACGTTTTAAGCTGATGAATGAAGAAGTTTACAGATATTTTTCTTCATTTGTAATATGATATTAGAGCCACGGTTTTGAGAACCACAGATGTGTGAAGATTGACTCTAATAATTAGAGTCTCTTTGCTGCTTCGAACATCTTTATTCCTCTTCTATGAATCAAAGTTTTTTTGCTGCCTCGCCTTGAACATCTTCATTCCTCTTTTACGATTTTCGAGCGTGACTCAAACACCCATACTTTCCATTTTCTACTGAATTGCTGCATAATGGTGAGCGTTGCAAGCTCTCAAGGAGAACAACAAACTTAGTCAGAGACAAATAATACCAGTCTATTCCAACTTGGCAATAACAATCACCCTGGAATTGTGATCGTGACAACTTCATTTGCTAGAAACAACTATTTGACCTGGAGTACCACTATTCAGATCTCTTTAGGGACGAAAGACAAATTGGGCTTTATTGATGGCACAATCAAAAAGTCGAGCGATTCAAGTGGTGACTTCCAAAAATGGTGAAAAGCATATTTCATGGTGAGATTATGGATCCTAGGCTTAATCTCTAAGGATTTGGCTGAATCATTCATTTATTGTTCCACGGCCAAAATCCTCTGGGAAGATCTTAAAGATGTGCATAAGGTAACAGATCGCAGATTTATAGAATTCAAAGGGAGATCTCTGCGATTCAACAAGGGAACAACAATTTAGCAAGCTATTTTAATTGTTTGAGGTGGCTATGGGATGATCTAGGCAGATTAAGACCAGTGCCAACATGTGAGTGTAAAGGGTACAATTGTGATCTGTTAAGGAAATATGGAGAGATAGACTCTGGCACGAAGGCAATCCAATTCCTAATGGGTTTGAATGAGGGATTTGAAGTAGCTAAGACCTAAATCTAAATGCAAGATCCTCTTCCTAGTTCTAACATGATATATGCCGTGTTACAGAACGTTGAGTCACAAAAATCGGTCAATAAGAGTTTTGAAGAGTCATTGGATGCGAGTGCCGTGGTGGTAAAGATGCAGATGCAGTATGGAGGAAAGTCAGGGAGTAACAAAGCTAGTTCTAAGAAGAAAGATTCAAATAAAAGAGAGGAAAGGTTCTGTGAGTATTGCAAAACACAAGGGCACTTGAAGGAGAATTGCTTCAAAATTGTGGGATACCTAGAATGGTATGTTGACCTAATGAACAATAAGAAGGAGACGAAATGTAAGTAAAACTTTTCTTTTCTTTGGATCTTGATTTTCACAATTCACACAATAGATTATAAACATACCTAGATCCATATCTGCAAATTTGAGTCTCTTTATTTCCTCTAGATTTCTGCCTTTAGGTCTCCTTGATGATCAGGAGAGAAAACAGTAACTGTACTTTTCCTTTCAAAACAACACGCTCCAAAAAACGTTTCTGTTACTTTTCAATTTGAAATCAGAGTAAAAAGGGGTAAATTACGCTTTGACCCCTATAAAGTTTTTAATTACATAATAGCCTCTCAACCATCACAAGAAGGCCCCAATATATTAAAAACTTATCATTTAGGTCCTTCAATGTTATATTATGTGAATTTAACAATTAATGCTATTAAACTAAATTACATGGGCCATATATTAGAAATAATCTAACATTCTCCCACTTGGCCCTTGTAATTACTTGATAGTTTAACAACAACTGTAAGTGCGCTCCATCCATCAAATTCACTAACATCTCTAGACTTAGTTGAATTAGTTTTGAGTGGATCATGGCGGGGTCACATGTTATTCTGCAACATGATCCCTTCCATGTATCACAAAACATCCCTAACCCAACATCAACTTTAATTGAGGAAAACTATAAGTCTCAACATAACATGTTATCTAACACAATCATATGTACATAGATACCAAAATGATAACAAGTATAATATGCAAAAACATAACCATAATTGAATTCATAATGTCATTAAAAATTAACAAGCACAATAACCACAATACTATAATCAACACAGTAAGGCTTTGTCCATAATGCCCATACGCTCTACATGACCAGAAAATAATTTGGGCAGTAATCCTTTAGTCAACGGATCCGCTATCATCAGATCAGTACTGATATGCTCAATAGACACTCTTCGCTTTTGCACTTCTTCCTTAACTGACAAATACTTCAATTCCATGTGTTTGGCACCCTTAGAGTACTTGTCGTTCTTTGAGAAAAATACGGCTGCAGAATTATCACAATAAATTCTCAGCGGCCTGGATATACTGTCGACAATTCCAAGTCCCGAGATAAAGTTCCGTAACCACAATCCTTGAACAGTGGCCTCAAAGCATGCTACGAATTCAGCTTCCATAGTAGAAGCAGCAATGACAGACTGCTTTCCACTCTTCCATGAAACTGCTCCTCCAGCTAATAGGAACAAGTAACCAAACGTAGACTTCCTAGTGTCCATGCATCCGGCATAATCTGAATCTGTATATCCGACCACTTCCAAATGATCAGACTTCCTGTATGTGAGCATGTGTTCTTTGGTGCCTTGCAAATACCGAAGAACTTTCTTTGCAGCCTTCCAGTGGTCCATACCGGGATTGCTTTGGTATCTACCAAGCATACCAACAGCGAAACTAATGTCTGGCCTAGTACAGGTCATAGTATACATTAAGCTCCCAACCACTGATGCATAAGGAATTGTTTCCATTTCTTTACGTTCCAATTCATTTTTAGGACTTTGCATTTGACTGAACTTATCTCCCTTCTGAATTGGAACTATTCTTGCAGAGCTTTTATCCATTCTGAATCTCTCTAAGACCTTATTGATATATGCCTTCTGGGATAAACCTAAGAGTCTTTGTGACCTATCCCGGAATATTTCTATTCCAATCACATAGGATGCCTCACCCATATCTTTCATTTCAAAGCTCTTAGAGAGAAACTTTTTTACATCATGTAACATACCCAAGTCATTTGCAGCAAGTAATATATCATCAACATACAAGACTAAAATAACAAATTTACTCCCACTGACCTTCATATAAATACACCGATCAACGGTGTTCTCTATAAATCCATAAGATGTAATGGTATTATTGAACTTGAGATACCATTGACGGGAGGCTTGTTTTAGTCCATATATTGATTTCTGCAGCTTACACACTAGATTTTCTTTTCCTGTGGCCAGAAAACCTTCAGGTTGGTCCATATAGACTTCCTCTTCTAAGTCCCCATTCAGAAAGGCAGTCTTAACATCCATCTAGTGAAGCTCCAAGTCATAATGAGCCACCAAAATCATAATAATCCTCAAGGAGTCTTTCTTTGAAACTGGAGAGAAAGTCTCCTTATAGTCAATGCCATCCTTCTGGGTGTAACCTTTAGCGACAAGTCTGGCCTTGAAACTTTCAACATTGCCACTTGAGTCACGTTTGGTCTTAAAGACCCATTTACAACCGACTCTCTTAGAACCCTCAGGCAATTCAACCAAGTCCCAGACTTTGTTGTCATTCATTGATTTAAGTTCTTCCTTCATGGCATTAAACCACTTTTCAGCATTATTACAGTCCATGGCTTGTTTAAATGAGACTGGATCCTCATCAATGCTCAAGTCACATTCATTTTCAAGATTGTATACCACGAAATCACTAGGAATAGCAGATCTCTTTTGCCTTACAGATCGTCTTAATGCTACTTCCTGTTGAGGTTCCTCTTCAGGTTTCCCTCTAGGTACCCCTTGGGGTACTTCTTCAGGTTCCTCTTGAAGTACCTGTTGTGGGTCAATAATTTCTTGATCAACAGTGACTGGTTCATTCTCTACAATATGAACAGGTGGATTTTGGACATTGATTGATTTTTCCAATACGTTGTTAGACTGTGATACAACGACAGGAATAACAATATGAGAAGAAATCTTGGGTGTAGTTACTACAACCCGAGCTTCTTGAATGTCCACCTTTCGTGGTTCCCCACTCCCACTAGTTTGACCATTCTCAATGAACCGAGCATTACCAGAATCTACAATCCTTGTAGTATGGCTAGGACAATAAAATCTATACCCCTTTGATTTTTCAGGATAGCCAATGAAAAATCCACTGACTGTCCTAGGATCTAACTTCTTTTCATATGAATTGTACACCCTTACTTCTGCTTGACAACCCCAAACATGGAGATGTCTCAAACTCGGTTTCCTTTCCGTCCACAATTCATAAGGTGTCTTAGGAACTGCCTTACTAGGAACCCGGTTAAGCAGATACGCAGCGGTCTTTAATGCGTACATCCACAATGAGAGGGGTAGAGAGCAATTGCTCAACATGCTCCTAACCATATCCATCAAGGTGCGGTTCCGTCTTTCAGCTACACCATTTTGTTGAGGTGTGCCAGGCATTGTGTATTGCGCACAAATGCCTCTACTCTCAAGGAACCTTGCAAATGGACCAGGACATTGTCCACTTTCATTGGACTTGCCATAAAACTCACCACCTCTATCTGATCTCACTACTTTCACTTTCTTATCTAACTGCCTTTCCACCTCATCAATGAACACTTTAAAGAAGTCCACAGATTGAGATTTATCATGCAGCAAATAAATATAGCCATAACGTGAGAAATCATCTATAAAGGTGATAAAATATTTTTCACCGCCCCAAGAAGGGACATCAAAAGGACCACAGATATCAGTATGTATAAGCTCAAGAAGTTGAGTGCTTCTTGTGGCTGCTTTCTTTAATGTATGTTTGGTTTGCTTTCCCTTAATGCAATCCACACATATATCCATGTCACTAAAATCCAAATGTGGTAAGATATCATTTTTCACCAACCTCATTATCCTTTCTTTGGATATATGACCTAATCTTTGATGCCACAAGAATGCAGAACTTTCATTTGGTGCACTACGTTTAATGCCAACACTACTTTCAACATGAAACAAGGATTCAGCAAATTCATTATTCAAATTGAAACGGTAAAGTAAATCACATAAAGTACCAGATCCATAAAAGTACTTGTTTTTATACAATGCAAATGTACTGTTACCAAATTTGAAATAAAAACCTAAAATATCCAGTTTCCCTACTGAAACAAGATTCCTAGCACAATCAGGTACATAGAGACACTTTTCAAGATCTAAATGACATCCAGTGTCTAAGATCAATCTATAAGTCCCAATGCCTTCTATCCGTGCTTTCATCCTGTTTCCTATGAACAAATATTGTTCAGTTCCTTTTATGGGCTGGATTGAACTGAATCCCTGTAAAATATGAGATACATGAGTAGTAGCACCAGAATCTAACCACCAGGTATTATTAGGAACCTCTATTAGGTTTGATTCAAAGCACACAGAAACATAATGCATACCTTTCTTTTTGACCCAAGCCTTTCTTTTAGGACAATCTTTCTTTAAGTGTCCTATCTTGTTGCAGAAGAAACACTTAATTTGTTTCTTCATTTGACCCTCAGCAACTTTCATTGGGGCCTTGTCCTTTCTTTTATCCTTCTTGTCCTTTTTCCCTGGCTTGAACTTGCTGCTGCTAGCACCATCATGAACAGTGAGGTGGATGGAGTGATCCTTCATCTTCTTTAATCTCCCTTCCTCCTGAACCAACATAGCCTTCAATTCCTTTGAGTTCCACTTATCCTTGAGAGCATTGTAGTTGATCTCAAATTGACTAAATTTAGTAGGTAGGGAATTAATGATGAATTGAACCAGAAACTGATCACTCACTTCCATCCCCAAAGTCTTCAACTTTGCTGCTAGATTGGACATGTGAGTCACATGATCATGAATGGTCTGTGACCAGTCAAACTTCTTTGCAGTAAGCTCACTCATCAGGCTTCCTACAATTGACTTATCCGCCAAGTCTGACTCAGAATACTCCTTCACCTTTTCCATGAATTCCTTAGCATCATCCGTCTTCGGCATCGATGGCTTTACATTTTCAGCCATGGTCATCCTCATGAGATACAAGCTCAGTCTGTTCGAACGCTCCCACAGTTCATAGAGCGCAACATCATCAACTGAGCTTTCCTCAGTAATGGCTGCAGGCTTATCCTTATTAACTATGGTTGCATCAATGTTCCATAGACCGAGATGGAAATTGATCTGTTCAGACCATTCACCATAGTTCAGCCCGTTAAACTTCACAATGTTGTTCACCGATCCCGAGAGGCTTGCTGCATAACAAACATACATGCTCACCCATTAATGCTTTGAGATAAACTTTAAAAGATTCAGAAAACTTCACATACAAACTTTAACCATGCATTTAAGATTTCCTTTGGGCAATACTCAAATACATAAACACCAAATTGATGCCAAAATAAATTAGTCTTTAATAGAAAATCACAACATACATCAGTTAACTAAGTGTGTTATCTTTGGATATACTCACTAATTAACTTAAGTATCATAGATTATCCCCTTAATGTTATAAATTGCATACAATGGTCCACCTTTAGGTGACCTCATAGTCATAAAATTTATAACTTCAATTGTTCAAAATAAGACAATCATGTCATTCCATTCATAGCATCTTTAAAATATGAACAACCGAAACACACTTATAAATGTCTAAACTTCAACCCAACTAGACCACTTTGGTGATAAACTAGTTTCCATCATATAGACAAATTACAAAGTGTAAAATAACTTTCATAGTGAACATACATCCACATTCATATAATCCGGCACTTTATATATAACAGAACATTTACATCACATTCGCTTTAATGCCCCTTACGCAGATTAGATCAGCGATCTCGCTATAGCAGTTTGAAACTACTGCTATAGCGGTATTTGACAGAGAAGATCACCATTTTTAAAAGGACTCACCGCTATAGCGGTAATATTTCTCCGCTATAGCGGTATCCCCCGCTATAGCAGTTATAAACCACCGCTATAGCGGTACGGGACAGTGTCCATTGCGCGATTTTTACAGAAAACGGTTATACGCCAGAACCCAGAAAATCCAATTCAAACTTCATGCAAATTCCAGAATTTCAAAAATTATTGTTTTTCATATAATCGTACAAACCCAGAAATTGCAGAAAACTGTAAAACGCATAAAACGAATAGCGATTTCTAGAAACTGTCATAGATTGCGTACAACCAGTAATTGCGGAAACAAAACGGTAATACGCATACACGGCAATTTACAGAAACATTGATTTCCAGAAAACATTACGTAAAACAGTAACGCGTATATTCATGAATTTCTGCGTTTTCTAGGAAACCAATTTTATGGTGAATCATGAAAATCGAAACCATGCTCTGATACCACATGTAAGTAAAACTTTTCTTTTCTTTGGATCTTGATTTTCACAATTCACACAATAGATCATAAACATACCTGGATCCATATTTGCAAATTTGAGTCTCTTTATTTCCTCTGGATTTCTGCCTTTAGGTCTCCTTGATGATCAGGAGAGAAAACAGTAACTGTACTTTTCCTTTCAAAACAACACGCTCCAAAAAATGTTTCTGTTACTTTTCAATTTGAAATCAGAGTAAAAAGGGGTAAATTACGCTTTGACCCCTATAAAGTTTTTAATTACATAATAGCCTCTCAACCATCACAAGAAAGCCCCAATATATTAAAAACTTATCATTTAGGTCCTTCAATGTTATATTATGTGAATTTAACAATTAATGCTATTAAACTAAATTACATGGGCCATATATTAGAAATAATCTAACACGAAAGTAATGAAATATGTAAATATGGTAGAAGCAGATCAAAAGAAATCCAGAAACATAAATCTTAAGCAACACGATTGGTTGGTGGACCTCATTAAATAAGAGATAGCAAAGGCCCTAAAAGGAACACAGATTAACAGAGAAGACAGTAGCAACAACAGTGGATTTCATTCACACAACTGAGTGTACAAGTACATTATCCTTTCCAGTGGCAAAAACAGTTACAGAACTCTTGGATCATAGACATAGGTGCATCAACTCATATTTGTGTTAGTGATAAGATGTTTGATGAATTAATTGTTTAGAAAGGCTAGTTATTGTTTACCTCCCAAATGGCAATGTGATATGGGTTGACAGGATGGGGACTGTTAATTTTAATGGTCTAAGATTACTTGATACTCTTTATATCCCAAATTTCACCCACAACCTTAATAAGCTTACCATGACTAACTCTATTTCATGCCTTTTTCTTCCCCAACTTTGTATTTTGCAAGACCAGAAGAATAAGAAGATTATGGCTGCTGGGAGAGTAGTTAGGCAACTTTATTACTTTGAAAATTCTTCTTTTGATTCTACCATACTTCAGTCTTTGAATAATTCTTGTTTGTATAAGTAATATACTGCTAATATTTTTCTACATAAGTCCATTTTCTCTTGTCAATTACACAACGTAATTTTTTTATAATGAAATAAAATTGTGGCATGCTAGAATGGGGCACCCAAGTGACCAAGTTTTACTTCATTTGTCCCATTCCTTTCAAACAAAAACCATTCACAACACTTATGATATTTGTCCTCTTGTAAAGCAAACCAGAAAAATTTTCCCTCATAGTTATCCTTAATCACACTTGTGATTAAGGTTGATGAGGTCAAGGAAGCTCTTAGAAGAATGAATAATGGTAAAACCGCTTGTTCTGATGGTATTCCTATTGAAGTTTGGAAGTGTTTAGGGGAGGATGGTACTATTTGGCTAACTAAACTCTTTTTAAGGTCCAAGAAAATGCCTAAGGAATGGAGAAAAAGCACTTTAGTACCTATATACAAAAACACAGAAAACATCCAGAACTGCGCAAACTATCGAGGGATAAAGCCTATGAGTCACACTCTAAAATTATGGAAAAGAATGATTGAACATAGGTTAAGAATTGAAATAAGTATTTCTAAAAATCATTTTGGATTCATGTCAGGACGGTTTACTATAGAAGCTATTTATCTTCTAAGAGGGTTGATGGAAAGGTATAAAAGTAAACAAAAAGACTTGCATATAACATTTATTGATTTGAAAAAAGCTTATGATCGAGTACCAAGAGAGGTGCTGTAGAAAGCTTTGGAACAGAAAGGTGTATGGGTTTCATATATTAGAGCTATAAAAGATATGTATGAGGGGGCTACAACTAGTGTGAGAACGTTTGAAGGGAAAACTAGAGACTTCCCTATTAAGATTGGCCTACATCATGTATCATCTTTGAGCCCTTATTTATTTGACTTGGTTTTAGATGTTCTGACGAAACACATTCAAGAAGAAATCCCTAAATGCATGTTTTTTTGTAGATGATATTGTCCTCATAGCAGAGTCAAGGGAAGAGATTAATTTTAAACTTGAGTTATGGATAGCTACTTTGAAATCGAAGGGTTTTCGTCCGAGCAGGAATAATACAGAATACATGCATTGTAAGTTTAACAAGCAATAAGTTAAAAACGAGTTGGAGGTTAAAATTGGAGATTAGGTTATATCACAAGTGTCAAAGTTTAGGTATCTGATATCAGTTATACAAGATGACGGTGAAATTATTGGAGATGTGTCACATAAAATATAAGCTGGGTGGTTAAAGTAGAGAATAACATCAGGAGTTGTTTGTGATCGAAAAGTACCTGATAAGCTCAAAGAAAAGTTTTATCATACTGCTATAAGACCAGCAATTTTATATAGGAGTGAATGTTGGGCGATGAAAGGACAACAAGAACATAAAATTGGAGTAGTGGAGATGAGGATGTTCGTTGGATGTGTGGTCATACAAGAAGAGAAATGATCCGTAATAATCGTATATGAGGTAGAGTTAGAATTGCACCTATTGAGGAAAAAATGGTTAAAAACCGTTTAAGGTAATTTGGGTATATTCAAAGAAGACAGTTGGAAGCGCTAGTAAGGAGAGTTGAGCAGATAATTTGGAGCCTTGTGAAAAAAGGTCGAAGAAGACTAAGAAGGACATTTAAAGAAGTTATTGAACGGGATCTTCTGGTAAATGAGATGCCTAAAGAGTTGATTATTGATAGAGCTCAATGGCGTCATGAGATCCATATTGCCGACCCCACCTAGTGGGATAAAATTTTGTTGTTGTTGTTGTAGTTATATTTAAACTACTAGCTGTTTTAAGCTTATTCAGATAGATATTTGGGGTCCCTACCACACACCCACTCTAGCAGGAGCTAACTATTTTCTAACAATTGTTGATGATTATTCAAGAGCCACCTGGACATACCTTATGACCCACAAAACTCAAACTCTTCCTATGCTTGAAAAATTCCTACACTTTATACAAAATCAGTTTCAAGCCACTGTTAAAACCATCAGGACAAATAATGGAATGGAATTCTTAAGCCACTCATGCCAATCCTTGATGAACAACATGGGAATTTTACACCAAAGGATTTGTCGCCATACCCCACAGAAAAAAAGGGGTAGCAGAGAGAAAATACAGATACCTTATGTAGATTACTAGAGCCATTTTATTCCAATCAGGTTTGCCTAAGAAATTTTGGGGGGAAACCTTACTTCATGCTACTTTTTTGCTCAATAGGTTACCCACCAAACTCTTGTCTTGGAAATCACCTTATGAAATCCTTTTCCACAAATCACCAAACTACAATTCTTTTAAGGGTCTTTGGGTGCCTATGTTATGCAACCAATAATTAACCCCACAAGAATAAACTTGATCCTAGAGCACACCCATGCATTTTTCTAGGTTATCAACGTGGTTGTAAAGGGTTTAAGTTGTATGACTTAACCATCAATAGAACCAATATGTCCAGAGATGTAACTTTTTATGAGTCAAAATTTCCTCTTGTTTGATTCTGAGCACAGAAATAATTTTGTTGACCTTGTTACTCCTACCATGCCTATTGTTAATGAATTATGTGACTACTCTGCTTCTCCTATACCTATTATTACTGATGTGTAGAATTCTTTTACTACTAATCAATTTTTTGCAGAGCAAAAATCTATTCCCTTGCAGGCATAACTCACTTCTCCTTCTTCAGGTAATGTGGCCCTCGATTCACCTCCAAAACACAGTACTAGATGCAAAAGACAGTCACACTGGTTATCAAATTTTGTCTTCAACCAAATTACCCTACCTGATTGCCATATACCTTTCAATAACACATCTTCTTACTTTACTGTTGAGCATGCTAATTTCCTTGATAGGTTATCCAACACCCAAGAACCTCGAACCTATGCCCAAGCCAGCAAAAATCCTTATTTCATAAAAGCTATGGTAGACAAGTTACAGGCCCCGGAAAAGAATTAGACATGGAAACTAACTTCACTGTCAAAAAGAAAAACAACAATTGGGTCCAAATGGGTGTATAAGGTGAAGTTAAAGGCTGATGGGTCAGTGGAGCATTTCAAGGCCTGTTTGTTTGCAAAGTGGTATAATTAAGTTCAAAGGCATGATTATCACAAAGTA
Organism: Biancaea sappan; assembly: GCA_037074585.1. NCBI lineage: Eukaryota > Viridiplantae > Streptophyta > Magnoliopsida > Fabales > Fabaceae > Biancaea > Biancaea sappan. Next base: position 24,949,101 of record CM073499.1, on the reverse strand, counting down.
TTTTCTCCAATAGTGAAAAATGTAATAGTCAGAATTATGTTAGCAATTGTGGCAGTATGGAGTTGGTCATTGCATCAAGTAGACATAAATAATGCGTTCTTTCATGGGTTTTTGGAGGAAAAAGTTTTCTTGACCCCTCCTATATTGTAAAGCTACAGAAAGGCAAGTATGTAACTTCCCTCTATGGCTTGAAACAAGTGTCCCAGCAATGGAACACAAAATTTACTGAGCATTTGGTAATATTTGGTTTTACACAATCACTTGCACATACTCGTCTTTACCTATAATTCAGAAAGGGGCTCTCTTATTTAATTAGTTTATGTAGATGATCTCCTAATTTCAGGTTCTTATATATATATGTAATTATGTTGTTACATATATAATTAAAATTAGCCTGATGTGTAACATAATAGCTCTCAAAACAGCAAAACCCTTAAAGAACTTCTGAATTAAAAAGTGTACTATAAGTTCTTTGTGTTATAACACCACCAACATCCATTATTTACATAATTTATGTAATTTACGTAATTTATATTAGTTTTAGTCAAAGTCATCTCTATGAATGAACATCACTCCTCAATCTTCGTAGAATTCACACATTGCCCTGTTTGTGCTTTGACTAAAATATTAGTCAAAGTCAAAAATAAAACCTTAGAATTAGAAAACTTGAATGTATGACTAGTAAGAGCACGCGTTTTATCTTTCTTGGAAAAAAACAGTCTGCACTTATTCTTCCTCTTTGTTCTGTCCTTAAACAAAACTTACAAGAAAGGGTATTTGTTTGTACTTAATCAAGAATTAAATTTTATTTGTTCAAATTTTACATTATTAAGTGTATTTTTTTAATTTTTTTAGTGCTTAATAACCTTAAATGTATCTTATTCCATCAAATATTACAAAAAGTTTGAAAATTTTTAGATACTAATTGCTCTAGATTGCTCTAGATACATATTTTTTTACTGACATATATTTAATGTATGGAAATGCTAAAAAAAAATAATCTTAACTATTAATATTTAGATTATAAAATAATATTTTAATATTCAATTATGTATTCAAATTCAAACTTAATATAAAAAAAATCAATGAATTTCAAAACCAAAAAAAAAAGCTTTTTTATTTATACTTTAAAAACAATTTTTTATTTAAAAATAAAAAAAAAGTTATTTGAAAGTGGTGTTCGTCGTCTTTTTTTTTTTTTGATACAACGTTTTTTATGAATAAATAATATAGAGAAAGAGAACTAGTGCTTCCAAGGAAGAAAAATTCAAGATAAGTTTTAGAATTTAGTATGCTCTGAAATTTTATTTTCCAAAACAAGGAAAAACACGAAATATAGTTATTAAAAGTAGACCAAACATTAAATTGGTAAGAAGTCCAGGTCAGTAAGTCACTGATTAAATTACAGTGGTAATTTAAAACGTTAATACTTTCTATATGGGTTAAAAAATAACTTAAGATGTTTTCTATAGATAATTTAATAAGTGCTCAAATTAATTTTATTTTGTAACTTTTCTTAACAAAAATGTAAGAGCAATTGCTCTTGCAATTCTAGGTCGAAAATAGTAAAGTAATGCCCCTTTTTAAACAACAAAAACAACAAATTTTATCTCAGTAGGTGAGTCAACTATATGAATCGTACAGTGACATTAAGCTATATCAAAAACTAATTCTTTAGATATTTTATTCACCAAAAGATTTCGTTTAATAACTTTTTTAAAAGTCATTCTTGATTTTTTCTACTTTTTTTCACATGACTTCCTACCATATGTTCAACCCTCTTTATTAGCCTTCAACTGTCTTCTTTAAAGATGTCTAAACTACTTTAAATGATTTTTTACCATTTTCTTTTCAATAAGTATCACGTCAACTCTATCTTAAATATAATTATTACGTATTAAATAGATAACTCCAAATTCAAACCCCTAACTATACAAGTAAGATTCGTCCTCCATCTATTTCTCTTGAGCCAACTATCAGTTGCTTAGTTTTTATTTTGTATTTTTTGATACAACTATTGAGAGGATTTTGGGGTGTATGATGAAACAAGAATTTAAACTTACATATTATCACATATTAAACTACTCATGTCCATAACCGCTATATGATTAATCTATTATGTAATTTATTTTAAAATTTTAATAAAAGCACATTGCATGAAGTAAGAAACTTCAAACACTGATGTGATTGCACCTCTTAAATTAAAGAGAAAATACATTTTATTTTCATAAACTTTTATTAATATATACAAAATTTTTATTAACTTTAAAATTAAACAAAGAATTTTTATAAATTTTTATTTTTTATAAAAAAATTCTATTATTTAGTTAACCTTTAATCAAAATAATGATCAATACTAACTCATCGTGGACTAAAATATAAAAATATCACATCAACTTATCATTTACACCTCAGCATGTCACATCATCGTTGAGCTCCACTCTCTCCTCTCTTTTCTTGCTCTGTTTTCTTCTTTTCGTTCCCTCTCTCTAGGCCGAACCTCACAGGAGCACTACTTCTTCCGTTCTCTCTCCTCTCTAATGTGCCTTCTTTGCCACCGTTTCTTCGAATCAAGTTTCCATTTCTAGTCGATTGGATCATTCTGTCTTCTTCGATTTCATTCTCCGTCGTTCTTGGATTTCAGCTGCTCTTCTGTTTGGAATGTGAAGGTGAAGGCTAAGGTAAATGAGATGTAAATCTCTGAGAAAAATGCAATCTAGGATGGTAATAATGATGACGTGTGATTTGTAACTCGTGAGATGTACTCACAGATTATGCTTCTGGAAGTTTCGGTATTTTACGAATTCGTTCCGAGAGGAATCCGAGGTTTGATGATTGAGAATGAAATAACAAAAATTAGAATGACCTTGTTATTTCCTTTCGTAATTTTTGACAATTTTTTCCCGTTCCGATTACTAGTATTGATTTGTGAATTGTGGTCTTGCGTTTGGTGATTTAGAGCATGTGTAGTTTGCTTTGCCGCTTTTGTTTGTGCAGTTGTTGTTGAAGTATTGGTTCAAAATGAATGATGGTAGACCAATGGAGGTGCATTACATTGACACTGGTTTTCCATATACTGTTACTGAAAGCTTTATGGAGTTCTTTGAAGGCCTCAATCATATGCCAGCGAATTATGCCGATTCTGGACCAATTCTTGATCAGGTTGTACTTATACATATTTTTTCCAAATTTGAATGTTATCTTTTCATTTTAGAAATGAATGCTAAATGCTAATTATAGAATATGTTGCTGGATTTTAATAGTTTTTGCCTAAACGTTGTAGATCTATACTGTCCATGAACGGGGAATGGGCAGTGTTTGTTGTACTTATATAATTTGCGTTTCCCAAATTGATGTTTGGTTTTATGAGTAGTTTTACTGGAAATTTGCAGAGGAAAAGCAGAATTTTCTTTATAGTTTGTTGCTATCTAATACTTTAGTAATTAAAGACCAGAAAAAAGCAGAAATTCACGGAACCATGCCTTCATCATCGTTTCAATTGCATGGTAGTGCTCTGTTTTTGAAACATTAAAAAAAGCAAGAAAAAGAGAGGAGAGAGTGGAGCCAGATGATGATATGGCATGCTGAGGTGTAAATAATAAGCTGATGTGGCATTTTCATATTTTAGTCAGTATTGACCGTTAGTTTGTTCATGGAATTCTTTGTACAGTTTTAAAGTTTATGAGAGTTTTCTGCACATTGATGAACATTCAAGGGGTACAATGCATATTTTCCTAAATTAAAGCACACCATTAAAAGAAATGAAATAAACACACTTTCATGAATTTTGAATGTTAATTAATTTAAGTGGTTTGACAATTATATTTTTAAATAATGTTTTAGACTTGAATCTTATAAATATAAAAATTAGCGTTAAAAGATCATTAGACTTATATAATCCGACTTAATTCAAATCAAATTTATTAAAATTCAATAGATTTTCGGATATTAATAGTTGGAAAAAAAAACATAATGCCTCAAATAAAATTTAGAAAGAAGTACATATAGGTCAATTGATAAGGGATTGTCCTAACTTAACCAAATATCTTGAGTTCGAATCCTGAGAATATAACTACATTAAAACTTGATAGGGAGAACTTTGCCTCTCATTGTTGTAATACCTTTGGTATTACATTAACGGGAGAAAGTAGGAGCTCGGACATGTGGAAATTTTTCTTTTCACAAATAGATAGACACCTACGTTCATTAGGAATCAGGGATAACAAAAATCGGGGACTGAATTTCTTAAAGGTGGTAATACTGTAACACTCGTGGTCAATTTTCCCCTGTTTGTTTGAATTTTTTGTGTGTCTCATCTTATTTGTACATGCTAGTAAAAATAGGGTTTCCCTCTTGTAGCTGCATGAATGGTGTGGTACGATAGATGATATATGATATGATTTTCATCTTATAGATGAAATGTGATTCGGGTCAGAGGGACTAAAATGAAAAAAAAATAAGAGACTAAAGTGAAAAATAAAACTTTGTTGGAGTTGGTCGAAATTAATTGAAAAGGAACCACTAGATAGAGATTAATTTTATAAGAATAATGTGAGGCTTGAAAGTTAAATTAAATGCTTAACAATCAAAATATTTAAAGGTAGGGAAAATTAAAGAAAGCTTTCCCTTAAAATGAAATATAGTTTAAGTAGAGTTGAATTATAAAAAGAAATTTTTATATATAATAATAAGAAGGAGATTAGGCGTGCAAGATACGAATAGGTTATGATGGAATTTATTTTAATAGATTAATTAACATATGATTAGATTTTAGAAAATATAAGGAAGATTTTGGTTTAGGAAAGTTTGAATTAAATAAACAAAATAATAGGATAAGTAAGGGAGGATAAAACATATTGAATAAAATGGCTTAAATTTAAAAAAAAATAAGAAGCATAATTGAATTAATATATATCTAGATTAAATTCTTTTAAATAAATCTTCTAGCAATAGTTTAAAACAATAATCGAAATAAAAGATTTGGATAACTAAATGGTAATACAATAAATATATTAAGTAATGAGATATACTAATATATTATATTAAATGATGCTTAAGATAATAAATCTAAAAGATAAATGAGATAACAAGAATACAACAATAATAATAATAGTAACTAAGGATATATGAATAATATATATGTGTTTGTGTGTGTGAGACGTCTAGGATAAAGGAATAAACAATATTATATTAAATAATAGTACCAACCAATACAAATAGTTAGATAAAGATAAGACATTAGGAAAGAAAATAAAATAAAAAGATGTGATTTGGGATATAGTTAACAAACAACTATACGAACAAGACAATCAATAACATAGAAAGAATCCATTAAACATGAATGGGATAGTTTAAGCAATTTAACATTTAATTTAAAATCATTTAGATAAACTTTATAAGATAACTTTTAAAGAAAAATCCAAAGGTTTGGATGAGCAAGTTCCTAACCGACAATTTAAATAAACATAGATTTAAGTTAATTAGATGGCAACCCCACCTATAAGTTGACGCCCCCTCTCTATAACAATCCCATCTAATCCTATTAATTCAAAATAAAACAAGATTAAACCTAGACTACCTAAAACAAATCAACCCCAGGTTCACCCTTTCTTTCCTTTTAAAATCCAAAACCAAAGAACTCTTTTCCCCCATGAACAAATCCTAACACTCTATTTAGTTTACAGTACAAAGTAGGAATGGAAAGAAAAAGAGAAATGAAAAGGAAAAGAGAATGAAAAAGAAAAAAAATTTATTTGGTTCGAGATAAAAAAATAAAAAGGAGAGGAAAAAAATGTTATTTAAATAAAAATAAAAGGAATTTAAGGGATAATTTTACTAAATTATCCCTTACTTCTTCTTTGCTTTCTAACCCAAAATTCGTGAACCCTATTCTTCGTTTCTTCATCTGGGAGACATAGTCGTTCACAGTAAGTGCTCGTGTGTTGGCTAGCACGATGGAGGAGGGCTTCTCCGATGACTGTGAGGGTGGCTAGCTTGCCTTCGATGACAGACACTTCTCTTCGACAATCCCTTCAATGCTAGTGTGAGGTAGGGATGCTTTCTCAGACACATCTCTTCGAAATTTCTTTGCATGTCTCCGTAATAGGGGTAATAAATTAGGAAATGCCTACCAAGTTTTCTGCTACTTTAAGAATTGGATTCCTTTCCTATGAGTGCTATCTAATCTCTTGTTTTTCTGAGACTTTCAATCGTTGAAACCTTCTTCTTCTTGTTTATAGAAATTCTTTAGGGTCTCTCTTTGCTTCTAACTTATGGAGTTTTGATTTTGAATCATTTGTTAAAGGTATTTCCTAATTTATATGATTTTAGTGATTGAGAGAGATTGAGGATTAGAAATTGCGAGAGATGGAACAATTTCTTCCCATGTCTCATGTCTCCATAAAAGTTGTTACAAAGACTTGGGAGAAGGAATTTCCTGCAATTAATTGATTGGTTGCAATGGTTTTTATACCCAAAAAGAAGGTTGATTAGTAGTATACTATATAAAACTTCTTTTTTCTCCCAAGGAAGTTAATAATGCTTTAACTAAACTTCTAGCTTGATTAATTGATTGCTAATGTTATTTAGGATGAGAATAAAGGTTGATTAATTGATTGCTGATGTTCTTTAGGCAGAGGGTATTCCATATTGCCAATTTTAAATAAGGACACACTGCAGATTCAGACTTTGTTGTGTTGTTGTGTCTGTGTTATGTCATGAGTTCTTGTTTTAAGTCCAGTGTCCTTTTTTTATAAGTGAGATGGCTTTTGCTCTTGAAGTTCTTTCCAGTTTGTATAACGTTTTGTTGGATAGTCAAATATGTTTCATTACGTTGTGAAAACATAGTTGTTACTCTCATTTTTCAAATGACATTGTTCATTGTTGTGCTGCTTTGTTTGACAGTCATCAATTGGGTCAAAATTTTGTAGTTTTCTGGATCTCTCTTTAATGTACCTTATGCATCTTCATTATATATGTCATATAAAATTTTCAAAAAATGTGGCCTTGAGGCTTTATACTTGCGTTATAACTTTGGTGCCATTGTTGGGAAATTTATGGTTCAAGTGCTTATTTTCTGTAGGTGTACTATATTGGTCCTAGTTAATTTCATATGTTACTAGGATTGTTGTGCCAGTTAATGTCATGAACTCTTGTTAGTGGAATGTCAAATCCATTGAAAACTACTAATTTATTTGCTATTTTGTTCCTCTTCTGAAATTTTTGGTTAGTTATTGCATACACAGTTTCACCCTTGTTTAATCTTTCAATTGCATGAGGCACATAAGGTCCCCTAGTGTGGATGATACCTCTACCCATGGGGTCCTAAAATTATAAGAGAGATATTGCTTATGCTCATGACAGGCTGCAATCAAAATCTCTCATTCCAACAAGAACCTGAACCTTATGTACGTAAAGTGCGAGGCTGGCAAGTGTCATTTCTTTGACTGGGTGAAGGTTAAGAACGTAGAACATAGGGACTCAGTGGATAGCGTACATCGTCCACAAGTCGAGAACCCAGACATTGCTTCTTTGTGTGACCAGATGGTACATCTTCAAACCAATCTTGCCATGATGAAGAGACAAATTGAGGATTTTACAAGGCCATGAGTGGAGGGAACCAAAATGCCTGAAATGGGCAATATAGCAACAATAGCTGTAGTTTTAGTGGTGTTATTAGTTGTGATCTTTGTAAAAACCTAGTAGGTTCTGTATAATGACCAGTTGTCACTATATGTAATATAGTCTCTACTAATGTAAACCTTGTGTGAATTTTTGCTAATGAAAATAACTCTCATTGAAATGTCTACTTGTTATAACCATGTTGTTGTAATCATATATTGAGATTGATCAAAATGGTTTTTTCTTTTTTAACCCTGTACAGGTTTCTTTGTAAACTTGTACAAACTGTTAAGCACTTTTTTCTCATCTTCCTCATGTCTAATTTAGCATACCAGAAGAAGAATGGAAATGACTTTTCCATTTTAATTTCATTTCTTTTATGCAAAAAAGGCAAAAGGTTATAAAGTGAAACATCCATAAGGATGATATTAGAAACTTACTCATGTCCTTTACTTCCTCCAAAATTCCACATGTGCATTTGTTGGCTCGATTACAGTAAGATGATCAATGTTAGTGGATGAACTTCCTATTTCTATGTCGTCCTGGTCTTTAATGGCATCCAAGGGATCATCCTGCATTATGAGATTATACAGCAAACAACACACAATTATGATTCGGCTATGTGTTATAACCTCTGTTTTCAGAACCGGACCGGACAGGTCGGTTCGACCTGGAACTGGTCCTATGCCAGTCTGGTTGGCCCTTAAAACCAGTTAGTCTTTGAACCGGTCAAAAACTGATTGAACTGGCTTTGAACCAGTTGAATCGGCCAAACCGGGCGATTCAATGGTTTGACCAATTTTTTTTTTGGGTCACTTTGCTTTTTTTTTGGTCACTTTGGTCACTTTGTTTGTCTTATTTTATTATTAGATGTTGAATAAATTGAAAACCAATCAGTTATAGAGTCAATTGATAAATTAATGACTGATAAATGATAATTTTTTTAGTTAATTAGTTTATTTTTGTTGTTACTTGTAAATATTTATTTGAATATGTTATCTTGTTAAAACATCTTTTGTGTAATTAAATATTAAATATTATTTTTAATTAATTTTGCATTTGCACATATATGAATTATGATATGTTGATATGTAATTATAATTATATAGTTATTTGAAATAACTTATTTCGCTATTTTTTATGTATATATTTTATTTTTTTTAATTATTATCGGTTCAACCACGGTTCGACCGCGGTTCGACCATTGAACCTTGAACCAGTGCCCCATCCAGTTCAATGACTGGTTCAGTTATGAAAACCTTGGTTATAACCGAATAAAAGGATAGACTTCTAACTATCGCCCAACCCCCTTTCAACATCCTAAAGCATTTCTCAATCACATTACTTGATGTTGAGTGTTTCATATTGAAAAACTCACGAGGATTTGTTGGTTGACGACCCCCTTCCCACTCCTTTAGGTGGTATCGTTATCCTCGATAAGGTGCCAGAAACCCTTCACAATTTGTGTACCCCACATCTACAAAGTAATAACACCCTAAAAAATATAACATTTTACTTGTCGCAATCTTTTGAAAAAAATAGGTAAAATTTTTTAGTAGCTGTGAACTACATATGATACTCACCTAGGGGAACCCTCATCCTATGTGGCCTAGAAACTACATCACATAACACTCGTCCATCAACTGTAGATCCATCCCACCCAGGCAAAACATGTATAAATTGCTCGTCTTGAGAGCAAATACCTAACACATTAATGGTAATCTTGCCTTTTTTATTTCGGTACCTTGGCTTATCCTCCAGTGAGACTTTTATCCTGATGTGTATCCCGTTGAGGGCACTGAGACAATTTTGTGATAACATCACCATAAATAGTCAAATAGGCACCTGTTTACACTACTACTCAAGTAAACTCAAGATAGACAAGTTACCATGAACTATTTTCACCAGAGATCGGTTGAATCTGCAGGCACAGGCTCAGGGATTTTGAAAAGCTCATTATCTAAATGTATCATAGCATTCAAAACCCTTTGGAAATGTCTACTCACACCCTCTCCTAATCTCTTAAAGTCGACTTGGATGACCCTATTCTTCACATGGTGAAACAAGATGTATACAAAAATAGCAACTTGCTCATCTACAAGCATATGTCTAGTAGGCCTAAATCTACCTATAGTGTCAAGCATTGCACATAGTTTATCTAAAGTTGATCTATTCATCCTCGTTAAGTGGTGGCAAACTATGTCACTGCTATAGACTAGACTCCTAAAATGGGTCCTATGACCATGGAAATCAACACTGTAAGATCTTCTACTAATTCGGTGCCTACAAAGAACAACTCCAATAACAAAAATGTAGTAGCTACATATGGCAAGGATCATGTTGAACCACCAAGTCATAGCAGCAGTGATCATCCTTGTTTTTAAGTCATATGATTGCCTAAAATAATTAATTAAATTATATTACATTGGGTGCTCGGGAGCTTCCTATCTCCCTATATTTTAATTTGAGATTTTCAAATAAGATAGTTTAACTTGTCCTTTCTTTGTGATTTATAAGATTATTTACTTATCTGTACATTCACCTCCATATGGTAATTCTCTAACATAGAATTCAACTACTAAATTGCTAGGTTGTCAGATGACACCAAATTAAATAGTATTACTCAAACCAATCAAATATCACATTACATTTTCTTTTTATTCTGTTAACTTTTATAAAATATCACTTGTATTTTTTTTTCCTATGGTTTGCCTTGTTACTTCACCAATCTAACAATTCAAGATTTTGGACATGCTTTTCTTCACTATGATGTTCTAAGCAAGAAAAAGTCTACTTATTAAATTACAGCATCAGAACAAATTTATCCCAGAATAACTTGAAGGTCAACAACTATATATTAAACTAATTTATCCTATTTGTTTATATTCCTTATTTCTAATAGAAGAAATGCAGAGTAAAAGAAGGCATGGATATCATCAATCACCAATGTGTACTTCTTTATCAACATTTATTTGTTCAAGTTCAACCATACAATACAAGTACCAAGCTAATATATTGAGAACAATCCGTCAATAAGATAGTTATAGTTTATGAGAAACTTTGATTAATAAATAAACTTAACAAGTGATGCTTCTTCATCCTTCATAGTCATACTTGTCATGGTTCCCATAGGAAATAAACCATCTTCAATTTATTTTGGAAACAAAAAAAAAGTCATTTGACCAATGATGTTATTTTTGCCTCTACAAAACCACCAAAAGAAAAATCTAAAACACAATCCGTCAAACAAGGGTCCTTATTAGTCATTCCTCATTAACCCGTACCCTATTTTCAACAAGAGAACAAATATGGAAGGGAACAATACAGTTCACAATTTCATTGGGTCGAAAGGAACCACATCAACAGTAGCGTTAAAGCTAAATATGGAAAAACTGGGGTAATAGGAAGGAGATGGAAGAGGAATAACACAAACACATACCACATGAATGTTGGACGAAAGCAGAAATAGACATAACAGCTCGAGCAGACAATTCTAGTAATGTGTAATAGCGACAACGACGCAGTGTAAAGCACACAACCTATATTCGAATCAGATGGCTTCTTCGAGGATGCAGCTGGAATTCCTCTTCATTGTCAAGGGCATGAATGTCAGCGTGGTTTCCATCAGGAGAGGCGGGATTCCATAGCTTCTGAGGAGGAAAAAACCATACATTAAAACTAGAAAACAGTGCAGGCTAGAATGGAAAGTTTTAACTATGGAGGCCGAACCAAACTAAAGAAAGGTTCCTGTACACTAGAATTATCCTTTCCTTTCCAGCGTGGTGTAAGATCATCAAGAACCCCCTTGGTTACCACCCATACAAACACACACACTCTTATTTATCTCTTCTACTCCTATTTAATTAATCTCTCTCTAGCAACCAAGAACCCTAGCCTCACACTATAAACCTAATCACCATACATACCCTTTATTGATTTTGTCACAACTCAGATCTGGGGCTAGGAGTTTTACCATTCACGAAACTGAAAATAGTGATCGATGCAGATGAATATAGAATACACTGCTGCAAGCATAGATCCTTTCTTTCATTTAACCTAAGTGGCCGATCTGATTACAGAACATACCAGAGAAATAATTTAAAACAAAAGTAAATTACCTTACTCTAAACAATGGGAAGACATCCTCAACCCATAAGTCCTCGATCTGGCCGTCCTTTCGTACTTGTAACTATAAGGGGGTGAGTTTAAATCATAGACTCACCCAAACTAGCCTTACTCTACACAGATATGTAATATATACATAAAAATACCCTTTATAAACCACTCCCACACAACACCAAGCCGCCTAAAGGTAGTCATACGATATATGTCCTCGGCTCTCATAGAGCATGCCGGATGCCAACACACTTCATATTATGTCATATACTCCCCTAATCATACACATACAGAACAGACACTAAATGCACAAATCCCTACTCATGGGTCTACATTCCCAAGAGGCCACATCTCAAGAGCTTCATTAATGCTGGTCTATATTTCTACGAATTATCACTCAAGAAATCCTGTCACGGGGATCTGCATTCCCATGGACTAAATATCCCCACAGGGATTTCACTATATGGGTATGAATCCCATATTTCAATTTTCAAGGCTTTATCAACATAGGTCTGTATTCCCACGGATTCATCACCGAGATATCCTCCCATAGATCTATGTCTCTATGAACTATCTCGTAGATGCCACATCCACTGTCCTTATAGTACGACTCCATTATGAGCTCCAACTTATGCCATACCCTAGCAACCACCATCTTAGCCCTAAGAGTGTATCATGAAACCTCATCCCCCATGGTCTACATACCCATGGGAAATCCAACCATGTGCTTAGTCTCTTAGGTTATATCCATAACTATAACATGTGTTTAGCCTCTCAGGTCATTCCCTCAACCATAACATGTATCCAACCTCTTGGGTTATGCCTTCAACCATAACATGTATCACATACACAAAATAATACAAGCAGAACAACCCTTTTTGGGCTAGTTCCTATTACGTCCTTTGCTTGAGCACATATTATAATTTGTAATAACATTTTACCTGAGACACTATATAGAAAATGGTAACAACTGCACCATTTCCATTTATGCCCTAGAATTCCCCTCCATTTATAATATGTACGTCAGATATATTATAAACCAAGATAAGGATGTATTCATATAAGTAAATAAAATTACGAGATGTATACATTCCCTAAAATTTATAGTTGATATACGAATGAAGTGGTAATGCTCATATCAACCCTAATTGTGCCAAATAAATCCCAAACAACCTCCAATATGCACATCATGTATAATATATTTAATAATTGAATGTATATAAAACAATTTAGGAAGATAAATCCTAAATGTAAATATACAAATGAATATGTACACATTTATATAGAGGAGAGCTAGATCCTTCACCTGGATTCCATGCTTGCCATTGCGTCCCAAAGGTATAGAAGATACACCAAAGAAGCCATCTCTATTAAGTAACTATGTAAAAACATGTCAGGGTTACAAAATAGAGAAATTTCCTACCACTAATATGACCTTTATTCACTCCTTTGTTAATAACTCTTAATTGGTAAAGAATTTGCAAATGAACTTATACCATTGGAAACTAGACTCAAAAATCTTTTCAATGATATAAAGTCTGCTAAAACAGAGTCAGGATGAAAGAGTTATGGTCATTTGAAGAAAGGTCTAACTAAACACTGCCACCTAATCCAGCTAAGTCTTCACCGTTTCTCATGATTTTTTCCATGGGTTTTCATCTTTGGTATCTAAGGAGTATTTAGATACCAAAACCCCAATTTTCATCAATAATCTACTCTCGAATCCTTAATTTTTACCCAAAAAACTCAAAAATAGGGAAAATTTTAGGAAATTAGAATTCCTTTCTCTATTCCTTGGTTTCTCGATGTTGTTTGGTTACTAGAGACTCGTCCTATCACTAGAGAATCGCTCACTAGAGCTTGGGTGGTGATTTTAGGTAGAGAAGGTAAATAGAAGGAGGAGAAAAAAGAGTGACGAGAGGGGGAGGAAGTGAGAAAATAAGGAAAAAGGGATGGGGCCACCTATATATACTCGCCCATGGTGAAATTACTACTTTGCCCCCTAGGTTAACCCCTAGTCAACCTTAGTAATGGCAAATCCATAATTTTTCTAATTTGAAAATTTCTCATACTCTAGGTGCCACCCTAGTTCCTTCTTTCATTTTAATCCTCTCTAGACTCTGTAGATATCCAGCGCCCTCAATACCTCATGATTACTCTCTCTTAATTCCCCATCCCCTAACACCGTTTCCACTTCCTGAGGTGCTTCCTCTAACCTTACTTTCCTTAGCACATAGCCAGAAAAATTTGCCCGGTACTTCCATTATTCCTTTAAAATCGAAAAAACCAATATTTGTAACGAGGACTTCAAGAAAACACTCCGGGAGAAAGTAGAAAACAAGATAAGAACTAGAAAACTTGATTTATCATACCTTTGGTTTTCACGCACATTGAATCGGTCATAACTCCTTCATAGAAACTTCTTAACGATTTATATAACAATGGAAAGCTCTTTTCATCTAATTTCAAAAGAGACCAATTTTGTTTGAAAATTCCTTACTGTTTAGGATATATGACTAAAACAGTGACTGAAGGTCATAAAAAAATGAACAGTTTTCTGATTTCTTGATTTTAACTTTTCCTTTTCGAACAAACATAAAAAATTAAGTCCCGAGTTCGCAACATCCATTATTCGAGGATCTTGGCGGAACATGATAAATACTTAATAAGGAATCCGAGTGAGTGGTTTGATGATTCCCTAGCCTTACCTTAGCATCGTAGGTTAGATAATATACAAATAGGTTAAGTTGATTGGAAACATAGTGACAACATAGGAATAGACATTTGTTTGATGATTGTATGATTGTGAATAAATGTGATATCATGTAAGATAGTACATGAACATGGGATATTGTTTGCATTGCATCATGATTTAATTGTTGGGGTTGGCGAGGATTAAAAGTATGACTTCCCTTAAAGGGAACTTGTATGCATCATGGTTGCATTATAATTATTGATTGTATGGTGTTGGGTTATGATATTGGTATCCTTCCTTGAAACTACAAGGAGTAGGGATCAGACCTAGTTGAGCAAAGACTCCTAAAGGTCATCATGCTGAAGAACAGGTGACAGACACATTTTACGGTAGGATGGATGGGATCAGGTTGAGATTACTCATTAGGGTCGCCTTACCATTGAGATGAATTTATACGTTAGTCGGTGGAAGAAGGAGGCCCAAGTTGAGCTTGATCCCAATGGGCACCTCGCCACTAGATAAGTACCATGTGTGTATTTATGATGATGATTGAGATTCAATAATATGGATTATGTGATGGTTGTTATGCTATGTTTGTCTCATATTAACTGTGTCCTTCAGGCATGTTGTTTGACTTGCGATGTATTTGGGTTCAACTATAGTATTACTATGCCGCTCACTGAGTTTAAAACTCATACCCTCTCTATATATAATTTTCTTGTACAAATTATCTGATTATTGAGGAGCTCCCGTCTGAGGAATAGCAGAGAGCACTATTGCCCTTCCCATTGTGGGGTCAGGCTTCATTTTGTTTTTCATGTCTTTATTTCTATTCATCTTCCTAGGATGCTTTGCAATGTCATATGTCACCTAGGAGATCCGTTTTGGATCATTATGTTTTGATTATGTTAATTGCTTAATACATTAGAGAAGTTTATAAATTAAATTCATGTGTTTAGTTGATCTTTAATTGAAGTCTATGGAATGAGAGTGATCCCTCTTTTACGTTCAAGCTTGTTCTTAATTTAAATTTGTTTAAACTTGAAATTGTGGTTGGAATTAGGTAAAGAAATCAAGAAAATGTTGGTTTCTGGCTTGCCAACGCTAAGCACCATAAGGTGGGTGCTCAATGCCAACAAGACAGAGGCCTCTCGGCTTTTGTAAGATCACCAACACTAAGCGCCAACCATGGGACGCTCAGCGCCAGTGAGATGTTTTGTGCGCTGCCTTGGCCAGCTAGGCAGAGAGATAACTACCTCTGGCTACTCGGTGCTTAAGAGGCAAAATGCAGCTAAAGTTCCAGACTTCCTAGAGAGCCTTTTTTTTTTTTTTTACATTTTCTTTCTCAATCAGATCCAAATGAGTAGGGAAACCTCTATTTCTTAGGTGAATAGATTAGGATTACAGTGACATAAAGATTCGTCACTGTGCTAGTCACGTGCTAAGAGTTAGGTCGTGACAATTGTTGTCCTACCCGGCTCAAATCTAGATTAGTTGGCACAACTATAGTATTCAAACACCAAATGATTGTTTACCAAAAAAAAAAGGGTAAGAGCATTGCCCATTTATGATATAAAAGACTTTAGTCAAGTAGAGAAGGAAAAACATCTCCTACTAGGATTGTCTTATTCAAGGCTTCGCATTCAGGAATACTTCTCATATTATGATGGGAGTAGAGAGAAAAACCTCCTTAAGAGTACTTTGGGGATGGGACAGGATTAATGGCTTAGTGCTCCTGGCTTAGTGCTCCTGGCTTAGTGCTCCCCACCTCACATGGTCACATCTTCAAAAGGTACGTTAATAAATTTAATAAAATATCCTTAGGGTTTAGGTATATATATAGTATTCATATATGTCTATTTAAGTAATTTAATGATTAAAATGTTTTAAATGAATTTAAATAAATATTAAAAATAGCTAAATAAATTAGAAAACGTAATATAAATCCTAAGGGCACGTTTGGTACACAGGAAAAGAAAGGACAAAGGAAAGAGAAAGAGAAAGGGAAAAGTGAAAAAAATTTGTTTGATATAGAATTGAAAAGAATAAGGGAAAATATGTATTATGTTGTTTGGTATGTATTTTTTAATGGAAAAATAAATAAAATATGGGGGGTAATTTTACTATTTTTGGATTTTTTAAAGTGATTTTGAAAATGAAATTAAAGGAAGACAATTTAAAGTGATTTTGAAAATGAAATTAAAGGAAGACAGTTTAAAGTGATTTGAAAATGAAATAAAAGGAAATACTTATGCTGAACATGTGCCTTCCCTTTATCTTTTTGTCCAGTCTCAAAGCTTCCTAGTGATGGAAAAGTTCAAGACCCTTCTCTTCATCGTTATTTGCTTGTGCATCTTCTTCTTCAAGCTAGCTACTGGTCTGGTGGTTCACGACGGTGGTTTGGAAGAGGTACAACTTAATGATGCCATCAATGAAGCACGAACAAGTATAGGGAATATTAGGGCTTCAGCAAGGACAAAATAGGATTGACAAAGAAAATAAAGGGGAAATTTGGAAGAAAATTTGTTTTTGGGAAGGAAAATCGGTTTTCCATCCAAAATCATATGGAAAAAATCCATACAGGATGAATGAAAAATCTCCAGCCATATCTCCATCTACACTCTCCATCCGCTGTAGAAGGAAAGCCACCAAACAAGTCAAAATGGAAAAGAATAAGGGAATTCCTTCTTCCCTTCTCCCAAAAAATTGGTACCAAATGTGCCCTAAATCTCCTCTCTTGGTCTCGCATCTCAACTAAGTCGCCGTCAATCTCAGCTTCAATATCTTGAAACCAAACCCAGAGCATTGTTTGTGGAATCAAAACTAATTTTTATGTTAATTGCAGCAATTTTGCTGCTACACTACTTCCATTGGCATGTATGATTCATCAAGCCTTGTTGGTCTATATAATGAGGATTATTGATCTCTTAAAATTAAAATGGTTTCAGATTATGAAGGAAATAACGATTTTATGCAAAATTTGTATGATTTATCCATTTCCTTTTCTAGATGTTAGAGGCCAATTGGCTCGCATAATATGGGCGTTTTTCTATCAATATATATTTTTCATGCTTTATTGAATATTATTTTTTATATTTTTTAATTTTTTATCAAAAAATTAATTATTTGGTCCTATAGTTTGCTCAAGTTTTTAATTTGGTCCCCACAATTTATTTATTTCTCAAATCACTCCCTATATTTTGCAAATGGATTAGATATAGTCCTTATTGTTTTATTTTCTAATAAATATATTATCTTTATACTGATTAAGCTAACAAGGTGTACATTGGTAGTTAACAAGTTACTTCCTCACTTCCTTCTCCTGAATTTTCTTCAATTTAAGTCATATCCCATTTCCGAACTCCATATTCAAATCAATGTTCAAACCCTATCAAATGGAGTTTTAAATATTCATACTTATAGTTTTTTGATATTTTATTTATTATAGGAGAAATAATATTCTTAGTCATTTGAGAGAAATTTATGCAATAACAATATATAACAGAGACATCTATGTTAAACGTTGAAATTCAAACTTTTAAAACCTAACAAATTATCAATTGGATATTCAAATTTTTCAAGACCATGTAGATGAAAATAAAATCTCATCATAGAAGTAAAATGCCTGAAAAAAAAAAAGGAACAAAATAATGGAATCATAGAAGGAAATTATGATCATAGGACCTATAAATTACAATAAAATGAAGATCAACTATTGGTTAAATTTCTCTTACTAAGATGGAATTAAAATACTATCCTTTCAAAGTTGTCAAAATTTCGATCTAAATTTTAAAATCTTATGATCTTACAATTCCAAACAACCTGAATGATCCCGATCTTATGTATGATCTA
Source organism: Biancaea sappan (assembly GCA_037074585.1). Taxonomy (NCBI): domain Eukaryota; kingdom Viridiplantae; phylum Streptophyta; class Magnoliopsida; order Fabales; family Fabaceae; genus Biancaea; species Biancaea sappan. The sequence goes on along the minus strand of CM073499.1, from coordinate 24,930,818 downwards.
AATCTGCTAGGATCTCAGTAGGATCTCGATTTAAATCTTAACATCTTATAATTTTACGATTTTATTGATCCTATAACATTTTGGATTTTTGTCATTTATTTATTTGTTGATATGTTTCTAATCTATTAGGTCAATTAGGATGGAAAAAATTCATTAAGCTAACTTAAATCTTTACTAATACCATACAATTATAGTCTTACCACTCATAATTTGTTTAATATTTACTAACAATGAGATATAGTATTATAAGTTTTGAAGAAGTAAGTGTCTATTTAGTGAGAAAAAAAAGAGGTTTTTAAATACAATAGAAAGTAAGGTTGCTCTCTATTTTTTTCTTTACTAATTGTATGACATTTGAGCTTGTTTTATTGAAATATAATGAGACTTTAATGGTTTTGTATTATATACAAAATTCATGTCATTATATATGTATATTTTTATATATTATTTTATAATATTATGATCCTCGATTTAATCCTACGATTCAATCTATTATGTGTCCCTTTCAATCTTGTATAAGATCTTAATCTTAACAACATGCATCCTTTTATGTTTAAGATTTTGGATTCTAAATCTTTAATTCTTATGTGTTGTTGAGCTAGTGTTTGTGTAGCAAAATCTAAGTCATCTCAACTTTATTAATTACTAGATTTGCGCCTTGTTAGCTTAATTAGAACAAAGTTATATAATTTATCATAATAAAAAAACAATAAGGAATATATCTAATATGTTTGCAAAGTATAGGGAGTGATTTGAAAAAAAAAAAAAGAAACTATAGGGACTAAATTAAAAACTTGAGCATATTATGAAGACCAAATGATTTTTTTCCATTTTTTTAATAAAATCTTGGAGACCTTGTGGGATTTAAGAAATGAGGGTAGGAAAAGAATTCTTCCAATGACAAAGATCAAGGACAGGATAAAATTAGGGCTTGTTTAGTTTAGGCATTTCTTGTTTCTATTTTCATTGAAAATAAAAAATAGACTTGAAAATGTGTTTTGTTGAGTTAATGAGTTTAATAAAAATATTTTCTTGAAAAGATTTCTTAAAATGGGCTCAAATATGAAAACACCACAAAGATGTTTTCAGTGTTTCTTTTTCAAATTTTGAAAATGAGAAAATGAAAGCGTGAAAACAATATGACATTTTTGAAATTATAATGAAAAAAATTAAGAACACAGTAGCAAACTTGTAATTATAATGAAAACATGTTTTTGGCTCTAAATGACACTTATGTTATCTTCCTCCATGACAAGTCTCCTCATCCTCTTTAGGTTTGGTGTTTATGCATTCAAATTTGTATTTTTAGGGATTCTGTGATTGTGTGTCTACTTAATGCCATATTCATGACTTAAGCTTGTGCAAGTGTTGCTTCTTCTAAACGCTTTCCACTATCAGTTAGAGAATTAGATAACAGAATAAGAAAGAGTAAATTTAGTCAATTGTTTTTAATTGCAATATTACTTCTCATAGTGGATTTTTTTTAAATCTATATAGAAAGTAGCTTAGCATGATATTTTGGTTAGTTTTGATAAGGGAATTTAATCAAACCCTTTCGTTGAGTTGGCTTGAGATTCTATTTTAGTTGAGAGAGTACAAAATATAGGTCCTTACTTTTCTGCAAGATGTTGCAAAGATAGGTGAGGCATGGTTCTTAGCTGGTGAAAGTTGTGAATCATAGGTAGTGTTGGAAGGCTTGGTGGGAAATTGGGTCTTAGTTTTATTGACTTGGCTAATTGGAGAAACATTGTTAATACAACTAGGAAGATGAATGTCAAGAGGAAGATTAATTGAGAGCATTCCTTGAACCATTGAAGCACAACCATTTGATGGAGTTGAAGTTACTCTAAAAGAAAAGTGACTATGTAACAATAGAACTTATCAGTTTCAAAGTAAGATACGAAGTGGGTAATAATGGGTGGTCAAGAAGTCCAAGAATGTCCCTTTCTATTTGTGCTCGTAGTAGCTTATTTCTGCTTGCAAGAGATACCTTGTCCATTGTTTTCATGACACAGTAGGTCCTAGTTCCTCTAAGTTCCATAAGATATACACTTCCAATATTTTTATACCCAAGACAATTGATAAGCCAAAAATTAGAAAGATTAAAAGGGGTGCCTTAAAAACCATGTTAATAGCATCCCACCTTACAAAATGAGTATAACAATAGTTTGGATTAAATGATTTATTTATTTTGAAAAAAAAATCTATAATGTGCATGTTTTGGAGCACTTCAATTTGATGGATTGAATCATATACGAGAAATTGTGAGCTATGTTCCTAATCTTTTATCATCTTTTCCTTTTAATGTGGTGCAGAATATAACTTGCTAGAATAGGTGGAGTTTTTTATTCCTTTGGTTAGTGTCCAATTCTTTTTTCCCCCTCTTCTTCTAATACATGTACTATGATGAAGTTTATTTATCCTTGTTAGTTTAAAATTTTCTTGATAAATTGAAATACCATATTATGTAATTAGAACAAAATGAGAAGGAAAAGTAAAAAGGGAGATACTATGGAATAGTCAGTCTAAAATACAAAAGCTCTCATTCAACTAATATATGATCGAGTGAAGAAAAATGAATTGCAATCATCAACATTTAAGTTGAAGATTTGGAACAAAATAAATGAAGAATTGAAAAAAAAGTCATTGGAGAAAATTATGGTGTTAAGAGATTGAGAGAGAAGTTTAATCATCTTTGGATTCAATACCATGTTTTCAACTTTGTTGGGTTGCATTGGAGTTACATGGGATATATAATCAAACCATATAAATGCTAATGAATAAGTTTGGCAAGATCTTATTCCAGTATGTGCAAAATTTATTGATTACTTTCATTATATTTGCAAATACATTTTACTAAAATTTATTTAATTTTTTTATACAAAAAGGACAATTCTAACAACAATTTAAGAGCCATGGTTTTGAGCACAACTATAAAATCTTAGGTGAAATATTCAATTCTAGCATTGCAATTGGTGTGTTAAGTCATGCCTCCACTCAAGAGCCATCAACATCAAATGAGGGGTGAGAGCTACAGGAAGATTTTCTTTCAAAAGGTGTACATATTGTTGATTTGAGGATGAAGGTTCTAAGGAAGGTGGTAAAAAAAATAAGGTAATTAATTCATCAAATGAACATTGACAAAAAGAGCCAAAGAAATCGAGGTCAAAAAACTAGAAGTATGCTTAGAACAATGGGCTGAAACAATGAGTGCAAGGACATAGGCATGTAAGGCTAATGCAGAATGGTATAGAGCACAAGCAAATCCCTTAACTGATCCATATTCTATTGATACATGCATAGAGTTATTAGACTTTATGGATGATTTTTCAAATTCTTTGTACAAGGCAACAAAAATATTTAAGGATCCAAATTAGTGGTGCATGTTCATTAAGATGTCAGCTTGTAGACAAAAGGGTTGGCTAGAATCCTTTGAGTAGGATGCATTAATTGATTGTAGAACTTATTAATATTATCGTTATTTCTTATCATTTTGGCTTTTAAGACATTATTTAGTACTTATAAATTGTATAACCTAATTACACTTATCAATATAATTGAAGTTATTATGATTACTACAATTATGTTTAAGTTATGTTAGTTTTACATATTTTAATAGTTCATTATTAATTTATGTTGAACTTTTGGACAGATCAATATGTCTATGGATGATTGTAGACATAATTTAAGCATTGAGAGCAGTACAGAGTCAACTGACTTTGGTGATGATTTAGGAGACTTAATTATTATTCAATTAATCATGGAGTACCAAAAGGTACTTGTCACATCCCAAAAATTGAGCATGTGAAAAGATACTACTCATTTGATATAATTCTCAAACATATGTTATATACATATATTCTGTAAGGTTTTACATTCAACCTTAATCATTCATTCCACACTACAGAATTATATTCATCTGATAAGCAAATATAGACATACATAGTCTGATATTTCTATCTCATCGCAAGCCTAGGAGACCTATAGAAAGTACAGAGCGTTTCTAATATCCACATTAATAAGTACTGGTGTCCCACTAGACAGAAATAGAGAATAATCCCAAGGGGCTTCTAATCTTCAAACGGATACTCTTGTTCTTTATTTTCTGTATCTGAAAAAAATAATCATAGGGAGTGTGAGTTTATTTAAAAACTCAGTAAGTAAATAACTGTACTATATAAAATATCAAAAGTACAAATACCACATTTACTCATATAATTAATTTCTTATACATCGAGTAGTATGGGACTCTAACCCTTTCAAACTCATGAATAAGATTTCATAGATATACACCGAGTAGTATGGGACTCTAACCCTTTCAAACTCGTGAATAAGATCTCATAGGTATACACCGAGTAGTATGGGACTTTAACCCTTTCAACTCGTGTATAGATTTCATAGATATGCAGTGAGTAGTATGGGACTCTAACCCTTTCAAACTCGTGTATAAGATTTCTTAGATATACACCGAGTAGTATGGGACTTTAACCCTTTCACACTCGTGTATTAGATCCCGTAGATCTTTACTCATTAATAAGATAGTGAAAATTCATCACATAGTACAATTGTCATGAAATAAATAATTTCTACATACTCTTATTTCTATTGATCATCATATACTCCCATATGAAAAATTAATTGCTTATTATCTAAATAATATTGTAAATGGGACTTATATTGTACTTTGACTAGTAATATCAAATTAGCTGAGCAAGGTTATTCACTCACCTTGATGTTTGTCCAAGTTTACCTTGTTCCACACTAGAATTTGTGTAGGAAAATTTCCTAGTAAAATATATTACAAGGAATCATAAGAAAGGAAACAAAATCACGAAAATATGTAAAATTTTCTGACTGCTACAGTAACGGTTTGCTACAGTACTGTTTGCTACAGTAACGGTTCGCTACAGTGCCGGTTCGCTACAGTAACGTTGACTGCTACAGTACCGTTGACTGCCGACACTACAGTACTGCTACAGTACCCGAAGAAAATTTTTCAGATTTTGTTTCGAAATTTCTGGTCGCTACAGTAACTCGGTTTTTGCAGAAATTTCTAACAATTTCATCCTTTCCTTTCTTGTTTCAAAACCAGAATTTCAACTCTTTTAACCGATTATAACTCAAATATAACTTCTAAAACAACTGAGATTCATGAATTATCATCAAAATCTTCAAGAACAAAACCTCCTCTGATCTTCTATATAAACTGAAATTTAAGGAAAATAATCGGATTAAAGCTTACCTTTGATCCTTACAAAACTTTTGAACCGAACAAATAATCGAACTTCTGAAGATCAAGGAAAGGATTTGAGAAGAAACTGAAGAACTGAGAGAGAAATGCTTTTCTGCCTTCCTTCGGCTGAGTGAAAAATGAGGGGTACTATTGAAACTTTATATTAAATATTTCTAATGGGTTATTCAATAACCCATGGGTATCCATAACCCAACATCCAAACCCATCCAGTCAATTTACAATAAATGGACTAATTGACCATTCTGAAACCACTTTTCCATGAATTTCACCATTCTTAGAATATATCCCTCATTGTGCAAATATTTAGTCCAGTCATTTAACTCAATTTTCATAAATAATATTCAAAGAGAACAATTAAATATGAAAATTAAAAATGACCAAAATAAATAACTAAAGTAACGTTGTAGAATTCTAAAATACTCTTAAGCGAATTATATTCTGAAATTAACGGGTATTACAGTACTTTATTGACAAGGTACCTTGTAAAACTTCTATGTTGACAGGAAAGATGTATACACTTGAATTTTGGTTGGCCATGAAGCTGGATGTTATGAAAGTTTTCAAATGGACAAACATGTGTTTTTAGACTTTTGTGATGCTTTAAAAAATGTGGCGAATATCACATATGGTAAAAAAAAAGTGTAGAGGAAGCAATGACAATGTTCTTGATCATAGTTTGTCATAACTTGTGGCACATAATTGTTGTAGAGCATTTTCAACATTCTATTTATACAATAAGAAAATGGTTTAGAAGAGTACCTAGAGCTGTAAATGTGTTAGGCACAACAATCATAAGACCTAGAAATCAAGAGAGTACTCATAAATGCATTTTGGAGAATAAAAAATACTTTCCCTATTTTAAGGTTAACTATTACTTCTATTATTATTGTATTTTAGATAATGAGTTTTTAAATCTATAATAGTTAAATTTTGTTTCTATTATAAGATTGCATTGGGGCTATTGATGGCACACATGTTGCTGTTTGGGCTCCCGCAACAAAACAAACTGCCTTCCATGAAAGAAAAGTTTTAGTGACACAAAACCTGATGGCAGTATGCGATTTTGATATGGTGTTCACCTTTGTGTATACTGGATGGGAAGGGAAAACAAATGATTCAAGGGTTTTTTTTTATGCCTTGAAACCCAAAAACAATTTTCCCAAGCCTCATGTAGGTATATCAACCAATTAAAATATTATTAGTTAAGTTAATACTTCATTTCCATTTGAGTTATCTTATGAAATTACTTGTTTATCTTTTTTAACATATCAATTTTATCTTGTTAACTCATGTTATCTTAATATGCTTGGATATCTTGCTCCATATCATGGCCAGATATACCATTTACAAGATTATCGTAGATAAATTCGACCCAAGGGCAAGTATGAATTGTTTAATTATAGACACTCTTTATTATGAAATGTCATTGAAAGGTGCTTTAGAGTATTGAAGGCAAGATTCCCCATTTTAAAATTAATGTCAAATTATCCAATAAGAAGGCAAAGACAAATTCCTACTGCTTGTTGCATTATTCATAATTTCATTAGGATGCAACATGCCATCAATAGACTATTTGAAGATTATTCTCAAGAAGTGAAATAATACAAAGAGAACATGGATTAGGACACCAAGAAGGCAATGAAAGTCACTATTACAGGGCAAGAGATAGAGCACCATTTAAGAAGAGACGTAACTTTGTAAGTCATGGTGGCAAGATAAATCTTTCTTACTTTTGCCATCCTACTCAAAGCAGAACAAGAAGAAAGGAGAAGTCGCCATGAAATCAAACAAGGGTTCATTTATCTGACTGAGATGGCATGAGATAGTGGACAAAGATCGGCAACCATTATATATCCAATGGACGTGGAAATATTCATCCAGACCATAGAGGAATACAAACCTTTTATTTCGCATTTTGTTATCATCCCATCTTCTCACAAGCTTCCTATGATCATGGGCTACACTAGAGACAACGTCATATAGGTAGATCATTGAGATCTTCAAATATTTCTATTGATGCAGCAAGGAAGATTGATATTTGTGAAGTGCTACAGGAAAGAGACTGTGTCGCCTATCAATCCACAATTATGAGACCAGTCATATGCTAGCAGTTGCCTTGGTGTTTTATGAGGTCTTCATCAACTAGGCTTCCGTACAAGCTAGCACTGTGGAGTATGCTCCTAAAAGGTTTGGAAACACAAGCTGAGTGGATAGAGGTTTGGACGGCGATGCTATAACACTCACAGGTAGAGCACATCAGAGAGCATAATATTCTGACAGAGATCCAAGCTCTGCAAAATGCATACATGATTATTGTGTTTCCTCCTACGTCTTGCTTACGAAGAGCTTGAAGTTAGTTTTGATGGATAATGCAAGTTTACAGGTTCCACAGGTCGAGTTCATGAAGTTCGAAAGGAGTGGTGTTTCCATGTATCTTGGTCATTAACACTCTGCTTTTGTTATACAGGGATGTGTTCAGAGAATAATGGATGTGTACATGTTGTGCTATCTTCGTTTGGACATGGATGAACCTTGTATAAGATTAGGGTGCAACAAGTGTTGCCTCTTTGGTATAGGACATGGATGAGGGAATGTGGAAGCATTGCTGGCTGGATCAATGATAAGGTGGAACGTCGAGAGCACAAACTTTCCAAGACTGAGAAGATGATGAGTGTGATTTGTTGGAATGTTCGGGGTGCTTCTCGCACTAGGTTTAAGATGGTTTTGAAAGATTACAATAATTTCAAAAATAATTTTATTATGATAGCACTTTCTTTATGTAATTTTATTTGACTTTTATTTTTTTTTCCACATTATTACTAATAAGCTAATGTCTATTTTTGCAATGTTTGATTTTTTTTTTCTAAGAGGATTTCATTCATGCACATGTTAGGAGAGCCTTCATCAGTAAGTTTAGGAGCCTGTTGATAGAAGGTAGACTTTTTGTTTTGAGCTAGTTCTAGGTTATCCAAAATAATGGAGAATATCGGACTAACACCCATCTATTCAAGCTATTCTTTTAGAGTTGTACTGCTATTCGTGTGACAAATGAAGATCCTTTAGTTCTAAGATATGGTTTTAAGTTTTGTTCGATTTATGATATAACATCTCGCATAACTGATAACAATTATTTAATAGGTACTACTATTTATACTACATTTGTTACAAGGTTAGTTTTAGATGTCAATTGTAATACCCGTTAATTTCGGAGTATATTTCATTTGAGAATATTTTAGAATTTTACAATGTTACGTTAGTTATTTATTTTAGTCATTTTTAATTTTCATATTTAATTGTTCTCTTTGAATATTATTTATGAAAATTGAGTTAAATAATTGGACTGAATATTTGTACCATGTGAGATATATTCTTAGAATGGTGAAATTATGGGAAAATGGATTAAAGATAGTTAATTGGTCATCAATTAATGGTAATTTGACTAGTTGGGTTTGGGTATTTGGTCATGGATACCCATGGGATATTCAAATAACCCATTAGAAATCCTTAACCTAAAACTTCAACAGTATCTTCTCATTTCTCATGCATTTGAAACAAAGGCAGAAGTGAACAGTGAATTCGTTTTCTCCCATTTCTTCATCCTCTTCTCAAATCCCTTCCTTTGATCTTCAGAGTTCTGATCATTTGTTCGGTTCAACTGGTTAACGATGATCTAAGGTAAGCTTCAATCTCTTTGATTTTCTTAAAACTACAATTTATCAGATAATTTGGAGGAAGTTTGGTTTTTAGGGTTTGAGATGAAAAATTGAAGATTTAGATTTTGTTTGTGGGTTAAAATTAGGGATTTTGGTGTCAAAAGATTCCTTATACATTAAGGATAAAAACCTATGGAAGAAATCAAGGTAAATGATGAAGATTTGATCTCAAAATCATGAAAAAAAACTAAGAGGGAATATCACGGTTACTGTTCATCGAGAAAATTTTTTCAGATTTTCGCGGTTACTGTAGCATTGACTTTGGTCAAAATACTGTAGCGTCGATGGTGGTTAGTTGACCATTAGCGATTACTATAGCAACCATTACTGTAGCTAGCGATTACTGTAACAACGGTTAGTTGATCGTTGACTGTTATTGTAGCAATCAGAAAAAAATTGCATATTTTCATGATTTTGTTCTCTTTCTTATTTTTTTCTTGTAATATCTTTTACTAGGAAATTTTCCTACACAAATTTTAGTATGGAACAAGGTAAATTTGGACAAATATCAAGGTAAGTGAATAACCTTGCTAAGCTAGTTTGATATTATTAGTCAAAGTACAATATAAGTCCAATTTACAATATTATTTAGATATTAAGCAATCAATCTTTCAGATGACGGTATATGGCATATTTTTTTTACAAACATTCAAAGGAATAAAAGTATGTATGAATTAATTTATTTCATGGTACTTGTACTATGTGATAAATTCTTACTATTTTATTAATGAGCAAAGATCTATAGGATCTAATACATGAGTTTGAAAGGGTTAAAGTCTCATACTACTCATGTATAACTATGAAAACCTATGCACAGGTATGAAAGGATTAGAGTCTCACACTACTCGATGTAAATAAATGAAATCATAAATACGAGTTTGAAAGGGTTAGAGTTCCATACTACTCGATATATATCTATAAAATTTTATTCACGAGTTTGAAAGAGTTAGAGTCTCATACTACTTGGTGTATATGTATGAAATCTTATTCACGAGTTTGAAAGGGTTAAAGTCTCATACTACTCGATGTATAAGATAATTGATTATATGAGTAAATGTGGTATTTGTACTTTTGATATTTTATATAGTACAGTTATTTACTTACTGAGTTTTTAAATAAACTCACACTCCTTATGATTATCTTTTCAGATACAGTAAACAAGGAAGAAGAGTACCCGATTGAAGATTAGAAGCCCCTTAGAGTTATTCTCCATTTTTATCTGGTGGGATACCAGTATTTATTAATGTGAATACTAGGAACGCTCTGTACTTTCTATAGGTCTCCTAGGCTTGCGATAAAATAAACACATCAGATTATGTATGCTTATATTTGTTTGTCAGATGATTATAATTCTGTTGTGTGGAATGAATGATAAAGGTTGAATGTAAAACCTTATAGAATATATGTGAATAACTCATCTTTGAGAATTTTATCAAATGAGTAGTTGTGGATATTAAGATTGTCCAGGATTTCGGGATACTACTGAGATTTTTCCTAGAATTAGTATCTTTTTACATGTTCAATTTTTGGATGTGACAGCAATGTTCAAACATAATGAGTAAATTAATTGGTGTTAGACAACTTCAAGAAAGTTCTAAAGATGGAGTTCCCAACAAGCGCATGGACATTGAGTTGAAGGATATAGAGTATGCTCACATATTATATTTGTTTGATTCGTCGATGAAATTTTACTCAACTAATTATATTGTACATTGAAATGCAGGTCTAATAAGATTATTTGTACTTTGTGGGATTACTATGTTGATCAGTTGTTGGATTATCTGACTAAGAAGCCATACACAATGGCTATCATTGTTTTACAGTTAACGAAAATAAAAAAATTTTCAGGTAACTTATTATCTCCATAAAGAATTGTGTTTGGTTTCGTTTTATATATTACATATTACTTTTTCTTAAGGTTTTGTTTGAGTGCAACATGGGCGAACATCAGGAAGATTTCAAACTCTTTATATACTTCTAGACTATTAATCAATCTAGAAATAATCGAATATCGTAGTTTTATTTCAAGGTTTGTTGTTTTCTATTTCTTTTTTGCTCGATATTGCATGCTAAAACGTGACTATTTCATTGAATTATATCTATTCATGTTTGTAAATGTCCAACATGGGTGGGATACACTTTCTCAGCATTTGACGCAATTATCTGAACCTTCAAACATGTTTAATTCTGATACATTGATAAATGTTCGTGATTGAAAAACACTAGATAAAATCCTGGACTGTCAAAATGTATTATTATTGTTATATTGTCATGTCATTATGTTGCTTTATGATCACAATATTATATATGTTGATTTAGTTGTTTGTTGCTTTTAATATGAATCTCACAAGAAACAACTTGTGTTACCGTGGCAACTATGGTTGGCATAAATATTGAACACGAGTGGTTATATAATTTGTGCAAAAGATGCACGAAGAAGGTATTCCCTAATGGTGATGGATTTTTCTGTGAGAAATGCAGTGGAAAAACTCTGTTAGTTATTCCACGATGAGTAGATTATGATATTTATGACATTTATAATTTTTATATTATTGTTCTTAGATTTTCTAATTTTTTTTTCTGTGTACTTTACTTCATATTGCGATTTAGGTTTAAATTAGAGATGAAAGTAAGTGATCCCAACACAACTTTGAGTTTCATTGTTTCTGACCGAGAGGTATCAAAATTTCCACAATGTAGTGCTGCAGAGCTATGTGACTTCATTTTTGTAGTAAGTTTATCGTTTTATTTACAATATAATCTCCTATCAAAATCTATATACATATTTGTTAGTAAGTGCATTGATAATGACAAACGATTTCTTTTCCGTTTTTGTTTCAACAATCTAGCAATATTAGTCAAACTCCTGAGAAGTTGGATAAAACAATGTTCAATTTATGTTGTCACCCACATCAACGAAGATGATGAATTGACCACTTAGTATTTTGTTCCCATTGATCTAAGCCAAGTATATTTTTGTTTCATTTTTTATTATGTTCATTTATTTATTTATTTATTATTCTTACATGTTCATATTTGAAACTCATATTGATGGTTTTATTTTAATATTCAACAAAGAATACAGAAACTCAAAGTGACAGTGAATCTTTTAAGGTAATTTTTTCTAGTGTCTATAGTTGATATAGTTCACTCTGTTTATTGTATTTTATTTGTTTAAGAATAGCTCTAATATGAGTAATTAATATTCTATTCTCAGGATTTCAATCCCACTGTTGAGGAGTCTAAAGTTCGAACTATTCTGAGCAAACAAGACATATCAAACAAGCACTGAATGAATAATTACTGGTGCTGAGGATGATGACAATATACATTATCAACTGTCATCAAATGCAAGCAAAAGAATTAAGATTGAAGATGAGGATGCAAGGAATGATCGTGTAGATAATAGTCCGGTTGGTCTTGGTAACAATATTCAGATACCAAACAAGTTTGCTAAATATTTTGAAGTTGATATCAATGTTGTTGCAAGCAATGGGGTTAGGAAGAAAGTGACTGAGGATAATAATTAATTTCTTCGTTAGAACGTTTTTTGATATGTTACGTTGTGTGAGTTAAGAGTTGCTGTCTTATTTTGTAGTATTGTTTAGCTTCAATATTTGTTTTGAACATTTGTTTGTACCATGGATTCTGTTTAAACTAGTGATGATTGTCAACTTAACAACTTTACTATTTCAAAGAATCAAAATTCTACTAGTTGACCCAATGAAATCTAATTTGAACCACCGAGCAAACTAACAATGCTCTCAGCCACGTCCCAGCAAGTTTTGTTTTTGTTATAACAACAAAGCAACTATACTTATCTACCAAATCTTTCAAAACCTTCTTAAACTTAGTTCAAGAAGCACCCCAAACATTTCAACAAATCATACTTATCATTTAAGGTTCCTTGATCCAAATCATTTAAGAGTAAAAGATACACCAAATATGACCACTAGAATTTTCAAGATTAAACTTGATTAATTGATGAAAGATATTAGAAAAAACAACCATTTTTGCAAAGTCATTACAGTTATTTCCAAAATCATTATCTAAAACATGTATTTTTTTAATCTTTAAAAAAATTTTAAATCATCATATATAATCTAATGTTTGTTTTTTATTTGTTTATATGACTGGCAGCTATTTATACCATTGAGTTGTTGGTTCACGCCACTACGATGCCAAATCGCCCAGAATTGAATTTGTGGCAATTTGCAGTATAGTGATCCCCAGGTCGTATTCACTCAAGGAGCCTCACTTCTTAATACTAATTAATCGTTCTAAACACCCAAACACTAATGAAGAGTACATAAACATGGGGGGGTTTTGTGGCAGTACTAATAAAACAAACAAAACAGCAACCAAATAAATGCAACAGCAGCAGCAGCAGCAAAATTTGCAAGGTATTGACAGTAAAGAGACTATGTAATCAGCCACTAGGATTCATGAGAGTGTAACTATCATTACCTAACTCATTAATTCAGTTTTGTTCTCATTCCATTGTTTGGTTCTTTATGAAAATGGTCCTAGAATAACATCTAGAATTTAATGCTACTAATTACAGTCAAGAACATCTCTCTACTATAACTAGATGCATTCAGTGAAAAATCTCAACCAAACCAAGTTAAATATATCATTTAACTAGTCATTTCGCCTCCCTCACTTTCCTAATCAGTCAAGCAAGGTTATGTCTTATATATAAGTCAGTCTATGTTACATTCTCAAGCTCTAATCAGAATTTGACAGCAAAATAAACATGACAGCAAAACAGAAACGAAATGAGATGAAAATGGAGAATAAAACACTTAGCTTGCATTCTTAGTTCAAGCTACAACATCCCAGTGGTCTAGTGACTAATTACAATGAAACTTAGCCCTCCATGAGAGCAAAACAGCAAACAACATAAGCAAAAATAGAGAGGAAGAGAGAGCTACGAATTTCCTAAGTTCTCGTTACAAAATAAAAGTGTTCTCTTCTCTAAAACTGATGCCCCTTCAATGCCTTAGAATATTCTACCCTAGATGCTTCCTTGGATGCTTCTTCCATGATGTGGCAGTACTTTGACAGCAAAACAGTAGCATAATTAATATTTCTGCAGCAGCAGATAGGTATGGCAGCAGCAGAATTAATATTTCTGCAGCAGAAAAGTAACAAACAGCAGCAGAACAGCAGCAGAATATCATGGCAAAATTAATATTTCAGCCATGCTTTTCTGACCTACGAAAATTAATATTTCTGCCCAAAAATTCTGACTACATGGCATTGAATAAGAGTTCAAGTGGGCCCCACATCTAGCATATCCTAGTCAGCATCTGCATCACCCAAAAAGTGCCACATTAGCATCCAAATCAGCATCTTTGTCCATGTCAGCACTTTTCTCTCCAAAATTAAGATTTGTAGGAATTAGATTGAGCATTTTGCAATTCAAGTTCTGAAAATATAAAATTGAAACACATTCAATTCATAAATAGTTTATACCCAATAAATTCCAAAACATAATAAAATTAGAGAATTGACAAAATCAAAGAGGTAAAAATGACTAAAATAGGGACTAAAAAGTATATAAAAATGCCCGATATCAGTTGTAAAAACTCAGCTTACCAAATGCGCATATATTACTTTTCCTACATCTAGATGACAAATTTTCAACCCTTATTGATTTTGACAAAATTATATCAATAGATGTCCTAAACAAGCGATTGTTTGCAAATATGTACAACGCAATAAGCAATCTTATGATGCATTTGGAAGTGTCCATTATAACTCACCTTGTATGGTCGATGGTAGATGCACAAAGAATTGTAGATAGTATATGCATAAAGAATTTTCAAAAGCCTTTAATGACTCAATCGTTATTGACAAAGACAGTTATCCTTGGTATCGAAGATTTGACAACGGCATGACTATTGAAAAAAATGGAGTTCATTTGGATAATAGGAAACTACCAATAATTTATTTGATCAAATGACATTATATTAGCTAATATGAGATTATTTTATTATGATATTTTATTGTTTTCTTTTTCATAGATATTTTATACTGTACAATCCAACATTGCTAACAAGATATCAAGGCCACATTAATGTTGAAAAATGTAATCAATCAAGGTCCATAAAATATTTGTTCCAAAATATCAATAAGAGACATAATGGTAGTGTTATAAGAATTAGACCGAACTGGCGGATCAACCCGAAACATGGCGACTTAGAGCCTAGACCGGTCCGGTTTGAGCTTTCAGACCAATCTGCTATCAACCCAGCCACAACCTAATTGACCTGGCAGGGTTTTCACTAACCTGAGTAACCCGCCAACCAAGTTGACCAGTTGGGAAAAAGAGAGAGAGAGAGAAAGAGAGGAAGCTGGTTGGGGACTTGGGGTTGGAAGAAGAAGTACCAGATGAAGGAGACAGCGAAGAAGGCAGGTGACAGTTGACGATGGAGAAGGGGTTGGAAGAAGAAGCACCAGATGGAGGAAACAGCGAAGAAGGCAAGCGATGGTCAATGATGAAAAAGGCAATGTTCATTGAAGATGGTGACGATTGAAAATGGAGAAAGCTTTGACGAAGATGTTGCTCAGATTGTGAAATTAGGAAGAAGAAGAAATGAAAACAATTACGTCTACAAAGGCCAAAACCTACTAGCTGCTACTTTACTCTCTCTCTTTTTCTCCATAGATTGAAATTTGAGTCCTTTGATGTCAATTCCTATGGAAGAAAAACTAAAAAAGGTAGTCTAAGTGGTGATTGAAAGGAGTACGCGAGTGTTAATAGTATTCAATAGAGAAACTAAATTTTTTTCAAAAAAATTATTTTTTAAATTTAAAATTATTAATAATAAAGATTAAAATCTATTAAATTAATATATATATATATATAGTTTTTAATTAAATATTTATAACTTTATGAACTATTATGAATATTTTTAACTTGATGTTTGAATTGTTATAAATGTTTATGACTTTAAAATGTGAAATTTGTATATACATTATTTATTTTACTTATTTTCAAATTTATTTGTAAATATATATATATATATATATATTAATTTATTTATCTGGTTCAACAATTGAACCACTGACCCAGTGACCCGAAGGCTAGTCCGAGTCAATGATCGGGCCAATTCCAATAACATTGCATAATAGAGTAACAATTGTTTTCTATCAGAAATCAGAAGAAGGTAAACACAATTAATAGAGAGATGAAACAAAAATATTTTATGATTGCATATACTTATCTCCTTTGTGAAACAGTTTGGAGAATATCTGGGTTTGATATAAATTTCAGAAATCCACCAGTAGAAAGATTGAAATTTCATCTTCCGAATATGCAAACTATCATTTTTAATGATAATGAACCAATTGATTCGATTGTTGAGAGAAATTCTCACACTATGACTATGTTTACTGCTTGGTTTGAGACAAATAAAAAATATGTTGAGGCAAAATTTCTATTATATGTCGAGTTCCCAAGAAAATTTGACTACAAAAGTTACCTTAAATAATGGTCTCCTAGAAAAGTTCGTTTCTCAATTGGAAGGTTGTACTACACTTCTCCTAGAAGTGGTGAACTGCATTATCTCAGGACTTTGCTTAATGTAATTTAAGGTCCAACTTCTTTTTAAGAGATTAGAACAATTAATGGAGTTCTTAATCACACATTTAAGGATACATGCTATGTTTTAGGATTGTTTGATGATGACAAAGAATATGTTGGTGGAATTATTGATGCAAGTTAGTGGGCAACAACACAGTACCTAAGGAGATTGTTTGTATCTCTACTATTGTCAAATACAATTTCAATCCTTAAATTTGTTTGGGACAACATATGATAACTTTTATCTGATGACATATGTCCTAAATTTTTCTAAAATTACATTATAAATATAGAAAACTTTTTTTTTGTTAGTGTTTAATTCTTCTTATTTTTCATTTTAAAACAAATTTGCAATTCACTGATAATCAATTGAGGAATTATGCATTAATCGAGATTGAAAACATACTCTAAAGTAATGGAAGATCTCTTAGTGAATTTGCATCTATGCCATTTCCAGAGATAAACGGAAGTCATAAATATGAACATAGGCTTATATATAAAGAGATGTCATATGATCGATCTCTTCTAAAGAAAGAGCATCTTGATTTAGTTAAAATGTTAAATAGAGATTAGTTACATGTATATATAAAAGTCACGACTGTTGTTAAAGTAGACAATGAGAACATCCTTTTTGTATATGAATATGGAGATATTGGGAAAACATTCTTGTGAAAAACATTATTAGCCACACTTAAATAAAAGAAAATGACTGTCTGAAATATTGTATCAAATGGTATAACATCTTTTTTACTTCCTGGTGGAAGAACTACTCATTCTTAATTCTACATTCCCTTACAAATTATTGAAGATTCAAGCTGTCATATTAAAAAAAGGGGTGACCATGTAGAGCTTATTATCAAGGCAAAATCAATTATTTGGGATGAGGAACCCATGATGAATAAAATGTATTTTGAAACTCTTGATAAAATTCTAAGAGATTTGATGAGATTTTCTAATAATTAGAGTTTTATTCAACTTTTTGGTGACAAAGTCATAGTGTTTAGTAGAGACTTTAGAAAAATATTGTCAGTCATATTAAGAGCAAGTAAACAATATATTGTGTTCTCCATAATTAATTCCTCCTACATTTGAAATCATTGCAAAATTATGCATTTAACTCAGAACATGCGATTCCAGACATCTAAATAAATAATTAATGCTGAACAAGTCAAATCATATTTTGACTAGATCATTAGCATTGGTGAAAGAACTATGAATTATGAAAATATTGATGAGTCAACTATTGAAATTATTAATGACTTACTAATTAGAGTTGTTGATGATCCTGTATCTTTGATTTAAAAAACATATATCTCGATCATGAACAATTTAAATAGTTTGAGTTATTTCAAAGAAAGAGCAATTCTTACTCTAAGGCTAAAAGATGTTGACATCATAAATGAATACATGTTATTAAGGTTATTAAGATCTAGATCTTAATCATAGGATCGCATAAGATCTAAATTATGTGGGTGAAAAACGTGTTAAATCGGACATGAGATCTTTTTTTGCCAGAATCGTTTTAGGATCTAAATTTTGATCGTAAAATCGCATAAGATCTAAATCTTGAGTTGTAGTTATTTTCAGCAAAATGCAGCATCCTAAACTCAAACATGTGCATTGGAGGAAGAAAGATACACTGCTTGCCACTGTGCCACCATGCTGATTTAATAATATATGTCAAAATATTTTATATATAGAACCAATATGTTTATTTATATTATTATTTAGTGTAAAACAATTTTAAATAATACAAAAATTGAAAAGAATTAGGAATAAATGGTACAATATCATCTATAATTAGAAACAACCATCAATTGTTTAAAAATAATATTTTCATATTTTTATCATTGAAAATTTTTAATTTAATTTTTAAAAAACATTATGTTATAAACCAGATGTTGAAAAAAGATATA
This sequence comes from Biancaea sappan, assembly GCA_037074585.1. Taxonomy (NCBI): domain Eukaryota; kingdom Viridiplantae; phylum Streptophyta; class Magnoliopsida; order Fabales; family Fabaceae; genus Biancaea; species Biancaea sappan. The sequence continues at coordinate 24,912,344 of CM073499.1, read as the reverse complement.
ATAGAGGAAGCATATAGACAAATTTGTCGATTATTTACACAAGTATCACACCTCTTGATTACTTTTAGATGTAATTTATGGGTGAACTCTTATTATTTTTGCAATATATGCAATATATGATATGTTTATATGAGTGACCTCTTGATATTTTTGCAATGTTATATATATATATATATATATATATGAAATTTTATAAGATCTTATGATCCTTGATTTAATTTTACGATTTAATCTATCTTATAGCCTTTCTAATCTTATGCAAGATCTCAATCTTGATAATCTTATGTTATCTTTACTTCTAAAAGAAGAACAAGAATATTTAAGTTATGCTAACGTTTGTAAAGTCGATGCAAATACTAATACAATGAACAATCTTTACACACAAAAATTTCTGAACAACATCAGATTATCTGATGTTCCAAACCATAAAATAAAGTTAAAGATTGATACTTCAATAATATTACTTAGAAATAATAAAAATCAATATGTCTTTATAACAGTAGTAGACTGATTGTGTCTTGACTTAGTAAGCGTGTTATCGAAACAACAATTAGCTTTGAAAAAATATTGAAGAAAAAGTTATAATTCAAAAAATGATAACTACTCTATCATATTCAAGATTATCTTTTTAACTTAGAATACGATAATTTCTAATAACATTATATTTTGCAATGACAATCAACAAAAGTCAAGGTCAATTACTTTCAGCAGATAATTTGTATCTAGCAAGCCCAGTTTTTACACATAGACAGTAATATGTGACAATTTTAAGAATGAGAAGTAGAAATAGTTTGAAATTTTTTATACTTAACAAAGATTATAATTCTACTATTACAACATCTAATGTAGTATATAAAGAAATTTTTAATAACTTGTGATGAAGTAATTTAAACATATGTGTTATGTCTATATCTTAATAAAATACTCGTACATTGCACGGGTCGCTACACTAGTTTATATCTATATGATAATGTATGGAATGGGAACCATTAAAAACTAGTCAATCTAGTTTAAATTTCATATTATTGAATTTTATAACTTAGTTTCAAGAATTTTCTTTTACTTTTTAGTTTACTCAAACACTTCTTTTCTTTCAAAATTATTTTTAAAAACATATTGGCAAAACTATTATACAGGAAAGATTGAGAAGCACCCATTTGACCGTATTGTTAATTAGCATATCAACAAAATAAAAATAAAAAAAAATTTTATACCAAATATCTATAAATATATATATAGATAATAACACCTACTTTTTGAAATGCTAGAACTTTAAGAATCTATTTCGTAATTTAGAATTTTCAAAACAATATTTACTAATAATTGAAAATTTGAAAAGACTTTTTGCATCTCTCCTTTCTTTTTTGAAAATAATAATTGTGCCTTCCAATATTAACAACTTATAGAATCAAGGATGGTTTTATGGTTGCTTAATTTGCACTGTGAATCGTTGAAGAGTAACATATTTAGATCCATTTAGTTTTGTACTTTCTGGTTTTTTGGGGGACACAATGAAAATATTTTCTTAAAACATCTTTTTAAAAAATTTGAAAAAAGAAAACTCCAAAAAACGATTTCAACGTTACACATAATGATCACTGATGGCATTTCTATAAATTTGTGAGAAAAACCCTTTAATTATAGAAATATCACCGTTCAATAATATTAATTTAAATAAAAGTGAATAAATATGATCATTTAAATCAACTAATTTGAAAACAAAAAATAAGTAAATTTGTTCCTTGACATAGACAACTTTTTTCAAGTATTGAAAAACAGCTAGTAAGAACTAATTTTAAGAAATTAAAAACTGAAAATAAATACTAAATATTTTTCAAGGCGTTGCAAAGTAATTTCATTTGCACGTAATTAACGGTAGGTAAGTCACCTTTTCTTACAAGGTATGCTTTAAAGTTTAAACTTTTAAGCCTTAAAATTGAATGGTAAAGGTGGAAAGGTAAAATCAAACAGTTCACGTCAATTTTAAAAAAATCGAAATTGATACTATGTATATTTATAAGTTTGTAAGTCACATCTGTCTGGTACATTGAGCATAATACTGTACCAATACATTCTATTCTTAAGTGAATTTTACAGTCAAGATCAATTTTTTCAATTATTTGCTATTTGATTTTCTAATGCAAATATTTTACGTGAATTTCTTTTTTTAACAATTCAGCACTATAATTTTTGAAATAAAATTTTCTACATTTTATTATTTTTATTGGATAAATCAACTTAATAAGGTAACTCTTGTTCTGAGAGCAAAATGCATAATGAGTAATCCATGATGAAGATATCATGTATAAGAACTCATTCCCGTTATTTTTTCAGCAGTGATTACCTGGAAGTTTTTCTCGGTTCTCTTCAGCCAAATCCGTCTCTTGCAGGGTTTTACTTCTCCTCCTGCTCCTTCATCCTGTTTCTCCTCCCTTTTTGCCTCTTGCAGTTAATGGGTCCACAAGTTTCTAAGCAGATTGAACAGGGAGAAGAAAACGGCAATCAATACCAAATACCTCTCAGCCTAAAATTTCTGGGATTACCGCCAATAGTATAAGCCCCAATACCTCTTGGGGATTCAATTCAACTGAAGGAGTTGAAGGCTGCAGAACCTCTCGGGAATTGGTTCAACCAACCTCATAAAGGCTGAAAATTTCAGCAAAAAACAGATGAAGTAAACTTTGCAATGACAGCTGTGAAGCTTTCCTTTTTCTTTTTCTTTTTTGTTTTTGGGGGGGAGAGGGGGGGGGGGGGGGAGATACTGCAGGTTAAATGAAACCAAAATCGTGATTGAGCTGCATAATAGTCTTCCTAGCATCAAGCAAATTTCAGGTGTGATCAGGCATGCTGCAGATTGTATAGTGCAAGAGAGAATGATAATTGCTATTTCCTCTAATGTAATCTGTCTCGGTCAATTTCCAGGGCAAATAACCCTCCATTTCACAAGACAACAACATCAGCATCTATAAAGTATTGTAGCATCTCAATGGAGGCAAGCAGCAAAGACATACCAAACTTCTATCAACATGAAATAGCCAACAATATATTACCAGGTTGCAAGTTATCAAACTTCACATAAAACAACTTCTTATACATTTTACACTGTTTGAAATTACAACAGTAACGCAAGCATATACATTTCACCTCAACAACACTATAACATAACCTAGAACTCAATATATGATAAATACAATAAGCCAAATAATATAGAATACCACAATTAATCATAATACAGAAAACATCATACCTAGGTCCAACAGTATGTACCAGAGCTAAGCGGCAGCATACTCATTTGACTAATTGCTCATCAATATTACCCCCTGGGACGTGATCACAGACAGTTGCACCTGACCTCAAAGTATAAAGCAAATCATCACGACCAGCCAAAACAACTTGAAAAAAACCATCCACTCCCTTTGCAAGATGATCTAATCCTTGTGAAAGCTTCTCCGCTGCCTTGCCTGTTTCGTCAACAATATTCTGAAGTGCTTCTGTCTCAACGGTATCTACATCACTCTGGATAGTAGGATATAATTTCTTCACAAGGGCATCAACTGCTTCCAACTCTTTCAGTACAGTAAATCTACCATTGGAAAATGTAATTCTAATTTCCTCATTTACATGATTCTGCAAATCCATAAAAGCTTGAGCCCATTTATATGTGTCAGCCACATCCAAATCTGACAACTTTGCAGAGCCTGAGAAAGCTGCTGCAAACACTCTACATAAAAATATTGTCTTCACCTTCACCCCATACATAGCTTGCATCAAAACCTTCCCCTTGGCTGAATTCTTAACCTTTGGCAGTTCCAGGGAACCCACAAGATTATCTAAAATGGTGCCACATTTCTCAATCCTGGGGTTCTTAGAATTAATATGCTGCCTCCAACCATCAAGTGAAGAACACACCCGAACAAACTGCTTTGGTGTAGCAGAGTTTAAATTGTGTAACGCACACTGAAGCAAAAGATGCCCCTGGTTCAGACGTGAGAGCTCAGAGCTAAATGCAATGCATATATCAAGCAACTTCACACTTATGTCCAAGTACACATCAATCCATTTTTCATCCCAATCACTCACAGGCAGATCAAGATCTGTTATAAGGGTTTTTATGTCATTATGAGTTTCACAAAGTGACACCACAGCTAACATCATCCAAGACAAGCTCAGAATTTCTTCCTTGTTTTTGGGCGTGAGCTTTCTCAGCCTCTCTGCCAAAGTTGCCTCAAAAGAATTTAATAATGCAAGGAGTTGTGGAGACATGTGAGATCCTTTAGGTGATATCATCCGGAAAGGATTTCCAAAAGGGAAGAAGGACCGGGGTGGATCCTGTGGTTGGCTCATTTTTTCTGTTCTTCTGTGACAAGCAAAAAAGGAAAGTAGCTGAAGAAGCAAATCTATCTGACTAGGAAGTATCACAAAGAAGCAAAAACACCCCCCCCCCAAAAAAAACAACCAAAAATAAAACCAACACCATGCCCAATAAACAAAATTACATGTTCAACATACCAAGATTTCAAGCAGTAGATCTAATAAATGATAAATCATTACAATACTGCAATACAAATATAATCTATATTACAGCAAAAGCAAACCCAAATATACATTCCAACATCCATTCATGAATTCATATTCCAAAACCTCCCCATTCCCCATCTAACTCTTCCTGTATAGATCCCCTCCCCAAGGACAAACAAAAAAAAGAGCAAACTGGTGCTACAAAGCTCCCGCTATGCGCGGAGTCCAGGGGAGGGGCCGGACCCACTTTTTGAATCTAATGTAGGGCGGCATTACTTTGCATTTTTTGCAAGAGGCTGATTCCACAACTCAAACATGTGACTTCCAAGTCACATGGCAGCAACCTTACCGTTGCGCCGAGGCTCACCCTTCCCAAGGACAAACAAAGAATTAATAAATATATCACAGACAAACATACATGTCCACTGCTAGATAATATTTTATTTTTATAACAGCTAGATAAAAATTGTCATATATTGAACTCCGTTGTCATGAAGTTCCTCTTTCAACATCAGGCATCAAAGCTAAAACATTCTCAGAGATCATTTTAGCCAATTCATCTTAAAAAACCTCTTGACTGAGAGACGAAATTCCTTTCAGAAAATAGCTGTATTAAAAAGAAAAGTCGCAAGTTACTGTTATTCAAGAAACAAAAATTCCAAAATAAGAAATTTTCACTTCAGCTCCGCTCTTCGTATTCTTGCAAACAATTAAGCGAATTGGAAATTAACAGCCAGCCAATCCAACTTTCCCCAAAGGGACAGGGGGTGGGGGTGAGTAATAACTAAGATCGTCTAAAGCTTGCCGGATATGTTAGATCGTCGAATTAGAAAACTAATTAAGGTGAAGAACTACACCGATTGTCCAGAATATTTACCAAAAAGACAAAAGAGAAACCCTAAATCATGTGATTTTCTCTAAAAATTGAAAAAAAGAAAACAAATCCGCTTCTTCAGAAGCTGAAGAAACATAGTCAGGCTTAGAGTGAGGGTCCGTACCTCTACGAGATCGAAGAAATCGGAAAGTTGAGAGAATTTCAGACAACGATAAAGTTTTCAGATTTTGGAGGATGAAGGCTGATTTGTGTTAGCTGGAGCAGCAGGTCGTGATAAAGCTACCCGACATTTGCTGAATGACGTTCCGATATATATATATATATATATAATTTTTATTTTTTTTTACACGTTAAGGTTTTCAAATCTCTGTACACGAGGTTTTTTTTCCTATTATTTTAATTCAGTTGTATTTTTTTTTTTTTGTTAATGGTTGTCCTCCTAAAATATTGTTACTGTCGATATTTTATATTATTAGTAATTTTATTTATAACAGTTTGGATTATTGATTTTTTTTTTGATAAATATTTTGCAATCAATATTGATAAATAATTTTGAATGTGCAATGAAACTATTAACTTTAATGGAAGATTGATGTATAGTAATATATGAGTGGTTTAAAATTATTTTGCTATCTATAAATTTGTTTCAACTAATAAGAAATATTAGTTTAATTCAATTTTAAATAGAGGAATTTAATTTACTTCTTTTATACCATGATATTCTTGTAAAAAAATTAGAAAATGACAATTAAATAATTTATTTTTAAAATAATTTTATTACCTTTTAATTAAATTTTAAAATATATTTTAAAATATTAAAATTATTATGAAAAGTAAAATAAAAAATCTAATTACTTTTATATATTGCACTAAGAAATAAAAATAAAACTAGAGCAACAAAATATCATTTGGCGACAATAGATGTAGATAGACCTTAAGTTTTACACAATCATATTTTATAATAAAGAAATTTATATCGATAAGGAATTATTTTATATATATATATATATATATATATAATGTTTGCTTTAAATTAATAAGAGCGTCGGCATTGACCGTTATAACGTGACAAGCTTATTTGCATTGTGATTGATGAACAGCTTTTATTATTAAAAATTATATAAAAGTACGTTTTTTTTGTTATATTGAATTTTAATTTTGTTCCTAGGCTAATATTGTTAATACAACTGGAGAAAAATACTGAAATAATTTTTTTTATGTGATATTTCTATTATTGATATGTTCTTTTAATTAATTTTAATTTTAATTTTATTACAAATAAATTTTAGTTTAACCCCAAATAATGTTTAATGTGTCACACAAGATAATTTATATATCATTTAAATGAGTCGTGTATACTTAGATGAGATTATGTTAGTATTTTTGTCAACTTTATTAACAACTTAAATTTTAAAAATAAAAATGAATCATAAAAAGATAAAATTAACATAAAAAATTAAAGACTAAATTAAACTTTAAAATAAATATTAGGGACAGACAAAATAAATTTTAATTCACAAATCTGGCGGCTCACGTTGATTCTTAGACCGTACGAGTTTCTATAAGCAAAACAAGCATGCTACAACCTCATGCGACGGCTCCGCACAAGACCGTTTAAGACACGTCAGTGAGGTGGACCCACCTGGCAAATGCTTCTCTTTTTTCTTTTTCGAGCAGCCACGATATTTTTTGGACTATCCACAATATATGGGTCGGCCGTCGGAGGGCTTTTCTAGAAAAACGAGGTTTTAATTAAAATAAAATAAATTCACATACCAGAGATGAAAAGTAAAAATTTTAAAAAAAAAAATAACCTTTGTCACATTTCTTTTGAAAATAAGTGATAGAAAAATTTAATACGTAAAGTTGCTATTTCCATAAAAAGTTAAAATTAGATTAATTTCAATAGCATCTAGGCATCTAAACCTACAAAAATATATGATGTGTGATAATTATTAATACATTTAACCCTATAAATTTTTATTAGTGTGTAAAAAATTCTCTTGAATTTTTAAACTCAATGAATAATTTTCACAAATTTTTTATTTTGTGTAAAAAGATTTTTTTATCTAGTTAACTATTAATCAAATTAATAATTAATATTAACTAAAATTTTATAAACTATCGCAACAATTAAAATTTGATAAATCTGATGATATGGCAAAAATAATATGATGTGATCCTTGATCAGCGGCCATTCAACCGTACCCATCTTGTCTAGCCCGACCGTTTATGCGTATGATTTTGGTGTTTCTTCTCCAACCCGACCCAACCCATTTCTTCCTCAAACTGTAGTCTCTGCGCGTGCGACCATCATCAAGCATCAGTTTGCGAATGCAGAGATCTGCTCTGCTTCGAAGTACAGGATCTGCTCTGCTTCAGTTCGCGACCATCATCTCAATTCGCACGTAATGTATATACGCTCGCTTCGAAGTACAAGATCTACTCTGGTTCAGTTTGAGATTACAAAGATCACCACCGTCTCGCACCACCACCTTCCGCAGGAGCCGCAGCCGCAGCCGTTCCGCCCGTCTCTGCCGCCGCAAACCCCGTCGCCGATGCCGCCTTCATTGCCTCCGAAGCCCAAGTTCTGACATTTGGACTTCAATGACGGACTCCCCTGCTCTCGCGCCGCCGCCGCCGCCTGCGTCGTCTTCAGCTTGGGATTTCTGGGACCATTTCGTGCCGGCTCCTCCTTCTTCCTCGAGGTCCGTGACAGAGGAGGAATGGGAAGCAACGACAACCACGGGGTCTGAGATTGTGGCTACGACAACAGCGGAGGCGAGCGTGATGGCGCCACCGTTTGTGGTGAGTGGATTTTCCAAGGAGACCATAAGCAGTGACCTTGCGATGGTCCTTGGAACACAGAAGATCAGTCTGATTGAAGAAGATGGGTCGGGTTGGATAACATGGGTATGATTGAATGGCTGCTCAAAATGTCTCAAAGATGACAGACAATGTGTCAAATTTTAGTTGATTTGGCACTTCATAAAATTTAGTCTATTAATTTGATTAACATTTAATTGGATAGAAGAATCTTTTTATATAAAATAAAAAATTCATAAAAATTCTTTGTTAATTTTAAAAGTTCATGAGAATTTTTTATTCATTAATAAAAGTTTTTAAGAAGTTTTCTCCTAGCATTTAAACATTAAACATGTACGAAGTTAAAGAAGTTTATAGTGACTTTATACTTTATTGTTGTTGTTATTGAAATAGCATTATAAACTGGAGGATTTTTGTGAATTTTCTAATTGTCCACCCTTTTTATTGTCCTTTCTTGAGATGTATTCATTGTGGTTACTGTGGAAATGATGCCTTATAATTAATAAATTAGGACTTTTGTAATATATATACACATAAATGTCATCCGTTACAAAGAAAATTAATATATATATATATATATATGGTTTGAATCATCTTCATCGGTTTTCTCGGAAGCAAATGATGTGTGCCATTTGACTCCAAAATTGCAATTGAGTATTTTAAGTAAATCAAATGGTATCATTTTATTTTATTCTAATTCTTCAACTTATAATGTCACCACAAATTTGGGAATATGTATACCAGGGAAATGTCCAAAATGTTAAGAGTAAATTACTCTATCCTTCATTAGAAAATTACTTAATTTCACAATAATGTTCTATGCTATAAAAATATATATCAATCTCCCTCGAGAGTTGAGACTAATTAACCTTTTGACCAAAATACACTCATATTACATATACAACAAATTTTAAACATGTATTTTGTAGATACAAACACTTCTATAAATATAATGAATTATAAAATTATTTGACAAAAAATATGAATAATTATTAAAATATAATCACAAAATATTTTTTGAAAATTTAAATTATTAAGAGATAATAATTAATGATGTTTAATAAAAAAATAACATGTATTCCAATTTCCAACTATATATTCGATTTATATAAGCACAATTATAAATGCAGTAAGATTCTAAAATATATTTTATATATATATATATATATATATGACATTGAAATAGAAGTTTTTAAAAATACATCTCATAATAATCTACATTTTTAATAACGTTGAGAATTTTCTGTCAAAATAATTTAGCTTTTGTATTCTTTTTTTAATTTCTAACGAAAGTCCATATATATTTTGATAAAAAAATAAATAAATGTGTAATTAAGCCATCACCTGAGAGAGAGAGAGAGAGAGAGAGAGAGAGTAATTTGCCCAAAAAAAAAAGGAAAAACAGCATATGTTATGCACGTGACTTTTCAAAGGCCGTTTTGTAGACTTCACCTTTTTGCTTCTACGCTTTGGGGTATGATACACACTGCACAACATCTCATCATCAAAACTACCAGACATCTGCCACAGCAATTTTGCGTCAACAAGGGCATTACATATATACAAAATAAATAAGTTCATTTGGAGTGTCAATTTACTTTCAAAGGTTTGTTCAAACATTGTGTTCAAGGCGACTGTTCATATAGGACATATCAGATTTTTGAAATCAGATCGGATTCATTTTATGTAACGCCATCCAATACCTGGGAATCTCTACCAATTGAAAGTATATTCTCTTTACTATTAACTACTTGATCAGCGAAGCTAGAACCCTGCGAGGAGGAATAAATGATCTTCGAGAATGAAGGACAGCCCAATTATCAAGCAACAAAACATCACCTCCGCGCCAAGGAATGGCCACAGATTCCTCCTCAAGGATTTTGAGACAATCATAGACTACATCAGCCGGTAACGGTTGGCCATCCCCGAAGGTCACAGCCTTTACAGGATCGTTTCGTTCGTCTTCCCAGCCTGTGTAAGCAGCCACCATGCTATTGAACCAAACCTTGCGTTGCCTTGTCTTATCATACTTTATTGCAGGGATAGGACCCATAATCGTTTTGACTCCATCTTCCAACCATTCCAACTTCATACCCAGCTTAGCAGCCCTGCAAAAAAGGTATATTCAGTACAAACGAAGCAAGTGATTAGCATGCAAGATGTGGTAGATGAGTAGCACATCACAGATAATGTTTTGCTCACTACTTGAATGCAATCTTACTCTTCCCAAAGAAAGATGCTCGTTGTTGAAGAACAAGGACATTATTTTGTATATAAAATTTCCAAAATTTGCCCATTAATCCTTTTTTTTTTTTTTTGCTCAAGATGATTTCAGAAGTTTGCAATTATTACGTGAATTTAGACAGTGTTGAATCAATACAGGAAAATCCAGGGAGTAGCTAGCCACGTGAAATTGTAATTCCCCAGCCTAATAGATAAGCTAACCATGACCATAAGTAAAATCTCTTAATCTTTTGCTTGGTAAGGATCAAATACAACACCCATTATGCCCAAACCAATTGAGTCATAGTCCATGGACAGATGCACAACAATTCAAGTTTCAAAATTTCAGAGTAATGATATTAATTCTCAAACATAATTGTATCTATTCTCTATCAGTTTATATTATCCTTGAACCCATATAATCTCATCACACATAACAGGCAACTAGAGATTTGATGAAGATTGAGTCCTAATATTTTTCAGAAGACAGAAAATTCAGTTCTATAAGACTTCCAATCCTGTTTCAATCCCATGCACTGAAAAACCAAGACAGAAAATGTACACATTTATATTAAGATGATAATTTCAAACCTTTCTTCAGCTATGCTCTTGTCTTTGGTCAAGAAGGTGGATTTCCACCCACGCCCAATTGGAGATGAAGGATTGTCGTCTTCCCCTAAAACCCTTATGTACAATAAACCATGCTTCTCCAGTCTCTCAACAAACTCAGGGTACCTCTCCTTCATCCTCTCATACACAATATGGCTAAGAACAATTGGAGTTTCACCTCCACTTCTGGGCTCCACTTCACAGAAGAAAAACAATTTGGAAGGAAATTCAGGAACCTGTTGATAAACCCCAATAAGTCCTGGTTTAATGTGCAGTAAAATAAAATTCATTAAAAGAACTGAACGTTCAAGGCACAGCCGAAGGATGTAAATCTAATCTATTCACACCACATCAATCAAAACCAAGTGGTAAAAGAAACATTGAATACTAAAAGAATTCGATAAACTGAATGTAAATGTTAAGCTGTTAAGTGTTAACACCACATCAATCAAAAGAAAATGGTAGAAGAAACATTAAATATAAACTTAACCAGATAAAGCAAACTTGTTCCAACAAGAAAATACATACTGAAAGAATGACACATTATAACTTCAGCTGTTAACAGTGACACCATATCAATCAATATAAAATGGTAGAAGAAACTTTAACATTTCAAGCCCAACATGTATATTATATTAATTGAACCGAAAGGATCAAACCCGTTACAACCATCAAAACATGCTTACAGAGTAAAACTGAATGAATTTCAAACATTGATTTGAAAATTTAAACAGTTACCAGCACATCAGTCAGAATAAAATGGCAGAAGAATATTAATATTTTAAGCCCAACGTTTATTTTCCATTACTCTGTTCCAACAATCAATATACAAAGTCACTGAAAGAATTTGAGAAACTAAATGTAAATTTAACACCACATCAATCCAAAACAAAATGGAAGAGGAAATATTTAGCATTTCAAGCCCAACATGAATTTTCCATTAATTTAACCAGCGATCGAAGTTGTTTGATCCCTTTCCACCTAAGAAGTACCAATACTGAAACGGATATAGATACCGCACGACGAGAATAGATATAGCTTTTAAATACAATTTAATAAGTTATGTTGTATTATACGATGCACAGGATACGATACGACGTGCTTCATAGGTTCCAATAATCAAGAAGCTTATAAACACTGAAAGAATTAACAGACAGAGAGCGGCGCACCTGAGCCATTTCATGGTGGAAAGGAATCTTCTGGTCAGGCGGAGACTCGTTAGCCGTGAAAACCCGACCGATGACGTTAGTACGGGGAGCAGCGCCGCCCACGTACGGAAGCTCGTCGTACCCAAAAGCTTCGACGACGTCATTGAAATCGGAGGCCGTCTTCACCGAGAAGCCCCTGAAAAGCACAGCACCTGATTTGTGCAGTGACGATTCCAGAAACGGCCTATGGAATTGAATGGATTGTGTAAAATGGGACAGAGACGAGGGAGCTGTGGGGCCAGGAGACACCGTAATGGGAAATCGAATTCCGTCGTAGAGCTTTTGCTGTGGGATTTGGATTTCCACGAAGGCCTCTCCCATGGCTGGTTTCTCTCACTAAAAATTAACTGTTGATAGTATTCTTTGTTGTTTTGGACTATGGAATGAGCTTCTTCATCCTCCCGCTTGAAAACTCTTATCCTTTATGGCGTGTGTTTCGGACGCGCTGGCTTTGGATTTTTTGAACTTTCAAGTTTCTCACTTGGACAACGCCGTCGACCAGGTTCAGATTCAGAATTCAGAAGCATTATTCTTATCATTATTATTATTATTATTGGAAGTTTGGAACGGTAATTTTTTTACATGTTAAATGGGCTATGGGCTATTGTAGGCCTATTAAGAAAGTGATCAGACTTACCCATTGACTTAAGCAAAGCGGTTGATTAAAAAAAAAAAAGACATAAGCAAAGCCATTATGAACAAAACAAAAACACTGAGAAATGCCTACCATGTGATATTTTTTAAATCCAAAAATTTAAAAACTAAAAAATAATTTTTTTTAAATAAAATGGCCAAGAAAAAGAAGAATGTGCTGCTGGGGAAGATAGGCCGAAGATTAATGCTTTGTGATGGGAAGATTTGCTCAAATTTCAGTATATTAAGTATATTTATTTTTTATTATTTTAAATATTTGTTTGTTTTTAATACATCTCATTTAATCATATTTTATAAAAAATTAATTTTTTAAATTAATTACTCTTAATATATCTTTTTAATATGTATATATATATATATATATATTTAATGCATATAGATATTAAAAAATAAATTGTCTTTATTTACTATTCATATTTAAAGATAATATTTTAATAATCATATATTTATTTAGATATTGTTGATGATGTTTCTTCTATAACTTTTTTTCATTAAAGACTAGTTTCCTTTTTTTTTCTTCGTTTGTTTTAGTCTATCAAAAAAAAAGTACTTTAAAAAAAACATAAAAACAAAAGAACAAACATGGAATATGATGGTGCCTCTTGAATTTTAGCTATTTTCCAGTTCCGTATAAATGTGCCAGTTTTGGCCTACTTAATTTTTGTGAAAAACAAATTATTTACTCATTTATTGTTTTTCAAATAGTATTGTTTTACTTCTTTGATGTGTTTGGCCAAATTTCTTGAAAAAAAAAAAAACCATTTTTGAATATTAGCAGAAATAATTTTTCTTTTAGAGAAAAGAAGCAAGAAATTGGAACTTTCTCTTAAAAACAGAAGTAAAAGCGAAAAATTAATTTTTAAAGATAAAATATCTTTACATAACATATTCTTATATAATATTTTCTACTCATTTTCACTTTCCGTTGTTAATTATTTATTTTAATTTTGTATATTATAATATTCAATTATTTATATCTTTTTATGATCACATATTTGAGAAATCAACTTTGTTAAGAATTTAAAGTATGTTTAGTAATCGACAACACATCCAAGAATAATTGCAAGAGATAAACCATAAATCACAAATTAAAGGCTTGAGAAGAGACATGACTATGTCGCAAGTCAATCACATCAAAAAGTATGGTTGACATGAAATGCTTATTTATGACTAAAATATTTTTATAAAGCAAAATCTAATTAATTTAAAGAATTTGGCACTTTAGAGGTAATTTTACTGAGGACCCAGCTTTCCGATCTATAATGTTTGTTTGTTTTTAGATGAAAAATATTAGTGAAATTGGCAAGCGATGATCGTATCATCTCTTATTAATATGGATTTTGATTTTGTTAAATATAATGTTAAGATCATGTGAAAAATTGTATCTTCAAAATTATTCAAAAAAAAGTTGAATAAAATATAAAGATATTTTGACTAATAATACCTCAAAAAATAGTAAATTACTGATTTAGTTGCTAAAATATAACAATTGTATTAATTTTGTTATTAAAAGATTAAGTGTTTTAATTTAATATTTAAAAAATTTTAATTGACTCAATTTAATCTTTTTCGTCGTTAAATTATAAAATTTATTATTGTTATTTGTCAACAGTTTTGTGACTGTAAATTTTGCTTGGTGTTGTTTTGTCCAGGCTTTTCAACATGTATATATACCATTCCTTTCTAATTTGTTTTTCTTTTGTGTTTTTAGTCATTTGGCATGTATCTTAGTGTATTTATATTTATTTTTAAATATTTTTAATATAAAATAAAATTAATATTTAATAATTTTTTATACTTCATGTTATAATTTTGTTTATTTTATCTAGTTTAAATATTAGTATATGATTTCTGAACCAATAATAAAAAATAATATAAACATTTAAAATTTCATTTCATGGGAAAGATTGAATTTAACAGTTGATAATGTAGGTGACTAGAGATTTTTTTAAAAAAAACAAAAACAAAAATCGATTTAAGGATGGAGACTGTGTTACCCTCCGAACTCATATTTTACCTATGGTCATTTTTATGTATGGTTTCGAAACCAATCACTATAGCATATATCTTAATATGCATAATACAAAATATTAAAAATTTCATTTCATAATTTTATTATATTTTAGAGTGAATCAATGATTTTTTGTCATTACAAAGAAGGCAGAAAGATTAGGAAAAGGAGAGCAAGAAAGGAACGTAGAGGGATTGAACTTATAACTATTAAGATTTCTTGGAACTTATATCCAAAGAAATTGTCACTTGAATTAAAGCTCTTGGACAAAGTAAATTAATAATTTAGTTCTGAAAGATTTTATTTTTCTTAATTTTAATTTTTGAAATATCAAGTATTTTAATTTAGTCTATAAAATATTATGTTTGTTTGTAAAAGTGACATTTAGTAAATAAATTTTTGAAATTTAACAACAGTAGATACTGGTATTTGGCAACAAAAGGACTAAATTGAGACAAAAGTAGTATTTCATAAACTAAATTAAAATCTTAATCTTTTAAAAATTAAATTGAGACAACTATAATATTTTAAGGATTAAATTAGTACATTACTTTATAATTTAGGTAAAAATGATATTTCAATCATTTATCTTTATTTTAAGTTTTATTTTAGCCCTCCACATTTTAGATGTTTCGTATAGGACCTTTATATTGCACATTCACACTTTTCTAATTTTATCTCGTCAAAAGCCTATAGTCACTCTAACAGAGTTGATACCTCATCATTTATATGCTGATATGACTTATCTATTTAGATATTGACTCTATACAAAATAAAGTAATATAATATGTCAATTTTGTTAAAATAATTAATAATTTTAATAGAATAGGATGGAAATAGTGTAAATTTGCAGATTCATATGAAAATTTGAAACATAAAATATTAAAATGAAACCTAAAATAAAAATAAAGGACAAAATCATCATTTTTGCCAATATTTTATTGAACATTGAAAATAGCTTTCAAGCTTTTTTACTTTTGGGCATTGATTTTTTTAATTTTTTCCTTTTTATTTTTTTATTTACCATTCAGTATCACATTGTGCAACAACTTTTTTTTTTAATGTCTGTACTCATCACCATTCTAAAGGGTGACAAGCATTTCACCCGTTAAATTAGTTGTTAAGGTCGTTGAATTGCCCAATATAGCCGTTGGAAATTGGAATTGCCTTATACAAAATGGATTCAGATTCTCTAGTAATCATGGCTAAAGTTTTAGCAACGGTTAAAATCGTTGCTAAAAGTTTTACATAAAATAATTTTAATTACAATTTTAACCGTTGTTAAAAATTTTAATTACAATTAAAATCATGATTAAAGAACAAGCACATTGCTTGTCCCAGCATTGAATCCGCTCTCATACAAACCAGCCCATACCTTCATTTTCCCCATACCATCTCCCTCATATTTTATCATTTCCCTCACATTAGAGTCAATCTCATCTCCTTCTAATTTTTATTCTCTCATTTGTTCCAAGTGGTCTGAAGAAATTATTTTGTAAACAAGGAAAATATTTTTTTACTTAATATAATTGTCTAAATATTTTCTTTGTGAACAAATGAATTTAAGTTGTTAATACTTTTTGAATAATTAGTTAATTATAGATAAATTTAGGAATAAATAAGTAATTATATAAATAATTAATTAATTTATAGTAGAAAATTTATGGATTTGGATGCAATTTCTAATTAGTTAAATTAAGTTTGAGTAACTAATTAATTTTATATCACTACTAGAAAAATTTATATTAGTGACAGATTGAAATTCGTCACTTTTTTGGGCAAAAATATGAGATTCAGTGATGGGTTTTAGTGACGATATGGTCCGTCACTAAATCCCACATTTTGTGATGAATTGTTTTGGGGTCCGGATTGTCTGCTTGGACTTTTAGGTACTCAGTTTTTAGCAACGGTTTTTACCGTTGCTAAAAACTTTCAGCAACAATTTTTTTGTTGCTAAACTGTTGCTAAAGGTTTTTAGCAACGGTAAAAACCGTTGCTAAAAACTGAGCAGACCTCTGCTCAAATTTTTCCCAAGCAAAGGATCCGCGCGCATTGTTTTGTTACTAAATTTAGCCACTAATTTATTGACATTTTTTTCGTGAATAATTTTTTAAATTCGTGACGAAAAATTCTATCACAAATTTGTGACAGAACATTCTGTCACAAATCCATCACAAAATCCCTCATTTTGTGACGAATTCTTCCATTTGTTTCTATCACTAAAATTTGTCACTAATTTTCAATTTTGTAACAGATTTGTGATAAAAAATTATGTCGCACATTTTGTGAAGAAAAATTTCATTACAAATTTGAGATGGAAAATTCTGTTACAAATTCGTCATTAAATCACTAAATCTGACAAAGTAATATAATACAATAAATATTAACTTGCTAAAATTAATTGGGGATTTCAATTGGATCATGACAAGAAACGTTTGACAACAACATGGAGGATGCCAAGCCATTGACATTTATGAAAATAAATATCGCATCCTGCCCGCTGGCCTATATGTTGTTGCATAAATTAGTGACTAATTTTTTTGTCGCTAAAGTGTTATTTTCTATCACAAATTAGTGACGAATTTGTGACAGATTTTTTTGTCACAAATTTGTAACAACAATCTGTCACTAAAGTTTTATTTTTATCACTAATTAGTAATAGATAAGTTCGTCATCAATTTTGTAACGGGATCAAATCTATCACTAAAATTTTACTAATGCTGTTTTTAATGATATGTTTGTGATGGATAAGTCCATCACAAATTCATCATTAAAAACAAAAATTAGTGAAGAAAAAATCCACCACTAAATCACTTTTTCTTATTGCGTATATAATTTATTATTAGTAGATAGATGTAACTATGAATAACTAAATAATTAGTGAATTCATGATTTCACTTTAAATTATTTATTAATTATAGGGTTTATATATATGGGAGATGAAAATTTATTGTTTGTATTTATTTGATTAATGGATTTATACAGTAAATAGTTGTTGTTAAATTTGTTAGATGATTAGTTATAAGGTAATGCACTGATAGCAACGCTTAAAACTCACTATTAAGAGGCATCATAGTTATAAGGTGGAAAGGTCAGTTAAGAAGTGTGTGGAGGTAAAGTGTGTCAAATTTGGCAGTGGTTGTAATTGGAGAGTGAGAGCGTACTTGAAGAAGAATTATGATATGTGGATGATAATGAAATACAAAGTACGATGAGGGGTAAGTGATGAGCCATCATCGATGGAGATAGGTGGGGCTGATAGGGGTGCATTGGGCCCTGGCTGATAATCACTTGCATCATCATCCCTCCTTGCTTGTATAGATCTTTGACTACAAGTATATGCTGCCACACGATGATGAACTTGTGTGGCAGGTAGGTGTGTCTCAATGTCGGTAATCAGAGGTGCCATGTGCTGAAATGGCTAATGAGCATCAGGATGCAATCTATGTGATGAGTAATTTGATTAAGTGCAATATGTATATATCACCTAGTGAATGTAATCTAATGAGCATCAAGAGGTGCCATGGGAGAATCAAGATGCAATATGTCTATCTCACCTAGTGAGTGCAAAATGTCTTAACTAAACTGATGTATATCCTCTAGTGGCAGTGGCTGAAATGTCACTTGATACACAATTTGATAAGCATCCATCTACAGCATAATAATACATCATATTGCAAAGTAATATTGTAAAATAGTAGATATTGTGATAACATTAAGAAGTAAAAAACGTACGCTAGTAATCATTGTAGCTACTCGATATGACATTCATCAACGAGTAATCCACCTATAACATTGCATGTATTAATAATTCCTATGCAATGGTGCCTCGAGGGCTGATGCAGATGTGATCCTCTGTCTCCTAGTTATACTTCATTCTCCCCCAGAAGAGTATTATGTGCTGGTCATTGATATTAATGGCGGGGTCCGGAATGGGCTAATCTTGCCCAAATTGTCTGAGCACTCAATTAGGTTGGTGTGACTTGATGATGTGGAAGTTAATGAGGGGCATATGTGCATGCCAATTGTCACTTCACTTGTAGCAGTAGTCTAGGATGTGCTCATCACACACATCATCCTCATACGGCTCCCACACAACCTGTCTGGAAAAAAAAACATTCTTAGAAGGAAAAAGTAATAAATACATTATATATCTTGTAAGAACATGTATCAAGCACACATCACTCATTCCACAAGGCACAAGTCCAATGTTTCATGGTAGTATGTAAGGAGGTGTTGTGCATGTTTTATGCAAGCCTTTGAAATCATTCCATCAACATTATCACATGGCATGTTACATCCAAGTACAAATCAAACTTATAATTCAATTCCTAACTATATAAGGTTGGACACATACCTGAAACTCAATAATGGAGGTAGAGGGAATTTTGATTCTTTATCTTCCCAATCCAGTCATTGTGTGTATCGACCTCATATCCTTGACTGTAGGATTGGGAATCGATCCCATGCCCAAACTTGAAGCAGTGTACACACCTTACGAACTTCTTTTTCTCTGAGTTTGTAGCACCGCACAGCTCACAATACAGATGTGCTAGTACAACAAAGTCCTAGTTGTACCTCCAACATAGTGTTCCAGTAGAGGGAGGTACTTAAAGTGCACAGATCCACCAGACATATCACTTATTAGCGTACCTCCAAGCAATTTTGATATATGTGTGCAGGCATGTTGCTATAGCACTTTATTTATGACATCCTCTAGAATGTCATTAAACTTTTGATTTAGCCACAATATAGTGCACGTCCTCCCCTAACATAGGGTTCTCGTGGAATGCAACCAAGCAATTGTCCACACTTTTGTACTCAGTCCAAGTCGGTTCTCGCATTTATAAAAATTTCTTAAATTCATTCATAACTAGTTACAACTAAATTCTAAATTGACTAGTTTTTTTATATATTTTATCCTCGCATTTATAAAAATTTCTTAAATTCATTAACATTTCATAACTAATAAAAAATAAATTATGAATGGTCTAATAATAAGCCTAATAATAATTACACTACTAAATAAACCTAATAATTAAAACATACAATAACCACAGTGAAACTCATGTGAAAGTCCCTTGTTTTGCTGTCTTCTTAACTCCTCTCACTCCCAATCCTTACCAACCTTAACTAACCTCAATTAATGACCTTCCAAGAGTTTATTCCACTGACCAAACCTCCCCACAACTTAAATCAAATCAAATAAGCATTAATGAAGCATGGAAATATAAATATTTGATTTTTTTTCTCCCTTCCCAACTTCTCATTTCTAAAACTTAGCCCAAATACGCCAATACCCTTCATTGCTTCAACAAAATCAACCCCTAGAACAACCCAATAAAGTCCAAAGAAGGTTTAGAATCAAGGTTTACTCTCAACGACTCATTTTTACCAAATTCCAACCTAGGGTTCACTAAGTTCGAAAATGCACCAATAAGAAGGATTTTCGAATTTACCTTGAATGCAGCTGGATTCTGTTGTAATGAGAAGTCGAGGGAAGCTGGGAACTCACCAGAGAGCAAGAAATCTAGTGGGTTTTGGGTGATATAGTGAAGCCGGGGATAATAGAGCATGAGAGACAAGCTCATCGTGAAGGGAAGTGTGTGTTATGCTAGAGTGTCGCATGAGTGTTAAGTGTGAGTGAGTCAAGGACAATTTCCCATTTTTACCCCTCATCAAAAGTGTTTCCCAAGTTTAAATATTTGGGCAAAAAGGGAAAGTCACAGAAGAACAATTTATTTTATCACAAACATCCACTCTACTTAGACAACCACATCACACAAAGTTGATAGTTCTTAACAATAGCTCCAAAGTATATATTTTCACAAATCACAAGATTTTCCCTCTTATTTTTAATTTAGTCCTTGCACAACGATTTACTTGAAAGATCCTCATTAATAGGTTTATATACCACATTACCAATTCCAGCTTGATTACCAGCATAACCCAATATGCACATAGCATACACCACCACCACAACATATCAGAAAGTCATATATTCAATACTCCAAGTATATATGCACACATAGCACAAATAAACCATCATTATGATATATTTACATAGTAAGTACCAACATGGCATACACATAAACAAATTCATATGCACATCTTCCTCTAGATCTCAAACACAGCATACACACAAATTACAAACCCTATAGATATTACAATGTACATACCAAATGTGTCATTGATCAACATTCCTCTAATTAGTTTCAATGTATGTGCACAATCATGCTAGTGCAACTGTTCCTCTGTGGACTCTAGGGGGAATCTTATTGAATTGACTACTCAACTATAGGATGGATAGATGTCCTCTTTTAATGGCATCTTGGGGCGGAGTGACACCGAGCAGTTTCTAGCATTGATTAGACCAGATAAGGTTTGTTTGCAAGTCGTCGATGGGTAAGCGAGCTGGATGGCCACATCTTGAAGGGTGATTGTGCATTCATTGACTGGCATATGAAATGTATGTTTCTCTAACCTCCAACACTCTAGTAGTGCAGATATTAATGCATAGTTAACTTCATAATTACCCATTCGTAAGACCTGTAGAATCCAGCCTACTGAACATAAGGAATAATGGGTTGCAGAGGATAGAAACTATGTGTATGTATATAGCAACATTGCACTTTACTAAAGATGCGACTACCTTATTACACACACAATGTTAATTAGCTGATATTGTAATAACAAAAATTAAACGAACCTATTAATTTCATGCACACTTACCTCTTCTCACAGCTTCAGAAATGTGCTTATCTTGTAAATACAATATTGATGGATCTTCTAGGCTAGGGTTAGGTAATGGACTTCTCACATTTTGTGGCATGTTACCTTGTATACAAATTATGAATAATTAATCACAATTAATTATTATACGAGCAGATAACGTCAATATAAATATCAAAATTAATTAATTACCAAAATTTGTAAATTCTTTAAATGAAACTCTAACTACAATTTTAATATTGTTAACTATCAACGTATTTAATCACAAATAAGTTATCATCTAAAATTAACTAATTAATTATACAAGACAAATTTTAACTAAACTAATTTATCATCTAAATTTAAAATAATTTAAAGGTAAAATTGGCCATTTCCAATAATAACTGAAAATCAAAAAATAGTTAACATTAACTTAAATATAAAAATAGTTAAACTATTAGTTACAGTTTTTTTTTAATGGCAAGCTACCTAAAATTTATTTAACAATAATAAAATTAATATGATTGTATTTCACATTGGCAAACTATTCAAATCTAAACCCAACTAAAATTAAAAATTAAGTTAACCACATATAAAATTTTATTTAAAAATACCAATAATTTTAAAATAACCTAATTAATCAAGAAAGATAGCTATTTAAAAAAAATAATACCTAGAAATTTAATAGGAAAAAATACTACTACAATATATGAAAATATCACAAACAAGAAAATAACAAAAATTACATACCTAAAAAACTTGTTAAAAAAGATGATGTAGTTGAGATGGCAGATTTTAGTATACACTTGCCTACTCTGACAACAACAATTAAAAAAAAACGATGAAAAATTAGGCAAAATCAACAACAATGGGACCATTTTAACTTGAAACTAATACTTTAGGACAATAATAGCCAGATAACGATAGTGGGACCCAAAAACAAAACATGCACCTGTGTGAACTGGGACCAACGACCGGAGTGAAGAAGATGAAGCATAAAATGGAAGAGGCTGGGTAAGATTTGGGTAGAGGACACATATCAGTTCTTATTGGTCTGTTGAGATTACAGACTACTAAGAGCTTCACACGCGTCAAAATTAGAAACGAATTCTCTATTTTTGATAATCATGTCTTTTTTTTACTTTTAAACAAAAGTCGTCGGATCGTACAGAATATACGATATTTCAACATTAATGAAACTGTTAAACCAGATGTTGTTTATCCTGTGCAATCCAATGACTCTTGTTTGTAGATAAAGAAAAGTAAAAATTCTTAAAGATAAAAAATCTCTTCCCATCCAAGTTTGCATGTTGTGTATAAGAATAACATACAACGGGACATTAGGGCGACATATGGCAACATGTATGTGCTAAAATATGTAGCCCTAGCGAACATGCGTCACCTCCTATCCTCCCCACCGTAAAAAATAATACTTGCAAGTAAATTTTAAAAAAAAAGACACGTAGGATATTAAAAATAAAAATAGGGACCCAAACATAAAAATATTTCTATACATACCATTCCTTTCTCTCTTTTTTTAATGTGTTTTTGGTCACTTGGCATTTATTTCAGTGAATTTTTAAATATTTTTTAAATATAAATTGAAGTGTAATGATTTTTTACTTTAAAACATAAAAATAATAAGAAATAATATAACATTCGATATATGCTCCTCAATGTACTATAAATTTTATTCCTTATATTATAATTTTATTTTATTTTATCTAGTTTAGGTACCAATTTATGATTCTTGAATCAATAACCAAGAAATTCTAAAATCATATATATTAATATAAACATTTAAAACTTCATTTTATGGGAAATTAAGATGTTAAAATTGAATTTAATACTTGCTAAAGTATGTGTCTAAAGAAAAAAAAATCTTTAAGGATGGAGACTATATTACCTTTTTGCTTTTTCGTCTCTAATTTTTACAAACATGTTCTACTAGAGACAATCATGTTCGAAATATAGTTAAATACTAAATGTGAGCACTTTTTCAATAAAAATTTAAATTTAGATTCCCTACATTATGGTCTCTTAAGGACTAAGTACCTTCACTACTCATATTCTACCTATAATTGTCTTTATATATAGCCTTGAGATCAATTATAATTAGAATATATTAGTATGTATAATATAAAATATTTTGAATTTTATTTCATATAAGAAATTAACATAACTTTTTCTAGTCAAATGCACTCTCAAACAGTTTTATAACCTTTTTTATTAAAAAAAATATTAGTACGTAATTTTTACAATAATTTTATTATATTTTTATTAACATTAAATATTTTAGAACACTTAAAACTCAAGAATTCTTTTTTTATAGAAAAAAAACATTTTCCAAACTAGATATCAAATTCTCAATGATTCACTCTGAAAATTGCAGAAAAAAAAAGTATAGTTTACCATTAAACACATGGGTCAACTGATAAGGGTTGTCTTAATTTAACCATAGTTCTCGTGTTTAAATCTCGAGAAATACACCTGTATTAAAATGTCACGTCCCAAAATCTGAGCACGTGACCGGCACGGAAAGTGAATTTCATTTCACATCCGTAAGCCTATCTTTCTCTTAATCATCATACCATTCTTTTTCATGCAACCAAACCGAGTTCTCTATACACACTACAGTTATTCACATTACATCACTGAATGAACCTACCCGATTACAGAGATTTCTAGATTTATACAACTTAGAATAAGACTTAACTATTATACCTTTATACTGAACAAATGAAAAGGTAATCAGGGGCTAAGGATCCATAATTCTTTGTACAGATATTTACCTTCAGCTGTCAACTCTGAAAAAAATGTTAATAAGAGAGGTATGAGCAAACCACGTGCCCAGTGAGCAGACAACACAACACTATGACAGAAAAAATATCATGCATCATAATGATAATATGCAGCAATCATACGTAATCGATCATAATATAATATAATATAATTCATAATACTTCACAACAATGTCCAAGTAAAATAAATACATTTCAACATAATTCAAATAATTCACAACAGCAAACAGTGAAATCAATTTCACACATTTTCCGTACTAACCGGGTCGTCCAGGATACCTCTGAATCGTTGTCCGCGGCCCCCGCCGCATCCACCCTTATCACTCCATGTATATTCTCCACCATTATAGCTTCATGTAGATTTCTCCATGGGGTGCACCACCATGCCTTTCCATTCATTCCGATTACATACACAATCACAATCATAAATAACTCATAATCATTTACAAGTTTTATCACAACATAACTCATACTACTTTGCATACTTAATCACAATTTCATCAATGTGTATACAATCATTTACTGATCACAGAATTTATCTTTTAAATCACATCTCAAACATAGAAGTTCATTTGTATTTACAAGTCCTCACAATGGTATTCATGTCTTCTTCACGCAACATTCATATAATGGTGTTTATGTATAGATATATCCATATCAATCTATTCGACAACACAATTTTTTTAATTCTAGAAAGTGCGCATGAATATAACTTATGCAAGAAAATCTCAATTCATAATGAATATCAATATATAAGTTAACCATCACTGCCTTCACACTAAGATACACTACATGCTCTCACTATGATGCCAAGAACTTTAAAGAAAAGATTTAGTCATAGGAAATATAAATCCCACTCACCTGGATTTCACGCTCTCGGTACTCTCACCTTGCGCTTTGACCATTCCTATTGTAACCAGATAAAAACCATCAGGGTTACGAAATAGAGAAATTTTCTACTACTATTCCCGACCTTCACTTACTTCTCAAATCATAACTCCTAACTGGTAATGAATATCTAGATGAAACTTATACCATTGGAAACTAGACTCAAAGAGCTTTTCAACGATATTTAAAAAAAAAAACTGATGCTACACTAACGGTCAACGGTCAACGTAGCTACAGTAACGTTGACCGAGTCAACGCTACATTAGCCGAGAAAATCTGGAAAAATTTTCCCGATGAACAGTATTTTCTGGGGAAAATTTTCGGATGTTCTTCGTGTTTTTCATCCAAAAATCCTAAAATCATATCTAAAACAACATTTCTTTTGATTTCTTCCATGAGTTTTCATCCTTAATGTCTAATGAGTAATTAAACACAAAAACCCCTAATTTTTACCAACAATCCAAGCTCAAATCTTAAATTTTCATCAAGAATACTAACTTTTTCAAATATCCAAATTCTACGAAATTTCTTGTTCTAATAACATCATAAACCAGCTAAGAATGTTTTACATTAACATCCACACTTAAATTCATCCATTAAAACTCAAAATCTTAATTTTCTTCCATAGGTCCGAAAATGGAGAAAAAGAGAAATAGAGCAGATAAAACTTACCTCTTTGCCTCTAGAACTCCTAAGAATGGGAAGTATGGTTAGAAAATACAAAATCACCGGAAGAAAATTAGAGAAGGAATTGAAGGAGATAGAAGAATGGTAGATGAAGAAGAAGATGGAGAGCCTCGGGGAGGAAAGAAGGAAAAGAGGAAGATGTGTCTAATAATTATATGTGTGGGCCCCACCAATTTCTTTTTCGATAAAATTGCTCATAGCCACCTTAGCTTATAAGATTTGTTCACTTAGGTCCTTGAGAATGTACAAAAATTTCCTAAATATCGATTCCATCATCTTTTCGGTACCGGACTCATAATTCATTCTCATAAGCTTTATTCTTCCTCTCAGGTTCCTATTTGGTCATTTCCCAAAAGTCCTCTATACTTTCTTTTCTTTTCACATTAGTCCTTGAGAATTCGTAAAAATTTCCCAAATTAAAATTTTAAAATTTCTATTCCCAAATTTCCTTCACTAATTCAAAAAGAACATTTTTCATGTAATTAAATTTTTCAATAAACTTCAAATAGATTTTAAATATTCATAAAAATTCTTGAGATATTACATAAAACTTGATAGGAAAAGCTTTGACGTCTATTATGATATTACCATATTCAAATACGGATGAATCGACACTCATAATTTAGTACTCGGACATCATATGGTTGTTAAAAAAAAACAACATAGTTTTCAATAATAATACTTAGTATCAATTGCTTCCAAGGACATGCATTTAATAGGTTAGTATAAAAAGATGGCACAATAACCTAGTATTTGTCTGCATTTAACAAGATGTTAATTGTTTTATTTAATTTTTTTTAAAAAAAAAACTCTTACAAAGATTTGAAGCTTTATCATGTTAATGTGAGCAAATATAAATCATATCATTATTTGCATAAAATAATTTTAAATAATAAAAAAATAAAACAGTAACAACAAACTTTATATTATCATACAATGATAATAATTAGTAATTGTTTACCTACTAATTTATTTAAAAATTATTTGAATATAATTTTTTTAAATTATTTATATGTATTTAGATATTAAAAAATAATTATTTAATATGTAAATTTAAAGATAATATTTTTTGAATAATTAGATATGTATTTAAATTTAAATATATTAAACTTACTTTAAAAAAAAGAAAAACTCAGAAGACAGCGAGGTCGTTAGAACATCACATTGCGTGTCGTGCACGCTCCTCCAACCCACGTGTATTCATTACAATCCTCAACTGTCACATTATAATATTGAAAGCTTATGTAACTGTCTGCAATTGACAGATTTTACTTCTAAAATTTATTTTTTAGTAAATTAGATCAACTTTTATTATTTTATATCTTAAAAAAACTATTCGATTCTCTCAATAGTTGGTTTATATTAAAATATTTTTTCTATTTATTTTTATTAATCAAGTTAATTTTTTTCTAGCATAAAAGATTGTTATTTTATTTCTCATAATTGTAGAAGCTAAGAGATACTATTTTTGGAAAAGATGCATATGGTGTGGACAATTAATTTATTGACAAAGTAAATTAGAAAAAAAATGGTCTTGTTAATATATTTCAAATTTTTAAAAAGAGCCACATGATATTTTTAATATAATTAAGAGAAGTATCAAATATAATTAATCATGTCTCAAGAGAAATTAGGGTTAATTTTTGTTCAGATGCATGTGATATTTAATTGGGGAGTTTATGTATTTTTATGTGATTTTTAGATGTTAATTGTAACTTATTTTAATTTTTTTATGATAGTTTAAGAAATTAAAGTGTTATGTTTTAAAGTTTAAGGATAAAGTATTTAACATAATAAAAAAATTCTTAAACAAATTAAATTTATTAAAAAATTAATATACTAATGCTAGTCACAAACAAAATTTATAAATACATTAAAAGCAAATGTTCTTACAAAAGCATATAAATATATTTTACATATTTATCAGTGATTGATCCGGTCTCTTAATTTTTTATAAAATAAATTATTGTGAGAAAAGGGTCTAGTAAGATATTTTTTTTATTATATGAACTTGAGGTATTCCCAAGTCATATTGGACTCTGAACTGATTTTTGTTAGATTGAGAGTGTTATAGTTAAAGCTATTTTAATAATTATGTTTTTGAAAATTTAAACTTGTATTTTCTTCTTTACGAGAATTATGTTGCTTACCACTTAAACCAACAATTTATTGGTTGATAAGACATTTCAAGAGAACAAATGAAATAAAAACGAAGTAAGCCATGAAGGATGCAACAAGAGACAAAAAGGGTGTGCCCCTCCAAAGACACATTCACATTCAACTTCTACTATTATTTTTTTTTCTTTTTGGGTTTCCCACTATAGGTATTCTCTAATGAAGAAAATACTACTCGAGTTACTATCAATCACTAAATATGAGAGACTAGCCTTTATTGCTAGACTCAAACGTTTTTAATATGAAGAGTTTTGTCGTTCATTATGATCTTACCCAACTCGAATCTGAATTAGTCGACATAAGCGTAGAGTCCGAATAATAGATGGTTGTTTAAAAAAAAAACATCATTGATACAATCAACTTCTAATCTGAAGAAAGAGTGCCTCTTATAATTAAGCTTCAAAGGACAAATCAACCTCAACCACTAACGAAAATTGTTGTCATGTTTGCAATGTTTCCCTGTCTGCTGGGACCATCTGACAAAAATTTTGCAGATAAGAGTTATTGTTGTTTGTCCCACACCCACCCTTCAATGGAGTTGCCATGCTTGATCCAATCCTAATTGCCTCTGTCAACATAGCTGTGTCTGTGTGGAAGGCCAAGTTCTCACTTCTTATTTCATGAAGCTTCTTATTGGGGGCCACCAATTACAATCACAAAATGCTAAGCAATCCATCTTGAAAGGAAATGGACAGGTTTAAAGTGAATTATTGATTATTGCGGCTGTCTCATCGTCTCAATTTAGATTTTGAAAAATTAAGTATATCAATTTGATCATTTAAAGATTTTATTTGTTTCAATTTAATTTGTTTTGTTGCTAAAATAGTTGAATCTATCATTTTCAAATCCTATATAGCAAATAATTAATTTGGTTATTGAAAGATTATAATTGTTTTGATTTAGTCCTTAAAAGATAAAAAATGACTCAATTTAGTCATTTAAAAGATAAATTTGTCTCATTTTGATCTTTTCATTATAAAATTATCAAATTTGTTGTTGCTAAATTCCAACATTTTTTGTTAGAATAAAACTTAGGTTCAGTTTTTTTATATATTTGTTATTAAATTCTTTAATCAAAACATAATAAGTACATAATTCTCCAATCAGAATTTGACAAGTGATAGTCTCTAAAAAATAATTTTATATTTTTTTACAACTTATCATTGCACAATTGGTTTTTTAAAAGAACTTTTTACACATATTCTACTTTTAGTGGAAAACTTGATATTAAAGATATAAAGAACTTGATATAAATAAATCTTCTTTTTGTTGCCAAAAATTTCTGATAGAATAAATGATGAAATTGAAACGAAATCAATATTTTAGGAATTAATTTGAGAAATTTAATCTTACAGAAGTCAAATATTGAAACAACTATAATATTTTGAAAATTAAATTAGCAATTTTATTCAATCTCAACTCTATATTGTCAAATCATTACTTCAAATAACAAAATTTTTCAAAAACTAAATTAAGACGATTCATCTTCTAGAGGGACCAATTGAGATAAACAAAACTTTTAGGAACTAAACCAATAATATATACTAAGATTTATATGCAATCTTTTAGGTGTTTGCTATCAAATATTTTGCCAAAAACACAATTGGTAAATACTTTTTTTCTGATTCAGTACCACATCCTTGACTTCATGATCGAAATGTATAGTCTGATAAAAAATGCTTATAAGACTGAATATGAGTTTGTCCTTTTATGCAATGCTTATCCTGTTTTGTCTTCTACATTAGAAGACAGCAATCATTTTGATTCTTATGAAATAATGAACAGAGCTTGTGTGTATGTATGTATTTGTATGTATATATTAAGCAAAAAGGGTTGGAAAATTTGAGGAAAAAATAAATATCTGCAAGCTACAAAGGATAAAGAAATGAACACCATGTCATTTAATTGCTAATCACCAAGCTATCATCAAACTTTCATCTCCACCTAGTAGGCTGATGGTGATTTCTACTACTATCATCATCTTCACTTTGACCAGTGACCCCTCCTCCACCTATTTGTCTTCTATCTAAATTTGATTCCTTTTGCTCTTGTCGGTGACAATCGCGATGGGACCGGGAGGATTCTCCTTCGATCCGACGTTCCTATAGGCACGAAAAGAAGACAATATAAGTGACCTAGAATCCAAGCATCGTCAAATGCATAATTAATAGAATTACTAGATATTGAATCAATGAAGGATCATTAGGTCATAATTTAAACCAGTTGAACCGACCAGACAGATTGGGATCCTAAAACTTTGGTTGAATGGTTTTGATTGTAGTTTAGGGAAGTACGAAGTACTCACATCTCGGAATAGCAGGTCATCTGCCTCAAGCATGTGGATGACATGCCCCATTTTAGGCCTTTTTGTTGCATCGGGATCGACACATCGAAGAGCAACCAGTAGAGCGCGTTTGAGAGCCTTTGAAGATGGCATCTCAGGGAGCTTAGGATCGACTACTTGCTCGGATTTTCGATTTCCGACCATAGTTTTCAACCAATCAATCAAATTAACCTGCAAATTTTTTAACCTCTATGGTTAGGAAAACAATGAAAACTGCATAGACATTGGTATTTAAATTGTCGATTCTATAACCTCTCCTTGTGGTCTACTATAATCAACAGGGCTCCTCCCAGAAATTATCTCCATGATCATAATTCCAAGGCTGTAAATATCACTCTTCTCGGTCAGCATTCCCGTGCAGGCATACTCCGGTGCAACATAACTGCATAAAGGAAGAAAAAGGAGGGAATCACTATCTTCGCTTAATGTACTCACATAGGAATTGAAACTAATTACAATTAGGGAGATTCTTTAGTATAAATGTAAGCATGCTACAGGTGAGTCCCACTTTAATGTGTGCCTGATATGCTTACATATCTTTTCATGATTCGTTTACTCCCCATAATTGGTGATAAAAAAGAAAAGTTAACTTGATCATACTAACCCAAAAGTGCCCATCACTCGAGTTGTGACATAACTATTCTCAGAACACAAGAGCTTAGCAAGCCCGAAATCAGAGACTTTGGGGTTCCATTGGCGATCGAGGAGTATGTTGCTAGATTTCACATCTCGGTGGACAACCTTCGGTTCGAGACCCTCATGAAGATAGGCCAATCTGAGAAAGGTACACAAAGGAGCACTGTGATCAAAACACTCTTGCATTGACATGGATAGTGCTTTTATGCAGATTAGTTCAAGAATTAAATACCCTTTTGCAGTTCCCAATATGATGTTCATACGGATCTCCCATGTCAAAGGGCTTATCTCTCCAACATCCCCGTGAAGCCACTGTTCTAGATTGCCATTGTTCACGTACTCGTACACAAGCATCCTGCAAAACCAGACCATAGCATAAAACTTACTTCTCTTGAATATGAGCAAAATCCCTAGTATCAATTGAGTGTTAAAGAAAGAAGACATCAATGGTCAATACCTGTGTGCTCCTTCAACACAGTATCCGAGTAGCCTAACGAGGTTCTTGTGCCGCACACGACCGATTGCTTCTACCTCCACTTTGAATTCTTTCTCAGCTTGGCCCCTGAAATGAGTTTAATTACATGAACATCATTAAGACAAATCCCACAAAAAGAGGAAAAAGTGGGTGTAAAACTAGTGGAAACATTATCAATAAGGGTCCAGAAAGAAAGATGATTCTTTCCTTCACTTAAGTGAGTCACTTTATAGCGCAACTTCCAACTTCTAACATTACAAGATAAGGATAAAAGAGGAAAAGATCTTTAAAAAGTTAAAAAAAGAAAGTTAAAGTAAAAGAGAATAAAACTCTGGCCTACAATGAAAAGCCAATCAATGCTTAAAAAAAAGTCTTGATGGTTACCAATGAGAAAAGCAGTAAGCATTACTCACAGCAAAAGTTTCATTCACACTTTTCTGAATAAATAAAGGACAAACTTAGGTATTTACTGTTAAGTTCTCAAATAAAAACTCGACAGCTTGAGTTTTTTTTACAATTCAAGGATCTTTCTACCAAGGTCCTTTTTGTTCATAAATGAAAGAGAAAACTATTGATTTGGTTACAAATTACGTTTATTTCAATTAAGTCATTAAAACATTAAAAGATTACGTATCTCGATTTGATCTTAAAAGATTGCATTGGTGGACTTCAAATTTTAAATTCTACTGATGCCAAATCTCAATTTTGTTTTATTATCAAAAGTCGCTTTGATGAAGAGATGGATGAAATTGAGGAAAATATAACCTTTCAGAGATTAAATTAAGAAACTTCATCTGTCAAGGACTAAATTAAAAAAATTGTAATAATTCAGGAACCAAATCAATAATTTAATCTAAATAAAACAAAGAATTCTTATCTGCTTTGTCCTTTGCCTTCTTTGAGGTTTAAAGGACTATTCATCGTCTGGGAACCTAATCAGGAAAATCCAGAAACATAAAATGGTCTTCCAACTTGGACTTCTGTACTAGACAAGATAGACAAGGTATGAACCACACAAGATAGACCCAACAAAAAAAAATTGAGACTTGGAATAACTATACTCTTAATTCCACAGATTTCTTCATCGCACTCCAGAAATCAAACAGTAACAATCAAGCATACAGTCACAAATCCAACTATTTATGACAAGATAAGAGTAATTCTCATTATCAATTTGTTTAATTTCGAAAGTCTTAAATGCATCATCAAACACATACTTGTTATTCAGAAGGTTTTTGACTGCAACTCTGGTTCCATCACTGAGTGCTCCTCTGTACACAATTCCATAGCCACCTTCTCCGACCACGTTCTCTTCACAGAAGCCATTAGTCGCAGCCTCAAGCTCTCTCAGAGTGTACCATCTTCCCCACCCCAGATGCGAAACATCGGGCCCAATACTCCCACTCCCAAAAGACGACGTCGTTTCGCAGGCACTCGCAGCCGTACCCCTGCTTTCCCCGCTAGAAATCCGATCGGAGAACACCGTGACTCGGTGCTCCGATTTTCCTATGTCCACGTGGATCTCCGGCGCCGGCGCCGGCGGACGGTGGTGCTGGTTCGGCCCCGGCAGGTGCACGATCTCCTGGATTTCCTTCAATATAACAGGGCTTCCGGCCTGTTTTCGGTCGGAAATCTTTTGACCGACTGCGCGGCGGCGGCGGCGGTGGCGGCGGGAGGTAAGGCAGAGGGAGAGTAGGAAGAGGGCGAGGACGATGGCGGAGCCGACGAGGATTCCGATGACGACCCAGAGCCGGAGGCCGAAGATTGAGGTGCGCTTTGAGAGGGCGCTGTCGACAAAAGTGGCGTCGTATACTGACATTGGTGTTGTGTGAGGAGGGACACGGAAACACTCACACTCACTCACTCTCAGAGGAGGGTTCTAGAAACTGAGTCGCATTGCTTTTGTTTTGCCAGAAAATTCCGAAAGGGACGAACTTTTCCGGTCACAGTTCACAGGGATCAATAGAGAAGAAGGAACTCAGAGAGAGAGAGAGAGAGAGAGAGAGAGAGAGAGAGAGATGGAAATTTTGAATTGAAACGAAGAAGAAAGAGCGAAGTAAATGTGGGACGGAGGGAGGGAAAGAGAGAGAGAGAGTTGTTGTGAGAGAGAGAGAGAGAGACACGAGATGAAGCGAGGAAGCAAGGACGTTAATGTTTAATTTATTGTTTAATGGTGTGGTGTCAGCGATCTTCTGTTTCTGTTACTTTTTCTTTTGTGTTAAATAAACGGAGTCTAAAGAGAAAGGACAGAGAAAATAACAATAAAACAGAGTAAGAAGCACTCTAATTTAACGCTGATTCCAACGAACTGCGAATCTGCTTTAAAAAAGGAATCAGTGAGATGAATAGATGATCTCCTTCCCAATCCATTTTTTTTTTCAATAGAAAAATCTTTTGGAAATGCCAAGTAATATGTTTTTCTATTTCTTCAAAGTATCTCTAACTCAAAAAATGGATGATTAGCTCTTGTCAGCTACCGTGTGCAAAAAATAGATCTTTTAAAGTAACGTTTTAAAAAATTAAATTATTATGGTTGTTAGAATTTAAATATTGAGTATTACTGTGATTAGTTAACATTTATAATATTTCTTTAATTCAAAACTTTTAATATTTAAGTTTTAATTAATTTGGTTTGGTTCCAAGTCTAAAATTTTTATTTTTTTATTCACCAAAATTAAATTTAAAATTTTATCAAAAAATAAATATAAATCATTGAAATCAACCAACAATAATAGTTGATTAAGTATTTTTTTATTTAAGATTATGGATTTCGTTATTGTTTAATTAATCCAAGTGGTGTATTAAAGTTTATACAGCTCATTAAAGTCTGAGCAATGAAATTCATTGTTTTGTATAGAAATTCAAAATCGTTTTCCCAATATAAACAAAGCAAAATGAAATAAATTTTAAAGAAATTCATCATTTCTTTGGCTTAATTTTGAGCTATGGCCTAACCAAAAGAAAATTATTTTCTTGTTAAACTACGTAATCGTTAAAATTCACTTTTGATCAATAAAAGTACAGCATCAAGATAAGCCTTCAGGTTCAATGAGCAGTTACAAGAGATTTAAAGATTATCTACTAAAGCTATGTTTGGGATCATGTTGGCGTTCCCTCTACCTACGTTTCTTTAGGCTAAATGTAGTTTGAAAGAATTTTTTTCTATTTGGGAGCACGGTAAAACAAACAAAGTCAGCAGTAAATCACGTTGAACAGTAAAGCACCGTGGGTGAATCCAACATGATCTAACATAACTTTTACGGTCTGTTTAACGTAGTTGGGAGACTGAAGCCTGAATCTCCTCATTTTAATGTGTAGCGTCCTCATTTTACCCCCTGTATGTTCTTCCATATATCTCCTTGTGTGTGTGTCCTCTCCCTTTTTTAAGAACAAAAAAATAGAGCAAAAAAAAAAATCTCCATCATCTTCCCTGATTGTGTGTGCGCCCTCTCCCCTGTTCATTTTAGTCCCTATTGTGTTATCTCCATCACCTTTCCTGTGGCAAAAAATGAATTTTCTTTGTTAATTACACATCTATCTGTACAAATTCAGTGCAGGAGACTGTATGAACCAAAAATACTTTCTCAAAAAACTTTTGGACTAGCAAAAGACTGTAGAATAACTAAGATGGAGAGAATGATCTTAAAATTAAGGATTTAGGTTTTACTAGAGACGGTGAAGAAGCATAGAAATGGAGGGAGAGGAATGTGGAGTTGAAAACTTGAAAATGGTTCACTGAAGATTTTCTCCCTTCTCTCTCACTCACTCTCTCAAATGAACGTAGTTACGGCAAAATTGTTTTCTTTTTTTCCTTCCACCGTGTAAATTTTTGGTAGGAAACAATAGTAAGAGTAAATGATTGATTTAGATTTTAAAAATATTACAATTGTTAAAAAGTTAAATATTTTAATTTAATCCAATAATTATATTTTGTTTTAATTTTATTTTTTAACTTGAGATTTTATTATTTAATAATAAAAAATTAAATTAAGACAAATATAATTTTTAAAAAATAAATTAAAAATGCATCAAAGAGTTAATCCTAAATATGACAAGGCACACTGTAAATGGGTAATATGCCAAAATAATTAAGCTCGTTGAACAAATATTTCATTAGAAATGAAAATCTTACATTAGTTTCTTCAATTTCATTTTAGACTCATCTGATATAAAATTTCAGTCCATGTTTTGAGTATAAAATTTATATCCTTCAAATTGCTTTTGTACACCAACATTTAAACATCATATTTTGTATTAAACCACATTTACTCAAATGTCTCCTAAACATAAATTACGTTAATTCAAACTTAAATTTTCTTCAACTATGTTCAATCAAACTTAATTTGTTCAACCCACATTTAACTCACTAGGTTCCCAAACACATACTGAGATCCTAACTTTGGTAAAAATAATCAAACCTGTATTTTTATGGCATATGAATCTGTTCCTTATCAATTATGCCAACTTTCATTGGAATAATTGGTAAAATTTGTAAAGCAACGGTTAACACTTGAAGAAATAATTAATTTACTTCAAATTAAATATTTTTTAGCATTAACTTGTACAAACGATGACATATAAATTTGAAGACATTACTGTTAGTTTATTCCATGTATTTGATTATAAAGATTTTACCTTATCTTTTTTTAGAAAGATAAGTAACTTTTTAGGCGTTTATTATCATAATATCCAATAACATTATTTTATATTATTGTAAAATCTAATCACAAACACTTGAAATTTTGCCTAATTTTTTATTTAATTTTTAATTATTTTATATTATTGATTAAAATTTAAAAGAAGATAATTTTTTTGGCACAACAAAAACCGACAAGATTAAAGCTTAACAAACCATGTAGGAGTGTAATCCCTTAAAAAAGACACAGAAATAGATGAAGCAAGTCTTCCCAAATGCACAACCAAAACAACCACGAGCACATATCTTATCATGGACATCAGCACAATGGTTAGTCTCTATAGTAGTGAACTTTATTTTAGTTTTTATTGTGGGTTCTACAGTGTCACATCAGCTTAATTAACTTCCCACCATTTTAAGCAACTATCAACTACAGTGATGAATCTCTTAAGAACCTACAAATGGGCCTACAATCAATTCTTTGTTACTTAGCATTTATTACTCTCTACTAATATTTATTGTGAATTAATTATTTTATTATTATTTTTTGTATAAGAACTTATTCTTATATAAGAACTGTTCTTATGCGTGACAGCCAACATGGTAAACTAAAATAAAAACCGGTTCTTAGATTTAAGAACCTCTTAAGAATCATCACTGTAGATGCTCTTAAGGTCTTATTTATTTGTACTTAATGAAGATTTGATTTTGATTCATTTAGATTTTAGACTATTAAGTGCGTTTATTTTTTTTGTTTAAGTGCTTAATAAGTTTAATTACATTTTAGTAAATCAAATTTTGTAACAAGTCTTAATATTATTCAGATGTATTATTTATTTTAGACAAAAATACATTTTGAGTGTGTTTGGCAAAACTTATTTGACTTGCTTATAAGTTTGTTTGACCAAATTAGAAGTGTTTGGTGCACAAACTTATTTGAGTAACTTATAGTTTTTTGTGAAACATTATTTTGAATAGCTTATAGCTCATAACTTATAGCTTTTATATTTTTCTTCCTCTTTTATCCTTATTATTTTATTAAAATATCTTACTCACAACCCGTAACACAATTTCTTATACTCCAGGTTTCTTTCGCACACTTGCAACACAATATCGCTAATCTATTGTGGGACGCTTAATGATATGTTTATTTTGGATTATTTTGGAATTACATAATAAAATGTAATTATTGACAAAAAAAATGATAAGTATATAACACTATTGTGGGATAACATAATAAAATGTATTATTTTGGGATCTTAAATATTTATTTTAATTATTACACTATTTGCACTATTTATTTTAATTTTTAATAAAAAATGTATCTTTAAACAAAATATTATAATAGTTCAAATTAGCTAAAAAACCTAAAATTATAATTATCTAAAAATATATTTTTTATAAAAATAAAATTTGTGTAAAATATCATATAAGTATGTCCTTTTATGTCATTTTACATTTATCAGCTAATTCAATAGCTAATTTTATCAAATACTTCTAATTCAATAAGTCAGTTTAATAGCTTTTATTTTTTAGCTAAAAATTAACTTTTAAGCTTTCAGATAACTTATCAGTTATTTTTGTCATAGTATCCCCATAAATTTTACTTTATGTGTATTTTATCTCTTCTAAACTTTAAAACTTAATAAATAACTCCATCAAACTTCATAATTCGTACAAAACAACCATTTTGTTAAATATTTCATTAACAAAACTAGCAATCAATGCTTATTTGTTAAGTTCTAAATTTTTTCATTCAATATATAATTCTATTTTTAATTTTAATTTCATCCGTTTTTTCATAATATACATTTAATTACTAATTTATCTGAATATTATTTTTAATATTTAGACTCAAAGACAATATCTTAATATTTATATGTGTATTTAGATTTATACATCTTAATCTTAAAAAGAATAAATACCCGCTAAGAATATGCTTAATCTTAAGAGTATGCTTTATATTACGGAATTGACGAAAATAGTCCGTAATAACACCAAACTCATACATATATAGACAAATCTCCACTCATAATCAACTTCACGGTTTCTAACGTATTAGGCTCAATTTTAGCATGAACGTCACTCAGATCATCAGAAATCTTCACGCCATGAAAGTCAAAGTTTAGATACATCAAACCTGTGACAAGATATTTGATCTTAACACAGCTTCTATCATTAGGTGAATCCCTTAGAATTAGGCACCGCCTAGATAAACCACTCATGATCCGATTATACTTTGAAGTTCGAACTGTAATCTGAATATCATTATATACATACCTGAAAGTATTTTATACAACGCTTAATAGCAGGTACTTAGAGGATATTTGGTGTACACATAAGTGGTAGAAAATGGAATCTCATTTCATCTACAGTGTCAAAATACTTGTTTGGTATGCATGAGAGGCTCAACAAATGAAATCTCATTCCCTCGCACAGTTGTAAGGAAGATCACATTGTCCATTTGATGTAATTGCATTTCCTTCTCTCCTACAGCATGTGCAATCTCAATTTTACCCTTCCCATAGTCTCACATTTTTCAAATTTCCCCTCTCATTCGTAGGTCCAATTGTGCCCTAGCCATTGCTCGTCATCGATCATCGTTGGTGAAGAAGGAGGCAAGTTGGGGAGAGAGAGAGAGAGAAGATGGATGAAGGAGGAGGAGGAAGAAGTTGGCCGGAAGAGACAGAGAGAGAGAGAGAGAAGATGGCCAGAGAAGACCATTCCCATATGGAGAGAGAGAAGTTTGCAGAGAAAGGGAGAGATATGACAGAGGCAGAGAGGTTTTTTTTTTGGGTTTGAGGACAAATTAATAAATTCATACCATTCACTTACTTTAAAATATTGTACCAAACACATTATCTTACTTGTTTACATTTTCTTTCATTATACCAAATATAATTTTTTCATTCTCATTCTTTTTACCTTTCCTTTAAACACCAAATTTATACTAAATGTACCCTTAGTTCATAATTCTGTTTTTGAATATATTCATTATATTATTATAATATTAAAAAATTAATATCATTATCATTTATATTTTCATAAATAAGTAATATTTTAATTTAAAATTGAGATTCAACTCATTCATAGAGTAGAATATTTATTTAGTTCTTGAAAAAGTACCGTGGTCTTAATTTAGTATTTAAAATATTAAATATTTTAATTTAATTTTTGAAAAATTACGATTGTTACTATTATGTTGCTAAATTTCAAAGTCTACTAATGTCAAATTTTATAAATAAATAAGTGAAATTTAGACAAATATAATATTTTTAGATTAAATTAAAACACTTGATTATAAATTAAATTAAAACAACTTTAATTTTTAAATGGCTAAATTAGTAGTATATTCTTTAAAATTTATTTTTAATAATAGAATAATTACTCAATAATATATAAGTAATTATAAAAAGTCCCTTCCTTTCATAATTTTGTATAATTACATAAAAGAACGTGGCAAGATTGAAAGTGGGAAATGGATGAATG
This sequence comes from Biancaea sappan, assembly GCA_037074585.1. Lineage (NCBI taxonomy): Eukaryota > Viridiplantae > Streptophyta > Magnoliopsida > Fabales > Fabaceae > Biancaea > Biancaea sappan. The sequence goes on along the minus strand of CM073499.1, from coordinate 24,872,618 downwards.
ATGATCTTAGATGGAACCCACATTGTGACTTTGGCAATAAGATTTACACTTTTTCGAGTTTCTTTTGGCTAAGTGTGTGCAAAAATAAATTAAAATAAAAAGAAGATTTTTTTGGTAAACAACCACCCAATATTATGCGGTATTGGTTAATCTAGATTCGAGCCAAATAGAATCACAATAGTTAAAAAAGTTCTCCACATCAAGTTTTAAAGCAGTTACATTTTCAAGACTCGAACTTAAAATCTTTAGTTAAATTAAAATAACCTCTTCTCAGTTGACCTACACATTTGATGATAAAAAAAAAAAAAAGAAGATTAGGAATTAGATGGTTCTCCATTAGGATAATGCGGATTGACAACATATCCCACTGATTCTAAAATGCTTTTCTTGCTGTCACTACGGGATACCAGATGGCTAATAATATTTAATTATGAATCATAGCCGTCATTTGTATATTAGAATATAAGATATTATAATATTTATTTTTTAAAAAAATGGAAAACTTTACATTTGGGAGTTATAAAAAAGTACAAAAAATATATTATAAATATTAGTAAAAATAAAAATTAAAGAATATAAAATTTTACAAACTTTTCAAAATGATATCTCAAATGCTATGGAGTATTTTTTTTAGCACTAATATAATATGCATGGATTAAGTATCACTTTAATGTCAATAAGGTAATAATTTGTAATAAAATAGTTTAATCTTTATTCCTCCCTTTTTCTCTCTTTGTATAAATTTTAGGATCAATTGAATGTTTGAAAGATTTTTTTCTTAATTTGATATTGTAAAGACAAAAAATTTTCAATTTAGTCCCTTAAACATTTTTTCACCAAAACGGTTCATTTGTTATGCAGAGTCATAATTCCATGTCATTATTTATTAGTGACGTGGACTTTTCAAATGTCTTTTAACTTTGAAATTGACATCATTTTTTATATCAAAGAGTCTACAAATGTTATATGAAATGATTATTTTGATTAAAAAAAAAATTACACTTTATCCCTTTAAACTTTTTTTTATGTGCAAAAAATTCTCCTAAAATTCTAAACTCATCAAAAAACCCTCCTCAATTTTCATTATGTGCAAAAAAACCCTAAAAATAATTGATCGTCAGTTGATATTTATTTAAATGCTGACGTAAGATAAATTTATGCCACGTCACCAATAGACCGTACAATTCACATACCATGTTAGCCATATTTTTACAGCTCATCTACCCACATAAGAGGCTCTGCCACATCATCATTGTGATGAAAGCCTACCCGAGCCCCTTCCTTTCCCTTCTACCTCAGAATCGGCCAAACTTGACACTGCAACATTGAAGGAAGACGACGGAGCACCATTGAAGGAAGACGATGCTGATTGATTCAACACTGATTTCTTTGGGCATCTACCTCAGGTGAGTAACGAGGACCCTTACACTGGCTGGACACACTGAATCGCTCATAAGCCCCTCCCTTTCCCTTTTACCTCATAATCACAATTTGTTGCGATTTAGGGTTCGCAAGCATCTTACGATTTAGGGTAGCATCGCAATGCCCTTCTAAGTTGCTTTGGAATCAAAGATCTCTATTTGAGATTGCCTCGGGTGTCTCCATGCAAGTCATTACAGTCTCTAATAATCCGTAACTGCCCTGGTTGGACTCTTGAGATGTTGAATTTTGATTGTTGTAGAAAGATCAGTGATGCTAGCTTGATAGCAATTGCAAGAAACTGTCCCTTGCTCTCTGATCTTGATGTTTCCAAGTGCATAATCACTGATGCTGGGATTGCTAGACTTGACTGGTTTTTATTGTTCTGGTTTCTATTTTTACAAGGTTTGTGTTTCTATTTTTATAGGTTTTTATTGTTCTGGACTTGACTGGTTTGTTCTGGTTTCTGTTTTATATTGTTCTGGACTTAATGGAATCACATAATGTAATATAATGAAACCAAATTAATGGGGACCACTAGCAAAACCACTAGCCAAGCGACAGAGAATGAGTGAAACTAATAGAAACTAATAGAAACCATGAATAAATGGGGGACAACTAACATCAATATACACCAATTTAATAAAGTTGTGGTGGGTCCTTTGTAAGCATGAGTGAAGAGAAACTTCTGCATTCTTATCCCTAGCGTGCGCATATGAAAAAAGCAAGAGAGGAGAAGAGGTCTTTGTTCAGGCTTCGTCTCACACTTCTCCCCAGAACTATTCATCTTGCTTTGGCTTTGTTGTCGTCTTCCTCTTCAGGTCTAGCTACAATTTCCTTTTGTGGTTTCAGGTGTTAGAGCCGTGGGAAGAGCACTGTTTCGGATTAGAAAGACCATTCTCTGGACTTAATGGAATCCCAATGATGATGTGGCAAAGCCTCTAATCATGTGAGCTGTACAGTATGAAATGACACAAATTCAGTTTACGTTAGCATTTAAATAATGGTCAACTAACAGACAACTAATTTTAGAATTTTTTTGCACAAAATGAAAGTTGAGGAATTTTTTGTTAAGTTTGGAACTTTAAGAAGTTTTTTACATATAGAAAAAAGTTTAGGGAGATAAAGTATAATTTTTTCTTAAAAAAAGTTAAGAAACTTAATTAATATGTTTTATTTGAAAAGAATAAAAATTAAGAGAAAAATTATTCCTCAGTGCTTAAATTAAGAAATTTAATTTTTGGAAGATCATAAAAATTTAAAGACTAAAAATTATTTACTCTAAAAAGTAAAAACGTAATTGAATTGTCTTTTCAACATAAAAATAAACCATAACCAATGTTAATACTTTGTTAAACTTAGTTACTAAGTCTAGTGATTGCTAAAAGTCACAAAAAAATGTACTAAAGATAGCAGTCCAAAGTTGACGGATTATAAATCTTCTCAAGTATCTGTAAAGTGCAGTTTATTTATTTTGGCCAAAAAAAATGTTTTCATAACTTTTATCTTGAGTTTTAATTTCGTTCTTAATTTTTTGTATACTAATTTTGTTTCACATGTTTTTTTTTATTTGAACTTTGTCCCCAGGACTAGTCGTTGATAGAAAATGCTGATATAGACTATTCTAAATGATATATAAACTTCTCCAAATAATATATGAACTCTTTCATGTAACATATTAGACACTTAAATGTTAATTTGGAGTAAAAGAAAGAAATGAAAAGCATCATTTAGAGCAACATTGAAACATAGTCAAATGTTTAGAAAAAAATTAAAACTTAAATCAATTAGTATGACATGTTGGTAGTGGATGTGGCATATGGAAAAGTCTACGTCAGTATTTTTTGTTAATTATGTTAATAACGTGAGCCTTATGATAAAATAAAAAAAAATATGAGATGAAATTAATAAAAAAAAATATTAAGAATAAAATTAAAATCCGAGATAAATATTATAAAATTAAAAAAAAAGATACTTTAACCATATATTTTTAGTTGTTTTTTTGACACTAGTATTAAGTATTTTTATTTTTAATTTTGATCGAACGAACTCTTATTTCATATTACGATGCTAGCACCAAGTTGAGAATCCGCACGGACTTGAGAACACATCAAATGCACAGTTGAATTTGAGAAAAGTATTTTGGTTTGTTGTTTTGTGTTGTGACAATTGACTTTTCCAAAAGACTTGGGTCGCTTTCTTGAAAACTTGTAATTTGTCCATAAATTGTAGCTTTAATGCGTTAGATTTGGATAAGGAGGAAGATATGGGACCACTAAAGCCTCAAATAAATTATTACAATTTACAACCATGCCTAAATATTTTAGTTGACTAAAATTTTATTTTGATTTTTTATAGATTAGATATTCTTTAATTTGATCACTAAAGAATTGTGTTTTCAGTTAAATCCCTCATAAACTCATTAGTAAGGTATTTTTTTTATTTGATCTATGACAAATAAAATTACTATTAATAACATTATGATGTCAATATATGCAATATTATGAAACTAATAATTAATTTACATGTTATATAATAGTGATCAAGTAGTAACTTTTCAAATATATATTATATTTGAGCACATTTGTTTTTCATTGGTAGTAAAATTGAAGGAATGGCGTTATTCACTACTATAAACAATAAAAATTGCTACTAAAATTTATACAGACTATTCTATTAATTGTCACTATTAGGTTAAGAGTTACTCCTGTGGCCTTGTCAGGATATCTTTTTAAAAACAAATATTCAATTGTTGGTACACAGTTACTTTTTACTAACATTAGTACAAACACTACCTTAAAGTACAAAAATTTCTAGTAAATCTTATTTTTTGTGACATAAATATTTGCTACTATAGTGTAAAATAACTGCCTATTAAATTCCATTTTGTTATTAAATACTAATATAAATAAAACTAGTAGTATATGTTTTCAAATTTAGAAAAAAGACATAATTTAAATTTATTAAAACAAAAATAAAAATATAATTAGACTAATCAGTTCAATTTAAAAAAAAAATAATGAACCAACCTTGTAAAAAGCAAGGTTTGTGTTATATTTTACACCCATAAACCTATGCACAAGCTCCTCTATTTTATAGCATAATCACTAGTCTTATATTTCCATTTTAAGCGATGTGGGACTTCCAAATTATACAAGTTCCTTTCTTTTATACACAATCACTAATCTCTATTTACAAAACCAACTTATGTGGGACTTGTTGAAGTAGAAAATAAATACTTTTTTTCCTCTTTTTTACTTTGGTAGCACTTGTGAGTTGCTAGGAGATATATAACATTTTCTAACACACTGAAAAAAATTGTAAGTAAAACTATAGTAGTTATTCTAATAATAGGAAAATTTGTTGTGTACCATATTTCTAGTAGTAATTATTATATTTGTTGGTAAAAAAGTGCTATTATTGCCTAATTTTGTTGTAGTATTTATAATCGTTTTATTAGTATGAGACTAAGGGTGTCAAAATTGACCAAAAATCATTTATCTAACCCAATCCACCAACTTTTTAACCCTAATTCAACTCGCCCTAATTTGACACGTCATAAATGGGTTGGGTCACATGTAACCCATTTATTATGAGTCGTAAGTGATGAGTTGACCCATAGGTAACCACTTAACACGTTTACACACACATACTAGATGCTAGAGCATTGTTGGAAGTTGGAGCACAGAAGCAGTTGAATTGTTTCAAACCATTACAATGGTTCTTAGTTTTTGTGTACTCAATGTCTCGAATGGTGAGTTTGATTATTCAACACAAAAGCCAATTAACTATAAAAGACCAACTCAATCGGTCAGACTGGCAACTTGGGGTTAATATAAATTTGTTTAAGTACACACAGACATACGCCCACACACCGACACGCACACAAGTACACGTATGTGCTTGCGCGCACACACATGTACATACATTTGTACAAGCACATGCGTGCATATACACACACATACATATATACATACATATTTGTATTCACAAGTTTAGATTTATTTTTTCAAAAACAATTTTACAATTCTTCAATTTTTTTGGATACTTATTTTAGCATCTATTTTGTTAAAACTAATTATAAAATCTTATATGAGTTTGTGAGCATATATATATAAATTATTTTTCAAATTTAACTAATGAGTCAGTGACCTAACAGATGGACAAGCGATATAGTAATATGAATTCATGACCAAGTTACCGGTTCAGGTCTTATGTATGTGTGTGTGTATAAATAATAAATACAAAAGATGAATTAATGGTTGGGTTGGGTTAACCTTAAAAATAAAAAATCATGAGTTAACCTATGACCCATATAAAAATTTTAAAATGGTTTTTGACTCATTTTTAACCCGTCCATTTTTTACCCAATCCAACCCACCATTTGACACCTTAAATGAGACCAATTTGAAAATTCAATTTTATAAAGCATCAATTAAGGAATATACCATTTTAAGGAACTAAATTAAAAAATAAGTATTCTATAAAGATAATAAAGATAACTAGTAATGAGATAATAATGAAAGAATATTCTTATTCCATTTAAAACATTGAATAAGTCGGGTACAAGTTTTGAAATGAAACCGTTATAGATTCTATAGTTATTCTGATGGTAGAAACTATTGAGGTTCACTATAAATAGAACAGGGTCCCTGGCCTAGCCTACACACTCATACATACACAATGTAAGGTTTTGAACACCATCATTCAAAACGTAAAGAAAAAGCATAGGCTGGAAGCACTTTGTTCTTTTCAAATGAAAGCAATGGTGAGAGGTGTTTATATTCTTTCTGCTGCCCCATGTATGAATTTCATGTCTAAATATTTAGAAAAAGTCTTTCAGAAAGATGAACAAAAAAGATGAAGAGTAAATAGAGATAAAGAAGATGAGAAGAGATAAGAAAAGTCAGGGGTAAAAGAAAGAAGAGACATTTGGGTAAAAATCAATTCTTTAATCACTAGACGTAAGTGGAAGTTGTAGTACTTCAAATAGAGGGTGTAACTCTAGGAACTTATAACCTGAGTTAGTTACTTAGTTCATAAACTATAATAGCCTGTTTGGTTTGCAATACAAAGTAGGAAAGAAAAGAAAAAGAGAAATGGAAAGGAAAAGAGGAAAAAAAAGTTGTTTGGTATGAGATAGAAAAAGAAAAAGAAGAGAAAAAAATATTATTAGTTATGTATTTTTAAATAAAAATAAAATGATTTTGAGGAGTAATTTTACTAAATTACCCCTTACTTCTTCATTGCTTTCTGAAAATGTTAATTTCCTATTCCTAATTCTTCAGACTCGTGAACCCTAGAGAGAATAGAACATTGAAGGACGTTGCCTTGCCTGCCTCCTAGTTGCTTGCTCTGATGCTCCCTTCTCCGATGATTAATGTGCCTTCCAATGGCGGCCAAAGGCTCTAGTAGTAGACTCAACTCGTACACAGTTACACACATGAGTTCGATGCCTACTCCACCTGCTGTAGCAGCCCACAGTTGCTCCCCTCTCCATCTCCAAGCGCACTTGACTGTGACCAACTTGCCTTTTGACGGTCGCCGAAGGCCTTCACTAGCTCCACTCCTCTAGTAGCAGTAGACACTGATTTTTTTTGTTTTTGTTTTTGATTTAATTCTTTAAAGGGGAGTTAATTTCAATTTTTGTTATATATAATATAGAGATTCAAGGATATGCTTTTATTACCACAAATTCTCAATTTCTCATTCCTTTTCTTCCTCATATGTTTTTTCCTTATTCCATCTTTACTCTTGTAAATGTTGTAATGTTAATTGAGGATGCGGCTGCAATTCACTTCCATATTGAAGGGCAATGATGTAAATTCAGGGTAATTTCCATCCGTGAGAGGCACGATTCCATTGGGGGCTGAGGAGGAATTTGTACTTTAAAATGGGAAGACAGTGAAGGATGGAATAGAGCTCTTCCCGCTATGGACGCCCAACCAAACCAAGGAGAGGTAACTATAGGTGGGAATTTCGTGTTCCTTTCTAGCCTGACTTACCAACCAAACGTGCACTAAGGACTTCACAGAATTAATTAAGTTGTAAGTATTGTTATTTGGTTGTGGTTTAAAAGATAATTTGCTTAAAAATATTCAATTTTTAGTTCCATTATGTTTGGTCTTGTTCATGATAAAAAGTGTACTTATATGATATTTAATCATTCGCTAACATTTGCATACAAATTATTGAAGATGTTCTTTACTAGCCATAAATATTTTGGATGGTAAAAATCCTTCTATCAAAACCTCAAATAATAAATCATTCTACATTGTTCTATTTTGTAGTTCATTTTAGATTCCAAATTTCAGAGAATTTCAAGCATATTAGATTTGGGATAGGATTTAAGAGTTTTTTCATGTTTCAAACTGGGATACGGTATGAAAATACAGGCTTGAACTCAGAAGCACAAGGAAAGATGGTCACAGCATGAATGAATACCTGTTGCGAATCAAGTCATCAGTTGATGACATTGTCTCTATTAGTTGTCTTTGTGTTTGTGAATGATCACATAGAAGCCATTTTCAAAGGTTTGCCAGAAATATGATCTCTTCTTAGAAGTATGATACTTTTTTTTTAGAATTGATGTATGACATGACTGGATCTTTCATGGAAATGGCTTTCTTGGGGGACCACATGTTTTTCTAACTTGAACATTTCATCTACTCTTGTTTTGCACTTTTTGATCATATGTGGGGGTTGATCTCAATCTAAACCTAATAGCTAACAACAAGTCTGTTAGTTCTTAACATATATATATACACAAATTATATCATTTAAATTATTTGTTTATTTCTCTTCTTATGCAAAAGAAAACTCAAATATTGTTTAGTCATTCTCTATGAACAAAGTAATTCGTATTTATATATCAGGAAAATTTAAAAACTTTTGTAGAACACTTGGTTTAGGATAAAATTTAGAGAACACCAACATATCATATTCTCCCTACATTTAGAAAACACCAACATTTAGTTTAGTTATGTTTTCTATTTCTTTTCAGTTTTTATTCCTTCAAATAGAGTAATAAATCTAAAGTTCAATTTAATTATGTAGTTAAAGACTTCAATGAAGACCATATTGAAACACGAGGTTGTGATGGAATTTGAGACTTTAGATGAGGCATGAGAATTTTGGAGGGCATATGGTGGAAGTGTTGGATTTGGAGTCAAGAAAGAATGATTTCGTAATAGCAAAAAAGATAAAAGTATGATAGCTCGAAAATTTGTCTATTCAAAGGAAGGGTTTCGAAAGGAGGACAAAAGACTTTCAAACCCTAAGAATCTCTACAAAGAGACTAAGACCGATTGCATGGTTTCATTGTTATTGAAATATAGAAACGGTAAATTTAAAGTTCATCAATTTGTAGAGGAACACAATCATGAACTCTATATTATAAAAACTAGTCATATGCTTTAATCTCAATGGAAAATCTTGGATATGCAAGGACATGATATTGAATTGACATAGGATTTTGAAATCCGACAAAAAAACCTCTTTTGACTTAGTGAGTATGCATATGGTGTTGGAGCTTATTATTATAAAATATTAAAATAAACAAAAATATGTTATTACCTATTCTAACCGTTGGGCCCTTCAATTTCCATTTCCATTGGTATTGGCTATTGATAATGTGTTGATGCTACTTAATTCCTCTTCATGCCTCTTATACATTGCCATCATATCAATTTATGACATTCAAAGCCTTTCATTCTTTCTTCAACGAGGCAACATTCAAGGAGCATTGATGGTCAATGAAATAGATATGAGATCCCAACTATATATATATATATATATATATATATATAAATGGTCTGATAAACACAAGTGAGTTATGTGTGTAATATGGTGTGTGTTCACGTGAATCTATATATATGATAGAGAGATGGAGATAATATGAGATATATATTTATCTTTATATATATACAGACACTTGTGTGATATTTTGGATAGAGAAAATACGGGAGAAAGTGAGTCCAGTTTACTTCCTACATATAAAGGTAGTAAACAAACAGGTGAGTCCTGAGCTATTATATCCTGAAAGTAACATGTCTGTGTACCCCTGCACCGGGTAATATAACAAAGTTAACCCGTGAGAAATATGAAAATTACCTTAAAAAAAGACGAAACACTCGGACCTCAACCTAATACCACATAAATTATATTTTTACTCTAACCTTCAAATTCCTCTTTTTTGTATTTATTCTTATTTTTTAGGTATTGCTCCAACAATTTTAAGGCAATTTCATATTAAATCCCACGAAAGCGTCAAATGAAGAAAAAAAATGAAGGACGATTTTGAAAAATTATTTTTTGATAGGATTTTCTTAATTGTGAAATTTCTTTAAGAAGAAATTCTGTGATTCACAATTTGAGTAAATCAATGAAAATATTTTTAGTTTTTCTATATGAAGTTATGAATTTATTTCACAAGAAATTGCATAAATATTTTTGGTGAAATATTTATCTTTTACTAAAAACTCACAAATTCCTGAGTCTTGGAATTTAAAAGTATTTGGTATTTTTGACACCTTATTTAAGGTGACAAATATTTGATTTCCATATATATTTTTCCCTTGGGGAGACTTTACTGGTTTGCTTTTTGGAAACTCTTTTATTTTATTTTTCAAATGTTAGCTAGTAAATGACCAATCATCTTATTAATCATTTTTTTATCTAATGGTTGTTTATAAGTAGCCAAAAGATTTCCAACGGATAGAAACATATCTTTTTTTTTTTAAGAAACTTTCTCAATTGTAAATTTTCTCTGTGGAGAAAATCCTTGTGATTCTCAATTGAGTAAATTTATGAAAATTTGTGGGTTTATAAATATTATTATTATTATTTTATTTGAAAGTTCCTCACAAAAAGGAAATTTATTTATGAGAAAGAATTTTTTATTATATAAAATACTCATGATGAGGTACATTGTTACAAGACTAAGCTTTGGCTTTATATTGTCTTGCATATCTATATTGTCTTGTATATCTATATTAGCTTTGGCTATAAAATATATATACATATGTGGAGCAATGCATACTGATTTTAATCCACTAGCTAAATATCATGTACATATGGTGAAATTATCATCAAATATTTTTTATGAGCACAATTCATAATTTTTTGGGTTCTAATTTTGAGTGATCATCAAGTGATTAATTTTTGTTCATGAAGCAAATTTATGCAGTGGTGATTTCTTCTCTCTACATCATGAGGTATGTATTATTATTTTAATCTTTCTTTTTTTTGAGAATTTTTATTAATAGTGGGGGCAAAGAAGAAAAATATTTTTTGAGTATTATTTTTATAACAACAAGTGGGGGATGTAAGTGTGCTGTCAAAAAAATGTACAAATTTTTGGTAAAAATATTTTATGGTCATTAATTAATATTGTTATGGTTTAATAGAAAATTTATGGGTTTAATATTTGAGTATTGAGTATATCCCATAAATTTCTATTGACATAACTATTGATAATATAAAAAAGTCTTTCTTAAAGCTTATATGTGAACAAGTTTTCAACATCTTAATGTTGAAAATTGTGTTTGTGGAATTTTTTGAAATTCTACAATAAAATTTTATGATTATATTATTGTAAGCATTTTAAAACTATGTGAAATATAAATTTTTATTGTCATATTATTGTGAATTTTCTAAAGCTATGCGAAATATGAATTTTCACTTTGAGAATTTGTTTTTAATTCTACATTTCAATTTTTTGTCAACGGTCAAGAGAATTAAAAACAAAATGTATTAGTAGAATTTTGTTTTAATTCTACTGTTGTGGGCTATATAAAGTCATATGAAAGATAAAGTGTACTTTGTGAAATTTTTTTCTTCTATTGTGAGCTTTATAAGGCCATATGAAAAATTGTACTTTGTGAAAAATTTCTTTAATTTCAAAAAGTGCCTATATCTATTTTATGAGATATCTAATGGCATGTGTGTACACGAAAAGAAAGTTGTGATTGTGAATTTTTTTTAGAAAATTCACTTTTATTGTGATTGTGAATTTATTTAAAATCCACTCTTTTATATAAATTATGATTTCACATATGTGATGTTTTTGTAGTGTCACAAGAATATTATATTTTTGGTGAACAACAAAAAGTTTGTGAAATTCTTGTGAAAAAGGCACAATACCCATCAATAGTGGGGGTACATAATTTTGTGGATATCCAAAAATGAGTTCACAATTAGATAGTAATTTTTATTGCTATATATGCAATATTTTGAATTGTACAAATCATTTTGAAACTAATTTTATTATGAATATGTGACCATATATTTTGTGGTTTCTTGGCATATATATATTTTAATTAAGGATACCATCTCATTGGAAATTTTGAGATGAAGACATATGCCATAGATAAATTTTTGAGGAAGCATTTTTATGTTATTATATGAGAACACTCTTGTTGTACAATAAGATACAATAATGTTGAGAATTTTGGTCACAAAATTAAATTTGAGAAATTCCATCAATGATTGTGTTTATGGATTAAATTGTATATACTTCAATATATTTTATATGATTGTATACCCACCTAGCTATAATAATTTGATATCACTTATTGTGATAAATACCGTTTGATCTGGATTGTTTGAATTATGAGATTTTCTAAAACTATAGCTATAGTCAAAGAATCAATAGACATTGAGAGGGATGAATATCTAGCCTATAGGATTAAAAGTAGCCTATGAGGATACTCTATCTTGTGGCTAGAGATCCTAAGAACTTGGTTCAAAAGGAAAAATGAATCATAAGGTTGCTTGATGAATGCACATTTTTATAAGAGTTCAAACTCTTAAATTCATCCCTATGGTGTCAGCAAATTTTCCTGCAGTGAATATGTGAGGTTGAGTTTTTAAATACTTTTAATGAAATTTGTAGCTATATAAGAGTGGGGTATCTAAATTGTAAGAACACCATTGACAGAATTTACCTATTTGAATATGACGGAATGAGATTGCTCCTATATAAGAATATACAGGGCATATTCTCAGAATACATTTATAAAATAGGATATGGCACAAGGCCACATAACCATACCAACTAGGGCTTATGATTTGCACCTAGGTTGTTATGTGTAAGATATAGATATTGTCTTCCCTAAGCAATCCATAGTTCAAGGCGAATACTACTATGACTCTGGATCAAAAAATATATTTTTGCTAAGTATAGATTCAAGGCAAATTTAGTTGCCTATATTATGCATAATAATCCACCTCTATCCAAAGTGTATATATTGTGTGCTATTTTATAATAATAATTGAGGGATTGTTGGAGTTTATTATTATAAAATATTAAAATAAAAAAATATGTTATTACCTATTCTAACCGTTGGCCCCTTTAATTTCCATTTCCATTGGTATTGGCTTTGAATAATGTGTTGATGCTACTTAATTCCTCTTCATGCCTCTTGTACATTGCCATCATATCAATTTATCACATTCAAAGCCTTTTATTCTTTCTTCAATGAGGCAACGTTCAAGGAGCATTAATGGCCAATGAAATAGGTATGAGATGCCAACCATATATATATATATGGGTTGATAAACACAAGTGAGTTATGTGAGTAATATGGTGTGTGTTCACGTGAATCTATACATATGATAGAGAGATGGAGATAATATAAGATATATATATATATATATATATATATATAACTACACACACACTTGTGTGATATTTTGGGTAAAGAAGGTACGGAAAAAAGCGAGTTCGGTTTACTTCCTACATGCAGAGGTAGTAAACAAATAGATGAATCATAAGTTGTTATATCCTAGAAGTAACATGTCTATCCATGCATCGGGTAATATAGCAAAGTTAACCCATGGGAGACATAAAAATTATTTTAAAGAAAGACGAGACACTCGGACTTCAGTCCAATACCATGTAAATTATATTTTTACTCTAACCTTCAAATTTCTCTTTTTTTGTGTATTTATTCTTATTTTTTAGGTGCTACTCCAATATATGGGAGGAAGGTCTAATCTTGGATACACATGCACAGACGTGAAGAATAATTTGAAGTCGAGAAGGCAATGAAACATGGACTATGGGAAGGTTGGTGCATTGTTGGGCTATTTTCAAAAACAATTGTTCGAAAATCCATCATATTTTCATGCTTATCATATGGCTTCAGATGAGCAGATAACAAATATTTTTTGGGCGTACCCAAGAATGCTAATTGATTATGGGTTTTTTGGGGATATGGTGTCACTTGACACAATGTTTGACACTAATAAAGGAAATAGGCTACTCGCTGTGTTCTATGAGTTTAATCATTATAAAGGAATGATTATATTCGGAGCGACTTTATTATATGATGAGTCTGTTAACTCTTTTAAGTAGCTTTTTGAAACATTTTTAGAGGCTCATTGGCAAAAAAGACCCCTTACAATATTCACCAACAGGATGAGGTGATGGTGAAGGCATTGAGTGAGGTGATGCCTAACACTGTGCATAGACTGTGTACTTGGAATTTGATACAAAATACCACCAAACACTTGGCTCATATATATAGGGGTGATTCTCATATTTTAACTGATTTTTCACAGTGTATGTACAACATTGTGGACAAATAGCAATTTGAGGCAGCAAACATGAGCAACATGTTTTATGAGGCGAGCTCTCACCCTTGGAATGCAAAGCACACAACTTAGTGAAAGTTTCAATGCTGACTTGAAGGTTTTGATGAGATAAGACTTGGATCTTGTATGTGGAGGACAAGCGATACAATAAACTAAAATCCAATTATGATTCTAGGAAAAAATTTCTACGGTTGAGAATGCCAAATTGTCATATGTTGAAACAATTTTTTGGGATTTATACCTATACTGTGTTTGAATTATTCCAACAAGAATATTATGACATGGTGGAGGCATATATCAAGGAAACAAATGATAGTGAGCAAATATGGACACATGTTGTTGCCCTCTTAGGTAAGTAAAATATGCTTTCATATGTAATTTTATATGTCTAATATGTGTACCTATATATCTAACATGATTCACCTTGTAGGTAAGCCAGGGGGACTTCACTATATCTTTTGTTCTCGTCAGACAATTACATGCAGTTGTCAGATGTTTGAAAGCGTTGGTCTTCTATGTTGTCATGCCTTGAAGGTATTTAATTTAATTTAATTAAATATTTAATTAAAAAATATATCTATTTAAATATAGTTTATTGTAGGTATTTATAAATTATATCTATTTAATTTAATTATCATCATGCTTTGAAGATATTTGATGTAAATGATATCAAACTACTCCCGGAGTAATATATTTTACATTGGTGGACTAAAAAAGCCAAAACTGGTGTAATAATCAGTGTTAGGGGAAAAAAGATACAAGTAGATTCTAAATTGCAGAGCACGCAACTGTTCAAACATCTCAGTCGGAAAGGAATAAGATTATTTGCCAAAGCCTCTAACAATGAAGAAGAATATGCAATTATATTAGATGTATCGTCCGAAGGCAGAAAGAGAATAAGTGATTATCGTTCGCTACAAAGGGAGCAAGAGCCTTCGGTGAATAGACATGTCAATGTAATCGCCAAACCCACAACTCAGTGCACACCACAGCCATCTAGATTCAAGAAAAAAGTTAGCAAGAGTTTTGAAAAACACAATAAGAGTTGTTTAGAGGGTCAGGGAAAGAGAAAAAAAAGATCAACAGTTGCTAAAGATTCACCAGTATCTCCGTCTAGAGTAAGTAAAATGTTCTTATATACGTATTTAAATAAAATGTGTCTATATATCTAACATGATTCACCTTTGTTATTTGCAAATAAATAAAACACAAATTGGAGTATCATGCTTGGCACCTTTAGTACCCCAAATACATGTTGCTGATTTGAGCTTCACTGAATTCCTAATAGTTAAAATTCTTTTACATAATAGAAATTAATATTTTTGAACTAATTATTATTCCTCTATTGACTTTTGTTCTATCTTAATGTAGGGGTCTATTAACCAATGCACGCCATCACTCGAGTCATTAGAATTTAGTAGACATTTTTCACATCCACATTAAAATGATTAAATGGTATACCACATAAAATTCATCTCATAAATTTATTTATTTATCCTTCACTTGGACATGTGTTGAATATATATATATATATATATATATATTCACTTATTACTTGACTTGGACCTCTCTGTTAGTACTTCATGGTCTCTAATGATAATAGTGTTATATAATATGGCCTGGAAAAGTCTTGATGAATTCGTATTAATTTGATATTTTCTCCTCTCTTAATGTATGACCAGGTTGATTCAGAACAATTTGATAGGATACTGGAGGAAAGAGACATGGAGATTATAATAGGTAGTTTAATTGAAAATATAATTTCAAAGTTTTACTATTGTGTTCTAAACATCTTGAGATGAGATTCTTGAGTGAATTGAAGTATAATTTCTAAATTAATTTGTATATTTTTTAAGATTTTACATTTTTATAAATTAAATTGTCACATCCCAAAACTTACATGTGATATAAACATAAAATACCTAGGGTGTACCTTCGTGGTACCCCATAATCTCTGTGAATATTCTTAATATCCATAATTATGTGAATCATAAATATTCCAAGAAAGATATTTTATATACATATTCAGAAAATGTTCAACCTTCAAACACTATACAGTACTATACAACCTCCCAAGCCTAGGTGACCTACTAGATTACAGAGCGTTTCCTAATCCTTACCAATTGTTTACCAGATAAAAGTGGAGTATATCTTTAAAGGCTATAAATTCTTCTCCTCAACCACTGTATCTGAAAAGATAATCATAGAGAGTGTGAGTTTATCATAACTCAGTGAGTAAACAACTGTACATGAAAATATCATAAGCACAAACACCACATTTACTAATACAATCAATCTATCATTTATTGTAAATAATTATAGTATTACACTTGTCTGAATTTGAGTATGATTTCTTGGGTGATCAATCCCTCAATCACTTTGCATTATATGCCATAGATACTTGCACTGAGTGACTTGGGAATTTAACCCTCAAACTCTTGGTGCATAAGTTTCACAGTTATACACTGAGTGGTATGGGACTCTAACCCTTTCAAACTCGTGCATAGGTCTTCACATTTATACACCGAGTAGTATGGGACTCCAACCCTTTCAAACTCGTGCATAGGTTTTCACAGTTATACACCGAGTAGTATGAGACTCTAACCCTTTCAAACTCGTGCATAGGTTTTCACATTTATACACCGAGTAGTATGGGACTCTAACCCTTTCAAACTCGTGTATTAGATCTCGTAGATCTTTTGCTCATCAATAAAATAGTGACAATTTATCACAATATAATTACTATGAAATAAATGAATTTACACATACTTTTATTCCCTTGAATATCTATCATCAACCATAACAATCATCATATATTATCAACAGCGAGATTGATTATTTCTCACTTCAATAATGTTATAAACAAGACTTGTATTGTACCTTATCTAATAAGATCACATTAGTTTAGTAAGGTTATTCACTTACAAAATGTTCCAATTTATTCAAGGAACAATCACATCTAGTTCTTTAGTCAACTAGAGAAATCAATTCTCAAAGGTAATAAAATACCTTCCAATGATATTGTACTTTTTCTCATCCTGAACACACACTGATAATCTTCTCAATTTCACAAATAACGCAAATGGGATTTATATTGTGCTTTGACTAATTTATTAAATTAATTTTGCAAGGTCGCCTACTCACTTGGATTCCACGCTCTCAGCGCTCCCACCTTGCGCCCCAAACATCCCTATTGTAACCAGGTAAAAACCATTAGGGTTACAAAATAGAGAAATTTCCTATCACTACTCTCGACCTTTACTCACATCTTAAGTCATAACTCCTAACCGGTAATGAATTTCTAAATTACATTTATATCATTGGAAACTAGACTCAAAGAGCTTTCCAACGATATAAAGTTTGCCCAAAACGGAGTCCGGATGAAGAAGTTATGACTGATTGAAAAATAAGCTAAGGTTTTCCGGCACACCTGGCTCCTGGGCGCCACCCATGCCTGGCGCCTAGGCGCCACACGTGGCGCTTGGGCACCAATTCCTTCTTCTTCCCATCTCACCTTGGCGCCTAGGCGCCACGATCGTGACCCCTTCGCGATTTCTCTCGGTTTTGGCCCAAATCTGGCCAAATCTTCACCGTTTTTCATGATTTCTTCCATGGGATCTCACCCTTAATGTCTAAGGAGCATTTAGACACCAAAATCACCAATTTTAATCGAGAAACGAAGCCGGAATCTCGATTTTACCTCAAACACTCTTAAAACTAGAAAATAGAGAAAAGCTTAAGAAATAGAAATTTCTACCTCGATTCCTTGCTTTCCCTATGTTACTTGGCTCCTAGAGGCTCGCCCCGTAGCCCGAGATCCACCCTCCAAAGCCTGGTTGTAGAGTTGGAGTGTAGAGAGAGAAATTAGAGAGAAGGAGAGGAGAGAAAGTGAAGAGAGAGAGAGAGGAAAGGAGAAAAATGAAGAAAAAAAATAGGTGAGGCCACCTATATACTCACCCGGGGTGAAATTATCACTTGCTCTACAATTGACCCTCAGTCAAGACTAGCAAAAGCAAATTCATAAAATCTCACCTCAGGTGTTTCTAAATCTTAGGTGCCCCACAGATTTTCTTATTTCACTTTAGTCCCTCTCAATATCTCAAACTCCACTTTAACCCCAAATCTATCATCCTTTCGGTACCGGACTCATAATTCATTCCCATAAGCTCTATTCTTCTTCTCAGGTTCCTACTTGGTCATTTCTCAAAAGTACTCCATACTTTCTTTTCTTTTCATTTTAGTCCTTGAGAATTTGTAAAATGTCCCAAATTAAAATTTTTGAAATTTCTATTTCCAAATTTCCTTCACTAATTCAAAAAGAACATTTCTCATGTAATTAAATTTTTCAATAAACTTCAAATAGACTTTAAATATTCATGAAAATTCTTGGGATATTACATAAATACTATGGTTTCTTTAATTTTATTATAATTTTAAGTTTTTATGAATTAATTTTTATATTTTCTAAGATGTTATATTTTAATAAATTAAATACCATATTTAATTTAATTTTATTGTAATTTTTTGTTTTCATATATTAATTTGTATATTTTTTGAGATTTTACATTTTTATAAATAAATACTATGGTTTCTTTAATTTTATTGTAATTTTACATTTTTATGAATTAATTTGTACATGTTTTGAGATTTTATATCTTAATAAATTAAATACCATATTTAATTTAATTTTATTGTAATTTTTTGTTTTTATATATTAATTTGTACTCTTTCTTGCGCATAATTTGTACTCTTTCCTGTGTATACAATTTTCCAGGCTGCATCGGTTTTCCAATAATTTGTACGCAAGGTAGCTTTTCAATCCAAAAAAAAAAAAGAGGACACGTGAAAATCTAGACTATCAGAAATTAAAAAAAGAAGTACGATGCAGGAGACGAACCAGACACCTCCAATAATGAACTTCACTTGATTTTAAACAACTCTCCATTACTTTAAGTAATTTTCTACTTTAATGGTACAATTCTTAAGAACTCACAAATAGGTGTCACAAGCAACTCTCTATTACTTTAACATTTTTTGCTTTCCACTAACATTTATTGTGAGTTAATTATTATGTTATTATTTTTGTATAAGAACTAGTTCTTATATAGAAACTGTTCTTACGCGTGGCAGCTAACGTGGCGAACTCCAGTAATAAACCTCAATAAGAATCGGTACCTAAAAAACTCTTTAAGAACTTCCATTGGAGACGCTCTAAATTGTTTTCTTTGCATATATTATTTCCTTGAGTTTTATATTAATTTCTCTTTTCATCTAGTGGTATTTTTTTTTTCCATATATACTCATACCTCGTTTAAAGCCTCTATATTTCCTTAGTTCATACCTATTTACTACATCCTTATGTATTTTAAATTTTTCCCAAATATTTGGAAATTTATAGATACTCATATTAATTTTAGAAACCTACAAGTTTTATTTTCTATATATAGGAATTCTAAGAGGCTAGTGTATGTTTTCTTATCTCATTTCACATTTTCACACCGTTATACTTTCAACTGGGATTATTTAAAGTTTTTCATATCTTACACTTTCCTTTAAATCTTTTATTTATTTATAATATTTTTATTTTCTTCTCTTTCTCATGCTTGTCCCACTGTAGCATAGTCAGGTTATTTAATCACTGAGCCTTTGGAACTCACATTAAGGTTTAAGGTAAAGTTGAGTCCTTGAGTATTAATCTTAGCTTGGGTAGCTTAATCTGTACCTTAAAGTCACTCCATAGACTATAGGCAAGATACTAGCTTAGCTTAAGTTCAGATATGTATGTAAGTAGTTTGTGTAGAAAGTGTAATGAATTATGGAATTTGTATTGAAATGAAGCTTTTGAAAATTCTTTCTGATGATGTCCATGGGTGTCACGAAAGTTTTAGTTAGGTTCTGCTTGAATAGTGTAGATTAGTACAGGCTTACGGAAGCAAACCCATTGTTCCTCTGTGCCGGTCAAACTCCTAGTATTTGGGTGTGACATCACATGAAGTGGTTAGTAGGATGTGAGTTGCTTAGGGAAGTTGTTAAATTGTTAGATTAGTCAGGTTACTTAACAGATTAGTGGTTGTATATATATATGCGACTGTAAGCTACATAATACACTTAATATACACAATTAATTTACTCTCTATTCTTGTGCCGTTTTATTTACAACCCTGAAAGTCACAAAAATTGGTGGAGACTCTCAATATCAGGTTAACTCCCTGTAATAAAATTTTCAGAAGCTAATTCCATCATTTGACCCTTACAAAGATCCAATTAGTAAACATTTGTGCTGTCACAAATTTACAATTGTTCTGTCTAAAACTTGGTTGGCCTATCAACTCATTTCCAAATTCTATGAAATTTGGTAGGTAGTTAGTTTGATGTCTTAGCTTGATGCCATAGAAGTTTCAAGGCAAAATATGGTCATTTGACCAATCAAATAGTACCTTGATACATGATTAGTCACTAAACTGTTCTAGGCATTGTTTCATTGACATTTGACCAATCAAATCATTTTATAAATTCATGAAACTTTCTAGTTTA
Organism: Biancaea sappan; assembly: GCA_037074585.1. Lineage (NCBI taxonomy): Eukaryota > Viridiplantae > Streptophyta > Magnoliopsida > Fabales > Fabaceae > Biancaea > Biancaea sappan. The sequence continues at coordinate 24,852,068 of CM073499.1, read as the reverse complement.
GGCCCTTGACATGTCAAGAGTTCATCATAAAAATTTCAAGGCAAAAGGACTCCATTTGGTCAGCAAAAATACACACAAACAATGGCATCTCTAAACTGTCTTATTTTTCAATTCAATTATTTTCACTACTGTTTTGTGGACATTTGGGGTACCAAAACTACTTAGAAAGTTACAAAATTTAATATGCACCTTATTAGACATCATTTCTACTTTCCTACAAAATTCTACAACAATTTGAAATCATTTACTACTCTAACTTAGTCCAAACAGAAAAGAGGGCTATCATGATAATAAAAGACCAAACCTTGGGCAGGATCAAACTCTTCACCATCCATATTCACATGTACAACTCTAGAATCCATAAATACATGTCCAAAGCAACTAGAACTGCAGATTTACAACATTCACAAGATTTTGTATCCATTACAAAAGTAGCCACTACAATTCTATGTCCTTTGTGTACAACATGAAAGCTATAGGATTTCCAAAATTTCTAAAGCAAATTCTAATGATCCTTCTGTGAGCCTCTAGCATCTTGATTTTACTGAAAAATGGTGAGTTTTAACAAGGATACTGAGATATATAATCCTTGTAGCTAGCATGATAAAAAAAGATCGATAATCTAGCAAATGCATGATCATTAATAAAAAACATATCCATGAATACAAGGCAAATTCACACTTTCTCAACTCAATTTTTAAGCTATGCACAAAATCAATCATCAACGAAAGTTGGCAAGCTAACTTATGCAGTTCATGACTTTTAAAGGCTTTAAAGGTGGCCACTCAACAATCATAGAAAAGAAGTCATGCATTATCTTTAGTCTAAGCTCAAATCATCATCATGGGAAAAATCCTAAGTTCAATAATACCATGAAAGTGAAACTTCCAAGCTCAAAGATGCATAACCATCACTACAAGAAAACTAGTAATCAAAGAAGGAAATTAGAGACAGAATTTTTCCATCTCAAATTTCATCTCTGAACTGTCCTAGAATCCGTCTTGATTTGAAATTTGATTGGTAGGAAATTTTCAAAATCAAAGACGGATTCTGTAACGGAAATTATTCGTCTCTATATTATTTCTGTCTCTGGTTTTAAGTGAATTATTTTCTTTTTTAATTTAATTATTGGAGACCAATATCTCGGACAAGAATATTCGTCTTTAATTATTTTTTCCTAGATGACGTCATATAGAGTTTAGAGACAGATTTGGTCATTTTAGAAATCCATCTCTAAACTAAACGACGTCACATCTGCTTGACCTAAAGCCCCCTCGATGCCATCAAACACACACATCTCACTCTCGTGTCTCCTTCTTGTGTCTTCTTCTCGGTCCACCCATTGACAATGACAAGGGGACCACCGGCGGCCATTTGGAGTTACCCAAAGCTTGATATTTCAAGTTATTTGTTTAGGGTTTATATATGTCTTCAATTTCTTCGACCATTTGAACCGTAGCCCATCCCAGCCATCTGAGTCATGTTTTTCATGTGGAAATGACAGAGAAAGCAATATAAATTGCTTATGGGTTATTGTTCACAATGTACAGTAGCAGAGGAAATGCAAAATTGAGAGCAGAGCTGAATTCGGCCGTTAGGTAAGAATTTGGACCCTACCTCACTTTTTTAGGAATTCTCAGTGCCTAAATTCATTTTTGTGCTTTAAAATCTCCAAGCTCTTAGTTGATCAAATTTATAATTGTGCCCTCTTGGAAAGTAAACTATTTCTGTTAATCATCTTTGCTGATATATCCTTATTTCTTAAAAGATTGAGGGGAATAAAAGCCAACAATTAATCCTTATAGTTTGTTGTTTGTTATTGATGTTAATGACAGGTAATGGTATGCTGATTCTCCTTTGGTTCTGGATATATGAATCAGTAGTAGCTAGCCTAATCTCTAAATCATACTGCTTTCTTTTTCCTGTGGGTAAGTAAATCCATGGGCATAAAATTATTGGTTAATTGTTGAACATTACATAAGATTCACAACTAATTTTGTCAATTCTAGCTAGAACAAAATTGCTTTATCCCAATTGCACAAAGACCGTAGCCAAAAATGGGATAAACCAGCAAAGTGGTTAGGTTTGGGTTAAATGACAAAGTGGTCAGTGTAATATCCGTGTGTGAAAATTTCAAATTTAGTTGTCATCCTATTTTGCTAAATACATTTAATTCGGTTAATTGGATTTTGTGTGGGGCGTGAGGCCCGTGGAAACAAGATGCGGGAGTGAAAGCATAATGGACCTAATTTTGAATAATAATAATTATTATAATATCAAGCCAATATACTGAACATAATATTCAGATAAGGTAACGAAAATAATTAATTAAATATATAACATTAATAACAGCGATAACTAGGAAGTTGGAAAGGTATATATATATATATATATATATATATAGCAATTAACATAATAACATGCGCATGTGCCGAAAGTAGGCATAACACAATAATTAGTATAAATAATAAACAAAGACTAAGCAAGGGGTAAGTAGGAGTTATTAAATAAAGAAAGTAGTTTAAATAATTAGATTGGATTCTTCTAAGATTTAATTTAAAATATAATATCCAAATAAATAACTGGGTGGGCAAGATCACAACCAACTAATTTAAATTAACTTAGCTAAATCTAATCTAAATAAACAAACTAATACTCACTCCTAAAATTACTAGGTAGCTCCCTCTTTATTATTATAATTAAAAATTAATACGCTAACAATACATACTAAATAATAAATTATCCTAAGGTCCTTCTTAAATCAAATCAAGTAAAAAAAGGGGGATAAATTGTTTAAATAAAATAAATTGTTTAAATAAAATAAATTGTTTTTCCTATCCTAACCAAGAGGCACGAAAACAGTAAAATAAAGTATGGAGTAACAATCATCAAGAACAGCATACCTTCGGCCAAACACACCTACCGCTATCTCTTCAATCTCTTACCTTTATCATAGTCAAATCCACACCATCTTCAATCGCCAACCTTCCAAGTCATACACCCCTCTCCCCAGGGGCGGACTCACGTTCATCTTGCATAGAAATTTTGGCTAAAATTATAATTTTAAGTATAATATTTTAATTTTAAATTTTAATTTTTTTTTCATTTTATTCTCTCTTTTTTTATTGATTTTAACATTTATATATTTTGAGTCCCTGATCTGGAAGTTCTAGGTCTGCCCCTACCTCTTCCACCTCTTCACTCTTCTATCACTCTATCCTAAAACTGCCACATACCCACCCTTACACCATATATACCATTTGGCCATAATTCTACCAAACCCTAAGGTGCCCTCTTTTCCAAGATTTCACATAGCTTAACTCCTCACAAAGATCCAAGAATCAAGAAAGCACTTGTAGGAGATCGGTCGAGGACAGTTATGGTATGAAAAATGACACTTTTCTCCGATTAATTTCAAAACCTTAAAAAGATAGCACAATCTCACTCAAACGATTAATAATTTTGTTTTAACAAGTCATATTACATTGAATATATAGGGGGTAGAATCCCGATATATCATGGGCAAGAAAAGTAACATTTTTGGCACAATAAGTTATATTATTGTCGTTAAAAATAATAGATAGAATAAAAGTATTTTTATGATGGTGTGAAGCCATGGGTAATATTAATTAAACTTCCAATTGTCAGATTATGGCAATATGCGATTGATTTGTGATTATTATGTTGATCTAAGAATTTTATTATTATTTTGATTAGACAACTAACTCACTATCACAATAAATTGAATCATGAAACTTGAAAGGGAATTGCATAACTTGTGTAATTATGCAGTGTGATTATTATGCATGTTTGATTGTATGTGCCTTCGGGCTGATTGTGGTAGTGAGTTGGTATCTCTTTTGTGCAGCGAGTTATGACCAGTCAAAGATAGACTCGATAAGTCATTAGAGTAACACTTTTCTCACAATGAGAAAAAGGAGCCAGGGCAGTAGGGCCAGACCCGTGTGGCACCCTATTGTTAAGATGAATAGGCAATGTACTACATAGACATTGAGTAGGGCTGGAGGTTAAGCGAATGCTCCCAGGGTGGCTCTATTATGTGATGAATATTATATCCTGATATATGATTTATATGTGTGATACATGAGGTGTAGATTTTCTAGTATGTTTTCTAACCATATATTTCGATTGAATTCGCGGCCTTTGGGCATATTTGATATAACTGATATCATATTTAGACTTTACTATTTTTTGGTTGTTATATTTTTTAAGTTTTTGCAATTCACCCTCGTTTTCATTTTTTTTTCAAATCCGGTTACGGAATAGGAAACCCTACTTGCGGAGTGGTAGGGGTTTGCCTGAGAACCTTTCTTGTTGCCAAGTAGGTTCTGTGCTTTCATTGAGATTAAGATTTCTAAGTGTTTTTTGGTCATTAGGACACTTAAGATTGGAATAGGGGATTTTTACTGGAAATTACGGACAAGTATAAATATTTGAATTTTTGAAAATTTATTTTAAATTATTATTGGTATGACGTTATTTGGATCAATTGAATGGCAAGATATTTATATTATTTTAATTTAATTTTACTAAATAATTGGATTAATACTTGATGAATTTTTATGGGCATTAATGAACGCTTTCTTGCATTGTGTTATTAAACTGTGTGCTTGAAGTGTTCTTATGTTTTTTCTTTCCTGTGTAAATAAACGCGAAACTTATTCGTGCATTTGGGTGATGTATGTGTTATATGCATGTGTAAACTGTTTGGTGAGATGAATTCATTATTCTTAAGAATAGTTGTTTTTTCAAATGATAAAAACTTGAACACTGAAAGGGAATTAAATAACATAGATAAGGGAATTAAATAACATAGATATGTACGTAGTCCTAAACTCTAGGCGTATGTACCCTTTAGTTGAGTGGAAAAACTCCAAATAATGGATTTAGATAATTGCAAAACGATTTAGAATTTAAATCAAGAGAGGTTTAATTTTTCCAAAGTTGGATTAGGATAAATATAAAAGTAGATCAGGTATGACCAGCTTTTAGAAGGATACAAACAAAATAAAAGATAAAAAGGAAATAATTCAAATTTGGTTAAGGGGATGTAGGGGACAAACATAAAAAGAGATATGACAATAAGGAATATTTTGATTTGAAATTTATTTCTTAATTATTGATAATAACAAATATTTATGGCTATTCTAGTTAACTAGACAACTGATCTAATTCAAACAAACTACTATACAAAAGGCATTAGGATCTTATAAATACATGATGCCTCTTCAAATTCAGGATATTATTCTCTCAGGAAGACATCTTCAGAAAGCTATTTTATTACCATAACTTATATATAGTTGTAAAACTAAATTAGAGATAGTCAATCCTAGATAAGAAAGAAAAGAAAATTGTGGGATGCAGTGTATGATTGCTCATAATATTTGTGAATTGAGCGGATACAAGGTATGCTTCTTCCTAAATCTAATTGTGTGTGATTGTTTATTCGCTTACTTAAATATTGATGAAAGAGACAAGGATGTCAAGTACGTCTAACTAGAATTGTACGTTGACAGTAATTATGTGAATACCATAAAAGAAATAAATAAAATATTAATTTAAATACTTTCGTACAATTGAATAAACGAAAGGGGTAGTAAAAATAATAGGCTTTCAGTGATGGGAAGTAATGTTACTATGCCGGTCATAGGTTAGGGTAGCAGGTCGTGACAATTAGGGGTGTATAAAAAGTAGGTTTTGTTTGGTTTTAGGCATGAACCAAACCGAACCAACTTAGTCGGTTTACCTAAATTTGGGACCTATTTGGTTCGATTTTTTGGGCAATTTTATTAGATAGTTTTTAATTTTTTATGTCAACAATTTTTTTTTAAAAAATAGAGATTTATGTGAAAAAAAATGTTGTCACTCTTATCTATTTTTAAAACATGCAATTGTTATTAATAAGTTCAAACTTATCATATAACTTTAACATTAAAAAATTTCAAACTTGCTAAATATGAGTAATTAATTTTATCTAACAATTCTTATTAAGTGAACTAACTAATTTCATTTAATTGTTTTTTAGCGCTGAATTTGTAGATATTAATATAATTATTGTCTAATTTTTTTAATATATATATAGTATAAAATTTATTTTTTTAATTACATGTGGTTCGGTTAACCGAACCGAACCAAAAATTTCACATTTTTAAAAACTGACCTGGACCTCAATTTTTCAGTTTTTGCTTGATTCGGTTTGGTTTGGTTCGGTCCAATCAATTTTGTTCGATTTTGTACACCCCTAATGACAGTTAGGTTAGGATGAGTCATTATTTCTGGTTGAGCAATTCCTTAAACTATTAAGGCAATTTTTTTTGGGTTCCCTGTGAAGATACGCAAATTATAAGAAAAGTATTCGTCTGCATATTTCTCTCAAGAATAGTTTGTTAATTATGACTCCACCATCTTCACGTTAGTTTTATTATTCTTCACAATCACTTGTAAGGAAGATTTTTTCCACATAAATTATCCCTTTATATATCCATATATTGAACACCTTCTCATGACCCATATTTGCTTCTAGGTTCTTCGTAAGCAGAAGAAACTTGTCCAGTGGCCCTTTTACCCATTTTTTATTGTTATAAAGTCATAAAAGAAACTTGTAAGTCCTTTCTTGTTCCCTCCACAATTTTTTAGGCCGAGCACCGACTCTGAGTAGACAGAGTCTGTAGAGGCAAGATTAGTTCTATTGATGGCCAACGTTAGATATGACTGGTTGGAGATTCGTGAGTTATATTTTTTTGATTTGTTATAGTCTTTTTAAATACACAGTAACAATTTGCTTTGTTCAAACTGCTTAGCTTTTGTTTGGTTATTCACGTGGTTAAAGAGATTTCCCTCATTATACAGAGGAAATTCGAGGCCCCCAACATTTACTAGTGGCACCACTCCTGATAACTTGTGGGATTTATGGTTTGAAGAATAGACAGTAAGTTCTTTTTGTGACTCACATAATTTTTTTTGGTACCTAAATATTTCAAAGTATTATTTATTAGTTTACTTGTTGTAGAAACACAATAAGTAGTTGCCTAAGCATGCAACCTTCATTAGAAAGAATTGGGATATGAAGTGTGGCCAGGTCTTACGTTGCATGATGGGTCACGTCTATGAACTATGGTTTGAAAAGTAAGAGAGACCTAAATGGATCAGCGAGACGATAATGTAACAATTGGTCCAATAGTGGTCAATTGAAGAGTATAAACAAAAGTGTGAGAAGGCATGGCAAAATAAAGCCTCCACTATTGGAGAGACATTTCACACAGGAGGCAACATTCCAACCTCCGAGTACATGTGCTACTTGGTAAGGCCATCTCCAACGGCTTCTTTTAATTTTTTCATTTTAAAATGCATGGTCAGGTAGACAAATTTAGAATCTTCTTTTATTTACGGGAGAGTTAGATCAGCCAGAAGCCTAGGCTACTAGACTTGTTCATGTGTACCCATAAAAAGAGGAGCATAAGAGACATTGTGGACGATCGGTCATAGGAAGTCTTTGTTAGTATACTAATATATTTTTTTACATTAATCATCTTTTGACTTTGACGAGTTATGGCTACAAGCAGTAGGAGGGAGGAACAATAAGGGCCGCATCTTCAGCATAGGGTCTGAGGCACATCAGATCGATTGATTGAGTTGCCAGTCTGTTGATTAATCTAGTCTCCATTTTGACTTTGAGGAAGAGCTGCAACATCGCATGGAGCCCGTGATGGAGCATCTGAAGAGTTAGCAAAATTGCGTCAGCAATATTGAGGAAGTGCTTACCACGGCGAACCAATGGTTGGAGGAGCAATCTCAGTTGATACATAGTTAGACATTTATGTTGGATGAGTTTCGACACATGATGAACCGTTAAGTAGAATCCATAGACAGATATGTAGGTCCTATGACTAATGATGATAAGACTCAACCTTCAAACCAACCTTTAGACTAGGGTTTTATGTTATTGGACATTTCATTATTGTAATTAAACACTTTTTTTTTCTTTATATGACAAGCATATTTGTTGGATTGTTAGATATATTGCTTGCTAGTTTAGCATTATGTTCACAAGTTTTCAAATGGATTAGGTTTTTTTAAATAATAAAAAAAACTGGTTAGAAATAGAAGCAGATATTTGGGATGGATTATTCTGTCTCTAAACAAAGACAGATTTAGGGACGGAATTAATTCGTCTCAAATTAAGGATGAAATTAATCTATCTCTAATCAGGGGCAGAATTAGGGACAAATATTTTATTCCAAACTAGAGACAAAACAAACGTGTTAGATTCCATCCCAAATCAAAGACGAATGATTCGACACCAAATATGTCCCAAATCTGAGACGAAACTTTTCGTTTCTAAAGGCAAATAGATTCAGGGACAAAATATTTCGTGTTAGATTTAAGATGGTCATATATCCGTCTTAGATTCCCATACATTGTTTGAGACGGAATTATTAGTCTAAGACAGAAATATTCCATCCTAGAAACTTGAGATGGATCTTTCAGTCATCTCAGAAATCTAAGACGACCACATCAGAGATGGAATGAAATCCGTGTCTGATTCCATCTCTGATATATTAGGGACAATTTCCTTATATCAGAGATAGAAAATTCTGTCTCTGGTTTTTTTTTTCTTTGTAGTGCATGGAAGACAACTTCCAACCTTAATACCATGAGAATGAGTCCTTCGGCTGAACCATGCCAAATTCTCACATAGCCATAAATAAAATCCTGCTAAGCATATTCATGGAATAACTCAAATTATAAATCAAACATAAAATCATGCTTTTATGAAATTTACTAGCTACCTTGTGGGTGATTTTACTTGCTTCTTTCTAAGCCACAATGAACTTCTTCCTTCCCTTGAAAATTCTGAAAATTCAATCAAGATTATGCTCAAATATACTTCTCCTAACTCAAAACGCAAAAATCAAAGGAAATTCTACACTTTCCACCTCAAAGTGACTCTATAACATACTTTTAATCCTAGTTTGTAATTATATAAATCCTCTATAACATTATAAAATCCTTCATTACAACCCTTATATAATCAAAACCTTTTTGCATACTAGAACTACTAAATTTCACAGACTACCTCTTTACAAGCTTTCTTTTACTATCAATGGCTTCCCTTCTTTTACTAAAAAACTTTGGCAGAATTTTCTATTCTCTCTTGTCCAAATCAACATGTAATCATGGAGAATAAGCATAATCAAACTAAGGAAGTGAGATATGGTGGTTGATGATCAAGATGAGAAGGAATTTAACCTATACTTCCTCTTCTTCCTCCTTCTATTGGCTTTGCATACAAAATTGGAAGGAGGGGATGAGTGAAGTGTTGGGTTGAGAAGAGAAGAGCTAAGGGTTAAAATATCCAACCTTCACTACAAAAAAAATGCAAAATCTAATATGAAAATTTGAGAAAGATTTTTTTTTTCTGTCTCAAATCCGTCGTAATTCTATCATAGATTCCATTTTAATTTTTTTAAAAAATATAATTAAAATTTGGAATGAATTTTGAGACGGATTTTAGAGATGAAAAATTTTCTGTCTCAAAATCTAACTCTTATTAAATTACACACACACACACACACACACACACACACATATATATATATATATATATATATATATATATTAATTTGCATAATGTAACAATATGCCACTAGTAAGCATTGAAAAGGTGCGTTATCAACAAGAAGAAAGTCACATATTCCAATCTAGAGGAAAATATTATACAATTAAACTCCTACTTGCAGGGGCTTGCCTTTGCAGCTAATTGTTGGTTGATCCCTGACAATTGACGATTGACAAATACATTTTGTTTTTAAATATTTGAGAAGGAATTTTTCCATTTTAGATTTGAAACGAAATTTTCTGTTCCAAATTTGAGTCAAAATTTTCCCTTTCAAATTTTGTCTTAGATGTGAGATGAAATTATTATTTTTGTCTCAACCAATTAGTAGTGATGATTTTAAAGATGGAAAATTCTTCGTCTCAAATATATCTAATACAAATTTTTTACAAATTTGAGACGAATTTTTTCAACTCAGATCTTTGATTTTTTATCGTAGTGCTTGATTTCCTTCTTCCTCCTCCCTTCTTCTTCATGACATCCCTCTTCTCCTAACTCTTTCTCTTGCATACGACTGCAAGATGAAAATGAAGGGGATGTTTGGTATGCCAACAAATGTAGGAAATGGAATGCAATTGCAAGCTATAGTAGTAAAATACATGTTCGGTATACTTCTAAGGCTCAATAAATGGAATTCCACTACCTTACATGGTCGTACAGAGGATTACATTAGGGGGCCAATGTAATCTCATTCCCTTCCCTGTGAAATACCAATTTTACCCTTCCCATAATCCCAATTTTTTTTTCAAATTTCTCCTCTTCCATTTATCCACATATGCCCCTGCCATTGTGATCCCCGTCCTCCACCTTTCGTCATCAATAGCCATTGCTCGTCATCATCGGACGACAATGAAAGAAAAAGAGAGAAGAAGATAGACACGGAGGAAGACGGAGAGAAAGCGAGAGAGAGAGAGAGAGAAAAGATGGAAGAAGGAGGAGGAGGAGGAGGAGAAAGACGACTAGAGGAGATAGAGAGAAAAACGACGGCCAGAGGAGATAGTCATGGAGAGAGAGAGATAATGGCTGGAGATAATGGAGAGAGAGAGAGAGAGAGAGAGAGACATTTGCAGAGGGATGGACTATGAAAAAGAGAGATGTGAGGCAGAGGGTTTTTTATTTTAAAGTTTTAGGGCAAATTAGTAATTTCATACCCAATTTTTTCCTTTCCTTCATTTTAAATCCCATACCAAATAAAATAAATGCAATGCTTTCTATTTTTTTCTTATATCATACCAAACATAATTTTTGTTTCCATTTCCTATTCCCATTCACATTACCATTCCTATTCCCTTTCCCTTATACTCCTCAATTTATACCAAACGTACCCAAAATGTTTTAAATGTTAGAGTGTTTGGGTGTGACCGGCCATGTATATGAGTTAGTGGAGTAACTGGTATTAGTTTATTGTTGAATCATACTTATTGGGGATTTTAATTAGAGTATTATCTATAATACTAAGTCTAATTAAAATGTTATCAATGATAATTATACTCGTAGAATTTTAATTTGGAAGAGAAAAATAGTTTTCTTCAAATTTTGAATTTCTTTATTAAAACCCCATAAATTATTTTAAGAAAATGTGCTCTTTATTTTCTAACAAAATTCCCCTTTAAGTTTCTATTTTAAAACTTAATTCCTTAAACTTGATAATTGTGATTCAAAATCAAAAGCTAGTTGATTTCTTAATTACCCAAAAACCAAAATCCTAACATAAGGTTTAGGAAAGTAGCTTAGTTAGTGCATGTTTGGAACAACCCCTAACGCATGTTCTCTAACTTGGTTTATTATGAAAATGAGATTGTTTGGTTGTTTGGTGGCTCCGAAACGAGAATCGATTTTACCTTTTAAACCTTGGTTTGCCTCAACACAACTCTGCCTTGCTTATCTCCTCAACCTTAGTTGTCTCACTTGATCTTTTGCTTCATTTTTCCTCTGCTGCCCCTTTCTCTCACAAAAGATTCCATGATAGGTTAGCAAGAGATACAATAGCAAAAAACAGAGCACAAAGAAGGAGAAAGAAGTGCAATTTTGAAGCTTTTTCAGAACTAAATTCATCTTTAGTGGCCTCAAAAAGATAAAGGAGGAGATAAATAAGGCATATCCAAGCTTAACAAAGGTATTAAAAAAAAGGGCTTCTTTTATTTTGGATAAATTTACATTTATGAGTGCTAGCTTTTTGATAAATCACAACTTGACCCCATGATTTGATAGATATTTTTCTTTTGGTCCTTTTTATGTTTCATTTTGGACCCTATAAAGTGGCAAAGATGAGTGGGTCTTCATCTTTCACTCTTTCATGCATCGAAAATGGAAGAGGCGAAGAGAAAATAGAGAAGATGAGACTATGAGAATGAGATGGGAGTTATTTGGGATAAGGATGAGCACGGGTAGGGTTTAGTGTAAATCTCAACCCAAACCAATCAACAGCCAGCAGGTTGGGTTGGGTCGGGTTCAGCTTTTTTTACTGTTAAACCTGAACCAACCCAACTTGTCCTTCAGCTGGTTAGTTTGGGTCGAGGTTGGGTGGGTTGAGTTTTTTTTTCTCTTCTTTTTTTTTTCTTTTTTCTTTAATTTCTCTTTAGTCTCAAAAATGAAGTTACCAATGAGGAAGACGAGTTTCTGCTTGGGCTGTGACTAAGGACAATGACAAAGAAGAAGGACGATCTGCTTGGACGAACAATAACAATCCAAGTTACCCAACTGTCACTGTGAAGAATACAGAAGTCCCAAATAGATCTACTCGGTCTGATCTTTGAGTATGAGTAGTGCTTTGGTCTTTTTCTTCTTCACTTCGGTCTTCCTCAGTGCTCGGCTTTGAATTTAAAAATTAAATTGAAGGGAAGGTGGTTGTATTTCCAGTTTGCTAAAGGTTGCATAAAGATTTGGGAATATTGAATCAGATATGGTGTGGCACTGGAAAATGACAAAACCATGTTCATGGTTGTACTGTTGCCACATAGAAAGGTTGAGAGCGCCCAAGCATGGTGTAATACCCATCATTTTTATTTTTCATTTAATTTGATGAATTTTATGTCACAATTGTTAATTTGAAGATATTGTGTAAAATGTGTGTGTGATATCACAATATGATGTGATGATGCTTAGATATGTGGTTTCAGGCTGTAGGTTAGCAATGTGTGATGTTAGGTCGTACAGGGACTAAAGTGAAACTCATAGGGACTAAAATGAAAGATTTTGGAATCTTGTGGGGTGTAGCAAAAATGTGTACAAAGTATAGGAATAGATGGAAAAAATTATAAGGAACCTTGATGTGAAATAGAAAATGGAAATTAATTTCTAAAACTCTAGATATTATTTTTGGAATATATAGGTGTAATTAAGAAATAGTCTTATACAAAAAATGTCTAAAAGGAAAAATTTAATGGATTACGAAAACAAATGAAAATGAAAAATCTGAAATATACCTTCTAACATTTGAAGTAAGATATTAGATTTACACAATATAGGATTTGGCGTTTAAGGTTAAATTTTGAAATTTGAACAAAAAGGAATGAATAAAAATACAAGTTGATAAATTAACCAACTAGGATACTAATCCTATGAGCAACAGGGGATTTCGAAAGACTATAAGGAATAATTAAATAGATATTAGTAATAGTAATTAAAACAAATCAAAATTAACTAAACAAAATAATATACATATAATATAAATAGTAGTAGCAATGGTTAAAGGATAATGCAAAATATTAAATAAGGAAATTAGATAATTATCCAAACTAAACAATCTAATTAGACATTAAATTGAAGGATAAATTATCCCAATATGAAATCTGAAAAAAAGAAAGTTATTTTTTGAAATATAAATTAAACATATTATTTTTAATTAGAATAATCTAAAATTTGAATAACAAAATCTATTTAAATTTAAACAATTAAATTGATCTATCTTAAACTAAGTTAAAAATCCTAGAACAAATACATACTCAACCAGACTAATCCCTCCCACAAGCACACTCTCTTGGCTAATCTTTTTTTCTAAACATCAACACTCAATTTTTAATATTGGGAAGCTCAAGAGGAGTTTACAACTAATAAGTAATAAGAAATTAAGGTAAGTCATAATCTTCCCTTCCATTTTTAACAATGTCGTTTCTTTTGAAATAAATATAAGAACAACCCTAACCCCACATCATGTTTTACAGCCTACACATAGTCCTAGGATCTGCACATTCCATGCCCAAACAAGAACTCAAAGGGTTTCATCTATAGCAAGAATTAAAACAAGGAAAATCCGGCACATTACCGAAGAATATTGGAATGTCATGCTATGGTTTAGCAAGGAACCCAGGTGAGTGAACTAACCCTTCTTTAATATTATCTTAAGTATTAAAGTAATGAGGTATAAAGATAGGTAATGACTATGGTGAAAATATGATTGATGATGATAATTATTATTATTTTTGGTTAGGAAGAAGGATGCACATGTGATTTATGAGATGGTTGAGATTTGAGATAATTGAGATTATCTAGAGATTTATACTTGATGATTTATGATGTTGTATTTTATTATATTGGATGAATATTATTTGTGTTTGGGCGGGATAGTACTCTCTCTCATGTCAAGCGGGAAATCTGGGTAATAAGATGATTTGACCTCTAAGAGTAGAGACAACGATTCCTTCGGTAGGGAAGTGAGCCCGGATTTAATCCGTGAGGCGCCCTGACCGTTGCTGATAAGGTTGTATGTCATGGCGGGTTAATAAAATTGAGGAAATTGGTTGAGCGAGCCTACGAGCGCTCCCAGATATGATGAGATTGGTTGAGCGAGCCTACGGGCGCTCCCGGATATGATGAGATTGATTGAGCGAGCCTACGGGCGCTCCTGGATATTTTGCCATTGACGAGTACTAGTTTCGTTGGTCTGAATTGTCTGATTGATTTGCAATTCTTTGATGTGTATTTTTCCTTATGATTTTATAATTTTTACCCATGTTTTTTATTTTATTGCTTTTGCTTAGCGGATTTTATTAGGGCGGGGATTAGCTCGCTCACGGAGATTATTATCTCACACTCGTTGATTTTTCCTTTTCAGATGAGATAATGAAGGAGAATCTACTGCTAGAGGAGTAGTTGCCGTTGGACTGTCCCATTGTTGGGTGGGTCCCATATTGTTAGTATTTTATTTTTGTTAAGTTTAGAAAGCTCTGTAGTCAACTAGGACATCTAGGGGGTTCTCGGGTAGTTAAACTACTTTATTTATTGTATTTAATTTGATTCAAATTTAAAAATTTATTTTGAGAATTTATAATACGAATTATGGTAGAAATCGAGATTTAAAACTACGAAGTTTATTTATGTTAACGTGACTTTGAGAATGAATGAAATATCATAATTTATTTTTTTAAACATTAAAATTGTATGAATTGATATTTTTTTATATATTTATTTTAAGTAGTATTCATTCATAAATTAAATTAAATTTAATTAATATTAACCTTAATTAATATTTATTCATATGTAAATTCTATTTCCTAAATATTAATCTATATTATATATATATATATGTATGTATATATATATATATATATATATATATATATATTGTTTTTCAAACTCTGATTTTTCTCTATGTACGCTAAATATTTCATATGAATAACATAAAAGGGGTAAAAATAGAGTTGTTAATTAGGCTTACGGTGACATAGGATTCGTGTCACCGTGCCGGTCACGTGCCTGGAATTTTGGTCGTGACACATGGCTTGTAGGAGTGGACTAGAAGTGAAGAATGCATAAGTGAAGAAGATGAAGTGAATTAGTGAAGAATGCAAAAGGGGGAAAGTGACTCTAGTCTATGGTCTTCAGAAGAAAGTGAAACCTTATCAATGAATTGTAGCACTACTAACCAAAAAAATAAAAAAATAAAAAATATTTAATTATCTATCAGGTTACGGGTTGGGTTGAGAATCCAACCCAACTCAAAACGTGCGGGTTGGGTCAGATTAGGCGGGTTAGGCGGTTTGGGTTAGATTTTGCTCACTTGATGTGCCAATGGGATTGGGACATTCCGTAACTGGGATAAGAGTTATCTTATTATGATTGGCGGTTTGATTCCTGTGAAATTGAAAAAAAAATTTAAAAAGTAAGAGAGAATTAAATTATTGGGAGAATTTGGAAAGTGAATATAAGTGTGTGTTTAGAAAACAGTTAAATAAATGTGATTTAGATAAATCATGGTTTGTAGAACGTGGTTTGGATTGCAAATTTAAATTTGGCAAATTGTGAATGTGATTTATATTTAAATGTTGATTTATAAATGTAATTTTGAATGTGTAATTATCAAAAGGAAATGAATTTTATATTTTATTTTTTAATATATACTAATTGATTTTTAGATTAAATAACATGCTAGTTAATTACTAATTGCTCATTATGTCAGTAATTATTTTTTAACTAACTATATGAATAATTGATTTTTTAAGTTACTAATTTTTTAATTAAATTACTCACTATTTAATTTTTAATTAATTATACAAATTAAACAGGATTTTTAAGTTACTAATTATACACTAATCATTGATTAACAATTCAAGGCCAATATCAGAAAATTACAAAACCCAATCTGTGTATAATTGGTTCACACCCAAAGGTTCCTATCCCGCCTATCCGTAAACCAAATAAAAAATCATCATTTTCTCAAGTTTGCGGGTCATGAAAAACTTAACTTTGTGACCCGTCGAATTGTTGCATCCAGGGATGCTAGAGAAGTGCGTTTCATGCCTCTTACCTCCATTCGCACCTTCTCTATGACAAACCATGGAGAAAGACACGCAAAACAACTATAACTAAAGGGATCGTGAACCTTCCACACATGACACCAAAAAACATGGGAGAATAGAGGACCTTCCTGATACGACAACTTTCACATACATAAGCTTTAGGAATGCTGCTGGATGAAACTGTGGTTGCAATGTGCAACACGGTTGGGAAACACACTGCCAAACATCCCAATTTCATGCTAACCACATTTATTCCTCTTCTATCCATGTTTATTCGATGCCAACATTAAGCCAAACAAACTCTTAGTGTTGCTTTTGCTATCATTAACCTTGGTTTTACCTGCTTTAGACTGAGAGAGAGAAATAGAGGGAGATAGAGCTTAAGAAAGGGAGAAAAAAGAGTAGAGGAAGAAGGAGGAGGAAAGAAGAAAAGTGTGAAGAAATGCCGAAAAGGAGAGATCCAATGTGTTCAGTACATCAAAAATAGTGTTTGGAGTTATGATGTAAAATGCAATTTTTTACCTTGGAAAAATTACAGTTTTTAGCCCAACCTTTTTGCTAAATCATACTTGAACCTAGATTACAAGTCTTCATTTTATTTTAGTCCCTTTATTATTTTCAATTAGGTCCCTCTATGTTTTATTTATTTTTAGTTCAGTCCTTTTGTTGTTTTAATTTGTTGAATGGGCCCTTAGACTTTAGTCTTGCATTAAGTCCTTTTCATTTGTTGTTTACGTCACAGTCCCCTTAATTATGTTC
The DNA here is from genome assembly GCA_037074585.1 of Biancaea sappan. Taxonomy (NCBI): domain Eukaryota; kingdom Viridiplantae; phylum Streptophyta; class Magnoliopsida; order Fabales; family Fabaceae; genus Biancaea; species Biancaea sappan. Next base: position 24,834,935 of record CM073499.1, on the reverse strand, counting down.
TTTTTTTAATTTTATTTTAATCTCTACTTGTATCATTGTTACGTGGATTTGATGATCTATTCTTTTTGACAATCTCATAATAGTTTTCTTAATAATTTCAAATAATTTAAAAAAAATAAAAAAGAAAGAAACCATAAATGAAATTAATAAGACAATATACAAATCATACTCTATTTTTTTTGGTAAACATTCATCCGATATCAGATTATTAAACTACATGTGTCAACTAATTCGGATTCAAGTCGGATATAAGAACACAATAGACGGCAAAACTCTACTTACTAAATTTTAATACAGCTATATTTTACACTCAAACTTGAAATCTTTGGTTAAACTATGACAACCCCTTACCAATTTATACTCTTTCTAGTAATTAAATATTTAAAAGTGATTATGCTAACTAATATCTAAATAAGAACTACTTTTTCAAGATTTTTTTCTTGATAGTAATTTACAAACATAAATCACATTCAAACAAGCTTTGATTTTTACCACTAATAAATTTTGAAAATCAATTATATCCAAAAGCAGTTTTATCCAATTTTTTTTTCTTCAGACACACAATTAGAATGCTCCAAGAGATTTGGTGGAATCACTGTTCGGCCGCCGCAAAACCAAACGGGAATAAATTGCTACCCATTTGAAGGTTCCATGTATTAGTTGTTTCAAACACTGTTCCAAGCACACGCTTAAATCCTAAACACATGGCTAAATGAAAACATTCTCTTGTTAGTATAATTTAACAGTCTGTACTATTATACTAAAAATAGAATTGTAATTTGATGATAAAGTTATTAATGTAACTAACTTGTATCATATTAACAATAAAATCGCAGATCATATTATGTAAAAAGTTAAATTTTTTGCCAAGAGTAAATTGTAAAAGAGATATTTACTGTAGATCTCAAAATATCAAAGGGGTCAAGGATATTTTTTAAATAGAAAAATATCAATTGTAACCAAAGTTCAAAATAAATTATTGTAATTAACTTTTAATTGTATTTAGATTGAGATAAACTTTATCTTCATTTGGAGTTTATTGAGTAGTCTCCATCTTAATTATAAGTCACTCAATTTGTTACAATTATACTAAGAGTAAAAATATCAATGTATATGAAAAAAGTTTTAAGAAAAATATTATGTTCTGTTTAAAAGGTAAAACCAATCAAACTAAAATATTACCTGTCTTACTTAAATGAATTTCTATTTAAATTTTTAAATCAATTAAATATTTATTATAGATAACTATAATTAATAGTTTATTCGCCTTATTTATATGATATAATAGGAATTTTTTTGTAATATGTAAATACTGAATAAATTGAGTGTAGGATTAATAAAAGGGGAATTTACAACCAGATGAAAGAAAATGGATATTGTTCCTTCTAATCGTGAAATGGAAGTGAAGGTGAACAACGTCATTTCAGCCGTAGTCTGAAGAAGCTCTTAAAATCTTTTCGCTCGCTGAATATCTCTCTCTCTCTCTCTCTCTCTCTCTCTTGACGATCGATCGAATTCGAAGGATGAGGTAGAAAGAGCCAAAATAACAGAAATTTTCCTATTTTCGATCCAGGTAGTTCGTTATTTCTAAACAAAAACCCTAGTTTCCATTTCATGGAGGATCTTTTGTTCGATTAGAACACAAAGCTCCTTTTAATTCTGGTCCATCTGCTTTAAGCCTGAGCTTATTTTCATGTCTTTTCCGCGCGTTTTGTAAGCTTGCACTAAATGATTTGTGTAACATGTATATCATAAACATCTACGTCCCTTTCGCGAATTTTACTGAAAGAGGAATTTGTTAGCTGCTGGGTATTGGACATTCTTCATTAAAGAATGGTGTTTGTGCGATTCCGTGATGGGTCTTGTTGATTGAGTTGGATCAGCGGATAGAATTGCTTGTATATAGACTCTCGATTTGGTAACCTGAATGTACGATGGTTGTAGCGGGGGTGATGGATAAGCAGGGATTGACCTTCTGCTTGCACTAAATGATTTGGTTTTATCTGTGTACTTTACTGGGTCAGGTGTTTGGAGCAGCAGAGCATTCCGTAAGTTTGGTTCTTAGTCCATTCTGGACCTAGTTTCTGCTGTTGTTATTCATTATTGTTTTTTTTCTCCTGGAGTTGCATCAAGAGGACGAGTTTGTATCAAATGGGACCATATAAGTGATACTACTTCTCTTTTTGGTTGAAACTTGGCATTATACATCAGCTTTAGTCAGCAAAGTTTTTGGGTCGGGAATATAAAATGAGCTCAGAAAACGAAGATAAAAGCTTCTTGGAACAGTCAATTAATCATGAATTGCAGAAGTAAATTTCTCTCTTCTCTCTCTCTCTCTCTCTATATATATATGCTTTTCACCAAAGTAACATAAATGTTCAATAATTATTTTATGGTGATTCAGGAAGTTAAAATTCTCCTATACAAGAGAATTCTTATTGTCGTTAAGTAAACTGGATATTTGCAAGGAGTTGCCCAGTGGATTTGACTCGTCAATTCTAAGGTAAAATATACCATACAGAAGAACGGATGCTTGTGTGCTGCATTTTTACATTTTTCATTTTCTTCAATCCCTTTTAAATTCTACTCTTCCATTGTTTATTATGCCTTGCTTTTAATATTGGTTTATGTCCTTTGATGAAATCAGCGAATTTGGAGATGCCTCCCAGGAACGACAGAGAGAAACTGGAGGTTTGTCAATGCATAGTTTCAGACGTAATGACTACAGCTCATCACCTCCCACTAGAGGGGATATGAGTAGCTTTTCTCGGGGAATCCATGAAAGATGGGAAACTCGATCTTCTGGACTGTCTGATAGAGATAGTGACTCTCAATCTGAATGGGATTCAGGTGTGGCTTAAAACTGGTTCAACGTCGATACTCCTGTATCTTTTGATTGTAAATAAAGTCAGTGACTTGCTTTCTGGTCATTTGAGCTGATATGGGATTTCTCTCTATACTTGTTGTGTTCAGGTCTTTTGATCTCAAAAATTTGTTTGAGCCCTTGTCACTATGCATGGTTGTGTAACTTGTAGTTTAAAATGATTACTTATCTCAGTATTTGAAATTTTTGCTCAGAATCTACTCTTCTCATAAAGAATTAAGAAAAGATAATATTGAATTATCTTTTGATTGTAAATAAAGTCAATGACTTTCTTTCTGGCCATTTGAACTGATATGGGATTCTTCTCTCTATACTTGTCGTGTTTATTTTCTTAATGTTAATGTGTTCAGGTCTTTAGATCTCAAAAATTTGTTTGATCCCTTGTTACTATGCATGGTTGTGTAACTTGTAGTTTAAAATGATTACTTATCTCAGTATTTGAAAAGTTTTGCTCAGAAACTACTCTTCTCGTAAAGAATAAGAAGAGATAATATTGAATTATAGACTTTGGCTTATGCTCTAAAATAGTTGGGTAGTATGATTGTGAAAATTCCAATAGGTTTTGCTTTCCTTTTCCGCTTTGCTTTATGTACAAAATCAATTTGTGTTTCTTTTAGTCCCTTTAAAATAAGAAAATTAGTTAATCTAGAGTGGCTTTTGATCACTATGTTTCTTCCAATTGAATATTGGATTAGTTTTTGTTCATCCTTAAATGTGATTAGCTCATTTTCCTTCATGTTTCCTAACATTGTGCAAACTTGTGACTTTGGAATACTATTTATGGAAACTAGATGTTACTCTTATTTTCTAGTTTTGGCGGGAATTAGAAGTTGCTCTTAAGTCAGGTGTTATGTTGATCAAAGTAATTATTTATGTCAATCTGCAGATTCTGGAAGACGATTTGGCAACCAATCTCGTAGGTCTTGGCAAGGTCCTGAGCATGATGGACTTCTAGGTAGTGGAACTTTTCCGAGACCATCCGGATATGGCCCTGGGTTGTCTGCTCCAAAGTTTCGAGCTAACGACCACCACCAACTAAACCGGTCTAAGGAGCCATATCATCCTCCACGCCCTTATAAGGTTAGATGTTATATCTCTGTAAGCTGTATGTTGGCTAAACTGTGGTATGTATTACCTTTACTAAATCTCTACTATAACTCATTTTTATCTGATGAAGCAATTAAAATGCTTGGTATTGGAAGTAATTTGATTTACTCAGACATCCTGTATGTTTTTGTCTTCTGATATTTTCTAGGCACCCCACGCACGTAGGGATAACAGTGACTCACATAATGATGAAACTTTTGGTTCCTCAGAGTATACCAGTGTGGACAGGGAAGAAGAAGAGAGAAAGAGAAGAGGTAACTGTTTTTGCTAGCAGATAGAAGAGGCAGTAGTTGCTATTGTTTTTTTTTTTTTTTAATTTATTATTATATTTTACAAAGTCTTGTTTGTTTACCTCTGTGCTGGCCTTCATCAAGTTAATCTATTCTCCTGTAAAATTGAATTAAGTGATTGATGACTTTCTTGCCAGCTTCTTTTGAATTGATGAGAAAGGAACAGCAGAAAGCTTTTCAAGAAAAACAGTTGAACCCAAGCAAGAATAGAGATGATTTTGACTTTACTTCACTGCTAGATGATAATGATAAAAGATTAGTTATTCGAAATGATGAGCCATTGGAGCCTTCTATGACTATATCAGCTTTGAGCAATGGTTCAGAGAAGTCTTCTATCCTTGCAAACACTCCTTCAGCAACAAGACCACTGGTGCCCCCCGGTTTCATGAACACAATTTTGGAAAGAAATTTGGTGCCCAAAATACCAGTTAACACTCATGCAACAGAGGTTGGTAGTTTGTTCTTTTTACCCCTGACTTATTTGTAGTTTATTTATTCATAAAAGACAAACATTTTCACATGTTGAGCCAAATTTTCTTGGGCCTTTAGATGAATTGCTTCTGGCACATAGCGTACTTCTGAAGTTCTGATACCAATTGTTACTATCATCTGTTTTGAATGTAGGTCTGGAGTATCTTTATGGAATGAATTTTATTTATGTTACTAATAGATATGATAAAAGGTTGATTTTTACCATTGCAAAAGTGGGTCTTTGGTATGCGTTATGTTGTGACAGGAATCATGATTAAAATCTGTAGTTCATAGCTTTTCTTCTAATATAAGATTGATTGATAACCCTGCCTGCGATTACTATTCTGGCTCTGCATCTCCACATGTACTATAAATATATGCAACACAAGCCTCTATCAATATCAAGGCTTTTCAAAGCATTCTCTCTTTAGTTTCTACAATTTAAATGCTTGAAGAGCAATATCCTTTTGTAAAGTTCACCTCAATGTTTTGAATTAAAGATGCCAGTTTTCCAACTCTAGAAGAGTTGACAACATAGCATATATTGGTTTTATAAATATTGTTTTGTTAATCATGTTAGTATCATATCTAGTTGTAAGAAGAAAACTAAGAGGTTTTTGGGTTTTTATGGGGGCAAGGTAGGGGTGTTAATTTGGCTTCTAATAAAGGATAAGTAGATGAGCTCAAGGAGAGAGTTTTTGGTGGTAAAAAGTAATTGACTGATTCTCACCGAGTATCATAGGGGGTTGAGTCTTGGTAACTTGGTGTCTTAAAAACATCTTTCTTTTGGCTAAGTGGTTGTGGAGGTTCCCTCTAGAGCCTAATTCCCTTTGGCATAAGGTGATTAAGGCCAAGTGTGGGTTACATCGGAATGGTTAGGATGCTTGTTTGGGGGTTGTCGTTATGCATGCAAGTCCGTGGAAGGCGATTTCTCAGATATACAATTCTTTTTCTCAATGTTGTTTTTGCGTGTTGGAGATGGCTCTTGTTTTCACTTTTGGGAGGATTGTAGATTGGTCATATCCCCTTTAAAGAAAAGTTCCTTAGTCTTTTTTCTTTGTCTTCTTTACATGATGTCTCCATTGTTGACTTTTTATGTTTGCAAGGGGACCAATTCTGTTGGAACTTTCACTTTTCCAAAAATGTAAATAATAGACTTGTGGCTGACCTTACTCGATACTGGACATTTTAGCTCTGTTACTCTCTTTAAATGTGTAGGCAGAGTGAGATATTAGTTGCACTGGTGTCCTTCTATTTAAATGTGTAATATTCATTTATACAATTCCAATCTCAAAAAAAAAAAAAGAAAGAAAAATTTTGTAGAGGTAGGTTTTTATTTAGAGTCTCACCACTCAACCCCCTTAATTGTACGAGGACTTCTCCTCCACTTTGCTTAATGGATTCCAAAACATAGTATGGCAGTTAGCAAGATTGGTTCCACTGCTTGACATCTGACATTATGATGTATATGAATAAACTGCACTGTTATTGATGATAATACTCCAACCCCAATACCTCCCAGTATAACTTAGAAGGATAATGAGAAGGATATTACAGTAGTCAGTAGATTCATACAGAAAACACATGGAAAGCATGAAAACAGTAAAGAACACCCCAAAAGACAGAAAACACTTCCTAGTGTTCGAGAGGCAAGGCTCTCCCGATCCTTACTCTGATTTTTCCCCACACTTTCTCTCCCAAGGATACCTCAATATACCTCCCATTCCAGTCATTCTCTCTCTTCAGGGCAGCAACATCTGTACTCAGTTAGTTAGACACCTTTAATTCCCATTATACCCTCCAGTCCCCTTTTTCTTTCTTCGAGTGTAAGTCTCAAGCCCACTATCCCTTATATCACAAATTACGTCATTACTCTCTATCAGTTTCACCTTGTCCTCAAGGTGAAATGCTGGAAATTGAACCTTAATCAACTCATGTCATCCTCTACTAGAAGATTTTTCTGGTTGATGAGTACTTCCACCCTTCAATTAGTCAGCTTTCGTGCCTTGAGCACCTCTTTTTTGTATTACCTGCAACTCCATATCTTCTGTCAAAAAGTTTGGTAGTGACTGCACCGAAACAGTATGGTGTAGAGATTGTTTCAGATGCAAAATGTGAAAAACGTGGTGAATTCTTGCATCTGGTGGCAACTCTAACTTGTGGGCAAGATTACTGATCTGCAATTTTATAGGGACCATAGAACCTCGGACTTGTGCTTGCAGGGCTGTAGTTTGAGATAGACCATATCACCTTTTTCATAAGTGACATCCCTTCTGTGCTTGTTGGCTTGCTCTTGCATTTGAACTTGGGCCTTTTCTAGGTTCTCTTTTAACTCTGCTAGCACTTTATCTCAGGCCTTAAGGTGTTCATTTATTGCATTTACAGCTGAAACATTGTTTTCCCATTTGAACACTATAGGTGGGTCCTTCCTGTACAAGGCTTTGAATGGGGAGATTACAACAGACCTATTATAAAAGTATGAAACCAAAACTCTGCCCAGCATAACCAATCTGCCCATTGTTTTGGTTTATAACCTGCAAAACATTGCAAATAAATCTCAAGGCTCCAGTTAACCACCTCGGTTTGGCCATCCGTTTGAGGATGATAGCACGAGCCGTAGTTGAGGACAGTACCCGATAATTTAAACAACTCCTTCCACAAGAGACTCCAGAAAAACCTTGTCTTTATCCAATACAATGGACTTCGGGAACCCATGCAAGCACACAACCTCTTTAATAAATTTTTTGGCAATGTCCTTTGCAGTAAAAGGATGAGAAAGGGATAAGTGCGCGTGTCTGGATAAATGATCAACAAGCACCAAGATAACATCATACCTATGTGACTTGGGTAACCGGGTAATGAAATCCATGCTAATCTCCTCCCACACATGGTTTGGGATAGGTAGTGGTTGTAACAGCCCTGTGGGGTTAAGAGCTTGATACTTGTTTCTGTTGCAAGTATCACACTTAGCCATGTACTTTTGCACATCTGCCAGCATTCCTTCCCAATAAAACAGTCCTAAAAGCTGTTTATTACTCTGTAAATATAAAAGCTGTTTATTACTCTTTAAATATCCTGCATGTCCCCCAAGAGGTGAGTCATGGAACTCCTTGAGTAGCATTGGTATCTTAGATGAATTTTTGGGCAATACCAGATTCCCTTTGAACACTAGGCAACCCCTTGGCATGCTTTACCCGTCCACTTGTTGTCCAGTAGCAAGCAATTGAATTATGGAAGCAAGTTTAGCATCTTGCTTAATTTCATTTTCCCACTCTTCCCAATTTTGCATTTGCCACTAGGAATCACTTTAATTCCTTTGGTTCCTCCCTCGGAGACAATGCATTCGCCACACGATTATCTTTCCCTGGTTTGAATTGCACCTCAAACTGAAATCGCATGAGCTTAGAGACCCATTTTTGTTGATCCTCATCAATTTTCCTCTGTTCCAGCAAGTATTTCAGGGCTTCTTGGTCAGTTTTAATGATGAAGTTAGTGACCCATGAGATAGTGTCTCCGCTTCTTTATTTTGCAAAAACAATTGCCATCAACTCCCTCTTATACACCAATCCTCTTTTGGCCCTCTTCGACAATAATTGTCTGTGAAAAGCAATAGGTTTGTGATAGGAACCCAAAATTCAGAATAACATAACATTGATTTTATTTAGAAAAGAGACACCATTACAGACTCCATAACTGAAAATTGAAAGACTCAAATGATCCAAGAATAATACCAATCTGGTAAATGAATTATCAGACTGATCCCCTAGAGCTAATGCTCTCCCAGAGCCAATGCTCCTCAGAAGATTCCCAAAAGGAAAATACTGCCCAACAGCATAATCTTCAGCCTACCTCTCACTCTCCCACTACTTTCTACTTATAACAAACTTAGACCCACTGCATTTCCTAAATTACCCCACTACCCTCTAACAAACTCACACATATTATACCTCAGTCCACACATTATATTAATACTACTAGATACCTATCATTACCCACCCCTTAAAATCAGCCTTGTCCCCAAGGCTGAAATAAACTACTCCCCTTCTTTTTTTTTAATATAAGAATCAGCAACTAATCATTACCCAAAACTGAAAAAACGAGAAAAGAAAGAAAAAAAGAAAAAAAAAAAACATTCATCCTATTCCATCTCTCTCATCTTCTGAGCTTTTCACGATATCCATGGCTGCCATTTCTCCCTCTTCGCCAGCTTCATTCAATTCATCTTCTCCCAAGACTAACAGACGCAGAGCTCGTGCCACGCACTGATGCTGCGGGTAATCACTATCTCGGTTCTTGTCAAATACCAACCTCCGTTCAACCTCCGTCGTCTCGGAAGTCCTCGCCAGCGATTTCTGCACATCACCGAGAATTAGATGACGCAAAGGAGAAGAGGCTGAAAGTGGACTTGACCTATGCACAGCCCAAGTACATGCTGGTTTCGGGTCAAAGAAGAAACGGGATCAGGATCCTTTTTAATTGTGCGTGACCCGCCTACCCGACCCGACTGACTGGATAAGAACCCATGATTAGCAGCGTGCAGAAATTCACGATTAACCAAAGCGTGTCTGAATGAGCTTCCCATTTTCTCTGACAAAGCCATCGTCTCGAATCGACCCAAGCTAAGACCATCACCAACCCGTTTGATTCCCTCTATCTCAGCTTCGATGTCGCGGGCAAGCCATCTCGTCCTCGGCTGATGTGTATTTATCTTAAAGTACATCTCCATTTGCGAAATAGAACTCACAAAATCGACGCCCGGAGAACTCGCCGTGGAAGAAGAATCAAGAACGAGTGCGGCAGAAGAAGACGCACGTGATGGTTGATGAAGAAGACCAGACCCAGACGACCCGTGTGAGGCATCGAAAGATTGTCGCTCTGCATGAATGGAAGCCACCGAGGAAGACGGACGAGACGAATGAAGAAAAAGACTCGACCCATTTGAAGCCCAGCTCGAAACTGACTTCTGAGTAGATTGCGACGGCGAAGGAATAGGTGCAGCCGCCATTGAAGAGGACATACACCCAGAAGAATCATCAGATTGGCGTTCGTGATTATCAGAAGATCCAGTTGATCGGTCGAGTTTGCTAAACAAGTTTTCAAGTATAGCTTCTTGGCGCTGTTGAAAAGTAGCGAAAATATCACGCATTGCAGTCTCCAGTGCAACAAGGTCAGCTGCTATCAGAGACATATTGAAAGCGGCAGGTCGGACCAATTGATAGGAACCCAAAATTCAGAATAACATAACACTGATTTTATTTAGAAAAGAGACACCATTACAGACTCCATAACTGAAAATTAAAAGACTCAAATGATCCAAGAATAATACCAATCTGGTAAATGAATTATCAGACTGATCCCCTAGAGCTAATTCTCTCCCAGAGCCAATGCTCCTCAGAAGATTCCCAAAAGGAAAATACTGCCCAACATACGCACAATAGCATAATCTTCAGCCTACCTCTCACTCTCCCACTACTTTCTACTTATAACAAACTTAGACCCACTGCATTTCCTAAATTACCCCACTACCCTCTAACAAACTCACACATATTATACCTCAGTCCACACATTATATTAATACTACTAGATACCTATCAGTTTGCCTTGCATCAAAACAGCCCAAGCTGCTTTACCTGAGGCATCCTTTTCTATGACGAATGGTTGGGAAAAGTTGGGCAAAGCTAAAACCGGGGTAGTGGTCATGGCTGTTTAAGTTCTTTAAATGCTTTTTGTGCTTTTTCCCCCCATTGAAAGGCATTCTTTTTGAGCCATCAGTCAAGGGTGCTGCAATTTGCTATAGTCCTTCACGAACTTGCGATATAGCTGGTGAGCCCCAAGAAACCTCGAAGGGACTTAAGGTCTGTTGGTGTAGGCCATTTCACCATGCTGTCCACCTTTGAAGGATCAGCTTTTACCCCTTATCCGGAAATAATATGGCCTAAATACTCCGGCTGTGATTGGCCAAAAATACACTTCTTCGGGTTAATCACCAGTTGATTATCTTTGAGTACCTGAGAAACTGCCTGTAGGTGTTTCATATGAGCCTCCAAATCAGCACTGTACATTAAGATATCATCAAATAATACCAGAACAAATTTTCAGCATTGGTGAGTTAGAATGGCATCACCATAAATTCATAGTGCCCCTCGTGTGGTCTGAAAGCTGTCCTATGTTCATTCCCCTCCTTCATTCTAATTTGGTGATATCAAGACTTCAAATCCAGCTTAGAAAAGATGGTAGTACCCTTTAATTCATCCTATAATTCATCAATAGCGGGTATGGGAAATTTGTTGGGTATTGTAATCTTGTTGAGAGCCCTATAATCCACACAAAACGTCCATGTGCCATCCTTCTTCTTGACAAGCAATACCAAACTCGAGTAAGGGCTGCTACTCGGCCTTATTTTTATACTGGCTACAAGCATTTATTGACAAGTCTCTCAATTTCATTCTTTTGTGAATGAGGGTGATAGGGTCTCAAATTAGGTTTTTGCTCCCCTGGTTTAATTTGTATAGCATGGTCCCGAAATCTGGCTGGAGGTAAGGAACCACTTGGCTCACAAATCTCTTTGAACTTCATTAATAAAGCTTGAATCTCCTTGGTGGCCGGTTGGGTTGGTTGTTCCACTAATATCATCTCCCCAAATTCTACTAAGAAATTGTTATCTCCACCCTCCATGGTTTTGAGGGATACTGAGGATTTTGACAGTGAAGGATCCCCCTATAAACACAATAGTAATTCCAAGATAAACTAATTATTCTTATATCTTCAAGGTTTTTTATATCCTAGGTATTTGTAATCTGAGAGAATACTCAAGTGTATATTATTCAACTATTGTGTAGATATTTAAATACAAAGAAAATCCTATACTAGGAAAGAATGAGGATTACAATATTAATTACAATCAATTACAATCCCTCTAATTATGCCTATAATCTCGTAACACTCCCCCTCAAGCTGGAGCATAGATGTTAATCATGCCCAGCTTGTTACAAAGATAATCAACCCTAACTCCATTAAGAGCCTTTGTAAAAATATCTCCTAATTGTGCTCCAGTTTTCACATAGCTCGTAGAAATCAAACCTTGCTGAATCTTCTCACGAACAAAGTGACAATCAATCTCAATGTGTTTGGTTCGCTCATGAAAAACTGGATTAGATGCAATGTGAAGCGCAGCTTGGTTGTCACACCACAGCGTAGCTGGCATTGAAACCTCAAATCCCACTTCTCTGAATAGCTGATATATCCACATAATTTCACAGACAGATTTAGCCATGGCCCTGTATTCAGACTCAGCACTTGATCGTGAAACTGCACTTTGTTTCTTGCTCTTCCATAAGACCAAATTACCGCCAATAAAAACACAATACCCTGAAGTTGATCTTCGATCTTCCTTAGATCCTGCCCAATCAGCATCTGAAAAACATTCAATCCTAATGTGGCCATGATTGGCATACAATATCCCACGCCCAGGTGACCCTTTTAAATAGCACAGAATTTGTTCCATTGCCTTCCAATGATCAATAGTTGGAGATGACATATACTGACTTACCACACTAACTGAGTAGGCAATATCTGGACGAGTCACAGTAAGATAGTTTAACTTTCCCACCAATCTCCTATATCTTTCAGGGTCTTCAAATAAATCACCAGTTTTAGTGAGTTGTATACTAGGAATCATTGGAACATTGCATGGTTTAGCTTCCAACTTCCCTGTTTCAGACAATAAGTCAAGCACATATTTCCTTTGAGACAAAAAGATTCCCTTCTTACTCCTAGTTACTTCAACACCCAAAAAATATCGTAGCATTCCTAAGTCTTTGGTATGAAACTGAGTATGGAGGAAGGATTTAAGAGATGAAATCCCTGTAGAGTCACTACCAGTGATGACAATATCATCCATATACACAACTATTATTCATGCCACTATTAGAGTGTTTGTAGAAAACAGAGTGATCAGACTTACTTTTATTCATGTCAAAATTCTCAACAGCCTGACTAAACTTACCAAACCATTCACGAGGGCTCTGTTTCAGGCCATACAGAGACTTCCGGAGGTGACATACTTTCCCATACTCCCCCTGAGCAACGAAACCTGGTGGTTGCTCCATGTATACTTCCTCCTGAAGATCACCATGGAGAAAGGCATTTTTAATATCCAATTGATGCAGAGGCCAATTTTGAGTGGCTGCCATCGAAATAAATAATCTCACAGAAGTAAGCTTAGCAACAGGAGAAAAAGTATCAAAATAGTCAACTCCATATGTCTGAGCATATCCTTTAGCAACAAGGCGGGCTTTCAATCTAGCAACAGAGCCATCTGGATTAACTTTAACGGCAAACACCCATTTACACCCAATAGTCTGTTTTCCTGCAGGTAGATCTTCCAAGGTCCAAGTTCTATTATCATCCAAAGCATTCATCTCCTCAATCATAGCATTACGCCAGCCAGAATGAGCTAAAGCTTCATGAACAGTTTTAGGAACAGAAACAGAGTCTAGAGATGCAACAAAGGAATAAGAAGAAGATGACAAATGGTCATAGGAAACAAAAGAGGATACAGGATATGTGCACGTACGTTTACCTTTACGAAGAGCAATAGGAAGATCATCACTCGGAGTCGGATCAGATGGCGAAGAAGTTGGGTCATCAGGACATGAATTAGGAGGATCCAGAACAGGTACATCAACAGGCTCAGGAGCAGGATCAGAAGGTCGTGGCCGACGAGTATATGTCTGTATTATGGGAGGTCTAACAAGAACCGATGGAGGAGGATCCGAAGAAGAGGTAACAGTATATATTAGCAAATCGTCATCCTCCCCCTGAGGAATAGGATTGGTAGATGATGAAAAATGGTCATGCTCCCAAAAGGTAACATTAGCTGACACAAGATACCTGTTAAGACTAGGACAATAACACCTATATCCTTTTTGCACACGAGAATACCCCAAGAAGATACATTTCAAAGATTTTGGGTCAAGTTTGGTAACTTGGGGACGGACATCTCTAACAAAGCAAGTACAACCAAATATTTTAGGTTCAATGGGAAACAACGCTTTATTAGGAAAAAGAACAGAGAAGGGAGTCTCACCAGATAGAACAGAGGAAGGCATTCTATTGATCAAGAAACATGCGGTGGAAACCGCATCAACCCAAAAATGTTTGGGAACCTGCATTTGAGATAACAATGCTCTAGCAGTCTCGAGAAGATGCCTATTTTTTCTTTCAGAAACACCATTTTGAGATGGTGTGTCCACACAAGAGGTTTGATGAAGAATACCATTTTGGAGCATATACTTTTGGAAATTTTCTGATAAATATTCCTTAGCATTGTCACTTCTCAAGGTTTGTACAGGCATACCAAATTGAGTTCGAATTTCAGCGCAAAAGGTAGAAAAATGCAAAAACAATTCAGAACGATTTTTCATCAAATATAACCATGTCATTCGAGAATAGTCATCAACAAAAGTAACAATTTTGAAACCCTGTTTTGGAGATAACTGGACACGGACCCCAAACATCAGAATGTATTAATTCAAAAGGTGCACGAGCTCTTTTATTGACTCTTGGACTAGAACTAAGACGATGGTGCTTAGCAAATTGACAAGATTGACAATCAAAAGACGACATAGTGGTAAACTGAGGACAAAGCTTTTGTAACACTGGAAGCGAAGGATGACCCAACCGACAATGTGCTTCAAAGGGGGTGACAACTCCGGCACAGGCTATGGATTTTGGGATGTGTGGATCAAGGATGTAGAGGCCACCAGACTCATGTCCCTTACCAATAATTTTCTTCGTCAAAAGATTCTGAAATAAACAATAATCAGGAAAAAATGAGACACAACAATTGAGATTACGAGTGATTTTATTGACAGAAATCAAATTGAATGATAATTGAGGTAGACTGAGAACAGATGACAAAGAAAGTGATGATGTAGGATTAATTGTTCCAGACCCAATAGGGTAAGATGTTGAACCATCAGCTAAAGTAACAGGATTTGTAGATTTTTGTGACTGAAAGGTAGAGAAAAGAGTAGAGTTACCTGTCATATGATCTGTAGCACTAGAATCAATGACCCATTTTGACGAGGAGGAAACAAGACATGTTTTGGATTTACCTGACTCGGCAATGGCAGTAATGGAATTGGATTGAGAAGACTGTTGAGTCAATCGGGCATACTCCTCTGCAGAGATTGTAACAGACTTTTCAGCGGTTTCCGTAGTAGATGCAATATGGGCAAACTGAGTTTTCTTATATTGCAACTTCTGACAATCACGTTTAATATGACCTGGTTTGTGACAATAGTGACAAACTACCTCCCCTGCCTCCTGGCCACGAGCACCATAGTTGGAACCCATGCTCTTACTACCACCCTTGTACTGTTGTTTCCCAAACTCAGATGTGCTGTTATGACTTATAAGAGCACTATTAGGTTGAGCAAGTTGATTCGGTGGTGAACTCTCTGTACGAAGAACCCTACTGAAAGCATCTTGAAGAGAAGAAATCTCCGTCCCAGAGAGAATCTGTGACTTAGCTGTCTCATACTCAGATGGAAGACCAGCTAAAAAGCTCATAACAGCCATCTTCTCTCGCTGAGATTGCTGTATAGTGACATCTGTACTGAAAGGAAGTAGCATATTGAGTTCCTCATAGGTCTTTTTGAAATTCATGAAATAATTAGTGAGAGTCCTATCACCCTTGTCTGCCCTGTAAAAAGCTTTACACACATCATAGATACGAGAGACATTCTGTTTTCCAGAATACAAGAAATCTAAATATTGCATCAAGTCTTTGACTGTACGACAGTGAGTGACCATACCAACCCCCTCACTATCGATGGAGTTACGTATCTGGAGAAACAAACGAGCATCCTCTCTCATCCACGGCAGTCTAGAGTCATCACTAGGAGGATCATCTGTCAAGTGGCTATCCATAGAAATACTTAACAGATATAACTCAATAGTTTGACTCCAATCAAGATAATTTGTACCAGTAAGTTTATGTTCCGTAATTTTTGACATTATCGGAACCAATTCAGAGACAACAGCCTTCTTCTCTGCCATAATTTTCCAACCAACACCTCAAAAAATAAATGAAGATTAAATTTTGAGACTTTAGTTGACAAAAAAAATTAAACACACCTCACAAACAGCCCTGCACCGTACCAAATACTAGTCAACTAGTTACGGAAACAGAAAGCCCAGACGAACGCTAGTACCTTGACAGAAACTGAAAATTTTTTCGGTCACAGACGCGCCCTTACGCGCCACCATGCGCCGGCGCGTGGCATTGTAGCAGAAACCTTCAGACGGCGCGCGTGACTCACGTGTGGACTCCGGTGACCGGCTTCTGGGGGATAGCCGATCGGTAGCAGACACTTCTCCCTAGGACGGCGGTGTCAATTGGGGACCCTCCGGTGAAGGTGAACGGAATCCGGCACCTCTCCCTCTCTCACACCCAACGCCCAGAAATTAAAAAAAACAAAGATACCATGCCCAGAATCAATTTGAAAGCTCTGATACCATGTAATCTGAGAGAATATTCAAGTGTATATTATTCAACTATTGTGTAGATATTTAAATACAAAGAAAATCCTATACTAGGAAAGAATGAGGATTACAATATTAATTACAATCAATTACAATCCCTCTAATTATGCCTATAATCTCGTAACAGTATTTATTATACTCAGTTAAATACCCACAACATTGACAATACAACAACAACAACAACATAGCCTTATCCCACTAAGTGGGGTCGGCTACATGGATCGCACGACGCCATTAAGCTCTATCAATGACCAACTCTTTAGATATCTCATTTACTAAAAGGTTTCGTTCAATAATTTCTCTAAGTGTCCTTTTTGGTCTTCCTCGACCTTTTTTCACAGGACTCCAAACCATCTCCTCAACTCTCCTAACTAGCGCTTCCAACGGTCTTCTTTGCACATGCCCAAACTATCTTAAACGGTTTTCAACCATTTTTTCCTCACCCATAACATTGACAATATCATCTTAATTATTCTTTTCCCATTCTCCATCACACACTCAATTGCCCTCCATATTAATCTTGAGTGTTGATTTCTTCCAATCTAATCTCACTTCCCTCGAAACACTACATCAGTTCCCCCTATGTCAAAGGGGTAAAAAGTTTGTTTAACCTTGACTCGTTGCATCTCCATGGCCACATTGTGGCAAATTCCCCCCCCCCCCCCCCTCTCACATTGTACTCATCACCCACTTGCACCACAAACCTAATGGTCCTGTCAATCAAAATTTTTAAAGCTCCCATATTGTCTGTGGAAACGAAATTGTGTGAGGCTTCACTATCTATCAGGATCTGTACCTCTGTATCCTTTATCTTCCCCTTATAGTAGTTTGGTCACTGGTGATTGCTGACTTTCCTCTAATTCCTGGTTTATCATCCTAACATCCTCCCCTCCCTCCTTCTGTTCTGGTGACAAAATAAGCACTTGTAAACTCCTTCTTGCATCTATGGTTGGGTCCAAACTTCTTATCACCCCTATAACAGAGATTCAATTCTCTTTTCTTGGCAGCTTCCTTATCTGATAATTTCTCATTGATGCTGTAGCGCTTCTTGTACCTTCCTTCGACTCATTGCTGCCTAAATTTTCTGAGCTCTTGTTCGGTGCGACAGTCACTGTGGTTTTGTTGGGCTCATGAGAATTAGACAGTCGGGTATATATTTGGATCGGTTTTGACCCAGTCCAACTAAAACTCGAGAATACACATACCATTTTTTAGGAATCGCACCTCCATGACCCGATCCACTGTAGAGTTTCTCTCCTCCACCCGTTGCGCAAGCTCCATCAATTCTAATAACGGAGAACTCTTCTGCATCCTAAGCTCGGCTTGAACCTCCACCTTTAGTCCATTCTTGAAGGTGCTGACCAGCACCTTGTCTATGGCTCCCTAAATTGTGGCCGAAATTGCCTCAAACTGCTCTCTACACTCCGTGACAGTGTTTATTTGATTAAGCACCATCAAATGGTTGTACTGGTCTCCCTACTGCAATGAATGGAACCTAGTGATAACTTCCCTCTTCAGCTCATTCCAAATCTGCCCTGGTTGCCAAGTCTCCATCCACAAAAACCAATTCAGGGCTTGACCTTCAAAGCAAACAGCTGTTGTGTCAAGCTTCTCATCTTCGTTGACTCCATTTATTTAAAAGTATCTTTCAGCTTTGAACACCCAATCAATTGGTTCTTCGTCAAAGAAAATGGGTAAGTCCAACCGATGAAACCTTCCAGCATCCTTATTGGGTAAGTTACTATTCTCTCCTCCTTTCTTTGCCATGGACGGTGAGGGAGACTGAGGGGCCTCCTTTACTGCCTTTGCTCTTTGCTCAGCCCTCCTTGCATTCTTCATCTCATTGATGGTCTCTACCATTAAATCTTTCATAGATGTAAACTCACGGTCTAAGTGTGGAATCTCCTGTTCCATGTTAACCATCCTCGATTCCAAGCTATCAACCCTTCCATCCATTCTCGTATTGACTATTTTCTAGGCTGCAACTGCTCTTATACCAACTAATGTATACTGAATAAGTGCACTGTTATTGATGATAATAACCCAACACCAATAACTCCTGGTATAACTTAGAAGGTTAATGACAAGGATATTACAGTAGACTCGTGTTAAAACATGAAAACAGTGAACACTCCAAAAGACAGAAAACACTCCTTAGCATTCAAGAGGCTAGGCTCTCCCAATCCTTACTCTAATTTTTCCCCACACTTTCTCTCCCAAGGACACCCCCAATATACCTCCCATCCATTCCACTCATTCTCTCTCCAGGACAGCAACATCATTACTAAGTTAGTTATATGCCGTCAATTCCCATTATATCCTTCACTCCCCCTTTTCTTTCTCCTAGCATAAGTCTTAAGCCCACTATCCCTTATCCCTCATATCACTAATTACATTACATTAGAGAAATGCGTCACTCCATAATACCCATATCCTGTAAATTGAGTTTTGGTTTATAATAAAAAAAAAAGTCTTAATCAATCCTATATTTTTAATAACTTGACCTTCAAAACCTTTTCAATTTTAATGTTTGCATTAATTCAAGATAGCACATGGATATTGGAAGGATTCTAGTTCTTTTTGTGCTGCATCACTTACACTGTTATTTGATGTGTGCTTCAATTTGTTCTGATCCAATTATATTACTATTTTATGAGCTCTCCCTTAACATATTCTTCATTCTTCTGATTCTTTGGCAGGATGGACAACCTGAGCTTGGGGATACCAGAGGTAATCATGCATTCAGTATAAATTCTGAAAATACAGAGAAGTTGTCAACCAAGCAATCAGATATTGATCAGCAGCATTGTGAAACTGCGAGTCTAGATGTTTCAGTTAACAATGAGAAAGAAAAGAATCTAAATTCATCATCAGCTGTGGATGTTCCTGATATAGACATTGGAATAGGTTATCAATTGAGGAAGAGATCTGCTCTTACAGAAGCCTTGGGAGCATCAGATGACAGTGAAGTTATTCAACTTAATGCTGAAGTGAAAGGGAAGGAGACCCTGGGAGCATTCAATCAGGATGATTCAAATTCTGTCCTAGACAAGCTGTTTGGGAATGCTTTAACTTTAAATGTTGGCAACTCAACTAATATTGATGTTCAGGTGCGAGTGGAACTTATTGGAATTTTAATCAGTAATATTGATAAATTGTTCACTGAGCTTATTAATAAGTAGTTGTCAATTTCAATTTGGTGTGTAATGTATCAATGATCTAATTGAGTAATGGACTGATCTTTGGATTTCTTTGAGCCACTATAGATAATTAATTTATGCATTTCAGTCAATGGTTTGATGTTTTAGTTGTATTCAGAATATAGGCTGCTGGTTCAAATGGTTCTTTGGATCATAAAATGTGAGTGCCATATCAATCTGAATGTTGATTTTCTATCAGACAGTTTTAATCTAAGACTGTAGATCATATTAGCACTCCGATACATGCTATCTAATGTTCCTGTTCTAAGTTGTGCTTGATATGTTTAATATTAGGTAGTATTTGGCAAATTTGACATTAAAGATCAGTTTCATTTTTTTTCATTTTCTGAAATATTTTCCTTTATTCTCTGCATTATTATCTGCTTCCAATGTCTTTTAACTCAATTTCTTCCTTAAGGTTGTGAACGTTTTGGAAACTATGGGATTCTAATTTTATTCTGTTATTGCGATTGATTTGTTTCTTTTTCCGTGAATATTTGGTCTTTGATTTATTTCCTCTATTTGTTATCATGATTAATTAGAATTAATTTGTATTCATTAGGGTTGATTATTTCCTTTCTTATTGCCCTAGTTAGGTGTATATAAACCCTAGGCCTCTCTTGTAAAAATTAGACTTTGAGTGAATAATATTTCACATTTTCATTGCATTAGAGCTGGTTTTTTGAATACCAAGTCTCTCGTCACTCAATCTCTCTCTCTCTTTCTCCCATTGTGCCTTATTGGAGTACGCATAGTGCTTCTTCTCACCATGCACAACCTCAGTCTTGGAAGAACCACCCCAGGGTTCGCTTCAGGATGTCATCGCCGGCCCATCTTTGTCAACCAGGACGTCGCCAAACGTTGCATGCGTGGCCTCTAGATTTTGCAACAGTTTCTCACGCACAAGGCTTGTGAAGGCGCTTGGAGCCGTTGTTCTTGTCGTTTCTTGGACAGAGTTGGTTGTTGGCCACTGTAGGATGTCACACAGTCGTTTTTCAAGTTGTTCAGGCCCATATCCGTGCTGTTCTTCATCAATCCCAGTATTCTCCAACCGATTTTTGTCTCTTTTTTGTTTTCTTAACCATGGTTGCTTATGGATCAGTCATCTCAATGCCTAAAATCCCTACCCATGTTGGGACCACTACCCAAAAAGGTATATTCTTTGACGCTCTTCAAGGTAAAACTACAAACCCGATGACATGGATTGTTGATTCTGGGACTTCAGATCATATGATTGGTAATGCGCCTCCCTGCTCCTAGATGTCAAACTGTGTAATATGAATATCAAGGTCGAAATTGTTGATGGATCCCTCTCCACAGCAATTGGTGTTGGAAAAGTGAAAATTTCGGACTCACCCTTGATCCTGTTGTCTTAGTTCCAAACTTATCTTGCAACTCACTTTCAATTAGTAAGCTGACAAGGGATATGAATTGTATTGCTAAATTCTCCAAATCTGGTTGTTTAGTATAGGAGTTGGATTTGGCGTGACGATTGGCAATGCCAAGGAGGTTGATGGATTATATCAGATTCAAGCCGGGAATCAAGTTACTCTAGCATGCCATGTTGCGGATAGTCCTAATAGCCTTGATAATGATAAGGTTATGTTGTGGCATCATCGTCTTGGTCATCCGAATTTTATATATTTATCAAAGATGTTTCTCTCTCTTTTCATTAATGAACATCCGAAGTCTTTTGAATGTGAAGTGTGTCAGTTTTCTAAACATTGTCAAAGTATATATCCTGATCATGCATATAAACCATCCCATCCTTTTTTCATCATTCATAGTGATATTTGGGGTTCATCCCGCATCCAAAATATATTTGGGGCACATTGGTTCATATCTTTTATTAATGATCACACTCATGTTACTTGTGGGCCGTTTAGTATCTAGGAAAGAGTAAGAATGGAAAGGAAGTAGGAAAATGGAAAGGAAAGGAGAATGGAAGAGGGAAAAGAGAATGGAAAAAAAAAATGTTTGGTATGAGATAGAAAATAGAGTAGGAATGAAATATTTTGTGTTTGGTATGTATTTTTTAAGAAAGAAAGAAAGGAAAAATTATAACGAAATAACTAAATTATTCCTATGAACATATGTGCTGGTCGACCGGCTGTTAGAAGCCAATCGACCGGCTGCTGTAAGCTGGTCGATCGGCCTATTGCCAGGCAGTCGGTCGGTTAGTAGCAGCCGGTCGACCGCCTAGTGCCAGCCGGACAGTCGCCTGGTACCAGCCGGACCGGTCGCCTGGTACCAGTCGGATCGGTCGCCGATCGCCTGGTACCAGCCGGACCGGTCGCCGATCTAATCTGTCTCTTCCTGTTGCTCACTTCTTTTTTCCCCGTCGTTGTTTGGTCTCTCTCTCCCGTTGTTCATTGGTCTCTCTCTCCCCATCGTTAGTGTGGTCTCCCTCTCCCCGTCCATTACTGGTCTCCTTCTAGCGTCTCCCTCTGGAATCTCATCTCACCAAGCTCCCTTCGCTCCACAACCTCAAGGGCGAACCCGACAGTAGGCAGATCCAGAGATGGATGAGGGCAATTCTTGAACAATGAAGCATTTTCCATTCCATTGAGCTTCTTTCCATTGAGTGTGCGATGAAAAAAAAAAACGTACAAAAAGAGGGAAGAGAGAATTTCGGATTCCTTTTATTGCTTTTATAGTTAACTTACCAAATGCTGGAAAAAAAAAACGCACTGTACGAGAAAGGAGAGTCCCTTTCTAGCCTTGGAAGGCATACCAAACGGCCCCTTGGTTTTTTCTTATGAAAGATAAATCAAAAGCCTTACAGATTTTCAAAATTTCTACACCATGATTCAAACCTAGTTTCAAACCAAAATTCAAATTTTTCGGTCTAACAATGGTAATTCGGTCCTTAAGAACTTTTTCTTTGAGCAAGGAATTGTGCATAAGAGTTCTTACACTTGCACGCCTCAACAGAATGGGATTGCGGAATGTAAAAATAGACATATCCTTGAAGTGGCTAGATCTTTAATGCTTACCCATAATGTTCCTCATCAATTCTGGGGTGAAGCTGTGTTGATCGCTGCCTATTTAATTAATAGAATGCCATCTCATACTTTGAAATTTGACACACCATGTCAGGCCCTCTCAAAGCATTTTCCTGATAATAGACATGTTACCAATCTTCCTTTTAAGGTCTTTGGCTATTGTGCTTTTATACATGTTTCATATCAGAATAGAGGGAAGTTAGATCCTAAATTCGAGAAATGTATCGTTGTTGGATATGCCTTTGCTAGAAAGGTTACAAATGTTATTCTCCAACATTACGGAAGTTTTATATCTAATGGATGTCTCTTCCTTGAACACACTTCTTTCTACACCAAAACTCATATTAAGGGGGAGAACTCGACACCAGGAGAATATCAATTCTGGGCTACTTTACCTGAAATTATTGCACCTGACTCTGAAGGTTACCTATCTGCCCACCTGAATTAGAAGCTCCCAGTGCTCATTAATAGGAAGGCAATGTAGAGTTAAAGGTATACTCAAGGTACCTGAAACATAATCGGACCGAGCAACAATAGATACTTCGTGAAGATTGCCCATGTGACCCAAATCCAACTCCTAGGGAGAACAATTGAGACACTCAAGGTATACCTGACTCTAAACTCCACTGATGTATATGATCTCTACCTTCCTGATGCTTGGAAAAAGGGAGTTAGGTCATGCACCAAACATCTCATTACTAATCATGTTTCATATGAGAAACCATCTAGTACCTTCAGAGCTTTTACATCAAATTTGGATAGCTCCAAGCTTCCAACCTGTATAGAAGAAGCTCTATAACACCCAAAATGGAGAGAGGCTGTAAACGTGGAGTTGAACGTCTTGAAGAAAAATGGCACGTGGACTTTTATTGAAAAAGCTCTAGGAAAGCAACTTTTGGGATGTAAGTGGGTGTTCACTGTCAAGTACAAAGCTAATGGGAGTATTGATAGATACAAAGCGAGATTAGTGACAAAATGATTCACTCAGACTTATGAGATAAATTACGAGGGACATTTGCTCCTGTAACAAAATTAAACACTATTTGTGTTCTTGTCTATTGCTGCAAACCTCGATTGGAAGCTTCATCAATTTGTTGCCAAGAATGCATTTCTTAATGGGGATTTTGAAGAAGAGGTCTACATGGAGATACCTTCTAGTCTTAAAAATCCAAATAACTCTCATATGGTGCGTAAACTTTGGAAATCTCTTATGGCCTCAAACAATCTCCAAGGGCTTGGTTTGAAAGGTTCCCCTGGGTAGTTAAAAGCATGTGTTATGTTCAAGGGTAGACAGATAATTCTTTGTTTATCAAACATTTTCTTTGGGAGAAAATCACCATCCTCATTGTATATGTGGATGACATAGTAGTTACTGGAAATAATGAAGAAGAGGTGACGCACCTAAAGAAGTTCCTAAGTAAAGAATTTGAAATTAAGGATCTTGGTCCTTTAAAATATTTCCTTGGGATGAAAATAGCTCGGTCCAGCATGGGAATTTCTATTTCACAGAGGAAGTACACCCTAGATCTTTTGAGAGAAACTGAGATGCTAGGGTGTAAACCTATTGACACCCCCATGGATTTGTTCAACAAAATAGGCTCAAAGGAGTCCTCTAGTCCTGTTGATAAAGGGATGTACCAATGTCTTATAAGAAAACTCATATATCTCTCTTATACTTGACTTGACATCAATTTTGCAGTAAGTGTAGCAAGTTATTACATGAATAATCCTACTGAAGAACATCTTGAGACTATTAATTGGATACTCAGATACTTGAAGATGACACTCGAAAACGGTCTATTTTGTAGAAAAAAGGCCAACAGAAGTGTTGAAGTTTTCTCGGATGTTGATTTGGCTTGTTCCCTAAGAGATATGAGGTCCACTTTAGGGTATTGTACCTATGTGTGGGGAAATCTAGTTACTTTGAGAAGTAAAAAGTAGTCTGTCTAGTGTTGCAGAAGCAGAATTTCGTGCTATGGCACATGGAATCTGTGAAGTAATATGGTTGATAAAAGTATTGGAAGATCTTCAGCTTCCAATCACCACTTCCATGAAACTCCATTGTGACAATCAAGCAGCAATTCAGATTGCAAAGAATCCAGTCGATCATGACAGAAGCAAGTATGTGGAGATTGATTGTCATTTCATCATAAAGAAGTTGGAGCAAGGGGTCATTGAGATAATTTATACTTCTATGCTCCAATAGACGGCTGATATCCTTACCAAGGCTATTCCTAGAACTCAGTTTGACATTCTCTTATCCAAGCTGGGAATGATTGACATTTACTCCCCAATTTGAGGGGGAGTGTGGGATTCTTATTTTATTGTTATTGTGATTGATTTGTTTCTTTTTTCTGTGAATATTTGGTCTTTGGTTTGTTTCCTTTTTTGTTATCATGATTGATTAGAATTAATTTGTATTCATTAGGGTTGATTATTTCCTTTCTTGTTGCCCTAGTTAGGTGTATATAAACCCTAGACCTCTCTTGTAAAAATTAGACTTTGAGTGAATAATATGTCACATCTTTCTTCAGAAACCAACAATTGGAAGATATCTTTTAAATGTGGACTGATAGTGCCTCGATATTTAGTTGGTTGGGTAAATGTTTTATTTCCTACCATAGTTTGGCAGTGTTTCTTCCTATGATTTTGACTGTTCTTACCATTGTTCTTACTGCAGCCCGATCAAAAATCAGATGAGACATGGAGTCCACATGCATTCCAATCTTCCAAGTTTGCTCATTGGTTTGTTGAAGAAGGTACTTTACACTTATGGTTTAGACGTTCAGTATTTTATGCTTTTCAAGTTATCCTTGTGATTTGATGTTGGATTGTTTTGTTCATTCTTGACTTCGCCACAGAAAAGAAGCCAGTGGAGGACTTCACTCATAGGCCAAATGACTTGCTCTCACTGATTGTTGGTGGTGAAAAGGGTGGGTCGCAGGTTCCTTACATGCAGACAACCCAGCATAGACCACCTGATTTTCCTTTCCCTAATGCAGAGTCTGCAGTTGGGAATGTAGCATATAATAATATTGGAGTATCGGAGCAATCATACAAGAGTGATAAACCTGAGGTTGTTCCGGCAGTTCTAACATGTGAAGATCTAGAAAGTTCACTACTGTCACAAGTTGGTGAAAATGGTTCATCACTTCAGCAGTCCATGCAGGACAAATATTTCGACGCAAAGACTGAGCAGTCAAATTCAAATATTGTTGATCATGCTTCCCAGCAGCTCCTTTCTTTGTTGCAAAAAGGAACCTCCCGAGAAGATATGGAACCACCTATAGTGGATACAGATTCTACAGACAAAGCACATATCGTTGAAGGAGTCTGCATTGGCAATGTAGATAATTTAGGAGAGGCAAATGCAGATGCTTCCAATTCTTCAAAAAGTTTGACACTGGAAACACTTTTTGGGACAGCTTTTATGAAGGAGTTGCAATCAGTTGGAGCACCACTTTCTGTTCAAAGTGGTTTAGTTGGATCTTCTGGGTCTGATGTTTCAGAGCCTCCTCTGTTTCCTTTCCCTGTCTCAAATAATGGTCTCCCTCCTTCTAAAGGCGAAGTTCCGTTGAACAGGCATGGAAGTAGTGTTCTGCCATCAGAAAATTCTCATCAACCCAAGCCTAATAGATTTGGAGAGCAGCGGCTGGGGTATGATGATTTTCAGGGAGATGTTAATTCATTGGAACTTCAAAATGAATTTTCCAAGGCTGGTGGTTTCAATGGGCCTACTGGTATTGGCCTTCCTGAAGAAGATAACTTGCTTGCTGTTGGTGATCCTCTCCACAATGTTTTATCTGCTGCCAAACCAACTAAAATTGAGTTGTCCCAAGATGTACTGGCAGCTTTGGGACCTGCCTTTAGAGGTCAACGCCCTATTGTGGGAAAGCAAGAAGGTCTAGCATATCCTCGTGGTCCTTATGATATGAGGGAACCGGGTATTCCTTATCAGAATCTTAATGCCCATAGATCCTCTCCACAGGTCCACCCGTCTCCAATGTTCAATCAATTGGATTCTCCTCTTCCTCCTATTAGTTCTTATATGAAACTGATGGCCCCAGAGGGCATTGTCCATCATGACTCTCCCCGAGTTCCAGGAAACATGCTTCGCCCTCCTTTCCATCAACCAAGTAGTGGGTTAACTGGGTTTGACACTCCTGCTCACCATTCTATGTTTCAACAGATGCATATGCCCGGGAATCTTCCTCCACCTCACTTGTCACAAGGATTCCCTAGGGGTGCCCCTCTGCCAGCTCACCCCAGCAATCCAATGTCTGGTTTCATGCAGGAACTGAAGCCAATGCAGGGCTTCCCATTTAATGGTCACCAGCAGCCTTCTTTCGGCGGCCCTGCAATGTCAATGGCAGGTAAATATCTCCGACTATGCTTGTCTTTTACATGATTATTGTGGTTCCAAAGCAAAGCTCGTTTCAGTCCCTTGAGTTGTTTGGCTGACTGTAAACTATTGATAGTTCTCCAATGAGCAAGTTTAACGATAATTGATTCTCAGAGTTTAATATAAATAATTCATTTACACCTAAAGTGTATTGAACACGATCTTAAATTCTATTTTGTTTTTCATGTCATGCCCAATTATATATATTTTTAGGAAGGAGCTAATGTGTAACTATATAGATAATGTTGCAGCTAGTTATAGCTCATGGGGATTAAATGACACGTGCCCCTAGGTATTTTGTCATAGAATTTTTTTTTTTGGTAGAAAAAGAACTGTTATTAAGAAAGAAAGAGGGATTAGAAGTAATTTTTATCTTCTATCTTGAATACCAAATTTTAGAAAAATTAGATAAATTTGTAATCAAATAATAGTCTCCATATTTGAAAATACATTGTTCTACGTCAACCATGTTGGATTGATGTGAAATTTTATGGGTTTGATCTCTAGAACTTTTAGTCTAGCCGTAGATTTTGTGAGAAACTCATCCTATAGAAAGGTATTCACTGGTGCAAGACTTGACACTGGTTAATCCCTCCACCATATACGCGCACAGACACAGCCTTACTTGTAGTCGCATGGATTATGAGCGTATCATTGGCCCTACTTTGTAATTCATGCTACCCTACTTTTACTGCATTATCATAGTGTGTGCTTAGATCACGGATTTCTGCCTTGCATGTATTTAATTAGATCACCGATTTATTTCATGTATTTCTGCCTTGATGCGCAACTGGGTTATATTGGAGTATGGTCAATTACTTTGCACATACAGCCTCCATTAGATGAAGTCGCTTGTTCCAATTTCACGTGTTTCTAGCTTGCTGTAACAATATTCAAGGCCACATAATTTGAACTATTTGTTACATTTCTGTGAAAAAATACCTCCAATCTTACCAGAGCATGTGTCATTTGGTTTTGCCACTATTTTGGGGATCACACATCTCGTTCTTGTTTTCTTCATTTCTAGTCTATTCTATTTTCAGCCCGATTTAGTTTGACTGTGTTCAGGTCCTGATGTTGCTGGTGGAAGAAATCATCCAGAGGCACTGCAGCGGCTTTTCGAGATGGAGCTCCGGTCAAACTCAAAGCCAATCCACCACACCTTTGCTGGTGGTGGGCATAGCCAGGGCATGTATGGTCAAGAGCTAGACTTGGGTTTTGGGTATAGATAGTGTATTAACATTGTCAATGTGTATACTAAAATGTATTCTACCGTTCTGACCTGCAACTCCTTTCATGAAAGATGGGCTTTATATGATCCTTCTTTTTCATCAAAATTAGGGTGAGCTGAATTTGTTTGAGCATCAAGCAACTCCATAGCATTGATCTATCCTTTTTTTCAAAGAATAATAATAAAAATTAATGAAATTCTTGTAATCTTTTTTAATTTTAATCCTGGTTTCAGGATCAGCTTAATGGCTGTGCCACGAAATTTTACTAAATATCATGAAAATGTGCATTGCTTAATATTATGGATGGGGCTATTACTTTTTTCTTATATTTAAGGGGAGATGTTTTTTAACTAGACGGAGTTCAGTTTTTTATTTTGGAGAAATATATTACAATTATAAGCTTAAATTTACCCCGTCAATGTAAAAATTGATATGTGGAAAGGAACTGACACTAATTTGGTTTTGGTACTAAGAATAAAAGTATTGAATCAAATTAGTAAGAGTAACAAATTTTTAAGGAAAAAATGCCCTTCGCTCCTATAAACTTTTTATTGTGCAGGTAATTTTCATGAACTATAAAATTTAATACAAGACCCCTATGAACTTTTCATTTCACATGGTTAGACTCTTTCGTCTAATAATTCGTTAGTTTGATTAGGATTTTAAAATTGTCACGTCAGTTTAATTTGTGCACATCAATAGTTGACATGACTAATAATGTGACATTACCTTAGCTCGACCCACATGAAAACCCGACCTAACCTATTTCTTCATTTTGCTCCTGCCTATCTTCAAGCATGGTGGGAAAGAACAGTAACCACCATATGCAGCCAAACACAACAAGGAAGACGAGTGGATGTTAGTTGAGAGTGAGTGAAGACATTGACAGTGGCGAACACTATGAGGGACCAAGAGAAAGTTAATTACTTCTCTATGAATGTCTTCTACCTATGAGTGACAGACAGTAATGACCGGTAAAGGCAAGATTTCTTTTACTTGTGAGTGACGAAGGTAAATTTTCCTATGAGCGTCCCTCACTTGTGTTTGTCTTCCACTTCGTCTTCTTCTCTTGATCTCTTGATCACTCTTTTCTTCCTTCAAGTAGTGGAAAATTTGTGGACTTTCCTAAAATATCATTCGTCGTTCTTCATTCACTGTATAAGATAATTGTCGATAGCCAGACATAGTCGCAATACATATAGTCATGGTGCCTTTATTTTAGGGCATAAAAAACAGAGGATTGGGGCAGCTCACAAACATACACCAAGAAGGCACGACAAGAAAGAGATTGAGAGAAGGTAGTAGATGTGTGCTTTGACATTGGCTGTTGTTCATTGCTCACGGTAGAAGACACCACGAAGAGAACTGATTAACTTTCTTCTTGGGTCAGTGTGTGATGTAGGTTGAGTAGAGCTTTTGGGTCAAGGTGATGTGACATTATTTTATTCATGTCAGTTGCTAATGTATACAAATTGAGCTAACATAGTAGTCTTAAAACCCTAGTCAATATTGACTCTTAGTCAAATCAACTGATTATTGGACGCATGATATCAAAATCAAGATTTTTATCATAAGATCGCTTGAGATCGCGATTTTATAATGTCACAACTTGAAACTGGGGTCACGATAAGCGCGAACAGTGTAATATCCACACCACCGCAAGCTTAATTTACCCTCAGATTATCCCTAAGAATCTACTCTACGACATAGATGACCTATCCGATTATAGAGCATATTAGAAAAATTGACTTAAAAATAAATAAAATTACTTTATCCCGAACAATGGAAAGGTTCGATCTAAACCATCTTTTGTACCTGCAACTGTGAGAGAGTGAGTCTAATCCACTGATTTGCCCCGAAATAGCCCTACCTAACAAATATATGCAACTATGCATGCTCAACAAAAATACATAAAAATATGCATGAACATCAAACACATTCCTCAACCATGGACAAGTGTTCCCCACGAATGCATGCGACATGACACTTACCACACACAATTTTTTTAGAAGGACTATAACCAAAACAACCACCAAACATGGCCACTCTGCTATCACATAACACAACACACCCAGTCCAAGAAATAAACATGGACCACATAGTGCAACCATATAAATCACAACGTATAAGAAGGGTTACACTCGAATCCAAACATCTAGACATACAATGATCAAGCACTCACGACCATTTCCACAAATCATATCGCACTTGACATCTACTAGTATCTAACTCGAGTACGTCTCCTCTTAGGCTTTGGTCCATGCCCCAAATTGGCAACTGCCAAACATAACCCTGGGGAATGCATCCCTTGGTCCTGGCCCATGCATCGCAATCACTAATCCCTAGGTACATCCCTTTTTGGTCTTGACCCATACCTTATTTCGGCAATTGCCAATATCTGACATCAGGAGTGCACCACTGGATCCTCTATCCATTGACCCCCAAGTACAACTCTCATTCTAAGTTCTAGACCATGCTTTATTTTGGCAACTACTAGTATTTGACACTAGGAGTGCACTACCAGGCCTCATCCTTTGACTCTTAGGTACATCCCTCTTGGTCCTGGCCCATGTCCCATTCCAACAAATACCAGTATTTGACCTCAGGAGTGTACCACTAAGTTTTATCCAAATACAGTCACATACACATCAACAAATAATATAATAATAATAATAACAACCAAGTTCAAAATAACTCTAATTTTCAAATTAAATTCCAATTATACGTTAATCACCTAGTCAAGATTTTAATTTTAAAAGTTATCTACGTGGTTGGCACACAATTGCACGACATCACCCACGTACAGATAAATATATTTTCTTCATAGACATACAAGGTCACCCCCCCTTTTTTTTTAAATTATGCCAAGCATAAACATTTAACACATAATCACATTTAATTAAATTTAGGAAATACAAGTCCTATAATGTAACATCATCAAAGTAAGGATGGATTCCTCACCCGGGATTGAAGCACTCTTGGCTCCTACAAAATGCTTCGACCAAGCATCAAATCATACTTGAACCTACCGGACATCAAACATATGGCTCAACACATAACCACATGGATGAAAGACCAAGTTCAGGTTGTGGCGCCTAGGTGCCATAACAGTCCTAAACCACCCCAAGACATCAGGCTTGGTTGCCCACCTTGGCGCCTTAGGCACCCAGGCCTGATTGGCCTTAGAGTTCCTGTGTAGGTGGTGCCACCACCCTTGCTTTTTGTTTGTGTGGCGCCCTACACCCTCATGAAAGAGCCTCAATTTTTGCCCAAATTCACCCAAATCCTCACCCTTTCTCATAGTTTCTTTCATGGGTTTTCATTATGGACGTTTAGGGAATGTTTTGATACCAAAACCCTTAAATTAGATTTCAAGCTTAAATCATCAAATTTGCTTCAAAAACCATAACTTTTCCTTCTTAGGCTTCCTACACTTTAATTCCACTTTTAATCATTCTTAATCCATCACTTCTTGGTTCTAATTTCATTATTAGACATCAAAGATGGTTTTTAACCACTACCCAATCTCCAAATCTCATATTCCAATCCATTTTCCACCCAAAATCCTATGAATATGAAAATGGGAAGAAAATGAGAAAGATGAGGTGCCTACTTCAAATCCTTGTCCTTCTGGTGGTGGTTGGTCGCCGGAGACTCGAACCCTCACCAGAGATGAG
The DNA here is from genome assembly GCA_037074585.1 of Biancaea sappan. Classification (NCBI taxonomy): domain Eukaryota; kingdom Viridiplantae; phylum Streptophyta; class Magnoliopsida; order Fabales; family Fabaceae; genus Biancaea; species Biancaea sappan. The sequence continues at coordinate 24,803,117 of CM073499.1, read as the reverse complement.
TTGCAGGAAGCTTGGGTGGTGGAGGATTGGGAGACTATGTAGAGAAAAGAGTGTGAGGAGGGATGGAGAGAAATACTCCATATATATATACCTCTATAGTAAAATTACTATTTTGCCCTCTAGTCAACCCTCGGTCAACGTTAGTAATGGCAAATTCGTAATTTCTCTAACTTGAGTATTTCTCATACTTTAGGTACTACACAATTTTCCTTATTACATTTTAGTTATTCCTTAGATTTAGTAATTATTTGACTCCCTTGCTGGCACGTGTATACTCCCTCAATCCTCCGTCCCTCATTATTATACACTTTGCCATTTCTTCCTAAATAAATGAAAAAAAATAAATTTTCACCCTCTTCGGGTTATTCATTAAAAATCAACTTTACTAATATCCGAAAACTGCAGGTGTTACATATAGCTACTTTCCTTGTAAGATTGTAAGGAAGATTGCATGGGATCACAATTTTGATCGTAATTGTCACATCCCAAATTTGAGCATGTGAGTAACTTCGTAAACTCAAGAGTATACCTCAATGGTATCCCATAAAATCTCTGATTAATACTAATGCATAACATAATTTTTCAAGAAAGATATTTATACATATAAAAAGTTCAGCATAGTGAAACAGAAACACAAGTCAAATATCATACAATATGATACAACTTTCCAAGCCTAGGTGACCTATAGAGATTACAGAGCATTCCTAAGCTTTTGGATTTATAAGCCCTCCAGATAAAAAGTATCCTCGAGGAATACTAATTCTCCTGCGGATTTTCTTCGTTGACATCCACTGTATCTAAAAAAAATGTTCATGGAGAGTGTGAGTTCATCAAAACTCAGTGACTAAATGACTGTGCAATAATAAATATATCACAAGTACAAATACCAGAATCATAATCACAATAACAACAATTATTTTGATATTCAGGGTTTCTATACCTCTGTATTGAATGTTCAAGAATTCAGTCTCCACTTATAATCAATCATTACATGCATTGGTATCTTGGGAAATAAAGCGCTCAACCATTCCATGTGTAAAATTTCATGCATTGGTATCTTGGATCAAGCCCTCAACCATTCCATGTGTATAATTTCATGCATTGGTATCTTGGGTCAAGCCCTCAACCATTCTATGTGTATTATATACTCAATTCATAATAATCTTAAATCAACAATAGATTTCATTATCTAGCAATCATCAATAAATATAGAATCTAATTGCGATATGAGATGAAGTTTATATTGTACTTGGAATAAAAGTAAATAAAGTCGGTTAGCAAGGTCATCCACTCACATAGATTCCGTATCCCAGTCACTTTTCCGAGTTGCTACAAAGAAGAGTACGTAGCTGGATTTCAGGTTCCGCTACGGAGATTTTCATAAAGATCAGATATAGAAAGTCAGGGTTGCTTTTGTACCAAAATACTATTCATACGTATAATCACTATTTATACGTATAATCACTATTCATACGTATGATCACTATTCATATGTATGGATACTATTTATACATACGGTCACTATTCACATGTACGGTCACTATTCACACATACGAATACTATTCATACGTATGGTCACTATTCACACGTACGGTTACTATTTACATGTACGGGTACTATTCATACATATGAATACTATTTATACCAGAAATAGAGAATACAATCTGTAAAAGAGTACACCAGGTAAGTTCCCAGGAAAGAGTAGAGAGTCCCAATGGACACACTTAAGAACCATGTCTTTCCTTAGCCAGAACTTTCCTAGATATGTATTCTTCACAGTTTACATTCTATTTCGGTAATCAGAGAATCAAAACAATATATAGGTAGCTAAGGACAGTTTTTCTGATGTGGAAGATCAGCCAAAGCCGCAACCACAGAGTATACTTAAGAAAATAACTTTTAAAATCTGAATGGCATAGAAAAGAGGCATAGTATTCTTACCTTGGATCTAGGCTAAGGAAGAAAGACCTAGAATCTCAGAGCCCAAACGCCGGAACAAGAGAAGTTTTGAGGAGAGGAGAGAAGAGAAACTGAAGGTGTGAGTTTTGAAGTGAAATAGAAGGACCTATTTATAGGAGAAGTTATGGTACTATTTGCTAGTATTCCATCTACCGTTCTCCTTTACTATTTCATCTACCAGTTTCACTTACCAGTTTTCATCTACCAGTCTCACTTACCAGTTTTCATCTACCAGTTTCACTTACCAGTTTTCATCTACCAGTCTCACTTTCAACTATTCATTCTAGATTCCACTTTTGAACTGTATTTTTACTTAATGAGATTAATTCCATATCGTATCATCCATTATATCCCACAATTTATAGAATCTAAAAATAAAAATTTGTATTTTCAACAATATGCACAAACGAGTATACAAAAATTAAACCGATAAGGAATTTATTTTCTCCAAAATAAATTTATCGTAATTTTTGAATACTTATAACTAAAATAAAATATAATGGGTATTACATTCTACCCCCCTTAAAAAAATTCGGTCCTCCGAATTCGAAAACTTACCTCATGATTCGAATAGGTGTGGATATTTTGTCCACATTTCATCTTCTGTTTCCCATGTGGCTTCCTCGTGAGTATGATTCCTCCACAGAACTTTGACAATGGGAATTTCCTTGGTACGAAGTTTCTTGACCTGCCTATCGAGGATAGCTACTGGCACCTCTTCATAAGCAAGAGTCTCATCAAATCGTACGTCTTGTGGCTGGATGACATGAGAGGGGTCAGGAAGATACTTACGTAGCATCGATACATGAAATACTGGATGTACTCCCTCTAGGTTCGAGGGTAAGGCTAGGCGATAAGCTACGTTACCCACTCTTTCCACAATCTCATAAGGACCAATATATCTTAGGCTGAGCTTCCCTTTCTTTCTGAATCTCATTACTCCTTTTATCGGTGAGATTCGTAAGAAGACCATATCACCAACAGAAAATTCTAAGTCACGTCGCCGATTGTCTGCATAGGACTTTTGCCTACTCTGAGCGGCTAATAACCTCTCCCTGATCAGTTTAATTTTATCCACAGCCTCCTGTATTATCTCGAGTCCCACCATTTTAGGTTCGCTTAGTTCAAACCAACCAATAGGAGATCGACATCGCCTCCCATATAATGCCTCGAAAGGATCCATCTTAATACTAGCTTGATAACTATTATTATAAGAAAATTCGATAAGCGACAAGTGGTCTTCCCATCTGCCACCAAAATCCATTACACATGCTCTCAGCATATCCTCTAAGGTTTGAATAGTTCTCTCAGACTGACCATCAGTTTGAGGATGAAATGCTGTGCTCAAATCTACTCTAGTGCCTAGAGCTTTCTGAAAAGCTCCCCAAAATCGGGAAGTGAACTGGGGTCCTCGATCTGATATGATAGACACTGGTACGCCATGAAGCTTTACTATCTCATTCACGTATAGTCGACTAAGTTTTGCCACACTGTAGGTGGTATGAACAGGAAGGAAATGTGCCGATTTAGTAAGTCGATCCACAATAACCCATATAGAATCGTATCCATTCAAAGATCGGGGCAAACCCACCACAAAGTCCATAGTAATCCGTTCCCATTTCCACTCGGGAATCTCAAGCCTTTGCATCAACCCAGGTGGTCTCTGATGTTCGGATTTGACCTGCTGACATGTCAAGCATCGAGCGACAAAGTCAATCACATCTCACTTCATGCCCTCCCATCAATAAACTTGTTTCAAGTCCTGGTACATCTTGTTGGCACCAGGATGAACAACATAGGGCACTCCGTGAGCTTCTTGTAAAATCTCTCGCTTCAAGGGTTCAATGTTCGGAATACACAATCTCCCGTTAAACCATAACACATCTTCTTCATCTACTGAGAAACCCTGTACTAAACCTACCTTCGCCTTCTCTCTAGTTTTAACCATTTCGGTGTCATTCTCCAATGTTGCCTTCACCCTTTCTACAAGGGAGGATTTGGCTGTCAAGTGAGCCAAGAAAGCACCTGACTTAGTAATCTCAAAGAATACCCCACTAGCCTCTAATTCATATAATTCTTGAATCAAGGACCTCCTTACTGTGGTAATATGAGCTAGACTTCCCATCGACTTCCGACTAAGGGTATCTGCTACCACGTTTGCCTTCCCTGGATGGTAGAGAATGGTACAGTCGTAGTCCTTTAGGAGTTCCATCCATCTCCGTTGCCTTAGATTGAGATCTTTCTGTTCAAAGATATATTTAAGGCTTTTGTGATCAGTGAAAATCTCACATGTCTCCCCATATAAGTAATGCCTCCAAATCTTTAAAGCAAACACTACTGCTGCCATCTCTAGATCATGAGTAGGATAATTAAGTTCATGCTTTTTAAGCTGTCGAGAGCCATAAGCAATGACCTTACCGTGTTGCATTAACACGCATCCCAATCCTACCTTTGAGGCGTCGCAATATACAGTGTAACCCCCCGGTCCCGATGGTAGAACTAGAACTGGTGCTGAAGTTAGACACTCCTTCAACATAGAGAAACTTGCTCACAAGCATCATCCCAAGTATACTTAGCGTTCTTCCTAGTCAACTTTGTCAGTGGAAGAGCCAACTTAGAGAAATTCTTGACAAAGCGAAGATAATACCCCGCTAAGCCAAGGAAACTCCGAACTTCAAATACAGTTGTTGGTCTAGGCCACTGCTTCACTGCTTCGATCTTACTTGGATCTACATGAACACCTTCTTGAGAAATTATATGCCCCAGGAATGTTACTTGACTCATCCAGAATTCACATTTTGAGAACTTAGCGTATAACTGATGTTCCCTCAAAGTTTATAGCACCGTTCTCAAATGTTCTACATGATCCTCCCGACTTTTGGAGTAAACCAGAATATCATCAATGAAGACGATCACGAATCTATCAAGAAAAGGTTTGAACACTCGGTTTATAAGGTCCATAAATGCTGCTGGCGCATTAGTCAATCCAAATGACATTACGAGAAATTCATAATGCCCGTATCGCGTCCGAAAGGCGGTCTTGGGTATGTCTTCCTCCTTAATTTTCAGTTGATGATAACCAGATCTCAGATCTATTTTTGAGAAGCATTGTGCCCCCTGAAGTTGGTCAAACAAGTCATCAATTCTTGGTAAAGGATATTTATTCTTTACCGTGACCTTGTTTAACTGGCGGTAATCTATGCACAGTCTTAAAGAGCCATCTTTCTTTCTCACAAAGAGTACTGGGGCACCCCAAGGTGAGAAACTTGGGTGGATAAACCCCTTATCTAGCAGGTCTTGTAATTGCTCTTTAAGCTCTTTCAACTCAACGGGTGCCATGCGGTAAGGAGAAATTGAAATTGGTCTAGTGCTCGAAACCAATTCAATATTAAATTCAATATCCCTCTCTGGTGGTAAACCAGGTAAATTTTCTGGAAATACATCTGAAAATTCACTAACTACTGGTATTTGTTCAAGACTTCTTTCCTCCTTGTCTATATCTTTGACAAAGGCTAGAAATCCATGACACCCTTTTCGTAACATACGTTGGGCGGTTAACATGGATATTATGTTACAGGGAACCTCACTTCGGTCTCCTTGAAATATGAAATTATGCCCACCCAGTATACTAAAAGAAATGGTCTTGTCATGACAATTCAATGTAGCATGGCATGAGGATAGCCAGTCCATTCCTAAGATCACATCAAAATCTGTCATACTAAGCAGCATAAGATCTACCTCTGTCTCTATGTCCTTAACAGTTATCTTACAAGAACGATATCCAGATCTAACTACTAGGGCTTCCCCCATCGGTGTAGCTACCAAAAATGGTTCGTCCAGTATAACTGGCTCAGACTCAAACCTCTTGGCAAACAGAGGTGACACATACGAATGTGTGAAACCAGGGTCAAATAATACATGTGCAGCTAAAGCGCCAACTAATAAAGTACCTGTAATAACAGTATTGGATGCCTGGGCATCTTGTTGAGTCAAGGCATATACTCTGACAGTTCCTCTACCAGCTGCTTGCTGCCCACGACCTCCTTGGCCTCTGCCAGATCCTCTCCCAAAGCTTCCTCCAGTAGAAGTGGTCGGTGTACGAGCGACTGGAGTAACTCCCAGTTGGGTGTGAGATGGAAGAACAGATGCTTGACCAGATTCAGAGATAAGTTGAGGGCATTCCCTCATAAAGTGCCCTTCTTGTCCGCAATGAAAACAAATTAATGTTCCCATCTTCCTGAGGCATTCTCCAAAATGAAATTTTCCACACTCAGGACATTGAAGCTGTCACGACCCGTTTTCTGGGCACATGACCGGCACAATGATGAATCTCTCATCACTGTAAGCCTTCCGATAAATATATCAAATTTTCTTATATGAAAATCATAGATTATCAATTTAAAATGCATTATTATACTGACATACAAGCCAAATGTCGAACCCCTGAACTAGATGTCCTAGACGATTACAGAGCAACATAATCTATAACAGAAGAGAGGTCTACCCGACAATGGGAAGGTCCAAAGTGATCTACTCCTCTAGCAGATATTCTTCGATGGCAACCTGATCTGAACAAAAAGGTTGTACAAACAATGTGAGCTTTTAAACTCAATGAGCGAATCGGCCTCGCATTAATAAAATTCAAATACATTACCAGTCATGCAAGCATATCCAAAGGCTCATACTCAACCAATAGACAGAAGATAAAAATTTATCCAATTCAACAAACGTTACTAGTACTCGTCAATGGCAATATATCCCGGAGAGCGCACACAGGCCGGCTCACCAATTATGTATATTTCCGCCATGACGCACAACATCATCCTCTTACATACAAGATAAAAATTCATCCAATTCAACAAACGTTACTAGTACTCGTCAATGGCAATATATTCCAGAGAGCGCACACAGGCCGGCTCACCAATTATGTATATTTCCGCCATGACGCACAACCTCATCCTCTTAGCTAGGGCGCCTCACGGATTTATCACCAATCCGGGCTATATCCCTACTGAGGAAATCGTTGTCTCCACACTCATTGGTCAAGACACCCTGTCAACCGGGTTTTTCGCCTTGCCGTGAGAGGGGGTACTGTCCCGCTCAATCACAATCAATAGCATTTCATATCATAATCAGAAGCTCAATATAATATTCATCCATATAACAGGTATAGTATATTACTATATTATGGATTTATAAACCACATATCAAGATAACAATTAATCCATTTTTGAAAACATTCAAACTTCACATCATCATAAGATACTTATTTCATTTTATCCATACTTATGGATTAATTATCTCATTTAGATTCGTCATTCTGAATCCAATTTCCCCCTATGAATCTTGGGAGTGTCCTATGACATACTTTTTATCACCAGTAATGCTAAAACTCTATTAAAACGGGGTCGTTTCACTCACCTGGATTCCGTACGAACATCGCTTCTCTAAGTCATTACAGACAAGAGTTCTCAGGTGAATTTCGGTGTTCTGCTACGGAGATTTTCATGAAAGATTAGAGAAAATACGTCAGGATTTGTTTTCGTACAGATACTGTTCATATGTATGGTTACTGTTCATATATACGGTTACTATTCATACGGTCACTATTCATACGTACGGTCACTATTCATACATACTGTCACTATTCATACCAGAAATAGAGAATACAATCTGTAAAAGAGTACACCAGGTAAGTTCCCAGGAAAGAGTGGAGGGTCACACTGGACACACTTAAAAACCAGGTCTTTCCTTAGCTAGAACTTTCCTAGACATGTATTCTTCACAGTTTACATTCTATTTCGGTAATCAGAGAATCAAAATAACATATAAACAGCTAAGGACAGTTTTTCTGATGTGGAAGATCAGCCAAGGCCGCAACCACAGAGCATACTTAAGAAATTAACTTCTAAAATTTGAAAGACATAGAAAGGGCATAGTATCCTTACCTAAGCTAAAAAGGAAAGGCCCAAAATCTCAGAGGCCTAACTTTGGAGTAAGAGAAACTTAAGGAGAGAAGAAGAGAAGTTGAAGGTGTGAGTTTAGAAGTGAAATGGAAGGGCCTATTTATAGCAAAAGTCAAGGGTACTATTTGACACTATGCGCTAATAAAATATTCAATTTACTATTCATGAAAATGACATTTTTAATAATGTAGTTACTGTGCAAATGGCGGCAACGGCTGGAATTTTTTTTTTATTACTATTGAAAACTTAAAGAGAAAACTATCCTTTCTCCTAAACCTTTAAGTTTCTTTTCAAATCAGTCCTTTCATTTTAGTCCCTGAGGGTATTTTTACACATAAAACGTCATTTTCTCCTACAAACTTCTTTCTAGTTTTCTCTTATGACCAAACAACATCTAGTACTTGACATTTCGATTGTATAAATGAACAGTATCATATACGTAAATAGTATTATACAGGTGAATAGTACCGTATACTGAAATAGTAACAGTAGTTTGTAAACAAATATTTATATTTTATTTTTCTTGGGTATTACATTATCACCCCCTTAAGAGAATTCGGTCCCCCGAATTCAAAACTCATTTCAATACTGAAATAAGTGTGATTACTTCGTCTATATCTCATTCTTTGTATCTCTTTCTTCCAAAACCTCATCACACCCTTGGTGAGATTTACAAGAACATTATACCATTGACTGTGAACTCTAAACCGCATTATCAATAATTTGCATAAGACTTTTGCCTTTTCTAAATAGCAATCAATCTCTTCCTCATCAGTTTGATCTTCTCCACAACCTTTTGTACCATAAAGTGTCTCATACTCATAACCTTTACCAAACTCAAACCACCTAATCAGAGACGAACTCTGTCTCTATGTAAAACCTCAAATAGGTGTCTTCTTAACAGTGGCACGTGGTCTTTCCAGTTTATACTGAATATCAGAACACAAGCTACCATACACATAGCTTATAACTTTTACGAATACAAGTACCCTACCCGAAGGCATCATTTTGGTCATAGGTAATACTCTTGCCCGAAGGCAATCCTTCTACCTTAAGGCGATACTCTCAACTGAATGCGTCATATAAAAGGAAAAATCACGTAAAATTATTATATAAATATCTAGGAAGAACAATCCCAGAAAATGTGTTAAGTAAATAACATACTCATCATGCATAATTATATATATGGAAATTCCTCTCACCTCAATGACTCATATAGAGTCGCATCCCTTCAATGCTTAGGGCAAACCCATAGTTCTCTATACATAGGTTCATAAAATACTTATTCAGCATTCCTCCATAGCTCAGAAGTGCAATGAAATATCATTTAGTAACTTTGCTCAGTCAAAAAGATATTACCATACTATGCTTTAGAATTAAGTATGAAATATAACAAGTCCAACATCTTCTCATTCCTCAAGTTCTTTCAGTAAAATGAATCACTTCAACAAATAAGATCTAGATACTAACTTAAATTTTATTTCTAGTACATAGATAATTTTAATACGTGAAGCTTACACCAAATGTAGCTTTAGGTATAAACAGAAGAAAAATAAATTAAGGACGAGGAGGCTTTTGAAATGTAAAAGATGCTCCAGGTCTAGAAGAGGAAGGTGCTTCAGACCTTAAGGAGGAAGCTAATCTTTGTAGCCTAGAAAGGGTTTCTGGAGGAAGCGCCTGAGAAATTTGGCGAAGAGCAGCAGTTACTCCGTTCATACAGTCAATACACCTTGCTTGTTGGTCACGAAAATTTTGAGTTGCAAACATTGAATGTCTATCAACTCGATTAGCCAGTTCCCCGAAACGACGATTTATCAGTTTCTCTTGGTTTTCAAAGAGACGATTTATTAGTCGCTTCTGGTCCTCTATCTTGTATTCCAGGCTCTCTATCTTACGCTCCAGATTTTCGATCTTACGCTCTAGGAACGCAAGCTTATTTTCTGAGGATGTTGCAGTACTGTCCTCCTCCAACTCTATTACATCCCTCTTTCTCTTCTTAATTTCTGGTGACCTGTCTACAGGTCTCTTCCCTTTGTTGTCTCCGAGACTTAGATTTAAATCAAGCTCTACATTGCCAGTCTCAAAATTCAAGTTGAAAGACTTATTATCGGCCATTGCTCTAGGGATATCAGAAATAACTTCGAATGAGAAAGGAATGGAGATTGAGAAATAGGTATGTAATGAAAAAAGTAGGTTTGCTTGGTGCGATGAGTAGGGTAACGGGCAAACAAGATTTATAGACAACCCGAAGCCCCTGGAGCTAAAGCCACCACAACCTACACGCCGCTTGCTATAAGGTTTACAGATCACATATGTCGTAATGCCAGCAATTAATGTCGGACATGCAGATAAATAGTAAATGCAATTAACATAAGTCAAAGATTTCCTCAAAAAATTTTCGGCTAATCTTGACCTTTCTCAAACTTTTGACTAACTACGCTCTTCAGTCTGAGATTTTCTCCCTCTAACTTGTTTTATCCTGTAATCCCATATCACGATGTCCCTCTATGATCGGGTAGTCTCATATTAGCCTTATCTTAGATTCTGATCGGTGTCTTTATTCTGGATTTACACATAATATATGTATATCAATATATTAAAACAAAGTTAACTGCTTACGGTCACATGCAGTAAGTATTATTATGATGTAAGGAAATCACTGCCTTTCATTTGCCCACGAGAGCATTATATGTAAGTATGTGTAACCATGAAGATATATCATCATCTACACATTTCATTCTATCCAAGTCATTTTGATTTCACATCTCTATGAGTATATGTAGGATCATCACATATTCTCCTTGATCGTAGCCTTCACTCATTATGCATGAATAACATACATACATGTAATTACAACATGATTCAATCAATTATGTATATTATACTCAACTGAAGGCTCTTAAGAACAACACAATAAAACGGAGAAATGTATTTCAGTTCATCATAAAAGCATCCAAGGCAATCTTTGATGGCTATGTTATCAACTTCTTTGAATTTCAGAAAATGCCAACGGGAGAAATGGGAAAACCAAGTAAAATCGGCCGCAAATCCACCGAATACTGACTTTCGTGGTTTTGGCATTAATGCAACGCGCTATCGGTGTGCACGCCTACCCTAGACTTCTGGCTTCCAGCTTGCAGAAATCCATAGGTTGATCGTGTAGGGGTGCGGTGAAAAGATATCTTCTTTGTCTCTAAGTACTAATTTTTCTCTATAAAAACTATCCCAGCGTTCTCAGTTACCACACCACAAAGAGTAATAATCTCCGAGCCTACAATCCCCCAGTATTCCTCTCGCCTCATACTCTTACAAAAATTTCTAAATTTTTCCAAATCATGGCCTCAAGGAAGTACATTGATCTCACAGTAGAGGCTAAGGAAGAAGAGCTCGACTTAAACTTAAGTCTGGGCAAAGACAAGGGCAAAAGACCTTTTGAGGGGTCTCCAGAGAAACAGAAGGAGAAGAAAATGAAGAAGATTGAGGAAGCTGAGGAGACTAGCACGGGCCATACCTCGGAGGACAAAATCGCCTGTCTAGAGCAGGAGGTGAAAAATCTGAAAAAGATGATAGGAGACCTGGAGAAGTTAACTAAACGCAATCATGCAGAAATGACTTCAAGAATAGACAGGTTCTTCTATTGGTCTACCCAGTGCTTCTGCAATCAACAACAAAGAAGTGTTGATTGTATGAATAGGATTTACACTACCCTCCGCGACATTGCTATGTCCCTTGCTCCAAGGAATGGTCGAGGGGTGATGATACAATACAACCCTCCTAATCCAAGACCACCTCGCTTTTAGATTACTCATGCATGAGTAAACTTCTTCTTTTTTGCAATGTAATCCTTCAGTTTTTTTTTTTAATGCGAGTGGTTTCTTTTATTGGCTGGTACCCTAAAATAATATAGCTACACAAATTCAATCATGAATTCAGCTTATAAAATCCACCATATAAAAATTTGATCCGACAACAACGGAATCAAAACAAGTAATAATCTTTCCTTTACTAAGTTCAAAAGTGTAGCCACATCTATCTAAAATTAAACCTGACAACATAATTTCTAAGAAGAGATAAGTCTCGGAGGGAAAGGAAATGAAAACATCCTACAGGACCTTCAGTAGAGCCGTCTCTCTATAGTTGTGCCCGGGTTCACAACGATAGAGGAGGTCCCACTAAGGTTACCTTGCTCTGTAATCACTAGGAGACCTAACAACCATTGCTCTGATACCAACTTTGTCACGACCCGTTTTCTGGGCACATGACCGGCACAATGATGAATCTCTCATCACTGTAAGCCTTCCGATAAATATATCAAATTTTCTTATATGAAAATCATAGATTATCAATTTAAAATGCATTATTATACTGACATACAAGCCAAATGTCGAACCCCTGAACTAGATGTCCTAGACGATTACAGAGCAACATAATCTATAACAGAAGAGAGGTCTACCCGACAATGGGAAGGTCCAAAGTGATCTACTCCTCTAGCAGATATTCTTCGATGGCAACCTGATCTGAACAAAAAGGTTGTACAAACAATGTGAGCTTTTAAACTCAATGAGCGAATCGGCCTCGCATTAATAAAATTCAAATACATTACCAGTCATGCAAGCATATCCAAAGGCTCATACTCAACCAATAGACAGAAGATAAAAATTTATCCAATTCAACAAACGTTACTAGTACTCGTCAATGGCAATATATCCCGGAGAGCGCACACAGGCCGGCTCACCAATTATGTATATTTCCGCCATGACGCACAACATCATCCTCTTACATACAAGATAAAAATTCATCCAATTCAACAAACGTTACTAGTACTCGTCAATGGCAATATATTCCAGAGAGCGCACACAGGCCGGCTCACCAATTATGTATATTTCCGCCATGACGCACAACCTCATCCTCTTAGCTAGGGCGCCTCACGGATTTATCACCAATCCGGGCTATATCCCTACTGAGGAAATCGTTGTCTCCACACTCATTGGTCAAGACACCCTGTCAACCGGGTTTTTCGCCTTGCCGTGAGAGGGGGTACTGTCCCGCTCAATCACAATCAATAGCATTTCATATCATAATCAGAAGCTCAATATAATATTCATCCATATAACAGGTATAGTATATTACTATATTATGGATTTATAAACCACATATCAAGATAACAATTAATCCATTTTTGAAAACATTCAAACTTCACATCATCATAAGATACTTATTTCATTTTATCCATACTTATGGATTAATTATCTCATTTAGATTCGTCATTCTGAATCCAATTTCCCCCTATGAATCTTGGGAGTGTCCTATGACATACTTTTTATCACCAGTAATGCTAAAACTCTATTAAAACGGGGTCGTTTCACTCACCTGGATTCCGTACGAACATCGCTTCTCTAAGTCATTACAGACAAGAGTTCTCAAGTGAATTTCGGTGTTCTGCTACGGAGATTTTCATGAAAGATTAGAGAAAATACGTCAGGATTTGTTTTCGTACAGATACTGTTCATATATATGGTTACTGTTCATATATACGGTTACTATTCATACGGTCACTATTCATACGTACGGTCACTATTCATACATACTGTCACTATTCATACCAGAAATAGAGAATACAATCTGTAAAAGAGTACACCAGGTAAGTTCCCAGGAAAGAGTGGAGGGTCACACTGGACACACTTAAAAACCAGGTCTTTCCTTAGCTAGAACTTTCCTAGACATGTATTCTTCACAGTTTACATTCTATTTCGGTAATCAGAGAATCAAAATAACATATAAACAGCTAAGGACAGTTTTTCTGATGTGGAAGATCAGCCAAGGCCGCAACCACAGAGCATACTTAAGAAATTAACTTCTAAAATTTGAAAGACATAGAAAGGGCATAGTATCCTTACCTAAGCTAAAAAGGAAAGGCCCAAAATCTCAGAGGCCTAGCTTTGGAGTAAGAGAAACTTAAGGAGAGAAGAAGAGAAGTTGAAGGTGTGAGTTTAGAAGTGAAATGGAAGGGCCTATTTATAGCAAAAGTCAAGGGTACTATTTGACACTATGCGCTAATAAAATATTCAATTTACTATTCATGAAAATGACATTTTTAATAATGCAGTTACTGTGCAAATGGCGGCAACGGCTGGAATTTTTTTTTATTACTATTGAAAACTTAAAGAGAAAACTATCCTTTCTCTTAAACCTTTAAGTTTCTTTTCAAATCAGTCCTTTTATTTTAGTCCCTGAGGGTATTTTTACACATAAAACGTCATTTTCTCCTACAAACTTCTTTCTAGTTTTCTCTTATGACCAAACAACATCTAGTACTTGACATTTCGATTGTATAAATGAACAGTATCATATACGTAAATAGTATTATACAGGTGAATAGTACCGTATATTGAAATAGTAACAGTAGTTTGTAAACAAATATTTATATTTTATTTTTCTTGGGTATTACAGAAGCTTTCCTCTTCCTGCTTGAGAACCACCCCTGTTCGAAGAACTGTAACCACCTTTATATTCTGAGCGAGGCTTAGCTGCACTAGCCGTGGAGAATGTGGGTTTAGATGATGCAATCGGAACATGCTGTGAAGTGATAGAAGGCTTTGAGGTTCCTGAGTTCCCACCTTGGTTAAAATACCTCCAATCTCTAGACCTCTTTTTATTTTTAAATTCTTCCTTTTTATTACACCTCTTTTCCATTCTACATGCAGTATCGACAGCGGCAGAGTAAGAGTTATAATTAACCATATTAGGACCCACCTGCGAATAAAGAGAATCGCGAACACCTTCCACAAACTTCTCCACTTTAGCCTCTTCTGTAGGCACCAGTTGCGGAGCATATTCTGCCAACTTAATAAACTGGACATTGTATTCGTCTACTGTCATGGATCCTTGTTTCAAATACAAAAAGTCTCTTACTCTAGATGATCGAACACTTTTTGGAAGGAATTCATTGATAATCATTTTTTGAAATTCCGCCCATGTAATTGGTGGTGCATCTTGGGTTCTCCCATTCTTCCAGGCCTTCCACCATTTACCGGCTCTCCCTTTTAGTTGAAAGGAGACAATCTCTACTCTTCGGGCATCAGAACACCCCAAAGCATCACAAATTGCCTCGCAATCATCCAGAAATCGTTGCGGGTCCTCATTAGGATCTTCGCCGGTAAAAATGGGTGGCATCATTTTTAGAAACTCAGACATTTTCACATCCTTAACTGTGCCTTCTCCAGCCCGTTTGGTCTCAATAGCAAGAGGAACCTTTGGTGTATCAACATGTTTTGCTCGTTCTCCCTCTATATGATCTAACCGATCATTCACCAGGCTGAACATTTGCATGACAACAGCAGCGTCAATCTGTTGGGCGGCTCCAGCTCCCTCCGCCCGGCCACCAGTTGAACCATCAATATTCGGAACATGTGAACTATCTCCATGGTCAGAAGGGTTGTCCTGTGTATTAACTGGTGGAATTAAAGTCCTCCCTGAGCCTACATGCTCATTATGATTTGAAGATCCCTCTGACATCGTAGAGTTAAGTCTACACAGAGAACAAATACTTCTCAGATCAAACAGGATCACCTCATATTAACCCACTAAGGATTAAGTTATAAAAACAAAAGACACTATACTCTATAAGGTCTTTTATGGAACCTAATCCCATGGTCATGCCGCGGCTCACGACAATGGAGAAGGGTCCACAAAGAACACTTGCTCTGTAATCTATAGGGGACCTAAAACTCCTCTGATACCAAAACTGTCACATCCCAAATTTGAGCATGTGAGTAACTTCGTAAACTCAAGAGTATACCTCAATGGTATCCCATAAAATCTCTGATTAATACTAATGCATAACATAATTTTTCAAGAAAGATATTTATACATATAAAAAGTTCAGCATAGTGAAACAGAAACACAAGTCAAATATCATACAATATGATACAACTTTCCAAGCCTAGGTGACCTATAGAGATTACAGAGCATTCCTAAGCTTTTGGATTTATAAGCCCTCCAGATAAAAAGTATCCTCGAGGAATACTAATTCTCCTGCGGATTTTCTTCGTTGACATCCACTGTATATAAAAAAAATGTTCATGGAGAGTGTGAGTTCATCAAAACTCAGTGACTAAATGACTGTGCAATAATAAATATATCACAAGTACAAATACCAGAATCATAATCACAATAACAACAATTATTTTGATATTCAGGGTTTCTATACCTCTGTATTGAATGTTCAAGAATTCAGTCTCCACTTATAATCAATCATTACATGCATTGGTATCTTGGGAAATAAAGCCCTCAACCATTCCATGTGTAAAATTTCATGCATTGGTATCTTGGATCAAGCCCTCAACCATTCCATGTGTATAATTCCATGCATTGGTATCTTGGGTCAAGCACTCAACCATTCCATGTGTATTATATACTCAATTCATAATAATCTTAAATGAGCAAGTTGATGTGATTGTTGTTGGGTTCAAGCTTTGTGTATGTTAGATTTAGGCTTTTCTAGGTTTAATTGAATTTTATTTTTGTATTGTTATGCTAATAGCTCTTATTAGTAATTTTACATTTGACTTGAATGTTATTAGGAGTGCTAAAATATTTTTAAAAAATATTAATATGTACACATGATTGAACTTTGAAGCAGAAGATACTTACTGCATAATTTGTTCCAAAGGAATAGATATGTACTTATTGAATTTATTATATAATTTTGTGTTTAATCTTTGCAATGGTTTATGTATGAAATTTTTATGATTTTTATATGTGTTCATATGTGAGGCGCTGTCAAATTTGCAATATATAACATGTTTTATGAAGTATGTTGAAATTTGAATAAGTTTATACTTAATTAAAAAATTCAGTGATCACTATAATTTTTTTATATTTATTTATAAAAATGAATAAAATCTTACAGTCTTCTATCCGATTTTGCGACTCGATCTATCTTATGCTTCTCTCGATCTTGATTACCATGATCATTGGATGGAGGGCAAGCCACACAAAATGGAGAGTTCAGAGGAGTTTTGTATTGAGTTTTATAATTCATAATATTATTTACATATTTCATGAGAGTAAAGTATATTTTTCTCAATTTTTAAATACTGTTGATTTAAATTTAAAACAAAACAAAACTGGACAAAAGCTTAGAATGTCGTCTATATTGAAACATGCGTGAAAATAAAGTATAATTTAACTTTGCTAGTGGTTCGTATACGAAACAGAACCAGCACTCCCCAGGACCTGAATTCCTGCATGTATACTAAATTGTAGAGTATTCTTAAAAGCACGCTCTACAGACTATACAGTACAGCCTCCAAACTGTTATGCACAAAAACACAAGCCAAACTGTTCCTAAAGCACAGACTCACTTGAAATCCTGATGTTATGTATGTAGTACACCAGCATCTGCAACTTACATCTATTGCTAGCAAAACCGGTTGTTTGTTAGTTAGGATGTTACAAGAGCTTTGGTGGAATCACTTTTTGGCAGCCGCAAAACCAAACGGCCAGAAATTGCTACCAGTTTGAAGGTTTCAAATATGGTTTTGGTTGTTTCAAACACTGTTCCACACTTGCATTTAAACCCTAAATCCTCTACAGTCAACACCTATGTAGTACCCAAATGAAAACATTCTCTTCTTAGTATAATTTAACAGTTTACTATTATACTAAGGTTAAACAATTTATTTAAATGCTTATATAATAAACGCTTATCATATAAGTGCTTATACAGAAGTTATTTTTTTAATTAAAGAGTTAATGAGGACAAATTACACATAAGCTATTCTGGAGAGCTTATGAAAATAAGCTGAAAACAGCTTATCGACATGCTATAAGATATTTCTATAAATTATCCCAAACACGTACATAAATACTTATGCCATAAGGTAAGTTAAATAAGATTAAAATAAATTCTTCCAAAAGAGCCCTAAGTCCCAGTAAACATCTTATTTAAACATTTACAAAAGAAGATCTTATGTAAAAAACTTTTATACTATAAGTTTCTTTTAAATTAAGTTATTTAGTGTTTGGATACATATTTAAATAAACGCTTTTAAATTATAATTATAGAAGGAGGGACGTAAAATGTTTGATTTTTATGGAATTTCAAATTATAATTCAGAATATACTTGTTTTGTAAAAGTACAAAATAACTTTTTCGGCCATATAAATTTGAGCTTTCACATAATACTTTTTTAAGAAGTTTAAAAAATTTGGTAAGCTAAAAATAACTTTTTGGAGATTAATAAGTTATTTATTTAAATTTATTCAAACACTATTTTTTTTTCACATAAAAACACTTATACTAGTGGAGAATCTCTGATAAGGTATAAGTTATGTTATCCGTACAAAATATAAAAGTAAAATTGTAGTTTGATGATAAAGCTATTAATTTAATTGACCTTGTATGGTATTAGGAATAAAATTGTAGTTTTATAATATGTAAAAAGTTTTTTTTTGGGCCAAAAATAAATTGCAAAAGAGATCTTTACAATAGATCTCAAATATCAAAGTGAAGTATATTTTTTTAAATAGAAAAATATCAATTGTAACTTTACCCAAGTTCAACAGAAATTATTGTAATTCACTTTTAATTTTATTTAGATTGAGATAAATTTTATTGGCAAAAGTATTAACTTTGACTAACGTTTTGATTATAAGTCAAAATTTTATTTTGTATCAATTATAATTTATATATTTTTAATTAGTTTCAATTATTTCCCTAATTCATCATCATCCAAATATTTAATGTGACATCCTATTTTAAATATGCTAACACCAAATCATTCACCCTACATTTGTTATTTTAGTGCTAATTTAAAGTAACTAAAATGACCCTATGAACATTAATAACAAACAAAATGAGAAATTTTAGAGTAATTTTAATCATTTTAAGTTGATATTTAAAGTGACATTCTGAATAAATAATTTGGCGTTAATGTATACAAAATGAAATGTTACATCAATATCTATCATTAAATTTTTTAAAGGCTTTAAAATTAAGAACATAATTAAAACTAACTAAAACATGTGAATTATAATTGACATAAAATAAAATTTTAAATTATAGTTAAAATATGAGTAAAAAATTAAAAACATAAAAGATATTTTTGCCAATTTTATCTTCATTTGGCGTTTATTGAGTATTCTCCATCTTAACTCCGAGAGACACTATTTGTTAATTGTTACAATTATACTGAAAGTAGATATATCAATGTATATGAAAAAAGATTTAAGAAAAATTGTATGTTCGGTTAAAAGTTAAAACCAATCAAACTAAATTATTACCTGTCTTACTTAAATTATTTTCTATTTAAAATTTTAAATGAATTAAATATTTATTATATTTAACTATAATTAATAGTATTTTCTTGTAATTTTATAATACAATTGGAATATTTTTTTTTTGTGATATGTAAATTCTGAATAAGTTAAGTGCAAGATTTTTTTTTAAAAAAAGGAATTTACAAGCAGATGAAAGAAAAGGGATATTTTTCCTTCCAATCGTGAAATGGAAGTGAAGGTGATGAATGTCGTTTCCGCCATAGGAAGAAGAAGCTCTTCAAATCTTTTCCCTTATTGAAAAACTTTCGCTCTCTCTTTCTCTTCGATCGATCGAATTCCAAGAAAGAGGTAGAAAGAGCCCTGATAACAGAATATTTTTTTAGCTTCGCACACCACGGTCTCACGATTGATTCTCTCTCTTATTTTCGAGCCAGGTAGTTCGTTATTTGTAGACAAAAACCCTAGTTTCCGTTTCATGGAGGATCTTTTGCTAGATTAGAACGAAATTCCTTTTAATTCTGGTCCTGCTGCTTTAAGCCGGAGCTCATTTTCATGTCTTTTCCTCGCGTTTTGTAATCATTTATCCTGTATCTTGCAAGTTGCGAGCTTGGATTCTGATTTGTAACGGGCTATAACATGAATATACGTCTACCTCCCTTTCGTGAGTTTTACTGAGAGAGGACTTTGTTAGTTGCTGGGTGTTGGACATTTTTCATCAAAGACTGGTGTTTGGGCGATTCTGAATTTTCGGCTGTGATGGGCCTTTTTGATTGAGTTGGATCAGTGGATAGAATTGCTTGTATATATAGATTCTAGATTTGGTAACCTGAATGGACCGGGTTGTAGCGGGGGTGATGGATAAGCTGGGTTTGACCTTTCGCTTGCACTAAAGATTTGGTTTTATCTGCGTACTTTACTGGGTCAGGTGTTCGGAGCGGCAGAGCCTTCCGTAAATTTAGTTCTTACTCCTTTGTGTACGTAATTTTTGGTGCTTTTTTTTTCCCTGGAGTTGGATCAAGAGGATGAGCTTGTATTATGGGATCATATAAGTGACAGTAATTCTCTCTTTGGTTGAAACTTGGCATTATTCATCAGCTCTAGCCAGCAAAGTTCTTGGGTTGAGAATTTAAAATGAGCTCAGAAAATGAAGATAAAAGCTTCTTGGATCAGTCAATTAGTCATGAATTGCAGAAGTAAATCTCTCTCTCTCTCTCTCTCTCTCTCTATATATATATATATATATTTATATGTTTTTCACCAAAGTAACATAAATGCTCAACAATTATTTTATGGTGATTCAGGAAGTTAAAATTCTCATATACAAGAGAATTCTTATTGTCGTTAAGTGAATTGGATATTTGCAAAAAGTTACCCAGTGGATTTGACCAATCAATTCTAAGGTAAAATATACCCCGCATAAGAACAGATGCTTGTGTGCTGCATTTTACTTTTATCTTTGTCTTCAATCCTTTTCTATTTCTACTATTCCATTATTTGTTATGCCTTGCTTTTAATATTGGCTTACGTCCTATAATGAAATCAGTGAATTTGAAGATGCCTCTCAGGAGCGACAGAGAGAAACTGGAGGTTTATCAATGCATAGTTTCAGACGTAATGACTACAGTTCATCACCTCCCACTAGAGGGGATATGAGTAGCTTTTCTCGGGGTATCCATGGAAGATGGGAACCTCGTTCTTCTGGACGGTCTGATAGAGATAGTGACTCTCAGTCTGAATGGGATTCAGGTTTGGCTTAGACTGTATCTTTTGATCGTAAATAAAGTCAATGACTTGCTTTTTGGGCATTTGAACTGATATAGGATTCTTCTTTCAATACTTGTGGTGTTTATCTTCTGAATGCTAACATGTTCAGGTCTTTAGATCTCAAAAGTTTGTCTGAGCCCTTCTTACTATGCTTGGCTGTGTAACTTGTAGTTTCAAATGATTACTTATCTCAGTATTTGAAAAATTTTGCTCAGAAATTACTCTTCTTGTAAAGAATTTAGATAATATTGAATTATTGACTTCGGCTTTATGCTCTATAATAGTTGAATAGTATGATTGTGCAAATTCCTCTAGGTTTTGCTTATTGCTCCTTTTCTGCCTTGCTTTATGTACAAATTCAGTGTGTGTTTCTTTTAGTCCCTTTAAAATAAGAAAATCAATTAATCCAGTGTAGCATTTGATCACTATGTTTCTTCCAATTGAATATTGGATTTGTTTTTGTTCATCCTTAAATGTGATTAGCTCATTTACCTTCATGCTTCCAAACTCTCTGCAAAGTTGTGACTTGAGGACACTGTTTATGGAGACTAGATGTACTCTTATTTTCTTGTTTTGGTGGGAACTAGAAGTTGCTCTCAAGTCAGGTGTTATGTTGATCAAAGTAATTATTTATGTCAATCTGCAGATTCTGGAAGACATTTTGGCAACCAGTCTCATGGGTCTTGGCAAGGTCCCGAGCATGATGGACTTCTAGGTAGTGGGACTTTTCCGAGACCATCTGGATATGGCCCTGGTTTGTCTGCTTCAAAGTTCCGAGCTAACGACCACCAGCAACTAAACCGGTCTAAGGAGCTGTATCATCCTCCACTCCCTTATAAGGTTAGCTGTTTTATCTGTCAGCTGTATGTTGGCTAAACTGTGGTATGTATTACCTTTACTAAATCTCGACTTTTAACTTGTTTCAATCTGATGAAGCAATGAAAATGATTGATTTTGCAAGTAATTTCCTGTATGTTTATGTCTTCTGATATTTTCCAGGCACCTCATGCGCGTAGGGATAACAGTGACTCATACAATGATGAAACTTTTGGTTCTTCAGAGTATACCAGTGAGAACAGGGAAGAAGAGGAGAGAAAGAGAAGAGGTAATTGTTTTTGGCTAGCAGATAGGAGAGGCAGTAATTGCTCTTCTTTTTTTTTTTTTTCTTTTTTCTTTTTTTCATTTTTGGCTTTGCAAAGTCTTGTTTGCCTCTGTACTAGCCTTTTTACAATTAATCTCCTATAAAATTGAATTAAATGATCGATGACTTTCTTGCCAGCTTCTTTTGAATTGATGAGAAAGGAACAGCAGAAAGCTTTTCAAGAAAAACAGTTGATCGCAGGCAAGAATAGAGACAATTTTGACATTACTTCATTGCTAGATGGTAATGAGAAAAGATTAGTTATTCGAAATGATGAATCAGTGGAGCCTCCTGTGACTATTTCTGCAAGCAATGGTTCAGAAAAGTCTTCTTTCCTTGCAAACACTCCTTCAGCAACAAGACCACTTGTACCCCCGGGTTTCATGAACACAATTATGGAAAGAAATTTGATGCCCAAAACATCAGTTAACTCTCATGCAACAGAGGTGGGTTGTTTTTACATTTTACCCCTGGGTTGTTTGTAGTTTATTTATTCATAAAAGCCATACTTTTTCACATTTTGAGCCAAATTCTCAGTAGCTTGAGGATTTAGATGAATTGCTTTTGGCACATAGCGTACTTCTGAAGTTCTGCTAGCCATTGTTGCTATTGTCTGTTTTGAATGTAGATCTGGAGTATCTTTATGGAAAGAGTTTTATTTATATTACTAATAATTATGGTAAAAGGTTGATTTTTACCATTGCAAAAGTAGGTCTTTCGTATGTGTTATGTTGTGACAGGAATCAACCCTGCCCTAAATTTTTATTCTGGCTCCATATCCCCACACCTCCACATCTACTATAAATATATGCAACACAAGCCTCTATCAATATCAAGTCTTTTCAAAGCATTCTCCATTTAGTTTCTACAATCTAAATACTTGAAGAGCAATATCCTTTTGTAAAGTTCAACCTCAATGTTTTGAATTAAAGATGCCAGTAATTCCAACTCTAGAAAAGTTGACAGCATAGCAAACAATTACCTTAAAAAGGTTGTTTTATTAAGAACATTATTATCATGTCTAATTGTGAGAAGAAAACTAAGATTTCTGGGTTCTAAACTTTTTATTGGGCAAGTTGGATGTATTAATTTGACTTCTGATAGAGTAAAGTAGATGAGCTCAAGGAGGGCTTTTTTGGGTGGTAAAAAGTAATTCTTTGATTTTCACCAGTGTAACGTAGGGTAGGCAGAGTGAGATATTAATTGCACTTGTGTCCTTCTATTTAAATTTGTAATAGTCAGTTATGAAATTCTAATCTCAGAGAAAGAAATTTTGTAGAGAGGTATGTTATTAGTAGAGTCTCACCACTCAACCCTTAATTGTATTAGGACTTTTTACTCCTCTTTGTTTAATTGATGCCCAAACATACTATGGCAGATGCTAAGATTGATTCAACTGCTTGACTCCTTACTTTACAGAAATGTTCTCTCCAATGCCCATATTCTGTAATTTGAGTTTTAGTTTAAAATAAAATTAAAAAAGGAAATCTTAATCAATCCTATATTTTTAATAACTTGACCTTCAAAACCTTTTAATGTTTGCATTTATTCAAGATAGCACAAGGATAACAAAAGAATTCTAGTCCTTTTTGTGCTGCATTACTTAAAATGTTAATTGATTTGTGCTTCAATTTGTTCTGATCCTGAATATATTCCTATTTTATGAGCTCTCCCTTAACATATTCTGCATTCTTCTGATTCTTTGGTAGGATGGACAACCTGATCTTGGGGATACCAGAGGTAATCATGCATTCAGTATAAATTCTGAAAATACAGAGAAGTCATCAATCAAGCAATCAGATATTGATCAGCAGCATTGTGAAACTGCGAGTCTAGATGTTTCAGTTAACAATGAGAAAGAAAAGATGCTAAATTCATCATCAGCTATGGATGTTACTGACATAAACATTGGAATAGGTTGTCAATCAAGGAAGAGATCTGCTCTTTCAGAAGCCTTAGGGGCATCAGATGACAGTGAAGTTATTCAACTTAATGCTGAAGTGAAAGGGAAGGAGACCCTGGGAGCATTCAATCAGGATGATTCAAATTCTGTCCTAGACAAGCTGTTTGGGAATGCTACATTAAATGTTGGCAACTCAACTAATGTTGATGTACAGGTATTAGTGTAACTTATTGGAATTTTAATCAGTAATATTGAGGCATTGTTCGCTGAGCTTACTTATAAATAGTTAATTTTAAAGTTCAACATTTTAAAAGGCGTTTCATTTTGTTTTTGGCACAATGTTAGCATGTTATATTGATGTGTAATGTATCAATGATCTAATTGAGTAATGGACAGAGCTTTGGATTTTCTCTGAGCCTCCGTAGATGATTCAGATATGCGTTTTAGTCAATAGGTAGGCTTTTGAATAGTATTCAGAATATAGGCATCTGGTTCAAATGGTGCTCTGGACCATAACATGTGTGTCATATCAATCTGAACGTTAATTTTCTGTCAGACACTTTTTAACTAAGACTTCAGGTCATAGTAGCACTCTGATACATGCTATCTAATATTTCCTGTTCTAAGTTGTGCTTGATATGTTTAACATTAGGTAGTATTTGGCACATTTGCGACTGAAGATCAATTTCATTTTTTTTTTATTTATCTGAAATTTTTTTCTATCTTATTGAGGCATCATATATGTTGCTTTACTAAATGAAGAGAATGTTTTTCTATTCTCTGCATTATTGTCTACTTTCAATTTATTTATTTTTCTCAGTTTCTTCCTTAGGGTTGTGAACATTTTGGAAACCAACAACTGGAAGATATTTATTAAATGTGGACAGATAGTGCCTAGATATATAGTTGGTTGGGTTAATGTTTTATTTCCTACGGTAGTTCGGCAGTGTTTCTTCCTATGATTTTGACTGTTCATGCCCTTGTTGTTACTGCAGCCTGATCAGAAAACAGATGAGACATGGAGTCCGCATGCATTCCAATCTTCCAAGTTTGCCCATTGGTTTGTTGAAGAAGGTGCTTTTCTTTTATGGTTTAGACCTTCAATATTGTATGCTTTTCAAGTTAACTTTGTGACTTAATGTTGGATTATTTTGTTCATTCTTGACTTGCTTTACTACAGAAAAGAAGCCAGTGGAGGACTTCACTCATAGGCCAAATGACTTGCTCTCACTGATTGTTGGTGGTGAAAAAGGTGGTTCGGAGGTTCGTTATGCTAAGACAACCCAGGATCGAACCCCTGATTTTCCTTTCCCAAATGCAGAGTCTTCTGTTGGGAATGTAGTGTATAATACTATTGGATCATTGGAACAATCATACAAGAGTGATAAACCTGAGGTTGTTCCAGCGGTTCTAACTTGTGAAGATTTAGAAAATTCACTGCTGTCACACGTTAGTGAAAATGGTTCATCACTTCAGCAGTCCTTGCAGGACAAAGATTTCGATGCAAGGACTGAGCAGTCAAATTCAAATATTGATGATCATGCATCCCAGCAGCTCCTTTCTCTGTTGCAAAAAGGAACCTGCCGTGAAGATACGGAACCACCTATATTGGATGCAGATTCTACAGACAAAGCACATAATGTTGAAGGAGTCACCATTGGCAACGTAGATAATTTAGGAGACACAAAAGCAGATGCTTCCGATTCTTCAAAGAATTTAACCCTGGAAACACTTTTTGGGACAGCTTTTATGAAGGAGTTGCACTCAGTTGGAGCGCCACTTTCGGTTCAAAGTGGTTTAGTTGGATCTGCTGGGTCTGGTGTTTCAGAGCCCCTTCTGTTTTCTTTCCCAGTCTCGAACAATAGTCTCCCTCCTCCTAAAGGCGAAGTGGTGTTGAACAGGCATGGAAGTGGTGTCCTGCAGTCAGAAAATTTTCATCATCCTAAGCCTAAATTTCGAGAGCAGTGGCAAGGTTATGATGATTTTCAGGGAGATGTTAATTCATCACAACTTAAAAATAAATTTTCCAAGGCTGGTGGTTTCAATGGGCCTACTAGTATCAGCCTTCCTGAAGAGGATAACTTGATTGCTGTTGGTGATCCTCTCCAAAATGTCTTATCTGCTGCCAATCCAACAAAAACTGAGTTGTCCCAAGACTTACCAGTTGACATTGCTGGAAAACTAGCGGCTTTGGGACCTGCCTTCAGAGATCAACGTTCTAATGTGGGGAAGCAAGAAGGTCTAGCATATCCTAGTGATCCTTATGATATGAGGGAGCCCGGTATTCCATATCAGAATCTTAATGTCCATATATCCTCTCCACAGGTCCACCCCTCTCCAATGTTCGATCAATTGGATTCTCATCTTCGTCCTAATAGTTCTTTTATGAAACTGATGGCCCCCGGGGGCATGGTTCATCATGACTCTCCCCCGAATCATCAAGTTCCAGGAAACATGCTTCACCCTCCTTTCCATCATCCAAGTAGTGGGTTAACTGGGTTTGACGCTCCTGCTCACCATTCCATGTTACAACAGATGCATCTGCCAGGGAATCTTCCTCCGCCTCACTTGTCACGAGGATTCCCAAGAGGTGCCCCTCTGCCAGCTCACCCGGGCAATCCAATGACTGGTTTCATGCAGGAACTGAACCCAATGCAGGGCTTCCCATTTAGTGGTCACCAGCAGCCTTCTTTTGGCGGTCCTGCAATGTCAATGGCAGGTAAATATATCCTACTATGCTTGTCTTTTGCATGATTATTGTGATTAACTCCAATGCAAAGCACGCTTCAGTTCCTTGAGTTGTTTGTCTGACTGTAAACTATCGATAGTTCTCCAATGAGCAAGTTTAATGATAATTGATGCTTCACATAGTTAAATATAAGTCATTTACACTGGTGTTGAACACGATCTTAAACACCCTATTTTAAATTCTATTTTGTTTTTCACGTCATGCCCAATTATATATGATAAGGAAGGAGCTAATGTACTATAAAGATAACGTTGCAGGCTTGCAGCTAGTTATATAGCTCTTAGGGATTAGTTCACAAACGCTCCTTGGTATTTTGTCATAGAAAATAATTTATATGGATCGTACTATTGAATTAAAACTAATTTTTATGTACTACCTTGAGTAGCAAATTTTAGAAAATTTAGATAATAACTTCGTATAGAAATACTGCATGGTCTCTTTATATTTGAAATATATTGTTCGTCAATTCAGTCGTACTTTGAAGGGCTAAAAAACCATGTTGGATTGATAAAATTTTATGAGTATGATCTTTAGAACTTCTAATCCAACCGTAGATTTTGAAAGAAACGCATCCTATAAAAAGGTATTCACTGGTTTTAGACTAATTATAATTGACACTGGTTATTGCACAGACACAGCTTTACTTGTGATGATTTGCATGAATTTTGAGCGCATGATTGGTCATTTGTAATTCATGCTATCCTGCATTACTACATTATCATAGGGCGTGACTGGATCATGGATTGCTGTGTTGCATGTACTTAATTGGCTTGGCCTTGATGGCTAGCGGGTTATGGGAGGAAGGTCAATTATACGTACTCTAATAGACTCTAATACAGCCACCACTGGATAAAGTCGCTTTGTTCTAATTTCACATTTTTCTAGTGGATAAAGTCGCTTTGTTCTAATTTCACATTTTTCTAGCTTGCTGCAATAATATTCATGGCCACATAATTTGACTTATTTGGTGTGCATTTCTATGGAAAAAAACCTTACCCAATCTTACCAGAGCATGTTTTATTTAATTGTCTCCATGTCTAGCTCCTGACGTTGCTGGTGGAAGAAATCATCCAGAGGCACTGCAGCAGCTTTTCGAGATGGAACTCAAGTCAAACTCGAAGCCGATCCAATATCCCTTTGCTGGTGGCGGGCATAGCCAAGAGCTAGGCTTGGGTTTTGGGTATAGATAGTGTTTTATCATTGTCAATGTGTATACTAAAATGTATTCTACTGTTCTGATCTGCAACCCTTTAATGAAAATGGGCTTTATATGATCCTTTTTCACCAAAATTAGGAGGTAAGCTGAATTTCTTGAGCATCAAGCAACTTAATAATAATAATATAAAAATATAAAAGCTCTTATCTTTTTTAATTTAACCCTTGTTTCAGGGTTAGCTTAATCACAAGATTATCAGCAAATTTGCCACAACATTACTAAATCTCATAAAAATGTGCATTGCTTAATATTTTGTGTGATTCCTACCTTATCTAAGAAGAGATTTTTTTTTTTTTAAAACTAATCTTTAGTTCAATATTTCTTTGAAAAATATTTTAAAACGTGCTTGAAAATGAAGTATAATTTAACTTTCTTACTAGGCATATACAAAACAGAACCAGCACTCCTAAGACCTAAACTCCTGCATGTATACTAAATTCTCTTACTAAGCAAACCACACTCAACAGCCTCTACAGTATAGCCTCCAAAAGTGAGCCCCATTCACAGAACAACCATCTTCATCAGCTATACTCACAGACACAAGCCAAACTGTTCCTGAAATCAACAAAACTCCCTCAAAATCCTCATGTAATGTGTGTAGTATTTACACATGCGAGTATCTGCAACCTACATCTATCGTCAGCAAAACCGGTTGTTTTTTAGTCCCTTTTGGCGCATAATATTTTGTTTATTATCTAACATCCACAGTAGCAAAGAGGTATATTGCACCTTTGGGAAAATATCTGAAATCTCTGGCCAGAAGCAACCACTGGTGGTGCATCCCCTAAGCAGACAGAACAGCACTTTCAGATTTGTCGGTCAGGGGATCACTGCAAACACTACTACCCTTCGCCTTCTCAGAGTCAACATCATACGATGAAAGCAACCTCCTCTGCATCAATTTCACAAGTTTTTCAGAAAATGAATCGGTCAGTACATATGATGCACCTAATTTGCAAAGTGTGAATTGGGAATAAAGGTGACTTCATCTTGCCGGTTCAGATAAAAAATGTAACTTCAAATATCAAGTTCAGAAAAGGTCCTACTTTCTTACTGATATCTTCATTGAAAAATGGTGCATTGACAATTTGACAACACTAAACAGCAAGAATGTTGAATCCACAATACAAAAGAACAAATTGCTGCTAAGAGTATAACAAATTTGACATCAAATCATGTATTGTAATTTCATAGTGTGGAAAATTGGAGTTCAATTTGACATCATCCACACTAATCAACAGCAGAGTGATGTTAGAGAAAAATTTTTACAGACCCAGAACAAAGCGTCTTACTTCATCAAGTTACCAGTAGAACAATGTATTTAGATAGCAAAAACAATGCATTTAACCAATAATCATATATATATATATAGACTATCTCTACTAAATAGTCTGCCATAAGTTTGGTTTTCATAATATTTCCAACACACAAATTTTAACTTAATAGGAAGTCATAGATAGAGGGTAGTCTAATAAAAATTGAAAACTCTTTCATCTATCCTATTAAAAAAAAGGGTTGACACGCATGAGCACATATCTGAGATACTAGTCTACTATTGGAATAAAAATAGATAAACCTATAACTATTTGTAAGTTGAAGAACGGAAACAGAACTTACATGATCCTCAAACTTAGGACTCATTAAATTGATGGATAAATTTCTCATCAACAACAATACCTGCAAAAAATATCATCATATATAAATTCAGTAGGCAACTGGGTTATTAAGTTTCGGTCAATCATAAACATTAGACACCCCTTCAAACATAGTCTGCGAGTTCAAAAACTTTGGAACCCCCGCCCTTTAACAAAAGAGAAGAATGACATGAAATTACTTACCGTTTCCACATTTATAGGGTCCATTTTTTTCAGTCTCTGTAGGTGATTGGCTGCATTTGGATCAAACACGCTACCAATAAACCTGTAGACTTGTGCAAAATCCGGCATTACTGCATAGGGAAAATGATAAAAAGATTGTTAGGTCACTAATTAATCAAATCATCATCAATGCCAATAATGATAACGCGGCCTTTGTATACCACAGCATTATGGACCTAATTTTCTAAGGAAACATTATGATGCAGGTCGAAAAAAAAAAGGACTAAATTTTGACATGGGTGCAAATCTGCTTAATAAATGAGCCAAGCCTTCAAGAAAACCAAATTTTCAAGCTCAACTTGCATAATTAAATGAGAGCAGTATAATGCTCAAGTTCATTCACTAAATCGTTGAACTGAATTGAGCTTAAGCAACTAGCTAATAGCCAGGTTCAGTTTACAGCCCTGAAATTTGATATTGAAGCTTATAAACCTTTCCAGCTCCTAGTTCATAGGGTTGTTGGTTTAGCAAATTTAGGGTTATCAGCTTAAACAACTTAAGTCAATATTATATATTATTTCCTTTGAAAAAATTGCTAATTTAAATATAACCAAGGAGTGTGCTAACGCCTCTTATTATATTCTAACACGGTTCAAATTTCAAGCATAGGATTACAAGAGGTTTTGGATGTAGAGCAAGTTTATCCATTTCCTCAATGTCACTGTAAAAAATGAGTCAAGAATAGGCACTTCTAAATTCACATAGATGGATTAAAAGAAAAAAAACTCCATTTTCAAAGTTTGTCATAAGATCTAATGATCGTATTTGTGATAACGAATCAAGCTAAAGCATTCTCAAATCAAAGATAGAGAAGCGTTCCAACCGTTTATTGGCTTCCCCTGGTCCACTTGATCTGAAACTTTGCTATCTGGCCGAGCCCCAAGAGTGCTGTCATTACTACTGCTATAGCAACAATTGAGAGGAACAGATTGTCGAGCCAATTCCGTGTCATCTGATAAATAATAATATTCTCAGTTAAAAGGAGCTTCAGTATCACTTGAAAAAAAATCATTAGAGTTAAGGATGACCAAAACCTTTAGTCACTTGTGGCATGCTGACAGGTGGCATAGCATTATAACTCCAGGAAGACAAAGGTACACTAGTAACTGGTGTTCCAAGCACGGATAAAGAATCTGGCCTATAAATGTACACAGGTTCCACGAAAGCATTTGACGATTGCAACGGCCCAGTAACTTGGGATACTGATGGAGCTGATAAATTGCAATTAAATAAAGAGTTATTCAACAATTGATGCATTAGCCCAATAATAGTTATAGATGGACAGTGGTTGACTATGCTAAGTGCTAACCAGTTTTAGGAGCTTTTTGAGGGTACGGGTGAGCCGCTTTTCTCTTCGGCCGGGGAGGAGGTACGTGTTCACTTGTTCCATTCTTCTGAACTTTTAGAAAATACTTCTGCGCATGACTTCTTATCTGCCAAGAAGGGAAAGTAGAGCAAAAATTGAATTATTAAAGGACTCTAATGAATATTTAACAATTTATCATTAGAAAACTGATGGATAGCCATGAGGCCCTTGTCATATTTCAGTTTAGAAGAAGCACTCTATTCTGTAAGAATCATATATATAAAGAATAATCAAAGATAACTATTATGTAACTCAAATGTCAAATTCAAGAACAATGTGAAATTACCAATGATTTTTCTAATCATTTTTCAAAGTTCTACAGAAACCAAAAGCATCTAACTTCAGTTGATAATTAGGCCTTCCCCCCCCCCCCCCTCCCTCTTTCACTTTCTCTGTAATTACCTGGATAACTGTTTTTGACCCGACAAATGCTTCAATCTTCTTCCAGTCACGGTCAAACCTGATATCAGTCAAAATAACCACACACATAAACAATTGAGCAAAATAAACATTATACAGATACCATCATTCTTGTAAAATTCAGAAGTTTGGGTCGACCAATCACAACAATTTTAAAAAGTTTGAAAGCGTTTACTGAATCCATAGCTTATTCTTTAAGATTTTCCAAAGAAAAATTTTCCAACAAACTAAGTTCTTCAATTTTCAAGTTCTTATGAAAGGGAGAAGTTTTTTGAACCCTCAACTCAATGACAAACCAAAGTTCGAATCTTTAGAACGTAACCCCAGTACCCAAACTATGCTAGAAAGAGAAAATGAAGGAAATCAAATAAAGAATTTGGATAACCTTAACACTGAGCAATGAATCGAAGTTAAATTCTTCAGTAAAGTCGATAAATGAAGGGAGAAAAATAGCACTTATAAGACTAAGCTAACAACCTCATCCCCATATTGTTAGAAATATTTACATTTTAGCATGCAAGAAATCGGTGCGTGTAAAATTCAGCCTCCCAAGGTGACAAATACATGTCACCTGAGTCCTTCCCATCCCTGACTCAATTGACAAAAGGCAAGGACTAATGTCCAACAAATTTGTTATTTTTTTATAAACTAATTAGCAATAACGGTACTTGTAAAAGACTAAAAGAGAATAGATTCCAACAGTTCAAGGACTAAATTGTCAGTACTTCATAACAAGAAGCAAAAGGAGGAAACTTTCAATAGCATGAAAAGATGAAGAAAAAGAAAAACTAACACTTACAATTGGAGAGCTTCGAGAAACTTGTCGTGCTCCTGCTCCGACCAGCTCTCCCTGGACTTGGTAATCGTGTATGGTTTTCGGATCTTCTTATTCGGATCATCCGCATACGACGCCGTATCGCCGCCGGCAGCAGTTTCTGTCGCCGATGAAGCCGGAGGCGGCGGAGGGTGGTTGAGACCGGGGAGACCCATATTCATGGGATCGAAGTAGTAAAAGCCTTGAGCTGGATTCGAGTTCCCAGACACCATAGGACTCTCAACTTAGTATCGACAAACACGAACCTATGTCTTTTCAATGTTTTACCGACAACCTCTGTTTCGTGTTTCTTCCGTTACTTCTGCCTTGTGGGTTCGGTCGCTTGTGAAGTTGGAAGAAGTAATTCCCCACACACACACACACTCTCTCTCTCTCTCTCTCTGGTTGGAAATTCAGTTCAAATCTGCAAAGCCAAAACGCACCATCCATTTCGTATATATAGGGGGTATGAGGTGAAAGGACGATATTGCCTTCGTGGCTCCTTGGGCGTACACGTGGCACTGGTTTTTTCTCCCAGCCTCGTTTTCTCTGACTTTGACCTTTTTGGACACTAAACTAGATCATGCCAAGTATTCCACTGCACTAAATAGAGTAAGAAAGAAAAGAGGAGTAAGTTTTAATTCCTTCTGGGCATGTTTGGTTTAATGTAATAGGTTGATGAAATTGGTAATGTAATAGAAAAGATAATGAGAAATTGTTTAAATTATTTTTTAAAAAAATATTAATTTTTTTTAAAAAAGTTAAGATATGTTAGTGAAATATTTTATTTTTATTTTTATTTATATTCTCTTTCTTTTTTTTTTTCCACTTGCACATAAACATACTGTTTATGTTTTGGAAGTTTGTTTTTGCTATTAATATAGTATTGAGTATATGGTATTAATTCTATACCCTAATTTTTTACGAAATTGAATTTTTTTATTATTAAATTATTTTAAAATTTATGTATATAGTAATAAAAAATATTTTACATAAATTTTGAGGTAATTTAACTATAAGAAAACTTAAATTCTCATGAAGTTAAACTCTTCATGAATATATTTTAATTTTATTTATGTTTTGTTAATTTAAAATTGTAGATAAATTGTATCTCAATAACTGAAAATTATTTATTCATTAAAATGTAAAGGCTATAATATTGATTTTTTAATATTAATGAAATATATTAAAAGTTTTCTTATTTTTTATTATTAGACATAATATTGTGTTACATTTGAAGACTTACTTTTTTGGATAACTATTTTCATGATTATAACATACATTTTACTTCTATTGTTTTTTTAATATGCTACTTCAATTTTTGTTCCCTTATTGTGTTGTTAGTGTCCACAACTTAGAATTGGAACCATTGCAAAAAGAATGAAATAAAATTAAGATTTAATATATATATATATATATATATATATATATATAAAGTTGACTTTCATTCTACAGAAAAAAGATAGACCCCCAGAAGTCAATTACATAATATAAAATGTTAAATAGAGGCGGAAAAAAAAAAGAGTCTCATGATTGAAACTTAAAGAGTATAATGCAAGAGGGAATGGTACCATTGTGGTTAGACTGATTTGTTTTAAGCCAAGCCAAAATTTAGATTAGCTTTTCATAATTTTTTTAATTTTTTTATTGGAACTTTTCACAACTTTATTCATAAAATTATTATTATTATTATTATTATTATTATTATTATTATTATTATTTAATTTATCTTTTCTTCTTCTTCTTCTTCTTCTTCTTCTTCTTTAATTAATTTATTATTTAAGTCTCATTTCCTCATTTTATTTCCTTCCAATTTAATCTCTTAACTTCATCTTAATCCCTTAATTTAATTTCGTTTATAATTGGTCCTTGAACTTACAAAAATCACTCAAATATTTTCTTCTCTTAATCACAACCAAAATGCTTAAAAAGAATTATGATATTATTAGGGGAAAGCAAAAAATCACATAAACATTTTTTTTAACATGTTGGTAGTATTAAAGAAAAGAAAAAACTTCTATTCAAAAAAAGAAAAGAAAAAACTTGATTAATTTTTGTATGTTAAAGGATGAAATTAAAACAAAATAAAATTATGGGATTAAAGTAGAAGTTAAAGTAAATTTATGGAACCAAATTAAAATCTAAAGTAAAGTTGAAAGACCATATCACAACAAAATAAGATAAAGGGATTAAAACGAAATTTAAGATAAAGTTATGAGATTAAATTGAAATAAAATTACAGTAGAAGACTAATATAAAAATGGATGTAAAATTAAGAGACTAAAAATATTTTAGCCTTAATTAAATCATGTGTTTTTAAAAAATGCAATTTTGAAAAAAAAAAACGGAGTGGAAGAGTGGGAGGTTTGGTTGGTATAAGAAATAATGCATAATTGGAAAGATAGATATGCTTAAATTTTATGATTATGAAGAGAAAAAAATTACATAAAATTCTCTATATTTTATTAATAATTTTTTTTATTAAAAAAAGAATATATGTAGAAGATTTAAAAAAAATTCATTATGCAATGATAAATTATAAAAAAATATAAAATTATCTATTAAAATTATAAATTTATCATATTTTAATTTAAAAAGATAAAAATCCATAGCTCAGCGCTGAGGTGAGTGAGTAAACTTATTATATTGAACATGCATTGTATTTATTTATCTTGTGAAAATGAGATTGAATTCTTCCCTATGCTTTAATGCCACATGGATGAATTGAATACATGTTGATTGTGGATTGAATGAAATTTATTTTACTTGTTACTTGATGTCATGGTTTCAGATGGAGGATTCCTCTTAAATTTAAGCGAACGGTGAGGATGGTAGTAGTAGTGTTCATATTGGGTATACTAGGGAAAGATGTTGTTTTTCTTTTCTATATTGCTATGATTGTGACTTCGTCAATAATGTGCTTCCATGAGGTGTTCGTGGGTGTAATGGTAGAGTGAGAGAACATGGGAATGAGTCCTATAGGTTTCTGAGTCAATAAGGATGGTATCTTAAACTCATGATATTGGAATATAGGAACTGACTCTATATTGATAAGGTTTATGGTTAGAGGTAGTAAGATACCGTATGTGTTCCATATGGGACATATTGATGACCCTCTTTTTGCTTTGCCATTTTCTTACTAAATTTATTTTATGCTTTTCACTTCTTGAACTTTGTTTGTTTAACTGTAGAATAGACATATTCCCTCATTGAATTTTATACTCACATTCTCTTTCACATTTCAGAACAATAGATAGAAGAGAGGCTCCAGAGAGGCTCCACTCACTGATGCCTCTTTGTCATCCTTTCTTTGAAATCTTCATAGATGCTCTACAATTGAGTAGGATATATGGGGGTTATGGACAGTGGCGAGGGGGTGCACCTGCACCCCCTGAAATTACAATAATACCATTAAAATTTTTTTTTAATTTTGACCCCCCTTTTTTTTTGTTTCTGACCCTCTTAATTTGATTCATCCTAACTACTCCCTCACGCGTGACGCGCCCCTCCACTCCAGTCTCCAGAGACCGAGACCAGCAGCCACGCGCCCACGCCTTCGACTTCGAGGCTTCGACCAGTAGGCAGTACATCTCCACCACTCCAGCCACTGCCCACGCCGCCGCCGGTAAGCCCCACCGCCCTTCGAGCTCGACGCTGTGACGCGCCCCTCCACTCCAGTCTCCAGAGACCGAGACGGCGAGACCACCAGATCGCGCCAGCCAGCAGCCACGCTCCCACGCCTTCGACTTCGAGGCTTCGACGACGACCAGTACGTCTCCACCAGCCACTGCCCACGCCGGTAAGCCCCACCGGCCTTCGAGCTCGACGCCTCGACCACCAGGCACCAGTCCACCTCGGCTCGCTCTCCTCTCTCTTGAGTCTCAGTCGACGAATGTGCTAAGACTGTAGGACCCGTACCTCCGTGTTCTCCCTCTCAAGTTCGTCACCGGCCACCAACCACCGCCACCAGCCTTCGACCACCACCAGTCCACCACCAGTCCACCACTGACCGCCACGGCGCCACTCCAAGTCTCCAACCAAGTAAGCTTCTTCCTTCCCACTTCGGCACTTCCCAGTGAAGAAATTGGAAACCCTTGTGTCAAATTTGGGAATTTTCATAAATTGATCTAATTTTATTAAATTAGATATTTGATTATGCAATTAGGATGATGATTAATATATTTGTGAAGTTAATTTTGTAAAAAATTTTCTTGATGATAATTAATTTTTGATTCTGAAGGATTTCTTTGTAAAATTTGGGGGTTTTTGTACATAGATATAAATGTATCAAATTAGGTGATTGATTATACATTTAGGATGATGATTAACATATTTGTGAAGTTAATTTTATGAAATTTTTTATTGATGATAATTAATTTTTCATTCTGAAGGACCTCTATGTAAAATTTAGGGTTTTTGTACATAAGTCTAATTCTATCAAATTTGTTAATTGATTATGCTTTTAGGATTTAGAAGAGGAGATAATTTTGTAATGGAAAGATTTTTCAAGAGGAAATCACCATCAAATGAGCAACAAATTGAAATTAATTTAGATGAATTGCCATCAGATCCAGGAAAGCGAATGAAAATTTCATCGTATCATCCTAATGATCGAGATAAGATACGAAGAGCATATTTACAAAGAGGACCATGCCAACCTACTCATCATAATTTTCCCCAAAAAAAAATTGGAAATTCTTTAAGGAGATTTTGCCCCTCTTGGTTTAGTGAATTTGGCAACTGGTTAGAGTATAGTATAGAAAAAGATGCTGCATTTTGCTTATGTTGTTATCTTTTTAGGCCCGATTTTGGAAAGCAATCAGGTGGTGATACATTTATGACAGAGGGATTCACGAAATGGAATAAGAAAGAAAAACTCTCATCTCATGTTGGAGGTCCTAATAGTTTTCATAACATTGCTTGGAAGATGAGTCAAGATTTGATGAATCAAAATCAACATATTGAAGTTGCAATATCTAAGCAATCTGAACAAGTTCGTGACTTATATCGAAGGCGTTTAACAGCGTCAATTGATTGCATTCGCTTTCTATTAAAGCAAGGATTAGCTTTTCGTGGTCATGATGAATCAAGCAATTCTATTAATCAAGGTAATTTCCTTGAACTTCTTAAATTTCTGTCTGGACACAATGAGTCAGTAAATTCTATTGTCTTAGAAAATGCTCCGGAAAATCATCAATTAATTGCTCCAGAAATCCAAAAAGATATCGTTAATGCTGCTGCATTGGAAACCACTGCTACTATTGTGTCTGATCTTAGAGATGAATTCTTTGCTATTCTTGTTGATGAAGCCCGTGACATATCAAATAAGGAGCAAATGGCTGTTGCTTTGCGTTATGTTAACAAAAATGGTAATATTGTTGAGCGTTTTCTTGGTATTGTTCATGTTAAAGACACTACAGCTTTATCATTGAAAATGGCAATTGATGCATTGTTTAGCAAACATGGGCTTAGTACATCAAGAATTCGTGGGCAAGGTTATGATGGTGCTAGCAACATGCAAGGAGAATTTTGTGGTCTCAAAAGTTTGATCTTAAGGGAGAATCCATCTGCATTTTATATACATTGTTTTGCTCATCAGTTACAACTTACGTTAGTTGCTATTGCCAAAAATCATATTGAAGTTGCCTCTCTTTTTAATTTGGTGTCCACATTATTAAATGTTGGGGGATCTTGCAAACGACATGACATGCTTCGTGAAAAACAAATTGTGAATGTTAGAGAGGCATTGGGAAAAGGAGAAATTCTAAGTGGACAAGGTTTGAATCAAGAAACTAGTCTTAAACGAGCTGTTGATACTCGTTGGAGTTCGCATTATGCAACTTTGATCAATTTGATATTGATGTATTCTACTGTAATTGATGTTCTTGAAATTATAAAAGAAGATGGATCAAATGCAGATCAAAGAGCCGAAGCCAATGGTCTTTTATATTTGTTAGAGGATTTTGATTTTGCATTCACATTGCATTTGATGAAAATTGTCTTGGGTATTTCGAATGAATTGTCACAAGCATTACAAAGGAAAGATCAAGACATCATCAATGCTATGAACTTGGTTAACATCACAAAGCAACGATTACAAACTATGAGGGATAATGGATGGGAGTCTTTATTGCAAGAAGTAACTTTATTTTGCAATATGCATGCTATTAACATCCCTAATATGGAGGATATGTTTTTTTCTAAGGGAAGATCACGACGTGGAGGCAAAACTCAAGCTATCACAATAGAGCATCATTATCGTGTTGAATTATTTTATACTGTTGTGGACATGCAGCTTCAGGAACTTAATGATCGTTTCAGTGAGACAAATACTCGGTTGCTTCTTTGCATGGCTTGTTTGAATCCAGCCAATTTGTTCTCTGCTTTTGATAAGTTAAAGTTGATTGAATTTGCAAAGTTTTATCCATCTGAATTTTCTTCAACTGATTTAGTAATGCTTGATAATCAACTTGAGACTTATATCATTGATATGCGTATGAATGTTGAATTTGCATCTTTGAAAGGAATCAATGATCTTTCAGAGAAATTGGTTGAAACTGGAAGACATATTGTTTATCCATTAGTTTTTCTTCTTCTGAAGTTAGCAATGATTTTGCCTGTTGCCACGGCAACTGTAGAAAGAGCCTTTTCTGCTATGAAGATTGTGAAGAATAGATTACGTAATCGAATGGGAGATGCGTGGATGAATGATTGTCTAGTGACTTATATTGAGAGAGATGTCTTCAATAATATTGACAATGAGCTAATTATTCAACGATTTCAGAATATGAAATCACGTAGAGGACAATTATAAAATATGTAATTTATTTGATTAGATATATTAAAATTTTACGATTTTAACATTTATGTCTTTATTTTTATATGTATGACTTTTAATTATTATTAATTTTTTTAAAAATATTTTGCCCCCTTGACCCGGGGGTCCTGGATACGCCACTGGTTATGGATATGATGTGATGTATGACATGGTTGTGCGCTATGTCTTTTTTTTTTATTCTTTTTGGACTGTGTTTATAATTTATACATATTTCGGTGGGTCTTGTTGTTGTTGCGTGAAATGTTTATGAATATGAGAATTGCTTGTACAATTTGATAACTCCTTTTATGAGTGGAAATCATTATTTTCTTCTAAGAGGTGTAAATTATGTTTTATGTAAATGCCACTTTATGTATATGAATGACAAATGTTCTTATTTTTTGTTGCATGTATATGGTTAGGCTCTGTCTTAGAAAGCCAGACCTACAGTGGAGAGTTTAACCTCACCTACCGTGCCAGTCACATGCTCGAGATTTGGGACGTGATAGATTTAGTACATAAATATCATCATTTAAACATTAGAGATTTCATTCATGTGGTATAAAAAGTTCTCACAAAATATCAATGATGTTTATAAATATTTCCATGTTACAAAGCATAAGAAATAATTAACTAAAATATTCATAAACAAGGTTTTTCCAAAAGAAACAAAATGGCTCAACCTATAATATCCAACATTCATTACAATTACATACAATCCCCCCGAAGTCCCACCTACATAATTACAAAGGCAACTCAACGCAAGATGGCTCTGTTACTCGAGTTGCAAAGGTTCTTCCTCAACTAGATGATCTAAAAGGTTTAAAGCAAACTGAGTGAGTATAAAACTCAATGACAAGATATATCTACTTACTATCATCAATAGGAAAGCAAGTAAAGAAATCAATTATATAATTACATAGCATAATAAGAGTAAGTAGCATAATAAGAGGAAGTACATACAGAATCAAACCACAACATTTGGCACAATTTATATTCGTGTTTTTTCATGATATATTTTCCATACAATTCCAAGGACCGTCAACATTACCATATTTGTTGCCTTGCAACCTCAGCCGCATCCCCTATTATCTCTTCAATAGAAGGATCCACCGTTATTGTCTCCATACCCATGGAATGCATCACTATGATCATTATACATTCACAACACGTATCTCAAGGAAAAGCACAATCAAGTGGGAATTCAACCATCTATAACAATCATATACTCAACACAATAATACACAACACCAATGTTCAGCTCAATCTCAATCCATACATAGGTAATGGTGATCCATATGTGTGAATGTGTGTACATAGGCATACATACATACATATAGTCATGGCCTTGTTAACTCATCTTTTCAAAAATAAATTCCATGTCAAACAAGAAGAATTCATATGTTAAGACATCATTTCATTTCACCATACATATATCAATAATTGCAACATAACAAGAGACAATCTTCCTCCAAGTATCAAGTAAATATAGTTTTGCGATTATAGAAGAATAGGTTTATCTACTCACTTTGATGCCAAATTATGAGTTTTTTACCTTTGAAATTCACTTCCAAGCAATAAAAAAGGACATTGATCACTTAACAAAGGAGGCATAGATGATTGGAGATCAAAAGTAAGGAAAAAGAGAGTTTAAAACATGAGGGATGAAAGTCTCGAGGCATTACAATGGTGGGGTGAAAAAGTTTGCATCTATTCCAGCCAATTTCTACCATAATCAAGATTGAATAACATAGAAAAACATCAAGGGATCATAAAGGAAACAAACCACACCACACAAACAAGGTTTTACACAAGAAATTGCCCATTCATCCTCCTAAGGTTTGTGTGTGCGAAAATGCAAGAGAAAATGAAGAAGTGGTTACTACCTCCAATCTTCACTTTCCAGTACATTGGAAGTCCACTAGAGCTTAAAAGTTCGTCGGAGAAAAGCAAGAGAGGCTAATCTTGTGTAGAGGATGATGGTGGTGGGAAGAGGAAGTGAACAGTGTGTTGGAAGAGGAGGTGTGGTGTTAAAATGATGGAGCAGGAAAGGAAAACGGATCATCTCGTGCTATGTGCCAATTTTTTTTTTTAAATTTGTTTAAACTCATATGCTAGAGATATATTGAATTAAAGATATAATTTAGATTATAGGTTTAGGGTTTAGGATTAAGGGTTTATAGTTTACAATAATATTTAATTTAATTTATTATAATTTATTTAATTAAATATTAGGGTTTATGATTTATAGTTTAGAGTTTACAGTAATATTTAATTTAAGTTATTATAATTTATTTAATTAAATATTAAGGTTTATAGTTTATAGTAATATTTAGTTTAATTTATTGTAATTTATTTAATTAAATATTAGGGTTTAGAATGAATAAAAAGGCAATGCCACGTGTGACATCCTAGTTGGCTGTGTTAATGCCACGTGTGGCATTCCAGTTGGCTATGTTTATCAAATTTGATCCAAGTAGCGTTTCAAAAAATTAAAGAAGAAGATATCACGTGTCAAAATCTTCAATGTTTAAATAAATAAAAATAAAAAGATTTAAAAAGGCGTAAGAGACGATCCGTATTCAAAGGAAAGGAGTTGAAGTGTTTTAAGAATAGAAGAGGGTCAAATTACTCTCATGCCCAGAAAGAGTTAACCTGATGGCAAAGTGGTGATTCCATAATTAAGGTCAAACACATGCAAAATGCTTAACATAAAAATTTTCCATAAAATATCCCAAATTCCATAATTATCATTTCATCACAAGCATGAACTACGGAATTTATTTCCACATATATCCACAAGTTTCTTATATTTTTTCAGTCTAGTCGTTTACATATCATACAACCACACATAATACACATAACACTTATATTTCCATACATAAAAATATTTAGTTATTTCGAAAATCAAACTTAATAAAAAACCGAGCGTAACCAAGTGGCTAAGCTAAAAACCAAACATGTGAACCAGTCCAACCAATTTCTAAGGCATTTTGCAAGAGTGGCCTTCGCGCACAAAGAAAGAATCAGTCGCATCAAACAATTATGAAAAACAATACCTATACCAAACATGCTGCACTTAATAATTCCTAATCAATTATTGATGTAGTTTATAAAGAACATTGCATATCATATTATTTTATATAAAATAATTTCAAATCATAAAAAATTATGAATGTTATAAAAATTATAATATCATATAATATAAGATAAATTATTAAATTTTCAAAATTAAAAAATTTCTTATAATTTTATTCTCAAATCTATTAATTTAATATTTATAAAGAATTATACTATAAATTAAATAATATATATTTAAAATATTTTAATTTAATCGATCGCAATTCAATTACACTACAACTGACGTGATTTTTTAAATATTATTCAAAATAAAGTCTCAAGAACTAAACACTTACAACTTATTAGTTGATTATAGAAAATATTCAATTATTTAGTTCCTATTAAAAGATTTAACAAGATGAAAGGGATAAAATTAGAAGCCCAACTTGAAGTGATGGATACTGCGTGGTCCCAAAGAATGAAAGACGGTGCGTAATTGTGAAGATCGTGGAATTTGAGTTATGGGTGGTTTGGAGGTTGTATCCAATAATTAATTTATTGAACTGCCTCATGCTTCTGACACGTGACTGTTGAGCTGCCATCGTGTTGTGGACCACTATTTCATGTGACCATCACCCTTCCATGGGCTCCCTCACTCCCATATTCCCCTACCTTTGTTTTTTAATTATTATTATTATTATTCTTTTCAATTTAAGCATGTGTTCGGAAACCTCGCTAATCCCGTTTTGGCTGAAATTGGTTCTGTTTGGCTGAGCGTAGGCACCGGATGGTACAATTGATTCTGGTGTTAGATCTTGGTTTTGTTCAACACGGTTGAAGGTAGCTTCTGGAGCATTAAACGCGGTTCTCCTGTACCTTCCATTTGTTTTTTTTTTTTTAATATATATTTCTTTTCTCTTTTCTCTCATTTAAGCTCGTTTTCCCTCAGAGGCACAATTGGATGGGAATGATTTAGAGAGAGAGAGAGAGAGAGAAAGCAGAGGCAAAACGAGGGAGAGATGTGGTTGAGTGAGGCAGAGGATAAAAAAAAAAAAAAGAAGGCCGGAGAGCTTCGCGGTTGATTAGGATGTAGTTTTGGCTGAAATTATAGCTTTTTCTCATATTTTGGGAAAGAATTGCACTTTGGTGCTAATTTTGAAACTTTCTTTTCAATTTGGTCCCATTTTATTTTTCATGTTGGCTCCTTTGACTAAGTTTTGTTGCTTTTAGATCCTTATAATATTTTGTTGGCTTTCAATGTGGCGACTACATGGACTCTCTAAAAAAAAGTTTAAGTATTCTACTTCATTTAAGTCCATATAGTTTAAGAATCTATTTTTTTTTTGTCAAAAAATATCCCTTACAAATCAATTTGTTCACTTTAGTCCCTATTCTTTATTTTTATACTTCTTTCTCACGGTTTGGTCCTCTAAATCAATCAATAATTTGATTTTTAGTCATAATATGATTTAATCTATCATTTCTATCAAAAAATAATACAAGAAATGAATTAAAATTCAAGTTTCAAAGCTTATC
The DNA here is from genome assembly GCA_037074585.1 of Biancaea sappan. Taxonomy (NCBI): domain Eukaryota; kingdom Viridiplantae; phylum Streptophyta; class Magnoliopsida; order Fabales; family Fabaceae; genus Biancaea; species Biancaea sappan. The sequence goes on along the minus strand of CM073499.1, from coordinate 24,759,246 downwards.
TTTGATGAGAGAGAGATATATGCAACCTTTAAAATTTTGAATTTTAATTCATTTCTTGTATTGTTCTTGGGTAAAAATGATATATTGAATCATATTGTGACAAAAAATAAAATTATTGACTGATTTGGAAGACCAAACCATGAGAAAAAAAATGAAATGAATAATAGGGACTAAAGTAAACAAATTGAAAAGTTTGTAGGGGATATTTTTTGACAAAGAAAAAAAATAGACTCTTAAACTAAGGACTTAGATGAAGTATAAGATGAGTTTATATCAAAAATTGGACAAAAAAATTTTTCACTAAGGACCTAAGTGAACAACTAAAACCTTTTATAAAAAACCTGTTTTTAGGGGGTCTACGTGGCTGCTGCATGGTAAATATTTTTTTGCCACGTGGCAGCCCAGTTAACATTTCCATTAAATTGATTAACAAAGTTACAAAAAAATAATATTATGACAAAAATTGAAACATATGAAACATAAAGCAGCAAAAAAAAAAACTTATGGGCATAAACGAAACTTGTTGTAAACCTTAGGAACATAAAGTATCATTTTGCCTTTCTAAAATTACTATTTTAATAACAATTTTTAAACATAAATCATATTTATACAAACACTAATACAACCATAATCAATTCTAAAAATTAATTCTATTAAAAAATCAATTATGCCCAACTTTTTTCCCAAAAAAACTAACTCTTAATTTGTCTTTTTCCGCGTTCATGTACAGTGGAGAGTATTGTTATCTATTATTTGTTCGTTTGTTCATTTTTGGCATTTGTATAGTTTAGAACATTTATTCTTTGAATTCACATAATTTAATGTATATTTGAAAGGCAAAAAGACAATTGATCGCTGTAATATTTATTTCGATTTTTATTTATATTCTTAAAATTTTTTTATCAATTATGTTCTTATGTTTTTTTTGTCATATATGCCCCAAAATAACAAAAATACCTTCCATCCCTCCCTCTTCTCTCTCTCCTTATTAAAATCTTTTTGTTTATTCACCTAGGTCCCTAGCCAAGATTTTTCCTTTTGTCTTTTACATAATTTAAGATCATATTTAACTTCATCTAAGTCTCTCATTCTAGAATTTTTTTGAATTTAAATCAACCCCTGTAAACTTTTGAATTTATTCAGTTTAGTCACTATCATGCCTGTATCATGTCCACTTCTCGGTTTTGCTTTCCAAACCAATTTAGAACTTCGTCCTATATGTTTTTAGGACATTTTGTGATCGTTTTCATCTAAGCGCAAGGCCAACAATGAATCAAAACTGAGTTTTGCAAATACTTCATATATATATATCACGTCATTTTGTCCCATTTTCTTCTTTTTCTTTTTTTATTCCTCTGGTTTTCCTCTTGGTTTGATTTTCTACTAGTCCCAAGCTTTGAATTAACTTAGATTATAACATAGCAGTGATCTTTACCCGTTAAAAAAACAAAGGCATGAAGAGGAACTTATGTTGAGTGTTTGCTTTATTTTTTTGGGTCATCTTTCTCCTCCTTGTTTCAAGCTAGAATTCAATTGAAACTTCACACTTTCAACCACAAAAACTACTCCTCGATTGCCCTAAAAGTTTCAAGCAACCTCACTGCTAATTCTTCCTCTCGGCTGCACTCAAAGGAATGAAAAACTCTCCTTGTTTTCACTTGGAAAAAACAGGGTCGTATTGCTCTTTCTTTCCTTCTCTCTCTCTCTCTCTCTCTCTCTCTCTCTCTCTCTCTCTCTCTCTCTCTCTCTCTCTCTCTCGCAGTTGGTGTGCTTTGTTTTTTATGACTTAAAATAGAGTTTGTGCTATTCGTTTATGGGAATGCAATGGAATGAACTTTGTTTTTGATAGCTTGAATATTTCTAAAACTCAGTTTTGATTCATTGTTGGCCTTTCTCTAGATGGCAATGATTGAAAATGTCCTAAAAACATCAAGGCTGAAGTTCTGGATTGGTTTGGAAAGCAAAACCGAGAGGTGGACATGATACATGCATGATAGGGACTAAATTGAATAAAGTCAAAATTTTACAAGGGTCAATTTAAATTTGAAACAAGATATATTCTAGAATGACAGACCTAAATAAAGTGAAATATGATCTTAAATAATGCAAAAGACAAAAGGAAAAATCTTAACTAGCGACCTAGGTGAATAAACAAAAAAGTTTTAGTGATGAGAGAGAGAGGATAGAGAAAGAAGAGAGAGGGATAAAGGCATTTTCATCATTTTGGAACATATATGATAAAAAAATAATGAAACATAAGAGACATAATTGATCAAAAAAACTTCAGGGGTATCAATGAAAATCGAGATAAACGTTAGGGACATAAAATACAACTTTGCCATATTTTAGAATTAGAAATGAGGTAAATTCCAAAAGAATAATTTACTAATTTAGTATTGGAATAATTTTAATTGTCTTAATTTAATCTTTGAAAGAACGGATGTTTCAATTTAATTCTTGAAAAATTTTATATGTCTCAATTTTTTTCTTTGTTTACCAAAGTAACATTTATGAGAAATTTAAGATTTTGCAATGACAAAATTGGTGATTTAGTAACCAAAAATGATTAAATTGAGATAAATATAATATTTTAGAAATTAAATTTAGGAGCTTGATTGTTCCAAGACTGAATTGAGACAATTAAAACTATTTTGAGACCATTCCAATAATTTACTTTGAATTTTAAGTAAAAATTACTTGTTAATAAAATATATTTTCTAGTCACCCAATTTTCCCTATATATTTAATACGAGAGAAATATAAATTGAAGGGGGCGTTTGGTACAAAAAATCTTACATTCTTAGGAATGTTCACATTCTTGGGAATGTGATTTCTAGGAATGTGTCATTCCCATATTTGGTTTATTACAAACATTTCTGGGAATACTTTTTTGTTGAACCCATTGCATTTAAAGGAACATATGATTTTGATGAATGACAAAACAAATTAAAATAGTGCATTATAAATGAGTGTTGCCTAATTGATGAAAGTTCACTTTTTATAAACTTTTGAATTTCAATTTATCATTGGTCGACCACCCTATCTTCATTGGTCTACCAACGGACTCCAGAAGCAAAAGTTCAGAGTGTGACAACACACTGGTCGACCACCTTATGAACATTGGTCGACCAAAGAGCTCCAATAAGTAATATACTTGAAAACACTAGGACACTGGTCGACCATCGTCTGAACACTGGTCGACCAATGAGCTCCAATAAGCAATACATTAGCACACTGGTCAACCATCGTGCTCCAGTAGAGAAAGCTCTTTTGAAGTATTAAAGACTAGTCGACCATCATCCTTCCATTGGTCGACCACCCAACTATAGAAGCTGAAAGAAAGCAAGCACTGGTCGACCAATGTAATACAATTGGTCGACCATCGTGCTTGATGAATGTCTTCTGGACTACACTGGTTGACCATCATGTCCATGAAAGTAATGGTTGGAACCCAAGAGGGGGGGTGAATTGGGTTTTATAAATTTTTCACAAGAATTAATTGGAAGTTAAAATGATTTTTTGTAAAAGTACAATGCTTAGGATAATAAATACAATATAGAAAATTAATGTGCTGTCAAGATAAATAATTATAAAGATCAAGGAATTAAAGAATAGATATCAATATGCACAAATTAAAGAGTAAGGGATAGAGAAAGCAAACTCGGAGATTTATACTGGTTCGGCTAATCCAAGCCTACATCCAGTCCTCAAGAGACCACTTGAGTATTTCCACTATAATTACAAGTTTAATCCGGGTACTTGCAGACCACTACAACCACGCAAATTCGATCCGGGTATTTGCGAAACCACAATGGAGAATTTATGAATCCGGGCTCCTCCTCAACCCAAAGTAAGTTCTTCCAACACCGGTACTTGCGAACCTCAGCTCAGAATAATATATGTGTTGATCAAAATCAACAATACAAAGAAACTCTCTCTAAAGAGTAGATGAAAACAAATGAAGCTCTAATAACTCTAATGATAGAGAATATGCAAGATTTGGCCCAAGAATGCTTTCCTTTCTCTCAAAGACGATAGAAGAAGTTAATATCACATTGTAGGACTTTGTTCTTGCTCAAAATCGTGTATCTAAGGTCATATATATAAGATTTTACAAAACTAGCCGTTATATAGCCGTTATAGTGCAGTTCAGATTTTGAGCTTTCTTTAAAAATTCATAACTCCCTCATTTGAACTCCGTTTTAATCAAATAATATACCGTTGGAAAGCTCTTGGAGTCTAGTTTCAAATGAGCCAAGTTTTACTCAAAAATTATTTTTCTTTTAAAAGATATAATCAAAATACTGACTATAGGTCAGAACAGAATAATTTTTTATTACAGTAAAATCAACTTTCAGTTTTTCAAACTATATTTTGAATAGTCATATATTTCTCATTTGGACTCCGTTTTGAATAAATAATATACCGTTGAAAAGATATTTGAGTCTACTATCAAATGAGATTAAGATACTTGAAAAACTGATTTTTCATTTATGAGATATGATATAAGGAGTGACCAAAGGTCAAAAAATAACTTTTGTAAAACTTCATATCTCACTATCTTTTTGTTCAAAAATGCTTGAGCCAATGTATGCAAATCTAAATCATTGAGTTGCACAAATATACTAGCCTATATAAAATATACCTAATGTAAACACATAGGCTATCTTGATGCATCCAAGCTTCCAAGACTTCAAATCTTCTAATTCTTCATTTCTTGGAGCTTCATCCTTGCATGTTGTTTTCCTTGAGTGAAGCATGATATTGCTTTTCCTTGTTCTTTAATACAATGCTCACTCTTCTTGTTTTGAACCAACCTATAAAATATGTCTTACTTGCAAACCCAATGGTTAGTTCAATAGCATGATTCAATATATGCAACATACATATTAAATAACATAATCATGCTTAAGTATTTGTAGCATATATATGATAATTAATCTTTATATATATCAATGCTACTATTCAAATACATTTGTCATCATCAAAACTTATGACATATAGCCTTAGGGTCAACAATCTCCCCCTTTTTGATGATGACAAATCACCACAGAAAAATATGTATCACAAGATAATGAATGCAATGTTATAAGCACGTACACATATTTTTCTATTGTTTCTTCTCCCCCTATTTGACATCAACAAAAAGGTGTAAGGAACACAATATATAGAAGTTAAAGCACATACCTTCTTTAAGTCAGGATGTCAAAAGATGTCAATATAGTATGGGGTAAGGATACATCAAAACTTATCATTGATTTCATTGACATGTAAAAAGAAAATTTTAGAAAAATTTTTCTCATGTCAAATGAAATGAGCCAAAAGATAAAACTTGAAAGAGTTTTAGGCTCCCCCTTAAACCTTGCATAATTTGAAAAAGAATAATGAATAATGAATATCCAATTTTTCAAGATATATTCTTTTTCAAAAAAAATACATTCAAGTGAGACAAAGCTCCCCCTGAATTTCATAACATTTTTCCTTTGAAAAAGATTGTCCAAATCATTATAAAGGAAATTCAGTTTTTGATTGCAGAATTTTGAAGTAAGATTTTTGAAGAAATTTCTGCAATATTTTCATTGAAAATGATTTCTGCTTGTTTATGAAGAGGCATTTTTAGTAAATAGCAGAAAAATTAAACTCTTTGAAAAAAAAAAAAACATCATTTGCTGTCATATGATAGAAATATTTACAGCACACAGCAGAAGTATGATATATGGATTAGCAAAGCATGATATAAACAAGAATATTAATCATAATCCATAAATCGAATAATAATATTTTTCAAGATTTCTGAAAAACAATTTCTGCATATATGCATAAAATTATTTTAACATATAGCAAAAGTAATTTAAAATAAGGATACTCAAATCTTTTTCTTTTCAAAACAGATAATGCTTCAATATGGTAAAGCAATTTCAGCATTGTGGAAGCAATTCAAGAGATTCACGATATTTTTCAAAAACATTTTGCTTCGAAGGAATTTAGAAACGTTTCATCTAAGGAAGCAATATATATGGATTAGTGTAATAAGATATATTCAAGCATATAGTTCATAATCCATATATGAAACATCAATATTTTTCATCCCTTTTGTTATCTACAACAAAAGAGATCTTTAAAATCTTTTCTTTTTCAAAAAGAATGTTGCTTCATATGATAAAACATATTAACATAACAGAAGCATTTTTAAAGTCCTTTTTCAAAACAAATTTGCTTCATAAAGGATAAGATAAATTTCATCACAAAGGAAGCAATTTATATACCCATTCAAAATGAATTTATATATGTATCTTGAGGATGAGTACATGTAAAAATTTTGACAGCTCATTTTGTATGAGTGCATGTGGAATCATGAAATATTATTCTTAGCCATAGCCTTCGCTCATGATGCATGAATTGCATACACAACATATGTTCTTAGATACATGTGATCATAGCATGATGCAATCAATCATGTATATTATACTAAAGCTCTCAAGAACAACACAACGAAGCAGAAAAATACGGTTCTGAATATCACCATTTTATTAATCCTTAAAATTTCTAATAAAAACAAATTAAATCAGCCGCAAATCCACCGAAAATTGACTTTCGTGGTTTTGCCATTAATGTGACGCGTTATCGGTGTGCATGCGTACCCTAGACTTCTGGCTTCCAGCTTGCAAAATCCATAGGATGAGCGTGTAGGGGTGCGGCGAAGAGATATCTTCGTTGGCTCTAAGTCATAATTTTCTCTCTATAAAAACTGCCCCAGAGTTGTCAATTATCACACCACAAAGAGTATTCATCTCTGAGCCTACAACTTTCTGACATTCCTCTCTCTTCATACTCCAAAAAAAATTTTAAACCATGGCAGCAAGAAAGTTCATTGATCTCACAGTAGAGGCCAGGGAGGAAGAGCTCGACTTAAACTTGAGTCTAGGCAGGGACAAGGGTAAAAGGCCTTTGGAGGGATCTCAGGAGAATCGAAAGAAGAAGATGAAGATCGAAGAAGCTGAAGAGATTAGTACAGGCCATACGTCAGAAGACAAAATTGCTTGTCTGGAGCAGGAGGTGAAGAAACTCAAGAAGATGATAGAGGACCAGGAGAAGTTAGCTAAACGCAACAATGCGGCACTGACTTCAAGAATAGATAGGTTCTTCTATTGGTCTACCCAATGCTTCTGCAATCAACAACAAAGAAGTGTTGATTGTATGAATGGGATTTACACTACCCTCCGTGACATTGCTCAGTCTCTTGCTCCAAGGAATGGCCGAGGGGTGATGATACAATACGGGCCTCCTAATCCAAGACCACCTCGCCTGTAGATTGCTCATGCATGAGCAAACTTTCCCCTTTTTTTTTTTTTTAATTATGCAATGTAATCCTTCGGTTTTTTTTTAATGCAAGTGGTTTCTTTTATTTGACGGTACAAAAAAATAATAATAAAGAAAGATAAAATAAATCAGCTACACAAATTCAGCACAGTATATATATATATATATATATTGAAAAATATATATCCATTTTAAAGATGGAAAGAATTTTCTGACATGGACATATATATCATCATTTCAAACCAAAAGCAAGTTACATACTTATCAAGATAAAACATATTATAACTTGAGTATGTAGTACAATAATTGAGGTAATATGGATTAGTAAGATATAATCAGATATAAACTAGAATCCATAAACAATCGTTCATAAGCTATATTTTATACAAAGGATATGACATGTATAATGCTCAAACCATGATGAATGGTATAAAGACAATATCTTTATATACAATGATATGATCAAATATGTAAGATATTAGAGAACAATATATCATTGTAATGAAAGTATGTCAGTAAAAAAAATTGCCAACATAGCCAATTATGATCAGGGAGTATCACTCAATTAAATATTAAAGTGGTAAAGAATAGAGATACTCATCAATTTTGGCAAACTCTTATTGCTTCTTGAAGTTCCTCCTCAAGATTTTGATATTCTTGTTTTGCTCATTGCTCTTCTTTTGATTCTATCTTCTTGCAATTTTAATGAACTTAATTGATTGATTATTTGCAAGATCCTCTTGAAAACAATCTCTCATAAGATCAATGTCAAGCATTGGTCGATCATTACGAATGAGCTTAGAGGATAGATTTGAGGACTAACTCCTGCAAAACACTTTTGGTGGAGCACTTTGATGTTCAAATCAGTAATGTTCAAATAAATCTCGAGTACTAGGAGCAACATTATGTTCAAGATATACCATATTAATAAAAGTGCTATGCTTTCATGAAATGCAATTTTGCAAAATATTTGATTTCATTGAAAATATTTAAATAAGATTACAGCAAGGATAAATACTATAGGTAGGAGGAATCTTATTGTTGTGAAGACAAGAAAAATGTGCGTGTAATGGAAGCAAGTTTTCATGATGCAGTAAAAAGGATAGTTTGAGCAAAATTTGGAAGAAAGATTTTAGATCAAAACAAAATTTGAATCTATAATCTGCACACCTAACAATTGTTTTCAGATATAGCATGCATGAATATCAAGGATAGATGTAAGGCATATTAGATAACAGACAAAAGCATTAGAGAGCAGTAAACATATCAGTCAAAATTCTTACAATGCATTCCAGCTTATATGTTTACTTATCCATTGCCTCCTTTTGATGCAAGAGAGTGGAGTTTGAATGATGTAGCCATTGAAAAGTCATTTCCGCTCCTTGCTTGGAGGCAAATCTACAAATTATTCATTTATCTTTGGTACCCAAATTTCTTTGGGTTTGCCTGGGTCATGAGTTCCTTTTTGAACCCATTTCATTTTTACTCCATGAACAAGATTTTTCTTATAAAAACAGGAGTAAGATTTGTGTCCTTTCAGTCCACAATAGAAACAAGTGCAAGTTGGACTATTGGACATCTTTGCAGAAACAAAGAAGTTTTTAAACTGCTTTTGGTTTGATTTCTTTTTAGAAACAATACCAACTTTGTTAATTCTTCTTTGTTTCAAAACTGAGGTATTTAAAATTTCTCTACCTTGAGAGAGTTTTGCAAGTGTGTTTTTAAAATTATCATTTTCTTTTTTCAAAAAATCACACTTGGTACAAAAGCAATTTTTGTTGGTAGAGATATTTGTTTTTAAAATCAAATTCTCTTCTTGCAAAGTTTTGTTTTGATTTTCAAAAACAAAATTCTCTTCCTTGGAAATAGAAAATTCATTTTTCAATATTTCCAACTCATTTTCAAGAGAAGAGTTTTTCTGTTTTGAAACATTTAGTTTCTTTGCAAGTATAAGAGATTCTTCATGTAAATCATCAAAGGCATCTTGTAATTCTTCAAAAGAGTAGTCAAATGAATTTACCTCATCTTTATCTCTGGCCACAAGACAAGTGTTGGCTTCTTCATTTGTGTTCTGCTTATCAAAATTGCTATTTCCCCAATTGGAAGATAGGTAAGCTTTCTTTGATGATTCACCTTTTGGTTGTGGTTTCTCTTTTTCTCCTTTTTCTTCTTCGTCTGCCACCTTGGTGATTTGAGATTTTCCTGTAAGTTCAACACCAAGAGCTTGCAATTGATTAAGCACAAGTTGTATCTCATTAATGGTTTTGCAATTGTTCATTTGAGCAATTTCAAGTTCATTAATGAAACTTCTATACCTTAATTCCTCAGCAATAAGATCTTCCTCATGTGCAACTTCAAGAATTTCCCACATTTCTTTTGCAGTTGCACAGTTGGAGATTTTGAAAAATTCATCTTGACTCAATGCACAAGAAATAATCAATTTTGCCTTAGCATTGAGTTGCATTAAACTTCTTTCAGTATCATTCCATTCACTCTTAAGTTTTGGAATGCATTTTCCTTGTTCTTCCTTGACAGGTATACAAGAACCATTTTCTATAACATCCCAGAGTTTATGGTCTACTGAAATTAAAAATATTTTCATTTCATACTTCCAATATTGAAAATGATTAGCATCAAAAATTGGAGGTTCTGTGAAAGAACAATTTTTAGAAATAAACCAATCACTATATCCAACCATGCTAACTCTTAGACGGTTAAGTCTTTAAACAAGAGCCCAAGCTCTGATACCAATTGAAAGTAATGGTTGGAACCCAAGAGGGGGGGTGAATTGGGTTTTATAAATTTTTCACAAGAATTAATTGGAAGTTAAAATGATTTTCTGTAAAAGTACAATGCTTAGGATAATAAATACAATATAGAAAATTAATGTGCTGTCAAGATAAATAATTATAAAGATCAAGGAATTAAAGAATAGATATCAATATGCACAAATTAAAGAGTAAGGGATAGAGAAAGCAAACTCAGAGATTTATACTGGTTCGGCTAATCCAAGCCTACATCCAGTCCTCAAGAGACCACTTGAGTATTTCCACTATAATTACAAGTTTAATCCGGGTACTTGCAGACCACTACAACCACGCAAATTCGATCCGGGTATTTGCGAAACCACAATGGAGAATTTATGAATCCGGGCTCCTCCTCAACCCAAAGTAAGTTCTTCCAACACCGGTACTTGCGAACCTCAGCTCAGAATAATATATGTGTTGATCAAAATCAACAATACAAAGAAACTCTCTCTAAAGAGTAGATGAAAACAAATGAAGCTCTAATAACTCTAATGATAGAGAATATGCAAGATTTGGCCCAAGAATGCTTTCCTTTCTCTCAAAGATGATAGAAGAAGTTAATATCACATTGTAGGACTTTGTTCTTGCTCAAAATCGTGTATCTAAGGTCATATATATAAGATTTTACAAAACTAGCCGTTATATAGCCGTTATAGTGCAGTTCAGATTTTGAGCTTTCTTTAAAAATTCATAACTCCCTCATTTGAACTCCGTTTTAATCAAATAATATACCGTTGGAAAGCTCTTGGAGTCTAGTTTCAAATGAGCCAAGTTTTACTCAAAAATTATTTTTCTTTTAAAAGATATAATCAAAATACTGACTATAGGTCAGAACAGAATAATTTTTTATTACAGTAAAATCAACTTTCAGTTTTTCAAACTATATTTTGAATAGTCATATATTTCTCATTTGGACTCCGTTTTGAATAAATAATATACCGTTGAAAAGATATTTGAGTCTACTATCAAATGAGATTAAGATACTTGAAAAACTGATTTTTCATTTATGAGATATGATATAAGGAGTGACCAAAGGTCAAAAAATAACTTTTGTAAAACTTCATATCTCACTATCTTTTTGTTCAAAAATGCTTGAGCCAATGTATGCAAATCTAAATCATTGAGTTGCACAAATATACTAGCCTATATAAAATATACCTAATGTAAACACATAGGCTATCTTGATGCATCCAAGCTTCCAAGACTTCAAATCTTCTAATTCTTCATTTCTTGGAGCTTCATCCTTGCATGTTGTTTTCCTTGAGTGAAGCATGATATTGCTTTTCCTTGTTCTTTAATACAATGCTCACTCTTCTTGTTTTGAACCAACCTATAAAATATGTCTTACTTGCAAACCCAATGGTTAGTTCAATAGCATGATTCAATATATGCAACATACATATTAAATAACATAATCATGCTTAAGTATTTGTAGCATATATATGATAATTAATCTTTATATATATCAATGCTACTATTCAAATACATTTGTCATCATCAAAACTTATGACATATAGCCTTAGGGTCAACAGTCCACACTGGTCGACCAACAACACTTGTTCGTACGCTCCAACGACTATTTCTTGCTGACATCATGAAAATCAATTTGGGATTCATCTCTAACGGCTCTATTCCCTTTAGGTCTTTAAATATCAGCCTTAAGGAATGTCAAATCATTAAGAAAAACATTTTTTGTACCTCAGATTATTAGAAAGTCAATCCCTATCAAATCATTTACTCTTAGAGAGCTTATCACTATCTTACTCTGTTTTGAGAGTTTGTTATGAACAATCACCTTTCTCTGAGTGTATTGATCAAGAAAAGTGTTCCTTGAGTTTGTTTTTGAGAGAAAACAATTTGTGAGGGGGAGAGACACCCTTGGAAAGAAAAAGTTATCTATTGTAGTGGTTCACAAGTGCCCTTTGTATAAACTTGTGGTTTATAGTGAAATACTCAAGAAGTGCTCTTGAGGACTGGATGTAGGCTTGAATTAAGTTGAACCAATATAAATATTTATGTTTATCTCCTTCCCTTATCTCTTTAATTGCTTAAAGCTTTACATTTGATTTATTGCTCTCCATCTTCATTCATCTTGGTATTGCTCTGCTTTGCATTGTCAACAATTTTCTACTAAGCATTTGAATTTACTTGAACTTCCAATTAATTTTTATTAACCAAATTCACCCCCCTCTTGGGTTCTAGCCACTTTTATCATTTTTTTCTATATTCCTAGAAATCTGACATTCTATTTGGGAATTTTCTAAAATTATTCCTATCAATTTTTAACATATAAATATAGTGTTTTTAAATTGGACCGACTTAATAACATATTTACAAAAAGGCATTATTTATAACATATTTATTTGTGAGGGACCAAATTAAAAATATCCATATGTGAATGACTAAATTGAGAAATATTTCATATATGAGGGACCAAATTGAAAAGATAATTTTATGAGTGACTCAATTGAGAAATATTTCATTTGAGGGACCAAATTGAAAAATATCCATATGTGAAGGATCAAATTGAAAAGATAATTTTATGAGTTACTAAATTGAGTAATATTTTATGTGAGGGACCAAATTGAAAAATATCCATATGTGAAGGGCCAAATTGAAAAGATAATTTTATAAATGACTAAATTGGGAAATATTTCTTATGTGAGGGACCAAATTAAAAAAATATCCATATGTGAAGGACAAAAAAAAAGATAATTTTATGAATGACTAAATTGAGAAATATTTCATATATGAGCGACCAAGTTGAAAAGACAATTTTACAGGTGACCAAATTGCGAAATATCCTATTTGTGAGGAATGAAAATATGATTTGCCTATGATAATTAAAAGTAGAGAAGATGGATCTAGTAGTAATTTTGTATCAAAAAAATATTCCTATTACATGAGAATCTATCATTCCTACCACCTAAAATGAGAATAAAAAATGGAGATTTTGTGAGAATGTTTAATTCTCAAAAATATTACATTCTTGAAAATATTTTTAAAAATCATATAACAAACGTGAGAATGTAACATTCCCACAAAATATTTTTAGTACTAATTTAACATTTTTGCATATCAAACACCCAAGTCGAAATTTATAAACACCCTTGTGGAGTCTGATAAATCTCAATTTCTATTTCTCCTTTAGCATTTCATTATTCCTTCCATGTTTATCAAACATATGGCATGCTTAAATTTGACATTTGTCTTTTAGAAAGCGTTTGGCACACGAAAATATTAAATTATTTCTATGAATATTTTATAAGAATGTTATATTTTTATGTTTGGTGCATGATTTTAAAGAATCATTTTTAAGAATGTTAATATTTTCAAGAATTAAACATTTTCACAAAACTTTCATTTTTCATTTCCATAAGGATAGTTTTGAAAAATTATCAAATATTCTTAAGAATGTTGATAAGAACCAAACATAGAAATGTCAGATTTTAAAAAATATAAAATAAATTCACAAAAATATTTATAATAAACTAAACATGAAAACGTGGCATTCTTGAAAATGTTTTCAAGAATGTGAACGTTCATCAAAATATAAGATTCTTATACTAAACGCTACCTCAATTTATTGACATAGATTCATTTGAGAAAACTATTTTGACGTTAAGTTATTCTACATTACTTGAAGCACCATCAGATTCTTACAGCGCATTTGGTACAGTTTTCATTCTATCAAGCTTTCCATTTTCTTGCGTTTGGTACGACTCCCTCTACTGAATCCGAGTTTCCTTCAACAGAAAACAATCTAGCTGCTTTCCATTTTTTTGTACTGCGCCTTCCATCAATGGAATCCGCAGAGGTTTCTTGCGAGTTTATTGGATTGTCCTCAATTCGTTCGTGTATTTCCAATTTTGTCCCCGTTGATGCCCTAATCTATAATTGGTCTTCTTCTTTGTACTTCATTAAGATGTCACATACACAAAAATTTAGTTTTGTTTCGTGATTAATTCTGTGGCTGAATTCAACAGGGGTAATGTAGCTTTACTAATTTGACTCTCTAATGAGGACAATTTTAATCTTTCCCAAATCATGTAGTTATAAATAGGGGTAATTTTGTCCATTTATTCCAATTGATCCCTTTCCTTTTCCTTCAAAAAAAAAAAATACCAAACAAAATAATACATCATTTCCTTTTATTATTTTCCATCACATACCAAATAAATTTTTTTCTTTTTCTTTTTTCTTTTTCCATTCCATTTTCTTTTCTTTTCATTTCTATTGTTACTCTTCTATATGTAACAAAGGCGCTCTAAGTACTTGTTTTTGGTAGAGAACTCTTCTTTAGTACTTTGCTCAGTCTTTAGTTTAATTATTTATACTTTATATATATATATATATATTATAGAACACTATTAATCAAAGTAAATGCATATGCTTCTGACTCAAAATATCATATATTTTAGTCAATATATTTAAGAATTATTTCTATAACTTAGGTTCAAAGGCTAATATCTTTTAATCGTGAGTTGTAAATCCGACTGTTACGTTTATTTTATAAACTTGCAAATGCAGCCCATTATATGCTATTTTTCTGAGGCAAATTCCAGAGATTCTATGTCATGAAAAATTTCATTTTGTTCTTTTCGGCCGTCATGCCCTTCATTCCATTATTGTTGAAATCGATCAATTTCATATTTTAATTTACGTGAAATTTTGTAAGATTTCTAATTCTAATTCTGAAAATGAATGGACTTAAAATTCACAGGTCAGAACGATGCAACATGTAAGTTGAAGCTAAATCTGGGCTAAATCCATGTGTAAGTTATCAGTTTCATGTTTGTTTTATTGACTCTTTTTAATAAATTATTAATTTTTTTTAAAAATTATAATTATCTTAATTTAATTTTTAAAACATCAAATATTTCAATTTTATTATTCCATTTATCAAAATAACTTACAGAACTGAGAATCTAGCGATCGTAAATTTGATGTTTTCACAACAATAAAGACTTAATTAAGATAAATAACATTTTTTAAAAACTAATTGAGATGTTTGATCCTTTAAAAACTAAATAAGTAATTTACTCAAAATTCTTTTGCAGACACTTCAGCTTTTGTCAGAAAAAAAATTAAAAATAAACGTTTCACACAATCTGAATTTATTTCAAATTGTCACAAGAAAATTTCTTTAAAATAAATAAATAAAACTATTTTTATAAGCTACGTTTGGATCCACATAAAAATTTTTCACAGGAGATTTTACAATTAAAAGACATCATTTTCTCACGAAACAGACGAAGCCTATAAAAGAAATTAATTCTGTAGAATTTCTCTTTATCTATAAACTTATTAACAAGCAAAACGGAAATATTCTTCTACACTAATATTTAATTTCTAAGTATAAAACTTCATATAAATAAATGATGTGAAGTGTATAGCTTGTCCACGCTATGTCGAGTATATACGTAACTAGGCATATTTTGACAACCAAAAAGTCAGGTTAGTAGAGTGTACAAGTAACTGAAAGCATGTCTACCAAAATTAGAACAGATTATGCTTCAAACTACCACAACCGCAAATGATCTTAATCAGACATTAATATCTTATTTATCGTTCTTTTGCGCATTAAAATGGATAATGTCTTTGAATTATGTTCATTGTATTTTTCATCGCTGCCCTTCCAACTAACTTTCAATACATTTTAGTTCGCTTGCTCTGGCCGGAACTGCAACCAAATAAAATGAGAAATTCAAAAAAAAAGAAAAAAATTGTTTAATAAACCCAATCTAAAACAGATAAATAGTCAAAATCAATAATAAGAAACATGTCAATATTTTAGATATACCTTTTCTTGTTTTTTTTGGGTAAAACTTATTTGAAAAGAAAAAAATTTAGATGTAATTTCTTATATATTTACTATCAAATACTTTAATCAAAATATAACAAGTATATAATATTTAAAAAAATAATTTTATATTTTTTACAACTCATCATTATATAATTAGAATTTCAAAAAAAATTTTACATATGTTATGTTTCTATTAAAAAATTTAATAGTAAAGATATAAGAAAGTTACTTCCTATCTTGAATATTTTGTTGTTGAGCAAATCTCTAAATTATAAAAAGAATAAATTATTCTGTCTTCTTCAGAAAGATATTCACATTAAAGTCCTCTTATTTTTTAATTTTATTTTTAAATTATATTTCCCTCCCCTTGAAGATAAGATGCCCTTCATGTGTTACCGTTATATCTGTTACTTGTATAATATTAAAATATTAAATATGTATTTGACCATTTTTAAAATTATAGAATTATTTGATATAAAATTAATCATTAAAAACAAAATCCATATCCACGAAATAAATTTCTCAATTAATTAAAATATAATAATAATATTTGATTTCAATAATAACATATATCATAACCATTGCTTTGAAATTTTTTAATAAATAATTTTTAAAAATAAAATAAAATAAAATTTTTAAAACTAAATTTTAAGAAATATATTTATATTATATTATTTTTACTAAAAAAATAATATTATTTTTTATGATATTTTGATCGTATTTTGGTTTTCTTTAAAGAAATCATATATTTTCAAACCAAAAAAGTAAAAAATAAAAAGCCACGTATTTGGGACACTTGAACATCTTATAAAGAGAAAATAGATTGATTTAACCATTAAAAGAAAGAGCTAGTTGCTAAGTTAAAAGCCCTCATTCCAGCATATACATAAATGATGAAAGAAAGAAATGCCATCTATTCGAAGGAAAAATAAAATAAAAAACGCACTGCCAATATAAATTATGGAGCACATTTCTCCCTTCCCTGAAGAAACAGCCGAAAGAGCATACGAGAATGATTTACAGGCTCGTCTAATCTAATAAACCAACACAGACCTGAAGGCGCTCTCTGAAGAATAAGGCGCACACAGTTCTAGACTTCTAGTCGAGCCAGCGAGTGACTCCATCTTCGCCAACAGTTGCCAGAATCTCAATGCGTACATTTAAAACAGCCTAAAATTGATAGCAGTAAGAGGAAAAGCAGATAACAAATATCAGTTGTTTGCAGGACTGTCAGAAACTACATCTACTCAGAATGGCATAAAAATTTGGACAACTGAAAGATATTATCATTTCAGACTCTTCTATTTTTCCTTTCTTCCCGACCTAAAATCTAAAGTACCGAAACCCATATGATGGCATGAAATTGATAAAAGAAACTATTCGTCGACCACGCCACTTCTATTCATTGTAACAATGTAGATCTTCATAAAATATAACTATTAAAGCAACAAGAGACCATGTTTAGAAAACATGCAATTACATAAAATGCCCAAAGAGGTGATCTTCCTATGCGTAAACTTATTTTTATTTATTTATTTATTTTCATCCCAATTAAAGTTACAAGGCGAAAGTGACAAATCAAGAAATAAAAGGAGCTTTCGAAAGTCATGTTTTAGATCCCTCTATATTTTTATTATCTGAGCACTCTGCTCTAAGGAAAATAATTTTGAGATATATCTGTAAAAGTAAAACCATTTGGAAAAATCCTAACACCAAATGATGAACAAAAGAATTATCTGAAGATTGCAAGGGAAACTTACTGATGAATTTCTACAGTTCACCAGTCTACATTCCTGTAAGGAACCTTCAAGTGCCCAATTTTCCCAAACATCAAAACTGTGACTAGCAAAGACAAATTCCATTTTTCTATTGATCTGCAAAATTAAATGGACATTTATAACCCAATAGAATACAAAAACTGTATTAGGAATGAAACTCAAATTGTAGACATCTCCATCTCTCATCTTCAAATAATTTGATAAAAAAACAGAAGCAGTAAGGCATACAAAAGAAATAAACGCAATTTCCTGTCTGAGAGAAATCTTTAATCAAATTGAGAAATTTGTGGCATTATAATGTAATTACCTGCAATAACTTTCCACCAGCAGCAAGAGACCTCAAGCCAATTGTGTCCTGAAGCAAAGCCATTAAGCAACTAGTTGGCATCAAAATTAAGACAAACTCCCTATAATCTATATTACTTTGATACATATGCTGGAACATAAAATGTACCTTGCTTCTGAAGATGATAAGGAATTGTGCAGCAGGGTCTCTTTTTGACACATTTGACATGGGTTCTAGAAACCAACCTCCACCTTGAACTCTTTGCCTTGAGACATGGAGTGCAGGATGATCTCTTCCATATAAAGCAATAACATGTCCATCTCTCAACAGTTCACTACAGTTGCCGCTGAGCCTCAAGCTTGACTTCAGAAGTTGGTTGCTAATTGATTCTTGCATAGATTCTATGGGAGTTTTTCTACTTCTTGAGTCTTCAGGGGAAGCACCCTGAGAACTGAAGCTCAAAGCTTGATCAGTGCCACTCATAGCAGTATCATCTTCTCTCTGAGATGCACTTTCTTTTTCCAGTGCAGAAGGATCTTCTGATTGCTGTTTAGTCTTATGGCGTGCATGCCTCCTTTTGGCCTTTTTACCAGATCTGCTACGTCGTCCTTCAGATCGAGCAGTGGTGCTCTGAGTCAAACCTGAAGCCTGATGCTGGGAGGAAAATTCTGCTACTTGATTACCTCCTTTCCTTGGTGAGCTTTTAGGGCTTAGTTGAATGTCATCTGTTTGCTCTCTAATACAGATCTGCAAAGCATTTTCCTTGTCTTGTTGATCAGAGCGTTCATTTTCATCATCAACTTCACTCTCTTCTTCTTCCTCATCAGATATGACATGTTTTGGAATAATTCCATCAAAAAAATATGCCTGCAATACAGCTATAGCTTTCTCTCTTATCTCCATCCAAACTTCTTCACTGTAATCTGAACTTCGCGGAAGTATCAACACATTAGGCATCTCCTTTACCTGAAGTAGATACGGATTGTAACATTAATGTCAATTAGTTATCAATTCCTCTTGTTCTAACAAATAATAATTTATATATTGCTGCAAGCAACTTTAGCACACCTATAGCCAGTTATTTTCCCATTAAGTTGCACCCATTCTATTTTTGCTCTTTAGCAGTGCTTAATTTTAAATACCACCGACATTTTCCTGGCCCACTTTAATTTTTTCCACCTTTCCTTTCATTCTTCTCCCTTATTTGTTTGGAAAGGGAGGGGTGATCTTATCCTTACAGAATCTCTGCATCCACAGCAGTTATGGTGTCATCGATTCCAAGGGCCTGAAAGCCAGCACATTTAGATCAAATACTTAGATGCACATGACATAAGGGCATGCATGGTGTAGCATGGATGGCGTCCACCCCACATTTAATTGAAAAAAAAAAAAGAAATTGATCTGCTGAGTTCACAGACAGCAAGAATTAACACACACCATGAAATTTCAAGGCTTTTCAAAACATTCTATTAACCAAGGGAAAAATCAAATAAGCAAAATCATGCACAATTTCTGCCATTAATCAGAGCAGAGTCGGATCCACTGAGTGGCCTAACGTTTATGGATGCTCTATTAAACCTTGCAAATCAAATAATCTAAACCCTAAAGTTACCATACCCATGCTTCCATCCATTGAGGTCCTTCTGCACCATCCAAAGCACATCCAGCTAAGGTTCCATCAATCAGGAGCTGCTTTACAGTACAATCATCCAACAGCTGAGTACTACCCGTATTTACAAGAAAAGCTCCTGTGGAAACATTTAAAAAATATATATATAGGCTGATTAAAAGAATAAAGAGTAAAGAACATAATACAGATATGAAGTAAGATCTCGGAAATATAAATACGTACATACCAGGCTTTACATGTTGGAGACATTCAGCATTGATAATCTGGATCGTTTCATTTGTTAAAGCACAATGAAGTGAGATAAGGTCGCTTGCAGCAAGTAAATCATTAAGAGTATCCATTCTTCGTGCTGCAGTAGGGAAGTTTATAGAAGACCGACCAACTTTTCCTTCTCCCTTTGAGTGCGAGGTTCAGGAAATATTAACAAACAAAGACTAGAAAGTCAGAGCAGAAATGTAGAAGAGACATTTTGAAGCGTGAACACTAGAGAAAGAAATTCCAAGGAATCAATGATTTATAAAAGAAAAAAAGCAAGGCGCATGTAATTGCAGAAAAGCACTATCTAAAGCTCTAATGCAGTGTCAATTTTGGAGCTAGAATATGCAAAAGACAACCGCCCAACTAACACCGCCAAAAAAATAAAAAAGATAAGAGAACTGCACGAAAATCAATAGAAGATAACCATTCCTAGTGAGTCCAAAAATATTGGATTCGAATCTTGTTCCATTTTTTAGGAAAAATATACAAGCACACTATTGAGACAGAGTATCTCACGGAATTACTCATAACACTTATACCGGCTAATCATCAAACGACATGCTAATAATGAAATTCAAGCTGGAAGTACTATCACTGTTTTAATTCTTCTTAACAAGCTAAAAATTTAACCTGTCGAGAAATGTTATCAGAAAAACCAATTACGCTACTCCATGGCAATGCCAATTCATAGAAGAAGAAGATACCTGCTGAACATCGAAATAAAGCACGCTCATTTTGAAAGCCAAGCTCCGAGTGGCCAAAGACCTAGCCGAAGCAGATCTGCCTACGATTCCCAACACCAGCCCTCGGCAGCGTCTCATTCCGCGACACAGCGGCTGCACTGAGCCGAGCCAGCCGGAAGCCGAGAGGGAGTGGCGAGAGAGGAGGTGAGTCCGGCGAAGCAAGCCGAGGATGAGCGCCATGACGGTGTCGGCGATCTCCTCAGCGCGCGAGGTGTCGACATGGACAAGCTGGAGGCCGAGGTCATTGGCTAAGGCGGAGTCGACGGCGCGGTCCGCCGAGCCGAGGCAGAGAATGAGCTGGTAGGGACGGAGCCGGCGCTGAGCGGCGCGTGGGAGATACGCGAGAGAGTGAATCAGCACGGCCGAAGCGGACTCGATCTTGCCATCGGATAGGTGACTGAGGGGGACGTGCTCGACGGTGGCGTGGCCGGCGAGGGATTGCTGCTCCAAGGCGCAATCTTCGATGCAGTTGAGGCTGACCACTAGAGGCGGAGGCTTGGGGTTGTTACGGCGAGACATTGGTGCAGAGGATTAAACGACGTAGTCTTCGTCGTCGTCGTCGTCGTTCCTCTTCGGCACTAAACACTTTTGTGTGCGTGGTGTAAATACCAGAGGGATATGGAAGTAATTTTGAGAATCTCTGATGGTAGTGTTATGCACAAGAAGAAATGCATGGAGTTTTGCTTAGAGAGACAGCTTCCAACTATACTCTCGTAAGCATCTTATGTCAGCAGGGATCATTTAAGAATATTCCCCATTGGTTGTTACACCTTTTTTTATTTGTTTTTATTACAAATATAGCTTTTTTTGTGACAACTGTATATTAGTTTTAACCTGATTAAAGTTCGAATAATAAAAATAAAAAAAGAGAAAAAACTAAAATGGAATTTTTTTTTGAATGGAAGATGAGAAATTACAATAAATTTGATTCCCTATAATTTGTGTGCTACACCTAACAAATAAGAAATGTAATACAACTTAAAAGCTCTTCTCTGTTTTTAGCAAAATCTTTTTAAGTGATGTTTATTTATAATATAACCCCAAAGAGTAATGCTAGAAAAATGGGTCAACCTAATTCATACAAGTTGGCTTGAGCCTTATTGAAGAAAAACGGGCCAAATTTTAAAGGTGTTACACCCATTTAAAACTGAGTTAGTGGGTTAAATTCGCTAACTTCCTATTCAACAAAAAAAAATTAAATAAATATATATATATATATACCAAAAAGGAAGAAAAAGGAAATACTCTGAAATAATATTTATTTTTTAAAAAATATTATTATAAATAATGATATTTTGAGAATTTTTAAATATTTAAATTAATAATAAAATAATGTTCATAAAATAAAAAGAAAGAAAAAAACATGAGTTATGTGAGTTGACTTACGGGCCAAAATTCATCCTATAAAATTAAAAATATCAAGTTAATTTAGCTTAGTTTTAAGTGGATTATATTTTACTAACTCAATTCAATATATTGGTAATGACAAAAAAAAATTATTATATTGGTGACAGCTCTACAAAACAAATCCTTCGTCAATATGATTAAGTACATTAAAAAAACATTTGGATCAAACTTGATTAATAAAAACTCCAAATTTTTATATAGTATTGACCAAAATAATAAAAAAATTGAAGTATAAGCTACTAGAGTGGATGTGAAACATCCTATAATAATCCATTGTAGTTGGTCAGAACTACTTTTTTCTTAAGCTTAAATACATTTTTATCCCTTTAATGTCATAATTAAGAAAATTAAAGATTCTTAACTTAGTCCTACAAATATTTTTCTCAATCACGATGGTTCTTCCATCACAAAAAATTGAGACCCCATGTAACATTTACCAAATAATATGGACTTGTTCATGTGTCTTCAACTTTCAAACGATGTTTCTTTCATTAGAATTAAATAATATGTTCATGAGAGTAAGACCAGTAACAATAAAATATGTTCATTTATTATGAAAAACAACCCTTACATATTTACCTACCAAAATTGCATCGAATGACACAGAATATCTACAAGACATCCACGATAATTGTTCGCAGTCAAAAACTCAAGATCTCACAAAACCATATGACGGCCACTGAACACTCTGTTTCTGCAGGCACACCACACCCTCAAACCTTTTTTTCTGCTCTTTCGTCAATATCTTTTCTTGTCTGAATAATCTGACAGAATTACATCAAAAGCAACTCTGATAGAGGACTTATTGGGTAGAAAAATATTTATCTAAGGGAGACCATCCCAATGCACAGCAACTATAGGGGTCATACTGCAGGTAAGGCCCACAAGATTATTCACTTAACATGAAGAAAATCTCAGATAGACATGGCCTACTATAGATATGCGAATCAAGCCAATAAGAAAGACATATTTACACGTTCATTTTATAATTGGCTTTGATCTATATATCTTTTATAGACTAGGTCTATCTAAGATTTTTCCTAATATGTTCACATAATCACTCACTCATCCTTGGTCTAGTTTACATATGACCTATGATCCGGCCCCATCTGCATGAGATAGAGGACATTATAGTCATTTTTCCAAAAGTTATGGAAGGAAAGCTACAAAACAGAAGAAGGATGCAAAGCCTCCACTCATCTACAAAACTTAGGCTTGTTTCGAATCCTTAATTCCTTGTCCAGAATATCTCACCCAGTTTAGAGCTGACTCGAATAATATTTTTTTGGGCACTTTCCATTAAGCTAGAGTAACAAATTACTGATTACCACTTTAGAAAAATCTCCTCCTAAAGTTTCTGGTTGTTGCTTGATATGATCGCATGAGCAGTCCTACACCGATTCCAATGCCTAGGCACATCCCAAGACCAATGCCAACACCGACTCTAACACCAGCATTAAACCATGAAAGCTGTCCATCCTCTCCAGGATACATGTCTTGAGAGTAGAAACCATGCACCATCTTTCCATCAGCTTCATAATCATCACTTTCTGACCCTGGCATCTGCATACAAAAGAGGAGCATCAGTTGAATGAAAATTGTAAACCCAGAAATCCAAAGGCTTAGGGTGAGCTAGAATAGACATCTCCCACCCATATCTCCACCACCTGTACCATAAATATCAACACATTTAACAGCCGATAAACTCTAGGACACTAAAGATCACAATAAAACTAGAACGGGGACCCCTCCTGCCCATATCTCCACTACCTGTACTATAAATTCAATGCATTTACAAACCAATAAATTCTGGGGGACATTACAGATCACAACTACCCTATATAAATCCAAAGGAAAAAATGAAACAGATTCCAACTTTTAAAGAAACATTCAGTTCTTAGGGGAAGTGAAGAAGACAAGGGCAGGCAAATACACGAGTACGAAGAAACAGTCTTCAGAACAGATACTAGAGAAACAAGCTACAATTTTAAATAGCCAAAAAAAAAAAAACTTAGGTGGATTTTGGTAAGTGGAATTTAATTTTTTTTTGAAGTTGACTTTTAATATTTTTTAAGTACTTAGAAAGCTACTTACAAGATAATGGAGTATAAGATTTACAAAAAAATCAAAATCTCAGGCTAGTTATGCATGTAAACATAAGATAGTCGAAAACTTTTCATATATCTCATTCTCAAACATCTTATAAATACTTAATAGTTTTACTAGTGACTGGAAAATGACAATGTTTGCTTACCAAAGCCACCATAGTGCGCATGTCTGTAATCCTCAACACATTGCTTTTGAAAGCAGAGAAATGTCATTACGCTTGAAAACCATTGAGATATCTTATATTAAGCAGATTTTGAAAATCAAAATTTTATTTTTCTTTAGCAGATAAGGGTGCAGCCAAATTACTGCAGCTACAGGTCCATCATTCCCAAGTAGGCATATTTGAGAAATTATGCATAGCCGTTGTTACTAGAGTATAAATCCATTAATAGAGTAAGATAAAAATTCTCAGGTGGACAATTATAAACATTATTGTAACAGACCAAATGGTTTTAGAAAAGACACAGAACTATTAATTTAGGTTTAATGCATCATTGACAAGTTATTCAGGAAAAAAAAAAAACATGGCTCAAAATTAGTACCAAAAAAAAATGATGCATTAGACCTAAAGCTTTTGTGCCCCTTTGAGCTTATGTCTAATGATTAAATTAGTACAAAAGCTTTAAAATGTAACCCAAAAAAAAAAACTTTGAACACAAATGAAAATGTTAAATCCTATTAAAATTAATTGCAATAGGCCACACAAGGATAGTTGCATTTTCATCCTAACTCAATGCCTATTCATGAAGATTGTTGAAGCAAGGAAAATACCTATTGCCCCTGTACGTAAGGGTGCAAAAAAGGAATTTTGCATATCTTATCAAAGCCGAACTTTGCATGAGAATTGCACTCATTATAAACACCGCAAGCAGGGATGCTAAGCCCAAGAATTCTAAAGGAAATAATGGCCTAACAAAAACAACAATCTCCACTCTAAGTGCCACATGAAGAATTCAAACCTTTAGCCTACTTCCAATCCCACTTGTTAGAATTATGCACCTAATACTACACCAAAAGCTCAAGATCTTAGTAAGGAAGCAACTTTATTTCCTTAAAGTGATACGTCCTACATAGGCCAAAACTAGATATATAAGTTGGTACTTAAGTGTTGAGCCACTCTGGCCTAATAGACTAGCCTTTTGGGATTTTATTTTCCACTTTTTCTCATAGCTCAAGTCACATCAACCCCTACAAAGTATTCCATCACAATCTCAGTTGCAATTGTACAGTTTAGGCAGTGGCTTCGATTGTCAATTATCATCCAGGGCCAGGAAACTAGATAAAAGTCAACCTATTTAAGTGTCAAGATTGTGGAATAACGTGGAATATTAAAGGCCAAAGGCTCAAGTTGTATCAATTGGTGCTTTCACTAAGAGCTGATAGGTGCAAAGGAGGCAAATTAAGAAGGACCAACCCATGAAAGGGATACCTAGCGCCCCAAGGGGTCAAGGATCCATCAGAGTGATAGCCACCCATAGAAGAGCAACAACCTAGGAAGGAGCGACCAAGGAACAGGTTACATGGTGTCTAAAAGGGGTCGCAGACCCACTAAGAGTCAAGGCCACCCAGAGTGAGCAACTAGAGTTAACCGTTGTGAACACGCCTTTTGTAGGAATGTGCAATGATATATTTCACATTGGCCAAAAAATAAAGATATAAGATAGTACTTAAGTCTAAAGGCTCTCAAAGACTCAAACCTATTAGGTTGGTCTTTTGAAATGAGTTCTCCCTATAGCTCAAATTACATCGGCAAACATTTCACTATGATCTCAATTGAATCATGCAACATAAGTGGTGATGTCAATATTGTAATGTTCACCAAAGACCAAAAAACTAGTGCAAAGCCAGCTTATGTAGGCGCTAAAATTGTTGCACATGATAGAATGTCAAAAACCAAAGACCTAAGCAGTATCATAGAGTTTCTCAAAGCCGCATTAGGCATGACATGTTGCACAAGGATGATAAGAAAGAATCCTAGGAGATGCTAGCCCAACATCAATGAACACGTCACAAACATAATAACTCATCCATATATACTACAACTAGCAAATGTCTCAACTAATACATATATGAGTTTGGAGTGAGATGGGCAACATCCTTCCCAATCCAAGTCTCAAAACCCATAAAAATTTCAGCGAAATCTCAAAACTCATACCCAAAACAGTTTTCTATTCAATACTTGGACCCAAAAAGGTAAAAGTACCTATTGAGCGTGGATATTTTGGTCATCCGAATTTAATGCGAGAGAAGAAGAAAAGAAAAAGAAAAAACTTGGTAGCATGACATAAAATTCCTTAGCAATTTGGGATTTTTTAGGAAATAAGTGAAAAGAACTTCAGCAAAAGGGCAATTAAAAAACAAAATGTTTGGGGTTATGGGGTCCACGTTTTATTTGGGTTCAGAGAGAAGCTTTAACGACCTTCTAATGACAGTACAAAACACAAAGTATAATTATAAAATAGAGGATATCAACTATCACGTGACTTAGATTTTTTCTTTTTTTGGTAAACAACCATCTATTGTACAAACACCAAATCACGATGTCAACTAATCCGGATTCAAGCTGGCTAAGACCACAATGAACGACAAAACTTTCCTTACTAAATTTTAATGAAGCTGCATTATCAGAAATTTAAACTCGAGACTTCTAGTTAAGTTAAGACGACTCTTTACCAGTTAACCTATGTACTTGGTGGTGCTTTAATTTTGATTTTCAGTAAGAGTAAACTACACTTAACTTTTCGCGAAATTTGATTAAATAACATTTGATATTCATTTTATTTTAAATATTACATTTGCCTCCCTTGACTTTTTTATTCATATTATGTAACTTTTCCAATAAGTTAACTTTCTATACAACATGAGATTCTAATTTTATTCTTGATATTCTTAAATCTTAATATGACAGTAAAGGAAATGAAGTTGATGATAAGCTCTAGCTTTAAACTCTGATTTTCTTCTCAATATGGCAGTAAAACGTTAAAGTAATTTTATCTTTTAAAGTAATACACATACAAAAGTTAACTACAATGACAAATATAAGTTAGAGGAAAGCTGAAGGTAATTTTTAAAACATGAGAGATGTCTAGTGTAATTTTCACTTTTAGAAAATACCATTGTGGTTTATATATTTTGTAAATAGGAAAATAAAGATAATAACTTCCTATGTGATCATATTTCCAAACAAAATAAATTGCACAAAGAACAAATACAGTCTGCTACCACCTCCTATGCACTTCACAGAATATTAAGAACAACCGAAGCAGCAGGCAATACCTGCAATTTACGTTGGCTAACTACATCCTTATGTTCCTTCTCCATTTCCTCATCTTCAGGAATGGCGTCCAGAGTCGCATGCCTTGCCACTCTCCTCCTCGGACTCATCTGAATCATCTTTGTCAGAATCACCGGCGAACCGGAGCAACACCCAGCAATATATACCTCAATAGAAGGCGCCGAAACTCCAAGCTTCGGCTGAAAAAATGCCGATGAACCCGACCCGATTGACATCGCCAAGTGGCAATCCATACTCCAACCCGTCCTCGAATCGTTCCCTAACCCCGCATTCCCATTCGTCCAATTAGCTTCCATTCGCTCCAAAGAACCACAAAGAATCAACCCATCATTCTCGTACACCTCGAATTCGACGCTGCCCGTCACCCGAACGTTCTCTGTGCTCACATACGTAACCTCCGATGATTCCTTGTCGACCCGATCCCGCCGGAGCGTCAACGCCGCGACCTCCGACGACGGTACGCGGGACCCGTTCATCTCCAGCGAAACCCCAATTTCCCGACGGGGATGGCAGAGCAAAAGGTGGTCGGGAACGCTATCAATCACGCAAGGAGAAATCCGAACGTAGAATAACCTAATTTCGAACCACGCCGAATGGTTCAGAGATAACCCATTGAGAAAATTAAACGAATTCGCAGACTTGCAAATAGCTTCCTCCTTTTGATCCATAGGAGACACAGAAAATTCCTATGATTGAGAAACCGTAATGGGAAATCAGGGTCCGGAAAGCAATAAGAAAAACAAGGATTCAATCGAAAGGAAGGTGGGCTCAGGATACCATATTTTGATGCGATGTTCCTAAGCCCTGGAAAGAATAATACGCTACGGGAAAAAAGGGGCTAAATCGAAGATTTGCCTCAGTTTGAATTGGCAGATGGGGGGTTTTTGCTTGGCTTCGGAAAGGAGATATCTTTTTTGAGGTTTTCTGAATTGGGTTGGGAATTTGGGAGTGGGACTGAAGGAGAAAAGCTATTACAACAACATTGGAAGAAGTCAAACGCGGGTTTGGAGAGAAAAACGGTTGACACGTATCGTTTGAGGTGGACGTGTTATTGCCGGTGCAGCGCAAGCAGGGAATACGAAAACGACAAAGCAACTTTCCACAAGTAAAGATTCTTTTCAAGAGGCAAGTGTCTAAATAGTAAATAGTAAATAGTAAATAGTAAATAATAAATATTAGTATGGAGTAAATTATATTAATTTTCTATTTTATCAGTTGTATTTGATTTTTTTTTTAGAATTGACAAATATTACAAAAAAATTATTAAAATGTTCTTCTTATTCATGAAATTAAATTTTTACACAATGTACATTTTTCTAAAATTAAAACTACTGATTTAGAATAAATTTATACTTGATATTAAAATTTATTTAAATTAGTGATATCAATTTATTTTAAGAACGAAATTATAATATTATGCTGTAAAAATATTATCAATAAAATTAAAATTATAATTAGAATTCTCACAGTATATATTAAATATTAAGAAAATGAAGTATAATTTCTGAAGCAAGAAAAGTAGCAGAAGTAATTT
Source organism: Biancaea sappan (assembly GCA_037074585.1). Classification (NCBI taxonomy): domain Eukaryota; kingdom Viridiplantae; phylum Streptophyta; class Magnoliopsida; order Fabales; family Fabaceae; genus Biancaea; species Biancaea sappan. Next base: position 24,730,273 of record CM073499.1, on the reverse strand, counting down.
AGGTAAAGTTATCAATATTTTTACTATTAAATTTTTTAATTAAAATATAATAAGTGTATGATTCTTTAATTAGATTACAATAAATATAAGGTATTTAAAAAAATAATTACCTAATTTTTATAACTCAACTTTAAATAATTATTTATTTTTATTTTTTATACATGTTCTATTTTTAATAAAAATCTTCTTAATAAATATATAAAGACATATATATAATTCCTGTCTTTAGTTAGACTTTGACGACATTGAGTGTAATTTACTTTACGATTTATCATGGGTTTATTATGAATTAATTATTTTGTTCTGTTATTAAAATAATATCTCACAAGGTTTTTTGTCATTTTAATACACGATTAAAATTCTATTCAATTACAAAGATCATTAATTATAAAACAAATATTAAGGTACTAAAAGGCAAACTTGAGTTTGGAATCTATCTTCAAAGAATTACAAAACTTAAATCTTAAATCATATTATGACGCATGCAGGGACTCGTTATTTGATGACTGAAGGTCAAGTTGCAAACATCTTAATCATCAAAAAATCAAGTTGCAAACATTTTAACCAAAGTCCTCTCACGTTGATTGATTGAACACTTCGAATATAAAAAAGAATAATATTTATATATAGCTTGTTGTATCTAAGTTCTTATACTCTTTATTAAAAATAAATCGTGTAAATATTTTTTAAAATGCTAATCACGTAATGTTGAATTATAAAAAAAATATAATTATTTTTTAAAGACTTCTAATATATTCAAACGGGTTGGTTTGTAAGTCATTTTTTTAAAAATTTTTTATATTTAAATAATATAATTTTAAAAGTTTTTAGTAAAAAATTTAATATTATTTTAAAATACAATATATATATGTAAAACATTACTTTTTTAATATTTTTAAATAACAAATAATTTTTATTTTTCATATTTTCTTTTAAAATTAAATAGATTATATTTAAATTTAAAAATTCTATATTGATTTTTAAAAAATCATAAAAGTTTTATATCCCAGTTTATTATATTTATTGAATATAAGATTATAAAATATAAAAATATGATAAAGTGAAATTATTTATACTAAATAATATTTTTTTGTTAAAAAAAGGAATAACCCCACAGGTTAAATGGATCTATTTTTTTTGAACCTAAACCATCAATTTACAAGGCGGTCCTGAAAATGGTCTGTGGGCCATATTAACAATATTAAAAACCTTACAATTATTGTGTTATGATTAAAAATTATATACTTATCATATTTTAATAAAACAAATATTACAAAGATATAAAAAATTATAACTCAATGTTGAGGACTTCTGAAATGAAAGAACTAATGTTGATTTGGAAATATATTGTAGTTCTTACATAGCCTTTGGAACAGGTGAAGTGATTAAGGATGCATACATATTACATAAGGGTGTTATTTTCCTTTGATAAAAAAGGTTCCTTGGGCTCTTAAGTTATATATCTATTGTGAAAAAGGCCCACTCCTCTTAGTGAAGTGAATGCTCCCAATTACCTCAACAGAGAGCCGCTTATTTTAACGTAGACACCTCATTTTGTCAAATAAATTTAATTTTTGATATATCGAATACCATTTTTTATATGAACTTTTTAATTTTTTATTATTTATTTCTTTTTTACTAATTCCATACTAATGGGCTAATTTTTGTTTGTTTGCTTTTCCTTCCTCATCATTCATCATTATTATTTAAATTTACTAATTGGAAGGAAGATCGCATGTAAATTAATATTTAATAGTATGTCACACTCGAAATGTGACCAGTTGGTATTTCTTTAAAAAGAAAAAGATATAAAATCGATCTTCAAAATTAAAAATTCATTTTATTTAAAACCGCCATCAAAATTTAATTTGATAGGAAAAATTTTGAAAAAAAAAAAAACCTTCAAAATGTACGGTTTGCATTTAGGGAAGATTGAATTCAGAAGTTGAACCACATAAAGAAAGTATTATGCATCCTATACGTTTGATTTAGAAAATGTACAATTGTTTTATTCCCCTTAAAATTATCCTTATAAGTCACACAAAATAAAGAGGAAAAAAGAACAAAAAAAACAAGCAAAGATGTATAGGGAGGACTTGGCTAGATGAAGTCTAGGGCCTATGTACCCCACGTTGAATCAAAATCTATGTAGTTCGTTAAAAATTAGTGATATGTTGATGTTTTAAAATAAAGAAATGCCCTTTGTTTTTTTTAAAAACTATTTTTAAAGAAATATTTTTGAGTTTTTGAAATTTATTTTAAGAGTATTTTTTGGCAGACTTTTTCTCACTTGCATTGTTATACAATTACATAATAAATACTTCGTCTAATTTTCAAAGGGTTTAAACTCAATTGATTTATTTTTTAAGAAATTTTTTTCTACCAACATTGTTATACAATCGCATAGTGAGTATTCGGTCAGATCCACTCCAATGGAGTCAGCTTCCTATCTCTTTAAAATTATTTAATTTTTAAATTCATTGTTCTATGGCATTGATTGACAATCGCGCAATAGAATAACAAAATTCTACCTAGAGATAGATATTAATGCACTATTCCAGAAGAATTAGTAGTCTCCCAACTCATTGGAAAAATGAAACATAACAATAAGACAAAAAAAAATTACAAATTATAAATTAAAAAAGAAAAAAAAGACATTAATAGAAATTGAAGCAAACAATTATCAAGTACCAAAATAACTAACATTTACGAAACAGCAAATACCACACTGATATATATATATATATATATATATATATATATATATATATATATATATATATATATATATATATATATATATATATATATATATATATATATATACGGGGTTGTCAGACTAATTAACATGCTACAAGGAGATGTTTTTTGTCAAAATTTATCCTCCATATATATAAATCATTACAGCCTTGTACTGATCATCCTCATAGACTTTTCGACCTTCACACGGCATCATTTGCCTTCACTGGTCATTCAGCCTTCCAAGCCTCTTTCAGTACTATGCTATAGTAATATATATATATATATATATATATACTTCATGGATCTGATAGTCATGATAAACCATAACTAATCTGTAAACATCTTCAAATAGCATATTAACCAGTAGTTTGGCCCTTACAGAATCATGGATCCATATTAGAAATCAATTCCCCTTGAACCTTATAGGAGTTTAGCAAGCCATTACCTTATTTTCCAGCTTCTAAAAATTTTGTTGAGAGAGAGAGTATGTATAACTTCAGATATTTTGGAACTTCGAATATTATTGATGTAAGTACGATTTACAGATAATGGAAGGGAGAGATTACAAGATTTCAGAAAGCTAAAGCTTCTGAGTAGTGGTGGCTGAGGGTAGTTGGTAGAGTAATTGTGCTTAGGAGCGATGCCTATACTACTTCATTCTTCGTCTATTTATAATAGAGTTTTTGAGTTAATATTAACTCAGGTTTACAAATCATAGTTTCCTTTTTCTAACTCGAGTTACTTTTCCGTGACACTTCCATCACCTTTAGTCGCTTTTGTTTTTGCCTTTAGTCACGTCCATCTACTCTTACTGTGCTGGGATTCCATCTTATTCTTTGTTCTTCTGTCTTCTTCTGCCGACACTTACTATCCTTTATTCTTCTGTCTTCTTTTGCTGACACTTACTGTGTGTGATTTCTCCATAATTTTCTTTGCTTGCTTCTTCTTCTTCTCTTTTTCTTTTTCTCTCTCTTTTTTTTAATTCTATTCTAGTATAGATAGATCAATGCTAGGTTCTTCATAATCTTGGGCCTTTGGATCATCTTTACAATATTTACACTTATGGCCTATGTAGTCTAATAATAATTTACAAATTCTTCTCTTAGTGGGCTCAGATAGATTCATTTCATTTTTCTTAATTTTTTCTGCCCATAGATTGAAATCTCGGGCTAATCTACTTATCTTGCCAACTGACTATATACATGTCGTTGGGCTTTTGAAGTAGGTCCATTGGTGTTCTTCGGCATTTAGTGTTCTGGTTATTTCTTGCAAAATGATAGCCATTTCTTGGGCTCGAATATTGTGCAATCTATACTCGAGGTCTTCATCATCTTCAATAATGTCCTTTATTTGTTGGTCACAATCATATGGTTTTTTAGTGGTCCCCATTTTGATAAGGTTAATAGGGGGATAATATTTATCAGGAGTTATTTCACAAATAGTTGAATAGATACGGATATACATATGGTATTGGGTAATAATCTTTGAATAATGTTTGGCTGATTCAATAATGTGTTGGGGTAAATCAGATAATTCTCTAAGATCTTTACTGGGATAAATAGTTTGGATAAATCCATAATTAAATAGGGTCTTGACTAATTTTGGGTTAGTTCCTGGCATTATAATAGCTTTATTTAATACATAGTGAGATGCATATCTAATGGTTGGTGAAGGTATAGACAAAGTACTGGTCTTTTTAATTAACATAAGGAGGAAGTCATATTGTTCTTTTCTTTGGAAGTTACTAGGGTTAGGATCAGGCTTATTGTTTTTTAGTGATTTACTGGTCTGGGCTTGGTCTTTGATAATTTGTACAAAAGGAGTTACTGGCGGTGACACTATCATAGAAGGTGTCAATAATTTGGGTTCTTCTGGTTTGGATTTACTTGACTTGGTTGTGGATGTAAGATCCGATACTATTTTTTCAATACTTTCAACTCTTTTTTCTAATCCATTTGGACCAGATATTTTTTCAGATAATATTTTAATTTGATCATGAAGGCCATTGATACTATTTGCAAGGTTATTGAGCTCAGTGGACATTAATCCTTGTAGCATACCAATAGTGGCTTCTAAGATATTGGTCTTTAATTGTACTTGCTCAACAAGAGATAACTCTTCGTCACTATTCTCGTTTACTAGGACTTCTGGATGATTACTGGCCATAATTGCACCTGCTCAAATAATCAGCAATCAAATTATTTTGTCCTTTAATATATTCAATAGTGTAATCATAATATGCTAAATCCATTTGCCATTTTATTAACATTTTATTACTCAATTTATAAGTATTTACTCCTTTATCTAGCCAATGCTTTACTTGAGTATTATCTGTTCTTATAACAAAATTCGTGTTTACTATAAACAATTCAAATTTATCTATTGCTTTTATTATAGCTAAAAAAATTCTTTTCAATTACTATGATATTTACTTTGACTATCATTGAGTTTTCCACTGGCATATCTTGTAACATATTCTTTTCCTTCATGTTCATAATATAATGCAGCTCCCCAATAATTATCTGATGAATCTGTATAAATAATCCATTTTATATGTGTCATTTTTGGTATGTATAACTTTGGTAAATTTTTACACATATGTTTGATTTCATCTATTATTTTTTATGTATTTTTATCCCATGTCCATTTAGCTTTTTCTCCTGCTAATTTAGATATTTTAGCGGTTAATTTTGATAAATTGGGAATATAATGTCTAGCTTGGTTGATTAATCCTAAAAATGATTGTAGTTCTTTCTTACTAGAAATCTTCTCAAAATCTAATACTTTTTTTACTAATATGTTCCTGTAATTCAATTCCTTCTAGTGAAATAATATGTCCTAAGAATGATATAGTTGTTTTTCTTAATTCTGTTTTATGAGGTGATATATTTAACCCTTTAGTCTCTATAATGTCTACAAATTTACTTAAATGTTCTTCATGTATCTTTTCGTTTTCTGAAAAGATTAAAATATCATCGATATAAATTACAGCAAAGTCTTTAATTGGTTCTAATAATTTAAATACATATTCTTGAAATATACTAAGACTATTATTAAATCTCATTGGCAATACATTCCATTCAAATAATCCTTCAGATGTACTAAAGCCAGTATATTTTTTACTATCTTCAGCTAATTTTATTTGATAGAATCCTAATTTACAGTCAAATTTACTAAATATGTTTTTTCCTCTAATTAGATTGAATAATAAGTCCATATTTGGAATTGGATATCTATTTTTGACTACTATCTGATTTAACTTTCTATAATCTATTACCATTCTAGATTTTCTTCTTTTTTCTTCACTATGTTTAATTACTATCATTGCTGATGATGAGTATTCAGATTTACTATCTTTTATCAAATCATATTTTTTAAGTTCATTAATATGCATAATAAATTCTTTTCTTTCAGTTTCAGTCCAAGGGTATGGTTTGCAATTAATTTGTTTACTATAATCCTTTAATTCAATAGTTGCCATGGGTTTAGATTTTTTCCAATGTATTAATGGATTTTCACTATAATTTTCTTTGATTCTTTGTTCTATAGTTTTGGTTATCATTATTGATAATTTAGGTAAATTTTCCTGGATTTCTATGGCTTTACTATTTGGTATAAATTATATTTCATTATCCTTATATTTTTTCTGAAAAATTACATCTTTTCTTCTATAAGGCCTAGTTATTCTTATTCCTCATGCTTGGTGTTTACATGGTGTGGCTAAAATCAATACTTTGTTATGAAAAGTTATTGGATAATATTGTTCTAAAAAATCTAATCCTAATAAAACATCATAACTAATTTCATTATATTGGTATATTTTTGGTATTTTTAATTCATAATTTCCTATCTGTATGTATACTTTTTTTGCGGCTAATTCTAACATGTGAATTTCATTTCCTGCACTAGTCATCCTCAATGGTGCATTTTCCTTTTTCCAATATTCTGGTGGTAATACATTATATTTAGCTATAGTTAAACTTGCTCCAGTGTCTACTAATGCATGATATTTTTTTGACCTATATTTTTTATAATTTAGTTTAATTAAAATATAATATAACATTATATTAATGACACTTTTGGAATTATTATTGTCTGATGATTTATTGTTATTAAGATTTGATTGTTTTTAATTCTATATGGTTTTACTTGGTCCAAAAAGTCTTTTCCTAATATCATTTTGTGTTCAGCATTATTATTGATCATATTATCTACCCATAATTTTACTTGAATTATATCTCTTTTATTAAATCTTAAATTAGCGATATTCATTGTTCCTATTTCATCAATAATGATATTATCATCTGCTAGTTGTAATTGCATATTACTATGGTCTTTTGTTGGGTTTATTATTGCTATAATTTCTTGCCATTCGTTATTTTTTCTAATTTCTAATACAACTAGATTTTTTGTATTAGTTAAGTCTATTTGTGTTGGTCTTATTTCTGGTAATCTTGAAGTTATTGGTATTTCAGCTAATCTCATTCTTTCTATATCTGGATAGCTTCTACGACTTTGGGTTATTGTTAATGGTCTACTGCTATAACTATTCTGTGGTCTTTCATATTCTATATTATATCTTGGTCGATTTAAATTTATGTTTAATGATCTATTTCCTAATGTATTATCAAATTCTATTCTTCTTCTTAGTGTATCTTGGTTTGTTATAGTATTATCTAAATTAAATTGTATTTGTGATGGTAAAGTTATTCTTTGGTTGTCTAAAGGTACTTCTCTTAATACTGGTGCAAAATGTCTATCTATCAATATTCTTCCTTGTCTTTTCTTATAAATTTTATGTTGATTAGTGAATACTAATCCTACCATTACTTGTATGCTAATTATTTTACTATGTGGTGGCATTTTTATTCCTTTAATTTTATAATATATATTTAATATTTTATCCATATTTCCTTCTGCTCTAGATATTGCAAAATTAGTATTTACTGTAAATTTTAATTTTTGATAGACTAAATTTCCAGTAAGTATTCCCGATATATTATTTCTTACATCATCTATTATTCTTCAATTTGTTAATACTAATTCTACTGGTGTATTTATTCCTTCTCTAAAATAAGCTTTTACTAATAATTGTACTACTTGAATATATATTTCTGATACTTCATCCTTAAATGGTAATTTAGATATTTCATTTTCTATTAAGGTTTTATTTATTAATGGTATTCTTAATACTCTTGTTGCTAATTCAGATTCTATTGGTTGTTTTTTATCTAATATTACACATGCATATTTTTTTGGTTTTTTTTTTATTATTTTACTAACTCTACTAAACATATTTTCTTGTTTCAAATCTTGTTCTTGTAAGTCTAAATATATTTTAGATATTTTATCATATTTTTTTCATTAAAAGTTATCCTAGTTTCAATTATTCCTTCCTCAGGTTTTATATTCTGATTATATGAATCATAATCTTCATTTAGACTACTCGATTCTCCTAGGTCTGTATTCATCATATATATATATATATATATATATATATTATTTTGTTCTTCTATTTCTGAATATTCAGATTCACTGATTTCACTAATAATTTCTTCTTCTGACGATTTGTCATTAATTTCATATATTTTATAAATCTCTAAATCATCTTCTATTTCGCTTCCATATTCTTCTAATGGCTCTAAATTATATTCATAAGCTAATTCTAATATCTTTAAGGTTTTTTTATTTTTTGGTTTGGGGCAATTAGTTGAAATATGTCCTAATTCCCCACAATTATAACATTCACATTTTTTAGGGTTTTTCTTATAATCTGTTCTTTTTCTAAAATATTTCTTATTCTTGTATGGAGTATATTTTCTCTTTTTGTAGTATTTTTTGTACTTTTCTTTTGGATATTTTTTAAATTCGTTTTTTCTTTATCTTATGTTTAGTTAATTCGCATTCCCATTTGTGAGATGTCTGTAATTCTCCGCATTTTAATAAATATTTATTTATTTTATAATATTTTTGGCTTCTCCAAGCATTTTTACATTTATCAGATAAATATTCTCTTAAGAAATTTTCTCTTCTTCCCATTGTATCAATTACTGCTATTGTATCTATATTCTTGTTTTCTAAGGATTTATAGTATTCTTCCATTATTGGTTCACTAATTAATTTTGGAGTTTTCTTATAAAATAGATCGAAATAATATTTTTGGTTTAAATAACTATCTCCTAATCTTGCTTCATAATAATATTTTTTATATTCACATATATATTGATTTAAGTATTTTGGATCTAAAGAACATAATTCTATGTTATGCAAATTACTTATTGCTTTGTTAATTGTTGTTTTCTCATTTAATGCTACATTTCTTCCTACAAATTGAAAGAAATGGTTGGATCCCAAGAGGGGGGGTGAATTGGGTTTTATAAAAATTTTCACAAAACTTAATTGGAAGTTAAAATGATTTTCTGAAATTGGATAATGTTAAAGATAATAATTTAATTCAGAAAATCAAAATGTTTATCAAGATGAATAATTTTATAGTGCAAGGAATTAAGGAGCAAATATAAATCTACACAAATTAATTAATACTTGAGGTAGAAATTAAATATAAACGCAAAGCATTAATTAATTAACTTCAAATGTAAATAGAGTAGGGATAGAGAAAGCAAACTCGGAGATTTATACTGGTTCGGCTAATCCCAAGCCTACATCCAGTCCTCAAGAGACCACTTGAGTATTTCTACTATAATTGCAAGTTTAATCCGGGTACTTGCAAACCACTACAACATACTTTTCTCCCTCAAGGGTGTCTCTCCCCCTTACAACGTGTTTTCTCTCAAACACTAACTCAAGGAACCAATCCTTGAGAAACTAAATTTAAAGGCTTAAGGAAAATAATGGTGGACACTCTCAAAGTGTAGATAACGCAGAAATTAAGCTCAGAATTTTTCTCTAACAATTTAGAGAGAATGGAACTCAAGATAATATGAGAAATGAACAATTGAAGCTTGATACAAATGGTGTTGTGAAGTCCCCTTTATATAGTGAAACCTTGCTGCTACAGTGACTGCTTTAGTCAGAATTGCTACAGTAAGTTTCATCATCATTTTTCAACCTTTCTACAACAACCAAAAAACTTTATCAACCTTTTTCAACAATCAATATTCTTTTTCAAATTTGCTACAGTAAAAAGTATTCTTTTTCAAAGTTTATTACAACAACCAATAAACTTTATCATACTTTTTCAACAATCAAAATTCTTTTTCAAAAGTGCTACAGTAAAAGATATTCTTTTTCAAATTATATTACAACACCCAATAAACTTTATCATACTTTTTCAACAATCAAATTTCTTTTTCAAAAATGCTACAGTAAAAGATATTCTTTTTCAAATTATATTACAACACCCAATAAACTTTATCATACTTTTTCAACAATCAAATTTCTTTTTCAAAAGTGCTACAGTAAAAGATATTCTTTTTCAAATTATATTACAACACCCAATAAACTTTATCATACTTTTTCAACAATCAAATTTCTTTTTCAAAAGTGCTACAGTAAAGGATATTCTTTTTCAAAGTTGATTACAACAACCAATAAACTTTATCAAAAATCAATTTATACTACTAGATTTAAATATATAAAGCATTAAATATATTTGGGCCAAGAAAGATTGAATCATGCATTTGGGCCAATAAGATTAAATCATTCATTTGGGTCAAGAAGATTAAATCATACTATTTGGGCTAAGAAAGATTAAATCATATATTGGGCCAAGAAGATTAAATCATTCATTTGGGCCAAGAAGATTAAATCATTCATTTGGGCCAAGAAGATTAAGTCATACTATAATTCCCACATATTTGTCATCATCAAAACTTATAGCATAATACATTAGGGCTAACAATCTCCCCCTTTTTGATGATGACAAATCACCAAAGAAAAATATGTTACAATGTAATAATCATTATACAATATACACATATTTTTCTTTCCATATTCTTCTCCCCCTATTTGACATCAACAAAAAGGTATAAGGAAGGCAATATATAAAGGCTAAAGCGTATTCCTTCTTTAAGCAAGAATATCATATGACGTCATAGGGTAAAATTTCATCAAAACTTATCATTGATATGCCAAAAATATATAGTTAAGGAAACATTGCATCTCATATAAAGTGACCCTAAAAATATAGAGCATTTAAGTATAGATTAGGCTCCCCCTCAATCAATGCATATTAAACAAATGTAATTTTCAAGATGTATTCATATATGTATCTTGAGGATGAGCACCTACAAAAATTTTGACAACCACTCCGATGCTTAAGTTAGTAATGTAAATCAAGGATTAAAGGCAAAATTAACTGCTTACGGTCGCATGCATCAAACATTATCATAATGCAAGGAAATCATTGCCTTTCATTTGCCCACAAAAGCATTATATGTAAGTATGTGTAACTATGAAGATGTATTATCCTCTACACATTTCATTTTATTTAAAAAAATTTTTTTTTTTGACTTCTCATTTTCTATGAGTGCATGTGGAATCATGACATATTATTCATAGCCTTCGCTCATGATGCATGAATAGCATACACAACATATGTTCTTAGATACATGTAATCATAGCATGATGCAATCAATCATGTATATTATACTGAAAGCTCTCAAGAACAACACAACAAAGTAGAGAAATACGGTTCTGTTTATCACCATTTTATTAATCCTTAAAATTTTTAATCAAAACAAATTAAATCAGCCGCAAATCCACCGAAAATTGACTTTCGTGGTTTTGCCATTAATGCGACGCGTTGTTGGTGTGCATGCGTACCCTAGAGTTCTGGCTTCCAGCTTGCAAAATCCGTAGGATGAACGTGTAGGGGTGCGGCGAAGAGATATCTTCGTTGGCTCTAAGTCATCATTTTCTCTCTATAAAGACTGCCCCAGAGTTCTCAATTACCACACCACAAAGAGTATTCATCTCTGAGCCTACAACTTTCTGACATTCCTCTCTCTTCATACTCCACAAAAATTTCTAAATATTCCAAACCATGGCAGCAAGAAAGTTCATTGATCTCACAATAGAGGCCAGGGAGGAAGAGCTCGACTTAAACTTGAGTCTAGGCAGGGACAAGGGTAAAAGGCCTTTGGAGGGATCTCAGGAGAATCGAAAGAAGAAGATGAAGATCGAAGAAGCTGAAGAGATTAGTACAGGCCATACGTCAGAAGACAAAATTGCTTGTCTGGAGCAGGAGGTGAAGAAACTCAAGAAGATGATAGAGGACCAGGAGAAGTTAGCTAAACGCAACAATGCGGCACTGACTTCAAGAATAGATAGGTTCTTCTATTGGTCTACCCAATGCTTCTGCAATCAACAACAAAGAAGTGTTGATTGTATGAATGGGATTTACACTACCCTCCGTGACATAGCTCAATCTCTTACTCCAAGGAATGGCCGAGGGGTGATGATACAATACAACCCTCCTAATCCAAGACCACCTCGCCTGTAGATTGCTCATGCATGAGCAAACTTTCCCCTTTTTTTTTTTTTGCAATGTAATCCTTCAGTTTGTTTTTAATGCAAGTGGTTTCTTTTATTGGACGATACAAAAATAATAATAATAAAGAAAGATAAAAGAAATCAGCTACACAAATTTAGCACAGTATATATATATATTGAAAAATATATATCCATTTTAAAGATGGAAAGAATTTTTTAGCATGGACATATATATCATTTCAAAGCAAAAGCAAGTTACATACTTATCAAGATAAAACATATTATAACTTGAGTATGTAGTACAATAATTGAGGTAATATAGATTAATAAGATATAATCAGATATAAACTATAATTCATAAACAATCGTTCATAAGCTATAACTTATACAAAGGATATGACATGCATAATGCTCAAACCATGATGTATTGAATATTTAAAAAATAATTTAAGTATTTAACATATTTTTATATGCAATGATATTATCAAATATGTAAGATTTCGTAAAATAGTATATCATTGCTATGAAAATATGTCAATGATAACAATTTGCTAGTATAGCTAATTAAGATCAAAGAGTATCATTCAATTAAATAATAAAGTAATAGCGGATAGAGATACTCATCAATTTTGGCAAACTCTTGTTACTTCTTGAAGTCCCTCCTCAAAATGTTGATATCTTTATTTTCTTCATTGCCCTTCTTTTGATCCTCTCCTTTTGCAATTTTAATGGTCTTCATTGATTGATTATTTGCAAGATCCTCTTTACTTAGCGTCTAGTGTTGGCATCTGGCGTTAGGCGTTGGTTCACAGAATGACATATATAAGTCTTGCTGGTCAACCACTGATGAGCTAGCTGGTCGACCAACCAACTGCAAGACACTTTTAATGGAGTACTTTGATTCTCAAATTAGTGATGTTCAAATAAATCTTCAACTATCAGGAGAAACAATACATTATGTTCAAAGTATGCCATGCTTCCATAAAATGCATTTGTGTGAGGATTTTTGATTTTATTGAAAATATTTAAATAAGATTACAATAAAGATAAACATTATAAGTAAGAGTAATCTTATTGATGTGAAACCAAGGGAAATATGCATGTAATGAAAGCAAGTTGTCGTGATGCGATAAATAAGAAAGTTCAAGCTAAATTTAGAAGAAAGATTTTAGCTCAAAGCAAAAATCATATCCTTAGGCCGCACACCTAAGAATCATTTTTAGAAATAGCATGCATGAATATCAAAGATAGATGAAAGGCATGCTAGAAAACAAATATAAGCATTTGATACAGTAAACATATCAATCAAATTTCTTACAATACATTCCAGCTTATATGTTTACTTATCCATTGCCTCCTTTTGATGCAAGAGAGTGGAGTTTGAATGATGTAGCCATTGAAAAGTCATTTCCGCTCCTTGCTTCGAGGCAAATCTGCAAATTAATCCTTTGTCTTTGGTACCCAAATTTCTTTGGGTCCGCCTGGGTCATGAGTTCCTTTTTGAACCCATTTCATTTTTACTCCATGAACAAGATTTTTCTTATAAAAGCATGAGTAAGATTTGTGTCCTTTCAGTCCACAATAAAAACAAGTGCAAGTTGGACTATTTGACATCTTTACAGAAACAAAGAAGCTTTTAGAATGCTTTTGGTTTGATTTCCTTTTAGAAACAAGACCAACTTTGTTAAACCTTCTTCTTTGTTTCAAAACTGAGGTATTTAAAATTTCTCTACCTTGAGAAAATTTTACAAGTGTGTTTTTAAGATTATTATTTTCCTTTTTCAAAGAATCACATTTGGTACAAAAGCAATTTTTATTGGTAGAGATATTTGCTTTTAAAATCAAATTCTCTTCTTGCAAAGTTTTGTTTTGATTTTCAAAAACAAAATTCTCTTCCTTGGAAATAGAAAATTCGTTTTTCAATGTTTCCAACTCATTTTCAAGAGAAGAGTTTTTCTGTTTTGAAATATTTAGTTTCTTTGCAAGTATTAGAGATTCTTTATGTAAATTATCAAAGGCATCTTGTAATTCTTCAAAAGAGTAGTCAAATGAATTTACCTCATCTTTATTTCTGGCCACAAGACAAGTGTTGGCTTCTTCATTTGTGTTCTCCTCATCAGAATTGCTATTTCCCCAAATGGAAGATAGGTAAGCTTTCTTTGATGATTCAACTTTTGGTTGTGGTTTCTCTTTTTCTCCTTTTTCTTTTTCTTCTATCTCCTTGGTGATTTGAGATTTTTCTGTAAGTTCAACACCAAGAGTTTGCAATTGATTAAGCACAAGTTGTATCTCATTAATGGTTTTACAATTGTTCATTTGAGCAATTTCAAGTTCATTAATGAAACTTCTATACCTTAATTCCTCAGCAATAAGATCTTCCTCATGTGCAACTTCAAGAATTTCCCACATTTCTTTTGCAGTTGCACAGTTGGAGATTTTGAAAAATTCATCTTGACTCAATGTACAAGAAATAATCAATTTTGCCTTAGCATTGAGTTGCATTAAACTTCTTTCAGTATCATTCCATTCACTCTTGGGTTTTGGAATGCATTTTCCTTGTTCTTCCTTGACAGGCATATAAAAACCATTTTCTATAACTTCCCAGAGTTTATGGTCTACTGAAATTAAAAACATTTTCATTTCATACTTCCAATATTGAAAATGATTAGCATCAAAAACTGGAGGTTCTGTGAAAGAATAATTTTCAGACATAAACCAATCACTAAATCCAACCATGTTTACTCTTAGACGGTCAAGTCTCAAATCAAGAGCCCAAGCTCTGATACCAATTGAAAGAAATGGTTGGATCCCAAGAGGGGGGGTGAATTGGGTTTTATAAAAATTTTCACAAAACTTAATTGGAAGTTAAAATGATTTTCTGAAATTGGATAATGTTAAAGATAATAATTTAATTCAGAAAATCAAAATGTTTATCAAGATGAATAATTTTATAGTGCTAGGAATTAAGGAGCAAATATAAATCTACACAAATTAATTAATACTTGAGGTAGAAATTAAATATAAACGCAAAGCATTAATTAATTAACTTCAAATGTAAATAGAGTAGGGATAGAGAAAGCAAACTCGGAGATTTATACTGGTTCGGCTAATCCCAAGCCTACATCCAGTCCTCAAGAGACCACTTGAGTATTTCTACTATAATTGCAAGTTTAATCCGGGTACTTGCAAACCACTACAACATACTTTTCTCCCTCAAGGGTGTCTCTCCCCCTTACAACGTGTTTTCTCTCAAACACTAACTCAAGGAACCAATCCTTGAGAAACTAAATTTAAAGGCTTAAGGAAAATAATGGTGGACACTCTCAAAGTGTAGATAACGCAGAAATTAAGCTCAGAATTTTTCTCTAACAATTTAGAGAGAATGGAACTCAAGATAATATGAGAAATGAACAATTGAAGCTTGATACAAATGGTGTTGTGAAGTCCCCTTTATATAGTGAAACCTTGCTGCTACAGTGACTGCTTTAGTCAGAATTGCTACAGTAAGTTTCATCATCATTTTTCAACCTTTCTACAACAACCAAAAAACTTTATCAACCTTTTTCAACAATCAATATTCTTTTTCAAATTTGCTACAGTAAAAAGTATTCTTTTTCAAAGTTTATTACAACAACCAATAAACTTTATCATACTTTTTCAACAATCAAAATTCTTTTTCAAAAGTGCTACAGTAAAAGATATTCTTTTTCAAATTATATTACAACACCCAATAAACTTTATCATACTTTTTCAACAATCAAATTTCTTTTTCAAAAGTGCTACAGTAAAAGATATTCTTTTTCAAATTATATTACAACACCCAATAAACTTTATCATACTTTTTCAACAATCAAATTTCTTTTTCAAAAGTGCTACAGTAAAAGATATTCTTTTTCAAATTATATTACAACACCCAATAAACTTTATCATACTTTTTCAACAATCAAATTTCTTTTTCAAAAGTGCTACAGTAAAGGATATTCTTTTTCAAAGTTGATTACAACAACCAATAAACTTTATCAAAAATCAATTTATACTACTAGATTTAAATATATAAAGCATTAAATATATTTGGGCCAAGAAAGATTGAATCATGCATTTGGGCCAATAAGATTAAATCATTCATTTGGGTCAAGAAGATTAAATCATACTATTTGGGCTAAGAAAGATTAAATCATATATTGGGCCAAGAAGATTAAATCATTCATTTGGGCCAAGAAGATTAAATCATTCATTTGGGCCAAGAAGATTAAGTCATACTATAATTCCCACATATTTGTCATCATCAAAACTTATAGCATAATACATTAGGGCTAACACAAATTCATTTATTAGAACTTGTTCATATTGTCTTATTAATGTTGCTATCTTCTGTCTTCTTGTTAAATCTTCTTCATTTCTTACTGTTCTTACTCTATTTCTAAAATTTTGATCTTTAGATTTTCACCAATCATGTACTATTCCTATAAATGTTGATTCTATTAATAAGCTAGTAGTAGGTAAATCTATTCCTCTTGTTAATAAGGCTATTAATTGTGATTTAGTCCATTATTCTATTCTTTTATGGTTATCTAAATTACAATCTAAATTTAGCCATATTCTTGAGTTTGGTATTGGTTTGGTTTCATATTGTTCTAATGGTGTTGGTATATATCTACTATTTTTTGGGGTATCAAAACTTATATTCATGTCTCTGTAATCTTCTGTTATAATTGGTTCTTTGTGTCTTAATTCTTCTTGTTCTAATTCTTGTTCTCGAATTATACTAGATTCTGCCATCCTCATATTATATGAAGGTTGACTTAAATCTGGGGGATTAAATGATTCTTGTTGTTGAGTAGTTTGAGACGTTACTCCACTTAATTCTATTGTTTGCATATTTATTTCTTCTTCTGTAATATCTAAGTTTTCATTTAATGCTTCTATTTCTAGTCTTAATTTTTTCATATATATTTCTTTTTCTTCCTGACTCATTATTTTATCTATATCATCATCTTCTTCTTGTTCTTGTTCTCCTAGTATAATTGTATTTATTTGTGGTTTGCTTTTTATTTTCATTAGTCGACATAAAAATTCATCTGAATTATCATATATTATTTCTGCTAGCTTGTTTCTTTCATCTTCTACATAAATTTTTTCTTCTTCTTTTTCTTTACCTTTTTCTATCTTAATTATTTCTTATTGTTTTTCTTTTTCTATTTTTCCATATAATCTTTCTTCGTCATATTTTTTAACTTCTTCAAATATTGTCCATAAATTTCTATTTATTGTTTCTTGTCCTTTGTGTAATCTTTCTACTTCTATTCTGGTATGTTTTGTATTTTCGTCTAATGTTTGTCCTCTTATTTTATTTATTGTTATCTGTTCTTCTTCATCTAATATGTCAATTATATTCAACATATTAATTTGGGGTTTATCTATTATAGGTTCTATTAATGATATTTCTGTTTCTTTTATTCCTAAATAATTCATTATTTTATTCATATTTTTATTTATGCGTTCTAACTTATAGTTTGGTACATTAAATGTTCTTCATTCTTTTGAACTTGTACTTTTATTTCATAAACTTTTTATTCTAAAGGTTTTGCTAATTCTATAATTCTTTCAAACTTAAGTTTATTTTCTTCTAATAATACTTGTTTTAATGCATCCTTAGGGAGTTTTTCCATTTCATCTATATAATCAGTGTCATAATTTCCTTTGGCTACTTTATCATCTATATAACAACATAATTGTTTCATTAAAAACATATTTGTAAAATTAATTTGATTTTTTAAATCTTCGCCTTCTCCACCTATACAATATGGAGTTAATACACATATATTATTATCTTCAATAGTTGGAATATGAGAATATACAGGTAATTCATATTGTTCTATATCATATATTCTTGGTTCTACTCTATCTAACACATCCATAATTAATATTAAAAACAGATAATCAGTAATAATAAACTATTAATATAAAACAGAGAGGGGGTCTGGCTTTATAACTTAAGGGTCCAAAGTTCATTAATTTCTAAAACTAGAAGCTCTGATACCATACGGGGTTGTTAGACTGATTAACAGGCTACAAGGAGATGTTTTTTGTCAAAATTTATCCTCCATATATATAAATCATTACAGCCTTGTACTGATCATCCTCATAGGCTTTTCGACCTTCACACGGCATCATTTGCCTTCACTGGTCATTCAGCCTTCCAAGCCTCTTTCAGTACTATGCTATAGTAATATATATATATATATATACTTCATGGATCTGATAGTCATGATAAACCATAACTAATCTGTAAACATCTTCAAATAGCATATTAACCAGTAGTTTGGCCCTTACAGAATCATGGATCCATATTAGAAATCAATTCCCCTTGAACCCTATAGGAGTTTAACAAGCCATTATCTTATTTTCCAGCTTCTGAAAATTTTGTTGAGAGAGAGAGTATGTATAACTTCAGATATTTTGGAACTTCGAATATTATTGATCTAAGTACGATTTACAGATAATGGAAGGGAGAGATTACAAGATTTCAGAAAGCTAAAGCTTCTGAGTAGTGGTGGCTGAGGGCAGTTGGTAGAGTAATTGTGCTTAGGAGCGATGCCTATACTACTTCATTCTTCGTCTATTTATAATAGAGTTTCTGAGTTAATATTAACTCAGGTTTACAAATCATAGTTTCCTTTTCCTAACTGGAGTTACTTTTCTGTGACACTTCCATAACCTTTAGTCGCTTCTGTTTTTGCCTTTAGTCACGTCCATCTACTCTTACTGTGCTGGGATTCTATCTTATTCTTTGTTCTTCTGTCTTCTTCTGTCGACACTTACTATCCTTTGTTCTTCTGTCTTCTTCTGCTGACACTTACTGTGTGTGATTTCTCCATAATTTTCTTTGCTTGCTTCTTCTTTTTCTCTTATATATATATATATATATATATATATATATAATGAATAGGAAAATTGAAGAGTAATATTAGTTTGGTTGAACGGAAGGGAGGTGAGAGTAGGGAGATGGGAGGGAAAATAAAATTTTTTTTATTTGGTTTAGTTTGATGGGAGAGGAGGGGAAGGAAAAAAATTCTTTTATTTGGTTGGCAAGGGGAATAGAGCAAAAATAAAACAAAATGACTATTATAACCCTTTGATTATATGACTAATAGAATATGATAAATTTATTATCATTCTTATTCCCGTAGCAAAAGGAGATGGCATAAACAGATTTAATATTATCCATCAAATAGAAAGTACAAAAACAAATTTCAGAACATACACCTAAAAGAATATTTAAAAATAAATTTATAAAGTGCATGCTAATTGGAACTTTGATAAAAAGTTAAAAAAATCCAGAACATATTAAAAGAATATTTAAAAATAAATAGCTAGTAGAATTTATAAAGTACATGCCAATTTGAATATTAAAAAATTTCAGAACATCCATGTCAGTTATGCAATTGGAACTTTGATGATCAATTCTAGTAGCTATTTCAACTCCAAAATATCCACGTCAGTTTACATGTTACAATAATTAAAAAAAATCATATTCCTTTGAAAATAAAAGAAATTGATCTTTCTAGATTTGTTTAGTTTTTTGTTGTGTTTTTGTTTTTATTCAAATGTATGTTTCAGTCGCAGAGAAACTTGAATACTGGAGGATGAGAGTTAAAAGAAAGAGCAGAGAAACTTGAATATTGAAAGACGAGAATTAAAGTGCATGAGGAGAAGAAGAAAAAAAATATTAAAAATACCTTTGTCTTTTTACATTGTTATAATTTTTCACTTCAATTTCTCCTTCCCTCCCCTCCAACTAATTGAAACAAACAACTACAATTTTAAAAAAATTCCTTCCACACTAATGTCTTTTTATGTTATTACAATTTTTCACTTGAATTTCTCCTCCTATCCCCTTCAAATAATTAAGGGGCTTCCTTTAATTTGTACTGGAGCTCATCAAAATCAAGGCGTAGAAAAGACTTTAGATGTAGATTTAGATGTTTTTGCACCGTGCGGCTCAATACAAAAGGTATAATTAGCTTTTAACTTAAACGTAGAAGTAACCCAACTAAATATAGCAGAATCAACCAAAGGCATTTGAAAGCGATCCCTTTCAACCATTGCCATTTCAAAGTTGTCCAATTGTTCAAACATAGAAGGCATAACAAATATCAACTAAGCAATCTGTAGGCTTTGAATTTCGATAAGGATCTCATTGTCATTTATGTTTTTGACTTGTGCTTCATAGAAAAGTGAAGCCCATGTTTCTAGCCAGTTTGCCTGTGTCATTATCCCACTTAAAAGCAAACTCTATAAAGGGGTTCCACAAGGAAGTGTTAATTTCCCAATTAATATTATTTTTGTGCATTATTTCTTGACATATGAACCTTATTATTGCCTGATTTTCACTTATTTATTATCTTTTAACCTCAAGACTTTCTAATTTTAATTTTCCTAAGTCCTTACAATTTTCTCTATTTTTACCCTCACTTTTATGCTAGTTATTGATGTTTGATCTTGCATTTTATGGTGCAAAGAAGGACTATCAAGTAGAGGAAAAGAAACCACTTTAGGAGTAAGGAAATAAGAAGGAAAGCAAAATCACAGCACCAGAAAAATACATATTGCCTTAGTTGCCAGCGCTCGATGCTAGTTATCCAGCGCCTAGCACTGGAACTTCAGTAGATATCTGCCACACAGCGCTGCAGCGGGGAGTTGGAACTACTATAGCTTAAGACCAGTGCCCGGCACCAGTTGGAGAAGATTTCTTGCAGCAGTTGTTTCTGTTCGCCACCGCTGCAGTGGTGGGATCACACCACTGTAGCGCTAGGCCTCTGCTGAAGCCTGTTTTGGGCCATTTTCTCTGTTCTCTACCATTGCAGCGGTGAGTTCGCACCACTACAGGGCCTGGAAGCGTTCTCAGCCACATCAGTATTAGTTTAAAAGCCGCTAGGTGAAATTTTTAGAGAATTCTGATCCGAATGAGAGAGAGAAGCGCCGTTTTGGCTTAGAAGAGCAAGGGGAACCTGATTTTCAAGGCTTTGGGGGCTCAATCCATCATCCCACATCAGATTCATGGCCATCTTTATCCATTTTTCTGCTTTCTGCTATTTATTTTCCATGAGTAGCTAGATTTTTCATCTAGGGTTACTATGAACTTGACTCTTGAATAGATTTTGCATTCTCTCATGTATTTGCAACCTTATTTCAATCAATATAAGTCTTTTTATTCATTTTACTGCTGCATTATATAGATTTGATCAACCTATATTTATGCTTGTTGTTGTCTTTGAACTCGGGAGAGGGAGGTAATAGTAGAACACTGATTAGGGAAGACGAGTGTGTGAACCTTACTAAGTATTTTCGCTTGTTAGCTAATAGGGATATTAGTTAATCTCGTTTAATCAAAGCTAGGTTGGTTGTATTAGGTTTAACCCACATAAGGAATTGCGTAGGTATTAAGCATCTTAATTGAAATTCGGGAGAATGCTTTTAAGTTATTAGAATAACCTAGGATTAACTTATATGGTTGAATAAGTTGCAAGTGTGTCAGAGGGGTTTGTAATTTCTAGGATGGAGGAGAGGGATTAGTGACCCTAGGCTTTTAATTAGATCAATTTCATCAGTTTTGGCATTGTTTGCTGTTATTTAAAGAAAACTTATAAAAATTTACTGTCATTGATTTTATTTTATCATTCATTGACTAGAGCTATCTTCAATCCAATATTTTCATCTAACTAATTCAATCAAATTTCTTGGGTAGTTAGTCACTTAGTCCTTGTGGGATTGATATTTTTACTCTTTTTACACTATATTACTTGTGCGACTGGTGCGCTTGCCAAATCGTCTAACAAGTTTTTGGCGCCATTGCCGGGGACTAAGTGTTGTGCTAATATTCAAAAAAATTTGAAAGTACTTGCTTAGACGCTTCGTTAACTTTTTTTTGTTTTTTTTGTTTTGTTTTGTTTTTGTTTTTGTTCTTTTTAATTATAGTCATTTTTAATTTTTTTTTGCTGTGTTGATTTTTGCTGCTGAATTTGTTGTCTTTGCTAATTGGTATCTTCCTCTTGTGCATGTGAGGTGCCATTAATCAAGCTGATCTTCTTTTTGATCCCAAAATCGAAAGACTCCTAAGGAGAACTCAAAAAGAAGCTAGAGCTAGAATAACCCAAGAGGGGCAAGTCTTTCAAGAAGAAATGGCAAAGGATAATGTAAATCTAAGAGGCATTGAAAATAATGGGGGAAATAGAGTAACAAATTTCCAGCAAGATGAAAATAGAGCTGTGTGGGACTATGCCTCACCAAATAATGCTGGACATACCTCTTACATAGTAAAACCTCCACTTGGTGCGAACAACTTCGAAATTAAAGTTGTTCTAATGAACTTGGTCTAACATAATCAGTTTGGGGGAAGTCCTATAGAAGATCTGAACAACAATATCACAAATTTTCTGGATATTTGTGACATAGTTAAACTTAATGGAGTAAGCGATGATGCCATACATCTTCATTTGTTTCCTTTTCCCTTGAGGGATATGGCTAAAAGCTGGTTGAACGCTCAACTGAGAGGGAGTATCACAACTTGGGATGAACTCTAGAAGAGGTTTTTAGATAAGTTCTTTCCTCCCTCAAGGTCAATGAAATTGAGGAATGAGATCACAGCCTTTTATCAGTATGAAGGCAAAGGTTTATATAAGGCCTGGGAACGGTTCAAGAATTTACTGATGAAGTGTCCAAACCATGGTCTCCAAGAGTGGCAGCAGCTCACTATTTTTCACAGTGATCTCACACATGAGACTCGAGATAAGTTGGACACTGCAGCTAGTGGTGCTTTGATTACAAGATCTATAGTGCAAGTAAAAGAGATAATAGAGACTATGGGGGCGAGTCAAAATGCATCTAGCCGATCCAAGAATGCTTCAAGAAGGGGAGTCATGGAATTAGACACCCTAAATGCTTTGTTAGCTCGAAATGAAGCATTAACCAGGAAAGTGGACTTGCTATACTCAAGACAGAATAAATTGACGAAGATGAATAGGATAATTATGCCAGGTGCAAAATGTGATTTCTGTGGAGGGGCTCATGTGAATGGGTGTTGTGAGGAATTTGTTTCAGTGGAACAGTTAAATTACATAGGTAATTTGCAAAAAGACCAGAACAACCAGTACTCCAACACATATCATCCGAGCTCGAGGAATCATCCTAATTTCTCTTGGAGCAATAATCACTGCTTGAACCCCTCAGCTTCATCCTCTGGTAAGCCATCTCACCCTCCTGGCTTTAATAATCAAAGTAATTATCTTCCTTAGAATAGAGCTCCACCACCTCAGGTGGAAAAGAAGTCATCTATGGAAGAAATGTTTATGAAGTTCATGGAGAGAACTGAGGCTATAAGCCAAACCTAGAGTGCAACTATTAAAAATCTAGAAACCCAGGTATGTCAATTGGCACTCGCTCTGAATAGCAAGCCACAAGGCAATCTCCCTAGTGACACTGAAAATAACCCAAGAAGGGAAGGAAAAAAGTACTATAATGCCATTACCTTAAGGGGTACCAAAGAGCTCCCTGATACTGTCAAACACATGATAAGAAGCAAAGGGTGATCAGTGCAGGAGAGAGTGAAGAAGTTGTTAAGCCTCAAGAGAAGGCAATTGAAAGAATAGATGTTTCAGGTGTTAAAGGTAAGGGAGAAAATACAAGGCAAGACATGAGGGGTGGAAATTTTATTCCACCATTACCTTTTCCTCAGAGGCAGAAAAAGTTCAGTCTAAACTGGCAATATAGAAAATTCTTGGAGATCCTGAAGCAACTTCATATCAACATCCCATTCGTGGAGGCATTGGAAAAAATGCCTAGTTATGCAAAGTTTATGAGGGATGTGTTGTCAAGAAAAAGGCGCTTAGGTGAGTTTGAAACTGTTGCTATGACTCAAGAATGCAGCACCATTCTCTAAAAGAAGTTGCCTAGCAAAATGAAAGATCCGGATAGCTTTGTAATCCTATGCAATTAGAAGCAACTTTTCTGGAAAAGCACTGTGTGCTCTGGGAGCGAGTGTTAATCTGATGCCATTATCTATTTTCAAGAAATTGGGTTTGGAAAATGCTCAGCCTACCACAGTGACTCTGTAGTTAGTTGACCGTTAGATGTGCTATCCAAACGGAATCATCGAAGATGTACTTGTCAAGGTGGACAAGTTGATTTTTCTGACTTATTTTATTATCATGGACTATGAGGAAGATAAGGAAATCCCGATCATTTTGGAAAGACCTTTTCTAGCAACCGGGAGAACTTTAATTGATGATCAAGAAGGTGAATTAACCATGAGGGTTAATGATAAAGAGGTCACCTTTAATATGATCAAAGCAATGAAAGCTTCTGACAAGCCGGATGAGTGCTATTTGGTGAAGATGATTGATAAAGAATCTCAGGGGTATTTTCATGATGGATTGGATAAAAATTGTTTGAAAGATGCTGAAGATGTGGGGAAAAGAAAAAAAAGGAGTTCTTGGAACTTCCAAGGCATATGCAAAGATCTGTAATGATCCCCATTCAAACTACCTGACATTGCACAAATGGTGAATACTCAGTCAAAATCATTTAAGAAGCGGCCAACATTGGATGATCCACCTTGAATAAGCATCGGTAAAGTCTGGCTTAAGACTATAGACTTAGCGCTCTTGGGAGGCAACCCAAGTTTTTTTTTTTGGTTTTAATTCTTTTGTTTTATGCTTGATTGGGTTGTTGTTTGGTATTTAGTATTTTGTTGCTTTGCTATGAATTTGATGTTGTTTTGATGGAACTTTTGTTTCCTTGGAACATAATGTTGTTGTGTCGGATTATATTATGGTATTGAGCTTATGATCATGCTTGGTTGTTGATATTGTGTTGTCAATGTTAAATATTTCTGTTGTGCTCAACATTTTTTTGCTGTTTGTATGTTTCATAGAAAAATTTATGCTTGCATTTTCATTTGTTAAACCCTCCTTAGTCTATTGAGGACAATACTAGATTCAAGTTTGGGGGAGTCGTTTAGCATGTATGTGGGTTCTTTTATTGAGAAAATTCTAATTGGTTTTGTGCTATCCATATGATTATGTGTTGTAGGAGTAATTTTTTAAAAAAATTCTTTAGCAAGTTAAGGCTGTTCAAACAAAAGCATATAAGGTTTACATCTTGAGTTTGCAAATCTTTAAGTTTTATATATTTTTATGAGTGTCATCCTAACTACTTCAAAATTTCAATAATCGTGTTCATGTCTCTTTGAATGGTTTTTAGATCATTTTCATTTAAAAAAAAGGAAAAGAGAAGTGTTCAATAAGAGGCTGGTGAAAAAAGGGTTCAATAAGGAGATAGTTAAAAGTTTCAATAAGGAGTAGGCTCTTACAATTAAAATAAAATGAGTATTTTCCAAAATTTCCAAAAGGAAATAAGAAATTATGGATGCAATACCCTTGAGAACAAAATAGCGAAGCCCTTGAGAAGCGAAATAAAACGATGCCCTTGAGAACAAAGAGGCAATTTAGTTTGGGATTTTTTGTGAATTTGGTTTATAAATTGTTCTAAGAGGTGAAGCTTTATTACTCAAGTTTTCTTGTGGTTTTGTTAACACTTATCATTTGAATCCTTAAGATTGCAAACTCTCAAGTTAAATCTTATGGGTAATGGTTTGATGAGGCTTGCTTTAAGTCACATATTTTTAGATCTTTACTTCTCTTAGTTGTATATATTCTTGGTTACATATTTTCATATCAGAATTTCTCTCATAGGAAGTTTCTGCTTGAGGACAAGCAAAGGTTCATGTTTTGGGGGAGTGTTAATTTCCCAATTAATATGATTTTTGTGCATTATTTCTTGACATATGAACTTTACTATTGCCTAATTTTCACTTATTTATTATCTTTTGGCCTCAAGACTCTCTAATTTTAATTTCTCTAAGTCCTTACAATTTTTTTCTATTTTTACCCTTACTTTTATGCTAGTTATTGATGTTTGATCTTACATTTTAGGGTGCAAAAAAGGACTATCAAGTAGAGGAAAAGAAACCACTTTGGGAGCAAGGAAATAAGAAGAAGGAAAGCAAAATCACAACACCAAAAAAATGCATGTTGTCTTAGTTGTCAGCGCCCGACGCTAGCTATCCAGCGCCCAGCGCTGGAACTTCAATAGATATCTACCACACAATGCTGCAGCGGGGAGCTGGAACTGTTACAGTGCAAGACCAGTACCCGTCGCCAGTTGGAGAAGATTTCCTATAGCAATTGTTTCTGTTCGCCACCACTGCAGCGCCAAACCTCCACTGAAGCTCATTTTGGGTCATTTTCTCTGTTCTCTACCGCTGCAGCAGTGAGTTCACACCGTTACAGCACCTAGACATATTCTCAGCCACATCAGTATCAGTTTAAATAGCCGCTAGGTGAAATTTTTAGAGAATTTTGATCCGAAGGAGAGTGAGAAGCGCCGTTTTGGATTAGAATAGCAAGGGGAACCTGATTTTCAAAGCTTCAGGGGCTCAATCCATCATCCTACATCAGATTCATGACCATCTTTATCCCTTTTTTTACTTTCTGCTATTTATTTTCCATGAGTAACTATATTTTTCATCTAGGGTTACTATGAACTCGACTCTTGAATAGATTTTGCATTCTCTCATATACTTGCAGCCTTATTTCAATCAAGATAAGTCTTTTGATTCATTTTACTACTGCATTATATAGATTTGATCAACCTATATTTATGCTTGTTGCTGTCTTCGAACTTGGGAGAAGAAAGTGATAGTAGAACACTGATTAGGGAGGACGAGTGTGTGAACCTTACTAAGTGTTTTCACTTGTTAGGTAATAGGGATATTAGTTAATCTCATTTAATCAAAGCTAGATTGGTTGTATTAGGCTTAACCCACATAAGGAATTGCGTAGGTGTTAAGCATCTTAATTGAAATTCGGGAGAATGCTTTTAAGTTATTAGAATAACCTAGGATTAACTTATATGGTTGAATAAGTTGCGAGTGCGTGAGAGGGGTTTTGTAATTTCTAGGATGGAGGAGAGGGATTAGTGACCCTAGGCTTTTAATTAGATCAATTTCATCAGTTTTTGCATTGTTTGCTGTTATTAAAAGAAAACTTACAAAAATTTATTGTCATTGATTTTATTTTATCATTCATTGACTAGAGCTATCTTCAATCCAATATTTTCGTCTAACTAATTTAGTCAAATTTCTTGGGTAGTTAGTCACTTAGTCCTCGTGGGATCGACATCTTTAATCTTTTTACACTATATTACTTGTGCGACTAGTGCACTTGCCAAATCGTCTAACAGGAAGTCTAATAGCAGAAGATCTCAAAAATTGCCAAGGAGAAGATTGGTTGGTTGAACGCAGAAGTCTTAAGGAAGATGACGAAGAATTTTTAGCTTTCTCAATAACATCATGAACATTCACAGTGTCCATGAAATCATATGAGACACCACCTATATTTCCATGTATCTTCATAATTCTCCGTAGAGGGTGCGATGATGGAACAATCAATAGTTGAGGAGTAAATGTAATTTGCGGATTACAAGGTTCATCACTTACAGCAACAACTAAAAAAGGCGAATGCATTTAATGACAAATAAATTGATAAATAGTAACAAATGACATAACCATAATATTAATTCTATTTAAAAGTTAAATAACTAAACATACCAAATAGATAACAAAATAAGTGCACCAAACTTAACTATGGGATTACCAAACTGTCAATATAATTTTCTGAATGAAAACTAACTAATCACCTAAAATGTTAACAGTACAGTACATCTCATTAAAGCAACTATGGTTGAGAATGATCTTTACAACAACATGTATCCACAATATCCAAATTCTACCAAAACAGTCAATTGTTTCCACCTTTAGCCACCTACAGAAATTCAAAGAGCTCAAGAAATTCTCGGCCAACCTCTTATTAATCTAGGTTTCTGCTATCAAAACAGCTGCTTCCTTTGTCTCTTTTATAAGTTTTATAAAAATTCTTTCGAAGCCAATATATTTCAATCATCACACATACCAACAAATAATCTTCAAATTCCTTTCAGGCTTCTCCAACGACTCTTCACTGTGCTCTACCTCATCGTCTATCCAACCTTTAGAAGTACGTTGCAATGCCATTTTGTTCTTGAACCATAGAGGCATAACGAATCTCCTTTAATTTGTACTAGAGCTCATTAGAATTAAGGCGTAGAAAAGACTTTAGATATAGCTTTAGATGTTTATGCACCCTGTAGCTTAATACAAAGACATTTGCAAGCAATCCATTTCAATCATTTCCATTGCAAAAGTTGTCCAACAGTTAAGACATAGAAGGTATAACAAATATCAACTGAGCATTCTACAAGCTTTGAATTTCGATAAGGATCTTATGGAGAAGTGAAGCCCATGTTTCTAGCAATTTTCCTGTGTCATTATCCCCTTCAAAAGCAAACTCCATAAAGAGGTTCTATAGAGAAGTCTAATAGCAGAAGATCTCATAAATTGCCAAGGAGTAGATTGGTTGGTTGATCGTAGAAGTCTTGAGGAAGATGTCGAAGAATTTCTAGCTTTCTCAAAAACATCATGAACATCCATAATGTCCATGAAATCATAAAAGACACCACCTATACTTCAATGTATCTTCATAATTCTCTGCAGAGGGTGCAATGAAGGAATAATCAAAAGTCGAGGCGTAAGTGTAATTTGCTGATAAACATATTCATCACTTACAGCAACAAAAAAAAGGCAAAGGAATTCAATGACAAGTAAACTAATAAATAGTAACAGATGACATGACCATATTATTAATTCTATTTAAAAATTAAATAATTAAATACATACCAAACGGATAATAAAATAAGTGCACCGAACTTAACTATTGGATTACCAAACTATCAACATAATTTTCTGAATAAAAACTAACTAATCGCCCAAAATTTTAAAAGTACAACACATCTTATTAAGCAACTATGGTTGAGAATTATCTTTACAGTATCTTGTACCACAGTATTTGAATTCCACCAAAATAATCAATTGTATCCACCTTTAGCCACCTACTGAAATTCAAAGAGTTTAAGAAATTCTCGACTAACCTCCTAAAAATTAGGGTCTTCACTATCACAAGAACCGCTCCCTCCGTCTCTTTTATAAGTTTCATAAAAAACTTTCTGAAGCCAATCTGTTTTACTCCTCACACATGCTAGCAAACAATCTTCAAATTCCTTTTAGGTTTCTCCAACGACTCTTCACGGTGCTCTACCTCATCTTCTATCCAATGGTTAGAAGCACGTTGCAATGCCATTTTGTTCTTAAACCATAGAGGCATAAGAAGCTTCCCCTTTAATTTGTACTGGAGCTCATAAGAATCAAGGCTTAGAAAAGACTTAACATGTAGTTTTAAATGTTTTGCACTCTGCAGCTCATTACAAAGGCATAATTAGCTTTTAATTTAAAGGTAAAAGTAACCCAACTAAAAATAGGAGAATCAATCAAAGGAATTTGCAAGCGATCCATTTCAATCATTGCCATTGCAAAGTTGTCCAACAGTTGAGACATGGAAGGCATTACAAACATCAATTGAGCTTTTTGTAGGCTTTGAATTTTGATAAGGATCTTATTGTCATTTATGTTTTGACTTATAGTGAAGCCCATTTTCTAGCAAGTTTGCTTATGTTGTTATCCCCTTCAAAAGCAAACTCTATAAAGAGGTTCTATAAGGAAGTCTAATAGCAGAAGATCCCATAAATTGCCAACGAGAAGATTGGTTGGTTGATATCAGAAGTCTTGAGGAAGATGTTGAAGAATTTCTAGCTTTCTCAAAAATATCACAAATATCACAAACATCCACAGTGTCTAAGAAATCATATGAGACACCACCTATATTTCAATGTATCTTCATAATTCTCTGTAGAGAGTGCAATGAAGGAATAATCAATGGTCGAGGCATAAGTATAATTTGCTGTCAGATTCATCACTTACAGCAACAAAAAAATGTGAAGGAATTCGATGACAAATAAACTGATAAATGGAAACATATGACATGACCATAATATTAATTGTATTTAAAAGTTAAATAACTAAATACATAACAAATGAATAACAAAATAAGTGCCCTAAACTTACTATCGGATTACCAAGCTAACAACAAAATTTTCTGAATGAAAACTAACTAATATCACCTAAAATGTTAAAAGTACAACACATCTCATTAAAGCAACAATGGTTGAGAATTATCTTTAAAGAATCTTGTATCTAAAATATCCGAATTCCACCAAAACAATCAATTGTATCTACCTTCAGCCACTTACCAAAATTCAAAGAGTTCAAGAAATTCTCGACCAACCTCTAAAGAATCTAGGTCTTCACTATCACAACAACCGCTTCATCTGTCTTTTTTATAAGTTTCAGAAAAGTTCTTCCGAAGCCAATCTATTTTACTCCTTGCACATGCCAAAAACAATCTTTAAATTCTTTTCAGGCTTCTCCAATGACTCTTCATGGTCCTTTACCTCATCGTCTATCCAACCGTAAGAAGCATGCTACAATGCTATTATGTTCTTGAACCATAGAGGCATAAGGGGCATGACCTTTAATTTCTACTGGAGCACATTATAAACAACGTGTAGAATAGACTTTAGATGTGGCTTTAGATGTTTTTGCACCTTGCGGTTCAATACAAAAGGCATAATTAGCTTTTAACTTAAAGGTAGAAGTAACTCAACTAAAAATAGCATAATCAATCAAAGGCATTTGAGGGCGATCCCTTTTAATCATTGCCATTGCAAAGTTGTCCAACGGTTTAGACATGGAAGGCATAACAAATATCAACTGAGCATTTTGTAGGCTTTGCATTTTGGTAAGGATCTCATTGTCATTTATGTTTTTAACTTGTGCTTCATGGATAAGTGAAGCCCATGTTTCTAGCTAGTTTGGCTGTGTCGTTATCCCCATCAAAAGCAAACTCCATATAGAGGTTTTATAAGGAAGTCGAATAGCCAAAGAGCTCTTAAATTGCCAAGGAGAAGATTGGTTGGTTGATCGCAGAAGTCTTGAGGAAGATGACGAAGAATTTCTAGCTTTCTCAATAACATCACGAACATGCACAGTGTCCATGAAATCATATGAAACACTGCCTATATTTCCATGTATCTTCATAATTCTCTGTAGAGGGGTGCAATAAAGGAAAAATCAGTAGTCGAGGAGTAAGTGTAATTTGTTGATCAGTAGATTCATCACTTACAGCAACAACAAGAAAGGCAAATGAATTTAATGACAAATAAATTGATAAATAGTAACAGATGACACAATTATAATATTAATTCTATTTAAAAGCTAAATAACTAAAAACAAACCAAACAAATAACAAAATAAGTGTAACTTAATTATGGGATTACCAAACTGTCAATTTAATTTTTTGAACGAAAACTAATTAATCACCTAAAATGTTAAAAGTACATCACATCTCATTAAACCAACTATAGTTGAGAATTATCTTTAAAGCATCTTGTATCCACAATATCAAAATTCCACCAAAACAGTCAATTGTATCCATCAGTAGCCATGTATCAAAATTCAAAGCACTCAAGAAATTCTTGGCCAACCCCCCCAGAAATCTGGGTGTCTGCAATCACAACAACTGCTTCCTCCATCTCCTTTATAAGTTTCAGAAAAATTCTGTGGAAGCCAATCTGTTTCAGTCCTCACACATGCCAGCAAACAATCTTTAAATTCCTTTCAGGCTTCTCCAACGACTCTTCATGATCCTTCACCTCATCTCCTATTAAACCGTCAAAAGCACGCTACAATGCCATTTTGTTCTTAAACCATAGAGGCATAAGGGGCATCACCTTTAATTTGTATAGGAGTTCATCAGAATCAAAGTGTAGAAAAGACTTTAGATGAGGCTTTAGATGTTTTTGCAACTTGCGACTCAATATGAAAGGCATAATTAGCTTTTAACTTAAAGGTAGAAGTAACCTAACTAAAAATAGCAGAATCAATCAAAGGCTTTTAAAAGCGATCCCTTTCAATCATTGCCATTGCATAGTTGTCCAACGTTGAGATTTGGAAGACATAACAAATATCAACTGATCGTTCTGTAAGATTTGAATTTTGATAAGGATCTTATTATTGTTTATATTTTTGACTTGTGCTTCATGGAGAAGTAAAGCCCATGCTTCTAGTTAGTTTGGATGTGTCATTATCCCCGTTAAAACCAAACTCCATAAAGAGGTTCTATAGGGATGTCTAAGAGCAGAAGATCACATAAATTGCCAAGGAGAAGGTTGTTCGTTAATCGCAGAAGTTTTGAGGAAGATGAGGAAGAATTTATTGCTTTCTCAATAACATCATGAACATCCACAGTGTCCATGAAATCATATGAGACACTACTTATATTTCAATGTATCTTCATAATTCTCCGTAAAGGGTGCTATGAAGGAATAATCAGTAGTCGAGGAGTAAGTGTAATTTGTTGATTAGCAAATTCATAACTTAGAGTAACAACAAAATAGACGAATAATTTTAATGACAAATAAATTCTTAAACAGTAACAGATGACATAACCATAATATAAATTCTATTTATAAGTTAAATAACTAAAAACATAGCAAACGGATAATAAAAAAAGCGCACTAAACTTAACTATGGGATTACCAAAATTGTCAACATAGTTTTATGAATGAAAACTAACTAATGGCCTAAAATGTTAAAAGTGCAACACATCTTAATAAATCAACTTTGGTTGAGAATTATCTTTATAGCATCTTGTATCCACAATATCCAAATTCTACCAAAACAGTCAATTGTATCCACCTTTAGTGACCTACTGAAATTCAAAGAGCTCAAGAAATTCTCGGCCAACCTCTTAGAAATCTGGGTCTCTACTATCGCAGCAACCGTTACCTTCGTCTCTTTTATAAGTTTCATAAAAATTATTTCAAACTAGCACATGCCAGTAAACAATCTTTAAATTCTTTTCAGGCTTCTGCAATGACTTTTCATGGTCTTCCACCTCATCGTTTATCTAACTGTCAAAGGCACGTTGCAATGTCATTTTGTTCTTGAACCATAGAGGCATAAGGGGCTTCCTTTAATTTGTATTGGAGCTCATCAGAATCAAGGCATAGAAAAGACTTTACATGTAGCTTTTGATGTTTATGCACCCTGCCGCTCAATACAAAGGCATAATTAGCTTTTAACTTAAAGATAGAAGTAACCCAACTAAAAATAGCAGAATCAATCAAAGGCATTTGCAAGCGATCAATTTCAATAATTTCCATAGCAAAAGTTGTCCAATGGTTAAGACATAAAAGGCATAACAAATATCATCTGATTGTTCTATAGGCATTGAATTTCGATAAGGATCTCATTGTCATTTATGTTTTTGACTTGTGCTTCATGAAGAACTGAAGCCTATGTTTCTAGCCAGTTTGCCTGTGTCATTATGCCCTTCAAAATCAAACTCTATAAAGAGGTTCTTCATGGAAGTCTAATAGCGGAAGAGCTTATAAATTGCCAATGAGAAGATTAGTTGGTTGATCGCAGAAGTCCTGAGGAGGAGGATGAAGAATTTCTAGCTTTCTCAATAACATAACAAATATCCACAGTGTCAATGAAACCATATGAGACACCACCTATATTTCCATGTATCTTCATAAATCTCTATAGAGGGTGCGATGAAGGAATAATCAGTAGTCAAGTAGTAAGTGTAATTTGCTGATTAGTAGATTCATCACTTACAGCGACAACAAGAACAGGCGAATGAATTTAATGACAAACAAATTTATAAATAGTAATAGATGACATAACCATAATATTAATTCTATTTAAAAGTAAAATAACTAAAAACATACTAAACGGATAACAAAATAAGTGCACCAAACTTAACTATGGGATTACTAAACCATCAACAAATTTTCTGAATGAAAACTAAGTAATCACCAAAAATGTTAAAAGTACAACACATCTCATTAAAGCACTATGGTTGAGAATTATCTTTATAGCATCTTGTATCCATAATATCTAAATTCCACCAAAACAATCAATTGTATCCACCATCAACCACCTATCGAAATTTAAAAAGCTCAAAAAATTCTCGGCCAACCTCCCAGAAATCTGGGTCTCTACTATCACAACAACAGCTACCTTCATCTCTTTTATAAGTTTCATAAAAATTCTTTCACAGCTAATCTATTTCAGTCCTCGCACGTGCCAGTAAACAATCTTCAAAATACTTTGAGGCCTCTCCAATGACTTTACAATCCTCCACCTCATCGTCTATCCAACCGTTAGAAGCACGCTACAATGTCATTTTGTTCTTGAACCATAGAGGCATAAAGGGCTTCCTTTAATTTGTATTGGAGTTCATCATAATCAAGGCATAGAAAAGACTTTACATGTAGCTTTAGATGTTTATGCACCTTGCGGCATAATACATAGGCATAATTAGCTTTTAACTTAAAGGTAGAAGTAATCCAACTAAAAAAAAAAAAGAATCAATCAAAAGCATTTGCAAGCAATCCCTTTCAATCATTGCCATTGCAAAGTTGTCCAACAGTTGAGACATGAAAGGCATAACAAATATCAACTGAGCGCTCTATAGGCTTCTAATTTATATAAAGATCTCATTGTTGTTTATGTTTTTGACTTGTGCTTCATGGAGAAGTGAAGCCCAGGTTTCCAGGCAGTTTGGTTGTGTCGTTATCCATGTCAAAACCAAACTCTATAAAGAGGTTCTATAGGGAAATCTAATAGTAGAAGATCTCATAAATTGCCAAGGAGAAGATTTCTTGGTTTATGGCAGAAGTCTTGAGGAACATCCACAGTGTCTATGAAATCATATAAGACACCACTTATATTTCCATATATCTTCATAATTGTAACATTCCATATTTTTGCGTGTTACTATAGCTAGTATAGTAGTGTGTGCCTGAAAAATGAGGAAAAATCTTTCGTTTTGGTGGGAGGAGAAATTGCATGAAATGGTGTAATATCCCAGATTTTTAATTAGTGCGATGGACTTTTAAAGTTAAAAAAATGGAATTAAAATTTTAAATTTCAAATATATGATAAGGATTAATTCGTAATAATGGATTACTGAGAACTTATTTTAAAATTTAAAAATTGTATGATTTTTATTAGTGAAAATATATGATATAAGGTGATGGGAAAAATATTGGATGAAATATAAAATTTTAGGAATTTCTTTCACAAGATCCATAAGGACCCAAGTGAATTGCTAATTTAAGAAAAGGTGACTTATGTAATTTACACCACAGACAGAACAGTGGCAAAGTGGAAGCTAGGCACGTGTCTCTCTTTCTCCATCAACTTAATATGGAAGCCGCTAGGGATCTTAAGCTTCTAAGTCTTCATAGAGTCCAGAATCGGTCTCTTTCTCTCCCTCTTTCTTTGTGTTCCTGTCAGCGCGCCCTTCTTCCTCTTCTTCTTCATCAGTTGGGCTGTCAAGGTGGAGCTCACGGTGAGGAGGCGTGGCAGCAGAAGTTTCTTCGTGCAAATCACAACAGTTTTTCCTCGATGAATCTGGTTTAGAACGAAGAGAGTTTAGACAGTAAATTCTTTTGGTTTCTGGTCTATCTCCCAGCTGTCCATCTCGATTAAGGCTAGATCAGGACTGCTTGTTTAAGAGTCTCGGTCAGAAAAGAATCCCTCTGGTCTGTGCAGTAGAAACAGCAACACATTAAAGGATTAAGCAGAAACAGAGCATGGCGAGAGGTAAGCGAAATCAAACCTTTTTTGGATTAAGTGAATAATAATTGTGAAATTAAGACTGATTTTTAAACTTTACGGTTACATGACTCCGCTGCATAAGGGTGTGTTCTGTGACCACTTATTCTGGGAATTTAAGAAGATATAGAACTATATTAAGAACTTAAGTGTTTAAATTAAAGGTAAGCAATTATGTAAGGTTATGAATTGTGAATTTGATTTTGCCTAATGTAATTGCTGTCGTTTGTTGCTACTGAAGTTTTTGGACTGTTTGAGGCATTAATGAGCTCCAATGGTCATGAAATTTGGAATGCAACTAGAAATGGTGTTCAAGAGTATACATAAATTATTTCAGAATTTTTTGGGTTGGTTTGGTACCCCTAATGCACCAAAAACAGTAGTTGAAATTTGAGATAGGCAGTATAAGATTGATTTGTCATGCTTCTGGTTTTATGTGTTTTTGGATGACCAAATCAATTCCTAAAATCATGAAATTTTAGTGAGAGGTTCTTGATATAGTGATAATCTAATCTGGAAAGTTTCAAGCTTATTAAAATTGGTTTGCTTGGTCAAGTAAACATGAGAACAACACTATGTTTAGTGCAGAGCAAGTCTGAGCAGTTTAAGAAACTGATTCGGTTTTTGTAGCTAAAGACTTCATTTTGATCTAAAATTTTTATGGCACTTAGCTAAGACATGAAACTAATGATCTGAAAAATTTCATTGGATTTGGATATGGTTAGAATGGTCTGTCAAACGAAAAACAGAACCTATTCAGAAATCAGACAGTTCTGGCCTATGGTCACTAAAAGAGTGTTTAGAAGGGCCAAACGATAGAATTTTGGTCTGAAATTTTTATTCTAGTATGCCAACAGATAAAGATGGTTGTATGTCAAATTTCACAATTTTTGGAGTTGTAGATCAATACCAGAAATTCTCTAAAGAATGGACTCAAATTTGCTTCAAAACGGAACAAAGATAAATGTTTGGTAGCTTATGTTTTGAATTGATGTTATTTATGGTTTAACTTGTTTTCTAGGCCTTCAGTGAGATTTCTGATATCCTTTCTTTGGGATTAAAGAGTATATTTGGCTCGAATCCAAGATGAGGGACTTCTACTCTATCTTGCTAAATTTCCCTCTTATACTTTATTGTAGACATATTTATATACATATCTGTGTAGTTTCAAGTTACAAATTACGCATTAAATTGCGTAGCTGTATTATGTGCGGTGGCTTGAAGAGAATGATCTTTTGTATATTTAGACTTATGTATATATGGAATGTAACGTATGTGATTGACTTGGAAATTTATAGTGAATTCTATTAACTGGTTGTGGAAGTGTATGAAGAGTAATGAATATAGCATGGATTATTGCAAGTTTCTAATATGATATTATTGTGGAAGTTATGGATTATTTATATGTACTGAAATAGTTAAGGAATGTGCGTCTATGCAAGTTGTTTCTGTAGAGGGTCGCATGTAATTAAAATGATGTATATAATATATATATACACACATTTAACTGTATGTACGCATAATCATATTAATGGCTATGAAAGTGACTTGAGGGGTGCATATGCATATACTTATCCATTTACTTTCAAATTGAGTATAGGGGAAATGTATACATATATACACACACACACATATATAGACATAGGAATTTTTACACATGCAAATTCATAAGGTCTCATAAGATGTGCCTTAAGGTAAGTATGTTTATGAGTGTGCCAACCCATATTTTCCCTTTAGGTGAGCATGTATACACCTATACCCCCTCATACACAACTCAATTCATTTACTTGAAAATGCGGTATGGTTATATGTGTGTGTACGCATGCAAACTTACACGTGTCTAAATAATGAGCGTTAAGATTGTGGTGAATGATAGTGACATGAATAACTCAATGGTAATATATAAATGAGTATGGGATTATTGATGGAATATTGTATCGGTGTGATATACCTCTTTAGAAAAAATAAATATAGAACAAGTCATAATCATATGTGTTATGGTACATGATGAGTGATGATGTTTTATGAATTTTGGATGAATGAGAATGCTCTTGAATGTGATTGTGATTGTGTTTGATAGGAAAGGAAGGCATGGTGGTGTACTCCATGGGAAAATTCTACAAGGAGCCATAAGGGTGAAGAATTATAAATGGAGTGATAAGGGTGGATGCGGCGGGGGCTGCGGGTAACGATCTAGCGGTACCTTAGACGACCCGGTTGATACGGGAAACTCTATGATTGATTGACTTGTTTTTTGTTATGAGTTATTATGAATTGTGCTATATTGTGATGTTTGGTTGCATTTATGATTCCTTGGCTTCTTGTGATTACGTTGTGCCAGAATTACTGATGCTTGCATTATTTATATTGTGCCATGGCATGGTGCTTAAGATAACCGAAAATATTAAGTCGGGGATTAACCACCAATATATATATATATATATATATATATATATATATATATATATATATTCAATATGATTATTCAGGTTTAATTAGTTTCTTCTTTTATTTTATGAGTTGGTTGGATAGTTGTGGCTTGATGATATCTATCTATTATAAAATGTCTGGCCTTGTGTGGTCAAGTATGACTATGTTTTGTGGCAGATTGTGTCCTCGCCTTGAGTTCTTATGAATAGATCCATGGTGAATTCAAGTGAGTATATCTTTAATTACAGGTACGATCATATACTTACTTCTTTATATATTCTTATCATGTTTACGTGTAAAGGTAGGATAAAGTTTTTTTTTACTGGGTCAGTATGACTCATACCTTAATATTTCCAGGTGCGTAGGGAGCTTGTCGGTGGTATAAAGTATGGTGGCAGACTCCCCTTTGTTCGGGGATGTGGTATGGTCTCGTCTCTCTCTCTTATCTTTTGTTTTGCTCTAGACATGCTTGACTGTGTGTATGATCCGTGATTGGATTAATAAATTTCGAAATATATAGTTTTGTTGACTTATTTCGCATATTAAAAGAAAAATTAACAAGATTATTTAACTTTGTTGTGGGTTTAGGGTAGAAGTAAGGCTTACGGAGGAGGGGTTGAGTCCTCTTCCACGACAGTCACATGCCTGGTTTTGGGATGTGACAATAATTCTCCGTAGAGGGTGCGATGAAGGAAACATCAGTAGTCGAGGAGTAAGTGTAATTTGTTGATCAGCAGATTCATCTCTTATAGCGTCAACAAAAAAGGTAAATGAATTTAATGACAAATAAATTCTTAAATAATAACAGATGACATAACTATAACATTAATTCTATTTAAAGGTTAAATAGCTAAAAACATACCAAACGGATATGGAAATAAGTGCACCAAACTTAACTATGGGATCAACAAACTATCAACATAATTTTCTAAATGAAAACTAACTAATCACCTAAAATGTTAAAAGTATAGCACATCTCAATAAAGCAACTATGGTTGAGAATTATCTTTATAGCATCATGTATCCACAATATCCAAATTCTGCCAAAATAGTCAATTGTATCCACCTTTAGCCATGTACCAAAATTCAAAGAGTTCAAGAAATTCTTGGCCAATATCCCTGAAATCTAGGTCTCTGTTATCGCAACAACTGCTACCTCCATCTCTTTTATAAGTTTCATGAAAATTCTTTCAAAGCCAGTCTATTTCAATCCTCGCACATGTCAACAAACAATCTTCAAATTCCTGTTACGCTTCTCCAACAACTCTTCACGATCCTCCATTTCATCATCTATCCAATAACCAGAAGCTCACTGCAATGTCATTTTGCTCATGAACCTTAGAGGTATAAGGGGCTTCCTTTAATTTGTACTAGAGCTCATCAGAATCAAGGCGTAGAAAAGACTTTTAATACAAAAGGCATAATTAACGTTTAACTTAAAGGTAGAAGTAACCCAACTATAACTCGCATAATCAATCAAAGGCATTTGAAAGCGATCCCTTTCAATCATTGCCATTGCAAAGCTGTCCAATGGTTGAGACTTGGAAGGCAAAACAAATATCAACTGAGCCTCTATAGGCTTTGAATTTTAATAAGGATCTCATTGTCGTTCATGTTTTTGACTTGTGCTTCATGGAGAAGTGAAGCCTATGTTTCCAGGCAGTTTGGTTGTGTCATTATCCCTGTCAAATCCAAATTCCATTAAGGGGTTCTATGGGGAAGTCTAATAGCAAAAGATCTCATAAATTGCCAAGGAAAAGATTTGTTGGTTGATCGCAAAAGTCTTGAGGAAGATGACGAAGAATTTCTAGCTTTCTTAGTAACATCATGAACATCCACAGTGTCCATGAAATCATATGAGACACCACCTATATTTCCATATATCTTGATAATTCATCGTATAGGTGCGATGAAGGAATAGTTAGTAGTCAAGGAGTAAGTATAATTTGCTAATCACCAGATTCATAACTTACAGCAACAACAAAAAAGGCAAATGAATTTAATGACAAATAAATTCTTAAATGGTAATAAATGACATAACCATAATATTAATTCTATTTAAAAGTTAAACAACTAAAAACATACCAAATGGATAACAAAATAAGTGCACCAAACTTAATTTGGGATTACCAAACTGTTGACCTAATTTTTTGAATAAAAACTAACTGATCACCTAAAATGTCAAAAGTACAACACATCTCATTAAAGCAACTATGGTTGAGAATTATTTTTACAGCATCTTGTATCCACAATATCCAATCCAACAAAACAGTCAATTATATCCACTTTTAGTCACCTCCCAAAATTTTAAGAGCTCAAGAAATTCTTAACCAACCTTCCAGAAATCTGGGTCTCTGATATCACAACAACTGTTACCTCTGTCTCTTTTATAAGTTTCATAAAAATTCTTTCGAAGCTAATTTGTTTCAGTCCTTGCATATGCCAGCAAACAATCTTCAAATTTCTTTCAGGCTTCTCCAATGACTCTTCACTATCCTACACCACATCGTCTATCTAACCGTCAGAAGCACGCTGGAATGCTATTTTGTTCTTGAACCATAGAGGCATAAGGGGCTTCCTTTAATTTGTACTACAGCTCATCAGAATCATGGCGTAGAAAAGACTTTACATGTAGCTTTTGATGTTTATGCACCTTGCGGATCAATACACAGGCTTAATTAACTTAAAAGTAGAGGTAGCCCAACTAAAAATAGCAGAATCAATCAAAGGCATTTGTAAATAATCCATTTCAATCGTTTCCATGGCAAAAGTATTCCAACGGTTGAGATATGAAAGGCATAACAAATATCAACTAAGTTTTCAGTAGGCATTGAATTTCGATAAGGATCTCGTTGTTGTTTATGTTTTTATCTTATGCTTCATGGAGAAGAGAAGCTCATGTCTCTAGCTAGTTTTCTTGTGTCGTTATCCCTTTAAAAGAAAACTCCATAAAGAGGTTTTATAGAGAAGTTTGATCGCAGAAGATCTTGAGGAAGATCTCGAAGAATTTCTAGCTTTCTCAAAAAAAATCACGAACATCTACAGTGTCCATGAAATCATATGAGACACCATCTATATTTCAATGTATCTTCATAATTCTCCGTAGAGGGTGCGATGAAGGAATAATCAATGGTCAAGGCGTAAGTGTCATTTGCTTATCAGCAGATTCATCACTTATAGCAACAACAAAAAAAGGCGAATGAGTTCAATGACAAATAAATTCTTAAATAGTAACAGATGATATTAACCATAATATTAATTCTATTTAAAAGTTAAATAACTAAAAACATACCAAACAGATAACAAAATAAGTACAACAAACTTAACTATGGGATTACCAAATAGTCAACATAATTTTCTGAATGAAAACTAACCAATCACCTAAAATGTTAAAAGTACAACATATCTCATTTAAGCAACTATGGTTGAGAAATTTCTTTACAGCATCTTGTATCCATAATATCCAAATTCCACTAAAACAGTCAATTGTATCCGCCTTTAGCCACCTATCAAAATTTAAAGAGTTCAATAAATTTTTGGCCAATCTCTTAGAAATCTAGGCCTTCACTATCATAATAACCGCTGCCTCTGACTCTTTTATAAGTTCCATAAAAATTCTTTCGAAGCCAATATGTTTTAGTCCTTGCATATGCCAACAAACAATCTTCAAATTCCTTTCAGGCTTATCCAATGGCTCTTCATGGTCCTCTACCTCATCATCTATCCAACCGTTAGAAGCATGTTGCAATGCCATTTTGTTCTTGAACCATACAGGCATAAGGCAGATCACCTTTAATTTGCATTGGAGCTCATAAGAATCAAGGCGTAGAAAAGACTTTAGGTATAGCTTTAGATTTTTTTGCAGCTTGCGGCTCAACACAAATGGCATAATTAGTTTTTAACTTAAAAGTATAAGTAACCCAACTAAAAATAACAAAATTAATCAAAGGCATTTGAAAGTGATCCCTTTTAATCATTGCCATTGCAAAGTTGTCCAACAATTGAGACATGAAAGGCAAAACAAATATCAACTGAGCGTTCTATAAGCTTTGAATTTCGATAAGGATCTCATGTCGTTTATGTTTTTGACTTGTGCTTCATGGAAAAGTGAAGCCTAGGTTTCCAGGCAGTTTGGTTGTGTCGTTATCCCCGTCAAAATCAAATTCCATAAAGGGGTTCTATAGGGAAGTCTAATAGTAAAAGATCTCATAAATTACCTAGGTGAAGATTGGTTGGTTGGTCGCAAAAGTATTGAGTAAGATGAAGAAGAATTTCTAGCTTTCTTAATAATATCATGAACATCCACTGTGTCCATGAAATCATATGAGACACCACCTATATTTCCATGTATCTTCATAATTCACCATTGAGGGTGCGATGAAGGAATAATCAGTAGTCGAGGAGTAACTGTAATTTGATGATCATCATATTCATCACTTACAGGAACAACAAAAAAAGGCGAATGAATTTAATGACAAATAAATTCTTAAATAGTAATAGATGATATAACCATAATATTAATGACAAACATTCTTCAAATTCCTTTTAGGCTTCTTCAACGACTTTTCATGGTCCTCTACATCATCGTATATCCAACCGCCAGAAGCATGATGCAATGCCATTTTGTTCTTGAACCATAGAGGCATCTCCTTTAATTTATACTGAAGCTCATCAGAATCAAGGCTTGGAAAAGACTTTAGATGTAGCTTTAGATGTTTTTGCACCTTGCTTTACATTACAAAAGGCATAATTAGCTGTTAGCTTAAAGGTAGAAGTAACCTAACTAAAAGTAACAGAATCAATCAAAGGCATTTGAAAACGATTCGTTTCAATCATTGCCATTTCAAAGTTGTCAAACGGTTGAGACATGGAAGGCATAGCATATATCAACTGAGCGTTCAGTAGGCTTTGAATTTCGATAAGGATCTCATTTTTGTTTATTTTTGTGACTTGTGCTTTATGGAGAAGTGAAGCCTATGTTTCTAGCCAGTTTTCCTGTGTCGTTATCCATTTTAAAAGCAAACTTCATAAAGAGGTTCCATAGAGAAGTCTAACAATAGAAGATCTCATAAATTGCCAAAGATTGGTTGGTTGATTGCAGAAGTCTTGAGGAAGATATCGAAGAATTTCTAGCTTTCTCAAAAACATCACGAACATCCATAGTGTCCATGAAATCATATGAAACACCAGTTATATTTCAATGTATCTTCATAATTCTCCATAAAGGGTGCGATGAAGGAATAATCAATGATCGAGGCATATGTGTAATTTATTGATCAGCTGATTCATCACATACAGCAGCAAAATAAAAAAGGCGAAGGAATTCAATGACAAATAAACTGATAAATAGTAACAAATGATATGACCATAATATTAATTGTATTTAAACATTAAATAACTAAACACATACCAAATGGATAACAAAATAAGTGCACCAAACTTAACTATTGGATTGCTCTAAATGAAAACTAACTAATCACCTAAGGTGTTAAAAGTACAACACGTCTCATTAAAGCAACTATGGTTGAGAATTATCTTTAAAGCATCTTGTATCCACAATATCCGAATTCCACTAAAACAATCAATTGTAT
Source organism: Biancaea sappan (assembly GCA_037074585.1). Lineage (NCBI taxonomy): Eukaryota > Viridiplantae > Streptophyta > Magnoliopsida > Fabales > Fabaceae > Biancaea > Biancaea sappan. The sequence continues at coordinate 24,686,320 of CM073499.1, read as the reverse complement.
CCACTTTCAGCCAACCTCTCAGAAATTTGGTCTCTGCTATCATAACAATTTATGCTATACCTTCATCTCTTTTATAAGTTTCATAAAAATTCTTTCAAAGCCAATTAGTTTTACCCTTTACACATGTCGGCAAACAATCTTCAAATTCCTTCAAGTTCTCTAATGACTGTTCACGGTCCTCAACCTTATCGTCTATCCAACCGTCAGAAGCATGCTGCAATGCCATTTTGTTCTTGAACAATAGAGGCATTAGCGGCTTTCTTTAATTTCTACTGGAGCTCATCAGATTCCAGGCATAGAAAAGACTTTACATGTAGCTTTAGATGTTTATGCACCCTGCAGCTTAACACAAAGGCATAATTAGCTTTTAACTTAAAGGTAGAAGTAACCCAACTAAAAATAGGACAATTAATCAAAGACATTTGCAAGCGATCCATTTTAATCATTTCCGTTGCAAAGATGTCCAACGTTTGACACATAGAAGGCATAACAAATATCAAATGAGCATTTAGTAGGCTTTAAATTTCGATAAAGATCTCTTTGTGGTTTATGTTTTTGACTTGTGCTTTATGGAGAAGTGAATTTCATGTTTCTAGCTAGTTTACCTTTGTCGTTATCCCCTTCAAATACAAACTTCATAAAGAGGTACTATAGGGAAGTCTAACAATAGAAGATCTCATAAATTGCAAGGAGAAGATTGGTTAGTTGATCGTAAAAGTCATGAGGAAGATGCCAAAGAATTTCTAGCTTTCTCAATAACATCACAAACATCAACAATCATGACATCAAATAAGACACCACCTATATTTACATGTATCTTCATAATTCTCCATAGAGGGAGCTATGAAGGAATAATCTGTGGTCGAGGACTAAGTGTAATTTGGTGATCAGTAGATTCATCACTTACAGTAACAAAAAAAAAAAGAAGAGAATGAATTCAAAGACAATAATCTGATAAATAGTAACAGATGACATAACCATAATATTAATTCTATTTAAAAGTTAAATAACTAAAAACATAATAAACAGATAACAAAATAAGTGCACTAAACTTAACTATCAGATTACCAAATTATCAACATAATTTTCTAAATGAAAACTAACTAATCACCTAAAATGTTAAAAGTACAACACATCTTATTGAAACAAGTATGGATGAGAATTAACTTTATAGCATCTTGTATCCACAATATCCAAATTCCACCAAAACAATCAATTGTATCCACCTTCAGCCACCTACCAAAATTCAAAGAGCTCAAGAAATTCTCGGCTAACCTCGTAGAAATCTGGGTCTCCACTATCTCAATAATCGTAGCCTCCTTCTCCATTATAAGTTTCATAAAAATTCTTCCAAAGCCAATTTGTTTTACTCCTTGTAATTGCTAGTAAACAATCTTCAAATTCCTTTCAAGCTTCTTCAATGACTCTTCACGGTCCTCCATCTCATCGTTGATCCAATCATCAAAATTACGCTATAATGCCATTTTGTTCTTGAACCATAGAGGCATAAAGGGCTTCACCTTTGATTTGTACTGGAGCTCATAATAATCAATGTGTATAAAAGACTTTACATGTTGCTTTAGATGTTTATCCACCATGCGGTTCAATACAAAGGCATAATTAGGTTTTCACTTAAAGGTACATGTAACCCAACTAAAAATATCATAATGAATCAAAGGCATTTGCAAGCGATCCTTTTCAATCATTGCCATTGCAAAATTGTCCAACAGTTGAGACATTGAAGGCATAACAAATATCAACTAATCGTTTTATACTTCGAATTTCGATAAGGATCTCATTGTCGTTTATGTTCTTGACTTTTGCTTCATGGAAAAGTGAAGCCCATGTCTCTAGCTAGTCTACCTATGTCGTTATCCCCTTCAAAAGAAAACTCCATAAAGGGGTTCTTTAGGGAAGTCTAATAGCAGAAAATCTCATAAATTGTCGAGAAGATTTGGTTGGTTGATCGCAGAAATCTTGAGGAAGATGACGAAGAATTTCTAGCTTTCTCAATAACATCACGAACATCTACAGTGTCCATGAAATCATATGAGACAGCACCTATATTTCCATGTATTTTCACAATTCTCTGTAGAGAATGCATTGAAGGAATAATCAGTAGTCGAGGAGCAAGTGTAATTTGCTAATCAGCATATTCATCACTTACAATAACAAGAAAAGCGAAAGAATTTATTGACAAATATATTCTTAAATAGTAACAGATGACATCACCATAATATTAATTATATTTAAAAGTAAAATAACTAAAAACTTACTAAATGGATAACAAAATAAGTGCACCAAACTTAACAATGAGATTACCAAACTGTCAACATAATTTTCTGAATGAAAACTAAGTAACCACCAAAAATGTTAAAAGTACAACACATCTTACTAAAGCAACTATGGTTGAGAATTATCTTTAGAGCTACTTGTATCCACAATATCCAAATTCCACCAAAACGATCAATTGTATCCACCTTTAGCCACCTACCGAAATCTAAAGAGCTTAAGAAAGTCTCAGCCAATCGCCTAGAAATCTGGGTCTCTGCTATCACAACAACCGCTACTTATGTCTCTTTTGTAAGTTTTATAAATATTATTTTGAAGCCAATCTGTTTCAGTCCTCGCACATGCCAACAAACAATCTTCAAATTTCTTTCAGGCTTCTCCAACGACTCTTCACAGTCCTCCACCTCATCGTCTATCCAACCGTCAGAAGTACGCTACAATGTCATTTTGTTCTTGTACCATAGAGGTATAAAGGGCTTCCTTTAATTTGTAATTAAGCTCATCAGAATCAAGGCGTAGAAAAGACTCTACATGTAACTTTAGATCTTTATGCACCCTGCGGCTTAATACAAAGGCATAATTAGCTTTTAAGTTAAAGGTAGAGGTAACCCAACTAAAAATAGCAGAATCAATCAAAGGCATCTGCAAGCTATCCCTTTCAATCATTGCCATGGCAAAGTTGTCCAATAGTTGAGACATGAAAAGCATAACAAATATCAACTGAGTGCTCTATAAGCTTTGAATTTTGATAAGGATCTCATTATCGTTTATGTTTTTGACTTGTGCTTCATGGAGAAGTAAAGCCCATGTTTCTTGCCAGTTTTCTTATGTCATTATCCTTTTCAATAGCAAACTCCATAAAGATGTTCTATAGGGAAGTTTAATAGCAGAAGATATCATAAATTGCCAAGGAGAAGATTGGTTAGTTGGTCGCATAAGTCTTGAGGAAGATGTCAAAGAATTTCTATCTTTCTCAATAACATCACGAACATCCACAGTGTCCATGAAATCGTATGAGACACCACCTATATTTCCATATATCTTCATAATTCTCCATAGAGGGTGCAATGTATGAATAATCAGTAGTCAAGGAGTAAGTGTAATTTACTTATCAGCAAATTCATCACTTACAACAACAAGAAAGGCAAATGAATTCAATGACAAATAAACTGATAAATAGTAACAGATGACATAACCATAACATTAATTCTATTTAAAAGTTAAATAACTAAACATACCAAATAGATAACAAAATAAGTGCACCAAACTTAACTATGGGATTGCCAAACTGTCAATATAATTTTCTGAATGAAAACTAACTAATCACCTAAAATGTTAAAAGTATAGTACATCTCATTAAAGCAACTATGGTTAAGAATTATCTTTACAGAATCTTGTATCCACAATATCCATATTCCACCAAAACAATCAATTGTATTCTCCTTTAGCCACCTACCGAAATTCAAAGAGTTCAAGAAATTCTTAACACCTCCCAGAAATCTGAGTCTCTACTATCAGAATAACCACTACCTCTGTCTCTTTTAAAAGTTTCATAAAAATTATTTCAAAGCCAATCTATTTCAGTCTTCGTACATGCCAGCAAACAATCTTTAAATTCCTTTCAAGCTTCTCCAACTATTCTTCACAATTTTCCACAATATCGTCTATTTAAAAGTTAAATAACTAAACATACCAAACAGATAACAAAATAAGTGCACCAAACTTAACTATGGGATTACCAAACTGTCAACATAATTTTCTGAAAAGTGTTAAAAGTACAGCACATCTCATTAAAGCAACTACGGTTGAGAATTATCTTTACAGTATCTTGAATCCACAATATCTAAATTTCACCAAAACAGTCAATTGTATACACCTTTAGCCACTTACCAAAATTAAAAGAGCTTAAGAAATTCTCGGCTAACCTCCTAGAAATTTGAGTCTTTGTTTTCAGAACAACCACTACCTCTGTCTCTTTTATAAGTTTCATAAAAATTATTTCGACGCCAATCTATTTCAGTCTTCGCACATGCCAGCAAACAATCTTCAAATTCCTTTCAAGCTTCTCCAACTACTCTTCATGGTCCTTCACATCATCGCCTATTCAACACTTAGAAGCATGCTGCAAAGTCATTTTGTCCTTGGACCATAGAGGCATAAGGGGCTTCATTTAATTTACTGGAGCTCATCAGATTTGTAATGTCCCAGATTTTAAAATAGTATGGAGGGCCCTTAAATGTAAAAAGAAAATTTTGAGGAATTAAAATTCCAAATCTTGGATATATTGAGAGTAAATTTATAATAGGAAATAAAATAATAATAGATTTTTGAGGATTTATTTAAAAAAATTAGTAAGAGAGTTAATTTTAATGGGAAGGATGAAATAAGAAATGGTAAAACAAAAATAAAAATAAAATCTTGAAATTTGCATAAAATTAGGAATTTTATTATAAGTTTTTAAGGGATTAAGAGAAATGAAATTATGAACAAATAAATAACTAGATGAATTAGGAGAAATGATTCACAAAATATTTTTGAGTAAGTATGAAAAGAATTTTTACTGTTAAGCTAAGGACTGAATTGAAAGGGTAAAAGAATGGAGTACAATCTTTCAATATTTTAATCAAAAGAAAATTGCTTGTGGCTTCTATAACCACACACGTGTACTCCATCTCCTTCCTCTGTCTTGACCGACTTTGATTCCTTAGATGGAAAGAGAAAAATTTATTTAGTTAGCCTCCACAATCCTTTCTGCGTCTGCGTGAATAACCCAAGATAGGGAGAGACTCTAAACTACATATTCTGAACAAGAAAATAGAGTATCCTTCTCCTTCACCACAGACGAATCCAAGAGAAAGAAAAGAGAGAATCAAGCTCTATTTCCTTAAACAAAAAATAGAGTACTCTTTCCTATTGAACTAAGCAAAACCATGGGAAGAGTTAGCAACCAAAGCCTCAGGTTGTTGGAGTGATTTGGGCAGCAAAGTTGAGCAACTGAATTAAGAACAGAAAACATGATGTTCTGCTTAAGAATTTAGGCTCAAACTGTGTGTGTGTGAGAGAGAGAGAGAGAGAGAGAACACGATCATGAAAACAGAGTACTTTCAACTTGAGGTAAAAATATTTGGCTTGCAATATTGTTTTCTACAATTTTTCAGCTGAGAACTTTTCTTCATGTTAATTACCTGTACTAGTTGTTGGTATATAGAAATTGATGAAGGCTTGGGATTGAGATTATAGCTAAAGAATAGAAAAGGAAAGCCAAAACTGAAATGATACAAATCAGTGTAGAAAACAGGATGAAAATGACATCGGGTAAGTAGAATTTCCTGATGTTTAAGTTTAAAACTGTCTTCTTTGACTTGTATGTTTATGAGCTGAAGTTTGGGAGTTATAATTCCAATATTTATATAATGCATGACAGTAGAAGAATGGAATGGTAGTCTAAATTTTCGAGCTGAAAGTTCCTTGGTTAGACATAAAAATTTTTTGGAAAATTTGTATAGAACCCGTGGGATCTTGGGTGGTTAGGCTGATTATTTTCTGAATAATTTTTTTTTGCTGTTGGGTTGAAATTAATAACAAAAACCTACGTAGTTCTTTAGCCAACTATGAATAAAATACTGTTTTGGAAAATTGAGTGAAGAGGCCAATTTGATTTTGTGCAGAAACCAATCTGGGCATATGTGTGTTTTACTTCTTTTTCGGGGACTAAATGATCTTATTTAAATATCAAATTTTTATGGCATTAATTTAAGACCTTACTCTAATAGCGTACCAAATTTGGTTGCATTTGAAAGTAGTTTGACTGGTGAAATAAATAAGAAGATCCGAATTTGTGATAAATTAGATAGTTCTGACCTATGGTTACTAAAAGGGTCTTTAGAAGGGTCAAAAGATGGAATTTAAATCTGAAATTTTTACCATAGCATATTAACATATAAAGAAGGTTTTGTACCAATTTTTATGATTTTTGAAGCTACAGATTAATACCAGAAGGTTTCTAAAATTCAGACCTGAAATTGACCTCAAAACAGAATGAGTGTTTGCTAATCTTTGTTCTGATTGAGTGTTGTTTCTTGTTTTACTTGTCCTCTAGGCCTTCAATAAAATCTTTGGCATCCTTCTCCAATTTGAAGAGTAGAAATTTAGTTCGGAGTTAAGGTGAGTGGGTAAATACTTCCTATGACTACGTACCTTGGTTTGATGACTCTTTGCATCATAGTGAAAATATGTAATATATCCAAATTAGAACAAAATGATGATTCAAATATATATTTGTAGATTTAAATTAATGTTGCTATTGTATTTGAATGGAATGATGAAATGTAAATAAATGTGAAACTTGTATGGTGATGTATATAATTATGTATATATATTTTTTTAATGAATGGAGATTATATTGAAATATGACATACTCTGATTGTTGAATTTATTTAATTGCGGATAGCTGAAGTATATTATTGTTGATTAATTGCTCTACAATATGAGTTATGTTGTGATAGAATTGTTGAATGTACGTGTTCATTGGTGGATTGTTGATACATAATTGTGTATGATAATCATTTTATGATATGAGATTTTTAGTTTGTGAATGTGTTTGTATTTGAGAAAGAAAGGAAAGACATGGTGGTGCACCCCATGGAAAATTACATAGAGCCATAAGGGTGGAGATATATTTATGGAGCGATAAGAGTGGATGCGGCGAGAGTCACAGGCAGCGATCCAGAGGTACCCTGGACGATCTGATTGGTACGAAAAATTTGTGCAACTGATTGATTTGTTTACTGTTGTAAATTGTGATGTGATTTATTTTGTGAGTGATTAATACATGTTATCATTATGATGCATTATAATTGTTTTTTGTCATAGTGTAGTGTTGTCCTCTCACTGAGCACGTGTTTGCTCATATCCCTCTATTTAACATTTTTCAAAGTTAACAATTGAAGACGAGTAGTCATATAGGAAGTTAAGGTTCTCTCTCAACTCAAGACCCCACTTGAATTTGGTGGATAACTTATATTTTTATTCTTGTCTCTTGATTTACTACTCAAGAGTTGCTCTGTAATCGTATAAGTAGCCTAGGGATTGGACTTCTGTTATTGTAAGATGTGGAATAATGTATATGAATGACCTAATTATATAAAGATATAGTTCTAAGTATTTATTTAATTATTGTTCATTATGGAATGTTTGATTAGAGGAATCACTTCTTTAGATAAAAAAATTTTAATAATAATTAAAAAAAATTATGTTTAAAGGTTTATTTCAGAATGTTATATATGATGGCTTGATAAAATGGATTAAGTTTCGAGGTGCATTTAGGCTTATTCTCGTGCCAGTCATGTGCCCTAATTGGGATGTGACAAGATTCAAGGCGTAGGAAAGACTTTACATGTAGCTTTAGATGTTTATGCACCCTACAGCTCAACACAAAGCCATAATTAGCTTTTAAAATAGCAGAATCAATCAAAGGCATTTGCAAACGATCCCTTTCAATCTTTGCCATTACAAAGTTGTCCAACAATTGAGACATGAAAGGAATAACAAATATCAACTGAGCTCTTTGTAGACTTTGAATTTTGATAAGGATCTCATTGTCGTTTATTTTCTTGACTTGTGCTTCATGGAGAAGTGAAGCCCATGTTTCTAGCCAATTTGCTTTTATCGTTATCCCCTTCAAAAGCAAACTCCATAAAGAGGTTCTATAGGGAAGCATAATAGCAAAAGATCTCATAAATTGCCAAGGAGAAGATTGGTTGGTTGATCACAGAAGTCTTGAGGAAGATGTTGAAGAATTTCTAGCTTTCTCAATAACATCATGAACATCCACAGTGTCTATGAAATCATATGAGACACTACCTATTTTTCCATGTATCTTTATAATTCTCTATAGAGGGTGCAATGAACGAATAATCAGTAGTCGAAGAGTAAGTTTAATTTGTTGATCAGCAAATTCATCACTTATAGCAATAGAAAAAAGGCAAACGAATTCAATGACAAATAAGTGATAAATAGTAACAGATGACATAACCATAATATTAATTTTATTTAAAAGTTAAATAACTAAAAACATGCCAAACGAATAACAAAATAATTGCACCAAACTTAACGATCGAATTACGAAACTGTCAACATAACTTTCTAAATGAAAACTAACTAATCACCTAAAATGTTAAAAGTACTACACATCTCATTAAAGCAACTATGGTTGAGAATTATCTTTACAGCATCTTGTATGCACAATATCCAAATTCCACTAAAACAGTCAATTGTATCCACCTTCAGCCACACGCTGAAATTCAAATAGTTCAAGAAATTCTCGGCCAACCTCCCAGAAATCGGGGTCTCTACTATCACAACAACTACTACCTCTGTCTCTTTTATAAGTTTCATTAAAATTCCTTTCAATGCCATTTTTTTTTACTCCTCACATATTCCAACAATCAATCTTCAAATTTCTTTCAGGCTTCTCCAACAACTCTTCATGGTCTTCCACCTCATCATCTATCCAACGGTTAAAAGCATGTTGCAATGCCATTTTGTTCTTGAACCATAGAGGCATAAAGGGCTTCACCTTTAATTTGTACTAAAGCTTATCAGAATCAAGGCGTGGAAAAGACTTTACTTGTAGCTTTAGATGTTTATGCACACTGCGGCTCAATACAAAGGCATAATTAGATTTTAACTTAAATCAAAGGCTTTTGCAAGTGATCCATTTCAATCATTGCCATTACAAAGTTGTCCAATGGTTGAGACATGGAAGGCATAACAAATACCAGCTGAGAGCTCTATAGGCTTGGCATTTTGATAAGAATTTCATTATTGTTTATGTTTTTGACTTGTGCTTCATGGAGAAGTAAAGTCAATGTTTCTAACCAGTTTGCCTTTGTCGTATCCCCTTCAAAAGCAAACTCCATAAAGATGTTTTATAAGGAAGTCTAACAATAGAAAATCTCATAAATTGCCAAAGAGAAGATTAGTTGTTTAATCGCAAAAGTCTTGAGGAAGATATCAAGGAATTTCTAGCTTTCTCAATAACATCACGAACATCCACAGTGTCCATGAAATCATATGAGGCACCACCTATATTTTCATGTATCTTCATAATTCTCCGTAGAGGGTGCGATGAAGGAGAATAATTAGTGGTCGAGGAGTAAGTGTAATTTCTGATCAGCAGATTCATCACTTATATCCACATTAAGGGAAGGGTTAGGACTTATTTGAAAAGATGAAGGAGGGGAAGACATACTTGAAGATGGAGAGCTTTAAAAAAATGAGAGAATTGACTTTAGTTAAGAGAGAATAAAAAGGAACTTACCAAAAATTATTGTGCCAAGGTTGTTAAAGTAACAATAAAAACTTACAAAGAATATATACGTCAGGTAATGAAAAGCTTTTGGAAAAACTGATTTAAAATAAGTAGTTAATTTGAATTAAAAAAAGACACGGGTACAACAATATATATATATATATATTCAAATACAAAATACGAAAAGACTTGTGTACTCAGTCTTTTTAAAATCTTCAAGGCAATTGAGTTTTCCAAGAAGAATATAGAAGATCAAAATTTCCATCATTCAAATGCATTGGAAAACGTTTAGGTTTTTGGACAATGTAAATCACTAGTCAGCATAAAATTATGAATAGATAGCCTACAATGGTCCACTAGAAAAATTTATAAGTTAACAACACAGTTTTACAACCATTCCTAATCAGTAATCATGATTGGAATACTTTTCTTGACATAAGAGGCTATCTATTTCTGTGGAAAGTAGATCCACAGAGACCATCATTTATGCAAAAGACATTTCTCAAATAGAGATATTAATGAGAATTCAAAACCGCGCAAACATAATTTACAATAAGAAATCTCAATTTTACCAACACTTATCTTCAGAAAGAATGATTACCTATTGTGGGTAGGGTTGGATATTGTAGTTCGAGTGGGTTGGAATAGTCGATGTTCTTCACTATTCGACAATGGCAGAGAAAACAAAATAAGAAACTCTTGAACTTAACACTGGCATTTAATTCAACAACAGTCAAAGATAAAAAGAAACTGACAATTGATTTGAGAGAAGAGATTCATACCGTTTCTTCATTTGCACCCTTGACTACTTTTGGAGATGTCACAACTCCCAAACCGAGATCATGATCAACATGGAAAATGCCTTGGCCACACCACTGCAAGCCTAGCTTTCTATAACTCAACCCCCTTAATATCTTAATGATACATTTCATAATTTCATAATTACATGGTCATTTGTTATTCCCAAAGAAATTCATTTAAAAAATTTCTAAAAAATAAAATTACAAGATGCAGCATAACCTACCCGATTAGAGAACCTTTGTAGCGTTTCCTGACTACTTACAAAAATAAAAGAAAACTACATAAGATATCATGCCCCGAACAAAGGGGAGGTCTTCGAGTACATGCACTTCTAGATTTTTGGGGTCTGCCATACCTGAAACTGTGAGGGGATGAGCCCAAAACACGAGACTTACCATAAAACCCTATTTATCCACATATACAAGACATGTATACAACAATATTAAGGGAAAAGCAATTTAATTCCTATAGGATTTATACATCATATATCAAATTCATTTACATTACATTATCACTATTCAAAAGAATGGAAGTTTGTTCATCAACTTAGTCCTCAACTACCACATTATTATCATTTAACATATAACCCTTAAAGTTGTAAAATGGGCATTGAAGTGACATTAAACTCATTCAAGACATTAACATACACATGAATAGGTGAGTAAAATTTTAATTATGGATATACATAAATGAAGTATTGTACCCTATATACACACATACACTAGGGTGATGGCACAAACACAAAGTCAAAAGAAACAAGCATTTCACTTAGCATTATTAAATTTAAAATCCACAAGCATAGACTTATATCTTTCCACATGGTATATGAGTACATGGTCTTCTCATGTCAATACCCCTTGCACTCATAACCGTCAGTAGCACAGAACATTTCCCCTTATCCTCCAACACATCGTATACACGATGTCATGAGGCATCAACGGTGACCATATCCAACCTTATCCTCTAACAAGAAGCCTCCTCGTCTCACCCTCACTTCATGAGAAATGCATATGGCTATATATATATATATATATATATATATATCTCTGTGTGTGTGTGTGTGTGTGCGTGTGCGTGTGTGTGTACGCCAAAATCTTTCCAATATACACAATGTATGACACCATGCATACACACACAAGGTATTACAACATATGCCAGAACTATAAGGAACAATGCAATTCATTTATCGATATATAGTTTATACTTCACATGCCGTAAATCCAACCACAACATATACATTTCTCTATTTACATACACATGACATTTACATTTGCAAGGTATATAATTCAGACCATTCATGCTTATACAAACATTACCTTACATGGGAAAATGTACATGTACTTGCAAAATTGGCCCTTTACATATTCATATAAATAATGAAGCAACGAGGGGAATTTATTTACTCTAAATACACCTATATTTAACAACATTAAAATTGACAACACAATCTTTCTAGCCAACACACATGCCCCAAGGATTTCATGATAATCACAAGGAGATATACTCAATAAAAATTATAAATTTCCTTACTAGATTAACGCATGTATTACATTTGCGATTTTTGAGGACATAGACCACATTAGTATTAAATTTACATCTGAGCTCATGAGCTCCCCATGCTCTGAGAATTTCTCCTTTATCAAAGAGCCAAAAACCTACATATAAGAACAAACGTTTCTTATGTTAATAAAATTATTTCCGACTAACTCCATCGAGGAGTAAGTCTCAAAAGACACTATATGAAACCTAAAACCATGATCATGCTAGGGCTCATGACAATGAAAAAAGGCCCACAAAGAACACTTAGCTCTATAATCTATATGAGACCTAAAAACTCTACCTCTGATACCAATCTATCATGCCTCAAAAATTAGGCATGTGATTAAAGTATAAACAATCCTAATATCCATAACTAGCAGTCCTGATATCCACAACCAAGCAAAATTACATAAATACTCATAAAGAGTAATAAAACATACACATATATTTTTCCACCTCCTACAACAATGGAAGTTCAACCAACCAAATTAAATAGTAAATTACAACTGAATAATATTGTATATACATCATCGCGAAACCTAGGTGACCTACTAGACTATAGAACACTTTCTTAAGCTTTACAAAAATTGATTCTGAGAACCCTCCAATAAAAAGCAGAGTATGTCTCCAAGGAGCCTCCGTTCATCTTCTAGCAGGTAATTCTCTTTCCTAACCTCCCTATCTAGAAAAGATAAATACAGAGAATGTGAGTTCATCAAAACTTAGTGAATAAGAAGCTGTGTAATGAATAATAAAAAATCGCAAGCACATATACCATATACACTACCACAATTAGAAAAACCTACTAGGCACGAACAAGCACAATAAAATACACATACCACGTGTAATGTGCAACAACGATGTGTAACCTCCTGTGAGTCTACACTCTCATAATTTATTCTTAGTGAGTTTATATTCTCACAAGTTTGCCTCCTATGAGTCTACATTCTCGCCGAAATAAGACATTAAGCTGCAACTCAATAAGAAGTTGCTAAGGGTCTACATTCCCTTAGACTTAGTCTTTTTGAGGTTCGTCCATAAGGAATTAATCATCCTAGGACATACTACTTAGTTTCTGCTCCCCGTGGGTCTATATTCCCACGCAACCTCCCCTCTTGCATGCAGTTCATATACACATATTCACTATACAACATATATAATAGTCAATCTACCATTCTCAAATACATCTTACAACATTATCCCCCAATTTCACAAGAAATTGGATATTTCTAATATAATTTCCCCATTTCACAATAAATACAACCCACAATAAACTTTCCCAATTTTAACAAGAAATTTTACAAATAATCCCTAATTCACAAGAAAATTCCATATTCTAGTTAAAACCACTAACTAGGGAATTTAGTGAATTCAAAACCAATTATGGTTTGAGTAGGATTTATAATGTGCTTGAATTAAATAAAATTCAATTTGCAAAGCCATCTACTTAGTTCAATGCCGATAAGAATTTTCCCATGCAATCGATCTCAAAACAAAGCCAAGAAATTCTTTAAAAGCACCTAGAAAAGCTAACAACTTAGCATCAAAACCCCTCCTTTTTTCCCTTGAATTTTCCTTCCCTTTCTCTACCTAGACCAAGGTGCCTGGGCACCCTAGAGCCTCATAGAGAGGCTCTCGCCTCTGTCCATATGGCACCTACGTGCCACAAACCTTGTTTCCTCTTTGCCCTCAGGGCACCTGAGTGACCAAGGTTTTATAACTCCTTTTGACCTTGGTGCCTAGGCGCCCCAATTCAGGGGTTCCCCTGTTCTTTACGGTTTTGGGTGAAAAACCCACCACTTTTTCAACCCTTTTCTTCTTCCTTTTGTTCTTGAACTTAATTAGGTATTCAAGAGTGAATCATGGTGAGTGAAACCCCCCACAACAAACAAGATTAAAAATGGTTCCATGGTTTTCTTGAAATTCTCCATAAACTTCCCTAAAATCCCTTTTATCACTTTTCTTCCATGGAACCAATTCTAACCTTCCAACAAGTTGTGTTTTACCATAATTAGCAAGAAAACCAAAAGAAAAATCCAAGAAGCAAGACAACAACTCAAACAACCCAAAAACCCGTTTTTCCTTAGGGCACAAAGTAAAATCCGAAAATGGAGGAGATGAAGGAGATGGAAGCTTACCTTTAGCTCAAACAACTCAAATGAATCAAAAAGTACTTAGAAAACAAGGATCTATCGAAATAAATGGAAGAAAGGATGGAAGGAGTTGAGAGAAAAGTCACTTTTCTCTTCTTGCTCCAAAAAATGACTAAATGTGAAAATGAGAGAAAAAAGAGGAAGGTAGAGGATTTAAGGTGGTTGGTCTTGGGTTGACCCATTGGTACCCATACTCAATTGCCTAAACCCACTTGACCCAAATATAATTATTCTCCAATAATTATATTATTTCCATTTAAAATTCTCTTTCTCCTATTTTTCGTAATACGTAGTAAATATCATTCCTCAATAAAATACCTAGTCCAGTCATTTTACACTTAATTTCCATAAATAACATTCAAAGAACTCAATGAAATATATTGTTATAAACATTGTAATACCACCAATTTCGTGATCCCAAAATTAGCGGGTTTTACAACAACAATGGGAATGTTAGTGAGAATGAGGTTATACAAGAGCAAGAACTTTGTCACGCCCTAATCCTAGGGACATGATCAGCACGGTGGTTAGCTTAACATCACCATCGTAAGCCTGACACAATACGTGTATAGTATACACAATTCGAACAAAATAATAACATTAAAACATTTACCATCAACCTAAGAGTCCTATTTACTACAGAGCGATTCAACAACTTGTACATACCCGAAAATATCACCAACATTTCTAGGCCGATACAGCCATGGACTTAGAGACTCTGCTACTCCTCATACGAAGACTCACCAACTGAGCGAGAACCTGAAAAGATGCACAATCAAAGGGGGATGAGTACAAATACTCAGTAAAAGAGAAACAATTCCAATGTGACTGAAACCTTACACCGCCCACAGGGATGGGACCTTGGGTAATACACCAACCGTAACAACCAGATCGGTAAATCCTCTACTACACAATCAACTAAATGAAGCAACACATTCTCCCCTCAATATAAACAATGATTTCGAGTTATAACTATCAGTCAAAACATAAGCATGCATCGGTGTCCATCCATATAAATATAGATTTTTTATTAGTCCGACAATAAAGTTTGCTCAAAAGTAGAGAGGTCACCAAGGCCAATTCACAATATTTCTATCACTTCAGGACTTTCAAAATTTTAATATTGTTCCAGGACATTTATAAAATAAGTATTGCCCACCGTTCTAGCACATTTATTAAATAAGTATTGCCCACTGTTCCAAGACATTTATAATTTTCCTCGCCTTTCCTACACAAAGGCAGCATCTTAAATGTGGCATTCTCAAGGAATATAGTCGCTTAGCCACATCGCGACTTGTTGTAGGGCTCAATGCCAATTGGGGTCACCCGTATTCATAACAACATAGTATCATAGGGCTCTTCCCTCAATGCCAATTGGGGTCACCCGTACTCATAATAACATAATATCATATGGCTCTTTCCTCAATGCTAATTAGGGTCACCCGTATTCATAATAACATAATAAGTCTATCACATAAGCATAGTACAATACTTTCTAATTAACTACTCATCAATCCATCATTTAGACATGGTTACTTCATCACTTCACCCCTACCAATCCAAATAAAAGAATAATTTATATAATTACCTGAATGAGCAAGGCCACTAATTCATCCTAACCATCGTATATAACCCAACGTAGTTGAATGTTACCTCAGTATCAATAAGGTTTCAATGTGACAAATAATTATATACACAATTCATAGAATTTCGACATGTTCATGTAAGACATTATTCACAATGTACAAGATTTCCTCAACCCTGGGAATCACACACACACACACACACACACACACACACACACACACACACACACACACACACACACACACACACACACACACACACACATATGTATATATATTCATGTATTTATCACAAGGCAATTACCATCCTTACAACTTATGTTCACATAATGTAGATATTCAGGGGCGTGCTATGCTAATTGTGACATCATCTATGCAATTTCCTATTAAATTCATAATAATAAAGGGTGTATGCATCACTGTCTTGGTATATGCATATGTATATGTATATATATATATATATATATATCTAGATACATGTACACATAGCAAACATATGCACTTTACCATGAACGATATATATATATATAGCACACATAATTATTTTATGGCCGAGGCCCATTCGCATCTATTGGATCAACGTATACCTAACCACATTCATTAAACAATTATGTTCTTTGCCAGTGGCACCCCAGGTGCCACGACCTGCAACCACGACAGAAAGCTCAGGTTTGAGGCTAAAAACCTCAAATCTCTACCAATTTCCTTGATTCTTTCAATGGGGTTTCCTCCCTAATGACCAAGAGTCAATTTGGCACCAAATTCCCCAAATAAAATCATGCATACTAGCTTGAATCGACAAAAATTCATTATAAGCCCTAACTTTCACCATTTCCCCTTCAATGACTTAAATCCATTCTTAAACATGACAAAACCACAAATTTCTGGTTCCAATCCCATCACTAATCATCCAAGAGTATTTTAAAATGTCACCCAAACCTCAGAACTTGAAAAATCATCCATTCCCCTCCCAAAAAGCCCAAAATCTGAAAATGGAGTACAAAGGGAAAGAAAGAGGTGCTCACCTTGTCTTTCTCACTTTTCCGGCATTGTGGTTTACCAGAGCTCGGCCTCCTTGCTAGAGAACAGCCACCGGATGCCTGGATGAAGGCTTGGGAGGGAATGGAGGGAAGAAGGTCCATGGGTGCCAAGATGAAGAGAGAAGTCACGAGAAGGGAAAGGAAAAATGGATGAAGAAAAGGGAATGAGAGTATTTAGATTAGTTGTATGGGGTCTACCTACCCCTCTTCCAATTTGGTCCCTCTCAACTACACTTCTAACCAGTATCTCGCAAGGTAAAAGGATAATTTAGTCATTATAAAGACACTCAGTTACATTCTCATAAGTATACATCATCACACGTCCATTCCAATAAAATACCAAGATTTCACATTTTCATTCCAGTCCTTCTCGGTGTCTAAGCACCCATTTAACCTCGATCCAACAGCTTCAAGGGGTCAGGTTCACAATTTATCTTCAGAAGTTTGCTCCTCCACATGGTCTACCCTTTCAATCGTTTCTCCAGAGTGTACCATATTTTCTTTTCTTTTCACTTTAATCCCTAGACCCACTCTTTATACTTCCCAAATAAGTTTTTCCTTGCTAAAAAGAAAAAAATTTTCTTGCTCTCATAATACTCTTTAACAAAATTTCAATAAACTAATATCCAAAAAATAGCAGATATTACAAGTTTGATAATGTCATATGTCAAGTTGTCAACACTTGTATCTTGAGTATCATGAATTTCTTTGCTTGTTTAATGTATGGAGTGCTTGGATATTGGTTGTAAGACTTTTAAATGTGTATGCATGATATTTTGTTACTTTTGTAATGTATGAGATGTTTTATGGAAGTATTTTGATATTGGGATAAGTTTATGCTTATTTAATGATTTTAGTAAATTATATAAATATTTTTTATATTTATTTTTGAAAATTGCATAGGGTCTTACAATCTTCTATTTGATCTTACAATTTGATCTATCTTGTACCTCTCTGATCTTATACAAGATCTCGATCTTGATTACCTTGCAGTAGACGACAAAGAGATCATTAGACAAAGTGCTAACAATGGCATGCCTACATACCTCGTTAGCATATGTCCAACCTTCGATTTGAGTTGGATCATTGGTAGGCAGAGGCTTGGACTCTGTTAGTGCTGCAACAACCTCATGCATATCAAGGATTATGTAAACACGTTCTTACCACCTCCAAAAGTTTTGGTCGTTGAAAACCTCAATTTTTGATATGTTTAGGAAGGGCTTTGAGAAAACGATAGAAGGCATGACCGACATAGCTGGTGTTGCGGTTTGCTAAACAATGGTTTGAATAATGAGTGTCAAGCCCCAGAAAACAAGCACATGGCGTATTAAAAAACCTAGGATGTACCTCTGTGGCAATCTATAAATTCCCTGAACCGTCTTAATATCTACTACAATGCAAAACATAAATTTAAATTACACAGTTTACAAAGAAAACTTACAACCAATATACAATAAATTTCTTAACTACAATAAGACCTAGGTGGCCTATAGAATTACAGAGTGTTTTTCCTAGACATATATCCCAAAAATTGGTTCCATGAACCTTCCAATAAAAAATGGAATATGTCTCCAAAAGCTACTAAACTCCCAGTAGTTTTCCTTCCTCCTCGACTACTGTGTCTAAAAAAGATAACTACAGAGGGTGTGAGTTTATCGAAACTCAGTAAGCAAATAATTGTGCAATAAAATAAGGCATAAGTACAAATAACATAATCACAACCTTAATTTAAATAAATACCTCTAGCATATATAGACACATACAAATATACAAACATTAGTGTACCTTATTATGCAACCATAATGTGCTATCCTCTCGCGAGTCCACTCTCTCGCAACTCCTCATTGAATCGTAATTCAATGAAAATGTGTAAAGGGTCTACCCTCAGCCTTAACTTTTTTCCTTACGAAATCCACACGCAAATACAATAAAACACATCCAAAACATGAATAAGCATAAACAAATTACACACACAAAGTATAATTATGCAACAAGCACATGTCTTTCCTTTCGTGAGTTTATGTTCTCACTGAGTCATCTCTCAATGTAAATATGCTAAGAGTCTACATTTTTTTAGACTTAAATCCTCGAGGTTCATCCTTAAGGAATCCAACTATTTTAGTACTATTACTCGTCTTATACTTATGGGTCCATCTATCCATAATTGTCGAGGTTCGTCTATAATGAATCCAACTATTCCAAGACTATTACTCGGTTTATCCTCATAAATCGTCCATCCACCCATAATTCTCTTTTTCTTTTCAGCATCCACAGATAATCATCACAATACACAATATAACAACTAATTCACCATTCCTAAGTAACCTCATTATGTTCTCCCCAAGCAATTCTGTAATCTAGTTAATATCACTAACTAGGGATTTTAATAATTTAAATTCAATCATGCTGTGAGTAAGATTTATATTGTGCTTAAGTAATTTTAAATAAAAACTCGAAAGCAAGGTCATCCACTCACTTTGATGCCGACAAGATTTACTGTGATAGAATCTCGAGAAATGAAGCCAATGAAGCTCCCAAGCTACCTAGAAACCAAATTCAATCAATAAATAAATAAAATAAAAAAATTGAAAAACTTCCTGTCGTTGTAGCAATGGGACCAACAGAGAGCATTGCTCTCTGTCTTGTCTGTCGCTGCATCCCTAACAAAGAGCATTGCTCTCTATTCTATCTATCGTTGTAGCAACTGAAATGGTTGCTACAGTGACCACCCCAAAGTCATGGCATCGCTGTTGTGAATCAGCGATGGTTTCTGTTACTGTAACGATGGTCTACAGAATTAAAATTCTACAGATCTCGCCTACTCTGTTCTTCGATGCTCTGCCTTATCTCTTTGGTTTCTCCACCCCTAACTCACTTTAACCTAGATTTAGCTTTCCAATTGAGTGTTTTACCTTCCTAAACACTTATAACTCAAGATCTTTAGCAAATCCCAAACCCAAAAGCCATTTTCCTTCTAGGGCAACTATGAAATCAAAAAAAAAAAAAATAAAGGAGAAGAAAAAGATGAAGACTCACCTCTAGCTTTAGAAATCCCTGAGGAGTCAAAAAGTAACTGGAAACGGGGAAATTGATCAGGAGGAAATAAGAGAAGAGATGATGGAAGTTTGAGAGAAAATTGCTCCTCTATGTCCTCTACATCTCCAACTCACGAAAATGAAGAAGGAAAGAGAAAAAAAGAGATTTTAAATGGGTGGGAGATCTTGGATGACTGACAGGTGTCCATACCTAGATGCGCCAAACCCAAGTGGTCCAGATATAATTATTCCTCGATAATTATATTAATTCCACTTAATCTTCTCTTCCTCTTGTCTTTCTTCAAATCTCAAAAATATTACCTGTAATAAAATATCCGGTCTAGTCATTTATCTCAATTTTCACAAAAAAAATATGAAAAATGAATAAATTAAATATGAAAATCAAAAATGACTAATTAAATTTAAATTATTTTACATGGTAAAATACCATAATACCCTCAAACAGTGACTCCAATTTTGGCAAGTATTACAGTGAAGGAGCTGATTTCATGTGCGACTATGGAAGCGTCGGTACTTATCTTTTCTTAAGATTGTTGTAAAATATTGACGACCAACGTAGCCTAAGTTGTGTTATGGATGACACTATCCTTAATGAAAGATTTCGCAGTAGCAAATCTTTTCCCAAGATAAAACAAACCCTTTTGAGAAACTCAGGAAGCAGGAAAACAAAAAGGAAAAGGGAAAAGTAACCCAATATGTTTTCTGAAAGAGTCAAGGAAGAACCAAGGATCCAAAACCGTGGAGGATTTATAGAGTCTAGGGTATAAAAATATCTTTAGTGGTCAGTTACAAACATTTATGGTCAGTTACAAATATATTTAAATTGATTTAAATAACGGTCAATTACAGAAACAATTAAATTAATTTTAAAACTTACTAAATGAATTTGAAATAGTCAGAGGATTTTTGAAATTGACCGAGGATTTTTGAAATTGACCAAGTCAAACTATAACTGATGTAATCCTGACCTGTTTAAATAAGCACAAAAATAAATAAATTAAATTTAAAAAAATGTAAAAATAGACTCACTTGATATGTCTTGCGTGCAGGGGGCAAATCATCAATTTACACTGGCCTAGTCCGATGGTGTGAGCATGCAAGCCCACCTTTTCCCTTATCTCTCTATGAGCCCATTATAACATTTATATATATATAATGCCACATTCCCTTCATGTTCTAGTTGATGTGGAACTAAATCTTACTCTTTTTATTTTTTTTAAAGTCTTACTCTTTTGAAATACACAAGTTTTACTACATTATCTATCTATTAATGATGTACATATATGTTAAGGTATATTGGGGGTTAAATTATTTTATTATTCTTATATATAGTTTCATTCAAGTTTTCATTTTCCCTCTATAATTTAAAAATGTATAATTAAGATTTTATAATTTCACAAATTGTTAATTTACTCCTTATTACAAAATTGTCGTGGTTGCTACATTGAATTTTACTATATAACTATTTGTGTGCACACATATATATATATATATATATATATATAGTTATGACTTCTTTAACACCCATAAATAAATAACTAGGTCGAATTAATTTACCTGTATACAGCTTATGTTAAATATTTTGGATGACTTAATTGACAGAAAAATTATAAAACTTACATCTAATTTTTTATTTCAAATTCCAAAATGAGACATAATTGGTCAAATCATGAAAATTTAATGAACTAAATTATAAAATATTTAAAACTACAAAGATTTAATTATAAATTTTTAAATTATAAAGATTCAATTAAAAATTAAATAAAATTATAAGAATTAAAAGAATAATTTATCCTATATTGTAATATGTAAAAATGGTTATTACGACAACAAATAAATAAAATGAGTCGGCCCAAAATGTAGCTGCACCGGCCTGTTGTGAATCACATGCTACATGGTTTGGGCCATAGAATTGAAACCAGCCAGCGGCTTCTGTCTAATCTTCCGAAGTTGATTCCGACATTTTTATTTTTTTAACAACATCCAAAATATATTTATTAGATTTTGAGCCAGGTAAAATTAGAATAGAAAGTAAAACTTCATTTACCAAATTTTACTTTAATATTATAACTACATTATTAAGGAATTGAGCTCAAGATCATTAGTTAAGATAATTTCTTATTAGTTGATTTAAGCGTTTGGTAAAAAATATATTCCTACTTCATAACTATTCCTATTAAACCCTACTTCATAACCATTCCAATTAAAACAAAACCAAGAAATAACTCTTCACATGCGAAATTATAAAAGGTCTCCTTTAAGATCAAAAAATTCTATCGAATTAATATGATTGTATATGTGATAGCATCTATTATACCAAGAATATCAAGATGAAATGGGCACCATCTATATAATTATAAGAATTTTTAATGTCACTTTAAATGTTAGTAATATTCAATTACTTACTAAAAATTAAATTATTTATCATATAAGTAATTTTGAATATATCCATATCAAGTAATCAAACAAAAATGTGAGAAAAAAGACAACTATAGCTAGGAATCGAAATAAATCTCAATTAAGTCAAGTTAAAAATAGAAAAATTGAAATAGCAATATTTAAAAATTAAATTAATAACATTAAGAAGTATAATAGCTATATAGGCAATATAATATTTCAGAAAAAATTCGAAAAATAAAATCTCTTAATCTTACCTTCGCTCAACTCAACTATCAATTGATCCTTTATTAATTTGACCTTCTTTAATTTATATAGATAAATAGTATTAGAGTTTTGAACGAAAAATTAATTAAGAGACTATATTGCATAAAATTAAAAGTTTAAGGTTGATTAATCATAATTTACCTAATCTAATTTTGCGATCCACATTCACTTAAACTCAGGTCCACCACTCCCAAGCCCAACACATAGCCAAGAAAATATTTTAGATGTCTTATTTGTATCTCTCCAAGCTACAAAATGTCCACTCTCTTAAAATTAAAATTAACAAGATCGAGATCTTACATAAAATAAAATTAGATACAAATAAATCATATCAGTTAGGATAATAAGATCTTACCACTTATGACTAGAATAATATTTAAGAAATCATATAATAAAATGTAATTTTTTAGACAAGCATAAAACCTCCAAAATCTTCTCATAGTTGAATAAAACAAGTGAGAAATTGAAAATGTCATACCTTAACAATTAAGCAGAGTCCATAAATCACTAAAGTGACAATATTCATACAAGTCATTAGAGTTGCATATTGCAAGATTAATAATACGAAACTTAAAATGAAAACTTAAATGACATAATATAACATAGGAACAAACAATTACACAAAACCAAAAGAATTCATACAACAAGAAATATCACATATTCACTTTTTTGTTTGGAACTTCTATGAAAGCATGAGACTATAAAAGAAATATTTCAATAAGCTAATATACATGCATGAGAACAGACTTCATTCGCTAATTATCTCATTTTGATTTGAGGGTACTGTAGTACTCAAATCAAATGTGTCCTTTTGGTGGCTAGAACAAATTATTTGTTAGAAAATTGCGGATCGAAATTGGTGACTTGTAACGCAATTGCGATGAGAAAAATGAAGATAAAATAAACACCAAGGATTTACGTGGTTCACCCATATATAGGCTACGTCCACGGGCAAGTGAAAGAGGAATCACACTAAAAGAAATATAGTAATTACAACTATTCTCAATATTAATAGGAGAGAACAATTATTACTCTCTCTATTAATAGGAATAAAATAACTCACTATTTCTCTTTAGAAATTATAAGTAGAAGCTATAGGAAGGAATGAGAATGAATTTTGGGATGGATTGAAGGAGAGGAGAAGAGCTCTATTTATAGAGCGTTTTCCTTCTTCAATTACGCATGCCATGACATCAAAAGCGCGCAGCAAAACAAATGCAATTTGGCTTCAGAATTGCAAATTCAAGAAGTGGGACCCGCTTCTTTTTCTTTTGGTAAAAATTACTTCTTTTGGTTGCAACTTTTATAAATTGCAATTTAACCCTGGGTCCCACCTCACAAATCTCCCACTTGAAGACTTTGATTTTAATCATGTCTTCACATGCTATCCATTCTTGCACTTGCCATTCCTACATTGTTTACGTTTTTGATAGGCCATGTGAGGATCGACACCATATAAACTTGTCAGTACTTACTGGCTTCGTCAACACATCTGCTAGGTTCTCCTTTGTGTGAATCTTTTGCATATCCACACTCCCTTCCTCTACTACTTCTCGAACAAAGTGATATTGAACACCTATGTGCTTTGTCCTGGAGTGAAATGCTGGATTCCTTGCAATATGCAAGGCACTCTGACTGTCACAGAACAAAGTAATCTTCTCTTGTCTATGCCCGAGTTCCTCCAGTAATTGTTGTATCCATATAGCTTCTTTGCAAGCTTGTGTAGCTGCCATATATTCTGCTTCTGTAGTAGATAAAGCTACAACAGTTTGTAGTTTTGATATCCAGCTTACACCTCCACCTGCAAGGGTAAACACATAGCCTGTAGTAGATTTTCTTTTGTCAAGATCTCCTGCAAAATCTGAATCAACATAACCTTTGACAGTAAAATCTGATCCTCCGTAACATAATGTAGCATGTGAGGTTCCTTTGATGTATCTCAGGATCCTTTTTACAGCATTCCAATGCTCTCTACCAGGATTTCCCATGTATCGACTAACCGCTCCCACTGCTTGTGCAATGTCTGGTCTTGTACATATTATGGCAAACATTAGGCTTCCCACTGCTGATGCATACGGTACTCGAGACATTTCCATCCTCTCTGCTTCATTGCTAGGAGACATACTTGAGGATAATTTGTAGTTGACAGGAAGTGGGGTAGAGATTGGCTTACAATCTTGCATGTTGAAGCGCCGCAAGATCTTTTGTAGATAATTCTTTTGAGAAAGCCAAATCTTCCTATCCTTTTTGTCTCGGTGAATTTGCATCCCTAAAATCTTGTTTGCTGGTCCCAGATCCTTCATATCAAACTCCCTAGCCAATTGTGCCTTCAATTCTTGGACTCGATCTTTGTTGGGGCCTACCACCAACATGTCATCCACATATAACAGCAGGATGATGAAATCATTATTACCAAACCTCTTGTAGTAGGTACAATGGTCTGAACTAAGCCTCCTGTATCTAAGGCTAATTATGAAGGAATCAAATCTCTTGTACCAACATCTTGGCGCCTGCTTTAGACCGTACAGAGATTTGGTTAACCTGTAAACCAAGTTTTCTTTTCCTTGTTCTTTAAAACCTTCTGGTTGGAGCATATAAATTTCTTCTTCAAGGTTTCCATGAAGAAAAGCAGTTTTTACATCTAGTTGTTCAAGATGTAAATCAAATGCACCGCACATTGCCAAGACTATTCTGATAGTAGTAAGTCTAACCACTGGAGAAAATATCTCATTAAAATCAATGCCTTCTTTCTGAGCAAACCCTTTCACCACAAGTCTTGCACGATATCGTTCCACTTGATCATTGTCATCTCGTTTGATCTTATAGACCCATTTGTTACCAATGGCTTTTCGACCTTTTGGAAGTGCAACAAGTTCCCATGTTTTGTTTCTATGCAAGGCTTCCATTTCTTCCTGCATTGCTGTCATCCATTGAGAAGCATCTGAACTATTCAAAGCCTCTTGAAAGGTTAATGGTTCTCCATCTTCAGATAGAAGACAGAATGCATCATGGTTTGCCATGACATAATCTGAGTGCCATGATGGTTTTCTTCTCTGGCGTGATGATCTTCGAACATCTCCATCATTGGTCTCATCTGGGTCTTGTTCTTCGTGTTCTTGTTCTACTTCAGAAGAATCTTCTTTTTCAGAATTTCTCTCTACCTGTACTGTAGTAGTCTCTCTAGAAGTGCTGTCATTTTCCTGCTCACTTTGCAGTTTATTTTCTGCAAATATTACATCTCTGCTGACTATAATTTTGTGGGTAGTGGGATCCCACAAACGATACCCCTTAATACCGTCAGCATAACCCAAGAATATACATTTCCTGGATTTTGGATCCAGCTTTGTTCTTTCTTGGGAGTTGTACATCACGTACACAGGACATCCGAACACATGTAGAGAAGAATAATCTGCTGGCTTACCTGTCCATATCTCCATTGGAGTCTTTAAATCAATTGCAGTGGATGGTGACCGATTTATCACATAACAGGCAGTTTTGACTGCTTCTGCCCAGAAGGACTTGGCTAAACCTACAGTTTGCAACATAGCTCTTGTTCTTTCTAGGAGAGTTTTGTTCATCCGCTCTGCTATACCATTTTGTTGGGGTGTATGTGCTACTGTGAATTGTCGTTGGATACCCTCTTGCTTGCAAAATGTTAGGAAATCGCCATCTATATATTCTCCTCCATTATCTGTCCTCAAGCACTTGATCCTTTTTCCAGATTCAAGTTCTACTCTTGCTTTGAAATCTTTGAAGATTGAGAACACATCTGACTTCTTCTTGATTGGGTACACCCATAGTCTCCTGGAGTAGTCATCAATAAATGATACAAAATATTTTGCTCCTCCTATAGACATCACCGGGGACTCCCACACATCAGAATGAATCAAGTCTAGTATGTGCTTGCTTCTGGCAGTTGATCTTCCAAACTTCAATCTATTTTGCTTACTTATAACACAGTGCTCACAAAAAGGTAAGTTTACCATTGTGAGCCCGGGTAGCAGATTGTTTTCTGCAAGAACTCTCAAGCCTTGTTCTGACATATGGCCTAATCTGCGATGCCATGTCATCGTCGTTTCTTCTTGGCTAGTTGCTGCAACAGATACATCTGCCTCTTGCATCACATCTCCTAAAAGCATAAATAGATTTGCTCCAATCTTTTCTGCTTTCATCACTACAAGAGCACCTCTCACAACTTTTAAGATTCCACTTTCAATATGGGTCTTGCATCCGAGGTCATCTAATTGTCCAATAGACAATAGATTCTTCTTCAAACCTTTTACGTGTCGTACGCCTTGAATTGTACGAATGGTGCCATCATACATTTTTAATTTGACAGTACCAACACCAGCAATTTCTAAGGCATGATCATTACCCATGAACACAGATCCTTCCGAGATAGGCTCATAAGTACAAAACCAATCTCGGTGTGGAGTCATATGCCATGTTGCTCCTGAATCCATTATCCAAACATCAGTGAGTTGTTTTCGGCCTTTGGATGGATTGCTGCTTCACTATATAGGATTTCTCCTTCATCAGATGTACTAGCAACACATCCTTGAGAGGCTGTTGCTTCTTGAGCTTTATCTCCATGTTTCTTGTTGTGCCAACAATCTTTCTTTAAATGTCCTTTCTTGCCACAGTGATAGCACTTAAGGTTCTTCCTTCTCCTTGACTTTGATCTGTTCTGATTTTGGCTCCCACTAGAGCCACGCTCTGTTGATCTACCCCTTGTCACCAACAATGCCTCTGCTTGTTTTGAACTTTCAGTTCTGTCTTCCTTGTTCTTCCTCCTGGATTCTTCTTCAAGAATCGCAGCAGCAACATCATCAAAACTAAGACGATCGACAATATTATAATTTGTAACGTTGATGATAAGTTGATCATATGAGTCAGGTAGACTTTGAAGTAAGAGCTCTGCACGCTCATTCTCTTCCATATTGTAATTTGATGCTGCAAGTTGAGAAAATAGCGTATTTAGAGTATTGATGTGCTCTGTCACCGTTGTGGATTCACTCATACGAAGAGTATAAAGTCTCCTCTTTAAGAATATCCTATTGTGAAGAGATTTGACCTCGTACAATTTTGTGAGAGTATCCCAAATCTCCTTTGCCGTCTTCTTTTCTGCAATACTTGACAAGACTGAGTCTGCCATTGTTAGATGCAAGTTACCAACAGCATTGTCATCCATCTCCTTCCACTTTTCGTCAGTTATCCCTGTAGGTCTGCCTTCAATTGCTATTAAGCAATTGTCTTTCCTTAAGACTGCTTTTATCTTCAGCTTCCATAGGGAGAAATTACTCCCGTTGAACTTCTCAACATCAAATTTGGCCGCCATAATTTTACACCGCGTAATTTCAACTGAACCGGCTTTTACTATTTCACTGTGAAAAGTATCGTATACGTGAATACTATTGTACGTATTACCGTATACTAGAACAAAATCCAATATACGTTTACAATTACTATAAAAGTATACAACCACTTCGTGTGAATAGTAACTATTGTGAATAGTACTTATAAATAGTAACTATGAATAGTACCCGCAGCTAGACAGGTCAACTAGGAACTATTCTTTTCTGATTGTGGAAGATCAGACAAGCTGTAACCACAAGAGCATACTAAGAATATTATCCCACTAAACCAGGCTCTGATACCACTGTTAGAAAATTGCGGATCGAAATTGGTGACTTGTAACGCAATTGAGATGAGAAAAATGAAGATAAAATGAACACCAAGGATTTACGTGGTTCACCCATATATAGGCTACGTCCACGGGCAAGTGAAAGAGGAATCACACTAAAAGGAATATAGTAATTACAACTATTCTCAATATTAATAGGAGAGAACAATTATTACTCTCTCTATTAATAGGAATAAAATAACTCACTATTTCTCTCTAGAAATTATAAGTAGAAGCTATAGGAAGGAATGAGAATGAATTTTGGGATGGATTGAAGGAGAGGAGAAGAGCTCTATTTATAGAGCGTTTTCCTTCTTCAATTACGCATGCCATGACATCAGAAGCGCGCAGCAAAACAAATGCAATTTAGCTTAAGAATTGCAAATTCAAGACGTGGGACCCGCTTCTTTTTCTTTTGGTAAAAATTACTTCTTTTGGTTGCAACTTTTATAAATTGCAATTTAACCCTGGGTCCCACCTCACATTATTTTGCCTCCCAAATGGTGCAATTTCACTTTCTTTAAATTAAAAAAAAATTGCATTTGCTAGCCAATATCAAGCAAGATCTTATGATCTTACAAAGCTTGATTGTGTCCTACTCTAATCTTTCACGTTTTTTATTCTATATAAAATCAGGGTTGAAAAAGACTTAAAAAGATCGTATAATCTTACAACCCTATAATTTTGCAAGTGATCTTAATAATACTACTTAAAACACAAGGAATATTGACTGAACATGTCTAACGTAGACCAATTGCCCTTTAAGCCACTAACTAATTAAATGATACTCAACCAAATGACCATGTCTAACATCTAGGTATAGCTAACCCATTATAAATAGTTTGTATCTTAATCTCAACACGTAACACACAATCACTTCCAAGTAATAGTTTTCTCTATGGACTTTACTTATTAATTACCACTAACTTAAGTATCGAAAGTATCAAATGTGCAAATGGGAGACCTTCTCCCTTGTTCATATTGCTTACAAGTCCTATAAATTGGTCTTGCCTACGACTGTTCCAGTATTAATCTTCAATTCATCATAAAAATGTGTCAATTGTTAAAATTTAACAGAATAAATTGCACAATATTCAAAATTGAGGGAGCTTCTTTACTAAACAATATAATATATATATATATATATATATATATATATATATATATATATATATATATATATATATATATATTTGTAAGAAGCTTCTCCTTTTGATGCAGCTTGCGAATGAATTGTCAAGATTCGGATCCTTCAAAAAAAAATTCGAGACTTAAATGATCATAGGGCCAAATCGCAACTCATACTACAAGAAAAAAATAAATTAGCGTTCCTAAAATATTAAAAATTTGTCTTAAAATTTAATTTGAAGATTTGAAACAAAATTTGAGATGGAAAAAATTCATCTCTAATTTTTATCTCTAAAATCTAATTTAAAAATTTGAGACAGATTTTGAGATGGAATTTAAATTCAGTCTCAGATCAGAGAAGGAATACATTCCGTCTTAGATTTCGTCTCAAATTAGAGATGAAATTTAAATTCCGTCTTAGATTAGAGACGGAAAAAATTTCATCTCAAAATTTGTCTCAAATTTCGTTAGTTCCACATCGCCCAGTTCAAAAAATCAACCTCCAACCTTTACTTATATATAGTGGTGTCCCCCTTCTTTTCCTGTATAGAATGTTTCATTGAACACTTTTGTCTTGAGAAGATTAATAAATGAATGTGTCTTCTAATTTAGTATTATTTAATGTGGTTAAAATATTTTTGGAAGGCCAAATTTGATATGTTCAATAATCCATTAACAAAATTTGTTTTTCTGTTCAGAGAATTAGAAGCAAAATTTATGGACAAAAAAATCAGAGATAGCAAAATTCGTCTCTAATTCTGTTTCTAATTCTGAGACGGAATCTTTTTCTATCCCAAGCTTATTTGGGACGCAAAGATCAGAAACGGAAAAAAAAATCTATATCTAAATCCGCCTCTGATCAATTAGAGACAGATTTTTTTTTAATCAGAGACGGAAAAATTCGTCTATGATCTTTGATTTTTTTTGTAGTGTTAACTCCTTTTTAACAAGCTCATTTAATACTTCATTGATTTTTCTAACTCGCACTTTTGTAATTGATCCACTTGAAATATGCAATGAATTTCTTAAAGTGTTTAAATTAGGTTGATCTTGGGTTTGATTCGCATCAACTTTACTTCAACAATATTCAAATATTGGCATTTGGTTTGAATGAAAATACATATATAAAAGTTAATAGTTATAATTTAAAGTTCATATACTTATTTTATTAGTACTCGTGATTTAAAAAAATAAAATATTTTGTATAACAAAATTATTCATGAATTTGCTGTTATGATATAGTTTTCACCTTTGTCTAGTCACAATCCTTGAAATATGGTCGTAAAAAGTTAAGTATTTCTACTATTAGATTATCTTGAGATATATGTGTATGGTAATAAAAAAATAATCTATATAATAGACTAAAATAATTCCACTATAAGACATTAATTATTAGTAGGTCATTAAATTATTATAATAGAATAAATTTAAATGAATAAATTTGGTAACTTAATCACATCACATTAAATGAATTTGAAAAAATTAGGGTATATTACTATGTAATTACTATAATTGCTATATAATTTGTTTATAATTGATATAATTGCTATATAATTGGTATGTAATTGCTATAATTGCTATATAATTGATAAATTAGGTAAATTTTTCAATTGAAATATAATATATTGTTATTTGATAAATTAACATTTTTTATATACAAATAATCAAATAATTAATTGCTATATAAAAACTAACATATAAATGTTCATATTATTTATTTCTCTTCTTAAATAATTATAGTAAAATTTAAAATTACCTCTATCAAATCAAATTATAATAATGAATTATCACTCATTTTTTCTATATAAGCATAATAGACTTCTTTATTGCACTATCATCAATGGCAAATCTCCTATCTTTGTGAAGAGTTTTTTAAAAAATAAAAATTGACCATCATTATTGGCCAATTTGGAGGCTTTTTCAATTTTCAAACTTAAAATTTTAAAATTTAAAATCAATGTAGATATTTATATATTTCTTTCGAATATCTCATCCATATTTGTATATCTCTTTCTCTCACACAATTTCCCTTCTTTTTTCTCTTTGATTTTGCTTCTTCTTCCTTTACATGGATGAATGACAACAATAACGATTTATCATTAAAACTTTAAAGTGATGTTTCTTTCACAACATTTGGTATCATAGTTCAGTTTTCTTTTTATTTATTTTTTTTGATTTATGCAGTTTACGTATTGTTTATATTCGTCATTACTGTTCATTCGATTGTTATTTTTTATTTTCTGTTTCTTTTTCGTTCTTTGCTTCTTCTTCTTTGCTATTTTTTTCATTTATGTATTCGTTCTTTGTTTTTGTTTTTCATGTTTCTGGTTCGTTTATATTTCTTTTTGGTCTTCTGGTTTTTTATTCATGTCTGTTGTATTTCATTTTTGCATTGTTCTGGTTTTCTAATTCAAATTTGGTTTTGTTGTTTCTGCCATTATGTTTTCTTGAAAAAGCAGGTCATGAGAAAGATCAAAGCCTAAAAGAAAAAAATAATGTCATTGAGATAGTTACTTGTGTTTGAACAATATAATTTAACTATTTTTTAATTAATTTTTTCCTGATTTTCTCATCTAATAAGATTAATAAATAATCTTTTTTAGGCTTACTGTGAGCAATGGGTAGAGCCCCCCTATAAAGAGAAACTTCAAGCAATGTTCAGATTACATGTGTGCTTATTGATTGAATGCTAATTTAGGATTTAAAGTATTAAATTTTAAAATTGGGATGTGATGTATATTTTCCTTTATTATCTTCTTTTTGTTGTTTTAAAATTTTGTGAATATATAAGTTATGTTTTAAATTTCAATAAACATATAGTTGTTATCATTGTTGCTAATCCAAATGTATATTTGTAGAAATAGAAGAAGAAACAATCAAAGGAAGACAAGTATTTTGATCCTAGCAGACCGATTAGGTTAGTAACTTTTATTTTAACTCATTTTTATCATTAATTAATATATTTATCTAAATTAATTCATGTAATATCTTTTTTTTTATTTGACGTAATTCACATTCAATATTTAAGACATTTGTATTTAATGAATCATCTTATATGTGTCTTAATATGACTTAAATGTCTTATTACATGTTATCTTTATATTTTTTAATTATTTTTATTTATTTAATAAATAAAAATTGTGACATTTGTATTAATCCGTACATCGCACGGGTCACAACACTAATTTACATAAATTTTAAGATGATTTAAAGATAAAAATACTCAATCTCTTGAGAAATTAGACTTCTTATAGGCTTATTCAAAAAAAAGTCACATATGACGTAACTTGTGACAAAATATTCTGTCTTTACCATATTCTCTAATTTTCTTTTGCTCTTAATTTTTTTATTTGTATTTCTTTCAAAATTAGTAATAAATACATTTGCTTAATGAGTGGGGACGAAGACAATAATGTATCCTCGACAACAACTACAGCAAATCCATTCTCTCATGTGGAGATGGATCATCCATACAGACACCTCCTAACATATTTGATTGGTGGGCTTGGCATAACTATGTAAATTACGATGAAACGCTAATTACCAATTATCAGCTCATAAACATCGCAAACTTAAATCAAAGGTTCTAAAAATTAGATTGTTCATTGAATCGATAAAGAAATTAATTTAAAAGTTAATGATCAAATTGAAATTGAATCGATTAAACTAAAATGCTTTAAAAAAAATATTTTTAAATACATTATAAATATCTTATAAAATTTATTTTCATTATGTTTAAGTTTATTTAATTACTTAAGTCCATTTTTCATGATAGTGTGTTCTACTTATATTTTGCGCGTGTGAGGAATTCAATTATCAATAGAAGCATACTAAAACCTAGCGTCACCATATCAGAAATGTTGAGTTCAATTCTAGGATTTCATTTTTTAGAAAATTTTTTCAAACTATTGATTCAACTACTTTCCAAGCACTTGTTCTATAGTAGACCAGCCAGTCTTCGACCAGTTCATTCACTGTACACTTTTCCCTCATGCCACCGAGGTGGCAGCTTGCCTGTCATCCATGCAAGATGCTCCACTGACTTGTCAATCCACGAGGCATGCCAGCCTATTGAAAACATGGCAACTTGCACATTTCTAGCAACAACACAACTTGCCATCTACATCACAAGAGGTGTTGGCCTATTGGACATCATAGCATCTTGAGCTGGAAGCAACGTGGCAAAGTATGTTGACCTGTAATTAATACATGTGAAATGATGACATGGCATCCACATCATACAATATGCTAACCTATCGAACACATATCAAGATAACATCACATCCACATCATATAAGGTGTTGACATGTCAACAAACGTGGCATGCCTTGCTAGAAAGCACTGGTAGTATATCCCCCTCCCCCCCCCCCCCGGTGGCATGCCTTGCTAGAAAGCACTGGTAGTATATCCCCTTCCCCCCCTCCCTCCCCCTCCCGGCTGTTGTTGGGTGACTTAACATCCATGTCACTTGACACGCTAACCTGTCAACCAAAATGGCTTGATGATTTGGAGAACATGTGGCGAGTGTTCTAACATGTGAACATGTGGTGTGATGACATGCCATCCACATCATATGTCACACTGACTTGTTAACTGACGTGGTAAAATGAATTGGCATCCACGTCCCCCAAGATGCTGACTTGTCTAACATGTGGCGTGTTGTGTTCTACAACATGTGGCCAATATACTGACCTATTTCACATGTGTCTAGATGAAATAGCATCTACATCACACGAGGCATTGACTCTCGACAAGTATGGCATGATGAGTTGGTCAACACATGGCCAGATTGTTGACCTATGAGACACGTGTCAAGATGACATGACATTTACGTCACACTATGTGCTGACCTATCACCCAACATGACTAGTTGAATTGGAGAACATATGGAGTAGAGCTATCAAAGTGGGCCGAGTTAGCCCAGCCCACTTTTTGGGCAAGGTGAAATTTTTGAAACCTGACCCACTTTTTTGTGGATTGGCGGGTTAAACAGGCCAGCCCGCCAGCCTATTTTTTATTTTACTTTTTAGTTTTTTTGTTCTTTTTTATTTTATTTTATTTTATTATCAATCCAAGCTATTGAAAACATTTAAGGACAATATAACTAATTTAAAAACATCAAAAGTCTTACAATACAAAATAATTCATCAATATTCTCTAAGATGTAATATTAAAAAGAAGAAAAATTAAAAGCACATATATCACTAATCATTCAATACTCATCCTTTAATTAATATTATTATTCAAATACATATGCATTTATATAATGACATATGCATGATAACAAAGTAAGAAAATATTATTTAAAAAAAAGAGTTAGGTGGGCTAACCCACGGGTTAGACGGGCCAGGCCTAAAAAGCCCGACAAAAAATAAGCCTTAATTTAAAAAATCTAACCTAACTAAAAAGTGAGTTAAACAGGCCCAACCCAATTTTAAATAGCTCTAATATGGATGAAATGCAAACCTGCCAACACCTGCTTAGATGATGTGGCTTCCATTCACTCTAGGTGCTGAATTACCGATTAGTGTGGCATGTCGAGTTAGAGACCATGTGGTGAGAGTGACGACCTATCAAACGCGTGTCTATATGACATGTCATCCATGTCACATGAATCACTAACCTATCAAAACATGAGACATGACGACATGGAAAACACATGCCAATATATGCTGACATGTCTTCAGTGTGGCTAAGTGACCAGGCATCCTCGTCACATAACTCATTGATCAATCAACCCACGTGCTTGTTGATTTAGGGAACACTTGATTGTGTATGATGACTTGGAGTCCAGGTGGTGTGATGACCTAACATCCACGTCACACTTAACACTGACCTATCATTGCACGTAGTGGGATTACCTTGTGAACACGTGGCTGTGTATGTTGACCGAGCTTCCACATGTCATAGTGCCAAGCACCCGGTATATGTTCATATATATATATATATATATATATGAACATTTTTTTTAATAAAATGTGAGAGAAATGACATATTTGTTTGCACATTTCAAGATCCACGAAATGAATTGACGAAAATTTATTGGGAAAAAGAAATTTTCTGTTATTTACTTAAAAAAACATAATTACACAGTTTACTCTTCTATTTAAAAACAATAAATTTCTCTTTTTCAAAAACTAAATTTCTTTTAATAAAAATATTTTTAGCAAAACAATTGATCTTTTTGAATGAAAATGTGACTTTTGAAAAGCGTACTTAAAACTTTTTATTTTCATTTTTATTGAAGACGAAAAACTAAATATATTATAAAATTTCAAATATTTATAACAGTGTTTATGCTGATTAAATATATATTTAAAACATATGAAAAATTAATTATCTTTAATTATGTAAATTCTTTTAAAATACTTTTGACTATATTTTGTGTTCTTTGTAATTATTGTTTAAAATAAATTTAGTTTTTATAATTAAAAAATGTTTGTTATAATTTTATATACTTATAAAAGTACTTATTCAGCCATTTAATTATGAATATTTTGGATAAAATGAATATGGTTATAAAATTTTGGAAGTGGAAAAAAGTATTTTTCTAAATAAAAAATACCATAACAAAAGGATAAATTACTGATTAATTTGGTTCTTGATACATAGATTATATTTGTATTAGTTTAGCCTTTAAAAATAAAATATTTCAATTTAAACATAAAAAATTATCTCAATCTAGTTATTTTTCTTGTCAAATTCACTAATTTTATCCTCATGAAATCTTAAATATATTATTATTATTATCATTATTATTATTATGAAATTTTTATTTTGACTTACTGAGGGACACATAATTGAAACAATGATAACTTTTCAAAAAAAAATTTAAAATTTATTTTTTCAAAATTTAATTGAAATAAATATATTTTTAAATCAAATAAATAATTTACTATATAATTAAACCAATAAAACTAATTTAAAAAAAAAGACAAAAGTTAGTTTTATGCTATTATTTTGAACTTATTGCTTCCAACTTCATTTGATGAAACATGTTTTTCTGGGATTAATTATACAGAGAATGAGCTAAAGTGGAATTTTTGAAGAGGTTGCCACATGCAGAGGAAAGACTGGTGCTGTTTGAAGCAGACATATACAACCCAATTGAGTTTGAGGCTGCAATTCAAGGATGTATATATATATATATATATATATATATATATATATATATATATCTTTGTGTGTGTTAGCCTATTTAGAAATAGATATATTTAGCTTAGCTTGCATAACCCAGATGAATTTAGCTTTTTCTGTTTTGATACATCTATTTAAGGGCTTGTCTGGAAGTTCTGAAGAGCATGAGTACTTTACTAGAGTTTAATGCAATATTTAGAAGTTAGACTAAACAACTGATTTAATGAATAAAATATTATTTTTTTTCAATCTGATCATAAAAAGATAGAGTAAATTATTAATTTAGCCCTTCAAAAATTATAATTATCTTGAATTAGTTTTTAAAAGATCAAGTGTTGCAATTTGGTTTTTAAAAAATTGTATTTATTTTAATTTAATCATTTTTGTTGTTAAATTACAAAATATACTATGACTAAATCTTAATTTTTTGGCTGTCAAAAGTCACATTAACAAATAAATGAACAAATAAAACTTTAAAAATTAAATTAAGATAATTATAATTTTTTAAGAATTAAATTAATAATTTTCTGTAAAAGATAAATTATTTAATTTTAGTCTCTTTTTTAAGAATAAAATTACGATGTGAGAATTTTTGTGGTTTATTTGCCGACGGAGGTTGTAATGGGTTAGGCCGGTTTGTGGGTATACCCTACCCAACTTAGTAGGTTTGGACCATTACTTATGAAAGTGATGGGCTATCAATTACTATCAATTTCTGTCCCTAAAAAAAATTACTATCAATTAATTTTTTAAACATGTAAAATTGGTCAAATTCACTCAACAAAGTTCATTTATTTGAGCAAGTTTATATAGATGTGGAAATAAACATGTTTCGAAATTATTCTTGAATATGGTCTAGGACATTATTGGGCTTTCGTAATCGCCTTGTTTAGAAAATCAAACCAAATTAATTGATAATTAATAAAATGGTTATATTATTAGTTTAGTTTAACTTAGTGAACTAATTATAAAAAAAATTAAAAGTTGGTTGAATTAATAAAAAATTAAACGGTTCAATAGTTAAATTAGTTGAAGTTTTAGTTTTATTTTTCTAGTTTTTCATAATTTTTTATCTTTCATATATTTTATGAATACTAACGTATTGTTCTACATATGTGTATTGTTGATATATTATGTTGTAGCTAATTTTAAATTCCATTCCACATTCATATTATTTAGATTAGGTATCATTGTTAAATATGTAAAAAAAAAAGGTTTAATAACTTGTCTAAACCATTTTATAAGTTTGTAAATCTATGTATGAGAAGACTTAATAATTTATTATATTATATTTTTAATGTATCAAATTAAAAAAAATATATTTAATTATAACTTATTCAATTACAATCGAACCAATAAACTTTGAATCAGTATTTCTATCGATTCAATAGTCGATTTAGTTTTTCCAAATCATAGCCTAAACTACCAACATGTATTTTTGGTATGGTAGGTAAGAAAATGAAAATAGAAGAAACTGAATTTTAGTTAACAAATTTTAAAATATATTATTTTATTTTTAAATATAATAAAAAGTGAAAATATCACATATCATTTAAAAATTAGAGTAAATTATTAATTTAGCTTTTGAAATATTTATGATTTTTAGATGTTTTAGTTTATTCCTTGAAATGTTGTATTTATCTCAATTTTATCATTTTCATTCCTAAATTTTAAAAACCTATGTTATCAATTCTCAAATTTTTTGTTGTCAAAATTTACTTAGTTTCTTGTGTATAAGTTTCTTTGTTTCTTCTAAAGAGATTGCTAATTGTTATTACCCAGAGATTGAGGTGAAGCAAGGGTAAGTGACTATACTTAGAACATCTACAATAGTGATTGTTAAGGAGTTCTTAAATTTAAAAACTAGTTCTTATTTCGGTTTACCACTGTAGTTCACCATGCTAACTGCCACGTGTAAGAACAGTTCTTATACAAAAAGTAATAATAAAATAATAACTTATAATAAATGTTAGTAGAGAGTAATAAATGTTCATGCAGTGGATAGTTGATTGTAAGATCCATTTATGGGTTTTTAAGAGGTTCACTATTATAGTGGAGAGTTACTTAAAATGGTAAGAAGTTTCTTAAACTGATGTGGCGCTGTAGGACCTGCAATAAGAACTCAAATGAAGTTCACCACTGTAGATACTCTTAGTTATGTGTTATAGTATTTAAAGTAGATTACTAATTTGATTCTTGATAGAATATAGTTATTTCAATTTAATCTTTGAAATATTATATTTATTTTATTTTGGTCCTGCTATTAGTTAAAATGACTTTTAGCAATAAAATTTTTTAGAATTAGCATCATTAGATTTTATAATTTAACAACGAAAAAAGCTAAAATTAGACAAATAGAATCATTGAGAACTAAATTGAAACACTTAAATTTCAAGAATTAAATTAAAAACATTATAATCTTTTAAGAATTAAATCAGTCATTTTGAGGACTAAGTAACTTTTCTTAGTTATATGATACATTTACAATTAAATCTCCATAAATTAATACTTGATAAATTAATAACTTCCTTAAAATAATATATTTTTATCCGATCCCAACTTAGATCAGTTTACAAAATTAGTAATTTCGAGTAACTAGTAAGATAATTACTTTTAGAAAAAACCCTTATATAAAGCTATAATCATGTCAATATTATAAATTAATAATTTTCTAAAATTACAAACGAGGATAATTTAATAAAATATATATATATATATATATATATATATCTATTGTTCCCTTCATAAACACATTTGTTGTTTATACTGTAGTTCCTTTCGTCATCATATATTGAATGTATATTTAATTTTAATACAATGAATCATAGATATAAGTGACTTATATTAAACTTTATTTAATTAGTTAATACAATAAATATTGTTTAAATACTAAACAATAAATGCTATTTTCTTATTTTCATAAACATATATGTACAATTATTTTTTTAGATAATTCACAAAATATAATACATATATATTTGTATATTAGTGATATACACAATAAATTTTTTATGTAATTAAATTTATATTTACTCAATCAATAAATACTGTTTAAATTAATAAATTATTAATTTATTGATTAATTAATATCTCTCTAAATTAAAGTTTATCCTAATGTGATTTGACTATGTTCAACATTTTTCCGTACATAACAAAGCAATCACATCCATGACCACTTAATAGATTATTAAATGCCTAACCACTAAACCGCCATGGTTTTCACTGTGATTTGACTTGAAATTAGTTTGTACCCACATTGTTTAAAGTGTATTGTTTAGTACTTTCATGTTTAGTACTTTGTTTCACTTATATATCATATCTTGAATGAGGCTATTGCTCGAGCTAAGTGGATAATTTCAGTTTTGAAATGTCAAAGATGAAATTACTCAAGGTATAAGTGAAATTGTTGGGCATTTTAAGATTTAAATGGTTACATATGTTGAAATTAAAACCAAAAAAGAGAAAAGATCACATGTTGGTAAATTATTGATTTGATCAAAAGATTATTTGGTATCAATTGACCCTTGGAAATTTAAATCTCTCAATATATTTTTAAAAATATTATATTTGTTTTAATTTATTTTTTTTGTTATCTACTTTTAGCAAATATTATATTCGTTATTGTCAAAATGATGTTTTAACAAATAAATGGTCAAAATTGAGACACTTAATTTTTAAAAACTAAATTGAAATAACTATAATTTTTCAAATCAAATTAGTAATTTTTTAAAAAATAAGTGATCAAAGGAGAATTAAATCAAATACTTTAAATGACAAGAAACTAGACTTTAAGAAAATTATTTCACATTACTAAAGGCTTCTCATTAAATAATCACTTTTATTGTGAAACAATCATAATCATATTAATCAAAAAGTTTAAACATCGAGATTCTTTAAGGAAAGAAATGAATTAAATGTTTTTGTTTGAACAAATGTATTAATGCAAATGGATACTCAAGAGAAGAGAAGGTGAATTGAATATAACAATATTTTTCGATGATTTTTCTTTTCTTAAAAGTGTGATATGGTTCTTGCTTTGCATATCAGGGTCTTGATGAAAACTTAGTGATTTAAATAAGTGATCAAATAAATAGATAGAATTAATAAACATCACAGTAAATAGAGAACACCAGGATTTATAGTGGTTTGATCGTATCTCAACGATATTCCTACGTTCACTCCTCAAAACACACAGATATATTATTAAAGGTAAGAGTAACACAATTACACAAGCAACCAGGCCAAGGCATATCTTCCCACTTTTATGCTAACAACTTAGCAACCTCCAACACAGGCTGAGTAGGGTCATGCTTTTATACTTACACAGACCGTTAAGTCTTCACACA
The DNA here is from genome assembly GCA_037074585.1 of Biancaea sappan. Classification (NCBI taxonomy): domain Eukaryota; kingdom Viridiplantae; phylum Streptophyta; class Magnoliopsida; order Fabales; family Fabaceae; genus Biancaea; species Biancaea sappan. The sequence goes on along the minus strand of CM073499.1, from coordinate 24,645,583 downwards.
TACTTAGCAAACGTTCAACAGAAAACTTTTCCTCTAAAAAGGCCCAGCCCATGACTTTTACTCCTTACAACAACAGGGTTCTCGCCAAGGTCCGAACACAATGTCCACTCACTGGACAAATACAAGTTTTAACAGAAGTGGGGATGGTTCTCACAAAACCTTTTTGTTGACCCTAAGGCTATATGCCATAAGTTTTGATGATGACAAATGTATTTGAATAGTAGCATTAATATATATAAAGATTAATTATCATATATATGCTACAAGTACTTAAGCATGATTATGTTATTTAATATGTATGTTGCATATATTGAATCATGCTATTAAACTAACCATTGGGTTTGCAAGTAAGATATATTTTATAGGTTGGTTCAAAACAAGAAAAGTGAGCATTGTATTGAAGAACAAGGAAAAGCAATATCATGCTTCACTCAAGAAAAACAACATGCAAGGATGAAGCTCCAAGAAATGAAGAATTAGAAGATTTGAAGTCTTGGAAGCTTGGATGCATCAAGATAGCCTATGTGTTTAAATTAGGTATATTTTATATAGGCTAGTATATTTGTGCAACTCAATGATTTAGATTTGCATACATTGGCTCAAGCATTTTTGAACAAAAAGATAGTGAGATATAAAGTTTTACAAAAGTTATTTTTTGACCTTTGGTCACTCCTTGTATCATATCTCATAAATAAAAAATCGGTTTTTCAAGTATCTTAATCTCATTTGATAGTAGACTCAAAGATATTTTCAACGGTATATTATTTATTCAAAACGGAGTCCAAATGAGAAATATATGACTATTCAAAATATAGTTTGAAAAACTGAAAGTTGATTTTACTGTAATAAAAAATTATTCTGTTCTGACCTATAGTCAGTATTTTGATTATATCTTTTAAAAGAAAAATAATTTTTGAGTAAAACTTGGCTCATTTGAAACTAGACTCCAAGAGCTTTCCAACGGTATATTATTTGTTTAAAACGGAATTCAAATGAGGGAGTTATGAATTTTTAAAAAAAGCTCAAAATCTAGACTGCACTATAACGACTATATAACGGCTATATAACGGCTAGTTTTGTAAAATCTTATATATATGACCTTAGATACACGATTTTGAGCAAGAACAAAGTCCTACAATGTGATATTAACTTCTTCTATCATCTTTGAGAGAAAGGAAAGCATTCTTGAGTCAAATCTTGCATATTCTCTATCATTAGAGTTATTAAAGCTTCATTTGTTTTCATCTACTCTTTAGAGAGAGTTTCTTTGTATTGTTGATTTTGATCAACACATATATTATTCTGAGTTGAGGTTCACAAGTACCGGTGTTGGAAGAACTTGCTTTGGGTTGAGGAGGAGCCCGGATTCATAAATTCTTCATTGTGGTTTCGCAAATACCCGGATCGAATTTGCGTGGTTGTAGTGGTTTGCAAGTACCCGGATTAAACTTGCAATTATATTGGAAATACTCAAGTGGTCTCTTGATGACTGGATGTAGGCTTGGATTAGCCGAACCAGTATAAATCTCCGAGTTTGCTTTCTCTATCCCTTACTCTTTAATTTGTGCATATTGATATCTATTCTTTAATTCCTTGATCTTTATAATTATTTATCTTGACAGCACATTGATTTTCTGTATTGTATTTATTATCCTAAGCATTGTACTTTTACAGAAAATCATTTTAACTTCCAATTAATTCTTGTGAAAAATTTATAAAACCCAATTCACCCCCCCTCTTGGGTTCCAACCATTACTTTCAATTGGTATCAGAGCTTGGGCTCTTGATTTAAGACTTAACCGTCTAAGAGTAAATATGGTTGGATCTAGTGAGTGGTTTATGTCTGAAAATTGTTCTTTCACAGAACCTCCAATTTTTTATGCTAATCATTTTCAATATTGGAAGTATGAAATGAAAATTTTTTTAATTTCAGTAGACCATAAACTCTTGGAAATTATAGAAAATAGTTTTTATATGCCTGTCAAGGAAGAAGGAAAATACATTCCAAAACCCAAGAGTGAATGGAATGATACTGAAAGAAGTTTAGTACAACTCAATGCTAAGGCAAAATTGATTATTTCTTGTGCATTGAGTCAAGATGAATTTTTCAGAATTTTCAATTGTGCAACTGCTAAGGAAATGTGGGAAACTTTAGAAGTTGCATATGAGGAAGATCTTGTTGCAATGGAATTAAAGTCTAGAAATCTCATTAATGAACTTGATATCGCTCAAATGAAAAATTGTGAAACCATTAATGAGATACGACTTGTGCTTAATCAATTGCAAGCTCTTGGTGTTGAACTTACAGGAAAATCTCAAATCACCAAGGAGATAGAAGAAAAAGAAAAAGGAGAAAAAGAGAAACCACAACCAAAAATTGAATCATCAAAGAAAGCTTACCTATCTTCCATTTGGGGAAATAGCAATTCCGATGAGGAGAACACAAATGAAGAAGCCAACACTTGTCTTGTGGCCAGAGATAAAGATGAGGTAAATTCATTTGACTACTCTTTTGAAGAATTACAAGATGCCTTTGATGATTTACATGAAGAATCTCTTATACTTGCAAAGAAACTAAATATTTCAAAACAGAAAAACTCTTCTCTTGAAAATGAGTTGGAAACATTGAAAAACAAATTTTCTATTTCCAAGGAAGAAAATTTTGTTTTTGAAAATCAAAACAGAACTTTGCAAAAAGAGAATTTGATTTTAAAGGCAAATATCTCTACCAACAAAAATTGCTTTTGTACCAAGTGTGATTCCTTGAAAAAGGAGAATGAGGATCTTAAAAACACACTTAAAAAACTTTCTCAAGGTAGAGAAATTCAAAACTCTTCTGTTGAGAAACAAAGTAGTAGCTTTAACAAAATTGGTTTTGTTCTTAACAAGTCAAATCAGAAATATTTCGAAAACTACTTTGTTCCTACAAAAATGTCCAAAAGTCCACCTTGCACTTGTTTTTATTGTGGACTGAAAGGACACAAGTCTTACTCTTGTTTTTATAAGAAAAATCTTGTTCATGGAGTAAAAATGAAATGGGTTCAAAAAGGACCTCATGACCCCGGTAAACCCAAAAAAATTTGGGTATCAAAGACAAATGATTAATTTGCAGATTTGCCTCGAAGCAAGGAGCGGAAATAACTTTTCAATGGCTACATCATTCAAACTCCACTCTCTTGCATCAAAAGGAGGCAATGGATAAGTAAACATATAAGCTGGAATGCATTGTAAGAAATTTGACTGATATGTTTACTGCTCTCTAATGCTTTTGTCTGTTCTCTAATATGCATTACATCTATCCTTGATACTCATGCATGCTATATCTGAAAACAATTGTTAGGTGTGCAGCTTATAGATTCGAATTTTGTTTTGAGCTAAAATCTTTCTTCCAAATTTTGCTCAAACTATCCTTTTTACCGCATCATGAAAACTTGCTTCCATTACACACACATTTTTTCTTGTCTTCACAACAATAAAATTACTCCTACCCATAGTATTTATCCTTGCTGTAATCTTATTTAAATATTTTCAATGAAATCAAATTTATTGCAAAATTGCATTTCATGGAAGCATAGCACTTTTATTAATATGGCATATCTTGAACATAATGTTGCTCCTAGTGCTCGAGATTTATTTGAACATCAAAGTGCTCCACCAAAAGTGTTTTGCAGGAGTTAATCCTCAAAATTATGCTCTAAAGCACATTCTTTCTTCTGCTCTCCGAAATCAGTAAGATTTATAGTTTTGAAGTTGGTTGGTCGACCAACGGTCCTATCAGTAGTCGACCAACGAAGCCTACATTGAACCAATGCTTGATAGATCTTGCAAATAATCAATCAATTAAGATCATTAAAATTGTAAGAAGACAGGATCGATCAAAAGAAGAGCAATGAGCAAAACAAGGATATCAAAATCTTGAAGAGGAACTTCAAGAAGCAACAAAAGTTTGCCAAAATTGATGAGTATCTCTATCCTTTACTTCTTCATTATTTAATTGAATGATACTCCTTGATCTCAATTGTACATTCTGGCAAATTTTTTTTTACTGTCATACTTTCATTGCAATGACATATTGTTTTCTGACATCTTACATACTTGATCACAACATGACATATAAAAATATGTTAAATACTTAAATTATTTTTTTTTAATACATCATGGTTTGAGCATTATACATATCATCTCTTTTACATAAGCTGTAACTTATGAACCATTGTTTATGGATTATAGTTTATATCTGATTATATCTTATTAATCCATATTACCTCAATTATGTTACTACATACTCTGATTATAATATGTTTTATCTTGAGTAAGTATGTAACTTGCTTTTGCTTTGAAATGATGATATATATATCCATGTCAGAAAATTCTTTCTATCTTTAAAATGGATATATATTTTTCAAAATATATATATCCTTCTATTGTACAAAATTTGTGCGGCTGATTTTCTTTATCTTTCTTTATTATTATAATTTTTTTTAAGTACCGTCATCTGAAAGAAACCACTTGCATTAAAAAAAAAACAAACCGAAGGATTACATTGCATTAAAAAAAAAAGGGAAGGTTTGCTCATGGATGAGCAATCTACAGGCGAGGTGGTCTCGGATTAGGTGGGTTGTATTGAATCATCACCCCTCGGCCATTCCTTGGAGCAAGAGACTGAGCAATATCACGGAGGGTAGTGTAAATCCCATTCATACAATCAACACTTCTTTGTTGATGATTGCAGAAGCATTGGGTAGACCAATAGAAGAACCTATCTATTCTTGAAGTCAGTGCTGCATTGTTGCGTTTAGCTAACTTCTCCTGGTCCTCTATCATCTTCTTGAGTTTCTTCACCTCCTGCTCTAGACAAGCAATTTTGTCTTCTGACGTATGGCCTGTACTAATCTCCTCAGCTTCTTCGATCTTCATCTTCTTCTTTTGGTTCTCTTGAGATACCTCCAAAGGTCTTTTGCCTTTGTCCTTGCCTAGACTCAAGTTTAAGTCGAGTTCTTCCTCCCTTGCCTCTACTATGAGATCAATGAACTTTCTTGCTGTCATGGTTTGGAAAATTCAGAAATTTTTGTAGGAGTATGAAGAGAGAGGAATGTCAGAAAGTTATAGGCTCAGAGATGAATACTCTTTGTGGTGTGGTAATTGAGAACTCTGGGGCAGTCTTTATAGAGAAAAAATTATGACTAAGAGCCAAAGAAGATATCTCTTCGTCGCACCCCTACACGCTCTTCCTATGGATTTCTGCAAGCTGGAAGCCAGAAGTCTAGAGTACGCATGCACACCGATAACGCGTCATATTAATGGCAAAACCACGAAAGTCAATTTTCGGTGGATTTGCGGCTGATTTAATTTGTTTTGATTAGAAATTTTAAGGATTAATAAAATGGTGATATTCAAAACCGTATCACTCTGCTTTGTTGTGTTGTTCTTTAGAGCATACATGATTACATCATGCTGTGATTATATGTATCTAAGAACATATGTTGTGTATGCTATTCATGCATCATGAGCGAAGGCTATGGCTAAGAATAATATTTCATGATTCCACATGCACTCATACAAAATAAGCTGTCAAAATTTTTACATGTATTCATTCTCAAGATACATATATAAATTCATTTTGAATGGGTATATAAATTGCTTCCTTTGTGCTGAAATTTATCTTATCCTTTATGAAGCAAATTTGTTTTGAAAAAGGACTTTAAAAATGCTTCTGTTATGTTAATATGTTTTATCATATGAAGCAACATTCTTTTTGAAAAAGAAAAGATTTTAAAGATCTCTTTTGTTGTAGATAACAAAAGGGATGAAAAATATTGATGTTTCATATATGGATTATGAACTATATGCTTGAATATATCTTATTACACTAATCCATATATATTGCTTCCTTAGATGAAACGTTTCTAAATTCCTTCGAAGCAAAATGTTTTAGAAAAATATCGTGAATCTCTTGAATTGCTTCCACAATGCTGAAATTGCTTTGCCATATTGAAGCATTATCTGTTTTGAAAAGAAAAGGATTTGAGTATCCTTATTTTAAATCACTTTTGCTATATGTTGAAATAATTTTATGCATATATGCAGAAATTGTTTTTCAGAAATCTTGAAAAATATTATTATTCGATTTATGGATTATGATTAATATTCTTGTTTATATCATGCTTTGCTAATCCATATATCATACTTCTGCTGTGTACTGTAAATATTTCTATCATATGACAGCAAATGATGTTTTTTTTTCAAAGAGTTTAATTTTTCTGCTATTTACTAAAAATGCCTCTTCATAAACAAGCAGAAATCATTTTCAATGAAAATATTGCAGAAATTTCTTCAAAAATCTTACTTCAAAATTTTGCAATCAAAAACTGAATTTCCTTTATAATGATTTGGACAATCTTTTTCAAAGGAAAAATGTTATGAAATTCAGGGGGAGCTTGTCTCACTTGAATGTATTTTTTTTGAAAAAGAATATATCTTGAAAAATTGGATATTCATTATTCATTATTCTTTTTCAAATTATGCAAGGTTTAAGGGGGAGCCTAAAACTCTTTCAAGTTTTATCTTTTGGCTCATTTCATTTGACATGAGAAAAATTTTTCTAAAATTTTCTTTTTACATGTCAATGAAATCAATGATAAGTTTTGATTTATCCTTACCCCATACTATATTGACATCTTCTGACATCCTGACTTAATGAAGGTATGTGTTTTAACTTCTATATATTGTGTTCCTTACACCTTTTTGTTAATGTCAAATAGGGGGAGAAGAAACAATAGAAAAATATGTATACGTGCTTATAACATTGCATTCATTATCTTGTGATACATATTTTTATGTGGTCATTTGTCATCATCAAAAAGGGGGAGATTGTTGACCCTAAGGCTATATGCCATAAGTTTTGATGATGACAAATGTATTTGAATAGTAGCATTGATATATATAAAGATTAATTATCATATATATGCTACAAGTACTTAAGCATGATTATGTTATTTAATATGTATGTTGCATATATTGAATCATGCTATTAAACTAACCATTGGGTTTGCAAGTAAGATATATTTTATAGGTTGGTTCAAAACAAGAAAAGTGAGCATTGTATTGAAGAACAAGGAAAAGCAATATCATGCTTCACTCAAGGAAAACAACATGCAAGGATGAAGCTCCAAGAAATGAAGAATTAGAAGATTTGAAGTCTTGGAAGCTTGGATGCATCAAGATAGCCAATGTGTTTAAATTAGGTATATTTTATATAGGCTAGTATATTTGTGCAACTCAATGATTTAGATTTGCATACATTGGCTCAAGCATTTTTGAACAAAAAGATAGTGAGATATAAAGTTTTACAAAAGTTATTTTTTGACCTTTGGTCACTCCTTGTATCATATCTCATAAATAAAAAATCAGTTTTTCAAGTATCTTAATCTCATTTGATAGTAGACTCAAAGATATTTTCAACGGTATATTATTTATTCAAAACGGAGTCCAAATGAGAAATATATGACTATTCAAAATATAGTTTGAAAAACTGAAAGTTGATTTTACTGTAATAAAAAATTATTCTGTTCTGACCTATAGTCAGTATTTTGATTATATCTTTTAAAAGAAAAATAATTTTTGAGTAAAACTTGGCTCATTTGAAACTAGACTCCAAGAGCTTTCCAACGGTATATTATTTGTTTAAAACGGAGTTCAAATGAGGGAGTTATGAATTTTTAAAAAAAGCTCAAAATCTAGACTGCACTATAACGACTATATAACGGCTATATAACGGCTAGTTTTGTAAAATCTTATATATATGACCTTAGATACACGATTTTGAGCAAGAACAAAGTCCTACAATGTGATATTAACTTCTTCTATCATCTTTGAGAGAAAGGAAAGCATTCTTGAGTCAAATCTTGCATATTCTCTATCATTAGAGTTATTAAAGTTTCATTTGTTTTCATCTACTCTTTAGAGAGAGTTTCTTTGTATTGTTGATTTTGATCAACACATATATTATTCTGAGTTGAGGTTCGCAAGTACCGGTGTTGGAAGAACTTGCTTTGGGTTGAGGAGGAGCCCGGATTCATAAATTCTTCATTGTGGTTTCGCAAATACCCGGATCGAATTTGCGTGGTTGTAGTGGTTTGCAAGTACCCGGATTAAACTTGCAATTATATTGGAAATACTCAAGTGGTCTCTTGATGACTGGATGTAGGCTTGGATTAGCCGAACCAGTATAAATCTCCGAGTTTGCTTTCTCTATCCCTTACTCTTTAATTTGTGCATATTGATATCTATTCTTTAATTCCTTGATCTTTATAATTATTTATCTTGACAGCACATTGATTTTCTGTATTGTATTTATTATCCTAAGCATTGTACTTTTACAGAAAATCATTTTAACTTCCAATTAATTCTTGTGAAAAATTTATAAAACCCAATTCACCCCCCCTCTTGGGTTCCAACCATTACTTTCACTTTTATAGAAAGATCACTCACTAAGAGAATGATAAAACAAATATAACTCTCTCAAATACAACAAGTATAAAATATGCGCACAACTCAAGAACTTTTTCAGGCTAGTGTAATTCTTCTCTGTTCAAGTGTGTTTTTGAAATTGTGTGGAGAGCTTCTTATATAGTTGTCCTGAACTAGCCGTTGTGGACGAGTCTCTTTTCAAACGTTGTGATGAATGCTCTTCAAATTATGATCATTGAATAGAAGGTTGACTACTCCATATAAAAAAAATAGATTATTCTTGGCTTGAATATCTTCATTAGGCATGATTCAAGCAGATATGTCTCTGTCTTAAACTCTTGAGATCAACTTTTCATTGCTTCATGATTTTCTGTGAATTAAGTCCCTAAAACGAAACTCCATTACACTATGTTAAAAAACAAATTTCCTCAACATTGATCACATAATTTCTAACTGAAGTGGGCATATCAATTGATTCTTTCATATTATGTTGTGGTCGTGCTTAATTTGATTCATTAAATATGTTTTTCCTTATCTAGAGATCTCGCTCTTTATTGTGAGATTCTTTTCTTTTCTAGATCAATGGCTTTTTTCCTTTTTTGTGAGATGTTAATTGATTTCTTTTCTCTGTACTTTTGACTTCACGTGTTGATTAACCCGTTCTATATAAGCTACAAATCTTCCCTTAATGCATCATTTGAGTCAATCAATATTAATGTGCAATATTTCTTTTTTTGTCAAGATACGAAATCAACTCATTAATTTCGTAAGCTTCCTTTTCTACTTCTGCATCTATAATGGATAATTTCCTTATTCTTTTCTAGCATTAATTCTAACTGAAATATCTTTTAATTCTTTTTTTTAGGCAAGATGTTGATTCTGATTTGGTGCATTAATTGCTTGTCGCATCAAGACCCTAATAGATACATGAATCAAAAAACTGTACACGAGGAATCTTGCACTAACAAAATGTCTTTAAGTTGCTTATAGTCTTTCCATGTATAATTGCATTGCAAATATGCATATGAGCCAAAAGGGGAAATCAAGTGGGCTTCAACAAAGGTATGTGACAAAGGATTTGTGTAAAAATATGATACTTCAACAAGGAAAATAGTATGGATGAATACTTTGGGACATATCACAAAGGGCTTGGGTTTTCTGTTGGGCAACATTGTGCTGGGCTGGAATGGATCATTTAATCAAGGTGGAGCTTATACATGACATCTCATCGGACGGTTTGTACTGACCCAGCACAGTACTAGATTAGCAAAGGATCCCAAATGTGATCACAAAGGAAGATATTTCCCTTTCAAAACAATACCTATATTTGAGCCTTGCTAGCTACCATTTAAATTTCTGACTGACCTTTATTCTAAATGCAAAAGGTAGAATGACTAGCCATTCCATATCACAATGCCCACTCCTTAATTATTTTATTATATTATAATAATAAGAATAATAAGAACAACAATAATAATGGTGGTCCAAAAAGGAATCATATATATTAAGAATAATAATAGCCAAACAAAAATATCAAAAAGCATAAAAGCACACTTGTGACTACGAGTAGAGCTGTCAAAATAGACTAAGTTTATTGGGTTGACTCAATAAATGGGGTAGGACAAGCAAAACATTTAGTTACACATATTTAACAAGGACTTTTAACCTAGCCCATTTATACCCATAGAGCTAATGTGGGATGGATTGAGTTGACCTCATGGCCTTTTTTTAATAAAATAATATTTAAAAATATTAGTACTTTGAATTTTTTTTGTTACTTAGGTCATGAGTTGTGAATGTCATTTAAGTATAAAAAATTGGCTCGTGAAGTAATGTATATGACCCAACCTAATGTCCTAATCTAAAAAGAAAGACTTCTAAAATTAAAAATAAAATGTCATAAAAGCTATAATTTTTTTTTCTATTTTGAATCTTTGACACTAGCCTATATTTTTTTTTCTTATTGAACTTTATTCTCATGTATAATATATTTTTATTTTGTCATGCATTATATTTAAATTTATAATATATATTTAAATTATGAATATAAAAAAATTATTTTTAAAATAAAAAAGTGTGAGCTGACCTAACCCGTCATAATATTTAGTCCAATTATTAACTTAAATTCGACTCAATTCAATCCATATTTATTAAAAGTCCTTAAAGCCTCTGATCCAACCCCAACCATTGACGCCAACGAGTTCCATAAAAATACGTAGTGCTTTCTTGGGGACCAATAGAACATCTCAGAAAGAATCTCTTTTCTTTTTTTTGTAGAAAGAAAGAATCTCTTATTTAATCAGTGTTGTTTTTCTCAAGTGATGAACACTTTTGACAGCCAGACACGCACATCTCGTACAAATAATGATTTAACCTTTTTATACTGAATAAGTTTACTTTCATATGATTTGAAATGATAAGCTTACATATTTTGCTTGGATTAAATTACAAAGAGATAAAGGTAATTTAAATATTAATTAATACTAACCGGTGAAAGTCAGAGTGGAATCAGTTTAATTATTGTTTACTTATGTAATTTAATTTATATTTTGATAAAAGCCACATATGTACTTTTATATTATAATTTTTAATTAAAATTTTAAATTAAAAATAATTTTGTTAAACAAAACTTTTTTTACTTATTAAAATAATAAATAAAAATAATAACAATAACATTATTTTTTAATATTATAAAAATATAATAAATATTTCCAACAACAACTACACCTAAAGGACAAAAAGCTACTAAAATCAAAATATATATTATCTTAGATTTCAAGAAGAAGAAATTAGAGTCAGGGTGTTTGCTTGGTGCTTGCTTAGTGTACGCACACAGTCCGATCAATGTGGATCTTATATGGGCAAATAAAGTCTATATCGATCGAACGATATGCGTGCGTCAAAGATCTTACTTAGTTCGCACAACCAAACAGACACCTTGTGCTTAAGAAATTAATAAAAGAATTGACCCCTAACTTCTTCTTTTTTTTTTTATAAATTTTAATTTTATGCAGTATGCTCCAATCCGATAAGATAGATGACTACCACTTAAATTTAATAAGTACAAAAAATAAGTTTCTTCCCAAAATACTGTCTCCAAAATTAAACAATTAATGTTTTGGGGACCAACTTTAGGTTAAGAATTGACATTTTAATACATGCACAAGCACGCAAATTGAGACCAAAAACATAACATTAATTGACTTTGAATTATAACTAGAATTTCTTTCGTCTAGAAAAGAAGAATGCTAAGCTACACTAAAATTTGAATATTAGATATATAGAGGTTCAAGTTATATTAGATATAATTTAGGCGAGAAGAGTATGAATTTAATCGGATATTTCAAATTTTAAATTTTAAATGCATATCTTTTCCTACTACATATTTTTCCCTTGCTAACTTAATTTATTTATAATATTTGTCTCTCTGTGTTAGTGCATGCACTAAGCAATCATTTACAGAAAATTTTTTTTCTTACACTTGCAATATTAAAGAATTTAGTATTACTCTTATTCATCTTTTGACAAAAAAATATTTTTTCTTCCTTCATTAAAAAAAATAATTGCTTAAAAGAGATAGCTATTTTCCTCCATTAATATTTGCTTAAAAATAAAGTTCATCACGAACAAAAAAGAGAGAGAGAATGTATATTATTTATACGTAAAGTTGTTACGATGGAGATCCAATCTTCAATAATATCCAAAATTTCAATTTCAATCCATTGTTGTCAGCTTTCTTGTCCTCCTCATTCTCCAGTTACTGCTGGTTCTTCATCAATGAAAGCTACATGGGACTTCATTTAGTATATATATATATATATATATATATATATATCGTTGACAATTTTGATTTGTCATCTTCATCTGGCTGGTAAAATTTAGATGTCTTATTTTAATTTTTGAAGGGTTTTTTTTTGTTTATAATATTATTTTGATATCAAACTTATTATTATATTAGATAATTAACAAATATGAGTAGATTGGACAGCCATCAGAGGTACTGGTTGGGATATTAAAGATCTTGATATGTGTGAAGCAATCTGGCCACTCATAAGGTAGAGTAACTTTTTCTTTTAGTATTTAATGTTTACCATTTTAATTTCATTTTTAATTTCTTTTTGTTGATGTTGTTTCACATTTTTTTTATTTGATTTTATTTTTAAGACTAATAGTGCTAATATAATTCACGAAAAAAAAAGTTGACAGTAAACTTTTTTATATGATATGTATATTATCAATGTGTTATACTAATTAATTTTAATTTTAATTTTATTACAAATATTTGATTAAATTTTAATTTTGTTTAAAATGATAATTTTTTATTTTTTATTTTAACCTCAAATTAATATTTAAATTTGTATGTGTCACATGAAAAGTCGACATGTCATGTGTTATACTAATTAATTTTAATTTTAATTTTAATATAAACATTTGACTAATTTTTAATTTTTTCTAGAATGATAATTTTTTATTTTTACTTCAAATTAACTTTTAAATTCTTTAAATTCTTTATATGTCACATAAAAGAGTCAATATGTTATTTAAAAAAATTCACGTGTCATTTAAAAGAGTTTACATCATCATTTTAATATAAAAGTAAACATATATGACAAAATTAAAAGAAAAAAATGTTTTAATATAAAAAAATTAGTTGTGCCTTAAAATAAAATAAAATAAAGTTGAATACTTGAAATAGAGTTAAGAAATTAAAAAGATATTTTTTTAAAAAAAATTAATTGTTTCTAGTATAGCAATTGCGTTTTGGACGTAAACTCTGGTCTCCCCGTAGCATGATGCATGCCACGAGATTGGATTCTTCTTTTGACTTTGACAAGTAATCAGAGTAGTTAATCTATCTAAATCATTAACTTTGATAACTAATAATCTAAATTTTAATATGTTATTTTTATTTTATTTAAAAAATAATCATAAAATTTAAATCATCTGTTATAAAATCAACATTTGAGCCGAAGAAAATATCTTTTCTCGCATGCCGGCCGTTCAATTTTTATGGATATAAATTCCTATCTTATTATTTTGTTCAGAAAAAAATTAATTGAATAAGAATGCTACTTTTCGTTAATCATTTTAAAATACAGTAATTTAATGGCCCACGTTTCACCATTCACCAATTCATTTAATATGATTTTGGCGCTGAAGATTTAAATTCCTCCGCTTATTTATTGAAACAAATTGCTCCTATTTAAAAAATAACAAACAATTACAATGTGCATTGATCTAAATATTTAATTTTAGTTTTACATTCTAAATTTTTTTATACATAGTATTTAAATTGCATATCTATTTAGGGGTGAACACGGGTTAGATTGGATTGAGTTGAGGGAAAATTTCAACCAAATCTAATTAAATTTGATCGGGTTTGGTTGGATCGAGTTATTGATTTTTTGATGATGAACTCGAACCAACTCAACCAGCACCTTGACTGGTCGGGTTGACGGGTGATCTATTTTTTTTAATTTTAAATTGTTATTTATTTATATATTTATTTATTTTTATTTTGCTTTCTTCTTCATCTTCTCTTTTTATTTCTTTCTTTCTTTATTCACAATACATAGAAGATAAATAAATTAATAAAGGCATACATTATTCTTTATTCCATCTAACAAGATAATAATAGTCAATAGTAGGCTATAATGTTATAGGCAAATTAATTCAATCCAAAATTCAATATTATATAATCCAAATTTTAATAAATACATAACACATAAATATTTATTTATAAATAATGAGTATAATAAAAAATCCTAAGTGGCTAAGTCCCTAAAAAAATTAAAAAAAAAACATATATTGGGTGGGTTGCGCAGGTTGGGTTGGGTTAGAAAATTTCCAAACCGTCACCCGACCCGCTATTTGGTGAGTTAGAAAATTTTAACCCAACACAACCTAAACGTGCATGATGGGTCTGGTTGTACGGGTTGGGCGGGTTGGTGCTCACTCCTATATCTATTTTTCGTGGCTAAGAATTAAAATATCGAATTTCAATAAGGTAATTTTTTTAAAAAAATGTTATAGAAATGAAATCATTTATGATTAAAAATTTGAGTAAATTCGTAATTTAATTTTTAAAAGATCATTATCTTTTAAATTTATTTGATAAAATATCTCAATCTATTCTTCAACTTTTTTTCAATTAAATTTTTTCTTTAATAAAAAAAATAAAATTTTACATGATTAATAAATGTTTATATAAATTTACTAAGATATTTTCAATTCTACAACAATTTTTTTATATTAAAATCAAATTTCAGCGCATCAAATAGATACAAATCTTTTTAGGAGGGACTATTCCATTTTTTAAAAATATTTTTAAAATACTAAATTAGAAAAAAGACGGTCTTTAAAGTTTAAACTGGAAACGCAGTTTCGGATTTTACACGTGTGTGGTAGGTTCACGCGCTCACGCGCGGTGTTGTAGAATCCTATAGAGGAGAGTAGGCCAGTGAGGATGACTCAACTAACAGTCTGGCACCGCCCATGGGCCCACGTGACGTGGCACCTCAGAAAGTGTCTGTACTCTAGTTATGAGTGATAGAGTGGGTGTGCCACATGACGATGCTCATGCCAATGCGTGTTGCCAAATAATTCTATGCCTCATATTTATTATCAATTTAATATCACCACAAATTTTAAATTTAATTTAATTCACACCATCTAATTGTGCCACGTAATCCACAGATTTTTGCTCTATATTAATTATTTATCATGCATGCTTATCTAATAGACTAATACTAATATTATTGAGTGATCCCCTTTCTTGATATTAAAAAAAGCGAGGCGAAAATGGCATTTTAGTTCTTCGTGATTGTTTTTATTTTTTGAGTTTTATATTAGTCATTTATATTTTAAAATAGTATTTTTTTTTTAAATATTGCACCAGAATGGCACACAAAATTAGTGACATTTTCTGAAATATTGCACTGAAATCACCAAAAAAAAAATGGATGGAATAATTGAACACCAGAAAATTGAAGGTAGAAAAATTTGAATTTCATTTATGACAGTTCTATATCCGAGAAGAAAAGAAGACAAAAGAGGAAGAAATATAAAAGCATTTGAGTCAATTTTATTTTATATGGTGGACATTTATATCCAGTTAGTAATTATGTAAATAGATTATCTCAACATAAAAAAGATGACATATTAACATGAACTAACCGTTTTAACAAAAAAGGGGTCAGAATTAAAATTTTGAAACATAAAAGATCCATATGAAATTTTTGAAAGATAAAAGGTCAAAATAAAACTTAAAATAAATAAAGGGAACCAAAATATCATTTTTGCTAAAAAGATAATTTGCTTTTATCTCCAGGCTATGCTTTATGATTATATTATTTCCAATTTGCAGGTAGATTTGGTCATATGAATTCTTTTTGGGCTGCTTTATGCTATAAATTATTACATTATAATTAGTTCTTTATCATTATTATTTAATCATTTTGATCCATGACATAATGAGAGTTTCAATATATTATTTTCATCAACTCCCCAACTCCTTTTTTTTCACTACCTGATTAATAGAATCTTTTTATGTTAGATCATGTTTAAAAAGGATAAAAGAGTAAATTATTGGTTTTTACGTAAAAGATTATTAATTTCACAATTTAGTTTTCTAAAATATAATCCTCTTAATTTCATCATTTAGTTAATGTTTTTAGTTATTTTTGTCCTTCTAGAAGACTAAATTAAAACTAGACTCATAATTTTGACATGGAGACAGAAAGTTTTAAAAATTAATTGAAAAAAAAAGTGGAAAGAGTTATAATTTAGAAGAATAAATAAAAATTTAATTATCTATGAGAAATCAAAACAACATTTTACTAAAAATTACATTTTTCATCTTCCATTGAATTAATTTTTTGAAATATATATATATATATATATATTTATTTATTTATTGAGATAAGCATCGTGTTAGGTGGAGCTTGTAACTTTGTATGTAGGTTGAATTTTAGTGTGCTGTAAACTTAATTTTTTTTTGGTTTTATAATTGTAAACTTTATTATTATTTTTTCCTTGGTAAACTGTTGTGTTTAAAGTTATAGAATTGCATGTAGATAATATGTTAACATTATGTACCAAAACAAATATTTTAATATTATTTTCTTTTTCTTGAAAGTTTGGATCATGTGATTTAAATCTACTGAATAAGAAAAATCTCTCAGCGGCGACAGCACAATGTTTATAATCACGCTAAACCAATAATTAGTTTTAATTTACTAGTTAAAATGGAGTAATGCTAGATTTATGGAAATTTTAAGGGCTGCTCGATATAATATATAACTTATTGTCTACACATAATGTTTCTTTTAAATATGTAATTAATAAAGTAGAAAAATATGCCTACATCATCATCATGAAAGATGCACATTTTAGAGGTTTCAGTTATTTACAACAAGGACTTTCGTGTTGTAGCCTCAAATATTTGAAAATTTAGCATCAATATTCTAACCATAATTTTATTTTTTTATATTTTAATCAAAGCATTCTTAAAGTTTATTTATTTAAAATTAAATCTCATCTTCTTAATTAGATAAAGTCAAAACTAAATTAATAGTTTAATTCTTAAATTATCAAAGCTATATCAATATTGATTGGTCTAAACAATTTCACATTGGCAGTTTTCAAGTAAGATTTTAAAATTGAGTCTTATGAATAAAATAAAATAAAATAATTAGAGATTTTTACTTTTGTGATTTGATTTGTATTGAATTAGATTAGTCAAACACTAGCGGTTTCATTTAAAAATCAATTTTAACTTAATTTGTTTGTTGATACTTTTAATTTTAATTTTTAAAAATCAATTTTCAAAACAATTTAGTCTAAAAAAATAAAATTTACCCTTTAATGAGTAAATTTAATAATTTTATTAAATATTAAGTATTAAAATTAAATATCCCATAGTTAATTTATATATTTTTATTATATATATATATATATATTCTTTTAACGAACACGGAAAATTAGATAATATTTTGATATATTCAGACAATGTTAATTATTATTAAGAAAAAAATTAAATATAATTTCTTATATTTTTATTATCAGATTCTTCAATCAAAATGTGACAAATATATGATTTTTAAATCAAAACACAATAAATGTATGTTATTTAAAAAATAAATTTTATTTTTTATAATTTATCATAATTGTATGATTAGTCTTTCAAAAAATTATTCTACACATTTTGTCTTGAATAAAAAATTTAATAACAAAGATATAAATACAGAAATTTTATTATTATTAGTATTTATTACCCTATAATTATTTTCATTTTATTTTAAGGATTTTTTGTGAAACTGTCAAGCATATATGTTGAGAGACTCTTCCACCTGAGGTGGCTCAACGGTCACTCCCTCTCACGCGCTCCTCGGCGTCGCGTGGCCTTCTCGTTGCTGATATCGAAGCTTTCTGCTTCATGCACATCCTCACTCTCTGAAGGCCTATAACTCTCCACTCTTTCCTTCCCATTCTTCAACGTTTCGCTTTTCCTTCTCTCTCTCTCCTACTCTGCCATTCTTTGTTTTGTTTCGGCTTTTCTGGTACTGCTGTGTGCATTTCCTTCCTTCTCCTTTACCATTATTCAATTCCGTTTCCGTCTTTGCTTCTCTCTCTCTTCGCTCCCTCCCAATCCCATTTCAGCTAGCCCCTCGGTCTTTTCAATCTCTCTCTCTTTAAGCTTTTTGTTTTAATTCCCCCCCGCCCCTTCTCTCTGCTTCTGATCTGCGAGGCATAGAGAAATGAAGGTATGTATGATTCTCCCACTTTTTCCATTTTCGATTCTTCCCTCTCCTTTCATTTTCCTGTGCAAGACAAGAGATATAAATGAATAAATCACTTCTGAACTATGATTCGATTCGGTTCTGATTCTTCATTCATTTCATTTTCTCTGTTTTCCCCCTTTCATTAATTTAAAGACCCGCGGTGTGTTTCTGAGATGAATCTGGGTATCTCCCGCATCAGATTACTGGTTTTAGATTTAATGGAAATCTCGGTCTCTCTGTGGAGTTGTTCAGATTTCATCTTTTCTTTCTTCTCACTGTGTGAGGTGTCAAACTTTTGGGTGGAAGAGAATTGTTGGATTTCAAGTGTCGCTTTGTTTAATTAGTTCAGATTTTGTATGTTATTCCGTAATAGCAGATTATTTGAATCTGAGTTGATTAGCTGATTTACTCTGATTTGTGCTTCCAGAAGGTTGTACTCAAGTTAGATTTGCATGATGATAAGGCAAAGCAGAAGGCCCTGAAAACAGTCTCAACACTTTCAGGTACCAAATCATCGTTTGTTTATTCATTATAGATTGTTTCTACTTTCTACCTAAATTCTTTAGTCTAAAAAGCCTTCTGAGAATCAATGGGGTAAGATTTAGTGGTCCAGAGCTGAAAGATCGAATCCTAGCAGAAGCAAAAGTAACCCCAAAAAAAGAAAAGGAAAAAAAAAAGAGGCCTTCTATATATCTTGCAAAATGAAACAGTGGAATTAAATGCTTCCAGGCTTAGTGTTTTAGAATTTCAAATATTGACATATTTCGAAATATAGTATTTCACTTGGTGATGGTGATGTAAATATGATGGCATACTAAAATTAATCAGTCTCATTTCATATATGTATCTAACCAATCTATTATCTATGATTATTAATTAATTATTTTTATGGGATGAGGTAGGGAGGAAGAAATCAGCTTAAAGAGTTCTCATCTTAAATAAGATGAAGGTATCTGTTAGCATGTCAACATCTTGCTCTGGGGTTCCTTTAAAATATGGTGAAATGGGGTTTCGTGTTTATGAAGGAACTTGTGAGTACGAGGGGGTGAATCTCTACGATTTGTTGCGTCTTATTTCACATTTCTAAATATAGTGCTTAGATTTGATATGTACCACAAGGCAGCAATTATAGATTTACATTTGCTCCGAAAAGATCTTCTCAGGATTGAGAGGTTGAATTTGATTAAGGAATGGTAAAACCTTGAACTTATAGACTAACTATTTTTTTTACAAAAACAAAATATAAGAAAGCATGAGAGAGAGAGAGAGAGAGAGAGAGAGAGAGAGAGAGAGAAGGTAATAATGACTACATGTAAATATGTATGAAGTAGGTTTCACTTGAAGATGTGTTTGACATGCTTACATGTTTTTCATAATCTTCATATGCTATCTAATCTCACATTCAATAAACTCCTCTTGAGATGAAGTGTTAGTTAGAATAGTTTCCGTTGAATATCAAATTCATATGTGAAGTTCTAGTTGGTTTATTTGTAGTTGGAAAACCGTATTTGGATTAAGGAAGAGAAAACAAGTATTTGTTACTTTACTGTTTTAAAATTATTTTTCTATCCAAGGGGGAAAAAAAAAATCCTTACAATCAACTTTTGCAATCATGCAGGGATAGATGCAATCGCTATGGACATGAAGGAGCAGAAACTAACAGTGATAGGAACGGTGGATCCGGTGAACGTGGTGAGCAAACTGCGCAAATACTGGCAGACAGACATTGTCTCAGTAGGACCAGCCAAGGAGCCTGAGAAGAAAGAAGATCCCAAGAAGGAAGAACCAAAGAAGGAGGAAGAGAAGAAAGATGATGCAAAGAAGGAGGAACCCAAGAAAGAGGAAGGCAAGCCGGAGGAAGAACCGAAGAAAGAAGAGAAAAAGGAAGAAGAGAAGAAGGAAGAGAAGAAAGAAGAGGAGAAGAAGAAAGAGCCAGCCCCAGACCCTGTTCTAGAGCTGGTCAAGGCTTATAGGGCATACAACCCTCAGATGACTACATACTATTATGTTCAAAGCATGGAAGAGAATCCCAATGCTTGTGCCATTTGTTGATTGGCAAGCTGCTCCGAAGTTGAAACCGAGGGAAGGACATTGACTTTTTTAATTCGGTAATGAATTTAATCCTTTCATGCCTATAGGAGGCCAGAACCAGGACTGTAGGTTCTCTTGTATATAATATGGTGATGCCTCAGTTAAGTTGTTTTGAGACAATATTGGTAATGTGTAGAGGAAATGAATAAAATTTTGGGGGGAATTCGTTTTTGAAAACAAATGTAGTTCATACTCTTTTCTTGTTGTAATAGTTACTTGATTGCATTACCTGCTAGTAAATCCAGTAATTTATTTGTTTGGATGTTGAGAAAAATACAGGGGGGAAAAAAAAAGCTGAATCCTGTTTTGATAGTTACCAGCTAGTAAATTCAGTAAGTTATCTGTTTTGGATGTCGAGAAAAGAATACAGGGTAAAAAAGTGAGAATCCTGTTTTTATAGTTACCTGCTAGTAAGTCTAGTAAATTATTTGGCGAGAAATTGAGTCTATTTCTCCCATGTAGACCGTTCATTTCATAATAGATAGTCCAAATTGAAGGTGCTTTATTTTCTTTTATTTGCCTTTGTTTTAAAAAAAAATTCCTTTATTGGCTCATCTGCTTTTTAATGGATGGTTCAAATGGGGGAAATGAACTCTTGATTTTCCACTAAAGATTGAGAGAATCCGTTTCCGTGTTTCATACTTGTACTAGTTACTTGAATGCCTCACCTATTAGTAAAAATTAGATTGTCTGCAATAGGTGTAAAAAATTGGACTATATCCTCAAAGTCGTGGACGTGTTTTTGATTGAAGGTCAAGATTGAATGAATAATAAGCTGATTGAATGTGATGATTTGTTTATTTTTTCAAATGTGGCCGTCTGATCCCAAACAGATAGCTACGATTTCTAAATTGCAAAATCTAATTTTAGCAGCAACTGAAGACAATCCAGATTCCTATCAGTAATCCCAGTTATTTACCTGTTTGGATGTTGAGAAAAACAGAGGGGGAAAAAAGTGAGGACGGTGAGCATATTTGCTTTTGATTTACGGTCAGATGGGGCAGGGGGTCCTAATCTATTAGCACACCTTGTACCACTTGAAACAAGAAAGAAAATGATTATTTTGATGGTGTGGTTTTTGTCATGTCCTTCTCCTTCATCATGTATGGTGGTGTAAAAGCAGAGTACCCCCATCACGGGGTAGTAATGTCATTTTAGGGTGCCTGATGTTGAACTATTCCTTTTTCAGAGCTGTCTCTTTTCCTTGCCATTTATGTTACATTATGAAGTGAAAACCCCGGATCCTCCATCTCCATGGATTCATCTCTACTCTATAATTTAGCTATCGTGGTCCCTTGCTGTTATTGGCCGGTTTGTACTCAGTTTATGAAAGGTAACTATACTGAGCAACCATGAAGATAGGAGCTAATAAATCATATATATAAAAATTAACTTGATATTCCTATTCTATGTGTATGGAGATTCACACCATCTAACTTTTTAGGAAGCAGGTAGCTCATGGAATTTTCTGTAGAAGAGAATCATAGGTTGTGTGATTATCTTCAAGTTGTGTTCAATTCAATCAGATCTATACCTTTTTTTTTTTTTGAAATTTCTTATTATTTTATATAATAGTTAGTGGTGTAGAATTAAAGTATGCCCCAGAATCTTGCTCATTATTTACTGTTTGTTTCTGCTTTTCCCTTGAAAGATACAGTGAGCAAATAATTTAGGTGTGAGGTCATAATGGCTTGTGGTTTCATCAATCCACAAGGACACCCTCTCTCACTGCTCTGTACTTGTTGTACACTGCAGTGCAAAAGCTTGTGATTAATTAATGTTAATTAATTATTGTTTAATAATTTGCGTCTGTTTAGCAGTTGAACCGGGTCTGGAGGCTACACATGCTCCCTCTGTAATTATTCCTTTTTAAATCAATTCCACTTTGACGGATTGGATTTCTACGTTGGATCTTGTCTGATTCAGCGTCTGTTTGTATGTATTCCTTTAATACTTTTGAAATGGATTCTGAAAGCTTGATTTGAAATCCTAAATTTAAAAGATTCCCTTCTTTTTGTTTTTGTTCAGATTATGATTAATACTATTAAGACCAAATTACATTTCCTCCCTTCCAACCTTTTAAAATTGCATTATTTTTTTAAATTTTCATAATATACATATTTCTCTCTGTAATTATAAATACATTAACCATTAATTCAATTTTATAATTTCATGTTCAAAAGTATTTTATAGTCCTTTTTTTAAAAAAATATATAGATTTTTTAATAAAGAAAATGATTATTTGCAACATCTTTATCCATTTATATTTTTTTAACTATGTTTATGGAAGATATCTTAGTAAAAAAATGTAGATTAGGTTACAAAGATAAAAAGAGTATAATAAATTTCTGGATGAAAATATAATATTGGATTAAAGTGTAATGTATGTTGCAATTATTGGGGAGTGCAGTCTATATTTTGAAAATGGATGGGAGAATTGTAAAATTTTAGAAATTTGCAGGGGAGTGTAGTTTGATTTACTCTAATATTGACATCCAGAATCGAAAGAGTATATTAATTATTTAGTCCTTAAAAAACACTCTTTTTTCAATTTATCTTTTTAAAAATAAAATGTTTTAATTTAGTCTTTAAAAAAATTACTCTTCTTAACTTGGTCATCTAAAGATAGAACTTTTTAAATTAATCTTTCAAATATATTTTCCCGATTAAAATGATCATTTAGTCATGCAAAAATGGGATCCCAATCTATATGTATATATATTACGAGAAAAAAGAAGGGATCCTCATGGCAACTCGCTAATAATATAAACGTCGCTTTTTTTTTTAATAAATAAATTAGAGAACCGACAAATACATTTTAAAAGGGCCATTTTAATTGGACAATTGTTGGAAGGCTAAATTAAGAAATTTTATTAGTTTTAGAAAATCAAATTGAGAGTAAAATGATATTTAGGGACTACTGATTTATTTTATTTTTAAAAGAACTAAATTGGAGAAAATCATATTCAGAGACTATGTCACTAATTAATTTTCTTTACATAAAATAATGATTAAGTAAGTAACTCTATGGATAAAAATTTTTTCCATGTTTTTACTTTTTAGAGACAAGGTATTTTTTGTTCTAAAATATAAAAGAGAAATAATTTAAAAAATATGGACGAAAAAAAATGCACCAAGCACATATTTTTTTTTTTTGCAAATATTGAACAAAAATCAAACATCCCCTGAACTTTTTTTTTTTAAATCTCCTCTGGGAATTTCTGGAGTCATTGTGGAGAATTCACCAAAAGAAAAAGGCGAGAATTCTCTAGAAGAATAGAAAAACGCATACGCATGCACTCATATATATAATTATAAATGTCTCTTTTCCAATTTATTTATTTATAATTTTTTATTTTTAATTTTGTCATGCTTATTTTCTTAACTCAATCTCTCATGAATTTTTATTTTTAATTTAGTCTCTTATAGATACTCCTTTTTCAATTTAGTCCTTGACAAATTTTTATTTCAATTTGGTCCTTCACAAATCAAAATGTTTTCAATTTAGTCTCTCATAAATTTTTATTTTTAATTTAATTCCTCATAGATACCCTTTTTTCAATTTAATCCTTCACAAATTTTCATTTCAATTTGGTCATTTACAAATCCAACTATTCTCAATTTAGTCTCTTCATGTAGTTGCCATTAAATAATTTAACAAAGGTGTTAATTTAGCAATTAACTCATTGATAAAAATTGTTAAGTGCCATGTATTTTTTTTAAGTTAGTTTCTTTTTTAAATTAGTTTATTTTCTTAGCCAACTATTAGAAAAGGAAAATAGGCATATATGAGGAATCAAGTTGAAAATGAAAATTTATGAAGGATAAATTGAGAAAAAGAGATATATGTAACAGACTAAATTGAGAATGATAATTTATCACGACTAAATTAAAAATAAAATTTTATGAGGGACCAAAATAAAAATGTTTAAATTTGTAAAGAATTAAATTAAGAATAAAAATTTGTGAGTACCAAAAAAGGGCATTTGTGAGTGACTAGAGTGTGGTTTTAGTGATGATTACGAATGTTAATCACATTTTTAATCCATCCACCTCATTGATAATGAAATGTATAATTTAGATGATTTGGTGGGGTGAGATGATGTTTGATCTTTGTCAGATTGATCATTCCAAACTTGTAAATAAGGCCCACAAGCCAAATCAATGAGGTAATTGTAGGATGAATAGAATATTTTAAAACCATTGACAAAATAAAAAAGAGAGAATATTTTAAAATCATTGACAAAAAAAAGAGAGAATATGTTAAAATAATCGATTAAGGTGCCAATAATAACGTTTGGAATCTTAAAAAATAGATTGAAAAATTAAGTCAAGAGACTAAATTTTTTTTAGAGAAAATAACTTAATTAACCTCTTTATATCAAAAAATTGTTTTTAAAAAACTAAATATAAAATAAGTTTAGGAGAAATTTAAAATTTTACACACAAAATATACAATATCAATCCAAATCTTTTCGATCGCCTACGTTGGCATCAAGTAATGTATAATCTTTTTGAATTATAAGTTTATTTCTAAGTTTTAAAACATAACACTTTATTTATTTAAATTATTATAAAGTAAAATTATTATATATTAGTTAAAATTAACATATAAAAATTACATAATTTTGAGAAGCACACAAGTCAGAGATTATAAAGGGGGAAAAAAAAGAAATGATGATAGATATATAAAATATTATATGACAAATCATATAATTTTTTTAATGTTAATTTTAACGGATATATAATATATTCATTTTCATATTAGTTTAAAAGTGTGAAGGGACATGTTTAAAACTTATGAACTATAACTAGACTATAATTTAGGAGAATTATATATAATTTCCCTTAAAATTTTAAATTGGAGAGAGTGATTCACTAAAAACATAGAAATAATAGTAGTAGGTGTAGGTGGATCTTTTCTTGGGTTTGTGGTTGAGGAGGAAAGAGAAATACAATGGAGTCGTTAAAATGGATTAAGTTTAATGGCCTGGCCCATTTGGCTATTAAAATAAGTGGGTTAAATTGTATTGAATAAAGCAGAGTTTTTTTAGTTTAGTTTTAGCCAAAAAAAAAATGTTTCCTCTGTTGGGTGTTTATTGAGGAATCATGTTTAGTTATAGGCACTTGAAGATCTTAGTTCTTTTTTAACCATAATTTTATTTATTTAGCTACGATTAAATAGTGGTTAAATGTAAATTTTGAGTCCTCAAATATTGGTAGTTGATCCGTTTTAGTTGCGAATGAAAGTCTTTGATTTTAGAGATAAATGAACCCAAATTTTATGATTTTTATAAATATTTTAAAAAAGGTCTTTGGGAAAATTTTGACCTTTAATCCAAGATCAACGGTCTAGATTCGTCTAACACTATAGCAATACTAGATCCAAATTCCAATTAAACTGATGGGTTATATTCTGAGTTCAATTTGTATAATTCGTGAATTTTATAAAATGCTTCAAAATATTTGATTTAATTTATAAATTTAGTTATGATTAATTATTAGTTTAAATATGTATTTTTATAAAATTTATGTTGTGCATTTTTAAAATTTTCATTATGGTTATACTCGTCAATCTGTGTAATCTACTAATGGTTAAAAAATATTGTATAATCTACTAACAAGAAATAAAATATTTTTTAATCTATATAACATTAGGCCGATTCTAAATTTTTCAGCTTTTCTAGTATATAATAGATAGAAAAATTAAGAATAGGGAATTAAAAAAGAGGCCATTGGCTTAAATATTAAAAGTAATTCTGCATGAAGAGTAAATCTATTGGCAATTCTAAGGGGCATTTTTTTAAGATTAAAATGTTTAAATATGAATATACATATGAATATTAAAATATTATTTTTGAATTATTAAGACTGTTTATTTTTTTAGCATCTGAATACATAGAAATTTTTTATTAGTAAAAGATAATATTCAAATAAATTAGTAATTAAATATATATTATGAAAAAATTGATTAAAGCAAAATTAAAAAATAGAATTATATATATATTGAATGAAAAAATTTTAAAACTTAACAAATAGGCATTAATTATTAGTCTAGTTTTAAATTAAATAGTTGTTTTGTATGGTTTGTAGCATTGTCAAAATGGACTTTAGTCCATTTGAGCGAGCTTGGACATTCAAGTTTAGGCCCGTAAAAAAAAGGGCCTAAACGGGCATGGTCCATGGGCCGATTTTTTTTTCCACATAATTATATTATATTATTTAGTATATAAATAACTCCACTTTATCATATTTTTATACTTTATAACATTATATTCAATAATTACAGTAAATTTGGATATAGAAACTTTTGTAATTTTTTAAAAATAAATATAAATTTTTCAAATTTAAATTTAAATAGTTAATTAGAAAATATGAAAAATAAATATTATTGATTATTTAAAAACATTAAAGAAATAATATTTTATATGTATAAATGTATTTCAATAAAAAACTATTGATTTTTTTACTAAAATAATTTTAATATTATATTATTTAAATATAAAAATTAAAATTTTTTAAAAAGCTTGGTTTGCACATCAGCCCATGAGCTTGTGGGCCAAGCACAAACGGGCTTGGATAAGAAAATCCAGGCCCATTCAAAAACGGTCAGACTAGACCGGACCCATTTTGACAGTGTTGATGGTTTGTAAAGTTTGAAAGAATTATTAAATTTTAAAGTTTATGGGAGATAAAATACAAATAAGACAAAATTTATGGAAGTAAAATGAATTTTTCCTTAAAATGAATAATATATTTGAATGGTATATATTAAGACTTGTCATAAGATCTTATTCATTAAGTTGTAGACCTATTAAACACTTAAAAAAACAAAAAAATGTATTTAATGATTTGAAATATGAATGAATTAGATTCAAATCTTCTAAATGCAAATAAATTAAGCCTAACTCAATATATTTTTTATTAACTTATGATGGATTAATTCTTATATAAATTTATAGAAAAATTTAAAATGATATAAAGACAACTAAGCAATGGGAATTTTTTTTATTTGAAGAAAAGAAATAGAGAGAAGAAAGCTAACAAAGTATATCTCAAGTTTGTGATTGAAATTTAAGCATCGTTTGGGAGGGTTATTTTTGTAAAATTAAGAAAATTTTATATAAAGCTAAAATGAATGAAGCTTGTCATTGTCGAATTAACGTGCAAGCTATAAACAGTAGCTAACTTTAACTTGCGTATTAGAAACTGCTGCAATATACATATGTACTTCAACACCGTGCACATATGTATACACGTAGGATTCGTATTCTTGTGGATAGACTTTATTATACGTATCATTCCAAATTGATGGGATATGTCGACAGCTATCCCAATTGGGACGGGAATCCTTCTCAATATTTAAAAGTGTTGAAAAGTCTTATACTTTGATTTAGTCTATTAGATTAAAGTATAAACGGTTCAGATCGTGCAGAAAGATTAACAGGGATTTAAATAAAATTTTTATATAAATTTTTTTTAATCTTTTATTTGATTTAATACCATATTTAATTTTATCTATATTCATGTTAACCTTTCTGCATAATCTGGACCGTCTGTACTTCAATTTAATAGATTAAATCAGAGTATGAGACTTTTCAATACTTTTAACTATTGGAAAGGACCCCAATCACCTCAATTGTAGTGACTAATTCTAGTGACTAATAAGAAAGAGATGATATATCCTATAATTAGGTATTTAGGAACTATCACACTCTTACATAATTCATGTATTGGAGCTAGTAAATTACAATGCTTCCTTTCTTTTTGAGTTTTCAAAACCATGTGTATTCTTTAGTATTGTCAAATAAGCAGACTATACTCCCTTTCTTTTTGAGTTTTCAAAACTACGCATTTTCTTTAGTATTGTTAAATAAGCAAGTCATACTTCCTTTCTTTTTCAGTTTTCAAAACTGCGTGTGTTCTTTAGTATTGTCAAACATGTCTTTTTAATATAATTTTAAATTTTTTAGTAAAAAAATTCAATAAGTTTTTATTAAAATACAATTTATATATATAAAACATTACTTCTTTAATATTTGTAAATAACTAATAACTTTAATTTTTTATTTTTTTTAAAATTAACTATATTATATTTAAATTTAAAAATTCTATATTTATTTTTAAAAAATTAAAAAATTTTCTTATTCAAATTTACTATATTTATTAAATATATAATGTTATAAAATAAAAAAAATGATAAAGTGAGATTATTTATACTAAATAATACAAATTTTGTAAAAACACTTTTTTTAAAAAAAAGGTAAGCTCGCGAACTAAATGGGCTAACTTGTCTAAGTTTTTATATATATATATATATATATATATATATATATTTTAACAGGCCTAATTTCTTAAATCTAAGACTATTCATTTATAAATAATCCCAAATTAACCTACAAGTCACAGGTTAAAATGACACTTCTAATGTCTTCTCTATTTTAAAATATATAAATCTTCGTAACTATAAAATATACTACACTTTAATCTAATTTTAAATTATAACTTTATGATGTAGCTAGATGTGGAGACATAGTAATTAAAATGAAAGTACCTCCACATACCTTTAGAATCAACACAAATCTCTCAAGCAGTGAAGAATGGTGTCAAGATTGCAATTATATAGTAGCTGCAGATGTTGCTGGCACCTAAATCCCTAGCACTTTTGATCTCATTGGTCTAAAGCACTTTGAGCAAAACAAGCCAAATGAAATTTCTAATGTTTCTCTAGTCACCTAGCTCCCACACCCTCATCCAAGGGCATTCTCTCTAGGTCTCTACCTCAGGCTGCATAATAGCCAATGGAATAATGTGAATAGACAGTCACAGACAATATGTCTCTAGTCAGCTAAGAAGGCTAGCTGAGGGATAAGAAAATATATTCCACAATAGTTTCACACTAATCCAAGTATCTCTTTAGAGGCCAATGGATTTGCCAATATTCCCGATCCTAAAGCGAAATCCATTATCCATCTATAATTAATTAATGCAACTCATGACTTTTAGAATACCTCTCCATGTGTAAGAAGAGGCTCGCTAGCATATTCTCTCCTCTCAAATAATGAGCTCTAGAGACTTCTTTCCAAATATTTTGCTTCTCACTCATCATATATCTAGCGTAACTTTGCCCAATAGTGAGATATTTCTCATGCATGTGATGTGCTTATCAATCTCATTGCACACTTTCTTCGCTAGCCACAAAGTTTGCATGCTATAAATTAACCAGAATGGAAGTAGGGACCGATCTCGCTAAAGTCACACGCACCACCTTGTTCAGAAGCTTTTCTTTTCAAGACCTAAGCCGATCTATAAAATTCTACGTCACATAAAGGAAGTCATCGCTTTTGACACAACCTTACAAAAGAGGCATACCCAAACACTTCCTCAGCCTATTGGTGACAAGAATGTTAGAGTATGCTGGATGTTAAGATGTATTTAATGTGTATAAATATTGAAAGTACAAATAATCTTAATTACTTACTATTTAATTAGATGTAGAGAATAAATTTTAATAATTAAATATCTATTTAGATCCAAATCTTTTTATCCTAAAAAAAAAAAACTAATATGTAATGAAAGCATAAGTGAGATCTTGAGTGGGACTCCTCATAAAAGTACATGAAAGTAGTGTCCGTTTAAGATATATATTTAAGTAAAGTTGTTGCTCGCTGGTAATGGATTCTATAGCATATAAAATTGGTTGTTAATCACCATATTTACAGGATGTTCATGGTGATCAGTTTTGGTCAAATGAGAAATATTGTTAATATGACACTAAGTTAAGAAAATAAAAAAAAATTATAAAGTATAATTTTTTTAAAAAAATTAAGATTTAAAGTAAAAGATATAAGAATAAAGATAACATATAATTTCATGAAAGTTATAACTTACAAAAGTTAAACATCATTAACATTTATTAAGAAAACATTATAGTAGCTAGAGACAACATGCTTCTTCTCCTTATTTCTTCGAAAGCCCATTCACAGAACAGGTGATCATGATTACAAGATTTGGAGAAACTTTTTGTAAATTAATGGTGTGAACTGCGAAACTTAAAGAAATAACATTTTAACCTAAAATGAAAACATCCTCTATAGTAAAAGAGAAAAAGCTTTAAAGAAAAAGATTTCACAAGAAAAGTTTGTTGAGGCCTAGATCATTATTAATCAAATCTTAGGAAACTATTTTGTTTTTTTTTTAAATGAAACTTTATTGATCAAGAGATCTACTATTTTCCTATGTAAATTACTATAAACTTCTTACTCTCTTTGTTCAATTCCCATTGGAAAGTATTCTCAAAAGTCAATACATAACTCATCTTAAATATTTTCCTTAATTTTTTATGAATATATTTTGCATTAATTCAAATCATTAATTTATAATCTAAAATAATTATTTTAATTTATCATTTTTTTATATTAAAATACTCTTCGAATTATATATATATATATATATATATATATATATATATATATATATATATAGATATTAAGCTGTCACTGTCATGAGAGCTTTACAACAAAGTCCCGGACGGCAAGGAAAGCTCCCAAAACGAACTCGAGCCAAATTCTGAAAAAACATTCCATACTGTGTCCGCAGACAGAGAAGTTGACTTTGAATATGCAGTTTAAACAGTGCAAACTAAATTAATTATATTAATTTGTTTTGTTAATAAAATTAATTTTTTACAAAATAAAAAAATGTAATTTTATTTTTTATTATATGACAAATGCAAGTAAGATTTTATTAAAATCTAACATAAATATGATTTTATTTTTAAAAATTTTTATTGACAGATTACCTTATTAGCAGTGTCAAATTAGACAAGAAGGTTTTGTAATATATATCAAATATTCAAAAATTTAAATAATTTTTTTAAAACAAAAGACATATTAAATAATATAGTGGCTTAGATAATTTTCTCTTCAACCCAATAATAATTATTCTTTTACTATAAAATTAAATTGTATTGATTTTATATTTTCAAATAATAAAATAAAAATTTTAAAAATTTATTTTTTACTTATATATTTTAACTTCTCTCTCTTTTATTTATATATATATATATATTATATTATATTTTATTTAATTTAATAGTTAATATAAGTTTGTAGATCAATAAAACAATATCAAAGTTAGATTAATACCCCATTTTGGTTCCTCACAGATTTTTTTTTAATTTAGCCCCTCACAAATGCCAAATGCCCCTTTTCTCAATGTGGTTCCTAATAGGTTTTCATTTTCAATTTAGTTCATCACATATATCCTTTTTCTCAATTTGATCTCTCATAATTTTTATTATCAATTTGGTCCCTTACAAATCCAAGTGTTCTCAATTTAGTCTCTTCGTAAAGTTGCTATTAAATAATTTTAATAAAGGTTTTGATTTGGTAGTTAACTCATTGGTGTAAATTGTTAAGTTCCATGCTTTTTTTTTTGTTTTTTAAAATCAATTTCTTTCTTTGTTGTACTCTTGACAAAAAAGAAAGAAAGAAAAGAGGCAGATGTGGGGGATAAATTTGAGAATGAAAACTTTTGAGGGACTAAATTGAAAATTAGAGATAACTAAGAGGGATCAAATTGAGAATGAAAATATGTGAGGGACTAGATTGAGAAAAGAGGCATCTATGAGGGACACAATTGATAATAAAAATTTATAAGAGACTAAATTATGAATGTTTGGATTTGTGAGAGACTAAATTGAAAAAAAGGAAAATTGTTGGAGACCAAAATTGGGTTTCAATCACCAAAGTTATATTATATAACATAATTTAATTAAACTTAAAAGAATTACAATAATTTATTGAATATTTGAAAGACAAACATTGACCAACAAGCTGTTGGTTTTATTGAACATTTGAAAGACAAACATTGACCAACAAGTTGTTGGTTGAAATGGTAGGTAGTATTACCTTTGTAAGGAGGAGAACATAAGTTCAAATATCGTAAAGCATACTTATTGAAAGGATTATAATTTTAACGGTCTCGCCCTAATATGAATTAGTCCCAAGTCCAAAACAGCTTGGAGATACCTTGATTTCAAATCTGGAAAAAAAAAGAAGATTAACATTGACCAACAAGTTGTTGATTGAAATGGTAGGCAGTCTTATCCTCGTAAAGAGGAGAACACAAGTTTGAATTTCGTGAAATGCTCTTATTGAGAGCATTATAATTTTAACGATCTCAGCCTCAACATGGATTAGTCCCAAGTTCAAAGTAACTTAGAAATACTTGAGTTCAAACCCTAAAAAAAAAAAGATGAACATTGATTTGTGTCTCACTATGTTTGTCCCCTCTGATGATCAATAGGGCAGACACTGAAAATTATAGTCTTCCCTTTTTCACTACACACACCCGACCAAATGAATTGGTATATATATATATATATATATATATATAAACTTCATGACTTGGAAGTTTTATTAGCATTTCCCGCACTCACGTTGTCCAACACATGTATGCAAATTGGA
Source organism: Biancaea sappan (assembly GCA_037074585.1). NCBI lineage: Eukaryota > Viridiplantae > Streptophyta > Magnoliopsida > Fabales > Fabaceae > Biancaea > Biancaea sappan. The sequence goes on along the minus strand of CM073499.1, from coordinate 24,612,771 downwards.
ACAAGACATCAAACATATGTTTATGCCGAAATCAGCCACATGCAATGTATTTGGCTTACTTTAGACCAAGTTCTTTAAAGATTCCAGGTTGTTCATGTAGTCAAGATAATATTTGATTTCATTCATGATGATATATTTATGGGATTTTACATGTGTCTTAAATAATGTATAATTAAATATTGAATATGATAATAGTAACAATCAAGTATAATATATTAACACATGCACTACGCCTGTAACTTCTCTCACTTAACAATAAAAAGGAATGCTGCTAAAAATGCTCGACTCTAATTACTTCTAATCCTTCAATTTTTAAGCCAAGAAATTCTTACTTTGTCCAATAGAATAACACCAACTATGGACGATCAAGGATAAATATTTAAGGATGAAAACTTTTCATCCAATTTTTCTTGATTATCATTTCCGTTATTATTTTAAATTTGTGAAAGTAGTGATCAGTGGAAGAGTCATATTTGTGTTATGAATAGACAACATAATTAGGGATGAGATCAACTTGAATTGAGTAGGCATGCAAGCACTAATCATGATCATCTTGAATTGATAGATAAGACGTTAATTAATTAAGTCATTGTGATTGTGAGGAATCTCAAGAATGGTACTCGTCAATCCTTCTGATTTAGCATATATTCGTGAAAACAATATAATCATATATATATATATATATATGAATTCAGCATGATGTAATAATCATTAATAATCGCCATTATGCAACTACTCTATCAAAGAATATATATATATATATATATATAGATTACCATTAGTTAGTTTAAGTTAGTAATTATTTTTCTTAAATAAAATTTCAAATTCGAGTTCTATGAATATGAATAAAAAAATTAATGTTACATAAGTTTTAAATTTTTGTAGTTCAACTCAATTCAACTTATATTAGTTGAACTTAACAAATTTTTAATCTTAATGATTGTATATATATATATATATATTGAGAATGACATTCTTTTCGTAAGCAAGCATGTATAACTTCAATTACATTAATTCACTAGAGTTCTCTGTCCATCGGACAACATCGCATATGAATGTTTTCTGTGTGCATGAAAAATTGAAAATAGATGGGAGAATTTTTTTTTTAAAAAAAGTAAAGCTACTCTAGAAACAAAGCATGTACCAAATATTATTTTATAAGATTTTTGTACGGTATACCTAGCGTGAATGAGGATAATATTGATTATTATAAAAAACAAGGATAAATTTGATAAAATGTGACCTCAAAAAAAAAAAGATTCTACATTCTGTGAGACAATGAAATCCTTTAATGTTCACCAAATAATACTTTTCTTTTTGCCTAAAATGTAATATCAAGACAATGCCATCTTGTGGTCCCTTAACTTTTTTTTTAAAAGAAAAAATTGATTCTCTAACATACAAAAAGTCAAAAACCACTCAAATTTTTTCTTCTCTTTAATTAATAGCACCAAGATGTTTAACAAAAAATTTTATGAAGTCATCAGAATTTACAAAAAATCATATAAATTTTTTCTATGCATCTTGATGGTATTAATTAAAGAAAAGAAAGTATATGAGTGGATTTGCAAGGGAAAGGACTAAATTAAAATAAAATAAAATTAAAGGACTAAAGAGAAATCTAATTAAGGTAAAATTTGGGACCAAATAAAATTAAGGAACCAAAGTAATGCATAAGATAAATTTATGAGACCAAACTGAATCTAAGGTAAAGTTAAGGCACCAAATTGGGGTAAAACAAAATTATAAGGGACCAAAGTGAAAGTTAAGATAGATTTATGGATTAAATTGGAACAAATTCAGTTAAGGGGCCACAATGAAACTTGCGCAAAGCTAAGGGACCCAAATGATATTTATGCCTATTTTTTTTCTTTTTTGCTAGTATCTGAACTATTTTTTAGTTAGTTTATTTTTTCAGTTTAATTTAAAAAAAAACCGATGATCTGCACCGAAATTAACAAAAAGACACGTAAATTTTTTTTGTCGCCCTGTCTCAAAAAATTGCCATTAAAAAACTTAAAAAATTGATCAAATTATTTAAATTCATATTAAGATAATGATTGTGCTTTACTTTTCCTTCCTTTAAACTTTAAAGTCTTTGGCATTAGTGAGTTTTGGAGGTAAAACTTTGCAACTTATACTTTTAATAAATTGACTAATTCCTTTATACTATCAACCATATGCAAATAACTTTTTTTTAAATTATCACTGTAGATGCGTTCAGTATAAATAATGTTGAATTAATGTTTTCATCAAAATAATATTCAGCAATTATAAAGTATACTTCATTTTAATTAGTCTAATTTTAGAATCATAAGTATTTAGAATCATAAGACTCTTTGTCCTACTTTTAATTAAAATATATATCCTTATAATTATAAGGTATACTTCATTTTAATTAGTCTAATTTTATATTTTCTGTCTAGAGAGAGTTTTTATCTATTGTGATATATATTTTTTTTATTGATCTGCAATAAGATATCACAAATATTTTATTTTCTCGTATAAAAAACACCTAATATATACTTAGGTTAATGAATGATATTTCAGTTGAAAAAAAAGTGATATTAGGTTATCAAATACCAAAATAGTAGATTGTAACTAATTTTTTAGACAGAAAATATAAAATTGGACAAAATATAATGTATTTTATAGTTATAGGGAAACAGCGTATATATAAATAGAAGGAAGGGCTGTATAATTTTGAATACTTTAAAGAGAGTGTAGTGTAATTTACTTAACTCTTATTAAATACTAAACTAAATCAATTATTTTGTTTAGTTTTGTAATAAATTTTTATAAGTTTTTAGTAAGTTAAATTATTTTATTAATTTCTATAATTTCAATCAATTTATAATGTTGTACCTAAATAGTTGAGAAATTTTTAATGAAGGCTAATAAATAGTTCTAAGAAATTTTAAATTTAGTTTTACATATAAATTTTCGTCAATAGGCTAAATTTGTTGATATCACCTTATATTATTTTAACCCTTTAAATATATATGAATCAAACTAACTCCTCTAAACTATTTAACATATATTGTATTATATATCATACATTTAAGTTAATTTAACTTTTTTTATCTAATTTTACGTTTTTATTGACAAAAACCATACATATTCAAAATGTTAAAATGAGAAACATAGTTTGGTCACGTTAACAAAATTTAATAATTTAACTTATAGAAACTAAACTACTTTTTATTAAAATTATAAGTATTTAACTATAAAATTTTAAATTACAGAATTTTAATGTAAGATTTAAGAGGAATTAAAAGAGTAAATGAATAATTTAACCTTTTTAATATATATGATATTTAAAACATAATAATTATAATATGATATAGAAAATGGGTATAGAGGTATATGAGAAAGTGACAGAAAGTAGATATATATAGGACCATATGTATGGTGACATGCAGATTGTGAGGATAGGAATCCCCTGCTTGTCTTTAAGACAAACAGGTGTATATTTATCTTTTTATTAATAGTTTTAACTCTTATTAAAATTTTTAGTATTAGTTTCTTAAAAATAAGCAGGCACATGTTTGTCTTTTTAGCAACAGTTTTAACTGTTGCTAAAACATTTAGCAACAATTTTAACTGTTGCTAAAACATTTAGCAACAATATTGCTAAAAAAAAAGCAAGGACAAATACAAGCAAGAAATCTCTGTTCAGTTTATTATTATTATTTTTGTTATTATTATCAGCTAAGATTAAATTTAAAAATTGCAAAAGGCTCCTCCAAAATTTTCATTTTGTGCAATATATTTTATTCAGTTAACTTTTTTTTAATATCAAAATCCTATTACAATTCATTTATGTAAACTTGAAGAGACCAAGTTATTAAAAAGCAATACAGTCGACCTATCAATTTCAGGATTTTTTTTTCTTGAATTGAAAAATTGTAGGAGACAAAAAATTATTATTCTCTCACTTAAAATAATAGGATATATAGATGTATACTTTACTCATTTGGTTTATTTACATAAATAACAGACTCGGGATTTTGGATTAAAAAACCAATTGATAAGTTATATTGTAAAAAATTAAAAATTTATTGTTAACTTATAAAATTAATGAATAAATTTGACACAATCTCTAAATTAAGAGATTGTTTGTATTATAGCCTTCAAATAAAAATATTTGTCCAAACTTGATTTAAGACATGCAAGTCACGGATCCTTTAATTGAGAGATAGTATATAAACAAGAGTAAATTACTTATTTGATCTTTAAAAGATTACAATTATCTCAATTTAGTCTTAAAAAAATTAAATGTCTCAATTTAGTTTTTAAAAGATTTTGTTTGTTTCAATTTAATCTCCCATCCATCCATCATAGTTTTTTTTTTTTATCAAAGTGACTTTTAACAATAAAAATTTTAAGATTTAACAATGGTAGATTTTGTAATTCACCAATAAAAATAACTAAATTGAGAAAAATATAATTTTTTATAAATTAAATTACGACGCTTGACTTTTCAAAGATTAAATTGAAAAAACTATAATATTTTACAAACTAAATTAGTAATTTACTCTACTAACAATTTAGTTCATAAAATACATGGGTTGATTGTTTAAATATCTCTAAAATTTTAACTCTGTACATTTTACTTCTTGAATTTTATGAATTCGAATTCTTTACAGAAAAATAAATATATAAAACAATCTTAAAAAGTTAATATATATTAAATTTGTAATATATATTAAGGATGACGTGTACCAAACACTATTGCCACGTCAATCAACGTGATGGCAGCTTCACAACAAAGTCCCAGACGGCAAGAAAAGCTCTGAAAAACAATGCCATAAATCAGATTCTAATTTCTATGCAAAACATTCCACACAAGTCCACTTTGAATTTGCATCTTTGCCATTGAAGGCTAAATTATACTAATTTTTTTGTCAAATTTAATTAAATTATACATCATACTTTTCTTTCAAAATATTGTCTAATTTTTTGATATTTGAAATCTTTCCAAGTTGATTATTCAATTGTTGTCAATAAAGTTAGCTTTTTAACATAATATAGACATATAGTGTGGGTCACTATGAATGTTGCCTCTGAGGCTCTGAAAAAAGACCTGACCTGAAAATGTCTTCCCTTTTTCACTACACATACCCCACCAAGTGAATAGGCATACAAAGATACATGTATACATACATACATACATATGTAGGGCGTAGTTTCGCTCTAGTGCCTATGAGCTGTTGAAGCCTTCAACTTCCCGCAATCCAACGACTGATATCGATTCATGTTTTTTTTGCTTTTTTCTTTTAAAAGAAGTTTGCATTCACGCGAACAAACCAGGATTTTGAGCGCTACTGGCCATCACCTTTGTCCTGATGCCGTCTTCGTTCTCTTGCCGATCACCGTCGTTCACGCGAGAGGTCCCTTCGTTCACTTGAGAAGCAGTTCCATGAAGCGTATGACCTACTGCAACTTTCAATGGTAGAAGACAAGCTAGGATTTTGAGCACCACCAGCCAGCACCTTTGTGTTGTCACTGTCCATCGTTTTGTTGTCAGTCACCATGGTTCAACCTAGAGGTCCCTTCATTCATCCCGGAGGCTCTTTACAAAAAAAAATGAAAAAGTCTAAAAGCCGCTACCAAAAGTCTTTGATGACAACTATTAATGGCGACTAAAGTTGTTGGTGCAAATTTGTGGCTTATTGTCTTTTGATGTCGACTCTCAAAAGTCACATCCAAAAGTCACCATTTAGTGGCGACTACTCATCTTTGTTACAAAAAATTAAAAAAAATTTCGTGAAAAAAAGTAACTTTTGGTGGCGATCAAAAAGACTTTTAGTTGCCACAAAAAAAAACATTTGGTGGCAATTTTTAGTTACCAAAGTCGCCACTAAAAGTCACTCACCATCTTTTTGGATTTAGATTAGCCTGATGAGTCGACTTGAGACCCATTCGACCCATATAATATTGGCTGGTCAAATAACTCGTTGCTTCGGAGTGACTCAATTTTTTAAAATACAATATTCAAGTTTATTTGAAATTAAACCAAACATATGCATACTTGAAATTCGAATCTGAGTCTTTTACTTGCAACCATATATGTCTTGCCATCCTGCCACCACTTCATTTGTATTATATAAGGGCAAAATATTATATATATATATATATATATATATATATATAACTTGTTACAATTATTTTAAGTCAAAAATATTACAGAAAAGAAATAAAACAATATTTAACTTAACAAAAAGCAAATATATTATTATTATGGGAGTCATCACAAAAAGTCCAACGTCGGCTAATTTTATAAAAAAAAATTGACTTCGGTTAAAAAATTAGACTTTTGGAGTCACCACAAAAAATTTGATTTTTTAAAAACTAAAAAAATTCAAATTTTTTAAATAAAATTAAAAAAATTAAAAAATTTTGAATTTTTTAAATAAAATTAAAAAATGACTTTTTTAAATTTTTTAAAGAAAAATTTGACTTTTAGTTGCAACCAAAAGTCTGATTTTTTTTAATTTTATTTAAACAAATCTGACTTTTTAAAAAAAAAAAATTTGACTTTGTCACCACTAAAAGTCTGAATTTTGGTGCTTACTATGCCAAATGTCTGAATTTTTTTTAATTTTATTTAAAAAATTCAACTTTTTTTTTTAAATTTAACTTTTGGTGGCAACTATGAAAGTCGCCACCAAAAGTCTATTTTTTAAATTTTATTTAGAAAAATGTAGCTTTTTTTATTTTTTTAAAAATTTAATTTTTGGTGGTGACTTTGATTTTTTAAAATTTTTATTTGAAAAAAAACTAACTCTTTATTTTTTTTTAAATTCGACTTAGTTTCTATTGTCTGATATTTTTTAATGTTATTTAAAAAAATATATGACTTTTGGTCTCAACTTTTAGTGGCAATTCATTTAGTTATCACCAAAAATTCACATTGAAAGTCAATTTTTTTGTAGTGACTATTCTGTGAAGCTGAGAGGTCCCCTACAAGCTACCATGTCTTCCATCATCCCCAAGCAACTCTCGTCACTGAAGAGGCTACCTTCGTTCACTATCGGTCACCTTCGTGCAAGAACTATTCACTGTTGTTTCAAATACTGATCAAGTACATAGAACCGAATGCCAAATACATGACTGCATAATTTTTTTAAAAAAAAGAAAAGCAAAAAGGCACAGATTGATTGCGAGGAGTTGGAGAGGCGCTGGAGTGAATCTGCTCCCATATATATATATATATATATATATATTCAAAAAACTTGGTGATGACATGGAAAGTTCATTAGCAATTACGTAGTAAAAAACATGAAATATATGCAAATTCGAACACTTAACCTGTTAGTAATAGTTATCTTTTTTTTTTCTTTCTAATTTGTTGGATTGTTTTAAATTAGCCAAAAGGAGTAAAAGAGTCAAATTTATGAGTAGAGAACAATATGAGATGATCATTTCACACTATCAATCTTGCATGCTGATCATTAGAATGACTGAAATTTCCATAGTTTGTAAGGAATCTCAAGAATAGTGTAATTCAAGGAATGAGTGAACAGAATATTATTATGGCCTCTGTTTCAGCAAATATATAATCCTGAAAACAATCAAGCTATACGAATGCAACATGATGTAATAATAATCATTCGAACCATCTTCAATTCTATAAGCAATTAATTAATGAAGTATATGTGGATTTGTAGACATATTCTCAGACATAATAACAATTTATTGTTTTCGTCATCTGGCTTTATCTTAGAATAGTTATACATTTGAGTCGTTATCAAGAAAAGGAAATTATGTTTGTCCTGCTGATTCATAATCACACATAACTTCATTACAGTCCCAAGAGATTGGATGTCCATTAGACAACCTACACATCTGAATGTTTATGTATTTAGAACAACAGCATTCCCATAAGAAAGCTGTAGCCTCTATGCATTCTGATAAATGGGAGAAATTGTCTAAAAAAAAAAGAAAAGGAAAAAGCAAAGGTACAAAGTATGGCATGGATTTAAATCTCTATTTAGACTAATCAGAATGTTGGATTACACAACCAACGATTTAGAGTTCAAGATAATAAGGATTCTGTTCCAATATGTACCAAATATTATTTTAAATGATTATTTGTGTGGTCATTAAAGCGATGATTAAGTGGCTTTAACAAGAGGTGAACGGGGGATTGGTGAATGTGGAGACTTGATAGTGTCATCAAATCTTCTTGAGGAGAAGCTAACCGTCAAATCGATGCCTTGTCTGTATTTGACATCCATTGGTTTTTCTGTCTCTTTCCCCACAAATGCTCGGATTCTCTTGAGTGCTACTTCCACTGTTTGATCATCCATGTTAGCGAAGCAAACCCTAAACCATCCAGGCTCCAAGCAGTTGAAAGACGAGCCTGGAGACACATTTAGCTTCACTTCATTCACAATCACACGCCACAGCATCATTTCGCCTTCAAGTGTTTGTTCTTTCAGCAAACTTTTCAAGTTCATCCAACAGAAAAGGCCTGCATTACTTGGAAGGCAAGTAATCCCCATCTTCTCGAGTCCCTCTGTGAAAAACCCATGCCTCTTAGCCAACCTTCTTGAGCTCTCTGCCAGAAACTTCTCAACAAAACCATCGTCTGAAAGCATGGAAGCTAACATGTGCTGAGTTTGAGAGGACACCAATCCAAAGCTTGACATCTTGCGGCCACAGTTTACCACTGTGTCGTTGTATGAAAAGACTATCCCAACCCTAAACCCAGGAAGCCCCATGTCTTTTGACAGACTATAAACTATGTGAATGAGGTCTTTGTTGCAGAACTCCATGTCTTGAATGATCTCAGACACACTCACAAAGCTGGGAGAGTTGAACACAGTGGCTCCATAGATTTCATCACACACTAAATGAATGTTCTTCTCGTTGATGAACCTCACAAGGCTTTTTAGTGTCTCTCTGTCTAAGGTGGTTCCCAGGGGATTTGATGGGTTTGTGATGAGCAAACCCTTCACATTCACTTTGTTCTCTTTGGCTTTCTTGTATGCTATTTCAAGAGCCGCTCTAGTTATCTTAAAGTTGTTCGAGCTGTCACAGTGAATAGGGATTATTCGCACCCCAGTTCTCCAACACAAGTCACGAACAAATCTGTAGGAAGATACGAATTATCTATGAGTAAAATCATATCAACATTATGATACGAATCACATGGAAGATAGAAAATTGAGCCACATCATGTCTTAATTAAATCATCATACAAGTCTCATCAAATCTCTGCGTTTGAGCAGAACACAGTCGTTGACTCGTTGTCCATACTGTGGTGGTCCATGGTACTTAGATGGGTGACAAGAATATTTTCTTAAATACAGGTGAGAGTATAATTTAAGGCACATGGTATTTCTTTAATGAATAAAATTTGGAAAAAAGTTTAAGAAAATCCAGCTGGGTACCGTCATGTGGCCATGGTTTCAAAGGTAAATGGAGGGTCCACGGAGCTTTGAGCTATGAAGTGTTTTATTTGGATTTAAAAATGAAGACCCCACATGCTTTTTGACCTATTTAAGTTGACCTAATTTATTGGATCAAATCATATTTGAAAATTTTCTCTTTGACTTGTTGGATGTCTATGTCATGCTATTCCCACGAATGCGAAAATAATAGTAGCCATATCTCCCCTGGCTAAGGAATAGCCGGTATGAATATTTTCTTAATATTTAAATTCAATACAATACTTGTTGGATGTCTATCTCAGAGTTCTTTATTTTATTATTTTATTATATTTTTATTTTATATGGATGGGGTTTAGCACCACATCACAGAAACTTTTAACACCTAAATTCAAACGTGGCATCGTCGATAACACACAATCACTTGAATCCTAGGTAATGCTATGACTCGAGATATTTGAAACTACTCAAATAAAGCTTTTCAAATTAAATTAATTTCCCAGTTGTTCGGGTTCTCAATTTACTCAGAAAAACTCCTCTCTGAATACAACTCTGCAAATAAGATTATTATAGTACAAATTCATCCCTCTAGGATGAAACCAAGTAATTATAACACTTTATTAGTTGCCTTTATTTATTTCCCACTTTGAATCCTGGATTATGAGGAGCGAGTGGAATTTAAATAGTGAACAAGATGCACGGAATGAAGACACAAATTAGAAAAAGAGGGTACATACGCAGGATAGTAAGGTGTGGGAAGCAGAAAAGCATCTCCAGGATCAGCCAAACAGAACATGAGGAGCTCGTTTGCCCCTGTTGCTCCTCCACTCATCACTATTCTCTCTGCTTCAAACTTCACTCTTCCTCCTCTCACTTTTGTCATCAGATTTGCCACTCCCTACACAACAAGGAACAAAAACTTTGCTTCAACATTAATTCTCTCAAGTAAATCATGTAGCATATCCTCAAAATCACCACATGCTACATGGTGAACAATGGTGCCATTGATATGCATACCTTTCGGAACTCTGGGAGGCCATGATAGTCCTGAAAGATGGCAACGTCTGTGAAGTGATGCACTCCTTCAGGAGTGCAAATGGAGACCTTTGGATGCTTCCTTATCCACTCTTCTATCAGATCAAAACACAGCTGAACAAAAAAATTCAAACACACGCATTGATTTTAGTTAGTCAACTTATCAAACACCTTGCAATCATTGCGAAATAACTTGTATGTGTATATATATACAAACCTGATTCTCTGCGAGACCCATCTGGATAACCCCGTGACGATTGTCCGTGGGGTGAAAGGGGTCTCTGTCGTAAGCCTTCCATCCATCGAAGTAAGGAGAGTTCTCTCCGTGACTCTCATTCACTGCCATCTTGGACAGAAGCTGATGGCTCCCATTTCCCAGACCCATCTCTAATTCTGGAAGTGAAGGGTTACTATATTTGCTGTAATGGCAGAGAATGAGGGTGAAGGTGAAGAAGGAAGGGCTCTGTGTTAGCAATGTGGATGTGCAGAAGAAAGGGGAGAGAATGAGGGGATTTATAGAGAGTGGTGGAAGCTATGTATGGAAAAGTCTACATTGAAGTTGGAAGCCTGTGAAGTCACCGACCCTCGAGAAAAGAAATAACTTGAACTTTGGCTTCTTCTGATGGTCAAATAATCGCAGGTGCTTGCGTGTAAACTCATGATTCAATATTTGAGTTATTAAATAATTCAAAAATATTTTAGAAATTCATGATTTTAATCTAATTTATTTTTAATCATTAACGAGCTTATTTAATTATTTTGGATAAATTACACTAATATTTTCAAAATAGGTTGGCTCCTGCGTAGTAACTGTGCAGGTCCTGAGGTCCTAGTCATTGGATCCAAGTCTAAGGATGGATCTTGAAGGTAATTATTGAGGGAGTTTAAATATTTTTTTATTTTTTTGAGGGGATTAATAAAAAAATTAAAATGATAATTTTTTTTAAAAAAAATTAATTAAAAAAAATTTGGGTGGCGATTACCCTTGTGTCTCCAAAAAGATCCATGTCTCGATCTAACTGTTAGGATCAACTTTTTATTTTTTAAAAAATTTTATTAATTATTAGATTTGATTCATCTATCACTAAATTTAATAATTAAAAAATTATATAAAATTAAAAAACACATAAAAATTTTCAGCCGTTGGATGCCAATCCATATTATAACATTTTTTGAAGTTTGACTAAACTACACTCAACATGTTTCTTCTCCTAAATTAAGAAACAGGTTAATTGTCTTCTTTTACCCTAAGAAAGGAGGGTGTCATTCGCAATTTGAACCGTTTGACCAACTGCAGTTCGTGATTTAGACTGTTTGGCTTGATATTTTTTTTAACTTCCTTCTTTTAAATTTTATTGTCTATTCCATCTACTCGTAAAAAGCTACCGCATGGCCCTGAAATACCGATAGAAAGTCCACTGCAGTCTCCTTTTCATATCGTAAAAGTAAACAATCTATTTTTGATATTTTAATATATGTTGTTGAAATCTCCTCCCCAACTGACTGATTTTTTACTTTATTTTTAATAACATTAGAAAGTTATTTTATTTTTAACAGACAATACAGTTAAATTAAATTACAGTTAAATTTAATATGAAATTGCGGTTTCAATTGTAATACGAATGTAAAATTTTCATATAATTTTATTACTAGGAGAATAGAAGAGAGCCAAGTGTAATATTAGCCAAACTTCATGGAGGTTAGAGCATTAAAATTTTGATTTTTTTTTTGAATTATTTAAATTTTTTTGACAATTTTATATTTGAAATAATTAAATAATGAAAAACATAAATAGAGGAATCTTAAAAGTAAAAAATTAAAGTGGATAGTTTTGGAATTCTTGGTATTATTCTAGGAATTTTTAAAGTAACAAGATGGCTTTTTCTTGTCAACAAAAAGAATTAACGTATTTGAAAAAATATGAATGAAGTGTCTTAGTCGTCTTAGTATAAAAATAAGGAAAATCGAATTTATTTTATGGAATTTGTTTTGGATGTTGCTATATGTTAGGTAGGTGTTCCTTTAACGAGGAAAACTGGTTTAACATGTAAAACAATATATGTGGAAATAGTGTCTCCAGAATTTCTATGAAGCTGCATATGTAATAGCTTTAAATGCAATACTGACTATAACCCTTATCCGGATGTAGTGGGAAGAAATTGAAGGAAACGAAAGAAAACGAAGAAAGAAAGAAAGAAAGAAAGAAAGAAAAATAAAAATATTCCTACTCACATGCGAATATACGATCCAATCCAAATATGGTTCTGATATATTCTGATCTGAGGATCGTTCTAATGTTTTTTTGGATGAATTTGAGCCAGGTAATATATATCCTAATGTATTTTTGGATGAATTTGAGCCAGGTACTATATTCTAATATGTTTTTGGATGATAGATTTAATTACCCACTCAAGAACATTACTGAAAAAAATGGCATTAGATATAAACAAACATATTGTGGAGGTCGTTATTGGCATGATGATGAAATTCTTATTGAATGCCAGTGTCATCAATCATCATGTATAACCAAGTAACTTGTTCTTCTTTTTCTAAAGATGGATAATTTTTCATTTGGATTTAATTAAAAAATTTCAGTTTTTTTTTTCAAAATATAGTTTCTCAATAATTTTTAATTAAAAATTAATCACCCTTTGAAGACAAAAATAGTAAAAGTTCTAAAGAAGATTATTATGCTTTTGAGAATAAGATATAATGTGGGTTACTGGAAATTGTACGTTCTTTAATTTAGTTTTTAGAGAATAATTATTATTTTTTAGCTGTTTTGTTTAAATTCATCAATATAATAGGACAAGTTTGATTATTAACAGAATTCATGACAGCATCATATCAATTAACACTTTTAAGACAATTTGAGAGTCAAATATTTATAGTTTCCAAAGATTAAATTAGAATAATTAATATGGATCTTTTGAGGCCAAAATATTAATAAATTACTTAATTTTTAAATATCTTATATTCTTAATTACATATAGTTCAGCGAATATATAACACTAAATAAGTATATATATAAATGTATAATGGGGATTTCATACATTGATATAAGACTATTTAAATACGAAAAGTCTCATAAATAATTAGACAAAATTAACCTTATTTAATGTAGTGAGTCACATAACCCTAATTAAAAGTTGACTAGTTTTTATCTCAATACTTGATCAATTTGTGCAGCACTAATTGAAATAAATGAGTTTCAGGGATGGTTTGATTGCCTATGCATTCTTTGCAGTAATTGAATAGGACAATTCATCAATTACTTATGACTCCAATACATGTGGTAAGATTAAAGCATTCTTTTTATACGGTACAGTTTTAATAGTTTAATCTAAAATAAACAGTTAAATATAAACTGTTTTTTGCAGCTACGTACTGCATAGGATCTAAACTCAGTTTGATTTGTAGAGATGTCAATTGAGGAGGGCATCTTCTGCTCTCAGTAAATCTAAAATATATTAATTTTTTATCTTACCAGATAGCAAATATTTTTAGTAAAACTAAAAAACAGAATTTTTTTCAATTTTTTCTTAAATAAAACTAGGTAGGTTAGTATACCATGTTTGATGATCTTGGAGTAAAGGAATAGAGAGAGAGAGAGAGAGAGAGAGAGAGAGAATAATAGACTCAGATACATTAAAATTCTTTATTACTTAATTATATCTAAAAGAATTTAATGGTCTTAAAATTAAATTGGAGGAGTTTAGACCTAATTTCTGGTGATGATACATTAAAGAGGGAAGAATTTGGATGGTCGGTAATTGAAGAGTGATACTAAAAAGAGTACGTGGATATAAATAACAGACCAACATGCCCATTATACGCACTATTCAGTATTAATTGGTGTATATATAATTATACATAGAGAGAAGATAGATCCTTTGTCATAGATGTAGACCACATTCTATCAATTATCCTTAAATTCAACACATATACTAAGATTACCGTATTTTTTATTTTTTAAAATTTAATTCTTAGTGTCCAATTTAAAACAAGTAGCGGTAAGTTTATAGAAAATTTAACCTCTCAAATTCTTAATGTACCATTGAATAATTTTAAAATATGTGTAAATTACTTTTTAATTACTATACTCACTTATCTAAAAATAATCTAATTAATGATAAAAACACTCAATCTCTTTAAAAGTTTTAACAAAAATTTCCCTTTGTAATTATTGTAGAGTATTAGATTGTAATAATTGGCGTGTTGTGCTTGTGTGTAGACTTTCTAGCAAGAAATGCATGAAAATTCAAATCTCCACAAAGAACTTTCAAGGAAGCACCTCCCCATGCCTACTCAACTTGTTCTGTCTGTTTGGAGGGAAACTTCCGCTATTATTGCCATTACTTTTGCTTTTTTTTTTTTTTGATGCTAGAAGTTTTTTTGGTGTTGTTTTTATTTAATGCTTTCTTTTATAAGAAAAATACTAATGTAATTTCTCCTCTTTTAACTAACTTGTTAAATCGATATGAATCTCACGTAAAAAAATAAAATTTATGTCAGATTTAACGATCATAAAATCAAACATTTTACTTAATTTATTAAACGCTAGATAAAAAGTCAAATGTCTTGTCCACACAATTCCCAAGAAGAACAGGGTGACATGTGTTAAGGCTTATTGATTGGTAGGGTTGAAACATACCTCGATGCTTCCAACTTTTCCCAGATTTGTGGGGGACGCCTCCTACTCTACTCGACACGTGTATCACACATTCATCATATCATATATATGTAATATTCCCCTTTAGTTATTTCTAGTTCTACGCTACTACTTCACAATTACTATTATTACATCCTTGTCGTCTTCTCTGAGCCTATGCACAAACCAAAATAACTGCGATGGCTACACAACTTAAACAAAAAAAAAAAAGAAAGAAAAAGTTTAAAACTTTTATTCACTAGAATATATAGTTGTGATCTGAATTATGTGTGTGATATTTATTGAATGCTTGTAATTTGTTTCTTTCTATGTGTGTTGCTTTAATTTTGTTTGTATGTATCAGTTTATGAGAAACTGATTTCTCTGCTTTTTTCTCTCTCTACTTTTCTCTCTTTTTTTGATCAATTTTTTTTAATCTAACGGATATCAATATTTTTTTCTTTGTATTTATTTTCAGAAATTTATTTGAAGAAAAAATTTTAGATAAGTTTCAATTTTTTTTTCTTTTGTGCCCATTTTCAGGGATTTATTTGAAAGAAAAAATTTTAGAGACCAATTTTTTTTGTACCTATTTTCAGGAATTTATTTAGAGAAAAAATTTTCAGATGGATCTCAATATTTTTTTTCTTCGTACTTACTTTTAGGGACCTATTTAAAAAAAAGGTATTGAAATCTATATAAATTTTTTTTTGTCAAATAAGCCCTTAAAAGTAGGCACAATTAAAAAAATTTGAAACCTATCCAAATTTTTTTTAAATTAAATCTTTAAAAGCAAGTAAAAAAAATATTAACCACCGTTAAATTTATAATTCAACAATCAATAATAAAAAGGAGGAGGAAAGCAAATAAACCGGTTCCGTTTATGAGTGTTGTAGTTGACTTTGTCCAAAACTAGATTTTTGAAATAAATGGGCCTTCCAAAAATCTTTCAATTTGTCGGGATTTTGATTTGGGAATGACGGTTTAATTTGGGGATTTATTCCTGCCAGTATTTTTATACTTTTTCTAGTACCAAATTAATCTTACTTGAATTACTGAGAAAATACTCTTTTTTACAAATGTTTTTTTTGGTGGAATTGTACCTCATTGAGAAGAAGACTCCTTTTACTACTCGAGTCAATCTTTGTTCAAATTAGAAATTTGAATGAAGCTCTTTTTCTTTTCTTTTTTTATTAACCAAAGGAATTTTCTCACTGAGAGATAAAAAAATTAATATTTTTAGATATTTTTAGATAAAAGAGATAGTCTTCCCTAAATTAATGTTTCCAAGAATTGAACTATTAACGTTCGTCACTGCAATTATAACTAATCAATTTTAGGTTTTATTGCTTAAAGTTTGATTTAGCACTCTCCGTTTAGTGTTATGTCATTTTTTTTAAACTAGTTAAACTTATTGGGCTTTAACTAATTTAGAGTATCTATTATAAGAATTCTTAAACAACTTTTAAATTTAAGAACCAATTTTATTGAAATTTATTATTATGACTCACAATGAACAACTCATTAAATTTATACTATTATAGATGTTTTTATGAGTTGAGTCAACTTATCAAAGTTTAAAGTTCTCCGAACACTTTTTATTTTTAAATTTTTTATTAATAAGACTCAAATTCAATAATTTTATTGAAAAACTAAATATCGAATCATTTAAATTAATCAATAATAGTTTAATTTACGTTAATTTATTTTCTCCCAGTCATAAATAGGCAAAACTAACCAACTATCATCATAATTTTTTAATGCTTCACAACTCATAAATAATTAAAATGGATATACATCATATACTATGAAATAAAGCTGGCCCCTTGGAAATTTTTGTATAGTGTTTTGACTTTTATCATCATCACATTCATTCCCAAGTTTTGAAGTGATGTCACAGTGAAAATATTTGAACTAAACAATGGGATTTTCATTTAGTCCGTCATTAATTAGGATCACTTTTAACACCAGAGTTTGATATGGGTCTGAAACTTTGAATTCCCAACAACATAAACACAAAAATAGGAAAAGGTTGAATCAGAGTGCTAAGCCAAAAGAAGTTAGCGAGAATCTGGGTCCGTGTCATGAAAGAAAATTTAGCACAAACAATTACGAATTATAAAAATTTATATGAGAAAATTTTTTGGATTAAGAACATGTATATTTTAGTTATAATTCAGTTATTTGTTGATTTTGATAAGTAATAAGAACATACTATAAAATATAAAATAGAGTATACCTTAATTTCTTATATTTCGAAGATCAGACTTTTAGAAAAGTATTAGAAACTTTTTTTCACACTGTTTTTGATCTAATGGAATTATGACAATACACACACTGCCTTGCAAAAACAAGTCCCTTAGAGCATCTCCAAGGGGGTTGTTAAAGAGTTCTTAAATTTAAGAACCGGTTCATATTGAGATTCACCACCGAAGTTCGTCACGTTGGCTGCCACGCGTAAGAATGATTCTTATATAAAAATTAGTTTTTATACAAAAAATAATAATAAAATAATTAACTCACAATAAATGTTAGTGAAGAATAATAAATGTTAAAGTAGTGAACAGTTGCTTGTGTGACTCATTTGTGAGTTTTTAAGAGTTGTACCATTGAAATGAAAAGTTGCTTAAAACCAAAAGTGATGATGTGGCATTGTAGAATCTACAATAAGCAACTCAAATGAGGTTCACCGTTACAGATGCTCTTGTGTAACCTAGAGAACCACTGTTCAACATCATTCCCATGAATCAATCTATTGGTTAACCTCATTTTATAATAACACCCCATCATCGTTGTCAATCAGAGTCAGGTATTTACACACATAATTTATTTTTACTAACACCTCATACCAAAATATAATATATATATATATATATATATATATATATATATATATATATATATATATATATCAAATATGTCCTCCAAATACAAATTTTATGAAGATCTTATTTTGGTTACCACATACATATATGTTTTAATATATGTACATACATAATAATTAATATGTAGGTTTAGCCAAATAATTGAGATCCGAATCGTTTGCAATATTAAAAATATTGCTGAGGTGTATCACTTTTTAGCAACGATTTTTACCGTTGCTAAAAAGTAATAAACTATTGCTAAAAAATAATGCAACCATTGCTAAAAAGTAATAAATCGTTGCTAAAAATAATGCACTACAAAAATAATACAGAGGATCCAAACCTAAATAATTGTCGGCACTTAATATATATTCACAAAATAATTTTATATATATACACACATAATAAATTAATGCTAACAGTCACGTGACTCACAACCTTACGCGGTTGATGTACGGAACAGGAAGCCATATGCTACACATGATTTTCTCACCCAGACCTGAACTTTGAAACTCATTCATCACATGTCTAGTTTTGGGTCTTGGTCTAATTGCTTACCCTCTCCAATTCTGCTTCTTCGTTTCTGTGTATATTCCTTTCAAATGCCCTTTGAGCAGATCTGTGTAGCCTTCAAATATGGCGAAATCCTCCCCTTTTACACCACAGATCACACTCAACTCCTCCACCTCCTTTTTCAACTTCATTTATGACTCACTATCAAATCTTTCTCATGTCAAAGCTGTACTATTAACTATTTATTCTCTTTGACATCTGCACTCACCGGCCAGTTTCTTTTTTCTCTTTAAATTTTTATGGCATTAAATTTATTACCCATTACTAAACAAAAATAGCAACTCCTTTGTATAGTGACAAATGACAACGAACCTTCTATTTGATTTTGAAAGTCAAGCAGAATGTATGATTTATCTAAACTATTGGTTTTGAAAATCAAGTAGGATGCATGACTTATTTGGACTGTTGATTTTTTAGGATTTTATTTTCTTTTTTTAATTTTTTTTTAAAAATAACATTTTAAAATCTAAATCGTTGATTGTGAAAATCAACGACTCAAATGAACCAAGCACCTTGGCAGAAGATTCATTTCTATGACAAATCAAGGTTTGAATTTTTGTTGAAAATAGATGCCTGAATTTATCCAATTCATTTTATTTAGTTGTCTTAATTTAGTGCTCGAAAGAGAAATAAATTATTTCATTAAAGATTGGAATAAATTCCTAATTTGGTCTTTAAAATTATTACAATTATCTT
The DNA here is from genome assembly GCA_037074585.1 of Biancaea sappan. Classification (NCBI taxonomy): domain Eukaryota; kingdom Viridiplantae; phylum Streptophyta; class Magnoliopsida; order Fabales; family Fabaceae; genus Biancaea; species Biancaea sappan. Next base: position 24,593,554 of record CM073499.1, on the reverse strand, counting down.
AATTTAATTTTATTTAAAAATTAAGCGCATCAATTTAGTGTTTAAATGATTGTGTTTATTTCAAACTAGTCTATCTATATGTTAAAGTGATTTTTAACAATAAAAAATTTGAGATTTAATAACGAAAAATTTTGTGATTTAACAATGAAAATGATGAAATTGAAACGTATACAATCTTTTAAGAACTAAATTGAGACACTTAATCTTATAGAAATCCAATTGAGACAACTATAATCTTTTAGGACCAAATTAATAATTACTTTATAGGCATATATAATATCAAAAAGTAAATTAGTATGGTAGATTGTGTTAATTTTCTTGAAATTTGATTAAATTAAATTTGATACCTCTCTTATGTAATAAACGTCATTCATTTATTACATTTACTATATATTTAAAAAAATATTCCTTTAGTTTATTTTTAATCAGTTAAGTTATTTTTTTTATACAACATAAAAATTAAGGGAACTGAGTTAATATTAGGCTTCAACATGCGATGTGAGAGTGTAATTTTATTCTTAACTAGGGAATTTTTTTTGCGCTTCGCACAATTAGTCAAGTTAGAGAAGACAATTTTTTTTATCCATATACATACAAAAATAATTCTATTAATTAATTAGATGCTTTATGATTATGTTATATATATTTTTATGTATGTACATAAAAAATCAATTCTATTAATTTATTTGATTCTCCGTATGTAGGATTAATTATCATCATCATCATCATCATCATCATCATCATCGAAATTGTACTTATGAGTTAGATGTATTGATCACAAACAATAACGTTAATGTACAACCATTTTCTAAGGAAACAAGAAAATATAATTGGTTCAAACATCTACAAATTATAAAATTATTTAACTTATATTACTTTATTTAACAAAATACCATATATTAGTATTTAGCAACCGTTAAATTAATTATCTTGTGAATGCTATTATATTTTTGACACTACAAAATCATGTAATCAGTGAGGATTGCTAAACCTGCATTGATGCTGCTGCTATTGCTCTATTTCTATGTAATCATAGTCCACAACTATTCTATATTATCACCATAAACCCATCAATCTCTATCAATTATTTTCTCTTCATTTTATAGTGGGAAAATTGTAACCTAAAACCTTTCAATTCTTGGCATTATTCTTATTAAAATAGCACATAAATAAGTATTAGATTGTATAATTAATTAAAAATTATAAAAGGATTGACTTTTCAATTAAAATATTAATTAAGATAATTCTTGTTATTATTAAAATTAAAATAACACATAAAATAAGTATTAAATTGCCTAATTAATTAAAAAATTGTAACCTACATTTGCAGAAAGCATAACTTTCATTTTATTTTATAGTGGGAAAAAATTATATAACCTAAGACCTTTCGGTTCTTAACATTATTACTGTTAAAATATCACATAAATAAGTAATAAATTGCCTAATTTATTTAAAATTATAAAGGAGACGACCTTTCATTAAAAAATACTAATTACGATCTTTCAATTCTCGTTATTCTTAAAATAAAAATAATACATAAATAAATATTAAACTACCTATCGCAAATGTTGAAAATTAAAATTGAAAATAGAAAAATAAAGGAAAAAAGGAGAAATAAAAGATAAATAGCCATCCTAATAGCCATTTTTTTTAGTGAGACCAGAATTATATATATATATATATATATATATATATATATATATATATATATATATATATATATATATATTGTTTTGGAAAAAAGTAATGCATATATATTAGGCAGAATGTTAGTTTTATATTGACAGAAAGTATATATATTGAAGGGAAGTTTATATATCAGATAATATTTTTGAAATTAGAGGGCGTATCCATTATTATTATTATTATTATTATTATTATTATGGTTAAAACTCCTATATAAATGATGAAGATATTTTATGAAGTCCTTACAGATGATCTTGTTTGTTAATTAGTAGGTGTAGTTTATCATACTTTGTTCGCATTAAGGCCCTTAATTAGTTAAGAGTAATGACATTTTTATATCATCACTAATTTTTATACATTTCTTTTGATAAAAAACTAATGAAAGATGCAAGTAATATTGATAATAAAATATTACATGTAAAGAAATAGATAAAAAGTAGAGTAAAATTTCTAGTGTGAATCTGACGTAATTTGTGTTGGGAAAAACGACGGTGTGCGCAGAATCAAAATAATTCCACAGACCCAAGATAATTCCCAAAATACAATAGACAAAATAACACCAAAGATTTTAGCGTGAAAACCCAAATTAGGTAAAAACCACGGGACCCGTAGGCCGCTTAAATCTTCCACTATAGTAATAATGGGAATACAAACTTCACCCTTAGGTGGACCTCTCACTCATAGAAAAATACTACAACAGTATTTCTTCAATTTGTGAACAATAACCCTCACAAATTAGACTCACTATTTTTCTTCTCAGAAACTTTCTGAGGCACTCTCTCTATTTTTTCTTCTCACTTTTTCTCTAAAAAATGAGGCTTCTCTTCTGGGATGATTTTATGAAGGGAGGGAATGACTCTATTTATAGAGTCATTCCTCCACCAACCTCCTTCAAAACATATGCACAGCCTGCACGTTGCACCTAACCCCTCTGCAAATTTCCATGCGCAGCCCCTTCAGTTTCAAAGGAGGTGCCTAACATTTGCAGAAAATTTCCTCTTGTGGGACCCACAAATTTTGTTATTTTATGACTTTGGAGTAAATTACAAAATTTGGTTGCAACTTTAGTTAAATTGTAATTTAGTCCCTAGGGCCCCACTTATGGAGGGACTCACCTTTCAATTCTCCCCCTCCCGACCTAAGTGGGAGGTTCCACCAATCCTGCAGCTGATCGACAATATTCAAACTTGCTTCTTGGAAGAGTCTTAGTTAACATATCAGATCCATTTTCATTTGTATGGATCTTTTCAAGCTGTAGTAGCTTCTTCTCCAATGCACCTCTTATCCAATGATATCTCATATCAATGTGCTTCGATCTTGAGTGAAAGGAGGCATTCTTTCCAAGGTGAATTGCACTTTGATTGTCACAAAATAGCTCATACTTTTCTTGGTGGAAAGTAAGTTCATTTAAGAACCTTTTCATCCATAGCAACTCCTTACTGGCTTCAGTCGCTGCGATGAATTCTGCTTCAGTGGTGGACAGTGCAACACACTTCTGTAACTTTGACTGCCATGCCACAGCTCCCCCTGCAAAAGTTATCAGGTAGCCCGAAGTAGATTTTCTTGAATCTATGTCGCCGGCCATATCTGCATCTGTGTATCCAACTAACACAGGTTTGGTATCTCCAAAACATAAACATATTTTGGAAGTACTCCGAAGATACCTGAATATCCACTTTACTGCAGCCCAATGTTCCTTTCCAGGTTTTGAAAGGAATCTACTCACTACTCCAACTGCATGAGCAATATCCGGCCGAGTGCACACCATGGCATACATTAAACTTCCAACTGCTGAAGCATATGGAACCTTGTCCATCTCTTCCTTTTCTTTATCTGTGGAAGGGCACTGCTTAGAACTTAGCTTAAAGTGATTAGCAAGAGGACAACTAACCGCTTTAGCCTTGTCCATGTTGAACCTTTGAAGTACTTTCTCAATATACTTCTCTTGTGACAACCATAATTTCTTGGCGCTTCTGTCTCTAGTTATCTTCATGCCAAGAATGTGTTTTGCTGGCCCTAAGTCTTTCATAGCAAAAGACTTGCTCAACTGCTTCTTCAAGTCATCAATTCTAGAAATATTTTGGCCAACAATCAACATGTCATCCACATAGAGCAATAAAATAATGAAATCGTCATCAGAGAATTTCTGCACGAACACACAGTGATCTGAAGTAGTCTTCTTGTAACCATGCTCCCCCATAACAGACTCAAACTTCTTATACCACTGTCTTGGTGCTTGCTTCAAGCCATACAGGCTTTTCTTCAGCTTGCAAACGTAGTCCTCTTTTTCTTTTTGCTTGAAACCCTCTGGCTGCTCCATATATATTTCTTCCTCCAAATCACCATGAAGGAATGCAGTTTTGACATCCATTTGCTCAACCTCAAGGTCAAGGCTTGCTGCTAACCCTAGCACTGTTCGAATGGATGTCATTTTCACCACTGGTGAAAATATCTCATCAAAGTCAACCCCTTTTCTTTGGCTGAATCCCTTGACGACCAATCTGGCTTTGAATCTTGGATGGGAACTGTTCTCTTCATGCTTAATTCTGAACACCCATTTGTTCTTCAAAGCCCTCTTGCCTTTTGGTAGCTTCACCAGTTCAAAAGTTTTATTCTCATGCAATGATTTCATCTCATCTTGCATGGCCTCAATCTACTTCTTCTTGTGTTCATCATCCATTGCTTCTTCGAAGCTTTCTGGTTCTCCCCCGTCAGTTAATAACACATACTGATTTGCAGGGTATCTAGTAGAGGGTTGTCGAACTCTAGTAGATCTTCTCAATTCTGGAGAATCCATTGGAACTGGTGGTTGATCATGAACACCATCATCATCATCAGAATCTTCTGATGGAATCTCAACAGGAGCATCTGAATTACCTGTTTCAGGCTGATCATTCTGTATTTCATCTCCAACTTGTCTTGGCACCAGTGTTGGAGGAATAACTTCCGAACCAGTTGAATCACCATTGGCTTTAGAAATATCTTCAATGGTCTGATCTTCAATGAACACAGCATCACGACTCCTGACTAGTTTCTTCTCCACTGGATCATAAAATCTGTAGCCAAACTGATCTTGACCATATCCAATAAACACACATTGTCGTGTCTTACTCTCAAGTTTGGACCTTTCATCCTTTGGAATATGTACAAAGGCTTTGCATCCAAACACTCGCAGATGGTTGTAGGAAATATCTTTTCCTGACCATACTTTTTCTGGAACATCTAGCTTTAAAGGGACACAAGGTGAGCGATTCAGCACATGTACTGCTACTAGTAAAGCCTCACCCCAAAATTTCTTTGGTAACTTTGCATGAGAGAGTAAACATCTGACTCTCTCCATCAAAGTTCTGTTCATCCTCTCAGCCAGGCCATTCAGTTGCGGTGTTTTTGGAGGCGTTGTCTGATGTCGAATACCATGCTCTTTACAGTAGGTATCAAAAGGCCCAATGTATTCTCCACCGTTGTCTGTCCGGATGCATTTTAGCTTCTTCCCAGTTTCTCTTTCAACTGAGGCATGAAACTCTTTAAAGACACTCAGCACTTGATCCTTTGTCTTTAAAGTGTATGCCCATATCTTCCTTGAATGGTCATCAATGAAAGTCACAAAGTACTGAGCACCACCAAGTGACTTTAACATTGGTCCACATAAATCTGAGTGTACCAAATCCAGTACATTTGCCATTTTAGAAGGAGGGTGGCTTTTAAACGTAGCTCTATTTTGCTTTCCTGCCAGACAATCATCACATTTCTTCAAGTAAACTTGATCCAAACCAGGTAGAGCATTCTTCCTAGTTAAATGGATCATGCTCTTCTCACTCATGTGACCGAGACGTTTGTGCCATAGCTCAACTGTACTATCATTCTCCGTTGTATTCACAACGTCCTTGGAGAGCTTTGCTTGCATAATGTACAGTTTAGAGTCTTTGTTCCCTCTGGCCACCACCAACGATCCTTTTGTGAGCTTCCATTGGCCATTAAAGAAGGTATTGCAGAAACCTTCATCATCTAGCTTGCTTGTTGAAATCAGATTCAGGCGCATATCTGGAATATGCTTCACATTCTTCAGGACTAATCGCGTACCATTCTCCGTCTTTAAACAAACATCTCCCTTACCTGCAATTATTGAAAGATTATTATTTCCCATTCTTACAGCACCAAAATTGCCTGGTGTGTAAGATGAGAAAAATTCCTTCCGAGATGTAGCATGAATGGTGGCACCACTGTCAATCACCCAGCTTGTCTCATGGGTTGTAAGATTGACTACGTCATCATTATCATAGACAATGTTGAACTCCTCAGCAACATCTGCTTGTTCATCATCACTACTGTTGTTTTTCTTTTGTCCTCTGCCTTTGTTCTTTTCCTGATCCTTCTTGAACTTGCGGCAGTGTATTTTGATATGACCCTTCTTTTTACAGTAATGGCATTCAACATTGGCATATCTGTTGGATTTGCCTCTGCTCCTTCCTCTAGGTTTTTGATCCCTAGACTGGTTCCTCCCCCTGAAGTCTGAAACCAGAACATCTGGTTGTGATGAAGAAGATGAGCTTTGAGATCTTCTTCTCATTTCTTCATTTAAGATACTGCTTTTAACAGACTCCATATTAACTACACCATCAGGTGCAGTGTTGGTGATGGAGATCTTCAGAGTCTCCCACGACTCTAGTAGAGAGCCCAATACCAGCAGAGCAAATATTTCATCGTCCAGATTTATGCCCATTCTGGACAATTGATCTACGACCCCTTGCATCTCATTTAGATGATCTGCTACAGAAGTCCCTTCCCTGTATTTCAACTGCGTCAATTTGGTCAAATAAAATAATTTATTGTTACCAGTTTTTGACGCATAAAGCTGTTCAAGCTTATTCCATAGCGTCCGGGCATGAGTCTCATTGCAGATGTGGTAGTATACGTTGTCTTCGACATATTGTCTGATGAAACCGCACACCTGCTCATGCTCAAACCCCCATTCCTCATCCGTCTTGCCTTCAGGTTTATCTGATGTAAACACTGGTAGATGCATTTTCATCACAAATAGGAGATCCTTCATCTTGCTTCTCCACATGTGATAATTTGTGCCATTTAGGCTGATCATTTTGATGTTTCTTGTCTCCATTGAGATCAGTAGTCAAAGTTTTAACTGATCCCAAAACTTTTCTGGTAGTGAATAGTACTTCCGTATGTATGAATAGTACTTCCGTACGTATAAACAGTACCTCTGTTGTATGAACAGTACCTCTGTATATATGAATAGTATTTTCGTACGTATGAATAGTACTAGTATGTATGAATAGTACCAATACATATAAAAATACTAATATGTATGAATAGTACCTGTATACGTGAATAGTGCTCGTACGTCTTCGTACAGTATTTGTAAATAATACTCGTAGGGTATTCTTCAATGGTACTCCAACCAGAAGCTCTGATACCACTTGTTGGGAAAAACGACGGTGTGCGCAGAATCAAAATAATTCCACAGACCCAAGATAATTCCCAAAATACAATAGACAAAATAACACCAAAGATTTTAGCGTGAAAATCCAAATTAGGTAAAAACCACGGGACCCGTAGGCCGCTTAAATCTTCCACTATAGTAATAATGGGAATACAAACTTCACCCTTAGGTGGACCTCTCACTCATAGAAAAATACTACAACAGTATTTCTTCAATTTGTGAACAATAACCCTCACAAATTAGACTCACTATTTTTCTTCTCAGAAACTTTCTGAGGCACTCTCTCTATTTTTTCTTCTCACTTTTTCTCTCAAAAATGAGGCTTCTCTTCTGGGATGATTTTATGAAGGGAGGGAATGACTCTATTTATAGAGTCATTCCTCCACCAACCCCCTTCAAAACATATGCACAGCCTGCACGTTGCACCTAACCCCTCTACAAATTTCCATGCGCAGCCCTTCAGTTTCAAAGGAGGTGCATTTGCAGAAAATTTCCGCTTATGGGACCCACAAATTTTGTTATTTTATGACTTTGGAGTAAATTACAAAATTTGGTTGCAACTTTAATTAAATTGTAATTTAGTCCCTAGGGCCCCACTTATGGAGGGACCCACCTTTCAATTTGTTAGTCAATTCATGTAATTATGCACAAGTGGAAAGATCATCAAACAAATTAAAGAAGAGAGAAAAAATGGAAACCAAGTACGCATTAGTAAAATCAATGTTGAAAAGTAAACATTTATTTCACGTTAAATATTTCAATGGTCTTTTAATTATGTATGAAAATTTGAAAAAGTCAGAAGTAATTTCGGGTGTGGACAGTGGCGGAGCCACGTGCATTTCAGGGGGTGCAGCTGCACCCCCTGAAATTTATAAACTTTTATGTAAAAATTTTTTTTTTTTGCATTTTGCCCCCCTTCTTTATTTTTTTTTGAACCCCTTTAATATTTTTTTGAACCCCACTGACTCATTTTTTCTCTGCTGCTCATAGTCACAAGACTCTCACTCTCCAAAGTCACAAAATTTTTTTTTGATAATAGTTAATTTCTCATTTTATTGTTAGGGACCTTTTTGTAAAAGTTTAAAATTTAGAGTTTTTGTACACAGGTCTAATTCTATTAAATTGATTAATTGATTATGTAATTAGAATCATGAATAACATATTTGTGAAGTCAATTTTATAATTTTTTTTATGATGGTTAATTTCTCATTTTATTGTTAGGGACCTCTTTGTAAAAGTTTGAAATTTGAGATTTTTTGTATATAGGTCTAATTCTATCAAATTGATTGATTGATTATACAATGAGGATCATGAGTAACATATTTGTGAAGTCAATTTCATAAAATTTTTTCTTGATCATGGTTAATTTATCATTCCATTATTAGGGACCTCTTTGTAAAAGTTTAAAATTTGGAGTTTTTGTACATAGGTCTGATTCTATCAAATTGGTTGATTGATTATACAATTATGATCATTAGTAACATATTTGTGAAGTCAATTTCATGAAAATTTTTTCTTGATGATAGTTAATTTATCATTCCATTATTAGAGACCTTTTTGTAAAAACTTGAAATTTGTAGTTTTTGTACATAAGTCTAATTCTATTAAATTGGTTGATTGATTATACAATTAAGATTTAGAAGAAGAACGATTTTTTGTAATGAAAATATTTAAGAGGAAATTACCATCAAATGAACAACAAATTGAAATTAATTTAAAAGAATTGCCATCATATCTAAAAAAAATGAATGAAAATTTTGCCCCCCTAACCAACGGGTCCTAGATACGCCACTGGGTGTGGATCATCACTATCATGTGTTTCTGATGTTAACGTATAATATTTCGATTGTAAACTAAAAATAAGGCTTTAAGATAAAAACTAGTTAAATAAGGAGACCTGACATTTGATTGATACAAAATTTATTAATATATAAATTAATAAGATTTTTCTTAATTTCGGCATGAATAGATGTTGTAATAATTTAAACCATTAATTTATGATTAAGAGTGATTATTTTCTTCTCTTATTTTTTACATTAAATCACTATTGTCAATAAATATGTCTCATATATATGCACACGTATATGTATGTATACATATACACAGAAAAGTAGAGTTACAATGGAAAATGTCAAGATTGCATGGTTAAGAAGAAAATTTGGCTGAATAAAGTTAGAAGATACATACGATCTAATTGTGACAATGATTTATTTATTAAAGAATTGTCTTTTGTGACAACATTTAAATTTGGGATAAAATGCAGAAAACTCACATTCAACGACAATGCCAGCTAGTCATAGACAATTGCAATAATTCTCCTATATATCAGAGTGTGCTACACCTATATATGTGTGAAAACTGAACATGTAGCTTTATCTGTGATCTAATATGCAAAAGAGTCCATGCATATTTATTGCTTGTGCATTCCAAAATCAGAAAAAGTTTCAAATCTAGGGTTTTTATTTTCTTTTAAAAGAATGAATCTCGAAAGTTTTAAATGCATGTAATTAAGGCAACGCTTTTTCGTTTACATCAATGAAGTCAAAGAAATAAAAAGATGAATCAAAGTGAAATCTGAAATTCTTTTGACCAATTTGCTAGGATTTGCACGGGAGCCTCGTGCATCACGAGAGTTGTTGGATTAATTTTACAATTATCTATTAATTTAATAATAACTGTCAGTACAATATTAAAAATAAAATGATAATTATAATTTTTTTTTAAAAAAATAGACAAAAAAAAAAACGCTAAAAGAATAATAACTGTTGGATTTATTGATCTAACAGCTCCCTTAGAAGACTCCTGCGAATCGTGCTCCTGACCAATTAGCTATATATGATATGGCTATAAATAATAATATAAACCTAAAAGGATTGATGCATGCATGTGTTTCAGTCTTTCAGATTGTGTTTGGGAAAGGCACACCGAGTCTGCTAATTGATTAAATATTATTATTATTTTAAATTAAACTTGCAGTTAATATTGAAACAAATTCCAACAAATAATAATTAAGTAGTCACTAAAAACATATCAGCCTCCTAAATCAAAAAGCGAGCGATGAGATCATGAAAAGTGGATTTGGTATAAACAAACGTGTGGAAACTTAATTATTTCAGACTAGCTTGCAATATTTAGTACATGCATGCGAACTCTTTTAATTAAACCATGCATGCTCTGCTGTTGATATATATTTTTTTAAAATACTTTGAAACTAATTAATTTCAATTAAATTACTGTAGGAGTAACTAAGAGTGTTAACCGTTTAAAGGTTCAGTTTGGTCAAGTCAAACTTAAATCGAATCGAATCAATTAGTTTTGAAAAAAAATATGGATTTATTCAGTTTTGTTTTCTAGGTGATGAGATTCAATTTTAGGCAGTTTGATTTGATTTTTGTTGGGCAATTTTTTTTAAAAAAACCATAAAGTTATTGTATAATAGGTCTTTTGTTATTATGCTTGGAACAATTATATTGTAACATTTTATTTTATAAACACAATAAACAAATATTTTAAACTTTTTCATAACTAGATATTTCTCTCCTTACACAATATATTAATAATTCAAATTATAACTTAATACATGTATTAGTGTTAGTATGTAAATTTGTGACAATATATTTTAATTGACATTCAATGGTAATAAAAAAAATAAAATTAGTGCATTAGTATGTATATTTCTTTTAATATATTATGTATTATATATATATATATATATATATATATTTATATAAAGGTTCAATTTGATTCAATTTTAATCAAATCAAATCAAACTAAATCGACAAACAAACCCAGCTGTTTCGGTTGCATGTTTTAAAAATTAATTTGAACTATTTATTTTTTTTGATTTTGATCGATTTAGTTTAGTTTAAAATTCCCTTAGGAGTAAGTCAATTAGTTTATGAGAAATTAAATTCGTATGATTTTAGAAATTAATTGTAGAGAAATTTAAATTAGATTACTTTAAAAAATAATTAATATAAAGAGTGTTAAAAACAAAAGATGTAAGCGTAAAAGAATTTAATGGTGGTGTGGTAACAAACTACCAAGGTCAAAAAGAGGGGTGGTGTGACCCACCTTGGCAGCTTAGACTTACAGAGACAACCGTTACGTAAGCATCTACGTAAGAAAAGTTTAATTTTTTGAATTTCAGACAAAAAATCTAACCTCTTGAAACTTATAATTGAGAGTTTATAACCTTGTTTATTAAATTAAAAATAATTTATAAAAATAGTTGTTGAAATAGTTAAAAGTGTAATATGCCATAAAATGGTATATAATCTTTAATCTCCAAATAATATAAACAAATATATTTTTTTTGTTTTTAATTTAAATTATATGTATATATATATATATATAATTCACTAAAAAATATACTTATATATTTTATATATGTATAGTATATTTTCACATATATAATATAGTTATATATATTATTATAGTTTATTATATGTAATAAAAATGTATTTTTATATTTTATTATATATATATATATATATTATATTTATATATAAGAGTATAATGAATATGAAATAAGCGTATAATGAGTATTTTAATAAAATAATAAGGGTAAAAATAGAAAAAAGTTCATAAACTATAAGTTATAAGTTATAAGTTACTCCCATTAGCTTATAAGAATAAGTTATAAACTAATGAAATAAGTTCATTTACTGAATACTTTTAACGAACTTATAAGCTAGTTAAATAAACTATAAGCTAGCTTATGGTGCTTGCCGAACACAGTCCTTGATATATATATATATATATATATATATATATATATATATATATATATTATATAGCAGTCAAAATGGATTCTATTTTTTGAAACATTATAGCGGTAAAATTATAAAATCATCACGTGAATGTGAAATAATATTAGACTCTCATAACATAAAATTTAAAACATTTTACTGTAGAAAAGATCTTTTATGTATTAATTTAAAATTGTACTGCCCCTTAAGTAGTTCTAATGCATTTTTTAAATATATTTTTCTACTTTAATATGTCAAATGTGATTTTAAAAATATTTGAGTAGATTCTGTGAAACTTATTAATTAATTCATATTATTTTTTTGTTAGAACTTAGAACCACCAATATCTCTTTGCTTGAAAGAAAATAAATGTTGAACCACCTGAGTTAATTATTGTTGTATTAATTCATATTATCTATATACAAATATATATGACTTTGGAGCATTCTAGTCTCTAAATTCATGTTAAAATTAATTGATATGTAATATGGACAGAGATATTCTAACATAGCATTTTTGTGATGTTGTGTGACGTGATTTTTGAGCCATTAGATAACTCAAGAATAGACGGCATATTACGCATTCATATTAATATCGTCAATTTTACACATTCTGATGGTTATCATTACACACTACGATGATATAGTTTTTCTTCACATCAGAGGATCGCTTTCCTAAAAATATAAAGATACTTATAGAAACTAGAAAAATGAAATTATGTTTAACGTCAATAAAAATATCATCACAAATTAACTAAGGGTTTTGGGTCTTTTAATTCGGTCCTAATTATTGACTACACGGTCAACAAAATCTATAAGTTTTCATTACATATTATTTTACTAAGATTTTGAACTATTTTTCATTAAACCTACAGTGATTTTCAAAGTCTGTTGAAAAACTACTTTTATGATCACTTCACAAGTGGGAAGCCATATAGAGTATTGATGTGCACGATTGTGCATGGTCAAAAGTAAAGTAATTAACGCATAATATTATGCTTAATTAAAATAATAAATAAATAAGAGATTCTAGACAAAAACAAACATACATACCGATTTGAGGACAGATCGTCTAGGAGTTTCAACCATATTTGATTCTTAATATTCTAATCGAACTTTTGACTAACAGCTACACAGAATTTTTTAAAACTAAACTTTTTTTTTTAAAAATAAATTCGACCTCAATACGAGACTAAAGCACTGAGAGTAGAAATTAAAATAATAAAAAAAACCCAGCAATACTAAGCTACATTTGGTGGCTAAGACTTTCCATATCATTTTATCTTTAATGGTCCAATTGTTGCATGATATATTCTTAACTAAAAATGTTTTCAATTGTATTCGGAGAAAATAAATAAAGCAGCAAGAAATTATTTATTATATATGTATTACTACAGATAAATATATTAAATTAATTATAAATAGATATATAAATATGATAAAATCAATTGAATGGTATTATTATTAAAAAGTGTAATTAATTAATACAATATATCTAAATTTATACATCTGAGTCTTTTTTTTAGTTACAGAGTCTATTTTTTAATAGTAATTAAATAAATCACTGTGAACGTTGAATACTTTTGGCCAAACAGCATATATATATATATATATATATATATATATAATATACATATAAGGTGCATGCATATATAACTTTCAAAAGAAGACTTGTTCTTTTGTGTGTGTGTCTATATATATATATATATATATATATATAACGGTGCATGCATATATAACTTTCAAAGGCTTTTGTTCTCTTGGGTGATTATTTAAATGAAGGTTATAATCAGTTCATGTCTTTTCTTTATTACATGCATGAATCTGTCGCAGCCCTAGCCTGAACCTTAAAATAGACCCTTGCAAAATAGACCCCACAAAAATTTACTGCAACTTTTTTTTTTAATGTTTTTTTTAGCAAATTGTGATGTCTACTTTACTTCATGATATTTCTCATCCCACTATAAAAAAATAACGGGTTTAAGATTTTTTTTAAAACTTTAGTAGCGGTTTAAACCCTTGCTAAATTTATAAGCGACGGTTGACGAAATTGTTATTGATCCGACCGTGTAAAAGCCTTTCGCAGAACCACAACCACAGCGCCATTAAATTATTTTTAGTACTTTAGCTACTGTTTTAAAAGCCACCACTAAATCAACAATTAAATAATTAAATAGGTAGATGATCAGCTGGCAGGTGGTGGTTTTAGCGGGGGTTTATCTAAGCCCCATTAAACCACTATTGCTAAGACGCACGTCTTTGGTAGTGTCTCTTGGAAAGTTGAACCATACTCCCATTATTTGAAAGATGTGAAGACATCATTTTGTCTTTTGTTAAAGATTCTTTTTTAGTTAAAAATGGGGTTTCTGATGGGATTGAATCTATATAAAACATACATATTGTTATTGTAATAGTTGTACAATAAGGGGGTTGATTTGGATAAATGTTATTGGAACTGCCTGATTGATCTGGGTTGGCTTTCAGGTAATCGAGTAACTAGTTTAATCGTCAGGTTATTAGGTCAATTGTTGAACCAGATAAATAAATTAAAAAAATTACAAATAATATATATATATATATATACAAACATTTATATTTGTTTATAAATAAATTCAAAATTAAGTAAAATAAATAATTTATATATAAATTTCACACTTTAAAGTCTTAAAACTATAATAATTAGTCATAAATAATTAAAATACAAACATCCAGATTTTTAAATATAAAAAAATTATGTATAATTATATTAAAAAATTTTAAATACAGATTTTTAAATATAATTTTTTTTAAAAAAAAATTAAAATTCATTAATGTAGCTTCCTTTCTCCAAGCAATACAACATTGAAAATTGGAGAGATGCCTACCACTAGTCACCAAAATAGAAGAGAAGCAACAATCTTCAGTTCATTGATTCACGCAATACAACCATTGATACAGTCTTCATCAGTCTTCATCATTTCATTGATACAAGCAATCCTCTCTCCCTCTTCGATTTCTCTTTCTCTCTTAAACTATTCTTCATCCTCGTCGCTTTCTTTATCCTCGTCATTGCTTCAGTCTTTAGTCTTCACTCTCATTGCTGCTTCAGTCTTCGATCTTCATCCTTGTTTTTGCCATTAGATCTAGAAGGAGTTGTTTTCATTGTCGTCGCCTGGCAATTTCTTCCTCTTCTTGATGGTGGCTGACAATGACAGAGATGGCCGATGGCTGATGGAGTCTGCGAGAGGATGTTTAGGTCGTTTCTCCAAAAACCCAAAAAAAAAAAAAGAATTGGTGGAACTAGCGAATTGGCCAGTTTTCATTAGTTCGACTTTTACCTAGCTTGATCACCCGGGTCACCTCTGAGTTGCTTGTAGGCTGGTGCTAATGCTTGACCCACACTGGTTTTGACCCTGGGTCGTCGGTTCCTGAATTGACCCGTGAGATCAGTCCAAGTCCAATAATATTGATGGGTAGCTTAATTTTTAAAAGATAGAATTTTCTTTTTGTAAAAAAAATACACTTTTTTGTCTCGATAGTTTACTTTAAGTTTCAATTTTGTTCTTGATTTTATTTTTGTGATTTTGTCCAACATATTTGTTTTATTTTGATTTTGTCTCTAAGGCTAATGCAGTTAACCTAGTTGATGGAAAATGCTGAGGTGAATTTCTCCATGTGAACGTTCACTACGAGCAAGTCTCATACTAGTTAATTTTTGTTTTAATTTTGTTCTAAACATTTGACTATATTTTAGTTTTGTCCCAAATAATATTTTTTCATTTTTCTCTTTTGCCCCAAATTAATATTTAATCATTTGATATATCATATGAAAAAGTCTGTATGTTATTTGAAAGAGTCCACATATCATTTAGAGGAGTCCATATCAATATTTTTCATTAGTTTTTATTAATGGCGTTAGCCTCAGGGATAAAATTGAAACAAAAAAGAAACATGTGAGATAAAATTGACACAATAAAAATGTTAGGAACAAAATTGAAATTTTAGATAAACGTTAAGGACAAAAAAAGACACTTTTTCCTTCTTAAAAAAGATTTTGCTTCGGTACAGTTTCAAGACAATTGGTTTTATAGGAACCAAAATAGGTAGGACAATGTGAATGACTCAAGCTTTATTTTGAATTAAGCATAGGACAATAAGAGATCAATATACAAATGATTTATAAAAGTCTTGTGTCTTTAATTTTCCTCAAACACAAAGCCAAAGAATTTATCTTATTAGTTACAAATGATCACATAGATTTACAAGGTAATTTCTAAGGGATGAGTCATGAGCCAAACTCCTAGCTTTTATAGCTTTCACTTTCACAACACAACCAAATTGCGAAAAGATCATTTCATCTTTTCAACCTTCTACAAAGGTAAGCTATACAGCTCTTACAACCTCTATAACGACAAAAAAAATCACATTTGAAATCTTTTGATCAAGATGTGGAATTATATTTAGCACAATAAACTTTCACTAACTAGTTCAGAGCATAAGAACAATGGACTGTACACAAAGTAAGCTTATGATTTTCTTCTCACTGTAATATCTCTTGTTTCTTCTTCCTCAACAACTTTATTGCAGCTCCACCTTAAATAACCATTGAGGAAGAAATAACCATTGCATCATGAAGCCCCGATGGCTAGGATAATAAATGCAGCACTCTCATAAAATGCTTTTGAGAGAAGAGCCATCGGGAAAGATGAAGAGAAAGGTAGGATAGACATATATGCAAATGGTTTTCACAATAAATGCATGTTGTCTCATTTTTCAGACAGGTACCATCTCATAAAAATTAGGTTGGCCATTTAGCCCATATGCTACGGTTAAAAAGTCAAATTCCTTGAATGTTGTTGTTTACAAAATATTTTTCAATACATTATGATTTTATGAAAATTACTTTTTTTTTCTAGCAGATTGGAAGTCGAGTTCCTTGAACTCAACTTTAAATCTGTATACATTAAAATTTTATTTTTCTATAATATAGGAAAGTCGAGTTCTATGAACTCAACTTCTCTTTTTTTTTTTTTTTTTTTTTAAATTTCGGTCATCATAGGGAGTTCATAGAACTCGATTCCCTCAATTTTTTTTAAAATTGGATTTTTTTTAAAATGTTAAGGAAGTTATTTAATTTTTTCTTTGCTTCGATAACTATGATTTTAATTTAATAAATTATTTTTTAGTCAAAATTTTTATTATTTTTATTTAATTTTTTATTTAAGTTTTCATTATTTTGTTAATCAAATTGAAATTATGTTTCTTGAAATTATTATTTGGTTATGAACTTCAATAAATTACATAAAGAAATTAAAAATATATAAATGAATCTAAAAAAATAAATTATACAAAGATATTTTTTAATACATAGAATTTAACATGATTAATAATAGGTATTATACATAGTGGGACCTTGTCTTGCATCTTTTTTTCTTTGGTATCCACTTCAGAGGCAAAGGTTGTGCACTCGTGTTGTCGTCATCATCATCATTATCATCCTTCTCCTCTTCATCTAAATCCATTTGCAAAGGTTGCACCTTTGGTGTTTGAAACAATTGGGCGCTAAATATCCACAAGAGATAATTATGGTGTTGCGAGCATCGTCATGTACATAGACATATCTTTTGTGATGGGCTACCATCTTCAAAACTAGATGGACTACAACCCTCGAACGTAGTAAAGGGACCCTCTTGTTAAGACAATATGAGGGCCTTTCTTTGCCTCGGCTGACAAGCATGAACTAGAAGGTTAATAATTTTGTGCATATTAGTGTCAATGACTTGTGTAAACTTATATGTTTGATGCACCGATGACAAATATGAAACGAAACCTGCCATGATGGCTTTGAGAAAGATGCACCAAATATTCATTATGCTGGAATAGTGTATCTATGTAATAACAAATTTAATTTAAGGCTAGGTTATAAAGGAATGGAAATTGTACCACATGATGTGAGACTACGTTGTCTGGGTGAATCAATCAGTGAGTGACTCTCCAGTACCATTGTAAATATTGCATGCTCATGAACGTAAGATTTGCCTCCTCAGCATAGCAGACTTCATTTTCCCAATTGTTCCAAATTTGGGTCACTTTCTTAAAACGAGCATTCCAATCCGAATCATTCTTCCTTTGCATCCTAATGCCATGATATTGTTCGAATGAGGCAACGAGGTCACTGGGAATGAGCTGTTGCAAGCTAAATTGGCAAAGAACATAGTCAGCATAGTGTTACTCAACCATGTTAAAGTAGATAAGTTGCACTGAGGCACGACACATGCGTAGATCAAGATGACAATATGGGGGGATGAATATGTTTGACAAATAGTTGTTTGGACACCACATAATCTGATGAGAACATCTGTCAGTATAAAATTATAGTTGACTAAATTGAATTAACTACAAAAGGATGAATACCTTATTTTAGCACATTTAATCTAGAGGAAGCCTATATCGACTTAGGGAATACACTACTGGGGTTTTGTGCACACGGATTCCTAGCCTCCAATCAGTGTTGCCAAAAACAATCAATTGAAAATTCAAAAGAAAATACCCATAGATAATAATTAATTCAGCTGACTAGGAACCAAAAGATAGTAGTAATGGATAGTCTAGATCTTAGTCCTCCCACTTGGATTTGGAAGAGATTTGAGTAAATCACATCCATGCCAATAGATGCAGTAGGGCCATGTAATACACAATCTGTTTTGTCTATAGCTTAGTAGCCTCAAATGGCTCACTATCCAAATTTGCTAAGATAATTGTGCCCCAGCATTTGCCTTTGCTGCACTCATCAAAATCCTCTAGGAGTGGTAGGTACATTAAGCACACCATGGTCCTAAAGAATCCAAGCTCTCGCAAAGCATGCGATCGTCGCGTCATCCACATCATTGAGAACACTACTAGAAAAATTGGATTTAGTGACGGAAATTAGTGACGGACAAAAATCTGTCACTAATTTTTCAAAATTTGTGACGGATTAGTGACAGATTTCACTTTTTGTGACGGACATTTTCCGTCACTTATATCAGTCACTAAATGAGGGAAATTTCTGACGGATAGCGGTCGTCACTAAATTTCGTCACTAAAGTTATAATTTAGCGACGGATTAGTGACGACTCGAAGTATTTTTTTTAACTTCTGAAATGAACATTATTTCTGACGGAATATCTGTTGTCACTAATTTAGTGACGGATAGTCCGTCAGAAATTATTTTTAAAAATTTTAAATAAAATATAAAATATGTTTTCATTTTCGCACCAAAAACACTTATCCATTTTCTCTTTCCCATCAAAAATCCTTTCCCGACCTCTCATAAACCCTTCCCCCAAAAAAACCCTCACCACCAGAAATTGTCGTCGCCGTCCCTCTTGTCTCTTCTATAGAAGTCTTTCTCTTGCAGAAGCTAGTCCATCTTGTTGATGCAGGTAAATAAACTAACTCGTTAATCATTTTCTCACTTTTTCCTTTACCTTTCGTCTCTTCCTTCTCATTTACGAAGTCCTTTACTTGTTTTCACATTGACCCTTTTTATTTTTTGTTTATTCACCGATTTTTACAGGAAATATTCAGGAATTACATGTGTAAGAGATCAACAAGAGAGATTGTAGAAACCCTGCCTACCTTTGATTGAGCTAGAAATCCATCATTTCCCTTGGCGATCTAGTCCCTTTCAACAACAAGGTAAACTTTTGAGAATCCTTTCAGGATTATTGTTTAGTTGTTCTGTTCTCTTTCTCTTCTATAGATATAGAAACAAATACTCTGGAAGTTTAACTTCAGTAGCATATCTATAGCCCTTTTGGCGTCGATCTGCCTCTTTTTATCATATTTTGTTTATATTTTTATCGGGGAATAGTTATCGCTTTTGTTCCTTTCTCTCTTTTGCAAATATGGAATTATCACCATCCCTAATGTGAAGACAATGAGTATCATCACACTATTTGAAGTTACATCATTATCTGCTACAGAGAGGCAAACTCTCTCAACTCCAAGACAGAGTAAAAATGCTTCATTCCTTCTATCTTCCTGAAAAATTTGATTAAAATATAGTAATAAATTTGGATATTACGAGCAAAAATACCTAGATTTGTTAGACTAATCAAAATCCTCTACTCCGAGCAGTTCCTCTGTGTCTTTTCTTCATCATAAAACCCCAACTTTGCAGTGAGCTTAGACAGAGAGGGTAAAATGCGTTGGAGAGAATAGAGGGATTTGGTGGGTGAAGCAAGAGTAGGAAGTGAGGTAGAGAGAAATGGCAGAAGATTTTCAATCAGCTTTTAGATTTTCTTATCCTACCCACCTACCTACCTATGACCTATCCACTTCTAGATTCTTTACATTGTAAATTGTTATCCTGCTTTGTTTTCTAGTATAACCAGGAAATAAAAGAGTGGAACCCTTAACACAATAGATTTGTAAATTTAATTTGTGATTTTTAAATTGTAAGATCATTAGCAAACTAAAATGTTTACTTGACAAACATTATATTAGTATATCTTAGAGAAGATGTAATGTTTGATCTTTAAATGATATTGTTTAGAAATACATAGTTGAGTTTTTGACAGATACGTATAATGTATACCTTAACCTTTTGTTATTGTAGCATTGTTATCTTGTCTCATTCTTGCTTTCATAAATTCATTAATGACTTCAAATGGTGTTGGTGTTGGAGAATAGACATCAAGTCTGTTATAAAGAGAGGACCAAAATGAACATAGAGACACATTTTAATCATAGTCATCAGTGTTTATGAGATCACACTCAGATAAATACACTTGTTGTTTAGGCATATTCCAAGGCTATGAGTGATTGTCTTGAAAGAACTCAGATATGTGTGATAGATACAGAGGAAGATATTATGGTAATATCAAGGAGCGAGAGTTGTCTATTTGGACCAAAGTTGTGGGTGGTCCAATAAAAGGAAGGATTTATGGTCTTGGATCAGAGGCTTGTTCTAGTATTATTCATACTTTTGGATCAACTTCAACTCAACCTACAATGAATCAAGATAGCTTGGAACAATTGGAGATGATGCGTCAAGAGGTTCTAAGAGAGAGACAAGAAAGGGATGAGATGCATCAAGAGGTTCTAAAGGAGAGACAAGAAAGGGAAAAGTTACAAAGTACAATAAGCAACCTTGAAGCAATAGTTCAACAATTATTGGCTAATTCTGGATTGCCTACTCCACCAACACAATCACCTCGGTATCCATCTGCGGGTTCTAATATAATTCGAAACAAAGACACTTGACTGGTTGTAGTTGAAAATATGACACATTGCTTTATTATTTTTTTGAGTCTAGCTATTGGTATAGTTGTATATGGCATATGGTATGGTCTAACTTTTGTTATTTTTGTATATGATGCATGGTTTGATGTTACACATGGTTGGACGTCAATCTTAATGAAACACTTTAGTTGATCTCTTGTAATTTTTGCGGTTTATCTGTTATTTTTGTTGTATGTATATAATTGTATTTTGGATAATGAAAATTGAAGTCAATCAGGATAATGAAAATTATAATAAAAAGGGAGAAAAATATGAAAAAAAAAATAGTGCGGAATTGGGAATTTAGTGACGGATGAGTCGGTCACTAATTAGTGACAGATTCATCTGTCAGTAAGTTGTGTGAAATTAGTGACGGCTAAGTCTGTCACTAAATTAGTGACGGACTCATCCGTCAGTAAGTTTGTGAAATTAGTGACGGATGAGTCCGTCACTAATTTAGTGACAGACTTAGCCGTCACTAATTTAGTGAAATTAGTGACAGACTTAGCCGTCACTAATTTAGTGAAACTAGTGACGGAATAGTTCGTCACTAATTTAGTGACAGACTTAGCCGTCACTAAATCCGTCACTAATTTAGTGACGGATTACCTTCTCCGTCACTACTTCGTTTCTGACGCGTTTTTTAACGTCGGATTTTCTGACTAAAATTCTGTCACTAAATCATGATTTAGTGACGGAAATCACTTATTAGTGACGGAATTTTCCGTCACTATAACCTGTTTTTCTAGTAGTGGAAGTTCTGTAAACATTTATAACAACCAGCGTAAGTTTAGTCTTTTCCTTTATATATGTTCTCATGGCAACTCAATCCTTAGTAAACGTTGACATTCAACATACTAGTTCTTTGGGTTAACCCAATTATAGCTTGTCTCATACACAGTAGGCCCAACATCATTCTGATGTTCATTTTGGGATGCCATCTCTCAACCAAGGCTAACACTATTAGGCAATCATATTTGAAGCACCTTAGACAGGATACCTCGTAGAACCCAACTCATATTAATTTTATTCATATTTGCTAATTTTATTAACTAACTTTAAATAAGTATAAATTGATTAACAAACAACCATATTACAAATCTATTCACAACTAAAAAGGGATTACAACAATATTACAAGATAGTATTAACTGTCCTTTGTACTATGAGAAGGACATGTTGCTTGGGCTGCTTACAAAGTCCACATATTTGTGACTGTCCCCTATGCATTCTAAAGTACATTGAGTTTCAATAGTGGGTTGACTTCGAGCACCCTCTTATTTATTCCATCCTTGGGTCTAACACCTGTAATCGGTCATTGTAAGGAAGTCAGTTTGCATGGCTTCTTATAGGATGGAATTCATTTGTGTACACCTTCAACATGACATCTAGTTTCAAAATATAGTCGAAAAGTTATTGACATCCATATCGACATAATTGCAAACCACCATGACGTGGTGACATGGGTAGTGCAAGGCCTGAAATTCTCTGAGTCACATTTTCAAGTGTTCATATTAACTCTATATAAGTGCATAAAGTGATAGTTCATGAAGTTGTTTGGCACTTGCTCCTCGAATTCTGCACTCCCTTAGTTGAATTGAGTGACATTACACTCTTTCATCAAGTTTCCTTTTTGTCCATGTCCTTCTTTACTTTCTAGTTAAAGTGCAAGCCTATTGTCTTTTGCGCTTGTATAGACTCTTCTCACTTGACAAAATATTTGATGAGTTAATACATTATTGCCTTGATTAAGCTTAGCATTGAGAGGTGACAAACTCCTCAGAACACATTGTTTCACCAAATTGTTCATCATGTCCATTTTTCTACCTTTTTGCTCATTTAACCACTCTCTGGTGCTTTGAGGAATCCATCCATGTAATTCAACCAATTCTATCACTATCTTGTGAAACGAGACAACCTCTTTGTCGGCATATTGTGAAATGACCACCAATAACTTCCTTTGATACTTGCCTTATTGATGTGTCTCATCTATCTGCATGATCTGTTTTAGATATTGAAAGACATCAATGCATGGTTTGAGCCTAAAAACATCAAAAAATAGGTTGTATTTGATGGCATGTTCGCTTCAGTTTCAATTGGCAAGTACTAGTAGCTGACCATTGTTCCCAAATTGAAATGTAGTACAATATTTACCCACATAGGCAACATGTTGTATGAGTTCTCCCAATTTCCAAAGGTGTGTGTAAGGGCCAAGTGAAACAATACCATGATGGAGTGTTCATCTTTCAAATCAAATACATACAAGTATTGTTGAAGAAATGTTATAGACAATACCAAAAGAATTGGAACACAATGAGTGCGGGACCATACAGGTAAAGCAATTTATCAAAAACAATTATGAGGTATGACTAGATCTTGCTTTTACCAAATAATTAGTAGATCTAATAGATCCTTTTATGTATGTGCTTGTTTTCAATTTGATACTAAGGAATCTCACTTGAATATTTAGATATCTAAAGGAAACAAAAAATCTAGGTCCATGATATCCCAAGAAAAATGTTTGTAATTTATTTATGTTCTCGACTGCTGACTTTAGTGGTTGCAAAACTAACCAAAAGGGGTACAAGTGGGACTGGTCAATCTTAAAGCTATAATCTTGGCACAATAAAATGCTTTTGAAATACTATATGTTGCTGCAATAAGTTGTTGTACACAAATTCTATAAATGAAATAGCAATTGCAAGATTATGAGCTAAATTTTGATCATATCTTTATGAAATGTGATAATGCAAATGCTATAAACATTTCCAAAAATCCTCTTTAGCGTTTCAAAACCAAATAAAAATTCTACATCTTTTCTTGCGAGACTATGAAGGAAATGAAGTGTTAGAATTTGTCAACAGAAAATCAATTAGCTAATATATTTATAAAACCATGGTCTAAAGATAACTTTGTTGGGAATTAGGAATGCTTAATCCTTAATATGTTTTATGTTCCTAAACCTATCTTGCTCAAATCTTCGTGAACGACATATCTATGTTCTTAACATTATAATGCTTATGATTCTGCTATCATATGCTTCATTGCATTTATGTGTGCTTATTCTATACACTACTAGAAAAGTCTCATTTAGCGACGGAAATTAGCGACGGAAAAATTCCGTCGCAAATTCCATCACAAATCCGTCGCAAATTCCGTCGCTGATTTAAAATTACAACATAAGGAATCTGCGATGGATTTTGCGACAGAAAATTTCTATCGCTAATTAAATTTCCGTCGCTAATTTTAGCGACGGAATTTTCCGTCACAAAATTTCGTCAAAAAGTATTTTTAGTTTTGCGACGGAAAATTCCGTCGCAAAATTCCGTCGCAAATTTTTTTCCGTCGCTAAATTCCGTCGCAAAGAATATTTAATTTTGCGATGGAAAATTCCGTCGTAAAATTCCATCGCAAAATATTTTTAGTTTTGCAATGAAAAATTTCGTCTCAAAATTCCGTCGCAAAAAATTTGTAATTTTACGATGGAAAATTTTGTCACAAACATTTCTCCCTTCTCATTCTTTTTCACATTTCTCCCCAATTGTCAAATCAATTAAAAATAAATATTAATAAAATAGATTTAGGAGAGTTTTTAAACTGAAAATTATACCTCCTAAAAATTAAGTTTCATTTTAAAATAAATTTTTATATTTTATTTTATTAATTTAATATTTATATAAAATTATCATTTTTATATATACTATATATATTTTCTCTCATTTTCTTCTCTTACTTATCGTTAGTCTCACTACCTCTAGTCTTTTTCTGCCCGTCGGTTTCGTCAAAGCTCCAATCTCCACTCCAACCCTAGTGAGTTCTTCTTTCACACATGGCTCATCCCCTTCTTTGCATGGCATGATCACACTTACACACTTAACATTTAGCCCTAGCGTCTCTCTCACACACACAAGCACACGCGTAAGAGAGAGACACACGCACATTGATGCCTTCGGATATCCATCAAAATCGAGCTCTAGTGCATGAATCAGGGAGCAAGGGCGTCCTTAACCGCCTCGTAATCAGTGACATGCACATAATGAATTACAACCTTAATGGCAGGAATCAATTATCGGTTGGATTTGGAAGGAAAAATTAAAGATGAAAAATATAAAATGACAAAAAAATGCATGTATTTTGTAATCTTAAAATAATACAAAATAAACATATGTGAATAATAGTAGTGTTGAGGTTCCTAATTAGTGAAAAGATAAAATAAAGAGTAATGTGATAAATTTGGAAAAAAAATTAGGATTTTTAATTAAAATAAAACAAGGACCTGAGTGAAATGTGAGATATAAGGCCTTCCTATTTCATTCTTAAGGACCTATGTGAATTTTTATTAAAGAGTGAAAATTTTTTAAAACATTACTAATAATTACAAACTATAAATAAAAATAAAAATTATGCCTCTTAAAAATTAAGTTTAATTTTAAAATAAATTTTATATTTTTATTTTATTAATTTAATATTTATATAAAATTATTATTTTTACCTTTAATATTAATAATATTAGTGTGTGGATTGAAGTCTTGTAAAAATTTTTGATTCCCTCCAATTACTTTTCCCCAGTCCCAATTTCCCCCCATTTCACTCATTCCCAATTTTACCAAATGATTCGCCCCATTCAGAAAAAAATTTCCATCTAATTGAGAACCCTAGAGCACAAACACACACTCCATACCTCTTCCTTCGATGGCTTCAGCTTCTTCTAGTCTCTCGGCGACAATGCTGCCTGCTGGAGGGAAGCTTAGGCAGGCGTCAGGTGGCTGCTATGGGTAAGGTAGATTGTCCGTTTTTGAGTCACGGTCTCCTCTCTCTCGTTTCATCCTTGTTCTCGGAAGACCTCTATCTTGGTCGCTGACAGAGAAGGTGAGCTATCGTGGTGGCTGGCGGTCTCCTGTGGGTTCCTTTCACTCTTCAACCATCTCTGATGTCGAACCCGAGGAGGAGCTGTTCGAGACCGAGACCGAGACGTAAGCTGATGTCTCGTCTCCTTCGCCTTGCTGCTACCTGTTCGCGGTGGATCTGGTTGTGGAGGTCATTGGAGCTCTGTTTCCCACCGGCGATCCAGTACCACATTAGGGAGATTGAAGGGGAAACAAAGCAAAAACTAAGGGGGGGAGTATCTAAGCCTTGCTGCTACCTTTTTATAATCTGATTTTTTTTTTGTTGGTAGTTGCTGAGCTCTTCAATTCAGTTTTTTTTTCATTAACAGAGCAATGCGAGGATGGGTGGGGAAGAATGAGAGGCGACTCCTTCTTTAACTTCTAGCCCCGAGGCTATAATCTGTTTTACTTAATCACCCATATAATAATGCTACTTATATTTTATATTAACCACAAGTTTCTCAATCCAATGTCTGATTTCAGGTTTTCAAATGCTAATTGTATAGAGGGCCTTGGTTCTTTCTCTGCTAGTGTGATTGAAAGAAAAGGGAAGTATAGTCCTCCTACGCACATAAACTCTTTGTAATTTTGTCTAAAGGACCCTCTGTATGTTAATTTTCTTGTTTTCAGTGGTCCACTGTACCCCATTAGCTTTTGGATCCCTGTTCACATATGCTGTATTCTTATTTTAGGGAGCTTGCTGCAGCTGAAGCATATGAGAGCAATTTATGAGCTGTACAGCTAGTGCGTGTAATTTCTCTCTCTTTACATGCTGGTTGTTTACAGGAGCTCAGTGTTGAGGTTTGGTTTTTGTGTGGTCCTACTGTGGGAAATTGGTGTTCTTACCTTTGCCATGTATTTGTTTGGGAGTTTTTATCATGGGCAACATTGGAGTTTGCCCTCTTACTGTGTTGGTTAGGGCGATTACTTCATCTATATTTGTGTCCTTGCTATATCTGATGCATTTTATTTGTTTTTTTTCTCAGCTGTATTTACATTTTTATTGCTTTCTCTTACAAGATTGTTAAATTACTATGTAGTTTGCGGAATTCCAAATTGGGCTTGCTAAGCTTGCTTTGGGCACGGGCCATCTTTCAACTTCACAGGTTAGTAATTCCACTTTTAATATAAAGTTAAAATCTATTAAGTATTTTTTTTTGGGAAAAGAATGCATAATAAAGTTAAGTTGATTGAGCACTAAGATTAAGAATTTCATTTTGTTGTGTGTGTGTGTGTACAAGTTTAACGTAATTGTTTCATGCTTTGGTTGAGGGTGATGCCTGGTTGGTTATATTGTCCAGTGGATCCTTGTTTGAAAAGGATTGGAGCATTTTAGTGCATAGAAATCTTTCTAATTAGGCTGAAGTATTGTAGGGGTACTTAAATTGATAAGATATACATTGAATTGTTTATTAATTACAAAGGTTTCAACTCTGACTTCTCACTTAAAATATTTTAATTAAGGGCTTAAACCACAAATTAAATCTTCTTTTGTCTTAATTAATTAATTTGAAACATGCATGTGATTTATTGGGCTTTAATGCAATCTCCATTCTCACAACTTCATGCACTCAGAGTAATGACAAAACCATCAAATATAATTTCAATACCTAATCTAAAGCGACGTATGCATTATAGTTTATGTTAAATTAATTAAATGAGTAAAGTCAAGTTGTCCCCTCCAATCTAAGAGAGGAGAGCATTGATTAGCACTCTGATAATGATCCAGATTCCTATCCTTATACTAATAATTTAATTAATCCAATTATTTCATAATGGGTACAAAAGTAGAAGATGAAATTAGTTTATAGTATATATAATATAATAATAGAATATCATATATATATATATATATATAACTAAACCGTATCTATGATGGATCCAGCACGGAAAGTAAAGACTTAGAATAACTAATCATCTTCAGGAGTATGTTGGCCAACTTCCATTTCTATACTCAACTAGAGGTTCCTAGAAAATTAACTCTTAATGATTGAATATGAGGCTAGCTACTTGCTAATTCATTATCAGGATTTTTATGGGTAGTTGCATAATGTAATTAATTAAATATTAGGGTTTTTTTTAAAAAAAGTTATGTGCAACTTTTAAATATTTGCTACCAATCCTCCTATAAAAATATAATATTTAGATATATGTTATAATAATTCAGTGCCAATTGATTAATTCTTTTTATAAAAATTTCTCCATATACATTGAATTTTTTCTCTTAATAAAAGTATCATGTTAAGAAGATTAAATGTTTAATTACCTTTTATAAGTTTATTTTTGTTTAATAGATTCACTTAATTTTTTTAATCCAGTTCCTATAATTTAAAATATATAATTGAGTACTTGTAATTGATTAATTTATGATACAAAGTTATTGATTAATTTATGCAAAGGAGAAAAATAGAGAATGCATGATTTTTTTTTTCTTAATCTACCTCTCTTGCTACAGAGTTAAATGTTAATCAAATCAACACACCACTCATAAAGAGGAAAGCAGCACTCAGAAGGAGAAGATTAATGTCCAGACACATGTTGGAGAGTCAAGATTGTCATAAGTGAGATGTGTGCAATGATGAACCACTTCATCAATTTATCCCATTGATGATGACGAGACAGTCACCAGATCATCCTCTAGACTAGTTTATTCATAAAAACTTATATTTTATTATAATTTTGTATTTCATGATGATAGATTATGATGAAACATGTAAATAATTGTTATAGAAAAAAATGTATAGTTTTTTGTTGTAATTGTTAGTTGATACTTATTTGTTATATTAATATTTGTTCCCAGGTTTTAAATTAAGTTTGGAATTATGTTTTTGGTTAAATATATATAAAAAATTTGTTTAAAAATTAGCGACGGATTTAGCGACGGAATTTTTTGTCGCAAATGAAGGAATTTTGCTATCATATATTTGAATTTTGCCACGGAATTAGCGACGGAAATAGTCATCGCAAACTTACGACGGATTTAGCGACGGAAATATCCGTCACAAATTTGTGACGGACAATTTTCCGTCGCAAATTCTTAAATTTTGTTTGCGACGGAATTTCTAATTTGCGACGGAAAAATTCTGTCGCTAATTCTACGACGGATACCAATCCGTCACAAATAATTTGCGACAGAGGTTTTAGCGACGGAATTTTTTCCGTCGCAAATTCCGTCGCAAATGAATTTGCGACGGAATTTTATTAATTTAGCGACGGATTTTTCCGTCGCTAATCACTGAATTTCTAGTAGTGATATTTGCTTACCTTATATTGGCGCCATGTGCCTCACATTTTGAAATTTAAAATTGGGCACTGCACACGTATTGCAACACATTCATTGCCCAATCATTCTTTGAGTTCCTATATGGCATGTTAATTACCAAGTTGGCTCTCGCTAATGGTATTGTCTCTTTGGCCTAGAGGGTGTAAAGGCCAATACTCAGGCTAACTTTGATTTTAAAAAAAAGGGTGAAAGACATTTAGCTTAAGAAGGAATGAAGCCCTTGGGACTCGACAAAACCCAAAAATGTTAAGACACATGTCACATGAAAGTCCACCCTCATGTAAATCTCGACATTTGTCCACTATAAGGGAATCCGGTTTAGAGAAAAGCTTTGAAGAGGAATCAAATTCCATTAAAGATCCTAAACATATAGTGAACTTAAAGTTTTCTGACGATGAAGGGGAGATAACTGATATTCTACATAAAATACCTTATCCTCCTTTAGGTGTTGGCAATATATCCGTAGATCTGAAAAAGGAAGATGATCCTCCTTACTCAATGGCACTAAAAATTGACTGCATTACTTCCTCAAGATCATTATTTAGATGGAGGTTCATGATACTTTCAAGATTTGCACCTCATCTTTTGCGGTCCTACTAGTATTTTTTCTTTGCTTCCTGGATATTTTTATTATAGTTTTGTGAACATTTCCCATCTTGCCTCCCTGATTATTTTTTGATAATGCAAAAAGGGAAGAAATATATTCTGATGTATGATCATTGGTAATATGCACTGTATGTGGATGATTATTTATTTGTGCAATATATGTATATATGGATGTTCATTGAGTCCATTTTTCAAGAACAAATGTTCTCCCCAATTTAAAAGGGCACTAAGGCTCAAGGGAAGCAATGTCCTTAGGACCCTTTATCTAAGCAAACAAGGAAGTTATCAAAACTCTTGCTCTTAGTATGGTTGTAAATTCTTTTTTGTAAATGGTTGTCATTATCAAAAAGGCAGAGAATGATGAAGCTGACATACTTTAAAACCCAAAAGTGTTTTTGATAAATTTACCCATTTACTAGTTCTGACTAAACTTAATCTATTCCAAAACTCATTTAGCTCTTTTAATTATATTCCTCCTAATATCATGTGCTTTCCTGACCCTCTTAGTACCTTTCTCTGCCTTTGAGGAAACACTACATTGACAGTTCTACAAAGAACATTCATTAGCTAGTCAATGGAGCAGAAGGCAAAAAGAGAGCTACCAGTACTTATAGAACACATTTTTCTTTCTCCATCCTGGCTTTTCTCTTCAGTCTTTGAGATGAGTATTAATACAGGAAAGCAGATGTTTTAGAGCATTAGTGTTTATATTTATTGGTCAACATAACATTGCTGATGGGTCAATACCTCAGGGGGCAAAAAAGAAGAGTGCCAGCACCTAGAATATCTCAACAATCCTTTTTGTCAACTCTTTCCTTCTTCATGCTTCCTCTACGCCACTCCTTCAGTGAAGAACATTTATGGTGGTGAGATGAGGCTAGTATATGCATTTATGATCTAAGCTGTTGAGAGCTCTATGTTGCAACAACTATCTTCTATGCCTTTCCTATTTAAAGAAGCGTCATGAGTTATGACTCCATAAGGTTTTGAAGGAAGCAAAAAAAAAAAAGAGAGTTCTTATGAAGAGAACATTCACAACTAAATATGTTCTTCATTATTCTTATTTATTAGAATTTATTGTGTTGGGTGGATTGAAAGTGTTCTTTGTTTAAATTACTGATTGTCTTATTTTTCTTAAGAGTTTATTTCGCTTGAAAGGTTGTAAAAGCTTTGATAGTTAAGTCTTATGTTTAAGGTTGTAATTTCCCTTGGTAAACAATTTTTGGGTTGGAAATTTGTGAGTCTATGGTGTAGAAGTCAAGGAGGATTGTCCAAGAGGGGTTCCCTTGTAAAACTTGTTGGAACTTCGTGAGTGTAGGGTATAAAAGTCTAGGAGACTTGTCCTTGAGGGGTTCTTTTGTAAATATTTATTTTTGTACCCAAGATTCTTTTGCTCTATGTAAAGGAATTCTGGTTTTGGATCTGAACCTCTATAAATTCTGTGTGTCATATCCTTCCCTCATTCTTAAACTTTAGTATTTTCCTTACTGGCCAATATTGGAATTTGATGGATCAAGTTTTTGATTTAGGAATCCATGAGGTGCCTGATAGAAGTCACAAGGAATCATGTTACCTGATGATCATTTAATACTGTCAGAAAAATCAAGCTTAAGTCAAGTCACAAATCGAGGAACAAATATGCTATCTTCATAAGTCAACTCAATCATGCATCAATAGGCATATCCATTTTAAATGAAGATATTTAAATCGTAAAAGGAAAAGATGAGTCAGCACTTAATCCGAAATAAAAGTCGATGAATTTCATAACTATTTGTTTCCATATTCGGCATAAGATACCATATAAGGAAGCAATCTCCAAATTCAATCAGATTAACTCTTTCAATCAATATAGAGTTTCAAAGTGCCAACAGATAGTTTCTACAAAGATATAAAAGGATGAAGCCACAACATCTTGTGATTACCAAATATTACAAAGAGAATTCTTGTGCGTCCATATTTTTACTATATCGCTTTTTATTTTGAGAGAGAGAATTGTAATATCTTATATTTACTCTCTGTGAGTTTTTTCTCCATCATCTGTGCTGAGTGAATTGTAAGAATCTTCTATTTTCTATCATCTCTATCCTAGTGTGGATAGGTTATAGGTACCTGGTGAGGTATCTTGTTGTTTGGGTGTAAAACTGTTGAGTTGCTCCTTCTAAGAAGGTTTCCTATAAATGTATAGTAGGGATGCGTGTAGTCTAAGTTGGTTAAGAGTAAAAGTAGGAACCTGTTGATCCAGATTGAAGGTTGCTACCTGGTAGTGTAAAAGTTAGAGGCTGTACCTTAGTTTGGTTTCTTGTGTTAGTGATCTTTTTCTTGTAATAAAATACTCATAACTGTGTTGTGGGCAATGGATGTAGTGAATATTTTTGATTCTTCCAAACCACTATAAATCCTAATGTTATCTCTCTTCCCTTAGCTTTTTACATTATCGTTTTCAATTTTTGGTAATTGGTATCTATTATCTATTTCTTAAAAAGATAAGCGTTTCAAACAGGTGTTCAGAAATCAAGCTTCTTTTACAAAACGTTTTCAAATGCACTATTCACCATCCCTCTAGAGTATACTATTGGACTAACATTTGGTATTAGAAGAAGTCTTAAGTATTTTGGGATTAACATCCTAGAGTAAAGATCCTCAAGATGATGATAATGTAGATTCTTAGAGCGTAGGGTTAAAGTGTTGATAGGCCATTATTCTTTGATGAAACAAATTACATGTCTTAGAGAACCAGAATGGAGATTTTCCTAAAATCTCTAAATGTTGATGTATGGTTGGTAATAGCAAAAGGTCCTTATACACCTATGAAAAGAGAAGACGAGAAGGATGTTCTTAAAGAAATGGAAGAAATGACTGATGACGGAAAAGCATAAATTTGAATTAAACTTTAAAGCTATTTACTATCTGTTATGTGCAGTAAATGCAGAAAAGTTTAAAATACGGTCAAGTTGCAGCTCAACAAAAGAAATATGGGAGAAACTTCATGTAATTCATTAAAGGACAATAGAATTCAAGAAAACCAGAACTGACAGTTTGGAGGACCAGTACAACAATTTCAAAATCAAAGATGATGAAACCATATAAGCAATGTTCCAAAGGCTAGTAAAGATCACTTATAAGCTTGATCTCATGGGAATTGTCTACAACCATGAGAAGACAGTTAGAAAGGTTTTAAAGAATCTAATTGGACCCTGGAGAATCAAAGCCACAGCCATTGAGGAATCTGGAAAGACTTCCACAATGATAATAGATGAACTCAGGGAAAAACTCATGGCATATGAAGTCATTTATCTTTAGAAAGAAACAAAACAGCTGCAACAAAAGAAAGATAAAGGAGTAGCTCCAAAAGAAAAGTTTAGAGAAGAAATAAAGGTTGGTAAGAAATAAAAGAGATTGAAGAAATATTGTGGCAAATGCTTCCTGGAAAGATGATGATCTCCTGGGAAGTGAATCCGACATAGAGGACCCTGATATAGCCATTCTCTATCTCATGGCAGACAGTGAATCCGATGAAGAGGAAACTGAGGTAAATACATCTTATACTTATGATGAGTTATCTCTTGCCTTTGATGAATTAATGGAAGACTTAAAACATGTTTTAGAAAGATATCATGGTCTAAAACATGCTCATGTCAAGCTCTTGAAAGATTTCAAAAATCTTGTTAGTGAAAAACATTTTTATGAGGCGAAAATAAAATGTTTGGAAGAAGAGCAATCTCTCCCATACCTTACTTTTGATAATGGGGCCTTAAAAGCCAAAATTGAAGGCTTAACATACGATCTAAGTAGATTTGTCCAAAGAGAAAAGAATTTAGACCTGATGTTAGGAAATCAAAAGAAATTGCTTGACAAGGCAGGTATAGGCTATGTTTGGAAAAAGAAGAAAACAAATCATGTTTTCAAAAGAAAAACCTCAAATTCATCAAAGACCTATTATAATTATGGAAAAAGAGGTCACATTTCTTATCACTATATGAGTAATATGAAAAAAGTGAATATGAAAAGAATCTGGGTTACAACAGGCATAAAAGTGTTACCTATTGACATTCTAAGGACCCACATAGTGGGTACCTAAAATCTATCTCTTGTAGGTATGCCTTCGGACAAAACAGAAACAATGGAGCTGGTTTCTTGATTCTAGATACTCTCGACACAAGACTAGAAACAAAAATAGTTTTATCCAATTGAGGTGAAAAGGAACCTCGACAACGTATCTTTTAGTAATAATCAAAAGGGTAAGATAGTCAGATTAGGTAAAGTAATTATAAATGATACTTTCTGTATTGAAAATGTATCTCTGGTTGAAGTTTTAAAGTATAATCTGATTAGCATTAGTCAGTTATGTGATAAAGGCTATGATGTCACATTTACAACCGAAAAATGCTTTATCAATATCAAAGGTGAAACCAAAACCCTGATAAAAGGGGACAAATTTGAAAATGTATACACTTTGACTGATAAAAGCTATTTTCCAAACAGATGTCTTGCTATAATTAATGATCTGAGTTGGTTTTGGCACAAGAAATTGGGCCTTCTTAAAATTAAACTTATTTCAAAATTAGCCAAGAACGATTTGGTTATTGGCCTTCCTAAAATTTCTTTCCCAAAGGATCACATGCGTGACGCATGCCAAAAGGGAAAACAAGTTAAAAACTCAGTTCCTACAAAAGACCATGTATCAACCACGAGACCCTTTCAATTAGTTCGTATGGATCTTTTTGGACCCATTATGACACACAGTCTAGGAGGGAAGTTGTATGGGTTGGTTATAGTTGATGATTTTTCTTGTTTCACTTTGGTCTATTTTCTAGCAAACAAAAGTGATTGCTTTCAAAGCTTTAAAACATATTTTAAAAGAGTACAAAATGAAAAAGATTTTCAAATTTCAAGTATTCGAAGCTATCACGGAATTGAATTTGAAAACTATCTTTTTGAAGAGTTTTGTAATGAAAAGGGAATATCACACAACTATTTACCCATAGGACTCCCCAACAAAATGGTACTGCAGAAAGGAAAAATTTGCTCGATATGGCTAGGACTCTGCTTTGTGAAAATAACCTCCCTAAAATTCTTTGGGCAGAGGCAGTCAACACCTCATGTTACATCCTTAACCATTGTCTTATTAGGCCCTTCTTAAACAAGACTCCATATGAATTATGGAAAGGAAGGAAACCAAGTATAAATTATTTTCATCCTTTCGACTATAAATGCTGCATTCTAAACCTTAAGGATAAGCTTGGAAAGTTTGATGCTAAATCTATGGATGGCATTTTTGTTGGGTACTCCAAGAGTAGTAAAGCTTATCGTGTATACAATGGTTTATCAAAATCCATTGAAGAAACTATTCATGTAAATTTCAATGATGTTAACCTGTCTCTTGAGAATGTACACAAAATAGATGATGATGAGCCATCACAATTCCAAATGGCCTCTAGAGATCTAAGAGGAAACACAAATGGAAATTTGGCACTTTTCTATGATGAAGTTGATAAGGGAGCAAGTCAGTAAGATCTAGAAATATCTCAATCACCTAAACAGGAATTAAATTTTAATGAAGCACCCCAAAGGGATCAACTAGAGTACGAGAATGGAGATGCTCCATTAGTTACCCACATGACTTTATGTTAAGTTCTCGACTTAGCACCATTTTGGTGCTAATTACCTTCTCTTTTGATCTCTATCTTGTCTAGACTTTCATTTCTTAACCCATGTTTTGAGTATTTAGATGAGTTTAGGTTTTCTTAGAGTTTTTAGTTAGTTGAGTGATTTCATGATTCAATGTCGTTAGTAATTGATGATTTATTTTTTCCTGATGTAGGTTGAGTTTGTGAAGTTCTTGTGCAAAAAGATGGACCCTGTCAGAGCCGCAAGTCTGAAGTTACTACAAAAGAAATTCCATTCTACCACTCATTGCTATAGCAGTGGATCTTCACAGTTATAGCGGTGGCTACTGGATCAAATGACTTTGTAGCTCCTTCATTGCCTTCTACCGCTATAATAGTGACTTGTGTCATTATAGCGACAAGCCATGGACCAAAATTTAATTAAAGTTGTTTTTTCTGCCATTCACCACTATAGCAGTAGATCTTCACATCTATAACGGTGGATTTCACAGCTATAGCAATAGTTACGATTTCTATTACTTTTCTGCTGGTATAAATAGCGATCAAGCAAGATTTTTAGGTCACTCTAAGCATAGGAAGGATTGGAGAACGACAATTTTGTAAAAAAAAAATCCTATTCCGAAGCTCTCTAGCCTCGATTTTCGTCAATCCAACCTCAGTTTCATGAAGTTTTCTCATTTTTCTACTGTTTTCTATAGTTTTGTAGTCATGAATAGCTAAATCTCTGTTCTAGGGTTACTGTGAACCTAATTTTAGATTAAGAGTTATGTTTGTTTATGTACTTGTGATTTCTTTTGAATTAATATATTCATTTCATTCATCTATCATGTGCTTGCTTTAAATCTGATCAATCTATAGCTTGCGTGTTGCTTTCATCGATCTTTGGTGAGGGAGGTGTTTGTAGAACATTGAACGAATAGGGTGAGTGCTTGAACCTTAGGGGTTTTTGCTTGTTAACTCATAAGAATATTAGTTAACCTTGTTTAATTGAATTAGATTGTTGATTATTAGGCTTAACTCGTATAAGGGATTGTGTAAGAGATGAGTAGCTTAATCAAGATTCAGGAGAATTATTTTAAACCATTAGGAAACCTACGATTAAGGTATGTAATTGATTAGAATTGCAAGTGCTAGAGAGAGTTTAGCAATTCCTAGGATGAAAGAAGAAGATTAGCAGCTCTAGACCTTTTATTTGAATTAACTTCAATCAATTTTTTGTGTGTGTGTTCATTGTTATTTGTAAAAAGTATAAAAATATTTTGCTTCTTGAATTTTACTTTTTAGTTCTTCACATGTTGTCTTCTACCCAACCTTGATTATGTAGCTAATACGTTTGAGTTTCTTAGGTAATTAGCGAGTTAGTCTTCGTAGAAATGATATTTTTACTCATTTTTCACTATATTACTTGTGTGACTAGTACGCTTGCTAAATAGCTAACAAGTTTTTGGCGTCATTGCCAGGGACTAATAGTTTTAGTTAATATTCTAAGAGATTTAAATGTGCTAGATTAGACATTTTTCTACTTTGAATTCTTTGGTTTTGTTTTGTTTAATTTTTAATTCTTTTCTCTTTTTATTTTAGTAGTCTTTTTTGCTTTTAGAGTTTTTTTTTTCTGATTTGCTTTTTTCAATTCTAATTGGTGATTTCTACTGTTCATGCGAGGTATTCTTGATTTGTCTAAACTCTTATATAAGCTGAGATCGAGAAGCTCGCAAGGAAAACCTGAAAAGAACTAAGAGTAAAAAAAAAATTCAAGAGAGGCTAGTTTCTCAAGAAGAAGAAATGGTAGACAACATTGAAGATAATGGGGGTAATGGAGCTAGAAATGAGCAACAGGATGAAAATAGAGCAATGTTAGATTATGCTTTACCTAACAATGTTGGTCACACTTCCAGCATAGTGAAACCTCCACTCTAGACAAATAATTTTGAGATTAAGGCAATCTTGTTGAATTTAGTTCAGTAGAATTAGTTTGGGGCAAGTTCCATGGAAGATCTTAATAACCATATCACAAATTTTCTAGACATTTATGACATGGTTAAGCTGAATGAAGTAAGTGACAATGCCATACATCTCTATTTGTTTCCCTTCTTGAGGGATATGGCAAAGAGTTGGTTATCTGCTCAACCAAGAGGGAGTATCACTATTTGGGATGAACTCCAGAAGAGGTTTTTGGATAAATTCTTTCCCTCCACAAGGTCAGTCAAGTTGAGAAATGAAATCATTGCCTTCTATTAACAGGATAGTGAAAGTTTATACAAGGCTTAGGAGCATTTTAAGGACCTACTAATGAAATGTCCAATGGCCGTCTAGAGTGGCAACAACTCACTATGTTTCATAGTGGTCTTACCTTTGAGACTCGTGATAAATTGGACATTGCAGTTGGCAGTGTTTTGATGACAAAATCAATCATACAAGTTAATGAGATAATAGAGATTATGGGGCAAGCCAAAATGCTTCCAGCTAAGCCAAAAATATTTCAAGGCAAGAAGTTATGTAATTAGGCACCATGAACGCTTTGTTAGCCCAGAATGAACCAATGACTAAGAAAGTTAATATGTTGTGCTCCAGACAATATAAACTGGCAAAGATGAATGCAATAGTCATGCTGGAAGCGAAATGTGATTTTATAGTGGGGCCTATGTCAACGGCTGTTGTGAAGAATTTACTTCAATTGAGCAGTTAAATTATATGGGTAATCTGCAAAGGAATCAATACAACCTATATCCCAACACTTATCATCCAAACTCATGAAATCACCAAAATTTCTCCTAGAGCAATAATCATTGCTTGAATCCCTCGATCTCCTCTTCTGGTAGACCATTTCAACCTCCAGGCTTCAATAACCAAAACAATATATTCCTCAAAATAGAGCTCCACCACCTCAAGTAGAGAATAAACCATTAATGAGGACATGTTCATGAAGTTCATAAAAAGGAGTGAGGCAATGTTTCAAACTCAGAATGTTGCTATAAAAAACTTAGAGACTCAGATGGGTCAATTGGCAAGTGGTTTGAACAATAGGCCGCAAGGTAATTTCAAAAGTGACACTGAAAATAACCCAAGAAATGAGGGGAAGGAGCATTGTAAGGCTATTACTCTAAGGAGTGGCAAGGAGCTCCCTGATGTTGTCAAACCACATGATTAGAAGCAACAATGATCATTCAAGAAGAGAATGAAAAAGTTGTAGAGCCTCATGAGAAAACAACTGAGAAAGTAGATGATTCAGGTACTAAAGGTAAGGGTAAAAATACAATGCAAGACATGAGGGCTGAAAATTTTATTCCACCATTAACTTATCCTCAGAGGTATAAAAAGCTCAA
The DNA here is from genome assembly GCA_037074585.1 of Biancaea sappan. NCBI lineage: Eukaryota > Viridiplantae > Streptophyta > Magnoliopsida > Fabales > Fabaceae > Biancaea > Biancaea sappan. The sequence continues at coordinate 24,554,690 of CM073499.1, read as the reverse complement.
TGTAGACCGGAAATATAAAAAATTCTTAGAGATCATGAAGCAACTTCATATCAACATCCCATTCGCAGAGGCATTGGAATAAATGCCTAGCGATGCAAAGTTTATGAAGGATGTTTTATCTAGAAAGAGGCCCTTGGGTGAGTTTGAGACTGTTACTATGACTCAGGAATGTAGTGCTATTCTCCAGAAGAAGTTACGCATTAAAATGCAAGATCCAGGTAGTTTTGTAATTCCATGCAATATTGGGAGAAATTTTGCTGGTAAGGCACTGTGTGATCTGGGATCAAGTGTGAATTTAATGCTGCTTTCTATATTCAAGAAATTGGGTTTAGGAAATACTCGGCTCACTACAGTGACTCTCCAATTGGCCGACCATTCATTATGCTATCCGAATGGAGTTATTGCTGATGTACTTGTCAAGGTTGATAAGTTAATTTTTCTGGCGGACTTTATTGTCATGGATTATGAGGAAGACGAGCCACTGGAAGGACTTTTAATTGATGTTTATAAAAGTGAGTTGACCATGAGGGTCAACGATTAAGAGGTCACCTTTAACATGAACAAGACAATGAAAGCTTCTTGATAACCCGAAAGAATGCTAGTTTATAAAGATGATTGATAAGGAATCTCACGGGTATTTCCATGATGCACTACAAGAAAATTGCCATATACCCACAGTCACTTTTAGTGATAGCAAAAATATCATAGGTATGGATAGTCTATACCTACAAACAAATTAAAATACCATAAGTATAAATGATCAATACCTACATAATTTTTTGTGTCACTAATGCATATAAAGACTATTTTAAAACAACAATTTAATTTATAATTTTTAAGATAATTCCAAAATACTAATCATTCTTGAATTAATTATTCTTTTATATAAAGCTATTACCATTACCCATAATTATAAAATGTGGGTATAACCTATATAAATATTTTTTTTTATCCCTTTGTAAGGTATTATTTTATGTAATTTTAATATAAATGTTAAAATTTAATTCTTTTATTTGATTTGTTAATTTTTTATCTAAAATAATATTTTTACCTATGACAACGAAGTGTAGGTAAAAACATCCTTAAAAATTTTATCTTCTCTCCTGCTAGCGCCGAAAGGCTTTCAGGTGAATTTGATTGCACCAAAAAGTTATTTTGACCCTTAAAAAAATCAGAACTTGCTCTAGTGGGTTGCTTTATTGCGCAGCTTCTCTCCAAAACAATATCAACATAAATTGAAAAGGTCTCTCTACTGCGCAGCTCACTCTCCATGTTAGTTTCCCTTCCCTTTCCAATTATTTCCTACTCTCACTTACTACCTCAATGATCTTTGCTTGATGAATTAATCATAGTGATTGAAATGTTGGCTTGTTAATTTTCTTTCTTTGAATCCTAAAAAAAATAGAACTCAATCATGCTCTGCTCCAGAATTTGTTGCCCTATTCTAGATTCTAGATTTGGTGCTACATTTAAGTTTCTAGGTTTGTTTCTGTACAGTGATTGAAAGCTTCTTTTGATACACACACAATATATATATATATATATATATATATGTATGTAAAGTTTGAAAGTCGAAAAAGAGATGAGAGAGAGAAATATTATTTAAGGGAGAAATAGACAAAAAGGAACATGATTCAAAGGTTCTAGAGGAGTTTAATAAGCCATATAACATTGCTTTCTTATGGGGGCCATATAGCACTGCTTCCAATTTCCTTTTATTCTAGGTTTTTAGTTACATATGCTAAGCAACAGATCAAAGTTTTTTCTTGGAATACACTTCTATTGTGATTGGAGCTTAATTTCAATTTTTGATTTGTTGTTATGGTAAAAAAAAAATTAAATACTACACTTTTCTAATTAACATATTAAGAGACAATTGTGAATGATTTCAACTCAAGAATAATATTTCATTGCAAGTGATCAATATGAGAGGAAATAGGGTGGAAAATTGGGGAACATGTTAGGACTTTATAAACTACTAGTATTATATATATGTATATATGTCTACTGTTTGTGCTAGTTAGCTATATGTCTAGGCCATCTGAGAAGGTCTACTATTTTAATGCTTAGATTTGTGTAGTCTGCACGTGTAACTTGTAGGTGATCATGAACTAATGTACTTGTTAGAAGTTAATTAGGAGGAGGAATTTAAGTAGCTAGGAAGGATGGTTTAGGAGCTAAATAAATCAGTAAGAACATGCATAATAATGTAAAGCTACTAGACCCTCTTATTTTGTGTTTTCAGTGCAACTTTCTAGGCATGTGCATTATGTGCATGTGCGGAAGTTGAATTCTTCGTCATTCACTACAAGAAAATTGACTTTTAGTGGCGATTTTTTGGTGGCGACTTTAAAAGTCGCCACTAAAAGTTGACTTTTGGTGGCGACTATAGTCGCCACCAAAAGTATTTTTTAAAAAAAATAAAAAAAAATCAGATTTTTTAAAATAAAATAAACAATTAGACTTTTGGTGGCGACTAAGTTTTAAAAAAAAATAAAAAAACTCATATTTTTTAAAATAAAATGAAAAATTAGACTTTTGGTATCAAAAGTCTTTTTTAAAAAAAATAAAAAAAAGTCAGATTTTTTAAAATAAAATAAAAAATTAGACTTTTGGTGGCGACTATAGTCGCCACCAAAAGTATTTTTTAAAAAAAATAAAAAAAAGTCAAATTTTTTAAAATAAAATAAAAAATTAGACCTTTGGTGGCGACAAGTCCTTTTTAAAAAAAAAATAAAAAAAAGTCAGATTTTTTAAAATAAAATAAAAAATTAGACTTTTGGTAGCGACTCTTTTTTAAAATAAAATAAAAAAAAGTCAGATTTTTTAAAATAAAATAAAAAATTAGACTTTTGGTGGCGTCTAGAGTCGCCACCAAAAGTCTAATTTTAAAAAAAAAATTAAAAAAGTCATTTTTTTACTTAAAAAATTTAATTTTTTTAATTTTTCTTAATTTTATTTAAAAGAAATTTAATTTTTAAAATTTTTAAAATTTTTTAATTTTTTTAAAAAATTAGATTATCAGTGACGACTGAATTCTATTTTTTTAAGTGAAATCGTTTTTTTTTTTATGAAATTAGTTGAAGTTGGACTTTTGTGGTGACTCCAATAGTAATAATATATTTGCTTTTTGTTAAGTTTAATATTATTTTATTTTTATTTTATAATATTTTTGACCTAAAATATTTTTAACAGATTATATATATAGATATATATAATATTTTGCACTTACATAACACAAATGAAGCAGTGGCAGAATGGCAAGACACACATGGCTGCAAGCAAGGGACCCAGGTTCGAATCTTAGGTATGCACATGTTTGGTTTAATTTCAAATAAACTTGAATATTGCACACAAAAAAATCGAGTCAGCTCGGGATAGCGAGTTATTGGATCGGCCAAGACCCGCACGAGTCGAATGGATCTCGGGTCGACCTTCCGGGCCAATCCGGATCTAAAAAGATGACGAGTGACTTTTGGTGGCGACTAAAGTTGCCACCAAAGGTAGTTTTTGCTGACACCAAAAATTATTTTTTTCACGAAATTTTTTTTTTGCAATAAAAATGACTTTTGGTGGCGACTAAAGTCGCCACTAAAGGTAACTTTTGGTGGCGACTTTGAAAGTCGCCACCAAAAAAATCAGCCACGGACTTACGCCAACAACTTTAGTCGCCACTAAAAGTTGCCACCAAAGACTTTTAGTGGCGACTTTTAGACTTTTGGTGGCGACTTTAGTCGCCACCAAAAGTCTTTTTTTTGTAGTGATTGTTGGTCTTTTGGAGTAAATATATATGAAATAATCCCATTTTCCTCATCTTGAAAGAGGATTCTAAAGCCTAACTCTGTGGCTTAGACGCTTACTCCTATACTTCTACCCTATATATATTCTTCCACTTGCATAGTTCACGTGAAAGCTTTTTGCCATAATGGGAAACCTAATTTGCTGATGCTAATGTCAAAGCCAATGGGGCAGAAGGTATAAATACATATATAAATTCTATCTATATTGCATGAAACTCAATTTTTTTTTATTTTACTACCTAACAACATTTTGGGTTTATGTTGATTTTAGATTATCAACTTGAAGAAGTTGTGGAAGTCCAAGAAGGAGAAAGTACAAATTGCAAATTTCTCATGTTGTTCTATATTTTTTAAAGAAAAAAAAATTATACTTTGAATCTTCTAATGTAGTATATAGGTCATGCTAAAATTAGAGGGCCTACATGAATGCTAGATGTATGGGATATGGATGATGATGAGTTCATTATTGTGCAGTTGGATCCATTTGTTCGACCAATTGGCGAGGAAGGAAAAACTTTAACTCGATTTATTGGTAGCTTGGTTAGATAACAACAATGTGCTCCAATTAATTACAAAACTTGGAAACTTATGCCAGATGAATACAAACAATCAATGTTCAAAATAATAATGGTACTGTGATCTTATAGCTTTTTTTTTTGGGTTTTAATTGTGATGTCTTCTTTTGATTGTAATAACATTAATTTGAAATCTTTTTGGCCCTCTTATTTAGAAAAAGTTTCAATTTGTTCATGAGTTGGAAAAGAAAAAAGAAGATATTTTAACCAATTGGTTAAAGTTAGAGATGAATGAAAAATGGAGACAATGGAAGCATGATTTTAAGAAAATAGGATATGACCCAAGTAAGACTGAGGAGGAAATGGCTAGCAATGTACCAGATAAAAGGGTATCATTTTCAATATCATGCCTTGGTTCATCATTGGTGCTCTGAGAAAGGACAAGTAAGTTATTTATTAAATTAAGAAATTCGCATGTATGAATAGTAATTGACTTTATTTTTTCTATTCCACTTTTTTTGTTCTTACTTTAAACTATGAAATCAAGCAAGATTAACAAAGGAAATCGTGTCAAACTTGAAGATATTCATTGCATGGGTACAAAAAGTCTTTCAAAATTAATTAATGAGAATGTTTGTATATTTTTGCTAATTTCATTTGGCTTACCATTTATTGAATAATTTATTTTGACTAGGTGGTTGCTTTCTTTAAAATTTTAGGTGGAAAAGGGAAAATGAGTGCAACCAAGTCGTGCACAAGTTCACATTGATACACGAACTCGCAAGGATGAGAAAGTTATTCTGACCATGCTACTAGAGTAATTATATTTTTTTCATTTTTTTGTTGATATTGTTGATTCTCTATTAATGTTAAATATGTCTTATCTGAAGCTAGAGTGATTGTATGTTAAACTCAAGCATGATTTCTATTCCTTTTCTTATTTTCTAAATGTTTTAGTTTTAGAGTAGAGATGTTTTGTTTATCTTCTAAAATTGAAGTATGAGATTTTGATTCATATATCATTTTAGGATGAATTGAAAAAAGTGATGAGTGAAGAGGGAGCCTCACAAAATTCTCAAAACACTCAAAGTTGTACATCTTGGAAGGATGATGTATATTCTAAAATCTTGGGACCTGAAAAGAAAGGACGTGTGCATTGTTTAGCAAAACATCAGAATATTTTCATGGATAACTACAAAGATGCTCCTGCTTCTCCACAAGGAACCTACACTAGTAGGTTATTAATGAACATGAGTTTCAAGAAAACTAGTAAGGGTTGGGTCAAGGTTGAGGACCCTAATTCTAAGAGAGGTCCTAGTGCTCTTAAAGGAAAGCAAAAAATAGCTGCTAGTTCCAAGAAATCACTACCTCCAAGGAAGTCAGTAAAAGTAACTAGAGGAAGAGCTCGAGCTAAAAAAGTTGAAAAAATTGAGTTGTCTGAAGGTTCAGAAAGCCTAGAATAGCCTTCTAAAGCGATTAAAAAGGAAAGCAGTTTAGAAGAATCAGAAGAAGTACCAGAAGAAAAGGAGGGTTCAATAGATTACTCATTAGAAAATTCTACTTTGGTCGAATCTCCTTCACCATCCTCACTTGCTCTTGTTTCAACTAAGAAGGTATCTGATCATGAGAAGACCTCTACTATTCCATCTCTTGAGCATCCCACACCTCTAGTCTCTAAGACCACTGCTCCTGTCATTACTATCCTGGACCCTCCTGTACCATATAATGATGCCCCTACCATCCTTGAAGACGTTGCTAATGATCCAGTGCCTCCATTTGCTGTTGATGATACTACTTCACTGGCCTCTTTTGATGAAACCAATGATATACCTGAGTCTGCCTCCACTAAATCACCATCTCCCACAATTCTTGCTCTGGTTAGCGATGCTCCTGTTGTTGATGTTGGTGATGTTCCACCACTTGCTATTCCAGTTAATGTTATTGATATTGATACAGTTTTTGGCTCGCCATCTACTGCTACGAAACGTGCTTCCACGATCGCTCCTATATCTTCATCACCCCACCTCATAAAGCTGAATCTCTTCTTATTAGGATTAGTGAATCTGCTAATGCTCTATACTCTTTTGTGGCTGAAGAATTTGTCAGAGTCCAAGATCATATAGATGCATCTTTCAAGATGAATAAAGAGATTTTCGGTCGCTTACAGTTTGTTGAGACTAGTTTACAACTTGTTGAAGCAAAGCTCAATACGGTGTGTGGCATGCTTACACCTACAGCAGTGTATGCTCAGTCCCTATCATCCGTGCATCCATCTGGCCTTTAGGGTTTTGTTTGCTGGCCTCTAGACTCGGTGGCACTATGTTGTTTATCTACATCCTTTTATTTTGCTTTATTTGTTTATCTTTGTATGTTTTTGTGGAAAGTATGTTGTATAGTGATGTGTATGGTGTTGATGTTTATTGTCTGAACGAATGCATGACATGTTAACAAGGAAAATCAATGAATGATATTTTGATCCTTGATTTCTCTCATGTGTAATTCATTCAGTATTTTCATTTTAGTATTAAATTACTATTGTATTGTTGATCCTATGATTACTAATCACTTGATATATGCGAAAGAATATGTTTTAAGTTCTTATTGATTGATCCCCGGCATAAGCTATGGGGGAGTAAACAAATGTTATCCGTGCACCCTTCATGGGGGAGTATCAAGAATTGCCAAGAATAAAAAAGGGGGAGAATGATGGATCAAGTTTTTGATTCTGGAATTCATGAGGTACTTGATAGAAGTCACAAGGAACCATGTCACTTAATGATCATTTAATACTGCTAGACAAATCAAGCTTAAGTCAAGTCGTAAATCGAGGAACAAATATGCTATCATCAAAAGTCAACTCAATCACGTATTAACTGGCATATCCGTGTTAAATGAGAAGATTTAAATCACAAAAGGAAAGGATAGGTCAACACTTAATCCAAAATAAAAGTCTATCAATTTTATGACTGTTTATTTCCATAGTCGGCACATGGTACCAGATAAGAAAGCAATCTCCAAATTCAATCAGATTAATTCTTTCAATCAATATGGAGAGTCAGAGTTCCAACGAATAGTTTCTACAAAGATATAAAAGGATGAAGCCACAACATCTTGACATTACCAAATATTACAAAGAGAATTCTCGCGCGTCCATATTTTTATTGTATCTCTTTGTATTTTGAGAGAGAATTGTAATATCTTATATTTGCTCTCTGTGAGTTTTCTCTCCATCATCTGTTCTGAGTGAACTATAAAAATCTTCTATATTATGTTTTCTCTGTCTAAGTGTGGACAAGTTATAGGTACCTGGTGAGGTATCTTGTTGTATAGGTGTAAAACTATTGAGTTGCTCCTTCTAAGAAGGTTTCCTAGTTGGTTAAGAGTAAAAGTAGGAACCTATTGATCCAGACTGAATGTCGCTACCTGGTAACAGAAAAGTTGGAGGCTGTACCTTAGTTTGATTTCTTGTATTAGTGATCTTTTTCCTGTAATAAAATACTCATAATTGTGTTATGAAGAGTGGATGTAATTAAATCTTTGTAATTCTTTCGAACAACTATAAATCTTAATGTTATCTCTCTTCCACTATCTTTTACATTATTGTATTCAATTTTCGGTAATTGGTATCTATTATCTATTTCTTGAAAAGATAAGCGTTTTAAACAAGTGTTAAGAAATCAATTTTTTTTACAAAAAGTTTTCAAAATACTCTATTCACCCCCTCTAGAGTATACTATTGGACTAACAAAATTATCTCACTACAAAAAAAAGGATTTTCAGTGGCGACAAAAGAACTTGTCATTGAAAGTTAGACTTTTAGTGGCGACCTTTTTAAATCGTCACTGAAAGTCTGACTTTCAGTGGCGACTTCAAACCTAGCCACTAAAAGTGAGACTATCCGTGACAATTTCAAAAGGTCGCCACTAAAAGTCTAATTTTTAGTTGTAACTTCATATGTCGCCACTGAAAGTGAACATTTTTCAAATAACAAAATATTGATACTTTATAAAATAAAAAAAATATTTTAAAAGCATAATCTTTGAAAATAAAGCGTCAAATACATTTTATTATTTTTTATAAAACAAATAATTATTTTAAAAACAAAAATCAAACATGGCTTATATTTCCAAAGAGACTATATTTCGTATATAACAAATTCTTTAAAGTTGAGCTTCTTTAAAATTTTGTGCATCGAAAAAATATATTATAAAAGCCTATAATAAGAATATACTTTTCAAGAAGTGAAATTTTAATTTTGGGAGTTAAATTTTAATTTTTTTCCTAAGTAGACTAAGAACTATTTTGAAAAAGTAAAAAATTTTAAGAATTTAGTGAGAGATTAGATAAATTATGTCAAGACTCTTGAGATACTACAAAGTTAAATAAATAGAATAAATCCAATAAAATTATAGCTTTGAGAAGGTTAAAATCAATTTTATAAAATATTAAATAAAAAAAATTAAAAAAACAATATCACTAAAACAAAAAGACTTTCAGTGGCGACAAAAAAAATTGTCACTAAATGTCCATTTTCAGTGGCGACAACACAAGTTGCCACTGAAAGTGATTCAAGTTATTTATTACTTTTTTTTTCATACGAGACCTTTAGTAACGACAAAAATGTCGCCACTGAAAGCCTTCAAAGTTATTTATTGGTATGCCAATTTTTTTTTTAAAATATTACCTTTGTACATGTAAAAAGGATATTCGAACGTCGGTCCTTTGGGACCTAACAAGGGCACGCCTACCCTTAAGGCAATTAGTTTCTCGTGAATATGATTACTAATTATTACATATTATGAAGAATTTATTTTAAAAAAAAAAAGCAAAATGCTAATTTGCATTTGAAAGGATTCGAACCAGGGACCAATGTGTGAACAAAGCACAGCCTACCATTTACGCTACTTGCTTCTAGTGAATTGCAATGGACTTTATTTTATATAAAGACACAAATGTATTAATTTTTCATTAGATTTAATAATCACTTCGCGCCTCCTTGTCACAGTTCGCGCTTCAATTCACTGCTCTGTTCTCTGAAACCCAGCGTTCTCTCTCTCTATGCTTATTCGTGTTGGCCTTGTAGCTTGCTGCATCTCATGGCTTGCTAAGTTCTGATCTCCGTGGAAGGTAAGCTTCAATGTTCCATTATTTTTGTTCTTCTCATTTCTTGTTTTGCGTCCTTTATTTTCCATTTATTGGTAGAATGTTTCTAGTTCATGGGTATTAGGGTTTATTTTGGGGAAAACCCTTTCTACTATCAAATACCCCAAAAACCATCTACGAGAAGAAAAACTCGATTTCCCCAGATGCAAATCTCACATCGATTTTCTTGTTAGGGCTTGTTTTGGGAAAAACCATTTTTACTATCAAATAGACCAAAAACATGCCCAGATTATTGTTTTACAATTTGTTACGACAAATTCCAATTCTTCCCAAAATTTCCAAGAAGTTGACTAATATTTAACTTTCCAAAGATTAATGAATACGTAAAGTATTAGGGAGCAGCATATACAGAAAAGTGGGATGAATATTTAGCTTTTATTCATTGCCTGTGCTTTTAAATTTTGAGGATCAATTTTTTAAACCAATTCACAATTCCATGAAGAACAAAACATATATATGATCTGTTATATAATTAATTTTGTTTCCTTGGTATTTGGGTTAAAAGCCTTTTTGTGTAATGGCTTTGTGCAACATTTCTACTTTACTGTCTCATATATTAATTATTGATCAGCGTCCAAATGCACATTCATTAATGAAATGTCCCACCCGTGAAAAAGCTTTCATTTTCCCAAAGTCAAACACTTAGCATTGTTATATTATATGTTGTTATAATTATAGGTACTACCAAATTTGTCTATTTCTTTGAATGGACAACCTTAAAGAAGCAACCACTCAAAAAGAGAAAGAAAAAGAACAAGAAAAAAAAAAGGAATAGAAATTGTAGTTTTGCTTCAGCTCATTTGAACTCTTTTTCATTTTGATTTGGCAACTTGATATTTTCTTCTTTCATGGTTCATTCACATGACTTGCAAATATATATATGTAATATAATTTGATATATATTCTTAATGAAGTTTAATTTATATATAGACTGTTCTGCATATATATGTTGTTTTATGTGTCATCTGTGTTAATTCAGCAACCTTAACTTCAAGAGGCAACCTCATAGTGTTAATTCAAGGGGAAGGCTTCTCTGTATGGACTAGAAACTAGAAAGTGCATAATAAAATTGCAATTGTGACAAAGTTTTTTCTTTCTATTCCTAGAGAAAGGATGAAGCTTAGGGAAGCTGTGATTTTTCATCAGCATCCACTTGTGTTTATTGCTCAAGTCCTAGGTATGCTTCTTGATTCTGGATGGATCTTGAAATTTTATGCTATACAATTGAATATATATATATATATACATGTATACATATACAATGTAGCCTTATTTGTGTTCACTTTTATGGATTTGTATAGCTTTATATTCTAAAACTTTGGGAGAAAATCTTTTATATTCTTAATTCACTTTTCCCATTATTAAAATATATGTGGCTTTGCACGAACAACTATGCACATTAGTTGATATATTAAGATATATTAGAAACACTTTGAAAGATTGGTTTGGCATTTGTAATAGAAATTAGGTTTGATCAAGTGTGATTGGGCTTGTAGATCAAAAACAATAAAATGATAGTGGTATAATAGATTGTTGCACTATTATAAATGGAAAAAGAATAAGGGCATGGTATTATTAAATTGTGGTAAGGCAACCAATTTAAACTCGTGAGTTTTATTTGGTAATTTTTCAATCGATTTCAATCTTGAGTTTTATAAGGACGACGTTAATCATAATATTTGAGTCAAGTTTGGAGAATCATGTTATATGAATTTTTTTTTAACATTTTGGCTGCAATTTTTTCTCTTAATCACAATGATATAATTCTCTTTCTATGGAATATGTTCAGTGATATTTGTTTTACTTGTATCATAACAGGAACAAAGTCGTGCACCGGATATAATCATCATTGGGAACTCAGCAACCACCAAAGATGCAAGAAAACATAAAAAAAATAAAAAGAGTAGTTTTTGTATTAGGTTATTTGTATTAGGTACTTTTTAAAATTAAACACTTATGTATTTGCAACCATTTTATAATATATGATGATTTATACATATTGGGATTTTGTGTGAATTTAGTATGGTGTTAATTCAATATTAAATTAATAGCTTGATACAGAAATATATAAATATATTTATATATAAAAGATTTTCAGTGGCGACCATATGTCGTCGCTAAAGGAACTTTCAGTGGCGACTTTTTGTTGTCACTAAAGGCATTTCCAGTGACGACTTTTTGTTGTCACTAAAAGTAATACTTTTAGTGACGACATATAGTCGCTACTGAAAGTAATATTATCAGTGGCAACTAAAAGTCGCCACTGAAAATTGGTTTCAGTAGCGACCTTTTAGTGACAACCGATGTTGCCACTGAAAACTTTTAGCAACGGGACTTTAAGTGACAACCTTATGTTGCCACTGAAACACTTTTAGTGACGACTTTTTTACTTTTAGTGACAATTTTAGTCGCCACTGAAAGTCAAATTTTTTGTAGTGTCTTCCTAAAATCATGTTTTTTTTTTAAAGGGAACAAATTTAAAAATGAAACTATAATTTTCATTTACACACAATTCAACCCTCTTGTGTGAAATCTACATTAAAAAATTTCATTTCATTATCTATTTTTGATCTTTTTATTGGTATAATTCATGCATGTTTATGATGTTAATATATTTTTTTTTTTTGGTTTGGTTTGAACCACTGGTGTCTAGAAATTTTTATTTGACTCTAACTAAACTTATTTGAGCCAAGTCAAATCATAGAGGTATAAAATATTCCAATGTTAATCTTATCCATTCAAAAGACTTAAACTTAAGACTTTATTTTAAAAAAATAAATTTCAAATCACTTGAACCCATTAGCGTTGATTTTACGATGTCAATTTGTATATGGTTTGCATGATCAAAATTTTAATGAAATCAACACTATGAAATTTTAGTAATAGGGAATTATTTAAAATTTTGCAAAACTATAAAGATAACTTAATTGCAGGACCAAATTAGAAATTGAGTATAATTATAGAGACAAAAAAATAATATAACTTATTAATAACCATAGTCTATTTCTATTAAAAAAACATTTTAAAAAAATTAAGAAAAAATTGGCATGAACGCCAAGCCTCTGATTTAAAATATATAATAAGTAAATATCAACATCATAAATGACTGATAAATAAGTAGAAGTAATACCTTAGTAAATATAGTAACCATATAGCACTATTTAAAAATTATATTAATGTGTATTTTATATAAAAAAGTTGATTCCTTACTCTTATTCATTAAAAGCCATATATTTGTTAGTAAATAAGAGTAAATATATAAAAGGGTCCTAAAAGAAATATTTTTTATTATTTAATCTTTAAAATTTAAGTGTTGAATTAATGGATAGTAAGTATTATCAGATATATACGTACCCAATACAAATTAGTCGGATAGTAAGTATTATCAGATATATACGTACCCAATACAAATTAGTCCCTTTAAAGCATTGTTGTTGTTGTTGTTGTTGTTTGTTTGTTTTTCTTGGTACTTTGGATTGAGCTACTTGGGGTTGACCCAGAACCCAGTGACTAACTTAATTCGAGTCACTCAATGCAACTTGATCAGAACTCGCGTGGCCAGACCTAGTCCTCTTTTTTCTTTTTTCTTTTTAACTTATTTTTTGCTTAAATCAATAATGTGGGAGTGGGAGCAAAATAAGTCTTGGGAAAAATAGAATCTATAGCACTATTATTATAAAACATAAATTGGTATTATTTTATACAAATCATAATAATATTTTGTGTAAAATAATTTTAAATCATGAAAGTTGAAGAATATTAGCAAAAAATATTTATAATTATAAATAATATTGAAAATAACAACAAAAATATTCAAAAATAAATTAATTTGTTTTACTGTTATAATTTATTAGTTTAATTATATATAAAGGATTATATATATTCATCTAATATGATATTTGTGTAATAAATTATTTTAGGATACATTTTTAAGATACTTTGGTTGTAAAATTAACATATAAATTATTTTTTTTTACTTGCTTTAATATTTATTTGTAAACATATATAAATATATATAATTTTTTTACTTATTTTTCAAGTTCAACAATTGACCTAATGACCCGACAGCTCGACCAGTGAACCAATGACCCAACCTCCTCCCCAATTCAATGATATAGTTGATTCTTAAAGCTATGCTTTATAGGATTAAATTGAACGTTTGCTTATCTTTGAGAAATTAATTTAGTAATGGTATATGTTTAACAAGTTTATAATATTTAGAGAATAAGTTATATAAAGTTGAACTTTTAAAATCTGAAAAAAGACCCATATATTTTTCAAGGACTAAATGTTAACACATAGTATTCTGTTTTTATTCTTTTTGAATCTAAACAATGCAGCATTTTAATTACACGCTAATTTCATTTAACAATCAATGACACTGTCACTGACTGACTTCAGGAAAGACTAATTTGTGGGTACGTATCTGAAGTCTAACGCTTAAACGAGCAAAAATGAATAGCCTAACCACTTAGATACACAAATAACACTAATTAACTATTGCCATACAAGGAAACCAAATTGAAACAAGTTACACAGACATCGTGGGTTGGCAAAAAGAATTGTCCCCACCACATAATTCCCATATATAAATATATATATACATATATATATTTATATCCCACGCACTTTGCAAGCCTTTCTTACCTTCTTTAGTATAAGCGTGAAGCATGCATGCAAATCTTCCCATCCCATGGCTGATCACTTCGTCATACTTTCTTTAAAATCGGATATCACATATAAAACGTGAGGGATTAACATGATGATATCATGGGAGGACAAAAATAATTAAACACAGATTCACTAGTCAATTCCATTTTGTTCAAAGAACTATATCAACAAAATTATTGAATTTTGACTAATCTAGTCTGAGAGAGGTAATATTACATAGGTGTAAAGATCTCCCAATACTGATTTTGTCCAATCCAAAAACTCAAAATTTTATTTTACAATAACAAATGTTCAATCATCTAAATCAATCAACCTTGATTTTCACTAGTCAATTGAATGTGTCTAATTAATTTTTCACATGAAAAGATCCTAGCTTTGTTTATTTATGGGAGCAATGAATGGAAGTTAACGGAAACGGATTATCTGTTTGGCTTTTAAAGTCAAATAGGGTGCTTGGCCCATCTAGACCATTGATTTTCACAATCAACAATTCAGATTTCAAGACTTTATTTTTATTTTTTCTTTAAATTTTTTAAAAAACAATGTCTTAAAATTTGAATCGTTATTTATGAAAATCAATGACCTAAATTGGTTAAACACCCTACTTAGCTTTGAAAGCCAAACAAAAGATCTGTTTGTGATGTTAACAATGGGGCGTGAACCACATTTAAACTCATAGTAGAAGAGTGAAATTTTAGTAATTGAGGGTTGATTGTGGATTAATTAAGGTAGTGTTGTAGTTGCGTGGGTGGGTAGTATATAGTTTGAAAAGTTTGGGGTTGGATCATAGTGTGAGGTCTAATATTGTTAGCGAAGCTCCGCGTTAGGCTTTTCACACGCGCTTCTTCTTCTTCAAACTTCAAATTAATTGAAGGCATATGGGGAACATGACTTTCAAGCCAAACTTCCCAACTATATCACATTTCCCATTGATTTCTTAGGATCTCTTGTTACCCTAATATTCAAAATAAGTAATTTGAGTCGTGTAAGAGACGTTATCCTTGAGGATCATTTTGCTACATAGAATATAATGCGAAACTCCCTTAGGATTGAACTGATCCTTCTTGAAAAATATTTCAGGTGCCAGAGTAGCAAGAACAAGAAAATTAAAATAGTAACCTAGAAAATTTCAGTAGTTTCTCTCAAGTGATTGTAGGGGTTTAAAACTGTTTTAAAAGGATAATAATAACTTCAAGACAACTGACTGGACAGATAATAGGGATATGAAAAGTTACATTATACCAAAATTTGTAGGAGATCATGGTAGTTCTGATAACAGTCAATTAAATAATTCAAAATTTTGAAACGGTCAAAATTTTAGATAAGCTGTTACAAGATTACAACTATAAAAAATATCCATTTTTTCTATAAGCTTAAAAATAAAATATTATAAAAATATTTCTGAGATATTTTCCACAACAAATTTGAAATTACCCTTTCTGAAATATTCTATTATTCACAATATCTCCTTCTTTTGTTTTAATATAATAATGTTGAAACATGACAAAGATAAAAACACGTTCAAAATGGTGTATAAGGAGAAATATAACGGTAGAATTTATCCTAGCTAGTTTGGGTAACGTGAACTATATAATCTTGATTTTAGCACAATAAGGGATTTATCTTCACTCAAACGATGGCTTTGCTTAAATATGCTCGCAAGAAACAAAGTACAAGATGGTTTTAGAACTTAACTCACTATATAACAACGATGTCACATATATAGAGTTTTCAATACCTAGTCTTATCGAAAACGTCAAGCTTTTTCCCAACTCACATAGAATAGATTAATAGAAGATTTTCAGTCGCATTACCAGAAAATTGACTTTAAGTGACGATTTTTTGGTGACAACATCACTAAAAGTTGAGTTAGTCGCCACTAAAAGTCTTATTTTTTGTTGCGACTGTTGACAGTTGCCATAAAAAATCAAATTTTTTTAAATAAAATTAAAAAATAGACTTTTAGTGGTGACTCTTATAGTCACCACTAAAAGTTCGACTTTTGGTGGTGAATTTTTTTAAAACAAATTTTAAAAAAAGTCAAAATTTTTTAAATAAAATTAAAAAAATTAGACTTTTGGTAGCAAACAACATTTTGTAATTTTTTTTTAAAAATCAGACTTTTTAAAAAAATTTGACTTTTGGTGGTGACTATAAGAGTCGCCACCAAAAATTTGATTTTTTTAATTTTATTTAAAAAATTAGACTTTTGGTAACGACTCTCAAAGTCTTATTTTTTTAACCAAAGTTGATTTTTTTAATGAAATTAACCGAAGTTGAATTATTTGTGGTAACTCCCATAGTAATAATATATTTGATTTTTGTTAAGTTAGATATTGTTTTATTTCGATTTTGTAATATTTTTGACTTAAAATAATTTTAACAGAATATATATATATATATATATAACAAGTGAAGTGGTGGCAGGATGTCAAGACACACATGGTTGAAAGCAAGGGACCCAGGTTTGAATCTCAAGTATGCATATATTTGGTTTAATTTCAAATAAACTTGAATATTACACACAAAAAAATTGAGTCACCCTGAGGCAGCGAGTTATTGCACCAGTCAAGACCTACATGGATTGACCCTTTGGGCCAATCTAGATCGAAAAAGATGGCGAGTGACTTTTGGTTGTGACTAAAGTTGTTTTTGGTAGCGACTAAAAAGTCGCCACCAAAGTTATTTTTCTCATGAAATGTTTTTTTTTTTTGTAAAAAAGACGACTTTTGGTGGCAACTCCTTTAATCACCACCAAAAGACAATCAGCCACGGACTTTCAACAAGGTTAGTTGTCACAAAAAATCAATTTTTTTTGTAGTGTTGCTAACCCATAATGATTATTGTTTACAAATAGGATAAGAATATAAGATAGGGGCATTTTATCACAAAGGATATATAACAAAAATTTCTCTATTTTTCACACTCCAACAATGTATATAACCTAAATGTATACTAAACATTAATATGAGTTAGGTCCAAGAGGACGGCGATCCCCACATTTGCAGCCTCATTGGTAAGGATTTTTCTCCTGCGGGGAAGAGGGCGAGGGAAATCCCCTTGGAACTTAAAGGGGGACAAGGACGGGGATCACACTTCCTGCCCTGTGGGGTCCTCATCCCTGAAAGGAAATTTAGTAATTTAACAAAAAATTACTGGAATGCTTTTGAAATATATATTAATTATATATCTTAGGGATAGGTTAGTAATTTTACAACTAAAAAAAAGTAATTTTAATACAAAAACTAAAATCCTAACCATTCATTTCTAATCTAAGTGACCTAATTCCCAAATTCACACCCTAAAACCTCTCTAAGAAATTCATTCTGACTAAACTCTAATATTCATTCTGACTGAAAACTCTCTTGCTTCTTGCCCTCGCGACCTTTGTCCTCTACTCCTCCTACCGTCGTCGTCATACCTTCATCCTCCTCCGGCGTTTGTGTCTCCTTCTAATTCCCCAATCTCATTTTACTTCTCTCTTGAGTCTCTACCCAAACCTTGCTTGAATCATATCCCAAATCATGCATCTCAAGTCTCATCTCCCCTAATTCCAAAATTGTGCCTTTGTCTAGTCATCCTTTCGTCGTTTGGTTTCTCTTGTTGTTCATTTGTCACCGTTGGACTCCAGAATTGGTCAAAGAGGAGTAAGGTTCTCAGGGAAGAAATGGGATGGATGCTTGAAGTGGCAAACCTGAGGGGAATGTGATGTTCTCCTCTTCCTCTTTCTCCTTCTCTTTCTCTCTCGACAGTTCCCACAACTCACCCCCCAGAACCTCATGATGATGCATTTTTGTTCTGAAGGTCCTCCATCGCTGCCTCCATTTCTGTCTATATTTGTGGCCGCTATCGTTGTTCATTTCCATTGTCACAGGTATTATCTTTTCATTTTGAGTCATCCAAAATTTTGATACTGTGAATATGTGATGCATTGCTACTATCTTTGCCAAGTTTTGCTATTAGAACCTGAAATTTTGATAATGTGAATTTGAAATTTTGAATCTGATACTGTGAATTTGAAATTTTGAATATGTGACAATGTGAATCCGTTGCAGCTTGTATTGTTTTGCTCTCTAAGTTTACAATCTCACCGTCCTCATATTGTCTTGTATTTTTTTAAAAAAAAAACTTCAGAGAATTTTTACGGGGTTCGGGGTCCCCACAAAGATTCATAGGGAGGCGGGGGTTAGAATTTTTCCTCAGCAGGGACCAAGTACGAGGACGAAGACAAATTTTGGAGGTAGGGATGGGGAGGGGGAGGCACTCCCCGCCTGACCCTGCTCCATTGCCATCCCTAGTTGGGTCTAATAAAAAAGATTAGTTTCTCATAAGATGATAAATTTAAATTAAAATTCTCATTGGAAGAGGTGCCCTTATTTAGTATCTACAATACCTCGAGGAAAATTTCCTTTAATAATAAATACTTGTGGGAAACCAAAAGAAAAAAACAACCAAAGATTAACTAGATTAGTTAAGCTCCTTTTGTGTATGTCTTTCAATTCAGAAATTGTCAACTTCTTGTATTTGTTTTTTTTTTCCTTGTTTCTCACAAGCATCCTCTATTAGAAGTAATCATACTTGAAGTAACGGAATTTAAAATTGAGACCTTGTGGGATACTAACAATTTCCACTAGCTCAAACTCTGTTGGTACCTATAGAACTAGCTATTAAAGAGCTATTGCTTACCGTTGAAGACATTCTGAATAATTGAGGAAATGTAGTTAATATTTTTTTTAAAAAAATTCCTCTTCTTGATTACACATATTGATAACACAACAAATGTCATAAATAACTCAAATTAGACATCAGCTATATCCACAGCCAGCTTAATTAGAGGCGTAATAATATTAATGAAAAGTGTGATCCAAATATCATCATAAACAAAACTGTTTTTTTTTTCAGTTTTATCAAAGGTATCTTCCATCTAATAGGATGGAAGACAAATCTCTTTAGAGCTTACTGAAAATTAAAATAAGAGTCCTCTCTAAATTAGCATGTCCAAAAATCAAATTTTTACTGTTCTTAGAGTTCAAACTGCCACTATACCGTTGCAACTGGCCAATGTTAAGTATACAACGCTCATATTTGCGTGATGTATACGTTGAACTTGAAACATGATATTGCTTGGAATTAAAGAATTTATATACATGTGCATCCAAGATATGAAAGTATGACTTTGTATGTATGTGAAATGTCATTGGAATACTCTATGTAAATAGTCTATGCTTTTTCTCTATTAGAAACTTTATAATTATTATCACAATGTAAGATTGAAAATTTTTAAAATGAGTTTTCTAGTTGGAAATTGTTGGCATTTGGTGTAGATGATACACATTTAGCATCAGTTTTGCATTAGCTTTGTACGTAGTTTAATTTTTTATTATGATATTTTATTAGGTTTTTTTCATAATTTGTTTAGTACGCACTATATAGTGATGATCCTCGTTATATGAAACTTCCAAAGTTCGCTCTAATTAAAGCTTCTTGTGCAACCTTGTTCTTCGTCGTGTTGCGAGAGAAATTGAAGTATATACATATGCATTTATATCCATTAACACACACACACACACACACACACACATACACACAAAAGAGAAGAATATAATTATAAACTATGAATAGAAATAGAATAATTAATACACAATTGGTCATTGGAAGATATGTTTAATTCTTCAAATTTAAGTATTGATTAAATGAATTAATTCTTATAATTAAGTTACTGACTCAATATAAATTAATCTTTTGTAAGATTAAATTTTATATTCATTTATCTCTGATAATGGTGGGTGTGCAATACAAAACTACTCAATAATAGTGTGTGTAAATATTCAGAAACTAAATTAGATAAAATTAAACTTAAGCAATCGTCAAGTTGTATAGCAAGTAATTAATACTACTCAAATATAAAGTTCAGCACCAAGTACTTAATTATTGTATAAAGAATTGTTATATAAACAGATTTGGATCCTCTGACATAAATTTTTTAACGTTACAGTGATATTAAATTTGAACTATCAGAGCAGAAGATATAAATAATTCTTATTGACATTTATTTAAGAAATATATATATATATATATATATATATGTAGATGTGGATTTACAAAATACTGCCTATATCATTTGATAGGACAACTCAAATTTAATGTTACTGTAATATTGAATTTTCTGAGTGATCTAACTCGGGTGTAAACTTAGATTAATGTCCCAAATACTTCTTAATTTACTTCACAACACCTAAACCGATTAAGAAATTCATTTAAAAAAAAAGGGACTTTTGACGAGAGTCGTCATTGCAAACGTAATGAAAATTTACTGTTCAAAGTTTTGCGGTTGAAAATGTCAGTGAGAAATAAACGAAGTCGTAAAGGGGGTTTCCATGACTAACAAAGTTGTCAGTGACCTAATTATTTTCTTCTGACCTTTAATGGCAACAAAGCTGTCGTCTAAAAGTTTCTTGACAGCATTTATGTCACCAGAAGTATTTAATGATGGCAATGATTAGTAGAAACTGCAAAGCTTCCACTGATTTGTTTATTTAACGGGTCAAACTTTTCAATATACAATCACAATATTCAATGACAACCAAGAACTTGGATCAAACAAAGCTTGACACCAATTATATTTTAATTGATCTTTTTTGAATTAAATCGTTAAATTTATCATTGTTAAAATTATGTTGCCAAAAATTGCTTTAATAGGTATATCAAAACAAACACTTTTTTTAAGAGTAAATTGAAATGTTTGATATTTTAAGAATTAATAATAAAAAGGTTTATCTTGTGACAACATTTAGAAGTGGTCATTAATGAAAATACTCAACTACTTGTATTCAATAGGGTGTTTATATGTTCAGTTTGGTTTGATTTTGAGCCTTAATTAAATTGAACAGAACTAATCAGTTTTGTAAAATTATGAATCTGTTCAGTTTTAATTTTTTAAGAAGTTTGGTTTAATTTTAAGGAGTTTGATTCAATTTTAGTTAGGCGATTTGATTTGATTTTGGGCGATTTTGTTTACAATAATTTTTTATTTTTAATTTCAATGAAATATATATAAATATTAAAAAAAGACCAAGTTAATAATAAAATATATAAATATAATTTTTTGACACAAAAATATATAAATATAATATTATATATATACAAAATATAATTTTTTTATATTTAAATTTAGTTTAGTTTTAATCAAATTAAACAAACAATCAAACCAAATCAATTAAAATTTATATTTCAGAAATCAATCTGAACTTCATTTTATAAGTTTAGAATATTTGATTCGATTGAATACCTCTACTATTCAATAAACTACAAAATATTGCTATATATAGAAAAGTCACAAGTTCCACTTAATTAAGAATATTATTTGTTGCCTTGTCTTGTGTGTACACCTATCATGTCAAACAGTCAATAAGCTCAACAGAATCCATGTATATTTGTGCTGCTTGTCCATTTGAAAGTAAGAAAAGTTTCTAATCTAGGAAATTAAGTAAAAAATTTGTTTTAGCAATTATTTGGTAAAAAAATCTTATAAATTTTAATTAAATATTGAGTAAAAAGAGGTACTTACTTTTATATTTACATTAAGACAAAGAAATTAAAAAAGAAAAACAAATGAGACATGAAATCTGGAGTTCTTTTGACCAATTAGCATATGAATATGATGTAGCCATTAACATATATATATATATATATATATATATATATATATATATATATATATATATATATATAATCAATGGGCAAAACCACAGATTGAATTAAAAAGGATCTTACATTACAGCTGGTTAATTATTAAAACAACTTGTAAGGAAAAATTAGCACAAATTTATATCTAAAAACACAATGCGATATTTTGTATTGATCTCTCATGTAAGATAAGTTACATATATTTAGTTTAGCCAAAATACTCTTATATTTATTATTAAATTAAAATTGCATAATTGGTCTATATATACAAATAGTCTAATATAGGACTTTGAAATCTTTTGGTCATTTATAAAGCTATATGTTACAAGAGATAGATGAATTAAAATACAAAATTTAATATGGTATATGCATTTAAAAAATGAAAAATTAAGATAAAAACCATATACAGACAATAAAAACTCAAAGAGTAAATTATTTATACTTAACAGATATCTTTTTATTTTAAAAACATATATTCAGTTTTCCTGTAATTTGTTTTCTGTTATTAAAGTTAAATTTTTATAATGATATAATTCTTTTCAAAAATAAAATTATTTAACAATACTTACTTTTTTTTAATTACAAATAGAGGTCGTGAACTTTTGACTCTTAAACCACAAACCTTAAAATTATTTACTGTTGTATTAAGAATAAAATTATCATATCATACTAAAGCTTAATATTAACTTAATTGTCTTTAAATTAAAATCATTTATTGTATAGAAACTAATTATTTTCTTTTAAAAGAAAATTAAAAGTG
Source organism: Biancaea sappan (assembly GCA_037074585.1). Lineage (NCBI taxonomy): Eukaryota > Viridiplantae > Streptophyta > Magnoliopsida > Fabales > Fabaceae > Biancaea > Biancaea sappan. The sequence continues at coordinate 24,532,095 of CM073499.1, read as the reverse complement.
AAACCTTTACATTTATTTAATAAAATATTAAATACATCAAATATATATATATATTAAAAAATATCGAAAAAATTATTTAAATATAAAATTTAATGTAATTGATTCAAACTTAAACATTCATGGTCAAGAATTATATTTGATCCAAAAATGGTAAGACTTAAAAAAGTCAAAAAGACTGGTGGTTGTTCAACACGTGGGCAGCTGAGATTTACGTCACAATCAACACTTACGTATATAAGGATCCACGTTTCCACATTCTGACTTTTTGAAACTCAGATTCTCTGTTTGGCATAAAGCTGAGTGTTGAATTGTTAACAGCTCTTATATTGAACAAATTAATGGCTGAGATTTAATCTTATTTTTTTCTCATCTACAGCATCAGCTTCAAATTAAATCTCAATCGTTGATATACTTAATTTAAGGGCTGATAGAAGTTAGGCAGAAGATCTCAGTCCTTTCTTTTTTTTTTTTTGTGTGTAGATCACAAATGCGTGTTTGTTTTTATTAGGATTATTAGATTTTTAATCTAATGGTCTAGATTTTAATATTTTTTTAAAGAAATAAAAAATTTATAACTTAAAATCTGGACTATTAAATTTAAAATTCAATGATCCAAATAAAGATAAACATAATATTATCCTGACAAGATAAACACTAGATCCATTTTCACAAATAGCTTGGCGTGGAAAATGAAAATCCTTCAATTAAAATTTAGATAATTAAAATTGAAGATAAAACTTTTTAATTTTAGCGTTAGTGTTAAAAATAAATAAAAATTAATAAACTGCAGTCTGATAATTTTGTTAAAAGATCTGTACTGCTGTTTCTTTTTTGTTTTTTTTTTGCCTCCAATGTCAAAGGAAGAATTAGTAATTTGATTTGACTTTTTGGAAATATTCTAAAAATAGTTTCAAATACATTGCGTGAATACAGGATATAGAGTACAAGATAACATCTTAAAGTATTTTCAACCAAATTTAAAAATTAAATCTTGTATATGATTACAAAAAAAAAAAATCTTTGTATCATAATCTGATTCAACATTAATGAACTACACCTTATAGAAATGCAGTGTTCTTCACTTGTTATGGTTTTTCCAGATGATTGGTTGGCTTTTTAAAAACTCTTGACAATATGATATTATATATGTGAATGATGTATTCTTATTAAGTTTTTGAAATTCATTAAAAAAATATATGTACTTGGATGTTATGTAACACTCAGAAACTCAACATTCCCACAAATTTTAATATGGGGGAAAGTTCTGAAAATTTTAAATTTTAATGTGATTAAAATATTTTTCAAAAAATAAAAAATCTATTTTGTACCCTACCGTTGACTCATTTATCAAATTTTTAATATGAGTCTACCCCAGCAGACTGGCTCAAATTATTGGAAATACTCATTTTTTTTAAAAAAATAAATAAAAATCAATCCAGCTAAGTTTGAACTACCTCAGCAGACTTGCTATTATTAAAAAGGGGGAAAAAATCAATTTAACTATTGTATCTTTAGTTTTATTGTTTATTACTGGTCCTACAAATACATTTGTTAACACATTCAATTAACTGGTTAATATATACTTCAATTAAGTTTACATTATATTTTATTTTAATGATATTTCAAACTATTGCTCATTAACCTTTTTTTTTTCATAGCCCTCCCACACTGATTTCCTAGTCTTTTGAAAAACCACTTTTACGATCTCTTCAACATGATTTGTCAATATTTTTGTGCCTGGGCAAAATTAAAAGTAATTAAAGCATGTGCTAGAGTCCAAGTATAATACAACAACAACAACAACAACAACAACAATAAAGTCTTATTTCACTAGGGGAGTCGACTACATGGATCGCACGACGTCATTAAGCTTTATCAATTATCAACTCTTTAGATATTTCATTTAGCAGAAAATCTCGTTCAATAACTTCTCTAAGTGTCCTTCTTGGTATTTCTCGACTTTTTTTTACATAACTCTAAACCATCTGCTCAACTCTTCTTACTGGTACTTTCAACGGTTTTCTTTGAACATGCCTAAACCACCTTAAATAATTTTCAACCATTTTTTCTTCAATAGATGCCACTCTAACTCTGCTTCGTATACGATCATTACGGATCATATCTCTTCTTGTATAACCACACATCCACCACAACATCCTTATCTTGGTGTCACATCCCAAAAATTGAACATGTGAAAAAATACTATTCCTTTGATAAAATTCTCAAACATACGTTATTTACATATGTTCTGTAAGGTTTTACATTCAACCTTAATCATTCATTCCACACTACAGAATTATATTCATCTGATAAGCAAATATAGACATACATAGTCTGATATTTCTATCTCATCGCAAGCCTAGGAGACCTATAGAAAGTACAGAGCGTTTCTAATATCCACATTAATAAGTACTGGTATCCCACCAGACAGAAACAGAGAATAATCTCAAGGGGCTTCTAATCTTCAAACGGATACTTTTCTTCTTTGTTTTCTGTATCTGAAAAGACAATCATAGGAAGTGTGAGTTTATTTAAAAACTCAGTAAGTAAATAACTGTACTATATAAAATATCAAAAGTACAAATACCACATTTACTCATATAATTAATTGTCTTATACATTGAGTAGTATGGGGCTCTAACCCTTTCAAACTCGTGAATAAGATTTCATAGATATACACTGAGTAGTATGGGACTCTAACCCTTTCAAACTCGTGAATAAGTTCTCATAGATATACACCGAGTAGTATGGGACTCTAACCCTTTTCAAACTTGTGAATAAGTTCTCATAGATATACACCGAGTAGTATGAGACTCTAACCCTTTCAAACTCGTATTTACAATTTCATCTATTTACACCGAGTAATATGGGACTCTAACCCTTTCAAACTCGTGTATAGTTTTTCATCGTTATGCGCTGAGTAGTATGAGACTTTAACCCTTTCAAACTCGTGTATAAGATTTCTTAGATATACACCGAGTAGTATGGGACTTTAACCCTTTCACACTCGTGTATTAGATCCCGTAGATCTTTACTCATTAATAAGATAGTGAGAATTCATCACATAGTACAATTATCATGAAATAAATAATTTCTACATACTCTTATTTCTACTGATCATCATATACTCCCATATGAAAAATTAATTGCTTATTATCCAAATAATATTGTAAATGGGACTTATATTGTACTTTGACTAGTAATATCAAATTAGCTGAGCAAGGTTATTCACTCACCTTGATATTTGTCCAAGTTTACCTTGTTCCACACTAGAATTTGTGTAGGAAAATTTCCTAGTAAAATATATTACAAGGAAACATAAGAAAGGAAACAAAATCACGAAAATACGCAAAATTTTCTGATTGCTACAGTAACGGTTTGCTACAGTAACGGTTAGTTACAGTGACGGTTCGCTACAGTAACGGTCGCTACAGTGCCGGTTCGCTACAGTAACATTGACTGCTACAGTGCCGTTGACGCCGACACTACAGTAACTACTACAGTACCCGAAGAAAATTTTCCAGATTTTTTTCCGAAATTTCTGGTCGCTACAGTAACTCGAAGAAAAATTCCAGATTTCCAGTTGCTACAGTACTTCGAATTTTGCAGAAAATCTTTCAAAAAATTCATCCTTTCCTTTCTTTTGATTCAAAACCAGAATCTCAACTCTTTTAACCGATTATAACTCAAATATAACTTCTAAAACAACTGAGATTCACGAATTATCATCAAAATCTTCAAAAACAAAACCTCCTCTAATCTTCCATATAAACTTAGATTTAAGGAAAATAACAAGATTAAAGCTTACCTTTGATCCTTACAAAGCTTTTGAACCGAACAAATAATCGAACTTCTGAAGATCAAGGAAAGGATTTGAGAAGAAAATGAAGAACTGAGAGAGAAAATGAAGTTACTGTTCCTTTTGCTTCGCTTCAGAATCGAATTATGAGAAGTTACTATTGAAATTTTATATTAAATATTTCTAATGGGTTATTGAATAACCTATGGGTATCCATAACCCAACATCCAAACCCATCCAGTCAATTTACAATAAATGGATTAATTGACCATTTTTAAACCACTTTTCCATGAATTTCACCATTCTTAGAATATATCCCACGTGGTGCAAATATTTAGTCCAGTCATTTAACTCAATTTTCATAAATAATATTCAAAGAGAACAATTAAATATGAAAATTAAAAATGACCAAAATATATAACTAAAGTAACGTTGTAAAATTCTAAAATACTCTTAAACGAATTATATTCTGAAATTAGCGGGTATTACACTCGGCTACCCAAATTTTTTATTTTTACTGTTCTTTCATCGCCCAACATTCATTCTTATATAAAATGCACTTGGAGAGTCCAAGTATAATATTATACTTTTTTATTTTATTAATTTAAACCACCCGAGACTGAAGCAATGAATGTAGGAATTATCAAATTATCAAAACCAGTAAACTATTACTACTAAAGAAGCAGCTCTATTTGTTTCTAGTGCAAGTGGCTAAGAGTTTTTCATATACACATTTTTCAGTTGGAAAAGATTTATTAAGTATAATCATTTTATAAAAATATAATTAAATACATTAATATATCATACATTTTTTCACTTAATTTGATTCCAACTAGTTTAAACTTTGAACTTCCAATAATTTTGAATATGAGTCTCTTAGTACTGAGCCAAAGTTCATAATTAAAATATGCCATTAATGATTGAGTACTATATAGTACATACAAGTATACTTGATTAATATATCTTATTTTTATTTATAGTTGATTATATATATTATGAATATGTAGAGTTAAACTATTATGACTATATTTGGCAAAAATAGCTGATAAGCTAACTGAAAGTTTAAAAACTAATTTTTTTCTTGAAAACTATTAAACTAGCTTATTGTATTAGAAGTGTATGGTAAAATTAGCTAATAAATGTAAAATGACATAAAAGGACATACTTATATGATATTTTATACAAATTTTATTTTTGGACAAAAATATATATTATAATTTTATGTTTTTTAGTTAATTTGAAATATTATAATTTTTTTAAAGATATAAAATTTATTAAAAATTAAAATAAATAGTGAAAATAGTGTAATAATTAAAATAAATATTTAAGATCAGAAAATAATATCATTTTATTATGTTATCCCAAAATAATGTTATCATTTTTTTGTTAATAATTTTGTGTTTCAGATTCTGAGTAGTATAATGTTGAAATTTTAATAAAATAAAAAAGATAAAAGAGAAAGAATAATATAAAAATTATAAACTACTCAAATAAATTTATGTATCAAATATTTATAATTTAATCAAATAAATTTATAAGCTAGTTAACTTATTTGATTTATCCAACACACTCTAAGTGGTGGTGTAACAATGAGGAGTGTAGGTAACTTAACAAATCGTTATAAGTTTAAACTTTTGACCGAAGATTAATTCAGATTCATTGAAATTAGAAGGTTGAATTAATATTCTTTTGTCAAACTGCGAAGGCAATATTAAAATATACATGGTGCAACTAATGAAGCTAACCCACCAAGTGCTCCATTATTAATTTATATGCATGATTACTCAGTAAAATGGTGCATGCATAATGTAAAGGAAGGCTTTTCATGTATTTAATTTCTTTGTGCATGAATCTGTGCCGCCGTCTTTGAGGCAACCTTTGTTTTATTTTTTGAAAGAAAAATGAAATTCCATGAGAATAATTAGCATACATATTTTGTTTTCATATTCTTTTCGTCACAACCCAAATTTCAAGCACGTGACTGGCACGATAACACAAATCTCGTATCACCGTAAGCCTAACTAACATCTTAATTTCTACCTCTTTTTGTTTATTATGAATATTGATAACATACATAATTCCTTTTTATTTATTAAATAACATAGAATATTAATATAAATAAGGATTAATTAAAACAATTATTAATTTATAGTTGAATATTAGTTGAAAAAATATAATTAAGTATCAAATATTTGTTAAAATAATTATTAATTTATAATGTAAAGTATTATAACCGTATACTGTATACACACAAGAGCAGATGAAAATTTATCCAGATTCTTTGCTATCTCCCAAATTATAATTTTAATATTAAAATAAAATAATCAAACTTCATTTATTCACAAAATCATATCAACTTAAATAAATTTATAATTGAAATCTCAACTTCTACCATAATCCATATCATAAATTCTTAAAATAAATCTTCAAATTCAAATCAAATTAAATACAGTAAATAAAATAGTTTATTAGCCCGAGATCTCCTAGATGTTTTAATTGACCACAGAGCTTTTTAAATTTAACAAAATAAAACACTAACAACATGGGACTCACCCAATAATGGAATAGTCCAATGACAACTACTCCTCTAGCGGAAGATCCTCATCCACTATCTGATCTAAAAAGGAAAAGCCAATGAGTGTGAGATAATAATCTCAATGAGCTAGCCAATTTCCGCCTAATAAAATTCGCTACGTAAAAGTAATAAAATAAAAGTATAGGCAAAAATCACAATTCACAAGAAAAGATATCTACCAAAAAATTTGTAATTCAATCAAACAATTCAAACCAACGAAACTAGTACTCGTCAATGGCAAAAACACTTGGGAGCTCCCGTAGGCCCGCTCAACCAATCCCATCAAAACCCACAATGACGCACAACCTCATCAGTAACGGTATCCAAGCTCATCTCCCTACCAAATGAATCGTTGTCTCTACTCTTAGAGGTCAAGTCATTATATCACTTAGATTTTTCGCTTGACGTGAGATAGGACACTATCCCCCCCAAACACACACAAAGTTTAAACAATTTCAAATAATCATCGAAATAATCATCAATATATTCAACAATATATTCATCAATATAATTATAAACATAATCATCATTCTAATTTCTATCGGATAACCATAAGTATTCCAAATCACAAATAATTATATTTGTCTCATGAACCATGTCTTTTTCCTAAAGTTTGCTGTGAGCAATTCCATCAATAACTGAATTTTACAAAATTCTCAATTGCGCTTCTAACCCGAATCTTTTAACCGAATTCTCTCTTTTCTACCGTGATTATTACTTATCTTTATATCCTATCACTTTAACATTTAAGATAATATTAAAGAAGAATTGATTTACTCTCCTACATTCCAACAAATTCTACCGATCAAAATCTTTTTGACGTGAAAAAGGGATTTGTGTTTTATGATGCTAAGTTTCCTTCTTGCTTCCTAGTGTTGCAACACATGATGGTCTCTTTGTTTCGAGATGATTGGCCGAGAGGGAATGTGTGTGAATATGAAGGATTGGAGTTGACAGTGAAGGATGTGCGCATGAGACGAGTGCTTGACGGTGAATGTTTGAATGTGTGCTTGTGTATATATATGTGTCGACCGAATGATGGATACGTGAATTATGAGAGAGATATGTGGGAAGCCGAGGGGAGTAGTTTAGGTTTAGCTTAAGATGGTTAATTGATTTCGCTTAGACGTTTGCTTGTTTATTTTTATTTTTATTTATTTATTGAGCTAAAGAAGTTTGATTTGAACTTAATTAACTGGATTATTTAATAGGCAATTTTAATATAGGTATGCTTGGTTAGTTGGCAATGTCCTAATTAAACAATTATATTAAGTCACATAGCATTATTGTCACTTATGGGTAATTCGTATTACGTCATTTCATTTTTCTCTTAAAAAAATTCGAAATTATGTAGCTAGTTAGTTCAGGCCCCTCAAATAGTAATATCTCAGTCTAGTTTATAATTATTAAGTTTCCTAGATATCCTGTATCTTACAGATAAGATTTATCCTAGATTTGCTAGCTTAGGGCTTATTTCATTAACTCATTAATTATCTACTCATAAATTAGTTTAAAGTAAAATCTAGGATTTAATCCCAAGTTTGAAAAGTACCCTCAGATTTAAATTGTCTAGAATTTATTTATTGATTATCCTACTAGAGTATGAAACGTTATAAAAATTAATTATTTAAATGCAAATGTATAAGATATTCCAATCCTACTCAATTTAAGCAAAAAGGTTTAGTTCGGATTTTGTAGAATATAACCCAGATTTAAATTATTGGAACTTCATTCTTAATTTTAATATTAAATTAGGCTTAGGTTGTTTGGAAATTATTTATTGCTTTTACTTAATTTTTGCATTATCCATTAACTATTACTACTGCTAACTATATTATTAAATATAATTATTTATAGCTTAATAACCTGTGTGACATCTTAATAAAATTTATTTTTAATTTATTTATTCTTTTATTTCTTAATTTTATTTAATAAATTAATCATATTGATTATTCCAAAAATTAATATCTTGAGATTTAAAAACTATTTTCATTCCCTATTTTACATTAAGGTTCCTTATAATTTTCTACACCTATACCTATACTTTATACATATTTTTGCTACACCCCACAAGTTTCTAAAATCTTTTAATTGAGTCCTTGATATTTTCACTTTAGTCCCTGTATAGCCTAGGATCACATATTACTAGTCTACAGTCCAAAATCACATACTAATGCATTATTACATCACAATATAACTTCTCAAACATATTTTACACACAATTTGCAAACAATATTCTTGAAATAAAATTTAACAATTAAAAACAGAAAATTGAATGGCAAGTATTACAATATTACCCCCTTTAAGAATTTCGGTTCTCCGAATTTATTTTACTTCTAATTGTGTAAAAATGTAGATACGTAAAATGCATATATCGTGAAAAATTTTCATATGTCTGAACTCACATTTTTTTTTTTGATATCGTAATACTTGAGAGTATTATAGTTTCTCATGCTAATTCAAAAAGAAAAATTAAAAAATTAGGATATTTGTTGCATGATATTTTCGCACCCCTTCGAAGTTAGAACCATTCTCCCATAATAAGTTTCCTATATTAATTTTCTGGTTTTTTTTTTAAATTTGTTAAATAAGTGATTTATGCCTAAGTTAGGGATCCAATTAACAAAAAACATAGAAGAGAATTTACTTTTAGGGCACAGTTAAAGATTTTGTCCTATTTTAAATTAAAATTAATACAAATTATTAACAGTGTAAACTTTAACATTCCTATTTTAAATTAAAATTAATACAAAATATTAACAGTGTAAACTTTAACATACTCTATTAATTATAAATTTTTAATTAAGCCACACGACCAAAGGAAACTATATTTATAATATATTCCACACTTCTAAAATTAGCAAACCACCTTCAGTTTCTGCACATTTTGGACAAATTGCTACGTTCAAAAGCTCATATGAACATGCCTTAATAGTAATACCTCTGTAAACCATATTTTGTCTTTGACAGACATCATCTGTTTCAATTTCATTGCCAAAATTGTGAACTAACATTAACACTATTCAATCAAAACAAATCAGATAAAGATAATTATACGAGAATTTATTCAATTCAATTTGTAGTTAAACTTGAACTAATTAATACAAAGGATCGATTTCATTTTGTGTGTGAGTGTGTATATTAAAAGCAAAATCATTGATTAAGTGGCTTTAACAAGGGGTGATTGAGGAATTGGTGAATGTGGAGATATCATGTGGGGTGATATAATAGTCTCATCAAATCTTCTTGAGCTGAAGCTAACTCTCAGATTGTTTTGCTTGCTTTTGATAACTTTCATTGGCTTCTTTGTTTCCTTCCTCACAAATGCTCTGATTCTTCTGAGAGCTACTTCCACTGTGTGATCATCCATGTTAGCAAAGCAAACTCTGTACCACCCTGCCTCCATGCAATTGAAAGACGACCCTGGAGACACATTCAGCTTCACTTCATTCACTATCACTTTCCACAACATCATCTCTCCTTCCACTGTTTGTTCTTTCATAAAACTCTTCAGGTTCATCCAACAGAAAAGCCCTGCATTGCTTGCAAGGCATGTTATCCCCATCTTCTCAAGTTCCTCTGTGAAAAATCTATGCCTCTTAGCTAACCTTCTCGAGCTCTCTGCCAGAAACTTCTCTACAAAGTCATCATCTGAAAGCATAGCCGCCAGCATATGCTGAGTCTGTGAGGAGACCAATCCAAAGCTTGACATTTTGCGGCTACAATTCACCACAGTGTCATTGTACGAGTAAATTACCCCAATTCTAAACCCAGGAAGCCCCATGTCCTTTGAAAGACTATAAACTATGTGAATGAGGTCTTTGTTGTAGAACTCCATGTCTTGAATGATCTCAGACACACTCACAAAGCTGGGAGAGCTGAACACAGTGGCTCCATAGATTTCATCACACACTAAATGGATGTTCTTCTCGTTGATGAACCTCACAAGGCTTCTTAATGTCTCTCTGTCTAAGGTGGTGCCCAGAGGGTTTGATGGGTTTGTGATGAGCAAACCCTTCACATTCACTTTATCCTCTTGGGCTTTCTTGTAGGCTGCTTCAAGAGCTCCCTTGGTTATTTTGAAGTTGTTGGAACTGTCACAATGAACAGGAATTATTTTCACCCCAGTTCGCCAGCACAAGTCACGCCCATATCTGCAGTAAAATATGAACAATTTATGAGTAAAATCATATAATTCTTAGATAAAGACAAATTCAATAGTTTACCCAATTTTTTTAATTAATTCATAATTTGAGCTTAGCCTAGTCTCTTGTCTGAATATAAGGAGACCATACGCTGAGGTCCAGGGTCAGTCCAAGTTGGGTCCACAGAGCTTTGAGCTATGAAGTATTGTATTTTGGATTTGAAATCCCACATGCTTTTTTGACTTTTAGGTTGACCAAATTCATTGAATCACATCATATAAAATTGAAAACATTCTCTTTGAAACTAAGGTCATAACTATGAAATTAACAGTTGCCAGTGCCATAAATGGAAAACAGTACTCACACGCCTCCCATGAGCCTTATTTGTGAAGGAACAGTTCATTATTTTTAATTTTTTTATTTGGAGATATATAAAATAAAGTACTTAAACCTACAAATTAAATAAGAAGATTAGTGAAGAGAGGGTATAGTACATACGCAGAATAATAAGGTGTAGGAATGAGAAAAGCATCTCCAGGATCAGCCAAACAGAACATGAGGAGCTCGTTTGCCCCTGTTGCTCCTCCACTCATCACTATTCTCTCTGCCTCAAACTTCACTCTTCCTCCTCTCACTTTTGTCATCAGATTTGCCACTCCCTGCAAAACAAGGAAGAAAAATTGCTTCAACATTAATATAATTCTCTTGTAAACCATATAGCATATCCTCAAAATCACTACATGCTACATGGTGAATAATTATAAGTTGTGGTGCCATTGATATGCATACCTTTCTGAACTCTGGGAGGCCATGATAGTCCTGAAAGTTAGCAACGTCTCTGAAGCGATGCACTTCTTGAGGAGTGCAAATTGATGCCTTTGGATGCTTCCTTATCCACTCTTCTATCAGATCAAAACAAAGCTGAACAAAAAATTCAAACACACCCATTTTGTATAGTCAGTCAGCTTATCAAACACGTTGCAATCATTACGAAGGAACTTGTGCTGTATGTGTGTATATATATAAACCTGATTCTCCGCGAGACCCATCTGGATAACCCCATGGGGATTGGTGGCGGGGTGAAAGGGGTCTCTGTCATAAGCCTTCCAGCCATCGAAGTAAGCAGAGTTCTCCCCGTGACCCTCGTTCACTGCCATCTTAGACAGAAGCTGATGCCTCTCGCTTTCCAAACCCATCTTTGATTTTTGAAGCAAAGGGAGGGTCAGTGTAGTTATTAGGAGTTAGTCTATTAGAAATTGACGCAGATGAAGATTGAAATAGGAAGCGACGGAGATATATGGAGATTGAAGAGATTGTGTTGAGGAAAAGGGAGAGAGTGTGGGAATTTATAGGCAATGCATGGTGGAAGCTTCAAAGTGGAAAGGTTTTGATGACCCACCCCACAAAAAGCTTCAAACTATCGATATCGCTTGCGTGTAAACTTTGTGCTTCAAAAATTGACCAGACCCAAATAAAAGGCTCGTGATTCAATAATGTTTTTACATCGTAAAGACTAAATATTTATAATAATCTTTTCTAGCCTCAATAATAAATTACTCTTATTAAATATCCTTTATATTTATAATATGTCGCAAACTCTGAATACAAGTATTTCAAATATCTTATACTTTATTGGGATTGTGACAACAGTAAATAAACAACACAATTAAATTACATTTCAAATTGAAAAAGAAAAACAAGAGTTATATATATTTTTTTCACTATCAGGTGTTGTAATACTGAGTGTGAGTATGGGAAAGACGTCATATTTGGTCGGTTCTTGGCGTCTTAGGCTTTAAATAGTAAGAAAGAGTAGGCTGACCTCCACACACTATTTATTGTTATAGAATGAACAGAAAGAATTGACCTTGTGGGGCGGCAAAAGATTTGTCCCCATACTGTTCCCAAATCTTAGCTCATTTATCAACTTCAAGCAGTTTGGTGTTTACTTCCTTTGAAGCATTGTTTATAGGATTGAACCGTATAGATCAGTTTGATTGAAAATTAACTATTGATTTGAGTCAATTTATTTTAAAAAATCTATTGATCAATATAGTTAAGAATTGAATAAATCAATCAAAAATCAGTATAATCGCATTGAATTGATTTTTGTTGTTGCTAGCTAAGCTGTAAGATAGACTTTTGTTAAAGTTTATGTTCAAATTTTTCATTGTCAAAAGTTACTTTGCCCAATAGAAAAATTAAATTAAGACAAATATAATATTTTAATGACCAAATTGAGATATTTAATTTTTAACGAATAAAATTAAAAAATATATAATTTTTGAAAGACTAAATTAGTATAATAAAAATTGATAATATGTATACACATTATAATTGACATAAAATAAAATTTAAAATTATAATTAAAATATGAGGGAAAATTGATTAGCTTTTGTTTTTCCTCCCACACGTCATGAAGCATGCATGGGACGTTCTTCTCTTCCCATTTTGCTGACTCCATACATTCCTGGAGACGTGAATCACATTTATTTTTTTTTTTGAAACTATCGTTATTTAAAAATTGACTAGATTCAAAAAACAAATAACCCTATGTTTGGACGGTTCTTGGCAAATGTTTGAGAGTAAAAAAGAGTAGGCTGACCCACACCCACACCCACACCCACACTCACTATTTATTGTTATAAAGACTTGACCTTGTGGGGCGGCAAAAGAAATTGGCCCCACAAAACTATCCAATCTTAACTCTGTTTTGTTTGAGTTGTCAAAATGAGTTTGAATTTGTTGCGTGGCGGTCTCTAAAGGCAGCGTGCCTTTTAATTTTCCCACTGTAATCCTGGGGAACACTTTTAGCAACACTTAAAATTGTGGCTGAAAGTTTTACTTTTACCAACTGATTTTTACAATTTCCACACGTATTTCAACTTGCTGAAATTAAAGCCATGGCAAACATGATTTTCTTGCCAAACTTCACTTTATTTTTCTATCTCTCCTAATTCTTCTATTTTTAATCAAACTAAATTAGTCAAAATTTAATAATTTTTTAAATACTGATAATTAAAAAAAAAGAGATTTGATATAAAACTAATAAATTGAACTAAAAGTCTTCCTCTCCCATAATGTCATGTTTTTCACTAACTTTGATCATTATTAAAAAATTTAGTATCTTAATTTAATCTTTTTAAATTATATTTACCTCAATTTGGTCTATTTATTTATCAAAGTCACTTTTAACGAAAGTTGGAGATTTAACAATGGCCTATTTGGCTATTTAGTAACAAAAAGGATCAATCAAATTCAGGTAAATTGAATCTCTTAAGAACTAATTGAGATGCTTGATCTTTTAAGCACTAAATGGTAATAACTATAATCTTTCAAAAATCAAATAAATAACTTGCTCTTAAAAATATTTAACATTCTAAAATAATTAATATATATATATATAGAGAGAGAGAGAGAGAGAGAGGGGGAGAGGGGGGGCGAGAGAGAATCAAAATTATTTATTTAGTTCTAAAAGTTTATATATAGTTGTATTAATTTAATCTCTAAAATTTAATTTCTAAAATATTAATTGTCTCAATTTAGTCTATAAAATTTTGTAATTTAACAACAAAAATATCATTAAGATAATTATAATATTCTAAGAGCTAAACAAGAGACATTTAATCTATGATTGAATTATTATGAACTAAATCAATAATATACTCAAATTTAGAAGTGAATGGAAAATATTTGACTTTGAGAATATGGCTTTACTCAGTAATCATTTTCATGTGAAACCAACTTGCACTTGCAATTTAGCTACGCAACCATATATATACACAAACAGAAGAAAGAATTGTCATCTTTCTTGTTTATCTTTTTTATGTTTATTTTTGTTTTTATAGAATAAGTTTACTTTCTCAGTGAATTGTACAATTTACCTTTTTCAACTTTAAAAGTTGAACATAAATATTTAAAATTTTGGTTTAGCTTATAATTATTCCAGTAATTAACCTTTTCCTCTAAAACTCTAATGTCACTTGTCCTTAGGTTGAAACTTGAAAAAGGCTATGTTAGCAAAGAATACATACCACTTGTCACCATAATTAAGTGGCAAAATATATATTTTTTTCTTTTTTTGGTATATTTTTATACTGCAAAAAAGGCCCTTAAGATAATAGATAATGTATATCTTTCCATCAAATTAGTCTTCCTTTTAATATAACAAAGCAAGAGTTTGAACTTGCTAGACTACTCACAATTTAGCCTTCTTTTTAAATAATAGATAATAGATATTCAATTTTAAAATTGAATGTGTTAATTGCGCAATATCTTTGGCCCTAAAATTACAAATTTCACTTTTTTTTGGTTTAAAATCGAAAATTAACTAAGAACACACAGATGGACAACAATAATATATTTTTTTTTTGAATTTTTAATTCCTTCGTGCTTGAATTTTATATTTGCCATTTGAGCTGCTTTACAATGTCTGATTAAAGACCAAAGCACCCAACCATTCATATAATATATTTTATTATTACAGCCATTTGAAGTTTGAATGATTAATTGAATCTGTCTACCAGTTATATATATACTTTTGACTCATCTGACAATTTTTATTTGTTAATTGAAAATTAGAGCTCCAGCAGTGCTAATATATATAGTATGATGGATTTGATTATTTAATAATTTCTGCGTCGAACTGAAAAACAAAAAAAAATTGTCTTTAATCTCTAATTTAATTTTAAAGAGGTATACTGTAATTAAGTTCAAAATAATTATCATTTTTAGCCAAAAATACTTTGATTAGTATGACATAATATATATATATATATATATATGTTTATACTTCTAGATTATCTTCTGCATAGTTTTTTTTTCTCCTAATTTCTTTTATTTTTTTTAAAATATTATGCACATGCTTTAATTACTTTGCTTTGGACCATGCACAAATATATCACTAATTTTTATGGCTCCTCAGGTTGAAGAGATCACAAAAGTAGACTTTAATTTAATGGATCCTGAAAATCGTTCTAGGTGGTAAATGTTATTAACTTGATTTAAGAATTATATGCACTAATTCTTCGCATTATAAAATATACTACATTTAAAATTGTATAAAACTCATTACAATTTCTAATATTTTATTACTAGTTGTAAAAAAATATAAATTTATTTTTTTAAAGACTATATAATTGTCATGTTATGATTGAAAAATTATATACTTATCATATTCTATCAGAAAACATGACGTACAGAGTTATACACCTAAGTTTTTTCCTTTAATTTTAGTTTTATAATAATTATTAAAAAAATGGACTTAAATTATCAAAGAGATATATTATTTTATTTGTCAACCTAGATTCTTGATTATATTTTTATTTTCATATCAAACCACAGCTTTTATAAATGACCCTCCTCAATCTTGGATATGTGAAATAAACCCGGTAAATTTTAAATCGTTACAATTAATCTCTTTTAACTATTAATTTTTCACAATTAAACCCTTCTGTTAATTACTAACACTAATATTAAATCCCTTTCCATGTCATCTATTAAAAATTTGCACGTGAATTTTATCGTTTTTTTAATGATTTGATTGTTCTCACCTTTTGGTTTAATTTGAATTGTTGTTTTAGAACATAAAAGTAAATATTAGTAATCAATTAAACTGAATGTACAAGGTTTAAGTGTATTACTTTTGTTGTTGCTTAGCTAATTGCTTCAGTCACTAACCACAAGTTGCTCAAACCACTTAGCAGACAAAGAAATATTGTTAATGGTATGTCTTTATCACAAACACTCTTAGTTATATAATATTTACAAATTCAATCTCCCAATTATATATGGGTCAAAAACTCAAAGGAAGTTTAGATTCCATCTTTTTTCCTTTCCTTTTTTTAAGTTCTTTGGCTCAATATAAAAGTAATACAAAAGCTTTTTGACCTCATTTCTATGATCCATGGATACATTTGACATGCCAATCAGTTGCAGTAGCAATTGTTTATAAAGTTCTCTGACTTTGAATTCCACAAGCAGCACTATTAATGGTATGGAAACAATAATTGGGACGTCATTTTTTTTAAGAAACCAGTAAGTTATAATATTAATTATTCTTTTAATGTTTGATTATTTTATCATTGATACTTTTCTTATTTTAAAAATAAGTCTCCAATTAGAGAAGGTAATTTTGGCCTCACGGTTGATCTAACCAAATTTGTCTCTAGCCTATTATTTGAGTTGAATATATAAGAAAATGGTTGGAATTTCAAAGCAGATTTAACCCAAAAAAAAATATATATCATTATAGACTATAGAGCAGGTCCAAGGTATACATGTCCAAGTCTATTACCCGACCCATTATTAAAAATCAATAAATAAATCTTCTATTATAACAATAGGGCGTTGTTCATGTATTTCAGGATATGTGATGAAATGAGTTAAATTTTATACATTTTAGATTTAAGTCATCTAATCTAATTTTTCATTCTAGTACATATACTAAACTACACGAACATCATCCTAATATTGTTTAAACAAAAGATCGGTGCACATCATAAAACTTAGGTATTTATCATTTGTATACATATACATGTATTTAAAGTTTGGACACTCCTCTCTGTCTTTCAAAGGATAGCCATATGACATGTAGCCCTAATAACTATTTATGTACTTGGAATGATGTTTAAAAAGGTTTTAGGTTAAATTTCTTCAAAACATTTTAACGAATTAATTATTATATATGTGTAATATGATCATTTAACCGAAATTTTAAATATTCATCAAATTGTAGACACCCTAGCAACTACATAAAAAAAGCAAAAGTATTATTTATACTTTTTGAACCTTGATCTATATTTTAATTAGAATCTAAAACTTTATCTTGTGTGAATTATAATCTATATGTTTCTAATTAGTTATAAATATGTCTCTAATTAAGCTTAATATCATCCAAATATTTACAAAGACCTACCATTTATGTTGTATACAAGCACCTATTAATCCATTCAAGCTTGGATACGTGAGATTAGAATTGATAATGAATAAAATAATTATAATATGAAGTGAGATTAGATTGATAATAAATAAAATAATCATAATATGAAGTAAAATAATCAGACATAAAGTAAAATAATTAATAATTATTTTGATCATTATTAGTTTCAATCCCACATAATAAGGTTATGGTGAATTAGTAGATATTGACGTGTATAAGATAAAATATCATACTAGTACCTATCGTTAAATATTTGGACAATGTTAAACTTAAGACATAATTAAAACTAATTGAAAATATGATTTATAATTGACATAAAATAAAGTTTTAGATAAAAAAATAAAACATCAACCAAAATTTCGGATAATGAATAATATTTTTGCCCATATAAAAAACCTAAAGGCATAGCCGCAGTTTATTTGATTTTCTATCACAAGAAAATGGACTTTGCCTAAGCTAAGAGTGGATCAGATTAAATCATGGATAGGAATTCTTTTTAATTGTGCACCCAATTTAATAGATTCTTGGTCAGTAAAAAAAAAAGGGGCAATAGATGACATATATTTTTCATTTCAATTTAAGAGTTCGTATGTGTTTTCAGTTTAAACCGCGGCTAAAAAATTTATCGTCGTTGCAGCTAACTGTTCTGTCGTGAAAGATTTTGCAGTTGTTTATGCCAAACGCCAGAGTAATTACCGCTAAATTAGAGTCATTTTTAGCTCTATTGCACACTTTTAAACCATCAGTTTCTGACCGCTGCTAATTCCTTGAGTTTTAAAACAACTAAATGTTTGTTGCTATTAGCGATGGTTAAGAACCGTTGCTAATTCCACAAGTTTTAACAATTTTGTCTTTCTTAGGTTTTTTTTTAATGATTAAACATGTATACAAAATCATAAATATAATTTAAAACCACAAACCGTAGCATGACAAAGTGCAACTGTTATTCAAATAAAAAGTACATTCAAATACAGACATTATCCTGATCTACTCATCACAATCCTAATATTTAAAAATGTAATAGAAAGTGACATGTGTCCACTACTTAATTCTAATATACAGAAAACTATCTATTTTTCTTAATTACAAGAATTTAGAATGTTTCACCTCCAGGTAACGGGTGCCTGCTTTTTGATCAATTACTTAAATTTAAACATAAAATATATCATATATTAGAATTTAAAATGAATCATTCTTTTTTAATTGTAAGTTATTAAAGGAAAATATATATAGACATAAAATTGCCATTGTAAGTTAGCAAACTCAGGTGGCAATTCAAAGGAGAAAAAAGTCATTGTCGTTTGCATCTGCCAGACTTGTGATCTCAAGTTTGAGACTTCATTCACTTCATTCACTTTTATAATTTCAAATACATGCCAATTTTTTCTTTAATTTATTATTAACTTTTTCATATATAAAAATATAATTTTTCACTTTTATCATATTTCAAATTTAGTAAAAAGAAATAGTGGCTAATCATTTAAATATCCACTACCTTTCATTTATATACATTTTAACCTCTCATCCTATTATTAAAAAATAATTAAAAATGGATAACGACAGACATGTTCCATTTAACAACTGTCTGTCACCAAATTATAATTTTATTGTTGTGTACTAATTATGGTGTAAAATATGATTTCGGATATTAGAGAAATCCAAAGTCACACACATATATAAACACACACGTTTGTATGCACTAACATGTCAATTATTTCTTTAATTTATTTTTAAATATTTAAAATAGAAATAAATTATAGTAATTTGTGTTATAATTTAAAAATAATAAAAAGAAAATGACAAAATATTAGTTAAATTTACACTCTCTCATAACCTCTTTCCTATATTTTTATTTTATTTTATTTCATTTTATTAATTTGTTGACATATATAATTTTAAATACCATTAACTAAAAAACCTCAAAAGCATATATAATAATACAGTCGCACGCCTGCGCACACATATGTGGAAAAAACTGGCGAAATGATCAAATAAAGTTATAGACGAGTATCATGAAGTTGAAATATTAATTGCTTTAGATATATATAGAGATTAATTTGAGGTGTGAATTGATTAAATGGTATAGTTTCCTAGTATGGTGTCTAATCATATATATATATATATATATATATATATATATATATATATATATATCTGACTAAGCAATTTTTGAATTTAATGCACACATAATTATAAGGAGGAGACTGAAAAATTAAGTGAAAGTTTGGCATGAAAATCATGTTTTGTATGGCTTTAATTTCTGCGTGTTCCATCGAAAGCGCGTGTGAAAGCGTCACACGCACCTTATTCATTATTATCAAACTAAGCAATCACACTCCGCAACACTACCTCAGACACACAATTATACTACAACAATTAATTAGCCTTCTTATTGTGATGCTTTTCTAAAATAATAATACTTATTAGTTCAACTACACTTGTTCTTTTCAGATATAAAATATTTAGTATATTTTGTGAACCAAAAATAAAAATAGTAGTAGGAGAGCTATATACTTCCTGATCCGACTTAACTGGAACTAGATTAATTAATCATAGTTTTTGGGTATTGTTAGATTTATCAAAAAAATATCTTCTGAAAATGGACTTTCATAAAGAAAAAAGTATTAGAAACAGAAATATATTGTGTTTACAAAAATTATTTGATGAGTAATTTTTTTTATCTATAAGTAATTTTTTGGCGAATCTTTTTTGAGAAAAGCACTTATAGATTTGACTTAGTAGTTGTTAATTAACATATGCTTAATTTCAATTTATTTTATATTTTTTTAATAAAATATAGAAATAACATCACAATAAATATATAAAACATGGAAACTATGAAAGAGTTTTATTGTAATTAATAATTTTGTTTAAAGGTATTTTTGGCTCACAATTAAGAATTTTTCTATTTCCACGAAATCCAAACGTACAAATATTCTTAAATTTCAACTCTCTTTTTTTGACTTCTATAACACATATATTTAGAGTTAACACACTGAATTATATACAATAATATAACATATATTTTTAAAAAAGTGTAATTTATTATAGGAATTTTAAAAGATGTATATTTTATTAAACTATACCATCATAATCTTTTACTATAAAGGTCCTTATAATCACGTTTGTGATTAATTTATACATACTTTAACTTGTGCACTTTTTTTAAATGTTACTTCATTTTTAGATCTTAATTTTAAATGATATATATAAATATTTTAAAATTTTGTGATAATTTTAAAAAAAAGTGCACTATTTTAACATTTATGTACTAAATTTATAATTAGTTATAATTCAAAAACTAAATTTATGTAGCTTCAGAGGAAATTTCTTGCAACAAAAATTCCACACATATATAATTTTTCCCCCAATAATATTAAAGCATTAAGTACCTAACATTTCTATGTATATATGAAGACCAAAAACAAGTCCCATAAATCCAAACCCTTTTTTCCTTATATATACACATAAAATGATACCACTACTGCACAATAATATATATATATATATATATATATATATATATATATATATATATATATATATATATAAACAGTTGATCAAATAATGTTGAATGATTATCAAATTTTTATATTTGAAATTCTCCCTTAATTTATTAACTTTTTAAATAATTTATCATATGGTCAAAGATAACTCTATCCTAGATAAATTTTCAGCTCTTAAGATTTTAAATTTGACATTACTCATCCGTTGATTATCATTGTATTCATCTTAGTTATTAGAATCGGACTGACAACTGATTTGACTAGTCAGACTGAGAGTTAGTCTGAGGTCTGATCTAAAAAAATTCATAGAGCTGGTGAGGAAATGAACCAATGTAAAACCAGTCGAATTGGTTTGAATTGATAAAATCAGCCAAACTGACTGGTTCTAACAGGTCAGACCGGTTCAAAGATTTTTTTTATATATTTAATATGCATGAATTATATGATAATTGATAATATTTTTTTTAATTGACAAGAGAAACTTGAAGAAATTAAACAAACAAGCTAATTTGAGCAACATATGTATATAATCGAAACTTCTGACTAAAATGGTCAGATAATTTTTATGTTTAATGAAAAATGCACTTGGAGAGTCTAAATATAATATTATACTTTTTTATTTTATTAATTTAAACCACCCGAGACTGAAGCAATGAATGTAGGAATTATCAAATTATAAAAAGCCATTAAACTATTACTACTAAAGAAGCAGCTCTTTTTGTTTCTAGTGTAAGTGGCTAAGACTTTTCCATATACACATTTTTTAGTTGGAAAAGATTTATTAAGTATGATCATTTTATAAAAATATAATCAAATATATTAATATATCATACATTTTTCAGTTAATTTGATTCCAACTAAAGTTCAAACTTTGAACTTCCAATAATTTTGAAAATGAGTCTATTAGTACTGAGCCAAAGTTCATAATTAAAATATGCCATTAATAGTTGAGTTCTGTTTACAAGTGGACTTGATTAATACATCTTATTTTTATTTATAATTGATTATATATATATATATATATATATTATGGGTGTTTTGAGAAAAAAAAATAACTGATAAATTAGTTGAAAGTTATTAAATTAATTTTTAACTGAAAGTTGAAACATGTTATGCTTGCTTATTGAATTAGAAGTATTTAGTAAAATTAGCTATAAATTAGCTGATAAATGTAAAATGACATATTTATATGATTGTTTATACAAATTTTATTTTAGACCAAAATATATTTTTAGGTAATTATAATTTTAGGTTTTTAGTTAATTTAAACTATTATAATATTTTTTTAAAGCTAAAAAATTTATTAAAAATTAAAAATAAATAGTGCAAATAGTGTAATAATTAAAATAAATATTTAAGATTCCAAAATAATATCATTTTATTATGTTATCCCAAAATAATGTTATACTTATAATTTTTTTTGTTAATAATTTTGTGTTACGGGTTGTAAGATAATCACTACAAGAAAACTCAGGATTAGAGATGAAAATTAGACATGGACTATATATTTTCGTTTTTAATTCTGTCTTTGAACCGTCCCAATATTAGTCTCTAGTTTGAATTTTGATTGGCAAGAATTTTACAAAATCAGATATGGAATCTAGAACGAAAACATTTTGTCTCTGTATTATCTCAGTTTTTAATTTTAAGTGAATTTTTTTGTTTTTTAATTTAATTATTAGAGACAGATATCTGAGATTGTTATATTGGTCTCTAATTAATCTTTTCTAAACGACGTCGTATAGCATTTAGAGACGGATTTAGCCGTTTCAGAAATTCGTCTCTAACTCCAATGACATCATTTAGGCTTGACCTTAATCCCCTTCAACGCCAACAGATCCCTCACTTCCTCACTCGCATTCTCGTCTTCTGCTTCGCGGCTCCATGTGCTCAGTCCATTCATTGCCGGTGACAACCACCATCGGCAGCCATTTGGAGTATCCATTGCCACTTTATTTCAAGGTATTAATTTTGTTTTGTAAATCTCTTCCATTTATTCCTTTGTCCCGAACCCTAGTCCATCACGTTCATCAAAAAAAAAAAATTCACCGAAGAATCATAGAGAAAGTTACAAGGGTCTCGTATCCACCGCCAGGAAGAGCAGAGAAATTGCAAAAAGGGCTTGAAAAGCATAGGTGAATTCGACTGTCAGCTCAAAATTCGAACCTTTTTAGGAAACCATACTCAATCTGTGCTAAGGTCTGAAATTGGCAAATCTAAAATCACTACAACAATGATGCAAATTTCCAACAGGAAATTCAGAAGAAAAATGGAGAATTTCAGTAAGAAATATCAAATTCCTACTACTTTTCAAATGAAAATTTTCAGTTGGAAATAGACCAATCGCTAAAATTTTTTTCTACTGACTTCCTACTGAAAACAAATCCTATTGAAGATTTGCTACTAAATTTCAGTCAGAAATTTACATTCAATAACTCACCTCGACGCACCACACATCTGTTCGATAGGTTGTTAAACAAGGTGCTTCACGAAATATTTGGGTGGCTCGACGAGTGTCCAATCGAGCCATCATTAGAGTGGCTTGACGGGGCTTGGGTGGCTTGACAGGCCCTTAAGTTTTTGTCTCAAGCTTTAAAATTCATATCAATTAATTTATATTTTATATCAATTAATTTTATTTATATGTTGTAAATAAAATAATAAATTTCATTAAAAAACAATACAAGTAAATTTGATGGTAATGAAATTTTTATTTTACAACATACTAAGACAATATAATTTTATTATTATGAAAAAAAGAGAAATTTATATATTTTTATTATGTCAATTCTTTATTTTCCAAAATGAATATAATCATATTTTTATAGAAATTCTCGAATTTTTAAATGAAATAATAGTCATCTTGGTTATCTTATATAATGTGATATTTTCATGTCAATTAATTTAATTTTCGCCTTCGTCATTTAATCTGCATAATTTAATCTTCATCAAAACTACTCATAAGCTGCTAAAGATAGGGTTCCCTGTATAGACTTTAAACCAATGGAATTAATACCCTAGTATAAAAAGAAGAAAATGAAGAAGAATATATTAAAATATCCATTAATTGATTATCTGGGTGGCTAGGTGGATCAAGAAAGAAATGAAATTAATGTTTCATTCTCTGCAATGTAAAACAAATTATTATTCTTTGCAGTGTCAAAAGTGTAAAACGATTTAAAAAGAAAGAACAGACAAAAGAATATATTTTGTTTTGCCTTATCTGTTGAACAGAAGACAAAGAGAAGTCGCAGAAGAATTGAACTGGCTCGCAGAAGAAACTCTGGCTCATAGCAAAAGGAATTGGCGCAACAAATGAAAATAACTGAGACAGCACAAAAAAAAAGAAGAAATGAAGAGAAGACAAAAAGAAAAAAAAAGACAAAAGCAGAAGAGAAGAAAAGAAAAAAATAGAAGAGTCTGTAGAAAGATGAAGAAAAATTGTCATATAATACGGAAAATGAATATTTTGAATATCAGTAAAAAATATTGAAAAGCACGCCTTAATTTTCACCGATTTACACGTTAAAATTTTTATAAATTTACTTCTTCATTGACAATAGTCTACTCCTTATCTGATTTTCTTCAATCAGAGACTTTTTTGTTTACATTT
Organism: Biancaea sappan; assembly: GCA_037074585.1. NCBI lineage: Eukaryota > Viridiplantae > Streptophyta > Magnoliopsida > Fabales > Fabaceae > Biancaea > Biancaea sappan. The sequence goes on along the minus strand of CM073499.1, from coordinate 24,507,517 downwards.
TTTATATACAAATAAAATTGTTATTAGTTAAATAAATATTTATAATATTTTTTATTATTAATAAACAAATACATATTTTAAAAGAAATTTTTTTGTGATTAAAAATAAGAATATTGTCCCATGTCGAGCCACAATATTTCTACAGGGTAATAAATATTTTGAATTTTAGTGAAAGTTATTGTAAACTACAACTAAATTCTTCATCAATTCTTGTCTGAAACTTTTCATCAAATTTTCAAAAATTTGTGCCTTATCCTGATTTCTCATAAGGCAGAATTTTTATATACAACTTGTATATACATATATTACATACTTATATATATATATATATATATATATATATATATATATATATATATTAAATGTGGGAGCTCGATAGTATAACTGTCAAGACCCTATTTTATATATATATATATATATATATATATATATTTTGCACTGTCGAGGCCCATATCTCATATATATATATATATATATATAATATAAATATATATTATATTATATTATCTATATTGCATATATATTATATATTTGTGATTTGATATGTCTATGTCAAGACACTAATAGTTTAAGTTTTTTTTTATATAAATAGAGAAAGAAATAATTGTTAGATAAAGATTAGTTAGATATATCTAATTTTTTATATACAAATAAAATTGTTATTAGTTAAATAAATAGTTACAATATTTTTTATTATTAATGGATAAATAAATATTTTAAAATAAATTTTTATACAATGAATATTTTAAATTTTAGTAAAAAAAAATTTGTGAATTACTTCTAAATTTTTTAACTAATTTATGCCTAAAATTTTCAAAAATTCACATCTTATCTCAATTTCTCACAAAATAGAATTTTTACATATAGTTATTAGTTTGACTCGACAATTTTCCTCTGGAACCATTTATATAAACATATATTACATAATGTAGGAGCTCAACAGTGTAACTGTTGAACTCCCATTATATATATATATATATATATATATATATATATATATATATATAATATTATATAATATATAAATATATATTATATTATTTTATATTATCTATATTACATATTATATATATAATTATATATATATATATATATTTGTGGTTTAATATGTTTACATTGAGATACAAACCACCTATATTTTTTTTATATAATAGGATCAACGGAAACAAAAAAAATATATAAATTGAGAAAGAGAAATAATTGTTAAATAAAGACAAATTAGATATATCTAATTTTTTGCATAAATAAAATTATTATTAGTTAAATAGACAGTATTTTTTATTATTAATGAATAAATAAATATTTTAAAATAATTTTTATATAATTTTATTATACTGAAAATAATAATTATGTATCGTTTGACATGAGAATTATCGAACCACATTAAGAATTGTATAGCTCGACAGTGGAAATGTCGATGACACACAATTTAGACAGAAACAATAAATATTTTAATTGTTAGTGAAAACATTTGTAGAGTGTGTCTAAGTTTTTTACAAAGCTGAAACTTTTCAAACTAGTGTCTCAAATTTCTAAAAATTAACGCCTTGAGCCACACAATTCACAAAATAACTTTTGAGCCAGTTTTATATATATATTATAATATATTTTATATTATATATTATGGGGACTTGACAGCATAAATTATATATATATTATCTATATTACATATAAATTATAATTAATTTGTTTAATATAAATTTTTATTCTTTCTCATTTTTTTCTTTATTACCATCATTGTTATTTTCATTCTAAGTTCTAGGTATCTTTACATTGCATTTAGAATAATTTAAAATATAATTAAAATTAGGATAGTAGTGTACTAACTGAAAGATAATAAAAAAGAATAAAGAAAGATACACCTTATTATTTGAAATCCTTCACATTAAAAGTATTAAAATAAAAATTATTAACAATTAAACTAGTTATTTTTAAATTACATGAAATAATTTTGAAAGTTTACCTAAACTCAAAGAAGTGTGTAAATTTAGAACATAAACTCGATTCGTAAACTTGTAAGAGTTTAAATATACATTTCCCTTTAATAGGCTACTAATATATATATATATATATATATATATACACATTTATCTTCAATGGGCTACTAATATATATATATATATATATATATATATATATATATATATATATATATATATATATATATATATTCTAACACAACAAAACTAGAATAATAGAGAGAGTAAGCTAGGTTCTTAACTCCTAAACAAATTTTAAGAGTTATATCTATTAGGTATCAATATGCTTATTCTCCTTAAAAATGAAATAATTGAGAACAATCACTCATTCAGTATATATACAAATAAGAAAGCTCATAAAAATAGGCATTAGGAGTTATCAATGATTGATTAGTATTTCACTCCTTATACATATAAAGTTAAGTTTGCTTAAAATAGAGTTTAAATAATATTGATAGAACCCAGAGGTTTACTACTTTTGACATTTAGTCCAAACTCGATTGGCTTAGTCTAGCTCAACGAGTTTGACATGAATTTTATTGATTTCCAATTGTGAGATCGAGTTGACTCAATTTTGAGATTTGAGATTGTGAACTCGTGCGAGTTTAAGAAGTAATTCGTGATTTTAACTGACTTGTATATAATATTTATTTTTAAAGAGTATAATTAAATATAACTAATTATATTAAAAATAGTTTAAAATTATTTAAAGTAATTTAAAATATAATTAGTTTTACTTTTTAATAATGTGAATATTTTGAAAGTGAAAGAATTCGCATAATAATGTATATTTCTTAATTTTTTTTAGCCCACGCTAATCCTAATAATTTTATAGAAATAATGGTGAATTATGTGAAGGAATTTATAAACAATTCCTATATATAAATATTGTATTACAGATAATTCTATAGAATATATGAATAATAACAAAAATATGCGTACCTGGGGAAATATCGGAACTCTTGATAGTAATTGATTATCAGATATAAATAATATTGAAGAATAGAAAACAAAATAATTAAGGAGAGTATAACTGTCCTCTTGGCCTAATATGCTTTTAGAGGGTGTTGCTTCAATGGGACTGCTACACCACATATATAGGCAGAGAGTAGAGACCCTTCCTTGTGAAACCCTAATGGGCTGACATTCCCATCATTAGTCAGCCCACACAACCGAGTTTCAATTCAATAAGGATTGTTTAATTTATAAAAGAATTTATAATTAACTTATTATTAAAACTGGATAATACATATAAATAAATAAATATATGTATAGATAAATATGATTTATGGTAGTCCATATGAAAAATCTAACAATCTCCCACTTGGACAACATAAATCATTAGTTTAAAGTATAAATAATTTCTAGAATTAATAATACAACAAAATAGACATGTCAATTATGAGTTGTCACTATAAATTAACAATCCTCAAGTCAAATCAAGAGGCAATAAGTATTTGACAATGCAAAAAACCATGTCCGATAGGGGCACTGACATCTTACATGTCAAGATCCTCAACAAAAGATTTGAATAATATGTGAAACTGGTGTCAGAACATACATTACAAGGATATGATCCTTGTGCAATCCTGACCAATGGTCCAAGTATCTGAAAATGCTCTAAGAGATATGATAGTATAAGTGACATCATCACAAACATATCTCATAAGAATGACACTAAGTAAATATTAAATTTTAGACTCCCACTAACCCAAAACATCAAAAGACTTAACTAAACCCAAATGAGCTACATGATTATGAAGAGCTCTAATAGTTAAGCCTTTAGTTAGTGGATCTGCTAACATGTTCTCTGTAGCAAGATGCTCAATACGAGTCTGAAACTCTAGAATTTTCTCTCTAACAAAAAGATATTTAATATCAAAGTGCTTTGATTGAGAAGAGCTTCTGTTGTTTTGAGAGAAAAGTACAGCAGCAGTATTGTCGCAATATGTCACAAGTGGCTTAGAAATGCTTTCAACGATATGAAAGCCAAAGATTAAGATTTTCAGCCACATAGCTTGACAAGGAGCCTCATAGCAAGCGACATACTCTTCCTACATGGTAAAAGTAGCTGTAAGAGTCTATTTAATACTCTTCCAAGAGATAGCTACTCATGTCATCATAAAAGATAGAGCCGGAAGTAGATTTTCGGTCGTTAGAGCAACCATGCTAAATAAGAATCAGAATAATTAATGACCTAAAGTTGATCAGACTTCTTATAGGTCAACACATGATCTTTGGTTCCTTGCAAATTTCTTATGACCTTTTCACGGCTTTAAATGACCTAAATCTAGGTTGCTCAAATATATCCCTAAAACATTAATAGCAAAAACAATATCGGGATGAGTACAAAATTGAGCGTACATTAATCAGCGGAAGCATACGAGACCTTTTTGCTCTCTGGAATGGTCTATCTAATTGACTTCTTTATAATGTATTTCAACACCGTGAGACACATCATGTTTGAGTGTTCTTATTTTTTCACAAAAAGCCTTTTCAACAGCAGTGGACGAGGCAATAAGAGCACCAAGCTCTTCTTTTCTCAAAGCCAAATCCATATTAGTGATAACCAAATAGAGATCCAGAGATTATTTTATTTTAAGTCCTAAAAAATAGTCCTATTCAAAGTCTTGACAGAAGTCAAGCATAGACAAAGAAGGCTGACATTATAACAACAAAAGGAACATTTAATTTACATGATGTAATCATGCAATAAGAGAATTAAATAGTTCCTTATACACAGCCAATCATGCCATTTAGAAAAAATTTTCTTATTTATGATGGTGGGGCCTAAAGGTCCCGAACCTTAATAAATAAAAAATTTAATAATTATAATGCACAAATATTATATCACCAAAGTTTCTAATACCGATAGGGTATTCGAAAGATAATTGATATAAGTATAAAACTAACAGTGCATTGTACAACAAATTACATTAATGATAACACACCGATAGGGTATAATTATTATTAATGTAATAAAATAATGATTAAAAAAATTAATCATTCAATTCACAAAATTTGTATAATTGTACCCACGATAGGTAAGGTTACAGTTATACAAATAATCAGCAATTATATTCAAAAAATATAATAAATATATATCATGCCTAATGAAATTATTCAATTCACATATGGACTAAAAAAAATTAATTCCTTAACTATGACACATCAATAGGGAAAGTATGATATACCAAGGTGTCATTAGCAGAGAGTAAGGAATACTCATAAAATTTCAAGCCCATAAACTGAGAGTACAGTATTTAAAATCACAAACTTACTCCCACTAGTCATCATGTAAAAACACTAATGAGACACATATTCTCCTTGAAGTTGATCAAAGTGACAACATGGTGAAATTTTAGGTACCATTGTCTCAAGGCCAATTCTAAAACGTATATGGATCTCTTAATTTGCATACTATATGGTTTTGACCATATTTTTGAAAAAATATATCAGGTTGATCCATGTACACATCATTTGAAAAATCACCATTTAAGAATGTTGTCTTAGCTCTAGGTCAAAAGAGCCACCAAGAATTAGGAGAAATATAAACCAAATTAGATTCAACTCAATTACAATATTCATTGAATTAATTAAAATGCTATATTATAAAACACAATTAATATAGTTGATATATTAATGATTTAAAAAATATTTTAATAATTCAGTAATGCCAATCCACATAGGATATATATATATATATATATATATATATATATATATATATAATTTAACTATTCTCCCACTTGGATAGCAATAGTCAATTATTAAAATATAATAATCATTAAGGCTAAAATAACAACTATAATTATAGCACATGTCAAGAAACATAAGCTTTAACGATGCAGAAATAGTATCCGATGGGGAAGTAGATCATACACGTTAAAAGCTCATATTTTACATAAAGAATAATGAATATGAAAAAGCATAATTAATTAAGAGAAATATGCAATCCATGGTCAGTAAATTTCAGATCAATTATAGATGCAATATCAAAGTATATTATAGTACACATGATATAGAGTAATAGATCAGTGATGTGTACCTGAAGTGATTTCGCAATCCTTTTATATTGCAAAAATATCAAAAGAAAACACCAAAAAAAATTATTTATCACAAGAAACACACATTAATGTCACTCCGATAGGGAGTGTACACTAATCGTATTTCAAAATAAATTATTTATAGTAATCACAATTGCTATTTTCCCTTTTTTTTTAAGCCATAATTATTTTGAAAAAATAAAGAATATATATATGCAAAAATAACACCAAAGATTGGACTCGCGATAGGCAAGCTTACAATCTCACAAAATTATTCAAATTGCATATTTGGATATCCAAAATAATTTGACAGAATATCTAGAAACAATTTACAATAAAATTTAAATAATTAAATAAATACAAATTGTCTCTAAAATAGTAAAAATATACAAACGGTGCTCCAGGATAGAGTATAAGGGATATTTAACAGAAAATAATATTCAAAATTTATATTAAAAATTTCGGGCTGAATTTTAGAGAATACAATATCTAAAATAGGCTTATTGACAGATTCAGTCCCAAATTCACAAAAAAATTCAAAAAATTTTGATCAATACACTCATGATCAAAATTACTTAGACATACATATATAATTAAGATAGACAAATTCAGTCTCATATATATAGATAATTTACTATAATTCCATATATATATATATATATGAATAACTGCAATATCAAATCCCAATTAGGCAATATATGATTAACATCAATAAGAATTGAACCCGATTGAATCAATACATATATATGTATTTTATCTCTCACTCATAATTAAAGTCAATTACGTAATTGGGATAACAATTCATAATCAATTGCATAATTGAATCATTTGTCTATTATGAAACAAATGCATATTGAGTCCAGGAAAGAGGGAACACAAATCATAATTGATTATGTAATATCATGAAACGCATATAATAAAATTTCATTGATCACTTTGCAATTCAATAAAATCACATTGCAGTAGTTGTCGAAATCTAAGAGGGTCATTACTGTTTTGCAGATTTTTGCGTGGATTCGGGGACTATTAAATATTAATGCCAAATCATGTATTTCTTGAATATGAAGATACTATATAGATTTAGTTCTTATTTGCATGCTTTTTTTTTTTTAACATAAAAGCTGTGGTTCTCGATAAAAGAGGTAAAACCAGGATAAAGTTATCCCAATTCAAGAATTACATATACATTATCCATAGAAACTTAATCACAGATTGAGAATTATAATAATCACAAATATTATCTAAATTCTCAATAATTATAATTTGAAAAAATTTTCATTAATCATAAACAAAACACAAATTACAAATTTAGGGTTCTATAGAAAAAATTTCTTTATGAACCCTAATAAAAAGAATTTACCCAAATCACAATAATTTTCCCCAATCAATCTGAACGGATATAATCGTCATATGATTCTAATTTCATACAGCCATAGAACAATCTGTAAATCAGGCTTTGATACCAATTGAAGGAATTTATAAACAATTCCTATATATAAATATTGTATTATAGATAGTTCTATAGAATATATGAATAATAACAAAAATATGTGTACTTGGGGAAACATCGGAACTCTTGATAGTAATTGATTATCAGATATAAATAATATTGAAGAATAGAAAACAAAATAATTAAGGAAAGTATAACTGCCCTCTTGGCCTAATATGCTTTCAGAGGGTGTTGCTTCAATGGGACTGCTACACCACATATATAGGCAGAGAGTAAAGACCCTTCCTTGTGAAACCCTAATGGGCTGACATTCCCATCATTAGTCAGCCCACACAAGGCCGAGTTTCAATTCAATAAGGATTGTTTAATTTATAAAAGAATTTATAATTAACTTATTATTAAAACTGGATAATACATATAAATAAATAAATATATGTATAGATAAATATGATTTATGGTAGTCCATATGAAAAATCTAACATTATGTACTAAAGTTAAGGGTTATAGAGTATAAGTATTTGTTTGAGTTTAAAGTATTAGGATCTTATGGTTATAAGATTAATGGTTCTCAATTTAGGATCTTATGGTTACAGGAGTTTTATGGTTAGGACCTTTTGGTTTTTAAATACATATAAAAAAATTAAATTTAAGATCTTATGGTTGTAGATTGAACTTTTAAATTTAAATAGTCATTTCATTCATTATAAAATAATTTATTGATATACAAGATTAATTCATATATAAACAATTAAATTAAAACGTTAATATACATTATTTGATTAAAAAATTAACTTATGAACAAAAAATTAGAATTTTTGTAAATATATTTAATAAGTTGAATATAAAAATTAGAATTTTTGAATTTAAATAGTCATTACAATCATTATATAAAAATTTATTGATATGTAACATTAATTTATGTATAAACTATTAAATTAAAAAGTTAATACAAATATTTTAGATTATTAAGTGAACTTAAGAAAAAAGATTTCAATAGTAATCCAAATATAAGTTATTTCAAAGTTACACATCATCAATACTTCCATGAAATATATATATATATATATATATATATTGAGTATATTTAATATAGTTAATTATCTTTAAAATAGTTTAAAAGTATTTAAAGTTATTTAAAATATAATTACATTTATTTTTAATAATTTTAATATTTTTAAAGTGAAAAATCTCACACAATAATATAGTTTTTTTTATTATTCCATGATAATTTGAAAGAAAAAATGACGATGATTGATGAGTAATTTTGAATTACTAAACTTAATGGTTATAGAGTATGAGTACTGGTATGAGTTTAAAATTTTTGGATCTAATAGTTATAAGATTAGTGGTTCTCAATTTAAAATCTTATGGTTACAGGAGTTTTATGGTTAGGACCTTTTGGTTTTTAAATACATATAAAAAAATTAAATTTAAGATCTTATGGTTGTAGATTGAACTTTTAAATTTAAATAGTCATTTCATTCATTATAAAATAATTTATTGATATACAAGATTAATTCATATATAAACAATTAAATTAAAACGTTAATATACATTATTTGATTAAAAAATTAACTTATGAACAAAAAATTAAATTAGTAATTCAAATACAAATTATGTCAAAATTACTCATTATCAATACTTCTATAAAAATTTTAGGACAGTAGTGGACCAATAAAAATATTATAAGAACAAGTTAAGAAAGATACACATTGTTATGTAAAATCTTTTTGATTAAAAGAATTAAACGTATCAAAAATAAAAATGTATAAAGTCAGTGAGATAAAAATGTATAATAATTTAATAATATGTAAGATTAATTAATGTATAAATTATTAAATAAAAAATTGATACGAATATTTTTAATTATAAATCGTGCGAGTTTATAAATTGATACAAATCTTAATTAATCTTACTGAATTTATACATTTTTATTTTTGATATTTTTAATTCTTTTAATCAAAAAGATTTTACATAACAATATGTATCTTTCTTAATTTGTTCTTGTAATATTTCTATTGATCCATTATTGTCCTAAAATTTTTATAAAAGTATTGATAATGAGTAATTTTGACATAATTTGTATTTGAATTACTAATTTAATTTTTTGTTCGTAAGTTCATTTTTTAATCCAATAATGTATATTAACCTTTTAATTTAATTGTTTATATATGCATTAATCTTGTATATCAATAAATTATTTTATAATGAATGAAATGACTATTTAAATTTAAAAGTTCAATCTACAACTATAAGATCTTAAATTTAAATTTATTTAATTTTAAATTTTTTTAAAAATACTTAATATATATATATATATATATATATATATATATATATAAAGAAATAAAGAAAATATAGTTTAAATTACTTATATATATATATGTTTGTGGGGCCCATATATAATATATATATATATATATAATATTATATGTATATATTTATAATATTATATGTATTATATATTTATATATGTATTATATGTATATGTGGTGGCTAGACAGTTGTATTGTCGAGCTCCACAAAGATATATATATATATATATATATATATATATATATATATATATATATATATATATATATATATATATATATATATATATATATATATATATATATATATATATATATATGGTTAAACAGAACTCTTTTCGATTTATATAGAGATTTTTTTATATGCAATGTTTATAATTTTTTTAGTTTTATAATTTATCATTTAATACATTATTAATTTATTTTTTATAATTATAAAAAGTGATTATTTTTAATTTTAAATTATTTACTTAGAAAGCCTTTTATTGTTTATTATTATTTTTGTTATTCAAAATTTATAAATTAATATAAGTGTAATTTTCTTCTAAATTTGAACAAAAAATTTTTAAAATATAAAATTAATTGATGTAAAATTTTTATTTTAAATTTCAAAGTAAAATCTAAAATATGATACATTATAAACTTCTGATATATTTGTGGCTCGACATGGTATATGTGTGGCTCGACAAGACCCATGTCGATATCGAGCCACACATATTATATGTATGTATATTCTGGCTTTGTTAAAATTTTTGGTGTACAAAATATTTAATTTATTCAAATAATATATATATATATATATATATATATATATAATTATTTTGGGTTTATATTTGTGTAACATAGCCTTATAACTCAATAATTGTTTTAAGTAAAAAAATTAATATAATTAAAAATTTTATATTACAAAAATTTTATCTATTGAAATAACCAAATTTATTTAAATATTTATAAATATATATCTACTTTTTTTTCATTTGAAAGGTATATATAAAATTAATTGATATGAAACATAAAATAAATGTTATAAAATATAAAATTTATTGATATAAAAATTTTTGTAAAAAAATAATTTTCATTGTGTAGCAAGCCCATGTCCATCTAAAAACACCACTTTATTTAATTATATATATATATATATATATATATATATATATATATAAAAGCAAAGACAACAAAATTTTAATTAAAGATGTGTATGTATATCTAACAATCTTTTCTAAATATTTATGTCTAAAATATTTTTTTAAAAAAATAAATATGATTTTTTTACGTCATAGAAAGACTTATGGAACCTATATAATATATTTTTATTAAGATATATATATCGAGAACAAATTATATTTTTAATTAACAATTATATATATATATATATATATATATATATATATATAATATGTGGAGTCTCATATGGGCTCGACAATGGCCTTGTTGAGTCCCATATGTACATATGCAATTATAATTCATTCGTTTTTCTTAGTCAAAAAAGTTTTTTTTTTACATAATGTGTTTTAGTAGCTTTTTCAGTAAGAAAATTTTGGGATATAAATTATTTCTTTTCCTATTGAATTTCAGTTGAAAAAATAAAAAAACTCAGTTACAATTGTCTTCAGTAGGATTCAGTATGGATATATGCAACAATAATTCAGTTGTTTTTCTTAGTCAAAAAAGTTTTTTTTTTGTTTACATAATGTGTTTTAGTAGTTTTTTCAGTAAGAAAAATTTGGGATATATATAAATTACCTCTTTTCCTATTGAATTTTAATTGAAAAAATAAAAAAAAACTCAGTCACAATTGTCTTCAGTAGGATTCAGTAGGAAATCTGGTATTCTTATTTATTCTTGTGAATTTTCCATAATTTTGATTTTGCAATTAAATTATGTTCCATGCTTGCTGCTCTTAATTCTGTCAATTGTATTGCATTTTGGTGATATATTTTTGCAATTAAATTCTATTAATCCATCCTTTCTGTTCTATTTGGTTTACATCTGGTTTAATTCAAGCATGTCGCTAACTTTATTTTGTTTCCTAAATACGTCCTAGAAGCATTAATGCTGGCTTTCCTACTTGGTTTGTATAGGAGATTTAGCATGTTTCTAACTTGTTTATGTGCCTTAAATTTGCCCAAAACTGCATGCTTGCTGCCCCATGAGTTTTGGAATGTTTTTACAATTTTTTGGCTAAATTTGAGTGTTAACTGTTGCCCAGAACTATGAGTTTTGCAATCCTTCAAACTAGTTTTTAGCCCAAGTGCATATGCGATCAAAAATTGTGTGCCCACTGTCTAATGCGATTTTGTCTAAGTACTGATGGCTTTTCCGAGAAGGCTACTTGTAACTAAAATCCAAGATTTATTGATGAATTTTATGGATTTAGTGATATATATACTAAGTTATTATGAATTTAAATTACGTCATCACCATACTATTATCCTAAAGTGTTTATAAATATATATTAATATAATTATAATTGGGGAGCTATAGACAATATGTCTTTTTGTAATTTTTCTTCCGTTGTCTGAATTTTCATTTTTTTCCCCAAGTGTAATGTAAGTAGTGCCTTGATTACCCAAATTCATTATGCTACATAAAGCTTCAACACTATACCTATTAAAATTGGCCAATGCTTTGGTTCAACTTTATTTTAATTCTTTTTTTTTTAGTTTTTCAATTTTATTTTGTTCTAATTTAATCTTTTCACTCACAAAAATTGCTCAGATGTTTCTTTCTCTTTAATGCCGGCATGATATTTAATAGAGAAATTTTATGAGACTTATTTTAGCCCTATAACTTCTGGTAAACAGATTTTACCTGTCATAACATCTTTTTATAATATAAACAATGCGTTTTTTGTTATATAATTACGAGACCCCTTCATTTCGTGCTTCTTGTTATGTTACTATTCTAAACTAATTAATATTCTTACGTTCTCTTAATTTCTGTAGGTATGACACTAGAGAGGTCAAAATTACCACTTAAGTATTTTAATAGAGAGAAACACCAATCTCAACCCTACCATCCTTCAATCATCTTTTTAAAAAATTTGTACTATTCTCCACAGATAACCCAAAGAAAAAAAATATATCTTCTCTCCTTTAGGAGCAATAAATAAAAGAAATTTCTTTTATTTGCATATAATATATAGGATTTGGGTTCTCTGCATTACTAAAAATAATGCAGAGTGCAATACTACCTTTAGCAACAGTTTTTTCTGTTGCTAAAAGTTTCAGCAACAGAAAATATTGTTGCTGAAACTTTTAGCAACAGAAAAAACTGTTGCTATAAGTATAGGAAAAAAAAGAAATACAGACACTCCAAATCCATATATTGGACCCTAAACTCTAAATTTTTAATTTATTCTCTAAAAGATTTAACGTCTCAATTTAATTTTTAAAATATTAAAACTGTTTTAATTTGATATTTATCATTGTCAAATTCTAAAGCTTTTATTTTCTAAAGGTTATTTATTTCCACATACTAGAGCAGTTTTTTAAGTGACACCGTTTACTAACATTTATTTTGATTCCTACACTATATTATTCTTAAGATTTTTGAAGTTTTTTTTAAAACAAAAGAAAATAAGATTTTCAAAGCAAAGGGTCCACATTCCACGCTCTACATCTTTTCACATGAACAATTAATGGATTCAATCCTTTTCAATCCCATGACAACTTAAAAAGAAGGGATTTTTAATTTTTTTTATATTATTTGTCTAAATCAGCTGGTTTAGAGCAACACTAGTAAATCATATATGTTTTCTGTGCAAATGTGATTAAGCAAGCATTATGTGATTTAGCACGCTTGATAGTTTTCGTAAATGGACCTAATTGTCTACTACAGTTACTCACTTGATTTAGCAAGCATTATGTGATTTAACAAAACAATACTCTTTTGATTGTTCTATTGACTTGTGCTCAAAATGAAAATGTATAGCAATAAATATTTCTTAAACTTTTTTGTGCAACATAATTACTTGTGAATGTATAACATGAATTGCTCTATTTTGCGTTGTTTTGTATTATTCAATTGTTTGTTTCATTTTTTCTAGTTAGCATTTGTGTGTGTGTTGAAGTGCTGACAACTGGGCTGATTTTGTTAGTTTTGTTTTGTTAGTTTATTTAATAATGTGGAGCAAACTTGTTTCTAACCACTAGATAATTACAACTTAAGTAGTTTATCTTAGATTGTGTTGACATAGAATCATATAAAAGTTAAGTTGCTATCTTGAACAAATGATCTTAGAATGCCTTGAAAATTTTAGGGTTCACAGTCCTAGAAAACTGTCAATGGATGTACAATAGAGTGGGTCCTAAAAGGGATTATAGCATAGCCAAGGGAAATTTCAATGGGTGAGGCCATGCCATCTGGACACTAGCTACCTGAAACCCTTTACCGCACAAAGAGATGGTTTCAGGCTTGGGTCTTAGGTACAGGAAAATTGATTGTTCTGATAATGGTTGCAACCTATACTGGAAGTCAGATGAAGATCAAATAGAGTACAAGTTTTGTGGGAGTGCTAGGTCTATGTCCAGAAGAACCCATTAGGCTTCTCGTGCTAGGGTGGCAAAGAAAAAACTATGGTACCTTCCTCTACAGCCAAGACTTCAAAGATTATTCACTTCAGGGGTTGTGGCATAGGAAATGAGGTGGCACCATAAAAATCACCATGAAGATGGAGTGCTATCCCACCCGTCCAATGGACTTGCGTGGAAAATGTTTAACAAAGAACACTCAGGGTTCACAATAGATCCTTGGAATGTACGGCTTGGCCTATGCTCTGATGGGTTCACGCTATTTGGACAATTTGAAAAAACTTATTCATGTTAGTCTGTTATTCTCACGCCCTATAACCTGGCTCTCGAGAGGTGCATGCACCATGAAGTTATGTTTTTGACACTAATCATTCTTAGGCCTAGCAATCCAAAGGCAAAAATAGATGTCTACTTGCAACCCCTGATTGATGAACTGAAATTGCTGTGGGATGATGATGTCATGACCTACGATGCATCATTGAAGTAGAATTTCAATATGCGGGTTGTACTCCTATGGACTATAAATGATTTCCTCGCATATGCAATGTTGTCTAGTTGGATGATCATCGGAAAGTTATCTTGCCCCATTTTCATGGAAGCCTTACATGCGTTTATGCTGAAACATGGTAAAAAAACATCTTTTTTTGATTGTCACTAGAAATTTACCACTAGACCACCTATACTGGAGGAAAAAGAATACCTTCATCAGAAATAGGAAGGAAAGATTAGCACTTCTTCCACGTTTAGATGGGTTAGAAGTCTGGAGCAGAGTATGTATATAACATTCCACTAGTCCACGAATGCAGTCAAGCTGTGACTGTTCCTGGATATGGAGTTACACACAATGGGACAAAATGTAGTATATTCTGGGAATTGCCATACTGGAAGACAAATTTGCTACGGCACAACTTGGACGTGATGCATATTGAGAAGAATGTCTTCGACAATGTCTTCAATACTGTGATGGATGTCAAGAACAGACAAAAGAAAATGAAAAGGTTAAGATGGACATCAAGGAGTATTGTCATTGTAGAGAATTGGAACTAGTTGAACGGGTTTGGAAGGTACTAAAACCCAAGGCTCGATATTCATTTTCTCTAGCGCAAAAATATGCTATTTGTCAGTGGGTTAAGGATCTTAGGCTTCCTGATGGGTATGCCTCTAATATGGCATGATGTGTCGACCTAAAGGAAGGTAGGCTCCATGGCATGAAAAGCCACGAATATCACATTTTTCTAAAGCGGTTTCTTCCCATCTCATTCATAGATCTCCCAGATGTTGTGTAGCGACCGTTAACGGAAGTTAGTAATTTCTTTAGAGATATTTGTTCCACTACATTGATAGAGGAGAAGTTAACACAATTAGAGGAAAATATACCGGTGACACTATGCAAGTTGGAGAAAATATTTACCTTGGTTTCTTTGACTCCATGGAACACCTTCCAGTACACTTTGCATATGAAGCTAAACGCTCCACCTAATTATGGTTTGTGTTTGCATTTGGCTAATATCAATATCATTTTAACTTCTTATCCAATTAAAATTTAATTTAGGTTTCTCTATACTTTAAAAAGAAAGGTTAAAAACAAGGTTAGGGTGGAGGGATCCATATGTGAGGTTTACTTCACTGAAGAGACAGCTACTTTTTGTTCGCACTATTTTGAGGCTTCTGTTGTCTCTAGAACTACCAGGGTTCCCATGAATGATGACGGGGGTGAAATCTTCGAGCGGTGCTCAATCTTCAATTATTCTGGCTGTTCTAGCAGTGAAAATGGACACTGGTTTTGAAGCGATCAAAAGGTAAAAGCTGCCACAAAGTACATTTTAATGAACTATGAAGATGTTTAACCTTATCTTGAGTAAGTCTGTGTCCTTGTATTTGGACGTTATTGTTTTGAATGTTTGTTGTGAAATATTGTTATCTTGACAAATTTTGTGGCTGCAGTTTGTTTGTTGACAATCTCCAAACTTCTATGCCTCACACTTATAGCGATGAGGTTCACAAGTGCATAGACACATAACTTCCTGAATGGTTTCGATCATATGTAAGCTTATTTACTACTAAACTATGATCCTCTCGCTATATTTGTGTCATGCTTCCTATATTTTTTGACATTGAACTGATAGGTTGTTGACCTAGCCAACATTGTTGAAGATGATGTGATAAAAAACATTGCATATGGTCTAGTGAGAAAGGTGAAAACATGGTCCACGTACATAATCAATGGGTACAAATTTCACACTGAGGAAATAGGTCTTTATAAATCCACGTACAATAGTGGTATTTGCATCAAGGGGTCTGACTACAAGGATGCAAAGAACAACTATTACGGTATATTCCAAGATATTTTTGGGTTGGAGATTACAGGATTGCAGGCAAGACATTTGGTGTTGTTTAAATGTGAACGGTTTGATCCCATCCCCGATTGTGGCACATGGATTGATGCCGAAGCTAGAATGGTTGAAGTCCACAAGTCAAGGAGGCTGAACACATATAACCTATTGATGCGCTTTTTCCCGACAAGTGTATCGGGTCGCACAAGTAGTAAAGTGAGAGAGAAAGAGTTATCGTCCTCAGGGATTGACTTTAACAATTACCAATTTCACTAGCTCAAATTATATTTGGACAATTGAAATGGTAGAGTGGTTGAGTCTAAAGTTAAAGATAGCAAATTAAATTAAGACACTAAGTTGGCTAGCACAACGAAATCTATACGAGAACAAAGCGGGCATAGGGGATTGATTTTACTTAGCTCCTAATCCGATTAATTCATAGACAAACTAATCTTTGAGTTATTAGAAAATACTTCAATACATTTGCAAATTCCTCTTTCTGTTGATTAAGTTCACAAAGATATTTGAACCTAATGTCTTGGTGAAACAAATCTATCTCACTCAATTAATTAGCTAATGTCTTAGTCAAATTAATTGATTCGGCGTTTAAGCGTAAGAACTCATAAAAACCACGCAATTAAGGTTATCTATGTCTAGACTAACCCAAATTACGGTAAAAATTACAAAGGCAAGTCCATATCAAGCTATGTCTAGCACTAATATAAACCCTAGGTTCATTGAAGATGGTAGCTAAGCATCCAAGAGTGATAAAAAACGGTAAAGTCTACTCCAAAAATCGAAATTGCAAATATATTAAAGCATTCAACAACAAAGCTTCATAGGAGTCAATTACATCAATCCCCTAACCCTAGAGACTTAGTTACACATGGTGGAAGAAGAGAAAAACATCACAAATACATAAGTAAACATGATACAAGAGGAAGGAGAGAAAGAAATAAGCATCAAACTCAATGGAGAGTAGGTTTCCCTTCTTCCCCAATTTTGCCCTAGCAGAGCTCCTTCTTCTCCAGCCAAAAGATCCCCCAAAATGCTTCAGAAATCCTATTTATAGGCACATGTCAGGACCCGGCGCCCAGGCGCCCTGCGTGGCGCCTGGGCGCCATGCAGAAAATGCTGGAATAATCAATTTGTGGCTCCTGGGTGCCACCTTCTTTCCTCGAGACAGAGAGTTGGGCTGCTGGCACCTCTAGGCGCCCCGTGTCGCGCCTGGGTGCCAGCCATTAAATGTTCAGGCCGAGAGTAAAGCTTCTGGCGCCTGAGGCGCCATGCGTGGCGCCTGGGCGCCAGTCTCCAGACTTGTATTATATCAGCACTATGTTTCAGAATCTCATCAGCACACCAGCTAGCAGCAGACCAGAAAAGAAAGCCTACAAGAAAACACAAAAAAAAGCATAAAAAGGCAAGGAAAGAGATTAAAACAAGATAAAGCAAAGCAACTACTATGTACAAAGAGGAAAGCCAAAAATAAAGAACAAAGCAAGCAAAAAGATAACAAAAAGGGATCAAGGAGAGGAAAAAAGTCCTAAAGAAGCAACATAACTTAACCAAAATAAAGGACTCATCAACTCCCCCAAACCAAAACTATTGCTTGTCCTCAAGCAAATAATAACTGGAAACTAAAAACTAAACAGAGCTTAAAGATTTTTCAGGATGAAAAAGAAGTACTGAACAACATAAAACATTAAACCCATATAAGCCAATTTCATACAGTCATCTTAATAAAACTAACTCGCAAAGGATAATTTTTGAATCTAAAGATAGAAAAAGAGAATTTTCAAAAATTTTAAAGATGAAATGCAAACACCCTTACTTTCTAAAATTACTCTTTCAAAAACTTAAAAAAAAAATTTCCTTTCTGCTTGACAATTTTTGGCTCTCAAGGAGAACTTCTCAATAGACAGAACATTAAAATAAAACGATTGAAGTGAAGACAGTGCGCCTCATCCACACATCTCCCCCTCAATCAACGTAAAAAGAAAGGAAAGCGAGGCTTAGGAAACAACGAGTTGCCCATGCGCCTAATCCACACAACAACACTTTGTCCATCGCCTTTATTTGAAAGGAAAATGTGATTCATTGGTTGGAACAAGTATTGTGCGCCTAATCCACACTATACTTCCTCAACTTAAACCACACCTCCATTTATTTTATTTTAATAGATGCATTTGAGCATTTCATTGTTGTTTTTTGGTTTTGTTTTTGTTTGTTTGTTTGTTTGTTTTTTTAATTATTAAGAGAAGGAAATCCCTTATTGAGTAAGAAATTGTCAAAAGTAAAAACTAAAACTTTTTCAAGGTTTTGAAGAATACATTTTAGAAAAATAAGAGGGTCAACAATTCTTAGTTAAAAATATTGAAAATTTTCTATTTAATCCAAATATTCTGAAAAATCCAATTTAAGCTATATTTTAATTAAGATGACAATGCATAAAATTAATTGAAATAGGAATAATATAAAATCTGTAAAGTACTATCTAATTTATCAAGAAAAATCCAAAGCCAAAAAGTCAGTGGTATCTAAGCCTAAAACCACTCAACTCCCCCAAACCAAAACGATACATTGTCCTCAATGTCAAATCAAACCAGAAACAAGGCTTGAAGACTCAAAAAGGGACAATCTAAAACAGGGGGTGCAGAGAAAATGAATGCTATAAACCAAAAAGATACCATCCACAATAATTCCAAAATAACGAGAAATAAACAACAGTAAAAAAGCCAATTGCAGAAGGGAAAAGCAAGAGACAACATCCACCAAATCAAAAAGGATCCAATAGTATTAAACATCAACAGAAAAATCCACAAGTTACAAGACTAAAATATGAAATATCAGGAAGTGTCTACAAAACATAAGTAAAAATAGAAATATAAAAAACACAGCTGCAACAAGATGTGAGTCAAAAGCATAAGTCAACCATCGTCCTCATCCTCGTTGTTGGCCTCTCCTTCCATGTTGTGACTACCTTTACCTCCGACTTCCCGATTGGCGGAAGGATTGAAATTGATATCTGCAAATGGGTCATATGTAGGATCCTCCAGCATCCAATCGTCAGTGGGGGCACCGAAATGCCGACCAAGGGAAAACATCGCATGAGCAAGTGCCCGATGCTGCTGGTTATGAGTGGCGATAAAGGTATCGAGGGTGTGCCTGATTTCCCCAATCCTAGTCTCAACACTACTCAGGCGCTCCGACATATTAAGCGGAGGAGGTACAGAGCGGGGTCTCACAGGTACCTGAGGAGGAGGAGGAGGACCGGTAGAGGAGCCGCGATAGCCATAAAATTGCGAAACATCGAGTCTATCACCTGTTTAGTGATAGCGCTCTCCGGGACTCTTCGCGGTACATCCTCTAACAGTACCTCATCCTTCTCACACAAGCCTGTGATGAGGCACAGATATCCGAGGCATTTTCCTTGTTTTTGAGATAATTTTGAAAGGTTATGGGAAATCAGGGAACCCACATTAATTACCTTCCCTGTCACTATCAAATAGATAACCACCGCTCGTTCAATGGTTACCTCTGACCGGTTCGAGGTAGGCAGGAAGTTGGACTGGACAAATGTACACCAAGCCTTGGGGATTTGTTTCATATCATATTTTTTAAAATTAGTAGCTTTCCCCTTAGCGTCCAGTTCCCAACTTGCCCCTTTCCGACAGAGAGTGGCAATAATGTGAGGGGCCTTCACATATCTGTGTCTCATCCAATTATCAAAAACACATTGCCCCGGTGCATAATGTAAGCCAAAATAATTGTTGAGACTGTTAATTGAGTAATGAATATCATTTCCTCTAACAAAGGAAATACAAGGATCCCTGACACCTTGATCACTCCTCAACCGGTAAGCATTAACATAAAATTCTTTTACAATTACATGGTAAAAAGGGGCAACCGGCTCACACAATTTTTCCTAACCCCACTCTCTAATCCGGTGTAGAATTTCAGGGTGCTCGCCTTTTCGTAAGTGAAAACCAGATTCAGCAATAAATTCTCTAGGTTCTAAATCCTCAAAACGCTTGCTATGTTCTAAGGACCTAAATCTAGACGGATCAAAATTCCTACGAGAAGATGACTCTCCTTGACTTTTTCTTTGCCGCTTTCCAGACATATCAGCAGTTATAATCCTAGAAAAGCCAAAAAGAAATTCTAAAATTTAAATTAAAACCCTAAAATTCACATTAGACATTTCAATTCCCTTTTTATTCAAAAAGAAACTTTTTTTTTGAAATAAAATTCAAAAGGGGAACTAACATTCTTGAAAATGTGAAGCATGTAAATTTGAAATTTTCTGAAAAGATGAAAGTTCCCTTTTTTTGTTTTGAAGAAAAATAAATAAAAGACCATGAAAGGGAAGAGAAATTACTGGAAGTGAAAAAGAAGATCGTGAAGCACCACACAGCCACCAAAACGCAGATAACCACAGTGAAGAGGGGAGGTCACGATGGGAAAGGCAAAAATAATGAAAGGTGAAGGAAGGTGTATGGAAAGTGGGGGAAAAGAGGAATGGTGGGGGTATGAAGGGTGAAACTTACCAAAAATGGAGGCAAATGAGGGCTACAAGGCGAAGGTCCACTGACTTCAGAGAAAAGGGTCTGCTAGGGTTTGAGAGGGGGTGAAAATGAGCTGAAAAAACGAAGGTGCAGCTTTTATAGGGATGTGGCGCCTAGGTGCCCTCTGTGGCGCCTGGGCGCCACATTGAAACTAATACGTGTTGAAGACGGGGCACCCTGGGTGCCACGTTGAATGATGCCTTGCTAAAGACGGGGCGCCTCAGGTGCCCTGTGTGGCGCCCGGGCACTGGCCAACTCGAGAGTTAGCCCTCTGGCGCCTTTAGGCGCCAAAGTGACAGCAAACCAAAATGGAAATTTTTTTTAGCAGCAAATTTGCCCCCCAAGCAAACTAAGTAATGTTCGAGCACAGAAATTGAGAATAGTGAATCACACGAGTTGCAGCAAGCAACATAAAATGCAGCAATCAAACACATACTCAATTCAAGCAACATGGGCAATTTCAGCATATCATTCCTACAAGATTGTTTCATCCAAATTGCACAAATTAAGCAGCAGACACACATACAATTGACAACAACATTAAACAGCCACAACAACAACAGGAGCACAATACTGGAAAGTAGTAAAAGACTAAAATTAAAAGAGAAAAGTGAGAGACTTGGGTTGCCTCCCAAGAAGCGCTAAATTTATAGTCCTTAGCTAGACTTTACCCGATTTCTTCATGATAAAGTTGAAAGGAGCATGGATGAGTACTTGGGTCGGCTCTCTTTTCCCAAATAATGTTTTAACCGTTGTCCGTTGACTTTGAAGCTTGACTCCATTTCCATGTTGGACAGCAGCACCGCTCCATGAGGAAAGACCTCCTTGATTACAAACGGGCCAGACCATCTTGACTTTAGTTTTCCAGGAAAGAGCCTCAATCTGGAATTGTACAACAGCACCAATTGCCCAGGCTCGAAACTCCTAAGAATGATTCACTTGTCATGTCATTGCTTAGTCTTTTCTTTGTAGATCTGTGCACTTTCATTGGCTTGAAGCCTAAATTCATCCAGTTCATGAAGTTGCAAGATCCACTTTTCTCCGGCCACCTTCAAATCAAAGTTGAGAAATTTAGTAGCCCAGAAGGCCTTGTGCTCCAATTCTACAGATAGATGGCAAGCCTTCCCATACACCAACTGATATGGGGACATCCCAATTGGTGTCTTCAAAGCTGTTCGGTAGGCCCATAGTGCATCATCTAGCTTAGAAGCCCAATCTTTCCTTGAGGAATTGACTGTTTTCTCCAAAATCCGCTTTAATTCTCGATTCGATACTTCCACTTAGCCACTTGTTTGTAGATGATAAGGAGTTGCGACTTGATGCTTTACACCATACTTTCCCAATAAAGAATCAAGTTTCTTGTTGCAAAAATGTATGCCTTCATCACTAATCAAAGCCCTTGGTACGCCAAATCTTGAGAATATATTCTTTTTGAGAAAGTTCATCACTACATGAGCATCATTGGTTCTAGTTGCAGAAGCTTCAACCCACTTTGATACGTAATCAACTGCTACGAGTATGTAGACATTGGAATAGGACGATGGGAAAGGGCCCATAAAGTCAATCCCCCAAACGTCAAATAACTTTACCTCAAGAATTGAGTTCATAGGCATCTTATGCCTCTTGGATATGTTTCCTGTCCTCTGACATCTTTCACATTGCTTTACATACTCATAAGCATCTTTGAACATGGTTGGCCAATACAACCATGATTGCAATATCTTGGCGGCTGTCCGGTCACCACTAAAATGACCCCCATACCCAGAAGCGTGGCAATGCCATAGGATGTCTTTAACCTCCTCTTGAGGCACACATCTTCTCAGTAGCCCATCCTTACATCTTTTCAGCAGGTAAGGTTCATCCCAGACATAGAATTTGGCTTCATGAAGAAATTTTCTTAATTGCTGCCCATTTAACTCCGTTGGGAGAATTTTTGCTGTTTTGAAATTAGGCATATTAGCATACCATGGCAGTTCTTGGATGGCAAGGAGTCGTTCATCCGAAAATTCTTCCTTGATGAGAATATGGTCATTATTGTGTCTTTCCTCGGTTTCAATTCGTGACAAGTGGTCAGCCACCTAATTGCTGCATGATCAGTATAAACAACCACCGTAGTTCCTACCAAATAAGAATGAAATTTATCAAATGCATAAACAATAGCCAAAAGTTCTTTTGAATTCTCTAAGGACCCTTAACAGTTTCTCCTCCTCCAAACTATTCAACTCCGCATTCATAATTATGGGAGAGGAGTTGTCCTCATCAAGAAATGCATACTTTAGGTTGGGAGGCAAGGGTTTGAGTTCCAACTTGGAAGCTTCTACTTTGGATTCCTCCTTGTGAAGTTCTTCAACCTTAGGTGGAGGAGATGACACTAAGTATGTCGGAATGGATTCAAGCAATCCTATGTGTTCAGCGACTTGAGGGTCTTCATCATCCTGAGTTGCACTTTTACCTTGCACCAATACCTTCTCAAGAGGGGATTCATAGGAATTTCCCATAAATGTGCTACAATTATAGAGTCAAGCACATCAATTTTAAAACACTCATCTTTTCCCATGGGATGCTTCATTGCGTTAAAAACATTGAAGATCACTTCTTCATCACCAACCTTCAAGGTCAACGTTCCATCGGCTACATTGATCAATGCTCTTCCAGTAGCTAGGAATGGCCTTCCCAAAATGAGGGGTATTTCTTCATCTTCTGCCATGTCCAAAACTACAAAGTCCACCGAAAATATGAATTTATCAACCTTGACCAAGACGTCTTCTACTATCCCATAAGGATGCTTAATTGAGCGATCGACAAATTGGAGAGTCATCATTGTGGGCTTGACTTGCCCTATCCCAAGTTTCTCAAAAATAGAGTGGGGCATAAGGCTAACGCTTGCCCCCAAATCACATAAAGCTTTACCAAAAGTGACCTCTCCAATAGTGCAAGGAATAGAGAAGCTACCCGGATCTTTAAGCTTAGGAGGTAATTTCTTTTGGATTATGGCGCTACATTCCTCCGTTAGCATGATTGTTTCACCATCCAGAATCCTTCTCTTTTTGGATAAAAGTTCCTTCATGAACTTAACATAAGATGGCATTTGTTCCAGGGCCTCAACAAACGGTATGTTGATATGAAGTTTCTTAAAAACTTCCAAGAATTTACTAAACTATTGCTCATCCTTTTGCTTGAGGAGGCATTGGGGAAATGGAGCTTTGAGTGGTGGTATGGGAGGTTTGGCCACACTTATCTTTTCTTTTTTCTGTTCCTCCCTCACAACCTTTGGAGAAGTGTCACGACTTCTCAAGCCTTCACCTTCAACTAGGTTCTCATTCTCTTTTTCAATCATCCTCTCTCTTCTGGGAATCGGGTCTATTATCCGCCCACTTCTGGTAGTGATAGCCTTGATATGCTCCTTTGGTTTGACTACTGTATCACTAGGGAGAGAACCTTGAGGTCTATCAGCTAGTTGTCTCTCAATTTGGCCTACTTGAGTCTCCAAATTGTAAATGGAAGCTTCTTGGTTTTGAAAGCCACTTCTTGTCTCCTCCATGAATGTAGAAGTGTGTTGCATGAAGGATGTAGTCTGTAGAGTCAACTTTTCTAGAGCACTTTCCAAAGAAGAGACTTTCTCACTCGACTGAGGTTGAGAGGAAGAGCTCTGATATGACTGTTGTGGCTTATGAAACGTGTTCTGATTTTGATTCTGATTCCCCCATGAAAAATTTGGATGATTCCTCCATCCTGGGTTGTAAGTTTGCGAATAAGGATTGTTTTGCCCCTTGTGTTGATTTCCCATATAGTTTACTTGCTCTGAAGAAGGGCTAAACATATTGCCAAGGCATTCTTCATTCGCATGGTTACCAGAACAAAAATCACAGATTATGGTTGGATGGTTGATGGAATTCACCTTTGCTACATCAAGTTTCTTGTTTAATTCGGCCATCTGTTGAGAGATTAACTTGTTTTGGGCCAAAAGAGCATCCAAGGTGCTCACTTCCAACATTCCCGCAGTTTTCTTCATCGATGTCCTTTCCCCATGGTATTGATAATCATTACAAGCCATGGTAGCATACAAATCCATTGCTTGCTCTGGAGTCTTGCGATTTAGAGCTCCACCAGCCGCTGCATCAACTACTGTTCTTGTTTGAGGGAGAAGTCCATCATAGAAACTCTGAGCTTGAATCCAAAGCTCAAATGAGTGGTGGGGGCATTTTCTTAGGATTGCATTATACCTCTCCCAGGCTTCGCTTAAGGACTCGTTTTCTTGTTGCCTGAAAGTGGTGAACTCTTCTCGGATCTTTGAAGATCTAGATGGGGGAAAATACCTTGTGAGAAATTTTTAGACCAAATCCACCCATGTTGTAACACTTCCCTTTGGTAAGGACTCCAACCAAATAAATGCTTTATCATTCAAGGAAAAAGGAAAGCATCGGAGTCTGATCGCTTCTTCAGGTACCCCATTTAACTTTATAGTATCACAGATTTGCAGAAAGCGTGAGATGTGTGAATTGGGGTCTTCAAAGGGATGCCCACCAAACTGGTTGCTCTGAATTAATTGAAGAAAGGCTGGGTTTAGTTGAAAATTATTAGCTTCCACCGGTGGTTGTGCAATGCTAGCACCACATCCCTCCACAGTTGGAATGTTATAATCCATGAGGGTTCTTGCGGGAGGGGGAACTGGAGCATTCTATTGAGGATTAGGATTATGTTCAGCCATCAATGCGGTTTGAGCTTGCTGAGCTCGTTTCGTTTCTCTGGTTTGTCGTCGGTGTGCGCGAGCCGACCTTTCAGTTTCCGGGTCAAATTCTAACGAACTTGGGTCGGTGGTACCTCGCATAAACCAAAGATTTGTGTAAGATAAAGAATATAAACAAAAACAACAGTATAAACAAGTATAAATGTATGATTTGAAGTATAACTATGAAAAGAAAAAGTAAGGTCCAAACTACAACCCCTCTAGCCACTCTTAATATTGTTAACACCGTCAATCCCCGGCAACGGTGCCAAAAACTTGATGCGCTTTTTCCCGACAAGTGTATCGGGTCGCACAAGTAGTAAAGTGAGAGAAAAAGAGTTATCGTCCTCAGGGATTGACTTTAACAATTACCAATTTCACTAGCTCAAATTATATTTAGACAATTGAAATGGTAGAGTGGTTGAGTCTAAAGTTAAAGATAGCAAATTAAATTAAGACACTAAGTTGGCTAGCACAACGAAATCTATACGATAACAAAGCGAGCATAAGGGATTGATTTTACTTAGCTCTTAATCCGATTAATTCATAGACAAACTAATCTTTGAGTCATTAGAAAATACTTCAATACATTTGCAAATTCCTCTTTCTGTTGATTAAGTTCACAAAGATATTTGAACCCAATGTCTTGGTGAAACAAATCTACCTCACTCAATTAATTAGCTAATGTCTTAGTCAAATTAATTGATTCGGCGTTTAAGCGTAAGAACTTATAAAAACCACGCAATTAAGGTTATCTATGTCTAGACTAACCCAAATTACGATAGAAATTACAAAGGCAAGTCCATATCAAGCTATGCCTAGCACTAATATAAACCCTAGGTTCATTGAAGATGGTAACTAAGCATCCAAGAGTGATAAAAAACAGTAAAGTTTACTCCAAAAATTGAAATTGCAAATATATTAAAGCATTCAATAACAAAGCTTCATATGAGTCAATTACATCAATCCCCTAACCCTAGAGACTTAGTTACACATGGTGGAAGAAGAGAAAAACATCACAAATACATAAGTAAACATGATACAAGAGGAAGGAGAGAAAGAAATAAGCATCAAACTCAATTGAGAGTAGGTTTCCCTTCTTCCCCAATTTTGCCCTAGCAGAGCTCCTTCTTCTCCAGCCAAAAGATCCCCAAAATGCTTCAGAAATCCTATTTATAGGCACATGTCAGGACCCCGGCGCCCAGGCGCCCTGCATGGCGCCTTGGCGCCATGCAGAAAATGCTGGAATAATTAATTTGTGGCGCCTAGGCGCCCTAGGTGGTGCCTGGGCGCCACATTCTTTCCTCGAGACAGAGAGTTGGGCTGCTGGCGCCTCTAGGCACTCCGTGTGGCGCCTGGGCGCCAGCCATTAAATGTTCAGGCCGAGAGTAAAGCTTCTGGCGCCTGAGGCACCATGCGTGGCACCTGGGCGCCAGCCTCCAGACTTACATTATATCAGCACTATGTTTCAGAATCTCATCAGCACACCAGCTAGCAGCAGACCAGAAAAGAAAGCCTACAAGAAAAACACAACAAAAAGCATAAAAAGGCAAGGAAAGAGATTAAAACAAGATAAAGCAAAGCAACTACTATGTACAAAGAGGAAAGACAAAAATAAAGAACAAAGCAAGCAAAAAGATAACAAAAAGGGATCAAGGAGAGGAAAAAAGTCCTAAAAAAGCAACATAACTTAACCAAAATAAAGGACTCATCACCTATTTGTTTTTGCCTAACGAGCAATACAGGTCTATTACGCCCTATTTCCATGCCATTGATGTAAGGATGACTGGTAGGTAGTGATTAAGGCCAAGTCTAGGAGGATTATTGAGCCACATGATGTTGAAGTTAGTACTGATGCATTTCAAGAACAAGAAATGGGTGTAGTTGGGCCTGCAATTGCTAATTGTCGACAATGATAGTGACTATGCCTTATGAGAAGATGGATAATATGAAAAGGTTGACAGGGAATTAAATGATCAATCACTCATTGCTGACCAATCATTCATTAATGATGAAGAAGAAGAGGAAGAAGGGGGTGATGAGACAAAAGAAGAAGTAAGTAAGGAGTTAAAAAACGAGATCAAGGAGGATTAGGACGCAGATCAATACAGTACCTTTAACTAGTTAATTTTCACCTTGTGGTATATATATATATATATATATATATAAACACTTTAGTTTTCTTATTATGGTTTTTCTATTGTTTGATTGACATGACTATACATATTAGGTTTAAGATTACTAAACTCTAATGTCACACAATTTGTACAGTTGTGGAATTTAATTGATACAAATGTCAAGTGAGGTGGTAGAGGGCTTGGAAGAGGCTGTTTGATGATCTGCCTCTGCATCTACTTCCATCTACATCTGCACCACCTGCCTCCTCACCATAGTTGACTAGACTAAGCACATCATCAGACAGTACACCGTCAGCACATGATCTAATGACATATCCTCCACCCAGTTCAAAGCCCCATGATGGCTTAAAGCCACCCACCCCTGCAAGTGTCAAGTCCACCAAAGGGCCTACTGGGATGGATTCCGCAGATGGGCGACATTGGATATGCCCCAATAAGAATGCATGAGTCAATTTTAAGCTATTTTATGTTCATGTATAAAAAATTAATCTTACGAATGTTTATTTCATATTCATTTATCACTAACATTTGTTTTTTCAAATTGCACAGTTTCTATCTGGTTGTTCATGCAGTTAGAGAGATTTTCCCGATCATACAAGAAAAATATGAGGCACCAGCATACACCAAGAAGACTACTCCCTCAGCTTTGTAGGAATTATAGTTCCAGGAATAGGCGGTAAGTTCTGGTTCTGACTTGTTTATTTCTCTTTAATGATTGAGAATATTAATACAGTTTACTATGTGTGGAAACAAAACAAGTGGTTGCCCTAACATAAGGATCAGATACGCCGAAATTGGAACAAGAAGTGTGGCGACGTATTATGTCGCATGATGTGCCACATCCGTGCTGAGGGGGTTATGCCTCTGTGGATTAGTGAGACAATTTACCAAGAGCTATTACAGAAGTGGGGCTCTGAAGAGTACAAGGAGAAGTGTGATCAGGCCCGCAAAAACGAGGCGTTGTCTACTAGAGGTACATTACTCACCGGAGGTAGTATTCCTGCCTTAGAGCACATGCATCGGCTGGTAATATCTTCGTTCTCTTTTAATTTTAAATCTATTATTTCTTAGTCATTTTCAAATTAAATAACATTCATTGTAATTTACAAGAGCGGTAGACTGGGAAAAGGCCTCACCTAGTAGATTTGTTTATGCGAACTCACAAAAAGAGGGATAGCAAGGACTTTGTTGATGCGCGCTTGAGGGAAGTCTACGTGAGTATATACTTCTTATCTTGTTTTTTTTATTTTATTAATTCTATCAATTACCTAACTAACAAAATAATTTTATTTAACAGGAAGAGTACAATCGGTTGAAATCATCATAAGCATCCATGATAGATGCAGTTGTAGAGGACCAAGAAGGTGATGTCGATGATATGAAACTTTGGCTTCAAGCGGTGGGAGGAATAAACAAAGAAGGGCCACATATTTGGCACAGGGTTAGAGGCATGTGAGATCGATCTCTCCAATCAGTCTTCTATCCTGATTGATCTTCATCTCGACTTCAAGGATGAGCTACAGCAAAGGATGGATCTTGTCCTTGAGCAGCTGAAGACGAAACATGAGAAGCTTGATGTTGAGCACGAAATGATCCATAGTCAAGTGAACATGATTTTCGAGATGCGGAAAATGATGGATCGCTTCATCAGTCTTGATAAGGTCACTCCGACTGATGATGCGGCTGATGATCTTGTGCTTGACCATTAGATTAGTTGTTGTATAAACTTAATGTTATTTGCATTAATTATTGCATTTTAGACTTATCAATGTACATATTAGTTGTTGACAAGCTTGCATTTCTTTCTATAAAAATTCTTTTGAAGGGTCTTACTTTTAAATTACTGTTTGCTGGCTATTGCTGTTTTTAAGTTCATTAGTTGGATATGATTTTTAAAAATATATTAAAAAATATATTCATAGATTAGAGATGGATTTAGGGAAAGAAATATCTCTCTCAAAGTTTCCAGATTAGAGATGGATTTTGGGGATAGGTATTTTCGTCTCTAATTGGAGACGGAATAATCCGTCCCTAATTCATCCCAAATCTAAAATGGAATTCTGGGACAGATAAATCTATTTCTGATTAGAAATGGAAACATGTGTTGCAATATCTATCCCAAATCTAAGACTGGTTATACCATCTCTAATTCTGTATTAGATCTAGGACGGGTATTTCCGTCTTAGGTTAGAGATAGAATAAAAAATGGTACTTTTGTATCAGATTAGGGACGGAAGAATACCCGTCTCAGATTGCAAAAATAATTTTGACACAAAATTTCTGTGTCGAGACAGAATTTATTCCGTCCCTAAGTTTGAAACGGAAATATTTTTTGTCTCAAGCATCTACAACAGACAATTCAGAGACGAAATGAACATTCAGACAAGGAAAATTCATTAATTAGAGGTAGAAAATTCCGTCTCTAATCTTGGGTTTTCTTGTTGTGAATGTTGAAATTTAATAAAATAATAAAAATAAAAGAGGAAAAAATATATAAAAGTTATAAGCTAATAGTTATATGCTACTTTAAATAGTGTTTTATAAAAAACTATAAGCTACTTAAATAAAATTGTGTACCAAAAACTTTTAATTTGGTTAAACATTCTTATAAAATATAAACTAGTAAATAAACTATAAGCTAGCTTATCTAATTTGTTAAATATACTCTAGGTGATGGTGTAACAATGAGGAGTGCAAGTAACTTAACAAATGGTTATTAGTTTAAACTTTTGCTTTATAATATACTAAAATAATCTATAGAGTTTATTTAATTAAGAAATCTTCGTATGTATACAAATGAAAACCGAAGATCAATTCAGATTCATTGAAATTAGAAGGTTGAATTAATATTCTTTTGTCAAACTGCGAAGGCAATATTAAAATATACATGGTGCAGCTAATGAAGCTAACCCACCAAGCGCTCCATTATTAATTTATATGCATGATTACTCAGTAAAACGGTGCATGCATAATGTAAAGGAAGGCTTTTCATGTATTTAATTTCTTTGTGCATGAATCTGTGTCGCCGTCTTTGAGGCAACCTTTGTTTTATTTTTTGAAAGAAAAATGAAATTCCATGAGAATAATTAACATACATATTTTGTTTTTATATTGTTTTTCACGCTAAGCCAAAAAGAAAAATTAAAAAATTATCATATCTTCTTTGTTGCATGATATTTTCCCAACCCTTCGAAGTTAGAACCATTCTCCCATAACAAGTTTCCTCTATTAATTTTCTTGTTTTTTTTTTAAAATTGTTAAATATGTGATTTATGCTTAAGTTAGGATCCAATTAACATAAAACATAGAAGACAATTTACTTCCAGGGCACAGTTAAGGATTTTGTCGTATTTTTAATTAAACTTAATACAAAATATTAACAGTGTAAATTTTAACATACTTTATTATAAATTTTTAATTAAACCACACGACCAAAGCAAACTATATTTATAATATATTCAACAACCAACTTCAGTTTCTGCACATTTTGGACAAATTGTTACGTTCAAAAGACATATGAACATGCCTTAATAGTAATACCTCTTTAAACCATATATATTTTGTCTTTGACAGTCATTATCTGTTTCAATTTCATTGCCAAAATTGTACACTATTCAATCAAAACAAATCAAATAAAGATAATTATATGAGAATTTATTCAATTCAATTTTAGTTAAACTTGAACTATTAATGCAAAGGATCGATTTCATTTTGTGCGTGAGTGTGTATATTAAAAACAAAAGATCATTGATTAAGTGGCTTTAACAAGGGGTGATTGAGGAATTGGTGAATGTGGAGATTTTGTGTGGGGTGATATAATAGTCTCATCAAAACTCTTGAGCTGAAGCTAACTCTGAGATTGTTTTGCTTGCTTTTGATAACTTTCATTGGCTCCTTTGTTTCCTTCCTCACAAATGCTCTGATTCTTCTGAGAGCTACTTCCACTGTGTGATCATCCATGTTAGCAAAGCAAACTCTGTACCACCCTGCCTCCATGCAATTGAAAGACGACCCTGGAGACACATTCAGCTTCACTTCATTCACTATCACTTTCCACAACTTCATCTCTCCTTCCACTGTTTGTTCTTTCATAAAACTCTTCAGGTTCATCCAACAGAAAAGCCCTGCATTGCCTGCAAGGCATGTAATCCCCATCTTCTCAAGTTCCTCTGTGAAAAATCTATGCCTCTTAGCTAACCTTCTCGAGCTCTCTGCCAGAAACTTTTCTACAAAGTCTTCATCTGAAAGCATAGCCGCCAGCATATGTTGAGTCTGTGAGGAGACCAATCCAAAGCTTGACATTTTGCGGCCACAATTCACCACAGTGTCATTGTATGAGTAAATTACCCCAATTCTAAACCCAGGAAGCCCCATGTCCTTTGACAGACTATAAACTATGTGAATGA
This sequence comes from Biancaea sappan, assembly GCA_037074585.1. Taxonomy (NCBI): domain Eukaryota; kingdom Viridiplantae; phylum Streptophyta; class Magnoliopsida; order Fabales; family Fabaceae; genus Biancaea; species Biancaea sappan. The sequence continues at coordinate 24,475,027 of CM073499.1, read as the reverse complement.
GGTCTCTGTTGCAGAACTCCATGTCTTGAATGATCTCAGACACACTCACAAAGCTGGGAGAGCTGAACACAGTGGCTCCATAGATTTCATCACACACCAAATGGATGCTCTTCTCGTTGATGAACCTCACAAGGCTTCTTAATGTCTCTCTATCGAAGGTGGTGCCCAGAGGGTTTGATGGGTTTGTTATGAGCAAACCCTTCACATTCACTTTATCCTCTTGGGCTTTCTTGTAGGCTGCTTCAAGAGCTGGCTTGGTTATTTTGAAGTTGTTGGAACTATCACAGTGAACAGGAATTATTTTCACCCCAGTTCGCCAGCACAAGTCACGCCCATATCTGCAGTAAAATATGAACAATTTATGAGTAAAATCATGTAATTCTTAGATATGGACATATTCAATAGTTTACCCAATTTTTTTAATTAGTTCATATTTTGTTCTTAGTCAAGTCTCTTCCGTTGATCAATGTCCATAATCCCTTACTACCATGGTCCATGCATTAACTCAGTGACCAGAGGACTTTCTGGTACATGACATTCTTGTCTGAATATAAGGAGACCATACGCTGAGGTGGCCATGGTTTCAAAGGTCAGTCAAGTAGGGTCCACAGAGCTTTGAGCTGTGAAGTGTTGTATTTGGATTTAAATTTCCACATGCTTTTTTGACTTTTTAGGTTGACCAAATTCATTGAATCACATCATATATATTTGAAAACATTCTCTCTGAAAATATTGGTCATAACTATGAAATTAACAAGTGCCAGTGCCATAAATGGGAAACAGTACTCACACACCTCCCATGAGCCTGACTTGTGAAGGAACAGTTCATTATTATTATTATTTTTTATTTGGAGATATATCCAACAAATTAAATGAGAAGATTAGTGAAGAGAGGGTATAGTACAGACGCAGGATAATAAGGAGTGGGAATGAGAAAAGCATCTCCAGGATCAGCCAAACAGAACATGAGGAGCTCGTTTGCCCCTGTTGCTCCTCCACTCATCACTATTCTCTCTGCTTCAAAATTCACTCTTCCTCCTCTCACTTTTGTCATCAGATTTGCCACTCCCTGCACAACAAGGAAGAAGAATTGCTTCAACATTAATATAATTCTCATGTAAACCGTATAGCATATCCTCAAAATCACTACACGCAACATGGTGAACAATTATAAGTTGTGGTGCCATTGATATGCATACCTTTCTGAACTCTGGGAGGCCATGATAGTCCTGAAAGATAGCAATGTCTCTGAAGCGATGCACTTCTTGAGGAGTGCAAATTGATGCCTTTGGATGCTTCCTTATCCACTCTTCTATCAGATCAAAACAAAGCTGAACAAAAAATTGAAACACACCCATTTTGTATGAGTCAGTCAGCTTATCAAACACGTTGTAATCATTACGAAGGAACTTGTGCTGTATGTGTGTATATATATAAACCTGATTCTCCGCGAGACCCATCTGGATAACCCCGTGAGGATTGTCCGTGGGGTTAAAGGGGTCTCTGTCATAAGCCTTCCAGCCATCGAAGTAAGCAAAGTTCTCCCCGTGACCGTCGTTCACTGCCATCTTAGACAGAAGATGATGCCTCTCGCTTCCCAAACCCATCTTTGATTTTTGAAGCAAAGGGAAGGGTCAGTGTAGTTATTAGGAGTTAGTATATTAGAAATTGATGGAGGTGAAGATTGAAATAGGAAGCGACGGAGATATATGGAGGTTGAAGAGATAGTGTTGAGGAAAAGGGAGACCGTGTGGGAATTTATAGGCAATGCATGGTGGAAGCTTCAAAGTGGGATGGTCTTGACGACTCACCCCCCACAAACGCAATAATTCAAGTCTGAGTGCTTTTTGTTTCCCTGTGGCGAAGTCCAAACTTCAAACTATCGATATCGCTTGCGTGTAAACTTTGTGGTTCAAAAATTGACCAGACCCAAAACAAAAAAGAGGCTCCTGATTCAAAAACCTTTTTAATCTCGTAAAGACTAAATATTTATATTAATCTTTTATAGCCCAAATAACAAGTTACTCTTATTAAACATCCTTTATATTTATAATATATAGCAAACACTGAATATAAGTATTTCAAATATCTTATACTTCATTTGAGATTGTGACAACTGTAAATAAACAACAAAATTAAATTACATTTCAAATTGACCAAATTAAAAAAAAGAGGCTTGTATTCAGGGGACAGATCCAAAAATTTCGGTCAATAGGGACAAGAAATAGTCTATAAATATTTTTATTAAAAAAATATTATAAATAAATAAATAAATAAATAAATATATATATATATATATATATATATATATATATATATATATATATATATATAAAAGTGATAAAAATGATATAAAATACATAAGATATAACATACTTCAATTTCAATGTGGGGGCAACACTTAAATTTTTGTAAGATAAAAAAAAATTACTACATATACTAAATAAAAAAAATTCTTGTGGGGGCAATTGCCCCCATATACATGCATGTAGATCCGTCCATGCTCGTATTCAAAAATGTTTTTGATCTCGTAAAGAATAAATATGTATAATAATCTTTTATAGCCCAAATAATAAGTTACTCTTATTAAATACCCTTATAATATGTCGCAAACTCTGAATGTAAGTATTTCAAATATCTTATACTTTACTGAGATTGTGACAAATGTAAATAAACAACAGAATTAAATTACATTTCAAATTGACCAAACTTTAAAAAAAAAAAGGCGTGTGATTCAAAAACCTTTTTAGGGCCTGTTTAGATGAGCTTATGTACAGCTTATTTTGTAGAGCTTATTACATAAGCACTTTTGAAAGAATTTTTTGAATGTTTGGATGAATTTTTTTAAAAGAGCTTATAAGAAAAAATAAGCTCTTTTGAGCTTATGCGGAACTCTCATGACTGGTTGTAATATTTCTAGCATACCCTCATTATTTTCAAAATTTCCAGCATTGCCCTCGTGCCCTAGTGCTCTCATCTCTAGCTCATTCTCTCATTCTCCCCATCTCACAGCTCTCGTGCTCTCTCTTCGGTCTCCGGCTCTCTCATTCTCTCAGCTCCTCATCTCCGGCCGCTACTCATCTCTAATCACTCCTGTCGTTGAGTTCTCCATCTTTTCAACTTCGTCGGTGAGTTCTCCATCTCTGACTGCTACTCGTCTCTAATCGCTCCCGTCGCTGAGTTCTCCATCTTTTCAACTTCGTCGGCGAGCTTGGTTTCAGAATTTCTGGTTCAAACTGAACAATGAATTGGTTCGAACCAGAAATTCTGGGGAATTTCTGGTTCGAACCAGAAATTCTATTAATCTTCTATGTTTTTCATTCTATAATCTTCTATGTTTTGTGCTCTATTCTGGGTAATTTATGGAGAAAGGAACTATCCCTTTGTAGTTGTCTATCCTGTTTTGTGCATTTTTTCTTTTTGTTGGTTAACAAGAGAGAAAAAGAACCAAACTAAGTTACATTAGGGTCGAACCAGAATTCATTGTCTATTCCCTATAATTTCTGGGTCGAACCAGAAGGAATTTCTGGTTTGAACTAGAAATTCCATAATTTCTGGTTCGAACCAGAAATTTCCCATAATTTCTGGATTTGGTTCAAATGGAAATTGTTACGTTGAATCTATGTACCTCTGAAGAAAGTAATGATAGTGGAAATGATAGTGGAAATTACTATGTTCATTCAAATTGGCATTAGTTTACATCTTGCTATTTACCTCTGCATTGTGAATTCTGTATTCATGTAGAATCTGATTACATGAGTCAAAGCCAAAGTACTGTTGAACGAAATTCCCCAAGTCTTTTTCCTTTTAAAATGTATCTGCGTAGAAAGTAAAGCTTCAAAGAAATGAGACGTAGATGATAGAAATAGCCAAGTACAATAACTTAAACCTACAATTAGTGTATCGAAATAGGGTGATATGGAAATGATTAAAGAAAAGAAGCACAAACAATAGCAACAAAGTGATGTGCTATGATTACATTTTCTTTACAAGGGGAAGGCCAAACAGAATAAAAGGATGACTGGTTTAGGTGGACTATAAAACAAAAATGAAAAATACAATAAAAAATATATTTACTTTGGAGGCATCTATGCATCTTTTATGACAGTGGCAAGTATTGTTTAAAACCCATAGGAAACCTTGAGTCTGAGATTTATATATGCCAAATAATGTAACATGGCTTTACATCTTCTCTAACATGCCAAATTCGCTCTTGTTTCCATGTTTATTTGCACTATCAGGTTTGCTAGTTTATTGGTTATAATAGGCGCTTATATGTTTCATCTTCAATGTGAAAATCACTACCATGATGTTATTAGCAATGAATTCAAACCAAGTTCAAGAGAAGGGAAATAATGGTGGTAGTGGGAAATGACACAAGGCTGATTGGAGGGAAAAAATCATGACATATTTGTGAAGGTATGCGTTGAGCAAGTACGAGCTGGGAATAGGCCACATGCTCACTTTAATAAAGTGGGGTGGGCAAATGTGATCAAGAATTTTAATGAGCAAACAGGATTATGTTATGAGTACAAGCAACTAAAAAATAAATGGGACCTTTTGAGAAAAGAATGACAGTTGTGGACAAAACTTGTTGGAAAAGAGACTGGTCTTGGATGGGATAATTCAAAACAAACTATTGCCGCAAGTGAAGAGTGGAGGCAGGCTAAGGTTAAGGTAATTTCCTATTTATATTGAATATATATATATATATATATATATATATATATATGATGTTTGTATAATATTTAAGTGATTTTATTGTTGCTTCATGTCAGGATATTCCCGAAGTTGCAAAGTTCAAAGATAAGGGCTTGAGGAATTTATCTGAGATGGAGATCCTTTTTAAGGATATTGTGGCCACTAGTTTTGGCGCATGGGCACCTTCCGAGGACCTAGTAGAGAAGGGAGGAAGAGTTGAAGCAAACAATGGATCAAACATGGAGACACCCATGACTGAAACACCTGTGACTGAGGAAAGGGAAGAATATGAGGGGCTTGAAGAACTAGAAACTGACGTAAATCATTCTACTCAAAGGTCAAAAAGGAAAAGAGTTGGGAGGAATAATAGAAGAGATAGTATTGGTCATCGAATGTGTGATCAATTTGATCGTATAATTGAAAGTTTCAACAGTGAAGACTCTATTGCTAGTGCAAATGTTAGTCATGTTCCTACACTTGCTGATTGCTTGGACAAGCTCAAAGTGTTGCCAGGGTTGGAGTATGGTAGTGAGACTCACATAATTGCTATTAGACTGATGAAACAAAAGTCAAATAGGGAGACTTTTGTTCTTCTGAATGACCCTGTACTTCAACTTAGTTGGATAAACAGCCACACTTTAGTTGATGTGTCTCGTCATTGATTTAATTCTAGTTTTGTAACTTTGAGACATATTTTCTAGTTTATTTGAATTCTAGACATATTTTATAACTTAATTTCCAGACATGTTAGACACATTTTCAAGTTATGATCGTATTGTTCATCCTTTATCTTTTCTGTTTTGTTTTGAAGCTTATGAAAGCTTATAATGTTATTTTCATTCCTGAAAATTGCACAGGATGTCTACTATTAGTTTAAATGATACTACATTTGGGTCAGATAGTGAAGATTCCTTCGACAATAACCATGTATCACATGTCAAAAGGAAAAAGGTTTCATTGCTTATGGTAATGCATGCTGCGAACTATTCTCTGAATCATGTGATTAAGACTCCACGTAGGACTTCTGCATTGACAGGTCATGAATGGGTTCAAGAAATTATCAATGGACATGATATTTGTTGTTTTCAAATGTTCAGAATGAGTAAAGATGTGTTTCTACAGTTGTGTAATGTTTTGCAATGTAATTACGGTTTAAGGCCAACAAGAGGTATGGGAATTCATGAACAAGTTAGTCTTCTGTTATATGTCTTAGGACAACCAGGTTCAATTCGTAATGCAGAGGAGAGATTTCAACATTCTGGAGAAACTATTTCTAGACATTTCATAGTGTCTTGGAGGAAGTTTGTGGTCTTTCTAGGGATATTATTAAGCCTATTGATCCTATTTTTTCAAATGTTCCTCATCAGATTAGAAATGATGAACGATACTATCCTTATTTTAAGGATTGTATTGGTGCTATAGATGGAACTCATGTGAAAATTATAGTCCCTGCAGAACATCAAATTCCTTACACATGTAGAAAAGGGTAAACAACAACTAATGTAATGGCTGCTTGCGATTTCAATTTGTGCTTCACATTTGTGCTCGCAAGATGGGAGGGTTCTGCACATGATACTAGGATCTTTATGGATATTTTACGCAAACCTAGCTTACATTTTCCTCATCCTCCTACAGGTTAGTAACATATTTATTTATTTTTATAATAAAATTATCAACATACACATATGTATATGTTTCAGTTGATTAATATAGTTTAAATTCTTGTATACTTTTTTGTAGGAAAATATTACCTTGTTGATGCTGGATATCCTAACTTTACAGGATACTTGGGCCCTTATAAAACTACTAGGTATCATTTACCTCATTTTAGATTAGGACCTAGAGCTAGGGGAACAAATGAAGTATTCAATTACTTACACTCTAGTCTTCGAAGCTCTATTGAACGATCATTGGGTGTTGCGAAGGTAGATGGAAGATATTAGGCAATATGCCACCTTTTTCATTGAAGACTACGACTCAGATTATTGTTGCTTGTATGGCTTTGCACAATTTCATAAGAAGGAATGATACAGGTGATGACGAATTTATGCTATTGAATGATAATGATGAATTAGATGACGATGCTATTGAGGTAGATGAAAATATACTTGAAGATGTCACATGGGAGGAACCAAATCAAGAAAGTATTAGGCAGATGGAGCGAGTAAGAGACAACATCAGAAATCAAATGCCCACAACTATGTAGCTTTAATTTTATGTTTAGTAGCTTTTTTGAAAAAAATTATTATGCAATTATTAACTTTTTTGTAAAATTCATGGTACATCAAGTTCAACAATTATATTTTGATTTTAATATAAATTTTGCAAATGCCTTTACACAACTTTAAAATGTTATACAAGATTCGTTGTCAATTAATAAAATTGTTTGTCTCCCTAAATTGGGAGAACTCTTGACATTTACATAATTTAAAAAATTTAAGACATTTGTTGAATCTTTTATACTTTATATATTCTTTAATTTCTTTTTCAACTCTTTCTTTAGTGGTGAAAGTTAGATATTAAAATTTTAAAATTCCAATAATATAATTCATGGTTTAAATTAATTAGTTTTTTAGTTTATAGTTTTTTTTTACATTTTTTAAAATTATGTCAAGAGCTTATTTATCCAAACACTTTAATTTCATAAGTGCTTATGATAGGCTTTTCAGTAATTTTAACTGTTATAAGTGCTTATACAGTAATACATCCAAACACCTTAAATACTGCATAAGCGTTTTTCAAAGTGTGCATCCAAACATAAATAACTTATTAAATTAAGCACTTATATCATAAGCGCTTATGATATAAGTGCTTATACCATAAGCGCTTATGATATAAGTGCTTAATTAAGCTGTTTACCCAAACAGGGCCTTAATCTCGTGAAGACTAGATATTTATAATAATCTTTTATAGCCCAAATAATAAGTTACTCTTATTAAACATCCCTTATATTTATAATATATGGCAAACTCTGAATATAAGTATTTCAAATATCTTATACTTTTATTGAGATTGTGACAACTGTAAATAAACAACACAATTAAATTATATTTCAAATTGACCAAACTTAAAAAAAAAAAAGGCTAGTGATTCAATAATGTTTTTGATCTCGTAAAGACAAAATATTTATAATAATCTTTTATAGCTCAAATAATAAGTTACTCTTATTAAATATCCTTTATATTTATAATATATCGCAAATTCTAAATATAAATATTTCAAATATCTTATACCTTACTAAGATTTGAAATAAAATGGTACTATATGTCTCCAAGATTTACACTAAGTTTCATCTATGCCCCTAAATTTTTTTTATCCTGTTTATATCCTATATGTTTCAATTTTTGACACTAATACTCTTTTTTTTGTAACTCCATCTACTGAGTTAATAGACATGCTGACATGGCGCCACTGTGGCCAATGTCTTCCTCCACATCAGCTGTCACATGGCACAAAAGTCATAAAATGTCAAAACTACCCTTGATCTTATCTTTTCTTTCTTTCTCTTCCATGGCTTCCTTTGTTTCCTCCATGGCTCTCTTTGCCTTCCCCTTCTCTTTTCTTCTTCTTCTTCTTCACTCTACATTTCTCCAATATCACTCTTCTTCACTCTTCGTAATTTGTACTTTCTTCGAACCCAATCTCACTCTTTATTTTTCCAATCTTACTCTTCTCTTCATCTTCTCTTCAAATCCCTCCTCTGCCAGGGGCGGATCCACATTGCTTTGAGGGGGTGCACCTGCACCCCTTGAGTTTTAATAATTCACATGAAATTTTTTTTTATTTTACACCCTTTTTTTTTACCCTTTTGCATAAAAATTTTGAGCCCCCTGCAAAACCCTCCAACCCTCCTCTCCTTTCTTAGACGCCCCCAGCCCCAGTCCCTCCCCCCCAGGACTAGTTCTCCTCTCTCCTCAACTCTCTGTCTCTCCCTCTCAAGTTTGGCCACTGTCCACTGCCCAGGACTAGTCTTCTCCAGCTCTCCTTTCTCGGTCGATCTCCACTCCTTAGCCTTAGGACTAGCTCTGCTCTCTCCTTAATTCTCTGTCTCTCCCTATCAAGTTTGACTACTGCCCAGTAGCCTAGGACCAGTCCGCCACCGGTGATCGCCCTTCGACCCCCCTCAATCTTCATCTTCTCTCCTGAGTCTCAATCTGGCCATTGCCTAGGACCAGGACCCCATCGGCTGATCTGTATCTCTTCTTCATCTCTCTCTCTCAAGTCTGCCAATCCACCACGAGTCCACAATCTTCATCTCCTCTGATCACCAGTGATAGTAAGTTCAGTCTTCCCCCTCCTTTTCTCATTCAATTGAAATTTGGGTTTCCACAAAAAAAATTGGGGCTTTAGTACATAGTTTTAATTCTAGCAAATCTGTTAATTGATTATACAATTAGGATCATAAATAACATATTTGTCAAGTTAATTTCATGAAATTTTTTTTTGATGATGGTTAATTTATTATTCCATTATTAGAGACCTCTTTGTAAAAGCTTGAAATTTAAGGTATTTGAGTATAGGTCTAATTTTATTAAATTGATTGATTATTTATGCAATTAGGATCATGAGTAACATAGTGAAGTTAATTTTATGAATTTTTTTAATGATGGTTAATGTCTCATTCTATTATTAGGGACCTTTTTGTAAAAATTTAAAATTTGGGGCTTTTAAATATAGGTCTAATTCTATCAAATTGGTTGATTGATTATGCAATTAAAATCTTGAGTAATGGGATCATTATTATGCAATAGGTCTAATTGGGGGACTCAAAATGCTGTGATGACGGATTGCAAAGAGTCATGGGACCGAGGCACCGAGCAAAGCAACGAGATTGAGAGGTAGATATTCACCTCTTTTTTCATCATCCTCAATAGCATGAAGTTTACTAATTTTTTTAATATATACGAAACTTCTATATGTTAGTTATATGAATTTCATTTGGTTTTGGATCTAAATTTGGACAAGAATGTGCTAATTTTTTAATATATATATATATATATATATATATAAATTTTTTTATTCAATTATTTAATTTATTTATTTTCAATAAATCGCCCCCCTGGATGAGGGGTCCTGGCTCCGCTACTATCCTCTGCCACTGCTCCCTCAATCCCTCACCCTCTGATCGCGAAGAGGCTTAATGGCTCTGTGAAGAGCAATGTTGGCTTCGCAAGGAGCAACGGTGATGTTTGTGGAGGAACCATCCCCTAAGGCTGCGATTATAGGTCTAGCTTGTTATGGAGGCAAATTGTTCTGGCAAGGTAAGACTAGAGGAGCTAGAGGCGTGAATCCCCGAGAATTGCTTGGCATTTGAATCGAAGTTGGATGCCAAATTTTGTAGATATCGCATGTATGCGGAGAGGGGAGACTCAATGGTAGTATGGACGGTTAGAAACAAAGGAAGATGAGATAAAGGAGCAACAGGACTTCTGAAGCATGAAAAGTTATTGTTGATGGAGAAGGCGTTGATGGGGGGTTGTTGGGGATTGTGGAGCTAGGATTAAAGGAGGGTGGTTGAGGTTAACGAGGGGGTACGACGCTGCTAGGGGAGGAGGGCGAATCCTCTAGAGGCTAGAGCTTTTGGGCTTGGGTTGCTGAATAAGGGGTGGACTAGACATATGCTCATGAGCAAGCAAACCTATGAGCTTTTAGACCACATCTCCGAAGTTGTTCTTGTTGATGTTGTACACCGAAGGTTAATGTTGCAAACTCTGCTGCTGCTGATGTGGTGGTTGTGGATGATTATTTTGATTGAAGTTGGGATTTTGGGGGGAATCGAAGGTGAAGGAAGAGGAAGCCATGGAGAAGAGAGAGAGAGAAGATAAGACTCAAGGGTAGTTTTGACATTTTATGGCTTTTGTGCCATGTGGTAGCTAATGTGCAGTAAGACATTAGCGACAGTGGCACCATGTCAGCACGTCTATTGACTCAGTAGACGGAGTTACAAAAAAAGGGCATAAGTGTCAAAAATTGAAACATGTAGGACATAAACGGGCCAAAATAAAACTCTAGGGGTATAGGTGAAACTTAGTGTAAACTTTGGAGACATAAAGTATTCTTTTTCTGAGATTGTGACATTTGTAAATAAACAACGCAATTAAATTACATTTCAAATTGACCAAACTCAAAAAAAAAAAGGCTCGTGATTCAAAAATGTTTTTGATCTTGTAAAACCCAAATAATAAGTTACTCTTATTAAATATCCTTTATATTTATAATATATTTTAAACTTTGAATATAAGTATTTCAAGTATCTTATACTTTTATTGAGATTGTGACAACGGTAAATAAACAACATAGTTAAATTACATTTCAAATTGACCAAACAAAAAAAAAAAGGCTCGTGATTCAAAAATATTTTTGATCTCGTAAAGACTAAATATTTATAATAATCTTTTATAGCCCAAATAATAAGTTACTCTTATTAAATATCACTTATATTTATAATATATCGTACACTCTGAATATAAGTATTTCAAATATCTTATACTTTGTTTAGATTATGACAATTATTAAAATTGAGAGAAATAAATAAAAGATAAAATTCTCAAGTGGAGAAATAGGAAAAAATAGAGAATTTAGAGAATTATTCTATTATTACTTGAATGAATATAGTACAATACATGAGTATTTATAGAAAATAAAATGTAACATAAAATTATTATTATACAATTCCAACATTCCCTCCTCAAGTTGGAGCTATGGTGAACTGAACTAAGTCCAACTTGAAAAATAGAACACAAAAAAAAATTTTATAAGAAAGTAAAATACTAAAACTGGTACAAGGTAAAACCAAGCTCTGTAACTCGGCGTGATTATAATTTGCGTCAAACACCAAGTGCAAACAAGTACAGTAATTGACAAGGATCATCTTGCATTACAGAGGCCATATCCTCTAAAATATATCATATTCAAGTAAAAAAAAATGGGGAAACAAACCCTATATAGGCCCAAAATGGGTAAAACCCATCCTCAGCTTCACACCATGCCAGATCAATCAAAGGTGCAACACCACCTTCTCTCATAACTGCTTCATCCCTTTCAGTATCAATGCTAGCATTTTCATCATCAGTTACAACATAAGTTGGAGGACCAGTGAGCCTCCAACCAACCAATTGACAATTAGAATCTCTAGTTAAGCCTTTGCAGCCACCACCAGTGTCAAAGATGTTTTGAACCTCAACAACACTTGTTTCTATAGCACCCACTTTGAACAGCACTTAATCATGGCTGGACCTATCCTCTCACGCACAAGTCCCCACTCAATAAGTTAGCAATAACATCAATCAAATAAAAGAGACACCCCAAGGTACTCCACAATATCCTTCAACAGAGGGTACTCCATAATATCCTTCAATAGAGGGTACTCCACAATATCTTTATCACTCTCAAAGGCACCCTCTTGATGTCATGGCAAGGGAACCTATCCTTGCACCTCCAGGAGTTATGGTTCCTTTGTCATCAAATATAGCAATTTTATTCAAAATAATATGACATGTCTCACAAACCTTCTCGTAATATTTACAAAAAAAAAAATCTGTGATCAGGCAGGTTCATCAAGAACCCAAGTCCCAACATCTATAGTGGCTAGAATGCTGCAATTAGAGAGCAAGGGACATTCACCACTGTCGTAGGATGTCTGATGGACAAAGAATACCTCAACAACAAAACACTATTGTGTACTATCTATACCAAATTAAGATGCAAAAGATTAACAAGAGGCACCAAATTGAAGTCATCTCCCAGGCATCAAAATTGGCCTCCCTATAAGCGTCAAAAAGAGAATGCAGAAGATACCGATTCCATGTTACAGTACCAAGCACGCCAGCAGATATCTTCTTATTTCTCCATAGGAAAACATTCGCGTAGAAGAACGCAAACAGATGCAAGAAGGCTTCAAGCAAGAACACCGTAAAGAGTAGCAAATCCCCATCATCATCCACCTCGATCTGGATTCGGTGATCCCGCTCAAGCACGTGCAGTGACCATCATTGTAGGTACAATGGTGCCGACAGGAACATGGGTTGCACAGTGGCTTGCAAATTCTCTTGTTCATCCAAGAAGAGATCTTCGGGAACCCCATCAGCACCAACACGAATCAACGGGCTTTGGAGCAAGATTCAAAATCAATGAGGAATCTGGATCTAAGTGTTGTAAAAATAAAAAAATCTGGAAACCAGCACGGAGATAATCTAAGTCGCGTCTTTGCACTAGATTTTGTCCTTAAGAAAATTATTCTGCGACCACCACAAAAGTACTGCATCTACAAAACTCCCTCTAGGATTAAACAGATTCTTCTGAGAAAATGTTCTCAAGCCACAGAACAACATAAACTTAGATAGAAACGTAACCCAGAAAGTGAGAGAGGGAGAAGAGAAAGGCTTAGAATTGTTTCTGAGTTGGTGTGTGAAATGAGGGGGAGGGGCCCTCCTTTTATAGTTGCTGAACAATAATGAGCCAGACAAAAATATTAATAAAATTAAAATTCAGTTTCAAAAATTAATGGACAGTTTCAAAAAATTAATAGGCAGTTTCGAAAAATTAATGAGGAGTTTTTAAATATTTAAATATATTTAAAACAAAGAAACACAAAACCGTCAGTCCTTAATTTTCTGACATTAATTCAAATTAATTTCATAAGTGTAAAATTCGCCTCTGTTTAGGTAAGCTAAAAATAAATTAAGTTAAAAAATATTTCTCCAGAGAAAAACTAAATCGGTCCATTTATTACACGTGCAGGGGGCAAATCAGACGATTTGCACTGCAGTAGCTTGAATCCATGTGGGCTTATGTACGCGAGAGCTCACCTCTTCCCAAGCTCTTTAATACCCTACTAACACATGTTAGTATATAAGCTCTCTTCCCCTCCTTGCTCTAAGCAATGTGGGACTTTTAGATTTCTCTTTTGAAATACAAAGCCTTTATAAGGCTATTTTTACAACAATCCCCCACATATTTCAAAAGATATTTAAAAACTTTTGGGATACGTATATGGGTGTAGACGCATTAATCCAGTTTCTCTTTTTAGACTATGAACCAGATCTAGATCGATAAGATTTATCTCATAAGAGCAGCTCCACTCCACACTCATATAGGTGACTTCATCAAGTGTATCTGCAATGAATACACTACCCTTAACGTAGGGCTATGAAGATCATAAAGAGCTTGCGCTCAACCCACAAGTCAATGCATTCTAGCACTTTCACACTTAACACCATAGGAAATGGACTAAGAATATAGTGCTAGCAGAATTAACAGGCGACTTGTTATTACCTATATAAACCTCCTTCATGGGATCTCCAATCACAAAGGTCGGGCCGACCTTGCCGCTGTTAATTTCTTGTTGGCTTAAGTCCAATTCCCTTCGATGTCTTATTAATTACACTTCTACTTAGGGGTTTAGTCAAAGGATTGGCCAGGTTTACTTCTGAATTTACAAAATTGATCGATATAATTCCATCTTTTAGCAATTGTTTAACCACATCGTGTCTCAAACGAATGTATCTACTCTTACCATTATAAATTTTATTTTTTACAATGGCTATTGCCGCTTGACAATCAAAATGCAAAGATACAGATGGTGCTGGTTTCATACCTAAAGGTATGCACGCCAATAAGTTTCTTAACCACTCAGCCTCACTACCAGCCAACTTCAGAGCTATAAACTCTGATTCCATGGTTGATCTATGTAATACCCGTAAAAAAAAAATTTCAGTATATGATACTATTTACCTATACAACACTATTCACATATACAGAACTGTTCACGTATATGGTCATCATGAATGAGTGCTAATTTTGATTTGGAATAATTCAATGGAGAAAATGATCTCTCTGTTTATTTAATTTCCCATATGCTTATGTGAATCTTGTTATCTTGTATGTGTATGTTGATGAAAATACAGATTTTCACAATATTGTATAAATTGTGGGATGTGGCAATAATCCCACGGGTAAGATGTGGATTGGGCATAAGAGGAAACTAGAAAGAAATTGGGAGAAAAATGACGTTTTATATAAGAAAATCTCCCTTAGGGACTAAATGGAAAGGAAACTTAAATAGTAAATTGATTATACTGATAGATGAGACCGATAAGTAGAACTGGTAGATGAGACTTATAAGTAAAATTGGTAGGTGAGACTAGTAAGTGAAATGGTAAGTGAGACTAGTAAGTGAGACTGGTAGGTGAGACTAGTAAGTGAAATGGTAAGTGAGACTAGTAAGTGAGACTGGTAAGTGAGACTAGTAAGTGAGACTGGTAAGTGAAACCGGTAGATGGAATAGTATAGGAGAACAGTAGATGGAATAGTATAGAAAAACAGTAGATGGAATAGTATAGGAGAACGGTAAATGGAATAGTATCAAATAGTACCTTTGATTTCCCTATAAATAGGCCATTCTATTTCACTTCTAAACTCACACCTTCAGTTTCTCTTCTTTCCTCTTCTCAAACTTCTCTTACCCCGGCACTAGGTCTCTGAGATTTTAGGCATTTATCTTTCAGCTTAGATCCAAGCTGAGAATACTATACCCTTTCTTATAATTATACAAGTTAAATTCTTCAGTATATTTTGTGGTTGTGGCTTTAGCTGATCCTCCACACCAGAAAAGAACTTTTCCTAGTACGAATAGTGATCATATGTATTTATACCGTATTTATGAATAATATTCGTATGTATGAATAGTAACCGTACATATGAATAGTATATGTACGTATAAATAGTGATTATACATATGAATAGTATCCGTACGTATGAATAGTAATTGTACGTATGAATAGTATCTATACATGTAAATATTAATCATACATATTTTTGAATATTACAAGAGTCGAAGGAAAAGGAGAGAACAGTGCATCCCAATGGAGATTCATGTTTAGCTTTGAGCCTTCAATGAGATTTTGGACATCCTTTGATTGATATAAGATGTAGAAATCTAGCTCGAACTCGAGGTGAGGGATCAAGCTATACCTTGTATGATTATATTTTCTAGGATTGTACTTTCTAAAGTTTCGTAAAATGATATCATGTGATAAGGTGATTATGTGTTTGACATACATGATATAAGGTACCACATGCATATAATTTGAGCTTGCAAACTGTATGTGGATGAAGGAATATAGAACTTTATACTATACCTGAATTTTGAAAATTTGAGCTCAGTTGAAGGATTGATCTATCCTTGTCTTGTTTGATTTATTTTTAAAAATTTGTTTGTTAGAAGATATAATAAATTAAGAAATGAATATATTTTCTATATATTGGGATAGAGATTGCAAAGGAAATCATGTGAATGATTGATGATTATGAATAACATGGATTTATTAAAGTTCATGATGTGCATATGAATGCTCTTGATTGTGCAATTGATTGTATTTGAAAGAAACAGAGGTTTCGAACACTTTTGCGTCCTTTGAGGACAGGGGTGAAATAAGGTTGAATTGCTTGACGTCCTTTTAAGGACTTGACACAAGATATTCAATGTATATAATTATACACATGGAATAGTTGAGGGATTAATCCCTCCAAGATACAATATAAATTCCATCTCATATCGCAGTTAGATTCTATATTTAATGATGATTGCTAGATAATGAAATTTATTGTTGATTTAAGATTATATTGATGAGAATTATGAATTGAGTATATAATATACATAGAATGGTTGAGGGCTTGACCCAAGATACCAATGCATGAAATTATGCAAAGGGAATGGTTGAGGGCTTGACCCAAGATACCAATGCATAAAATTATACAAAGGGAATGGTTGAGGGCTTGACCCAAGATACCAATGCATAAAATTATACAAAGGGAATGGTTGAGGGCTTGACCCAAGATACCAATGCATGGAATTATACAAATGGAATGGTTGAGGGCTTGACCCAAGATACCAACGCATGGAATTATACACATAGAATAGTTGAGGGCTTGACCCAAGATACCAATGCATGGAATTATACACATGGAATGGTTGAGGGCTTGATTTCCCAAGATACCAATGCATGTAATGGTTGTAGACGTGAATATATCTTTAAGCAGAAATATTACCTATGGGCAGAACACGCCTTCGGGCGGGATGACATCTACAAGTGGGATAATGCTTTCGGGCGAGGTGCATGTGATTATTTATGAACTTTCTTATGATGAATTTCTCTTGACTTACATTTATGTCATGAATTATTAATGTTGTGAGTTTTCACATGTTCATACATGATTATATGTACTTCTGGCATGCATAATTGATTATATGTGCGGTAAGGCTATTTTATGGTGAGTCAAGTGGATAAGACTCACCCCCTCATAGTTTCAGGTAAAGAAGGCCCTTTAACTTCGAGGATGAACGTGTCGATGATGCCTCCCCTTTGTTCGGGGTACGGTAACAGACTTAATTATGTTGTTTTAGTAATTTTAGAAAGCTCTGTAATCGGGTAGGTCATGTATTGTTGTATAAGATGGTTAAATATGAAAACATTCTCTTGTTTTACTTCTTCATTGTGTAATTTAAAACAATTATATTTAAAGGAATAATTGGATTAAGGAAAGAGTAATAAGTTAAATGGAAAGTTAGGCTTGCGGTGGTGTGAGATTAGACATCGTCCGCCCCGGTCACGGGCCTAGATTTAGGGCGTGACAATCTAGCTATAAGGGTTTGTTTAGCTGACCTCTATGACACTGCTCCACCACCAAGGGTGAACACGTATCCACTAGTGGATTTTGTCTCATCTGAATCAGAGATCCAGTTAGCATCACTGTATCCTTCTAATACAGCAAGAAATCTACTATACTCGATATCATAACTCATGGTACCCCTCAAATATCTTATAAGTTTCACAAGAGCACCCCAACGATCTTCATTGGGATTGTGTGTATATCTACTCAATCTACACACAACATATGCTATGTCAGGACCAGTGAAGTTCATCAGATGCAACAGACTCCCAATAATCTGTGCATACTCTGATTGAGCAATAGGCTCACCCAACTTTTCTTCAGTTGAGTACTAGAATCATAAGGAGATAACACTGGTTTGTCATCAAAATGACCAAACCTTTTGAGTAACTTTTGAACATAGTGTTCCTATGATAGTATAATACTATCACTTTTCCTTATGATTTGGACTCCCAAAATCACACTTGCTTCACCCAAGTCCTTCATATCAAAAATTGATGTAAGAAAGTCTTTTGTCATATATATTATATCCATGCTAGTACCAAAGATTAGCATGTCATCCACATACAGACTGATAATTACACAATCAGCATCAACTTTTTTTGTATACACACATCTATCTACTTCAACAGGAGTAAAGCCATCACAAATCAATTCATGATTTAATTTTTCATGCCACTGTTTGGGTGCTTGTTTTAATCCATATAACGATTTAAGAAGTTTGCAAACTTTTCTCTCTTTACCTGGAAGAATGCAACTTTCAGGTTGCTCTATGTAAATTTCTTCTTCTAAATCACCATTTAAAAATGCTGTTTTAATATCCATTTGATGAACATAGAGCTTATATACTAAGGCTAAAGCAATTAAAACTCTTATAGATGATATTCTAGTGATAGGAGCAAAAGTGTCAAAATAGTTAATGTTTTGTTTTTGAGTAAAACCTTTGGCTACTAATCTAGCTTTTAATTTATCAACTGACCCATCAGTGTTATATTTCTTTTTAAAAATCCATTTGCAGTCAATAGTTTTTGCTCCTTTTGGTAAATCCATTAATTCCCAAGTTTTATTTTTTAGAATTGAATCTATTTCAATTTTAATTGCTTCTTTCCACAATTTTGTATCAGGAGATGCAACAGCCTCAGAAAAAGTTCTAGGTTCATCATCAACAGCATATGTATAAAAATCATCTCCAAAAAAAGTTACCTTCCTTTGTCGTTTGCTTCTTCTTAAATCTTCATGGACATTCTCACATGAATTTAAATTTTCATTTTGTAATTCTCTTTCATTGTTTTGCATAGATGTACTAAAAACATTCACATTTTTCAAAGGAAAAACATGTTCAAAAAATTCCGCATTTTTTGTTTCAACAATAATATCATAATCAAGCATATCACTTTTCAAAATAAGAAATCTATAGGCAGAGCTATGTTCAGCATATCCTATAAACATGCAATCAGACGTCTTAGAACCTAACTTCCTTTTCTTTGGATCAGGTAACATAACTTTTGCTAGACACCCCCACACTTTCATATACTTTAAATTAGGCTGATAGCCTTTCCACAACTCATAAAGTGTCTTCCTAGTCTGTTTATAGGGAATCCTATTCTGTATATGACAAGCAGACAGTAAAGCCTCTCCCCATAAGTTTTCTGATGCAAATGAACTAACAAGCATAGCATTCATCATTTCTTTTAAGGTTCTGTTTTTCCTTTCTGCTACCCTGTTAGACTCAGTTTAATAGGGAGGAGTAACCTCGTGAATTATTCCTTCTTTTAAACAATAATCATTAAGATTATATATTCTCCTCCTCTATCAGATCTAATTCTTTTTATCCTTCTATTTAACTGATTTTCAACTTCTGCTTTATAAACTAGGAAAGAACTAAAGGCTTCATCTTTACTCTTAAGAAGATATACCTTAGTGTATCTAGAGAAGTCATCTATAAAGGTCACATAATACTTTTTGCCTCCTCTAGTCATAGTTTGTTTTAAGTCTCCTAGGTCTGTATGAATAAGACTTAGCAATTCTGTTTCTCTATGTATACTATGAAAATGTTTCCTAGCTAACTTCGATTCAACACATGTTTCACACTTATCCATGTTCATGTTATTAAAACCACAAATTAGATTGGTTTCAAGCATTCTCTTAATATATGAAACACTAATATATCCTAGTCTAACATGCCATATTTCAACAGAATCAATCAAGTAAGCAGAATATTCACCGTTTTCATTAGCAACATTTAGTACAAAAAGTCCTTGATTACAATAGCCTTTTCCCACAAAAACATTGTTCTTTGTCATTATGATCTTATCAGATTCAAATAACACTTTAACCCTTGCTTTTCCTAACAGAGCTACAGAAATTAAGTTAGCTCTAATGTTAGGCACATGTAGGACATCATTCAATGCCAATGTTTTTCCTGATGTGAGTTTGAGAAGAACCTTTCCTTTCCCAAGGACACTAGTGGTACTAGAATCACCCAGATAAACATGTTCTTCTCCATCCTTGACTAGAGTGTAGGATGTAAAGGCATTTTTATTTGCACAAATATGCCTGGTAGCCGCAGAGTCTACCACCCATTCTTTCACATTGGCAATCAGAAGAGCTTCAGAAATGACCGCAGCTATAACATCATCTCCTTCAACCAAGTTTGCACTTGACTTAGGAGGATTGTCATTTCTTAGCCTCCTTCTGCATTGGGCCGCATGATGTCCTTGTTTTCCACACACAAAACAGTTATCTTTTTCTTAAAAGCGGGGTTAGATTCTCTAGGCTTGTAATCAGTTTTCTTGTTTTTATTTTTTTTCTTACGACTGGATGTACCTTGCACCATGTTAGCCTTTGATGTCATTTCTTTAGCACTTGCCATTTTGGATTCCTTCCTATTGGTATCATCGATGATGACGTGCTTTATTAGTTCCGAGAACAGCAACTGTTTATGCTTATGTTTGAGTTGTTGCTTGTAGTCTTTCCAGCTTTCAGGCAGCTTCTCAATTAAGATTCCAGCAATAAACTCATCAGGCAGGTTGATCTTCTCGACACAAAGATCCTCCAACAACTTGTGGTATTTCATTGATTTTGACTTTAATGTCCTTGTCATCTGTCATTTCCCAACGGTAAAAGTGACCGACGACAAACTTCTGTTTGGTAGCATCTTCCGCAGTAGATTTGAGAATCATGGATTCCCAAATTCTGTTTGCTTCCTTGTAGGTATAGTAGACATCAAAAAGTTCATTAGATAAAGTACTAATGATTGTATGTCTACATACCTTATTAGCATAATTCCAAATATCAATTTTGGCTTGGTCAGCAATGGGCGATGGATGAGTTTCTATCAGCACCGCAGCAACTCCATACATGTCTAGAATAGTATAAATATGTTCTTGCCACCGCTAGAAATTCTGACCATTGAATATTTCAAGTTTTGAAATATCTGGGAACGGTTTGGAGAAAGTGACAGGAGGCATAGCGGGCATGGTTGCAGCAGGAACAGCATCGGTTGGAATAGCAGAAGCAGGAGAATTGGTTTCCATAATTTCCTTAAGATTGTTGTAAAAAATCTGGAAACCAGCACGGAGATAATCTGAGTCGCGTCTTTATACTAGACATTGTCCTTAAGGAAATTATTCCACGACCACAGCAAGAGTACTGCGTCTACAGAACTCCCTCCAGGATTAAATAAATTCTTCTGAGAAAATGTTCTCATGCACAGACCAGCAAAAACTTAGATAAAAAACGTAACCCAGAAAGTGATAGAGGGAGAAAAGAGAGGCTCAGAATTGTTTCTGAGTTAGTGTGTGAAATGAGGGGGATGAGTCCTCCTTTTATAGTCGCTGAATAATAATAAGGCAGACAAAAATATTAATAAAATTAAAATTCAGTTTCGAAATTTAATGGACAGTTTCAGAAAATTAATAGGCAGTTTTGAAAAATTAATGGGGAGTTTTTAAATTTTTAAATATATTTAAAACAAAGAAATACAAAACTGTCAGCCCTTAATTTATTGACATTAATCCAAATTAATTTCATAAGTGTAAAATTCGCCTCTGTTCAGGTAAGCTAAAAATAAATTAAGTTAAAAAATATTTCTCTAGAGAAAAACTAAACCGGTCCGATTTATTGCACTTGCAGGGGGCAAATCGGATGATTTGCACTGCAGTAGCTTAAATCCATGTGAGCTTATGTGCGCGAAAGCCCACCTCTTTCCAAGCTCTTTAATAGCCTACTAACACATGTTAGTATAGTATATAAGCTCTCTTCCCCTCCTTGCTCCAAGAAATGTGGGACTTTTAGATTTCTCTTTTGGAATACAAAGCCTTTATAAGGCTATTTTTACAACACTAAGAACCCCAAATAGGCAATGTCGATTGGAAACATCGAGATTCTTAAAGCATCTGATTCCCACATCTCGGAATCGGCCCAATGTTTCCACACGAATACCGCGAACCGAGGACGCTGCGATGAAAGAATAGTAAAGATCAAGAACCCCACCGCGCTTCCACTACGGTTCTTTAATCCTGGAAAAAATTCATCACCAAGAAAACGAATTGTAGAACAGCAAGAAACTCCAGCAAAAAATGATTAAGGGAAATCCAGAAATTCAGAAACGGGGTCTGAATCAATGTGAAAAAATATTCACCGATCACAGGGTGCAAAAACCATACACTGATACCATATTAAATTGAGAGAAATAAATAAAAAATAAAATTCTCAAGTAGAGAAATAGGAAAGAAATAAAAAAATTTAGAGAATTATTCTCTTGTTACTTAAATGAATACAGTACAATACATGAGTATTTATAGAAAACAAAATATAATATAAAATTATCATTACAAAATTCCAACAACAATTGTAAATAAACAACACAATTAAATTACATTTCAATTTTTTTTTAAAAAAAGAGTTATATTTTTTTATTAACAGGCGTTGTAATTAATGAGACTGAGTATGGGAAAGACACATTTGGTCGGTTCTTGGAGTCCAAGAGTCCAAGGCTTTAGAGTAAAAAAGAGAAGGCTGACGCGCAAACACTTATCATTAAATTCTCTCTTGCGGGCTTGGAGAGATTATTAGTTTTTCCTTTCTCGTTTTTATAAAAAAAATTAAAATTATCATTTTATTTATATTTTTATACTTACAATTATCATTAGATTAATTGATATCTAAAAAAATTTCATGTAAATCTTTGTAAAAACAAAAAAAATGAGAACCGTTAAATCAAAATGATCAACTAATTTCCCATTCCAATACCCCTGCGATCCGTTCTCCACGTTATTTGTTGATTGTTGTCATGCAGAGAATAGAAAGAATTGACCTTGTTGGGAGGCAAAAGATTTGTCCCCACACTATTCCCAAATCTTAACTCAATTATCAACTTCAAGCAGTTTGGTGTTTATTACTTTTAAAGCATTGATTACGGATCCGGTTTGATCAGATTGCCCGGTTTAACTGGAAACTGGCAACTAGTTTGATTTGATTCATTTCAAAAAAATTGGTAGATCAAAACCTAGTTAGTCGATTGAATCAGTCAAATACTAGTCAAAATCGATTGAACTGATTTTTATAAAAATAAAAAAATTTATTATTTACAAAATACAATTATTTTCTCACACTATGTAAGATTTAGCAAGCTTTTATTTTATTTTATCTTTTTTTATTATTTTTATCATATTATATTTCTTTTTTTAATTATTTTTTCATAATAATATTATTTTTTGCCACAAAAACAAATAAGAAAACAAGAAAAAAAAATGAAAAAGCAATTAACACAGACAGACACAGACACAGACATAGATACATATATGTATATATAATATAAGTTTACTAAGATTTAGTATGAAAATGTTTATTAATTTATTATATTATATATTTTTAGTATATCAAATTTAAAAAATATATTTAATTATTACCGGTTCGACCACGGCCAGACCAATGAATTGTAAACCAGTATTTCCACCTGTTCAATAACTGGTCTAGTTTTCAAAATATTACTTAAAGTAAGTTTAAATTTGAATTTTATAAATAAAAAATGAATATTAAAGACAATTTTGTGATTTGATATGATTTGAACTAGGTTAGGTTAGTAAAAGTCCAATAAGTAGTGTTCAAATATTTCCAACAACAACAATAACAACAAAAAGAAAATCATTTTGTTAGGATATAAATTATAGAGTAAATTACTAATTTATTCCTTGAAATAGTTTTCTCAATTTGACCATTGAAAAATAAAGTGCCTCAATTCAACCCTTAAATTATTATATTCGTTTCAATTCGAACATTGTCGTTGCTAAGTCGTAAGATCAACTATTGCTAAAGCTCAAATTTTTCATTGTCAAAAGTTACTTTGCCCAATAGAAGGATCAAAATGAGACAAATATAATCTTCTAATGATCAAATTGAAACACTTGTTTTTCCAATGATCAAATTGAAAAAATTATAATTTTTGAGAGACTCAATCAGTTTAATGAAAATTACAATTTGTCTTTGAAAATTTCACTGCATTTTGGTCATTTTAAATTAGTATCTAATATCACATATTTAAGGTGGATGATTTAACTTTCATGTATAAAATAAAATGCCATATTAACGTTTGTTATTATATATTTAGATGACGTTATGTTTAGAGGTATAATACAAATTAATAAATATATATATATATAATAAAAATTAGTATATATATATATATGTGTGTTATAATTGACATGAGGTAAAATTTGAAATTATAATTAAAATATAGGCAAAAGTTGATTAGTCTTTATTTTTTCCCCCCACACGTCATAATCTGGTCTCTAGGGGGCTTGAAGCATGCATGCTACGTTCTTCTCTTCCCATTTTGCTGACTCCATACGTACATTCGTGAATCACATTTATTTTTTTATTTTTTTGAAACTATCGTTATTTAAAAATTGACTAGATTTTAGAAACATAGTTGGACGGTTCTTGGTGAATGTCTCAAGAGTAAAATTGAGTAGGCTGATCCAGACTCACACTCACACTATTGTTGAAGACTTGTCCATGTGGGGCGGCAGAAGAAATTGTCCCCACTTAACTCCCTAACCTTAACTCGCTTCGTTTGTGAGTCGTCAAAATAGGATTAAGGGCGTCTGCATGGCATCATACACTAAGCATTTTGTTTGGTACATAGATATCGTTAGATTGGGTGTGGGCCTCACATGGACAGGAAACCCACACCTAATTAGATGATGTCTCCAAGTAGACCCCCCCTTCGTCAAAATAGGTCAATTTGGTTTTCTTACTCTGTCCTTAATATTATTATGTTTGAATCGATTTATTTTAAATACAAATCTAAATTTGTCTCAATTTAGCCCTATATTTTTTTTAAGAGTTATACAGGCTAGTCTATAGAATCTAACTCATTTTGACATATTTATTTGTTTAGAGTAAATTATATGAAGCTGTCTTTAAATTTAATTAAAGTATATTTAACAAATTTTTAGTTTCAAATATTATACTTGACTCTCCTCTTTTTTTTTTTTAATTTTCAATTATAGCATCGCCTTCAAAAAGAGATACAATTTTATCTTCCGAGTATATATTTGATATGCTCGTACTAAGTTGAATAAGTTGATACTAATTTTGTACACTCAGTGTTTTCTATTAATAATTTAAAAGGTATTGAGTTCAGTGACAAAATTGATATCAGTTGAAAAGATATGAAATAAAATTTTTGAATGGAATTAAAACTTACGTTACAGTTTAGAGATAAAAATGATATTTTTTCTAAAAAGAATAATTTTATTCATATATATATATATATATATATATAAAAAGCTTAAACATGGATGAAAAGTAATAGACCGGTCCTTCCTTCGTAATCCCATCTCACAAAATGGTCCTCTTACTAGCTGACATCTCCATCTCGTTTAATTTTGTTTTATTATCATTTTTCTTAGATTTATACCAGAAAAAAAAAAAAAGGGACTCGCTTTGACCGTTGAAGAGAAAAAAAAAATGAATAAGCCAAAATGTCGTCTTTTTTTTTTTTGGTAAACCAAAATATGGTCTTTGGAAAGCATGAAGCATGCATAGTACGTACTTCCCATTTTGCTGGACGACTCCATACTTTCTTGGAAAACGTGAATCACATTTATTACCCTTTTCTTAGGACAAAACGATGCTCAATATCCCGATGTTCACACCTTGTTTATTTAAGTTCTAAAAGTTTTTTTTTACCCATTTTTATTTTTTATGTTTTAAATTTTGTTATATATATCTATTTTTTGTAACACCGTCAGTTAACTTAATAAAATGTTAATTAGACTGTTGATTGAGTTATTACATGGTAAAAAATATCTGCCACATGACAGTCACGTGGATTACCAACAAAATTTTGGCAGTCAAAAAATTTTTTTAAAAGTTTTACTTTATTCACTTTAGTCTTTAGTCAAAATTTTCTTCTTGTCCAAATTTTGATATAAACTCTTCTTCTACTTCATCTAGGTCCCTAGGTTAAGAATCTATTTTTTCTTTATCAAAAGCATCCCCTATAAACTTTTTAATTTATTTACTTTAGTCCCTATTCTTCACTTTCATACTTTTTTCTTACAATTTGGTCCTCCAAATTAGTCTATAATTTTATTTTTAGTCATAATATGCTTAAATCTATCATTTCTAACCAAGAAAAATACAAGAAATGAATTAAAATTCAAAGTTTCAAAGATTGCATATATCTCCATATTATAAAAGGTAAATTTTGAAACTTGAATTTTAATTCATTTCTTGTATTGTTTTTTAGTAGAAACAATAGATTTATCCATATTATTACTAAAAATAAAATTATGAACTGATTTAGAGGACCAAACTGTGAGAAAAAAATATGAAAGTGAATAATAGAGACTACTGTGAATAAACTAAAAAGTTTATAGGGAATGATTTTAACAAAGAAAAAAAATAGATTCTTAACCTAGAGATCTAGAAGAAGTAAAAGACGAGTTTATGTCAAAAATTGGATAAGAGGAAAATTTTGATCAAGGACTAAAGTAAATAAATTGAAACTTTTAAAAAAAATTTAAAAAAATTCAAAAAAATTAAAAAAATATTTTTTTGATAGTCCACATGACTGCCAAGTGGCAGGTGCTTTTTGCTACGTTGTAACCCAGTCAGCATTCCATTAAGTTGACTGACAGTGTTACAAAAAAAAATCTATATGACAAAATTTGAAACATAAAAGACATAAATGGGCCAAAAAAAACCAAGAAAAATACAAGAAATGAATTAAAATTCAAAGTTTCAAAGATTGCATATATCTCCATATTATAAAAGGTAAATTTTGAAACTTGAATTTTAATTCATTTCTTGTATTGTTTTTGGGTAGAAACAATATATTTATCCATATTATTACTAAAAATAAAATTATGAACTGATTTAGAGGACCAAACTGTGAGAAAAAAACATGAAAGTGAATAATAGAGACTACAGTGAATAAACTAAAAAGTTTATAGGGAATGATTTTAACAAAGAAAAAAAATAGATTCTTAACCTAGAGATCTAGAAGAAGTAAAAGACGAGTTTATGTCAAAAATTGGATAAGGGGAAAATTTTGATCAAGGACTAAAGTAAATAAATTGAAACTTTTAAAAAAATTTTAAAAAAATTCAAAAAAAATAAAAAAAAATATTTTTTTGATAGTCCACATGACTGCCAAGTGGCAGGTGCTTTTTGCTACGTTGTAACCCAGTCAGCATTCCATTAAGTTGACTGACAGTGTTACAAAAAAAAAATTATATGACAAAATTTGAAACATAAAAGACATAAATGGGCCAAAAAAAACTTTTAGGGTATAAATAAAATTCGATGTCAACTTTAGAGACATAAAGTATCCTTTTTGCCTTTTTTTTTAGTTAAAACTATCAATATTGCATAGCAAGCTCAGTTTTTTTTTTTTTACATAGATAATTCTAAATGACATTTTTAAGAGTGGAAAGCATAAATGATTTGAAAATTTTGATACGTGAAAAGATGATAATCCTGTCATAACAACATTAAATATAATATATAAAGAAATTTTAATAACTTATATTAAAATAAGTAAATATATAAATGCCCGTATATGGCACAGTGTCACTAGTAAGAAAAATTCAAACCTTTATTTGGTAAAATAGCATGAGTTATATATGTGTGTGAGATATTTATTTAACATTGGTCTTTTTCCTTTTATGGTATTAGAGGATTTTCGTTAGTTTTGTTCAAAATTTAAATCTGACGCAAATACAGTTAATTAATATAGTTGTTATTTTTTTATTATTGACATTTATATATTTTCAAGTTTGAGTTGTTTTTAAGTCTTTAAAAACTAAAAATGTGTGTCGAGTGATTGCCACCTTTTTTTAATTAGTTTTTAAAATATTTTTTTTGGTATTTTTATAATATAAATAACGTAGTTAAAATTAAGTTATTAACTTTTCAATCTACCCTTAAATTAATAACTATATTAATTTTGAGAACAATAACTAAAATATTCTAAAATAGTATGTGTATATATATATATATAAAATAAAATAAAATAAACAATTCATTTCTAGTCTATCCACATTTTTTTGTTATAATTATCAGCATTTGAAACCTATAAAGTAGTTAGATTTGATTAATCTAATTCAAATTCAATTAAATTTCAAAAGTATAATTTAAAAGAAAAACAACTCTAATTTTTTTAATTTATAAAATTCGAATTCAAAATTTTATTTAAAAAACAAGAAAAAAATATTTAAACTAATTAAAGTTGGTGTCCACATCTAAATTGTGATTTGAAGTGACAAAGTTAGAAGTTGGGATAATTAGAAAAGGTTGGTTGAATCATAGTTTCATAAGAATGAAGGTGTTAATCTCTTATCTAATACCTTTAACATCAAAATTGCTTCCAATTTAGGCAAGTATCTCAGCCTCCCCCTCAAAACAAATTATAAAAGAAATGACTTCCTTTTCATCCTTGAAAAAATAAATTCCAAACTCATGAATTGGAAGTCTAACCTCCTCTTTAAAGCGGGCAGAACTCAACTTATTGACTCCATTCTCTCCAACCTCTCCAGCCATGTCATGAATTCTTTCATTCTCCCTAATTCCATCACTGACAAAATTGATCTTAAAATTAGGAACTTCTTCTGGGGCCATAACGATTCTGTGAAGAAACTTCACACTATCAATTGGAATGTTATTTCCTCCCCAAGATTCATGGGAGGACTTGAAATTAAAAAAACTAAAATCCAAAATAAAACTCGCATCCTTAATCTTATGTGGAGACTTGACACTAATGAAAATAACCCCTGTTCCAAATTCTTAAAGTCTAAATACTCCTTTAATATTCCTAACAGACGCTCTAATAGATCTTCCACTTGCAAAAAATTTCAAAAACTTCTCCCTGAATATCTATCTTGCACCAAGAAAATCATTGGTAATGGTAACACCATCAACTTCTGGCATGACAATTGGCTAGATTCCCCCTTAAGAAGCAAAATCGCAACCATTAACGACTCTTCTGATTTCTACTCACAACACCTCTTGGAACCTTTCCTCCATCCCTTTCCATCTCCCTATTAACTTAACAAGAGAAATCAACGCCACCTCTCTTCCCCTTCCTTCTCTTAAAGCCATAGATAACATTAGCTGAACTCTATCCAAAAATAGTCTCTTTAACTCCAAGTCAACTTACCTCTGGCTTTTCCAAAAACAATTTCAACCTAACATTCATCCACTACAAAAAAATGACTTTTGGTGGCGACTAAAGTTGCCTTCAAAAGTCTAAAAGTCGCCACTAAAAGTCTTTGGTGATGACTTTTAGTGGCGACTCAAGTTGTTGTTAAAAGTTCGTGGCTAATTGTCTTCGTCACCAAAAGTTATTTTTGTTGCAAAAAAAAATTTCGTGAAAAAATGTGACTTTTGGTGGCGACTTTAGTTGGCATTGAAGGTCACCTTAGTGGCAACTTTGAAAGTTGCCGCCAAAAAAACTTTTTGGTGGCACCATCTTTTTGGATTTGAATCGGCTTGACGGATCGACTCGAGACCCATTTGACCTGTGTAGGTTTTAGTCGATCCAATAACTCGCTGACTTAGGGTGACTTGATTTTCTTTTTGTGTAATATTCAAGTTTATTTGAAATTAAACCAAATATATGCATGCCTGAGATTCGAACTTGGGTCCCTTGCTTTTAACCATATGTGTCTTGTCATCTTTACACCACTTCATTTGTGCTATATAAGAGTAAAATATTATATATATATATATATATATATATATATATATAATTTGTTAAAATTATTTTAAGTCAAAAATATTAGAAAACCGAAATAAAACAATATCTAACTTAACAAAAAGTCAAATTTTTTTAAATCAAATTAAAAAAGTCAAATTTTTCAAAAAAAATTAAAAAAATCAAACTTTTGGTAGTGACTCCTATAGTCGACACCAAAAATCGAATTTTTTTAAATAAAATTAAAAAAGTCATTTTTTTAAATAAAATTTAAAAAGAGAGTTTTTTGAAATAAAATTTAAAAAAAAATAAGACTTTTGGACTTTTGGTAACGACTATGGTAGTTGTCACCAAAAGTCAAATTTTTTTTCAAAATAAAATTATCTCCCAACCCTTTTACTGAAAATCATCACTGGATTTGGAAAACTCAAGCTCATAACCATGAACTCTACTTCTTTTGGCAATCTTTTCACCACGGACTCCCTCTCAACTCCAAGCTTTTCAAACTCACCTGCAGTAATATTGATAAGCAATGCAGCTTATGCCACTACAAGAAAATTGACTTTCAGTGACGACTTTTTGGTGGCGACTAAATAAGTCGACACTAAAAGTTGAGTTTTGGTGGCGACTCTTATAGTCGCCACTAAAAGTCGATTATAGTCGCCACCAAAAGTATTTTTTAAAAAAAATAAAAAGAAGTCATTTTTTTAAAATAAAATAAAAAAATTAGACTTTTGGTGGCGACAAAAGTCTTTTTTAAAAAAAATAAAAAAAAGTCAGATTTTTTAAAATAAAAAAAAAAGATTAGACTTTTGGTGGCGACTATAAGTATTTTTAAAAAAAACAAAAAAAAACTCAGATTTTTTAAAATAAAATAAAAAATTAGACTCTTAGTCGCCACCAAAAGTATTTTTTAAAAAAATAAAAAAAAACTCAGATTTTTTAAAATAAAATAAAAAATTAGACTATAGTCGCCACCAAAAATCTTTTTTTAAAAAAATAAAAAAAAGTCAGATTTTTTAAAATGAAATAAAAAATTAGACTTTTGGTGGCGACTATAGTCACCACCGAAAGTCTTTTTTAAAAAAAATAAAAAAAAGTCAGATTTTTTAGAATATTATAAAAAATTAGACTATAGTCGCCACCAAAAGTCTAATTTTTAAAAAAAAAATTAAAAAAGTCATTTTTTTACTTAAAAAAATCAAAATTTTTTTTATTTTTCTTAATTTAATTTAAAATAAATTTAATTTTTTAATTTTTTAATTTTTTAATTTTTTAATTTTTTAATTTTTTAATTTTTTAATTTTTTAATTTTTTAATTTTTTAATTTTTTTAAAAAATTAGATTATCGGTGACGACTGAAGTCTATTTTTTTAAGTGAAATTATTTTTTTTATGAAATTAGTTGAAGTTGGACTTTTGTGGTGACTCCAATAGTAATAATATATTTGCTTTTTGTTAAGTTTAATATTATTTTATTTTTGTTTTATAATATTTTTGACCTAAAATATTTTTAACAGATTATATATATAGATATATATAATATTTTGCACTTACATAACACAAATGAAGTAGTGGCAGAATGACAAGACATACATGGCTGCAAGCAAGGGACCCAGGTTCGAATCTCAGGTATGCACATGTTTGGTTTAATTTCAAATAAACTTGGATTTTGCACACACAAAAATCGAGTCAGCTCGGGATAGCGAGTTATTGGATCAGCCAAGACCCGCACGAGTCGAATAGATCTCGGGTCGACCTTCCGAGCCAATCCGGATCTAAAAAGATGACGAGTGACTTTTGGTGGCGACTTTAGTCGCCACCAAAGGTAGTTTTTGGTGACACCAAAAATCATTTTTTTCACGAATTTTCTTTTTTTTTTTTGCAATAAAAATGACTTTTGGTGGCGACTTTTGAAAGTCGCCACCAAAAGAATCAGCCACGGACTTACGCCAACAACTTTAGTCGCCACCAAAGACTTTTAGTGGCGACTTTTAGACTTTTGGTGGTGACTTTAGTCGCCACCAAAAGTCTTTTTTTTTTGTACATGCCAAAACTTTCTTGAAACCCATCTACATATACTTACAGATTGCAATAAGAGCAAGACCATTTGGATAGCTCTCAACCTCCCTCCAAACTTCTTCAATCATCTAAGCTACAATGACCTGCTTTATGAAAATGCTAGCAACTTTACTTCTCATACATTAACCATCCCATGGAACACCATCTTTGTGTATGCTATTCGGCATTTCTGGCTCCATAGGAATGCAACCATCCACAAAAATAATAACATTAGATCTTCTCTCTGTCACAAATTCATCCTTTCCAAAGCGGCAGAATTTTATTCATCCTGCTGCAGCCCTCCCACAACCTTAACCACGTCTACCCCCACCCTTCATACGCAACTTTGGACTAAACCTGATTATGATTGGCATAAGCTCAATATGGATGGCTCCACAAAAGAAAACCAGATGGGTACTTGTTAATGATTTGACAAGTGCACCAGTCACACAAGTAATAAAGAGTGGGTAAGATATCATTCCCACGAGGACTAAGTGGCTAACTACCCAAAAAATTTATTTGAATTAGTTAAACAAAAACGATAAATTGAAGATAGCTAATCAAGAACTGACAAAGTAAAAAGGCAAATGACAGTAAATTTTTATAAGTTTTCTTAAATAACAACAAACAAACACTTAGGTTGAAGAAATTAATTTAATTAAAAGCCTAGGGCTACTAATATTTCTTCTTCATCTTAGAAATTGTAAACTTTACTTCTCATACATTAACCATCCCATAGAACATCATCTTTGTGTATGCTATTCGGCATTTCTGGCTCCATAGGAATGCAACCATACACAAAAATAATAACATTAGATCTTCTCTCTGTCACAAATTCATTCTTTCCAAAGCGGCAGAATTTTATTCATCCTGCTGCAGCCCTCCCACAACCTTAACCACGTCTACCCCTACCCTTCATATGCAACTTTGGACTAAACCTGATTATGATTGGCATAAGCTCAATATGGATGGCTCCACAAAAGAAAACCAGATGGGTACTTGTTAATGATTTGACAAGTGCACCAGTCACACAAGTAATAAAGAGTGGGTAAGATATCATTCCCACGAGGACTAAGTGGCTAACTAGCCAAAAAATTTATTTGAATTAGTTAAACAAAAACGATAAATTGAAGATAGCTAATCAAGAACTGACAAAGTAAAAAGGCAAATGACAGTAAATTTTTATAAGTTTTCTTAAATAACAACAAACAAACACTTAGGTTGAAGAAATTAATTTAATTAAAAGCCTAGGGCTACTAATCTTTCTTCTTCATCTTAGAAATTGTAAACTTCTCTCACGTACTTATAACTCTATCAATTATATAAGTTAATCATAGGTTATTAGAATAACTTAAAAGAATTCTCCCCAATCTCAATTAAGATATTTATTGCCTACTCAATTCTTTATAAGTGATGATCAGACTCTTCAAGGAGGAGATGACATAGTGGCACCACCAGTTAATGAACAGGAAACTGACGACATTGTTGAAACAGATGTAATAGCACCACTAGATGTAGTGGCACCACCAAATGACATTGTTGAAGCACATTTATTGAGACGATCTCAGAGAGTACACAAGTCTTCTATACCAGTTGATTATGTAGTGTATCTTCAGGAGCATGCGTTTGATCTCCATGATGATGATGATCCTATCACTTTCCAAGAGGCTATCTCTAGCTCTCATGCTTCTGATTGGCTAAATGCCATACATGATGAATTAGCTTCCATGTCTCATAATGATGTTTGGGATCTTGTAGAATTGCTAGTTGGTTGCAAACCAGTTAGGTGCAAATGCGTCTTTAAGACCAAACGTAGTCCAGATGGTAAAGTTGAGAGGTATAAACTAGACTAGTAGCAAAGGCTATAGTCAAAAGGAAGGCATCGATTATAAGGAAACCTTCTCACCAGTTTCTAGAAAGATGCATTTCGAGTTGTTATGACTTTTGGTAGCTCACTTTGATTTAGAACTTCACTAGATGGACGTGAAGATAGCCTTTCTGAATAGAGATCTAGCTGAGGATGTCTACATGGTTCAGGCTGATGGTTTCATTGAAACAGGTAAGGAGCATTTGGTTTGCAAACTTAAAAAGTCCATTTATGGACTAAAGCAGGCATCCAGACAATGGTATTTGAAATTTGATCAAGTTGGCACTTCTCTTGGCTTCAAGGAAAATGCTTCAGATCGGTGCATTTACTTAAAGACTAGTGGGAGCAATTTTATAATTCTTGTCTTATATGTCGACGATATTCTTCTTGCTAGTAGTTGTGTTAACCTTTTTACTGAGACGAAATTGATGTTAAATAGCCACTTTGATATGAAGGACCTTGGTAATGCTTCAGTTGTTCTAGGCATCCAGATTTACCGTGATAGGTCACGTGGCATTCTTGGACTGTCTCAAAGAGGATATATTGACAAGATCCTCAAGCGGTTTAACATGCATTCTTGCTCCCCATGTGCTGCACCTGTTTAAAAGGATGACAAACTATCTAAATCTCTAAGTCCTCAAAATGATTCAGAGATAGCTAAAATGAGAAAGGTCCCATATGCTTACACTGTTGGCAGTTTAATGTATGCTCAAGTTTGTACTCGTCCTGATATTGCTTTTGTTGTTAATGCTTTATGGAGATATTTGAGCAACCAAGGTTTGGGTCATTGGAAAGCTGTGAAGAAGGACATGAGATATTTGCAGGGAACCAAGGATTATATGTTGACCTATAAGAGGTCTAATCAACTTCAGGTCATTGGTTATTCTGATTCTAATTTTGCAGGTTGCCCTGACGACCGAAAGTCTACTTTTGGCTCTATTTTTATGATGGCAGAAGGAGCTATATCTTGGAGGAGTATTAAACAGACTCTTACAGCTACTTCTACTATGGAGGCAGAGTATATCGCTTGTTATAAGGCTATTTGTCAAGCCGTGTGACTGAAAAACTTAATATCTAGCTTTCACATTGTCGAAAGCATTTCTAGGCCACTTGTGATATATTGCAACAACACTGCTGCTATTCATTTCTCTCAAAACAACAGAAGCTCTTCTCGATTAAAGCACTTTGATATTAAATATCTGTTTGTTAGAGAGAAAATTCTGGATTTTTAGACTCGTATTGAGCATCTTGCTACAGAGAACATGTTAGCAGATCCACTAACTAAAGGCTTAACTGTTAGAGCTTT
The DNA here is from genome assembly GCA_037074585.1 of Biancaea sappan. NCBI lineage: Eukaryota > Viridiplantae > Streptophyta > Magnoliopsida > Fabales > Fabaceae > Biancaea > Biancaea sappan. The sequence goes on along the minus strand of CM073499.1, from coordinate 24,440,219 downwards.
TTAGAATTATGTAACTCATATAGGTTTAGTTAAATCTTTTGATGTTTTGGGTTAGTGGGAGTCTGAAATTTTACATTTACTTAATTGTTATTCTTATGAGATATGTTTGAGATGACGTGACTTTTGTTATCATATCTCTTATAGCATTTTCACATGTTTGAACTATTCTTAGATTGCATATTTCTATTAATTAATTATGTCTTTCCATATTCATTATTCTTTATATCAAAGATGAGCTTTTAACATGTATGATTTAATTCCCTATCAGATACTATTTCTGCATCGTTAAAGCTTATGTTTCTTGACATGTGCTATAACTATATTTGGTATTTTAGTCTTAATGATTGTTGTATTTTAATGATTGACTGTTGCTATCCAAGTGGGAGAATTGTCGAATTTTAATTTAATTATATATATATATATATTATTTAGATTAGCATTAATCAATTATTCAAATATTATTTGATATCATTAATATATCAACTATATTATTTGTATTTTATAATATAGCCTTTAATAAATTTAATGAATATTATAATTAGGCTTTTCTGTTGTGAGTGGTCCATGATGGGTTGGGCTATTCATTAGATAGCTTGTTGAGAGGTCCCTTCTATCATTTGATAATAAATAAACTGACTCCCCATTAATCAGTTTACACAGCACAGAAAACTTATTAGATAGAGAGTAGTACTTCTCTCACAAAATTAAATTTCTCTACTTTAATGTTCGAGATGGATTCTGCAATGATGCCAAATACATATTCTCAATTCATCTCTCTTTTAAATTTACTATTTAATATGCTGTAATTTGTATTTACATCCGATCTAGGCTTGTAAATTAGATCATCTAAATCCTTCAAGTTATACACCTATGTTTTCCTTTAATTTTAGTTTTATGATAATTATTAAAAATTTGTACTTAAATTATTAAAGAGATATATTATTTTAATGATTTGATTGTTCTCGCCTTTTGATTTAATTTGAATTGTTGTTTTAGAACATAAAAGTAAATATTATTAATCAATTAAACTGCATGTACGTACAAGGTTTTAGAGTATTATTTTATTTTGTTGCTTAGCTAATTGCTTCAGTCGCTAGCCACAAGTTGCTCAAACCACTTAGCAGACAAAGAAATATTGTTAATGGTATGTCTTTATCACAAACACTCTTAATTATATAATATTTACAAATTCAATGTCCCAATTATATATGGGTCAAAAACTGAAAGGAAGTTTAGATTCTATCTTTTTTCCTTTCCTTTTTTTTTTTCAAAAATATTCTTTGGCTCAATATAAAAGTAATGCAAAAGCTTGTTGACCTTATTCAAAGGATAGCATATGTAGCCCTAATAACTATTTATGTATTTGGAATGATGTTTAAAAAGGTTTTAGGTCAAATTTCTTCAGAACATTTTAACGAATTAATAATTATATATGTGTAATATGATTATTTAACCAAAATTTTAAATATTCATCAAATTGTAGACACCCTAGCAATTATATAAAAAAAAAGCAAAAGTATTATTTATGCTTTTGAACTTTGACCTATATTTTAATTAGAATCTAAAACTTTGTTTTGTGTCAATTGTAATCTATATGTTTCTAATTAGTTTCAAATATGTCTCTAATTAAGCCTAACATTATCCAAATATTTAAAGAGGTGTATCATCCTATTTTTTATATGAGCACCTATTAATCCATTATAGCTTGGCTACATGAGATTGGAATTGATAATGAATAAAATAATCATAATATGAAGTAAAATAATCAGATATAAAGTAAAATAATTAATGATTATTTTGATCTTATTAATTCTAATCCCACGTGATAAGTTTATGGTGAATTAGTAGATATTAACGTGTGTTAGATGAAATATCATATTAGTACCTACCATTAAATATTTAGACAACGTTAGAGTTAAGAGATAATTAAAAACTAATTAAAAATATATGAGTTATAATTGATATAAAATAAAATTTTAAATAAAATTTAAAACATCAGCCAAAATTTCGGATAATAAATAATATTTTTGCCCATATAAAAAACCTAATATACAGAAAAGTATCTAATCTAATTTTCTTAATTACAAGAATTTAGAAAATATGTTTCACCTCCAGATAATGGGTGCCCGCTTTTTGATCAATTACTTACATTTAAACATAAAATATATCATATATATATTAGAATTTAAAATGAATCATTCTTTTTTAATTGTAAGTTATTAAAGAAAAATATATATAAACATAAAATTGCCATTGTAAGTTAGCAAACTCAGGTGGCAATTGAAAGAAAAAAAGTCATTCTTGTTTGCATCTGCCAGACTTGTGATCTCAAGTTTGCAACTTCATTCACTTTTATAATTTCAAATACATGCCAATTTTTTCTTTAATTTATTAATAACTTTTTCATATATAAAAATATAATTTTTTCACTGTTATCATTTTTCAAATTTAGTAAAAAGAAATAGTGGCTAATCATTTAACTCTCCACAACCTTTTATTTATATACATTTTAACCTCTCATCATATTATTAAAAAATAATTAAAAATGGATATATAGCGACAGACATGTTCCATTTAATAACTGTCCGTCACCAAATTTTAATTTTATTGTAGTGTATTAATTATGATGTAACATGATTTCGGATATTAGACAAATCCAAAGTCAAACACATATAAACATACACACGTTTGTATCCACTAGCATGTCAATTATTTCTTTAATTTATTTTTAAATATTTAAAATAGAAATAAATTATAGTAATTTGTGTTATAATTTAAAAATGATAAAAAATAACAAAATATTAGTTAACGTTACACTCTCTCATAATCTCTTTCCTATATTATTTTATTTTATTTCACTTTATTAATTTGTCGACATATATAATTTTAAATAACCATTAACTATAAAAACTCAAAAGCAAATATAATAATACAATTAAGCGAATTTGAGGTGTGAATTAATTAAAGGGTATAGTTTCCTAATATGGTGTCTAAAGATATACATCTGACTAAGCAATTTTGAATTTAATGTACATATAATTATGAGGAGACTGAAAAATTAAATGAAAAGTTTGGCAGAAAAATCTTGTTTTGTATGGCTTTAATTTTTGAATGTTACGTTGAAAGCGCGTGTGAAAGCCTCACACGCACCTTATTCATTATTATCAATCTTTGATTTAATTTCAACCAACCTTTTCAAACTAAGCAATCACACTCCACAACACTACTTCAAACACACAATCATACTTCGACAATTAATTAACGTAACCTTCTTATTATGAAGCTTTCTAAAAAAAATAGTAGTAGGAGAACTTTATACTTTTCTGGTTTGATTTAACTAGAACTAGATTAATTAATCATAGTTTTTGAGTATTGTTAAATTTATCAAAAAAAAATCTTCTAAAAAAGGAATTTCATTAAAAAAAAGTATTAGAAAAAGAAATAAAAGAGTTTAATTTCAATTTATATTATATTTTTTTAATAAAATATAGAAATAACATCACAATAAATATATAAAACATGGAAACTATAAAAGAGTTTTATTGTAATTAATAATTTTGTTTAAAGGTATTTTTGGCTCACAATTAAGAATTTTTCTATTTCCACGAAATCCAAACGTGATATAATTAATTTCAATGTTATACACGTAGGCATGAAGTGCCCTTGATAAAATGGGAAGAGTTTGAATATATGCATGCATGCTTCATGCTTCCCCCTATTAATCTATTCAATTCAATTTGTAGTTGAACTAATTAATACAAAGGATCGATTTCATTTTGTGTGTGAGTGTGTATATTAAAAACAAAAGATCATTGATTAAGTGGCTTTAACAAGGGGTGATTGAGGAATTGGTGAATGTGGAGATATCATGTGCGGTGATATAATAGTCTCATCAAATCTTCTTGGGCTGAAGCTAACTCTCAGATTGTTTTGCTTGCTTTTGATAACTTTCATCGGCTTCTTTGTTTCCTTCCTCACAAATGCTCTGATTCTTCTGAGAGCTACTTCCACTGTGTGATCATCCATGTTAGCAAAGCAAACTCTGTACCACCCTGCCTCCATGCAATTGAAAGACGACCCTGGAGACACATTCAGCTTCACTTCATTCACTATCACTTTCCACAACATCATCTCTCCTTCCACTGTTTGTTCTTTCATAAAACTCTTCAGGTTCATCCAACAGAAAAGCCCTGCATTGCTTGCAAGGCATGTTATCCCCATCTTCTCAAGTTCCTCTGTGAAAAATCTATGCCTCTTAGCTAACCTTCTCGAGCTCTCTGCCAGAAACTTCTCTACAAAGTCATCATCTGAAAGCATAGCGGCCAGAGTATGCTGAGTCTGTGAGGATACCAACCCAAAGCTTGACATTTTGCGGCCACAATTCACCACAGTGTCATTGTATGAGTAAATTACCCCAATTCTAAACCCAGGAAGCCCCATGTCCTTTGACAGACTATAAACTATGTGAATGAGGTCTTTGTTGCAGAACTCCGTGTCTTGAATGACCTCAGAGACACTCACAAAGCTGGGAGAGCTGAACACAGTGGCTCCGTAGATTTCATCACACACTAAATGGATGTTCTTCTCGTTGATGAACCTCACAAGGCTTTTTAATGTCTCTCTGTCTAAGGTGGTGCCCAGAGGGTTTGATGGGTTTGTGATGAGCAAACCCTTCACATTCACTTTATCCTCTTGGGCTGTCTTGTAGGCTGCTTCAAGAGCTGCCTTGGTTATTTTGAAGTTGTTGGAACTGTCACAGTGAATAGGAATTATTTTCACCCCAGTTCGCCAGCACAAGTCACGCCCATATCTGCAGTAAAATATGAATTATTTATGAGTAAAATCATATAATTATTCTTAGATATAAACATATTTAATAGTTTACCAATTTTTTTAATTAATTCATATTTTGTTCTTAGTCAAGTCTCTTCCGTTGATCAATGTCCATAATCCCTACTACCATGGTCCATGCATTAACTCAGTGACCAGAGGACTTTCTGGTACATGAAATTCTTGCCTGAATATAAGGAGACTATACGCTGAGGTGGCCATGGTTTCTAGGGTCAGTCCAAGTTGGGTCCACAGAGCTTTGAGCTATGAAGTGTTGTATTTGGATTTGAAATCCCACATGCTTTTTTGACTTTTAGGTTGACCAAATTCATTGAATCACATCATATATATTTGAAAACATTCTCTTCGAAAATAAGGTCATAACTATGAAATTAACAGGTGCCAGTGCCATAAATGGAAAACAGTACTCACACGCCTCCCATGAGCCTGATTTGTGAAGGAACAGTTCATTATTTTTAATTTTTTTATTTGGAGATATATAAAATAAAGTACTTAAACCTACAAATTAAATAAGAAGATTAGTGAAGAGATGGTATAGTACATACGCAGAATAATAAGGTGTAGGAATGAGAAAAGCATCTCCAGGATCAGCCAAACAGAACATGAGGAGCTCGTTTGCCCCTGTTGCTCCTCCACTCATCACTATTCTCTCTGCCTCAAACTTCACTCTTCCTCCTCTCACTTTTGTCATCAGATTTGCCACTCCCTGCAAAACAAGGAAGAAAAATTGCTTCAACATTAATATAATTCTCTTGTAAACCATATAGCATATCCTCAAAATCACTACATGCTACATGGTGAATAATTATAAGTTGTGGTGCCATTGATATGCATACCTTTCTGAACTCTGGGAGGCCATGATAGTCCTGAAAGTTAGCAACGTCTCTGAAGCGATGCACTTCTTGAGGAGTGCAAATTGATGCCTTTGGATGCTTCCTTATCCACTCTTCTATCAGATCAAAACAAAGCTGAACAAAAAATTCAAACACACCCATATGCGTCAGTCAACTTATCAAACACCTTGCAATCATTGCGAAGGAACTTGTGTTGTATATGTGTATATATATAAACCTGATTCTCCGCAAGACCCATCTGGATAACCCCATGGGGATTGGTGGAGGGGTGAAAGGGGTCTCTGTCATAAGCCTTCCAGCCGTCGAAGTAAGCAGAGTTCTCCCCATGACTCTCGTTCACTGCCATCTTAGACAGAAGCTGATGCCTCTCGCTTTCCAAACCCATCTTTGATTTTTGAAGCAAAGGGAAGGGTCTGTGTAGTTATTAGGAGTTAGTATATTAGAAATTGACGGAGATGAAGACTGAAATAGGAAGCGACGGAGATATATGGAGATTGAAGAGATTGTGTTGAGGAAAAGGGAGAGAGTGTGGGAATTTATATGCAATGCATGGTGGAAGCTTCAAAGTGGGAAGCTTTTAATGACCCGCCGCCCACGTACTAACAATATCGCTTGCGTGTAAACTTTGTGCTTCAAAAATTGACCAAACCCAAAAAAAACTCGTGATTCAAAAATGTTTTTTTATGATAATCTCTTATAGCCCCAATAATAAATTACTCATTAAATATTCTTTTTATTTATCATATATCGCAAACTCTGAATATAAGTATTTCCAATATCTTATCCTTTATTGAGATTTTGACAACTGTAAATAAACAACACAATTATTGGTCGGTTCCTGGAGTCTAAAGCTTAAAAGAGTAAGAAGCAGGCTGACCCACACACAGTATTTATTGTTGTGCAAAGGACAGAAAGAATTGATTAATAAGATTAAGGATGAAAATGTTTATTAATTTATTATATTATATATTTTTAGTATATAACATTAAAAAATATATATTTAATTATTATTAGTTTGATTTGAATATGATTGCGATTACACTAATAAATTGCAAATCAATATTTTTACTAGTTGAATAAGGTTTAATTTTTAAACATTACTTTAAAGTAAGTTTAAATTTAAATTTTATAAATACAAAAATCAATATTAAGGACAGTTTTTGTGATTCCACATGATTTGAACTAGGTTAGGTTAGTAAAAGTCCAATCAGTGTTCCAAGTATTTCCAACAACGACAATAACAACAAAAAGATAGTCACTTTGTTAGGATATAAATTATAGAGTAAACTACTGATTTAGCCCTTAAAATAATTTTCTCAATTTGACCCTTGCAAAATAAAGTGTCTTAATTCAATATTTAAAATGTTATATTTGTTTCAATTAGGTTATTGTTGTTGTTAAGTCATAAGATCAACTATTGCTAATTAAAACTTAAGGGTGTGTTTGGTTTGTGAAAACATTTCCTATTTTCATTTTCAATATTCATTTCCTGAAATGTATTTTCTGAAACACTGAAAATATTTTATTGGTGTATTCAAATTTAGGCTTATTTTAAGAAATATTTTTAAGAAAACGTTTTTAGTTAACTCAACCAAACGCATTTTCAAGTCCATTTTCTGTTTTCAGTGAAAATGAAAACAGAAAATATCCAAATCAAACAGGCCCTAAATTTTTTATTGTCAAAAGTTACTTTGCCCAATAGAAGAATCAAATTGAGACACTTGATCTTTTAAACATTAAATTAAGAAAATTATAATTTTTGAGAGACTAAATTAGTATAATAAAAATTATAATTTGTCTTTTAAAAGTATACTATATTTTAATCATTTTAAATTAATATATAATTTAAAATATTTAAAGTGGATGATTTAACTTTCATATACGTATAAAATAAAATATTATATTAATATTTGTTATTAAATATTTAAATAACGTTAAGTTTAAAAGTACAATAAAAATTAATTATATATATATTTTTTTTATAATTGACACGAGGTAAAATTTGAAATTATAATTACAATATGGGGGAAAGTTGATTAGCCTTTATTTTCCCCCCTACTCGTCATAATGTAGTCTTTAGGGGTGTGAAGCATGCATCCTACGTTTTTCTCTTCCCATTTTGCTGACTCCATACATTCCTGGAGAAGTGAATCACATTTATTTTTTTATGTTTTTTTTTTTGAAACCATCGTTATGTAAAAATTGACTAGATTTAATTTAAAAAACAAATCACCCCATATTTGGACCGTGCTTGGTAAATGTCCGAGTAAAAATGAGTAGGCTGACCCACACTCACACGCACTATTTATTGCTACAAAGACTTATGCTTGTGGGGCGGCAAATGAAATTGGCCCCACATAATTCCCTAACCTTAACTCGCTTTGTTTGTGAGTTGTCAAAATAGGATTCAGGTTGTATGCATGACGTTGTACACTAAGTATTTTGTTTGGCATATTAGTATCGTTTAATTGGATATGAATCTCATACAGACAGGTATATTAGTATCGTTTCATTGGATATGAATCTCACACAGACAGGTAAAGTTCACAATCAATCAAATGACGATACTAAATAGATGTTTTTTCTCGTCAAATAGGTCAATTTGGTTTTCTTTTGCTTTGTCCTTAATATTATTAAGTTTGAATAGGTCTATTTTAAATACAAATTTAAATTTGTTTCAATCTAATTTTATATTTTTTTTAAGAGCTATACAGGCCGGTTCACATAATCTAACCCGTTTTGACATATTTATTTGTTTAGAGTAAATTACATGAATCTCTCATTATATTTAATTACAGTATATTAAACAAATTTTTAGTTTCAAATATTATACTTTACTCTCTTCTTTCTTTCATTTTTAATTATTAGCATTGCCTTCACTTAAAGATACAATTTTATCATTTTAAATACATATTTGATATTGATATACTAAGTTGAACGAGTTGATACTATAATATTGTACACTCAGTGTTTTCTATTAATAATTTAGAAAGTGTTGAGTTTAAGGACAAAATTGATATCAATTGGAAAGATATGGAATAAAATTAATACAAAATAAAATTTTTGCATTGAATGAAAACTTAGGTTAAAATTTAGGGATAAAAATGATATTTTTCCTAAAAAGAATAATTTTATTCATATATATATATATATATATATATATATATATATATAGCTTAAACATGGATGAAAAGTAAAAGACAAGTCCTTCCTTCGTAATTTCATCTCACAAAATGGTTCTCTTACTAGCTAACACTAGCTAACATCTCCTTCTCGTTTTTTTTTTGTTTCAACATTTTTCTTAGGTATATACCATAAAAAAAAAGAAAAAAAAATAGATGGACTCGCTTTGACTGTTGAGGAGAAAAACAAAAATGAATAAGCTCCCACGTGGCACCTAATATGTTCCACGTTAGGTTTGATTCTTTGACCTAATAATGTAATAATGTCAAAGTATGGTCTTTGATTTTTTGGTAAACCAAAATATGGTCTTCAGACAGCATGAAGCATGCATAGTACGTACTTCCCATTTTGCTGGTGGACTCCATGCTTTCTTGGAAAACGTGAATCACATTTATTATCCCTTTTTAAGTTAAAACTACCAATATTATATAGCAAGTTCAGTTTTTACTATGGACTCGTACCGGCCATTGTTTAGAACAGACTATTGGTTTGTTGGCTTATTAGTTTAATTATTGAATTATTGGGTCAAATGCGTAAATAAATTTAAATATATATATATATATACATATATATAACTATATATCTTTATAAATAAACTCAAAAATAAGTAAAATAAATAATTTATATACAAATTTCACATTTTAATTTCATAAACATCTATAATAATTTATAAACATTTATAATAATTCATATATAAAGTCATAAATATTCATAATAATTCATAAAGTCATAAATAATGTCATCCAAACATAATATTTTATACATTAAAGTCTTAAACATCCAAAGTAATTTATAAAGTCATTAAAATATAAACATTCATAACATTATCAATCAATTTAGAAATTTCAAGCATCTGAGTTGTCCGTTTCTCCAGTACAAGACATGTTCCATGAGTCAACTAGTCGTCTGTTACACTTTACGTTAGCAACTCCCTCAATATCTTCACAACCACCACCACCACCACCACCACCACCACCACCATCATCAATAACCTCATCCAAATTCAATTCTGTAAAAAATAACTTAGATAAATAAAAATTTTGAAATAACATCACAAAATAATATATCAAAATTATCAAACACAAATCACAATCAACATCATCCTTCTCAGTGGTACAAGCTGTAAATTCACGATTAAGAACTTCAAATTCCTCAACAGTTAAGCTTGATGGTTGTACTTTCAATATCCAATCACTATTTTCTTCAAATGATTCAAAGCTAATCGGATCGTAATTCTTTTTCAATTATTTCTTGTATATTTTTATTTAATTATATAAAAATATAAATGATTCTTTATATGTTTAAAAATTATAAACAATGTTATGAAGAGAAATTTACCGCTTTTGTAGCTTCAAATTGTAATGAACATAAACAAGATCATTAAGCTTTTGATGTTCTAATCTATTTCTCTTCTTTGAATGAATATGTTCAAACACACTCCAATTTCTCCCACATCCCGAAGAACTGCTTGCATGTTTGGCTTAAAACTCGAATTGCAAGCTTCTGTAAATTTGGAGCACTTGATCCACAGCATTACCACCACTCATCTAATAATATTACACAAAATAAATTATTGAAATAATACTAAGACAAATGAAAAAAGTTTGTTAATAAAGATCACTAATACCTGGTATCATTGTGTGATGACTGTTTACTGCAAGTCTTCTTCCAAAATCCTCTTCTGCATTCCTGAAGATTTTCATCGCAGTTGATAACTTAGTTTCCAACTCTCTACCATTATAAGTATATTTCCCAATGACATCAATAACCCCTGAGATAGTGTTCTTATGCATTTCCATTGCTTCAACATCATATTGATAACTTGAATCAAACCAGACGCCAGCAACATGAAGATTCTTTTGTAATTGATTATACCAACGCCTATCAAGAATTCTTAGAAAAGGCTCAATCACTCTTTTCCTTCTTTGAAACATTTTCATCATTTTATCTCTTGCTGCATGAAAGGCTACAACAAATAACCTATTTTAGGCTTATCTTCACTATCTATAATACGCAAAACACAAATCAATGGTTCAGTAATCTTCACAATGAATGTATAATCTCTCCAAAAAGATGAATCTAAGATAAGATCGGCAAATTTCTTTATTTTACTGTTCCTAACATATGCTGAGCTTGTCCATTCTTTAGATATTACCACGGCTTGCAAAGCAATAAAATTAGTTGCAAACCGAGTTGGAACTAAACGAAGGATCTCTCTTCCATTAGTATGCTTCCTCATCAAATGCAAAACAAAACAATGATTGTAGATGAATTTAGTAATTTTTGAAGATGATTTGTCACCTCATCTAATTTGCTCATGTCTTGCAACATCAAATTAATACAATGGGCAGCACATTGAGACCAATAAAGAGTTGAAAATTCTTGTTCCAACATTCTACTGGCAGCAACATAATTTGTAGCATTATTAGTCACAATCTGAATCACATTTTGAAGTCCAACATATAATACAATTTCTTTAAAAAGATTAAATAACATGTCACCGGTTTTAAAAGCATCAAATGCATCAACAAATTTTAAAAACATAGTCCCTTTAGGACAATAAACTAAAAAGTTTATGAGGATTCTCTTACATTGATCAGTATACCTATTCACCATAATTGTACACTTTGTTTCCTTCCAAGTTTTGCAATAAGTATTAACATATGAGTTTACTTCTTCAACATTTTTCCTCAACAAATAACCACGAAGGTTCCAAAATCCAAGACCCTTATATCCCGCACCCATACTAGTAATAGCATCAATCATTGGTTGGTAGTATGGTGAGTTGGTAGTACGGTGAATTGGTAGCATTAAATGGAAAATTAGTATCAAATATCCATTTAACAATATTAACGTCATACATTTCTCTCGCTTCTGTACTTTGTAACACACTTTTAAAGGTGAGTTGGGCTCCAGGAGTTGTTCTAGGCATAAAATAAGAGCTTATAGGCTTCTTTCCCTTTTCTTTTCCCCTTACCTCAGAAGGCCAAGCAATAGAGCTATTTAATTTTACAACATCATCACTATATAAGCTCTCATCAAGATAAGGATTGCTTTTTTCATATTCTTCTACTAGTTTTCTTTTCTTTTGAGCGAACTCTTCAACACTATTTTGTATTTGGAAACGAATATCTGCTGGAACCTTTTTACGTGGCTCAACATCCCCCTTTGTTCCAGCTAGATGTAGCTTAAACCGATTAATTCCATCCCTCTTGAAAGTTTTGTTACAATAACAACATATTAAATGACGTTTAAAACCAATGCCTTCAACAATTCTACAATGACCCCATACTATGTTTGTTTTTCCTCTTGAAGCACCTTTTTACATAAACTCAACTAACTCTTTTGAGGGTAGGGATAGCAACGAGGTAGGGAATACCTCCCCCGTCCCGGTGCCCACCCCCAAAACCTGCCCCCGTCCCCGCCCCCGATCCCCGTCAGGGAGAAAAAATTTTTCCCTTCCCCATTCCCAGCGGGGTTATTTAAAAAATTTAAAAATGTAAAAAAGTCAATAATACATATTTTAGTAAAAAATCTTCTCTTTTCTCTTCTGGGTTAGGGAACAACTAGGAAAATTCAGCACTCATGTATGCAAGACCAACAAAATCATTTCAATTCACCAATTCAAAGTAAAAGAATGTTCAACAATAGCAACTCAGACAGGTACTCAGCAAAAAGGCATCCATAAACTTGTCAATAATATTTCCTAAATTGATCAACAATCTAAACAATATCAACCCTAAGAATGACAATTTCATCAATACAAAATAAACCCACTAACAAATCAATGTGAGGAAAGAGTAGTTACTAACCTTCTGCAATTTTGATATGCCCAAATTAATAAACTTATTAATAGATTGAGAGGCTGGCGTAGTGGATTGATGTGAAGAAGACGGCAGGTTGCGATTTGAGTACTGCAACTTTGACGGAGTGGTTGTACGAAGACAGTGAAGGGCAATGGTGATCGACGACGACAAGGGGTTGCAATGTGGAAGAGGATGACTGAGAGGAATTTGGGTGATGAGATGGTTGTGGAGTGTGCGAAGACGAGAAGAATGGGTATAGGTTCAATTAGCGAGGGGGGAACAGCTGAGATGTGTGGGTGTTAAGGCGTTGATGGTCGTGACGGCAGAGAACAAGGGACGAAGCCAGTGTGCAAATTTGCAAGAGGGACGATGGATAGTGGAGACATGGATTTCGATGGAGAGACTATGTGGAGAGGACAGGAATTAAAGGATGGGGAGAGTGACTACAATAGACAGAGGAGACCACGACAATGAATTGAAGGACGGGAAGAGCGAGTGCAACGGCAAGAAAGAGGCCAAACTTGAGAGTCAGAGACGGCGAGTACACATTCAATCTCAGTTAGATGGTGAATTGGGAATCAAATTTAGGGGGAATGTGATTAGGGTTTTATTTTTTTATTAAATTTATTTTAATTATTTTGAATATAAAATGACTAAAAGATCTCTAATATTATTTATATATATATATATATATTAGGGTATTTTATTAAATTTAGTAAATTTACTAAAATATCCTTAGGGGACGGGAACCCCCCAGGGCGGGGAGTGTGATCACCTCCCTGTCCCCCGTCCCCTTTTAACTTTTGCGGGAATTTTCTCCCCCACCCCCATCCCTGCGAGGGGAAATTCCCCTCCAACGAGGTCTTGAATGTGGGGATCCCCGCAGGTTTTTTTTGAATTTGGGTCCCCATTGTCATCCCTATGTGTGGATTGCTAACTGACATTTATGATAACCTAAGATTAACAAGAAATTTTCTTAATCAGAATTGGTCCCAAAATTATTTATAAATCAGAAGTATTCATTTATATTACTAATTGAAATCAGTCAATATATTCAGCATTCAGATTCAATATCATTCAGCATTTTCACAGTACTCAGAGTCTCAGGCATTCAGATTCAGCACCAATATATTCATTAGACCAAAACCAATGTATTTCGCATTTAGAAATTCATCAATCATTAAGAAATTCCTAATTTATTCAGCATTCTGACTGGTATATTCAGTACTTCGAAATTTAAAAAAACCAATATATTCATCAAAATCAAACTAATATATTCAGCAACACTCAGATATATTCATCAAAGCCTCATCAAACCATTATATATTTGCTTTGTATTCCTCTCTCTCAGCCAACATACCAGTTGAAGCTTTAGCAGGGCTTGCCGTGGAAGAAGTTCCTGGGAGTTTGTCGTAGAAGAAGCTCCATGTGGGTCTGCCGTGGAAGACGTTTCCGGCTGAGGATGGCCGTGGATCTAAGGCACACTGGTAACGCATCAGATAGAGAAAGAGAGAGAGAGAAAGAGAGAGAGAGAGAGAGAGAGAGAGAGAGAGAGAGAGAGAGAGAGAGAGAGAGCAACAATACCTTACCTCTTGGTGGCCGTCGGCGGCTTCTGCGTCAGTCGGAGGCTGTGCGTCGGTCGGCAGTGGTTAAGGCGTGAAGGAGGAAAAAGCTCTGATTTTGGGAAAGTGGCAAATAGAAATAATTTGAAAACTTCAATATTTGTCAAAGATGATAATCCTACCTGATATAGCAATATCAAATATAATATGTAATTTTTTTTGATAACTTATATTAAAATAAGTAAATATATAAATGCCTATGCATCACACAGTCGCCGCACTAGTAAGAAAAATTCAAACTTCTATTTGATAGAATGGCATGAGTTATGTGTGAATGTGATATTTATTTAACACTGGTCTTTTTCCTTCTATGGTATTAGAGCATTTTCGTTAGTTTTGTTCATAATTTAAATCTGACGCAAATACAACCTCTTTAACAAATCTTTCAACATGATGTCGTTAACTGAAGTTTTCTTTTGAGTTGCGTACGTTAGAGCATCTACAGTGGTGGTTCTTAAGAGGTTCTTAAATTTAAAAATCGGTTCTTATTTTAGTTTACCATTGTAGTTCACCACGTTGGCCGCCACGCGTAAGAACGGTTCTTATACAAAAGGTAATATAAAATAATTAACTTATAATAAATGTTAGTGGAGTTAATGGAGAATAATAAATGTTGAAGTAGTGGAGAATTGATTGTGAGACTCATTTGTAGGTTTTTAAGAGGTTCACCACTAGAGTAGAAAATTGTTTAAAATAGTGGGGAGTTATTTAAGCTGATGTGGTATAGTGGGACCCACAATAAGAACCAAATTGAGGTTCACCACTGGAGATACTCTTAGTCCACCAATAGATAGGTAGTTAATTAAATATAGCTGTTATTTTTTTTATTACTGACATTTATATATCTTCATGTTTGAGTTGTTCTAAGTCTTTAAAGACTCAAAATGTGTGTCGAGTGATTGCCACCGAACCTTTTTTTAATTAATTTTTAAAATATTTTTTGGGTATTTTTATAATAAAAATAACGTAGTTAAAATTAAGTTATTAACTTTTCAATCTACCCTTAAATTAATAACTATATTAATTTTAAGAACAATAACTAAAATATTCTAAAATAGTATGTGTGTATATATATATATATATATATATATATAATAAAATAAACAATTGATTTCCAGTCCATCCACATTCTTTTTTCGGTTAGATTAATTGTCAGCATTTGAAACCTATAAAGTAGTTAGATTTGATTAATCAAATTCAAATTCGATTAAATTAATTCGATTAAAGTACAAAAGTATAAATTAAAAGTCTTTCAACTCTTATTTTTTTAATTTATAAGATTTGAATTCAAAATTTTACTTAAAAAACAAGAAAAAAATATTCAAACTAACTAAAGTTGGCAACCACATTTAAATTGGAATTTGAAGTGATAAAATTAGAAGTTGGAATAATTAGAAAGGGTTGGTTGAATCATAGTTTCATAAGAATGAAGGTGTGTGTGAGCTTTTCACGCTTGCTTCGACCTGCTGAAATTAAAGCCATGGCAATTGGCAAACATGATTTTCTCGCCAAAGTTCACTTTATTCTTCTCTCTCCCCTCATTCTTCTATTTTCAATCAAACTAAATTAGTCAAAAATTTAATAATTTTTAAATACTGATAATTAAAAATAAAAGAGATTTGGTATAAAACTAATAAATTGAACTAAAGGTGTAATATCCCAAAAATTTTTATGAATATTTAAAGTCTGATTTGAAGTTTAGTGAAAAATTTAATTATGTGGAAAATTTTCTTTTTGAATTAGTGAAGAAAATGTGGGAATAGAAATTTTTATTTTTAATTTAGGAAATTTTTACAAATTCTTAAGGACTAAAGTGAAAAGAAAAGAAAGTATAGAGGACTTTTGAGAAATGACCAAGTAGGAACCCGAGAAGAAGAATAGAGCTTATGGGAATGAATTATGAGTCCGGTACCGAAAAGATGATGGATTCGAGGTTAAAGTGGAGTTTGAGATATTGAGAGGGACTAAAGTGAATAAGGAAATTTGTGGGGCACCGAGGATTTAGAAACACCTGAGGTGAGATTTTATGAATTTGCTTTTGCTAGTCTTGACTGAGGGTCAATTGCAGAGCAAGTGATAATTTCACCCCGGGCGAGTATATAAGTGGCCTCACCTATTTTTTATTCATTTTTCTCCTTTCCTCTCTCTCTCTCTTCACTTTCTCTCCTCTCCTTCTCTCTTCCTTCTCTCTAATTTCTCTCTCTACACTCCAACTCTACAACCGGGCTTTGGAGGCTGGATCTCGGGCTACGGGGCGAGCCTCTAGGAGCCAAGCAACATAGGGAAAGCAAGGAATCGAGGTAGAAATTTCTATTTCTTAAGCTTTTCTCTATTTTCTAGTTTTAAGAGTGTTTGAGGTAAAATCGAGATTCTGGCTTCGTTTCTCGATTAAAATTGGTGATTTTGGTGTCTAAATGCTCCTTAGACATTAAGGGTGAGATCCCATGGAAGAAATCATGAAAAACGGTGAAGATTTGGCCAGATTTGGGCCAAAACCGAGAGAAATCGCGAAGGGGTCGCGATCGTGGCGCCCAGGCGCCATGTGTGGCGCCTAGGCGCCAAGGTGAGATGGGAAGAAGAAGGAATTGGCGCCCAGGCGCCACGTGTGGCGCCTGGGCTCCAGGCATGGGTGGCGCCCAGGCGCCAGGTGTACCGGAAAATTTTAGTTTATTTTTCAATCGACCATAACTTCTTCATCCGAACTCCGTTTTGGGCAAACTTTATATCGTTGGAAAGCTCTTTAAGTCTAGTTTCCAATGGTATAAGTTTCATTTGAATATTCATTACCAGTTAGGAGTTATGATTCGAAAAGTAAGTGAAGGTCGATAGTAGTGGTAGGAAATTTCTCTATTTCGTAACTCTGATGGTTTTTGTCTGGTTACAATAGGAATGGTCAAAGTGCAAAGTGGGAGTACCGAGAGCGTGAAATCCAGGTGAGTGGGTTAATACTTGCTATGATTAAATATCTGTTATTGACTTTTTGCATCATAGTGGAAATATGTTGTATATCCAAGTTTGAAGAGGATGATGTGGAACGATGAGGCATAAACAAATGTGGAACGTGTCTGGTAATGTATATAATTATATTTTCTTATTTTCCCATGAATGGAGGTTATATGATGGATTGTGAATGGCATGTGAACCGAGTTGAATAATTGTTCTATATTATGGGTTATGTTATATACATGCTATGTTGCTGGAACCACATTGATTATGTTGTGGCTTGAATTGTAAATGACTGAGTTGTGTATGTGGCTCAAGATTATGATTGAGGATGTTTATATATGTGATTGTGATTGTGTTTGACTGGAAAGGAAAGGCATGGTGGTGCACCCCATGGAGAAATCTATGTGAAGTTATAAGGGTGGAGAATATAAATGGAGCGATAAGGGTGGATGCGGCGGGGGCCGCGGGCAACGATCCAGAGGTATTCTGGACGACCCGGTTGGTACGGGAATTGTGTGTGAAATTGATTTCATCGATTGCTGTTGTGAATTTTGAATTTTGTTGAAATGCATTTGATTCACTTGGATATTGTTGTGAAGTATTATGAATAATATTATATCATATGATGATCGATTTACGTATGATTGCTGCATGTTATCATTATGATGCATGATTTTTATTTTGTCATAGTATTGTGTTATCTACTCACTGGGCACGTGGTTTGCTCATACCCCTCTTATTGATATTTTTTTTTCAGAGTTGACAGCTGAAGGTAAATATCGGAACAAGGAATTATGGATCCTTAGTCCATAATTACCTTTTCATTTGTTCAGGATAAAGGTATAATAGTTAAGTTTTATTCTAAGTTGTATAAATCTAGAAATCGCTGTAATCGGGTAGGTTCATTCAGTGATGTAATGTGAGTAATTGTAGTATGTATAGAGAACTCGTTTTGGTTGCATGAAAAAGAATTGTATGATTTTTAAGAGAAAGATAGGCTTACTGAGGTGAAATGAAATTCACTTTCCGTGCCGGTCACGTGCTCAAATTTTGGGACGTGACAAAAGGTCTTCCTCTCCCATAATGTCGTGTTTTTCACTAACTTTAATGAATTTTTCTCATAAAAGCTCAAAAATTTGAAACTAAGAATTTCAATTAAAATAATTATATATATATATATATATATAAATCAATAATTTTCTCTATTTTTATGTCATATATATATATATATATATATTTGGCTATTTAATAATGAAAAGGATCAATCAAATTCAGAAAAATTGAAATCTTTTATAGACTAATTGAGATACTTGATCTTTTAAGGACTAAATGATAATAATTATAATCTTTTAAGGATTAAATAAATAATTTTCTCTTAAAAATATTTAAAAATAATGAATAGAGAGAGAGATAGAGAGAGAGAGAGAATCTAAATTATTTATTTAGTCTCTAAACGATTATATATAATTATCTTAATTTAATTTCTAAAATGCTAAATGTTTCAATTTAATCTATAAAGTTTTGTGATTTATCAACAAAAATATCATTAAAACAATTATAGTATTCTAAGAGCTAAATAGAGACATTTAATCTATGATTGAATTATTATGAACTAAATCAATAATATACTCAAATTTAGGAGTGAAATGAAAATATTAGACTTTGACAATAGAGAGTTGATAGAAGTCAAAAAAGAGTGGTGGCTTTACTCAGTAATTCATTTTCATGTGCGAAACCAACTTGCACTTGCACTTGCATTGGATAATACACAAATAGAAGAAAGAATTGTCATTTTTCTTGTTTATCTTTTTTATGTTTATTTTTGTTTTTATCGAATAAATTTACTTTTTCAGTGAATTGTAAAATTTACTTTTTTCAACTTTAAAAGTTCAGCATAAATATTTAAAAAATTAGTTTCACGACCACAAATTATGACCATCAATAACGTTATAATTTTAAGTTGGAATTGTTGGCACGTACGTAGTTTTCTTTTCCCCTATTTATCGTGCTTCATTAAAATGACGGAAAGCGAAGTTATATATATACACCAAAAAAAAATTATATAAAAGCATTATTCATCCATCTAAACTTAGAATTTTATTTTGTGTAAGTTATAATGCATATGTTTCTAGTTATTTTAAATCATATCCTTGAGTCTAATACAGTGCAAAATTTTTAGTATTTGACATGGAACATTTAGTGTGGATGACTTTGTACCATGTGTGTAAAATAAAATGTAATGTCAACATTTGCTTTTAAATTTTTAGACAAAGCTAGGATCAGGGGCAAAGTTAATTAGAAAAATATGAATTATAACTAATACAAAATAAAATTTTGAATTGTAATTAAAACATAAATCAAAGTTCAGGAACATAAATAATATGTTTTCCTTTTATTTTTATTATCATGTTTAATCACATAATTATTTGTTTGTATGCATGTTCATAATTTTTTTATTTAAAATTTTATTAAATTTCGACTAATTTAATTTAAATTAAGTTGAATTATAAAAGTATAAAAAAATTTTATCGTTGATTTTCTCTATTTATAAAATTGAAATTCAAGATCTTAGTTAAGAGATTGAATATTGAATTATTTAAATTAGGCAACATTAGTTCGTAATTTTTTTAATATATCCTTATTTAATAAGATAATTTTTTTTCTAAATTTACAAATTTCACTTTTTTTTTGAGTTTAAAATCGGAAATTAATTAAGAACACAATGGACACCCTTGAGCTAGAGTTTGGGCAAAATTGCATTAATTTAATTAATAATTGCAAAATCTGCGCAGGTCAATGTATATTGTTTGGGTGAATGACAAGTGCAAAATCATTAATTTTTGGCTGCTAATTAATGATGCATATATCTGATTAGCGTTGCTGGTATTGCAATACAAAGCCATCCAACTTGTAAGAGTACAATTCTTTTTTTTATATTTTAATCCCTTCGTGCTTGAATTTTATATTTGCCATTTGAGCTGCTTTACAATGTCTGATTAAAGACCAAAGCACCCAACCATTCATATAATATATTTTATTATTACAGCCATTTGAAGTTTGAATAATTAATTGAATCTTTTTACCAGTTATATATATATATATATATATATATTTATATTTATATATACTTTTGAGGTTGACTCACAGATTCATGCATACACATAAAGATGTTGAAATTAAGCGTTCGATCATGAACACTATATTCATTGTGAAGAACACAAATAATGGTTGATCTGATCAATTCCAAGTTACATGCACATGCACTTGACGTAATGTTGGCGTTTTCGAGGGTTAGCGTTATGACCAGCATATCATGTGAAAACTATCTATACACATGAATATTAATGTTTTAGCAATTAATTTTGAACCTTCTAAATGATTTCTATGAAACTGGTTTTTCAGTCGTTTTAATTGCTAAAGGAATGCTTAATTAATTAATTAATTGCATGAAAGATGTTTAAGTAGGTTAAATTTGACATAAACCACAAATATAAAATGTACATACATACTTATATACAAACATACATACTTATACATATATATATATATAATTTATTGGATAATACTTTTGACATTTTTCTTATTTTTATTCATAGCTAGTTCGATTTCTTTATTTGACTCATCTGACAATTTTTATTTGTTAATTAAAAAATAGAGCTCCTGCAGTGCTAATATATAGTATGATTGATTTAGTTGTTTAATAATTTCTGCGTCGAATTGAAAAACAAAAAAAATGTCTTTAATCTCTAATTTAATTTTAAGGAGGTTTATGTAGTTAAGGTCAAAATAATTATCACTGTTAGCCAAAAGTACTTTGATTATAGTATGACAGAACATATATGTTTATACTTCTAGTTATCTGCTGCACAAACTTTTTTTTTTTGGTTTTTCTCCTAGTTTCTTTTATTATTTTTTTAAGAAAATATTAAGCACATGCTTTAATTACTTTGCTTTTGACCATGCACAAATATATCACTAATTTTTATGGCTCCTCAGGTTGAAGAGATTGTAAAAGTAGACTTTTAAAGGACTTTAAAAATCGTTGTAGGTGGTATGACAAATTTTATTAACTTAATTTAAGAAGTATATGCACCAATTCTTGGCATCATAAAATATACTATGTTTATAATTGTACAAAACTTATATACAATTTCTAATATCTTCATTACTAGATTCTCCAATAAAAATAGAATATGCATAAATGATTTTTTAAAAGGACCAACGAAGCAATATTAAATTGTAAAAAAATATAAATTTATTTTTGGAAGACTATATAATTGTCAGATTAGAGAATCATGTATTTAGCTTGTCATATTTTAATTGAAAAACATAATGTACAAAGTCAAAAAGAACTCCATCTAAGTTTTTTTTCCTTTAATGCTAGTTTTATAATTATTATTAAAATTTTGTACTCAAATTATTAAAGAGATATATTATTATTTTTTGTTAATCTAGATTCTTGATTATATTTTTATTTTCGTATCAAAACACAGCTTTTATAAGGAAATCGATGTACGAATAATTCAATCTTGGATATGTGAAATAAACCCGGTAAATTTTAAATTTGTTACGATTAATCTCTTTTAACTTTTAACAATTAAACCCTTCTGTCAATTACTAACACTAATATTAAATCCCTTCCCATGTTATCTATGTTATTCGCATCACTATTTTCACGTTAGATATATTTTCTATTTTTTCTACCTCAGCTGTATTATTTTTTCTCATCACCAATATTTTGCCATGTCCAATTCCTTGACATAGAATTTAGTGTAGAATTTGGGGGAGATAATTTCAATAACTTAAAATTGAGAGATCAAATTTACCGTACATGACCTAAAATTGAGGGGTTACGTGTATTTTATCTTCTTTTTTTTTTAATGATTTGATTGTTCTCACCTTTCGATTTAATTTGAATTGTTGTTTTAGAACATATAAGTAAATATCAATTAATTAATTAAACTATTCGTACAAGGTTTTAGAGTATTATTTTATTTTGTTGCTTAGCTAATTGCTTCAGTCACTAACCACAAGTCGCTCAAACCACTTAGCAGACAAAGAAATATTGTTATTGGTATGTCTTTATAACAAACACTCTAAATTATATAATATCTACAAATTCAATCTCCCAATTATATGTGGGTCAAAAACTGAAAGGAAGTTCAGATTCCATCTTTTTTCCTTTTCTTTTTTTTAAATTCTTTGGCTTAATATAAAAGTAATACAAAACTCTTCTTGCCCTCATTTCTATGATCCATGGATACATTTGATATGCCAAACAGTTGCTGTAGTAATTGTTTATAAAGTTCTCTGACTTTGAATTCCACAAGCAGCACGATTAATGGTATGGAAACAACAATTGGGACGTCAGTTTTTTAAGAAACCAGTAAGTTATAACATTAATTATTCTTTTAATGTTTTGATTATATTATCATTGATACTTTTCTTATTTTAAAAATAACTCTCCAATTAGAGAAGGTAATTTTCGCCTCACGCTTGATCTAACCAACTTTGTCTCTAGCCTATTTGAGTTGAATATATAAGTCAATGGTTGGAATTTCAAAGCAGAATTAACCCCCAAAAAAAAAAAAAGATCGGTATAGACTACAGAGCAGGTCCAAGGTATACATGTCCAAGTCTATTATTACCCGTCCCATTATTAGAAAAAATTTCAAATCCTCTGTTGTAGAGATAGGGTGTTGCTCAAGTATTTCAACACATGTAATGAAATGAGTTAAATAATTTCATACAAATTAAAATTAAGTCATTTAATCTAATTCTTCATTCTAGTGTATATGTTAAAATACATCAACATCACCCTAAAATTGTTTTATAACAAAAGAACGGTGCACATTATAAAACTTAAGTATTTATCATTTGAATACATGTATATGTATTTTAAGTTTGGACACTCCTCTCTCGTTCAAAGGATAGCCATATGATATGTAGCCCTAATAACTATTTATGTACTTGGAATGATGTTTAAAAAGGTTTTAGGTTAAATTTCTTCAAAACATTTTAACGAATTAATCATTATTATATATGTGTGTAATATGATTATTTAACGGAAATTTTAAATATTTATCAAATTGTAGACACTCTAGGCACTATATGAAAAAGGCAAAAGTATTATTTATATACGCCCTTGAACTTTGATCTATGTTTTAATTATACCCTAAAATTTTACTTTGAGTCAATTACAATTCATATATTTCTAATTAGTTTTGGCAAAATGATATTTTATATGCTTAAAGTTTCGTTTATGCTCATAAGTTTTTTTTGGCCCGTTTATGTCTTAAATGTTTTAGTTTTTGTCTATATATCCCTTTTTTTGTAACTCTGTCAGTTAAGTTAATGAAAATGTTGTCTGGGCAGCCATATATACTCTCTAAAAATATATTTCAATTTATTCACTTAGGTCCTTAGACAAAATTTTTCTTTTGTTCTTTATTTGATATAAACTCGTATTTTATTTCATATAGGTCTATAGTTTAAGAATATATTTTGTTTTTTGTCAAAATATTCCTTACAAACTTTTTAATTTGTTCACTTTAGTCCTTGTTGTTCACTGTCATGCTTTTTTTTCTCATGGTTTAGTCCTCCAAAATAGTCCATGATTTCATTTTTAGTTATAATATGATTCAATTTGTCATTTCTACCCAAAAATAATATAAGAAATGAATAAAAATTCAAAGTTTCAAAATATTGCATATCTCTTCCTCTCATAAAAGGTAAGCATGCAACCTATGAAACTTGAATTTTAATTCATTTCTTGTATTTTTCTTAGGTAGAAATAATAGATTGAATCATATTATGACTAAAAATAAAATTATGTATTGATTTGGAGGACCAAACAATGAGAAAAAAATGAAATTGAAGAACAGAGCTAAAGTGAACAAATTGAAAAGTTTGTATAGGATGATTTTGACATAGAACAAAACATATTCTTAAATTAGGGACCTATACGAAACAGAAGACGATTTTATATCAGGCAAAGAACAAAAGAAAAATTTTGACCAATGACCTAAGTGAATAAACTAAAACTTTTTCTTTAATGGAGTACACGTGATTGTCATGTGACAAATGCTTTTTTTCACGTGGCAGCTTAGTCAACATTTTCGTTAACTTAAATGGTATATACAAATATTGAAACATATGGGATATAAACGGGCCAAAAAGAACCTTAGAAGCATAAACGAAATTTGGTATAAACCTCAGGAACATAAAACATCCTTTTGCCATTGGTTTTAAATATGCCCCTAATTAAGTTTAATGTCATCCAAATATTTAATGACAAACACTAATGCATCCTATCTTATATACAAGCACCTATTAATCCATTAAGCGATCCTACTCACATTGGACCTAGCGCCCAGGTGGTTTGGCCAATAGTGGGCCAAGAAATATTGAATGGTGATGTAGGCGGGGGTTTCTGGATTTTGGGGCTTGGATCGATACCAATTATTATTTTACGCTTCATCAAGAAATCAACCCATCCAATCAAAAAAGGTTTTTTTTTGTTGTATTTGCTTCTCCGGATGGTTGGTCGAGTAACAAAAATGTTGTATTTTCCGGTACATCATTATGGATTGGATTAGTCTTTCTAGTGGGTATTCTTAATTCTCTCATCTCTTGAACCTATTTGTTCTAGATCTAAAAAAATGACCCCTCCCTATATTACGTGAGATTAGAATTGATAATGAATAAAATAATCATAATATGAAGTAAAAGAATCAGAAATAAAATAAAATAATGATTATTTTAGTAATTATTAGTTCGAATTCCATGTGACAAGGTTATGGTGAATTAATAGATATTGACGTGTACAAAATAGAATGTTATATTAGTGTTTAGTGTCTACCGTTAAATATTTGGACGACATTAAGTTTAGGGACATAATCAAAACTAATTAAAAATATATGAACTATAATTGACATAAAATAAAGTTCTAAATACAAATTAAAACATTGATCAAAATCCAAGATTGATCATGAATAATATTTTTGCCTATATAGACAATTACCTAAAGGCATAGCCACGGTTTATTTGGTTTCTTATCACAAGAAAATGGACTTTGCCTAGGCTAAGAATGTTAGCGTTATTTTTATTTATATATATATATATATATATATATATATATTATTTAATAAATAATGTTTAATGCTGATAATTTTATGTGTAGACTTGACGTATTAAATATTGTGTATATCCACATATTTTTTTGAGACATATATATTGAGTGCTATCTTTAATTAAATTCATTTTAAAATTTTTATTAATTTGTGTTCAGTGACCTATTTGATATATATTTGTTTTGGTCTGGGGTATTTGTAAAAATAATATATGTGTAGATATCCGACCCTAAATAATAATAGCGATGAGGTGTTATTATAAAAAGGGTCAACCCATGAATAGTGTTTTCATTACTCTTTAATCTGTATTTTTATTACTTATCAAGATCGATAAACAATAAATTCATAGATTAAGGGGTCGTTTGGTATGCTCGCAGAAGCGGGAAAGGAAAGCGTCTTTCCATTACTGTGCATTTTTTCTTTGTTTGGTATGGCTCGCTATAGCAGTTGGAAACGGAAGCCGGCATTCCCTCTTCCTTCAAAATCCTGATATTCGTTTCCATCGCTTCATCGATAGAAAACCGGTCATGGAAAGAAAAAAAGGAAGAGAAATATTAAATTTGCCCACGTTCTGCTCTCATGTTTTGGTCCTCCCACACCTTCTATTTGACACTTTCATTCTCGGCCATCTCGCACTCGTACACACATTCATATAATAAATTAAAATAGTAGCACCAGCAATATCCTTTCGTTTCACAATATCCTTCTGCGTCGCAAACACTGATTTACCGTTACTGTCTTTTTTAGACAAGTTTTAAATTGTTCACAGTCACAATAATGACGTCCAACAAGCAAGATCCAACCTTTTTTGAGTCAACATAGTGACAGGCGATCGGCCGTCGGGCGACAAGCCTGTAGCAGGCCGATCGACAGGGCTGCAGTAGGCCGGTCGACCGGCTGTGCAATAGGTCAGTCGACCGACCTGCTGTGCAATAGGCTGGTCGACCGACTTGCAGCAGCTGGTTGACCGGCCCTACCAGGTGCTGACAGCCGGTTGACCGGCTCCTGTCAGGCGCTGGCAACCGATCGATCGGCCTTACTGAGGGTATTGAGTTAAGGACAAAATAGTAAATTATTTTTATATTTATTTTTCATTATCTTTAAAAAATATATAATAATTTTTTTTTCTTTTTTTTTCTCCATTGCATATCAAACAAGTTTTTTTTTCCTTTTCCTCCTCCTCTTTCCATTCTTTCTTCCTTTCCATTTTCTAATTTCCTTTCCATTCTTAGTCTTTCTTAGATATCAAATGGCCCCTAAATTTTTTTTTTAGCATTTGAGTTTATATGAATTTTGACTGTTTGACTATTGTTTAGTAAAATAACTCCGCCTATGTTTTATAGCCGGTCCCAAGCCCGGAGAAAGGAGGAGGGTTGTGTTAGGCGTTCGACAGCCAACGTAAAACTGTGCCGAATCTCTCATAAACATGGATCAACGACAATATTTTGCTAATGCTAGGACGTTGCCCGGAAGCAACACACTGTATGGCTCGAGTACAGTGACAAGCGAGCTAGAGCCGCTGCATCGGCACCCGGATGTAGTGTTAAATGAGCAAGGGTTCACTAATACTAGGTCGTTGCCCGGAAGCAACGCGCTGTATGGCTCGAGTACAGTGTCAAATGAGCTAGAGCCACTGCATCGTCGATCGATTGTAGTGTCACAAGAGCATGTTCCTGAAAGGTTGAGGGTAAAGAAGCTAGTCGAGGAGAACAAAATCAGGATTGCTACGTGGAATGTTGGAACCATGACAGGGAAATCCATGGAGGTTGTGGACACTATGAAGAGGAGGAAAATTAACATCTTGTGCCTTCAAGAGACTAAATGGGTTGGAGAAAAGGCTAAGAAATTTGACTGTTCAGGCTTCAAGTTCTGGTACACTGGAAAAGTAAGGACAAAGAATGGTGTAGGTATTATGGTGGATAAGGAATGGACACCAAGTGTGGTGGAGGTAAAAAGGATTGGGGATAGGATTCTATGCTTAAGGATGATTATCGTAAGAGATACTATCCACATCATAAGTACCTATGCACCACAGATAGGGACAGATGCATATCTTAAAGAAAAGTTTTGGGAAGATTTGGAGGGATTGGTTAGAAACATACCTTTAGAAGAGAAGATTTTCATCGGGGGGGACCTTAATGGGCATGTTGGGAAAGAAGCAGGACAGTATGAGAGGGTCCATGGTGGCTTTGGTTTTGGGGAGCTTAACGAGGAAGGACAGTCTATATTGGATTTCTCTATGGCTTATAATTTCAGGGTTGTCAATACCTGCTTCAAGAAGCGAGAGGAACATTTAATCACATACAAGAGTGGAGTTTCAAGGTCACAGATTGACTTCTTTCTGGTAAGGAATCCAGATAGAAAAATCTGTCTAAATTGTAAAGTTATTCCTGGAGAACCCGTGGCAACTCAACATAGGGTTTTGGTCCTTGACGTGGTTATTAAGGGTCGGAAACAAAAGCATCGTCAGGCGATGAACCCTAGGATCAAGTGGTGGCAGCTAAAGGGGGAGAATCAACTGACTTTCAAGAGAAGTTTGTTGGAGGAAGGATCTTGGGAGTTACGAGAAGATGCTAACACCATATGGGAGGAGATGGCCAAGAAGGTTAGAAAAGTAGCTAAAGCATTTTTAGGAGAATCAAAAGGTTTTGGACAAAGAGATAAGGAATCTTGGTGGTGGAGTAAGGCTGTTCAAGAAAAGATCAAATTTAAAAAAGAATGCTTTAAAGCTATCCATCTGTGCAATAACTTGGAAAATTGGGAAAGGTATCGGAAGGCTAATAAGGAGACAAAAAAAGCAGTAACTGAAGCACGATCTAAAGCGTTTGAAGAGTTTTACAAGGATTTAGGAACGAAAAAAGGGGAACAAAAGATTTACAAGATTGCGAAGGCTAGAGAAAGGAAATCTAGAGATTTGGATCAAGTAAGATGTATTAAGAATAAAGAAGGAAAAGTTTTGGGTACAGACAAAGATATTAAAAATAGATGGCAGGGTTATTTTCATAAGCTCTTTAATGACGGAACGGAGTCGACTTGCGATATGGAAGATCTAACAACCTTGGAGAGAGAACAAAATTTGGCATATTATCGCAGGATCAAGGTTGAAGAGGTCAAGGAAGCTCTTAGAAAAATGGATAATGGTAAAGCTGTTGATCCCGATGGTATTCCTATTGAAGTTTGGAAGTGTTTGGGAGAGGAGGGTACTATCTGGCTAACTAAGCTCTTTAATGAAATTTTAAGGTCTAAGAAAATGCCTGAGGAATGGAGAAGAAGCACTTTAGTGCCTATTTACAAAAACAAAGGAGACATTCAGAATTGCGCAAACTATCGTGGGATTAAGCTTATGAGTCACACTCTAAAATTATGGGAAAGAGTGATTGAACGTAGGTTAAGAATCGAGACGAGTATTTCTGAAAATCAATTTGGATTCATGCCAGGACGGTCTACAATGGAAGCTATATATCTTCTAAGGGGGTTGATGGAAAGGTATCGTAGTAAACAAAGAGACCTTCATATAGCATTTATTGACTTGGAAAAAGCCTATGATCGAGTACCAAGAGAGGTGCTGTGGAAAGCCTTGGAACAGAAAGGTGTACGGGTTGCGTATATTAGAGCCATAAAAGATATGTACGAGGGGGCTACGACTAGTGTGAGAACGTCTGGAGGGGAGACTAGAGACTTTCCTATTAAAATTGGCCTACATCAGGGATCATCCTTAAGCCCTTATTTGTTTGACTTGGTTTTAGATGTTCTGACGAAACACATCCAAGAAGAAATTCCTAAGTGCATGCTTTTTGCAGATGACGTTGTTCTCATAGCAGAGACAAGGGAAGAGATTAATACTAAACTTGAGTTATGGAGAGCTACTTTGGAATCGAAGGGTTTTCGTCTGAGCAGGAGTAAGACCGAATATATGCATTGTAAGTTTAACAAGCGACAAGCTAGGAACGAGCTGGAGGTTAAACTTGGTGATCAGGTCGTATCACAAGTGTCAACGTTTAGGTATTTGGGATCAATTATACAAGATGATGGCGAAGTTATTAGAGATGTGGAACATAGGATACAAGCTGGGTGGTTGAAGTGGAGAATGGCATCAGGGGTTGTTTGTGATCGGAAAGTACCTGATAAACTCAAAGGAAAGTTTTATCGTACTGCTATAAGACCAGCGATTTTATATGGGAGTGAATGTTGGGCAATGAAAGGACAACAAGAACATAAAATTGGAGTAACGGAGATGAGGATGTTGCGTTGGATATGTGGTCATACAAGAAGAGATAAGATGCGTAATGATCATATACGAGGTAGAGTTGGGGTGGCACCTATTAAGGAAAAAATGGTTGAAAATCGTTTAAGATGGTTTGGGCATGTGCAAAGGAGACCGTTGGAAGCGCCAGTTAGGAGAGTTGAGCAGATGGTTTGGAGCCCTATGAAAAAAGGTCGAGGAAGACCAAAAAGGACACTTAGAGAAATTATTGAACGGGATCTTTTAGTAAATAAGATATCTAAAGAGTTGGTCATTGATAGAGCTCAATGGCGTCGTGCGATCCATGTAGCCGACCCCACTTAGTGGGATAAGGCTATGTTGTTGTTGTTGTTGTTGACTATTGTTTAGTAAAATATTCTTTCAAAGAATTGATCAGCTATTAAATCATGGATGGAAATAATTCTTTTTACGTACCTGTTTCTCTTAATCCAAGGGAATATATTAATTGTGCACCCAAAGGAAATTCTTTTTACCTATTCCTAAAGATTTATAAGATTAATTGTGCACCCAAAGCAATAGATTCTTGGACAGGAAAAAAAAATAACGGCAATAGATGACATATGATGACATATATATCTTTCATTTCAATTTAAGAGTTTGTATGTGATTTCAGTTTAAAGCGCCGCTAAAAAAATTAGCGTCGATGTAGCTAACTGTACTGTCGTGAAAGATTTAGGAGTTGTTTGCGCCAACCGTTGGAATAACTAGAATCATTTTTGGCTCTATTACACGCTGTTAAACCATCAGGTTTTTGTAATTAGGGGCAATTCTGTCCGCTACTAATTCCATGAGTTTTAAAACAACTAAATGTTTGTTGCTATTAGCGATGGTTTAGAACTGTTGTAATTCCACAAGTTTTAAATATTTTGTCTTTTTTAGGGTTTTTTTCCTGATTAAACCGTAAATAGAAAATCATAATATAATTTAAAGCCGCAAACGCAACATAACAAAGTGCAATTTATTCAAATAAAAAGTACATTCAAAATACAGACATTATCACAGTCTACTCATTACAATCCTAATATTTAAAAATGTAATATAAAGTGACATGTGTCCGCTACTTAATTCTAATATATAGTAAACTATTTAATCTAATTTTCTTAATAAAAAGAATTTAGAAAATATGTTTCACCTCCAGTTAATGGGTGCCCACTTTTTGATCAATTACTTAAATTTAAACATAAAATATATTATATATTAGAAATTAAAATGAATCATTTTCTTTAAATGTAAGTTATTAAAGCAAAATATAAACATAAAATTGCCGTTGTCTGCATCTGCCAGAGTTGTGATCTCAAGTTTGAAACTTCATGCACTTTTATAATTTCACCATAATATTAACCTTATACTAGTTGCTTCACATGCACGAAAAGTCGAGAATACATGCCAATTTTTTCTTTAATTTATTGTTAACTTTTTTATACATAAAAATATTTTTTTTCACTTTTATCATAAAAAGAATTAGTGGGTAATCATTTAACTATCCACTATCTTTTATATACATTTTAACCTCTCGTTATATTATTAAAAAATAATTAAAAATGGATAGCGCCACGCACACACACAGAGACACCTTTGTGCCCCTGGATCCTCTGCTTTTCTCTATGCTTTCTTTTTAGCAACGCTTTTTTAACTTTTACCAACGGTTAAAACCGTTTCCTTTTCAACAATGATTTTAGCAACGATATCAACCGTTGCTAAAAGTGAAAAACGCGTTGCTAAAAGAAAAGGAGAGAGAAAAGAAAAGCAGAGGATCCAATCCCCACCTTTGTAGGCACTAACACGTCAATTATTTCTTTAATTTATTTTAAATACAAATAAATTATACTAATTTGTATTATAATTTAAAAATAAATAAAAATAACAAAATATTAATTTACTTTATACTCTCTCATAACCTCTTTCCTATATTTTTATTTTTTTTATTTCATTTTATTAATTTGTTGACATATATAATTTTAAATACCATTAACTAAAAATCAAAAGCATATGTAATAATACAATCGCACGCCTGGGCACAAATATGTGGAAAAAACTAGCTAAATGATCAAATAAAGTTATATTACCTCTTAAAATGAGAAAGACGAGTATCATAAAGTTGAAATATTAATGGCTTTAGATATATATAGAGATTAATTTGAGATGTGAATTGATAAATGGTATAGTTTCCTAATATGGTGTCTATATATATATATATATACACTACAAAAAAAATCGGTCATTAGCCACGGTTTTTTAGGCACAGTTGACAAAACCGTGGCAAAATCCACCTATATCAGACAATTTGCCACATTGTTGTCACCCGTGGTTAAATGTGAGATAACCGTGGGTAAAAAAGGTGCCAGATATTTTTTCTCCTTACAATATGTTTTCTGATCTCCCTCTCTTTTTTTTTATTTTCTTAGGTTTACGCACGCTCTTTCTTCTTCTTTCTGCCGTAAACTCTCTCCTGTGTTGCCCTCTCCATATTCCATCAAACGCCTCTGTGTTACCCTCTCATTTTGGCTGAGACAACCGGCGCAAGGCAATCCATCTCTGTTTCGTCGATCTTCATCTGCGATTTCTGTATTTCGAAGACGCAAGGCGATACCCATCTTCATCCTTCGACATTCTGCACGCCTAGGTATTTCCATTCATCTTCCTCTCTCTCTTTTCTTCCTTCATATCTGTGTTCTTATTTCTAATGGAAGAGTAATTTTTAATTTATTAACCCCAATCGCATGTCTAAAACAGAAAAACCCCAAATGTTGTATTTCTGCACAATGTTTTAGCAAGAACATCGATAGTGAAGGAGGAACAGCAAAAGCTTCAAATAAAGGTATATATCAGAACCATATATAACAAGGGTAAGGATTCCATTTCAATTAGCATGTAGGTGCCAACAAGGACAAGAATAAGAACGGCATTCTTACGATTTTTTTTCTTTATCCAGCTTTTGGTTTTTGCAGCAAATTAATGATCTCCCATGGACTCTCACTGCTGTAGGTAAGTGTTGGTTTTGAATATTGAGAAACACTTGTCTCATAACATGAAGGACCCTTTTGGGTTTAACTCTAACTGAATTGTGGTGATTATAAATGCTGATTATGATAGTGGTTCTGAATATTTGGGGCTGTGATTTGAGAATATGGATATGAATTTTATTTTGATGATTTGAATTAATAATTATTTGGTCTTGGATGAGAAAGAGTTATGTTGCTTTGAATTTTAGTTTCCATGGAACTCATATTTTGTTCTTTGGTTTCTGCATAATGAAGTTGTTTGCTTTTTTAGTGCTTTCAAGTTTGGTTGATAGTTTGAAATTTGCTGATTGAAGAAAAAAATTGATAATTAATCAAACATGCTTTTGGTTCACTCTTGTGATCATTTGAGAATGGAAGTTTTGGTCTCAAGTGTTTTTGATTTTAGTCTTGGGTGATGTTCTGAAATTTTTGGCTAAAAAAAAAAAAGAATAAAGAATTGACTCATGTTTGACTTTGCTATAAAAAGGGAAAAGGCATGGGCTTGGGACCCATGAGATGGAGACAATAAGGCAAGCATAGAAACAATAAGTATGTCTATTTTTGTAGTTTCATATTGTTTTGGTCTAGAGTTTAGTATAAGACTTCTTCATCCTTTCCTTTTGTATTGCTGAGGAGAATATTTAAGACCTACTTGATGTAACATAAATGACTCTTGATATTTAAGAGTTTAGTATATCTCCTTTTGATACATTCAAGTGCACATTTTGGTATAGGACAATTTCTAGATCTTTTTGTTTAGTATATCTCTTTTTGACTCTATGTATACATTCAAGTGCACATTTTGGTATATATTGATGTAGCAGGAATATATTTTTGTAGAAATTAAAGAATATTTTTTAAAAAATATATGTCAATCATTTGCCACGGTTTTAACCGTGGCAAATAAACAATTAAATTTAAAAAAAACTGTTCATTATTTGCCACGGTTTAAACCGTAGCAAATGAACAATTACGTTTCTTATTTTTAAATTATCAATTCTTCTTTGCCACGGTTTAAACCGTGGCAAATAATCAATTAAATTTCTTTATTAAAAATAAAAAATAAATTATTAGCCACGGTTTTTCCGTAGTTAAATTTCTTTTTGGAAAATAATAACACATTGTTTTGTCACGGTTTAAACCGTGGATATTTAAATATAGCCATAGTTATAAACGTGACAAATTTATGTTACCACGGTTTTAAAAACCATGGCGAATAATAAAGGCCATACTCAATTTTGCCACAAGATGCGAAACCGTGATAACACCGTGTTAGCCACGGTTTTAAAAGATTTAGTTACAGTTAAAACCGTGGCTAATGACCGATTTTTTTGTAGTGATATATATATTTGACTAAGCAATTTTTGAATTTAATGTACACATAATTATAAGGAAGAGACTGATATATTAAGTGAAAGTTTGGTAAGAAAATCATTATTATCAATCTTTGATTTAATTTCAACCAACCTTTTCAAACTAAGCAATCACACTCCACAACACTACCTCAAACACACAATTATGCTACAACAATTAATTAATTAGCCTTCTTATTATGACTCTTTTCTAAAATAATAATACTTATTAGTTCAACCACACTTGTTCTTTTCAGATATAAAATATTTAGTATATTTTGTGAACCAAAAAAAAAAGTAAGAGAACTTTATACTTTTGTGATCTGACTTAATTGGAACTAGATTAATTAATCATAGTTTTTGGGTATTGTTAGATTTATCAAAAAAATATCTTCTGAAAATGGAATTTCATAGAAAAAAAGTATTAAAAAAAGAAATATCTTGTGTTTACAAAAATTATTTGATGAGTAATATTTTTATCAATAAGTAATTTTTTGGCAAATCTTTTTTGAGAAGAGCACTTATAGATTTGACTTAGTAGTTGTTAATTAACATTATGCTTAATTTCAAATTATCTTATATTTTTTAATAAAATATAGAAATAACATCACAATAAATATATAAAACATGGAAACTATAAAAGAGTTTTATTGTAATTAATAATTTTTAAAGGTATTTTTGGCTCACAATTAAGAATTTTTCTATTTCCACAAATCCAAACGTGATATAATTAATTTAAATGTGATACACGTAGGCATGAAGTGCCCTTGCACAATGGGAAGAGTTTGCATATATGCATGCATGCTTCATGCTTCCCACTACTAATTTCTTACAAATCCAGAAAAGGGATTAATATTATGTACTGAGTTTTTAATATGTAGAGTTGAATAAATTAATTTATATATATTAATCATATATAAGAATATAACATATATATTTTTAAAAAAGTGAAATTTATTATAGGAATTTTAAAAGATGTATATTTTATTAAAATATAAGCATAATCTTTTACTATAAAAGTCATTATAATCGCGTTT
Source organism: Biancaea sappan (assembly GCA_037074585.1). Taxonomy (NCBI): domain Eukaryota; kingdom Viridiplantae; phylum Streptophyta; class Magnoliopsida; order Fabales; family Fabaceae; genus Biancaea; species Biancaea sappan. The sequence continues at coordinate 24,405,170 of CM073499.1, read as the reverse complement.
GTGATTAATCTAAACATACTGTAACTTGTGTACTTTTTTTAAATGTTACTTAATTTTTTGTTCTTAATTTTAAATGATATATATAAACATTTTTACATTTTGCGTTAGTTTAAAAAATAAAGTGTACTATTTTTAAATTTATGTACTAAATTTATAATTAGTTATAATTCAAAAACTAAATTAATGTAGCTTAAGAGGAAAATTCTTGCAACATAAATTCCACATATATATAATTTGTCCCGCAACAACCATTAAGTACCTAACATTTCTATGTATGAAGACCCAAAACAAGTCCCATAAATCCAAACCTTTTTCCCTTGTATATACACATAAAATGATACCACTACTACACAATAATATATATAATACTTTATTATATATTTTTGAAACAGTTCATCAAATAATGTTGAATAATTCAAAAATATCAAAATTTTATATTTGAAATTCTCCCTTAAATTATTAACTTTTTAAATAATTTATCATATGGTCAGTGATAACTCTATCCTAGATAAATTTTCAGCTCTTAAGATTTTAATTAAAATTGACATTAATCGTCCGTTAATTATCATTGTATTCATCATAGTTATTAGAATCAAACCGGATTGCAACTGATTCAACTGTTTGGAATAGGATCTGGTTCGAGGTTTGTTTCAAAAAAAATCATAGAATCTTTGAGAGAATGGACTGGTGCAAAACCGGTCAAACCAGTTTGAACTGGTACAACTGACCAACTCATTTGGTTTTACGAGTCATATCAGTTCAAGGATTTTTTTTATTTGATAGATTTGATATGTATAAATTATATGATAATTGATAATATTTTCTTGTTAGTTGGCTTTTTTATTGTAAATTTTTTATTGATAATATTGTTTTGTCAAAACTTTTGTGTAATTATATATTAAATCTTATTTTTATTTGAGTTTGCATATTTATGTTTATGATATGTAATTATATATAATATTTTAATATTTTTAATTATATATTTTATTTTTTAATATTTTTAAATTACCACATATTTGAGCGTAGTTCAATTATAATTCAATTATTGACTGATTCAATTTTCAGAACCTTGGTATTCATATAGTGTTTTTCAATAAATACGACATCAGGTGATGTTCTAAGTGATTAGAAGATTTTTTTATAATTTTTAATTTATGTATCCTAAAATACCCTTTTGAGTTATATAACATTTAACACATCATTTTTATGCATTTGCGACAATTTTCTACACTCCATCCATGTATACTCGGTAAGCTTGTTCGTCGTTAATCATGACCATCGCAAACCCAAAAGAAAAAGGACGTGTTATTTCTTTTCATGACGGTCGGTTTCTTTTCCATATATGGCTCCCTCGATTCCCTATAAATACCCCACATACTCTCCCATTTCCCAAACACGATCTCTTCAATCCCCACTCGCCTCCATTTCTTCACTGATTACAACAGTGACGACCCTTCTCTTCAAAAATTAAAGATGGGTTATCAGCTTCTGTCTAAGATGGCAGTGAACAAGAGTCACGAGAGAACTCTGCTTACTTCGATGGATGGAAGGCTTACGACACAGACCCCTTTCACCCCACCACCAATCCCCATGGGATTATCCAGACGGGTCTCGCAGAGAATCAGGTTTTTTTATATATATACACATACAACCCAAGTTGATGAAGTTTGATAAGTTGACTAACTCAGATAACATGGGTGTGTTTGAATTTTTTGTTCAGCTGTGTTTTGATCTGATAGAAGAGTGGATAAGGAAGCATCCAAAGGCCTCCATTTGCACCCGTGAACGAGTGCATTACTTCAGAGACGTTGCTATCTTTCAGGACTATCATGGCCTCCCAGAGTTCAGAAAGGTATGCATATCAATGGCACCACAACTTACAATTGTTCGCCATGTAGCACGTAGCGATTTTGAGGATATGCTATATGGTTTACAGGAGAATTATATTAATGTTGAAGCAAATTAAGTTTTTGTTCCTTGTTGTGGAGGGAGTGGGAAATCTGATGACAAAAGTGAGAGGAGGAAGAGTGAAGTTTGAAGCAGATAGAATAGTAATGAGTGGAGGAGCAACAGGGGCAAAGGAGCTCCTCATGTTCTGTTTGGCTGATCCTGGAGATGCCTTTTTCACTCCCACACCTTACTATCCTGCGTATGTACTATTCACTAATCTTATTTAATTTGTTGGTTTAAGTACTTTGTTTTATATATCTCCAAATAAAAAAATTAAAAATAATGAACTGTTCCTTCACAAGTCAGGCTCATGGGAGATGTGTGAGTACTGTTTCCCATTTATGGCACTGACACTTGTTAATTTCGTAGTTATGACCTTATTTTCAAAAAGAATGTTTTCGAATATATATGATGTGATTCAATGAATTTTGTCAACCTAAAAAGTCAAAAACGCATGTGGGATTTCAAATCCAAATACAACACTTCATAGCTCAAAGCTCTGTGCATGGACCCTATTTGCACTGACCTTTGAAACCATGGCCACGGTCTCCTTATATTCAGACAAGAATGTCATGTACCAAAAAGTCCTCTGGTCACTGAGTTAATGTATGGACCTTGGTAGTAGGTATTATGGACATTGATCAACGGAAGAGACTAGGCAAAGCTCAAATTGTGAATTAATTATAAAACTGGGTACACTATTTAATTAAGATGTCTATATCTAAGAATTATATGATTTTACTCATAAATAGTTCATATTTTACTGCAGATATGGGCGTGACTTGTGCTGGCGAACTGGGGTGAAAATAATTCCTGTTCACCGTGACTGTTCCAACAACTTCAAAATGACCAAGGCAGCTCTTGAAGCAGCCTACAAGAAAGCCTAAGAGGATAAAGTGAATGTGAAGGGTTTGCTCATAACAAACCCATCAAACCCTCTGGGCACCACCTTAGACAGAGAGACATTAAAAAACCTTGTGAGGTTCATCAACCAGAAGAACATCCATTTAGTGTGTGATGAAATTTATGGAGCCACTGTGTTCAGCTCTCCTAGCTTTGTGAGTGTCTCTGAGGTCATTCAAGACATGGAGTTCTGCAACAAAGACCTCATTCACATAGTTTATAGTCTGTCAAACGAAATAGGGCTTCCTGGGTTTAGAATTGGGGTAATTTACTCATACAATGATAGTGGTGAATTGTGGCCGCAAAATGTCAAGCTTTGGGTTGGTCTCCTCACAGACTCAGCATATGCTGGCTGCTATGCTTTCAGATGACGATTTTGTTAACAAGTTTCTGGCAGAGAGCTCGAGAAGGTTAGCTAAGAGGCATAGATTTTTCACAGAGGAACTTGAGAAGATGGGGATTACATGCCTTGCAAGCAATACAGGTCTTTTCTGTTGGATGAACCTAAAAAGTTTTATGAAAGAACAAACAGTGGAAGGAGAGATGATGTTGTGGAAAGTGATAGTGAATGAAGTGAAGCTGAATGTGTCTCCAGGGTCGTCTTTCAATTGCATGGAGGCAGGGTGGTACAGAGTTTGCTTTGCTAAAATGGACGATCACACAGTGGAAGTAGCTCTCAGAAGAATCAGGGCATTTGTGAGGAAGGAAACAAAGTAAACCAATGAAAGAAATCATCCAAAGCAACCAAAACAAGTTAGCTTCACTTCAAGAAGATTTGATGAGACTATTACATCACCTCACATGATATCTCCACATTCACCAATTCCTCAATCACCCCTCATTAAAGCCACTTAATTAATGATTAATTTTACCACACACGCCGGAACAAAAGAAACCCTTTGTATTAATTAGCTTGAGTGTAACTACAAATTGAATTGAATAAATTCTCATTTATTTTTCTTTGTTTGATTTGTTTTGATTGAATAGTTTAGCTCACAATTTTAGCAATGGATTTGAAACCGATGATGACTGTTGAAGACAGCATATATGGTTTATAGAAGTATTACTATTAATGCTTGTTCACATGAGCTTTGAACGCAACAATTTTATAATTTGTTGTTTTCTTAAATTTTCCATCTTATTTATTGATTTAATATTTGTAAAATTCACACATGGACTCGTGAAATATTGAAAAAGAGTTGAGAAAACCGAGCTCTTCATCCCTCTATGCTATACTTCTATTAATGGTATATATACACATTACTAATAAATTTGTACATAAGAAATGTAAACTACCATAACAGAAAGCTCAACTATCAAATAACTACTTAACTGACTAACTTACCAAAAAACTACTGTAGTCGTTTTGCTGTGCTATGCTGCATTTTACTGTACACTACTCCACTTGCTGTACTTTACTACTACATAATTTCTACATCATCCCTCAAGTTGAGGCTTGATAGGAATCTAGCAAACCCAACTTGATGATCTAGTCTGAAATAAAGAATTTGACAAGGATTTGTGAATGAATCCGCAAGTTGGCTCTCAGAAGAGATGTGCTGGGAATTAATAAAGCCTTTTTTCAATTTGTCTCGGATGAAGTGGCAATACATGTCTATGTATTTCGTCTTTTCATGAAATACGAGATTACGGGCAATATGTATTGCTACTTGGTTGTCACAATATAACAGAATGGGCTGTGTTATTTCAACTTTGAGATCTCTTAGAATGTATGACACTCATCGCAGCTCACACATTGTGGATATCATTGATGTGCCTAAAAGGAGACACAATCTGTACCACCAAGTAAAACAAAGAGAAGAAACCAAATCAACTCAATTGATAAACCCATGGCGCCACAATAAAACTAAAATGGGTGGAATTCACCACAATCTAGATTAGAGAACAGTATGGGAGTGATAAGAATTCTATGGTTTTCTCTCCACACTAACACAATTGTTAGGTAAGAGAAGATAAATAGATATGCACAGGGCAATCTAAAATATAATTCACTAAATTGGTTGCCTTCCATAATGGGCGCAAGGTCCTTTCTATAAAGAACAAATATCAACCACCTCATTAATACAACTACAACTACAACCACCTCATTAATACAACAACAACTGCAACTACCTCATTAATACAACTACAACTACAACCACATTATTAATACAATTACCACCTATTTCTAAATGGACCTTGAAAGCTAAAAGACACTATAGCAATTCTAAAAACATTAAATTACATTACACTTTATATCCCTAAAAATCATGCAAAAAAATTATTGGAAAATAAGAAAATATGCGGGTCTTTTATTATTCTAAGTCCAAGCTTCAAATCAGGCCCAGCCCATCATTGCATACAAGTAAAGAAACCCAAGTCAAACCCATTTAAGGCTTCTTGGCCCTTGAACGTGTTATTGGCCCAAGTATAGATTGAGCTTCTTGTTGTTCTTCATGGACAGTCCTCATGATCACATTATCTTCCCCCGGTTGACAAGGATTTACCCTCAAATCCAGCTCCATGTTATCTTCCAAGTAAGGGGTTATGTCCTTTACGTTGAATGTTGTTGAAACACCATAATCGTAAAACAATTTTATAAGCATTGTCATTTATCTTTTCCAGCACTCGAAAAGGACCATCGGCTTTTGGCATAAGTTTAGACTTCCTTTTGTTAGGAAATATCTCCTTACGTAGGTGGATCCAAGCAAGATCTCTAGGCTGAATTAAACATGCTTCCTCCTCTTGTCTATTGACTTTTTATAGGTTGCATTCCTCTTCTCAATTTGCTTCTTTATTGCCTCATGCATTTTCTTCATGAATTCAACTTTACTTTTGCCATCCAAGCTAAGTTTTTCATTAATTGGAAGTGGTGCCAAATATGCTGGTGTATTAAGATTAAATCCATATATAACCTCAAATGGAGATTTCTTTGTAGTACTATGAACACTTCAATTATAAGAAAATTCAACATGTGGCAAGTACTCATCCCAATTCTTCAAGTTCTTACTAATAACACTTCTAAGCAAGGAGGAAAGATACCTATTTACCACTTCGATTTGCCCATTAGTTTGAGGATGACAGGTTGTGCTAAATAGTAGCTTTGTTCCAAGATTCTTCCATAATATCTTCTAGAAATAGCTCAAGAATTTGGCATCACGATCGGAAACAATGCTCTTTGGAATGCCATGCAATCTCACAACTTCTTTGAAGAATAAATTAGCAATATGAGAAGCATCATCAGTTTTTTGACAAGAAATAAAATGAGATATTTTTTAGAATCTGTCAACAACCACCATAACTAAATCTTTTCCCCTTTGTGTTCTAGGTAATCCAAGCACAAAATCAATACTTAGATCCATCCATGGCTGATATGGAATAGGAAATGGCATGTATAAGCCATGTGCAGCCTTATTACTCTTTGCTTTCTTGCAAGCAACACATCTTTCTACAATTCGATGCATATCCTTCATCATATTTAGCCAATAGAAATATTCTTTCAACATTTCAAATATCTTCTTTTCTCCAAAATGCCCAGCCCACCTGTTAAGTTCTCAATTTAACACTAATTAGGTGCATTTTATTTAAGTATTTTTTAGCTCTAACTTGCTTGAATGTGCTTAGTTTGAATCTTTTGTGTCTTTTTAAAGCTTTAAAAGCTTCTTGCAGATTTTTATCTTAAATTCCAATTTTTACTATTGATTTGTGATGTTTTTGGGAGTTAATTGTAGGCCTAAAAGTTAGGAACCAATTGAGGAAAGAAGCTTTGATTTTGTTAACCAAAGAGATCAGAAAACAAACTAAAGTTTGTAGTCCAACACTCAAGCAAAGAGAGGATGGCACTACAGCATGGGAGCTTAGAAGTGGTGAAGCCTTTATGTGTTCCATTGTTGCAGCGATGAGCTCGTATTTAAACTTGCTTGAATGTGCTTAGTTTGAATCTTTTGTGTCTTTTTAAAGCTTTAAAAGCTTCTTGCAGATTTTTATCTTAAATTCCAATTTTTACTATTGATTTGTGATGTTTTTGGGAGTTAATTGTAGGCCTAAAAGTTAGGAACCAATTGAGGAAAGAAGCTTTGATTTTGTTAACCAAAGAGATCAGAAAACAAACTGAAGTTTGTAGTCCAACACTCAAGCAAAGAGAGGATGGCACTACAGCGTGGGAGCTTAGAAGTGGTGAAGCCTTTATGTGTTCCATTGTTGCAGCGATGAGCTCGTGTTGCTGCAGCGGTGCCAGTTGAAGAAAGCTCGTAGAAACCCTTCACTAATGCTCTTAGCGCACCACTAAAGAGTTTGATACCTAGCAATCACCATCTGATCATTCTGTGCTTTACTGTTGCAGTGGTAAGGTCGTGCTGCTACAGTGGTAATTCGTAAATCTGCCAAATCACTGAAACTTTAAATAGCTTCAGGAGATATTTTCTTAGGTCATTCTAGTACAGGAGAAGAAAGGAAGCACCGTTTTGGTTAATAAAGGAAAGGGGAACCTATTTCTCAAGGATGTGGAGTTGAAAATCATCATTCATCATCAGATTCGTGGCTAAATTCTCTTATTACTTTGTTTTCTGCACTTTGTATTCAATGAGTAGCTAAGCTTTTATTCTAGAGTTACTATGAACCTAATTTTAGAATAGGAATTGTTTCTCTCTCTGTATTTGTGAATTCTTTTGAATCAATATATGTCTTTTCATTCATTTGATCTAAGATTGCTATAAACTTGATCAATTTATAGTTTGCATGTTGCTTTTATCAATCTTTGGCAAGGGAGGTGAGAGTAGAACTCTGAATGAATAAGATGAGTGCGTGATCTTAAACTTTAAGGGTGTTTCACTTGTTAACATATAGTAATATTAGTTAACCTTGCCTGTTTAATTAAGTTAGATTGATGTGTATTAGACTTAACTCACATAAGGGATTATGTAGGTGTTGAGTAGCTTAATCCAAATTCAAAAAAAATTATTTTAAGCCATAAGATAACCTAAGATTAACATGTAAAAGAGAGGTAAGTAATTCCTAGGACGGAAGAGGGGAATTAGTGACTTTAGGTTTTTACATAGATTAATTTAATCAATTTCTTATTTTTCTATCTTTGAATTGCATTCAATTTTATTGCTCAAATTTACTTTTCAGTTCTTCAACTAGAGCTGTCTTTAATCTAATCTTAATCGTCTAATACAATTAAGTTTCTCAAGTAATTAGTAAATTAGTCCTTGTGGAAACCATACTGTTACTCAATTTTCACTATGTTACTTGAACGATTTGTGCACTTGCCAAATCGCCAACACAACCCACCTACATGTGATTCTCTAACAAGCGATTCCCTAATAGAACAATTAAGAATCACAAGTTTCCTAAATCTGAACATGTAACCATCATGTCTATAGAACCCTTTAGTAGTGGTTTTCTCACAAGTTGAATAGATTTTAGTGAGCATGTTCAACATAGGAATCAAAGCATAACTCCGAGATAATGCATCAGCCACCACATTAGGGTCTCCCTTTTTATATTTAATTACATAGGGAAAAGCTTCCAAGTACTCCACCTATTTGGCATGTCTTCGATTCAACTTCCCTTGCCCTTTCAAATGCTTTAGGGATTCATGATCTGTGTGAATGATAAACTCCTTTGGTAATAAATAGTGCTTCCATGTCTCAAGAGCTCAAATTAGTGAAAAGAACTTTTTATCATAGTTGGAGTAATTTAGACTTACTCCACCAAGCTTCTCACTAAAATAAGCAATAGTACGCTTATCTTGCATTAAGACAGCTCCAATCCCCACTCCAAATGCATCACATTCTATCACAAATACTTAAAAAAATCTAGAATAGCTAAAATATGTGCTAAACACAATTTCTATTTGATTAAGTCAAAACTCCTTTATGTAGCTTTAGTCCATTTACACTCACTATTTTTTTTTATGCATTCAGTTAATGGTGTGAGAATATTGCCAAAATTCTTCACAAATCTCCTATAAAAAGAAGCAAGGCCTTGAAAACATCGTACCTCAGAAATACTTTTAGGAATAGGCCACTCCTTGATTGCTTTTATTTTCTCTTCATCCATGTGTACCCCATGTTGAGAAACAACATAACCAAGGAAAATAACTTGGTCTTAATAGAATTGGTACTTCTTGAAATTTCCAAATAGCTTTTATTCTTGCAATACTTCAAATACTTGCCTCAAATGCTGCTCATGCTCATCAGGACTTTTACTATAAACCAAAATTTCATCAAAGTAAATGAAAACAAAAATGCCAATGAATTTCTGAAGAACATAGTTCATTAGCCTCATGAAAGTGCTTAGGGCATATTAGATAATCTAAATGGCATGACCTTCCATTCATAAAGCCCATGTTTTGTCTTAAACGTTTTCTTCCATTCATCTCCTTCCTCTATGCGAATTTGCTGATAACTATTCTTCAAGTCTATTTTTGAAAATACTTTGGAGCCATGTAATTCATCAAGGATGTCACCTAACCTTGGAATGGGATAACGATACTTGATTATAATCTTGTTGATTGCTCTGCTATCCACATATATCCTTATTGTCCCATCTTTCTTTGGCACCAATAAGGTTGGTACTAAACAAGGGCTCATGGACTCCAGTACATATCCTCTTTCTAGCAATTTATTCACTACAAGAAATTTTCATTTTAGTGACAGTTTTAACAAACATATAGTGGTGGTTAAAATTGCCACTAGTTGATTTAGTGGCGGTTTTCCAAACCGCCACTAAATTAAGTGCCACAAGCCTTTTAGGGGTGGTTCAGAATAATCGCCACTAAATAAATTAGTGGCAGTTTTTGCGACAATTTGAACCACCACCAATGTGTTTTGCGAATTTGTGAAGGGCACATTTAGTGGCGGTACAAACTGTTTTATATAGTGGTAGTTTTGTTATGAATCGCCACTATATAGTGGTTCTTCATAAAAAAAACCGCCACTATGTAGTGGTGGTTTGTAAAGAAACCGCCACTATATAGTGATGGTTTCTTTACAAACTGCCATTATAAGTATCAGTTTAGTGGCTGTTTAAACCGCCATTATAATTAAATAAAAACTGCCAGTAAACGTGTAGAGAAGCTCTTTATTTACTTTGTTTCTCTGCTTTTCCCCCTAATTATGCCTGCATTTTTCAGTCAGATTACTCAGTATACAGCCTAATATATACATAAAAATTCATAATTAAACTTGCAAATTCAATTTAGAAATGATTTCTTTATTGATATATAATAAGTTCATTGTAAGTTCATATTCATGTCTTAATACAACCAAAATCTAAAAAACGTGCAACATAAGTCTAAAAAACTCTCAAGAGAACAAAAATCTAAAAACAAGCAACATAAATCACATATCAACTTCATTGACGTCGTCATCCCTATCTTCATTATCTTGATTACAGGATAATGGAGAGTGTGTTGCTTGACCAGAACCATCTCCAAATAAATGCATTTATAATAGAAAAGTTAAAAATTTGATCAGAAGTACAAAAATAAAGAATAACTAATACAAGTGAATGATAAACTTACTCTTCGTGTCATATCTTGAGGAGCAACCTGACCTTAGAGGGTTTAGAAAAAGAAATGAATCATTTCCTCATTTCTTTTATCCATAGATGCCATCTGAGACTGTAAGCTTGCTACCTGTGATTGAAATGCAGAAACAAAAAAACTTGAAGAGGAGCATGCGCCTGCAAAGCTAGAAGTGCGGCTAAACACTTAGGTAGGGCAGGGCCCAAATCCTAATCCATGAACTCATACTAGATGCTCTTGGGTTCCTAATGCCAATGCCAACGAGTCCTGGGTTGAGACTTTAGTAACTGCACTTCCCTGCATCTCGATTTCAGTGATTTTTTCCTACACATGACACATGAAATTAAAAAAAAATATTAACAAACCACCAGTTGAATAAAACTACTTATATTTAGAAAGTTCAAGATGTTCAACTTACACTAATGACTCTCGCTTCCTCACTTATGAATGAACTATCCCTCTTTTTTTGAGTCTCACACTAGAGTTTTGCCATACCAACGGGTTCACCGCACTCAACAACCTATAAAATTAAAGTCAGTTAACTTAATTCTTAAATAATCACTACAAAAAATTGACTTTTGGTGGTGACTTTTAGTAGCAACTAAAGTCTGAAAGTTTTTGGTGGTGACTAAAGGGTTGCCACCAAAAGTTACTATTTAGTTGCCACTAAAAGTCATCTTTATTACCAAAAAAATATATTTCATGCCAAAAAAGTAACTTTTGTGGCAACTTTAGTTCGCCACTGAAGGTCACCTTTAGTGGCGACTTTGAAAATCACCATAAAAAATACCTTTGGTGGCGACTAACCTTCGGTGACGACTTTAAAAGTCGCCACTAAAAGTCATATGCCATTTTTTTGGACCTAGATTTGGCTCGACGGGCTAACTCGAGACCCATTCGACCTGTGCAGGTCTTGGCTGGTTCATTAACTCGTTGCCCTGGGGTAACTCAATTTTTTTGTGTAAATTTATTTGAAATTAAATCAAACACATGCTTGCTTGAGATTCGAACCTTGCTTTCAACCATGTGTGTCTTGCTATCTTGCTACCATTTCATTTGTGCTATATAAGGACAAAATATTATAATATATATATATATATATAATATGTTAAAATTATTTTCAGTCAAAAACATCACAAACCAAAGTGAAACAACATCTAACTTAACAAAGAAAGAGCAAATACATTATTACTAATAGATTAAGAGATGATAAAAATACAATTATATATATACAATTTGTTAAAATTGACTTTCAAAGTCGCTACTGAAAATTTGACTTTGTCACTAAATTTCTGACTTCGGTTAATTTCATAAAAAAACTGACTTTTGTCGGTGAAAAAGTCCGACTTTGGTTAATTTCATTAAAAAAAATTGACTTTTGTAATCGCCACCAAAGTATGACTTTTTGTTAATTTTATTATAAAAAAATTGAATTTTAGTGGTAACTATGAGAGTCACCACCAAAAGTCTAATTTTCATTAATTTTATTAAAAAATTGTAAGTTTAACTTTTGATGGTGACTATGAGAGTCGCCACCAAAAGTTCTACTTTTGTTAATTTTATTAAAAAAAAATTATCTTTTGGTGGTGACTATGAAAGACGCCACTGAAAGTCTGACTTCTTTTTAATTTTATTAAAAAAATTACCTTTTGGTGTCGACTATAAGAGTCACCGCTAAAAGTCCAACTTTTGGTCGCAACTCTCAAAAGTTGCCACCAAAAGTGAGACTCGTAGTCGCGACTCTCTTAGTTGCCACCAAAAGTCTACTTTTGGTTACGACTCCTTGAGTTGTCACTGAAAGTCAATTTTCTTGTAATGAATATTAAAGATTCTTTCCTAAAAAGTCAATTAATCATCTCGACTCTTCTTCAAGCCAAAGTCTTCATGGCATTGATGTGATTCAGCCTCAGACATTACCTGCTCACTTTAGCCTTTTCAGGTTTCTCCTAACATTTTGATGAATCATGTTAGTATATTGTTGTCATAAAATGAAAAAAAAATAATGTTTCAAGTGTTATTACCAGGTAGTTTGGGTCATAACGCATCTCAACATATACAACTCAGTGTTCCCTTTGAATACGTATTAGAACATTTGCAATTAACTTGGTCCCAGTAGGTTACAGTGTAAGTACTGGTTTACACCTAACTAATCCTATGTCCTTTAGCATATCTAAGATATATTTTCTTTGGTGAACAAAAAGCCCACCAGCAGATCTTAGCATCTCAAGTTCCAAAAAATCTTTGGCATATTGTAAGTCCTTAATAGTGAATTTTGTAATCCAAAAATTGTTTCATCTTCCTTATCTTCATCTCTGAGTCTTCAGTAAGCAGGATATCGTCCATGTAAACTAATAAAGCAACAAAACAATCTGTAGTATTGAAGACAAATAAATAATGATCGTGCATAGATTGTTTGAAACCATATTTTGTGAGTTGAGTAGTTAATTCTTGATTCCATTACCTTGATGCCTGTTTTAGGCCATACAAGGACCTTTTTAGTCTGCATACTTGTCTAGTTCCCACCTTGTTGTGACCTTCGGGCACATCCATGTAAACTTCCTTATCCAAGTGTCCATGTAGGAACGTATTACTAAGGTCCAGTTAATGTAGGACCTATGACCTTGCTGTAGCCATGGTTAGAAGTATTCTCATGGTCACCACCTTTGCTATTGGGGAAAAACCCTCCTGGAAATCAATGCCCTTTAACTGATGGTATCTATTCGCCACCAAATGAGCCTTGTACCTCTCAACTGTACCATCAACCCTTTATTTTACTTTGTAAATCCATTTACATCCAATGGGTCTCTTCCTAGTTAGTAAATCACCTATCTCCCATGTGTTATTTTTTTCAAGTGCTGTAATCTCTATTTTCATGGCCTCAACCCATGCTAGATCTTTTCTTGCTTCTGTATAGTTAAAGGTACTAGTGGAATTCTCAACAAAGGTCATGTAAGTTATGGTAAAATGTTTAGGATAAGCAAAAGGATAAGTTGGAGGATAATAGCTAGAAGAAATTGACCTTGTTGGATTATCACTGTGGGTATGATTCTCAATATTACAAACATAATCCTTGAGCCATCCTAGTTGTTTCTTAGATCTAGTGCTACATCTGAGTGTATTTCCATTGCTTCTCTATCTTGAGTGGCAATAAGCTCATGAATAAAATCATTATTATCAACACTATTTTGCATTAGTGGTTTGGATGGTGTACCATGTTCTGGTGTAAAAGAATTGTTAGAGGGTAGGATATCAAAAGAGTCATAGCTTGGTATTGGTAGGGTGTTTTTTCATGAAATATCCAAAGATATGTGGTTTGGATGGTGTACCATGTTCTGGTGTAAAAGAATTGTTAGAGGGTAGGATATCAAAAGAGTCATAGCTTGGTATTGGTAGGGTGTTTTTTCATGAAATATCCAAAGATATGTCCAGTTCAAGAGGCACAATGGGCAATGGTGATTGGTTGATGGAATTGAGTGGCCGAACTCTATTGGTTTTGTATGGAAACACTTGTTCATCAAACATCATATTTCTTGATTTATATACTTGTATCCTTTTTAGCCTAGGGAAAATCCCATGAATACACTTCTTGAAGCCTTCTGTGCAAATTTATCCTACTGGGGCTTTGAGTTAGTATAGTAGCATATACAACTAAAGCACCTTAATTCACTATATGAAGGTTCTTTCTTGAATAAAATCTCATATGGTGACTTCCACCTAATTGTAGTTGAAGGCAATCTATTTTATTAAGTAGGTTGAATATAGAACTGCTTCTCCCCAAAAACTAGTAGGTAACCCTACTTAAAAAAGCAAGGATCTAGCCATTTGAATAATGGTCCTGTGCCTACGTTCCACCACCCTATTTTGTTGTAGGGTGTAAGTGCAGGATCTTTGATGAAGCATGCCAAACTCATTGAACAACACTTGACAATTGTTGTTTAAGAATTCTGTCTCATTCTTCATGCAAATGGTTTACTATTTTATCAAATTAGGTTATCACCATTTGGAAAATTTTCTCAACAACTGATGAACATCATGCTTTTCTTTCATCATAAAAATCTATGTCGCTCTACTGTGGTCATCCACTATTGTCAGAAAAAAAAAATGCCCCAGTAGAACTTGGTATTTTGCATGCCCCTAACATGTCCACATGGATCAAATGAAAAATTTATGTGGTCCTGCTTATGTTGACAGGGAAAGGGAGTTTGGTTTGTTTAGATAAATGGCATATCTCATAGTTTTGTTCAAAGGCTTGGCTTTATTCAAGGTAATAAGTAAATGTTCTAACACAGACATAGAAGCATGGCCAAATCTTTTATGCCATGCTACAAAATTATTTTCTGAAATTGATGCAAAATTAGATGCCATGTCATAGTTACTACCCAAGCTACAACCAGAATGAAACTCAACAATGTTGAATGAATTACTATCCAGGTAATACAGTTGCCTTCTATCTCTACCCACAGCAATAATCCTCTTAGTCTTCAAGTCCTGCAATTCACAAAAGGATGAATAAAAAGTGAGTTTAAGTCCATTGGCTTTGGTCAGTTTGCTAATAGATAAAATATTATGATTAAAAGATGGTATATATAAAACAATTTTCAAATTTTATGTAAAAAAATGTTTCCATAAAATTGGATAGCTTTAATGGTTCCTTCAGGTAGATGAATTAAGATTGGTTTGGGTAAGGGTTTCAGTTCATCAAATATCTCCCTTACTGCACACAGGTGATTTGTAGCCCTTGTGTCTATGATCCATATTTGTAATGGCTCATTTAATAAAGAATGCTTCAAAGTGTTACCTAGAAACTCATCTATCTAAGCAAAATTCACATGCTCCATTCCAGTATGTCTTAACTTTTTAAAATCCTTGACACTTCTTGCTGTATAATCTTTGCCACGGCAGGAGTACATTTATACCCTGATGCTTCTTTCTTCTCTTCAAAAACTCCTTCCACATCATTTGAGCTGCTTGTCTCATTTATATGTCCCTTTACTATCATCTTGTCCTTTTTGAGTTACTTATATCAGTCGGGATAACCATTTAGCTTAAAACACTTTTCTCTTAGATGTCTAACCCTTTAAAGTAATCACATGTCTTATCTTCTTTCCACTGATTCCTCCTATTTCCACTAGTTCTCATATTATTGTACCGTGTAGTCTTCACAGCCATTACACTTGTATCAGAATTTTTCACCATATCACTTTGAGCTAATTTCTGCTTTTCAATCCTTAATACCATAAAATAGGCTTTAGTCACTGATGGCAAAAGATCTGGAACCAATATCTATCCTCGCACCCCATTATAGCATTCGTTCAATCCTATGAGGAATTGAACCAGTTTGTTTTGTGAAATTATACTGGAGAATCTCCAAGACATTACACTTGCACTTGCTCATTATGCCATATGTACAGCTGGGGATTGGTTGTAAAATGTTTAACTCCTCCCACAATTTCTTCAAACGACTATAATACATCATTATCATTGACTCCTTTGCTCAATCGATGAGATCTGCCTCTGTATTTGGTAAATTTGGAGACCATTGCTTTCCCTAAATTGCTTCTCCAATTCCAGCCACAGATGTCTTGCTGAGCTACAGTAGATGAACATCTCCATAATGTCCTTAGTCATGGAATTAATGATCCATGATGTGACCATCTCATCCACCCTATGCCATTTTCATTGCTCTGTTTCTTCAAAAGGTTATGTGATGCTGCCTAAGATGAAACCGAGCTTGTTCTTGTTGCCAAAGCTCTCTACAGATACATACTCCATGTTAGAAAGTTCAAATCGCTCAATGAAACAGTGACCAACATCATTCCTGGATTATTTAAGGTCTGCATCATCTATGTTAGTCATCAGATTTGATCTTCTTTCGATGATGAAGCAATCCTTCCACACTTCCAGACATGATGCTGACCCTTGTATTCTCTGTTAATGAACATTTGCAAGAATGAAATGAATATCGATCAATCTAATACTCACTCTGATATGATGTAAAATTCACACATGGACTCATGAAATATTGAAGAAGAGTTGAGAAAATAGAGCTCTTCATCACTCTGTGCTATATTTCTATTAATCATATATATACACATTACTCTACTAATAAATCTATACATAAGAAATTTGAACTACCATAACAGAAAGCTCAACTATCAACTAACTACTTAATTGACTAACTCAAAAACTATTGAAGTTGCTTTGCTATGCTATGTTGCTTTTTACTGTACACTACTCCACTTGCCATACATCATATTTCTACAATATTTCCAAAGCATATCATAAATAGTGGCAATAAAATGTTAACAAAATACGTTTAATTCTTATTACTTGGAAAAGTAATTGATGTTTTCAGAAATAAATGAAAACTATTTAATTCAATTAGCTAAGTCCTTTAGTCAAAATCATTTAGCCAAGTCAAATATGTATATTTATAAAAAAAGTAATTTTATAATTTATGAAAACCAAAGTTAAATCATTGACAAGATCTCAATTTTATTAAAAATTTTAAATTATTCCTATGTCTTTTAGGGATTTTATTTAAAAATAAATAAAGTTGCCTGAAAGACGGTGCTATTAAGCATTTTTATATGTATTTTAGTCCATAACTTAGTCTTATTGCATACTTATTTATGAAAACTCTCCAATTTTATTATGTTTTGAGATTTATTGGGTATAAATTAATCATGGATTAAATATGCCTTGATTTTATATTTTTAGGACTTGAATTATTGAATACCCAATTTAATCCATGTGCAAATATTTTTAATTTAAATTATTAGAGAGAAATTATGCTGACGTGGACAAATAATGCTGACTAGGTGCTAGTTTGGCAGTTTTTGCAGACTGAGTATTGACTAAATGATGATTAGGACTTATGGGGCCCACTATTCATCAAAATCAACTTGAAACAACATGCACGCAGTCTACATTTTCCCTAAATAGCATTTTGGTTATGTCTCCTTGTTGCATCAGCAAAAGACCATTAATGTAGCTCTTATTGTATAAATAATTTTGCACCTCTCTGCTACATTTTTCTGACCAGAACAGCAAGGGAAAGGGACCCAACTGGAAGCTAATTTCATCCATCTAAGGGGCTAAACATAAAAGAATTAGACTTACATTGTTGCAAAGGCTTAGTTGTAGAAACAATATCCTTAGCCTTAAAAGAGCTTTTAACTTGCTTCCCTATTTGACAAGCACTACAAGGCTTATCTTTTTCAAAAATAATTTTGTATAAGACAATTACAAGCTCTTTCTTGACTAGTTTATCTAAAAGACTCATACTAGCATGAGCTAATCTTCTATGTCATAGCCAACTTTCATTACTAACACTAATTAAGCATGTAAAGTCTATAGAAGGATCTTCATCAAGATTTATAACATAGACATTATTAATATTTTCAACTATGCAATGAGTTGAACCAAAAATCACTCTATTGCCTTTGTTATATAGTTGACTAATACTAAGGAAATTATGATTGAGGTTTTCAACAAATAAAACATTTTCAATAGAGGTTGAAGAGTTCTTACCAACCTTGCCTACACCTTTGATCAAATTTTTGTTGTCTCCTCCAAAGATCACTTTGCCTCCCCTTTGAGTTAGGAGAGGAATTTGGATTGGTCACCAGTCATGTGCTTTGAGCAACCACTATCCAAATACCGCTTCCCACTTTTAGCTTTGAGGCAAACCTACATCACAAGATCAGAGTTTCTTTTTAGGCACCCAAAATTGTTTGGGTCCTTCTTGGTTAGAGGTTCCCTTGGGTCTTCCTCCACTATTTTTCTATAGTTCGTAGGTCACTTTTCTTCTAGTAAAAACAGTTCTTTATTTTCATTTTAGTCCTCATGGAAGGATAAAACTCTTATGTAATCTATCATATAGATGAACTGGAAGATCTAACTTGAGTTCTTGGTTCAGATAAGTATTCTAATGCATTTTTGTTCCATTTTCGTTTTGCCTTTTTGTCTCTCTATTTTGTGTTTGTGCCAATTTTTGGTTAGAGTGATGTGAACATATTTCTGTTTTTAATGTTTAATCTGAGATGAAAACTTGATATTACCAATTGGAATAATAAGTAGGATGAAATGGCAAAATTAGGAATGGGCATTATCATTAGCCATGGTTGTAATGCCATGGTAACATCCATTACTATTGCCACGGTTATAGCTGTGACTAATTATTTGATTTTTTAAAAAAATAATTTTGAAACAACTATTAGCCACAGTTTAAACCATAGCTAATAATATATTTTTTAAAAAAATTTACACAACTAATTATTTTTTTAAAAAAATATAGCTTACTACCTACAATCTGCTAAATCAATATCTATACTAAACATATTGAATATAGTGGTTAAAAATTAATAGACTCCAATATTTATTTTCAACCAACAGACAATAAAACATACTCCCCAAAATGCTTTGTAGATTACATTACATATTTATAACATTAACGACATGCATGAGTAATAAAAAATTTTGACACACAACATCTTTAATTTTTCCAAAAGAACTAAATAAAGCATGCAAGTGCAACAATGACAGACTGCAAAAAAATGAAAACCTAAACCTATAAGAATTAACATTACACTTTACAAGTATGTCCAAGTTAATTAGAAAGAAAATGTTACTTCTCTTTAGTTGGCTGGATGAAGTATATTGCATCCATGGTGGGCAATGGCTGCCTTCGCTTGAATAAGTCTTCGACCACTACAGAAGAATAGCAAAACTATATTTCATATTGCAATATCCATGAAACATACTTTTAATCCTTTGAGTAGCATATATCCATATTGCAATTTTTACAAAATAAATTACTTCAATTTTTCATTTAAAATATCATAGAAGAAAATCAAACATCATCACATAATAACTAAAGAAACCAGAGAAAAACTATGGCATGAATCAATTGCTTGGGGAATAAAGATAAATGACTCCTTGAAAATCAATTTGTTGGTTCTTACATGTAACACCTTCATCTTGATACCATCCATCCTACATGAGTGAGACATTCTCTTTATAGTAAGTTTGTCCATTATTAGTACCTGTAAATAAGCAACCCATAGACCAATATCGATAAAAGATACTTTAACTTTATCCTATCTTTTTTTCTTATAATTAACTTCAACATTTATGCCAGATGTACAATATATTTATGCTCAAGCGCATGTAGGTTATGCAAACTAAGCTAATTCAAATTGCTTTAAGATTCTCTTGCATTATACTTATGCTATACCACCATTAGCTTTACCAGATTTGCCAAACAAATATTAAAGTAAACTCCATGTTAATTTGCTCTTTCAAAAAACAAAAGATAAAAGATAATGTAGATTAAAAAAAAAGACAAAGGATAATATTTTTGCCAGTTCAGTCATCTTTTTGGATTTTAAAAAATTTTACAAAGGATAATGATGTAGTTATGATATCTGTTTATTCTCTATTTATTTCCTTCAACTTCTATTAGTGCGAAGTTTCCTAATGGAAGTACATATAGTACCTAAATAGACTGTATGAATTTAGAAACAATATGGCAAAATTGATAAAAGTAACTAATCTCATTAAATACCTTCCAAGTTGATTTTGAATCCTCTGATGTTGCTAACCTAAGCATTTCATGTAATAATCCTAGAGGCAATTACAGTTCATGAAGAAATTAAATAAGATGACAAATCAGAAAGTAAATGGCCAAGGCTAATATTTTCTGCAATCAAACAGATTACTATAAAAATTTTAAAAAGAAAAAATACAAAACTTGCAAAAGTTGGCATAGTAACATCTTGCCTTGCCAAAGGTAAACACTTCAGTTTTTAATATTTATTTGAATCAGTATATCCCATAAATAAAAAATTCACAAGATAGTGAAGTGAATTGAGTGATGATACTTGTGAAGAAACACACGTCATTTACACCGATAGATCTATCTCCAAATTCTCTAAAGAAAATATGAAGATAATCTTTCATCATATACTATTCGTTCTTTTTACTTTTATTTATCTCTTCTTTAAATAAAGGAAAACATATTATTAGAGAATAAAAAGGGTGAAGTACCAGAGCAGAGGAAAAGATATCCTCCTAAAGGAAACCAAAAAATGCATGAAAAACATAAAAGTCCAAGCAAACAAGATAGACTTATTAATGGCCAAAGCTCATAGACCCCTCCAAAAAATCATTAGCTAAAAACCAAAAAGAAGGCCAATTTATCCTGTGAAAGAGACAATAGCAAGAAGCCCCTGAAAACTCTCATTTTTGTCCAACCATTAGCACCAGATACTGGCATATATTGCACACCACCAACGAGCCTTGCATTTTTTAATCCTCCTCAAACCCTTGAAATGATATATGAAGAAGAATCTAGAAGGTAGATAGTGTAAAATTAATGGCTAATAGTCTTAAAATCAGAGGACTACAGAACATAGATATTAAGAGAGAGAGTCTTGTGTAGTTAACCAAAAATTTTTAGCTTAAAGGAAGCCTCAGACATCAAAAGTTTCTGTCATGAAGGTTATTAAAAAGTAAATATTCCAAGAAATTTGGAATGATGCAAATGATTTTCCTTCTTGTAAAAACTTAACAGAAGAACCTTAGAATACAAGTCCCAAGTTTCAACTAAAGATTATGTGCCAAAAATCAATGTCCACTAAGGTCAAACCAATGTCACCCTGAGCCTTGAGGTGATGCTATGATGTTACAATAGTTATTAGTACTAACAAAAGCATGACTTAGGAGAGTATAAAACCATAATAATTATTTGCTTGCAGTATGACTCCAAAGCATAAATGAACAACCAACTTGAAAACCTTAATGACTGTGAAAATCAAACAAAATTTGAAAACTAATAAAATATTTTTATTTGTTTTACTAGATTTATGATTTTTGGTTAAATTAAAGCAGAATATGATATTTCCATGAAAAAATGAGATATGGTTACTATATAGTATCATATTTACCTTTTAATAGTGCCTAAATCTCTGTTTCCAATTACAAGATAATCAAGCTTAAGATCTTCAGCAGCAATGCTCAACTTTTCCCTTGGATCCCTCAATACACCTTCGCCACTATACCTTTGCCTGCTCCAATTTCCATATCACAAACACAAACAAATTTTCATGTGTAATTGCACAACAAAAGCCGAAAGAAAACTAATCAAGAACAGAGCAAGAAACAGTATGAGATATGAGTACCGCTTTGGGCTTTGAAGTAGTATAAAAAATATCCAGCACTTCAGAATCCCCAGTAATCCCATATTGCTTTATGAAGTTCATCTCATTCAACTCCTCTAGAGGCACCAAAGCTGCCAATAAAAACCCAGAAAGCATTATCCAAACTTGGGACCAATTAAAGACAACTGCAAATTAACAATTAAATTAATGTCACTTGTACGTATTATTTCAGCTATTATAAAAATTATATCCAAACTTGGGACCAATTAAAAGAGATCATCTTCCCCATTTGTTTTCTATCACAACACTTACAATAATAGTTAGAATCTGTCGAAACACATCATCAATTTCTTGAAAAACATAATTCATTTTTCTGTCAATTGGCATACTAGGATTAAGATATGTATATATACATACACACACAAAAGTAAGTGAAAGAGGGAGAGAGAGATATGGGAGTACGTCATTCAAAGCAGATTACATAAGGGAGGAGATAAGGTTGTCGAATTCAATAAAGGAACAAAAATCTAAATTGATATTGCTAAAAAATTTTCAATCCATAGAGGAATAAAAAACCAAAACTGAAATTGGTAAAATTTCATAGAAAGGAATCAAACCCTAAATTAGAAGGAAGAGGAATGGGGTTAACAAGGAAGATACCTAAAATTGCCTATGGACTCTGAGCTTCGACAGAAAAACACCACCCATTTAGTGCTGAAATTAAGGACCACAGTGTAATAGCAACTAGCGGACCCACTGGCAATCAAATCTATGATAAATCGAGCGAGGTTCAAATTTTTGGAGCGGGCCTCTTGGTACATGAACTCTGTTGAATAGGCTTTGACATCCCATTGTAATTCACCTACTAGATCCCTATGAGCCCACCCTTAATTTTCTTTTGGTTTCATTTAGGTTCAAGAAGAATAGAAAGGGAAAGGAGATAAAGGATCGCAAAGGCGGGTTTCGACAACACAAGAACAAAATGCAAAAGTTAAAAAAAAAAAACTAGAGGGATATGGTAAAACAAAATGGAGGGAGACAAAAAGAAAGGTGAGGCGCATCATTTTTTGCTACAGTGAAATGAAAATTTGCCACGGTGTAAAGAAATGTAGCAAAATAATTAAATTGTGTCTTACTTAGCTAGGGGTTTGCTAATCATGGCTAAATAATTGTTACTGCTTTTTTTGTATACAACAAAACTAGAATAACATAGAGTATATGTTATGTTCATAGTTCATAAACAAATTTTAAAAATTACATCCATTAGGTATCAGCATACTCATTCTTCTTAAAAATGAAATAATTAAGAAGAATCATTAACTCAATATATACATAGACAAGAAGGCCCATAAAATTGGACATTAAGAGTTATCATTGATTGATTAGTATTTTCAGTCCTTGTACATATAAGTTTAAATTTGCTTAAAATAGATTTTAAATGACAATGTTCTGAATATTTAAATTAAGCCTAAAAATTACAAGTCGACTGATAGCACCGCTAGAAGTCTACTGCTTTTGACCTTTTTGATCATTGTTTTGGTCATATCTTCTAAACAGTAAAAAAAAATTTTAATGAAACTTGTCTCAATTGAAATGAGACTCAAAGAGATTTACAATAATATATTATTTACTTAAAATTGAGTTCAAATGTGAAAGTTATGATTGTTTAAAGTAAAATTAAAATTTCCAAGTCATCTGGTAACATTCAAAGGTCGACTATTTCTGACCTTTGGTCACTTTTTTGAGCATATCTCCTAAAATGCAAAGAGTTTTTGAACCAAACTTATTTCATTTGAAACTATACTTAGAAATCTTTCTAATGGTATGTCATTTGATTAAAACAGAGTCTAAATGAAAAAGTTATGAGTGTTTAAATTAGGCTGTATTGGTCAACTTGGTTAACTCAACGATTTCGAACGATTTTAACCAATTTTTCACCGAGTTTGACTGATTTATGAGTTTAGGACCAAGAATATTCGATTTGGATAACTAGGATTATAAAATTGAATGATTTTACAATTTAAATTACAAGTTTGGCAACTACGAACACATGAGTTGGCCTAATAGGTTGAAACTATTTATTAATAATGCTTCATTACCATTATTAATTTGGGTTGGATGTCTATTCATATAATAATATTAATTCACAATCACCCCAAACTAATTTTTATTATATCAAATAAGTTTAACCTAAAAATATGTTTTATAAATATCATTAATTTGAACTTAATTAATAGATAGCAATATATATATCACAATATATATACACATATACAATAATTAATATATAAGTCCATCTAAACAATTGTTAGCACTTAATATATTTATAAATATAATTAACGCTAACAATTCTCCCTCTTGGACTACATATGATTCCAAAGATTGTATATGTACATATTATACATATGTATAAACCCTAGTATGCACTTGCTATCTAATCAGATGTATTATATCATAAGACCAAATTGGCTTTCATGACAGTTAAATTGAAAATAAACCTAACAGTGATCACAATGTTAATACAATTAACGAGATAGATCTAGTTTGGATATGTAGCATGAAAATTATGTACAAATGATCTTTATTCATGCTTATTTTCAACTGGTTCCTAATTTTAACTTAAACAATCAACACTTTCTCAATTTTATGCTAAATTGCTTGTGTAAAACCACAAGAGAAAACAATTCCACTTATGTTCAGAGTACTTAACACACACACACATACACACATAAAAAATATATGAAAAACATTACAACAATAACAAGCCTTATCCCACTAAGTGGGGTCAGCTACATGGATCACACGATATCATTGAGCTTTATCAATAACCAATTCTTTAGGTATAACATTTACCAAAAGATCTCATTCAATAACTTCTTTAGGTGTCCTTCTTGGTCTTCCCTACCGTTTTTTACATGACTCCATACCATCTGCTTAACCCTCCTTACTTGCGCCTCTAACTATCTTCTTTGAACATGACCAAACTACCTTAAATGATTTTCTACTATTTTCTCCTCAATAGGTGTCACGCCAACTCTACCTCGTATATAGTCAGTATGTATCATACCTTTTCTTGTATGACCACACATCTATCTCAACACCCTTATCTCTACTACCCCATTTTTTTGTTCTTATTGTCCTTTCAATGCCCAATATCCACTCCCATATAATATTGTCAGTTTTATAGTAGTTTGATAAAACTTTCCTTTAAGCTTATTAGCTACTTTTCGATCACAAACAACTTCTAATGTCTTTCTCCATTTTAACCACCCAACATGTATCTTATGTCTAACATCTCTATTAATTTCACTATCATCTTATATTATTAATCCCAGATACCTAAACTTTGACACTTGTGGTATAATCAAATCTCTGATTTTAACCTCCAACTCATTTCTAGTTTGTCGATTGTTAAGCTTGTAGTGCATATATTTTGTCTTACCCCTACTCAGACAGAAACCCTTCGATTCTAAAGTACATATCCATAACTTGAGTTTAGAGTTAATCTCTTCCCTTGACTCCGTTATGAGGACTATATCATTTACAAAAAGCATGCATTTGAGGATTTCTTCTTGGATGTGCTCCGTCAGAACGTCTAAAACTAGGACAAACAAATGAAGGCTCAAAGATGATCCCTAATGCAGACCAATCTTTATAGAAATTTTTTTTGTCTCCCTTCCAATGTTCTCACACTAGTTATTGCCCCCTCATACATATTTTTTATAGCTCTAATATACGCAACACAGACTCACTTTTTTCGTTAAGCTTTCCACAGTACTTTTCTTGGTACTTGATTGTAAGCTTTTTCCATATCAATAAAAACTATGTACAAGTCTTTTTGTTTACTTCGGTACTTTTCCATCAACCCTTAGATAAATAGCTTCTATAGTAGATTGCCTTGGCATAAATCCAAATTGCTTCTGAAAAATACACGTCTCAATTGTTTACTTGTGTTTAATCACTATTTCCCATAATTTCATAGTATGACTCATAAGTTTTATCCCTTGATAGTTTACACAATTCTGGATATCCCTCTTTATTCTTTTATATAGGCACTAAAGTGCTTTTTCGCTATTCTTCAAGAATTTTCTTGGACCTTAGAATCTCATTAAAAATTTTAGTTAGCTAAATAATACCCTCATCCCCTAAACACTTCTAAACTTCAATAGGAATATCATCAGGACCAACGAATTTACCATTTACCATTCTCTTAAGAGCTTCCTTGACCTCGCCAACCTTAATCTTGCAATAATAAGCCAAATTTTGTTCACCCTCTTGGATTATTAAATCTTTCATATCACTAGTTGACCCTGTTTCATCATTAAAAAGCTTGTAAAAGTAATCTTCCCATCTATTTTTAATATCTTCATCCGTAACCAAAACTTTTCATTCGTCATCCTTAACACATCTTACTTGATCCAAATCTCTTGATTTCCTTTTTCTATTTTTCACAATTTTGTAATTCTTTCATTCCCCATTTTTCATTCCTAAGTCCTTGTAGAACTCTTCGAACACTTTAGATCGTTCTTTTCTTATAGTCTCCTTATTAACCTTTCGATAACTTTGCTAATTTTTCATGTTATTGCAAAAATGTATAGCTTTAAAGCATTTTCTTTTATACTTAACCTTCTCTTGAATGCTCTCATTTTACTACCAAGATTCTTTATCTCTTAGTTCAAAACCTTTTGATTCCCCTAAAAGAGCTTTAGCAACCTTCCTAACCCTTTTGGCCATTTCATCCCACATGATGTTAACACTTTCTTGTGACTTCCATGCTCCTTCTTCCAACAGTTTCCTCTTGAAAGCTTGTTGTTCCTCCCCCTTTAGCTGTCACCACTTGATTTTAAAGTTCATCACTTGTTGACACTTTTGTTTCTGATCCTTAATAAGCACATTAAGGACCACAACCTTATGTTGAGTTGCCAAAGGTTCCCCATGAATCACTTTAAAATTTTTACAGATTTTTCTATCTAGGTTCCTTACCATAAAAAAGTCAATCTATGACCTTGAGCCTTTACTCTGTTGACAATTTTGAAATTATAAGCCATTAAAAAATCAAGTATAATTAAGCTCCCCAAAACCAAAACCACCATGAACCCTCGCAAACTATCCTACTTCTTTCCCTACATGGCCACTAAGATCCCCTCGGATGAAAATCCTCTCATCCAATGGTATGCCTCTGAACAACCCCTTCAAATCTTCCCAAAACTTTTCCTTAAGGTGTGCCTCCATCCTTACTTGAGGTGTATAAGTATTTATGATATTGATAATATCCCTTACAATAATTAATTTTAAGGATAGGATCATGTCCTTAATTCTTTTTACCTCTGCCATATTTGGCATCTATTCCTTGTCAACTATAGTACCAACCTCATTCTTTGTTATTACTTTCCCCGTGTACCAAAACTTAAATTATGAACAGTCAAATTCTTTAGCCTTTTCTCCAACCCATTTAGTTCCTTGAAGGCACAAGATGTTAATTTTTCTCTGCTTTATGGTGTCTACTACCTCCATAGATTTTCCTAACATAGTCCCAATATTCCACGTACTAAGTCTAATCTCACTCTCCTAGACTAGCCTCTTTACACACATACATACAAATACATACGGGAACCCTTACTCATTTCACACTACATTTGGGCACTAATGTAGCGGCTCTAGCTCATTTGACATTGTACTCGAGCTATACAATGCGTTGTTTCTAGGCAATGACCTAGTATTAGCACAATATCATCGTTGATCTATATTTATGAGAGTTTCAACAGAGTTTTACGTTGGTTGTCTAGGGCCTAACATAACCCTCCTCATTTACTCGGGCTTCAAACCGGGTATGAAACATATCTGGAGTTAAATATATGAAAAACATTAATATACCAAAATGTTTAACAAATGGATATCTAATAATCATGTATATAACAATTTGTACAATTGACTCAACCATCTAAAGGTTTCATTACACCCATACGAGCCAAATGCTCATGAAATACTTTAGGTGGTAAATCTTTAGTCAGCGAATCCACAATCATAGCGTTAGTACTAACATGGTCAACTGATACAATGAGACTCTAAACTCTATCCTTCATTACCAAAAACTTAATGTCTATATATTTAGATTTTGACAAACTTCGGTTGTTCTTACAATATAACTTGACAACTTTACCATGACAAAACATCCTTAAATGCCTCTTAATGCCCTCTTTATAACAGGCTATAAACTTAGCTTCCATGGTTAAAGATGTTATGAGTGTCTTTTTGACACTTTTCTTGGATATAGTTCCTTCAACCAACATAAACAGGTAGCTTGATGTCAATTCCCTAGAATCAACGCATCCCGTAAAGTCAGCATCAAAGTATCTAGTAACTTCACGTCGATTCGATCTCTAGTATGTGAGCATGTAATCTGTCATCCTCTAATGGTATCCCAAAACCTATTTAGTTGTTTTCCAATGAATCATGTCTGAGTTATTCTAGTATCTGCCTAATATTCCTACTATGTATGGTAGATTTAGATGCGTATATACTTATGAATATATGAGACTCCTACCATAGAAGTATATGAGATTTTCTTCATTTCCCTTTTCTCTAAGTGTAACTTAGGACATTGGAGCAAACTAAATTTGTTGCCTTTAGCTGCAGGTGTATCACCTGGTGCACAATTCTGCATGCTAAAATAACTCAACACTTTATCAATATAGGCCTTTTGTGATAATCCCAATTGTGTTTAGTATGATCCTTATGGATTTGAATCCTAACGAAGGATGCCTCACTAAGATCTTTCATTTCAAATTTACTGAATAGAAAATCCTTGGTTTCACGTAAATTGTTCATGTTATTACTAGCCAGATTTTCTTTAAATTGTTCATCAACATACAGGACTAGTACCACAAATTTGCTCCCACTCAACTTGAGGTATATACAATGATCAACCAGATTTTTTTTAAATTCGAAACAGGTGATCACTTCATCAAATTTTTGGTACCATTGTAGAGATGCCATAATTAAACCATAAATGGATTTCTATAGCTTACATACAAGGTGCTTTGAATCCATAGTTTGAAAGTTCTCCAAGTGCACTATATATATCATTTCTTCAGTATCTCCATTGAGAAACTCCACGAGATCTATTATGGTGAACTTGAAACCCAAAAAACAACAGAAGCTTCATCAATATCTTTCATATCAAGATGGCATAATAACATGTGCTTTGTCTCAATCAAATAACTCACTAAATTACTGGCTCATACGATGTCATTAACATAGAGCACAAGAATGACAAAAGTGCTCCCATCAAATTTTTGATAAATATACTAATCTGAAGCATTCTCAATGAAATTAAGAGAGATGATAACTTCATCAAACTTCAGATACCACTACCTGGAAGCCTATTTCAACCTATAAATGGATTTATATAGTTTGCACGCTAACTGCTCTTTTCGAGATTTAACTATGCCATCGAGGCTAATTTATATAAATTGTTGGATTCAAAGCAAACTGGAGTTAGAGGGACAAATTCAAGAGATATACCTTTCTTTTTATGCTTATTCTTAAGCTCGAAATAATATGATATCTAGTGACTAGGCTTTTTATAATAGTGGTATTCACCCTTAAAGCCTTTCTTTTTTGGACCATATGACATTTACTACCATTCATTACCCAAAAAAAAGGGCCACATAGTGGTGACTATGTAGTGGCGGTTACTCACAACCACCACTAATCAATTGTTTTATGGCAATTTTGTAAACCTCCACGAAGTTAGTGGTGGTTATTGTAAGAACTGCCACAAAATGATGACATAACATTTTTTAAGAAATTGTCATTATAATAGTGGCGGTTTTCTTATAACTGTTGCTAAATTTTTAAACTTAGTGACAATTTTCATCTAATTGCCGCTAAGTTTTAAAATTTAGTGATGGTTAAAAGGAAAATGGCCACTATCTATATTAAAATCCCTACCCACCCACAACCCACCATTCAGATCAATTATGTTGAGTGCTCACTAGCAGCATGCTCAATTTGTTATCATTGTTGTTGTTGTCAGCTGACCACCACCTAGACCAGGTCGCTGATGTGGTTTGCCTTCTCCTTGTCGATGAGATCGACTATCGACAATTTGGCTATCATTAATG
The DNA here is from genome assembly GCA_037074585.1 of Biancaea sappan. Taxonomy (NCBI): domain Eukaryota; kingdom Viridiplantae; phylum Streptophyta; class Magnoliopsida; order Fabales; family Fabaceae; genus Biancaea; species Biancaea sappan. Next base: position 24,375,498 of record CM073499.1, on the reverse strand, counting down.
AAGGTGAGTTCGGCCCTTTTTTTTATGCTTTTTTCTCTTTCATTGCTGTGGAGGGGTTGTTGTCGACCATCCGAGTTGTATATGATGGTAGCCAAAACTATTGTCGACCATCCTAGACGGATAGATTGGTCATCAACAGTTTTGGCTACCATCATATACGAGATTGAGCTTTTTTTTTTTGCATTTTTTTTCCTGTTTTTGGCTTTTTTTTCCTTTTTTTTTTAAATTTTTGCTTATTGGATCCCTCTTGCAGTTTTCTAGTGATGCCTTCCACATTTACAATGCCTCAACCTGGTGATGTCCTTAACAGCTCAGCTTTCCGGTTAGTTTTTATGGGTTTCTTCTTCTTCTTCTTCTTTTTTTTTTTTTAAATCAAGGGGGAATTTATTCATATTTGTTCATTCCTACATTTGATATAGTCAAAATGTATTTAAACTTAGTTCATACTAAGGTTCATGCCAAGGGAGTGTCTATTACTTTTTGAACTTTGACATGAATTTAGTTTCACCTATATGTGACCACAAGAATATTCTTGGATCCAGAAGATCCATTACTTATTACCAGAACCAGATTCACCTCTCTTACCTTTATGACTATTACCACCTACTATGCTACTAGACCTATGAGATAAATAATTAACAAATAGTGTGTGGGAACTTCCTTTCTTTATTGACTTTTCCTCCTAAGCCACTATAGAAATTATTTGGTCTAATGACCATTAAGCTTTCAAAGAATTATAGGTGGTCCTCAGAACTCCATACTGATCAATTGGGAGAGACTATATATAGAATACTACACCAAGTAACTATCTCTCCTAAATGAACATCGACTTTAGCTTGTTGTAATAGTTAACAAGCTTTATGATGTGTTCACGGACGCTTGTCACTCCATCATTACGAGTGTTGTCCAACAGAGAAAGATAATAGGCCTTTGGCCCTTATCAAAAAATTTTTTTTTCTAAATTTCTCACCAATGGCCTTCACATATTTGACTGTAGTATCCTTGTCAAGAATACTTTGTTCGATATTTTTTCTCAATGGTAAACTTCATCACCATTAGACATATATTGGACTGATGTCATTGCTTATGGTAAGCTTTATTAATACCACTCGATTCAGTAGTAAGATCTGCTGATTTAGCCTCCTTATAAGCCAAATTGTTTTTAGTAATTATAATATATATATATATATATATATATACATCCAAGGACTCTCTTCAGTCCTAATAATTTATCTCATTAAGAGTTTTCACTGAAAATAGTTGTTGGGATACAGAAGCTGAGGACACAAAATCGAGAAACATGAATTATGTGTATGTCACATAATTATAAGACAAAGTTTCTTCAAAACTCAGCTCATGCAATTATATTCACTAGATTGTTTATTATAAACCCGTCTAAGGGTCCTGAATTACAATAAACCAAGAAAACTCATTATATTCCACACATATTTGACTCATAGAAGAGTTCAGACAAGAATGTACTCAATAACTTTATATCGATAGGATATAAGAAACATTGCAACATTATAAATTAGCTGCTTACTTACCCAAAAGCTGGCTCAACACAAAATTATATTGACATAACACCAATAGGGTATATTCATTGCCAATATAATGTATACACAGGTGCCCTTAACTAATAATTATATTTATGGTTCCATAATTTGTGTATGTGCGTGTGCACGTGAGTGTATTTTCATATTTGATTTCTAAGGAAAAAAGTAAATAATTAGTGAAACTAAACCATAAAATTCAAAACACTTTTGTGATTGGACGGTGAGTACACAATCACTGGGTGAAAACAAAGTCCTACAATATTTTTAAAGCATTTATAAACACATATATAAACAAATTTGGCATACATATAGTAGAAAAAATATCATAAACAACTCAAAATTTATTTCACATGCCAAATTTAATCAACAGGGAAAGTACGAAACCTATGTAATTCATCATGATGCAACTTACAGACATGTAAAATCTCATGCCAAAATTCCGAGAGGACAATATAAATTTACACTACACAAGTTCATGAAAAATTAGAAAACATATTTCAGGGTTTCAAAAATAATTCTAAAAAAATTACCTCAAAAGCTTGCACTCTTAAGGCGCTGGAGAGTCCAGTGTGTCACGTGGCGCGCAGGCATTAGATGACCTTTCACATCTTTTTTCTTTAAATTAAAACACTGATGAACCAGAATTTACCACATGGCGTGTGTTTGGTTTTGTTTAGACCACAAGATAAGAGCTACAGTACCATTCTAGTCTTCTAGAAATTAAAATGTTAAATCTAAAAATGTAAAATTAATTTATAAAAATAAAAAATTACAATAAAATTAAATTAAATATGGTATTTATTTTTTAAAATATAAAATCTCACAAAATAAATAAATTAATTCATAAAAAAGTAAAATTACAATAAAATTAAAGCAAATATAATATTTAATTGATAAAAATGTAAAATATCAGAAAATATACAAATTAATATATAAAAACGAAAAATTACAATAAAATAAAATTAAATATGATATTTAATTTATTAAAATATAAAATCTCAGTAAATGTGAAAATTTATTTATGAAAATGTAAAATTACAATAAAATTGAACAAAATATAGTATTAAATTTATAAAATCTAAAATCTAAAAAATGTGCTAATGTTATTGTAATTTTACATTTTTATAAGTTAATTTGTACATTTTCTGAGATTTTATATTTTAATAAATTAATATCATATTTAATTTTATTTTATTGTAATTTTTCACTTTTATAAATTAATTTTATATTTTTAGATTTAACATTCTAATTTCTGGAATATTAGAACAATGCAACTGCTATCTTGTGGTCTAAAACAAAACCCAAAGCATGTCACATATCAAATTCTGATTCGTCAGTATTTTAATTTAAAAAAAATAGTGTTGTGACTCGTGTATCATGGGTAATTCACAATTTTAAAAAATTTTGTAACTTATAAAAAAATAATAATAATTGATTGACAGCAAAAATATAGTGGTTCATAGAAAAAACAAATATTTTAAAATATCTTCATCAAATGTGGAATAAAAACCAAATTATCTAATAAATAACATAAAATAAAAAGGAAATTTGAACTTCAGTAATTTAAATTATAATATAATGTATTATAATCCGATAAAATATAATTATAACATTTATTTATATTATTAAATATTTAATTAAAGCTTGTCCACATAAATATTAACAATAATTATAATTAAATTAAATTATTTTATCCAATAGGAATACAATATTAAAAGAATATCATATTTATTGATATAAAACTTCACAAATCAACAAATGATATTTCACATTATATTAAAGATATTAATTAATTAATTATATTATTATTTATTTAATTACCAAAATTCATTTATGTGTTTAATGCATGTAATGTGATTAATTTAATGTTGTTGAATTTTAATTGTAATTCAATTCAATATATTTAAAAGTACAATTTGAAATTAAATATATTTGAAAACAATTAAAAATTATTATGCTAGTAAGTAGATAAAAATGTTAATTTAATTTGATTTTTCATTTTTCATTTTAAAATTTAAATTATAATTATAATGTATTATAATTTGATAAAATACAAGTATATCAATTAGATATGTTATTATAATATTATACTTTATATTGTAAAAAATATATATTAAAAATTATATCATAAAATTATGTAGTAACTATTTATGACAATTTTTATATCATTTATATTTATAAAATTTATATTATAAGCTAAACAGTCAACTTTTATATATCAAATATGCATTGAAATAGACAAAGTCAAAGTACTGTGATTTAGAAAAAAAGTAATTTTAAGAAAAAAATAATGATGAAAATTTAATTAATTAACAAATGAGTTTTCAGATTATATTAATTAATTAATTATATTTAATTATATTATTAATAATTTATATTACTATATATAATATTTATATTATTAATTATTAATAGTACTTTAACGAATTGAATAAATCTAAAAAAATAGATGTAAAATTAACATTAAAGAATATTAACAGATATAGAATTAACTGAAATAACATTAGACACATTAAGAAATTTACCTAGATATGAATTGAAGGAGACAAAGTCAAAGCACTGTAATTTAGAAAAAAAAATTTAGGATAAATTTTAAGAAAAAAGTAATTTATGAACAAATCAATGGGAATACAACATTAAAGAGTATCATATTAACTAATGTGATGCTCTACGAACTGATAAATAATGTTTCAGATTATATATATTATATTAATTAATTAAATATATTATTAATTTATATTATTTATTTAATTATCGAAATTCATTTGATGCTTTTAATGTGATGTGATTAATTTAATGTTGTTGAAATTTATTTATAATTCAATTCAATTTATTGAAAGTGTAATTTTAAATTCAATATATTTGAAAACAATAAAAAATATTATTATGTTAATAAGTATATAGATTTTTCATTTTAAATTTTTTCAATTAACATTCATTATTTAATACGTCATATTGTTATAAAAATATTAATTTTACATTTTTCATTTTAAATGTTAATTTAACTTTCTAAAAATTTTAATAATAGATAATAAAAAAATAGCAATCTGTCATTTGGAAAAGAAAGATTGACAGTCATCATTTAATACATCATATTGTTATATCCGATTGTGAAGTTATCATGAGAAACAATATCCACCATCGAAAATATAATTAATATTGGAAGATATACAAAATTTTATTAATTGTATTTATAAATAATTAACGCATTCATAATTGTTAAGCTTCATTTTGAAATCTAACGGACGAATTAAACATATTTAAGTAGATAAGCAATAAAACAATAAATAAAAATACATATTTAAATTATGCACATTTAAAAATAAAGTACTTAACTTAGAAAAAAAATGAAAAATAATAATGTCCAACAAATGCCCTTTATATTCGTATAAAACAATTAAAAAAAAAGTAAGCACAACATGAAGTTTATTGATTAGAATATTGTCATAGGTAAAATATATAGAACAATATCTATGAATCACTCAACATCTTTAATAGACTCATCAATTTTTGCATTCTTCACGAATCTGTTAACATTAAAAGACATGTGAAAAGCATTCAAATCATTATCATCATCATCATTTTTGTTGATTTTAATAAAAGGCTTTTTCGTGGGTGTAATAGAACATGAAATATTTTTACCTCCATATTCTAAAACATTTGAACTATATCCCTTCACAACATGTTATAAATAATTCAGTGAATAACAAAATAAAATCAAAAAGTAAAATGTACATATAAAAAACAGAATAATCCAATTGTTTAAATTTTCCACGAGTTACTTTTAGTGGTGCTATTTAAATCTTTATCATAAGATTGACTTGTTTTAAAACTAAGAATACGTTGAATTATCAAGTTAGTATCATCTACCAAACGAATAATTAAATAGATAAAATTGACTTCTCTAACATTGTGTGAATCAATACTAAGTCTATTATATAACTTGACGTAGTGAGGCACTAGAAAGGATCTGAACGCCAAAAGCTTCCTTAAAAAGCCACTCTAAAAGCTTCCTTAAAAAGCCACTCTAAAAGCTTCGTTAAAAATCCATCTAAAAGCTTCCATAAGAAGTCACCCTAAAGCTTCCTTACGAAGTCATTACAAAAGCTTCCATAAGAAGATTTCAAGCAAAAAATCAAGAAGTTTATCATGAAATTCATAAGGAGAAACCAAAAAAGTCGAGTAACAAGATTTCAAGCAAAACAAAAAAAAAGGTCAACTAAAAAGATTTCAAGCTTCTTGTTAGTTGATTTTTTTTTTAACTTTTGATTGAAATTTTTTTTGTCAAAATTATTGTGTAATTAAATATTAAATCTTATTTTTAATTTAATTTACATAATTATATTCATGATATATAATTATGTATAATATTTTATTATTTCCAATTTTTAATATTTAAAAATTATTACTAATTTAATTACAATTAAACCACAGTCCAATTATTCACTGGTCCGAATATGGCATCAGATGATGTTCTAAGTGACTAGAAGATTTTCATTTTTTATAATTTTTAATTTATGTATCCTAATATACCTTTTTGAGTTCTATAACATTTAACACATCATTTTTATGCATTTGCGACAATTTTCTACAGCCCATCCATATAAACTCGGCAATAAGTGGATTGTCTCCTGCAGCACGTGGCGCTCAAGACACTAACTAATTTTTTTTAATAGTTGTTTAAACTTCAAACTCTAGATATATATTGAATTAAAAATAGATTTTATATCATAAGTTTATAATTTAGAGTTTATGTTTTCAAATTTAAAATTTAAAATTTAGAATTTAAGGTTTATAATAATATTTAATTTAATTTATTATAATTTTTTAATTAAATATTAAGATTTAAAATTTAAAATTTACAATAATTTTTAATTTAATTTATTATAATTTATTTAATTACATATTAAGATTTATAATTTAAGGTTTATAACTTAAAATTTAGAGTTTAAAATTTAAAATTTAGAATTTAAGATTTATAATAATATTTATTTAAATTTATTATAAGTTTTTAATTAAATATTATGTTTAAAATTTAGAATTTAAGGTTTATAATAATATTTAATTTAATTTATTATAAATTTTTAATTAAATATTAGGTTTAAAATTTAGAATTTAAGATTTATAATAATATTTAATTTAATTTATTATAAATTTTTAATTAAATATTAGGATTTAGAATTTAAAATTTACAATAATTTTTAATTTAATTTATTATAATTTATTTAATTACATACTAAGATTTATAATTTAAGGTTTATAACTTAAAATTTAGGGTTTAAAATTTAAATAATAGTATTTAATTTATCATAACCAAAGAAAAACTGCGCGTGTCAAAATTTCTAAAGTTTAAACGAAAAGATAAAAATAAAAGAATTTTTGGATGGTGTACTGCGCGCCACGTCTCTGCGCCTCGAAACCCTGCGGCCTCCCCCGATTTCCCATAAATACCCCACATACTCTCCCACTTCCGAAGTACAGTCTCTTCAATCCCCGCTCGTCTCCATTTCTTCGCTGATTATTACGGTGACGGCTATTCTCTTCTGTCTTAGATGGCACCGAACGGGAGTCACGGAGAGAACTCTGCTTACTTCGATGGCTGGAAGGCTTATGAGAGAGACCCCTTTCACCCCACGAACAATCCTCACGGGGTTATCCAGATGGGTCTCGCAGAGAATCAGGTTTATCTATATACACACATACAACACATGTTCCTTCGCAATGATTGCAGGGTGTTTGATAAGTTGACTGACTCATACAACATGGGTGTGTTTGAATTTTTTGTTCAGCTTTGTTTTGATATGATAGAAGAGTGGATAAGGAAGAACCCGCAGGCATCAATTTGCACTCCTCAAGAAGTGCATCGCTTCAGAGACGTTGCTAACTTCCAGGACTATCATGACCACCCAGAGCTCAGAAAGGTATGCATATCAATGGCACCACAACTTATGATTGTTCACCATATAGCATGTAGTGATTTTGAGGATATGCTATATGGTTTACATGAAAATTATATTAATGTTGAAGCAAATTAAGTTTTTGTCCCTTGTTTTGCAGGGAGTGGCAAATCTGATGACAAAAGTGAGAGGAGGAAGAGTGAGGTTTGAGGCAGAGAGAATAGTGATTAGTGGAGGAGCAACAGGGGCAAACGAGATCCTTATGTTCTGTTTGGCTGATCCTGGAGATGCTTTTCTCATTCCCACACCTTATTGTCCTGCGTATCTACTATAACCTCTCTTCACTAATCTTCTTATTTAAATTGTTGGTTTAAGTGCTTTGTTTTATATTTCTCCAAATAAAAAAATTCAAAAAAATAAACTGTTACTCCACAAGTCAGGCTCATGGGAGGTGTGTGCGTACTGTCTCCCATTTATGGCACTGGCACTTGTTAACTTCATAGTTGTGACCTTATTTTCAAAGAGAATGTTTTTAAATATATATGATGTGATTCAATGAATATGGTCAACCTAAAAACTCAAAAACACATGTGGGATTTCAAATCCAAATACAAGACTTCATAGCTCAAAGCTGTGGACCCTACTTGCACTGACCATGGTAGTGGGGATTACGGACATTGATCAACGGAAGAGACTAGGCTAAGCTCAAATTATGAATTAATTAAAAAATTGGGTAAACTATTTAATTGAGATGTCTATATCTAAGAATTATATGATTTTACTCATAAATAGTTCGTATTTTACTGCAGATATGGCGGTGACTTGCGCTGGTGAACTGGGCTGGAAATAATTCCTGTTCACTGTGACAGCTCCAACAACTTCAAAATAACCAAGGGAGCTCTTGAAGCAGCCTATAAGAAAGCCGAAGAGGATAAAGTGAATGTGAAGGGTTTGCTCATCACAAACCCATCAGACCCTCTGGGCACACCTTAGACAGAGAGACATTAAAAAGTCTTGTGAGGTTCATCAACGAGAAGAGAATCCATTTAGTGTGTGATGAAATCTATGGGGCCACTGTGTTCAGCTCTCCCAGCTTTGTGTGTGTGTCTGAGATCATTCAAGACATGGAGTTCTGCAACAAAGACCTCATTCACATAGTTCATAATCTGTCAAAGGACATGGGGCTTCCTGGGTTTAGAATTGGGGTAATTTACTCATATAATGACGCTGTGGTGAATTGTGGCCGCAAAATGTCAAGCTTTGGATTCGTCTCCTCGCAGACTCAGCATCTGCTGGCGGCTATGCTTTCAGATGATGACTTTGTAGAGAAGTTTCTGGCAGAGAGCTCGAGAAGGTTAGCTAAGAGGCATAGATTTTTCACAGAGGAACTTGAGAAGATGGGGATAACATGCCTTGCAAGCAATGCAGGGCTTTTCTGTTGGATGAACCTGAAGAGTTTTATGAAAGAACAAACAGTGGAAGGAGAGATGATGATGTGGAAAGTGATAGTGAATGAAGTGAAGCTGAATGTGTCTCCAGGGTCGTCTTTCAATTGCATGGAGGCAGGGTGGTATAGAGTTTGCTTTGCTAACGTGGATGATCACACAGTGGAGGTAGCTCTCAGAAGAATCAGAGCATTTATGAAGAAGGAAACAAGGTAAACCAATGAAAGAAATCATCAAAAGCAACCAAAACAATCTGAGAGTTAGCTTCACCTCTAGAAGATTTGATGTATCACCTCACATGATATCTCCACATTCACCAATTCCTCAATCACCCCTCGTTAATGCCACTTAATTAATGATTAATTTTACCGAGCACACAAAAGAAACCCTTTGTATTAATTAGCTGGAGTGTAACTACAAATTGAATTGAATAAATTCTCATTTAATTTTCTGTGTTTGATTTGTATTGATTGAATAATTTAGTTCACAATTTTAGCAAAGGATTTGAAACAGATGATGACTGTCGAAGACGGCATATATGGTTTATTACTATTAATGCATGCTCACATGAGCTTTTGCACGCACCAATTTTATAATTTGTTGCTTTCGTAAAATTTCCATCTTATTTATAGATTTAATATCTGTAAAATTCACACATGGACTGATGAAATATTGAAGAGTAATGTATACATATATATTAATCATATATATACACATTACTCTACTAATAAATCTATACATAAGAAATTTAAACTACCATAACAGAAAGTATAACTATCAATTAGCTACTTAAATAACTTACTAAAAAACTACTGAAGTCGTTTTGCTATGCTATGCTGCGTTTTACCGTACACTACCCCACTTGCTGTGCATTACTACTGCATATTTCTACATCCTCCCTCAAGTTTATGATCATTCTCTGAAATAAAGGATCAGACAAGGATTTTGTGAATGAATCCGCAAGCTAAGAAAATGTGTTGAGGATTACTAAAGCCTTCTTTCAATTTGTCCGGGATGAAGTGGCAATCCATGTCTCTGTTTCGTCCTTTCATGAATTATGGGATCATGGGCAATGTGTTGCTGCTTGGTTATCCCAATATAATAGAATGGGCTGTGTTACTTCAACATTGAGATCTCTCATAATGTCTCTGTTTCGTCCTTTCATGAATTATGGGATTATGAGCAATATGTATTGCTGCTTGGTTATTCCAATATAATAGAATGAGCTGTGTTACTTCAACATTGAGATCTCTCAGAATGTATGACACCCATTGCAGCTCTCACACCATGGAAGCCATAGCCCTATATTCCTTTTTTGCTGTGGATCTAGACGATGTTCCTTGCTTCTTGGTTTTCCATGAAACCAAAGCTTCACCCATGACTACACATTAACCGGTTAAGCATCTTCTACTATCAACACACACCCAATCCGAGTCGCAATAGTCTATAATTTCTAAAGAATTATTGGATGGGAAAAATAAACCAAGAGATGGGCTGTTGTGCATTAGTCAATTCCCTTGAGGTACCTGGTCTCGTGGGAAATATCTGGTCTCGAGAATCCCAGATAAAGGAGCCTCCCTATGAGGCTTCTGTACTGTTGTGCATCAGTCAATGATTCCCCTTGGTTACTTGATAACTTAGTCCCAGCGGGTAACGGTGTAAGTGCTGGTTTACACCCAACTAATCATGTGTTCTGTAACATATCTATGATGTATTTTCTTTGGTGAACAAAAAGCCCACCAGCAGATCTTACCATCTCATGTCCCAAAAAATATTTGGCATGTTGTAAGTCCTTAATGGTGAATTTGTAATCCAGACATTGTTTCACCTTCCTTATCTCCATCTCTGAGTCTTTTGTGAGCAAGATATCGTCCACGTAAACTAACAAAGAAACCAAACAATCTACAGTATTGAAAACAAATAAACAATGGTTGTGCATAGATTGTTTGAAACCATATTTTGTGAGTTGAGTAGTTAATTCTTGATTGCATTGCCTTGATGCTTGCTTTAGGCCAGACAAGGACCTCTTCAATTTGCATACTTGTCCAGTTCCTACCTTGTTGTAACCTTTGAGCACATCCATGTAAACTTCCTCTTCCAAGTGTCTATGTAGGAATGCATTATTAACATCTAGTTTACGTAAAACCCATGACCTTCCTATAGCCATGGTTAGAAGTATTCTCATGGTCACTAGTTCATGCCATTACGACTATCAAATCACTCAAAATTAAATTCATAGCAACTTGCAGTACAATGATCTCTTCAGGTCATTCTCACTCTTGGAACCTTGCTTCTAATTGCCTAATTAATTGTTCCTAAGCTTAAACACTAATAACAGCACCCGTAAATTGGGGGGTGGATTTGTTATGATAGAAATAAAATAATCTACAGAAATAAACACTAACCTATAAAATTATAGCAGAGTAGATTAATAGCAAATAGAACATACAACCAGCCATTCATAATATCATCATCCTATCCTTTAATTAGTTCTGGTAAAATTCTACTATGTAATTATCAATCTAAAATTCTCAGAAAATCTTCCAAGACAGGATTTTATTAGATTTATGCCCCGCAGCTGCATACTGACATAACCTAATATAATCCGATTAAGTCCTAATTACATTCATGCTTCGCAACCGCATACTTACATGTCAATTCTATTGACCCCATTGAATTAAAAGCTATACTTAAATTTTGATGATTAACAAACAATTTAAAATAATATATTCCTTTGTGTTTCAATGCTTATATTTTTTAGAAATTTCACCCAAGACAAAAACAGATTAAAGAGCTTGAAGAGAAGTCTTTTTAATTTTGTCCTAGGAATTAATGTAAAAGCTTTTGAAAGGCAATAGAACCATTTTTAAATGTTTTAGCGGCTAATTTACCGTGGTACTACTAATTTTAAAAAAATTTTCGCGTATACTAACTATTCAAAAGTATTTCCCTATATACTAACTTTTTGGCTAATTCGACCAACTCGTGGTCGAATTCAGTGGGAAAATGCAGCAAATTCGACCAAGCTTTGGTCGAATTTGCTGCAGCTTATTTTTTTTATTAATTTCAGCATCAAATTCGACCAGCCCCGCAGCTTATTTTTTATTAATCTCGCGTATACTAACTATTCAAAAGTACCACTTTTTTGAATTTTTTTTATTGAAAATTAAAATTATGAAAGAAATTAAAATTATATAATAAATAAATACATGGTTATTTTATTTTGTACATGATTATTTTATTTTTATATAATATTTAGTTTCATTTTATATTAAAAAAGACAGATAAATTAGATAAAAATAATTTTTAATAATTTGAAAGTTTTATTTTAATTAGTATTTTCTTAGATTTTAAGAATATTCTCAAATTTTATATTTTAAATGAATGAAAATATGAAAATATATAAATTGTAATGGAAAAGTAGATATTAAAAGATAAAAAATACCAATTACAATTATCATTAATTAAATTTATTATTATTAAAATGAGAAACAATATCCTTCAATGAACCAACTAATTTTAATTAACGTGAATAATAAATAAACTAATGAGTAAATTATGAAATCATATTTGTTCTAAAAATATTCATGTATATTGTTTATTTTTACTTTATACAAATAATGTTATTTATTTTTGCAAATGAAATTATGTATCTATTTTATCATTTATTTGTTAATTATTAAATTGGCCTACATAATTAATGTTTGTATTAAATTAAGTTAATGATATTTTTCATTTAGCTATCTTAAAATTATAATTTATCAATTTATAATATTAATAAAATACATTATTTTTTTTATTGTTATGACAATAATGAGATTGTCATTTGTTATTTTATTAAATTAACATATATAATTATTATTAATGTGTAATGGTTTTCATAATACTTTGAATAAAATGTATTTAATTATTGTTAGCAATTTAAAAGATTTAAATTAATATTTTTTTAATTATTTGTTGACAATTTTAAGAATATTCATAATTTATATTTTTTTAAGGTTTAATGACTCAATATGTAACTATATTAATACTAATTTTTGTTTAAATTTTTTTATTTTTATTATAGCTTGTAATTTTGTATAGATGTATATCTATAATTTTAATTATAGATTTTAATTTTATTTATTAAATAATTTTGTTTGTGAAATATTTTTCTGTTTACCCTAAACCACATACGACAAAATAGTAGTCTAACAATTTGGAATGAGAATTTTTTTTAAAATCTCAATAGATAATATAATCGTACAAATAAAATATTATTTAATCTGATCGGTCTGGTAAAACAGGACGAGATGGGAATGTTGAACGATTGTGTCCGGTTTGTCTGTAGATTCCACATCGTGAAGGTTCACCACGTTGTCTATAATCCATTGAACTATTAATGCGCGTTGAGTTTGGGCGTCCTTGCTTTCGAGTCATTTGAGGGTGAGGCAGCACCTTCTGTCCATTGTAGACTGGCCAATCTTCTTGACTTCCGATTGGATAAAATTTTCCCTTATATGCTTTTAATATAGTTTCCAATCGAAAAACATTGTTGACCAGTCGATTGTAGTCAAAACCCCACTTTAAACATGCCGCTATTGTATGTTGATATGGAAAGTGCAGAGCTTGAAATTCTCCACAATCGCACTTTCCAACACTAAGATCCAGCTTGCAAGTACGCCTAAACTGTCCGTTCAGTTCATCAAGTGGTTCTTCCACTTCGAATAAAGACCTTTGTGGATTGAAATCAATCACTACACACCTTCTTGCGCATTCGCGATTTATTTGCAAATCTTTCGTCACAATCTCTGAGAAGTCGGTGTTTGGAGCTGAAATCTGTGCCTGTATGGTCGTAGCTCATGTTGTGAAATATTCTACTAATTTATATAGGGTTGCTTTTACCAATCCGAGCACAGGCAAGTGCCGCATCCTGAGGAAGATGCCATTCATGCATTCGACAAGGTTTGTAGTCATTTGACCCCATCGGAGACCTTCTGTGTCGTAGGTACGAGACCACTGTTCCAGTGGTATATCTGCTATATAGTCTGCGCCTGTGTCACACCAGGTTCGTATAGCTGCTAGCTCTGCATCCACCCGATGGCGCTAAAAATAATATCCTGTTATCCATATACACAGTCTCAGTTGAGAAACTAAGTATACTATTAGTAAAAAAAAAAGAGCAAACCTATATTAATAAACTTTTCTCGTAAGTATTTGTTGTGCGTTTCTTTTTTAACGTTGTCACCCAAATGACGAATGCAGAACTTCCAATGAGCATATGGTGGTTTCCACCCAGTTTCTGCATCTTCCAAAGCCGCCGACGCACCCTTTCCTCTATCTGTGATAATGCAAAGATCTCATCGATTCTTAGTCACGTGTGTTTTCAAGTGTGACAAGAAAAATTGATACGCCTCTTTGGTCTCACCCTCGACCAATGCAAATGCAATTGGAACTATCTTTCTGTCCCCATCTTGTGACACAGCTATTATCAATTGTCCAGTATACTTTCCGTATAAATGTGTCGCATCCATTTGTAGTATAGGCTTCAGATGGACGAAAGCATCAATGCACGACTTGAAGGTCCAAAAAAGACGACGGAAATAAACCTTTCCATTTTGGTTACGCGTTGGTGGGTGAGTGTCCAACTCGTACACAGTGCCAAGATTAAAATGACGGACAGCGTTTAACCACCATGGTAACAAATTGTAGGACCGTTTCCAACCTCCGAAAACAGATGACAAAGCTTTATGTTTTGCAAGTCAAGCCTTCTTGTATGATACAGTATAACCAAATGTGTTCCTTATTATGGTTATTATTTGGCTAATCGCTAGATCACCTTTTTCAGAGACCAAAGGAGTAATACAAGAGGCTATTAGATCGGAGTCTAGCTTTTCATGATCTTGAGACATTATAGCCGACAGACACGTATGGTCTCCATTGTACTTGGTGATCCTATACGGGTATGCAGGTGATTTTTTCACTGCTCTGACCCTCCACTTGCAGCCATTTCCATAATTCGGGCACCTGTAATCATCGATCCCACACTTTGACAGTGTTACTCGAAACGTTTGGTGTGTTCGAACAGCATAGAGTTTCACTGCCCGTCTTAAACTAAGGACATCTGCAAACCGCATATCCTTACATAACTCCTGTTGAATATTAATAGGGGCCAACACATTGGTATGCTAAGTGTCGTCATTTCCCATTCGATCAACGTCAACGTAATGTAAAAAAGTTGATGATGTTTCCGTCATGAGAGCCATGTCCGACGTTGTAATTACGTCTGCGGTATCATCGTCGTCGTCATCGCTGTGATTGTCAAAATTTTCCGGATCGTAGTCGGGATCATTTAACTCATCTGATATGTTATCTTCTAAGCCCATGTCATACGCAGCAGATAGTAAAAGTGGTTAATCTGATGAACTTGGCTGTGAGTAGTACTGGGGGATTGAGAGAGTCGTTGGATCACATAGTTGATAGTCTAAACCCTGCTGTACTTGAGACAACAAGTCTAGATTTGTCATGTACGTTGATATGGTAGTGCTCAGATCGATTTCCACTGTACTGAGCTCCACTAATAATTCCATCATCGCCTAATCTTGAAAGTGATCGAGGTGTGTAATCACTGCAGCTTGAAGTTGATAGTCATTTTCCATTTTCACCTTTCGATAACGAAGTGGCAACAATTTTACAGGACATCGATACCAAACCTTGCTCACAGCTTGGTTATAGAGTAAGCGACACTGCACACGTAGACAGTCTTTAAACTCATCCATGGTAATTCCTTCGGACAGCCGCATCATCGTCATATTTTCAGACATGAAAGTGTCACCCTCGTCTGAGATAGTAATTTCTCCGTGAAGATGTACATACGCAGTAATCTGCCGACTCATTTTGTTTGGATATAGCAGAATAATAGAGAAGAAATTTTTTGTTATATGAGAGTAATAAATTTGAAGACAAAGGGATTTTCGCAGTAGTGATTCGATGAACTTCATTACGTATATATAGAGAATGAATTGAATGTTCATATTGCAGAAACGTCATGTGTAAATATAAAATAGTATTAATGAAACGATGTTACAATGCATAATTGAAGTTGGTCGGATTGTTTGTT
The DNA here is from genome assembly GCA_037074585.1 of Biancaea sappan. Taxonomy (NCBI): domain Eukaryota; kingdom Viridiplantae; phylum Streptophyta; class Magnoliopsida; order Fabales; family Fabaceae; genus Biancaea; species Biancaea sappan. The sequence goes on along the minus strand of CM073499.1, from coordinate 24,359,501 downwards.
GAAAAATTGTTAATAATTTTCAAATTGAAAAGATATCACACTGAATAATATTCGCGCATGCACTGAATTATTCTGACACACAGACTTCAAATTCAATCCCGTGAAGGAAAGTGATAGGAAAATCCTTAGGGTTGCCTGATCTTCACGGCGTAGGCGATAAATGAATTCAAGACTTAACAAAAGAAAAATAAGAACAACACACTCCGGAATTGAAGAAGGAATTGGAGTGGTTCAATGACCTAACAAGTGCAAATAGTCAACCAACATTATATAGAACGTGACCTACTATTTAGAACGCTTGTTCAACCACGAACACGAATTGAACCAATCCACACAACAATGCACTTGGGTTGAAGCACAAATTGGGGGCTTTTGTGAATTTGAATCACCAATCTTATAAAGAAGATTGACAAAGCAAGGTTTCACAAGAGCAAAGAAAGAAAGATAAATTCTTACACAATGAGAGAAAACACTTGAATGCAAGTTTTCATAAACTCAAATCTGATTATTACAATAAGCTTGGGGGATATTTATAGATAGGATGGAGAGACAAAGGTGCCCACCTATCTTGACTTGAAGATACATACATTTAATGCACATGAAAATAAATGCCCACCTATCTTGACTTTGGATACAATGCTTTTAATGCATTTTGAAAATAAATATCCACCTATCTTGACTTTGAAACATTGTGCATTTAATGCACATGATTCATAATTGACTAAAGACCATCTAGAAGTTAAAATTCGTACAAAAATAAAAGAAAATTACAAAACATGAATTTCAACTCAAATGGATATAATTGAGCCCAAATTATATTGGTCCATGTTTAGCTCTTGGACCAATCTCTTTAATTTGTAGTGTTCTGGCCCAAAATCCCTTTAGCAACTCCATTTTCAGCCCAAATGATGTTGAGCACATTTTGATCATTATTTAACATACATTCAAATGGAAGTTGGTTCATCCATTCTTGAACGAGCCCATTTAATGTCTCTTTTATTGTTTTAGCCCGAGCTCGTGTAATTGGCCCACTTGTAATATACAATGGATCTACTTCTTGATCATCCAATGTAATTGTTGGGTTCACATCATCCTCCCCTTCTTGAAAAGGAGTCGTCCTCGACTCTTCAATATTCGCTTTCTTCGTCTATTAGCACATTTTTCATATTGTTGAGTCATCCTTTCAATGTTGTGCCGTTCCTTCTCATGAATTTGCTTGACAAATTCAGCACGCTTTTTACCATCCATATTGGCTCTTTCCGTTATGTTGTTAATGGCTCTACAGTCAATACACATCCTCCATGTGCCATCCTTCTTAGGTACGAGCAACACTGGAACTGCACAAGGACTAAGGCTTTCTCTCACATATCCTTTGTCTAACAATTCTTGGACTTGTTTTTGAATCTTCTTAGTCTCTTCAGGATTGGTGCGGTATGCTGGTCGGTTAGGCAATGATGCTCTAGGAATGAAATCAATTTGATGTTCTATCCCTCTAATTGGTGGCAATCCAGGTGGTACTTCATCGGAAAAAATATCCTCATATTCCTGCAAGAGAGACAAAACAACACTAGGCAAAGTAGAGGTTAAGTCTTTATTATTCAACATAGCCTCTTTGTAAACAAGTACTAGGAGGTTTTGTTGAGAAAATAAAGCTTGTTTAAGGTCACTATTTTTTGCCACAAGTAAACCTTTTCCTCCAACATCCATGTTCTCTCTTTTTCCTTTTTGATTTTCTTTTCTATCTTTCTTCTTTTTTAACACACTCCCTTTTTCTTCTTTACTTGACTCTCTTTGAATCTTTTCACTCTCATTTTTATTCTCTTCTTTTTTGCTCACTTGGCTGCACTCACTCTCTCTTTTCTTTTCTCTCTTTATTTGATCTTCTAAGATTTGCTTTGGTGACATAGGGAGGAGGGTTATAGGGTTCCCTCTAAGTACAAAAGAATAACGATTTAAGAATCCATCATGAGTGACATGCCTATCATACTGCCAAGGCCTACCTAACAAGAGATGACATGCTTTCATGGGTACAATATCACATAAGACTTCATCTCTATATTTGCCAATAGAAAAGAGTACTTTCACCTGTTTAGTCACCTTCAGTTCCCCACATTCATTGAGCCATTGAAGTCTGTATGGACGGTTATGCTTGACTGTTGGTAAGCTCAATTTTTCAACAAGCTCAAAACTTGCCACATTGCTACAACTTCCACCATCTATGATCACACTACATACCTTGTACTGAATTAAGCAACGTATGTGGAACAAGTTTTCTCTTTGATTATTCTCTTCCATTACCTGGATGCTAAGTGCTCTTCTAGTCACAAGAAGCTCTCCTTCCATTGCACTTTCTCCCTCATCATTTGATTCTTCTTCCTCCTCTGTGATATCTTCTTCAGTCTCCCAATCTCCATTGTTATTGACGATCATGGTGCGTTTGTTTGGGCACTCACTAGCGATGTGACCTCTTCCTTGGCACTTAAAACACCTTATGTCACGGCTCCTTGAAGAATTAGGCTCAACTTGAGTTTTCTTTGGAACAACAGCTAGCTTTTCAATTTTCTTTGAATCAACTTCCTTGGAATTTGAAGTAGAAGGGTTGTCTTTCTTCGAATTGTGCTTCCAGGAGTTAAAAGAATTTGAATTGTAGCTTTTTCTTGCAGTATTCTTCCTCTTGAGTTATTGCTCAACTTTGATGGCTTGATGTACCATCTCTTGAAGCTCTACATAATGATACATCTCCACGATATCAGCTATGTCACGATTGAGTCCATGTAAGAAGCGAGCCATTGTTGCTTCTCTATCCTCCACAATGTTGGCTCTTATCATGGCAACTTCCATCTCCTTATGATACTCATCTACACCCTTTGTTCCTTGTATGAGACGTTGCAACTTGTTATGAAGCTCTCTATGGTAATATGATGGGATAAACCTCCTTCTCATAATTGTCTTCATTTCTTCCCAAGTGGAAATGGGATACTCTCCATAACGAGCTCTTTCTTTTTGCATCTGGTCCCACCAAACAAGAGCATAATCAGTAAATTCAATAGCAGCAAGTTTCACCTTTTTACCTTCGGAGTAGTTATGGCATGAGAAAATTTGCTCAACACGCATTTTCCATTCTAAGTACTCCTCGGGATCACTTTTGCCTTGAAAGGAAGGGACTTTTACTTTGATTCCACCAAGGTCTTCTTCTCTAACTCTAGGCCTCATTGGTTCTTCTCGATTAAATCTCCTCCTTCTTGGTTGATATCCACCAGATTCATCATCCTCAACTGAACTCTCCGCAACTCTATAAGGCTGCTCATTTCGTCTTCGATTGTTTGGAGAGGCTGGTAGTGTAGCGGTTTGGTTCTCCATGTTATCTAAACGCTCAAGAACTCCTTCTAGCTTTCTGTCAAACATCCTTTCAAGATGACTCATTAATGCTTGCATTTGGATAGGAGCTAGTTGTGCTTGAGAAATTTCTTCATCTTGGTTCCCTGCCATGTTAGTGTAAAAAAAAATAATAATAACAGAATATAGGATCTCACAAAATGCTTAGTGTTTTACTCTTCTTCTCAACTCAGTATTTGCACTCCACTCTTAATAATCTCACTAACTCTTAAATCCCTCAATATCTTCCAAAGCTCTTATTCAATCTAAGTCCTTGTTGTGTGATTCAATAATTGCCAATTTCTCAACTTCACCCAAGCACATGAAAGTAGATTGTCAAAGTATGGGAATAGTTGAACTAGGTCACAGTTAAAGAAAGCTTTATGGATTCAATAGAAAGAAATTTTGTTACAAGTGCAAGATAAGATTTTTTTTTGTTAAATGAAAAGGGAATCAACTACTTTGAGGGCAAGAAGATGCACTATTTGAACAATTTTTTTTTCGAATTTTTTTTTTCGTTTCTTTTTTTTTTTTTCAAATATGATGTGCAGAATAGATAGGAGCAACAAAACAATATATGACCTTCTCAAGGACAATGAAATCTTGCACAGTGAAAGGAAAAAATTGATATCTAGGCAAATTGGAAATTGAAGAAAGGGGAAGGAACAACAAAGGAACAATATATATTTTTCTCAAAAAAAAGGTGAAAATAAAGAAGGCCTACCGTGTCAACCAAAATGCTCTGATACCAAATGATAGGAAAATCCTTAGGGTTGCCTGATCTTCACGGCGTAGGCGATAAATGAATTCAAGACTTAACAAAAGAAAAATAAGAACAACACACTCCGGAATTGAAGAAGGAATTGGAGTGGTTCAATGACCTAACAAGTGCAAATAGTCAACCAACGTTATATAGAACGTGACCTACTATTTAGAACGCTTGTTCAACCACGAACACGAATTGAACCAATCCACACAACAACGCACTTGGGTTGAAGCACAAATTGGGGGCTTTTGTGAATTTGAATCACCAATCTTATAAAGAAGATTGACAAAGCAAGGTTTCACAAGAGCAAAGAAAGAAAGATAAATTCTCACACAATGAGAGAAAACACTTGAATGCAAGTTTTCATAAACTCAAATCTGATTATTACAATAAGCTTGGGGGATATTTATAGATAGGATGGAGAGACAAATGTGCCCACCTATCTTGACTTGAAGATACATACATTTAATGCACATGAAAATAAATGCCCACCTATCTTGACTTTGGATACAATGCTTTTAATGCATTTTGAAAATAAATATCCACCTATCTTAACTTTGAAACATTGTGCATTTAATGCACATGATTCATAATTGATTAAGACCATCTAGAAGTTAAAATTCGTACAAAAATAAAAGAAAATTACAAAACATGAATTTCAACTCAAATGGATATAATTGAGCCCAAATTATATTGGTCCATGTTTAGCTCTTGGACCAATCTCTTTAATTTGTAGTGTTCTGGCCCAAAATCCCTTTAGCAACGCCATTTTCAGCCCAAATGATGTTGAGCACATTTTGATCATTATTTAACATACATTCAAATGGAAGTTGCTTCATCCATTCTTGAACGAGCCCATTTAATGTCTCTTTTATTGTTTTAGCCCGAGCTCGTGTAATTGGCCCACTTGTAATATACAATGGATCTACTTCTTGATCATCCAATGTAATTGTTGGGTTCACATCAGAAAAAGGGGATGTTTCGAAGGCCAAATTCGATTATGAAAAGCTCGAATTCCTGCCGCATCAAATTATTGGGCGTTATTAACCCTAAATTCGACCAACCTGTGGTTGAATTGGCCCATTATGAGGCCCAAACTCGACCGAGATATGATCGAATTTGGGTGGTCGAAATTGGGCCCATGATGGACCAAATTCGACCAACCCATGGTCGAATTTAGGCCTCATAGCCTTGGTCGAATTTGGGCCTCTATGAGGCCTAAATTCGACCATGGGTTGGTCGAATTTAGGCCTCGTAAATGAGGCAAATTCGACCGTTGAACGGTCGAATTACATGTAATAACGTAATTCAACCATCCAACGGTCGAATAGCTGGTTTCCACTTGGCAACCAACTCCCACCCCCCCAAGGCCCCCTCCCACGCCCCCCACCTCTATATATACCCCCCTTCCATCATACTTCACACACACACCTTCTATAATCCCCACACACACACAACTCCTTTTATATTTTTGAAATGACAGATCAAATTATAGCACCTGGACCAGTCAAACGAGATTTATTGTATCTTCAAGATCAACATATATCTGAACAAATATGCAATGAAAATCTAGTAAGTTGTCATTTTTATTTTCCATGATTAATTTATTGTCACTATTTTTTTTTCATTTGATTAATTTCTTGTTACTATTTTTTTTCATTTGATTAATTTATTGTTACTATTTTTATTTTCCATGATTAATTTATTGTTACTATTTTTATTTTCCATGATTAATTTATTGTTACTATTTTTATTTCATTTGATTCATTTATTGTTTCTAATTTTTATTTGTTTTATTAATTTGTTGTTATTAATTTTATTTTCTATGATTAATTGTTGTTGTTATTTTTATTTTGTATGATTAAATTGTTGTTATTATTTTTATTTTCCATGATTATTTTTTTTCATTTGATTAATTTCTTGTTACTATTTTTATTTCATTTGATTAATTTATTGTTACTATTTTTATTTTCCATGATTAATTTATTGTTACTATTTTTATTTCATTTGATTCATTTATTGTTTCTAATTTTTATTTGTTTTATTAATTTGTTGTTATTAATTTTATTTTCTATGATTAATTGTTGTTGTTATTTTTATTTTGTATGATTAAATTGTTGTTATTATTTTTATTTTCCATGATTATTTTTTTTTCATTTGATTAATTTCTTGTTACTATTTTTATTTCATTTGATTAATTTATTGTTACTATTTTTATTTTTCATGATTAATTTATTGTTACTATTTTTATTTCATTTGATTCATTTATTGTTTCTAATTTTTATTTGTTTTATTAATTTGTTGTTATTAATTTTATTTTCTATGATTAATTGTTGTTGTTATTTTTATTTTGTATGATTAAATTGTTGTTATTATTTTTTATTTTCCATGATTATTTTTTTTCATTTGATTAATTTCTTGTTACTATTTTTATTTCATTTGATTAATTTATTGTTACTATTTTTATTTTCCATGATTAATTTATTGTTACTATTTTTATTTCATTTGATTCATTTATTGTTTCTAATTTTTATTTGTTTTATTAATTTGTTGTTATTAATTTTATTTTCTATGACTAATTGTTGTTGTTATTTTTATTTTGTATGATTAAATTGTTGTTATTATTTTTATTTTCCATGATTTTTTTTCATTTGATTAATTTCTTGTTACTATTTTTATTTCATTTGATTAATTTATTGTTACTATTTTTATTTTCCATGATTAATTTATTGTTACTATTTTTATTTCATTTGATTCATTTATTGTTTCTAATTTTTATTTGTTTTATTAATTTGTTGTTATTAATTTTATTTTCTATGATTAATTGTTGTTGTTATTTTTATTTTGTATGATTAAATTGTTGTTATTATTTTTATTTTCCATGATTATTTTTTTTTCATTTGATTAATTTCTTGTTACTATTTTTATTTCATTTGATTAATTTATTGTTACTATTTTTATTTCATATGATTAATTGTTGTTCTTATTTTTTTATGATTAATTGTTTGTGAATTGTTACTATTTTCATTTTATTTGATTAATTTGTTGTTACTATTTTTATTTTGTTTTCCATACAGCCTGATAGACTATTAAAAGTTCGTCGACACACTAGTCAATTAGTGATTCGAGTGGACCCCTACATTGTGCCATATTTGCAACAAGCTGGATTTTACGGAATGTCACAGATTAGATTCTTTATGTACGATCAAGCATTAGTCACAGCGCTAGTAGAAAGATGGCGTCTAGAGACGCACACATTCTATCTTACATAGGGAGAGTGCACTATCACATTACAAGATGTGGCATTGCTGTTTGGACTCCCTTGCAGTGGACGTGCTGTTGTAGAAGATTCTGTCCTCTCCTGGGATATGGTATGTCTTGTACTATTGGGAGTTATCTCGCCTGAGGGCAAATTGAACAACCAAAAATTATGTATGACGTGGCTTCAAGAACAGTTCTCAGAGTTGCCGGAGGGAATGAAGCTATAATTGAACAACACGCACGAGCTTATATTTTGCTCATGATCGGTGGCTATCTGATGCCAGATAAATCTGGCATGAACGTATACTTAATGTACCTCCCGCTTTTGCAAGACTTTGAGGAATGCGGGAAGTACAGTTGGGGCTCGGCTGTATTGGCCCACCTATACAGTGAATTATGTAAGGCAACACACCCTACTGCAAAGCAAATCGTGGGTCTATTCATTTATTGCATGTGTGGGCATTTGAATGATTTCCAAGACTAAGGCCGCAAGTTCCAACTCAACCTGATGATGATGGAGAACATCCATGGCCCCCTCCAATAGCACACAGGTATGTCATATGCTAGTATTAATTTATTTAGATATGTTATTTGGAATCTTTTTTCAATTCAAAATTTACATCATTCTATATTTCGGTGATAATTTGTTTAAATTGAAAATTGAACTAAAGATTTCATTTTAATAGGTGGAATAGATTTTTCCTATACCAAGCTCCTGTTGCTCGTGCTCTAGAGCGATACAAGCGCTTGTTAGACCACATGACCGACGATGAGGTATTATCATTTATTTTATTTTGAAATTGATAATATTTTGTTTTCTATTAGTGGATGTGATGCTCATTTTGTTGTTATATTAGGTTATTTGGCTCCCATATGCATGTCAAACAGTCTCAGAATATTGCCGAATTGACCCTGACGTCTGGCGTGCCTCGGTTCCCGTTCTAAATTTTCACATAATAGAATGGCACCATCCCGATCGAGTCATGCGTCAATTTGGGATGGAATAACTAATCCCGATCCCACCGATAAATTTAGGGGATTGGCATCTTAAAAAGTTAACTGGGAAGACTGATACTAACTGGAAGGTGGAGCATGCTGACTTCATCCAGGCGTGGGATCAGTGGCGGGATCAAGTACACGTTGCTCCTATAACACTATCAAACCAGCCACTTGGACCATACTCACGCTATATGCAGTGGTATTACCTTCACACAAGGCGATGGATTCGTGCTTCCAACGCCTGCGATGGATACGTGGTAAAATATAATTTAAATTATTTGTCATTTATTTTAATTAATATTACTTAAAGAATAATTTTGTTTATTGTTTGATTACAGGCTACTCTAGTGCGAGCAATGCGGGTGCACGGTCTCCAAGAACCAACGATTCCTTCGGAATATGTGGTATCGACTAGTGATAAGATCTTACAAGCTCTTAGAGAACGAAACATTATGGAACACCCAGCTCCAGTTGCACAAGACATACCGCAGCCATATATTCCAGAAAGGCTAGCCCGAGGCAGGCGTCGTGAAAGGGCGCGAGGGGTACGGGGTCGTCGTGGTGGTCGGTCAGTATCTTCCGAAGTTGGCCCGAGCACTACAAGGGAGGATGACGCAGGTCCGAGCGCATCTTATCAGACCCCACCAAGACAGTATGCTGAACCCAGTGATGATTCAACTGAAGATGACCATTCAACCGAAGATACTGATCAGGGAGATGATGATCAAGTATTCGGTCGTGGCAAGAGACGTGTCGCTCGGCGCCGTTGTGGAACTGGCTCCCATTATTACTGAATGTATTCTTGTATAAAACTTATTTTATATCCAGTTTTTAATTATATTTTACTGTACTTTTTTTTTTTAAATTTACTTAACATGATATGATTATTCTATAGTTTTTAACAAGATAAAAAAAATTGTCATAACAATAAAAAAATAATGTATTTTATTAATATTATAAATTGATAAATTATAATTTTAAGATAGCTAAATGAAAAATATTATTAACTTAATTTAATACAAACATTAATTATGTAGGCCAATTTAATAATTAACAAATAAATGATAAAATAGATACATAATTTCATTTGCAAAAATAAATAACATTATTTGTATAAAGTAAAAATAAACAATATACATGAATATTTTTAGAACAAATATGATTTCATAATTTACTAATTAGTTCATTTATTATTCACGTTAATTAAAATTAGTTGGTTCATTGAAGGATATTGTTTCTCATTTTAATAATAATAAATTTAATTAATGATAATTGTAATTGGTATTTTTTATCTTTTAATATCTACTTTTCCATTACAATTTATATATTTTCATATTTTTATTCATTTAAAATATAAAATTTGAGAATATTCTTAAAATATAAGAAAATACTAATTAAAATAAAACTTTCAAATTATTAAAAATTATTTTTATCTAATTTATCTGTCTTTTTTAATATAAAATGAAACTAAATATTATGTAAAAATAAAATAATCATGTACAAAATAAAATAACCATGTATTTATTTATTATATAATTTTAATTTCTTTCATAATTTTAATTTTCAATAAAAAAATTCAAAAAAGTGGTACCAAATTCGACCAGCCCCTGGTCGAACTTGGTGTGTTAAAATAACACACCAAATTCGACCAGGGGCTGGTCGAATTTGATGTGTTATTTTAACACATCAAATTCGACCAAGCCCTGGTCGAATTTGATGCTGAAATTAATAAAAAAATAAGCTGCAGCAAATTCGACCAAAGCTTGGTCGAATTTGTTGTATTTTCCCACTGAATTCAACCACGAGTTGGTCGAATTAGCCAAAAAGTTAGTATATAGGAAAATATTTTTGAATAGTTAGTATATGCGAAAATTTTTTTTAAATTAGCAGTACCACGGTAAATACGCCTGTTTTAGCTAAGTTGGAAAATGGTGGAAAGAGGTTATTGACCCTTAGAAGATGTAAAGTTTTTGAAAATTATATTCAGGAGCTATCAGTCAACTTGCTATTAGTCGACTGATGCACTTGTAACAGTCGAATGATCATTCTCTGGTTGAATTTTAGCTAAGGATTAATTTCTTATCAGTCGACTATTTGGCACTAAGTAGTCGACTGATTGGTCTCTATCTAAAAATCAAAATTGACCTCCTATACAGATTGATCGACTGATCCATCTGTACTAGTCAACTGATTAACTCTGGAACAATTTCAATTTTGAGATAGAGAGTCATTAGTTAACTAATAGACCTCTATCAGTCGACTGGCACCTCATTAAAGTGCAGCAGTCGACTGTCGTTATTTAATCAGTTGACTACCGGCATAATGACATCAGTATCAATGACTATTTTCTAAAGATTTTAGCTGATATCATCATGTATCCTCTTCCAACAGATTTCTCACTCCTTGGGTTATCTATATTGACTTTAGAAGTTATCAAATCAAGTAAAATACATTACATTTGACTCTAAAATTTCTAAAATCAATCTCTTGCCAATAATTTTTCTTTAGAAAACTTATCTTTTGTATATCTACTCTATTTTAGAGAATTGCTTCTGCTCATCTTATTTTTCTGATTGTATTGATCAAGGAAGGTTTTCTTGAGGTTGTGTTTAAGTGAAATCATAGTGTGAGGGGGAGAGCCACCCTTGGGAAAGAAAAATTTTCTATTGTAGTGGCTCACAAGTTCCCATCTTACATAAATTTGTGGTTGATAATGAAATACTCAAGAAGTTGTCTTGAGGACTGTATGTAGGCTTGATTTAAGTTAAACTAATATAATTACTTATGTCAACTTCTCTTTCCCTTATCTTTTTAATTGCTTATTATCTTATCTTATCTTTGATTATTTGCACTCTTCTTTCATTTATCTTGGCATTGTTTTTTTTTTTTTACTGTCATAAATATTTAGCTTTGATTTCAAAACTTCTTAAACTTCCATAAAGAGCTTTAAAGAAATTTTTATAAACCCAATTCACTTCTGTCTTGGGAGTTAGCCACTACTATCAATTGGTATAAGAGCTTGGGCTCTTGATTAAAGACTTAATAATCTAAGAGTTGAAACATGGCTAGTCTTGGTGATTATATTTTATTACTGAACCCCTTGGTTTTAATGGTAATCATTATACCTACTAGTAGTCTAAGATGAGATTATTCTTTGATATAGTATACTTAGACTTATGGGATATTGTGGAAAATAGTCCCTATATACCTATGAAGGTAGTTAAAGGAAAAAATGTTCTAATACCCAAAAGTGAATGGGATGAAGTTGAAAAGAAACTTGCTCATCTAAATGCTAATCCAAAATGATTATTGTTAGTGCTTTAGGTCAAGATGAATACTTTAGAGTTTCTAGTTGTGTAAATGTTAAAGAGATATTATAATACTCATGAAATTGCACATGAAGGAACTTTAGGAGTCAAAGAATAAAAAATAAGTACTCTCACCAATGAATATGAAAATTTCAAAATGAAGAGTGGTGGGAACATTAGTGAAATGCAATCAAGATTCACTCATAGCACTAACCATTTGAGAGCTCTTGGTGTGACCTATGCAGAAAAATCTCAAACCACCAAGATTCTATGATGTCTTACTTTAGAATGGGAAGCAAAGAGGAATGCAATCATAAATGTTAGAGGAGAATCCATAAGCTCTTTCTCAGCTCTATTTGGAAATCTCCAAAACTATGAATCTCAGATTATGGAAATGATGCAAGAGGAAGAAATCAAGAAAAAGAAGACTATTTCTTTTAAGTCAACTTCTTCCAAGAAAGTAGAAGTTGATAGTGATGAGGATGGAGAAGAACTTGACATCAATGATAAAGATCTTGGTCTCTTTGTCAAAAAGTTTAGCAAGTTTCTAAGAAACAAAAGCACAAGAAGATAGAGAAAGGATCGAGAAAACAACAAGGAAGGTCCTACTTTCTATGAATGTAAAAAGGTTGGACACATCAAATGGGATTGTCCACAATAAATCAAGAAGCAAGAAGAAAAGAAGAGTTATGACAAAGGTAAAAAGAAAGCATATGTCTCTTCAGTTTAGGGAGAAAATGAATATGATATGAAGAAGAGAATGAAGGGGCCAATATTTGTCTTATGGCAAAAGATAATGAAAAGGTAACACTTCTTAAACCTTTACACTCACTTGATGACTGCAAGAAACTTTTGAACTACATAATGAATCTTTGAAGCTTGCCAAAATGATGAATATTTCAAAGCAAAAGATTTCCCTACTTGAGAGTGAAATTTTAAATTTGAAAAATGATCTTACTACACTCAAGGAAGAAAATCTAAATTTTGAAAGTCAAAACTCTCTTTTACTAGATGAAAATGTAAGCTTGAAATCATTGTCTAATTCTCCAAAAGAAAATTGTCCTTGTTGTAAATGTATTGATCTTGAAAAACAAATTGAGGATTTAAAATCTACTGATAAATTTACTCAAGGAAGAGATAATTTGAACATATTTTTTGGTAATCAAAGATGTGTCTTTGACAAAGTGGGTTTGGGATATAAACCCAATACTAGTAAAAAATACTATAACAACTTCTTTGTACATGCAACTATGTCAAATAGTCCCTTTAATACTTGTTTCCATTGTGGATTAAAAGGACACAATTCCTACTCTTGTTGGTATAAAAAGAATACCCCAAATAAGAAGAAGTGGGTACCAAAAGGAATCCCTAACAAAGAAGGACCCAAACAAATTTGAATACTGAAAGTGAAACCTTAAATTTGTATTGTAGGTATGCCTCAAAGCTAGGGGTAGGAAATGATATTTGAATAGTGGTTGCTGAAACACATGACTGGTGATCAATCCAAATTCATCTCCTTAGCTTTAAAAGAAGGCAAAATGACCTTTAGAGGAAATGACAAAGGCTTAATCAAAGGTATAGGTAAAGTTTATAAGAACTCCTCAACTTCTATTGAAAATGTTTTGCTTGTTGAAGGCCTTAATCATAATTTGCTTAGCATTAGTCAATTATGTGACAAAGGCAATAGAGTTATTTTTGATTCAACTCGTTGCATAGTTGAAAACATTTATGATAAGCAAATTAAGCTTAATGGTCAAAGGATCAATAATGTTTATATCATAAATCTTGATTAAGATCCTTCTATAGACTCTACTTATTTGATTAGTGTTAGTGATGAAAGTTGGCTTTAACATAGAAGATTAGCCCATGCTAGCATGAGCCTTTTAGAAAAACTTGTCTCAAAAGAACTTGAAATTAGCTTACCTAAAATTAAATTTGAAAAAGGATAGGCTTTGTGATGCTTGTCAAATGGGAAAGCACGTTAAGAGTTCTTTCAAGGCTAAAAATATTGTTTCAACATTTAAACCTTTGCAACAACTTCATATGGACCTTATAGGAATAACTAGACCAAAGAGCCTTGGAGGTAACTCCCATGTACTAGTTATTGTGGATGATTACTCAACGTTCACATGGACACTCTTCTTAGCTCATAAAAATCAAGCCTTTAAATCTTTTATAAAACTTGCAAAATTTGTTCAAAATAAATAAGGCTTGACTATTGTGAGAATTATAAGTGACCATGATGGAGAATTTGAAAATTATGAATTCTTGGAATTTTGTGATGAAAATGGAATTGAGCATAACTTTTCATCTCCTAGAATCCCTCAACAAAATGGTGTTGTTAAGAGGAAAAATAGAACTCTATAAGAGATGGCAAGAACAATGCTCAATGAAGGGAAGCTTTCTCAATATTTTTGAGCAGATGCAGTTAATACCGCTTGTTACTTAATGAATAGAGCCTTAATTAGGCCAATTTTAAATAAAACCCCATATGAGCTATATAGAGGAAGAAAGCCGAATATCTCTCATCTCCATATTTAGTTGCAAATGTTTTGTCTTGAATAATGGGAAAGAAAATTTGGAAAAAATTGATGCCAAAGCTGATGAAGTAATTTTTATTAGATACTCTAACACTAGTAAAGCTTATAGAGTCTATAACAAGATAACTCTAACTATTGAAGAGTCTATAATGTTGCTTTCAAAGAATCTAACTCTTCTCTTAAAAAAAAGTGATGATCAAAGTGGAGTGCTAGATCTATTCAAAGATCTTTACTTGAATGACATAGTGGAGAAAGTGCAAGAAATAGCTCCAAAGGAAGACAATGATAGTGAAGAGAATGCCAACCTACCACAAAAAGAAGAAAAATCTCAAGAATAAGAGAAACCTCAAGAATAAAAGCTACCAAGTAATAATGATGAACTTCCAAAAGATTAGAGGTATGCCAAAAGCCATCCTAAGGAACTCATTATTAGAGATACATCTCAAGGTAACAACTCGAAACTATATTAAAAATATTTGTAACCACTTAGCTTCCTTTCACAAGTTGGACCAAAAAATATTGATGATACAATTATTGATGAATATTGGGTCTTGGCTATGCAAGAAGAGCTAAATCAGTTTGAAGGAAGCCAAGTTTGGGATTTAGTCCTTAGAACCAATGATCATGCAATAATTGGTACAAAATGGGTTTTTAGAAACAAATTTAATGAAAATGGAGTAGTGGTTAGAAATAAAGCTACGCTTATTGTTAAAGGTTATAATCAAGAGGAATTCATTGATTATGATGAAACTTTTGCACTCGTGGCTAGACTTAAAGCCATTAGAATGATGTTGGCTTTTACATGCATAAAAGATTTCAAACTTTTTCAAATAGATGTGAAAAGTACTTTTCTCAATAGCTATCTCATGGAGGAAGTTTATATTGAACAACCCCCGATTTTGAAAATCATGATAAGTCTAGTCATGTATTTAAGTTGAAAAAGGCTCTTTATGGTCCCAAACAAGCTCCTAGTGAGTTCCTTTCTTTTGAAAAATGATTTTTCAAGAGGAAAAGTTGATACAACCCTCTTTTTCAAAAAGGAAAATCATGATTTAATCATTGTTCAAGTGCTACTAATGAGAACTTATGTAAAAAGTTTGCAAAGATCATGCAAGGTGAATTTGAAGTTCTTAGGCTCCAAATCAAACAAATAGATCATGGTATATCTGTGAGCTAAACCAAATATGCCAAGTAGTTTCTCAAGAAATTTGGAATGGAAAGTACTAAACCCATATCCACACCAATGAGCACCTCAACAAATTTGGACAAAGATGAAGAGGGTCAACCCTATGATATAACAAAATATAGAGGTGTGATCAGTTTTCTTTTATATATAACTGCAAGTAGATAGGATATTATGTTTAGTGTATGCATGTGTGCACGTTTTCAAACTTACCCCAAGGAATCTCATTTTAAAGCAGTAAAAATAAGTTTATGGTATCCTAAAGGATCCTCAAACATTTTAACCAACTACTCAGATGCTGATTTTGTGAGTAGCAAAACTAATAGAAAGAGCACAAGTGGAAGTTGCTAATTCTATGGTAAGTCCCTTGTCTCTTGGTTTAGCAAGAAGCAAAATATTGTTATTTTATCCACAACTAAAGCTGAATATATTGCAGTTAGAAGTTGTTGTGCTCAAGTTTTATGGATGAAACAACAACTAGAGGATCTTAGTGTTTTTCTTAAAAATATACCTATTAAATGTGATAATACAAGTGTCATATGTCTATCCAAAAATCCTGTACAGCACTATAAAACTAAGCATATTGAAATTAGATATCATTTTACAACAGATCATGTTACAAAGAAAGATGACTCTCTTGAATTTGTGCAAATGAATTTTCAACTGGTTGATACTTTTACAAAGCCTCTTGTTGAGGATAGATTCAGCTTTATTAGGAGAGAACTTGTTATGGCAAATCCAAATAAACTCTAAACATTGTTTTCTCATTGCATGCATTTTAAGTTTTGTCTTTTTAATTGATTTTCATTACTAACTTAAGCATTGAATTATCTGTTGAAAGTGTTTTGTAGGAATTGATCTTAAAAAATATCCTCTAGGTCACTTTTCTTCTTTAACTACTGTAAATCACAAAAAAGATAGAATTTTGCATTGAAACAATCAACTGCCCCAAGCTTACCAGTCAATTGGTACTTCAATAGTTCAACATCTTTCAAACTCAAAATCCATCAATCGACTGACAAAGATGTATCAATCGATTGGGAACTCTCTACCCAAATACCTCTTTATATGTAGAAGCCATCAGTTGATGACTAAGTTCCATCAGTTGACTGATTGATCAAAGGATGCTAGACGTTGTCAAATTTCACTAAGCACTCGAGAGGCATTAATCGACTTCCCATCCCTCGACAGTCGACTGATAGGTCACATCGGTAAAAAATCCCCAAATTCTTTAAAATCAGTTCACTACCTGAACCTCAACAGTTGATTGATAGATCTCTTAATCGCATAGTTATAAGGGAAAAGTCAGACTTTTAGGATTCATTTTAAACCTTACCTCTGCCACACTCTCAGTTTCTCTCATTCGTCAAAGTCCCTCAGCACCTCAAGGCAAATCTCTTCAAGATTTCACCAATTCAACCTTACTCTCTTCATGGATTTGAAGTTCTCGATTCTCCTTGAAGGTTTTCAATATATTAGGTTTGGGATTTTAACATCTTCATAGACTCAAAGCTTTTGTGTTTATCCTTTGGCTCTCCTTTGTTTCTTCAAAGGTTAGTGGTACTTCTAGCTACACTATTTCGAAATGGCATCCTCGTCCAAACAACCTAGAACAAAGGCTACATCAAATTGACCTACAATCAACCTCTTGACTGCTGAACAAATACAGAAATTTGAAGAATCATTTGAAAAATGAAAGGTAATTCCTAGCAAACATCTTGATTGGAATTATTTTGCTAGAAAAAATTTTGCTTTCATTAGGTTGCTAAATGATTATGGGTTACAGAGTTTTGTCAGTAGGAAAAGTATTTGGAGTAAGGAAGTTATTAAAACCTTCTATACTAATTTGGAATATAGTACTAGGACTAGAAAAATTACATCAACTGTAAGAGATCTGAGAGTTGAAGTAATTGAAGGCTTTTTGGCTGAGATTTTGGGTATTCCTGCACCAAGCCCTGGTGATCTTTGTTTCACTAAACACCCCACATCACTCAATCCCATTTTCTACAATAAACAAGATGTGTTCAACACTATACTAAGGATAGAAGACTGGGCAGGTCAGGAAATCAGAGTGAGTGAGATAAATGCCAATGATAGATTATTGTCGTACTGGTCACTCATATTCTGTTTAATAAATTTAGGAGTTTTGTAAATCCTTGTGAGTCAGAATACTTTGTTATCACATGCAGAATGCAAGGAAGAGCAATTAATATTCCACACTTTATCATGAAGAGAAAGGAATCCTAAACCAGAAGGAAGTTGCCTCTTCCCTATGTTGGTATCATTACTAAAATTCTTGAAGAAGCAAGTGTAAATGCTCATTTTGGTCAAATGATGAAATCATTTATAATAGATGAAACCTATCTTAGAAGCTAGGCTTCATTTATCTTAAAAAGGATTGATTAAGAGCAAAAGGCAACAAGACAGTGACAAGAGAAAGAGAAAGAAGAGAAAGAGAAGCTGAATAAAACACGAAGGATGATCTTGATCAGTCAGAAGGATTTGAGAATTATGAAGATGCTAAACCAGCTAGTACATGGCCCAAACATCCTCTGATCCCACCAATGTGAACACCTCGCTGCTCAATGAATTAGTGGACAACTCTAATCATATGCTTACCTTGATGGAATCCATGAACACTCGGCTAACCTCTTTGAAAGTTACCACAACCTTGGAGATTTAGCAACTCAAGGACTTAGTTCGTGATCATCATCAACAAGGATGAGTTGCCATGAGGATAGAGGATGCAAACCCCTTTCCTTTTGTTGATGGCATAGAGGGAGAAGATTTTATATGCTTTAATGCCTTATGATATTTTTCTTTTGAACAAACATTAGAGATTTTATTCTAAAGTTTTTGTGTTTATAACTCTTAAAACCTTCGGGTTTGGTTTTGCTGGTTATATCCTTTTGGTTTTGAAGATTATAAACTAATCCTTGCAATTAAATGAACATTCTACTGTTGCTCTACTCTGAATATTTTTCATCTGCTGTTGTTGCTCTGATTGAATTATTGATCTTGATAAAATAACTCTGTTGTGCTACGATTATTATAAATCTCTTATCAAGAGAAAATTGAAACTTTCCTAGGATATAAAATTTAAGGGGAATTTCACTCCTTTTCAATTCAAAATATCCTAATCATTTTAATTTATTTGTCATCATCAAAAAGGGAGAGATTGTTGACCCCATTACATTCAAAGCCATACGTAAATTTTGATGATTAACAAACAATTTAAAATAATATATTCCTTTGTGTTTTAATGCTTATATTTTCAAGAATTTCACCTAAGACAAAAAGAGATTAAAGAGCTTGCAAATAAGACTTTTTAATTCTGTCTTAAGAAATAATGTAAAAGCTTTTGAAAGGCAAAAGAACCATTTTTAAGTGTTTTAGCTAAGTTGGAAAATGGTGGATATAGGTTATTGACCCTTAAAAGATGTAAAGCTTTTGAAAAATCATAATCATAAGCTATTAGTTGACTGATGCACTTATAACAGTTGACTGATCATTCTCTGGTTGAATTTTAGCTAAGGATCAATTTTTTATCAGTTAACTATTTGGCACTGATAAATTGATTGATTGGTCTCTATCTAAACATCAAAATTGACCTCCATTAAACATCAGTCGACTGATCTAACTATACTAGTCAACTATAGAATAATTTTATTTTCGAGACAGAGAGTCTTCAGTCGACTAATAGACCTCTATCAGTCATCTAGCACCTCATTAAAGTGCAGCAGTTGAAGTGATTCAATCAATCAACTGCCAGCATGATGACATTAGTACCAATGACTATTTTTTGAAGATTTTAGCTGATATCATCATGGATCTTCTTCCAATGGATTTCTTACTTCTTAGGTTATATATATTTACTTCAAAAGTTGTCAAATCAATTAGAATAAATTACATTTGACTCTAAAATTTTTGAAATCAATCTCTTGCCAATCATTTTTCTTTAGAAAGCTTATCTTTTGTATATCTACTTTGTTTTATAGAGCTGCTTTTGATCATCTTATTTTTCTAATTGTATTGATCAAGAAAGGTTTCCTTGAGGTTGTGTTTGATTGAAATCATAGTGTGAGGGAGAGAGACACCATTGGAAAAGAAAAGTTCTCTATTGTAGTGGCTCATAAGTGCCAATCTTACATAAACTTGTGGTTGATAGTGAAATACTCAAGAAGTTGTCTTGAGGACTGGATGTAGGCTTTGATTTAAGTTGAACCAGTATAATCACTTGTGTCAACTTCTCTTTTCCTTATCTTTTTAATTGCTTATTATCTTATTTTTTATTATTTGCACTCTTCTTTCATTTATCTTGACATTGCTCTATTTTTGCTGTCACAAATATTTGCTTTGATTCCAAAACTTCTTAAACTTCCAAAAAAAGCTTCAAAAGAAATTTTTATAAACCCAATTCACTCCCCTTTTGGAAGCCAACCATTACTATCAAATTCTTATCCTACTTACTACATATACACAACAACCATATATATGTATAAATAGCAAGCTTCACAGAACAAGAAATGAAATAGAATTTTAACCAAAAAATACTTATATAATTGGATCAAAGTATTCAAAATACAAATTCTAGTTAACTATATGACTGATTACAGAAAGAAAATTAGCCTTCCATGTTGGAGGCAAAATACAAAATAGAGAAAATTAAGCCTTCCATGAAGGGGGCAAAATGCAAAACAAAATGTAGAAAAATTATAAAGGACTAAGGTACATAAAAGAAAAAGAAGAATGAGAAAGAAGTTGGATGCTTCATAATGCAAGCTTGGAAGGTATTTATAGATGAATGGCTTAGGAGACTCCATCTTGGCCACCAATCATCATGCTCCATTTTTTCTTCAATTAGCCACCAATTTCTCTCCCATTAGCCATCAATCATGCTCCATTTTTTTCTTCAATTAGCCACCAATTTGCCTCCCATTAGCCTATCTTTGTTGACCAAGTCTACTAAGCATCCATGTCAAAGTCCACAACATTAATGCATGCCACATAAGCGTCCTAGTTGGCATCCACGTCATCAAGAACTCTCTAAAAATAATTTCTACAAAACTAACAAATGGATTAAATTGAGTCTTAATCATTTAAGTTCTAAAAATTTAAAATTAAAGCATTTTAAATCCATAATAAATTTAGACCCATTAAATCACAAAATATAATAAATTTGGAGAATTCTCATGAATAAATATACAAAAAGGGTCCAATTGAGGACTAAAAAAGTATGGTAAAATGCCATATATCAATCACTACCTTTGCTACTAGAGAAAAACTCTCTTAGAAATCAATGCCCTCCAACTAAGCCTTGTACCTCTCAATTGTACCATCAACCTTTAATTTTTCTTTGTAAACCTATTTACATCCAATGGGTCTCTTCCCAGCTAGTAAATCATCTATTTCCCATGTGTTATTTTTTTTTTCAAGTATTGTAATCTCTATTTTCATGGCCTCAACCCATGTTGGTTCTTTTCTTGCTAGTGTATATTTAAAAGGTTCTTGCACTCTAATGGAATTCTTAACAAAGGTCATGTAAGCTATGGTAAAAATGTTTAGGATAAGTAAAAGGATAAGTTGGAGGATAATAGGTAGAAGAAATTGACCTCGATAGATTATCACTGTGTGTATGAATCTCAGCATTACAAACATAATCCTTGAGCCATCCTAGTTGTTTCTTGGATCTAGTGCTGCATATGAGTGTATTTTCCATTGCTTCTGTGTCATGAGTGGTAACAAGTTCATGAAACTGTTAGCACTATTTTGCACGAGTAGTTTGAATGGCGTACCATGTTCTGGTGTGAAAGAATTGTTAGAGTGTAGGATATCAAAAGGGTCATGGCTTTGTATTGGTAAGGTGTTTGTTGATGACATATACAAAGATTTGTCTTGTTCAAGAGGCATAATAGGCAATGGTTATTGGTTTATGGAATCAAGTTGCCGAACTGTATTGGTTTTGAATAGAAACACTTGTTCATCAAATATCACACTTCTTGATACTGCAAATTCTCTTCTGTCAAGGTTATATACCTTGTATCCTTTTTGGTCTAGGGAAAATCCCATGAATACACTTCTTGAGGCCTTTTGTGCAAATTTATCCTACTGAGGCTTTGAGTTAGTTTAGTAGCACTGACAACCAAAGCACCTTAATTCACTGTATGAAGGTTCCTTCTTGAATAAAATCTCATATGGTTGACTTCCACCCAATTATAGTTGAAGGCAATCTATTTATTAAGTAGGTTGCATGCAGAACTGCTTCTTCCCAAAAACTAGTAGGTATCCTTAATTGAAAAAGTAAGGATCTAGCCATTTGAATTATGGTCATGTGCCTACGTTCCACCACCCTATTTTATTGTGGGGTGTAAGTACAAGATCTTTGATGCAGCATGCCAAACTCATTGAACAACACTTGACAATTGCTGTTTAAGAATTCTATCTCGTTGTCCGTGCAAATGGTTTTTACTATTTCATCAAATTAGGTTCTCACCATTTGGAAAAATTTCTTAGCAACTAATGAACAACACCCTTTTTTTTTTTATCATAAAAGTCCATGTTGCTCTACTGTGGTCATCCACTATTATCATAAAAAAGAATGTCATCCACTATTATCATAAAAAAGAAAAGTGCCCCAGTAGAACTTGGTATTCTGTATGGCCCCCATACGTCCACATGGATCAAATGAAAATTTTATGTGGTTTTGCTTATGCTGACAAGGAAAGGGAGTTTGGTTTGTTTAGATACATGGCATATCTCACAATTTTGTTCAAAAGGCTTGGTTTTATTCAAGGTAATATGTAAATGTTCTAACATAGACACAAAAGTATGGCCAAATCTTTTATGCCATATTGCAAAATTATTTTCTGAAATTGATACAAAATCAGATGCCATATTATAGTTATATCCAAGCTACAACCAGAATGAAACTCAGCAACATTGAATGAATTACTATCCAAGTAATACAATTGCCTTCTAGCTCTTCCCACAATAATAATCCTCTTAGTCTTCAGGTCCTGCAATTCACAAAAGGATGAATCAAAAATAAGTTTAAGTCCATTGGCTTTGGTCATTTTGCTAACAAATAAAAGATTGTGTTTAAAAGATGGTATATATAAAAAACTTTTCGAACAAAGTGTTTTATGCAAAAAAAAAAATAAAATGTTTCCATAAAATTGGATAGCTTTAGTGGTTCCATTAGGTAGTTGAAGTAAGATTGATTTAGGTACGGGTTTCAGCTCATCAAATATTTCCCTCATTGCACACAGGTGATTTGTAGCCCCTGTCTCTATGATCCATTCATGTAATGGCTCATTTAATGGATCTTAAAAGTGTTACCAACAAATTCATCTATCTAAGAAAAATTCACATGCTTTACTCCAGTATGTTGTTTACCCATGAAAATCCTTGACACTGTATAATCTCTGCAATGGCAGGATTGTATATATACAATGATGCTTCTTTCTTCTCTTTAAAAACTCCTTCCATATCATCTGAGCTACTTGCCACATTTGCATGTCCCTTTGCTATTATCTTGTCTTTTTTGAGTTGCTTATACCAGTCGCCATTGCACTGGCATCAAAATTGTTCACCATATCACTTTGAACTGATTTCTGCTTTTCAATCCTTAATACCATATAATAGGCTTTACTCACTGATAGCATAGGATATAGCACCCATATCTATCCTTTCACTCCATCATAGCATTCGTTCAATCCTATGAGGATTTGAACTAGTTTGGTTTGTGAAATTATATTAGAGAATCTCCCTAAGATGTCACACTCTCACTTGCTCATTATGCCACACTTACAGCTAGGGATTGGCTATAAAACTTTTAACTCCTCCCACAATTTCTTCAGGAGACTATAATACATCATCACTGGTTGACTCCTTTGCTCAATCGATGAGATCTGCCTATGTATTTGGTAAATTTGGGTGCCATTGCTTTCCCCAAATTGCTCGTCCAATTCAAGCCATAGTTGTCTTACTGAGCTACAATAGATGAACATCTCCAAAATGCCCTTAGTTATGGAATTAATGATCCACGACGTGACCATCCCATCCACCCTACGCCATTTCCGTTGCTCTGTTTCTTCTTAAGGTTCTACGACACTGCCTGAGACGAAACTGAGCTTGTTCTTTGCTGCCAAAGCTCTCTTCAGAGACCTATTCCACTTTAGAAGTTTGAATAGCTCAATAGAACGGTGACCAACACTATTCCTAGATTATCTAAGGTTTGCATTGTCATATTATCATCAGCGTTAGTCATCAGATTCGATCTCCTTTCAATGCTAGAGTCGCACGATCCTTCCACACTTCTTGACATGACGTTGACCCTTGTATTTTCCATCAATGAACATTTGCAAGAATGAAACCAATATCGATCAATCTAACACTCACTCTGATACCATGTAAAATTCACACATAGACTTGTGAAATATTGAAGAAGAGTTGAGCACTCTGTGCTATACTTCTGTTAATCATATATACACAAAATATTACTCTACTAATAAATTTGTAGATAAGAAATTTAAACTACCATAACCAGAAAGCTCAACTATCAACTAACTACTTAACTGACTAACTTACTAAAAAACTACTGAAGTCGTTTTGCTATGCTATGCTGCGTTTTACTGTACACTACTTCACTCGTTGTACATTACTACTACATATTTCTACAATATTTCCAAAGCATATCATAAATAGTGGCAATAACACGTTATTCAGACACGTGTAAATACACATGTTGACAAAATATGTTTAATTCTTATTTGTTAGAAAAGTAATTGATGTTTTCAGAAATAAATGAAAACTATTTAATTCAATTAGCTAAGTTATTTAGTCAAAATCATTTAGCCAAGTCAAATATGTATATTTATAAAAGTAATTTTAGAATTTACGAAAACCAAAGTTAAATCATTGATAAGATATTAATTTATTAAAATTTTTCAATTATTATTTAAAAAAATAAAGTTGCCTAAAAGGCTGTGATATCAAGCATTTTTATATGTATTTTAGTCTCTAACTTAGTCTTATTTCATATTTATTCATGAAAAATCTTCAATTTTATTATGTTTTGAGATTTATTGGGTATAAATTAATTATGTATTGAATATACCTTAATTTTATATTTTTAGGATTTGAATTATTACCCAATTTAATCCATGTGCAAATATTGTAGATTTAAATTATTAGAGAGAAATTACACTAATGTGCATGAATTAGGTTGACTACATGCTAGTTTGGCATTTTTTTTTGACTGTGTGTTGACTAAATGATGATTAGGACATGTGGGGCCAACTGTTCTGCAAAAGCAACGAGAAACAACATGCATGTAGCGTGCATTTTCCTTAAATAGCATTCTGGTTATGTCTCCTTTTTGCATCAGCAAAAGACCATTAATGTAGCTCCAATTGTGTGAATAATTTTGCACCTCTTTGCTACATTTTTCTGACCAAAAAGGGAAAGGGACCCAATCAGAAGCTAAATTCGTCCATCCAGGGGGCTGAACATACACGAACCTTCAGACTTCCATTTGGCTTATTGAAGACTCTTCTTCCTCCACTGTTTTTTTTTGTAATTTGTAGGTCACTTTTCTTCTTGTAAAAACACTTCTCTATTTTCATCTTGGTCCCCATGGAGGTCTAAAACTCTTATATAATTTGTCATATGGATGAACTGGAAGATGTAACTTGAATTCTTGGTTCAAATAAGTATGCATTTTTGTTCCATTTTCATTCTGCCTTTCTATCTGTCTGTTTATGCTTGTGTTAATTTTTGGTTGGAATGACATGAACATATTTATGTTTTTAATGTTTAATCTAAGATGAAAACTTGTTATTACCAGTTGGAATAATAAGTATGATGAAATGGTATATTAGTATACTGTCGCAGGGCATAATTTGGTTAGGGCTTCATAGGGTTGATTTGATTATAGCTTAGCAAAGGTTTTCTAACTGTAACTCAGATAAAACACATTTCTACAAGGTTTTTTTGGAAATCTCATGATTAAAAATTGAATAGTAGAATATATTAGAAATTGATTTAGGGTTGGAATTATGATAGTGATGTTTCCAGGGATTCATGTGACAAGTTACATGTTCTGTTGTGTTTTTGTGTTGATTTTGTACTATTTTACTATTCTCTTTATGTTTTTAAGTTCTACAAACTTAATTAGTGTAATTAGTGTAGATTAGTATTTATTAGAGTCAAATGATTAATTAAATAATTAGAATTAATCCTCTACAAGAGAATACGACCTGAATATCACTATATTACAAATTTGTCATAGATTCAATTCTATGTGATTTAACAACTCTAGTAGCATGAACCAAAATGGAACATAGATTCTTGCACAAAGGAAGACATGAAAAGCCTTCCTTTGAATGATCCATACCACGCATATACAAACGCAATAATGTTGGTGACCTGGTGGGTTAGCTTTATTAGCAGTACCGTATTTTAATATTGCCTTCGCAGTTTGACAAAAAGTATTAATTCAGTTTTCTCATATCAGCGAATCTGAATCTTCGGTTTTCATTAGTATAACATAGGAAGATTTCTTAATTAAATAAACTCATATTTATGATATATATGTATATATATATATATATATATCAAACAAATTACAAATCAAACTAAAGTATATTAATCAAGTACACACTTTTAATAGAGTACTGATGAATTATTAGTTATTAACGACATATTTTATAGTGATGAATTTTGGCTCAATATATAAATAATAGATTCATTTTAGTTGGAATCAATCAAACTAAAAAATGTAGGACATATTACTATATTTAAATATATTTTATAAAATGATTCTACTCAACAAATATTTTCCAACTAAAAAAGGTATCTACAGGAAAGTAGCCACTTAGACAGAGAAGACAAATAGAGCTGCTTCTGTAGTAGTAACAGTTTAATGGGTTTTGATAATTTGATAAGTCCTATATTCATTGCTTCAGCCTCAGGTGGTTTAGGTTGAATTACATATTAAAAAAGTATAGTTAATACTTAGTCTCTCCAGGTGCATTTTTATTAAAAAAAAAAAAAAGAATCAGCCAAGTTAGTCAAAAGTTTCGATTATGATATATTTGTTGCTTAAATTAGTTTGTTAATTTTGTTTTCTTCTAGTTTTTCTTTTTATTTCTTATTTTTACTTTAAGGACATGCTTTAATTACTTTAATTTTTACCAGGTACAAAATAGTAACAATTTATATGGCTCCCCATTTTGAAGATACCATTAAAGTAGTTTTTCGCAAGAGACTTGGAAATCGGTACATAGGTGGTATGAAGAGGAGATTAGACTAATGAAGGCAAAATTACTATTTATGCTTTGACATATGTTTTAATTATAGTCTAAAATTTTATTTTGTGTCAATGATCATAATCTATATATTTTTAATTAATTTTAATTAATGTCTATGAATCTAACGTCCTCTAAATATTTAGTGAAAAATAGTCATGTGACATCTCATCTAACACATATCAGAACTTACTAATCTATTATGACTTTGCCATGTGAGATGAAAACTGGTAATGACTAATGTAATCCTCTACTAGCTTTGCCACGTGGCATCTCATTATGCTTCCAAAAAAAATTTTGCTACCACCATGTCACATTTAGGAAAGATGATAGCCTGGAATTTGTGACACAACAAACTGAATTAGAGTCAACCTTCCTACTTGTGATAAGAGGTTACCTTTCCACCCTTGTAGTTTCTTTTGCAAATGATTATGTATGAGATGAAAATGTATTCGGAATCAGAGTGCAGTTTATCAATTCTTACTTACTTCAATACTAGTGCTAAAACTAAAGAAATTTTATCTTCAGTCCTGATTATCTAAATTCTGATCAAATTGTTTTCATTTTGCTGCACTTTAACGTTAAGTGGAGATCCACTTTCAAGAGGAAAAGTTCAATATGTTCTCTCTCCTTGGGTAACCCACGTAACTCCCAACCCAAATGATACGTGACTTTATTTTACATATCCCAAACATCTACTCATCAATGTTCTGAATCAGATATAACTCTACAGTAGGAGTATATATATATATATATACACACACACACACATATATATATATATATGTGTGTGTGTGTGTAAAATTGGTAAATAGATTTTTTTTTGGTGAAAAGGAAATTTAATTAAAGCAGAAAGATACAAGAAAGTTCAGCAATTACAACCATAGAAGGGCAAAGAACAAAAACCGAAGCACGAAACAAAAGGCACAACTATTAACAATTACAAAACTCCCCTATATAGAGCTTTTGCACAAAAGGTGGAGGGCTGAGATAGGTCCTTGAGCATTGATTATGAATTCTGGCAAATTTAGCTTACTTATTAGCACAGGAGTTCTGGCTCCTTCTGATCTTGAAGAGACTACATTTTCAAATTTGGACATAAGGTGCCTGCAATTTTCAACAATTAGAAGAAGTGGAAGAAGTTTAGAGATGTTATGAGTAACAAGGGAACAAAGAGTTTGACAGTCTGTCTCAATCTTCAACTTTGTGATCCTAAATCCAAAGCTATCTGAAGATTGAGTTGAAGAGCCCAGGCCTCAGCTAGAATTGGAGAACCAACTCCAATAAATTTTGAGTAGTCTATAATCCAATTAGCTCTTGCATTCCTCAAAACACCTCATGCAGCAATCATATTTCCTTTTGTAGAGCCATCTATATTGAGCTTGAACCATTTATCAGGAGGTCTCACCCAACAAACAGTATGAGTAATATTAGAAGCAGTGTTTTTGTTTAAAGTATTTTGAGAATAAGTGATACTCCAAAACTCAGCAGTCAGAGATGAGAATTTATTTTTTTTTTCATTTAAAAAGAAGGGTTCATTTTTGAAACTTCTTTTGTTTCTAGCTAGCCAAATTCCTCTCAAAGTGAAAAAGAAAAGTAACATTACAAGGAATACCTAAGATGCTTGATTTAGTGTTTTTGGAATTGGTTTCTAGCCATGTTAAGTAATGTGATTGATAAAAAGATGAAGGGGGAGAGGATATCCCAGATTGTTTTAAGATGGATGTAATCTCGCAAAATGTGAAGCTGGGTTTCGATATGGTTATTACAAAGTGGGCAATTTGTAAGGGAATTATTGATAATTTTTGCCTGGGAATAGTTATTATTGAATGATTTGCCAAAGGAAGAAAGTTTCATGCAGGGGGGTTGTTTCCAAATCCAATTGAAATTTTTGGAATTTAAATTTGGATTTGAATGAGAGTTGTTGTTAATATCTTTTTTAGAGTCAAGAATGAATAGGTAAGTTGTTTTAGAGGAGAAATTTCCATTGGTGGAGAGATTCCAAATTGTTCTATCTTTTGGATGAGGGTTGGCATTAGCTAGGGGAAGAGAATTAATTTCCTAGATTAGTTTAAAAGGTATATTAAAGGGTATAGTATTGAGATTCCAATGAAAGCCATTTTGAGATCCTACTAGGATGTCCTCAACTTTTTTGTCAATGTCATTTTTTGGTAGAGGGCCAACTAGATTTGATCTAAGAATAGAGTTAAGCTAGCAATCATCCCAAAGCCTTGTATCCCTGCCATTTCCAATGACTGTCCTAGTGCAAGTAATGAAGGAAGGTAACATTTATTTTTACATACTTATAAAGGAATTTGATTTAAGAGTTTTCCTTTTCATAATGTCCTGACCATATCTGTTTTTAATTATTTTAGCCCAAACTGTATTCGGATTTGAAGTGTAGTTCCAAAGTCTTTTAAGCACTAGAGCTTTGTTTTGGTGACAAGTTGACCTGATGCCAAGACCACCCTCCTCCCCCCAAAAAAAATTTGGGCATAATGATTTTGTTCCAGTTTATAGTATGAATATTCTTTGTAGTATTGTCATGACCCCAAAAGAAATTCCTAGCTATTGAATCAATTTTTGTTCTAATGGATCTTGGAGGGAGGAAAACATTCATGACATGATTTTATATGTTAGAAAGGGTGGAATAGATAAGCTCAGTCCTACCAGCCTTTGATACAAAGGTTGCATTTCCATCCTTGAAGTTTTTTATTGAGTTTGTCTATTATAAAATTAAAGTGATTCTTTTTTTGTAATCTACCTTAAGAGGGTAACCTAGATAAAGTCCAAGGTCTTGGGTTCTATTGACTTTGAAAGTTCTAAAAAAATTTTGTTGTTTCAGTGTTTACTTGTTTTGTGAACCAAACTTTTGACTTTTGGTTATTAATTTGCATACCACTAATATGGCTAAGAGTGTCAAGAACTTCTTTGACTACTTCTATAATATTTTTGCTTGCCTTACAAAAGAACAATATGTTATTACTGAACAAAAGATATGAAATGGTAGTGTCCTTATTTTTAAAAGTGAATAGTCTCCAATTTTTTTCTTGAATTTGGTATGTTATCAATTTTGTGAGATATTCCATTCCTAAAATAAATATATAGGGGAAAATGGGATCACCTTGTTTTATTCCTCTTTCAGGAGTGAACGGAGTGGTCTTTCTACCATTGATAATGGGGATGTAACTAACATTTTTAAGACATGAGAGAAGAAGAGTGGTAAAATTTGGAGGGAATTGATAAAGGTTGAGAAATTCTTCAATAAATTTTCAGGAAATAGTGTCAAAATCTTTTTCAATATTAATTTTAAAAACCAACCATCATTCTTTACTTTTTGAGGAGTGCATGAAGTGTATAGTTTCTTGTGCTATTAGGAAAAGATCAGTACAATGTCTTTGAGGAGTAAAGGCTCCTTACAAAGGGGGAAATTAAGATTTGGGGGAAAGGGCTTTATTCTGCTGACTAAGATCTTTGTTAGAATTTCATAAAAGGTGTTGCAAAGGCCAATTGGTCTAAAATGGGAAGCCAAGTGAGCATTATCTATTTTTTGGGATAAGACAAAGAAGGATATTTCCCCAAAAAAGGCATGGATAGAAAAAATGAGTAAAAAAATTTTTGAATTTTAGGAATTAATTTTTTTTTTACTGTATCCTAGTTGCTTTGGTAGATCAAAATACCATTGAAACTATCTTCCCCTGGAGCTTTAAGGGGGCTAAAGCTAAAAACAACATTTTTAATCTCACATTTGCTTAGGATGTTGGTAAGATTAGTGGTATTCTCATTATTCAAACAGGGAAAATTATTACTTGAAAGAGTTAACTTATTTTGGAAATTCCATGAGGTTAACTTATTTTGGAATTTTTTTGTTGTATTTATAAAGTATATTGATTTTACTCGTAGTAGCTAACATTTAAGTTATTAAAGTCGAAGTGTTTCATCCAAAAGGGCTCAAAACAGAAGAGTTTTCCCCTTCTTGTTTGGTTCTGATTGGTTTTTAAAAGGATAGGGTAGTGATCAGAAAAAACTCTACGAAGGTGAAAGACTTTTAAATCTGGGTAAAGGTTGATCCATTCATGATTTGCATGAACCCTATCTATTTTAGTCCTACTTGAAGAGTTCAAATCTATACAATTAGACCAAGTATATTTTGGCCTTGTGAAATCAAGATCAAGGATACTAACTTATTAAGGAAATCATTAAAACATTTCATTTTTGTTCTGTTAGCAGGTCTCCCACCAAATTTTTCACTAGGGTGGGAAATTTCATTAATATCTCCTATCACTAACCATGGAAGATTGATAGAAGGGGCCAGATTTGTAAGATTTTCCAATAAGACTTTCCTAATATTAAATTTAGGACTAGTATACAAGGCTATGAGAATGAAAATGTTGAAGTTTACCTTTATTTTGAGATGAACCTCAAAAAAGGAGGCTAATAGTGGCTCCATCGTGATGTTTTGGGGTTCCATAGCACTAGATTCCCTTGAAGAAACCCATGTCATCTATTTTAAGATGGCAATCAAAACTGAGAGAACTAGTGATGGTCTCAACCCTTTCACCACTTAAACGAGTCTCGGTTAGAATCACTAAATCAGGATTGTATGAATTGCAATTGTTTTTAAAGACTCTATTAAAATCAGTGCCTCTTGTACCTCCCACATTTTATCTTAATAAGTTCATTGGATTAAAGAAGTGAATGAGGTTTGCATTAAAAGAGGGGAAGGCTAAAAGAAAGAAGTGGGCATGTAGGTTTTTTGATAGTGAAGATTGCCGGAGTTTAAATTAAGGTTTTCTAGAATTTCTACGTCTTTGTGAGCGAATAATGAATTTGGTATTAATGTTGCTGCTAATATTTGGTCCCTTCTCTTTTTTACAATAGCTCCTTGGGATTCTATTTCTATATTGGTTGGGTTTGGCTGTTGATGTATTTCCCTTAAATTGGTTACTAAATTAGGCATTGGGATTAGTGGGAACCAATTTTAATATTGAGGTTGGTTGATCATCCGAGGGGAAAAGCACTAGAATGGCTTAGCTTCCCAACTGATTCATTATTGCTATTAGTCTTTCGTTGGTCTGTATTTTGGTTAATGCTATACTTAACAGATGGCCCCATACAGGGAGCCATAAGGAGCTATTCAGGAGTCCCTTTAGAAAGTTCAGCCAAACTAAAGTATATCGGTTTCGTGGGTTGGGTTATCCTGATAAGCTTGGTAGAGATTCAGGAGATGATGGTGTTGAATATCTATGGGTAAAGGGTTGCTATTTGTATCAGTTAGTGTGGTGGTGGGATCCTTATTGGTATGGTTAGAAGAATCACAGAAGTCATTTGATTATAGGTTGATGAAGGCGAGGCAAGTGTGGGAGGAGGGGCTGGTGGATACTGTTTCATAGGTTAGCTTGGGTAGTGATGGTGATTTTCCATTGGAGCTAACTAAGTTATTTCGAAGTGAATGAGAGTTGAAAGGTACAGAAGTAATAATGACTAGAAAATGGGGTATTGGGTGAGTAGAAGTTGGAGTCTTATTTATAATATTAAAAGCGTTATTAATTTCTGGGTTAGAGAAATTTTTTGGCGGGATATTTTTGACTGAGTTTGGGTATCTTATAGTTAGATTTGAAAGATGAAAGTTTTACTGGTTACTCAGGTAAGTAATACTCTTAATTAACTTACTGTTTGTATTTAAAGCTTTTGTCAGGGGAGATTTTCCTGATTTGGTAATAAATTTAGGAGTCTGCTTATCTATATTTACAATCTTTTCTAATAATTCTCCTATATTTTCCCTATTAGGGTCATGATTAGGAGGTAGCTGGGACTTAAAATCTCTAAGCATTAATGCTCTACTGTCAGGTGATAAGAAGTGGAGTTTCGCTCAGCTACTAAGGGTGAGCCTACTCCTCCTTGTACACTTCCCTCCATTTGTTTGGTACTTACTCGTTGGAAAGTGGAGATGAACTGATCGGGCTTGCTATTTTTTGCACTGCATGTGTCTGCTACTTGTTGATGCACACTTCGTAGTTGGTCATAGAACTCATCTGACATTTTTTGCATCTTGGCCTCAATCCTTGACTTAAGGTCAACAGGCTCTTTGCCCTTGTCAGATGACTTTTTAGCCATGTGTGCTGCTCTAGTTTTTGCCAGTGTATTGGCCTAGCAACAACTCCTCTGATACCACTTGTGATGCCCCAAAATGGTGGGTAGCTTCTAAATGAATTCACAACCACTTTGATATATATTTAGTCAAGAAATCAGAATGTGATAATAACATAGGTGAGGCGAGATGAAGAGAAAGGATCTAAAGAATTGAGATAGATAGAAAGAAACAACAATAGAGAGTTGAAGATTCAAATAATAAAAAGATATGAGAAAGAGATTTCAGCCAAGAAGATGAAGACAAGAAGTTAAAGAAAATAAGTATTAAATTTCATTCATGGTTATATTTTCAGTACATTCTTCCTACTATTTATACTACAATTTCCTTTATCTAATACCTCCCCATGTTGTGACAGTATGGCCACATTCTCCCACTACAAAAAAAAAAAAAGAACATTTAGTGACGACTTTTCGGTGGCGACAAAAAAAATTTGTCACTGAAAGTCCACTTTTCGTGGCGCCTTTTTTTGTCACCACCGAAAGTGAAACTTTCGGTGGCATCATTTGAGGTCGTCACTAAAAGTTAGTGACGACTTTTTAAATTCGTCATCAAAAGTATCACTTTCAATGGTTTAAATTCGTCAGTATCACTTTCAGCGGTGACTTAAATGTTGCAATCACAAATGACCCTTTTAGTGGCGACTTTTGTTGCCACCGAATGTGAGACTTTCAGTGGCGGCTTTTCTTACCACCGAAAGTGCCACTTTTCGTGGCAACCTCATATGTTGCCACTAATTCAGTGGCGAATATTAGTGTTGCCACTAAAAGTGGATTTTTTTTAAATAATAAAAATGCTAATATTTTATTAGCAAAATACATTTTATTATTTTTTTAATAAAACAAAAAATTATTTTAAAAATAAGAAACAAACACGGGTTAGATTTAAAAAGAGACTATAATTCCTATATAATATGTAATATCGAGGACTTAACTTTTTTCGAAGTAAACTAAGGACTATTTTGAAAAGTAAGAAATTTTAAGGATTTAATGAGAAATTGAGTAAATTGTTTAAGGACTCTTGAAATACTACAAATTTAATTAAAGAAAATAAATATAATGAAATTATAGCCTTGAGAAGGTGAAAATTAATTTGATAAAATATTAAAAAATTTAAATAAAAATTAAATAAATTTAATTTTTAAATTATTAAATAAAATGTTTATTTACTTTTGGTGGTGACAAATGTTGTCACTAAATGTCCACTTTCAGTGGCGCCAAATTTAGTTGTCACTGAAAATCTTGAATATGATAAAATATTTTTTAATTTTTTAAATAGACTTTCAGGGACAACTGAGAAAAGTCGCTACTGAAAGTAAACTTTCAATGACAACCTATTATGTCGCCACAGAAAGTCTTAAGTATAAGAAAATATTTTTTATTTTTTAAAGAAGACTTTCAATGACAACTGTTTAAGGTCGCCACCAAAAGTCTTAAATATAATAAAATGTTAATATTAAGAAAATATATTACTTAGGAATTGAATCCAGCCCTCCTAACTTATGAAAACACACATCAACTGTTTAGGCACCTAACTTATTGTTAAAATTCATAGTAATAATTAAATATAAATATGCCTGAAATCTTTTGATTTTTTACAGCCCTAAATCAATTCGCGCCTCTTATTATTCACGCCTGAAAGTCTGAAATCCTCTCTCTCTCTCTCTCTGCTTTCTTCTCATTTCTTCCACCATCTCTTTATTCTTCTTTATTCCTCTCTACTGTCAGTAAAAATAGAATCAGTCTCTCGGTCTCTTGGTAAGTTCACACACTAAATCTCTCTCTTTGTCTCACTTGCTTCACCTTCTTGGTAAGTTTTTGGTGGAGACACGTGGATTCCACTTCCTTGAGCACTATTCAACCGAGAGAGAGAAAGATTTTGATGCAAAGAACTTTCTGGGTATTTCTCTCACTTGCTTAATTCCATTTTCCTCCATTTTCTTGTGGTGTCTCCGTCACCAAGGCTAAGGAAATTCGCAGTTCTCTGAGTTGTTGGATTAGTAGGGAATCCGAGTGAGGTAAGGGGAAAACTTGAGTTCAATCTTACATTTTCAACTTCTTTTCTGTTTAGTTTATTATTATGTACTATGTCAGAGATTAAAAGAGCACATAATTAAAATAAGGGTAAATAGATCCATTTCACATACTTGTAGTGGTTTAATAAATCTATATTTATATTTTTTTTCTTTACTTTTATGTAATTTTGAGTTTCACTCAGAGGAAATTAAAACTTTTGACAATGTGGTGGTGGAAGGTGAAATTAATGACAATTTGGTTCTGTTTTCTGCAAGTTCTGTGTATGTATGCTGCCATGACTAAATTCCTTGAATCTTCTCTAGAGTTATTGACCTAAATTAAACCATAAAACCACTTAACACAAACATAAGCCTTGGACATAAATTGATCTGAATTCAATAGTCATAAGTGGAGGTTATTGGCCAAGTTGAATTTTATGCAAAAAACCAGTCTGGACAGTTGCACATTTTAGTTCTTTTTAGGGACCAAATGATCTTATTCTGTTACAAAATTTTTATGACATTAAATTAATGCCTTGCTCTGATATTATACCAAATTTGGTCACATTTGGATGTGTTTAGACTGATGAAATTTAATAGAAGAACCGAACCTGTGATAATTTAGACAGTCTTAATGTGTAGGCACTAAAGTGACCATTAGAGGGGCCAAATGGTGGATTTTTCGTCTAACATTTTTATCCTAGTATACCAGATTTTGGAGCTCTGGATCAACACCAGATTTTTCCTAAAAATAGGGCTGAAATCAACCTCAAAACTCTTGAGACTTTTGGGGGGCATTTAAATTTCTGGTTCAGGTGTACAAAACAAGTTTAAAGGGAACTTAATTCAGTACTAATGGACCTAAAAAGGTTATGTAAGAAAATGTTAAACAAAATTACCAAGACTTGTCTTCCAAACAAATGTTTAAGAATATAAAAAGAAATTTTCAAAAAGAAAATAACGAAAAGAGAAGTGGAGTCTTAGATTATAAAAAAATTATATGTGATCTCTATGATGTCTAGTTGTCTACTCCCAAGGTCTGATTCTTTTACTTTTTTATTACGAAATTATTAGGTTTACTATTTTAAATTAGCTTTATTTGAGAAAATAGCCATTTTATTCTAATATGCTGTCCAGTCTTGGGGTTCATTATGGTGAAAGCTTTGTTCATGCCTATTTTAGATTTTGGCTTGTGTCTGGTTGTTTTCTTGCTCATTATTTTAGTTGTATATAAGTTATTTAGTTAGTTCATAATTATTTTCTGTTTCCATTTTTCTATACAAGAATCCATGTATTTCAGCTTTGACATCTTTCACTTTTTTATTATGAAATTATTAGGTTTACTATTTTAAACTAGCTTTATTTGAGATAGTAGCAATTTTATTCTAATATGTTGTCCAGTCTTTAATAGAAAACTTAAACACATGCTAAGTTGATAAAATGCATGGTACAAATGAATTTAAATCTTGTTAATACAAAGGGCTTAGGAACTTTACTGAATTAGGAGATTAGATACCCAATATTCAAGAAAGAGAATGATGGGACTGGGAATTGTGTCAATATTTTTGTACTGAAGTTAACAAAGAGATGATAATAGCAAAGTTATGTAGATTAACAACAATGTAGCTTTTTTCATGCATACATGGGTTGTATGGCTTAATTCAAAATTTGTTGCATGCACTTATTTATTATTTCTATGCATGAAGTTGCAAAGACCAATGCTCTTGTTATTGTTGTTAGACACCAAAGGTATATAGGTAATTCCTTAGTGATCGATATTGCATTATTTTCATGGCTTTGGCAAATTTCAACAATCTTAGTTTGAATGTAATGCAATCTTCTCAGCCTTTTCTACTATATTTTTGACTTTCTGTTATTGTATTGTTTTAGATAGCAAACACACTTGAGAAAATGATATAGGGAGTTAATTGGGAAACCTTGATATTCTTCTTGTGGACATGCCTCCTGGAACTAGCTAGTGATGCCAAGATAGCTATCTCACAGAATCTGCAATTATCAGGTAGCCTACAAATTTAATGATCACACTTTGTGCTCTTGGAGGAGACATGATTCAAGGTCCAGCCTTCAACGACCAAGGGGAGAGCATTGGTGTGACATTCCAAGTAGATAATTATGAGTATATATTTTTTAGACTTCTTCGAATGTAATACATAGATTTTGTATTGTTGGAAAACATATTGTATTATAGAATTTTGGATTTAGGTGATGAGATTATTTATATTACAACTTTAATTACTTATTAAATAATATTTGAAATTACAAATGAAGAATTTGTATTTTATATTTTTTTCTAAAAAATTTACACTTTCAGTGGCGACTATTAAAGTTGTCACTGAAAGTAACTTTCGGTGGCAACTTATTGTCGTCACCAAAAGACATTTTCAGTGACAACAACAAAGTTGCCACTGAAAGCTATTATTGGTGGCGACAAAAGTTGCCACTGAAAGTAGCTTTAAATGGCGACCTTTGTTTGTGACAACCAATTTTAGGTGACAAAAATTATGCTTTCAGTGGCGACAAAAGTTGTCACTGATTGTAGGTTTCAGTGACAACATTTTGGTGTCGCCACTGAAAACTTTCAGCAACAAGACTTTAGGTGGCAACTTGACGTCGCCACTGAAATACTTTCAGTGATGACTTTTTAATTTTCGGTAACTACTTTTGTCATCACTAAAAGTCAATTTTTTTGTAGTGTCCTAATACCTCTCCACTAAGATCATGGGTGGACATCATGGTGCAATTTACAAAATGCATAATTTTTAGAATTAAAAAATGAAAACTGTAAATTACTAATAATAATAATAAAATAATATGTAGGACATTACACAATAGGGTTTCTTTGGGTTAGTGGAAGTTGGTTTTCAGTTTTGGATGGAGTGATAACATACTTTTTCCATTTATTTTAGTCCCTATTTTAGTCCTTTTTGCCTCTTTAATTTTGTCAATTCTCTAATTTTATTATGTTTTGGAATTTATTGGGTATAAACTATTTATGGATTGAATGTGTCTCAATTTTTATATTTTTAGAACTTGAATTGTAAAATGCTCAATTTAATTCCTACAAATTTTAATTTTGGAGAGAAAAGTGTTGACATGGACAAAGATGATGATTTGGATGCTAATGTGGCACTTTTTGGGTGATGTAGATGCTTACTAGGATATGCTGGATGTGGGGCCCACTTGAACTCTTATTCAATGCCATGTAGTCAGAATTTTTGGGCAGAAATATTAATTTTCGTAGGTCAAGAAAAGCATGGCTGAAATATTAATTTTGCCATGATATTCTGCTGCTGTTTGTCACTTTCTGCTGCAGAAATATTAATTCTGCTGCTGCTGCCATACCATTCTGCTGCTGCCATACTTTTCTGCTGCTGCAAAAATATTAATTTTGCTGCTGTTTTGCTATCAAAGTGCTGGCATATCATGGAAGAGGCATCCAAGGAGGCATCTAGGGCAGAATATCCCTTTAGGCATGTGTTAGATCAGTTTTATATTTGCAAAAATCGAAATTTATTAAGGAGGCTAAGTCATTTTTCTGATGTGAAGTCCTACCACCATTTTTCTGCCTTCCTTGGGCAGCAGTGGCTGGGAGCAACATAGAGGCAACTCTCTAGCTTGGTTAGAGGGAAAGGAAGCCTTCCCACTTGGGAATGGCTCTCCTTCTCCCATTTTCCTTCCTTTTCTTGCATTTTCCTTCATAGTTTCTTAGATTTCTGTTGTATTTTCTGTTTTCTGTCATGTTTTTCCTTCTCTTCCATGTAATTTCTGAGTTTAAAGATTGATGTAGTTTGGTTCTATGATGTTTTATTGCTGAACAATTTCGATTTTAATGCACTTTCGTTTAATGAAATGGATTTTATCCTTGTAATTTCCACCATAAATTAGATTATCTAGATATAGATAGTTTTATTTATGTGGCTTGAATAATTTTCTTGAGCTTCATAACTTAATTGAATGGTTGATCTAAGATTTTAGTCAATTATTTTGGTTAAGTTAGATTGTAATTTCAAAGCTTTTGGATTCAATCATATTTTAGAAAATTGGCCAACATTGAATGGATTGTAATTTAATTGAATTGTTCTTCAATGATTCAAAGATTAATTTGTCTATGAATTAATCGGATTAGACCAACGAAATCAATCTCATTTTCTTGTGTAGTCGGTCATTTGATGAAATGGAAATTGTACTTTAATTCATTTGGACCAATGAGTATTTTCTTGGCCAAAGTTCTATTTTATTTATTGTCCTATGAAGCTTGTTATTTATACATGCATGCGATTGCTACGTATTTGTAATGAAGAGGACAAGAGATAACATGTCATATGCGATTGCGGGGCATTGATGTGATTAGGACTTGATCGGATTATATTTGAGTTATAGATTAGTGAAGATCTTCCTAACTATAATTTTAATATAATTCAGTCTTAGAAGACTTTCTAAGAATTTTAGATTGAAGATTACATAATAGAATTAGCCAAGAATATTCAAAGGAAAGGATGATGATGTACAATTCCATGGAATTTGTGACCAGTTGCACATCTTTTGTCTGTTTTATTTTCTGTTTAGTTATTTAAATTTTAGTTATTTATATTGCGTTGTTTCAATCAACCCCGCCCCTTTTTGTGTAATTTCTACAATTTCCTTCATAAGTCTTAATAGCATTTCACTTAGCCTAATTGAATTTCATTTGGTACCTCAATCTCTGTGGGACGATACTCTACTTATCACTTTATTACTTGTTGCGACCCAGTATACTTGATGGAATATTTTATGTGCTATAAAATATACGCACCATGGAGCTCGGGGGTTCAGATCCGGCAATGCTTCATCTGGGTTCTGGGTTTGAGAAATGGAATTTGGTTTTGGGCTTTTTGTGACCAGGGTTGTTTTATCTGGAGGTTGGTTTAGATCTTGGTTTTTTGGATGGTGGGGGGATATACTTGAAAATTTTGATCACTGGGCTTTTCCTTTGTTGAAACCTTGTGTTGCCGGCCGGAAGAAGGAATTGTCAGTCTCTCTCTCACTCTTCATTCTCTGAAGTTCAAATTTCACAGGTAAACAGATTCAAACTTCAGATGGCTGTAATAATAAAATATATGAGATGAACGGTGGGCAGTTGGGTCTTTAATCAGACGTTACAAAACAGCTCAAATGACAAATATAAAATTCAAAAACGAAGGAATTAAAAAATAGGAAAAAACTATATTATTGTCTTACATGTTGGATGGCTTTGTATTGCAATACTAGCAACGCTTCAGATATATGTATCATTAATTAGCAGCCAAAAATTAATGATTTTGCACTTGTCATTCACCCAACAATATACATTGACATGTGCAGATTTTGCAATTGTTAATTAAATTAGTGCAATTTTGTCCAATCTCTAGCTCAAAGGCGTCCATCTTTGTGTTATTAGTTAATTTAAGATTTTAAACCCAAAAAAAAGTGAAATTTGTATTTTTAGGGCCAAAGATATTGCGCAATTAACACATTCAATTTTAATAAGAAAGACTAATTTGTTTATCAAAAAAAAGAAGAAAGAAAGACTAATTTGTTTATCAAAATTCATCATATTTTCATAGTTATCAGATGGATTTAGAGGAGAAAAAAACAAATATGCTTTGGGTAGATTCAGAAATTCTAATTGATTGTTCTTTGGGGATATGGCGTCACTTGACACAACGTTCGGCACTAATAAAAGAAATAGGCCAGTCACTGTGTTATGTGGGTTTAATTATTATAGAGGAACAATTATATTTGGAGTGACTCTGTTATATGATGAAAATGTTGATTCTTTCAAGTGGCTTTTTGAAAGATTTTTAGTGGCTAATGGGCAAAAAAGACCCCTTACAATGTTCACTGACCTGGATACGGCAATGGCAAAGGCATTGAGTGAGGTGATGCTTGATATCGTGCATGGACTGTGCACTTGGCATTTGATACAAAATGCCACCAAACACTTGTCTCATCTTTATAGTGGTGGTTCAGATATTTTAACTGATCTTTCACGGCGTATGTATAACATTGTGGACGAGCAAAAATTTGAGGTGACATGGATTTAATTATTGGCAGACCACGATGTTGAAGATAATCAATGGCTAGCATCACTTTACAGTATCAGGAAAAAATGGGAGCCATATTTTATGAGGCAAACTCCCACCCTTGGAATGCAAACCACATAGCTTAGTGAGAGTTTCAATGCTAACCTAAAGGTGTTGATAAGACTGGACATGGATATTGTACAGTTCTTCAAGCACTTTGAAAGGTCTATAGATGACAAATGGTACAATGAATCAATGTCTGATTATAATTCCAGGGAAAAACTTCAACGGTTAAGAGTGTCAACTTGTCATATGTTGAAACAGCTTTCTAGGATTTATACTTGTACTATGTTTGAATTATTTCAAAAAGAATATGATGGTATAGTGCATGCATATATCAAGGAAAGAAACGGGAGTGAGCAAACAA
This sequence comes from Biancaea sappan, assembly GCA_037074585.1. Taxonomy (NCBI): domain Eukaryota; kingdom Viridiplantae; phylum Streptophyta; class Magnoliopsida; order Fabales; family Fabaceae; genus Biancaea; species Biancaea sappan. The sequence goes on along the minus strand of CM073499.1, from coordinate 24,318,106 downwards.
GGATATATGTTGTTGCCCTCTTAGGTAAGTAAAATATGCTTTCATATGTGTATCTAATATTTATATGTCTAAAATGTTTATCTATATGAACATGATTCACCTTTTAGGTAAGCCGGGAGACTTCTTCATATCTTTTCACCCTTTTGGATAAACAGTTACATGCAGTTGTTAGATGTTTGAAAGTGTTGGTCTTTTATGTTGTCATGCCTTGAAGGTATTTGATGTGAATGATGTCAAACTATTCCTAGAGCACTATATTTTACATCGATGGACGAAAAAAGCAAGAACTAGTGTGATACTCGATGTTAAGAAGAAAGAGATACAAGCAAACCCTAGACTAGAGAGCACACAATGATTCAAACATTTCAGTCGAAAAGGAATAAGATTATTCGTCGAAGCCTCTAATAGTGAAGAAGGGTACTCGATGATTTTAGACATACTTTCCGAAGGCTTCAAGAGATTATGTAATATTCATTTACTACAAACAGAGTAAGAGCCTCATGTTGATGCCATTGACGTGCCTACAACTCAGGACACACCTCAGCCAACCAAATTCAAGTAAAGAACCGACAAGAGTTCTAAGAGACACCATATGAGTTGTTTATAAGGACAGGGAAAAGGGAGCAAAAGATCTACAATTGTTAAAGATTCACAAGTATCGCTATTTGGAGTAAATAAAATATGTTTCCATATGTGTTTAAGTAAAATGTGGGTAAATATGTGTTTAAGATTCACCTAACATGGTTCATCTTTGTTATTTGCAAATTAATGAAGCACAAGATCCAAGTTCAGTCTCATGCTGACACCTCCAGCACCTCAAACACATGTTGCCGATTTGAGCTTCACCGAATTGCTAATGATAAACATTCTATGACATAATAGAATTTAATTTTTTTTCTATCTAATTATTATTCCTCTATTGATTTATGTTATGTCTTAATGTAGTTATCTATTGACTAGTCCACGCCATTACTCAAGGCATTGGATAATAGACATTGCTCTCAACCAAGTATATATATATATATACAGTGATTAACATTCTAGGACATATATATATATATGTAATGCAGAGTCTGGATGGAAGGACAATTATAGTAAATGGTGCAAAGGAAAAGCCTAGGCATGGCTACTTTTCATATGGGTTTTTGTCACATCCTGAATCTGGGACTATGACCAACATGGTTGATGTATCACTCACACCGCCATAAGCTTAATATTTTGCTCTCAAACCCAACAAAAAACATATAGAACCTAGGTGGCCTACTTGATTACAAAGTAACTAAAGATTAACTCAAAACTCAACAAACAAATACCTTACCCCAAACAAGGGAATAAAGCCATTACCATGTAACGACGTTAATTTCACGCTTACTATACGCACCCAAATCCGATGTATCGTGTATCCTTGCCTCCCAGAATGATCACTTTCACCAAAGTCGTCCAATACAAGTCAAGTATGGACTCCCAGGTATAAGTATATATAATTTCCAATGTATAAATAATTACACACTACATTCATGCTACTTTCTCACAACTAGGGGTCTCCCATAGTTAGAATGTGTCAAAAAACACTATAGACACCACTAAACAAATAACACGATCAATCACACCATATCAAAAGGAAACCATATTCCCATAACACATATTCACCACAACTATACTTCTATTCAAATAATCACATAAAGTCTTTGCTCTATTAGGTCACGTCCTCAACCCTAATGGGTCATGCTGGATCATACTCTTATCTAATATATATATAGTTAACTAACCAATCCCCAATATAAAAGAGGGACCATAACTGAATCTAAATTACCCACACACCCTAATGATTCGATAGAAAATAGACAACATAAGTATCACACCACGACACAAGTAAATATCTCAAATGCCACACCTCAGCATAGAATAGATATTCAAGTGCCACACCTCAGCACCAAGTAAGTACCCTTAGTGTTATCGACTATATATCTCAAGTGTCACATTCAACACCGAGTATGTATCTCAAGTGTCATACCTCAACAATGGGTATTTATCTCAATTGTCACATCTCAACACTGAGTATGTATCTCAAATGTCATACCTCAACACTAAGTATGTATCTCAAGTGTCACACCTCAACACTGAGTATGTCATGGAATGATATACACATACACGACCATGTATATTCATAATCAAAGTAAGATTCAGGTCTTCATCGGAGACCACAACCTCAACGCATCATGTAGCAGACACACCAGTCCATTGACCCTGTTAACACTTTTGAATCAAAAGGGCTATATATATAACACCTTAATTAAAGATGTGGGTTGTTCATCTCACTATACATTACGTTAGTTCAACAAAAAATATGGTATATGGCACTACCTCGACAATGTCACTTACCTACCATAAAGCTTTGTCTAGCCGTACATTTAACCATCACAGAGTTCACCTGAGACACGAGAATCATCACCACTCTCACCTCATAAACCATGTGTGATTCAATACCGACTAGGACTATAATTCAACTAACCATACAACCATTGTACATACAACCTCTATTCACGTGCATTATTCATCCACACATATTTGCACATAGAGTATTCAAGCTATTCCTAATCTAAAGTTAACCATCTCAAGTTTGCTTTGCATGTAAACTTCCGAGCTATTTTAGGTTATAACCGCAATTAGGTTCATCCAACATACCTCATACACAAGGTATTATATATATATGTACATATATGTCCTTACATTTACTATAGCAATTAAATTCACACACCATGTTGAAGGCACTAAGAAAGCCGTCATAGAATAAAGAAATGAAGGTGCAATGTAAAGGAATCCCTCACCTTAACTCCAAGCTATCAATCCCTTCCAACTTAATGTTTGCAAGCAAGCTTCTTGTTTGGATCCTTCTAAGAGGCATCCTAAACAATTAGAATGACATCCATAAGAGAAAAGGAATTACAAAAGATCTCATAAGCTGACTGGAAGCAATTAGTCAACTAGCCTTCCCTGGCAATCGATTGTCTCCACAAAGCTAAGCCTACCAACGAGCAGGCAGTCGACTGGTCCACTCCTACCAATTGATTAATACCTCTCATCCTAACAAGGAGACAGCCTACCTGAGAGCAACTAGTCGATCGATAGCATGCTACCGATCAACTGATGCATCTCAATCAAATCTGGACAATGAGCAACAGCAACTACCAGTCAACTATTTAGTGCCTGACAGTCGACTGGTCGACTTCTGTAGATACGAAGAACAACACCCAAATTTCTCAGAAACCCCTCTAATCTCAATCCAACCCACTCCCAATTGATTTCAACTATAGGTTTTCATTATAAGGGATTATAAAACAATTAAACACTCAAATCCAAAATTAAAACCAAAGATTAATGCCCCAATCTATCAAACTCCCTCAAGAACCCTAACTTTCTCTCTTGTTCTGACATACACATTCAACCCAATATTCCCAATAATTAAACCATAGATTCTGCAAGATTTTTTTTCAAATCCGTTTAACAAACATCCAAGAAGATTTCTATATTATTAATCTAGCTTAAAACTCTCAAGGACACCTATTCTTACCCTAAAGCCCCTCAAATCCAAAAATGAGCAAGAAAGATGGATTTGGGACCTCTTACCTCTAATTTCCTCTTCCTAAGTGATGTTCGATTGTTGGAAGACCATGCCTACACCAAAGGATAGTGGTTGGGAGGTCAGAAGGTGTGACTCCTTGGAGCCAATGGTGAGAGGCAAGGGAGAGGGAGAGACAGCATGAGAGGGAGATGAGGAAGTAAGATGGGAAGAAGTGGTCTAAGGTATGTAGGGCACAAGGTATATATACCCACTTTGAGGAAAATTACAAAATTACCCTTAAGTCAGTCACATAATCTGACCTCTTGCAAGGGTAAAATTGTAATTTATTCTACTTAAAATATTTATTCGTATATCATAGTGTCGCATATCCTCATTACAAACTTCCCAACTTTAGTTATTCTTCTTCTTCGCTAAAGGGCATCTTAAAACAATTATATATCAATCTAGTCCTTTCGCGGACTCATGGCTTATTTCGTCTCCCCCTTTCTTTCTCTCTCTCTTTCCCTACCACTTATCGAATTTTTGTTGTCAAGGCACCAAACTCTGTTATGCTCTTTTTTCATTATGCAAATGAAAAATTTTCATGCATTTTTCCACACCGACTCAGATATGCCATCAACAATAACACCCGGGAACTCAGGATGTTACAGTTTCAAGTAATGATTAAATATAATAAATCTAGTTTAATATAATACAAGTGAATGTTTGGTTACTGATTTTTTTTTATTTCATTTTTCTTTTCAATTTTAGGGATCTCAATTTCCAAAGGATAGGGGCAGGATGGCGAGATCTCAATGCCCCTATAGTCTTTCTAGTATTTCAAGATTTTTGTTTTATCATATTCTTAGTTTTTTAACATGGAAAGATTAATGGATTGACAACTGAATATGACTTAGTTTATGAGCATTATTTTGACAAGATTTTACAAATCTTGTGAGTTGAGCTGTGACTAATGGGTGACCATGCAATATTTAATTTTATTTAATTTAAGTATATTTAATAATAATATTTAAATACAATAAATTACAATAAACAAAATTATAATATTTAATTAAATATTACAATATAGTATGTTTAAATATTATAATATAATTAAATATAATATATAATAGGGTAAATTAAATTTATTTCAATTTTATTTTTTTATAAATTAATTTGTATATATTTTCTTTACCCTTTTTTATATATTTCTATTTTTTTAATTTAATTGTATATATTTAAAAACAATTTATTATGATATGCAATTAAAATGTTATAATTCTATTTATTGTAATTTATTGTATTTAAATATTATTATTAAATATACTTAAATTGAATTAAATTTATTGTAATTTGTTTAATTAAATATTATATTTACTTTATTATTACAAATTATTATTGTTGATTAAATATGGGGATTTTTTGGCTGCCAACCAGGATGCCACATTGTGCATCCTGGTTGTTTAGAAGAATTTTTTTAATTTCAAATCTTGTAGAAGCTGCGTCATATCCAGAATTTAAAAAGAAAAAAGAAAAAAAGGGTTCAAGCGCGTGTGAGGGGGGACCATTGGATCAAAGGAGATCCAACGGTGAGGAGGCTCGACCCTGGATCCCTATCCCTCTCTTTATGGTAGGGAGAGTGACGCTTGCCAAATCAATTCTTGAGGCTCTTCCTTCATATACTATGCAATATATGACACTACAACATTTCATTCAAATTCCAACTGTAATATCATAAGGAAATATGAGAATATCAGTAGGAAAAACTAAGTTCCTACTGATTTCCTACTGAAAATTCTCAATAGAAAAATTATCAATCGTTAATTATTTTTCGACTGACTTCCAACTGAAAAATAGATCTGAGCAAAACTTTCCTACTGATTTTCAGTCAAAAATTCACATCCAACTTATTCTCCCAGACCACCATGTGTATTCTTTGCTTTGGGTATGAGATATACAAAATAGTTACTCGACATTTTACTTGTCGAGCCACCATTTGGTGGCTTTATGTTTGAGTAAATTTTATATTTTATAGTACAAATTTTATAAATTTTATGTTTTATATTAATAAGTTTTATAAATTTTTATTTTACAAAATATTAAGACAATAAATATAATCTTATTATTATCTTATATATCAGTATAAAAAAATTATAGATTTTTAATATGTCAAGTTTTTATTTTTCCAATATAATAAGAAAATGAATATAATCTTATTATTATAAAAAAAATAGAAATTTACATATTTTTACATGAAATAATATTCATCTCAGGTCATCTTGTATAAGGTGATATTTTCAATGTAAATAATTTAATCTCTCTCTTTTTCATTTAATCTTCATCTTCGCCATCTTGTATACTGCCTTTCCATCTCTTAATCTTTTGTGATCTTGTATACTGCTCTTCGTTTTTGTTACCTTGTATACTACTCTCCTCCTATACAGAGTTAAACTAAAGAAATTACAAATACTAAATTAAAAATGAAGAAAATAAAGAAAAATATATCTAAAATAATATTTGGATATTGATTACCTGTGTACATTAAGAAATAAATGAAATTAATTTGCGATTCTCTACAATGAAAAACAAAGGATAATTCTCTATCAAAGTGGAAGATGATATAAAAAGAAATAACGAGAAGAGCAACAAAAGAATATATTTTGTTTTTGTTTTACCTGATTAACAGCTTGACAGAAGACACAAGAGAACTCGTAGAATAATGGCAGAAGAAAAGAAGAAGGAAAGGAGAGAAAAGAGAAGAAGTCAAAACTAAAACAGAGGGAAAAAATGAAAATAAGTCTGATGAAGAAGAACTCGCAGACGAAATGAAAAGAACAAACAAGAGTATTAGAGAAAAATAATTATTATATAATAACGTGAAATATTTTGAATTTGAGTGAAAATTTTTGAAAAGTTAGCGCATGAATTTTTCAGCAATTGGCGCCTGACACTTTTTGCAAATTAGCGTCTCAAATTTCAATTCCCGCCTTATACGGATTTTTGAATATTCTTTTTATTTTTTATATACAAGTAAAATTATTATTATTTAAATAGATAATTACAATATTTTTTATTATTGATAAAAAATAAATATTTTAATATAAATTGTAAATAACAATTTTATGTGTGGATCTACAAAAATCATAATTCTGAATTATTAAGATTAAGAGTTATAGATTATAAGCATTTGTGAATTCTTTTATATTAAAGTATTAAAATTATCAAAAATGTAAAATTAATTGTATTTTAAACTACTTAAAATAATTTTAATTTTTTTAAATATGATTAGTTATATTTAAATATATTAAATATACTCACACAGTGTGCTGGACACATTTGTGTGTGTGTGTATATATATATATAGGTTATACACACACAATATCTATATTATAATATATATATATATATATATATATAATATATTATGTCATATATAATATAATATATAACACATTATATATAATATATTATATCATATATAATATAATATAACACATGTATATGCGTTATATATATATATATATTAGATAAATTCTCTCTAATTTAAAAAATATACAAGATTAATTTATGTATAAATTATTAAGTTAAAAAATAATACAAATATTTTAGATTATAAAATGAATTAAAGAAAAAAATTCAATAATAATCTAAATACAAGTTATTCAAAATTACCCATAGTCAATATTTCCATGAAATAGTTAGGGCGGCAATTCACTAGTTGAAAGATAATCAAAAAAGAATTAAGAAATACACACATTTTTATTTGAAATCTTTTACATTAAAAGCATTAAAACTCGGAACGTAAAATTGTAAGAGTTTACATATACATTTTCCTTCCATAGGCTACTATATATATATATATATATATATATATATATATATATTCCGACTACAACAAAATTAGAATAACATAGAAAGTAAGCTATGTTCCTAATTTCTAAACAAATTTTAAGAATTATATCTAATAGATATCAACATGCTCTTTTTCTTTAAAAATAAAATAACTGAGAATAATCACTCATTCAGTATTCATTATAAAAAAAATAGTTTTTAGTGGCAACTTTTTGGTGGCAACTAAAAAAATTGCTACCAAAATAACATATTGCCACCAAAAGCCTATTGGTGGCAACTTTTGTTGTCACCAAAAGTGACCAAAAATCGATTTTGGGTATTTTTTTTAAATTATTTTAGTTGCCACTGAAGGTGTCTTTGGTGGCAACTCTGAGAGTTGCCACCAAAAGTCTAATTTTTTTTTATTTTAAAATAAATTAACTTTGGTGGCAACTCTCAAAAGTCGCCACAAAAACACTATTAGTGGCAACAAAAGTCGCTATCAAAGATAATCAAAAATCATTTTTAACATTTTTTTAAAATACTTTTGGTGGCAACTATAGTCGCCACTAACGGTGATTTTTGGTAGCAACTCTGAGAGTCGCCACCAAAAGTCTAAATTTTTTTATTTTTATTTAAAAAAATTGACTTTTAGTGGCAACTTTTGAGAGTCGCCACTGAAAGTGAGACTTTTAGTGGCGACTCTCATACTTGCCACCAAAAGTCAATTTTTTTATTTATATATAATTATTTTTTATCTATTAATCTATTAATAATAATATATTTTCTTTTTATTAAGTTAGATGTTATTTCATTTTAGTGTTATAATGTTTTGGCTTAAAATAATTTTAATAGGTTATATATATATATATATATATATATATATAATATTTTGCCCTTACATAACACAAATAAAGTAGTGGCGTAATGACAATACACACATGGTTGCAAGCAAGGAACTCAGGTTCGAATCTCAAGTATGTATGTTTGGTTTAATTTCAAATAAACTCTAATATTGTACACAAAAAAATCGAGTCACCCTAGGACAGCGAGTTAGTAGACCGACTAAGACCTACACAGGTCAAATAGGTCTCGAGTTGACCCGTTGGACCAATCCGAGTCTAAAAAATTACTATTGACTTTAAAAGTCGCCACTAAAGGTAACCAAAAATTTGTTTTGACACAATTTTTTTTTTTTTGCGAAAAAATGACTTTTGGTGGCTACTAAAGTCGCCACTAAAGGGAACTTTTGGTGACAACTCCTTTAGTCACCACTAAAAACCTTTCAACCGCGAACTTTCAGCAACAACTTAGTTACCACTAAAAGTCGCCACCAAATACCTTTTGGTGGCAACTTTTAGACGTTGCCACCAAAAGTGTTTTTTTGTAGTGAAATACACAATCAAGAAAGCAAATAGAACTAGACATTATGAGTCATTAATGATCTATTATTATTTTATTCCTTGTATATGTAAAGTTAAATTTGCTTAAAATAAAGTTTAAATGATGTTTATGAATATTTAATTTAAACTTGAAAATTGACTAGTAGCACCTATAGAAGTCTATTACTTCTAACCTTTGATAATTGTTTTGGTCATATCTCCTAAACGGTAAAGAATTTTTAATGAAACTTATTTCAATTGAACTAGACTCAAAAAACTTTACAATAATATATTATTTTCTTAAAATGGAATTCAAATGAAAAAGTTTTGATTGTCAAATTGGAAATTGTAAAAAGTTTCTAATCTTTGGTCATTCTTTTGATCATATTTCATAAATCACAAATATTTTTTAACAAAAATTATTTCTTTTGAATCTAGACTATATTTTCAACGGTATGTCATATGTTTAAAATAAAGTCCAAATAAAAAAGTTATTAGTGTTTAAACTGAGAGTACTGTTCAAACTCAGTTGACTCGGTTCAACTTGGCAAGTTTGACCCGAGTTTTACTGATTTCTGAGTTTAGTACTAAGTTGAGTTGATTTTGGAACGTGAGATCATGAACTCATATAAGTTTAAGAGGTAACTCGTAATTTTAACTACCTTATATATATATATATTGAGTATATTTAAATATAACTAATTATATTTAAAAATAGTTTTAAATTATTTAAAGTAATTTAAAATATAGTTATTTTTATTTTTTAATAATGTTAATATTTTTAAAGTGGAAGATTTCACACAATAAGGTATATTTTTTATTTTATTTTATTAGCCCACCACAATCTTGATAATTTCATAGAAATAATGGTAAATTACTAAAGTTAAAAGTTATAAAGTATAAATATTTGTATGAGTTTAAAGTTTTAAGATCTTATGGTTATAAGATTAATGGTTCTCAATTTAAGATCTTAGAGTTATAAAGGTTTTGTGTATCTAAATAAAAATAAAAATGTTTGAATTTGAATAATCATTACAATCATTATATAAAAATTTATTGATATACAAGATTAATTTATGTATAAATTATTAAATTAAACTGATCTAAGAAAGATTCATTTTATTAATTGAAATATTTATATATATATATATATATATAATATGTAATATATTTTATATATTATACTTATTTTTTAAATTATTCATAAATAAGTTTTAAAATTGAATTTTTTTAAAATATTTGTATAAATTTTTGTTTAATAGTTTATACATTAATTAATATTGTATATCAATAAATTATTATATAAAAAAGATAATTACTATTTAAATTAAAAAAATTTAATTTTTTAATTTTAAAATTTTTAAAATTAATTAATTAAATTTAAATATAGTTAAAATATTGGAGGCTCGACATATAGATATATATATATATATATATATATATATATATATATATATATATATATATATAGTAAGTAGACTGGTCGACAGAGAGTTTATCGAACCACTCTACTAATTTTAAAAAATAAAAGTACGCGTATGTGGCTTGTCACATCACTTGTTCAACCACATTTACTTATAATTTTTTTAAAAAATAGAACGGATCTATTGATTCTTTATGCTTATTTTTTTAAATAAGTAAATGTGGCTCAATAGAAGGGTTTATCAAGCCACTCTAGGCTCGACAAACCTCACAGAGAGACATTAAATGTTTTTTAAAATAATTAGAATAACTAGACATGTAACAATTGAGATCTTTTTAAAATATTTGTGTCAATTTTTGTTTAATAATTTATATATTAATTAATATTTCATATCAATAAATTATTATATAGATAAAGTAATTGCTATTTAAATTAAAAAATTCTAAAGTTTTAATTTTAATTTTTTAAAAAATAATTAATTAAATTTATTTTTTATGATTAATTTATATATATATAAGTGTGTAGGACCCACTTATATGTGTGTGTGTGTATATATATATATATATTATATTATAAAATATATAATATATTATATTTATATTTTAAATTATTCATAAATAAATTGTTAATTTATTTTAAAAATTTCTTATTTAAAAAATTAACAAATATAACATATATATATATATACCCACAGTTGCTCGTCAGAGGGTCTTTCGAGCAATTGTGTGTGTGTGTGTGTATATATATATATATATGTATTAATGAGTAGAGTGGCTTGACTGGCCCCTGTTGAGTCACATTCACTTGTAATTTTAAAAATATATATAGTGGCTAGATAGAAGTCTATTTATCCACTATGCTTTTTCTTTAAAATAAATGAGTGTGACTCAATAGGGGTTAGTCGGACCACATAGAGTGACTCTACAATAGGTTTGTCTAACCACTCTAAGCTCGACAAATCCACAGAGAGACATCATAATTTTTTAAATAATTAGAATAACTAGATATGTAACAATTGAAAATTTTAAAGTATTTGTGTCAATTTTTATTAATAGTTTATACATTGATTAATCTTGCATATCAATTAATTATTATATAGAGAAAACAATTGCTATTTAAATTAAAAAATTCTAATTTTTTGATTTTAAACTTTTTAAAAATAATTAATTAAATTTAAATATGGTTAATATATATAAATAAAAATATTTTTGTGATTAATTTATATTTGTATGTGTGTGTGTGTGTGTGTGTGTGTGTGTGTGTAAAACTACTTATGAATAATTTAAAATATAAGTATAATATATATAATATATTTTATATTATATGTATAATTTAAAATATAAATATATTATACTTATATATATATATATATATGTTATCATAAGTAAGTTTTAAATTTATTTTTAAAATTTTTTTATTAAAAAATTAACCAATATAATATATATAATACATATTTTAATATATATATATATATATATATATATATATATATATATATATATATATATTATATACACACTATATGTGTATATGTGTGTATATATATATTATATATAATACATATATATATAGTGTGACTCGACACACCAATTGTCAAGCCATGTGATTTTTTGAGTCAAAATTTTTTTTAACAAAAATTTAATAAAAGTAAATATATAAATATATATAGTTTATTTAAATATTTATAAATATATAATTTTAATAATATGATTTTTTTATTATATGTGTGTGTGTGGGGCTCGTATTTTGTTATAGAATTACATATTTTTTTAAAACATATTATATTTGTAATTAAATGGGGCCCCATATAAAGGATATGGGTGTTTGGCAGTGGTCATGTTGAGTCGCATGTGGTAACAATTGCAAAAATTGATGGGAACAATTGTAAAATTATTCAGTATGAATCAATATGAATTTTTCAATCAATATAGGAATTTTTCAATCTTACTTATGGTAGTAATTATTTTCTACTATGTTTCAGTAGGAAATATTGACAAGACAGATAGAAAACTGTTTCAATAGATTTCAGTATGAAAGTTTCTGTAAGAATTTTAACTTGTTCTTGTAGTGTGAAGATTCCTAATGCCACATGTTGTGAGCTAGAGAAAAAGCAAAGAGCATTTATTTGGGGCCAAAATGCTTACCACTGTTTTCAAACTCAAACTGGACCAGATGATCCAACTAATGAACCTACAAACTGACACTAGATTACACTACAAAAAAAAAAACACTTTTGGTGGCAACTAAAGTTGCCACCAAAAGTCTAAAAGTTGCCACCAAAAGATCTTTGGTGGCGACTTTTAGTGGCAACTAAGTTGCTGCTGAAAGTTCGCGGCTGAAAGGTTTTTGGTGGCGACTAAAAGAGTTGCCACCAAAAGTTACCCTTTAGTGGCGACTTTAGTTGCCACCAAAAGTCATTTTTCGTAAAAAAAAAATTCTGTCAAAAATAATTTTTGGTTACCTTTAGTGGCAACTTTAAAAGTTGCCACTAAAAAACCTTTGGTGGCGACTAAAGTTGCCACCAAAAGTTAATAGCAATTTTTTTAGATTTGGATTGGTCCGACGGGTCAACCCGAGATCCATTTGACCTGTGCAGGTATTAGCCGGTCTACTTACTCGCTGCCCAGAGACTCGATTATTTTTTGTGCAATATTAGAGTTTATTTGAAATTAAACCAAATATAAGCATACCTGATATTCGAACCTGGGTTCCTTGCTTGCAACTATGTGTGTATTGCCATTACGCCACCACTTTATTTGTGTTATGTAAGAGCAAAATATTTTATATATATATATATATATATATATAATCTGTTAAAATTATTTTAAACGAAAAATATCATAACACTAAAATGAAACAATATCTAACTTAATAAAAAGAAAATATATTATTATTAGTAGATTAATAGATAAAAAATAATTATATATAAATAAAAAATTGACTTTTAGTGGCAACTATGAGAGTCGCCACTAAAAGCCCCACTTTCAGTGGCAACTCTCAAAAGTTGCCACCAAAAGTCAATTTATTTTTAAATAAAAATAAAAAATTCAGACTTTTGGTGGCGACTCTTAGAGTTGCCACCAAAAGTCACCTTTAGTGGCAACTATAGTTGCCATCGAAAGTATTTTAAAAAAATGTTTAAAACGATTTTTGATTATCTTTGGTGGCAAATTTTGGTTGCCACCAATGGTGTTTTGGTGGCGACTTTTAAAAGTTGCCACCAAAAGTTAATTTATTTTTAATTAAAAATAAAAAAAAATTTATACTTTTGGTGGCGACTCTTAGAGTTGCCACCAAAAGTCACCTTTAGTGGCAACTATAGTTGCCACCGAAAGTATTTTAAAAAAATGTTTAAAACGATTTTTGATTGTCTTTGGTGGCAACTTTTGGTTGCTACCAATGGTGTTTTGGTAGCGACTTTTAAAAGTTTCCACCAAAAGTTAATTTATTTTTAAATAAAAATAAAAAATTTTGACTTTTAGTGGCAACTCTCAGAGTTGCCACCAAAGTCACCTTAAGTGGCAACTATAGTTGCCACCGAAAGTAATTTTAAAAAAATACCTATAATTGATTTTTGGTCACTTTTGGTGGCGACTTTTAGTCGCCACCAATGTTATTTTGGTGGCAACTATCATAGTCGCCACCAAAAGTCTAAAATTTTTTAAATTTTATTTTAAAAAATTAAACTTTTGGTGGCAACTTTCAAAAGTCACTCTTTCAGTGACAACTCTCAAAAGTCGCCACCAAAAGTCAGACTTTTAGTGGCGACTGTTTTAGTTGCCACTAAAGGTCGACTTTTGGTGGCAACTTTTTTAGTTGCCACTAAAAAGTTACCACTAAAAGCTATTTTTTTTTTGTAGTGTTAGTCCAAGTTTCTTAAAAGGACTGTTATGTAATTGTATCCACTGTTGAGCCCCAAGATTCAAGCATTAGGTCACCTCATTATAGGCAAGAGGCGTGAATTAATTAAGGGGATTTTCCTGATTTAATATCTACACAAGGAGCCCATTTTTTAATTTAATGTAAACAATTAGATGTTTGGCGAGAAAATCATGTTTGCCATGGAATTTTTGGAAAGTTGAAAGCGCGTGTGAAAACCTTACACTCACCTAATTAATTAATATCAAACTTCGATTCAAACTAAAGCAGCCACAGTCCACAACACCGTATGAAAGCACGATGATACTCAAAAAGAAATAATTGCTGCTATTTATTATTTGATAAGTATTTTTTTTATTAATATTATTATGTTGCAGTCGAAAAATAAATAAATATTATTATATACGTTTAGCAAATCTTGTATAATTATTAATTATTATTACCTGAATGGATGAAGGATTTCAGGTAAGCTGCTTGAAATAACTTTTTTTTTTTAAAAAAAGTTAACTGCTTATTATTTTAAAAAAATAAAGCAAACTCCATGCGTGCTCTAGATTTGATTCCACAAAAATAAAATCACTACTCCACTGGTGAAATTCTGAATACAGAATATATAATGTAAGAAAATATGATCTTTAATTACTCAAAAATGAAAAAAATAAGTTGACAACGTACTTCAAATAATACGAGAAAAAAGATTTTATCGGAGAAAAATGAAATCCAAACGTGAGCTAATTAATTTAAATGTGATACACGTAGCATGAAGGCCCCAGCAACATGGGAAGATCTAGTTTTGCATATATGCATGCATGCGTCATGCTTCATGCTTCATGCTTCCTACTATTACTTCCTTACAAATCCTAAGTGACTCACATAGGAAATTTCTGCACCGCTTGTGGCAATAGTTAGTGTCTTTTTTCTTCTTTTTTCTTTGGTTAAAATCACCAAAAATTCATTTAACTCTAAATAATTTAGTTTGAGTTAGGTTTTATATATATATATATATAATTATTTCAACGTAATTTTCTCTTTAAATAAGACTCGAAAATCATATTTAAAGAAAACAAGTAACTTATCACTTTAATCATTCAAGGTATGTATAATTAGTGTATTCTGTGCACTGGTCAGGCTACTCATTTTCAGTACTCTTTTAAGCCTTAGGCTCCATATGCTCACCAAAAGAATCTTTCCTATATACTTTTTATAAGTCAACAAATAATTCTTAGCACCCTACATGTATCTCATGACTCTCTTTATAGCCCTCCAATGATCCTTGCCAGGATTACTCAAGTATTTGCCAAGCAACTAACAACAAAGGCAATGTTTGGATATGTGCATACTTGAGGATACATAAGACTGCCAACAGCGAAAGTATATGGAAACTTGTCCATCTCAGTTCTCTCAACACAATATTAAGGACACTGTGATTTAGACAACCTTTCATCTTTCTAAATAAGTGCAACACAAGGAATACAAGGCATGCTATTAAATACTCGATCAATATAGGTTGCTTGAGACAAATTAACAATGCCACGAGATCTATCATGGTGAACTTGAAACCCAAAAAACAACATAAGCTTCACCAATATCTTTCATATCAAGATGGCATAATAACATGTGTTTTGTCTCAATCAGATAACTCGCTAAATTACTAGCTAGTAGGATGTCATTAACATATAGATCACAAGAATGACAAAATTGCTCCCATCAAATTTCTGATAAATGTACTAATCTAAAGCATTCTCAATGAACTTAACCTCATCAAACTTTAGATACCACTACCTAGAAGCTTATTTCAACCTATATATGAATTTATACAGTTTGCACACAAGTGCTCTTTCTAAGATTAAACAATGACATCAGGCTAATTTATGTAAATTGTTGGATTCAAAGCAAACTAAAGGTATATGGGCAAATTCAAGGGAAATACCTTTATTTTTTATGCTTATTCCACTACAAGAAAAATTGAAATTAGCAATAGAATTCTTCCGTCTCAAATTTTGTCGTTGATCCATCATAGATTCCGTCTCAAATCATTTGCGACCGAAGTTTCATAGATAGATTGTTTCCGTTGCTATATTTGTCACTAAACGGTTAGAGACAAATTTCCATTAAATCAGCGACGAATTTTTCTGTCGCTAATTGCTATTTTTTTTGTAGTGTTCTTGAGCTTGAAATAATATGATATCTAGTGATTAGTCTTTTGACAATAGTGGTATTGTAAAAAGGCCACATGGTGGCGGTAACTCACAACCACCATTAGTCAATTGTTTCATGGCGGTTTTGTAAACAACCATGAAGTTAGCGGCGGTTATTGTCACAATTGCATAAAATGATGACATATCGGCAGTTTTTGAGAAACCGTTGTTATATTATTGGCGATTTTCTTATAATTGTCGCTAATTTTTTTAAATTTAGTGGCAATTTTCATCTAATCGCCGCTAAGTTTTAAAGTTCAGTGATAGTTCAAAGAAAATGGCAACTATCTATATTAAAATCCCTACCCACCCACAACCCACCCTTTAGAAATCAATTACATTGAGTGCTCACTAGTCGTTGCCACTTTGCTCTATTTCATCATCGTTGTTGTTGTTGTTGTCGGTTGACCACCACCTAGACCAGGCCACCAACGTGGTTTCCCTCCTCCCCGTCAATGAGATTGACTGTCGGCAGTTTGGCTGTTGTTAATTAAGGTGAGTTCATCCTTTTTTTTGTTGCTTTTTTCTCTTTCACCTTCGTGGAAGGGTTGTTGTTGACCAACCTTCACCCAGATAAGGTCATTATCGTGGTTTGCCCCCTCCTCGTTAGTTAGACTGATCGTCGGTGGTCTGGCCGCTGTCATATACAAGATTGTTCCTTTTTTTATTATTTCCCATTCATCGTCATGAAAGGGTTGTTGTCGACTAACCTTCGCCTAGACCAGGTCGCCAACATGGTCTGCCCCCTCCCCACCTGTTAGATTGCAAAACTACAAGCTAAAGAGATGCAAGACATAGAGAAATGATTAATCTCATCCTAGGAAGTCTCCAAGGTCAGCTTTCTCTTAAAGTGGTTGCAATAAGCAATGAAGGATAAGTTAGGCATTCATTTGTACTAGCAAAATTTGATTCTTGTACTTCTCACTTCATTACAAATTTCCAATTATAAATGTAGCTGTTTAAGTAAATAGAGACATTTCTAGACAAGCAACAAACTCTTCATTTTCTTGTAATCAAGAGAATGATGATGATGATGGCGGTGAAGCCATGACATGAATTAAAAAAATTTAGATGTATTGAAACTTGTATCAGGAGTTCTTTACTAGAATTGACTCTGTATTGAGACATGGCTTGGTATTTTTGTATGTATTTCATACTCGGCTTCAAATTTACTTTATATGAATGAAAAAGTAATCATTAGCTAGTTTTATTAGCATTTTGTATAATAATTGTTATTGAGAACATTGCTATGAACAATATATAGATTTGTAGTCAATTTAAAAGGAGAATGAAATAAGGTATTGAACTATTGAAGGTGTCAACAAATTTAGTCGCAGTTTTGAACTTCAACTAAAAGAAATTTGATCATTTTAGGACGGTTTAAACTATCACTAAATTAAACTATAGTGGCATGTCTAAATCATATTTAGTGGCAGTGAGACCAACCACTACTAATTTAAACACTCAAATTTCCTCACATTGTTGAAGGTTTAGTGTGGTTCAAACAACCACTATTTATATTTAGTGGCGATTTTTCTAAATAGTATCCCTTATTTTTGAAACTTTTTAATTAATTTATTGTCATCACATAAACGGTCACAGATAACTCTATCCTAAATAAATTTTCTGCTCTTAAGATTTTAAATTTCACATTATTGGAACATTAATTATATTTTTATTGATATATTGCTTCTAAATAAATACGTCATCAGATGATGTTATGTGATGACAAAATATTATTTTTTTTTAATGCATCTGCGAGAATTTCCTACTCGTGAAGCTTGTTCGTCCACAGTCATGAGTTTACACGGAAGCGAGATAATTTGACCTTCACAAACCCAAAAGAAAAAGGTAGTGTTGTTTCTTTTCTTGACGGTACTTCAAATCACGCTTTTCATACATGGCTCCCTCGATTCCCTTATAAATACCCCACATACTCTCCCATTTCCCAAACCCAATCTCTTCAATCCCCACTCGCCTCCATTTCTTCGCTGATTACTACAGTGACGACCCTAATTCTCTTCAAAAATTAAAGATGGGTTATCAGCTTCTGTCTAAGATGGCAGTGAACGACAGTCACGGAGAGAACTCTGCTTACTTCGATGGCTGGAAGGCTTATGACAGAGACCCCTTTCACCCCGCGGACAATCCTCACGGGGTTATCCAGATGGGTCTCGCGGAGAATCAGGTTTATATATATACACACACATACAACACAAGTTCCTTTGCAATAATTGCAAGGTGTTTGATAAGTTCACTGACTCAAACAACATGGGTGTGTTTCAATTTTTTGTTCAGCTTTGTTTTGATCTGGTAGAAGACTGGATAAGGAAGCATCGAAAGGCCTCCATTTGCACTCCTCAAGAAGTGCATCGTTTCAGAGACGTTGCAATCTTTCAGGACTATCATGGCCTCCCAGAGTTCAGAAAGGTATGCATATCAGTGGCACCACAACTTATGATTGTTCACCATGTAGCATGTAGTGATTTTGAGGATATGCTCTATGGTTTACATGAGAATTATATTAATGTTGAAGCAAATTAAGTTTTTGTTCCTTGTTGTGAAGGGAGTCGCAAATCTGATGACAAAAGTGAGAGGAGGAAGAGTGAAGTTTGAAGCGGAGAGAATAGTGATGAGTGGAGGAGCAACAGGGGCAAACGAGCTCCTCATGTTCTGTTTGGCTGATCCTGGAGATGCTTTTCTCATTCCCACGCCTTATTATCCTGCGTATGTGCCCTCTGTCAAGTGTTTTATATATCTCCAAATAAAAAATAAAATAAAGAACTGTTCCTTCAACAGTCAATGGAGGCATGTGACTACTATTTCCCATTTAATTTTGGACTCGCACCGTAAGTCAAAGAGAATATTTTCAAATATATATGACTTGACTCAATGAGTTTGGTCAACCTCAAAGGTCAAAAAGTATATATGTGGGGTTTGTTTTCTAAATCCAATTAAAACACTACATAACTTAAAAGATCTGTGGACCCTACTCGCAGCATATTTGCAACACACACACACACACACACAGAGCCGGATTTTCCTACACTTTTCACAATGAGGGATATTTCACAATCTCAAATATTGTAAATTAAAGACGTGTCATGTACCATGAATTATAATTTTTTGGGTTTGTAGAAAACTTTGTTATCACCCTTCCCAGTCTTTGCCATGGACCATAATAGTATGAACAACTACTTTGTAGTTTGTATAGCTCAAAGGATGAGACTGTATTAAGTACTTAACAAAATTGGTTGGCATGGAATTTTCTTTTTGTTTTATGTGTTTATTGTGGCATAAGGATGATATGATTTTCCTCATAAATAGTTCATTTCTACTTCAGATACATGCGTGACTTGTGTTGGCGAACTGGGGTGCAAATTATTCCTGTTCACTGTGATAGCACCAACAACTTCAAGATAACTGGAGCAGCTCTTGAAACAGCATACAAGAAAGCCAAAGAGAACAAAGTGAATGTGAAGGGCTTGCTCATAACAAACCCATCGAACCCTTTGGGTACCACCTTGGACAGAGAGACACTGAAAAGCATTGTGAGCTTCATTAACGAGAAGAACATCCATTTAGTGTGTGATGAAATATATTCAGCCACTGTGTTTAGCTGCCCCAACTTTGTGAGTGTCTCTGAGATCATACAAGATATGGATTTCTGCAACAAGGACCTCATTCACATCGTTTATAGTCTGTCAAAGGACATGGGACTTCCTGGGTTCAGAGTTGGGATAGTTTATTCATACAATGACACAGTGGTGAACTGTGGCCGCAAAATGTCAAGTTTTGGATTGGTGTCTTCTCAAACTCAACACATGCTGGCTTCTATGCTTTTAGATGATGATTTTGTTGAAAACTTTCTGGCTGAGAGCTCAAAAAGGTTGGCTAAGAGGCATAGATTTTTCACAGGGGGACTTGAAAAGATGGGGATTGCATGCCTTCCAAGCGATGCAGCTCTTTTCTGTTGGATGAACTTGAAAAATTTGCTGAAAGAACAAACATTTGAAGGTGAAATGACGCTGTGGCGTGTGATAGTGAATGAAGTGAAGCTGAATGTGTCTCCAGGCTCATCTTTCAACTGCTTGGAGCCTGGATGGTTTAGGGTCTGCTTTGCTAACATGGATGATCAAACAGTGGAAGTAGCACTCAAGAGAATCTGAGCTTTTGTGGAGAAAGAGACAGAAAAATCAATGAATGTCAAATACAAGCAAGACTTCGATTTGAGGGTTAGCTTCACTTCAAGAAGATTTGATGAGACTCTTATGTCATCTCACGTCATGTCCCCACTCATTTATTCCTCATTCACCTCTTTTAAAGCTACTTAATGGTTAGATAAATTACCATAAAAAAAATCCTTTAAAATAACCTCATTAATTTCAAGTGTACCATAGAGCTTTCTAATGGGATGCAGTTGCTCTATAGATACAGAAACATTCAGATGCATAGGCTGTCCAATGGACAGCTATCTCTAGTGAATGTAATTGAAGTTATAAATGATTATGAAAAGAAAGTTTTTGGGTATCTGTTCAAATATGCAGGATAAGCCTTACTTCCCTTTTTTTTTTTTTTGATAATGACTCAAATATATAACTATTCTGAGCTAAAACCACCAATAAAAATACAACAAAAAAGAATTCAATCTGTCAAGAGAGGAATATCAGTGTTAGGATCCTTTGGTTTTTTTTTTTTTTCTAATGTTTTGATATTCCTCTCTTAACTTCTTTTTTGTTGTATTTTTATTGGTGTTTTTATTCTCTTTTAGTTAGAATTTTAATAGTTTTTCTTGGTTTAATATATATATATATATATATATATATATATATATATATAAGAGACTTAATCATATATACAAGCCATTGTGAAACTTGTCAAATGTAAGACACAAAGTGATAGTAGTCGTAATTATCTTGTTCAATGTATTGATGATGACTGATTACAGTCAGTCTTATGACAAGATATAAAGTGGTGCATGCATGTGTTAAGAGTTGGGATGAAGCTTTTCTTTTGTGGAGATATAATTTATGATACAAATGCTTTCAACATCTTTCTTTAATTTGTGCATGAATTAATCTGCCGCGCTCTTGGACGCCACCTTCGTTAAAAGAATATGAAATTATGGATTACTTCCTCAAATATTATATTTGTTTTAATTTGGTGTTTTAATTTATTCTTTAAAATATTGTAATTATTTTAATTTGTACTTTAAAAATAAATATAAAATTTGACACAATTCTTCCTGTCTCTGACCTTTATCAATTCTGTCTTTAATTTTTTTAAATCTTTTACAAAATTAAAATTAAAATTCAAGATGCATGGGCTTTGAAAGAGTTTTTTTTTTTTTTTTTCAAAATCTGTCTCTAACTTTTTTTAAAAAAAATAAAAATTAGTATTTTGTGATGAATTTTGAGGAAGAATTTTTTATCTCTATTTTTTAAAAATAAAAATTAGGATTTGAGACAAATTTAGATGCCAAAACTTTTCATCTTAAAATCTCATTCTAATTTAATTATATATATATATATATATATATATATATATTAATTTTCATATTATAATAACAATCAATTGTCGGAAGCAATGGTAAGGAACATTATCAACAACTTCAAGATTCACAAATTCAAATATAGTGAAAAACAATTTTGCACAATTCAATCTCCGCCAATGGCTGACCAGCCAGGCACCTACCGGCCGATGCCCATCCATCTACTTTATATATTTTATATGGAAAAGAAATTAGAGAAGGAATGTGTGATATGAAAAAATTTTGTCACAAATTTGAGATTTTTTTTCTGTCTCAGCAAATTAGGAACACCCATTTTAGAGACAGAAAAAAAAATTTCATCTCAAATTCCATCTCAAATTCTTCTAAGACAAATTTTTTCATCTCAAATCTATAATTATCTATAATATTGGTCCTTTTTATTGCTAAATTTTTAAATTTATTTTTATTAAATTTTAAATTTATCCTTATCAAAACATATAGAAGGACAAAATGTAGTAATTAAATTGAAATGTTTGATTATTAGAACTGTCAAAACGGACCCAACCCGACGCTCACTTTTTAGGTAGGCTAGGTTTTAAAAAAGAATGCCAGTTTTTGCCAGATTTTTTAGGCCTGGTCCCTAACCCACAAGTTAGGCGGGCTAACCTATGAATCTTTTTTTTAAATAAAAATCAATACTTAGTGACTGCCACACTAATATTGGATTTTTTTTTAATGTGTCATGTGAATATGATTGGTCACTACCACATTAGTATTTGAGATTTGATTTAGATGGAATAAGTTGTACTAGTTTAATAAATTAATATTAAGGGATCCATCTTAATTCAAGAAAAAATTGATGGATATTAATAGAAAAAAAAATAAAAGAAAATAAGCATTCAAATTTCCTATAATTTCATTCAGAAAAAAATATAAAATTAATAATATAAAAAAATTACAATTGGCACTTTTAGTTAGAAAATTATACAATTAAATTAAAAAGAAAATTTCAATTCACCAAAAAAAATAAAAGTAAACTGGCGGACAAGTCCGTTTAGCTCACCAGCCCACCAAAAAAGGGGCGGCCCCTCATATATGTGGCCCGTTTTAAAAGTGAGTCGGGTTTTCTTCGACTCGCCAGCAGCACCTCTATTAATTATTGACATATCAAATTGAAGCAATAATAATCTTTCTACTATTAAATCAATCATTTTCTCTTAAAAATTGTCCAATAGAACAACAATTCCCATATGCAAAGTAATCGCTCCAACTTTAAATAGTAAATAAATAAATTTAAGCATAGCAATTGAAGAGTATTTGCAATATTATGGTTTCAAGTCTTAAAAAATCAGTTGAGGAAAGGAACAATTTCAATAGTTTGAGAGAAATTAATCTTATGGTCAAAGAATACAGAAATATTCATTGAAAAAAAATTAAAAAGTAAACACCTCAACATTACTACGTATTGGTTTTTGTTTTTATAAATTTCTCATAAATGCAAATTAAAGAAGACCTAAGCAGGCTAAGAACAAATTATGAAGTTAGATTGCAAACCAATGTTACGCGAACACTCTGACTATATTGAGGAAGAAAGAAATGATACAATAAATTTACTTAATTCAGTTTTAAAGTTTCAAATCGATGCAATATATGTGAGATATTATTACAAATTAATAAGAAAATAATCAACTCAATTTCAAATTAATTAATTAGAAATACACAAATCATGTCTTTATAAACAATTTTCTGTTTAATATATATATATATATATATATATATATAATTCTTATTGGGAACGAATGGAAAGAACCAAATAAACTAAAATTCTTTTACAAGTTTTTATAATACTAGCTAGCAAGACTTCAAAGATGCTTTATTAGCAGCGCCAGAATTTAGATACTTTGCATTAATTATTGGAAGAAATAAAGATACACTATTTGACCTTCAGATTTTGAAAGAATGAAATGAATTTATCCCAAACTACTTTAGCTAGATTACAGTTCCATCTTATGCTCAGAAAATTTTACTAAATTATGTTTTAGATGTTTACTTTGTAAGATAATCATAACTTGATTTTTTTTCAAGTAATCATGTGATGAGACTGTAAATATTGGTATTATGTTTTTTATCCAAAAAAAACTAATAATAAATGCCTTCAAATTGTACCTAAATTTTGCCCATTAATTATATTTGGTAAGGAAAAGAATATTGTAAACTAAATGTTGTCAATTGAGAAAAGTACTAGACTGGATGTTTCTTTAAACAAAATAAAACGTGTAGACTTCTTATATTGTAAGAATAATTAGAAAAAGAAAGTTTTATGAATTTATAAAAAAAAAACTTTAATTCTTTGGTCAACAATTATGTAAGTCCACTTTATCTTTTCAAGTGAAACTTGTACCCAAAAAAAAAAAACGCTAAATCCATTTGGTGGAGTGTTTGTTATTTTTTTTCTTTTTTTTTTCCTAAGCAAAGAGATGTTTAAACTTTGAACTCAAAATTTGTCCCAAATTATCTGGTGGTTTGAATACGCTTTGTTTATTCATGAAATTGATTCGTTCAATTTATTAGAACTACTTACGAGTATTATATTCTGGCCCATCAAGACCATTTTAAACAGAACAAGTGTGTCAGCAAACTTTGCCAGCCCAAACCTTAACCTGAGTTGTCTTGCATTTGAATCGCAAGATTTTTTTTTTAAAAAAAAAGCTTTCAACATCGCAGCAATTAATAGGAAATAATACTTCTTATCAAACTCGGTTCAATTCTTTCAAGTAACGCTTTGAAAATAAAATACTAAATGTTCCCAGTTAATATGAAGAAATACTTTTATAATCATATGGAAAAGAAACTTGGTTTTCAGAAACGAGAAATACCCACCGCTAATCTAAATTCAGATCAAGTACTCTACCATTGCTAACTTCCTTTCCTGTAAATATTTACCAGAGCTGTTGGCTGATACTTCTAATTCAAGGGAGATTATTGGTCATGAATTTAAAAGAAAAAAACTTATATAAAGTTTTTTATATTTTTGTTATCAAATTCTTTAATAGAAATATAACATGTGTAAATGTTTTTTGAAAAACCAATAACATAATAATGAGTTATAAAAAATAAAAAATTATTTTTTAAAAATTATACATTTATCGTATTCTGATTAAAAAATCACATATCTGTCATATTCTAATTAAAAAAATTGATAGTCCATATATAAAGAACTACACCTAATTTTTTTTTTCTTCAAGAAATAAGGTTCTTCAACAATCTTTGGGGGTACATCTACTCTCCCATTCACAGTAAGATATCAAGAACTTTGTGTTTCTATAAGCCAGATCTATGCTCAATTACTTTGGATTTCTTACACCTTTTGCACAGCAGAACCAGAATGCTGGCCTAATGAGTAATGAAAGAAAAGAACCACTCTACTGTCTGCTCAAAATTTTCCAAGGAGAGGAAATGAGTTTTGTCTTCTTGTTCCATCGATGTAATTACAAATGAAACTCTGCTTTTCTTGGATGGAAGGACATCAAAACTAAGGCCAAGACACAAATGGTATTCTTGGAAATGGTCGAAATGGAATTGATGTAGACAAAGTAAGTGACTTGACGTAACTTAACAGAATGGTTGGATGGGGTTTCCACATGTAATTTCATGGTCTATCGTTATGTTTTGAAGAAGCTATTGATTTACAGATTTGATTACAATGTCCGTGATTGCCGAGCTTGTGGCCTTGAATGCTACTTTGAATTTCAAAGGTTGGACAAAGATCTTCTAAATAACTTCTTTGCTATCAATGTTATGATACTTGTTCTTTTAGGTGAAAGTAAAAATAAATACAATGGAATTTCACTACAAAAAAACTATAATTTAATGTCAGTTATTTTTAACTAGTAGCATCAGTTATGACTAACTTTAAGGGGTCTTGCGTCAATTACTATGATTGATGCTAAACTTAATATAGTAATAAATACAACATCAGTTATAATAACTATCAGAATAACTAACGTTAAATTCAATATTTAATGTTAGTTATAACTGATGCTAAATTATTACCAAAAAAAAATTGAAATATCATTTTTAGTGTTAGTTACGACTAACATTAGTTAATATCATTTTTAAATGAATCCAAATATAGTGTTATTTATAACTAATGCAATGTTTAATTTCAATTATAACTGATGTTATAATTAAGCATTTTTTACATCAGTTAGAACTGAAGTTAAATTTATTGTCAATCTCAGTTAATACTGATATTAGGTTTTTATATCCCTATTTATTCTATTTTCCTTTTTTTTCATTATACAATAGTCTAAATTATAATAATTACATACAATTAGGTAATTCTAAAGGAATAAGTCTCAAATAGATATATAGAAACTATCTTATACAATATCCAATATGAAATATATACTAAGCCTCAACAAATGTGACATTGTTTCATAGGTCAATACAAATAGAATAATCAAAATATAAAGTTTAATATTCAAGACAAATCATGACTAGCTCATTAAGATTTTCTACTTACTGGTAGTGCTTTCTTTACACTTCCCTCATTTAAAACCTGTAAACATAAAAAATTTAATGGAAACTACAAGAAGACATGATTTTTCCTGCATATAGAAGAAAGATTAGGAGCATGTTAGCACCATAGACCATTAAAATTAATAAAGCACAAAATGGAAACTACAACGGACAATCTTAAAACATTTGTAACAAGAAACAACACAATAGGCATTTAGTGGAACAAGTCAAAAGCCTCAAGTTTTAAAACTAAACCATCATAGAGCAATTGCTGACCTAATTAATTAAGTTAATTATATTCTTTCCCTTCATTAGAACAAAGAAATTATTTTATCAGTTAAAAATTTAATATCATACTCAAACAAGTAGATCAATATTTCCTCAAGCATCAAGATATATAAATGATCTAAGTCCACTAGTTGAAAACTTGAAAGCACAAAACCATGTTTTAAGGGGAATTTACAAATGCTCAGAACATGCACATACTTGCTATTTAGCAATATAGAATTAGGTAGACACTAGACCTTTATGGGCTGAAAAACACTCCCAGCTTGAAAAGACATAATCTTAAAAGTAGATAATTAAGATGTATGGTTGGTTTTATAATAGTTCCAACACACCTTAATAACTTAGTTTTGACCTATAATGAGAGCACATTACCAACACTCTAGGAGATAAAAAGTACTTAACCCAAGTGATAGCAAATTGCCAAGAGCGAATGTTATCCCAAACTTGATTGGATTGAAAAAAACAAGCGTTGAGTATAAGATCAAAATTGAAGACTATCATATTACTAATCACTTATTTCTGTCAATATAAATTTGTTTTAAAGTAACAGCTCTATATAGGTGGAAGCAGCAACATTCATCATAAGCACAAAAATATTAGCTCTTTGTCACAATAAATTCTAGCAATTCATCTATGGGCATTCATGTTTTATCCTGTAGAATCAAATAGTAACCAAGTATCAACCTCCAAATTTGGCACATAAAACTGTTAGCTTTGTTAAATAAAACACTAAAACACCTGCTGAACCAACAAAACTGTTAGCCAAAGCATAATCTGCTGAAGCAACATATGCTACAGCCTGCCAACAAAGGTAAACAAAACGCCTGCCCCCACATATACTTCAAAACTTTTGTCAATGAGGTAATGAAGGCTATGAGCATCGTTACAGAAAAATCAATTGTTTCAAATTTGTATTAAAGCATGGATCATTAAGTCTTTTACTTTAAAGCCAAAACACTTGCCCCCACATACAATTCAAAGCTTTGGCAATCGAAGATTGTCTTTATGCATCAAGCTAGCTGCCTCAGCAAAGTTGGTGTGGGTAAATCCTAAGGTAAATCAAAAAGATATTTAAGGAATCACAATGATAGTCCCTACCATAAGCTTTTACAGGACAGATAAGGAAGAAAGAAATAAGAAAAACATAAATACTTCAAAAAAAAAAGACAAGGATCCTGCAATTTGAATAAGATCAATACAGGATAGACAAGGAAGAAAGAAATAATCAAAATGCAACTATATCAACCTTTGAGTCACTCATATCTTCCTTGTTTAATCTCCTTGGTATTGGTAAAGACTTCCTTCAAGAAGAAACACAAATATTCTGCTGTCAGTCACGTTTAAGTATTAACTAAAATATTTCTTTGATTAATAAATACATACCTCATGGTTGCAGGTAAAAGAGGCTTCCTTGCAGTCTTGACAAAGAAGAAAATATCACAGAATTTGTCTACAACAAAGTCCTTAAAACCATAAATGTCTAGCAAGTATAAGGGACAGGACCTTTGGCCAATTAAACATGAGAACCATAAGTACCTATCCTTTGTGGCAACAAATGATCTTCCTCTATTTTTATAAACTTTCTTTCACCTGAAAGTGCTATCAAATTAGTGCTTACTATTTACTAGACACTAATTTCTATTACAAGAAGTATCCATCCAAAGCATCTAAGGAAAAGTATATCACCTCTCTTGGAATTAAAAAAAAAAAAAAAAGGGTGTGTGTTGCCTTATGCATTCCCCCTTGTAGGTCAAAGCATAGTAAGAAAGAATAAAACAAACATGGAATTAAAAGGAAGTTGGAAGATCTGTGACTTAGTGACTTTCATAGTGTAAAGGACTTCCTAGTAGAGGCACCCCCTAAACTTGTACCATCACTAGCTAAAAACCTATATAGACATGTAACAAAGGATAGTAGTATACTATAGTTTCCAAGCACATGTAAATATATTACAGGGAACTTCGTTCAAAATGAAGCATTACTAGACTGACTTCTTCTATGTAAATTAACCAAAGAGACTTAGTTGTTTCTTAATAACAAAAAACACAACATGAAAGCAAAAGGGATAGAATTTATATTAGCATCCAATAATCCCAAACAATATTTTATAACTGAATGCTACTAATAGCTGGTGTCGATCATTTGAAGAGAAAGCAAGTGTGGAGCATTGACTGGATACCTAAATGCAATGTAACATGTTAGTTATTACATTTAAAACGGCACTTGAAAAGATCTTATTAGAGTTTTTAGAAAATGCTGCTATTTCCTTTATTCATTTTCTATCAAGTGCAAGAAGATTCTCACATCAGCCAATGCCTTTCTCACATTCATATTTGCTATCAAAGATCAAATAAATGAAAATGATAAATGCATTTATCAAAATATAGCTGTCAATATTTATTGTAATTTGTTAAGGCTTACCAGAACTGCCATATTTTGCCACTACTTTTCTCCATACTTTTGAAAGCACCCTTCAGAATCAAAAGTTGCAGAATAATCATAACCATGATATAGTCACTAAGCAGTAACAATCAGCTAGCATGCTCAAAGATATATTTTGATTAGTTACAAGAAGTCATAGAGTATTCACAAATTATTAGGACGATACCTCTGAATTACTGCAGTATGAAGGATAACCTAATTTTTTGTAGTGTCGGTATGAATTGTGTGCTAGAAAACCTAAATTGATTGCAATTTCATATCCACTTTCATAGTGTATAGTATACCCTAACTAGAAGCAGCCATGAGCTACATGAATAATCATAAGTTATCAAAATAAGATGGAATAACGCAAACATATTTGACATCCTTTTTCTTTTGGGCACATTAGTCTTCACTTTTGTTTTTCTGTGTTATTTGTTGGCATTATTTTTATATATTATATATATATATATATTTATTATTTATTTTATAAATAATTATTAATGCTAATAAATATTTGTGTGGACTGACATATTAATTATTGTATATGTCAACATATTTTTGGGGCATATATATTAATGTTATCTTAATTAGATCCATTATAAAATCTTTATTAATTTGTGTTTAGAGACATATTTGATATATATCTTATTTGGTCTAGGGTGTTAGTAAAAATATTAAATGTGTAGATGTCCGACCCTAAATAATAATAGTGATGGGGTGTTATTATAAAAAAGATCAATCTATGGGTCGACCTACAAATTAATATGGGTAGTGGTTCTTTAGATTATATGGATTGGTCTCACTTTTAGAACATACGGTTTATTTGTGTTTTTCCATCAGAAAAAAGTAAGAGAGAGCCAACACCATATCTTCCTATAAGAACCTATCCTCCTTCGATTCGTATTTAGGTTAACAATGGATTAAGGTACGCTTTCTATATTGTTTCTATTGTGTTCTTATTACTTATCACGATCTACAAGTAGTATATTATAAATTTAAAAAAATTTTACATTTGAGTTTTCTATGAATCTATCTGTTTGGTTTGTGATTATGTAAAATAATCCTAACAATTGGTATCAGAGCCAGGTTACAATAAATAATAAGGACCATTTTTGTTTCAAAAATCGAATTTGGGTTCATAAATTGAAATTTTTGTGAAGAACCCTATATGTGTAAAATTTTGATTTTGTTAAAATTAGGAAGTTTTAGGGTTCCTTTGTGTTAATTCCATAATTAAACTTTATTTTCACATCTTATGTTATAAGTTTTGAAAGGAATAAACCAGATTTTGAAAATTAAGGATTTTTTTAGATGCTAAAAATTGGGATTTCTTAATTAAATCTCAATTTGAGTGTTTTTGGGTGATTTTCACCAGTTTTAATCAATCCTTTTAATAAATTTGAATTAGAATTCATGAAAATAATTTTGGGTCAAGAACATTGAAAAACTTTTAGCAATTTTTGGAAAAAAAATTTGAAAGAAACTGCACTGTTCATGCATTAGTTTTTCCAAAAAATTTTGTGCAGTTACTGCTCAAAAAAAAAAAAGAATTCCAAAATTTTGAAACGGTACAGTAACCCCTAGAATTCCAAAATTTTGGGTTACGGTTACTGTTCATCCATCTTTTTGGATTGCGATTACTGTTTATCAGTTGACTTGTTGACCATTGACCAAGCGTTGACCGTTTACCAGCGTTGATTGTTGACTAATGTTGACCATTGACTTTGATCGTTGACCATTGACTAAATTTTTTAAAAAAAAAATTATATCACATCATATGGTTTTCTCATGAATTCTAATCAATCTAATTTATGTTTTCTTGTTAAAATTAGGTTGATATAAACTATATGGTTACCAAAGTAGCTAATTTAGGTAAAATTGGTTTAGTTTTAACAAGAAAACTGTGTAAAAGCTATGCATGTTAAATATCTCAAAGAAATTTATTTAGCTAGGCTTAAATTAGTTAATCATTATATGACTTATTTGGGTAATTTACTTGATATGTGTCGGCCTAAAGGAAGGGATGTGTTAAGTAAGTTTGAGAGTTCTACATTGATTAACTATATTTGTGTAGAAAGTGTCACCAACATACATTTATTTTGTCCAAAGACTAATAGGTGGTGATGTACTAGGCATCTCTAAAATGATTAAAACCTTATGTGAACATGTAAATTTTGTGTTATATCTCTAATTTATTAAATAGAGTTATGTTGTGTTTCACATGTTTAAGACTATATATAATTTGTGTATGATGTATATATGAGTATTATTCTAAGCATGTTATTGGTTTGGTTGTTTTTTGTTGTATGTAGTATCTACTATTTCTACTAGCATGCAAAATATCTCTATGCTAAATGGGACTAATTTTAACAGATAGAAGGAGCACGTTACGATTATACTCGGTTGTATTGATCTTGATCGTGCATTCAAGGTTGAACACCCAGCAATCTTGACTAGCAGTAGTACTGCTGATCAAAGGGCTGCATTTGAGAAATGGAAATGTTCAAATCGCATGAGTTTACAGATCATGCAACACACCATTCCTGAACCTATTCGTCGTGGGATTTAGGAAGAAAAGGATGCTAAGAGTTTCCTTAAAGAAATCTCAGATAGATTTGCACCAAACGAAAAAGGTCAAAACCAGCACTATATTGACTATGTTGGTTTCAATGAGATATAAAGGAAAAAGAAACATTAGGGTTTGCATCATGGAGATATCTCACCTTGTCACGAAGCTAAGAGCACTTAAGTTAGAGTTGTCTAATGACATACTCGTGCACCTGGTTTTGATTTCTTAATCTCCTCAGTTTAGTCAGTTCAAAATTTCCTATAATACTCAAAAGAAAAAATGGACACTGAATGAGTTTATTGCTCAATGTGCGCAAGAAAAGAGAAGAAGTATGACAAGGTTGAGAGTGCTCACTTAGCAACCTCTTCTAGTAATAAGACTTCTTTTACTAAGAGGAAGAGGTCGAATGAGAAAGACAATGCAGTACCTAGGACGTCTCAGCAAAAGGGAGAGAAGAAACAAGATGTGGGTGTAACTTGTTTCTTCTACAAGAAGGCTGGACATCTTCTACAAAAAGGATGACTCACATTAGTATTTCTTTGTAGGATTACGTAACCAGCCAAAGGCCAATTAATGGTGAAAGATACATTTATGTCGGCAATGGCAATTGAGCTGCTATGGAAGCTATTAGTATATTTAGATTATCATTAGGACATGAACGTTATTTAGAATTACAAAACACCGTCTTTTAGATGTGATTTAATTTTTGTTTCCTATTTGGACAAATTTGGGTACACTTGCTCATTTGGTAATGGAATATTCAGTGTGTTCTTAAATTTTGAATTAATTGCTTTTGGTTCATTAATTGATAATCTATATTGTTTAAATTGTGTTATATCTGATAGCTTTGAAAATATGCATTCTGTAAATATTGGTACTAAACGTAGGTTAATTGATGAAAGTTCTACTAGTCTATGGTATTTTACAAGTATCCAATATCGAAGATATGAATATTTATATTGAATGCATTAAGGGAAAAATGACAAAAGTTAAGTTAGCAGGTGCTGCTAGAGCTAGTAACACTCTAAAGTTGATTCATACTGATATATGTGGTCCATTCCTTACGACTTCTTGGAATGGACAATAGTATTTTATCAAATTTATAGATGACTACTCTAGATATGGATATATATATACGTATTACATGAGAAATCTCAGTCATTGGACGTGTTTAAAATTTTCAAAGCTGAAGTTGAAAATCAACTAGGTAAGAAAATTAAGGCAGTCAGATCTGACCGTAGAAGTAAGTTCTATGGCAGATATGATAGATCAGGGGAATAATGTCCATGGCTTTTTGCCAAATTCTTGGCTGATTGTGAGATTATGCCATAGTACATCATGCTAGGGATTCCAAGTCAAAATGGTGTAGCTGAACAATGCAATCGTACACTTAAAGATATGGTGAGAAATATGATATGTCATTTTTCTCTACCAGAGTCACCTTGGGGTGACGCTCTTAAGATTGTGGTGTATATCCTTAATAGGGTTTCGAGTAAAGCAATATAGAAGACCCCATATAAGTTGTGGACAGGCAAGAAGCCTAGTGTTAGGTACTTGCATGTCTGGGGTTGTCCAGCTGAAGAGAAGCCGTACAAGCCTAATAAGGAAAAGTTAGACTCAAGGACTGTTAGCTGCTTCTTTGTGGGTTATCCTGAGAGATCAAAGGGTTTTAAACTTTATAACCCTTCAACTAGGTCCTTTGAGATTGGGAATGCCAAATTTATTGAGGATGTTGGTCATAATAGAAGTGATCAACTTAGAGAAATTGTGTTTGTAGACGAATACACTAGTATTCCTGCTATAGTCATAGGAACATCTGATCAGGTAATATTACCTCATATGGTTGTACCCGTGAATGAGGAACCATAGAGAATACAATTGATACAGATATCACTCTTATTCAAGATCAAGAGATTCATTTTCCTGAACCTGAAGAATAGCCACAACCTCAAGTAGAAGTGCCTTTGAGGGGATCCACTAGAGAAAAGAAGAGTGTTATATCAAGCGACTATATTTTTTTCTTATAAGAGCACGATTTTAACATAAGCATGCAAGATGACTCAGTCACTTACAGAGAGGCTATGTCATGTAGTAACTTTCAAAAGTGGATAGATGCTATGAAGGATGAGATGAAATCCATGGCTGACAATGAAGTGTGGGATTTAGTAGAATTACCACATGGTGCGAGACCGATTGGTTGTAAATGGATATTTAAAACCAAAAGGGACTCGAGTGGTAATATCAAAATATATAAAGCTCATCTTGTAGCCAAAAGTTTCACCCAGAAAGAAGGCATTAACTTTAAGAAAACTTTCTCTCCAGTTTCTACGAAGGATTCCTTTAGAGTTATTATGGCACTGGTAGCTCATTATGATTTAGAGTTATATCAAATGGATGTGAAAATAATGTTTCTCAATGGTGACATTGAAGAAACAATATACATGGTACAGCTAAATAACTTTGAATCGAAAGATTCAAAGCACCTTGTATGTAAGCTGAAAAGGTCTATTTATGGTCTTAAACAGGCATCCCGACAGTGATACTGAAAATTTGATGAGGTGATTTCATCTTTCAGGTTCCAAAAGAATCCGGTTGATCAGTGCATATACCTCAAGATGAGTGGGAGCAAGTTTGTGATACTAGTTCTGTATGTTAACGACACACTTTTAGCTAGTAATAATATGTCTTTCTTGTGTGAAACCAAATCCTTTCTTTCTAGCAAATTTGAGATGAAAGATCTTGGTGAGGCGTCTTTTGTTCTGGGGATTCAGATTTATAGGGATCGTACCAAATAGACTTTGGGTTTATAGCAAAAGACATATGTTGAGAAAGTCTTAAGCTATTTTGGCATGTAGGATTGTGCACCGGGTGATACAGCCGTAGCCAGAGGCGACAGATTTAACTTGCTTCAATGTCCTAAATTGGACATTGAGATGAGGGAAATGGAGAAAATCCCATATGCTTCGGTTGTGGGTAGTCTCATGTATGCATAAGTATGTACGCGTCCAGATTTGGCGTACATTGTGAGAATGTTGGGCATATACCAGAGTAACCCCGATATGGCTCACTGAAAGGTAGCAAAGAGAGTTATGAGATACCTTCAGAGGATGAAGGACTACATACTCACCTATCGAAGGTCGGATTGATTTGAATTGACTTGAAGTCATGGGATACTCCGATGCTGATTTTACTAGATGCGTGGATTCGAGGAGAACTACATCAGGCTATGTCTTCATCTTAGCTGAAGGAGCTATTTCCTGGAGAAGTGTCAAACAGACACTTGTAGCTTCTTCAACCATTGAGGCTAAGTTTATAGACTCTATCAAGCATCCAAATAGGCGATTTAGTTGAGGAATTTCATCACATCTTTATAGATAGTCAAAAGCGTTGAGAGGCCTTTGAGATTGTACTGTGACAATAGAGCCATCGAGTTGCTCATTAAGAACAATCAGAGTTCGTCTAGGTCGAAGCACATAGACATTAAATTTCTGGTTGTTAGAGAGAGGGTTCACAGTTATATTGTGTCTGTAGAGCACATTAATACTGATCATATGATTGCGGATTCGGTGACTAAAGGTTTACCACCTAGAGTTTTTCATGAACATGTGGTTCATATGGATGTGATCAAACCTTTAGATATCTGAGCGTGTGTTGTACATTTCCTTTGTACTTAGTTAGTGTATTTATTTTGTGACATTTGAGTTATATATATGATTGTGTATGTATTCATATATAATTGTGTGTTTGTGTGTGTGTGAACTCTAGACATATGTATTGTGCTTTCTCAATACGGTTTAGCAACTACTGTTTAGCAAAAAGTAGAGAAAGTATAGGGACCAGTTGGAAATAGGCAATGTATGAAGATCCTAGAAATGTAATTTCTATGCTACATATTCAGGCTTGATCTATGTCATTAGCAATTTAGTGTTGTGATCATTGTTGGTTTTAATTTCAATTCAATTGGTTACGAAAGCCTTTTTGGTTTTGTGCTGATATAATTAGTAGACGAGATTGTTTGTAATATATCTGTTAGATAGCAGAATATGCACACTTTGAGTTTGTATATATGTATGATATGTGAATATACAATTTCAGAATCATATGTCGTCCAGGTGGGAGATTTGTTGGTGTTATTTTTATATATTATATGTATTTATTATTTATTTTATAAATAATTATTATCGCTAATAAATATTTGTGTGGACTGACATATGAATTATTGTATATGTCAACATATTTTTGGGGCATACATATTAATGCTATCTTAATTAGGTCCATTATAAAATATTCATTAATTTGTGTTCAGGGACCTATTTGATATATATTTTATTTGGTCTGAGGTGTTAGTGAAAATATTAAATGTGTAGATGTTCGACCCTAAATAATAATATTGATGGAGTATTATTATAAAATGGGTCAATCTATGGGTTGATTTGTGAGTCGACCCATGGGTAGTGATTCCCTAGGTTATATGAGTTGGTCTCACTTTTAGAACATACGGTTCATTTATGTTTTTCCATTAGAGAAAAGTGAGAGAGAGCCAACATCATATTTTCTTAGAAGAACCTACCCTCCTTCGATTCGTGTTTGAGTTAACGATAGATTAATGTACACTCTCTATGTTGTTTCTTTTATGTTCTTATTACTTATCATAATCTACAAGCGTATATTATAGATTTAAGAAATTTTCCATATTTGAGTTTTCTATGAATCTAACTGTTTGGTTTGTGATTATATAAAATAATCCTAACATTATTGAGTTGATAAGGTACTATTTTGGTGATAGAGCAAAGAGTGCTTGGAGAAAGTTGCTAGAACCATATCTTTTCTCATACAACCTGGAGAGTCATTTTTGCTTCTACTTATAGGTAAAAATTTTTTTTTTTTTTGCTTTCATAGCTATCTTATATTTGGTTGTTATCACTGGACTCTTAAGTGATATTATACTACTAAAGGAATGTTCATAATGTTATCTTTCAATTTAAGTATTCACTATCTTTTTCAAAAGAAAAAAAAAATTTCTTGTAGCCAAAATTATTGGTTATTTAGTTGTTGTA
This sequence comes from Biancaea sappan, assembly GCA_037074585.1. NCBI lineage: Eukaryota > Viridiplantae > Streptophyta > Magnoliopsida > Fabales > Fabaceae > Biancaea > Biancaea sappan. The sequence continues at coordinate 24,281,481 of CM073499.1, read as the reverse complement.
TTCCATTTACTTGTAGGTAAAGTGCAGAAAAAGGTCATCTTCTACATGTTGTTGGACTTAATATTATGGCATTTGAGATGAATGCAGAAATAGGAGAGCTCTTAAAAGAGTTCAAAATCTCGAAAAAGTCAATCTCTTATTGCCTTTTAGACTTATAATCCACGATTCATTTTAACTTTCTGTTTCATGCCTTCTAAAATTGAACCAAAAACTGGTGCAAATAGGGCTATCTATCTCTTTTTTCTTGGATGCATTATGCTAGCATATAATTCATGCCCTCTGTAATTTCCTTCTTCATTATAATTGTGCATGAGTTTTCCTATTGTTAATATTGCTATCTGACTGCCCTTTTATCTTTTATCTTTTTCTTTTACTATGTGTGATGACCTCATCTAATGAATGAGCATGATCAAAAGGGGAAACTGTGTCTAATTTCTTTGTTTTATTTTTTTTACAAATTTATGCATGATAAATTTGATTCTTATTTGTCTATCATTAGGACAAATGTATCACACTGAGTCGTTATATTTGGTAGGGTTTTGAACAATTACTATATCTTATATATGTTAGTATAACTTTTTCTTATTCATGTTAGTATAACTTTCTCACTCAATGCATTTAGACAAATTGATATGCATATTTTGGTATATATTGATTTAGTAGGAACATGACTTCTTTTATAGGCAATATGTATCTTTTAAAAAAAATAAATAAATATTAATTATTAGTCATGGTTTAAACTGTAACTAATAAGTACTTAAGACATTTTTTGAAAATAAAATTATCATTAGCCACAATTTAAACCGTGACTAATCATTATTTAAAAAAAATTTTTTAAAATAAATATAACAAGATTAGCCACGGTTGAAACCGTAGTGAAAGGGATGTTACCATTCATTGGAACCATGGCTAATGATAAAGTCTACACCTAATTTTGCTACAAAATCTCTAACGGTAGTAATAAAGTGTTAGTCACAGTTAAAACAATAGCCAATTTTTTTTTGTAGTACTATCAAACTTAGATTCAAACTAAAGCAACTACAGTCCACAAATAATTGTTAATTAATATATCTATAACTAACTGTTAACTTTCAGTTATTCGTCAATATAATCCAAAAATAATAAGTAGGCTCGACTTTATGGGACAAAAATGAAATCCAAACGTGAGTTAATTAATTTGAATGTAATACACGTAGCATGAAGGGCCCCACCAACAAGGGGAGATCTAGTTTTGCATATATGCATGCATGATGCATGCTCCATGCTTCATGCTTCCTACTATTACTTTCTTACAAATCCTAAGTGACTCACATAGGAAATTTCTGCACCTTCTTTCAAATTTTTTTTTCTTCCGCTTGTGGCAATAGTTAGTGTCTTTTTTCTTTTCTTTTTTTTGATTAAAATCACCAAAAATTCATCTAACTCTAAATAATTTAGTTTGAGTTAAGTTTTATATATATATATAAAATTTTTCAACTATAACTAATTTCCTCTTTACATAAGACTCGAAATTAAAATCTTATTTAAAAAAAACAAGTAACTTATCACTTTAATCATTCAAGGCATGTATAATTAGTGTTTTTTATGCACTGGTCAGGCTACTCATTTTTAGTGCTCTTTTAAGCCTTAGGCTCCATATATCCACCAAAAGACCTTAGGCTCCATATATACACCAAAAGAATCTTTTCTATAGTCACATGTCTCCCGTCTAATCCTTAATTCAGCGACGTGTTTTTTATCTATTTATTTAATTACGAAACATATTATAAATGTGTGTGTGAAATATGTAGACGTTGTTACTTTACGAGAGAATATATAAGCGATATTGTTAAATCATTTTCAATAATATTTATGAAAATGTTACATTTTATGTTTGGTATATGGTTTTAAAAAAATAATTTCTACTAATGTTACATTCCCGGAATCAAATATTCCCATAAAACTATCATAGCCCGTTTGGTTCACACATCAGAATAGGAACGTAAAGGAAAAAAAATCAAAAGGAAAAAAAATAGTAAAAGAAAAAAGAAAAAGAGAAAAAAATTATTTGATATATTATGAAAAAGAAAAAAAAATTATTTGATATTTATTTTTAAATAAAAAAATAGAATATCCACGGATAATTTAATTTACTAAATTATCCTTAATTTAAAATTTTGTTATGATTAAAAAAAAGAAATTAAAGGAAAAGTCAAATCTTGCCTCTCTCCTTTTTCTATCTTGTTGTGCTCGCCTCTCTTTCGATGATGGCCAACACTACGATTAAAGACATGCCGTTGTGATTCCATCATTCATCCGAAAGAAATGGCCGTACAAAAAAAATGAAAAATTGGTTACTTTTCGTCGATGGAATGCAATCTTTTGTCAGATTTGGTCGGGCCAACCAAACATAGGAAGGAACCTTGGACAACGGAATTCTTTCGCATGATGAGGGAAAGAGTGCAAACCAAATGCATTGTCAGTCTTCACTTCTATAGAGAGAATAGGAATGTTAAATTCTCATGTGGGAGGAATATTTTTTTGCTCTAAAATAAAAGCATTACTATATCCCTATACCCTAATATTTGAAACTCACTTACTTTAGGCCCTATTTAGACCAATAGAGACAATTATGAAGATCAAAAAATGGCTCATCTGACAAATAAGTCCGCCTAGCCTAGCCTAGGCCATTTAGATTGATAGCTTGTGATAAGTTGTCTCAACTCGTTTGGTACTATTATTTGAAAATCATTTAAAAAGGATAAAATTTTTTTGTAATTATAATATATATGATGAAATGAGAAAGAAAAAAATAAAGTGTGCGTATATATAATAATATAATAAGAAAAATTAAATAAAAACTTAGAAAAGAAGTTGAGAGAGATCAACCTATAACTAGCCCGTTTAGCTTGGGGTCAATGGCCTAATATAGAATTTAAAAAAAAAAAAAAGATCATTTAGTAACTAGACCCACCATGGACTAGCTTGTTTATTGGTAACATGTTGTAAGCCCATTTTCACATTACTACTTTTATATATTAAAATTCCATATGGATAATTTTGAAATGTTGCCAAATATTGCTAAGAATATTGACACAAGAACCAAACATAGGAATATCATATTTCCATGAATATAAAAAAATAAATATTCCTAGGAGTTATTGTAATAAAACCAAACATAAAAATGTTACATTCTTAGTAATCACATTCTAAGGAATATAAGATTTCTCATCCAAATTGCCCCATAAATTAATATATTTTTTGTTATTTGATTCTTGAAATTAAAGTATAATAAATTAGTCGTTTAAACTTTATAATTTTTTTTAAATATCTTTATTGAGTTAGTCTTTCGAAATATTGTGCAAATCCAACAAAGGGATTAATATTATGCACGAGTTTTTGTAATAGGAATAATTAACTAAAAAGTTATCTCCTACGGATTAATTTATATATTCTCATTTTAAATACTTATATTTAGAGTTAACACAAATTATAAGAATATAAAATGTTCTAAAAAGTGTAATTTATTATAGGAATTTTAAAAGATGTATACTTTATCAATTTAATTGTCAATGTTAGTAATTTTTATGCACAAGATTGGAAGATTATAATGACAATAAAACTAATAACAGTTATGTGCACATGTTGATGATCAATCCAAAGATTAACCCTTATATTCAACTTGCAATACCCAATAAAAAATGGAAGAGTTATTATAGGTTAGAATTTTGGAGTGGTAAAACTAGAAAGAAGAGTCTTGCCTCAAGAGAGAGTAGTAAGGTGATATATACAATAAATCCATTTTGAAAACCCTGGCTGCCACTCTCTCTTTTTTTTTTTAATTTATTAAAACAACCAAATATTAATTCTCTTATTTAATTTAGTCAGTAATGTGATAGGAAACAATTGGTTACAAAACGGGTTGCAAATTGGGGCTTCTACCCAAAATGGGCTTGTAACTAATCCAACTTATCACAAATTACCTACAATTAGCCAGAGCCCAATCTATTATGGGCTTAGTGTTAAGTAAAATACTCTTTAACTGATTAATTAATTAATACTAATCCACACAAAATTAATTAAATTAACTCAACAATCTCCCACTTGGATAGCATTAATCAATAATTAGGACAATTAACAAAATAACAAAATTTAACAAACATTAAGCAATCAGTAATCACTAAACCATAACAAGATTCATAATTGAAACAACACAAGATCATTGAATCTAATAGGGAAACAAATGATATAATTATCAACAATGTTTCAATGTCTGAATAGAACAGAATACATAAATGATATTTAACCATTATAGGATGTCAAAATTACATTATAAATTCCCCTTAAGGACACATCTCAGACTCCCACTAGACCAAGGCTACATCAAAAACTTAACAAGACACATGAGTTACAAGATTTTTGAAATACTCCAATGAGGTAAGCCTTTGGTCAACGGGTTTGCAAGCAAATGTTCACCAAGAATGTGAACCACACGAGTCTCAGATTTAGGCAACCTTCTAATCCTCTTAACACAATATTGAGGGCACTGTGATTTAGACAACTTTTCACCTTTCTAAATAAGTGCAGCACAAGGAATACAAGGCATGTTATTAAATATTCGATCGATATAGGTTGCTTGAGACAAATTAACAATGCCACAATATCTACCATGGTGAACTGGAAACCCAAAAAACAACAGAAGCTTCACCAATATCTTTCATATCAAGATGGCATAATAACATGTGTTTTGTCTCAATCAGATAACTCAGCTGAATTACTAGCTAGTAGGATGTCATTAACATATAGAGCACAAGAATGACAAAATTGCTCCCATCAAATTTCTGATAAATGTACTAATCTAAAGCATTGTCAATGAACTTAAGAGAGGTGATAACCTCCTCAAACTTCAGATACCACTACCTGGAAGCCTATTTCAACCAATAAATGGATTTATATAGTTTGCACATTAAGTGCTCTTTCTGAGATTAAACAATGTCATCGGGCTAATTTATATAAATTGTTGGATTCAAAGCAAACTAGAACTAGAGGGGCAAATTCAATAGATATACCTATATTTTTTATGCTTATTCCACTACAAGAAAAACATAAATTAGCAACGGAATTCTAATGTCTCAAATTTCGTCCTTGATCGTTCGCAAATTTTGTCTCAAATTATTTGTGATTGAAGTTTCATGAATGGATTGTCAGCGAAGGAATTCCATTAAATCAGCGATAGATTTTTCCATCACTGATTGCTATATTTTTTTTAATTTTATAACAACACTCTTATCCCTCACTTAATTACTAGAATAGTGGAACTAGTTTGTAATTAGTGCAACAGGTAGTTTCTCATAAAAGAGAGGTGAGTACAATTGATACACTTAAAAACTAAGTCTTTCATAGCTAGAACATTTTCTGGACAAGCACTCTTTCATTATTCCACATCTTTCCAGTAATTAAGTTTTCAGGGACAACAATCAAGTCATAGAGAACAACTTTAATTTTTGATAAAAATATAAAACAAATCATTTGCTTTGATACTACTTGTTGTTATAAAAATATCAAAAACATTTTTCACCATTAATAAGTTCTCAAAAATGGAGAAAAATTAACATAGTTCCCTACCTCATAGTGTAGAGTAAGGAGAAGGAATGATCATTTCAAACCCTCTTCATGAGCAACAATTAACCACTCATAGATATCTTAAAGTTGTTAGAACTGTAATTTAAAAATTCTTTCTCATGGTTATACATTGATTTGGTCTCCTCTCAAAACATTCCAATCATGCCAAAATTATATCCAAAAAATATATGAGAATTAGAGCCAAATTATTATTCTTATCTAATAATTCTTAGTCACAATACTCATAATTCTTATACTTATTTTCATCTTATCTTGACTAAACCACGCACACAAGATGATTTATATATACACATAAAAGGCACACATATAAATGGCTTTATATATATGTGTGTGTGTGTGTAAAGGCACACATATAAATGGCTTTATATATATATGTGTGTGTGTGTTAATGCCTAACCCATCGTACACATATATTAAAATGAATCATGAAGGTTCACGGTTACCAAAGCATTTCACATCCAGTAGTCCGACGTCTATCTATGTGTGTGAGTGTGTTAATGCCTGTGGTTAATCTATATACGTGTGTGTGTGTGTTAATGCCCAACCCAATATAAATCGTGAAGGTGCACGGTTACCGAAGCATTTCACATCAGTAGTCCAACGTCTATAATGCATTAAGGTGGTTAATCTATATAAATGTCTTTAACACGCACCCACATTTATTAGATATATATAGAATCATATCAATGCCATTGAAAACTGTTGATCATCATGATACACGATATCAATCAATATGTTAAAAACTTGTGGCCATAACATTGATCAAATATATACAGCTTAAAAGGAAGAAAAACTCCAAACACCCAATTCTGTAATGCATAACAATGTGATACACTGCATAAATCACGAAGTGATAGGAAGAATCGAACACAAAATAACCATAATTTGCAAAATAATGGGGAAAGAGAGCAACTTCACTGTTATCACAGTTAGCAGATAACAAAAATTTGATAGTGCGACTGTGACAGCGTTGGCAATACTAGATTTCTAACTTTATATTGTTGTAAGATTTACTGTTATTAATACAATCTGAGTCGCGTTTCAAAAAATACTGTTCTAAAAGAATTTATTTTGCGTTTGCAGAACTTGTTCCCAGGAAATGTTGTCAGAACCGGCCCGGCTATTGACTCGGATAGGCCTTCGGATCATCGGGTCACTGGTTCAACCGCCGGATCACTGGGTCAATTGCTGACCCGGATAAATGCATTAAAAAAATTAAAATTATATATATACCTATATATCTTTACAAATAAATTAAAAAAATAAATAAAATAAATAATTTACATGTAAATTTCACAATTTAAAGTCATAAACATCCAAAATAATTTCTAAACATCTATAATAATTTAAACATAAAGTCATAAATATTTATAATAATTCATAAAGTCATAAATAAAATCATCCAAATATAATAATTCATACATTTTAAGTCTTAAACATTCATAATAATTTATAAAGTCCTTAATAATTAAGAAAAATTAAGTAATTTTTAAGAAAAAAAATTAATTTATCCTCTTTAAATTAAAAATAATAATTGTGATATTTTATTTTATAGTATTTTCAATTTTATTAAAAAAAATCTACCACTTGTAGAATTCAAATTAATCCTTTAAATGGCTTCTTATAAATTTAAAGGACTAATTTGAAACCAATATTTGTTATAGACTACTTTGAAAACATTTATTGTCTAACGTAATACTTTAGCATATTTTAACCTTAACGAGTTAACTTCAATTTGAAATAAAATTTATGAAAATGAAAAAGGAATTTAACTAATATTTTTAGAGAAATAAAGTGAAAATAATATGTTTCAATTTGTTTGTAGATATGGAGAAAAAGAAAATATTAATTTTTAGAGTAAATAAAACAAACTTTTTTTAGGATTATTAATCAATTTTAGCCATAAAAATTTTTTAAAAAAATTTAAAAAAAAGAAATTCAGGTCAATGGATCGTCAGGTCACCGGGTCGACCGTGTTTTGACCAGGTCGACCGGGTCACGCGCAGAACGGTCTAAAGTACTGACCCGGACCGGGTCATGCTCCGGGTCGCCGGTTTCCCGGTCGACCCGGCCGGGTCGGTTCGGGTCAGACAACACTGCTCCTATGATTAAATAAACCCTTATGAGTGTTCACTCAAGAACTAAAACAGTAAAAACTAAGTAACCTAGAAACATAGATGAAGACGTGGGAGAGAAAAGGAGAAATCATATTGTATTCTTCTTGAAAGGGCAATTAAAAGCAATTTAAAAAGTTGTTATGAAATTTTAAATGAAATTAAAAATAACTGTTACGTAATTAAAAAAATTAAGTATTCAGTTTTGAAACTGCCAACCCTTTAATTTCTGAGTTTAACCAACTTAAATTTTGCAACTGTTAATTCTGCTTCTATTCAGGTAAGTAAATAAAAATATTTAAAATAAAATTATTTTTATTTCAACAGAGTAAAATTAGTCTCGGTTGACTTTATTTCATATTCAAGGGACAAATAAGATGATTTGTATTGCACTGGCTGGGATATGTAAGCGTGTGAGCTCACCTCTTACCTTAGCTCTTTATTATGAACCCATAAACACATATTAGTATATAAAGTCTAATCCTCTCCTTATTATTTATTTAAATTATCAAAACAAGTAAAAAGACACAGATCATCAATGAAAGTTAACATATAAAAATTACATTATTTATTGCATATAACTTCAATTTTTCCCAGTTTCACTCTCTTTATAAATTATACATTTTAGATCTTAATTTTTATTGATATATAAATATTTTAAAGTTTATTGATAATTCAAAAAAATAAAAAAAAAGTATGATATTATATAACTACAAAAGAAATATTTTTTGGTGGCGACTTTCAAAAATCGCCACCAAAAAGTCATCTTTATTGCGAAAGAAAAAAGTTCGTGAGAAAAAGTAATTTTTTGTGGTGACTTTAGTTGCTAATGTCACTTTTAGTAGTGACTTTCAAAGACGTTACCAAAAAGACCTTTGGTGATGACTTCCAAAAATTATATTTAAAGTCACCACCAAAAGTTACTTGCTATCTTTTTGGATTCGGATTGGCCCGACGGATCGACTCGAGACCCATTCGACTCATGTGAGTCTTGGTCGATTCAATAACTTGTTATCCCGGGGTGACTCGATTTTTTTTGTACAATATTCAAGTTTATTTGAAATTAAACCAAAAATATAAATACCTGAGATTTAAACCTGAATCCCTTGCTTGCAATCATATGTGTTTTGTCATCCTGTCATCACTTCATTTGTGTTATATAAGTGCAAAATATTTTATATATATATATAATATGTTAAAATTATTTTAAGTCAAAAATATTACAAAACAAAAATAAAACAATGTTTAACTTAACAAAAGACAAATATATTATTATTGTGGGAGTCACCACAAAAAGTGCGAATTTAGCTAATTTTATAAAAAAAAAAAATCGACTTCGATTAACAAAAATCAGACTTTAGTCGCCATCAAAAATCTGATTTTTAAAAAAATTTAAAAAATAAAAAATTCTAATTTCTTTTAAATAAAATTAAAAAAATAAAAAAAGTCAAATTTTTTTTAAATAAAATTAAAAATGATTTTTTTAATTTTATCTAAAAAAATTTAACTTTTTTTATTTTTTTCAAAAAAATACACTTGATAGTCGCCACCAAAAGTTTGATTTTTTTTTTATTTTATTTAAAAAAATTTAACTTTTTTTTAAAAATTGACTTTTTGTGGAAACTATGGGAGTTACCACCAAAAGTCTATTTTTTTAATTTTATTTTTAAAAAATCAATTTTTTTCTTTTTTTTTTAAATCAACTCATAGCTACTAAAAGTTTGATTTTTTTAATTTTATTTTAAAAAAATTTCAATATTTTTTATTTGTAATTTTTTCTAAAATTAACTTTTAGAGTCTAATTTTTTAATTTTTTTAAAAAAATCCAACTTTCTTTAATTTTTTTTCAAAGTCTAATTTTTTTAATTTTATTTTAAAAATCTAACTTTTGATGGTAACTCTCAAAAGTCGCCACCAAAAGTAACTTTTGATGGCAACTGTAAGAGTCGCCAGCAAAACGTAACTTTTAGTGGCGACTTATTTAGTTTTCACTGAAAGTCAATTTTCTTGTAGTGTATAATTAGGAATAATTCAAAAATTAAAACTAATATAGTTTCCGGGTTTTAATCAACACTTCTATCAAGAATGCATATTATATGTAGCTTCAGAAAAAATTTCTTGCAACGCAAATTCCATATATACAATTTTTTTCCCGACCAATTAATAGCACGTACCTAACATTTTCATATGAAGACCAAACAAGTCCCATTTTAAATCGAAAGCTTTTTCCACGTACACATAAAAATAAACAACTACTGCACTATGCATGTATTCTTAAATACATTAGTTTTTCTTTAAAAAAAATTCATGACATAATGTTAAATAATTCAAAAAATCAACTTCTCTTATTTTTAATAGTGTCCCTTATTTTTGAAGAATTTATTGTCATCACATATATGGTCACAGATAGCTCTATCCTGGATAAATTTTCTGCTCTTAAGTGTTAAGATTTTAAATTTCACATTACTTGAGCATTAATTATATTTTTTATTGATATAGTGCTTCTAAATAAATACGACATCAGATGAAGTTATGTGATTACAAAAATTTTTTTTTTTAAATGCATATGCGAGAAGTCCCTACTCGTGAAGCTTGTTCGTCCATAGTCATGGGTTTACACGGAAGCGAGATAATTTAACCATCGCATACCCAAAAAGAAAAGGTCGAGTTATTTCTTTTCTTGACGATCGGTGTTATCACAACATTCCCACTTCAAATCTCGCTTTTCCATATATGGTTCGATCCCCTGATTCCCTATAAATACCCCCACATACCCTCCCATTTCCCAAACACAATCCCTTAAATCCCCACTCGCCTCCATTTCTTCGCTGATTACTACAGATGGGTCTTGCAAAGAGTCAGGTTTGTATATATATATATATATAGACACACACACACATACAACACAAGTTCTTTCGCAATGATTGCAAGGTGTCTGATAAGTTGACTGACTCATATAAATGTGTGTGTTTGAATTTTTTTGTTCTGCTGTGTTTCGATTTTACAGAAGAGTGGATAAGGAAGCATCCAAAGGCCTCTATTTGCACTCCTGAAGGAGTGCATCACTTCAAAGATGTTGCCATCGTTCAGGACTATCATGGCTTCCCTGAGTTCAGAAATGTACGTATATAATGATTTTGAGTATGCTCTATATATGTATATATAGGCTGTCTTCAGGGCGACCGGTAAGCTAACTTACAATTTATTTAATTAATTTGTACGCTTGTTAAAAGTGTTCAGTAAATAAACTTATTTTAGTATGAGGGATATTTTACAATCTCAAATATTGTAAATTAAAGACGTGTCATGTACCATGAATTATAATTTTTCGGTTTTGTAGAAAACTTTGTTATCACCCTTCCCAGCCTTTGCCATGAACCATAATAGTATGCACAACTACTTTTTAGTTTGTATAGCTCAAAGGATGAGATTGTAATAAGTACTAAACAAAATTGGTTGGCACGGAATTTTCTTTTTGTTTTGTGTGTTTATTGTGATATAAGGATGATATGATTTTCCTCATAAATAGTTCATTTCTACTTCAGATACATGCGTGACTTGCGTTGGTGAACTGCGGTGTAAATTATTCCTATTCACTGTGATAGCACCAACAACTTCAAGATAACTAGAGCAGCTCTTGAAACAGCATACAAGAAAGTCAAAGAGAACAAAGTGAATGTGAAGGGTTTGCTCATAACAAACCCATCGAACCCTTTGGGTTCCACCTTGGACAGAGAGACAGTGAAAAGCCTTGTGAGCTTCATTAATAAGACGAACATCCATTTACAAATTGATGAAATATATTCAGCCACTGTGTTTAGCTGCCCCAACTTTGTGAGTGTCTCTGAGATCATACAAGATATGGATTTCTACAACAAAGACCTCATTCACATAGTTTATAGCCTGTCAAAGGACATGGGACTTCCTGGGTTCAGAGTTGGGATAGTTTATTCATACAACAACACAGTGGTGAACTGCGGCAGCAAAATGTCAAGTTTTGGATTGGTGTCCTCTCAAACTCAACACATGCTGGATTCTATGCTCTTAGATGATGATTTTGTTGAAAACTTTCTGGCTGAGAGCTCAAGAAGGTTGGCTAAGAGGCATAGATTTTTCACAGGGGGACTTGAAAAGATAGGGATTGCATGCGTTCCATGCAATGCAGCCCTTTTTTGTTGGATGAACTTGAAAAATTTGCTGAAAGAACAAACATCTGAAAGCGAAATGATGTTGTGGCGTGTGATAGTGAATGAAGTGAAGTTGAATGTGTCTCCAGGCTCATCTTTCAATTGCTTGGAGCCTGGATGGTTTAGGGTTTGCTTTGCTGACATGGATGATCAAACAGTGGAAGTAACACTCAAGAAATCCAAGCTTTTATGGAGAAAGAGACAAAAAAACCAATGAATGTCAAACACAAGCAAGGCATCAAGGTAGAGGGTGTGAAGGAGGCTGTCTCATGATACGCCTACCCTGTCCCTCCTCCTTACCATCTACAGTGACACCACCTATATCGTCCCCTCCACTATTTTTCAAGCCGAGCACCATCGAGGTGGGATTTATGGTTTAAGGAATGGGCAGTAAGTTATTTTTGTGACTTACATTTTTTTTTACTATTTGAAAGTATTATCTTAAGTTTACTTGTTGCAAAAATGCAATAAGTGGTTGCCCAAACATGCAACCCTCATCAGAAAGAACTGGAGCTCGAAGTGTGGCCAGGTCCTATGCCATATGATAGGTTGCATCTGAGATACTTGGTTTGAAAAGCAAGAGAGGCTCAAATGGATTAGCGATAAATTAATACAATAGTTAGTTCAGGCCTGGGAGACCAACGAGTACAAGAAAAAGTGTGAGCAGGAACAAAAAAAAAAAAGAGCCTCTACTACTGGAGGGACACTTCATACGGGAGGCAACATTTCGACCTCGAAGCACATACGCCGCTTGATAAGCCCAGATCCAACTACTTTTAATTTCTGTTTTTTAATTGTTAGATGATTTGGCAAGCGCACCAATCACACAAGTAATATAGTGATTTGAGAGTAAAAGTATCGTTCCCATGAGGACTAAGCGACTAAGTACCCAAGAAATTTAATTGAATTAGTTGGACGAAACAATTGGATTGAAGATAGCTTTAGCCAATGAATGATAAAATAAAATCAATAACAGTAAATATTTATGAGTTTTCTTTTAATAACAGTAAACAATGCAAAAACTGATGAAATAGTCTAATTAAAGCCTAGGGTTGAAAGAAATGGTTGGATCCCAAAAGGGGGGGTGAATTGGGTTTTATAAAAATTTTCACAAAACTTAATTGGAAGTTAAAATAATTTTCTGAAATTGGATAATGTTAAAGATAATAATTTAATTCAGAAAATCAAAATGTTTATCAAGATGAATAATTTTATAGTGCAAGGAATTAAGGAGCAAATATAAATCTACACAAATTAATTAATACTTGAGGTAGAAATTAAATATAAACGCAAAGCATTAATTAATTAACTTCAAATGTAAATAGAGTAGGGATAGAGAAAGCAAACTCGGAGATTTATACTGGTTCGGCTTAAACCAAGCCTACATCCAGTCCTCAAGATACCACTTGAGTATTTCCACTATAATTGCAAGTTTAATCTGGGTACTTGCAAACCACTACAACATACTTTTCTCCCTCAAGGGTGTCTCTCCCCCTTACAACGTGTTTTCTCTCAAACACTAACTCAAGGAACTAATCCTTGAGAAACTAAATTTAAAGGCTTAAGGAAAATAATGGTAAACACTCTCAAAGTGTAGATAACGCAGAAATTAAGCTCAGAATATTTCTCTAGCAATTTAGAGAGAATGAACTCAAGAAAATATGAGAAATGAACAATTGAAGCTTGATTTAAATGGTGTTGTGAAGTCCCCTTTATATAGTGAAACCTTGCTGCTACAGTGACTGCTTTAGTTAGAATTGCTACAGTAAGCTTCATCATCATTTTTCAACCTTTCTACAACAACCAAAAAACTTTATCAACCTTTTTCAACAATCAATATTCTTTTTTCAAAAGTGCTACAGTAAAAGGTATTCTTTTTCAAAGTTTATTACAACAACCAATAAACTTTATCATACTTTTTCAACAATCAAATTCATTTTTCAAAAGTGCTACAGTAAAAGATATTCTTTTTCAAAGTTGATTACAACAACCAATAAACTTTATCATACTTTTTCAACAATCAAATTTCTTTTTCAAAAGTGGTACAGGAAAAAGTATTCTTTTTCAAATTATATTACAACAATCAATAAACTTTATCATACTTTTTCAATAACCAATAAAGTTTATCATACTTCTTCAACAATCAAATTTCTTTTTCAAAAGTGCTATAGTAAAAATATTCTTTTTCAAATTATATTATAACAACCAATAAATTTTATCAAAAATCAATTTATACTACTATATTTAAATATATAAAGCATTAAATATATTTGGGCCAAGAAAGATTGAATCATGCATTTGGGCTAATAAGATTAAATCATTCATTTGGGTCAAGAAGATTAAATCATACTATTTGGGCTAAGAAAGATTAAATCATATATTGGGCCAAGAAGATTAAATCATTCATTTGGGCCAAGAAGATTAAGTCATACTATAATTCCCACATATTTGTCATCATCAAAACTTATAGCATAATACATTATGACTAACAATCTCCCCCTTTTTGATGATGACAAATCACCTAAGAAAAATATGTTACAATGTAATAATCATTATATAATATACACATATTTTTCTTTCCATATTCTTCTCCCCCTATTTGACATCAACAAAAAGGTATAAGGAAGGCAATATATAAAGGTTAAAGCGTATTCCTTCTTTAAGCAAGAATATCATATGATGTCATGGGGTAAAATTTCATCAAAACTTATCATTGATATGCCAAAAATATGTAGTTAAGGAAAACATTGCATATCAGATAAAGTGAACTTAAAGATATAGATGATTTAAGTATAGATTAGGCTCCCCCTCAACCAATGCATATTAAACAAATGTAATCATATATGTATCTTGAGGATGAGTACCTGTAAAAATTTTGACAACCACTCCGATGCTTAAGTTAGTAATGTAAATCAAATATTAAAGGCAAAATTAACTGCTTACGGTCGCATGCATCAAGCATTATCATAATGCAAGGAAATCATTGCCTTTCATTTGCCCACAAAAGCACTATATGTAAGTATGTGTAACTATGAAGATGTATCATCCTTTACACATTTCATTTTATTCAAGTCATTTAAATTTTTTTTTATTTTCTATGAGTGCGTGTGGAATCATGACATATTATTCTTAGCCATAGCCTTCGCTCATGATGCATGAATAGCATACACAACATATGTTCTTAGATACATGTAATCATAGCATGATGCAATCAATCATGTATATTATACTGAAAGCTCTCAAGAACAACACAACAAAGCAGAGAAATACGGTTCTGTTTATCACCATTTTATTAATCCTTAAATTTTTAATCAAAACAAATTAAATCAGCCGCAAATCCACCGAAAATTAACTTTCGTGGTTTTGCCATTAATACGACGCGTTGTTGGTGTGCATGCGTACCCTAGACTTCTGGCTTCTAGCTTGCAGAAATCCATAGGATGAGCGTGTAGGGGTGCGGCGAAGAGATATCTTCTTTGGCTTTAAGTCACAATTTTCTCTCTATAAATATTACCCCAGAGTTCTCAATTACCACACCACAAAGAGTATTCATCTCTAAGCCTACAACTTTCTGACATTCCTCTCTCTTCATACTCCCACAAAAATTTTTAAATATTCCAAACCATGGCAGCAAGAAAGTTCATTGATCTCACAGTAGAGGCCAGGGAGGAAGAGCTCGACTTAAACTTGAGTCTAGGCAGGGACAAGGGTAAAAGGCCTTTGGAGGGATCTCAGGAGAATCGAAAGAAGAAGATGAAGATCGAAGAAGCTGAAGAGATTAGTACAGGCCATACGTCAGAAGACAAAATTGCTTGTCTGGAGCAGGAGGTGAAGAAACTCAAGAAGATGATAGAGGACCAGGAGAAGTTAGCTAAACGCAACAATGCGGCACTGACTTCAAGAATAGATAGGTTCTTCTATTGGTCTACCCAATGCTTCTGCAATCAACAACAAAGAAGTGTTGATTGTATGAATGGGATTTACACTACCCTCCGTGACATAGCTCAATCTCTTGCTCCAAGGAATGGCCGAGGGGTGATGATACAATACAACCCTCCTAATCCGAGACCACCTCGCCTGTAGATTGCTCATGCATGAGCAAACTTTCCCTTTTTTTTTTTTTGCAATGTAATCCTTCGGTTTTTTTTAATGCAAGTGGTTTCTTTTATTGGACGATACAAAAAAAATAATAATAAAGAAAGATAAAAGAAATCAGCTACACAAATTTAGCACAGTATATATATATTGAAAAATATATATCCATTTTAAAGATGGAAAGAATTTTCTGGCATGGACATATATATCATTTCAAAGCAAAAGCAAGTTACATACTTATCAAGATAAAACATATTATAACCTGAGTATGTAGTACAATAATTGAGGTAATATAGATTAATAAGATATAATCAGATATAAACTATAATTCATAAACAATCGTTCATAAGCTATAGCTTATACAAAGGATATGACATGCATAATGCTTAAACCATGATGTATTGAATATTTAAAAAATAATTTAAGTATTTAACATATTTTTATATGCAATGATATTATCAAATATGTAAGATTTTGTAAAATAGTATATTATTGCTATGAAAATATGTCAATGATAACAATTTGCTAGTATAGCTAATTAAGATCAAAGAGTATCATTCAATTAAATAATAAAGTAGTAGCGGATAGAGATACTCATCAATTTTGGCAAACTCTTGTTACTTCTTGAAGTCCCTCCTTAAAATGTTGATATCTTTATTTTCTTCATTGCCCTTCTTTTGATCCTCTCCTTTTGCAATTTTAATGGTCTTCATTGATTGATTATTTGCAAGATCCTCTTTACTTAGCGTCTAGTGTTGGCATCTGGCGTTAGGCGTTGGTTCACAGATTGACATATATAAGTCTTGCTGGTCAACCACTGATGAGCTAGCTGGTCGACCAACCAACTGCAAGACACTTTTAATGGAGTACTTTGATTCTCAAATTAGTGATGTTCAAATAAATCTTCAACCATCAGGAGAAACAATACATTATGTTCAAAGTATGCCATGCTTCCATAAAATGCATTTGTGTGAGGATTTTTGATTTTATTGAAAATATTTAAATAAGATTACAATAAAGATAAACATTACAAGTAAGAGTAATCTTATTGATGTGAAACCAAGGGAAATATGCATGTAATGAAAGCAAGTTGTCGTGATGCGATAAATAAGAAAGTTCAAGCTAAATTTAGAAGAAAGATTTTAGCTCAAAGCAAAAATCATATCCTTAGGCCGCACACCTAAGAATCATTTTTAGAAATAGCATGCATGAATATCAAAGATAGATGAAAGGCATGCTAGAAAACAAACATAAGCATTTGATACAGTAAACATATCAATCAAATTTCTTACAATACATTCCAGCTTATATGTTTACTTGTCCATTGCCTCCTTTTGATGCAAGAGAGTGGAGTTTGAATGATGTAGCCATTGAAAAGTCATTTTCGCTCCTTGCTTCGAGGCAAATCTGCAAATTAATCCTTTGTCTTTGGTACCCAAATTTCTTTGGGTCCGCCTGGGTCATGAGTTCCTTTTTGAACCCATTTCATTTTAACTCCATGAACAAGATTTTTCTTATAAAAGCATGAGTAAGATTTGTGTCCTTTTAGTCCACAATAAAAACAAGTGCAAGTTGGACTATTTGACATCTTTACAGAAACAAAGAAGTTTTTAGAATGCTTTTGGTTTGATTTCTTTTTAGAAACAAGACCAACTTTGTTAAACATTCTTCTTTGTTTCAAAACTGAGGTATTTAAAATTTCTCTACCTTGAGAAAATTTTGCAAGTGTGTTTTTAAGATTATTATTTTCCTTTTTTAAAGAATCACACTTGGTACAAAAGCAATTTTTATTGGTAGAGATATTTGCTTTTAAAATCAAATTCTCTTCTTGCAAAGTTTTGTTTTGATTTTCAAAAACAAAATTCTCTTCCTTGGAAATAGAAAATTCGTTTTTCAATGTTTCCAACTCATTTTCAAGAGAAGAGTTTTTCTGTTTTGAAACATTTAGTTTCTTTGCAAGTATTAGAGATTCTTTATGTAAATCATCAAAGGCATCTTGTAATTCTTCAAAAGAGTAGTCAAATGAATTTACCTCATCTTTATTTCTGGCCACAAGACAAGTGTTGGCTTCTTCATTTGTGTTCTCCTCATCAGAATTGCTATTTCCCCAAATGGAAGATAGGTAAGCTTTCTTTGATGATTCAACTTTTGGTTGTGGTTTCTCTTTTTCTCCTTTTTCTTTTTCTTCTATCTCCTTGGTGATTTGAGATTTTTCTGTAAGTTCAACACCAAGAGCTTGCAATTGATTAAGCACAAGTTGTATCTCATTAATGGTTTTACAATTGTTCATTTGAGCAATTTCAAGTTCATTAATGAAACTTCTATACCTTAATTCCTCAGCAATAAGATCTTCCTCATGTGCAACTTCAAGAATTTCCCACATTTCTTTTGCAGTTGCACAGTTGGAGATTTTGAAAAATTCATCTTGACTCAATGCACAAGAAATAATCAATTTTGCCTTAGCATTGAGTTGCATTAAACTTCTTTCAGTATCATTCCATTCACTCTTGGGTTTTGGAATGCATTTTCCTTGTTCTTCCTTGACAGGCATATAAAAACCATTTTCTATAACTTCCCAGAGTTTATGGTCTGCTGAAATTAAAAACATTTTCATTTCATACTTCCAATATTGAAAATGATTAGCATAAAAAACTGGAGGTTCTGTGAAAGAATAATTTTCAGACATAAACCAATCACTAAATCTAACCATGTTTACTCTTAGACGGTTAAGTCTCAAATCAAGAGCCCAAGCTCTGATACCAATTGAAAGAAATGGTTGGATCCCAAGAGGGGGGTGAATTGGGTTTTATAAAAATTTTCACAAAACTTAATTGGAAGTTAAAATGATTTTCTGAAATTGGATAATGTTAAAGATAATAATTTAATTCAGAAAATCAAAATGTTTATCAAGATGAATAATTTTATAGTGCAAGGAATTAAGGAGCAAATATAAATCTACACAAATTAATTAATACTTGAGGTAGAAATTAAATATAAACGCAAAGCATTAATTAATTAACTTCAAATGTAAATAGAGTATGGATAGAGAAAGCAAACTCGGAGATTTATACTGGTTCGGCTTAAACCAAGCCTACATCCAATATTGAAAATGATTAGCATCAAAAACTGGAGGTTCTGTGAAAGAATAATTTTCAGACATAAACCAATCACTAAATCCAACCATGTTTACTCTTAGACGGTTAAGTCTCAAATCAAGAGCCCAAGCTCTGATACCAATTGAAAGAAATGGTTGGATCCCAAGAGGGGGGTGAATTGGGTTTTATAAAAATTTTCACAAAACTTAATTGGAAGTTAAAATGATTTTCTGAAATTGGATAATGTTAAAGATAATAATTTAATTCAGAAAATCAAAATGTTTATCAAGATGAATAATTTTATAGTGCAAGGAATTAAGGAGCAAATATAAATCTACACAAATTAATTAATACTTGAGGTAGAAATTAAATATAAACGCAAAGCATTAATTAATTAACTTCAAATGTAAATAGAGTATGGATAGAGAAAGCAAACTCAGAGATTTATACTGGTTCGGCTTAAACCAAGCCTACATCCAGTCCTCAAGAGACCACTTGAGTATTTCCACTATAATTGCAAGTTTAATCCGGGTACTTGCAAACCACTACAACATACTTTTCTCCCTCAAGGGTGTCTCTCCCCCTTACAACGTGTTTTCTCTCAAACACTAACTCAAGGAACCAATCCTTGAGAAACTAAATTTAAAGGCTTAAGGAAAATAATGGTAAACACTCTCAAAGTGTAGATAACGCAGAAATTAAGCTCAGAATATTTCTCTAGCAATTTAGAGAGAATGAACTCAAGAAAATATGAGAAATGAACAATTGAAGCTTGATTTAAATAGTGTTGTGAAGTCCCCTTTATATAGTGAAACCTTGCTGCTACAGTGACTGCTTTAGTCAGAATTGCTACAGTAAGCTTCATCATCATTTTTCAACCTTTCTACAACAACCAAAAAACTTTATCAACCTTTTTCAACAATCAATATTCTTTTTTCAAAAGTGCTACAGTAAAAGGTATTCTTTTTCAAAGTTTATTACAATAACCAATAAACTTTATCATACTTTTTCAACAATCAAATTCATTTTTCAAAAGTGCTACAGTAAAATATATTCTTTTTCAAAGTTGATTACAACAACCAATAAACTTTATCATACTTTTTCAACAATCAAATTTCTTTTTCAAAAGTGGTACAGGAAAAAGTATTCTTTTTCAAATTATATTACAACAATCAATAAACTTTATCATACTTTTTCAATAACCAATAAAGTTTATCATACTTCTTCAACAATCAAATTTCTTTTTCAAAAGTGCTACAGTAAAAATATTCTTTTTCAAATTATATTATAACAACCAATAAATTTTATCAAAAATCAATTTATACTACTATATTTAAATATATAAAGCATTAAATATATTTGGGCCAAGAAAGATTGAATCATGCATTTGGGCCAATAAGATTAAATCATTCATTTGGGTCAAGAAGATTAAATCATACTATTTGGGCTAAGAAAGATTAAATCATATATTAGGCCAAGAAGATTAAATCATTCATTTGGGCCAAGAAGATTAAATCATTCATTTGGGCCAAGAAGATTAAGTCATACTATAATTCCCACATATTTGTCATCATCAAAACTTATAGCATAATACATTATGGCTAACAAGGGTCACTAATCTCTCTCCTCTATCTTAGAAATTACAAAACCCCTCTCATGTACTCGCAACTTATTCAACCCTATAAGTTAATCCTAGGTTATTCTAATAACTTAAAAGAATCCTCCCGAATCTCAATTAAGTTACTCAACTCCTACGCAATTCCTTGTGTGGGCTAAGCCTAATACAACCAACCTAGCTTTGATTAAACGAGATTAACTAACATTCCTATTAGCTAACAAGCGAAAACACTTAGTAATGTTCATGCACTCGTCCTTCCTATTTAGTGTTCTACTCTCACCTCCCTCTCCCGAGTTCGAAGACAGCAACAAGCATACATATAGATTGATCAAGTCCATATAGCGCAACAATAAAATGGATAGAAAGACTTATATTAATTGAAATAAGGTTGCAAATACATGAGAGAATGTAAAATCTATTCAAGAGTCAAGTTCATAGTAACCCTAGGTAGAAAATCTAGCTACTCATAGAAAATAAACAGCAGAAAGCAGAAAAAGGGATAAAGATGGCCATGAATCTGATGTAGGATGATGGATTGAGCTCCCCAAGCCTTGAAAATCAGGTTCCCCTTGCTCTTCTCAGCCAAAACGGCGCTTCCCCGTCTCCCTCGGATCAGAATCCCTTTGAAAATAACCTAGGAACCTATTTAAAGCCTTTCTAAAAAGCTGACTTTTTTATTCCGCCGCTGCAGCGGTATGAATTCACCGCTGCAGCGGGATAATGCAGATTCAATTGTGCTAATTTTGGGCTCCACCGCTGCAGCGGGAATATTTCACCGTTGTAGCGGTGGAAGGCAAAAAAACATAAACTACGAAAATCATCAGCGCATCGCTGAGGGAAGCAGCAGATGAACTACCGCTACAGCGATAAGAACTCACCGCTGCAGCGGTGAGTGGCAGAAACATGACATTAGCAAGGATTTCCATTCTTTGCTTCTTTGGCTTCTTTACTCAGCAACTTTAAGGCTTCCTTTCCTCAATTGACTCCCAACTTTTGACCTTACATAAGATTTACAAAAATACACAAATCAATAGTAAAAATTGGGATTTAAGATAAGAAATATGCAACAAGCCTTTAAAGTTCAAAAGGTGATTAAGAGGACAAAAATTATTTTAGAGTAAACATGTTTAGGTAAATTGAAGGTAAAATCATTAAATAAAAAGTACCAAGTTAGTGTTAACTTGAGAACTTAACATTAATGCATGGTCATTTTGGAAATTTATAATCTTCTTTTATATGCAAGAGAGTCAAATCGGGAGAAAGCCTAGGTTGTTGGACTTATTCATGCATACCCACAGAAAGAGGAGCACATGAGACTTTGTCAACAAGTGGTTGCAGGAAGTCTTTGTGAGTCTACTGAGTTCTTTTTCTTTCTAATGATCTTTTATAGTTTTGTATTAAACTCACTTTGACTTATGAGGTTTATATGGATGTTTGACAAGAGGAGTACACATGTTTAAGATCCTCGCAGGCATTCGCGACAGGTGCGGGTGCCAAAGCTATGGATGACAAGGCCAACGGCACCGTGTTGTGGCTATAGGCAGTGGGAGGGAAGAACAAGAAAGGGGCGCATTAGATTGGTTCATCACTCTGTGTATCCATCCTATCTCCATCTTGACTTCAAAGAGGAGTTGCAGCGTCGCATGGAGCCCATGTTTGAGCAGCTGAAGACTCAAGAGGATTGACTCAGCAATATTGAGGAAGCACTTACCACGGCGACCCAACAATTGCAAGAGTAGTCTAAGCTGATACAGAGTCAAGCATCCATGTTGGATAACATGTAGAGCATGATGAGCTGCTACATGAAGTCCATGGACAGACACTTGAGTCCTATGACTGATGATGATGAGACCCAACTCCCAGATCACCCTTTAGACTAGGTTTTATGTTGGTTGGATATTTATTATATATGCGCTACAGTTATCATGTAATTAAACAATTCATTTTTTTTTATATAAAACGATTTTATCATATGTGCTTGAACATAATTGTTGGATTGTTGGTTTAGATTACTGCACTGCTAGGTACACATTCACAGGTTTTCCAAGTAGACTAAGTTTCTTATATAAATAAAAAAAATTGTTGAGAAATTACACGCAGAACTTGAGACAGTTTAATTCGTCCTTAATTAAAGACAGAATTTTCAAAGAGATGGAAATAAGCATCCTAGATTCCCGTGCCAAAACAAAGTTGGAACAAATAAATCCGTCTCTGACTGAAACGGAATCAAAGACGGAATATTTTATTCCAAAACTGAGATGGAATTTTCCGTCTCTGAATAGAACTGGCATCAGGGATGAAATTTTCGTGTGAAATTTGAAATGGAACTTTATTTTTCTCAAATACCCAAATTTTATCTGAGATAAATTTCTTTTTCTAAAATGGAAATTTTTTCTCCTAGAAACTTGAAACGGGACGTTTAGACGTCTCAGAAATTTAAGACATCCGTCTCAGAGATAGAACTAAATACGTCTCTGATTTCACCTCTGACACATCAGGGACGAAAAATTTCATCTCTGATGTCTTTTTTTTTTTGTAGTGTTAGCTTCTCTTCAAGAAGATTTGATGAGACTCTTACGTCATCTCACGTCATGTCTCCACTCATTTATTCCTCATTAACCTTGGTTAAAGCTACTTATGGTTAGATTAATTACCATAAAAAGAAATCCTTTACAATAACCTCATTTCAAGTGTACCATAATATTTGGGGTACATGCTTTGTGTTTATAAAGTAGACAAATCCCATTTATTCGAATGCATAGAGCTTTCTAATGGGATGCAGTTGCTCTATAGATACAGAAACATCCAGATGCATAGGTTGTCCAATGGACAGCTAACTCTAATGAATGTAATTGAAGTTATAAATGATTATGAAAAGAAAGTTTTTGGGTATTTGTTCAACTATGCAGGACAAGCCTTACTTCCTTTTTTTTTTTTTATAATGACTCAAATATATAACTATTCTGAGTTAAAACCCAGATGAAAAAGCTTTTTTTTTTTCGATCTTTGAGAATGTATCTACGATTCAACACAATGATGGAGTTGCTTATAGAATGTTTCAAGATTATTTGAGAGATATTAATTACATCTTGTTGCATTCGTATAGCTTGAATGTTTTCATGAACATATGCTGAAACAGAAGGCATAATATTGGGATCATCCCTGGACATCTACTGCTCTTGAATATTCCTCACAAACTATGGAAAATTCAATGTCATTCACTCATTCTTATTCTATTTGAGAAAGTAAAAATTTCTTGATTTAAAAATTCAAGAATAAAAATTTCTTGGAGTTGCTAAAGTCGAGAAGACATAAAAGGTGTAATGATGGAAGAGTTTCGAAGCAATCTGTGCATTCATTTCTCGAGCAACCCCTTCAACCTAAATGAATGGGACGTAGGATATTCTACAGTTAATTTGCAATTGAACTAACAGATTTATAAGGACTTCATTGTTATGTTTTCTAAGATTATAGTGGGTAAGTGTAAGCAATTTCCCCACGTAGTGTGTATATATACCATGAAACAAGTAATTTTGGGTAAGAAATAAAAGGAAAATAATATTCTTAAGTCATAAATCAAATCAATGTGAAATCATTATAAATATATGTATGTAATTTTTTTTATTTTTGCATTAATCTTAGTTATTGATTTGTGATATAAATAAAACTAATCGTTTTATATAGTCACTTTTCATCTAATTAAGAACACTCCTCTTATATATATTTATATAACACACATTTTTAGTATTCATGCATGTAGTCAGTAATTACTAGTATTTACATTTTGTCCCATATTCTAATTTGATTTTTAAGAAACAAATATTTCTTTTGTAATTCAATGAAAAAATGGTTTAGTGGTAGGTTTTCTTTTTTAAGTCTCAGCGGCGGTTTAAATCGCCGCTAGTGAATTTAATGACAATGGGCCAAACTGTTGTTAATTTAACAGTAGAAAAGAGTTTAAACGATTAATTTTGGCCAACCAAATAAAAGAAATCATGCTTAATTAGATATATGATATTTTTGTAAGTTAGTGTGTTCGATTTTTTCTCTATGTTAGACATATCTTTCTAAGCTGAAAAATGTTAAATTGAGAAGGAAAAAAAATCTGATCTATCATCATAAGTGACAAAATAATTCTTTTTTTTTGTCATTTCCTACTATATTTTTACAACAAAAAAAATCTTTTAGAATAAGATGTTACTTTTATTTTCATTATTTTAATTATTTTTTCTTGCACTCCATATTTTTGCAACAGAAAATGTGTCTACCTTCCTAAGGTTTTCCTATGTATTTTTATCTTCTTCTCTAGCTAATTCGACTCCTAAACCCTAATAGAAACTCATTTACGCCATTGACTTTTGGCCAACCAGTTATCTCGAATAAAGAACAAACATGTAAGTATGTTAAAATTGATCAAATATTATCTATTGAGAATTGTATGTAAGATATTTATATGTATATAATTTACAATTAACTTAATTTGTTCATAGTATATAAATATTTTAATTGCATATATATATATATATGCATGCATGCATGCGCATACACATTTAGGGGTGAGGGTTCTCTGCCTAGCAACAGTTTGTCTGTTGCTAAAACTTATAGCAACAGAAAATTTGGTTGCTAAAAGTTCAGGCAGAAAAAAAAATGGCAAAGAACCCACACTCCACATTTAGAGTTATCTCTTAACAGATTGAAATCTTTTTGTTATATTTTTATTGGTGTTTTTATTCTCGTTTAGTTAGAATTTTAATAGCTTTTCTTGGTTTAATATATATATACATATATATATATAAGAGACTTAATTATATATACAAGCCATTGTGAAACTTGTCAAATATAAGACACAAAGTGATAGTAGTCGTAATTATCTTGTTCAATGTATTGATGATGACTACTTACAGTCAGTCTTATGACAAGATATAAAGTGGTGCATGCATGTGTTAAGAGTTGGGATGAAGCTTTTCTTTTGTGGAGATATAATTTATGATACAAATGCTTTCAACATCTTTCTTTAATTTGTGCATGAATCTGCCGCACTCTTGGACGCCACCTTCGTTGAAAGAATATTAAATTATGGATTACTTCCTCAAATATTATATTTGTTTTAATTTGGTGTTTTAATTTATTCTTTAAAATATTGTAATTATTTTAATTTGTACTTTAAAAATACATATAAAATTTGAGACATTTTTTTTTCCTTTTTCTAATCTTTATCAATTCCGCCTCAAAACATGTCTTTTAAATTTTTTAATTTTTGTTACAAAATTAAAATTTGAGATGGGATGGGCTTTGAGAGAGAAAATTTTTTTGTCTCAAAATATGTATCTAATTATTTTAATTTTTTACTTTAAAAATAAATATAAAATTTGAGACATTTTTTCCTTTTTCTAATCTTTATCAATTCCGCCGCAAAACATGTCTTTTAATTTTTTTTAATTTTTTTTACAATTAAAATTTGAGATGGGATGGGCTTTGAGAGAGACAATTTTTTTGTCTCAAAATATGTATCTAATTTTTTTATTTTTTAAAAAATAAAAATTAACATTTAAGACATGAGAAAAAAAAATTTTCTTAAATTTGTTTAAATAAAAATTAGAATTTACGACGAAATTAAAAGCTAAAATTTTTCATCTTAAAATCCCATTCTAATTTAATTATATATATATATATATATATATATTAATTTGCATATTATAAGAAAGCAATGGAAAGGATCATTGGCAACAACTAAAATGTCACGGCATCAAAGCTAGTGAAAGACAATTTTGCACAATTCAACCCCCACCAATGGCCCGACCAGCCATTGACGACACCTACCGCTTAATGCCCAACCATCTACTTTATATATTTTATTTGGAAAAGAAATTAAAGAAGGAATGTGTGAGACAAAAAAAAAATGTTTCAGATTTGATATGACTTTTTTTTTTCTGTCTCAGCAAATTAGAAACAACCATTTTAGATACAGAAAAATTTTCATCTCTAATTCTATTTCAAATTCATCTAAGACAAACTTTTTTGTCAAAATCTATAATTATCTATAATATTGGACCTTTTGTTGCTAAATTTTTAAATTTACTGTTATTAAATTTTAAACTTATCCATGCAGTAATTAAATTGAAATGTTTGATTATTTATAAATCAAATTGAAGCAATAATAATCTTTCAACTACTAAATCAATCATTTTCTCTTAAAAAATGTCCAATATAATAGAGCAATTCCCATATGCAAAGTATTCGCTCCAACTTTAAATAGTAAACAAATTAATTTAAGCATAGCAATTGAAGAGTATTTGCAATATTATGGTTTCAAGTCTTAAAAAATCAGTTGAGGAAAGGAACAATGTCAATATTTTGAGAGAAATTAATCTTATGTTCAAAGAATACAGAACAACAACAACAACAACAACAACATAGCCTTATCCCACTAAGTAGGGTCGGCTACATGGATCGCACGACGCCATTGAGCTCTATCAATGACCAATTCTTTAGATATCTCATTTACTAAAAGGTCCCATTCAATAATTTCTCTAAGTGTCCTTTTTGGTCTTCCTCGACCTTTTTTTACAGGGCTCCAAACCATCTGCTCAACTCTCATAACTAGTGCTTCCAACAGTTTTCTTTGCACATACCCAAACCATCTTAAACGGTTTTCAACCATTTTTTCCTCAATAGGTGCCACCCCAACTCTACCTCGTATATGATCATTACGGATCTTATCTCTTCTTGTATGACCACACATCCAACGCAACATCCTCATCTCTGCCACTCCAATTTTATGTTCTTGTTGTCCTTTCATTGCCCAACATTCACTCCCATATAAAATCGCTAGTCTTATAGCAGTACGATAAAACTTTCCTTTGAGTTTATCAGGTATTTTTCGATCACAAACAACCCCTGATGCCATTCTCCACTTCAACCACCCAGCTTGTATCCTATGTTCCACATCTCTAATAATTTCACCGTCATCTTGTATAATTGATCCCAAATATCTAAACTTTAACACTTGTGATACGACCTGATCACCAAGTTTAACCTCCATCTCGTTCCTAACTTGTCGCTTGTTAAACTTACAATGCATATATTCGGTCTTACTCCTGCTCAGACGAAAACCCTTCGATTCCAAAATAGCTCTCCGTAACTCAAGTTTAAAATTAATCTCTTCCCTTGTCTCTGTTATAAGAACGACGTCATCTGTAAAAAGCATGCACTTAGGGATTTCTTCTTGGATGTGTTTCGTCAGAACATCTAAAACCAGGTCAAACAAATAAGGGCTTAAGGATGATCCCTGATGTAGGCCAATTTTAATAGGAAAGTCTCTAGTCTCCCCTCAAGACGTTCTCACACTAGTCGTAGCCCCCTCGTACATATCTTTTATAGCTCTAATATACGCAACCCGTACACCTTTCTGTTCCAATGCTTTCCACAGCACCTCTCTTGGTACTCAATCATAGGCTTTTTTCAAGTCAATAAATGCTATATGCAGGTCTTTTTGTTTACTCCAATACCTTCCCATCAACCCCCTTAGAAGATATATAGCTTCCATAGTAGACCATCCTGGCATGAATCCAAATTGATTTTCAGAAATACTCGTCTCGATTCTTAACCTACATTCAATCACTCTTTCCCATAATTTTAGAGTGTGACTCATGAGCTTAATCCCGCGGTAGTTTGCGCAATTCTGAATGTCTCCTTTGTTTTTGTAAATAGGCACTAAAGTGCTTCTTCTCCATTCCTCAGGCATTTTCTTAGACCTTAAAATCTCATTAAAGAGCTTAATTAGCCAGATAGTACCCTTCTCTCCTAAACACTTTCAAACTTCAATAGGAATACCATCAGGACCAACAGCTTTACCATTATCCATTTTTTTAAGAGCTTCCTTGACCTCATCAACCTTGATTCTGCGATAATATGCCAAATTTTATTTTCTCTCCAAGGTTGTTAGATCTTCCATATCACAAGTCGACTCCGTTCCGTCATTAAAGAGCTTATGAAAATAACCCTGCCATCTGTTTTTAATATCTCTATCTGTAACCAGAACTTTTCCTTCTTCATCCTTAACACATCTTACTTGATCCAAATCTCTAGATTTCCTCTCTCTAGCCTTCGCAATCTTGTAAATCTTTTGTTCCCCTTTTTTTGTTCCTAAATCCTTGTAAAACTCTTCAAACGTTTTAGATCGTGCTTCACTTACTGCTTTTTTTGTCTCCTTATTAGCCTTCCGATACCTTTCCCAATTTTACGAGTTATTGCACAAATGGATAGCTTTAAAGCATTCTCTTTTAAATTTGATCTTCTCTTGAACAGCCTCATTCCACCACCAAGATTCCTTATCTCTTTGTCCAAAACCTTTTGATTCTCCTAAAAGTGCTTTAGCTACTTTTCTAACCTTCTTGGCCATCTCTTCCCACATGGTGTTAGCATCTTCTCGTAACTCCCAAGATCTTTCCTCCAACAATCTTCTCTTGAAAGTCTGTTGATTCTCCCCCTTTAGCTGCCACCACTTGATCCTAGGGTTCATTGCCTGACGATGCTTTTGTTTCTGACCCTTAATAAAAAAAATTAAAACGTAAACACCTTAATTTTACTACATATTGGTTCTTGTTTTTATAAATTTCTCATACATGCAAATTAAAGAAGACCTAAGCAGGCTAAGAACAAATTATGAAGTTAGATTGCGAACAAATGTTACGCAAACACTGACTATATTGAGTAAGAAAGAAATGATACAATAAATTTACTCAATTCAGTTTTAAAGATTCAAATCGATGCAATATATGAGATATTATTATAAATTAATAAGAAAGTAATCAACTCAATTTCAAATTAATTAATTAGAAATACACAAGTCATGTCTTTATAAACAATTTTCTGTTTAATTTACATATATATATATATATAATTCTTATTGCGCATGAATGGAAAAAACCAAATAAACTAGAATTCTTTTACAAGTTGGATGGCTTTGCAATACTAGCTAGCAAGACTTCAAAAATGTTTTATTAGCAGCCCCAAAACTTGGATATTTTGCATTAATTATTGGAAGAAAGAAAGATACACTATTAGTTAACCGTTATTTAAATGCTAATATAAATTGAAGCTCATGTCATGTCATCTTTTTTTTTACAGTTTAACTTTTTAGTCAGCTATCTTTATACTAATCACTTGTCACATGATCTCTGTCACGTCACCTTTCTTTTATTTCCTTACACAAATTTATTTAAATGCTGATGCGGACTAAAACTCTTGCCATGTCATCTTTTTTCTTTTTTATAGCTGAGTAGGGAAATAAAAGAAAGGTGACGTGGCGAGGATGATGTAGCAAGTGATTAGTAAAAAGATGGCTAACTACAAAAGCTAAGTTATAAAAAAAATGATATGGCAAAAACTTCAATCTACATCACCATTTAAATAACAGTCAACTGACGGTTAACTAACTTTAGGGAATTTTCTGCTTAAAATGAAAGTTGAGGGAGTCTTTTGCTGAGTTTGAAACTTTAGGAGATTTTCTTCACATAAAAAAAAATTAGAGGGGTAAAGTGTAATTGTTCCTTATTTTCTAGATGTTTCTTTTAGGTTTTGTAATAGAATCATAATTTTTTTTTTCGTTTTTTTTTAAGTAATCATGTGATGAGACTGTAAATATTGGTGTTATGTTTTTTATCCAAAAAAAAAAAGGGAATCTAATAAATGCCTTCAAATTGTACCTAAATTTTGCCCATTAATTATATTTTGTAAGGAAAAGAGTATTGCAAACTAAATGTTGTCAGTTGAGACCATCATTTGGCTGGTCTAAGTGAAAAAAGGCTCGGGTTCTTTGAACAAATGGTCAGGAGTTCAATTCTTAACTCTTGTGTATGGAAAGGAAAGAAAATCTGGTTGGGAAGGAAGACCCACCTTCATTGTTCTTTAGGTTCCTCGACAGAAATTAGTTATTGCTTACGATGGTGAATACTTCACACTCAACACGGTAAACCAAAATAAATGTTGTCAGTTGAGAAAAGTATTAGGCTCAAGCTGGATGTTTCTTTAAACAAAATAAAACGTGTCGACTTTTATATTGTAAGAATAATTAGAAAAAGAAAGTTTTATGAATTTAAAAAAAACCTTTAATTCTTTGGTAAACAATTATGTAAGTCCACTTTATCTTTCAAAGTGAAACTTGTTAAAAAAAAAAAACCTAAATCCATTTGGTGGAATGTTTGTTATTTTTCTCTTCTTTTTTTCCTGAGCAAAGAGAAGTTTAAACTTAAAATTTATCCCAAATTATCTGGTGGTTTGAATATGCTTTGTTTATCCATGAAATTAATTCTTGTATATGGAAAAAATCTGGTTAAAAGGCAAGACCCACCTTCAGTGCTCTTCACGTTCTCCAACAGAGATTAGTCACTGCTTACGACAATGAATACTTCATACTAATAAGACAATAAACCAAAAAAATGTTGTCAGTTGAGAAATGTACTAGGCTCAAGCTGGATGCTTCTTTAAACAAAATAAAACGTGTAGACTTTTATATTGTAAGAATAATTAGAAAAAGAAAGTTTTTTATGAATTTATTAAAAAAAAACTTTAATTCTTTGGTAAACAATTATGTAAGTCCACTTTATCTTTTAAAGTGAAACTTGTGCCGAAAAAACAAGCTAAATCCATTTGGTGGAATGTTTGTTATTTTTTTA
Organism: Biancaea sappan; assembly: GCA_037074585.1. Lineage (NCBI taxonomy): Eukaryota > Viridiplantae > Streptophyta > Magnoliopsida > Fabales > Fabaceae > Biancaea > Biancaea sappan. Next base: position 24,250,074 of record CM073499.1, on the reverse strand, counting down.
TTTTTTTTCCTGAGCAAAGAGAAGTTTAAACTTAAAATTTATCCCAAGTTATCTGGTGGTTTGAATATGCTTTGTTTATCCATGAAATTGATTCGTTCAATTTATTAAACTACTTACTAGTATTATTTTCTGACCCATCAAGACCATTTTAAACAGAACAAGTGTCAGCAAACTTTGCCAGCCCAAATCTTAACCTGAGTTGTCTTGCATTGAATCACAAGATTTGAAAAAAAAAAAAAAATCATAAGCTTTCATATGGAAAAGAAACTTGGTTTTCAGAAAAACAAAAAATACCCACCCCTAATCTAAATTCAAAATCAAGTACTCTACCATTGCTAACTTCCTTTCCTGTAAATATTTACCAGAGCTGTTGGCTGTTACTTCTGATTCAAGGTACATTATTGGACATGAATTTAAGGAGGGAAAAAAACTTATGTAAAGTTTTTTATATTTTTGTTATCAAATTCTTTAATAGAAACATAACATGTGTAAATCTTTCTTAATAAAACCAATTATATAATAATGAATTGTAAAAAATATAAAGTTATTTTTTTAAATACTATACACTTGCCGTATTCCGATTAAAAAACCACACTTGTCATATTGTGATCAAAGAACTTGATAGCCCATATATAAAGAACTACAGCTAATTTTTCTTTTCTTTCAAGAAATAAGGTTCTTCGACAATCTTTGGTGGTACATCTACTTTCTCATTCACAATAAGATATCAAGAACTGTGTTTCTATAAGCCAGATCTATGCTCAATTACTTGGCATTCTTACACTTTTTTGCAGAGCAGAACCAGAATGCTGGCCTAATGAGTAATGAAAGAAAAGAACCATTTTGCTGTCTGGTCAAAATTTTTCCCAGGAGAGGAAATGAGTTTGTCTTCTTGTTCCATCATTTTCCTTCAGAGGCAATGGCTGTCATTACAAATGAACCTCTGCTCTTCTTGGATGGAAGGACATCAAAACTAAGGCCAAGGCACAAATAAATTAGTGAGTGACCCTCCCAAAGAAGTGTTCTATCTGCAGGCACCCCTGGGACTGTGCACTATTTACTTTAGGTCCGAATTTCATCCTTTTTGAACCTACTGTGTTCTCCTTAAAATCCTGCACAGTAGGAAATAAACTAGGTCCTGATCCAGTCCATGGTGAATTTTATTGATTAATCAGTTAGGCTTTTCAGTCAACCAACTTAATAGATTTGGTTGCATAAGGTAGAAATATTTACTATACTCCAATATTAATGAACTCAGTATTGCTTCCACTCATATTTTGACAAGTGTTTTTCTCCTAAAATCTAAGATCCAACTCAACCATAATTTAAAATTAGGTTATGTGGATTTTATAAAAAAATCACAATAAATTACATGACATAATATGAATGGAAGTAGTACTGAATTATTTAGTACTACATAACCAATTCAAATTGAATTAATGAACAACTGTAGTTTCTACTGGCTAATATGGCCCTTAGAATACATTATTGATGGACAAAAGGGGTAAGAAGCTATGCATCAATTTTTTGAAGGAGCAGTTGATCAGAATAACAATGCTCTAAACAAAGAAGAAAGAATTACCTTCAATATCTACAATGACATAAAATCATAATTTTACATTGATTAGAAAAGACTTAAAAGGCGACTAGCATGTTTGCTTGTTGATATTAGGGTTATCAAGATTATGAAACCCAATCAATTCAGTGAAATAATTATTGAAATCACATGGGCCAGAAAGAATTCAAAAAAATATATTGAACCCACCTGCAAGGTTTGGTTTGGAGATCTCAGAACTTTAACTCTGCCACCTCTACCATCAGCTCCAACAGCTATCAAATTACCATTAGTTGTACCTTTGGGAGCTGCTGATTCCTTGTTCTGTCCTCGCTTGCACCATTTACCCAAGTACCGATTAGTTCCATCAGGACCAAGTAACCCACCAGAGAAACAAAAATCACCTGGCACTCAAGAAGAATGAAATTTCAGCTTCTGATTTTTCTTTAACAAAATCCACTTTTGAAATAAAAGACTTCAAACAACTAGCAGCGTACCTGGATTGGAAAGTGATAATGTTGATGGATTTTCTTTTCGAATGTTAATCGTGGGTTGAACTTGTTTCATATTATCTAGTAATGTCACATCTTGATCCATAGTACCAGCAGCATGTTTACCCAATTCATCGTCAACATCAATTCTCAAGGGCTCAGCCAAGTTATTTTCTCGTTGTATTACTGTTTCTCTCTTTGCACCAGAAGCTGCTTCTGACTTTGCTAGAGTGGGCTTCTTAAGAGTAAGAGTATCACTGTCTTGAACTTTACAGTTGTATTTTGCAAGTCCGGGCATAGCTTTGGTAAATTCAGAATCATCTTCATCAATTGAGATGTAATTTTTTTCCCTGTTAAAAGACATCCCGGTAATGCTTCCTTTACTGAAATTCACATCTTTATTTTCTTTACTTCCTTTACCATTTAAATTCCCTAACTTTGCAGGTTCTGACAATTTACTATTGGTCACAGGCAGATCCATTCTAGAATGGGGCGTCAAAAATTGTTTCCCATGCTCTTCTGATGAAACTTTACCAGCTGACAACAGATCAGAATTATAATTGTTATAGCTTTCAAGATTCTTTAAGCAATTTGTATTCTTTGAAACTTTCAGAGACCTTAGCATTTCATTCTCTTTTACTTCAGCAGCTGTCTCCAGTTCTTGTAGCCTTGCCTAACAATACCCACAAAACTAACAATAATGGTCCACAAAAAACCAAAATCAATGAGATTATCAGCATCAAGTGCTTACCTTCAGTTTCTTGACTTTCTCTTTTGCCTTCTCAAGCTTTTTACCATAACGGGCCTCACCTCTTCCCAGAATATTGCACTTAGCCATTAATTCTTTGTAACTCCTATTAAAATAGTGCAGTCACAAGTTTTACTCCAGGGAATTGAGTAGGCCAATCAAGTTTAAGGAGTAAATACCAATTTCATGCCTATAATAAATACCAATCTCATGCCCTTCAACAACCCTTTTTATTTTACTCAATAGAAGGCTTTGATAAAGACCCTAAACAAATTTTTCCATCTGTATTTAGCTAAAAAACAACTTGAGGTTTGGAGTATAAACCTGTTCCGCATGACCAAAGATCTTCTCAATGTGTCTATTGTATCTTTACCGTTGGTCCCATTACCCAAAGTGGCAAGCTTCAAAACCTCATCTTCATCAAGGTTCAGATCCGACACTCTACATTGCAGGCCATAAACAAATCAGCAATATTAAAGATAAGTAGTCAATAAAAGAAAGTTCTTTCTGTTAGGTGCAACTCCACTCACAATTTGAATGATGCAAGTTCTTTGGCCAAGGCCATATTTCTATCTTGTAATCTCAAACACTCCAAAGTTGACTTTTCAAGCTCCTAAGCCAACCAAAAATCGGTACAGCTTAATTGGTGCTGTGAATGATTAGATTATTATAAAAATGATAAGGCATAAAGGATTATTCACCTCTGATTTCATAAGAAACTGTTGTTGTATGAATGCTTTTTGTTTCAAGGCTTCATTTTTTAGTCCTGCATCCAATTTTGCCTGCTCCTTCCAAGTGCGAAGCTGAAACAAGACTTGTTTAAGAGCCATAAAGAAGCAACATATTAAATAACAAACAATGAACTATCAATAAATATGTAAGTTCATATTTTTATTTGGTCATCATGATTAGAAAGGAGATGACTAACTGTTGCAGAGAGATTAGTGCTACCAGTAAAAGAAGTTTCAATGACTGCGTTATGTAGACTTTACAGTTGTCATTTCTGATGAAAATAAATATAGGGAAAAATATTAAGCAACAGGGTTTTCACGTGTTTGATTGTCGTGACATTCATTACTCATATTATAAATCAAGCCATTCTAAATCAATTCAATCCAACTTGCCTAACATCAAACTATCAAAGTTTCTTTATTGTGTTCATATGCAGCTCGAAATCTTGAATTTCTAATGCTAGCCATTTCTGAATTATCAGTAACATTTTTCTCTTCAACAGCCAAACAAGCATTCGCATATAATATTCTTTAGCTGCAGTAAATCATTTGTTCACCACAAACTCCTCCGGATAGCACTCCAGAGCTAAAATCCTAAATGCACTAAGCCAATATGAAGGAGTATGCAATTCTAGGCAATCCCTGATTGTAACAACCAAAAAAAAAATCTTGTGTTTTAGCCAATGAATTGACGAATTCTCAAGAACCTTTCCATCCGACGTTGATCAGCAATCAAACAATAAATTGACCAATCATCACTTCAAAATTCGAATCACCATTGGAACAACAGTTATCGTAAACAGAAAACAAAGTACCTCCTCAGTAAGATCTCCCAATTCCTTCTCCTGCCGCTCCAATACTGAACCGAGCCCTGAAACTTTCACCTCCAATCTTTTCACTTCTCTACGCAACACCGCTGCATCTTTCCCCTCACACACAATGGGTTTCTCAGGAAGAACAGCATCTTTCACGTCTCCAACCGACTGGAAATAAAGGCGAGCCGCGTCACTTGCTCTACAATTCTGCTTGCACACAGGGCAGGTGCACTTCTTTGCTTTTGAACAATACTCGAACCACTGCTGCAAACTTCAAAGGACCCAAAGAGGGGAAAAAAACAACAACAAACCCCAAACGGAAAAAAGCGAAACTTTCACACTGTCCTTGTCAATTACAGCATAGAAATTTAAAGAGCTTAAAAACACCGATATTGACACCATACTAACATCGGAACACCGTAGTATACACTGTGTTAAATTGTAATTTTTTAAGTGTCAAGTTGCATTTTTTGTATACGAAGCGGGTGATGGGACTTACCAGAGCTCGTGGAAGACATGGCCGCAGATAGTGATGGATTGGAGGTCTTCAACAATGGGCTTGAGATCTTCGTAGCAGATTGAGCAAATGGTTCCAGCAAAGTCCCATCCATGGTCGCCCATCTCTCGCTCCGTCTTCTTTCCCTTCGTCCTCTGTTCTCTCTCGTCAATCAAAATTATAAAGCTGGGAAGATGAAAGTGAAACGAAATTTGAAAATGGGGAGAGAAACCTCTCACAAATTTTTCAAAAAGCGGGAAGGAAGGGAAAGCGGGAAAGGGAAAGCCGACATCACGTGCATATCACGTGATGCGTCAACGTAACACATTTTTGTTCGCTTCGATGGAATGAAAGAATGGAATAATAATAATAATAACAAGAATGGCCGTTTGTGGGGCCCGCCGACGGAGGACTCTGCGGCGGCTGCACCACCATATACGGTGCTCCGTTCGGCGGAGGAAGAGGAGAAAAGAAGAGGATTGAAATTAGGAAATCGATTTCGCTTTCGTTTGTCTCACTCCCTTTTCTACTCTTCAGCCTTCCCGTTTTAATTATTTTTTAATTGAAAATTATGTCTTCTCTCATTCTAATATTTTTTAATTTCTTCTTCTCATTCTAAGATTCCTATAATTTACATTAAAAAACAAAAACTACATACAGTAAATTAGTAATAAGGACATTACAATATATAAGTACCCAATATTAAAAAATGAATGGATCAAAAGAAAAATGTAAAAAAAAAAAAAGATAGAATAAATTATTGATTATTAATTTTAAAAAAAATTACAATTTTTAAAAAATTAAATATCCCAATTGTCATTAAAAATTATATTTATATTAATTTAATTATTTTTATTATTAAGTCACAAAATATATAATCATCAAATATTTAAATTTTAATGTTAAACGTCATTTTAATTAAAAAAATTAAAATAAAACAAACATAAATTTTTAAAATTAAATTAAAATAATTAATCATAAAAATTAAATTAAAATAATTATAATTTTTTAAAATTAAATTAGCTATTACTTATAAAATATTAGTTTCATGAGTTCTTTAAATATATCTTGCCATCGAAGCTAAAAAAAGAAAAATATTTTTCAAAATTTATATCAACCTGAAAGTATATTTAATCCGCAACATAAAAAACGGAAGGTAGAAAGGGGATATATTTATGGAATTTTCGGAATTAGGGAGATTACTTCTGCCTTGTAGTTTTCGTTAGAAGGAAGAGCTATCTCGCTTTCGTTTAGTCTATATTTAACAGGTGCACTTTACTTTTGCCCTTTTTCCGTTATTACGCTGCGAGATCGGATTAAACTATTATGCTTTATTCGCTTCTGTTGCTGCAAGAATTATGCATGTGAATTTTGTTGGGTATTCGTATTTTTTTCCCCTTTTGAGAATTTGGGCAGCTGAAACTCATTACTTTCGGGACTTATTTGGATTCTGAGAAATCATGATTTGCTAAGCCTTGTGAAACTAGCATTGGGCTACCAGTAATTGCAATTTCGTAGGACGTCGTTGATCCCATGATGCCCGAGTTGCGGCCATGACTTTATTGTAATGTTTTAATTTACCTTGTGTAAGCCAGATGAGGGAGACCAAAACTGCAACAAAGAATGTTAAAAAGCCGAAATCTGCATCAGCTAACTCTTTTCCTCCCATTCTGAACATAGAGGACTTTAAGGTAAAAGTTCAAATCATGTAATTCAAGTCTCGTATGGGAAGAGCTATTGAACTATATTTTAAATTATTTAACTCTACCCAAGTACCTTGGTTGTGTATTCTTTTGAAATTTGGCTTGGTAAATCAGCTTGAACCTTGAACATATAGGGAGACTTTTCTTTCGATGCATTAGTTAGAAACTTGGTGAGCGAGCTCCTTCCATCTTTCCAAGAAGAAGAAACAGAGGAAGGACAAAGCACCACCGGCGCGGGTGATCCTTTTCCCAGTGGACATTTGCGGGTTCCGTCCGACGCAGCAAAATATGCACCAGTTCTTTCTTCTCCTTTATTCCCAGATGTTGAGAAACTCTTACCTTTGTTCAAGGACTCTTGCAAGGAGCTGGTTGAGCTTCGTGCACAGGTTACTTCCTGACTTACCTAGAAGTTGATGAGTTTTTATGTTGACATCTTAATTTTCCTTTTCTTCTTTATGAATTGAAGATTGATGGCAGACTCTACAAACTTAAGAAAGATGTTTCTGTCCAAGACGCTAAGCATCGCAAGACACTTGCTGAGGTCAGTCTGCCATATAGTTTGCCCTACTAAAATTTTCAAGCATTCTTTAGTATCCTAATTGCAATGAATTAAGAAAATAAAGAATTCTTCTTTTTTACCTCAGATATAGCAAAAATTTGATGACGCCATTGATATTTGGAAACTTTTTTGTTTTTAATGATCAACTAACTTTCCTTATCTGTGTCTGTGTTTTCATTATTTCTTTTTCATAAGGAGGGATCTTCTTTCCTTTCTTGAATCTAATCTGTCTAGTGTCAATTAGTTTTCCCAGCCATCTAATTGTCTATATCGCAAATTAGTTACCATGCATGTTTGAAAAGTTGAATATAATAAACTGATAAACTTTTAGTGCATATGTCTTTATATTGTTTTCAGCTAGAAACAGGTGTAGATGGTTTGTTTAGTAGCTTCGCGAGGTTGGATTCACGTATTTCAAGTGTTGGCCAGACTGCCGCAAAGATAGGAGATCAGCTTCAGGTAGAATTTTGAAAGCTATATTAATGTTTGCAAATGATTTGTGATCCCATCTATACTTATATAGTATAGGTAAGTCAGGTACTCCTTTTCTTTGAAATATAATCTCACTACTGATACTCTTATGAGTTGTCAGAGCGCAGATTCTCAACGGCTTACTGCCAGTCAAACGATTGATCTGATAAAGGTAATACCAGTCAGTCCATTTGGTTCTTATTCTTTACACTGGGGAATTGATCTTCATGGTTGATTTAGTTTCTGCACTCTGCAGTACTTAATGGAGTTCAATAGTAGCCCAGGCGACCTTATAAAGCTTTCTCCTCTATTTTCTGATGACAGCCGTACTGCTGAGGCTGCTTCAATTGCCCAAAAATTACGTAAGATAACTTTTTCCTTAAAGATTTTACCATTGTACATAAACTCAGCTAATTTTGATAATCTTCAGGGTCATTTGCTGAAGAAGATATTGGAAGAGCTGTGCCATCAATGATAGGGAATGCAACTGCGAGCAAAGGACTAGAATATGCAGTTACTAATCTACAGGAATATTGCAATGGTAAGTAATTTCACAAAATCATGGACTGACAAGTGTCTAATTAATATTTAATACAATCATCCTGTTGGTTTTCTCTTGGCAGAATTGTAGGATACTTAGAAAAATGAATTGTGGGTGTTTCGATGGTGCAACGGGTATGTGGCTGTATGGATCTGAGAGGTTCTGATACAACTTGATATAGGACCAGCGGGGGAAAGGTGGAAGAAATAGTGAGAAGTGATGAAGAAAGGAAGAGGGGATGAAGAAACTCTAATATTCTTTTCAATCTCCAAAACTAAAGCACATGCTTAAACCAATGAAGGAAATAGTAATGAAAAATAGACCTAATAAAAATAGACCTAATCTAAGTCTTAATTAACCATATCACTGACCATATGATTCCAGATATTCTTTTCCCATTCTTTATTAAAATCTATTTCAATGGTGGATCCATATTTTTGATATATTGTTTTTCTTCTACATAATATCCATTTAGCACTTGACCAAACATTTTCTGATTCTATTCTGCCTTAACAGCTATTTCACTTTAGACCCTATATCTTTACTTGCATTCTATGCTTTATAACATGTGTCTCATATTTATTCAGTGTAGTGTGATCCATAGAGGTAAACAATCTTGAGGAACTGTCTCACATGTTCACTGGCTATCAATACAAAGGCTAGTAGATACCTTGTTCATTAATTATCAGATGGAAAATTTTATTTGTTATAAATTTCCTTTTTTTTTCTCTTCTGATTGGAAGATTTAAACCAAATGATCTAACCTTTCCTTGATCTAATTTGACATCAATGAAATCCTACCTTAGCCCTTTATCTGGGCCCATAAGCCAATTTTTATTTCTTCTAATTTATAAGATAAAAGTTAAATATTGCAGTACGTGTGGTTCGTGAGTGATATGGCGTTGTACTGTTGTTTGCTAAGTGTGATGGTGTGTTTTGTGTTTCTTTTGTTCGTTTGTGTTTTGTAATGCCGTTTTGTATTAGTCTCTGACAGTTTTTAATATTAGTTTGTTTAGTTGTTCGTTTTCTGTTGAGTTTCGGTTTTCCGTTGGCGTGCTTGTCTCACACAATGGGCTGTATATTAACCCGTTCTAAATGAGATTTTCCCAAGATGTATTATTCAGAATATCTCTCTATTCTCTTAGTCGAACCTCACTGTGAAACTTCATGTATAAAATCAAACATATTTGTTTGCTTATGGGTGTAACTGTTGTTATTTAGACAAGGTTAAGACAAAAATGTCTAAAGCCATCCCATATATCAACATTTGGTTTTCTCAGTAATATGTGTTTTACATTTTGTTGGGCCTCCAATTAAGCAACAATATCATTGGAAGAAGCAGACTAAGGAGGTTAATGGGCCCAAAAAACACCCACAAGGGACCTATAGGTTTACTCTAGGAAAAACAAAAAAGGTTGAGCTGGCAAAGGAGAGATAATCCACTAATGAACCTGCAGCAGTGGATAGTGGGGGTGGAGAGAGGTTTTTAGTGGCAGCAGTGTACTTGAGAGGGCAAGGAATTCCTGAGGGACTTTGTGGGAGAGAGCTAGCTTGTCGAATGCTAGCTGAGTGTTAGGTTATTGTCCTGTGTTCATTGTCCTTTGTGTTGTGAATGAGTATTATGTGTTGATTGGGAGTGAGTGTTGTGTGCTGTTACTGTTATTGTGAGTCATCCATTGTGTGTATTGTCTTTTACCCCACTGGTAGGAGTTTAATATTAATATCAGTATCATTTTCCATTGTTCTTCACTGTCTTCTTGGTCAATCCTTAGTGTTAGTGCAGGGTTCTATTATTTTCTTCTATTTTTGCAGAATTGGAGAATAGATTGCTGGCGCGGTTTGATACAGCGTCACAGAAAAGAGAATTATCCACAATGGCAGAATGTGCCAAAATTTTGTCACAGGCAATTAAGCTTTATTCTACCTAATTAGACCTTTCTTTCCCTTTCTCTTCCCCTCTCATATTTTTTTAGACACTCAAATATCACTTTTGGTGGAGCTTCTTCTCTGATAGCATGGTACAATCTTAAGTTGTTGGTATTAGCTATGATCCTTGAGTAAATTACCGCATCAACTAATGAAAAGGCCTTATATAATAAATGGAGAAGATGGAATTGCATAGCAAACATTGTATAGGTGCCAAGTGCCAACACCAATTAGAGGACGTAATGTGTCAAATCCTATTTTGCATTCTAAACCTTAAAATAGAATTAAAACTTCAATTAATGATATGTTAAATATATTTAGTGCTTTGGATTTTTTTTTTTTCTTTTTTTGGTGTAATACAAGCAATTCTCCTGAATCAAGACTGAAAACCTAAGTAAACATTAGCTCAAAAAAGCTGTTTAATCCCGAAGAAGGCGCAGAGGAAGAATTCTCTAAATAAAATCTCTCATAGTTCAATCCATCCATAATCACCATATGCCTGCAGAAAAAAACATACTGCCAAAGGACCTTACACTCCTTATTCCAAAAATCTCGGGAACTTAATTGCTGAAAAAAATATCTAGATTGGTTGGACAAACCCGATGCTCATTAAAGACACCAAAAATTCTATTGCAGAGCTTCCAAGCAACTTCCCAGTGCCAAAAAATGAAAAAATTGCCTTAGATCTCTGATAACTTATAACACAAACATCCTGTGAAATAGCCTTATTGGACTGCAACTCTAAAGAAAATCATTCATATTAATTTATTTAGAACCTTTGTCCAAGCAAAAGCCTTTGTGAGCCTTGACTTCCTGAAAAGAGTTGGACAAAGAAAAGCTAGAATTTGGATTACAGATAAGAAAATTGAATTACAAGTATATAACCCCAAGAACCTAAAGTCTACATCCTTTTATCTGGCAAAGTAGAAACACAGAAAGAGCCCAGCATATCAATAACAGAGCAAGGTCATTCATGGGAAAAAGGAGAGAGGAAAGGGAAAACCTCTGTGGGAAATGTAGTCAATGAGCTTGAACTTCATGGGACATTGTATTTAAGAGTAATATAACAAGACAAGACATTATATGGTGCTGATTCAGTCATCAATTACATCCTTGATTCTACTTAATAATTACAACACATGCTAAATATTTGGTTGAGACACATAATGGAGGTGGAAGCACTTAATAGCGGCTGAGGACATCTAAACAGCAATAGGTGCATGGAGGCTTGGTATAGACTCTACATTAACCAGCGATCACTTCGAGGTGAACAAGGGCCAGAGGAGCGGCATCTCACGTGCTCATATGCTGGCATGTAGAAAATGCTGCTAAAAACTGAGAAAGCACATGGGGGTGCATGTGGTGGCCAGAGATGCTCCAGGGGCAGGAATGGGCTGGCGAGAGGTTTTTGAGGTGATCCTGAGGGTGTTTTGTGTCAAAAGCTAGTCTAATAGTGGCTGGAGTGACAGCACAGCCACTAGAGGGGATTCAAATATTGACTGACAATGAAAAGCTAGGGTTTTTTCCTTTTAGGCTTTGGTAGCATATGAAAAAGGAGAGGAAAGGGAAAAACTTTTGTGGCAAATGTAGTCAGTGAGTTATCCGCACAGGACATTGTATATATAGTCATATTACAAGACAAGCATTAAATGGTACTAATTCAGTCCCTAATCAAATCCCTGATTCTAGCTACTAATTACAGCACATACTACACATTCTACAAACTATACATTAATTCCAACTATCTATAACTCTATCATGAAGATGTTGGAGAAGTGAACACTTAAGAAAAATGAGAACCATGTAAATGTAAACAATAACAACAAAGCCTTATTCCACTGGGTGGGATTGGCTACATGGATCGCACGACGCAATTGAGCTCTATCAATGACCAACTCTTTAAGTTTCTCATTCATCTGAAAATCTCGTTCGATAACTTCTCTAAATATCCTCATTGGTCTTCTTAAACCATGTAAATGTAAAAAAAGTAAAATAAATTTGAAGTCTGGATAGAGTTGATAAACAATACAGTTGTGGAATAAGAGGAGACTGTAGTCCACTTCTCCTCCCAAATCCATAACTAAGTTGCAATCCTAGATTAATTAATAAACCAAGGCCAAAATAAAGGAAATACATGAGATATGATTATGAACTTGTAAAGACTTCCATGAAAAACACCAATCCCAAAGTTAGCATCCCAATTATTAAATTATATTTGCATTGCTTTCTGTGCTTAAAGTAGATGTTTCTTACAGTGAGGATAAAAGAGTTCAGTGGTTTGTGTGTGTATAATTATATATCTGTTAAATTATTGACGGAGGTGTGCATGTATGTCAATAGATGACTTGTTTGCAATGCAGTTCAATCGGGGCACAAGTGCCATGCAACATTATGTGGCAACACGTCCAATGTTTATTGATGTGAAAGTCATGAATGCTGACACTAAGTTGGTTCTTGGTGACAATGGGGAACTTGCTAGTCCTAGTAAAGTTGCTACTGGGCTTTCATCATTGTACAAAGAAATCACAGGTTTGAACATTTGAAGTATATTGGCATATTAGTGATCTGCATGATCTCTTCGGAGAATCAGTTATGGCATGGTGATTTGTTTCAGATACTGTTCGCAGAGAAGCAGCAAAAATCACAGCTGTATTTCCTTCGCCCAATTCGGTTATGTCAATTTTAGTTCAGGTACCAAAGGACATGGTCTTTACCTCATAGAATAGCCTTAAAGAGATAGCATAGTATTTCGGTAACCATAACTTGTTATTGTTTTTCTCATAATTCTTATGCAGCGAGTTCTAGAGCAGCGAGTCACGGCCCTTTTGGACAAATTATTAGTAAAGCCAACTCTTGTAAATTTGCCTACCATGGAGGAAGGTGGACTTCTAACAGTGAGTACTGTTATCCTGCCACCTTCATTGTTGTTGTCCAAGTGTCAGTTTTGACAGCAAGGTAATATTGATGTAATTTGTATTTAATTTGAGGCTTCAGTATCTCAGGATGCTATCAATAACATATGAAAAGACACAAGAACTTGCTAGAGATCTTCAAGCAGTGGGATGTGGAGACTTAGATGTTGAGGGTAATGAATTAACTAAAATATTACCAGTTCTATTTTTGCCTGAATTTCTTCATTGTAGTGAACTAATCTCTGAGCAGAACGATTTTTGAAACTTAAGTGTTAATGGTATCAGAAGATGCTAACATACTGTCTGGTTATGAGTGGCAATTTCTAGCAATGTTTAAGTGCAACACAATGAACAAGCACGATTGGGATGAATAATTTCTGTGTGTGTTATTTCCATGAATGGTCCAAATATAAGGGAAAGGAGGCCACAATCCAGTCACTTAATCATTAAAAACCTAGGAAATCAAAAAATAATTTAAATCTTATCCTAATCTGATTAGGATTGTAATAATTAATAGGATAAGGTTGACTAACTAATCTAATCTTAAATCCCACAAAATCAGAACTAAAACGGCTAGATATCCTAATTCTAAGGAAACAAACCTTGCTAAATAAATTAAATCCTAATATACACAAATTTCTAAATATGTACAATTCTGATTTCGTCCACACCCCTCTCAAGCTAGGCTGTAGATGTTGATGAGACCAAGCTTGCCTTCAAGAAACTCAGAACTCTGTTTTGAGAGTCCTTTTGTGAAGAGATCAGCCAATTGGTGACATGTAGGAACATATTCGATCTTGATAACGTTTCATCGAGCTTTTCTTTAATAAAATGCTGATCAACCTCCACATGTTTGGCCCTATCTGATGAAAAACCATGGCAAACCTACTCTAGGAGAAATAAAAGTCATAGAAACTAGTATTTTATTTTATTGTATTTTGTTTTGTTTTATGTATGTTGTATTTATTTTCTTGAAGCTAGCCTATGTCTAGGGCCAGCCTATGCCTAGGGCCATCCTATGTCTAGGGCCAACTCATGTTTTAGTATTTCAACTCATGCATTAATTTTCCTTTTGACTACTTTGCATGCTCAACTACTTGCATTAAATGCTCTTGTACCTAGACTCCCTATATAAAGGGGTCTCTCCTGTATTGCAAGGCAGACTTGGATATTAAATGTATTGAATCATAATATTTCTCTATCTCCCCCCCTGCATCTCCCTCCTTTCTCTCTATTTCTCCCTCATTTCTTGCTGTTCTCCCTTCTCCCTCTTTCTGTTCTACATCAATTTGGTATCAGAGCTGGTTTTGTTCCACCCACACTCCCTGCTGCCTAAATCACAAATTCAAAACACCCCAAACAGCCCAGAAAATTCATTTTCGTCACTGTTTAGGCTTACCCACCCACGTCCACTTATCAACCCACAAAACTACCACCACCAGCTCCTCCGAAAAACGAAAACCGGCCGATCCCATAAGTCCGGTCGCCGGAGACCCATCCACGCACCGCCGGAGCTCCCTGCGCGTGGGCTTCACGCGCCTCACTCGCCAGCACGCGCCAGCCTGCAGATTTCGAATTTTCTACCATTTTTCTAGCCAGCTTTCACTCTTCTCAACTCTGACTGCATCCACAACCATCAAGGAACAACTGGGGGTAATTGTTACACTTATTTGGCTCATAGTTGTTAAGGTAAGGCATTCAAAACTTTCTTTGAAAACTTGTTGCTAACTAACTATATTGGTGGTAATATTGCAAGTGTGCTGAGCCCTCATCTCCTGTCCTTCTTACCTTATTTTCCATTCTTCATTACTGTATTCCATCTTTGCTAATCATCTTCATACCAAAAAACAAAAAAAAAAGTTCACCAGACGAACTTTCTTTCCTTATTTTCCACTTCTCATTGCTGTATTCCATCTTTGCTAATCATCTTCATAGTTTTGGAAAAAAAAAAATTTACAGTGATCAATAGCAGGCATTTTATTTTGTATCTAACCTCAATAGTGCATTTGCTTTCATTTTGCATGACCATTCGTGATCTGTACGATAGCCAAAATTTCCTTGTTGATCAACTTCTTGAAATAAAGTTAACAATGGAACACAACCATCAGAATTTCCAAGATAGATTGGACAAGTTCGAAGAAAGATTTTTAGCTCGTGAAGAATTTGTGGATCAACGTTTTGAGGAACTTATGAGTGCCATTAAATTATTAGGAAGGCAAATGAACGGGAAAAATACAGATGGCTTAGATGGGATATTAAGGGATCAATTTCCAAATAGGGAGGATGAAACTATGAGGGAAGAGAATTTATCAATTCATCACCCTCCTAGGATTTCACCAGTAGGTTCTAACAGAACCATTAGTCCTGACAATGGAAATGCTAAGAGAGTTCCTTATGTGCCTTCATCAAGACAACCTCAATATAGGGAAGCTCGAAGGGATGAGCAAGAATTTAGGTGTCACTTTACTAGGCGTCATGAATTACCTAGTGATGATAGGCAAATCCACAATGACTTAGGTGATATTACAAGGAAGGTTAAGATTGAGGCTCCCGAATTTGATGGGAAGTTAGATCCTAATGCTTTCTTAGATTGGTTAGCTAACATAGAAGATTACTTCGACTGGTATGACATGAATGATGTTCAAAGAGTCCGATTTGCCAAAATGAAACTTGTGGGATCTGCTAAAAGATATTGGCAAACTGTCCAAAGAAACCTAGAGCACCAAGGGCAACCTCAAATGGAGGTTTGGGCTGAGATGAAAATGAAATTGAAAGAAAAATATTTGCCCACATATTACAAGAGCCAATTAATGAATCAATTTCTCAACCTTAGGCAAACCTCTAGTGTTTCTGAATATATGGCCCGTTTTGATGAACTTGCTCTTAGGTGTGATTTGCAAGAAGAGCCATGGGTGGCAGTGACTTGATTCATTAATGGCCTCTGGTTGGACATCCAAAGGGAACTCAAAATTAATTTCCCTGAATCTCTTGAAGAAGCATTTGAGGTAGAATCTTTGTCTAGATACTCATTTGCTAGGTGCTCTGCCTCTCAAGTAGTAGAGTCAAAACAAATTCGCAACCCCAACATTGTTGACCGCTCTATTGGAGCATCATCATCTAGAGCCTAATCCGTGTTACCTTCCAGTCAAGTGTTTGGCCCTAGAAACACTAGGGGCAATGAATCTATAGGATCTAGCTCGCGACCTAGAGGTCCTACCATTGAATGCTTTCAATGCCATTCTAAAGGACACATTGCATCGAGATGCCCACATCGCACCTTGACCATTGAACACCAGTCTGAAATTCTAGATGAGAATAAAGAAGCCGATGTAGTGATTGACCCCCATGACTGCCCTTCTGATATTGAGGATGATACTATACTGAATTTGACTCAATCTTCTGAGCATCTTAGTGTTATGTGATGTATTCTTTCTGTTCCCCTCTCTAAGGATTCTTGGAAGAGAACTAGCATATTTCATAGCTTTGTAAAATGTGGGGACAAAGTGTGCAAGTTAGTTATCGATGAGGGTAGCACCAGAAACGTAGTCTCTCACATAGGGGTATCCAGACTTGGGCTTAAAGCATAACCGCATCCAAAACCTTTTCGGGTAGCTTGGGTAGATAAAACCTCTTTACCCGTTACCCAGCAATGTCGTATTCCCCTTCAACTTGGAGAATACCAAGAGGAAATTATCTGTGATGTCCTCCCAATGTACGTTGCCCATATCTTACTTGGGAGACCATGGCTTTATGACCATGATGTCATTAACTATGGTAAAGAGAACACTTATGTGTTCAAACATGAGGGAAAGAACATTTGGTTGCGTCCTGCGAAACCCAACAGTGAGACTAAAGCAACAACCGAGTCAAAGAAAAAGGAATGTAAAAGTCACAACATTCACTTGTTAAGTCACAAGCAGTTTGAGAAAGAAGGTAAAGAAGTTGATGTCATGCTTGCCTTAGTTCCTAAAGCATCAATTGGTGTCACTTCTGAAAACACTTTTCAGGTGCCTGATGAGATTTCTAAACTGTCAGAAGAGTTTCATGACATTGCTCCAAATGAGCTTCCTACGGAACTACCACCAATAAGGGACATCCAACATGCCATCGATTTGATCCCTGGATCTCAACTCCCCAATCTTCCCCACTATAGGTTGAACCCTAAAGATAGGGAAGAATTGAATAGGCAAGTGAATGGGTTATTTGAAAAGGGCTATATCCAACATAGTCTTAGCCCATGTGCAGTTCCTGCCCTCTTAACTCCCAAAAGGGATGGAACCTGGAGAATGTGTGTGGATAGTCGAGCGATTAACAAAATCACTGTCAAATATAGATTCCCAATTCCTAGGCTGGAGGACATGCTTGATTTAGTGGCTGGTTCAAGTTGGTTTTCCAAGATTGACCTCCGTAGTGGCTATCACCAAATTAGAATTAGACCAGGGGATGAGTGGAAGACTGTTTTTAAGACCCAAGACGGGTTATACGAATAGTTAGTCATGCCCTTTGGTCTCTCTAATGGTCCTAGCACCTTCATAAGAGTCATGACCTATATTTTCAAAACATTTTGATTTATAGCAAGTCTAGGGAGGAACATGTAAATCATCTCCACATAGTTTTTCTTACTCTTCGTCAAGAGAAGTTCTACATTAACCTCCCAAAGTGTTCTTTCTTACAAACTCAAGTTGTTTTCCTAGGATTCATAGTTTCTGAACATGGTCTAGCTGCTGATCAAAAAGTCAAGGCTATTAAACAGTGGCCTGAACCTACCACGATCACTGACGTCCGTAGCTTTCATGGTCTAGCCTCGTTCTATAGGCGTTTCATTAGAGAGTTTAGTACCATCATGGCCCCTATTACAGACTGCCTCAAAATAGACAAATTTTGTTGGACTCCAGCAGCTGCTCAAGCCATTGCCACCATTAAACACAAGCTTTCTGAAGCTCCTGTTTTAGCTTTACCTGATTTTAAGAAGCGTTTTGAAGTTGCCTGTGATGCATCTGGAGTAGGAATTGGGGGAGTTCTTAGTCAAGAAGGTCATCCTGTAGCCTTCTTTAGTGAAAAACTCAATGAGGCCAAGCAAAAATACTCCACCTATGACAAAGAGTGCTACGCCATTGTTAGAACTCTTAAACATTTGCAGTTCTATCTTCTTCCCCAAGAATTCATTCTATACTCTGATCACCAAGCTCTTAAGTTTATTCATTCACAAAGGAATCTGAATTCCAGGCATGCAGAATGGGTTGAATTTCTTCAGAGGTTCACTTTTGTGATCAAACATCGATCTGGTGTTGAAAATAAGGCAGCTAACGCATTAAGTCGAATGTCCACTATCTTACATTCCTTGAGTGTCAGCGTTACAGGATTTGATAGGTTGAAGGAGGAATACACCAATTGTCCTGACTTTGGCATTATCTTTTAAGAAGTTAATAATGGGAATCGTCATATCTACGAAGATTTCCTGATCAAGGATGGTTACCTCTTTCGTGGGCCTAAGCTGTGCATCCCTCGTACATCTTTAAGGGATTTTCTTGTCTGGGAGTTACATGCCGGAGGGTTAGCTGGCCATTTTGGTAAGGCTAAGACTATAGCTTTGGTTGAGGATAGATTTTACTGGCCCTCCCTGAAACGTGATGTTGCTCGAATTCTATCTCAATGCAGAACATGCCTCACCTCCAAGGCAAAGAAGCAAAACACTGGCTTTTATACTCCCTTACCCATACCTCATGCACCTTGGAAAGATCTCAGTATGGACTTTGTATTGGGACTACCTAGGACTGCCCGGGGACATGATTCTATCTTTGTTGTCGTTGATAGGTTTTCTAAGATGGTTCATTTCATCCCCTGTAGCAAAACCACGGATGCTTCCCATTTGGCTAAATTATTCTTCCGTGAGGTAGTACGTTTGCATGGCTTACCCTCTACCATTGTGTCTGATAGGGATGTTAAATTTGTTAGCTATTTTTGGAAAACCCTTTGGAAGCTCTTTGGCACCCATTTGAAATTCTCTTCAACATTCCATCCTCAGACAGATGGGCAAACTGAGGTTACAAATCGTAGCCTTGGCGATTTGCTTTGAAGCTTAGTGGGAGATAACCCGGGAAATTGGGACTTGATTTTACCAATAGCTGAGTTTGCCTATAATAATTCGGTGAACAGGTCCACAGGCAAGAGCCCTTTTGAGATTGTCCAAGGTTATACCCCTCACCAACCCATTGACCTTTTGCCCATTCCTCTCACTACCCGTACCTCTGATTCAGCAGAATCATTTGCCCAACACATTCGTGACTTGCATGTTGAGGTTGGACGCAAACTCACATTAAGTAATGAACAATATAAATTGTCTGCTAATGTTCACCGTCGATACCAGAACTTTAATGAAGGTGATTATGTCATGGCCCGTATTCAACTTGAACGTTATCCTAAACATTCCTTCAAAAAATTACATGCCCGTGCTTCTGGGCCTTTCCGCATAACTAAGAAACTTGGACCTAATGCATACTTGCTTGAATTGCCACCTCATATAGCCATTAGTCCTGTTTTCAATGTGGAGGATTTGTTTCCTTATCGAGGCACCTTTGAGCCTCCCCCTTTCTTTTCTGATGGCATTGCAGGTACTCAACCTCCTCAAAGTCCAGCACCCATCTTACCTTCCGTGCCTCCATCTACTGAAGTCATTGATGCAGTTCTCGACAACCAGGTTGTTTTCTCCTCACACGGTCCCCTTCACCGCTACCTCGTACGATGGAAAGGCCGTTCTGATTTGGATACTACTTGGATCACCGAGGACGAGTTTCTATGCCTAGATCCTGATCTGTTACAATCTTACCAGAATTCTCACTCTCCTGAGGAGAGTTCTCTCTACCTCGGGGGAAATGATGAAAAATGGCAAACCTACTCTAGGAGAAATAAAAGTCATAGAAACTAGTATTTTATTTTATTGTATTTTGTTTTATGTATGTTGTATTTATTTTCTTGAAGCTAGCTTATGCCTAGGGCCAGCCTATGCCTAGGGCCATCCTATGTCTAGGGCCAACTCATGTTTTAGTATTTCAACTCATGCATTAATTTTCCTTTTGACTACTTTGCATGCTCAAGTACTTGCATTAAATGCTCTTGTACCTAGACTCCCTATATAAAGGGGTCTCTCCTATATTGCAAGGCAGACTTGGATATTGAATGTATTGAATCATAATATTTCTCTATCTCCCCCCACCCCTCTCTGCATCTCCCTCCTTTCTCTCTATTTCTCCCTCATTTCTTGCTGTTCTCCCTTCTCCCTCTTTCTGTTCTACATGACTATCATAATGAACAGGATTGTGAGCTATACATATTACCGACTTATTATCACAGTAGAGCAACAAAGGTTCTTCACAGCCAATATTTAATTCATTCAACACTTCTAATCTAGATAAGCTCACAGACTCCATGAGCCATAGCTCTAAACTCGGCTTCCGCACTACTTCTAGCAACCACTGACTGTTTTTTGCTATGCCAAGTTACCAGATTTCTCCACAACAGCATGCAATAACCAGATGTCGATTTGCAATCATCAATTGATCCGGTCCAATCAGCATCTATGAATGCTTTCACTTATCGATCATTGGTCTTTGCAAAAAACAAGCCTTTTCTAGCTGTTTGCTTCAAGTGTCTCAGGATTCTATGTACTGCATTTAGATGACCTTGACGTGGTGTGTGCATATGTAACTTACTAAGCTCACTGCAAAGGCAATATTTGGCCTTTTATGTAAGAGATAAATGAGCTTTCCAACTAAGTGTTGATACTGCCCTTTATCAACCGACCATCCTTCAAGCATTTTTCCTTTGTTATTGAGTTCAACTGGAGTCTTACCCGGCTTGCATCCCAACATGCTAGTTTCTTCCAACAAATCTAAAGTGTACTTTCTTTGAGAGACGAAAATCCCCTTCTTACTCCTTGCAATTTCTATTCCAAGAAAGTATCTCAACACTTAAGGTCTTTAACTTCAAATTCCTTTGCCATCATCTGCTTGCTATAATTTCCAGTGACAATGATATCATCAACTTATACTATAAGAATAGTAATTTTTCCTTTTTCAGCATGCTTAACAAACAACGCGTGATCAGTTTGTCCCTGGATATGGCCAGATTTCTTGATAACTTTGGAGAAACTGTCGAACCAAGTTTGTGGAGACTGCTTCAAACCGTAAAAGGATTTGTTGAATTTAACAGTGTGACTCCCTAGGTCATCTTCAAATCCTGGAGGTTGACACATAAACTTCCCCCTCAAGCTCACCATTTGGAAAAACATTGTTTATATCAAGTTGATGTAGGGGCCAATCAGAGTTTGCAGCCAAAAATAGAAGAATTCGAATAGTGTTGAGTTTGGCAATAGGAGCAAAGGTCTCAATATAGTCAGTCCCATACGTTTGAGTAAAGTCTTTGGCCATTAAACGTGCCTTTTGTCTTTCAATTGAACCATTGGCCTTATACTTGATGGTGAATACCCATTTACAACCCACTGTATTTATTCCTTGTGGCAACTCCACCAAGCTCCATGTATTGCTCTGTCTAAGGGCATGCATTTCTTCAAGAATAGCAACTTTCCACTCGAGAACAAATAGGGCCTCTTCAATGGACCTAGGGATCATAACACTAGACAAACACGAGGTGAAAGCACGAAGTGAAGGAGATAGATTTGAGTAGGATATGAATTTAGAAATGGGGTGATTTGTGCAAGATATAACATAGGATTCATGATTTCTTTATTTGTTTGAGACTTCTTTCTTCTAGAGTAGACTTGCAACTCTTGCTGTTTAGGCATCAAAAGTGTTGATTCTCTCCCTGTTTCCAAGACTAGTGAAATTGGATCAACTACAGGAAGACTGATCTTAGTTGACTCAGGAATAGAGACAACGGCATCTAGATTAACATCGAGTAAAGGCAGGTCAAAAGTATCCCAGCAAGCCTCATTGTATTTTCAAAGAAGGTGACATCACAGGAAACATATGTTCTTCTAGTTTTTGGACAATAACACTGAGATCCTTTTTGGGTAGGAAAAATAACCAATGAAAACAGTTTTCATTGCCCGAGGATCAAGTTTTCTCCTATTATGGTCATGAATATGGACGAATGTTGTGCAACCAAAAATTCTTAATGGAAGTGTATTGGATTTAGAAACTTGCGGGTAGGTTTTTGAGAGAACAGGCAAAGGGGTTTCAAAATTGATGGGACGACTTGGCAAACAATTTATGAGGTAGGTAGCAATTAGGATAGCATCACCCCACAAGTGTTTTGGGACATTCTGATAGGAATTGGTCTGGGGATTCAATTGTAAACCATGAAAATGGACCTAAGGCTTTAAGGTTATATGAGAGAAAGAATAGAAGGGCAGGGGCATATCAGTCAAAGTATGCATGAGTTAGTTAGTAGTGGATATAGGAAGGTCAGTAGGTCAGGAACAGGACATGCTGGATGAAAGATACTTTTGGTGAGAGAGCAGAACAGTAGTGGTTTTGTAGGAGCTTGGCTCTAGGGGAGGATTGCACCTATAGTCTTTCATTCTGATATTGAATAATACAATAATATTGCTCTGGTTTCTATCACATTCACTGTAAACATGAGAGCTTGAGCTACCTCCAACAAATGACAATTTTTCCTTTCCAATACTCCATTTTGTTGTGGAGAATCAACACAAGAGCTTTGATGTTGAATCTCATTTTCTAACAAATAATCACCAAGATTGGAATTGAAATATTCTTTTCCATTGTCAATTCTTAGAACTCATTTTGATGTTGAATCTCATTTTCTAACAAAAAATCACCAAGATTGGAATTGAAATATTCTTTTCCATTGTCAATTCTTAGGACACATTTGTTATGTAAGAGATAAACCCATGTAACCCGTGTGTGATCGTCAATGAATGTAAGAAACCATCTTTTGCCATGGCAAGTGCTAATTTTTGAAGGTCCCCGTATGTCATTATGGATCAAAGAGAATGGTGTGGAAGGAAGGTAAAGCTTTGGAGGAAATGACATGCGAGCAGGTTTAGCTAATTGACAAATTTCACGCTCAAAAGAAACAGTTTTTTTATTATCAAAGACGGAAACAGACACTTTAGATGTAAAAAACTAGGATGGTCACACCTATGATGCCATAACTTTATTTCATTAGTACTTGAAACAAATGTAGAAGCAACACTAGTTAAAAGAGTTGGCTAGTTAAAAGAGTTGGCTGACTTTTTGGTTGATCATCATCAAAGTAATAAAGTCCATCATGATCTCTAGCACTACCAATTGTCTTCCCCAATGATAGGTCCTGAAATTGACAAGACGAAGACAAGAAATTAGCAACACAATGATTATCACGTGTGATTTTACTAACAGAGATCAGGTTGCATTTTAGGGCAAGGACATGGAAGACAGATTTGAGGATTAGATTTTGAGACAATTTTATGTCACCAATTCCAGCAACCAGTGTCAAAGATCCATCGGCAATTTTAACAGTGATATGTTTAGAACAAAGTACATAAAAGTGAAAAAGATTAGAACCACCTGTCATGTGATTAGAGGCCCAGAATCAATTATCCATGGGTCTGTAGATTGAATGATAGAGTGGGAATTTAAGGCTGAGGAGAGTTTACCAGATTGTGCAACAAAATATGATCCAATAGCGGAGCTGGATGGAGAATTGATTTGAGAGGTATTGACAGAAGACTGATTGAGGAGTTTGCATAGTTGTTCAATTTGTTCCTTGCTGAATGGAATAGAAGCATCAGTGGTCTTGATTAGAATGGGTATGATATGCACGTCCTTCATTCTTTTTCCGAGGCTGCCAATTTGTTTGGTTTTCCATGAATCTCCTAGCACTTGTCCTTCGTCCTGAGTATGTCCAGGTTTGGTCGCTTGCTTAAACGATGATCAGGATGTTGCTGTCCATATGAGTGGGTTTTATTCGTCATCAAGGCAAATCCTTCCTCACATCGTACTTCTACAAAGGCTTCTTCAGTAGAAGGGAAAGGATCTCGAGCCACCACTTGACCCCTTTCCTCGTCCATATTTCAATTAAGACCAGCAATGAAATCAAATGCTCTTTCCTTTTCCAGATTATGCCTTTGCTCCACTGCACTTAGCACAGAATGAGTTGTCCTCAAAATACAGATCTAGTTCTTGCCAAAGATCTTGGATATCAGAAAAATACTGGGTGACAGAGTTCCAACCCCGCTTCATCTCCATCAGTTTTGAATGAATCTCAAAAATCTGAGAAGCATTCCCAAGATCAGAGTACATCCAGCATCCCACACTTATTTGGCTGTCTTGAACCAGAGATAATGCCAATCTGTGGTTCCATCGAATTGATGAGCCAGATGAGTACAACAAAATTCTCAAACAGCCAGGTCTTGTATGATGGATTTGTTGTCTTGGGAGTAGGGAGTTCACCGGTTATGTAGCCCAGTTTTCCACGTCTACAAATCACAATCTTGACTGACTGCACCCATTGTAGGTAGTTTCTGCCATTTAATTTGTGGGCTGTAATATGAGGAGATGTATCACTCCCGGAAAAAGAAGCAATTGGGATAAAACTAGTCTCAACCATGGATTGGCCAGATGTTAGTGATATGGTATTGTCACCAGATGAGATGTCAATGTCGTTTTCAGCCATAAAAGACAATTGGTCCTTCGGCTCTAATACCATGTGAACAAACACGATTGGGATGAATAATTTTTGTGCACTATTTCCATGAATGGTCCAAATATAAATAAGGGAAAGGAGGCCATGATCCAGCCACTCAATCCTTAAAAAACTAGGAAATCAAAAAATAAATCAAATCTTATCCTAATCTAATTAGAATTGTAATAATTAATAGGATAAGGCTAACTAACTAATCTAATCGTAAATCCCAGAAAATCAGAACTATAACGGCTAGTAATCCTAATTCTAAGGAAACAAACCTTGCTAAGTAAATTAAATTCTAAATTTGTACAATTTTGATATGGTCCACAACAACTATTCTGTAGCCTATATATGACACCCTTTTTATTTTCATGGTACATTACGAGCAGTCATCCGCCTGCAGCATAATATGCTGTAGTTGTTGTAGGGCCCTTGTCATACATAATAGAAGATTACATTCGACCCTTGAATTCATAATGCTCTAGTCTTACTTCTTGTGGCTTTCAAGTAGGCTTTCCATCGTGATATACAGTCCCCCCATTTATATATATATATGCTGATAGGTATGCTTCATTTCTGTGTTCTTTTTCATTGTTTGTATTACAAATTTTAGCTAATGGTTTAAAATTATTACCAAATTGCTGGATTCAAACGTAACTGTTCTTGGATGAAAGTAACTTTTCCTTTGATCTCTTTCTCTTTGTGCTGAAAATGGAATTACTTTAAATTTCCTATTAGGTAACTCGTCAAAAAATTTCTTTTACGGTTCAGGTCTGACAGAGTCTCTGTTTTCAAATCACAAGGAGGAATACCCTGAGTATGAGCAGGCATCTCTTAGAAAATTATATCAATTGAAGGTTTGCACTTCTTTCAACTTTTTCCCCTTCTATTGGAATTGGATTTGTTGCTAAAAGACTATAGTTGGATTCTACAATGCAGATGGAAGAACTGAAAGCAGAAAGCCAGCAAATATATGATTTACCTGGGACAATTGGACGCTCAAAAGGAGCTTCAAATGCGTCTTCTCTGCCACAAATATCTTCCACAGTTGTGTCAGAGTTTGTGCGTTGTAATGAAGAAGCAATTTCAAGGTGCAGTCTCTTTTCTTCTCAGGTAATAACTTCTGCTATTGGAAAGGCCTTGTCCCCCCAAAATATTGTTTGCAAAACCTCAGCATAGTAATCTCCTGGTAACTGTAATATATTAATTAACCTCAGCCTCACACAATTCCACTGGATCTCTGATGCCTTAACATATTCAATTTATTCCCCCTGGTGCCCCAACGAATGAAAAGGTAAATTGAATTTGGAGTCACCTGTTTGGATGCTTTACTTAAAATGGATGGTAGGCATTATTTATGTTAAGATTTAAAGTG
Organism: Biancaea sappan; assembly: GCA_037074585.1. Taxonomy (NCBI): domain Eukaryota; kingdom Viridiplantae; phylum Streptophyta; class Magnoliopsida; order Fabales; family Fabaceae; genus Biancaea; species Biancaea sappan. The sequence goes on along the minus strand of CM073499.1, from coordinate 24,224,102 downwards.
AACCGAAAAATATCAAGTTGAAGTAGATTTTAATTAGGTTTTCTTCTTTGATCAGATTAGTACTAGGCTGAATTACTTGAAAGTACTGAATTATGTACTATAGGCAAGCTAAGCTTAAGACTTATAGTTAGGTCATATAATGATTGATATAGCCTCTATGTACTCTGATACGTGTCTAAATAAGTAAAGAAAAAAGACTATTTTCTTCTATAGATAGTGCATTTCATTCGGCTGTCGCTGTACAAGTTGAATAGGTTGTGAGCTGGATTTGTAACTGTTGATTCTGCTCGGGTAGAATCATACAAGGATAAAAATAGTGGCAATTGAAAAGAAATAAAATAAATTACTTCAATTTCCTATGTTTTTTCTGAAATTAGACCACCTCTTTCTAAACTATGCACAAACCTGCCTTGAATTAAGAAAATGCTTAGTGGACTGGTCAAATTGTCCAAAAAAAAAAAGTTCATTTTGGAATACTATGAATGCTCACAATTTTTAAATAGCCACCAGGCAACTTCTGAGAATGGATAGAATTACCATGTTTCTACCTATAATTAAACATAAAGAAACATAGAACAGAAAGATGGAAAACTTTCTGATAATATATTCACTAATCTACTAGGCTATTTATACAAATTAAATGAGTCAAATAAAGGAAATAAAAGACAAAATTACTAGGATTATGCTATCAAGAAAATAACTAAAAATTAGCCTACAAATAAGCCTAGGATTATATGCCTACAAATCAACCTAAGATAAATACAAGATAAATCAATTGTACACTCAATATAATCTCTATCATTAACACTCCCCCTCAAGTTCATGCCCAGCTTGTTACACATAATCAATTTGCGTCCCATTTAAGGCCTTTTTGCTCTCCTGTCTTCACATATCTGGTAGTAATCAAGTTTTCCTCAATTTTTTTACGAACAAAGTGACGATCAACTTTAATGTGTTTAGTTCATTCATGGTAAACGGGATTTGGTGCAATATGGCAAGCAGCTTGATTATCACACCACAATTTTGCTAGCATCGAATGTTTCAACCCAATCTCATTTAATAAGTGATGTATCCATATGATCTCACACGTGGATTGTGCCATAGCCTTGTACTCGGATTCCGCACTCGATCAAGATACAACATTTTGTTTCTTGCTTTTCCATAATACCAAGTTCCCTCCAACAAAGACACAATATCTTGTAATAGATCTCCTGTCAACCTTACTCCCAGCCCAATCAACATCTGTAAAGCACTCAATGCGAGTATGCCCATGATCACTGTATAATATACCAAGTCCAAGAGCTCCTTTCAAATAACATAGAATATGTTCTAGAGCTGCCCAATGGTTGACTGTAGACATGAATTGTCTGACATCACTTACTGCAAAAGCAATGTCAAATTTATAGTAAGATAGTTCAATTTCCCAACTAACCTCCTGTATCTATCTGGATCATCAAAGTGATCCCCATCGTCTTTTGTAAGATGTGTGTTTGGAACCATTGGAGAACTACAAGGTTTGACAGCTAACTTTCCAGTTGCTATAAGCATGTCAAGGATATACTTTCTTTGAGACAAAAATATTCCTTTTTTACTTCTTGTTACTTCCACTCTCAAGAAATATTTTAGCTGGCCCAAGTCTTTCTTGTGAAACTTAGTATGCAGGAATGCTTTGAGGGATGAGATCCTTGCATCATCATTCCCTGTGACGATAATATCATCAACATAGACCACAAGGAGGATAATGCCAGCTACTGATTGTTTGTAGAACACTGAGTGATCACATATACTCTTCTTTAATCTAAATTCTTCCACCACCATACTGAACTTGCCAAATCAAGCACGAAAACTTTGCTTCAATCCATACAAAGATTTCTTCAGATGACAGACTTTCCCATACTCCCTTTGAGCAACAAAACCAAGTGGTTGCTCCATATACACCTCCTTCCAAGAGATCACCATGTAAGAAGGTATTCTTGATGTCTAGTTGATACAAAGGCCAATTCTGAGAGGCCGCTATAGAAATGAACAATCAAATTAAGGTGAGTTTGGCGACAAGTGAGAAAGTATTAAAATAATCATCGAGGGCCTTTATCTCAAGTGACTGCAAGACCCACGTGCATCCCACAGCTTTCTTGCCTTTGGGTAATTCCACTAGGTCCCATAAATGATAATCATCGAGGGCCTTTATCTCAAGCATAGTAGCATACCAACCCAAATAAGCCAAGGTTTCTTTAACAGTTTTAGGAAGTGAAAGAGGCTAAAGAAGCAATAAAAGAGCTAGATGCAGGAGATAAATGATCATATGAAAAAATTTAGCAATGGGATAAGTAGTTTGAGGAAGGGTACACTGACGTTTACCTTTACGAAGGGCAATCAGTATATCATGGTCACTCGATGGAGGATCTAATGACAAAGAAGCTGGTACTGGACATGTATCACTAGTTGCTTGTCTGTCACTTGCTTGAGGACTCGAAGAAGCCAATGTATCATTGGTTGCTTGCCTCCTGGAGTAAACTTGAACAATGGGTGGCCTTACAGTGGCTGGAACCTCCTCTGGTTTCTTGACAGAGATACTAGGATATGTGGATTTATAGATCAGCCATTCCTGGTTGTCCTTTCCAAGGCCAATGGCTGGGACCTCCTCTGGTTGCTTAACAGAGATACTAGGATATGTGGATTTATAGATCAGCCATTCCTCATTGTCCTCCCCCTGACTTAGGGATAGGTAAGTTACGGAGAAAAATGGTGTTTCCTCTGAAAAAACCACATCAATTGAGACCAAGTATCTATTCAAATCTGGAGAGTAGCATCGATGACCCTTATGAAGCCGAGAATATCCCAAAAATGCACATTTCAAGGCTTTTGGGTCAAGTATAGTAACATGAGGCCTCACATTACGAACATAGCATGTGCTATCAAATACCCGTGGTTCCACTGGAAACAATGGCTTGTTAGGGAAAAGAATACTGTAGGAAATTTCACCACCAAGAATCGTAGACGACATGCGAATGATCAGAAAACTAGTTGTGGAAACAACACTATCCCAGAATTGCTTAGGTGACACTAGTGCAAGGCAAGAGCAATATGAAGAAGGAGTACGTTCTTCCTCTCAGTTATCCCATTTTGAGAGGGTGTATCCACACAAGAAGTCTGATGAATGATTCCTTGTAAGATCAAGTAATTCTGAAATGATGCTGACATATACTCTTTAGCATTATTACTTCTCAATACACGTATAGAACTATTGAACTAGGTTTTAATCTTAGCTCAAAAGGCAGAGAAATGTGAAAACACATCAGACCGGTTTTTCATAAAATAAATCCTTATCATTCATGAAAAATCATCCACAAAAGTGACAAAATACCTGGGTCTTGTTTTAGACTCAACCAGACATGGTCCCCAAATATTCAAATGGACTAATTCAAAGGCAGATTCGACCCGTTTATTAATTTTGGGACTTAATGTACTACGATGGTGTTTTGTAAAATGACAGGATTCACACTCCAAAGATGTTATATCCTGAAATTGGGGGCATAACTTCGTCAAGGCAGACAAGGAAGGACGTCCCAACTGACAATGAGCATCAAACGAAGAGGTGACACTAGCGCAAGCAAGTGATCGAGGCTCCCATGCATCAAGGATGTAGAGACCATTAGATACTTGTCCTTTACTAATAATCTGCTTCGTCACAAGATCTTGAAAAATACAGCAATTAAGGAAAAAAGGGATACAACAAATTAGGTCTTTGGTGAGTTTACTCACAAAAATCAAATTGAAGGAAAGACTGGGTTAACTTAGAACAAATGACAAGGTAATAGAAGAAGTGGGTTTAGCAGTCCTTAAACCTTCAACATTGTAAGTAGACCCATTTGCAATGGTAACAGGAGATGGAGATTTATATGGCTTGAAACTTGAGAAAATGTTGGTGTTACCTGTCATATGATCTGTGGCACCAAAGTCAGTGACCTATTTAAAACCACAACTGATTTTCACAAACAACAAGCAAACCAAACCACAATGATATGGATTAGTGCTCACTCTGGCAACTGACGCACAAGAACAGATGGTGGTGTCACAACTTCGAACGAAACAAAGTCACGAGCAAAACCAAAATAGCTATGAACAGTTCGCCACCACGAATAAAACTAGGAGTGAACAACAAAAAGAAGCCTGAAGCACGAATCAGACACCGAGAATAGGCCGGAAATGAGGAGTCGGCGCTGGAGAAGGAAACCCCAGCCAGATGCTCCACCGCACACATGAGGAACCAGACAAAACTTCAAACAGCACATGAGACATGCGCACCTCAAACCACCACCAGTCTTCAGGGATAGGCCGATCTCAAAGTGGCGCTCATCCCTGGACTGGCAGTGAGAAACAAAGTGTCACTTTCCCAAGTGATCAAGTGACATGCACACGGACACGCACACTGACCCTACGCCCTCTGATACCATGTAATTAAACATAAAGAAACATAGAACAGAAAGATGGAAAACTTTCTGATAATATATTCATTGGTCAACTAGGCTATTTATACAGATTACATGAGTCAAAGAAAGGAAATAAAAGACAAAATTCTTAGAATTATGCTATCAAGAAAATCACTAAGAATTAGCCTACAAATCAGCCTAGGATTACATGTATACAAATCAGCCTAAGATAAATACAAAATAAGTCAACTGTACACTCAATATAATCTCTATCATTAACACTACCAAATAGCCCAAATAAATGGCAACTCAAATAGCTCTAGATAAAGCCAACTCAGTCAACCATTATTAGTCCATCATTTTAGTTACTTAGGAAAAATTATACAATGCATTATAGTGATACTTTCTTCTATTTAGTCTTCAAGACATGTACCCACTTTCTAGTTTATATTTTATGGATTAGGGCTTCAATTTTGTGCACAAATTGTAATAGATATATCGATTATATGATTGAAAATATAGCATGAATACATCCATGGAAATGTAGCCAAACGACAAAAGTGAAATCAATATGTACTTCAACAATTATTGACACGGAACCCCAAGGATAAATCAATCCTGAAAACCCAATGCACAGTTTGAAATCATAAATTAATCAAGATGAAATCCCCACCCTATTGAACCCCTAATCTATTAAAGACTAGAAACACAAATAATAGGGTTTGACAAAAAAAAAAGAACAGAAATTTGACACAAAGTATAAATACCTCGATAAGAAAATCAATTCTGTAACCAAAGAATGCAAACAAACCTTACTTGCAAAATTATAGAGAAATTGGCAAAGCCAAAAGTGATTTATTCAATTGGATGTTGTTGTACATCTCCTAGCATAAGCCCCCTTTATATAGAATAGGGAAGGCATTGGAAAAAAAATTAAAATAAATCCTAATCCTAATTGAAATAGAATAGTAAAAGACAAGGTTACTAAAATAAATCCTAATCCTAATTGAAATAATATCCTAAAAGACAAGGATACTAAAATAAGTTCTAATCTAATTAAAATAGGGCGCCAGTAAGGAGAGTTGAGTAGATTGTTTGGAGTCCTGTGAAAAAAGGTCGAGGAAGACCAAGAAGGACACTTAGAGAAGTTATTGAATGAGATCTTCTGGTAAATGAGATACCTAAAGAGTTGGTCATTGATAGAACTCAATGGTGTTGTGCGATCCATATAGCCGACCCCACCTACTGGAATAAAGTTTTGTTGTTGTTGTTGTTGTTGTTGTTGTTGTTGCTGGTAATTAAAATAGAATTTTAAAACACGAAGTTACTGAAAGAAAAAGTCTAACTAAAGAAAAATAAACCCCAAACCTAAGCCCAATAATATTACAAGCAATCTGAAATTATTCCAAGTGTATTGTTGGACTGAACTTGAGTTTCATGCCACCAAAGAAGGTCCACACACTTGGCTTAAAGAGATTAGGCCAGCTTCCTCTTCAACTCCCATGGTTAGTGTGAAATTTTTATGAAAAGGAAATTTTTCTCTCTTATTCAGAATGAAGCTAAATCCAATTATTTATACAAAAGAATCCTAACTAAACTAGGAGGAAAAAATAAGGAGAATCCCTGTTAAACAAGGAATCCACACTAAACTAGGAAAGCAAATAAAATAACCGATAGGAAGTCCTAATCTATTCTAATCTATTAAGAATAAATTATTTAAATATATTCTAATCTTAATATATCCTAATCTATGAAATTAAGAATAAATAATTTAAATATAATGATTGACTCCTTTCAACACTCCCCCTCAAGCTAGATTGTATACGTTATACAATCCTAGCTTGGAGTGAACTAGTTTGTGTAGAGGACTTTCTTTGAGGAAGTAGAGACCGCCACATAACTGAACACTGCCAATCATCTTCCTCTAATATGCTGCATTGATGTGCCAACAAGTTAGTATGTTGTTCAGTAGTGGACAATGATGATTGAGATGGAGTGGAGATTTGGTCAACTAGCTTTTGCAGTGCCTCAATCTACTCCTTGATGAATGGATTGATCTCTGTATTTTTTGTTGTTTGATGTAGTGGTAGCATTTGTTTGATTGTCCCAATCACTCCACGTACGATTAGGCTTCCAATCCGAAGGCTTCTCGTGTATTTTCCAACATGTTTCTTTAGTGTGACCAAGTTTCTTGCAATGTTCACACTGGCCTCTCCTTTCTATGTTTATTGTCTTCAGACGAGTTGTGTGTGTACAAGGCCGAGCCTTCAGCAACTGGAGTGCCCAAATTTTCTGTCATCATCAATTTCCTCCTGTTTCTTCCCTATGAACTTTAGAAAAGCCTCTCAAATAGAAGGTAGGGGCTTGATTCCCATGATTATCCCCCTAACTTCATCCAGATCCTTGTTGAGTCTAAGGAGGAATTTGAATGTTCTTTTTTGGTTAATAATCCTTTTGTACAGTGCAATGTCATCTAGGCATTTCCAGTAGATCTCAAACATGTCAAGATGCTACCAATACCGTGTAATGGTGATGAAATATTAACACTCAATTCCCCTTGTCGTAGGTCATGAAGTCTAGTTTTTTCAATTTCAAATAGTTCAGGAGTATTTTCGAAACTAGAGTAGGTTTCACATGCTGCATCCCAAATTTCCTTGGCTGTTTTGTAAAGGAGAAAATTCTATCCAATCTCCGTGGTCATGGAATTTATAAACCATGACATGACTATGTGATTTCATGTCTTCCAGGTTCAATACTTGGGATCTGTTGCTATAGGAACAGGAACCTCAGTAATGAGATAATCATCCATTCCTTTGCCCAAAAAAAAAATGAGGACAGATTGCGACCACTGAAGGAAGTTGTGGCCATTTAGTTTATGGCTGGTGATTAGGATATAGGTGAATTGTCAATGATATTGACTAAGGAATTATTGATTGGGTAATTTTGTTCAGTATTAACTTCTGAAGACATGGACTGGGTACTCATGGTGATGATAAGAAGCCCAACTGAGGAAGATAAGGACCGAGTTGGACTCTACAGTGGCCGGCGACCAAGTCTGTCCAAGGGGGTACTGGATCGGCTGCGTCACGCGCCCTCAAGCGTCGGCGCGTGAGAAGACTTAGCAGATGAACAGGCCGCGCTGGCGATCTAAGAAGCTCTGGTTGATGGGGATGGGCTGGCAATGACCTCCTAAGGCGAACCTGAGGGTGGAAGAAGCTACACGCCTATTCCAATGAGAGGCACAACGGTACTGAGATGAACCCTAAATAGATTGGGTTACAATTGAGGCTGTGGAGAGGTGAAACACCACTTATGGTGATTCTGGAGGCACAGTTGAGTGAGAGAGAGATATGGAGATGGCTAGGTTAGGAACCAAGCTCTAATACCATATGAAATTATTATAAAAAGTAAATTTTTCTTTCTTATTTAGTATGAAACTAAAATCATTTATTTATACAAAAGAATCCTAACTGAACTAGGAGGAAAAAATAAGAAGAATCCCTCTTAAACAAGGAATTCACACTAAACTAGGAAAAAAAATAAAGTAACCTATAGGAAATCCTAATCTATTCTAATCTATTAAGAATAAATAATTTAAATATATCGTAATCTATTAAATTAAGAATAAATAATTTAAATATAAGGATTGACTTCTTTCAACAATTAGTCCAGAATCATCTTCAAATAACATTCCACAAAAGCTCTCCTTCACCAAGTGGCCCACGTAGCTTTGCAAGGCAAATTTGAGTCTTTTTGCCTGTAACCTTGTAATCGGCCCAACTGGAAGTGTAAGGTCTTCATCTTTGCGTGGTCCTCCTACAAGCCCATTTCCATGGTGATCCTTGCTCATATCAATCAATTATGCTCAGCAATGACAAGGTCAAGGCTCAGAAAGATTCTAATAGCTCTGGTTTTTGCATTCAATGACAGAGGATACACAAATGAACAGCTTCAATTCTACTCAAAAATTAAGATGCTGGTTAAAGAACATATACATGCACTGTCACGCCATAATATGAAAGGAAGAGAGAGAGAAATGCAGAGTGAAAACATAAATTACATTTTCAGGATAAAGAGGTATTCAATGTTTAATAATGGCAGAACATGAAAACGGAAATAAATATTAAACATATATATATATATATATGTAAGGCAAAACAAAGGAGAAGGATATTCTAATGAACTAATTTGAGAATTGAGTAAATTACTCTAACCCCCCATGAGGTTTGACTAAATTACACTTGATTTCCCTCTTGTTTTGATAATGACACCCGGCTCCCTAGACACTTTATATATGTTGCAAAAAACTCCCCTCCAATTTACTGTTGTCAATGAAGTTAACTATCCACACAATATATGTTCCTTTCGAAATAAAATTATTTAATTGTCTTTACTATCATGTTAGGGATCAAATCTCCCATGTTAAAGCTTAACTTCAACTTAATTGCATGTATTTTCATATTGAAAATAAAAGCAGTCTCATTTTGTATAGAAAGTCAACTTCATTGGCAGAAATTACATTAAAGGGGAGGATTTTGCAATACATATCAAATGTGAAGGAAGCTAAGTGTAATTCTTGAAAAGGAGGGATATCAGATGTGATTTAGCCAAACCTAAAGGGAAGTTAGTATAATTTACTTTTGAGAATTGGTCAGTTATAACGGTAACAGCTTTGCATATCACTGCTTCCACCATTGGAGTAAATGGAACAATAGAGTGGTATGCATTAGCTGCTATATCAGGGCCTAGTACTCATTTGGGGCTTTCTGGCTCTATTTATGATTTCATTCTGTAGAAGATCACATTTTTTAACAGTTCATGAGGAGCTCAAACCTGGGAGCAAACAATGTGCACTAAAAGAGAATAAGGAGTAGAGAGTTTGGGGAGGTTTTTTTCTGTAGACTGTAAAGTCATATCTTAGCTTATATGATAAATTATTTAAAAATGGAAATTATGTGACGGAATTAGTTAAAGATGTTTGTGTAGGTCATGGAAATAGAGGGGAATCCTCTCCTGTAATTCCAGAAGAAATCAAGGGAGGTTGAAGTAACTACTCAAGGCATATAAGTTAAGTGAAGAACCAAAACTTTCTGGAATTTAAATTTAAGGTTGATTAAGTCAAAGGGAGTAGTTAATACCCTACAAGATCTCATGTATTGAACCTGTGCTGTTGGTGGTTTACCTTGCACGTGCTAGGGTAGAGCAGTTGTCATTAATAATAAACAACAATTGAAATTTAAGGCTTTAACCAAGAAAGGAGAGAGAATGTAGGAAGGCCATAGGGCGGTTAAGATTGCTTTTATTTTGCTTTTCCTCTTTTTTAGAAAAGAATGTTGCATTTTTCACTAGTATGTACTAAGGAATAAAAATCATTTTGTTTCGTGCAATACTCATGGAACATCATGGCTTCTAGAGGCAAAGCCAAGACATTTGGTGGGATACTGTAATCACTGTATCTGTTTGTTTGTCATTGTTTTCTAGTTTTTTGGTCAAAATAAATGCTAAGGAAAGTGGAGGAAGATGATGGATGCCAAAGATGTGCATGCCTGTTTGGAAGAGCATTTTTACTTTTTGCGCTGAAATTGAAGAAATTATAAATGTTAGCTTTGCAGGAACAAAAGCTTAAAAACAACAATGTAAAAGCTAAAAGTTTTAGCTTTTTCTATTTTTTTTAAAACCAAAAGTACTTTTTGGCATTTGTTCAAAAAAAAAATTCCAACTGACGGGCCCAAAACATTTTCTAAGCTCTTGGTTCCACATGTTTTCTTTTCATTTCTATTGCTTTTATAAATTCCCTTTTTTTTTTCATTTTTTTGGTTCTCACTGAGAAGCCGAGGAGTGCTGTTGATGTAGGAAAGTCAAAGGTTAGTTTCAAGCATGATTGATGGTAGAAAATAGGGTTAGTGTACTGTAGGTTCGTTAATAGTATGCAAGGGTAAAATTGAGTTGGAAGCCTTAGGAATGGGTTTCAAGTGTCAGAGGGATGGCTGTTCATATGCTGTGAGCCGTACTACCAGTACCAGTGAAATTAGGCATTGGAATTGGAGGTTTCTAGTGTAGATCTCAGGAGAAATTGACTTAGTTATGGGCAGATTACAGATTTTGGGACCCCCAGGGGGGGGTAGTGGAATATCACATGGTCACGAGTGTGTTTGATTGCTTGACACAACCAAGAACAACAATTTGCTGACATAATTCATAGATCATTCAACCCTTTCTATACCCAAGTACATCCCTTATATAAGATTAATTAGCCCTTAACTTAAGGCCCAGGTTAATCAATCGGCCACCAATTAACATAAATAAAATCCCAAATTAAAGAAATTTTTAATGGGAAAGGCAATGCAGAGACATAACTGAGTCCTGTAAACAAAGCTAAAACAAATATAATGAGAATCTCTTATATGTAAGTTAGCTGAAATCCAATTAACCTCAATCCTTCTAGAATTTTTTTTGCTTCCCACCTCATGTATTATACTCTGAGGTCACATTCTTTTATGCTTTTTGTGTTTTAAGTTATTGGAAATGGAAATTTAATTGATTATAAACCAGGGCTTCCTGCTTGTAAAATTTTAAGATTCAACTGAACTTTGAGTGAGGTATAATTTTTATCTGGTTTGACTTCAGCGAGTTCATATTTTCTTCCAATCTTTTTCCATCTCTTTAGAAAAGGAAAATAAGTTTAGTGAGTGAACAGATAAAATTTTATAGTTAAGAGACTAAGAGATAGACTTATATTAATAATCCAAGAATCATTAAAAAAAAAAAAAAGGTCTTGTTTATTTACAATAAATAGCTGTTTATATATTATAATATAATCAAAATGCTTCAGAAGTAAATAGCCAATTTCATAACACTTCTGACATGCATCTGATGTACAACCAATTTTAGGTAGTGACGGTGTAATATCTCAATATGAATGTGATATTTCAATTCCTGATATGCACTGCTAAATTTTTGTCCTTGTCCAGCCAGCCATCCTTGCAGCCAACGTAAAAATAATGTTTGCTACCCTACTGGACCAAGTAAGATCATTTGTTAACATCAAGTTTTTGATACATTTTGTGTAATTGGAGCTCAGTTGTTGTGACTATTACTTATGTCTTTTACAGGTCAGCACATACATCGTAGAAGGGCTTGAGCGAGCCAGAGAGAGCCTGACAGAAGCAGCTAGTTTAAGGGAAAAATTTTTGCTGGGCGCAAGTGTCCGAAGAGTGGCAGCTGGTTCCACTAATGTAGTTTCATGAAATTCTTGTGTGCTTTTGTTTTATATTATCCACATTTAATTATATATCTATACAATTTTGACATAGACACTGTTAATCCAACATAATAAACATTTATTGTTGACACGCAGGCAGAGGCTGCTGCTGCTGCTGGTGAAAACAGTTTCAGATCTTTCATGGTTGCTGTACAGTGTTCTGGTAGCAGTGTGGCGATTATTCAACAAGTCTGATGGGGAGCCTTGATTTACTTTATCAATATTTTGTAACTAATAAAAAAGTCCAAGAACTAAATTGAATACTTTTTACAGTACTTTGCAAACACAGTATCTCGGCTTTTGCTTCCTGTGGATGGAGCACATGCTGCTTCTATTGATGAAATGGCAACAGCAATGTCCAGAGCTGAGGCTGCTGCTTACAGAGGATTACAACAATGCATTGATAATGTGATGGCCGAGGTCAGTTGTGGAGTGTTTAACACCATATTATAAAATCACTCTTTCACTTGTCATCAACCGTGTTGTGTGTTGGGTAATCAGACTAATGGGTGCTATGCGTCTGCATAATTATCCATGTAAAGACAAAAGGGTATTTGATTTGGATGTTTGCTGTGATCTTGGTGCTTTAAAGTTTGAGTCATATAATCCTATATTTTCCACTTCAAACCCCTGTGCAGGTGGAGCGATTGCTTTCATCTGAGCAAAAGGCTACAGATTATCGATCACCTGATGATGGAATTGCTCCTGACTACCGGGCAACCAACGCCTGCACAAGGTAGATATAAATTGAAGAACCAAAACTGTTATTTGCATTGACAATGCTGATGTTCATTGCAATTTACATGCATGGATGTGATCTCAATCACTTATACTTTTCTGTGTGTTTGATATTTTATGATTATATTCTGAATACCTTCTTTGTAGAATATTGTGAGTCGATGTCTCTATAATCAATTAATTGGAACAGAGGCTAGTTTTACATTTTATGTTCCACTTCACTTCAGATGAGATGACGTGTTAGAACCTAGAGTGACATTAACTAGGTCACTTTCATCTAATTCTTTTTATCTACATATTGTGTTCTAAACTATGTTATTTGGCTTTCTTTGTCAGGGTAGTTTCTTATCTATCTCGTGTGCTGGAGCCTGCATTCACTGCTCTGGAAGGTCAAAATAAACAATCATTCCTGACTGAGTTGGTATGAAATAATATTTAAGATGCTTGAATTACTTTTGCTGACCTGGTTCAATATCCTTTATTGAACTAAATACATTGGCTGCCCTTGGTATGGGCTGCTGCTACAAAAGTAGAAGCATGCACATTCATAAAGATGTGATTTATTTGTTTGGTCTTTTCATAAGGCTCTTGAATCTTATAACAAAAGTATTATTAACCAAAAGTTGCTCTTTGTAGTCAGCAGCTGCTTATATACACAATTTTTGCGTTGTTCTTGCATCATTTTGCTTCTTATATACTGTTAGGGTTAAGGTCCCTGGTTGTGGATCCTTGTTTGTGGATCTCATTATTGGGCGGGATAAGGTCCTTGTTTGTGGATCTCATTATTGGGCTTGGGCTATGGTTCATTGTTGGGAAGAGAGAACCACAATCTCCTTAGGTTCGTTGGAAAAAGAAAACCAAGATCTCTTGAATTTAACACTCTAAATTTTGTATAATTTTCTTCGCCCTTTTCGTTAGCAACCTCAATGCACAAGGCTCCCACCTAGTGGGGTCTAGGGAGGGTAAATGTTACCCTCGCAAGCGAAGAAGCTGTTTCCAATATTTGAACCCGTGACCTTCAAGTCACAAGGCATCAACCATACCATTACGCCAAGGCGCACTCTCGCCCTTTTCATTAATAAATATAACAATTTAAATACAACCTAAGAGAGAATAACTTCCCCTAATGGCAAAAACTAACTTAAACCACTCCTAATAACTGCCATTTAAAAGTAAAAACATATTAAAACATAATTAAAACATATTAGCAATATAATTAAACAAAATCTGACATTGTAAAACTAAAAAAGGGAGAAATAACTTATCCTAACTGCCCAAGTACAGCAATCTGGAATGATGCTAATCTATTGTTATTCTTTGCTAATTCCTCCTATATTTGCCATGAGTATACTGTTGGTAACCGTAGGGGTCACTAACATATATTTGAGTTTAATGTATACCCATTGACAAGAATTATGCGTGAGTCAGGATTATGGGGTCTTTTTTTCCTGAAAATGCAATATATGGCTGAAGCGGTCACATCATGCATGACCCTCATCATCAGAAATGCACCATAACACCTTGCATCTTGCAGCCTGATGGCAAGCCACAATACCTGCCTCACCTCAAACCTAACATGTCTGTATCAGCCACTTTTGTCTTGCTTGCATTAAGTGATTTTCTTTGTTCCAGAGAGCCATCATGATGTGCCGCATCTTTCTATTACTTGACTTAATTTGTATTAAGCAGTTAATCTTGTACATATCATGTGATGGGCATCTTTCTATTACTTGACTTAATTTGTATTAAGCAGTTAATCTTGTACATATCATGTGATGGGCAAGGGGACGGGAATGGCGAATATTAATAGACTAAAGTAGTAGTGCTGGATCTTAATATCCTTATCCTAATTTCATTTGATAGTAAGGTAGCTTTTGTCATTTTAGGGGAATCGCATGCACAAGTCATTGCTAAACCATTGGCAGAAGTTTACTTTTAATCCAAGGTAATTCATATATTCTTTAAATTGTCTAACTTATTGAAATAGTGAAATATGGTCCTTCTTCTGCCTTATTTCTGTACCATAGTATAATGGCTTAATTGTTTTCCCTATTTTCATGTATTTAAAAATTTTCATGTATTTTGGTGTTTTGCTCAGGGAAGTAATCTTGTCTTCTATGTCACAATTCTTATGCTGACAGTAATTTATGTTCTTTATGTTTGGAACCAAAAATAGTTGTGTAACATTTTTCTAAATGCAATTGCAGTGGGGGATTGCGATTGAAGCGTGACATAACTGAATATGGAGAATTCTTGCGCAGTTTTAATGCTCCATCTGTTGATGAGAAATTTGAATCATTAGGCATGTAAGTTGCACGACAATTGCAAAAATTTCAAATTTCTGCCTCCTCCTCCCCTTCTCCCTTTGTATCAACTAATTTCTGAATTTTTTTTCCCTGTAGATTGGCCAATGCCTTCATTGTTGCTCCAGAAAGCCTTGCAAGTTTGTTTGAGGGTACCCCTAGCATTAAAAATGATGCACAAAGGTATGATATGGAGCAACTATTTATGATTTCAAGATTAAACCTTGTATTTGTTTAAACTATTACTAATTTGAGATTACCTTGATTTTTATTCTAAATAAAGTCCACTAACCATAAGTTCGCATCGAACACATCAAAGGAAAATGTCCTTTTCACCTTCTCTCAAACTCCATACAGGGGTGCATTCTTTTTATAAGAAAATTATAAGGAACTCGTTGGCCATCTTCTCTCCCAGAAGTTCCTCTCTGGTTGCTTATAAGGCATGTTTAATGATAAAAATCTTTATTTCTCTGCTATTCAGATTTATTCAGCTTAGAGATGACTACAAGAGTGCCAAACTTGCATCCAAATTGAGTTCCTTGTGGCAATAGCTCTATTTGATACAGAATTGGTCATTTAATCCTAGTTCCTGCAATGCTCAACGGAGGTCACAATCTCCCCATATGGTCAGGGCACAGACACTCGAGTCAAATTGACTGGGCGGTATCAGAAGACTTTCAAAAATAGTTCCATACAAATAAATTACAAGGAGGAAGGCCGATTTAGTACGTTGGAATGTATTCCCCCTGCTGATTTGATATTTAAAGGAATGATAAGAAGACCTGGTACGAGTGTTTGCATTAGCATTGTTTCTTGTGACTTCTTGGCTTCTAGCATTTCCCATAATGATAGTCATTAATGTGGGGTTTGGCATATATGGGGATTCGAAGTTAAAATTCAATGTAGGGATTTGAAGTTAAAATTCAATATAGGGATTTAAAGTTAAAATTCAAGTACTGGTTAGTTCAAGTGATTCAAAATTTGTTTCTTTTAAGCAATAATCAAAGTTCAAGTATTGTGATCTTAAAAAATTAATATTAAGAGAATTTTACACCTATATAATTTGATATGGCTAAAACACCCAATAAGATTTTGAATACTAGTAGCTTTAACAAAAAAAGGTTAAAATTCAAGTGCCTTTCTCAAATCTAGTCCATTAAATACACATGGAGATCTGACTCATGCATGTGATGGGACACATTGAGGGCCCTTCCTCCCACTATATATATATATATCTCTCTCTCTGGAAAATGAAGTGGTGGTGGGGGTTATCTTGATTGCTTATCTGTAGACCTGTGACTCTGTCAAGCCTTTAAAAAATGGAGTTATGATGTTCTGTCTGGGATATCCATGAATCATATCTATTTTGATTGCATAGGTATCTGTCACTTGCATTTTCTTCTGCCAAACCCATTATTGATCCAGTGGTGTATTGATATGGGCCGGTTTCTCCCTCTGCTCTCTCTCTCTCTCTCTCTATCCATCTCTCTAACTCGAATAGAGAAAACAAAGGCATTCTTGTGTAAACAGGCTTGGATTCTCTTCAGCGTAATGTTGCATCATGTCCAATATGAGAGAATGAGACAGGAATGTAGATTCAATACAGCCAGGTTTTAGTATAGTAGAGATGTTCTTTGGTTGGGTGGGTCAATCCATCAACCCTTCAAAACCAATTCAATTTTTACAATTGGATTGGATTTGTTTGATTTCGTTCTTTTCTAATCTACCATTAACAGTTATAAGCTAAGAAGTTTCAATCTTTACCAATCCCAATCAACCTGCTTATTCCACCGCTTACTTTTTTTCGTATGTTAAATTAAACGCTTAAACTTAGAATTTGATTAAATTATGAAAACATTTTTCTTTTGATATTTTTAATTGAGCTCATATTTTGAGATTAATTTGTAACAATTTAAAAATATTGGTAACATAATAATTTTTTTTATTAAGAAAAAAGTCAACCCACCAACTTAAGTACAAATTGGGCTAGTTTAATTTAAACGGCAACTTTTAAAACCTTAGCCTCATCAATTAATTAGTTCAAGTTAACAGAAATTGTTCAATTTGAACCAACTCAATGTTGTAACAAAACTTTTTCTTTTCTATGACACCAAGTCAATTTCTAGGCCAAAAACGACTGTCCATATATATATATATATATATGCATCTCTCTAACTCACGGAGAAAACAGAGGCATCATTGTGTAGACAATCCGTATAGACTCACCAATCAGCCTACACGAATTAAGGAGCTTCATCGTGTAACAGTTACAATCCATTATTGATTTGCCCGAGTGGAGTCTGGAAAGAAACGACACTGAAAAAGAAAAATTCTGGAAATAAATTTTTCAAATTTCAAAGACCCCACATAATTCTCCCCGTCACTTTCTCATCTTTACAATGTCTCTGTCAACGCATTAGGCTTGAATCACTCACAAACCTCTGGAAAAAAGCCTTGATGTGTGGTGTTAGACATCGTCTTTTTACTGGATACATCATAGATTTGAGGATTGTGATAGTGTTGTTGAAATGACGGGGCAAATCCAGTTCATCGAGGAAGCTTTCAAGCATTGGAAAGTGTTGTCTTTATCCACCAAATGCTCCCATCTATAAATGTCTTCCTTTCTTTCATCCCTTCCGTACTGTTGGGGTGGGGTGGGTCAACCCATCAAAATTAATTAAATTTATACAATTAGGTCAGATTAGTTCATCTTTTCTTTTTCCAACCCACTGATATTGGCGTGGATTGTGAATTGAGATATTTCAACTCATATCAATTCAATCCAATCCGCTCAATTTATCACTTTCTTTTTTTTTCTTGTTTTTCCAAATGGTATTTATGTTAAGTTGAATATTTAGACTCAGATTTTCATTAGATTATTAAAAAAAACTCACTTTTTCATGCTTTAAATTGGACTCATAATATAAGATTAATTTTAACAATTAAAAACGCTAGCAATATGACAATTTTTTTTTAACTTGTCAACCCAACTCAAACTAAACTCATTCAAACACTGGTTGGGTTGGATATATTTAAGTAATAAAATTTTAAAAACTCAATTCAACCCAACTCGTCATTATTTAATTGGTTCGAGTTAAAAAATTTTGGTCAATTTAAACCAACACAACCCGCGAACACTTCCACCTTCAACTATACTAACAATTTAGTCCTTGAAAAATACTTAAATTAATTATAATCCTTAAAATTTTAATTCTATATGATTCAATTTTTAAACGTGATGAACCCGTTACACAACATTACTTAGTCCTTTAAAAATAAATAATTATGCAATTTAGTTTATATAAGGACCAACTTGTATCAAGTCCGTAACTTAAAGAAATTAATGTTAGCGTTATTAATTTAATATATATTAGTTATTTATTTATTTATTTATTTATTTTATGAATAATATTTAGTACTAATAATAATTTGAATAGACTAATATATTAAATATTGTATGTGTGTACATAATTTTGGAACATATATGAAGTGATATCTTTAATTAGATCTGTTATAAAGTCTTGATAAAATTTATGTTGAGGGACCTAATTGATATATTTTATAATTAGTCTGGGGTGTTAGTAAAAATAATTTTATGTGTAGATGTCTGACTCTAAATAATAACAGTGATGGAGTGTTATTATAAAGAGGTCAACTCATAAGAATGATAGACTGGGTAGTAGTTCCCTAAGTTATATAAGGAAAGTTTACTTTTGGTAAAACAAGTGAGTTGTCATTATGTTTTATCAGACCAAAAATATAAAGAGTCATTTATATTCTTCCAAAAGAATCTACTTGTAATGTTGATCTATATGTTATGATAGATCAATATACGCTCTTATTACTTAGTTATTATGTGTTCTTACTGCTTATCAACATCAACAAATAACTAAATTATAACTATAACATTCAGGGTTTTAATTAAAAAAATTTTCGCATGAGTTTTTATAGTCCGGAGTTGTTTGTGCTGAATTTTTTTTTCGAATAACTCATTTAATACTTAAATTTTTTAAAAACTAAATAATAAAAAGTATATAGGAAAAGCTACTCCATCCCACTCTCCCAATATGTGGTAGAGAGTAAGTGCAAGAAAAATGAAAATGAATGGGGAAAAAGGAGGAAGAAATAGAAGTGGCACTTGGCACTACATGTTTGCTATAAGGTAGTGGCAGTGGTTTCCCTACTTGACACGTGTTATCTGCGCTTCATCTGCAACTATCATTGCAAACCTTGACTTTTTAATTTTCATGGTTACATTATTCTTTAAGTTTTATAATTAGGGTTTTTATAGTTTAACAATCTACAATTAGATTCTTATATTCAACAAGTTTTTATTTTATCATACTGTTGAAGTTATGTCAATATTTTGTTGATATAAATTATGCATATTCATAGCATCAACATGCATTTGGCTGATTGTATCAACAAATTTTAATGGAATACTAACAGAATATTTAGGAGTAAATTAAATAATAATAAAACTAGGCTACAATGGTATTTTGGTCTTCTATATTTATTTTAAGTTTCATTTTGATCTTTTATATTTCAAAAGTTTCATATCGGTCCTTTATATTTCAAAATCAGACTGTTCTAGTCTCTTTTCGTTAGAATTGTTAGCCTATATAACAGAGTTGACATGTCATTCTCCAAATACTAACAGAGTCTATCTATATAATTATTGACTAGATTTAGTGTCTCACATGTCAATGCCCAAAATTCTCAAAAAAGAAAACGCACAATATAACAGACAAAGCATAAAGATATTTTGAAAATTACACGTGAAACACTAATATCAAGTCAACAATCATTAGATAGGATATGTCAACATTTTAAGAATAATATATCAACTCTATTACAGAAACAAAATAAAACTTAAAATGAATATAGAGAACCAAAATATTATTTTTTCTTAAAAAGTAAAAACTAAAAATTAAGTGAAACTATAAGTACTGAAAAATAATTCAACCTTTTTGATTTTATGAAGAAAAAAATTGCGTTTGGTTTTCATGTATTTTTTTTATTATTCGGGATAAACTACAATTTACTCTTTCGATTTTGCTTAAAATCAGCTTGCGTCCTTAAGATTTTTAGTGTCACTTAACCTTATTGTGATTTGTTTCATTATTATTTAGTTACATAAATTATTGATTGGTACATAAAAAAATTTAATTGTCTCAATTTAATCTCTTAAAAATCAAGCTTCTTAATTTAGTCTCTAAAATATTACACTTTTCTTGATTTAGTTCTTTTTGTTAATAAATCTACTGTTGTTAGATCTCAAATTTGTTATTATCAAAGTCATGTTGATATATAGATGGGCAAAATGAAGATAAACATAACCTTTCAAAAGCTAAATTTAAACAGTCAGTTTTGGCCTTTCAAAACAAAAATTAAATTAAAACATTTGATCTTTAAATTAAGATAACGACAATATTTCAAAAATTAAACTAGTAATTTACTCTTTAAACTTCTGAGTAAATTAATTTTGGATCAAATCACAAATCATTCAATTATGATTTATCCTTTTATTTTTATTGAGAATGAAAAAACATGATTGTTTAGATGTTAGAGAAAATAATTTTTTGAAACCATTTTTTTTACAATAAAACTGAACATAGATCAACTTTAAAAGGTGTTATAGGCAGTTATACAAATTAACTTGTGGTATTTTTTTTAATTTGAGGAGTTTAAAATAATTACTGAAGAAAATAAAGTAATCTCACTAGTAAAATTATTAATAATTTTAAATGTCAAATAACATTTGTATTTAAATTTGATTCAAACATATGAAAATAAAATTATAATTTCATAAAACAAATAAAATTAAAATTAAGAAAATATTTTAAAAAAAGAAAAAAAGAGACGCTCTTTTATATATTGAGAGTTTCTTTCAATTTCCATAAATAATTATGAACAGAAAAGTTAGGAGTTTGAGTAGGAGCAGTCATTGGAATCATTAAACAGAAGCATAATCATATATAGCAAAAGTCAGACTTTACAAAATAAAATTAATAATTAATGTATTTTTAGAATGAGATCATCACTATTGTAAAATTTTACAAAATCAAATTTTACGTACGTACGTACGGCAAGTTTGGAATAAAATTTTTGCTTTTTAAAATTATTATTGTAAAAAATATTAGGCTAAAATGTGTGATTTATATAACCTTCCCAATTCAAAACTTGATTATCAATTATTTGGACTTGAATATTTATGTAATATGTCCTCTTAATTAATAGATCTATTCAAACATTTAATGGAGCTCATTAATAAGATTATATCATGTTATGTCATTTTTTTTAATTAATAGTTACCGTGACATCTCATCTAGGTATTATCTTGTGAAAAAAAAACAAATTTAATAAATTATTGATTTAATCACAAAAAGATTATAATTTTCTTAATTTGACTCTTAAATATTAAATGTAGTTCCTAAAAATTGTATTTATTTTAATTTCAATAAATTATTGATTTAGTCACGAAAAGATTATAATTTTCTTAATTTGACTCTTAAATATTAAATATAGTTCCTAAAAATTATATTTATTTTAATTTGGTCCCTCTTTTTTTTTTAATCAAAACGAATTTCACCAATGAAATTTTGAGGTTTAATAACAGTAAATTTTAAAATTTAATGATGAAGTGATCAAATTGAAATAAATATAATTTTTCAGAGACTAAATTGAGAAATTTGATCATTTAAAGACCAAATTGAACAAATTATAATTTATAAGAGACTAAATTAATAATTTACTAAAATTCCAAAGAAAATAACCCGTTTGAAGCAACCTTGATGAATAAAATCTCCAACTAATTATAGATGACAAAAAAATTAAGTAGCACAAATCTAAATATTAATTAGAGTAAATTACACTCTCCTCCTCTTTATTCTTGAAATGTACAATCATTTCCATTTTACTATAAAATATATTATACTTTATAAAGATATGATAAGTATGATTTTTAAGTATGATTTTTGACATTCAATAACTTAATTGTCACGACCCGTTTTCTGGGCACATGACCGGCACAATGATGAATCTCTCATCACTGTAAGCCTTCCGATAAATATATCAAATTTTCTTATCTGAAAATCATAGATTATCAATTTAAAATACATTATTATACTGACATACAAGCCAAATGTCGAACCCCTGAACTAGATGTCCTAGACGATTACAGAGCAACATAATCTATAACAGAAGAGAGGTCTACCCGACAACGGGAAGGTCCAAAGTGATCTACTCCTCTAGCAGATATTCTTCGATGGCAACCTGATCTGAACAAAAAGGTTGTACAAACAATGTAAGCTTTTAAACTCAATGAGCGAATCGGCCTCGCATTAATAAAATTCAAATACATTACCAGTCATGCAAGCATATCCAAAGGCTCATACTCAACCAATAGACAGAAGATAAAAATTTATCCAATTCAACAAACGTTACTAGTACTCGTCAATGGCAATATATCCCGGAGAGCGCACACAGGCCGGCTCACCAATTATGTATATTTCCGCCATGACGCACAACATCATCCTCTTACATACAAGATAAAAATTCATCCAATTCAACAAACGTTACTAGTACTCGTCAATGGCAATATATCCCGGAGAGCGCACACAGGCCGGCTCACCAATTATGTATATTTCCGCCATGACGCACAACCTCATCCTCTTAGCTAGGGCGCCTCACAGATTTATCACCAATCCGGGCTATATCCCTACTGAGGGAATCGTTGTCTCCACACTCATTGGTCAAGACACCCTGTCAACTAGGTTTTCCGCCTTGCCGTGAGAGGGGGTACTGTCCTGCTCAATCACAATCAATAGCATTTCATATCATAATCAGAAGCTCAATATAATATTCATCCATATAACAGGTATAGTATATTACTATATTATGGATTTATAAACCACATATCAAGATAACAATTAATCCATTTTTGAAAACATTCAAACTTCACATCATCATAAGATACTTATTTCATTTTATCCATACTTATGGATTAATTATCTCATTTAGATTCGTCATTCTGAATCCAATTTCCCCCTATGAATCTTGGGAGTGTCCTACGACATACTTTTTATCACCAGTAATGCTAAAACTCTATTAAAACGGGGTCGTTTCACTCACCTGGATTCCGTACGAACATCGCTTCTCTAAGTCATTACAGACAAGAGTTCTCAGGTGAATTTCGGTGTTCTGCTACGGAGATTTTCATGAAAGATTAGAGAAAATACGTCAGGATTGTTTTCGTACAGATACTGTTCATATATACGGTTACTGTTCATATATACGGTTACTATTCATATGGTCAATATTCATACGTACAGTCACTATTCATACATACGGTCACTATTTATACGTACGATCACTATTCATACCAGAAATAGAGAATACAATCTGTAAAAGAGTACACCAGGTAAGTTCCCAGGAAAGAGTGGAGGGTCACACTGGACACACTTAAAAACCAGGTCTTTCCTTAGCCAGAACTTTCCTAGACATGTATTCTTCACAGTTTACATTCTATTTCGGTAATCAGAGAATCAAAATAACATATAAACAGCTAAGGACAGTTTTTCTGATGTGGAAGATCAGCCAAGGCCGCAACCACAGAGCATACTTAAGAAATTAACTTCTAAAATTTGAAAGACATAGAAAGGGCATAGTATCCTTACCTAAGCTGAAAAGGAAAGGCCCAAAATCTCATAGGCCTAGCTTTGGAGTAAGAGAAACTTAAGGAGAGAAGAAGAGAAGTTGAAGGTGTGAGTTTAGAAGTGAAATGGAAGGGCCTATTTATAGCAAAAGTCAAGGGTACTATTTGATACTATGCATTAATAAAATATTTAATTTACTATTCATGAAAATGACATTTCTAATAATGCAGTTACTGTGTACCTCACGAAAATTGTTATTACTATTGGAAACTTAAAAAGGAAAAATATCCTTTCACCTTAAACCTTTAAGTTTCTTTTCAATTCAGTCCTTTCACTTTAGTCCCTAAGGGTATTTTCACACATAAAACGTCAGTTTCTCCTACGAACTTCTTTCTAGTTTTCTCTTATGACCAAACAACATCTAGTACTTGACATTTCGATTGTATAAATGAACAGTATCATATACATAAATAGTATTATACAGGTGAATAGTACCGTATACTGAAATAGTAACAGTAGTTTGTAAACAAATATTTATATTTTATTTTTCTTGGGTATTACATTAATGCTACATAAAATACCTTCTATTAACCTTTTTTTTTTTTTTGCTTTTTGGCTATCACAAGTATTCTATTTTCCAATAAAAAGAAAAGTTATCTATTATATATTTAAGTTAATGGATGGTATTTTAGTCCAAAAGAATATAATTTTATTAAGTAAAATTAGCTGATAAGCTAGATAAAAACTTATAAACTAATTTTTAGTTGAAAGCTGAAAGCTTATAATCTAGTTTATTGATATATATATGATATAATAAAATATTATATTTATAAATATATATATATATATATATATATATATATGGACAAAAGCATAAGTGTTGGAGAAGACAACATATATATATAATGACTATTTTGAAAAAGTTATAAGAGTAAAATAAGAACAAAAAATTAAAAGTTATAAGTTATAAATAAAAAATTTATTTATTGAACATTTTTAACGAATTTTTAAACTAGTCAAATAAGTTATAAGCTAATTTAAATAATTTGCCCAACACAGTCTATTGTAGGTTATCGAGTATCATAAAAGGACTGAAACAGATTTGTCTGAACAGAAAATATAAAAATTAATTAAAGTGTAGCGATTTTGTAATACCCGTTAATTTCGGAATATAACTCGCTTAAGAGTATTTTAGAATTTTACAACGTTACTTTAGTTATTTATTTTGGCCATATTTAATTTTCATATTTAATTGTTCTCTTTGAATATTATTTATGAAAATTGAGTTAAATGACTGGACTAAATATTTGCACAATGTGGGATATATTCTAAGAATGGTGAAATTCATGGAAAAGTGGTTTCAGAATGGTCAATTAGTCCATTTATTGTAAATTGACTGGATGGGTTTGGATGTTGGGTTATGGATACCCATGGGTTATTGAATAACCCATTAGAAATATTTAATATAAAGTTTCAATAGTACCCCCCTCATTTCTCACGCAGAAGGAAAAGCTGAAAACTGAACAGTGGAAGTTTTCTCTCCTTTCTTCATCCTCTTTTCAAATCCTTTCCTTGATCTTCAGAGTTTTGATTGTTTGTTCGGTTCAAAAGCTTTGTAAGGATCAAAGGTAAGCTTTAATCTCATTATTTTCCTTAAATCTAAGTTTATATGGAAGATTAGAGTAGGTTTTGTTCTTGAAGATTTTGATAATAATTCGTGAATCTCAGTTGTTTTAGAAGTTATATTTGAGTTATAATCGGTTAAAAGAGTTGAGATTCTGGTTTTGAATCAAAAGAAAGGAAATGATGAATTTTTTGAAAGATTTTCTGCAAAATTCGAAGTACTGTAGCAACTGAAAATCTGGAATTTTTCTTCGAGTCACTGTAGCGAACCGTTACTGTAGCAATCAGAAAATTTTGCGTATTTTCGTGATTTTGTTTCCTTTCTTATGTTTCCTTGTAATATATTTTACTAGAAAATTTTCCTACACAAATTCTAGTGTGGAACAAGGTAAACTTGGACAAATATCAAGGTGAGTGAATAACCTTGCTCAGCTAATTTGATATTACTAGTCAAAGTACAATATAAGTCCCATTTACAATATTATTTGGGTAATAAGCAATCAATTTTCATATGGGAGTATATGATGATCGGTAGAAATAAGAGTATGTAGAAATTATTTTATTTCATGACAATTGTGCTATGTGATAAATTCTCACTATCTTGTCAATGAGTAAAGATCTACGGGATCTAATACACGAGTTGAAAGGGTTAAAGTCCCATACTACTCAGTGCATATCTATGAAACCCATACACGAGTTGAAAGGGTTAAAGTCTCATACTACTCGGTGTATATCTAAGAAAGCTTATACACGAGTTGAAAGGGTTAGAGTCTCATACTACTCGGTGTATACCGATGAGATCTTATTCACGAGTTTGAAAGGGTTAGAGTCCCATACTACTCGTTGTATATCTAAGAAATCTTATTCATGAGTTTGAAAGGGTTAGAGTCCCATACTACTCGATGTATAAGACAATTAATTATATGAGTAAATGTGGTATTTGTACTTTTGATATTCTATATAGTACAGTTATTTACTTACTGAGTTTTTAAATAAACTCACACTCCCTATGATTATTTTTCAGATACAGAAAACAAAGAAGAAGAGTATCCGTTGGAAGATTAGAAGCCCCTTGGGATTACACTCTATTTCTGTCTGGTGGGATACCAGTACTTATTAATGTGGATACTAGAAACGCTCTGTACTTTCTATAGGTCTCCTAGGCTTGCGATGAGATAGAAATATCAGACTATGTATGTCTATATTTGCTTATCAGATGAATATAATTCTGTAGTGTGGAATGAATGATTAAGGTTGAATGTAAAACCTTACAGAATATATGTAAACAACGTATGTTTGAGAATTTTATCAAATGAGTAGTATCTTTTCACATGCTCAATTTTTGGGATGTGACAGATTTCATGGTTATAAAGAAGGAGAGTCTATATCTTAAACAAAGAATGGAGGGAAGTGTAATTTTGAAAGCTTAGAAGGAAAGGGAGTGTAATTTATTCAATTAATTAGTTACACAAACTTTTTTAAAAAAATTATATACAATGTAATCAAAATATTAAAATAAATGAAGAATAAGCTTGGCAATGTTCAAATCTTTCAACAACTTTTTGTCCATCATAATGTTTAAAATAATATATTATAATTTGTTTGTTGTTAGGATGTTAATGAGCTTGGTATTAATTGTTAGAAACTTAGAATATAGTATGTGAAAATCAGAACCATATAATTTATTTTTTATGAAAAAATAAATTAAAGGGATGCTGAAAAAAGAAAAGATAATTGTAGATACGTGCTAATCACTAATCCTATTTTTGTAGCTTTAGTGTACGTTGATGGCAAAGAAAGTGTTAAAAAGGAACAATCAATAAAAGAAAAGTGATATGTTTGGCATTTTCAGAAATTTAATTCATTTTTATTATAAATATATTTTAAAATCGTATGTATATAAAAAGAAAAATTTTATTTATACAAATTATAAATTGACTTAAAAACATTGAAAGTTTTGTAGTATTATGCTTTTGATAATTTTAAAACTGATTTATTAAAGTTTTTTATAAGGAAAATATATTTTTTTAAGTGAAGTTCTTTTTATTAAATTATTTCAAAATTTATTTTCTTTAAGATTAAAAGGTTTGAATCTAAATACATATAAAATTATTAAAATATTATCTCATAATTTAAATGCTAAAAATTAAAATTATTTATTTTATTCAACATTTATATACATTAAAAAATCAAATTTTCAATATTTCAAAGTATTTAAAACTTTTCAAAAAATTTCATTGAATAAGCTTTTTTTTTTTTGTTTGAACTCAAAGTATTTCTAAGTCATTTTAGATTTTAAACTAAACTCTGTTTGAGTCAGAGCATTAAAGTTAAAGTTCTTTTAACAAATACAATTTTTTAAATTAAAATTTATAATTTTTTTATAAAAATTAAAATCATTTACTATCTCAACCAACAACTTCGAATAAACTTTTAAAATAACAACCAAAAACCTAAAAAAAAAAAACACAATGAATAGATTGAAAACTGTGCAAATTAAATTAAATATGTATATAATTCAATTTATGGCAAACTGAAGGATGAGCTGGATCAAAACGATACTGGTCCCACCTCTAAGATTCACGAAATGCGATTATATAGAAATTATCTTTTTTTTTTTTGGTTTTCAACGTTATTAGATTTTTCATAGTTTGTGTGTATTCGAATTAATTTATTTTTAATTTAATTAATAATCTTTTACACATATTTTGCTCATCTGTGCCTTCTCAATCTGGTTTCAACTAGTATTTTCTAAATAAAATAGTTATCAATAATATTTTTGTATTAATTTGCTATTAATTAAACTAGTTATCGATTTATAATTACACAATGGTGTCTAAGTAGTTACTGTAAAATTATTTACGCTAGGTAGCATCAAATTTATTAATTTCATTAATAACATATTGGTATAATGACATTATTAATAATATATTTATTTTTGAGATATTACAAATTAAAAATATATATATACAAACGACTAAATTAAATGGGACTAGTAAAATATGTCCTAGTCATAATAAATAACTGAAAATAAAAAATATTGCATAATTCCTTTTTATCCTTTAAGTCAACTAGTAATTATTATGGAAAAATATAAGAGTAAACACTCTTTTTTCTTTTTGTCATCAAAGTTTACTTCTTTAATTTTTAAAAATTAGCTATTAACTATTTTAATTCTTGAATTTTAAAATCTTTATACAAAATAGTCTCTTTATTTATTATTTATGTTACAACAATGAATGAAGTAGTTATTTTGTATAACAATTTTAAAATTAATTAATTAAAGTAATTAGTCATATCAACATTTTAAAATGCCACCTAACTATTATATCAATAAATAACGATACATATTAGTGAATAACATTGACTGTGATAATAAGATTAACTGATGGATCATTTTATGTAATAATTTCAAAATTTAAGAACTAAAGTAGTTAGTGACTTAGAACATCTACAGTGGTAAACTTCACTTAGATCCTTATTGTAAGTCCTACAGTGCTATATCAACTTAAACAACTTCTCACCACTTCAACTCTCTACTCCATTGGTGAATCTTTTAAAAACTCACAAATGGGTTCCACAATTAACTATTCATTATTCTAATATTTATTACTCTCCACTAACATTTATTATAAATTGATTATTTTATTATTACTTTTTGTATAAAAATCATTCTTACGCGTAACAATTAGCGTGACAAACTACAATAATAAATCAAAATAAAAAAGAATTTATTAAATTTAAGAACTCCTTAAAATTTATCACTCTTAGTGAGCATCTTTCAAAGACTAAATTGTTGTGTGGATACAATTTCAAAAGCTAAAAAGTGAATTTATCCGAAAAGATAAAAACAATCAACAAGCGTTTCCAAATGCTTGTTTCCAAATTTTATATCTTTCTCATTTAATATATATATATATATATATATATATATATATTTTAAAAAAAAAGTCTGTCTTTGAAGCGAGATGCGACAAGCATGCACTCATGACACATGTGTGGTGTCCCCACCCCTCCGTAAACGTGACCCTCCTGGTGCCAGTGCCACCCACGTTTTCTAGAAAACCGCTGGAACCGGGTCTATTATCCCCTAGTTCCACTCACACTCAACCCCGCCCTGTGAGTGAATCACCCACCGTCCATGACCCCGACTCTGGAAACAATGAGGGACCGTCCGATCTGCGCGGAATCATAGGATCCCCAAGCCGGCGAGAGGCATATTTCTAGATTGACAGGCACGCGATGCTGCGAGCAACTTCAAGATCTTCGCATTTCCCGAAAAGGAGTCGTGGGCCCCATCCCCAATGCGAGATATCTGCAAAGCTGTCACGCGCTTCACCCACCTGCCACCTTCCCAATCTGAACCCTCTCTTTACATCCTACCCAAAATTCACCACGAGCTCCACGGGCGCGTTTCCCACACTCGCATCTCCCACGCTCAACACGTGTAGAGATTAGAGCACCGTTTTATCTGGGGTAAACTTAAATTATTATATTGGTTGATAAATATTATAATTTTTTAAAAATCAAATATTTTAATTTAATTTTTAAAATATTATATTTGTCTTATTTAATTCTTTCGTTGCTATATTTCAAATTTTTATAGTTAAACAAATTTTTATAATTAAAGGTTATTTTCATAAAATTAAAAAATACAAATTTTCAAAGAATGAGTGTCGGAGAATAAATTGAAATAGCAATAACCACTCAAAAACCAAATTAGTAATTTATTATTTTATCATGTGAACAAGTAAAAGGTATGAGTAATTAGAGATGTGTTCTATCATTCATATATAGTGAATTTAATTTAAGTTATTTTTATGTACTTTTTGTGTAATAGTTTATTACTAAAACTGCCGGCAATATTTACATTTAAATGAAGAATAAATTATAAGAAAAAAGTATTATTTTTATCCTTTATATTTGGCGTAAATTTTAAATTTCTTCTATATGTTTGTTTTACATTAATTTCTTTATTTATTTATAAAAAATATCATTTTGTCCCAATTACTAATATTGCCTAAAACATTAATAAAAAATGTTGACATTTCTATACATATAGACAAAGGTTCATCAAATGTTGCCAAGATTTAATTTTAAATTAAATTCTGCCCCTTATATTTGAGGTAAATTTCAATCTCACCTTACTCTATTTACAAAATAAATTTTCCTTAAGGTAATTTAATATGTTATTCAATTATTTGTTAATTTGTTTTGTATTTTAATTACCATATGATATTTTTTAATTCTAACATTAGGCTTAACACATTTTGAAAATCAATTTATATTTGCTACAATTAAATATAGATTAAGTGATAATACGTTAGTACTAACAAATGGGCTAGCTTAGTTTTCCCCGACCTATTTCTAAATAGATTTAGAATATAATGTTTAAATTTGTCCATATTTGGCTTGTGGAGTGTCGGGCTTGCCTACTTGTAAAGTAGAATTTTTTTTTGTCCTCTAAATTTTTTTGAATTTTTCAAAAATTTGTTCTTAAATAAAAATAAATATTAATTTAATGTGTCAAAACTATAATTTATTTAGTTGGGAATATATTTATTTACTTATTTTATTGAAATAAAATAAATTATGTACATTTTTGTATTCTTTATTTAATTTTATTTACAAAATATAAATAAGTAAATTTAATTACAAATAAATAGATATATAACATTGATATTTATATATGATAAATCATTTTAATTATAAATAAATAAATATATATATATATAAACATTTACACTTATATATCATAAATTAAATTTATTAAAAAAAACAAAGACCAGTCTGCAACTCTTACCCGTTTAGCCCACGAGTTAAATAGGTCAATCTATTTAAACTCTTTTATAAATGAGCTTTATAAATCGTCCGTAAATAAGTGAGCCACGAGTTTTTTTTTGATATTACTATAATACATACCATAAATGAGTTAAAATGGCAAACTTCCAATTAAATAAAGTAAATTAATTTTCATCAAAAATAGAAAGAATAAAGTATAAATTACTCTTAAATATGCAAATAAATAGATATTGATGCTTCGATATGATTTTTTTTTCTTACTCTCAAAAATATTTAAAAAATAGAAAATATGTAATATGATTTATAAAGACCAAAACAACATTTAAAAAATGCCAAGAAAACAAGAAAAATATTCTTATAATACTTTTTATTCACATCATAAATTGACCCGTTGGCTTAACGAATGATATGTAGAATAAAATTATTATAGTAAAAATAGATATAAATAGACATTAAAAAATTACACAAATGTATTATTTTACTTTATATAATTAACTTTGCTATATAGTGTTTACATTTATTAAATTAATAAAACAAAAAGGATATATGTCTTATCTTTCCCTTTTAATTTTCTCACCTTTTTATGAACCTGAATCAGTGGACCCAAAAAAAACTTGAAAAGTGGAAAGGCCAATGTGAAGATTATTAAAGTTGTTCAAAAATACAACTTTATGTGGTTATTTATATATTTTACGTCAGAAACAAAGTTTGAGAGTGAAGCAAAGAATGAAAATGATTTGGAGGATTGGGATTGATTTTTATTTTTTATTGTTTTTGTATGAGCTTGAATTTAATCAAATAAATTAAAATTATTCATTCTTAATCATATTAAACAGAACCCATTACTTTGCAGAGAAATAACAGAAAAACTTGGGAAGATAAAACTAATTTTGAGCTTAATTACAGGTAGTAAATTGTAATTTACCCCTTCTTATATCTATCCTATTTAACCTCAAGTTTACTTAAACAAAATTACACCAACTCTCTTTTAGTATTAATTAAATTACACTTAAATATTTTTTATTTTAAAAATATCTTTATTTTGACCGGTGGCTTTTTTATATACATTACAAGAACTTGTTTTGCAATTCACTTTCTCTCGGTTAAATTTTTGCATATAAATAGGTTACTTAGCAATTTACAAGACATGAAAACACTACTCTTTTATCTCCTTTTTCTCAAGGCATTGTATATATATATATATATATATATATATATATATATATATATATATATATATATATATATGTTTTGTTTTTTTTTCCTTCATTGTTCGATGTGTTTATGTGTATAACATATATTACCTATTTACTAAAATGTCCAATCAAAGTGCCACACAATTATGATGTGAAGGACCGGTATGAAATTATAATTTTATTTTTAATATGATAATAAATACATCTAAATAATTTTAAAAGAATTTACAATTTTTTAAAAATATTTTATTTTCTATATCTTCTGAATATTTTCAAAACGTTTTAAAGTTATCAATAGTTTGAAATGTTAACTTTAACGAGTGCCTTAAAAGACTATATAAATGGTTTATAATGATAATAAAATTAATTTTAAATAATAAAATGATTAATTATTCTTATTTTCATATAATTGTTTTAGTGAATTTTCTTACTTTTATTTCAATTATTTAATTTCTAAAATAACATATTTTAAAATTTTAATTTTTATAAAATAACAGAACTTCCTCTAATTAAGTTAGTAATATCAAAATTTCAACAGACGAACCTAATGGACAAAAGATGAAATGTTGTTAAACAATTAATATTTTGTTTGGATAAATAATTTATTTAAACACTTATAAAAAATTGTCTTATATATGTGAAAAATTTTTATATCATAAACTTCTTTAAAATTAAGTTATTTAGTGTTTGAATACATACTTAAAAAATATTTTTAAATTATAATTGGAGAAAGAGGGATATAAATGGTTTGGTTTTCATGAAAAACTACTCTTCTGTATTTTGTGGTGAAAAATGTAGAATAAAATTAAAATTTTCACCGTTCAATCAAAATTGTATATCAGTATATTAATAAGTTGTTTATTTAAATTTATCGAAACACTAAGTACTTATATTATTAAAAAAAAGTTCTAATAAATTATAAGTTTGAAACGTAGCCTTAGGGATTTAACAAATATATCAAGCCCTAATGGAGATTATTGCAAGTAGGGAAATAGAATTTTGGTTTGCACTTTTGATCCTTAAGTCAAAGAGTGGATTATAAAAACAAGAATAAGTAAATGAGAGAACTCAAAATTGTATATTAGTCATATCCTTTTGGGAACATTGGATAAAATCAGAACCATAAGAGTAAAGATTTAGTTGTAAATGTGTTGAGGTGTAAATAATATAAGAGAAATATATTTATAGAAAAAATTTCACAAATATATTTAAGCCGCAAAATTAGGGGAACCTAAAACATGATTTAATTGATTTATGATTAAGTTTTAATTAGAAAGGTGCTTGACTTAATTTTGATGCTGATGAGGATAATGACGAGAGCAATTGAAGGCATTACATTTTAATAATAATAATTTGTAATTTGTCGGTAAAACTCACTCAGGCCC
The DNA here is from genome assembly GCA_037074585.1 of Biancaea sappan. Taxonomy (NCBI): domain Eukaryota; kingdom Viridiplantae; phylum Streptophyta; class Magnoliopsida; order Fabales; family Fabaceae; genus Biancaea; species Biancaea sappan. The sequence continues at coordinate 24,190,707 of CM073499.1, read as the reverse complement.
TCACGAAGTGCGTGTGGTTCTTCTTTACTTTTGCTCCATAAATTCCATTGCCACGTCACACCCCCTTTGACATTTTCCCAAGTCAACTCCCAAACCCAAAAATGCTTTCCCACACATCGAAGAGAGAGAAAACGAGTCACATAGAGATGCCAAATTGAAAATTGCCAACCTCTCTCTTTCTCTCTCTCTCTATAGAAATCCTAAAAGAACAAATTTTTAAATTTTTTTTCCTTTTTGTTATTTCGTTCTTTCTTTCTCTCACTACTGACTACACCCCCACCTTCCTCTCTCTATATATACATGTTCATTCTCACTCATTGCGCCTTATCACCTCTCACCCTCTCTCTCCCAAAAAGTCAGCGCCTTCTTTTGTCTCTCTCTCTCTCTCTCTCTCTCATCTGTCTCGAGGTACAGACATTTGCAGAGGTTGTCTCCTGTTTCAGTTATGGAGGACGACTGGGATCTCCACGCCGTCGTCAGAGGCTGCACCAACGTCCCCTCCGCCTCCTCCTCCGCCGTCACTACCGTCTCTTCCTCCTCCTCCTCCTCTGGTTTTAACTTTCCCGTGTTCGTTGGGAGCGAAAAAGTGGGTCAAGTTTTATCGCTTTCTTCAGATTTAGACCCCTTTGAAGCCAGAACTGTTACTGCTTCTACTACTGCTGCTGCTCCTACTACTTCTTCCTCCATTGAAGAATTGCATGAGCTCTGCAAGCCTTTCTTCTCCAAATCGCCTTCTTCTTCTTCTTCCTTCTCCTACTGTTCTTCATCTGCGCCAAACAAACCACTTCAGACGCAGCAGAAGCCACAACAGAATCTGCAGACTAAACATAAGACCATGTCTCATGCTGGCTCTCTCTCCACCGCCCCAAGATCTAAAAGAAGGTGGTTTGAGCATTTCAGCTTCATCGATCTTCTGTTGAATTAAAAATATTATGTCTTTGAACTCCTTGATTCATTATTTCTCTCTGTCACAGGAAGAACCAGCTCAAGAAAGTTTGTCAGGTTCCTGCAGAGTCTCTCTCCTCTGACATATGGGCATGGCGGAAATATGGCCAGAAACCCATCAAAGGCTCTCCATATCCAAGGTCTCTCTTCAGTTTTCTCTAATTTTACTTCTCTGAAAATGTTTCCCAGAATAAGAATTTGACCCCAGATTCAATTTGAGTTCATAATTTGATCTTGTTTTGGGGCAAAATGGGCTAAATAGAAGCTAAGGTTATAAGATTTAGTGCCAATTAAGCTCGGTTAGCCATGTCCATAAATACTGGGGGTTTAATTGGATTAAATTTTTTTCGCCCTAAAATATGGTGAATTTAAGATTTTAAATGTTAATGGCTGAATTAAGCTTTGATTTGTGGTGTGATGAACAGGGGATATTACAGATGTAGCAGTTCAAAAGGGTGTTTAGCTCGGAAACAAGTGGAGAAGAACAGATCGGACCCGACGATGTTCATCGTGACCTACACGGCGGAGCACAACCACCCGGCTCCGACTCACCGGAACTCCCTCGCCGGCTCCACCCGCCAGAAGCCCTCCACCTCCCCCAACGCCGCCGCCTCCACCTCTGACAAAGCCACGGCGAAACCCTGTTCTCCGGCGACCTCTGGGGTGGAAGAAGAAGAGGAAGAGCTCGCGCCTCAAAGCACAGAGCTCGAAAGCAAGGTGGAAATGGAGGATTTGATGGATGACGAGGAAGAAGATGAGTTTGGGTTATCAGATACGGTGTTAACAGACGATTTCTTTGACGGCTTAGATGAACTAACGGGGCCGCCGCCTCCGCCGCCGCTGCCGTCTGCGGTGGCTACAGTCACTGGAGACTGCTTCACTGACCCCTTTTCTGCAAGTTTCGCTCTCCCCGCTTGGGCGGCCAATGGTACCGCCGCCGCCGGTGGAAACTACTGATTTCTTCGGTGGCGCATAGCCGGAAATTCTTGAATGCACACCGTGTATGTACATATAATGGTTCAGATTTAATTCGTACAAATAAAATTTATGTACGAATTAAATATAAACCATGTTAAACGTATGTGCACTGTGTGATCACAGGATTTTTTTCATGTTGTTTTCAAATATTTTTTTTCCATATTTGATAATAGGATTTTTTTTTCTTTTCTGAATTTTCTGTAGACAGGTGGAACAATTTGTAGGAATCTTTCACTAACAATGGTGCCTTGATAAGAACATTCTAAGAAGGAATAGATTAGGCATTAATGTGCATGTTAATCTCAGTAGAATTATTGATTGTTATTTGTATAATCCAAATTTGTTTTGAAAAGGTCTCTTTCTTTTAATGATTGCCTGGTGTCTTATTTCTGTTTAAGTTCATGGTACATGGTTGTTTATAAAAGTTTGGTTCGTTGTTTTTAAGTCTTAATTAATCTGAATTGAGTTTATTGAATTTGTAAAATTATGGATATATTTAGTCTTAATTTTTGGACATTTTGTTTGATTTTAAAGAATTTAGTTCAGTTTTAGTTAAATAATTTTGTTTGATTTTATTTATAATAATTTGTGAGTTTTAATTTTAATTAAATATATATATATAAATATAAAAAAGTTAAATTAATTAAAATATATAAAAATATAATATTATATATATAATTAGTTTAATTTAATTAAAATTAAATTAAACTGACAACTAAATTAAACTAATTAAAATTTATACTTTAAAAATTAATCTGAACTTTATTTTTTTAATTTTGATCGGTTTTATTATCTGTTTGATTCCATTTAATTAATTTGATTTGATTTAAATAACACGTTATGGTACATAAAAAATTGGTTGTGCTTTGGGGTTGACTTTCTCTTGGCGATTATGAATCATTATACCCTACGACTCTCATATTGTCAAAGATTCTTCATTCTGGGGTAAAGTAAACTATACAAAGGAAATAAAAATATCTGTTAAATTACTAAAATTGGATTGGTTTATTATTTTCTTCAACGTTTTTATTTTAAATCTGTCTCGTCATTAAAGATTGGATTTTAGCAGTATTCCATGCCCTCTTATTTTCTGTTTGGATAGTTTTGTGTTGAGCGGGTGTGTACCATCTCATCCAATGTGGAGACTCTGGTATTGATTTTAATTTAATATTCGAGAATCGTTAGATTTTAATTTAATAATTTATATTTATTTAATATTTTTAAAAAATAATTTATAATTATTTTTATAATTATTATTAAACCAATTGATATTTGTAAAATTTTAAAAAAGTAAAGAGAATGACAAAAACATATTGAACGACTCTTGTTACCTCTTTGCACGCAGGAGGCAATTCCTTCCCGCTACGTGAATAATCTGATCAAGCATGAACTATTTGATAGTTCAATTCATCACTTGGACAGTGACTAAAAGGAGATTTTGTGGGTTTATACACATACAATATGAGAGTAGTGTAAAAAATTAGTGCTGAAAAATTATGTACTGTAATTAAGGATATGTTTGTTTTTTTGTGATGTAATGATGTGATGGATAAAATAATATGAAAAATTGTGAGAATTTGTCTAAATTATTTTCTTAAAAAACACTGAACTTTTTTTTTTAATGTTAGGGTATTTTAATAAATTATTCTATTTTTATTTTTATTTTCATTCTTATTCCTTTTCCCTCTTTTAAAAATAATTAAATTAGTTGACGTTGAATAAATTTTTAAATAACAAAAATTTTGAAAATATAACATGAGAGTCGTATATGAGACTTCAGTTTAACGTTTTCCGATTAACCATGGTCCAATGTGCTTATATATACATAAGACACACACACAATGTTATATATAAATATTCTAATGTAATAAATTATTAACAGGAACATATGACAAACAAATATATTATAGTACAAAAATAGAGTCTAAACGTGAGGTTTTAGTTTTACAGAGGATTAAATTGACTTTTCTTTTTAATCATCAAAATAATAATATTTCAAACATTTTAATTGACCAATTTGATTTGTTTTTCTTTTTTGTGAAATTAGGGATGGTAAAATGCCTCCAACCTGGTGTGTTGAGTTTGTTTACCCCGCTTAACACTTAGAACTAAATCTAATTGATTCGGCCTGCCCCATCTGCGAGTGACCCACCTAATCCGTTTATATATATAATTAGATTTCATCTCTCTCTATCGTTGTGTCTCAATTCTCATTCTCTAATTTTTGGCACATCTGATATCTCGCTCGCCGACAGTGTCTCTCTATCGTAGTGTTGCTCCCCTATTCTCCATCACTCGCTTTGCGCAACGAAATTGCAAAAGACTATAATCACCTCTATTCTCTTGCTCATGCCTCCTTGTTCTTTGACTTCTCTCTCTCTCTCTCTCTCTCTCTCTCTCTCTCTCTCTCTCTCTCTCTCTCTCTCTCTCTCTCTCTCTCTCTCTCTCTCTCTCTCTCTCTCTCTCTCTCTCTCTCTCTCTCTCTCTCTCTCTCTCTCTCTCTCTCTCTCTCTCTCTCTCTCTCTCTCTCTCTCTCTCTCTCTCTCTCTCTCTCTCTCTCTCTCTCTCTCTCTCTCTCTGTGATATATGTTCTCTTGCCTTTTTCTCTCATTCTCTCTTTCCATCTCAAATCTCAATCTCACCTTTGTCTGTCTCTCATTATCTCTCTCAAATATCAAATTTGTTCTGTCTCAATTTCGATCTCGCTCGCCTTTGTTCTCTCTCTCTCTCTCTCTCTCTCATGTTTGTTCTCTCACTTGTGCTTCCTTGTTCTCTCAATCTCAGAGTTTGTATGTTCTCTCTCTTGCCTCTATCTCTTATTCTCTCTCTTAATCTCATATCTAATTGATTTTTTGGACTAATTGAGATATTAAGTTAAAAAAAATAAGTGGGTTGGTGGGTTGGGTCGTTTAGCTCAACAACCTACATTAGGCTAGTTGGGTTTGATCATTATTGGTCCATTTTGAAAAATAGGCCAGCCCGACTCATCTTTTGCTGGCCTGCAACGGGTTAGCTCACATTGATAGTGAAATCGCTCTTTTGGACTATATTTGGATCCAACATGTGACTAGTTCATTAATGTACAAAACTTGTAAATCATTAAATAGGTTTGATCTATTATTTTTCAAATATTTTTAAAATTAGATCAATTGTTAAATTAATGAATGTAGTGTTATAAGGTTTGTTGATCAAAACAAGTCCAAACTGACCCGATTAAATTGGTGATATATTTATAAATTCTAATATAATCTATAATTAAACAAGTACGTATTTACATAACAAAATAAATTATAATACGCAAAGCATGAGAGTGTATAATCGAACTAAAAAAAAATGTGTAAGTTGAAAATTGAGTTTAAATGGGACGTTTTTAGTTTTAAATAGGATCATAATGATTTTATTGATCATCCAAATGACATTATGTCCCAAAAAAAAAAAAGACTAGCTGGTTCATCTGTTTTTTAATTGAATTGATTGGTGCAGTTCAAGTTTTTATTCCATAGTCTTTTTAGACATGTCTGATAAAAATTTTTTATTTAATAAATTAGATTTATAAAATATTTACAAATTTAATTATCGTCAATAGATATATAAGTATATAAATTTTATTAAAATGTGAATCTTTTTAAGCATAAAAAATTTTAAAAAATAAATTAAGTTCAATCTCAGAGAATTATCCAATTCCTTTATAAAATATTAAGAAGTAAAATTCTTAAATAATTGAGGCACAGAAAATCACCACTAGAATTATCGAAAAAGAAAATTGATCTCGACAGTGTATAAAAATATTTCTTGATTGTAATAACCAAAAATAAATAAAGAAATAAAGAAATCAAAATGTAAATTATATATTTTTTAATATGGTGCAATTTTTAACAATCCATATAAATTCATAAATGTTGGGTACTTATTCCATTTCCATTTGTATTGTGCACGACACCAAAAGGTCATACCCCTTTTCGCAGCTACGAGGGGTTAATGCAATAATAATATCCAAGGAATTAGGTTCCAAATTAAAGCATATGCTTAATGCCTTTTATGGAAAAAAAAGAAGAGGTTAAGTGCAGTTTTTTTTATATTATTTTTGTTATCAAACTCTTCAATCAAAATATAATAAATGTATAATTCTCTTACATGTTTTTTACAATTCAATATTGCATGATCCATTTTTTCACATAATTTTTTTAACACATACCCCATTTTTAGAAAAAAAAATCTGATAATAAAGATTCAAACTATAAAGAATAGTATATAAGTTCTTATCTTTCAAAGCATATGCATAATGCATTTTAGTTGAGAAAAAAATTTAAGTGCAATTATTTATATATTTATTATTAGGTTCTTTAATTTGAGAATATGACAAATATATAATCTTTAAAAAAATAATTGTGCATTTTTAGAAACTAGATTAAGGCGTAGAAGGCTTCAGCACAATTTTTGGCCCAATGGATATGATCCATTCAATGACTCATGTTTTTCTTTCTTTTTTATTTTTTTATTTTTTTAAATTTTGTATTATCTATTGGATCTGATAACTAATTGATTAAATCTAACTGTCAATGTAATTTTTATAAAAAGAAAAAGAAAATCAACAGAGACATCATAGCTATTGGATGCAGATCCAATGACCCAAAAAATATGTTGAGCCTTCTGTGTACCAGTTTAGTATTTTTATAGTTTAGTATTGCATAATTAGTCTTTCAAAGAACTTTTTATATTCTATTTTTGGTAAAAAAAAAACCTAATAACAAAAATATAATGAACTGAATATAAGTCATATAAGTTTCTTATATTTTGTTATAAGATTTTTTACTAAAAATAAAATGTATAAGAATTGCCAAAAAAAAAATACCAATCATATAGCGGTGATTTGTAAAAAATATGATTACTTTTTAAAAACTTATAAACATTTGTGGTGTTTTGATTAAAAATATTATATATTTATTGTATTCTAACAAAAAAAAATATATAAAAAGCCATACCTAAATGTTTATTTTTGCGCATAACTATATGGGAGGGTATTAGGTTCGGAAGCATATGAATAAGGGACATTGATGAAATGGCATATTGTGCCTCGTCCAGTCAACACTGTTCTGTGCAATAAGAAGCAAAGTATTTCACGTCAGCTTCATCACTCACACCCAGCCACGTTGGTGTGAGTGAGGCTGTCATGTTAGGCACTCCCATTCATTTTCCATTTTTCCCCATTTTCTTTGGCTTTCCATAAAGAACAATGCATCTTCCCCTCTCATCTCTTCTCTAGTGGAATGGGTCTATTTCCCATGACTTATCTTCCACCATCAACCTGAATCACCAACTCTTCATTTATATGTTATGTTATCTTTCAGCAGAGGATGAAGAATATTACTCCTCTTCAAAACCTTTCATTTTGGTGTTAGTTGTTCCTTCTTTTGCAACTTGATTATTTGCTGTGGTAATTCACTCATTCTTGTGTTTGATTTGGTGATCACACTCTTTAAAACTCAATTTGGACTTTTAAATATGATTTTGAATATAAAAATAATTGTTTCGTTTAACGTTTATCTCACTTTTTTAATTATTTTTTTTCAAACTCTCCATTAGTTAGAAAGAGATTCTTTATCTTTGAGAATCATGCCTTTTTCTACCTTTAAACAGAAGCCGACGGATCGCGCATGATGGATGGTATCCCAACATCAATGAAACTTTTAAACTGGATACTGTCTATCCTGCGCTATCTGATGACTCATGTTTAAAGATAGAGATTCTCAAAGGTAGAAAATTTCTTTCTCTATTTGTTAGAAGCAATTTCAACTTACTTTTAATTAATGAGAGTAGGTATTTATCAAGGTTCAAACAATTGAACCGGTCAATGCATCGATTCAAGAGTCAATAATTGAACCGCAGTCGAATCGGTGGTACTTAAAATATATAATTAATATATATATTACATATATTAAAATATTAAAATATTTCAGACATGTTATATATATATATATATATATATATATACACACACACACACACACACACACAAATCTTAGATTTTTTCCTAATAGTTTAAATTTTTAGATATTTCTTAAAAATACATAATAATATTCAATAAAAATTCAAAAAAATTTTTAAAAAATTGAATCAGTTGAATAGGCCGGTTTACCGATTTGAGACTAGTTTGACTGATTTTTTATTAATTTAAATATTTATTGATTCATTAATCTAAACTGAATCGAAAACTTAACTGGTTCATCGATTTTTTGTTTCAACTGTCTGGTTTGGTCCAGTTCTGTGAACACTAGTATTTAAAATGATAATCAACCAAAGTTTAGTTGTTAGTGTCCAAGTAATTATCCATGGAGTGGAAAATGGAGCTTATATATTTCATTCAAACTATTGAACAATAAGATAGAAAGCTAATCTTTTTTAAACTTATTGGAACTATTATTGTTCTTGAAATTTGAATAGCTGCTACCACCAAGCTAGCTAATGTTGGGTCTAATCTTTTAGCTTATAATTCCTATTATATGTATTTCAAACTGCAAGTTTTGTCTATTAAATAAGGATGTCAAAATTAATTTAACACACATTTGAAGGATTAATTAAAGCAATAAATAAATATAATGCACAAAAATACTAATTTGACCTGTTTAAAGGTTCCAAATTAATATTTTTAAATTAACCATCCTAACGTTTACCAAAAAAAACCATCCTAACAACTGATGCTGGTATACCCAATATATCAGACTTTCACCAACCATTTTTAAGAGAGTAGGAAGAACAATAATTTCCATTGTGGCGGTTTTCTAAAGCGTTTTAACACTTTATTGGACAAAGAATGCATACTTCTAAGTTTGACTAAAACTCTATTTTAGTCCCTCATAGATATTTTTTTTTCAGTTTAGTCCTTCATAGACTGTTATTCCCAATTTGGTCCCTCACAAATCCAAATGTTTTCAATTTGGTTGCTCACATTGTTTATTCTCAATTTATTCCCTCAGATACCAATTTTCTCAATTTGTTTCCTCTTAGATTTCTATTTTCAATTTGGTCCCTCCAAATTATTTGGTTATGAAGTTGAGTCATCTCTCTAACTTGGAAGGGATCAAATTGAAAATAAAAATTTATGAGGGACTAAATAGAAAATGTGTCAATCTATGAGGAACCACATTGAAAGTAAAAATCAATGAGGGACCAAATTGAGAATGTTTGGATTTGTGATAGACCAAATTGATAATTTTTTGATCTATGAGGGACCAAATTGAACATAAAAATTTATGAGAGAATAAATTAAGAAAAAAATATCTGTGAGGGACTGAAATAGGATTTTAGTCCTTCTAAGTTTCTATGTTTAGATCTGTCGATAAAATCAATTATAGAAATCGAAATGAGTACAAATCTACTAATTTCATTACCCAACATCCAGTATCATCCAATTTAAAAATTATGCAACCAAGCAATTACACTAGAATTCTATGAATTCACTCCCGAAAAAAAAGACGATCTAGTAGATATATAGTCAACCTATATCTTTCTGTTCATAATATCTCGAGTGTTAGAAGAAGGGATTTATTTCTTGTCCTTGTACATAAAAGGAAAACAAATAAGCTTCAATGAAGCGGTGGGAAAACACTGATTAACATATTCATCTGCAAAATCATTCAGACTAGTTACGTAAAATTTAAGGATACTAGAAATTCATTTCACCCAGAAATGACTAGCTGCACTTCTTATCATATCAGATAATACTATTATTTACTAGTTCCCTGTGATCATATGAATGACAAAAGCTGAAGTCTCAAATACCATAGTCTGAATTTTAAGATTTCAGGGTGGTTTTTCACAGACATGACCTTATCATTAAGATTGATATAAGCAACCTCCAATCCTAGCAGTGACACCCGGGTCAACCAAATTGTCGTGGTTCTACTGAACTAAACGTCAACTTGTGATGACAGAGAGCCCCATGGAATCTCAGAAGCCATTATAAATAAACACAGTAGCCAGAGTCAGTGAGATTTATGAATTCTGCTGGGGATCAAATGAGGCCTTAATTAGTAGTTATTACTAAAACAATGTTTATTTCTTTAAACAAAGTTGCTAGTACTATGAATACTGCTTATGCATCAATATTCATATATTACTGAAAATGGATGTGCATACCCTTAAGAATTCAGGGTCATCTCGTTAAAGAAGCTCACACGATGAGTTTTGAATGCATCATGCTTATTAGGCAGAAAGACCCCCACCCTGGAAATAACCATCTACATAGTTCAGCCCTAATAAACAGCTTCACATACCATTTTAAAAATAGCACAAGCAAATGAGTTTTGAATAAGTACATCATAGACACATTCTAATGCTCCTAGTATGTTCAATAGAACAATCCATACCCCCACCCACTGGTCATATTTCAGCTATTATCTGTTCAACAATCATACAGCATTTGTTGACAATATTAATACAAGTTATAACTACGTGCAACTGTATATATTAATAAAAAAAAATTTATCTATGTACTAAATTGTTGGATAGTTCAAATAGTTCGACACTTATTTCTCTTAAGTAAGGCCTCATATTCAATTCTTATAAAGAAAACTATATGTCTTTGTGGTCCGACTTGACTCAATTTAGATTAATCGAATCCTGTAAATTTTCAGATACTGATGGTTCAATATATAATAATAAAAAAGCTTTTGGACAGTTTTGTCATTATCTCTTGGATTCACCAACTCATTAACCCCAGACTTCTCGGCCACCATCAAGAATAACAATAGAAACAACCGTCAAGGAATATATTAATTGCAATGGAATTATCAGTGATGAATCATTTTATACCCGAAGAATGAATTCTACCTTCTTAAAAACGGCTGAATTTATATCAACCCCAATGTTTCTGCTACCGCTAATCCATTCATTCCACGGGAAAAATTCCAGCTCCATCCCTACCAATATATGCACATACTCAAACTCTAACAAGTTCTCATAACCTTTTTACCTACATAATGCTTGAGTGAATGATCTTTGTGGAGACGTCAAGGAAGAATGAGAAGGCCAATAAACTGGAGAAAACCAACACTAGTTTTGATGATGTGCAAACACTCTTCTATTGGAAAAATACTTTCAATTTTTCTTTCTATTGAAATGTTGAAAGCTTTCTAACTCTTTAAATATTGGGATGTCATCTTAAAACTGTCAGATAAAATGTAGCTAAATGTTCTTTTCGGTGTAGTGACAGAAAATTCAGCTCATACAGTTGGAAAGGGAAAGAAAGTTCACGTTGCATTGTCTGAATTTCTCAGCTCCTTCCCCTCATTGAATGAATTCAAGTATAATTGATGCTGCAAATCAAAGAAAACAAGGTCTTTTAAGAGTTAGTGAGAAGGGAAAAAAATATTAGTTAGTCCTTGGCAAGGGAGGAACTAATTTAAGCTCCCAAAAACCAAGTAGAACACAGTTCAAATAAAACCGGTAAAGGTGTGACAGAATCGAGCTTTTATCGTCACAAAAAGGTTTGAACTTCGACTTTTGCTATTGTTTTTTTGTTGGTTGACATGCACCAATTACAATGAGGCCGAACAACTCATCATACCTCAAAAAGCTGGTATTGGTGTATCATGTACAATATTAGGGATGCAGAAAACAAGACTAAAGCAGATTTCTATGATCTAGCATTAGTGGCCCTAGCTATAATGAGATGCCAATGGCCAGTGGCGTATCCAAGACCCCTTGGTCGGAGGGGCAAAATTTTTATTCTTTTTTTTGGATCTGATAGCAATTTTTCTAAATTAATTTTAATTTATTGCTCATTTGATAGTAATTTCCTCTTAAAAAATATTTTCATTACAAAAAAGCGTTATTCTTTTGAATCTTAATTATATAATCAATCAACTAATTTGATATAATTAGATCTATGTACAAAAATCACAAATTTCAAGCTTTTACAAAGAGGTCCTTAATAATGGAATGATAAATTAACCATTATCAAAAAAAAAAATTTCATAAAATTGACTTTACAAATATGTTACTCATGATCATAATTGTATAATCAATCAACCAATTTGATAGAATTAAACTTATGTACAAAAACTTCAAATTTCAAGTTTTTACAAAGAGGTCCCTAATAAGGGAATGATAAATTAACCATTATCAAGAAAAAAACTTCATGAAATTGACTTCACAAATATGTTACTCATGATCCTAATTGTATAATCAATCAACCAATGTGATAGAATTAGACTTACATACAAAACCCCCAAATTTTAAACTTTTATTTAAACTTTTACAAAGAGGTCCCTACAAAGAAATGAGAAATTAACAATTATCAAGAAAAATTTTTATAAAATTGATTTTACAAATATGTTACTCATGATCCTAATTACACAATCAATTAACCAATTTAATAGAATTAGACCTATGTACAAAAACTCTAAATTTCAAACTTTTACAAAGAGTTCCCTAATAATGAAATGAGAAATTAACCATCTTTAAGAAAAAAATTTGTGATTCTAGCAAGTGAGGATCTTGTGACTGTGAGCAGCAGAGTGAGATTGAATCACTGAAGAGGTTCGAAAAATATTAAGGGAGTTCAAAAAAAAAATTAAGGAAGGGGGGTAAAATGAAAAAAAAAATTTTTACATAGCACTTTTTAAATTTCAAGGGATGCAGCTGCACCCCCTGACTTTAACGTGGCTCCGCCACTGCCAATGGCATATATAACTTCCTAATCTCAACAACTGATCAGCAAATAAGTTGAAGGCCATGGAAAGAAAAATACCAAGTCTGTTTTCCACATATCTTATCTTTTTGTTGGTTCATATGGAAAAATAATACCTTCCATTTAAGAGAAGATTATATTTCCAACAAAACCACAACACTGAAATATTAAACAATTCTATGAAAAGCGGAGAAAAGACATTTTGCAAGTAAATTGAATACCCGGAATGAGGGAGACAAAAAATCTCCATTATTTCGGAGTCTCCATAAGGACTACTGCAATTAGAAACTTGCATTCAAGGAATTCTATCCTGCGAGGATAGTAATGGGGATAAACTCCCCCCAAAGTCATCTTAGGATGGGGAGGTAGATGATACCCATATCTTATATATATATATATATATATATATATATAATTTTTTGTAATTTTTTTCATTTATATCAATTAAAAAATTAAGAAGAAAAATAAGAAAGTCTAAGATACAGTAGCACTTTATAATTAGAAATCTACAGTCCTTCTTCTCACTTATAGCCATAATAATAATAATAAGACTTGGTTGTTGTCACGATGTTGCTTTACTGGTGAAAAACTTACCGAATATGTTTCCACAGCTTTTTCCTTTCCTAATTATAATATTGTCTAATTAATATTATTATCTTTGTATGGTTAACTAATTTTCTTCAATATCTTTTTTTTTCCTAATTTTATTTAATTTCTTTACTATTATTTTAGGGTCCTCATCGATCCTCATGAATCCCCAAATCCCTGCAAAGAATGGAGGTAGGGAAGAATTTCCCTCATAACACGGGCAGGGGATGGGGAAGGGAGTAAGCGTTGACGTAAGGACGTAAGGACAAAGAGCGGGGAAGCACTTGCCACCCTTTCCCGGCCCTGTTGCCATCCCGACCTGCAACATTGCATTGGAAAAAACTTTGCCATCAAAGTGTGGTCTAGTGGTGATGGGTGTGACTAGTTAGCAATTAGCAAGAGGTCTTGAATTAAAACTGCTGCTCTATCATGTGAAAAGAAATAGAAACAAGAAAAAGAGAGAAGCTTGTTATAGCTACTCTACTCTGTGCTAGAGGAAGCCTCGTTCCCTTGGACAAAATTTCTCAGTTTCTGTATTTCACCAACTGCAGAAAGCCATTCAGTAAGAATCTCCACGGTAATATAGTCAGGATTGCAAGCATCTTCACTCATTCTGTCCATGAGTTCAAATGCTTTCTGCAACATGTTCTTATCCCGAATCCCCTTAAACACAGCATTGTATGTGTTTGTATTAGGCTTGATCCCACTTACTTTCATGTCGTCCATCAAAGAAACAGCAGATTCCACATCACTATTCTTGCATAGATAATCTATTAAAGTGTTGTATATCGCACTGTTTGGAGGAACCTTGGATGTGGAACACATTTCCTTAAAAAATGTAATGGCTTCATTGACATTACCGTTAGAACAATATGCATGTATCAGCGCCTCATAACTGACAACAGAGGGAACAAGACCCTCTTTAATCATTTTTCTCATTACCTTACTAGCAATCTCACAGTTTCCAGTTTTACCAAGGTAGGTTACTAGAGTGTTGTAAGTGATATTATCAGGCTTAACACCAGTTTGTTCCATTTCCTCAAGTATTTCCTCAACTTTTTTCAGCTTCTTCTGCATAAGGAATCCATTGATCAATTTATTATAACAAGCTATGTCAAGACCAAACCCTGCCTGTTTTAGCTTCGACACAACATGGTCGGCTTCGTCCATCCTTCCAGCATGGCTTAAGCCAGATATCAAACTGTGGAAAACAACTGCATCTGGAGGAGAGCATCCAGAACTCATCATCTCATCAAAATAATGCATGGCATTATTGATATTGTTCACATTACAGAAGGCTAATATTAATGCAATATACGCAGCAGCATTGCCTTTTATGCCTTTTCTTTGGATCTCTTTGAAGAACTCTACAGCACCACTGATCCTCCCAAGCTTGCACATACCATCAACCAATTTATTAAGGGTTACCACATTCGGCACCACTCCTTCTGCATTCATCTGATTATATAGCTCATATGCTTTGTCGATGTCTCCAGATTTGCAGAATCCATTGATCAAGCAATTATATGTAATGGTATTTGGCCTATGTTCATCTTGAGTTCTCATCAGTTCCAACAAACTTAAGCCCTCTCCTTGCCTCCCAACTTTACATAGTCCATCAATCAAAGTGTTGAATAACATCAAATCAGGTTCAACATAAACTCTCATTTTTTCAAAAACCTCCAGTGCTTCATCCATCCTCCGAGACTTGCATAACTGGTTGATAAGAATCCCAAAGGTTACGACACTGGGCTGTATCTCCATTTCTCTCATCTTTGCTAAGAGTTCATTCATCCTCTGGAAGTCTCCTTCCCTTCCCAGTTCTGTTAAGAGCACATTGCAAGGAGAAGTGTCAACTGCACCGCCCAAATTCATCACATCGTGTAAAAGTTCCCAAGCAAGATCAATTTTTCGTTTCCCACATAGCTTGGTGATCAGTTTTGCAAGTTTGATGGTGTCAAGGAAAACACCATTTTCACCTAGCTTCCTAACCAACCTCACAATTTTGTCTTCACTGAAGCTTCTTCCCGGGTCTTTCGTCTTCAAGAATTCAGCGAGAACAATACTACCCGTGAGCTCATTCGGACGAAAATCCACATTTGGTTCGAGCATTTCCTCAAACACTTTGATTGCATCACCTATACGCCTCGATTTGAGCAATTCACCAATCAACGTATTGCAAATATGCGTACTTCTCAAAGATGGATCGAGCTCATTGAATAGAAGAAGCGACTCTTCCACCATTCTAGCCTTTCCGAATCTCCGGATAAGAATACCAGCTGATTTGGTATTAAGAGGGACGTTCCACTCCTTGGACGTCCTATAAAGTTCCAAAAGCTTGGTTTGCGAAGTGGGTCTTCGATTAGCAAGCTCAACAACGCCCTGGAACACCGAAGAAAGTGACAAGTATTGTTCAGATGATGCATTCGCTCGAAGGTAATTCAGAAACTTGAGGGCTTTGGAAGAAGAACCCAGTCGACGAGTGACTGTGAGGAGGTGGTAAGGCAGGGTAGTTGAGGCGGAGAATAGAATGGGATGAAGCTGATCGTAGTTCCACTCGTTTTCAGGGGATTGAAGAAGCTGTACTGCTTGGGTTACGAGTGATTCATGGTCCTGTGGCGAATGACACTCATTGGAGTTCTGGCGATACAGAGAGGAAACCGTGTAGGGCAGCAGATATTTGGGAATGGCACCGCAGTCGCTGCGCCGCCGGCGACGGAGGAGTTTGTATTGGCTCGAAGTTGAGAGCCTTATGCTCATAGTTGTCGTTCGTCGAGAGGCAGAAGTTACCTCTTGAAACAAGAAGGAAATTGCCAACTTCAAGCCACACGGCACAGAAAAGTGAGTGCAAAATTTATAACTTCAACGCGAAAATGCAAAGGAAGCCGGCAGTGGAATTTATCCTCTCAAGTTAGGCCATTAATCTTTTTAAATAAAAGTCAAAGGTATCCACATCTTCTTAAATTTTATCTCAATTTTTGTTTATGTTTTTAAATTTTTTTTGTTTATATCCCTTATTTTTTATTATCTATGCCCAAATTTTATCTCAATTTTTGTTTATGCTTTTAAAAATTTTTTTGTTTATATCCCTTATTTTTTATTATCTATGCCCTTTTTCGTCAACTCCGTCAACTTGACTAACAACAACGTGTGAGTAGAATCTCACGTGGCTAAATGGCTTATCCATATTAGCCTCCACCTTGGCCACTCATTTCAAAATGACCAAGATACTCCTTCGTTATATAACATGTAGACAAAATGGATGGAGACAAAGTGCATTGTTGAAGCCGAAATCCAGAGTGAATGACGTCGTTGTGGCCCTTTCTTCAATAGTAGCGATTAAGGTTCCAGTGATTGTGGTGGAGGACGTCGACGGTGGTGGCTAGTAGGTAATTTTCCTCTACTAGCCATCGATTTCATTTTTATTTTTCCTCTAATATGAAACTGAGACCTAAAACTCTAAATCGGCGAGTGGGTAATTTTCAATCAATTAATTTTCTAAATTTCACCTAATTCTGCTTATCTTTCGCCCAATTTGTCTTCGATGTTGCTTTGACTAGGGTTTTGGTGACAGTAGCAGAGGGCGGCGACGGTGGCTGCAACAATGTATTTTCACTCTATTAGCCATCGATTCCATTCCCATTTTTCCCTAATCTGAAATCGATACATATAGGGACTTGTAATTTGTGCCCTAGTTCTGGTTGTAATGATTGTTGATTTTGTGATTATGTATAATGCTATTCATGTATCGTCAATTCCTCTTATTGTTTTCCTGGAAGTTCAATTGTAATGACAGTAGTTGATTCCAATATATTGAAATGTTGTAATCTTATTCTTGATAATTTTACTGTATTGTAAATATGGCCAAGTCCAGTCTGTTGTACTGTTTGTTATGAAATGTATCTGAATAATTAATGAATGGTGTGTATCAGAGTGCCATTTTTCAATACTTTATGTGATCCACCAGCAGCATCTTTTAACTTTTGCTATGTGGGATCATGATATTGGTGTTAACAATTTTCTTGCTGTTGACAATGTTTAAATTGTATCCTTTCAGTTTCTATAAAATATATATAAAAGGAAGACAACCCTAAAAATGGAAAATCACCAGATTTATATATTACAAGTTGAAAGCCAACTTGGTGTTGTCACCAGTGAGGATCTTAATAAAGTTCAACCTCTCACTGATAGTAAAAAATCAATGAAGTTGTGACTTGTGATTAAAATGGGTCAAGAAAGACAAACAAAAGTTTAAAGCTCATATTAAATTGAAGTGTGTAAATTTATTAAAGTCATAGGCAGCCAACTTGAGCTAGTCACTAGTGAGGATCTTAATAAACAAATGTGTTCTGTTGTTAACAATGTGTCAACTTGATCTAATCAATGATGAGAATTTAAGATGTAGTATTAACGCTCACCATTTTCTATTGTTATTCTTGATGTGATTAAAGTGAAAAACTATATCTAGTTAATAATATATACGTGCACAAAAAGGAGATGGTGTGGATATTTTAAAATATAATAGCTTTCCTTTTTCACTTGATTAGGTGATACTGTCTGCTCATTGATATATTCGCTGTCGAAGTTCATCATGGTGGCCAGATTTCAAGAGGAGAATATTTTGGCAACCATATTCACCTATGGACCAGTTGTGACTTCGACAGGTGGAGTTATTTCAAGATCTTGGACCTACTTAAAGAAGACCATGGGTACTTAGAATTTGAAAGTTTGTGGTATAAGGCTCCTGGACAATCATTGGATAAGGGGTTGAAGATGCTGAAAGATGACGATGGAGCGTTGAAAATCGTAGGCATTACTACTAGGGAGGGCTTGGTTCAATTGTACATCATCTTGAAGTTGGATGAGCTTTCTCCATCCGTGGACTGACTTCCCGACACAAATGTCAACCTAGATGTTGACCTACCTCAGAATATAGAGGATGCCCCAGTCTCTCCATCCCATGCTCTTCCACATCATTGTACGAGAGCAAAGGTATAGCATTTGTGTGTGATTATATGTATTGACATCTTTGGTAGACTACCATAACATAATGGTAGATCCCATTTTTTTGAATTTATTCCTTTCACGAACAACTTACAAATTATCTTAAATATTTCCATTTAAGAAGCATTATTTTTGTCTTATAAGTTGTTTTATTGATAATTTTGTATACTTTTTTTTTATGTTGTAGGGCAAGGAACCTATTGTACATGGGCGAAGGACAAAAAAGGTTGCAAGCCATGATGATGGAGATAGTGGTAGCGATGATGGCATGGGAAGTTGTAGCAATGATGGCATGGGAGGTAGGTATGAGATTGAGAATAGTGCGATGAATGTGCGCTTTATTGATAGTAAATATGAAAATTATGTTGAGGGGTTGTTTGATGTTGAGGAGCTCTAGCTGCATCAACGTAGTAGTGTAGAGGTACTCACACATATATCACCATCTTCTGCCAGTAAGCCTATGACACAATCAACGAGTGTTAGGGGCCTCAATGATGACGAAGAGTGTGAGACTGATTCTTTAGATAGCATTGATAGTGAGGATGATGACGACATACCTCGAAAGTCGAAGTTCCCAATTCACAAGCTTCTAAAGAATATGTCTGGATATAAATGGGAAGTTGGGACAATTTATTAAACTCGTGAGGAGTTTCAGGATGCTGTGGTGACGTGCACGGTACGCATTGGGAGGAATTTATACTATGCAAAACTGGGTTAGAGTAAGGGTGAAGTGCAAGGGTGAGTGTCCTTGGGAGGCATATGCTGTGAAGTTGCTAAAAGAAGACACATGGCAGTTGAGGACTATTAATAATGAGCATACTTGTGCACGATGCTTTAATGTGCACCTCATGACATCGAAGTTGCTAGGCCATAGAATGCAAAAAAAGGTGAATGAGGACCCAAAAATCTGGCTAAATGATATAATTAAAAGGGCTAAAGAGAAGTGGAATATGGGTTGTTCTAGAACCAAAGCCAGTAAAGCTAGAAGGGATGCGCGAGAGGTGGTATGTGACTCCTTCAGAGAGCAATTCTTGAGATTGTATGATTACTGTCAGGAGCTTAAAAACTCCAAACCTAGGTCCACAGTGAAGATGCATGTGAATAGGCCTCCTGGGTATGAGGATGACACTCCTAGCATTAGTAGAGATTCAAGGTCGATGCTATCAATATTTGGGAGGCTATATTTCTACATTGATGTATGTAGGAGGAGTTTCTTATTATGTCAGCCTATCATTGCTGTAGATGGGTGCTTTATAAAGATCCCATATAGAGGACAGGTGTTGACTGCAATAGGTAGGGATCCAAATGACCAACTCTTGCCCATTGCATTTGCCATTGTGGAGGCTGAGACAATGGATAGTTGGATGTGATTTTTACAGCTCTTGACTGAGGACATTGGGATAGAACATAGCATGTTCATCACATTTGTCACAACCCGTTTTCTGGGCACATGACCGGCACAATGATGAATATCCCATCACTGTAAGCCTTTCGATAAATTCTACCCATGAGTTTAGTCATTATCAAAATAACTATTTCTGAATAAAATATATCAAATTTTCTTATTTGAAATTCATAGAGATGATTTGCACATAATAATAGATCCTCAACATAAAATACATTATTGTACTGAAATACAAGCCAAATACCAAACCCCTGACCTAGATGTCCTAGACGATTACAGAGCAACATAATCTACAACAATAGAGGGGCCTACCCGATAGCGGGAGGGTCCAAAGTGATTTACTCTTCTAGCGGATATTCTTCATCGGCAACCTGATCTGAACAAAAAGGTTGTACAAACAATGTGAGCTTTTAAACTCAATGAGCGAATGCCTCGCGTTAATAAAATTCAAATACATTACCAGTCATGCAAACATATCCAAAGGCTCATACTTAACCAATAAACAGAAGATAAAAATTCATCCAATTCAACAAACGTTACGAGTACTCGTCAATGGCAATATATCTCAGAGAGCGCACACAGGCCGGCTCACCAATTATGTATATTTCCGCCATGACGCACAACAGCATCCTCTTACATACAAGAAGATAAAAATTCATCCAATTCAACAAACGTTACTAGTACTCGTCAATGGCAATATATCCCGGAGAGCGCACACAGGCCGGCTCACCAATTATGTATATTTCCGCCATGACGCACAACCTCATCCTATTAGCTAGGGCACCTCACGGATTTATCACCAATCCGGGCTATATCCCTACTGAGGGAATCGTTGTCTCCACACTCATTGGTCAAGACACCCTGTCAACCGGGTTTTCCGCCTTGCCGTGAGAGGGGGTACTGTCCCGCTCAATCACAATCAATATCATTTCATATCATAATCAGAAGCTCAATATAATATTAATCCATATAACAGGTATAGTATATAACTATATTATAGCTTTATAAACCACAATTCAAGAGATTCAATCTTCACATCATCATGAGATACTTGTTTTTTCTTATCCATACTTCTGGATTAATTATCTCATTATATTCGTCATTCTGAATCCAATTTCCCCCTATGAATCTTGGGAGTGTCCTACGACATACTTTTTATCACCAATAATGCTAAAACTCTATTAAAACGGGGTCGTTTCACTCACCTGGATTCCGTACGAATATCGCTCCTCTAAGTCGTTACAGACAAGAGTACACAGATGAATTTCAGTATTCCGCTACAGAGTTTTTCATGAAAGATTAGAGAAAACAAGTTAAGATTGTTTTCATACAGATACTGTTCATACATACGGTACTATTCATATATACAGTCATTATTTATACGTACAGATACTATTTATACATATGGATAATATTCGTGCATACGGTCACTATTTATACGTATAAATACTATTTTTACGTACGGATACTATTCATATGTATGGTTACTATTCATACAGTTACTATTTATACGTACGGGTACTATTCATACCAGAAATAGAGAATACAATCTGTAAAAGAGTACACCAGGTAAGTTCCCAGGAAAGAGTGGAGGGTCACACTGGACACACTTAAAAACCAGGTCTTTCCTTAGCCAGAACTTTCCTAGACATGTATTCTTCACAGTTTACATTCTATTTCGGTAATCAGAGAATCAAAATAACATATAAACAGCTAAGGACAGTTTTTCTGATGTGGAAGATCGGCCAAAGCCGCAACCACAGAGCATACTTAAGAAAATAACTTCTAGAATTTGAAAGACATAGAAAGGCATAGTATCCTTACCTAAGCAAAAAGGAAAAGCTCAAAATCTCAGAGGCCTAGCGTCGAAGCAAGATAAACTTAAGGAGAGAAGAAGAGAAGTTGAAGGTGTGAGTTTAGAAGTGAAATGAAAGGGCCTATTTATAGCAAAAGTCAAGGGTACTATTTGATACTATGCGTTAATAAAATATTCAATTTACTATTCATGAAAATGACATTTCTAATAATGCATTTTACTGTGCAAATCGCGGCAACGACTGAAAAATTTTTCTTTTATTACTATTGGAAATTTAAAGAGAAAACTATCCTTTCTCTTAAACCTTTAAGTTTCTTTTCAAATCAGTCCTTTCATTTTAGTCCCTGAGGGTATTTTTACACATAAAACGTCATTTTTTCCTACGAACTTCTTTCTAGTTGTCTCTTATGACCAAACCACATCTAGTACTTGACATTTTGATTGTATAAATGAACAGTACCATATACATAAATAGTATTATACGGGTGAATAGTACGGTATACTGAAATAGTAACAGTAGTTTGTAAACAAATATTTATATTTTATTTTTCTTGGGTATTACAACATTTATTTAAGATCAGCAAAAGGTTCCCCTCTGAACTTTTTTTTAGTAATGCAAAATGAAATTTTGATGCTTTTAATTTGTCTCTAAAGCCAACTGGGTGATGGTTCTGAAAACATTTGATCCAAAAAAACCTTTGTCTACATGCTTATCATTATGTCTGATGTATGCATGCTTTTCTTGGCTGAATGTGCTGTTAGACAATAGGCCATATATATCCTTTAAATTTCAAAATTATTTCACATATGTCCTTTAATTAATTAAAATGTATCACTAATGTCCTTTAAATTTCGATCAGTTGTCATATGTCTTTTATGTTTCACATTGTTTTATGTATGTCCTTTGAGGTTGCTGCCAATTTTGAAAATTTAGCAATGCATGCATGCATGGTCCTTACAGTCTATCTTTGTCTTGTACATGGACATGTGCTGCTGTATATGTGAATATATCACCCATTGAATCATAAAGTTGAATTATAAAGTTTTGTTTCAATTTTAGAGTTATGTGTGAATTATAAAATTATGTCTGAATACCTCACTTTTCTCAAGGATTGAAGATTACCCTTAATACAGTGATACCCGAAGTTGACCGTCAGTTCTGTGTACGTCACATGTACAACAGTTTTAGAAAGAATTTTTCGGGAGCCCACTTAAAGAAACTATGGCGAGTTGCAATGTTCACCTATCCACAAGCTTGGGAGAAAATGCTTGAAATCAAGAAACACAATAAGGGCATATATAAGCATTTGATCAAGATTTCTCCACGTTTTTGGAGTACGGCATTTATTAAAGTGGAACCACGATGTAATGTACTTCTGAACAACATGTGTGAGACATTTAATTCTGTCATTTTTCCTGCTATGGAGAAGCCCATTGTGTCCATGATAGAGGAAATTAGATTATGGATGATAGAGAGATGGACAAGAAATAGGAAGGACATTGAAAAACTTCCTGATAGATCAATTCTACCAAAAATCAAGTTGATGCTTGGTATAAATTACAAATAAAGTAGCAAGTGGCTACCAACGTGGGTCAGGCAAAAGAAGTACGAGGTGATGGGTCCAAATGAGAAGTTTGTGGTAAATCTTGAATTGAAGCCCTGTACATATAGGCACTGGTTGCTTACAGGCATTCTTTACCCTCACGCGATCAATTGTATTAACCATATGGGAGAGAGATCTAAAGAGTACATCTCATCGTACTTCCAGAAGGAGCATTACCAGTCATGCTATCGATATATAGTCCACTCAACAAATGGCCCAAATATGTGGCCATTTATATTATATGATTATGTCCTCCCTCCTCCATATAGAAAACATATTGGACAGCTGAAAAAGAAGAAAAGAAAAGAGGTTGATGAAGAGTCTCAGAGCACAAAGCAGTCGTCTCATAGTGGTTTGTCTCGAAGGGGGTGTAAACTACGGTATGAAAATTGTAGAATCCTCGGCCACAATAAGAGGGCTTGTAAACAACCAGCATCATCTTATATGCAAGCATCACAGCCAAGTTCATCTTCGGTAATTATTTTATCTCAACAAGTTTATATATTTCATATATTGTACACATGTAGCACCCAAGATGGGAAAAGATATCGATCAGACGTACTAGCATTGAAGCCCAACCACCACAGACTGCATCTTTGGTAATCATTTTTCCTTTTATGTCAACAAGTTTCCTTTAGTTTACATTCAATTGTCGGTGTTATATTATTGGACTTACTTCAACAAGGATCTCCACCTCTGAGACTCCGAAGGCATAGCTCGCAATCAGGAACGTCTTCATCCACCTCTCATCTATTGACTCAATCTCAAACTCAGTAGCAGATATACCTTTAATTTAATACATAATTTTCACATACTTGACTTCATTGATATTATATCCCAACTAAAGCAAGAGGCTCCACCTTCGAGAGTCCTTAGGCATGGCTCACAGTCATCGTCTTCAAGTCGTCCTCCTCCAACTACGCCTCTAATTACCTCTCGGCCATTGACTGTATCTCAGAGTGAAGAGCAGGTACACCTCTAATTTACTTCCATATCTTTCACATGTAATTGCATATTTTGTTAATTTGGTTGCAAAGATATATTGTAATCAACTGTACATTTGTTTGCAGACTTCAAAAATTGAACATGGTGGTTCACCTAGCACTAGAACACAGTACAAGACCAAGGCAAGAAGAAATCTAGGTGGTGAAAGTTGACTCTCACAAAATAGTGCTCATGATACTCCATGAGATTTAGTATTTCATGTATTGCGTGCCAAGTATTTGGAACTATTATATTTCAGGGCTATTCTGTAATCTGAATTAAGTGCACATGCACTTTGTTTGTAGCTCTTGGCACTTTGTATATGTCCAATTTTTTGTATTTGAGGTAAAATTAAGCTTTGGGCACTTTTGATTGACTACCATGTAATTTGTATATATATTATTGATATTGTATTTGAGATCATCTTGTGTTAGCAAATGTCATAATTTATTTCCCCTAAAATGGAGGACTGTTGAACCACGGTTTAGGCATTGTTCTTTGCAAAATAAGCAGGGAAATGGTTCTTTAAGTTTCATTAAGCAATGAAATGGTTCTTTGCAAAATAAGCAGAAAAGTGTTCAATCCACTTGCCATGTATATCCTTTTAAGTTTCAAAAAGTTATCATTTATGTCATTTATGTTTTCTATATATATTATATATATCCTTTATGATACAAAAATTATCATATATGTCCTTTATATTTTTTCGTGGTGTCATGTATATCCTTTAAGAGTGTTTCAAGTCTGGAATTTTTGACGTTTTGATCATAGACTCGATTTGATAGTACATAGTCTACACTTTATTAATACATAATATCTCATACTCCAACATCTAAACTCATCATGTCAGTACATAATACAATACATACTCCTACTCTAAACTCACCATAATATTACCTACATAATACAATCCATACTCCTAAGTCACTCTCCTAACTAAGACACAATAAATTGATAATCAAAGACAATATTAGAAATAAAATTAGCCACTTCTTCGTTCTCTTCTCTTCCTTCAATTCACCCTCAAGAGTGTTAATCTTCTTTTTCAGATGATACATAGGAAATGCATCATCCTCAAATGGAGGATCTAACTAAACAAAAAAAAAAATCACAACCTCCTTCTTCTTGAACAATGTAGAAGTCATTATTAGTCAAAGGATAACAAACTCTATTCAACTTCTATTAAATTTACTCTTTTCAAATGACTTATATATCATACCGCATAGTTTATGCAATCCCAGAACGTTCGACTTGGATTGTCTTGGGTGTGTGAAGTTGCCAATCGAGTATACTCACCGCAATCACAAATGTATCTTCCCTTCCTGCCAATGTAACTATGACCCTCGGACGCAATTGGTGCTAAATTACACAAAATGACAATTCAATTTGGAAAAGAAAAAAAAAGTTAACAGTTGTTACATTCATTCACTTTGAAAAATCAGTACATATGTTTTTTATGAGAGGGATAAAGTTATTTTTGTCAATATAAGCATTTGGGGTTAAAAAACATATTAGTCACCATCTTTGCATCACACCCCACATTTCCAAAAGCACACATATATGTTCTCCCACATCACAACAAAAAAAAAGAAGGTTTTGAATATGAACCCTAAAATCAAAATTTCCAGAAGCTAGCAAAGATTAAACACAAAGGCAATTTTAAATTAAGGAAAAAATGCCATAGCTAAGTGAAGTTTTCTGTGTTTCCTAAAATATGTGCTAGACAACATCAAAAGAACTATCATTTCAAAATCTGAAATGCTATTTAGGTTAGAACAAGCATTTCAGAATCTCAAGGTTTGAACAAATATTACAAAGGAATTTGAGGTTCGAAATTACAAGGTTGAAATTTATATTAGGGCATAAACAAGGCAAAGGAATCGATGAATTTACCTTCATTGGGGTTTGAATCAACACTTCCACCATTGTCGTCATCCTTCGCTGCCATCCCATCTTACTCGACACAAAATAGAAGTTGGTAGTCACCCTCGCTGCACACGACATCGTCTAAGATATTTTAGAATCCCAAATGCTTTTTAGGTTAAAAGAATGAGGGGCAACTTTGACATTTTGTGGGTTATTGTCTACGTGGAGGCTAATGTGGATGAGTCATTCAATCACGTGGGATCCTACTCAGACGTTGCCATTAGTTAAGTAGACGGAGTGGATGAAGAAGGGCATAGATGATAAAAAAAAAAGGGACATAAACAGGAAAAAGAGTTTAGGAGCATAAATGAGAATCGGGATAAAGTTTAAAGACATATGGATACCATTTACCTTAAATAAATTACTTATAACTCTCCTCAATTTAGTCTTAAAATATTCATATTTGTCTTATACTAATATTTTTGTCACATCCCAAAACTTATATGTGATATAAACATAAAATACCTAGGGTGTACCTCCGTGGTACCCCATAATCTCTGTGATCATTCTTAATATCCATAATTATGTGAATCATAAATATTCCAAGAAAGATATTTTGTATACATATTCAGAAAATGTTCAACCTTCAAACACTATACAACCTCCCAAGCCTAGGTGACCTACTAGATTACAGAGCGTTTCCTAATTCTTACCAATTGTTTACCAGACAAAAGTGGAGTATATCCTTAAAGGCTATAAATTCTTCTCCTCAACCACTGTATCTGAAAAGATAATCATAGAGAGTGTGAGTTTATCATAACTCAGTGAGTAAACAACTGTACGTGGAAATATCATAAGCACAAACACCACATTTACTAATACAATCAATCTATCATTTATTGTAAATAATTATAGTAATACACTTGTCTAAATTTTTGCGTATGATTTCTTGGGTGATCAATCCCTCAATCACTTTGCACTATATGTCATAGATACTTGCACTGAGTGACTTGGGAATTTAACCCTCAAACTCTTGGTGCATAAGTTTTCACAGTTATACACTGAGTGGTATGGGACTCTAACCCTTTCAAACTCGTGCATAGGTCTTCACATTTATACACTGAGTAGTATGGGACTCTAACCCTTTCAAACTCGTGCATAGATTTTTCACATTTATACACCGAGTAGTATGGGACTCTAACCCTTTCAAACTCGTGTATTAGATCTCGTAGATCTTTTGCTCATCAATAAAATAGTGACAATTTATCACAATATAATTACTATGAAATAAATGAATTTACACATACTTTTATTCCCTTGAATGTCTATCATCAACCATAACAATCATCATATATTATCAACAGCGAGACTGATTATTTCTCACTTCAATAATATTATAAACAAGACTTGTATTGTACTTTATCTAATAAGATCACATTAATTTAGTAAGGCTATTCACTTACAAAATGTTCCAATTTATTCAAGGAACAATCACATCTAGATCTTTAGTCAACTAGAGAAATCAATTCTCAAAGGTAATAAAATACCTTTCAATGATATTGTACTTTTTCTCAACCTGAACACACACTGATACTTTTCTCAATTTCACAAATAACGCAAATGGGATTTATATTGTGCTTTGACTAATTTATTAAATTAATTTTTCAAGGTTGCCTACTCACCTGGATTCCACGCTCTCAGCGCTCCCACCTTGCGCCCCCAAAAATCCCTATTGTAACCAGGTAAAAACCATTAGGGTTACAAAATAGAGAAATTTCCTATCACTACTCTCGACCTTTACTCACATCTTAAGTCATAACTCCTAACCGGTAATAAATTTCTAAATGACATTTATACCATTGGAAACTAGACTCAAAGAGCTTTCCAACGATATAAAGTTTGCCCAAAACGGAGTCCGGATGAAGAAGTTATGACTGATTGAAAAATAAGCTAAGGCTTTTCAGCATACCTGGCGCCTGGGCGCCAACACAAGCCTGGCGCCTAGGCGCCAAGTCCCTTTTCTTCCCAAAATTTTCTGAACCTTGGCGCCTGGGCGCCAGAGCTGGCGCCTGGGCGCCAGGATCGCGACCTTTCGCGATTCCTCTCGGTTTTGGCTCAGATCCGGCCAAATCTTCACCGTTTTCCATGATTTCTTCCATAGGATCTCACCATTAATGTCTAAGGATCATTTAGACACCAAAAACACCAATTTTAATCGAGAAACGAAGCCGGAATCTCGATTTTTACCCCAAACTTTCTGAAAACTATAAAATAGGAAAAAGCTTGAGAAATAGAAATTTCTACCTCAATTCCTTGCTTTCCCTACGATGCTTGGCTCCTAGAGGCTCGCCCCGTAGCCCGAGATCCACCCTCCAAGCTAAGTTGTGGAGTTGAAGTGTAGAGAGAAAGAGAGGAGAGAAAGTAAAGAGAGAGAGAGGAAATGAGAAAATGAAGAAAATTTAGGTGAGGCCGCCTATTTACTCGCCCGGGGTGAAATTATCACTTGCTCTTCAGTTGACCCTCAGTCAAGATTAGTAAAAACAAATTCATAAAATCTCACCTCGGGTGATTCTAAATCCTTATTGCCTCACAATTTTCTTCTTTCACTTTAGTCCCTCTCAAAGTCTCAAACTCCACTTTAACCTCGAATCCGTCATCTTTTTGGTACCGGACTCATAATTCATTCCCATAAGCTCTATTCTTCTTCTCAGGTTCCTACTTGGTCATTTCTCAAAAGTACTCCATACTTTCTTTTCTTTTCGTTTTAGTCCTTGAGGATTTGTAAAATGTCCTAAATTAAAATTTTTGAAATTTCTATTTCCAAATTTCGTTCACTAATTCAAAAAGAACATTTTTCATGTAATTAAATTTTTCAATAAACTTCAAATAGACTTTAAATATTCATGAAAATTCTTGGGATATTACATTCTTCCCCCCTTAATAGAATTCGGTCCTCCGAATTCAAAACTTAACTCAAGATTGAAACAAATGCAGATATTTTGTCCAAATCTCGTTCTCTCTTTGAGAATTTTCACAATCAAGTACAAAATATAACAAGTTCAACATATATTTTTTTTTATCTCTCGAGCTTCTTCAGTACAAGAATTGCCTTATTTCTAGTACATAAGTTACAGGCAACAAACTGAACTTGATTTACAAAACAGATAATCTTAATACGCGAAGCTCAGATCAAATATTAGCTTAAGGTACAAATAAAAGAAAGAATAAATTAAGGACGAGGAGGCTTCTGAAATGCAGAAAGTGCTCCAAGTCTAGAAGAGGAAGGTGCTTCAGATCTTAAGGAGGAGGCTAATCGTTGCAGCCTAGAAAGAGTTTCTGGAGGAAACGTTTGGGAAATTTGGCGAAGTGAAGAGGTCACTCCATTCATACAGTCAATACACCTCGCTTGTTGGTCACGAAAATTTTGAGTTGCAAACATCGAATGTCTATCAACTCTATTCGCCAATTCCCTAAAATGACGATTCAAGAGCTTCTCTTGTTCTACAAAGAGATGATTTATCAATCTTCCCTGGTCCTCAAAGTGGCGGTTTATCAACCTTTCCAAGTCCTCCATCTTTTTTCTCATAAGCGCAAGCTCATCATTTGAAGATGTTGCTGTGCTAACACCCTCTAATTCTACTACATTCCTTTTTCTTTTCTTAGCCTCTGGTGACTCTTCCATGGATCTCTTATTCTTATAGTTCTCCAGACTAAGATTTAGATCCAGCTCTACCTTGCCAGCCTCAAAGTTTAAATTGAAAGACTTATTGCCGGCCATATTTTTCTGAGCTATAAGGGTTGTATGGAATGAGGGGTTTGATGCTAGAAAGCTTATAAGTAATGAACCCTTAGTGTAGTGAGCGGCGTAATGGGGCATCCATTATTTATAGACGAAATTTAGGGCTACCAAAACCCTTACATCACACTCTAAAGATGGCCTCCAGACCTTATCCGTCGCAATGCCAACGGTCTATAATACGTATGCTAGAGAATAATAAATATAATCTCATGCAAAAGATTTTCTCAAAAAAATTCGGCTAACTTTTGACTCTTGCTCAAATCATTCAACTAATCGCCGCTTCAATCTATGACTTCCTAACTCTGTATTTGTCTTATCAAATAATCCTAGATCGAGATATTACTCGATGAACGGGTAACTTCATACTAGCCTTATCTAGGTTTCTAATCCGTGGCTTTGCTCTAGGCTTACACATTTTCAAAAAAAAAAAAAATATATATATATATATATTAAAATAAAAACTTCTCACATTTACACATATCAAGTGTTACTATAAAGTGAGAAAAAAAAATTTTTTTTTACCTTTCTCTTGCCTCTACGAGCATATATGTATGTATGTATCAACATAGAGATACATCCTTATCTATATATTTTCATCTATTCAAGTCCTTTCTAAATTTCAGACTTCTCAATCTCTGAATGTATGTAGAATCATTACATATTATTCCTGGCTACAACAAATAGCCTTCACTCTCAATGCATGGATAACATACATACATGTCATATGTATTTAAATACATATAATCACAATATAATTCAATCAATCATGTATATTATACTCAACTGAAGGCTTTCAAGAACAATACAAGAAAGCAGAGAAATACATTTTAGTTCATCATAAAAGCATCCAAGGCAATCTTTAATGGCTACGCTGTCGGCTTCTTAGAATTTCAGAAAATGCCAACAAGAGATATGAAAAATAAACAAGTATAAATCGGCCGCAAATCCACCGAATATTGACTTACGTGGTTTTGCCATTAATGTGACACACTGTTGACACGCATGCCTACCCTAGACTTCTGGCTTCCAGCTTGCAGAAATCCATAGGTTGAGCGTGTAGGAGTGCGGAGAAGAGATATCTTCTTTGGCTCTAAGTCTAAATTTTTCTCTATAAAAACTGCCCCGGAATTCTCAGTTACTACACCACAAAGAGTAATCATCTCTGAGCCTACAATTTTTCAGCATTTCTCTCTCATCATACTCCTGCAAAAACTTCTAAATTTTCTAAACCATGGCCACCAGAAAGTACATTGATCTCACAGTGGAGGCCAAGGAAGAAGAGCTCGACTTAAACTTAAGTCTGGGCAAAGACAAGGGCAAGAGACCTTTTGAGGGGTCTCAAGAGGATCAAAAGGGGAAGAAGATAAAAATTGAGGAAGCTGAGGAGATTAGCACTGGCCACACGTCAGAAAACAAAATCGCTTGTCTAGAGAAGGAGGTGAAAAATCTGAAAAAGATGATAGAAGACCTGGAGAAGTTAACTAAACGCAATAATGCGGCAATGACTTCAAGAATAGACAGGTTCTTCTATTGGTCTACCCAATGCTTCTGCAATCAACAACAAAGAAGTGTTGATTGTATGAATGGGATTTACACTACCCTTCGTGACATTGCTCAGTCTCTTGTTCCAAGAAATGGTCGAGGGGTGATGATACAATACAACCCTCCTAATCCGAGACCACCTCGCTTTTAGATTACTCATGCATGAGTAATTTCTCTTATGTTAGGTTCCACTTTACCGTAGTATTTCCCTTAGGAAAAACTGCCTAGCCCACATCTATTTTCTCAACCAAGCTTTTATCAAGGAACATATTATTTAGGACTTACATCCTCTTCCATAAATTACATCTGTCTGGCATCTATCAAAATCAAATCTTGATCTGCCTCACAAGGGTTCTTTCCCTTTCCTGCATTAGTAATCTGCTCTATGTTCTTTGCAAAAATTTTTCTTGAACTCTAGCCCATGCCTCATAATCAACTTTACCCCATCTAATACATCACTCTTGGCCCAGCCCTCAAGCCATATTCTAGTAATTACTAATCCTCAGCTTTCAGAGTACACTACAGAGTTATGTTCCCAATTTCTCAAAAAGAAAAATTTCATACAGAGATCACCTTTTCCATCGGTATAAAGATCATACCTCCAACAAGTTCCAAAGTTCCACATATGAAATCAATTACCTCATATTGTAACAAAATTATCTCTAACTAACTCCATCGAAGGGTAAGTTATGACAAGAACACTCAACTTTACAAGGTCTTTTATGGAACCTAATCCCATGGTCATGCCGCGGTTCATGACAATGGAAAAGGGCCCACAAAGAACACTTTGCTCTGTAATCTATAGGGGACCTAAAAACCACCTCTGATACCAAATTGTCACATCCCAAAACTTACATGTGATATAAACATAAAATACCTAGGGTGTACCTCCGTGGTACCCCATAATCTCTGTGATCATTCTTAATATCCATAATTATGTGAATCATAAATATTCCAAGAAAGATATTTTGTATACATATTCAGAAAATGTTCAACCTTCAAACACTATATAACCTCCCAAGCCTAGGTGACCTACTAGATTACAGAGCGTTTCCTAATTCTTACCAATTGTTTACCAGACAAAAGTGGAGTATATCCTTAAAGGCTATAAATTCTTCTCCTCAACCACTGTATCTGAAAAGATAATCATAGAGAGTGTGAGTTTATCATAACTCAGTGAGTAAACAACTGTACGTGGAAATATCATAAGCACAAACACCACATTTACTAATACAATCAATCTATCATTTATTGTAAATAATTATAGTAATACACTTGTCTAAATTTTTGCGTATGATTTCTTGGGTGATCAATCCCTCAATCACTTTGCACTATATGTCATAGATACTTGCACTGAGTGACTTGGGAATTTAACCCTCAAACTCTTGGTGCATAAGTTTTCACAGTTATACACTGAGTGGTATGAGACTCTAACCCTTTCAAACTCGTGCATAGGTCTTCACATTTATACACTGAGTAGTATGGGACTCTAACCCTTTCAAACTCGTGCATAGATTTTTCACATTTATACACCGAGTAGTATGGGACTCTAACCCTTTCAAACTCGTGTATTAGATCTCGTAGATCTTTTGCTCATCAATAAAATAGTGACAATTTATCACAATATAATTACTATGAAATAAATGAATTTACACATACTTTTATTCCCTTGAATGTCTATCATCAACCATAACAATCATCATATATTATCAACAGCGAGACTGATTATTTCTTACTTCAATAATATTATAAACAAGACTTGTATTGTACTTTATCTAATAAGATCACATTAATTTAGTAAGGCTATTCACTTACAAAATGTTCCAATTTATTCAAGGAACAATCACATCTAGATCTTTAGTCAACTAGAGAAATCAATTCTCAAAGGTAATAAAATACCTTTCAATGATATTGTACTTTTTCTCAACCTGAACACACACTGATACTTTTCTCAATTTCACAAATAACGCAAATGGGATTTATATTGTGCTTTGACTAATTTATTAAATTAATTTTGCAAGGTTGCCTACTCACCTGGATTCCACGCTCTCAGCGCTCCCACCTTGCGCCCCCAAAAATCCCTATTGTAACCAGGTAAAAACCATTAGGGTTACAAAATAGAGAAATTTCCTATCACTACTCTCGACCTTTACTCACATCTTAAGTCATAACTCCTAACCGGTAATGAATTTCTAAATGACATTTATACCATTGGAAACTAGACTCAAAGAGCTTTCCAACGATATAAAGTTTGCCCAAAACGGAGTCCGGATGAAGAAGTTATGACTGATTGAAAAATAAGCTAAGGCTTTTCAGCATACCTGGCGCCTGGGCGCCACACATGGCGCCTGGGCGCCAACACAAGCCTGGCGCCTGGGCGCCAAGTCCCTTTTTTTCCCAAAATTTTCTGAACCTTGGCGCCTGGGCGCCAGGATCGCGACCTTTCGCGATTCCTCTCGGTTTTGGCTCAGATCCGGCCAAATCTTCACCGTTTTCCATGATTTCTTCCATAGGATCTCACCATTAATGTCTAAGGAGCATTTAGACACCAAAAACACCAATTTTAATCGAGAAACGAAGCCGGAATCTCGATTTTTATCCCAAACTTTTTGAAAACTATAAAATAGGAAAAAGCTTGAGAAATAGAAATTTCTACCTCAATTCCTTGCTTTTCCTACGATGCTTGGCTCCTAGAGGCTCGCCCCGTAGCCCGAGATCCACCCTCCAAGCTCGGTTGTGGAGTTGGAGTGTAGAGAGAAAGAGAGGAGAGAAAGTGAAGAGAGAGAGAGGAAATGAGAAAATGAAGAAAATTTAGGTGAGGCCGCCTATTTACTCGCCCGGGGTGAAATTATCACTTGCTCTTCAGTTGACCCTCAGTCAAGATTAGTAAAAACAAATTCATAAAATCTCACCTCGGGTGATTCTAAATCCTAATTGCCTCACAATTTTCTTCTTTCACTTTAGTCCCTCTCAAAGTCTCAAACTCCACTTTAACCTCGAATCCGTCATCTTTTTGGTACCGGACTCATAATTTATTCCCATAAGCTCTATTCTTCTTCTCAGGTTCCTACTTGGTCATTTCTCAAAAGTACTCCATACTTTCTTTTCTTTTCGTTTTAGTCCTTGAGGATTTGTAAAATGTCCTAAATTAAAATTTTTGAA
Source organism: Biancaea sappan (assembly GCA_037074585.1). Taxonomy (NCBI): domain Eukaryota; kingdom Viridiplantae; phylum Streptophyta; class Magnoliopsida; order Fabales; family Fabaceae; genus Biancaea; species Biancaea sappan. Next base: position 24,156,324 of record CM073499.1, on the reverse strand, counting down.
ATTTCTATTTCCAAATTTCGTTCACTAATTCAAAAAGAACATTTTTCATATAATTAAATTTTTCAATAAACTTCAAATAGACTTTAAATATTCATGAAAATTCTTGGGATATTACAATTTTTATTTATCAAAATAATTTTTAGCAATAAAAAATTTAAAATTTAACAATATTTAAATTTATAATTTAATAATAAACATAATTAGATTAAAATAAATATAATTCTTCATAAACTAAATTAAAATATTTAATCTTTTAGAATCCTAATTTATAATTTATAATTTTTTAAAGATTAAATTAATAATTTACTCAAACCTTTTTAATTTTTTTTCTTGGCTAACATAATTTTTTTATTTTTCAAACGTTAACGCCAAAAAAAAAGTTAGGAGAAAATTCACTTTATTCCCATAAAGTTTACTCTATATACAGAAAACCTCCCATGAAGTTTAAAACTAAACAAAAGACTACTATGAACTTTTATATTGTGCCAAAACAATCACCTATCGGTTAGTTGACCGATACATTTGTGAAATTTAATATATATAGAAACTTTTGTTATTATATTCAAAATTCAAAACAATATACACCAATTATTATATTTAAAAAATAAAAAATTTTATAATAAAAAAATATGCGATTATTTTATATAACTCATTTTAAATTATATAAAAATTAAAAAAATTTAATAACAAATCTTATAATATAAATTCAATTATTATTTATACTTAATAAAAGTAAAATTTATATTAAAAAAAATTATAAAAATATACTATGCATAGCATATTAAAATGATTTTTTCATATAAGATTTGAAAATTATATTTTTAATAATAATTAAGTTTTAATATAATTTTAAATGATTTGACATTAATATAAAATTTTAATATAAGATTTGATATTATAAAATTTAATTATTACTAAAAATTATAATATCAAATCTTATATTAAAAAACAATTTTAATATGCACAATATATTTTTATAATTATTTTACTTTATAAAAATAAAATTTATATTATAAGATTTGTTATTAACATTTTTTAATTTTAAAATTATTTTTTCATATAAGATTTGAAAATTATATTTTTAATAATAATTAAGTTTTAATATAATTTTAAATGATTTGACATTAATATAAAATTTTAATATAAGATTTGATATTATAAAATTTAATTATTACTAAAAATTATAATATCAAATCTTATATTAAAAAACAATTTTAATATGCACAATATATTTTTATAATTATTTTACTTTATAAAAATAAAATTTATGTTATAAGATTTGTTATTAACATTTTTTAATTTTTATATAATTTAAAATGAGTTATGTAAAATAATAGCATATTTTCTTATTATAAGATTTGTTATTATTTTATAATATATAATAATTAGTATATATTGTTTTGAATTTTGAATAAAATAACAGAAGTTCTTATATATATATATATATATATATATATATTAAATTTTACAAATATATGTTGAATGTATTTTAGTGGCTAGATGGTGGAGAGCCCTTTTTTCTTTAATCCAAACCCAAGTTCGACATGTGATTTTTGGCGCAATATAAAAATTTGTAAGAATCTTTTGCTTAGTTTTAAACTTCATAAGAATTTTTTACACATAGAACAAACTTCATACGAGTAAAGTATATTTTTTTCCAAAAAATTACTATGCTCAACTTTTTATTCCAAAGGATCATTTTTGTCACAAAAAATGCAAAACAAAATGATTAACTTGTTTGGTTTAAGAATTTTTTATTTTCATGTTCTTTGAAAATAAAAAATTAACTTGAAAATGCATTTAATTAAATTTAATGCGAATGATTTCATACAAACATTTTTGAAAATAGACCTAAATTTAAAAACACCAAAAAAATATTTTTAATATTTAAAAAAATGTATTTTAAGAAATAAAAACTGAAAATAATAATAAAAAATATTTTCACATACAAAAAAAAAGTGCATTTTGTGTACCTTTCATTTATTTGATCTCTTTCATTTTACATGATCAGTTGGGATTTTGAAGAAAAAAAAAGGCTCTAGAACAGATTTTGTTGCAAAATTTCGGAAGTCTTTATCACCTATTTCTTAAAGTTGAGAAGGGCACTGGCACACCTATTTGTATCTCTTGCTTGGCTTTGGTGCCTAACCCAAATTAAATTGTTAAATTTTACAACTAATGATCTAAATTTTAAAATATTATTCTTATAAAAAATATCTTAAAATTGGGATCTTTCATCGTAAAATTTATCAATCTAGATTGAATTATACACCTTACAAGCAGAAAATCCAAATCCATCGCACAATCACATAAATTTTTGTTTGGATATTTTGTGCATGACTATTGACTCCTATGCCTATCATACACAACAAAACAACTGACCAAAAAAACGTCAGAATTGGTTCCTAAACGATTGATCTAATTCCATTCCTTTAAAATAAAATAATAATATAGTATGCCTTTGTATGAGGCAAGCATGCCCCGCAGCACCATATCAATAAAAATTTGTAAAATTTCCAGTGTTGACCAAAAGGGAAAAATCCAAAAAAGCCGAACAAAACAAAGTGAGCTGAAAAAATTGGTAACTATCTACTATTAAACTACTGTTCAATTATGTTATTGGCTGTGTCATTGAAAAAGAGGGATATTGGAGGGAAAATGAAGAGAAGCCCTTGTAGGTTTTGCTAAATCATTCACTTGGTTGATTTTTCTTCTACTGATTTGGATGATTCTATTTTCCGAACTGCTTCAGATGCTGCTGATACTGCCTTGTCCAAACCTAACCTTTCCAATTCTTCTAGGAAATCATTAGCATCTATTTCACTGATTTTGTATGGGGTACGGGGAGGATCCGGGAACGAGCCGTTCATCACGTCTTCCTTGTACTCCAGTAGGGCCTGATTGATGACGTCTCCAACACGAGCATACTGCTTACAGAATTTTGGAGTGACCTGCATTTACAGAATTTATAGCATGATTCCTTGTTCAATCTCATTTGTTCTGTTTAGATGTCAGTTGAATCCGTAATTAGATTTTATGCTACTATTTACTTGGAGAGATAGTATTTGATATAAACTTTCTTGAAAAACAATCCTTCGTCTACGACGGGTCTCAAAATATAAGAATGTTGTGCCAAAAGTTGCTAGAAATACCTTGGCATGATGGGGATGTTGCAGCATACCAAGCAGATCATGGTAAACAAGCACCTGCATGAACAATGAAATTAAATTAGAAATTATCCCTTTAAGTAAATAATCATATTCTGGAAAGAGAGATTTTTGAGTAAACTTGGTTCACAGAGATAGATAGGCTAAGCCAACCATAAATAAAAGGTGAAAATACCAGAGATGGTTCTTACTGAAAAGTCCTAAAATGCGTACTGTCTACTCATAATTGACTCGGTTTATCTATCTTCTTGTAGACCAGGTCTACCTAACCTAGGAACTTCCCTTCTATAAAAGATGAAGATTGTGATGAACAACCTTATGCAATTGTATTGGTAAGAGGTAAAAGAATTCTTACAGCACATATGTGATTGAAATCGGTTTTGCTTCTCTGTCTAGGTTGGTTATCTAACAATCTATACCAAGTGAAACATGAGGAAGAGATAGCTAACCTGATTCTCCTACAATAATAAATGTTACGGATACAGAAAAAGGATTGAACAGAAGATAGAATCAGAGATAAAATTTGGGCCTTTTGCTCACAAGTCAACAACTGTCTCATTGTCAGATAATAGCAAATATAGGGATGAAAATCAACCAACTCTTACGTAAACCCAACCCTCAATAAGTCAAAACCCACTTGACACACTATTAATCTCATAGTCTTCCAAGAAATTATCAGTTTTCAGACCAGACCAACAGAAGATTCCCTTCCCGCCTCCCCTAAAGATATGAAGAAATATAGTAATTTCTTATGGCTTTGCTTCATTATCTCAATGAACTTAAGATTCCATAAGAGCTACAGGCACTTAATAAGGCCAATCCTAACATCTTCTCTAACTCAGTATATTTGGATAAAAATTGAACATATCAGGCAAGAGCATCAATTCATTATGAAATAGAGAGCCCAGCACAGCCACTTGATCAGGAATAAATACTCCAAAGCAAGTCATGGTCATGTGACTTTCAACAAAAAAGAAATAGTGGTATTAATCTAGCCCATCCATCTCTTTCGAAAGTAAACCTCGAGCATAGAATATTAGCTAAAAGGCCATCAAGCCAGCTAACCTGTCCACTGCAATAGGGACCAGCCCCAATTCCAATTGTTGGTATTCGTAGTGCAGCTGTTGCTGCAGCAGCCACAGGTGCAGGCACACATTCTAGAACAACAGAGAAGCACCCGGCTTCCTGCAAAGCCAAAGCAGTCTCTACAACCTGCATACACATGTTTCTTTCAGGACCAGAACAAAATAGTGCAAGTGCAAAAAAGATGCGGGAGAGAGAAATAGACCTTTACAGCACTAGCAACATTCCTTCCCTGAGGTCTAAAACCTCCTAGAACACTGATAGCCTGAGGAGTCAGTCCCACATGCCCTATGACTGCAATTCCAGCTTCAACAATAGCTTTTGCTGCAGTAATTCTTGAAGGTGATCCTCCTTCCAATTTTATAGCATCCATTCCTCCTTCCTTTAATATACGAACAGCTGTATCCACTGCCTGATTATAATCAAAATTAGCAGCAATATATGAAAACACTGCACACTTCCTTAATTCTCAATTTTTCTGTTCCTTTTGGCTACCAATAAAAGATTACTACTCGGTCTCGGACGTTGTAATTCTAAAATCATCTTTGAATGTTGATTTCAACTTTTCCCAAATTAACTTTGTCGTCAGAGAACTGGTTCTGAAAAAGCGTATTCACATATTTATTCTTCTCAGAAAAGGGTTTTCACTTTTGGAGAAATGAACCAAATCTTATCTCTACGATTCCCAGACAAAGAGAAAGTTTATTTCAGGTTAAAAAGACTCATTTTCTCCTTGATTGAAGCTTTCAGCAAAATCAACAAAATGTATTTAAATTTTCCCCCCTTAATTTTTTTTTTGGTGAACCCCCCCCCCAAAAAAAAACAAAAATAGTCTCACAGATATGGTTACGAAAAGCATATTTACACTACTTTTTTTTTTTTCTGGGGAAATAAATGAACCAAATCTTCCCTATCAACCAAACAAAGTGGACTTTTCAAGTTAATAGCAAGACAAATTCCACCTTGATTCTAACTTCTAGCAAAATTCCACCAAACTTACGTACCTGATTGGAACTCGACTCATAGGTCCCAAACGGCAAGTCCCCAACCAGAAGCGGCCGCTTCGCACCACGAGCGACGGCGCGACAATGAACGAGCATATCATCCAGAGTAATAGGCAGAGTGGTGTCGTGTCCATGAACCACCATGGACGCGGAGTCCCCGACGAGGCAGATATCTATACCGGCCATATCCAAGTGCACCGCCGAAGGGTAATCGTAGGCAGTGACCATCGTGATGGGCTCGCCCTTCCGGTGTTTCTGCCTCAGGTGGGTCAGCGTCACTCTCTGATTCGGGCTCTGGGAAGTGGGACCCGAGTACACAGTGTTTTCGGGGACATTGCTCCTGCACCGGAGGTTCCGAAGAAGGGAAAATGAAGAAGAATACGAAGAAGGAGAAGAAGAAGAAGCTTTGAGGAAAATGGGGAGAGATCTGAAGAGAGACCTGAAGAGAGCCATTGGAGAGGAAGGAGTAGGGGAGAGAGGAGCGAGGGATTTATGAAATGGCGAAGCAGGGAAAGGCCAGGTGGGTGCGGTGCAGGCATTAAGGCTGCGCCACCTGCACCCACCAGGGAAGGAGAAGGTGAAGTTGAATTCAGCCAAGTTGGACTACTCATTCGTGTGGAATGAGTTGGTTTCTGAAACGTAGCTTCACGCTCCTGTTCATTAGCGTGACCACACGTTCCCTTGACTGATATATACTCTATATATATATATATATATATATATAATACCCGATTATTTTTCTTTTAAGTTTTAACAAAAACAAAAAACCAAAATGCAAATAATTTCAATTTGCCCTTTCAACATTTAAAATTAGCAATAAATTTTTCTAAATTTTTTATTTTATACAATATATTGTTAATTTTTTCATTTAAAAAAATTTTAGTCTAAAATTTTTATAACTTTTGTCAATGCAAACTAGAAAAACTAAATTGAGAAAAAAAATCTAATTTATTATTTTAAATGATAAAACAATAACATTTTTGTCAAATTTTTCTTCATTTTTGCAACAAAAAAGTATCTTACCATAATATATTGGATATATTTTGCATTTGCTTGGCCTTTTCCAACTTTCATTGATACATAGTGTAAGAATTTTGGACAAAAAAATTTACAAATTAATTTTAAAAGTTTAAAAAAGTTTATTATTAACTTTTAAAATTAAAAGAGTATATTGCACAATTTCTTAAATTGAAGGAGTTTTTTATTTTAATTTTTGCATTCTGGACAAAATAAAATTTTTAATTGTTTTTTACTTTTATATTTAAAGTAAAATTACACTTTCATATTAAAAGTCATTATCAATTTAATTATGTTTAGGATTATATTCTGAATAAAACCACAAGTTTATACTAAGTAATAACTTTATGGATGGAAAATAAATAATAAAAAATATAACATATATTAAATATCATGTGAATCATGCAATATTTTTTTTAGACAACAGGAACGTCAAGCAAATTGCCTCAATTAAGCTGCTCTATTTTTCATTATCTTCTTTTCCATTTGAAGACAAGTCACCATTCTCTAATATTAAATATGAATTTATTTTATTTTAAAAAATATTAGTATAATTCATTAAGAAAAACTTATAAAAGTGAAATCAATTAATAAAAATATATAGTAATAATTTCTAAAATTGATTGTAAATACAAAATATATGCCACTGTTTTCCCTTGATTTATTTTGAATATAAAACAAACTGAAATGATTTCTGAAATGATTTATGTTATATTTTAAAAATAATGAAAAAAGAGCAGGCCCATATGCAATTTAATTTTTTTTATTATACTTTATTTTATCTATTAATATGTGCTTTAAGAATACTAATAATCAAAAGATCTATAAGTGAAATATAATAGTATGGAACAATACACAAGGTTAGATTTATTAGAAACAAGTAAAAATTAAATTAGACATAGCGTGTGTTTGGATCTGTCGCACAGCAAATATCGAACGTTTGTTCAAGCCTCCAAACTCGGTTTTGCACAAAAATAGGTGTGTTTGGATTTGTTGTAGCTAGCTTCATCAAAATTGATTCTCTATTTTAACCTTGGTTTGAGCCAATGCGATTTAGCTACTCTCCTCCCTACGATGCTTCACCCAATGTTTTAAAAATCAAATTAGCCACTGAACTAGTGAAGAGGTTCAATGATTGACCGTAATCGAACAAGTAGTATTTAAAAAATATTAAAAATTATAATATATAATAAAAAATATTAAAATACTTTACATAATTACAAAATTTGTGAAAAAAAGATACTCTCTACTTTTTTCTATTCACCCTTTTTTTTTATGACATTTGTCAGAAAAGACCTACAAAGCACGAATCTCTATGTTCGAATTAAAAAAAAAAGACACATTTCCAATCACAAGTTGAATCAAGTTTTTTATTATGGAAATACATTTGGATCCTGAAGATCTGAAATGTATTTACTGCAATGTCACAACAAAACAAGAAAGAATCTTGTGTGCTTTATGCTGTCAAACGTGAACCATTAAGAGGAATTTATGCAAGTTTAATGCAAAACCTGCTTAGATATCAATCATGGAACACATAAGGAAAGAACTTGCTCTAAAAGGAAGATCACGAAATGAATAAGAAGATCAACAAAAAAGGAAAGAAGTTATTACACGCTGTAAAATGAAAATTTGAAGATTGCTCCTTTGGTTAGAATTAATGAGAGATCATATCCATAAAGCTCTCTTTCCATATCTTGCTTGATGTACCCGTTTTGGATCAAATCTCCCAAGATGCTCATTTTGATTGAAGAAAACATAAATAAAGAATCAATCGAGGAAGACTTGCAACAAGCACAAAAAAAGAAAGAATAAAGTCATTCTAGCAAATTACATAATTAATTGATGAAGAAGTAAAAAATGTCAACTTTTAGAAACTGTGCACATTAAATGCACTTAGTCTAAGTCAACTATCGGCCTATCATATTTAAAGAAATAAAAAATGAATCAGAGTTATCAATTAGAATCAAGTTACGTGCTTAGATCATGAAGATATGATATCTTGAATTTAAACATGGAAAGAATCAAGACACTCTTAAAGAGAAGATCTCACCATTAATGTCAAGTGCCTTATTAAGGAATATATCTGTTTATGCCAATTAAGCAACAAATATTTCAGAGCTCATTCAAAAATTTCAAAGTCAACTTGGCTTAAGATAAAAGCTCATTAAATGGAAGATCATATGAAATCAATTTGTTTCCTTATTAAGCACTTGATTGTATTCCGTTTCAAGGTCTTGATTGATTGAACATTCAAGTCAGCACTTCAAATGAAGATTCTACAATGACTAGTATAGAAGATTATATAAAGTAGACATCAAGTCATTTCAAGTACACCAAAAAATTTAGAGAAGTATACTCTGGCCTTTTTGAAAGTACTTAAGCGTTGTGCCTAGTCTATTGTAGCTTTGTTTGAAAGAGAGTTATACCTTTAAGATTATACTTTGTGTAAGTGAACTCTCAATGTAAAAAGGTTCTTGTAAACCAAACTTTTCTACCTACTATTTATATGTCCCATGAGTGGACGTTGTTTTAGGGCCCTGGTGAGAACCTTGTTTGTTAGGGTCGTAGTGTGGACCCTGTTTGTTGTGAGGAGTAAAAGCCATGGACTGAGCTTTTCTGGAGGAAAAGTTTCTCGGTAAAACATTTGCTAGGAAAGTGTGAAGGCCTTATATGTTTAACCATAAAAGTAAGGCCCTGCTGAGCCAAGCTTGGAGGTCTGCTGAGCCAAGCTTAGAGGTAACTAAGTGTTTAGCTTAGTTAGGTCTCAAACTGGTTGCTTGTGTTTTGGTGATTCATTTCCCATAATAAAATACCATTACTTGATGTTTTGAGGAGTGGATGTACGTGTATTATCAAGATACAGTCGAACCACTATATATTCTGGTGTTATTCATTTACTACTTTGATTATTTTGCATAGTTGTTCATTTTAATCACTAAGTTTCAAACAATATCCTGAATTGATATATAAGACCTTGAAATTATTTCAAAAGAACAAAAATTTATCAAAATAGTTTTATTACTCAATTCACCTCCTCTTGAGTTTACACATGCACTAAAACTTGGTTAGATATCTAAGTAAATAATGCTTTTCAATCTCTATAATATTTTAAAATTATGTACTAATTCTTTTTCTTTCCATGACAATGCCTTTCTTTTTTCCAATTTTTGTCGTTCCCAATGTACTTGTTAGCATAGGCTTCAGTTGTAGCCTTGTAGGTCATGACTCATGATATATACTATATAGTGAGTTTAAAATAATCAAATACACGAACTCCCTTAGCTGGCTACCTCTCTTTTTTCCTTTTGATGTGTCTTTCTCTCTCTGCAACATTGCTTTGTCTCTCAATTTTTTCTTTCTCTTTGTTCGGAGTTCTCTAATTCTCTCTCCTCAACACATCGATCCTTCATCAATCAAGAGGTCGAGTTCTGGCAGAATTTCTCCAGCAAGGCCTCTATGTCTAGTGAGAAGATGGTTGAGAATTTCTCTCTTTGTTCATATCTCTCTCTCTCTCTCTCTCTTCTCAGCTTCTTTTCTTCTTTTTCCATCTTCTTCTTCGCTGTTGAACCTAAGAAGCGTCGATGGAAAAAGAAACCAGTGAACCCGATTGACCAACCGATTTCACTTTTTTCTGGTTCAAATGTCTACACAACCGGATTAGGACTAGTTCTCAATCCGACTGGTCCGGTTCAGTTATTTAAAATATGACTTCAGTTACACCCTTTGCCGTTATTTTTGCTTTGTTTTATTGGGTTGCCCCTTATTAGTTTCATGATTCCCTACATAGGAAAAGGAGGAGAGGAAAAGAGAAGAGAAGAAGGAAGGGGGAAAAAAGGAGAGTGAAAAAAACCATGGCTACAAAGCTTTGAAAAGTGTAGAAATAGAGGATTAGTTTTGGCAAAATTATTCTCTTTAGCCCCTTTTTTCAAAATTACACTTTGACCCAAGTTAAAAACTTTATTTACCTTTTAGTCCCTATGTTTTTTGTGCTATGACCTCTCTTTGTTTTATTTTATTTTTTGTCCAATCCATAGTTTTTGTTGTTTTAATTTGTGAATAGACTTTTAAATTCTAAGTTTCTTTTCAATTAGGTCCCTTTTTGTATTACTTGTATTTTTTATATTTTGGTCCTTTTAATCCATTAGCTTCTTTTTGTTTTAACTATATATTTTTTTTTAATTTTAGCCTTCACTTTTTTTTTTGCGGATTTATTGATCTTCTTATTTTTGTGACTATCCAATAGTTTAAAAAAATTATTATTAGAAAATTCATATAATTTATTTTATTTGATTTAAAAATGAGTGAAATTAAATGATAATTATAAATGAAATAAGGTAATATAAAATGTATACCCTTTCTAGTAATTACACATTCAAAAGTGGTTATGATAATCAACATCCATACAAAATTCATTTTTCAGAATTACTTTTCTAGTATCAATTTTCAAATATAAATAATGTTCATACAAAACACAGTTTACCTATAATCAGCTTTGAAAATTAACTCTGTCCAAAAGTAATTTTGCCCTACTTTTTTCTAAATACACACATATTTGCCTGTGTGGCTAACCCTTGACTGAAAGGAATGGGTGTGGCTGATGGGAATTGGATTAGAGAGTGGTGTGGCGAAGAGCGAACACGAACAACATGATGCATTTCTCATGTGTTGCATGTTGTCATTTTCATGTGTGCAGAAGAAATATTGAAAGTGTCTGTCAGTTAGGGGATTATGTTGTTGGGTTATGGCAGATGAGTCTGAATTCTCTGATGTTATGTCACCTTAACATGAAATGAGAATTGTTCGATTAAAATTTGAACGATTAAAATTGAAGATGCAAAAACATTTAATTTCAATGCCAACATTGAAACAAATAAAAATTAATAAATTGCACTTCACAGTTATATCCAAAGATTCATTCACATTTTGGACATATTATTGACCTAAACTACAGATGGACAAAATTCATAAATGAGTAGGTTATACTTAGAATTATATTGTCATTTTTTTATACTTTTAAAAATATATCATCCTTTTTTATAATTATAATATTATTACATTTTAATCTATTTTTATAATGTCCGTGAATAGTTGTTACATTTTTTTTATAATATATTTGTTACGGTTTTATAGTTGGTAACATAATATTACTTTTTTTTACTTAAATATCATTTATTAACATAAGTACAAATTAAATATTTTTTTCACAAGAAAATAAATTTTTTTGTCACATACCTTTTTACTCATCAAGCCATGACTAGGAATTGCGTTGTTAAGAGGTTGACTTCGGATTTTTACTAGCATCTCGTCATAGAGAAAAATTTGAGCTGATTAATATGTCCTTTTGGGGTGGGGCATATGTGGATGAGCTCTGGAAGGCTCACCAGGATTTTAATAAAGATGGCGCTAAAGAGGAGTCTGGACTAGACTCAAATAAACCTAAATGGTCTCGTCATGATGTAGGTTGGGCTAAAGTGAACTTCAATGGTGGTTTTACCAATGATACACGAGGCTGGGCTTGTGGTTATTATTAGGGATCAAGACGAAAAGGTCGTTGATGGATGTTGCTTCAAGACCCAAGCTTTCTCTTCCAGTGTGGGCACTAAGATGAGCAGTCTTACTTGCAAAGGAGAGAGCTTTATAAAGGGTATGCTTTGAAACTGATTATTGTAAATTCTCTCACAAAGCATGTTTTGATGATGGACTAGGTAAGCTTTAGTCCCTTAGTGATATCCCTCTTTTATTGGAGTCCTTCACCCTCTATATCTTGGATCCCAAGGAATGCAAACTTTGTAGCAAATTGGCTGCAGGGTCGACTTTAAATAGGATATGCCCTATTGGTTGGGTCCTCGAACCCTCAGTATCAATAGCCTTAGATTCTATTTGATAAAATTAGCTGATAAGCTAGTTGAAAATTTATAAGTTAATTTTTAGCTAAAAGCTGAAAGCTTATAAATTAACTTATTGAACTAGAAGTGTTTGGTAAAAGTAGAGTAACTGAAAGATGTAAAACGACATAAAATGACATATATTTTATAACCTCAAAATAATACAAATAAACATGTCAATTTTAAAATTTTAAATTATTATATGTAATATATTTATATATTTTATTATATATATAATATATATTTATATATTTTATTATATTTTATATGTATATAATATACTTTATATATAAATTTAATTAAAAATAAAAATTATTCACAAACAAGTGAAGAGATTTGAGGATTTAGATTGTAATAAGTTTAGGGGTATAATGGGTATTCTGAAAAAATAATAAAGGTAAAATAAGAATAAAAAATCAGAAGTTATGAGCTATAAGTTACTCAAAGTAACATTTTAAAATAAGTTATAAACTATTAAAATAAACTCATTTACTAAACACTTCTGACAAGCTTATAAGCTAGTCAGATTAACTATAAGCTAGTCAAATAAGTTATAAGTTAACTTATTTGCATAGCAGAACACATCCTTAATCTTGGAGTTGGACCTCTTGGGTTAGTTGAAAGTTTTATTTATTCTAGTTTTGTTATGTAGGGAATTCCCCTTTTGTTATGGTTTTTTAGGCTCAAAAAAGGCGAGAGTATGCTTTAACAATAAAGGAAAGAAACATATAATTTTGAATACTAGCAACAAGAGAAAGTGAAATTTACTCTACACATTTAATGAGAATTCATAACATTGATTGGTCCAAATCTAAGTACGATGATTAGAAAAAAATATTATGGAGAGTAGTATAGGTGTTGACACAGTTTTCTACCTAAGGAAATATTTTAAAAAGCAGAAGAAGGAAATCTTGGGAACTTCCATTAAAGTTGGGACCAATTGGATAACTTTTTCCATCATAATCGCAGAACGCAAACAATTCAATATAACTTTAGGGCTTAAAGGAATCAAGACTTTGCTATAGCTGCTACTTGGTCATAGCATCAAAAAGCTTGTTCACAAGGTACAAGAAGATTTGCTAGTGTTTATGGTGTTTTTTGGTCAAAGGCTAACTCCGACAACAAATACTTGATTCTATTGAAAGTGATTATGTTTTTAAAGTTATGCGGTAATTTCGTTAAAAATATAAAGTTACACGTTAGAAATATGTGTCAGATGATGCATGTAACTTGTTAGTAACTGCAAAAATAAAGAGAATAAGGTTGAAGATGGTTCGAGAAAACGGTTTAAAAGAAATTGCAGAAAAGTAAATAAAAACAATAAAATGCAGGAAGTAAAATAAACAAGTAAATTGCAGAAAAATAAATAAAAGCATGTAAATTGCAGAAAGATAAATGAAAGCAAGAAGGAGAAGAAGTTAGAAATAGAGTAAGGAGAAGAAATCAAAAATAGAATAGAGGGAAGAAGTTCGAAATAGAATAAGGGGAAGAAGTCAAAAATAGAATAGGAGAAGATGAAGATGAAGATGAAGATGAGGAAGTAAAGATAGAAGATGAACTAAAATTAAAATTGACTGAAAGTTAAAGGTAGAAGATATACTTTGATGTTAATCATTTAATCTGCTCGTATGAGATGTTAGAATTTTTAATCAAGAGTTGTCAACTTTTTTTACATCAGAAATCCTAATATTTGTAGGCAAATCATGAAAATAACTGCCTATCTACATATCTACCATGTAAGTGACGGTTTACAATATATTTATCTATTGGCCACTTAAGTGATAGTTATTGTGTAGGCTAACTATGGATATAACTGTTTATCTATCTATTGACCATGTAAGTGATAGTTATTGTGCATATTATATAGTATGATAAACCAGACATAACTGTCAAATGTCACTAGACATGTCTTCCTAATCTGTCCTTCAAATAGCATATTCGATGTCCGACAACTTGATTGCATCATTATACTGTCAATCAGCATATTTGATGAAAACTTAGTCATGTTGTCAATCAACATCTTTGACATTTGACAACTTGGTCGTTGATCAACATGTCCATCTAACAGCTCATTTGACGACTTGATCGTTGATCAACATGTCAATCTGATAGCTCATTTGACGACTTAGTCGTCGATTAACATATCCATTCAATAGCTCATTTGACGACTTGGTTATCGATCAATATGTCTATATGACAACTCATTTGATGGCTTAGGATATGGATAGCATCTTTCTTCATTTGACAAACACTTAATATCTGTCGAATTCACAGCTACCAAATCGTATAATCACTAATTGGCATTCTCATTGAAATGCATACTTCTATCGACAGTTGAAAATTATTGTCAAACTAGTTTGTCGAATAATATGTTTCTAACGATTTTACTTTGGTAGTCTTTTATTTGATAGTGTTGTTGCAAACTGCTTTAAGCTGATTTCGGTCAAATGTATTCCTGTCAAATTCTCCATCGAATTCCCTATTTGACGTAATCTACTTCGTCGAATTCCCCATTTGACGTATTCTTTCTATCGAGTCCCTATAAGCCATATTGCAATTTCATTAAATGACACTACATTATATTTGTAGACAATCATTCAGGAATTTTTGTCAGATACACAAGCCTCTTTGACAATTTGGACATTGAAAATACCAGTCTAACAGCTGGTCAAGAAGCTACGAACAAGTGCAGCAAGCTAAGAGGTTGAACTTTGAAGAGAGCTTACTTTGGACAATAACATTCTCTTGGATCGATTTGAACAATACAAGCTTGAGAGCATCAATTGTTGGATGTTGTACTGTGCTGGAACAAGTCTGCAGTGCTATAGCATTAAATTATGACGCTTTAGCATTGAATTACTGACATTTCGTATCTAATTTTTTTAAGTTTTTCCCATCTTTTTCTTTCATTTAATTCTTTGGAAAGCAAAATAAAAATAAAAAAAATTCTAATTAAATTACTTTAACAAATCTTAATTAAATTAAATTCAACCACAACTAATCCTAATTCAAAAAGAAACTAACAAAATAAATCCTAATATAAGTTAAATTATAAATCCGAAACTAAACTAAATTAAATAACCATAATAAATTATAAATCCTAAAGAAAAACTAACTCCTTATAAAATTAAACTTAACAAATAAAAAGACTAAATAAATTCAGAAAATGATTTCAAATCATTGATTTTCCTCAATTTATTAATAAAAAATATAGGTTAAATAACTTTTTAAAATAGAGATATCAAGAAGGAAGCCCAGCAACCAAACTCATACACTCTAAAAATGCATAGCAACATAAGGAAATTTTTGTTTTCTCAACAAATAAAAGAGTAACAAGTAGCATTTTCAAAATGAGCTCATTAGTTGGCTAGCCTGTAATTGCCATTTTATGGAGGGATTTGGATTTTAGATTTTAGATTTGTTTAAAAACGAGCTTATATAGTTTGACTTGTTTAATTTGCAAGCCAAACAAAGTAGGCTCGTAGAACTCGGCCCCTACCCTTTTTTTTTTTTTACAAAATTTGATCTATTTTATATACAAAACTCCGCTTTATTACATCTTATAATTTAAAACATTATATTCAATAAATATAGAAAATTTGAATATGAAAAATTTTCTAATTTTTTTAAATGACTATAATTTCAATTTTAAATATAAAATAATTAATTTAAAAAGAAAATATAAAAAATTAAAGTTATTATTAGTTTAAAAACCATTAAAGAAATAATAATTTATAAGTATAAATTGTGTTTTAATAAAATTTATTAAAGTTTTTCATTAAAATTTTTTAATTTTTTATAATTTAAATATAAAAAATTAAAAATAGCAACTCATGAGTTCATCTATTTAGGCTCATAGATCATGTGACAGTTTTTGGTATTCTAACATGTTTAATAAATGGACCAAGTCGAGCCTTCTTGTTTAAAAAGATGTTTTTTGATGAGCCAAACCTACAGGTCAGTTTGTTTGACACTACTGGTAACAAGTTAGGTTGACTGAGTACAAGTTAAATTATCCAACTCATAATTGGATTCAATCTTAATGATTGATTAAACTAATGAATTAATTGTTAATTACAAAATTGATATATATATATATATATATATATAACATCTCTTCTTAGAATGCTAATCCAGTCTGGCAACTCATATGGTATCAGAGCGATCTGAGATTAGAAATTAATGAACTCTTAAACCCTTTAAGTTATTTAAAGCCAGCACCTTCTTGATCTTTTCACATTAATTCTTCTGTTTATATTTTAATATCATTATTATGGATATATTGAATAGAGTAGAACCTCGCATGTATGATTTAGAACAATATGAATTACCTCTGTATTCTTATATTCCAACTATTAGTGATGAAGAAGATAGATGTCTATTAACTCCATACTGTTTATGTGGAGATGGTGAAAATTTAAAGAACCAATTAAATTTCACAAACATGTTATTAATGAAACAATTAGGTACGATTATATAGATGAAATGGATAGATTACCCGAAGAAACCTTAAAAACAAGTAAGATTAGTAGGAACTCCAGAAAAAGAAGAAAGAATAGTAGAATTAGCTAAGCCATTAGAACAAAAAATATATGAGATAAAACAAGAAGTAAAAAAGAATGGAAAACAAATATCAGAAATACAAACTGACATGAAAAAAATAATGAATGCTTTAGGAATACAACAAGAATCAGAACCATTAGTTGAACCTATAGAAGATTTACCACAAATAAATATGTCAAATATAATAGATATATTAAATGAAGAAGAAAGAATTACTGAGCAACAAATAAGAGGACAAACATTAGATGAAAATACAAAACAAACCAGAATAGAAGTAGAAAGATTACACCGAGGACAAGAAACAATAAATAAAAATTTATGGACAATATTTGAAGAAGTAAGAAAATTTGATGAGGAAAGATTATATGGAAGAGTATTAGAACAGAAAAAACCAGGATTACAAAAAGAATTAATAAGATTAACAAAAGGAAAAGAAATATTAGAAATAGAAAAGGAAGAAGAAATTGATGAAGAAGATGAAAAAGAAAGATTTAAATTAGCAAAAATCATGTATGATGATTCAGATGATTTCTTATTAAGTTTAACAAAAATAAAACAAAACCCTCAAATAAATATTAGATTAGGTGAAGACAATTATGATACATACGAAGATGAAGATGAAATAGACAGAATAATGAGTCAAGAAGAAAAGGAATTAAATATAGAACAATTAAAGATAGAATTAGAAGGATTAAATACAAATTCAGAAATAACAGAAGCAGAAATAAATATGCAATCAACAGA
Source organism: Biancaea sappan (assembly GCA_037074585.1). Taxonomy (NCBI): domain Eukaryota; kingdom Viridiplantae; phylum Streptophyta; class Magnoliopsida; order Fabales; family Fabaceae; genus Biancaea; species Biancaea sappan. Next base: position 24,138,858 of record CM073499.1, on the reverse strand, counting down.
ATTTAGTAGAATAACATCACAAACAACGGCACAACAAGACTCACACCAACCACAAACCCAAGTATTTCAACCTACAGATATTAGCCAACCATCATTTAACATAACTACAACCGGGACTAGTATAACTAGAGAACAAGAGTTAGAACAAGAAGAATTAAGACATAAAGAACCAAATAGAACAGAAAATTATATAAAAATGAATACTAGTTTTGAAACACCAGAAAATAATTGATATACACCAATACCATTAGATCAATACGAAACAAAGACAATGCCTAATTCAGGAATATGGTTAAATTTAGATTGTAATCTAGACAATCATAAAAAAATAGAAGAATGGACTAAATCCCAATTAGTAGCCCTATTAACTAGAGGATTAGACTTACAAACTACTAGTGTACTAATTGAAGCAACATTTATAGGAATAGTACATGAATGGTGGAAAAGTAAAAATTATAATTTTAGAAATAATGTTAGAATTGTAAGAAATCTGAAAGGATTAACTAGAAGACAGCAGATAGCAACATTAATTAAACAATACGAACAAGTATTGAGAAATGAATTTGTAGGAAGAAATGTAGCCTTAGAAGAAACAACAAAAATAAGTAGAGCAATAACCAATATGCATAATATAGAATTATGCTCTTTAGACCCAAAATATTTAAACCAATATATATGTGAATACAAAAAGTATTATTATGAAGCAAGACTAGGAGATAATTATCAAAATCAAAAATATTATTTAAATCTATTTTATCGACAAATTCCAAAATTAATTAGTGAACCGATAATGGAAGAATATTATAAAGCTTTAGGAAGTAAAAATATGGACACTTTAGCAGTAATAGATACAATGGGAAGAAGAGAAGATTATTTAAGAGAATATCTATTAGATAAATGTAAAAATGCATGGAGAAGCCATAAATATTATAAAATTAATAAATACTTATTAAAATGTGGAGAATTACAGACATCCCATAAATGGGGATGTGAGATGACTAAGCATAAAATAAAGAAAAAACAATTTAGGAAGCAATATAAATTTAAAAAATACCCAAAAGAAAAATATAATACCTATTATAAAAAACGAAGATCAAAACCAGATAAAACTAAAAGATATTTTAAAAGAAAAACCAATTACAAAAAAATCCAAAAACATATAAATGTTATAATTGTGGGGAATTAGGACATATATCAACTAATTGTAAGAAACCAAAAACTAAGAAAACCATGAATATCTTAGAATTAGCATAAGAGTATGATTTAGAACCAATAGAAGAATATGGAAGTGAAATAGAAGAAAGTATGGAAATATACAAAATATATAAGTTATATAAATCAGAAGAAGAACTTAGTAGCAATAGTGATATAGATTATTCTGACATAGAAGAAGAACCTAGTATTTATATGATGAACACAGACTTAGGAGAAACAAGTAGCATAGCAGAAGACTATGAATCATATAATCAACAAATAGAACCAAAAGAAGGAATAACTGAAACTAGGATAACATTTAATGAAAAAACAATATGATAAAATATCTAAAATAAGTCTAGATTTACAAGAGACAGATTTAAAACATGAAAATATATTTAACAAAGTTAGCAAGATAATAAAGAAAAATCAAAAAGAAAAATATCATTGTAATATTAGATAAAAAACAACCAATAGAATCTGAATTAGCAACAGGAGTATTAAGAACACCTTTGATAAATAAAACTTTGATAGAAAACGAAATATCTAAGATACCATTTAAAGATGAAGTATCAGAAATATATATCCAAGGAGTACAAATTACTAGTAAAAGCTTATTTTAGATAACGAATAGATACCCCAGTAGAATTAGTATTAACAGATGGAAGAATAATAGATGATGTAAGAAATAGTATTTTAGGAATATTTAGTGGAAATCTAATATATCAAAAATTAAAATTTACAATAAATACTAATTTTGCAATCAGTAGAGCAGAAGGAAACATGGATAAAACATTAAATGTATACCATAAAATCAATGGAATAAAAATGCCACCTCATAGTAAGATTATTGGTATACAAGTAAGAGTAGGATTAGTTTTTACTAATCAACATAAAATTTATAGAAAAAGGCAAGGAAGAATATCAATAGATAGGTATTTTGCACAAGTATTATGAGAAGTACCATTAGACAATCAGAGAATAACTTTACCCTCAGAAATACAATTTAATATAGATAACACAATAACAAATCAAGAAGCATTAAGAAGACAACTAGAATTCGATAATATAATAGGAAACAGATCAATAAATATAAACTTAGGACAACCAAGGTATAATATAGAATATGAAAAACCACAAAGTAGTTATAGTAATAGACCTATAACTAAAACACAAAGTCACAAAAATTATCCAGATATAGAAAGATTAAGATTAGCAGAAATACCAATAACTTCTAGATTACCAGAAATAATGACAACCCCTAAATTAGATTTAACTAATAATAAACACTTAATAACATTAGAAATTAAGAAAAATGACCAATGACAACAAATATTAGCTATTATAGATCTAATGGAAAAAACCAGTAATATACAGTTACAACTAGCAGATGATAATATAATAATTGAAGAAATAGGAACTACTACATATACTACAATAAGATTTAACAATAGAGATATAATTGAATTAAAAATATGGGTAGATAATATGATTAATAATAATGCAGAACATAAAATGATATTAGGAAAAAACTTCTTAAACTCAGTAAAACCTTATAAGATTAGGAGTAAAGATATACTTATAACAATTAACCACCAGACAATAATAATCCCAAAAGTACAATTAATATGATGCTATATTACATCTTAGTAAAACTTAATTACAAAAAATATAGATCTCGAAAATATCATGCCTTAGTAGATACAAGAGCTAGTTTGACAACCTATAAGTATAATGTATTACCACCTGAATATTGAAAAAAGGAAAATACACCATTAAGAATGACTAGTGCAGGACATGAAGTACATATGCTAGAATTAGCAGCAAAAGAAGTATATATACAAATAAGGAATTATGAATTAAAGATACCAAAGATTTACCAGTATAATGAAATTACTTGTGATATATTAGGATTACATTTCTTAGAACAATATTATCCATTAACATTTCATAATAAAGTGTTAATCTTAACAACACCTTGTAAGCACCAAGCTTGGGGAATCAGAATAACCAGACCATATAGAAGAAAAGATGAAGTTTTTCAAAAGAAACATCAAGACAACGAAGTACAATTTATACCAAATAGCAAACCCATAGAAGTTCAAGAAACATTACCAAAAATAGGAATTATGATCACCAAGACTATAGAACAAAGAATTAAAGAAAATTATAGTGAAAACCCATTAATTCATTGGGAAAAATCTAAACCATTAGCTTCTATAGAATTAAAAGATTATAATAGACAGATAAATTGTAAACCTTATCCATGGACAGATAAAGAAAGACAAGAATTTATTATGCATATTAATGAACTCAAGAAATATGATTTAATTAGAGATAGTAAATCCGAATACTCATCGCCAGCAATGATAGTAATTAAACATAGTGAAGAAAAAAGAGGAAAATCTCGAATGGTAATAGATTATAGAAAACTAAACCAGATAGTTGTAAAAAATAGATACCCAATTCCTAAGATAGATCTATTATTTAACTTATTAAAAGGAAAAAATATATTTAGTAAATTTGATTGTAAATCAGGATTTTATCAAATTAAATTAACTGAAGAAAGTAAGAAGTATACAGGATTTAGTACATCAGAAGGATTATTTGAATGGAATGTATTGCCTATGGGCTTCAATAATAGTCCAAGTATATTTCAAGAGTATGTTACTAAATTATTAGAACCAATTAAAGATTTTGCAGTAAGATATATTGATGATATACTTATATTTTCTGAAAATAAAGAGGAACATGAAAATCATTTAAATAAATTTGTCAATATTATAGAAGAAAAAAGATTAAATATATCACCACATAAAACTGAATTAAGAAAGACCACTATAAGATTTTTAGGACAGACTATTACACCAGATGGGATAGAACTCCAAGAACACATTAGTAAAAAAGTCTTAGATTTCAAAAAAATCACAAACAAAAAAGAATTACAATCATTCTTAGGATTAGTAAACCAAGCTAGGCACTATATTCCTAATTTATCAAAACTAACTTAAAAAATATCTCGATTAGCAAGAGAAAAAACTACATGGACTTGGGATAGTAAAACTGAAAAAATAGTAAAAGAAATAAAATATTTATGTAAAACTTTACCAACATTATATATCCCAAAATCTACAAATATTAGATGGATTATTTACACTGATGCAAGTGATAATTATTGGGGAGCAGCACTATATTTTGAATATAAAGGAGAAGAATATATTACTAGATATTCAAGTGGAAAATTAAATGATAACCAAGCTAAATATCATAATAATTAGAAAGAATTTTATGCAGTAGTAAAAGCAGTAGAAAAATTTGAATTATTTATAGTAAATACAACTTTTATTATTAAAACTGATAACACCCAAGTAAAACATTGGTTAGACAAAGGAATTAATAATTGTAAGTTGAGTAATAAAATATTAATTAAATGGCAAATGGACTTAGCCTATTATGATTATACTATTGAATATATTAAAGGAAAAAATAATCTGATAGCTGATTAGAGCAGATATTATTATGGAAAGTAAGTAGCCATCAAGTCCAGTATCTGATCAAAGTAACCAGGAACTAATTCCTATTGAACAAGTAGTATTAAAAACTAATATTTTAGAATCACAAATATTATTTCTAAAAGGATTAATGGATACTGAATTTCATCATCTTGCCACCAATATTGATGAAATAAACAGTCAATTAAGATCTAGTCTCAATGGGCTAGAAAAAAGAATTGATAACATTGACAAAATAGTATCGGACCTACTGAACAAAGTCGAGCCCAATAAAGCAAAAACCCAAGAACCGAAATTAATTACACCAGCCATGTCGATACAGCCACAAGTAACACCTCTCTAAAAAATTATCCAAGAACAAGCCTAGTCCAATAGTAAAACCCAAAACCCAAGAAAAATACCTGACCCAAATAATTCCAATTTCCAAAGAAAAGAACAACATGACTTCCTTATTACATTAATTAAGAAAATCTGTACATTAGCCATACCATCCAAAACCATTAAATATGCTTCTCATTATGCCTTAAATAAAGCCATTGTTATGCCCGGTACAAATCCCAAATTAGTAAAAACATTATTTGACTATGGATTCATCCAAACCATTTATCCCAGTAAAGATTGAGCCGAATTACCTAAACACATTATTGAGTCAGCCAAACACTATTTGAAAATTGTAACCCAATACCAAGTATATATCCGATTTTACTCAACTATTTGTGAAATAACCCTAGATAAATATTATCCTCCTATCAATCCCATTAAGCTCGGGACAACTAGAAAACCTTATGATTGTGACCAAATAGCAAAAGAAATTATTGAAGATCATGAAGACCTTGAGTATCGCCTTCACAATATTCGAGCTCAAGAAGTAGCAACAATAATGGAAGAATTATCAAGAACGATCAACAAAGAAGATGAACAACAATGGACCTATTTCACTGGTCCTACTACATGTATTTACTCAGTAGGAAAAACTAGTAGACTTCCAAAAGAATTCAAGTTATGGGATGAAAAAATAAGAAAAAATGAAATGAATTTATCCGAGCCCACAAAAAGAAGAATATGTCAATTATTATTAGAACATCTAGGCCATCAATATAAGTTCTGTAAAGAGGAAAAAGCTCAAGATTATGATGAGCCAACTATCGATCTCTCAGTATTCTAAAAAAAAAAAGATGCCAGAAAAAGAAAAATTGGCACACAGAAAAAAGTATCTGAAGGCAGAAATTATAACAGCAACAGTAATCGTCGGCACAACCAGACAAAAACAGGAAACAACAAAGATAAGAAGGAATCAGAGAACAGTAAAAGCAGAAGCAGACTGAGAAGACTAAATAAGCGACAGACAAAGACTGACGAAGACAAAAGTAGCAGGCAAGAAAAAAACCAAAGCAAAGGATAAAGCTGATGAAGACTAAAAGCACCACGGAAAGACAACTAGAGTTAAGAAAAAGTAATCAGGGTCTGTAAACCTGGGTAAATTATAAACTCAGGAATTCCATTATAAATAGACTAGCCTACTCTCACTAATACACACAACACATGAACCTAACCACTCTCTCTACATCCGACCAACTGTAATTTCGGAAATCCTTGTTTTCTAAAACCACCCTCCATTATCTCTTGTAAAAATATTTCATTATCAATAAGAAGAAAGAAGTTGCAAAGCATTTGAAGTGTGCAGATTCTCTCACATATATAAATTCTCAGAAGCTGGAAAGTAAGGTAATGGCCTTCTAAATTCCTTTGGGGGTTCAAGGGATAATTAATTCCTAATTAAGGATCCAATGGTATTGCAAGGGCCGCTTGCGTTTACTGGTTAGTATGTTATTAGGAAGAGGTTTATCGATGAACTATGATTTATCATAGTTTATAGATCAATGAAGTATATATATGTGTATTCTGATAGCTTAATACTGAAAGAGGCCTGGAGGGCATAATGACCTTTGAAGGCATGTGATGCCATGTGTGGTCGCAGCCCATGAGGATGATCAGTACATAGCTATAGAATATATATATATATATATATATATATATATATAAACATACACATCTCAAAACAACAAAAGATTTTTATTTAAAAAATTAAAATATAATACAATATTTTCTAAACACCCAACTGTGTTAGTAAATATTTTATTACAATTTGAAATTTAAATAGTAAATGTATAATTCATTATATATATATATATATATATATATATATCAAAATAGATATAAACAAAGTTTTGAAATCTAGACTGATAATTAAACTAGTAGAAGTACTAGTTTAATGGTCAATGGTTAGATTGTGTTTAAACTTGTTTACCTTCAAAAATTAAAAAAAAAATACACAATTAAAAAACTATAAACATAAATTTAAAAATTTAATTAAAAATAAGATTTGATATCAAAATACACAAAACAACATTCACAATAAAATATTCACAGTTAAAATTGACTAAATAACAAGGAAATATTGTTAATTAAATGATATTCATTAATATCAAATCTATAAAATGTTAGTATATTGGCACCTCCACTGAAATTAGCTTATAATATTAATTTCTTCATTACCTGATTATAAAATAAACAAAATTTAAAAAAAAAATTTTTTCCAAATAGATCAGTTTAATCGGGTCATTCATGTCATGACCTGAAAATCGGGCCCATGATCGATGCGAACGGTATGTCACCCACATTACCGCGAGCTTAATTTTTTTTCGGTCTGACTCTAACAACGTACACTACATCTTTGCTAGGTGACATACCCGATTACAAAGCATTTCTAACATATAATTCAAAATCAAATAAAAGTTACCTTACCTTGGACAATGGGGAGGTATTCTTGGTCTGCGAATCGTCTGTCTAATCCATCTTCTATACTTGCAACTGTGAGGGAGTGAGTTTAATCTATTGATTCACCCAAAATAGCCTTACTCTTACACAAATATACAATTATGCATACCATAAGATTGTATATATATATATATATATAAAATAGAGCCTACATTCGATGCCGATGTACCCAACTCCCTAACCTCGACCTTTCCCGGTCGCATGCACACCTAAGTGTTATTCAACACCATCATACACACATGCACTCTCACCCAAATACAATCAACACATCATGCACATGTTGCTAGGAGTCACGTCGACTGAGGTCTTCATTGTCACGAACGCTATGCTCAACCATCTCACTATGAGTCTGCATCCCTATGATTCTATTTTTCAAAGCTTCATTAACGTGAGTCTGCATCCCCACAGATTCGTCACTGAGAATTTGTCACATGAATCTTTGTCTCCATGAACTAATCCTTCCTAAACACATACACATATCAATCAAGCAATATCACAACCCCCAAACAAATTTAAGCACATGATAGACTCGCTGTGATAAATGCCAAATCAAATAGATGCATCACCAACAAGTCTCCCTTTTGAATATATTAGCCTATCCCGACATTTCTCACTCAGGTTACACCTTGCCATGGTATTGTCCCCAGGGAGAATCACCTAGCCTACTTTGGCTTTCCTCAACCCGAGTGCCACATTACTGTCCCTTACACATAATCACATACAAATACGCACTTAGCAAAATTTTTAGAACTAATCAATTAGATATTCCCATTGTCAAGCATGTTCTTATTACATAATTTTCACAATTTCCCCCTTGGCCCACAATGCAAAGAAATGACACACTCAATCAATTTTAATTCATAACTCATGGATATTAACATTTCTCGATTATCGGCCATATACAGATATATCCTTCCATTTCTAATCATATAAAGGTTCATGCATATCCATCATACCATCAATCCATGACATGTTCTAGCAATATATAATTGCTAGGAAAATAATGGTTCTAGAAAAGTAAATACACAAGGCAATGCTAGAATCCCTCAACTAGAATTAAAGCACCTCCCGACTTTCTTAAGAGCCCTAACCGAGCCTCAAACCAACACAACACCTATGGGATATCAAACCACACATTTCAGAACTTAATGCAAGAAAACCAAACTTGCCCAGGTGCCACAGCTCAACCATCACCTATTATTCCATCAGCCTTGGGGTCCCTAGGTGCCCACCCTGGCACTGAGGTGCCCTAAGCTCCTTCCTCACACTAGCCACCAAGCGCCACCCTTTGTGCTCTTGGGGTTCATGCTGAGTAGTGGTGCCTTGGGCACCCACCACTAGAAACTCGAGATTCATCGCGGTTTCCATTTAATTCAGCCCAAAACTCAACTAATTTTCATGATTCTCTCCATGGGATTTCATTTTCTATCATCAAAGAGTGTTCTAATCCCAACACAAGTTCATAATCTCACAAACCAACTCAATCTCACCTTATTTGCTCACAAACCCGAAAATAAAGAGCAATTTGGGAAAGTCAGATTACTTACCTGAATTACTTGCTTTTCCGGTGGTGGTTGGTCACCGAAGACTTGAACCCTCGCTGAAGAAAGGTTGTCAGAAGCTTGGGTGGTAAGGGATTGAGAGATGATGGAGAGAAGAGGGAGTGAAGGCTTGGGAAGGGAGAGAGCATGTGAGAGGGAGGGAAAGAATGAGAGAAATGTGTGTGTGGCCACCTATATATAGTCATAAAGGTGAAATTACTATTTTGCCCTTTAGTCAACCCCAGTCAACGGTAGTGATAGCAAATTTGTAATTTCTCTAACTGAAATATTTCTCACACTCTAAGCGTCACGCAAACATCCCATTACTGATTTCCCATTTTACCAAAAGGTACCCCGTATCTATCCTTATAACATTTTAATCCATTCCTAGACTTAGTAATCGTTTGATTCCCTCGATACCACGTGTACACTGCCCTAATCCTCTGTTACGCATTAATTTACTCAAGATGCCACCTCTAACCTCACATTTCTTTACCAAGCAAATGGAAAAAAATTTTCATGTATTCAAATATCCATTAAAAATCCAACTATACTAACACTCTGAGAACCGCGAGTGTTATAATTCAACATCGATTCTTGGTCAGTCGACCAAATTTGGTCACTTAGATCACTCATCGTTTTTAAGGGTTATTCTTAACCAGTCAAACCAGCTTGTTTGGTCTGATACTGATTTGAGAACACTAGATATAAACAATGCTTTCTTATATATGTCAATTTTTAAATCAAATTTCTACTTTTTATCAATTAATTTTCAAATACATAAAGCAAGTGGAATACTTCTTTGGGAAAGGGTAAGTTACATTTGTCTTTATTAAAATTTAGTTAAATTATATTGATATTTATTTTATTAAAACATTATAGTTGACTTTTAACTAATAAAAATTAATTACAATACTTTAACAGTAATTTAGCCAAAAATAAAATTATATTTTTATATTGTGAAAATAAATAATTTAAGAGAAAGCAAAACAACCAAAAAGAATATTAAATATATTATCTAATAAAGTGATTTAACTTTAAGCCACCTAAATATTTTAGGCAAAAACAATGTTTTAGGTCCCTTATTTTTATTTTAAATTTTATTTTGATCTTTTATTTTTTAAAAGTTTCATATTAGTCCTCTATGTTTCAAAGTGATTCTATTTTGATCCTTTATTGTCAAAATCTTTAACTCACTTGCTGACTGGATTAATGAGCCTATGTGTAAAATAAAAATTTTCAAAAGCCTCTTTCCCAAGAGGCCTATTTTTGTTTTGTGGTTTTGCAACCTAAGGGCCCATTCAATAACAAGGCTTGAACTGAAAACAAAAACAAAACACAGAGGGATCAATTTCCAAATTAAGTAGAGACTAATATAAAAAAAAATTTTAATCTAGGTCCAAGTGTAATTTAGCAAAAATCCTAGGTCAGAAACTACAATTTTCCCCGAAACATCATCCTCTATTCCTGCACTGTGGGAGCTCCATTTCACCAATGTCTTCTCCTTTCCCCCCTTGTCCCTCATCTTCTTCCTTGTTTCTCCCTTCTTCCTTTTCCTTTCTTCTTTTATTCTCTCCTTTTTCTTTTTTTTTCTTTTTCTTTCCTTTTTTTCTTTTTCACGAGCTCTCTCGCTCGTTCACTCTCTCTAGCTAAGGTTCTCTTTTTCTCTCTTCTACTTGAGGCCTCTCTCTCTCTCTCTCCCTCCTTCTCTTTATATGCCTCTTAGTGCTCCATTTTCCTACCTCTAAGACAGAGTTGTAGCGTGCTCTCTCTAATAGCGTGAGTGTGTGAGAGAAATAAGGGAGATTTTCTACTGTGAGAGTTGAAGGTGTATGAAGCTATGTTGAAGGCAAATAGGTGACCTGATGTGTTGGACATTGTTAAGATGGCAGGAAATAGTAGGTGTCGTTCTATGAGAATTATGTGAGGCTAACCAAGGAAGGGAGGTGGAGTGACTAAAGTTGTGTTACTGTGGTTGGAGGAGCCTCGAGTTGCAGCAAAAAAGAGGAGCTTGGGTGATGTTTTTTTAGTGATCGGGCAAGAGGGACTGTCGTATGCTTGTCGGGGAGAAGAAAAGTGTGGAGAGAAAGGGATGGTGAAGAAAAGGAGACTTTGGTATGGTGGAGTCTGAGTGTGGGGTTCTTGGGCTTACAGAACAAGAGAACCAGATAACCAAGAGAAAAATGGAAGTAGCTCCTCTGCTTTTCCTAAGGAAAAACAGAGATATGCTTTTCTTTAATGGTCGTTGGATTAATTAGATCTAACAGCCAGAAAACTTCAATGAATGATAAAGTGCTACGTGTCCTTTTTATTTTTTATTTTTCTGAATCTCACCAAACAAGGTCTGAAGTGAAGGAAAAAACTTGAGAAAAACCCCAACCCTCATGTTTTCTTTTAGATAAACCCTCCCAACTATGTCCTTTAGCATCGGCCTCACCTCCTCCTTACATATCTTCACATACTCTAATGTGTTGCCAACCGACTTCCTCATCTCCACCACCACTACCTCCACCTTCATCCCTACCTTCCCCTTCCTCCCCTCCTCCCCACTTCTCTACCCTGTAACTCCTTCGCCATTGAAGGCGAGAAAAGAAAAATAAAATAAAATACAAATTTAACAACATTTCTAGCATGAACAATGTTTCCAACAGAAGAAAGAAAAAAAGTTGAAGAGGCATAAGACATATCAATTATTCAATATCATATTTGTTATCTTTCTAATTCTACTTTATGTTCTATACTTTTTCTTTCTTTTGTGGGTGTTCTTATTTCTGTTTGGCTAGATGTCAACGATGAATCTGTGGAAGCAAGAAAACAAGTTTGTCGATCAAAATCAACAAAGAGATCTAAAACTTGTTTTAATGCTCAAAGTTTGTCGATCAAAATCAACTCCACGGCCATTGAAGATATGAAAAGAAGTTAGCTATGATGACGGAGGAGTTACAAGGGAGGGAGATTGTAACGACTCGAATAAAATAAACCACAATACACCAAGTCATTAACTAAAGTTTGCGGTCATACAAACATAATTACATGAATAACTCATCCAGGCATGAACATGGATATACTTGTGTAAATCAAAGAGTTTACATGGTGACCTTCATGCTTTAAATCATTCCTCGCTCTCTCTCAAGGCTAAGGGATGATAAGAAGCATAACAAAAGAATATTGCCAAAGTCATACATTACAAACCAATCCTAAAACAAGACCCCTATGAGTTCTATAAGTCTACAGAGCACCTCTAGAGTTTCAATTACAAAAAGATAAAAATTGTCGTCAAAACAACCAACCCTAGGAACAAAATGAGGATGGTAATCAGACTTCCACTACTCCTCGAGCAGAGGATTCGCTATGCTCTCATGGTCTGAAAAGAAAAAGGGAAACACAAGAAAAGTGAGATGGTAATCTCAGTGAATAACCAGCACAAGTGTAAGCAAAAGTTCACCTATAAGAAAAATCAAACTTATTGCTAATTTAAACAAAGACTTTAGTCCCTAAACTACCCTTTTCTTTTATTTGCCCAAAGAGTCCCATAGACTTCATGGACCATATGCTACCGGGCCCCATGGGTAGGAATCCAGTTCCACTAACCCCTATAGGCCTCATGGACCACATGCCATCGGGTCTCATCATTCTCTCAAGGCTTATCAGTTAAGAAGGGTCTTTAGGTCTTATGGACCACATGTCACTGGGCCTCATGGGTAGGAATCCTGTTCCATCCATCCCCATAGGCATCATGGACCATACGGAATACCCTTAAGAGTCATATATACAAATACTAGGTGCAGCCTTTCCATAATAGTATCAATTAAACTAATCCATCTATACATTTCAGTAGTAAAATGATTAATAGACGTAAACCCAGTAAGAGAACCCTCTATAATATCTCAATTTATATTTTCCTCGAAATCTCTAGAAGTATCGGATAATTTTACCTCTACAATGTTCCTCATGCATAACATACCTCGAGCTTCCCCTTTTACCTTCCTTTAGTATAACTACGACAAGTAAGGCTCGTTACTCACCTAGAATGACGATTTGTGGTTAATGAATGAGAGAATTTTCTAGTTATCGAGCTATAGATTCAACTTCAAGCCTACTCAAAAGCCAAGTACCTAATTTAGAGAAATCTTTAAAATCAAGGAGGGTATTAAGATATGGCGCTCGGGCGCTATACATTGAGGCATGTCTACCTGAGACTTCAAGGCCTGGTGCTTAAGTTGCCAACCAGGATGCCTAGGGGCGGCATGCCCTAAACTCTCAGGTAGCCTTGACATTAGGGTGCCTGAGGCGCTCGAGTCTGGTACCTCAATAGTAGCTTCGAAGTTTAGGGCAAATATGGGTTTGGGTCCTATTTTCTATCCTTCTATAGATGTGATTGAATTGGGTGATGGGAATGCTTCCTTTCTAGTTATTTTTGACTTTTGTGGCCAGTACAAACAAGAATTTCAAGAGAATTCCCCCTTCTTCCCTTTCTTTTCTCCTAAAAACCTTTAGGTCATATGGGGTCCTTCCAATATTCAGAAACTTCAAGCATTCCCAAAATCCCAATATACAATCTACTCAATGACAGCAAAACATTTTAGGAATGGAAAATAGAACTCAAATCTCATCAAGTCAACAACAACTATTAGTTTGCACCAACAAGAACACACCCAAAGAAAACCCTAGAGGAGAAGTGATTTTTAAATCATCCTACCTACCTATCTCTTAAGCCAACAGGAGATGGAGAGGGATAGAAGAAAAATCCTTCACACCTTCTTTATGATTTCCGTTGTGCAACAAGAAAGAGGGACAAGATGAGTCCCCAAGCTCCAAATGTGCTCTTCTTCGGAGTCTAAGTGAGTGTGTGTATGATAGAGGGGGGTGGGGTTATTCAAAAAGGGGTCATGGGCCCAAGATAAATCATCGTACAAGGCCCACCCTTTAAGAGTAGAGGACCCTTGGAAAGATCTTCTTGGGGTTGGCCCAACATAACTAATTATTTCGTTCCTAAATAGCCAAAGTCAACAATTCCCAATAACAATAATAATAAGAATGCATGCAACCAAAATTGGAGTAAATTGACTTAATACAACAACTTGGTTAATGTAATAATCAAAACAAAATGTAATTTGGCAGACGTCACAGAGATGGGGAGGAAAGGGAGGGAGAAGGGAAGGAAAGGAAAGGTGGGGATGACGGTGAAAGTGGCAGTGGTGGAGACGAGGAAGGCAGCTGGCAACACGTTGGAGTATGTGAAGATGTGCTAGGAGGAGGTAAGGCCGGCATTGAAGGACATAGTGGTGGGGAGGGTCTATCTAAAAGAAAACACGAGGGCTAGAGGTTTTTCTCAAGTTTTCTCCTTCACTTCAGTCCTTATTTGGAAAGATTTAGAAAACAAAAAATAAAAAGGACACGTGACACTTTATCATTCGTTGAAGGTTGCTAGCCATTGGATCAAAAAAATGCAGAGGAACTGCTTTTAAGAAAAACTTACAGAACCAGAGAACCAAAAATGGGCTTCTTGGGAAAGAAAAGGGCAATTTAGAAATTTTAGTCTTACATATGGGTGCTTTAATATGGTTAGCATCTAGTGAGCATTAAAAATAGTTTAAAATACACTTAAACCTTCATAAATTAATATTTAATAAATTAGTAATCTCTTTAAAATATTTTTTTTGTTTTAATTTGGATCAGTTTACAAAATTAATAATTTTGATAAATTAATAAAATAATAATTTTTAAGAAGATTTTTATAAAAATTTATAGTCTTATCAATATCATAAATTAATAATTCTTTGAAATGACAAAGGGACTAAAACAATTTAGTAAAATATAAATATATTGTTGTTTGTTTTTTATGAAATTTAAATCTAGGTGAATTTTATTTATAACTTTTCTCATTGTATTCAAAAGCTCCGATGTTATATTCTCGCATTGCAACAAAATATTGTGAAGAGTTGTTGTTGTTATGAGTGCTTCATTTTGCATAGTTAGTTCCAAAGGTACTCAATCATCTTCAGCTTCTTTTTCAACAAAATTTTCAATGACACTAGCCACAATTTCTTCTAACATTTTGATCTCTAAACATTCATCATGATTTTAAAAATTGTTTCTATGATGTTTATATAATAGTTCCCTTTACCATTATATGTTGGATGTGTATTTAGTTCTAGTATAATAAACTACATATGAAAATGACTTGTATTGAATTTTATTTAATTAATTAATACAATAAATATTTTTTAAGTACTAAAAACAATGAATACCACTTACTTTTTTTCATAAACATGTATGTACAATGAATTCTTTATAAAAATTAATTTACGAAATATGATACATATATATTTTATATTAGTTATATACATAATTTTTTTTGTTAATTAAATTTATATTCACTGAATCAAAAAAATACTTTTTAATTTAATAAATTTAGTTTATTGATTATTAATAACTCTCTAAATTAATACATGATTCTAACATTATTATTAATTTATGGAGATTATTTTTATAAAACTTTTAAAAAACTAAAATAAAACTTAAAATAAAAAAAAGGGTAAAAATGTAAAATTATATTTTCCCGATATTTTAAAGGAAATATCAGAAGCCACTCAATAGTCAATACGGGACCGGTTATCGTTATCGCACTCGCCTCACAAAATGTTTGCACTTTACGCGCCATCTGCGTCATCGAGCTCACTCCTTTATCGTTCGCTGGCCTCATCATCTTCCACACTGTCCCTAATTCATACTCTCACCTTCAGGAAAAAATTCTCCTCATATTCTCTTCGGAGCGCACTCTGTAACGTCGCTGCAATGAGCGGCGCAAATTCCACCGCCAGAGACTCTACAGTGGAGCACGTCTCCGGCAGGTGGTACTCCGTGCCGGAGCTTCAGATTCGCGATCATCGATTCTCTGTACCTTTGGATTACTCTCTGGATCTCCATTCCACTCCTAGGATATCCCTTTTTGCTCGTGAAGTCGTTGCAGGTACCGTTTATAGTAGAACAATTGTTCTCTATTGGTGTAAACAAAATAATCAACTTCAGTTGCATTAATTTTCAGTTAGTTGATGTTGTGGATTCGCTATTATGGAGATTGTATGATTAAATGCGCATTTTTTTAAAGTCATTTTTTGGGTTTCCGTTTTTTTTTGATTGCCGTTGACTTTAGGGAAAAGAACTGTATGAAATGACGTAGTTTTAGTAACGTTACTTCTAAATCGTCCATCCTAGCTTCAGGTCCAGATAAAATCCAGGGAGAATTCAGGCTTGAATGTTTATTCTGTATTCCAAAGGTCTGAATATATAGTACAGCCAATACATGGACCAACAGAGAAAATACACGTAGCAGCTACACATCTCACAAAGGACAAAAAAAGAATAATCTGTTACAAGAGAATTGCAGTCTGTATAGCTAGCACTAACGGAAAAATACACATAATAATGGCCGAAATCAGATGATGACAGAATAACAGAATAGAACCATCATAAGCAGATCAGCAGTCAGCACATCATCTAACTCCCCCCCTCAAACGATATATTGATTAACCCGATTTTGTCTCGTAAATTTCAAAAACTAGTATGAGTTAAGGGCTTTGTTTAACAATCTGCAATTTCCTCAGAAGAAGTAACATAACCCACACTGATCTTAGCAAGCACTTGGTTCTTGACAAAATGCACATCAATCTCAATGTGCTTTGTTCTAGCATGTTAAACAGGGTTGCTAGCATTAGAATTTGCACTCATATTGTCACACCACATAATTGGTATTCTTGAAACAGGACAACTAATTTCATTAAGTAATGATGTGATCCAAAGAAGTTGTTTGTGATCGGAAAGTAGCTGATAAGCTCAAAAGGAAGTTATGTCGTATTGTTATAAGACCAACAATTTTATATGGGAGTGAATGTTGGGCGATGAAAGGACAATAAAAATAAAAAAATTGGGGTAGCGAAAATGAGGATATTGCTATTGATGTGTGGTCATACAAGACGAAATATGATCTATAACGATTGTATACGAAGTAGAGTGGGAGTGGCATTTATTGAGAAAAAAATGATAGAAAATCGTTTAAGATGGTTTGGACATGTTCAAAGAAGACCGTTGGAGGCGTCAGTAAGGAAGGTTGAGCAGATGGTATGGAGTCCTACGAAAAAAGGCTGAGGAAAACCAAGAAGGACACTTCGAGAAGTTATTGAATGGGATATTCAGGTGAATGAGATACCTAAAGAGTTGGTCATTGATAAAGCTTAATGGCGTCGTGCGATCTATGTAGCTGACTCCACCTATTGGGATAAAATTTTGTTGTTATTGTTGTTGTTAATGATGTGATCCACATGATTTCTGCAGCCAGATTAGCTAAACCCCTGTATTTAGATTTTGTATGGATATGGATACTACACTTTGCTTATTTGAAGACCATGAACTTAAACTTTCTCCTAGAAACACACAGTATCCAGCAATAGACTTACGATCCTCCATATTGACAGCCCAGTCTGCGTCCACATAGCCAGAAATGCCAAAATCAGAGTAAGGTTTTATATGTAGTCCCAAATCTCTGGTTCCCTTCAAATACCTTAGTAAATGTTTGGCTATCCTCCGGTGTTCAACATTAGATGAATTCAAGTATTGACTTATTCTATTAACGATAAAGATGATATCTAGCCTAGTGTTGGTCAGATATTATAAAGCCCCAATTAAGCTTCGAAAAATAGTAGGATTTTGTAACTTTTCACCTTCTGAAGTGAGTTGTTTTCCCACTGCCATAGGTGTGGGAGAAGAATTTGCTTCTGTCAAATTATACTTCCTTAGCAGATCAGTGATATACTTCTTTTGAGTAAGAAATATGCCTGTGTCATCTTTGAACACCTCAATTCCCAAGAAATGAAAATCTCCAAGATCTTTGAGAGCAAAGATTTTATTCAGCTTGTGAATGAATTGCTGTAGAAGATGTTGATCGCTCCTGTCACTGAAATGTCATCAACATATACTAAAATCATGAGTATTTGGGATTTAGATTTTAATATAAACAGGGATTTGAGTATTTTTAAATTTCCATTGTTGGAAACCCTTTGCCACAAGCCTAGTTTTGTGTCGTTCCACTGTTCCATCTTGTTTCAACTTAGTCTTTGTTACGATATAGAAGCTTAATTATAGGGATTCATATCATTGTTATTATTGTCCTCTAAATATGCTTAATTATAGGGATTGATTAGATTAGCATGATTGTAGTGATTGTATTTATGTTTCCCTGTGTATATATATTAATTGTCTATGAATGAAAGACAGACTATTCAGATCATCTTCCCTGAAATTACATGGTATCAGAGCCTAGTTGATTTGAGTGTGCGTGTGCGTTCCTGTCTGTGTTTACTGTGCGTGCGTGAGAAGAGCCCACCCCTCTACGGTGGTTACTGGATCTCACCGTCCCCCCCACGACGTTCAGACTTCACCGGACGACGGACCGGAAGCCATCGGCGGCGGGTGTGGCATCCACGCCCCAATCGTTCTCTCTGCTGCCGATCCACGCGTCGGCGCGTGAGGGCGCGTTCGACGTTCTCTTCATCTTTGTTTTGTCTCGCCGGCGTTTTCGTTCGTTTTCCGGTGACTTCCAGTCGTTTTCGGTGTTTTCCCCACTGTTTGAACTTCTGATCTGGTTTGGCTCCCTTTGGTTTACTGTTCTACGCCTGTGACGTGAATCCATTTTTTTTGGTTTTTTTTTGTTTGCTGCTGTGTGTTTTTTTCCCCATATGGCAGAAAGTAAATCTACAGTCATGGCTGAGGTGATTCCTGTTATGACGAAGATCGCCGAGCACAAACTTAATAGCTCCAACTATTTAGATTGGAGTAAAACCGTTCGATTTTATTTGCGGAGCATTAAGAAGGATGATCATCTCATCTCTAATCCCCCTGGTGACGACACCCGAAAAGCGTGGTTACAGGATGATGCGAGATTATTCTTGAAGATTTGGAACTCTATTGACATTGATGTAGTTGGTTTGATTAATCATTGTGAATTTGTTAAAGAATTAATGAGTATTCGGATTTTTTGTATTTTGGACGAGGAAACATATCCCGCATCTACGAGGTATGTAAGTCCTTTTACCGAGGCGAGCAGCAAGACAAGTCTCTTACTGCTTATTTTATGGAATTTAAGAAAACCTATGAAGAGCTAAATATGCTTCTCCCTTTTAGTTCTGATGTTAAGGTTCAGCAAGCTCAACGAGAGAAAATGGCAGTTATGAGCTTCCTAACAGGTTTGCGCTCAGACTTTGAAACAATCAAATCTCAAATTCTCTCGGCATATGAAATTTCTCCTTTGCAAGAAGTTTTTGCTAGAGTTCTTTGCACAAAAAATTCACAACTATCTCCAATCAATACTAATAGCAGTGCTCTTGCTAGTCGTGGTGGATCTCGAGGTGGCTCACAGGGAGGGTCACACAATCGTAACAAGAATATGGACAATCGGAGTCAGGAGTTAGGCGAAATTGAGTGCTATTACTGTCATGAGCTGGGGCATACAAAACGTACTTGCAAGAAACTCCTCAACAAGAATCAGACAGGACGTTCTGCACACGTTGCCTCATCTGTTGATAAGACTATTGTGGTCTCTGCTGATGACTTTGCCAAGTTCACTCAGCATCAAGAATCACTTAAGACTTCTACTCCTATTGCTGCGTTTGTTGATACAGGTAAATCCCCCACATGTCTTATCTCTTCGTCATCCAGATGGGTTATTGATTCTGGTGTTTCAGACCATATGACATGTAATCCTAGCCTTTTCTCTACTTTCGATACTCATGCCCATTCGTCTCATGTGACTATAGCTGATGGATCCACATCCCGTGTCCTTGGGTCCGGCACTATTAACCTAATCCCATCTTTATCTCTACCTTCAGTGTTGAGTTTACCTAATTTTTCATTTAATCTGATTTCTGTTAGTAAACTCACTCGAGCCCTAAATTGTAGTGTCTCATTCTTTCCTACTCATTGCTTATTTCAGGATCTTACGATGAAGCAGATTATTGGTAGAGGGCATGAGTCCGGCGGCCTCTACATTCTTGACACTCAGACACCAAGATCTTTGGCGTGTTCTAGTTCATTATCTCCTTTCAAAGTGCATTGTCGTATTGGTCATCCCTCTCTCCCAGTTCTCAAGCAGCTCCATCCCCAGTTTCGACATTTATCGTCCTTACCTTGTGAGTCTTGTCAGTTTGCAAAACACTACCGTGTTCCCTTAGGGTCTAGGGTTAATAAACGGGCTGCGTCCCCTTTTGAATTAGTTCATTCTAATGTTTGGGGTCTTTGTCCTATTGTGTCCAAGGTAGGTTTTAAGTATTTTGTTACCTTTGTTGATGATCACTCTCGTGTTACCTGGTTATATTTAATGAAAAATTGCTCTGAGGTTTTTTCACACTTTTGTGCTTTCTATGCTGAAATCAAAACACGATTCAATGTTTCTGTTCAAACTTTGCGGAGTGACAATGCTAAAGAATATCTATCTGAGTCTTTGCAGTCTTACATGATTCAGCATGGCATCTTGCATAAGTCCTCTTGTGTTGACACACCCACTCAAAATGGAATTGTTGAACGTAAGAATAGACATTTACTTGAGGTTGCTCGAGCTCTTTTGTTCCAAATGCATGTTCCTAAACCTTTTTGGGCTGATACTATCTCCACAGCCTGTTTTTTGATTAACCGCATGCCATCTTCTGTTATTGGTGGAAAGATTCTGTATTTTATTTTGTTCCCATCCACAGTTGTGTTTCCTATTGAGCTTCGTATTTTTGGCAGTACTTGTTTTGTTCGGGACACCAGACCCCAGGTCACAAAGTTAGACCCTAAGTCTCTTAAATGTGTCTTCCTTGGTTATTCTCGTCTCCAGAAGGGATACAGATGTTTCTCTCCTACTCTTCAGTGCTATCTTGTTTTTGCTGATGTTACCTTCCAAGAAGATATTTCTTTCTTTTCTACTTCTTTTACTCCTCATGTTCCGGGAGAGGACGATGATCTGCTCGTCTACACTGTTCCTTATTCTCTGCCATCCACAAATGCTCATACACCTCCTTTGGCACTCACTCGACCACCAGTCATTCATGTCTACACTCGACGACAATCGCCTGCAAGTTCTGATTCATGCCCTCCATCATCTGCTTCATCTCCGGATCCTGGTTAAGCTTTTCCTGACCTCCCCATTGCCCTTTGCAAAGGTAAACGGCTTTGTACTTATCCTATTGCCTTAGTTGTTTCTTATGATTACCTGCCCTCTATATCTTGCTCTTTTTTGGCCAAACTTGACTCTTTGTCCATTCCAAAAACTGTCTGTGAAGCTTTGGCACATCCTCGGTGGCGTGATGCTATGATAGAAGAGATAAATGCACTGGATTATAACCACACTTGGACATTAATGGATTTACCTATTGGAAAGAAAGCTATTGGGTGCAAATGGGTGTTCACAATTAAAGTTAACCCTGATGGTTCTGTGGCTAGGTTGAAGGCCCGTCTTGTTGCGAAAGGATATGCTCAGACTTATGGTGCTGATTATTCAGATATTTTTTCTATGGTTGCCAAACTTACCTCAGTTTGTTTGTTGATCTTATTGGCAGCCACTTATAACTGACAGCTACACCAGTTGGATATTAAAAATGCTTTTCTTCACGGTACTCTTCAGGAAGAGGTTTATATAGAGCAACCACCTGGGTTTGTTGCTCAGGGGGAGTACGGGAAAGTATGTCGACTTCAGAAATCGCTATATGGCCTGAAGTAGAGCCCTCGTGCATGGTTTGGCAAGTTTAGCCAAGTTGTTTTGGCATATGGAATGAAGAAAAGCAAGTCTGACCACACAGTGTTTTATAGGCAGTCTAAGGATGGTATCATTCTTCTTGTGGTATATGTTGATGATATTGTGATTACCGGGAGTGACAGTTCAGGGATCTCTGGCCTTAAAACTTTCTTACAGTCCCAGTCATATTCAGTTAGCGTGGTCAGTCGTTTTATGTCCTCTCCAATTGTCAATCATTGGGCACTTCTAGAGCAAATCCTTTGTTACTTAAAAGGAGCCCCAGGCCGTGGATTATTTTATGGGTATCATGGTCACACTAAGATTGAAGTTTATTTTGATGCAGACTATGCAGGATGCAAAGATGATAGAAGGTCTACTACTGGTTATTGTGTCTTTGTAGGAGGGAATCTGATTTCATGGAAGAGCAAGAAGCAAAATACTATTTCTCGATCAACTGCAGAATCAAAATACAGAGCTATGGCACACTCAGTATGTGAAATTGTATGGATATACCAACTGTTGAAAGAAGTTGGCTTCGAGACCTCACTACCAGCAAAGTTATGGTGTGACAACCAAGCTGCTCTTCACATTGCTTCTAATCCTGTGTTTCATGAACGAACTAAACATATTGGGATTGAATGTCATTTTATTCGTAAAAAGATTGAAGATCATTTTATTACTCCAGGATATGTTTGACAAAAAACCAGTTGGGAGATATTTTCACTAAGGCCTTAAATGGAGCTCGCATTAATTACATTTGTAACAAGCTGGGCATGATTAACATCTATGATCCAGCTTGAGGGGGAGTGTTACGATATAGAAGCTTAATTATAGGGATTCATATCATTGTTATTATTGTCTTGTAAATATGCTTAATTATAGGGATTGATTAGATTAGCATGATTGTAGGGATTGTATTTATGTTTCCCTGTGTATATATATCAATTGTCTATGAATGAAAGACAGACTATTCAGATAATCTTCTCTGAAGTTACAGTCTTGAAAACCCATTTACACTCTACTATCTTTTGTCTTCTATAAGGGACAAGTCTCCATTTACCATTTTGAATTAAGGCTTTAAATTCTTTGTCCATTGTTTCCTTCCAATGTGTAGACTGTAATGCTTCACTAAAAGATGCTTGTTCTGCGAAGTTTTCTCTGATAGTGACACCAATGTAGGGTTGCTTAGGTTTATCAATTCGTTGTCTTCTCCTTGTTACCATTTGATGCTCAAGCTGCTTCTTTTGAACTTCTGGTTGAGTATGAGTATGTTGTTGCTCTTGAACTTCTAGTTTACTATGTGTTTTAGTTCTGAGAAATTTTCTCTGTGAGTACGAGTATGTAGTTGCTCTTGAACTTCTAGTGACACCAACATCACTTCTGTTAGTGCTGTTCTTTGCATAATGGAGAGGGATATTGCACAGGAAACTCAGAAAACTTCTCTAGCTCATGTTTATTCCTAAAACCTGTCAATATGGGAATTCTAGCTCACTAAAAACAACATGCCTCAAAATATAGGACCTCCCAGTAGAAGATAGACACTTATAACCTTTGTGCATACCACTATAACTCATGAAAACACATTTTTGTGTATGAAGGCTTAGCTTGTGATTGTTATAAGGCCTCAAACATGGGTAACATGCACAGCCAAAGGTCTATAGTTCTTCATATTTGGATTTTGTTTAAAGAGCATGTAATGAGGAGACTTTCCTTTTAACACCACTGATGGTAGCTTATTTATCAGATAGGCAGCAGTTTGAAAGGCATCTAACCAATAATAGATAGGTATACCAGCATGTGCAAGAAGAGTAAGACTTGTTTCAATAATAGATCTATGTTTTCTTTCTACCCTACCTTTTTGAGCAAATGTATATGGACAGGAATGTCTGAACAAAATCACTTCTCTTTTGAGTTATTGAATTGAAAGGATTATATTCAGTGCCTTTTCACTCTGCAAGATTTTGATCTTTCTATCAAATTGATTTTTCACAGGAGTTTTAATTGAACAAAACCCTGCACTGCATCTCCTTTAGTTTTTAAAGGATATAACCGAACATATCTGATATAATCATCCATAAAAGAAATATAGAATCTATGACCAGTAGTGGAAATAAGTGGTGAAGGGCCGCAAAGATTAGTATTTATTATATCCGATGGATTTTGAGCATGAGAATCAGAAGATTTGAAGGGAAAATCATGATATTTGCCCATTTGAAATGGTTCACAAAAGTGTGGTTCATTACTATCAAACTTAAAATTACATTCATTCAAGATTTGACACAAGATCTTATCAGATGGATGGCCAAGACGTTTGTGCCAAATCATTTTGACAGAATGTTCCTTATATTGACTGGTTGTGCCTCCTTTCATGTCATAGCAGCTTGGTTTGTTACTGGTAATTTCATAGAGCCTCTCCTTTTGTGTTCCTTCCAAAAGCTTGGTTCTCGTCGCCTTGTCCTTCACATCACAACAGTTTGCATCAAATTCCACTGTCAGATTGCTGTTGGAAGTTAATTTAGAAACTCAGCAGTTTTTTTTGGTAATTTGAGGAGCATAGAGAACATTCTTTAGTTTCAATGAGGTATTGTTATCACAAGATAAATGGATAGTACCAATACTCTGAGCATTCACCTCTTGTCCATTACCAACTATTAATTTTTGCTTATCTCCAAGGTTTGCTCAGTTGGTGATTCATTGGATATATGATGGCTGGCCTCACTGTCAAGAAACCAATTCTGTTCTTGACTAGTATAATTTGATTGTAGCAGTCAAATAAGCTGAATGGGAAGTGCTTCGATTTGGATTAAACCCATTGTAGCTCTGATTGAATATGAAGTAATAGTTGATGGCCATATGACCAACCTTCCCGCACACAGGTTGGTTGATTATTGTTTCTGCCACCACCAAAGCATCCTCTGCCTCCTCTATTTCCTCCTCGGCCACCTCTTGATCCAGAACCTTGTCCTCTCCAATTGTTCTTGCTGTAGTCTTGCCCTGAGTTTGTCTTTTTATCTTGCTTGTTTGTCACTATATTTCCAGCGGGTTGTCCAAGAGTGAGGTTTGAGAAGTTATTAATTTGCTTGAGCCTGCACTCATAATTCATCAGTGTAGCTTGTAACTCTACCCAATCAGATTTGCCTTATTTGCTAATTACACAACTGTTGGGTTGTATTCACTGTCCAGACCAGCAAGGGTTTGAGTTATCAAATCATCCGTGGAAATTGGACTACCTGCCATCAAAAGTTTGTCAGCAATACTTTTAAGATTAATCAAGCATTCTTCCATTTTTAAACTCCCTTTCCTTGTTCTCTGGAATTCTCTCTTATATAGAATGATTCTTGACTGAGTTTGTGAGCCTAGCAAATCTTTTGTTTTCTCCCATAGCTGCCAAGAAGTACTGCAATTGAGTAGTTGTGATGCAACTTCAACTGTCATGGTATTGAACAACCATCCCAGCAAAAGTTGGTCTATTGCCATCCATTCTTCATACTGAGGATTGATCTTCTTCTCTGCTCCTTAAGAGATGATCATATCTGGACAGGTTTTGGTGCCAAGCAGGTAAACTTCAAGTTTGTTTCCTTCGATTATAGGAAGAACCATAGATTGCCAAAGTAAGAAATTATTTCTGTCTAGCTTGACAAAGCAGAGCTGATTTGGGAAGGAGAAAATGGAGGTGGTCTTGGGGCTGGTGTTGACGAGAGAGGTAGCTGTGGAGACATATTCCGGGGTGTGTTCAGTAGAGGTGGCATTAGTGGAGCTTGAGGTTTTAGGATCCATGGTTTAAACCAAAAGTTGCTTTGATACCAACATAAAATCCAGAGAGAATTCGGGCTTGAATATTTATTCTGTATTCCAAAGGTCTGAATATATAGTACAGCCATCTATGTTTAAAGGTTACAAGGACCAATAGAGAAAATACATGTATCAGTTACACATCACACAAAGGACAAAAAAGAATAAAATCTGTTACAAAAGAATTGCAGTCTGTACAGAAAAATACACATATGGATGGAATCAGATGATGACAGAATAACAGAATAGCAGAATAGCACCATCATCAGCATATCAGCATATCATCTAACTAGTCCAAATATATTTATTGGATAGAGAATGGACTAATTGATTGTCCAGGAGCCAACTCGGTAATGTTGGATTGTCAAGAAGCGCTTGCTGCCTATTTGAATTATATTTTAGTTAGGCTTGATTTAATGGCGTCGTGCGATCCATGTAGCCGACCCCACTTAGTGGGATAAGGCTATGTTGTTGTTGTTGTTGTTGTTGATTTAAAAATCAAGGATGTCATGGCACTACTGCTCTGTCCTTAAATTTGGGAGTTTGAAAACCCAAGATCTGTATATTGTTTGGGTTATTTTACAATATGAACTTTGAAGAAAATTGACCATGTTTAGTCTTCGTCTTCCTTATCCTCAAACTAAAATGCTTAAATGAAACTGTCATTGTATGAAACGAAAACACATTGTTTGGGTGAAACAGATTATCTGAGTCCCTCGAAGACGATACATAAAATAATTTGCAGTATTACACCCATCACCCATGTATCTGATGATGTGCCTAGGACGAGGAGAGGATAGGGAGTCCACTTAAATTTAATAGGTTAAAGAAGTTATCCTTACATGGGAGCAAAATAGTGGTATGAATCCATGATATATATCATATATCCCATAATAGAATTTCCTTTGTCTTGGTAGGTGGAAATTGCAAATATGATCATAATGAAAGTAAGAATAATACATTATGCTCGCAACTAGAGTGGAATTGCATTTCTCATATTTTCAGAAGCATGAATCTATTCGTCTATTCATGTTCTTTATGTTTTATTTAGTTGGCAGGCAGCAAAATGGGTATTAAGCCATCCATCAATTTGTCTTCAATAAATTATTATTCAGTATAATGCCTGATGGATGAGTACTCATGCTTAGTGTTGTATATTTCATTTTTTTCTCTTTGCAACTTAAAGGGTCTTTTTGGAAAGTCAAGGCGCCTTTAAAAGTCAAGGTCTTTTTGTGGACAGCAGTGTTCAATAGAATTAATACTGATGATCTGTACTAAGTCAGACGGCCTCTTAAGGCATTATCCCCTGACTTTTGTGTGATGTGCATGAGGCATTCAGAGACAAACAACCACTTGTTTCTGCATTGTGAGGTGGCTTGGGGGATTTGGAATAGGTTATTTGGTCTCTTTGGTGAGAATTTGGTTTGCCCAATAGATCTTGGTACGCTCCTTATGACTAATTTTACCGGCTTTGGCTATAGGAAGGATAACAAAACTCTATGGAAAACAGCTATATTCGCAATTGCGTGGTGCATTTGGATGGAAAGAAATTCGCAATTGCGTGGTGCATTTGGATGGAAAGAAATGCCAGGGTTTTTAATGACCGGTGCCTTCCCCCTCACGTACTATGGGATCGAACTGACCATGTGGCTTCTTCGTGGGTTTTGGCCAACGGGTTGTTTAAGGGAATGCCTCTATTTGATGTTTATAGGGATTGAAGGGCTTTGTTACACTAATCTTTTAAGGGACTTTGTGGGGTGTCTTTTGTTTCTAGTTCCTTTCTCTCTTTTTAGTTTTCTCAGACGAGGATTTCTTGTCCTCCCATTATTGTGTATTATTTCTTTTCCTTTTGTATCTCTCTCTTCTTAGTAATAACATTTCTTTTTCTATCAAAAAAAAGTGTTGTATATTTCATTTTCTTTTTACCTTTCTATATCTTTCATCAATCGGTTAGGATTTTGTCACAGTTGGCAAAGAAGCACAAACACTGCCATACCTACTATATTTGCAAGGTGGACCTGGGTTTGAGTGCATGCGACCAACTGAATCCAGTGGATGGATACACAAAGCTTGTGAAGAATTTCGTGTCATCTTAATGGACCAGGCATGATTTGCTGGACGCTTGCATCATCCTCTTCTTGGTCCTATGAAGTTTTTGTTTATCATTTGTTCAATTTCTTATGCACTTTTTTGCAGCGAGGAACAGGCTTATCTACTCCCTTGACAGTGTCATCAATGTCACAATTTAAGTCAGCAGATGAATTAGCTGACTACTTGAAACATTTTCGAGCTGATAATATAGTAAATGATGCAGAGTTTATTCGGGTACACCTTGTTCCAGATGCTGGGCCTTGGTCAATTTTGGGACAGGTATTTGCTTTACTTTTACCAATTGGTATTCTTGTGAACAGGTGATTTTGATGCTACCTTGCACCATTGCTTATCTTTATCTTTCTCCTAAATAGGTAGATCCTGCTATAAGTTTCAAGCTTTGTGTTGTTGCTTCATGATCATTTGGTTTTATTTGCTTTTGTAATATTGAAGCCAATATCACCTTGAAATTCAAACTTTTTTTTTTTAATTGTTGCAGAGCTTCGGTGGTTTTTGTGCAGTCACATATTTGAGTTTTGCACCACAAGGACTTAAGCAAGCCCTTTTAACTGGAGGAATTCCTCCAATTGGAGATGGATGTACTGCAGATATTGTGTACAGGGCATGTTTTGAGCAAATTCTACGTCAAAATGACAAGTACTACAAGAGATACCCTCAGGATATAAAACTTGTTCAAGAACTAGTCAACTATTTAGCTGAAAAAGAAGGAGGAGGGGTGAATATCTGCCTCATAGGATTTTCTTATTGTCATTAAAGCAGAAAATATATGCTAAGTTCTCTAGTTCCTTATTACCTTGTCTTTCTATAGGTAATGCTTCCATCTGGGGGCATCTTAACACCAAGAGGCCTTCAGAATCTTGGTCTCTCTGGCTTAGGATCCGGAGGTGGTTTTGAGCGCTTGCATTATATGTAATGCAATAATACCTTTTTTGGATTATCTTAGACTCACAGATTACTCTCTTAATTATGTTTCTGACTACTATGTATAGGCTTGAAAGAGTGTGGGATCCTACTTTAGTTCCAGGAGCACCTAAGAGAATCAGCTACAACTTCTTGAGTTCTGTAAGAAAAAAAATGCTATTATAAAATTTTGAATCCTGAATTTTAAGTTTTGCTTTGATGACCAATCTTGAGTTTTCCATCTATGCAGTTTGAGAAGTGGTTAGATTATGACACAAATCCTCTTTATGCTCTTATGCACGAATTGATCTACTGCCAGGTGGATGACATAATCTGCTCCCTGTTTACTCATAATCTGTGGTTTTCTTTTATTTCTGGTCTTCAATCTCTAGTTCTCTGTAGGGTGCTCCTAGTAGATGGTCTGCAAGCAGAATAAGGACTGAATACGAGAGCAAGTTTGATGCTATTAAAGCTGCAAGAGAAGGACACCCAGTTCTTTTCACGGGAGAGGTAAAGTGTAAAGATTATTATTATTATTGTTACCATACACTAGGCATATTAATGACCACATCATAGTCACTTCCATGTAGTTCTGAATATTGTTTTCTCTGCAGATTTTGGTGCCTTAATTTTGATTTTTCCACTCTACCTTAATGGAAGGAAATTCAAGATATGGCCTGATTTTTAAACCATAAGATAATACACAATACACGTGCACCCATATATCTAATGGGCCAAGGTTATATCTTGCAGGCTTGTACGCATAGACTTTAGTAACTTCATTGATGTTTGATATGAATTATCCGTGCCCTTTATAACTAACATTTGTCATTTAATTTTGCGCTCATTTCATAAAGTGTGCTATTGATTTGATTACAATGGGAGTGAATATGTTTGTTATGTACTATAATGCGTGACATTTCATTTCCCATTGGAAGGATTTTTTCCCAATTGAATTGTAGGTGTTGAGGTTCTTCATCAAATGCTAGTTTATTTATTTTCTTTAATTTATTTTATCAAAAAAGAATTGCGCTTTTATAATGTTTATTTTCTTTAACAGATGATTTTCCCGTGGATGTTTGATGAGATTCATGCTTTGAAACCATTCAAAGACGTAGCTGATAAACTGGCCGAGAAGAAGGATTGGCCTCAGTTATATGACACTAAAGTGCTGAATAACAACAAGGTATGCTGCTTTAGCATTCTGTAGAAATGTATCAGTGTATTAGTAGATCAAAATGAGCAGACCTTTTAGTACAAAAAACATCAGGAACTATATTTTATCTATAGAGCGTAGTTTCAAGCATTTCATTCTTGCTAAAATAGTTACCATTTTGTGTATGTCTACATACAATAACATCCATATATGTCAAATTATGTACAGTTGTACACTCATTGTGAATTTTGAGCATAGTACCATTAGCTTGGCACTCTATCAATCTATATGTGAATGAAAGATTCTTTTGGTTTTTATTTTTCATCTCAAAAAAAGGCAAGGTTTATTACTTCTCAATTATTCAATTCCAATCGCAAGGGCTAATTTATAGTAGAAGCTAGCAAAATGATTTTTTCACTTGACAATTTGTTAGAAACATGGTAATCAAGATTAAGATCTTATACGAGATCGAGAGAGACATAACATAGATCGAATTGTAAGATTGAATTAAGAATTGTAAAATTATATGAATTTTTGATAAATAAATATAAAAAAATTTATATAGTTAACTAAAATTCTTAGACCAGTACAAATTTATCTAAATGTCAATATGTATTCATAAAACATGTCATATATAGCAAAAGTGACAAACTATCATACATAACTACATTTAAAAGTCATCAAAGTATAGATTCCATACATTAAACAAGTCATTGATATATATATATATATATGTATACACACACACACACAAAAGGACTACTAAACAAGAACTTAATCCCATGAAAATAAATATTTGTTCTCGACTTTTGGCTTAAAAAAAAAAAAAGGATCAAGTGTAGTCATAATAGCAATTCTATGATCTTGATTGATTCTACGATCAAGATTATGATCCTATACGATCTTGATGCAATTTCAATCTTACTTGCGATCTTGCAAGCAAGACCCCCACAGGATTGTGATTTTGAACAATTTTACTGTCGAGATCGCAATCTTGATTACAATGGTTAAAAATACATTTTAAATTGTGACTCAAATGTACAAGTTTCACCTCCAGGAATTGTGACTCAAATGTACAAGTTTCACCTCCAAGATTCATGTGTAAAATAATAACTATGCGAAGTATTTAGAGAAGCAGAGGAAGAAAGAATGAAGATGAGTGAAGTGAATCCTCATATCCTCTGTCATATAATTGCATTTCATACATGCATACATTTATACTCATGACCTAGTACTTAACTAACTAATCAGTAATTAAACATATTAGCTGTATACTTAACTATCTCTGGTAACCTTGGTTATTCAATCTTACTTCCACAAACTCAAGTTGGATGCACATTCAACACTGGTTTAGTCAACACATCAGCTGTTTGCTCTTGAAAGGGTATATGATGAACTTCAATCTTTTTGGTAAGAACTTTCTTATGAATAATGATTTAGTTCAATATGTTCTGTTCGTGCATGAAGAATAGGATTGGCTGCAAGTGTCACTGCACTCAAGTTGTCGCAATATAATTGGAGTATGAGATGTAACATGTAGCCCAAAAAGCAGAGATTGAAGCCATGTTATCTCTGCAGCAAGTGCTATCTCCTATATTCAGCTTCAGCACCTGAGCTAGGTACAACATCCTGCTTCTTGGAGGACAACGAAACCATATTAGAGCCGAGATATACAGAATACCCAGATGTGGAATGCCTATCATCTCTTCAATATGCCCAACCAGCTTCACACATGGCCATGACATGGAAATTTAAGGACTTCCTCAGATATCAGCCATGGTTCAAAGTGCCATTTTGCTACCTCAAGTTACTTGTGATAGCTTTCCAACGATCCTCTTGCATATACTGGCAAAACTTTGTTAAAGAGAAAAGGATAACTCTGGTCTAGTAATGGTAGTGTTCTGTAGGGTACTCACAATAAACCTATATTTCCGAGGATTGTCATATGGATTTCCACCATTAGCCGTTAACTCTGGTCTAGTAATGGTAGTGTTCTGTAGGGTACTCACAATAAACCTATATTTCCGAGGATTGTCATATGGATTTCCACCATTGGCCGTTAACTTGAGGCCTCAATCCATGGGAGTTGTGATGGGTTTAACATCTAGCATTTCAGCTTTAGCCAATAGCTCAGTAATGTATTTGGTTTGAGTGAGCAGTAAATTCCTTCTATGGTTCCGTGAACTTGAATTCCCAAGAAATAGTTAAGGGGATCAAGATCCTTAAAAACAAAAAGCCCTTTAAGGTTGTTACTATTCCAGTAATCTCAGAGCAAAAATAGCTAATAATTACAATACCATCCATGTATACAGCCACAATAAGGAGAAGCAGATGAAAAAATTATGAAAAAGCGAATTGTCAGATTTAGGTAGCAAAAACCAAATCCTGTGAGATTGCCTTTTAACTTCTCAAACCAAGCCCATATATCCTATTTAAGACCATAAAGTGACTTTCTGAGCTTGCAAACCAGTGATCTATCTTCACTTCCAAACTGATGAACCAGAGAGTAACTCAAGCGGTGCTGGTATACTGACATATTCTAGAAGCAAGAAATGTAATGTTGCCGCAGGGAGGGCAAAACAGGGAACACAAAGAGAATAACTGTGTCAGGGAAAGGATGAGGTGGTGAGATGGAAGAGAGAGAAAGTGAGGGAGTTGGTAAGTGGAAATATTTAGAGGTATTCTGAGAGAAGTATCAAGGAAGATTGCAGAAATAAGTTTGGGAGAGACTAGTCTCTCTTGCATTTACCACTGTAGTTCTCTACCATTTCTTTCATATTTGGTAGAGCTGTTTTTCTATAAATAACACTAGCAGGACACAGAGTTCCATTGTAAACCCAACTGGTTGAGTCATATAGACTTCTTCACTAAGCTCACCATTCAAAAATTCATTATTAATATCGAAATGTTGGATGTGCCACTCTTTTGAAAAGGCTTGTGTGAGAACTACCTTGACATTTTGTGCTTCACTGCAGTCTACAGGAGAGAAAGTTTCTGTAAAATCCAAACCATATCGTTGATGGAATCCTCTGGCAACCAATTGTGCTTTATGTTTGAGGACTGGCCCATCTGGATTCTGTTTCAGTTTGAAAACCCACTTGCAACCAATGGGTTTTTCCCCTTTTGGCAAAGGAACTAAATCCCAAGTTTAATAAGGCAAGATATTCTTCCTCCATGGCAGATTTCCACTCAGGTTGGGATAGGGCTGCCTTGACAAAATGTGGATCAGTGGCTGTTAAATAGACT
Source organism: Biancaea sappan (assembly GCA_037074585.1). NCBI lineage: Eukaryota > Viridiplantae > Streptophyta > Magnoliopsida > Fabales > Fabaceae > Biancaea > Biancaea sappan. The sequence goes on along the minus strand of CM073499.1, from coordinate 24,105,801 downwards.
TTAGGCTTTTGAAATTCCAGTCTTGGACTTGGTAACCATAGGATGTTTATTAGAATTGCCTGATGCTAGATCAATTATATGACTTTTAACAGTCCCTGTAACTTTTGGATTGGAAAAACAATTTCCGTTAGTAACATGATCAGTATCATTAATAACTTCTTGTTGGACATCTGCAGAGTCTCTAGAGTTAGCAGTGCCACTCTCTGATAAATAAGGACTACATTGGGCGTTGGGGTGAGGTAAGGTGATGAAGTAGGAGTATAGCTAGAAAGTATGGGCATGGTAGAATTATGCTGGGTGGGCAGGACTGGAATATTGGGTGAGGGATTGGAAGCTGACTGAGTTGGGAAAACAGAAGTGTGAGGTAGTGTTATGAGATGAATAAGGAAAATGGTGTTCATCAAATTGGACATGTCTAGAAATTATGATCATGCCTGTACTAGGATCCAAGCATTTATAGCCTCTGTAATTGATACAATATCCCAAAAAAATGCATTGCTTTGATCTAAAAGTTAGCTTATGTTGATTGAAGGTTCTAGTATATGGATAACAAGCACAACCAAAAATAGGAATTCTATGAAATAATATTTCAAAGGGAGATTTGTAACCAAGAGCAGAAGAAGGAAGTCTATTGATAATGTATACAGCAGTTCTGAAAGTCTCATCCCAATACTTTAAGGGTAGAGAAGAGCGAACAAATAAAATGAGTCCCATTTCTACTATATGCCTATCTTTACATTCAGCCGAGCCTTTTTGTTCATGGATATGTGGGCAACTCACTCTGTGATGGACTCCATCAAATGTAAGATAATGTGAGAAGTTTCTATATTCACCTCCCCAATCTATTTGAATAGACTTTATTTTGATGCCAGACTACAATTTAACTAATGATTTGAAGTGTTGAAATGTTTTAAAAGCCTCAGATTTAGTTTTGAGCATGTAAATCCTAGTATATGGTATACAGAAGATGATTTCATTAGAGAGGGTCCTCAAATTTCAGAACATGAGTTCCAAAGTTTGAAAGAATTCAGTGGACGAGTTAGGAAAAGGAAGTTTGTCAGATTTTCCTATAGAACAAGCTGAACAGAAATCATGAAGTCTTCTGTATCAGAACGAATGTTAGTATAAGCAAGAGCGCTTTTGACAATTCTGGCAGATGCATGCCCAAGTCTAAAATGCCAAACATCTAACATGGAAGATGAAACACTGAGAATACAAGTATCTTTACAAACAGAAAGTTAGTCAAAACAGATGATGAAACTGGAGTTCTGTTATAATTTCCACTGTACTTCCTCTTGCAGCTTGAGTTCTTTGACCAGTACTCGAGTATTTGCCACATTTGCTGTGACTGCATCCAATTCCTTTTTGTGCTTTTCTATACAATTTTCCGTTGCCATAAGCAAAGCCTCAACTTCAGCAACTTTGTCGAGTTCAATACAAGATGAAATGGAAGTGATGAAGCTGTTATACAGACTGGTAAGCCAGCAAATATTGCCTCAATCTGATCAGAAGTTGACATAGCATAGCCAAGGGAAGCCAAATTAGCAATCAATTGCTGTATGTTTAACAAATACTCCTTTATAATCAGATTGCATTTCTTTGTGCTTCTCAATTGTGATTTGAACTGTTTCACTTTTGCATCCGTCTGTGAAGCAAAAAGTAGATCAAACTGATTCCGTCTTTATAACGATTGCTTCCAACCATGTGGTGATCATTCCACTGCTCTTTGACAAAAGCCAAGATAGGAGCAACTGATCTTGTTGCTCCCGAAGAAGGTATTATTTGGATATCTTTCCAAGCTTCTCATCATCTGAGATTGCAAATTTGGCTGGAATTATTCAGATTCATCTATGAATTTGTGGAGGTTATATCCTCTGATTGTTGCCAAGACTTGCTGTCACCTCAGCAAAAAGTTTCTGTCATCGAGCTTGATTGAGAGATCTGCAGGTGTTCCTTTGAGAGGCAATACTGGAGTTTCAGGCGTTTGTGCTGTAGTTTCCATTATTAGAAGATTGCAGAATTCACTGTTTTGAAGCACAAAAATCAAACGCTAGGAATGATTCAAGGGAAGGCTCTGATATCATCAAAGATTTAGAGAAGCAGAAGAATGAAGATGAATGGAGTGAATCCTGTAGCATACGTTGCATTTTACACACACACGCACACACATATATTTATACTCTGTATTTAGTGCTTAGCTAGCTGATCAGTAACTAATTAAATATATTAGCTCTAAACTCCAACCTAATTAAATATATTAGCTCTAAACTCCAACAATGTTAACCATGGTTATTCAGCTTGTTCTCTACATTATGAAACGTGATACCACCATTCATGGTTGATTGAGATACGAATGTGATAGTCTGTTTAAAGTTCAACTAGAATTATGATTTCTGTTTTACTAATATATATATATGTAGTGGTACTTGTGATATACACATTTAATAAGAATAAGATGTAAGTTCTTTAGGTATTTGCTATAAGTTTCTCTAATAAAATATATACATGAACATTTTTTTACAATTCTTAATCTTTTAGGGGGAAAAAAAAATTCCCCTGCATGGTAGAATCCTATTGAAGAATATGACAATAAATACTTACACCTGAATTTTCTTCTTTAAAGAAGTGAAGATGCTTGACAAAAGAAGGCTAGTCTCTTAAATCTCGCGGTTGCTAACTTTTCCTTCAATGCCGACAGGTACCTGTTGCAGCTGCTGTATACTATGAAGACATGTATGTGAACTTTAAGCTGGTCATGGAAACAGCTTCTCAAATAGCTGGGATTAGGCTTTGGATAACTAATGAGTTCATGCATTCAGGCCTGCGTGATGGAGGGAGCCAAGTTCTTGATCATTTGTTGGGAATGTTAAATGGAAAGAAACCTCTGTTCTGATCTTCCATTGTTGCCTCCCCCCTACCCCTCCCCTCTCTCTCTCTCTCTCTTTATGGCCTTGAGATCCATAAACTTCTCAGCCAAACCAGATAATATATAAAGAGAAAGACAGAAAGCTTCTTGTCACTGTAATATTTTTACATCTTAAGAATCTACTTCCCTTTGGCTGATATATATTTCTTGAAATTTCTGGTCGGGTTTAGAAGGACTACTATAAACTGAGGTGGGGGAGAACAATCGCACATCAATGAGTCCATTGTTCTTGCAGTGACAAATTGTTATGGATTCTTTTTTGGCAGAAAAATGATATATTTTGGTTCTCTCATCTTGGTTTAGAAATAAATGAAAACTGCAGGAAGAGCTGGAGAATTTAGAATTCACGCTGAAATGACATTTTCAACAAGCTAACACTCTACTAGAGTTTGTCAATTTCCAGACGTAGAAATCATTCTTTTTCTATTAAAAAAAAAAAGAAAAATGAAGGAGCAGAGGAGTTAACTCTAAAGAAACAGTGATTCAGGCCATTGCGTACCTGTAGGAGAGGAAAATTGGAAACGGCGACAATTTTGGGAGCGGGAGCCTTTTCTACTTGTAACGGTAAAAACCGTTGCTACAAGTTGCAGCAATTTACCGTTGCTACAAGTTGCAACAACAGTAAATTTGTTGCTATAAATTTTAGTTGTGACATTTTTTTAAAAAACTTATAGCAACAGTTTTTAAACCGTTGTTGAACCCGTGGCCAACAGAAAAGACAGCCTGCTCTTCCCAATCCACAATTTTGCTGCTGAGAGTGCTCTTTGGACATTAGTTGCAGAGAAAATTTAGCTTGAACCGAAGTTGAAAATACTCAAATAAACAATTAAATTTTTAGAGATATTTAAATTATACGTTGTTAATTTTATTTTAAAAGTATATATAATTTTAAAAAAAATCATAAAATGATTAAAATATTTTTAAGAGTATTAATATTTTAAATAAAAAATATAACTTTTAAAAAATGCAGTTCTCAAGCTTTTATTTTAATATTATTTATTTTGGACTATAAATTATAAATTTAATTTATTGTAAAATTTATTAATCGTTGATACTGTAAATTATTGATAGAAAAAACTAATATGCGCAAATATATTTAACGTTGTAGACTACTGGCAATTTTCACTATTTATTTACCATTGTATTAATAGTAAATTAAATGGACCAATTTGTTTGCTTTATTGATTACTCACTTGGTGAAAATTTGCATTTCAATTTTATGTTGTTATAGGATGATAACAGTGTAATTCAATTATGTGATTGTGATTTTTGTGTCATGTTATTAAAGTCTCCTTATTTTTCAATAAAATTTTGTCTTTTAATAAATCAAGAGATATGAGAAAGTGTTGAAAGTTTCATGTTAAATTATTGTTTAAATTATTAACATTAAAAAAAATAGAAAAGTTGATAAACAAGTGGACAAAATAATAGTTGATCTAAAAATTGCACCAATCATAACAAATAAAATGTAGAATGGATCTCTGAGAATATTTACAGAGAATACTCCATTAATCACTATTTGCACTATATAAAGTTGAATAGACATTAATTAACTAACTTGGCAGATTGAGCCTGTGTTACAAAATAAATTAATTTATAAAGTTAAATAAACATTAATTAAGGCCGTTTAGACAAAATGAATACCATCGGTAATTAATCAACTGTAATACCAATGGAAGATAAAGCCATTAGCTATCTTCTCTAATTCTGAGATTCTCGTGGACGATAACTGCTAACTCACTCAAGGTTTTACTCTGTCTGCTGTAACATCCTCATCCACTTGAGCGATGAAGAATCGAATAACATGATTGAAGAATTACAGATATTATAGCCTCACCAGAAATAAAATCATTTGATTGTTTTCCTGTATGGCATGTCACAATTTTCAGAGCAGCTATTATCAGAATCAGATTGTGGCATTGAGAAGAGGAATGCCCATAGCTAAACCCTCGCTTATCAGATCAGAGCTCTCTCCAATGGCTCCGGATCTCTCCCCTGAACGCTTCCGCGGCGATGGTTCCTCCTCTCCCTCTCGTCAACGCGACCTCGTTTTCGTCGTCAATCCTCGAGGTTGGTTTCCCCTCATTTTCTCACTGTTTGGCTCCCGAGGAATTTTGGAGGGAAAAAGCCTTTTTCGTTCTTATTGAGCGTAATTTAATGATGGGTTGTTGGAACTAGGAGTTTGAATTTTTGAAACTGAGACTTCGGTGCAGGTGCTAATGGTCGGACTGGTAAAGAGTGGAAACGGGTACTTCCATATCTACGGTCTCGCCTTGATAAAGAATGCAATGTTAGTTTTCTTTCTGTTGATGAAGTCTCCAAATTCAGCGACTTTTTTTTTATGATTTTTTAAAATGCATTTTTGTTGTGGATAGATATGTGAATCCTTCACTTCCGGTCCTTATCATGCTATGGACATAACGAGAGAGGTCAGTTTGAAGAATTAACAGCTGGAAATTGAAATTAATGGGTTTTACTGTATTGGTTCGATTGAGTTCTTGCTTTATTCTTGTTATACTATGCAGGCCATACGGGAGGGGGCTGATGCAGTCATTGCAGTTGGAGGTGATGGTACCCTTCATGAGGTGCAAACGCATGTGCATGCTATTTGTTCTTCTCTTCATATTTTGTTAGCCCTTGATTTTTTTTTTCTTTTTTTGATTTTTTTTTGTTTGATATGAGTATTTAGACTGATTATATAATTAGATGGATTGCTTGTCATTGAAATTACTACATAATTAGAGACCCAAGTGAAATCATTCGGCAAATTGTATCTTATTCAAAGAATTTCAACTAAGCTCAACTTTAGTAGGTTTCTTCTAAAACCTTTCGGTTGGTTTGCTGACAGTTAGTCCACACTGAGCACTGGTATATCTGTATTTTCAACATTGTTGTTGATTGTATCATAGGAATATGCCTCATGCTGTACAATTTATGACAAGCAGGTTGTTAATGGTTTCTTCTGGGCTGGAAAACCTGTTACCAGTCATGTTAAAGAGCCTACACGTTCAACTGCTCTTGGTGTGAGTAATTGCGATCAGAATGCAATATTCTCAGTGAAAACTATGCATGCGGTCTTAGATTCAGTCATTTGCAACTCATCTTCTGATTGGATTTCTCAGCAGAGATCTAACTATGTTCTGCCTTTGTGCAGCTCATCCCCTTGGGTACTGGTTCTGATTTTGCACGAACATTTGGGTGGTAGGTTATTGTTCCTCTTCCTTCTTTCTTCTTTTATCTCTTGTCTAAATGTAGCACATGACCTTGAGAATATTTGAATGGAAACATGTCTTCTTTTGCCAGGAAAAATGATCCTTATGAGGCCATTGAACGCATTTCTAGAGGTGTTGATCTGCTGTTGCTTTGTTGTTCTATTCCCATCATCTTTTATCCAAGATTGATAAAGCTTGCTGCACAATCTGTGTTAATATATTTGCTGTTATTTTGCCATTTGAAACATGCTAATGTAGAATTTCTCTAGGGGTGAGATCAAGGATAGATGTTGGTGTAATCAGTGGAGAAAGTGAAGAGCAGCACTACTTCATAAACGTTGCTGATATTCATTTGTAAGGCTAACTTGGGATTCAGATTGAGATTCATGAGTTATGACACGTCATTCATTATTCAAATGTATGCTTAACAAAATTTTGCAGGAGTGCCAAGGCAGGCTTTTATGCTTCTAGGTACAAGAGATTTGGTAACCTGTGCTATGTCATCGGTGCATTGCAAGCCTTTATGGGGCATCATAACCAGGATTTCAGAATCAAAGTCAGTGTAACTTATTAATCTTACTTGATATTAAGTCAAAGTAACTTGTCTAAAGAGGTCCTCCATATTTTATTTCTTTTATAATTTTTAAGCTTCGTATCAGTGCTTGAAGTCTTACATAAGTTCTTTATTTAAAAATTGTAGGTCAATGAAGGTGACTGGGAGACATGTCCACAAGTGACAGCTCTCTGCATTGGAAATGCTAAATACTTTGGTGGTGGCATGAAAATTACACCAAATGCTGATCCTCATAGTGGAAATCTTGAGGTGAAATGCCTTTCTGTAAAATCTCTTTAATGAAGATTACCATCTATTTTTAACAATATGCTGGCCTGGCCTGAACTGCTCCTTGATCCTGCTTGTCTTTTGATTTAATACTCTTACAAACTCTGCAGGTTGTGATTCTTCAGAACTTTAAGTGGTACGATTTTATCCTCAAATTACACAAGCTGTACAATGGGACGCATTTGTCCGTGAAAAATGTATCTTCAAGAAGGTATCATCTTTTCCGGAAAATGCATCTTACCATCTTCATAGCGTCTTCACTTGCTAGTTCTTGATTTCTTATTGATGTCCTGATTTAAGATAACAAACGGTGTTAAATTATGCAGTGTTTGTAAATCTTAACATAGCATATAGCAGTCAATATTATTTTCTAGGGTAAATTACACTAACCTCCCTTGAGACTTGGGGCATGTTTGGATTGATGTAAAGAAATGATGTAATTGGTGATGTAACAGGAAAGATAGTGAGAAGTTGTTTAAATTATCCTTTTCAAAAATGCTAAGCTTTCCTTTTTTACAAAAGAAAAGTTAGGGACTAAAATACCCTATTTTTATTCCTATTCCCTTTCCCTCTGCACACCAAACAATACCCTTGGCTAAATTAGACTTAGGTGGCATTTTTTTTTCTTTTTTTAAAGATTAAGAGGTCTGAATATAGATACATATCTAATTATTAAGATGTTAACTCAAATCTAAATACTAAATAGTTAAAACTGTATTTTCTTTTGTAACATTTGTACGCATTAGATACATGTTAATAAAAGTTGTTTTTTAAAAATTTGTATGTTGTAAGACCTTTCATGAAGTCTATTTTAATAAATGTATTAAGAGCAATTAAACTCTTAATAAAAATAAAAAACAAATGCACTTAATGGATTGAAATATGAACAAATTAGAATCAAACTCTCATCAAGTGCAAAAAAATGATGCCTTAGTATCCCTCTAGTTTTAAATATAACACTTGGCTCTCTTGACATTTTGATATGTCTCTCTTCCATTTTACTTTTTGTCAAATTAGTTAACTTTTTGCACAAAATGAGGCTGTAATTTTACATTTAACATGACAATAAAAGCATTGAATTAATGTTAACATCTAATATGGAACTGTGACTTTATTTTTAACATCACTGTAAAAATTGTTAAGTAATATTATTGTTGGAAGGAATACATGTTGTGTAAAAAATTAATTTTAATGACAAAATAAATTAGATGGGAGCTTAGTGTAATTAGAAGCTAGAGGGGTGCTACTTGTAATTTAACCAAACCTCATGGGAGGTTGGGCAACTTTTAATCATTATCGTCCATAACTCATTTTTATATTGGTGTTGAAATTCAGCAAAGGCTGTCTTGCTTCGTGGGTGTCTGTTATTTCAGTTGGAAATAGCTTTGTGTGTAGACATATCTCAAATTAAATGAGTGCAATTAACAATACTTGAAGAAGAAATATTTATATTTTATAATATATTAGGGCTTTCAGTAATATATTCACAAACCCCAGTCCATTGTACGATATAAGGTTGACTTCAAACGCTTCATTAATTTTGTGGTACACAGCTTATAATCGAGCTTCTTCAAACTGTCTTTCAAATCAAGTATTTGGTGTGTGTGGTGTGTTTGCGGCGGCGGCGGCAGGGAGTTCTGTTAGCCGATTATTATATGCTTGGTTTTCTGCATATTATGGCTTAATTATGACAATTTGGTTGAATTTTAACTGATTCATGAAATTTTGGAATTGGTGAACATTGTTTATGAGCCAGATCGTTAAGGATGTTAGGACGATAAAATATGCAACTGATACTGAACTTTAAAGTTCTTAGCTGACATTTGTTGACTTTGGTGTTCTTGATAAATTGTAAATATGTCCACTTGGTACTCCAACTAAAATAGAGCTAATATTTGAGCTTGTTAAGGTTTGTGATGGAACTCATTCATAGTAATCTTTGTATTGCAGTGTACATTCCATTGAGGTAGAGGACATTTCAGGCAGGGGTGGGGTATATATTCAATCTGATGGGGAACATCTGGGGTTCCTTCCAAAGAAAATTACAGTTCTTCCAGCTGCTATTGAGATGATATGCTGATTCAAAAGAAGACGAGGAAAAAAAAAAAAAGAACTGCAGAATATCACTACAATATACAGAATTACTCTCAAAAGAGAATGAAGGTGAAGAAGGTAATGAATGAACTGGCAAAAAGCACTATGTAGAATCATTCTATGTAATTTGGGAACATAAGTTAGAACATGTCATTGGATTTCATGATGGGAATTGAACTGGGATTGCCTTGTAATTTGCCAGTCAAATAGAGCGGAGGAATAGTTTCACGTGAATGGAGGCCATGGAGATTTTTTTAAAGAATTTTTTTCCTTTGAGTGCAGTGAGGGCATTTGCATTTACATATGGCACAGATTTTAGGGTAGTTGAAATTTTAGGCTAGCTATGTGTTTACAAGTAATTTATTTGTTAGTTACCGAAAATTGAGAAATGTTTTTATACAAAGTTAAAATTTTCTTTTAGTCCGTTTTATTCTATTTATAATTAGATCTCTATAGTTTAAATATTTACAATTGAACCTTTATAATTTCAAAAGAAAAAAAAATTAATTTAGTCTATAATGTTAAACTTTCATCTGACGTCTCGGCACTTGGAATATGATTCAAGTTAACTCATTCAAGTTATTTAAAATTTAGTTGCTTATTTTTGTAAACTAGTTGTATACCTTGGCGACACATTGGGTAATTTATCAAATATTATTTATATATTATTGATATATGTAATGTATGTGTATCAATAGAGACATAGAAATCATAAGCAAAACACATGACATTACTATATAATCATATAGTTATAATTATACAATATTATTAACACTACCATATTTTTAAAGTATTCTTTTGTCTAATTGAATTCTTTCTCATTTTTTTTATTAAAGATAATATTAACAAAAGGAAAAAGCACCAGCATCTTATGAATATCAAGCAACCTAAATTATCAAGTGATGATGATAATAATAATAATAATAATAATAATTAAAAAAGTTAAGAAGTATTAGCAAGTTAAGAAAATAACACTAATACTACGCAATGATAAAGAACGTTGTAAAAGCACTGAATATAATATAATATAGATAAAGGCAATAATTTATAAGTGATTTACTTCATACATGTGATGATAAGATGTTCCTTATATCATTTTAAATAAAGTGTTATAAAATAAGAGGGCATGAATAGGATATAAATCTCCAATAATAAATAGCTAATTTGTCAGATACTATTGTCTTTTTTGAATGTTATAATGTTATAGGTGTTCAATAAATGAGAAATTTTATTATCTTCATTCTCAAGCCTATCAAGTAGAGATTGAACAACCAATATATCATTGTTTGGAATCTATATGGAAGACTGTTAGTAGAAAATACCATTCATATTCTAAGAAAAGATTTCAATGATATTGCACGTCATAGTTCAAGCTTTGGTTTTTGTTAATAATTCTGAGCATAGAACATGATTCTCAATCCATTATTGTAGTTTATCAATTTCCACTGTTGATTGAATTAATGCATGCCGTAGAACAGGTGAAAATCTCAAACTGTCCTCACATATAAATTGTGCACGGTCAAGGTAGGCAGTCCTTAGATTGGTTTCAACAACTATATGTTAAAATTGTTCACTATGAAAGTCGTGTACATAAATTCATTGGTGAATGTAATCAATTGATGATTTTTGTACTTCCTTTCTTGAGCTAGCCAATTGATTCAAAAAATATTACGATTTAAAGCCACTAGCTGACAGTTAGTGGTGAGGAGTGTGCGTAGTTAAATAAAAAAGTTATAGGTTTAAATTTTTCCTCCCTCATATCAAAAAAAAAAAAAGAACATTACAATTTGTTAGAATAATAACTTAAAAATAAGAATAAATACCAAAAAAAAAAAGTTAATTTTAGTTTATAATATCTCAATATCTCAATCTCTAAGGTACAATATCTCAATACTCGTCTGTTTAGTTTATAATCTATGCTCAAAATTTCATACAACAAATACATAGTTAGTGTATGTATATTATCTCATACATATTTTTTCTCATCCCATTTGTACCAAAATAGGACCCCATATATATATAGTTTTTGTTGGCTTTCTATATTCTTCCTATTGTCAACAGTGGACACCATTACATGAGAGTTAAAGCATTGAAACCATTTAACTGAGAATAATCTTAATGTGCAAAAGAGTTGAATGGAAGATTTATCACTCCAACGTTCATCATCCTTAAGACGTTTAAATGAAAATGGCATCCATTGTTATATAATAGGCAAACAGTAAGAATGAGGTTTTTAATGCACTTATTTTTAATATTTTATAATAATATCCAACAAGATTGAGAAAAAAGTTAGAATCACATAATTTTATCTATTGTTGTCGTAGGCAAAACAATGTCTAACTCTATCTGGAAGTAATTAAAAATTAAAAAAAAAACCTTGTAATTTGTAAAACCATATGAAACAGAAAGAAACATTATTGTATCTGTGTTTCCGGCCATAATGGCTATGGAACACAGAAATATACAAAATGATCCGAGAAGATGGAGATATAGGCAAATGATAGAAAATTTCAAGTGCGATTAGTACAACTCTACAGAAGTGGGTTTTTTTTTGGAAAACTTGCATGTTAATTGATTGACGTCTTTCAGGTCATCTGTTGTTGGTGCTATGAAATATTTGGACAATGCATCATCCAGAATTAAAGTCTAAGGTTCTTCCAAGCTAAGTAGAATGAACTGAAAGAGATTATATAACTAATGAATAATTATGTAACTACATGTGTATATAGATTTCAAATGCCTCTCTTTTACTTGATTTAAAGCTTCAAGAATGTCACTAATCTTTGGTACCTCTAAATAAGGAAGAAGTGAGAAGGAGATGAGATAGGAGAAAGAGAAAAAGAGGAAGGAAGAAGAAGAAATAATAATCGAGAAAGAAAAAAGGAAGAAGAGAGAAAGAGAGAAGAAAGAGAAGAAGAAGAGAAAATTTTGGAAAAAGAGAGAAAGAGTAAGAGAGAAGAGAGAGAGAGAGAAAAACACCCGTGTGTACATAGTGTACTCAGGCATGAATAGTTTAGTTATGGTGTTATAAATAGTGCTAGCCAACTTTGCTTTTAGAGTTGTGAAAATGGACCTGTTGGATTAGAATATTCAGTCACGATTTTAATTGTAATTAAATAAAATCGTTGTTAAAAATAATTTAGCTATGAGTAAAATCGTGGCTAAATTCAAACTTTAATCACAGTTAAAATCGTAGTTAAAAAATGCTATTTTCTACAGCACACAATAGAAGATCCTCACACCAGTTAGCTTATTCTAATTTTGTAAATAAGATGATATTAACTAGTAATTTAATAATTTATTTTAACAAGAAATTTTTAATCCAACCATTAAAGCCTTTGAGATTTAAAAGTGGGTTGGAGTGGATTGATCTCTACAAACATTTTATTTTTTATTTTTTATATTTTAAATTTTGTCTTTTTTTAAGTTTAGTTTTTTTTTTAAAATTTCATAGTTTTAATATTTAATTTTTATCATTTAAAATAATTAAAATTATATTTTAAAAAAAAGACATATTTTAAGGTTTAATATAGTTGTTTAGATGTTTAATTAATATTTTGAAATTTAATTGTTTCAATTTATAATTTCTATGTTTAAAATAACTAAAAATATATTTTTAAAAAAAGATAAATAAGCCCTGAGTTGGAATAAGCTAAAACCATAAATTATATAAGACACTTGATCTAACTCATATTTACTATTAACCATGTAGAATTTGAATTAAAATAAATCAGTCCAACTCATTTGACAAATCTATTTGCTTTTATATTATAATAGATAAGATGATACATTGATACTCTTGAAAATTGATTCTAATAAAAAAAATCAAAAAGATAATTTATAGTTGCTTTCCTCCTCCAGCTATGCCAAAATGGCGGTCCATGATGACGTGGAGGATTGAAACCCTCTAATTTTATTCTTGTAAATTATCGAAACTTTCGACCAAAAAAAAAATTATAGAAACTTCTTATTAAGAACATAACTATCGGTTTTAAGTTTTAAAAAAATAGAAAATTTAATTTATAAAAAATAAATAGATTAAATAAATTATAGGTATACATATAAACACGTTAATTAAACTACAACGTCACCATTTTTCTTTAATATGTGCTGATGGAGAGACTAAATATTCTCTTGTCATGAAGGTATAGATCAAAGGAGGAGGAACCCAGAAACTATGAAGCAACATCATTATTTGATTTAATTATATATTTATCCAAAAAAATTAATTAAGTCATTATCATTCAATATTCTTTTCAACAACTCTTTTCACCTTGTTAGAGGAAAAATTAGTTCTTATTTCTTATAACAATTCAGCGTTGTATGGTAACATGTGTAAATTTAGTCAATCCATTGGCCAAAAACAAAAGCATCCACTAAACTTTAAGTTAGCTGTGTTATAATGATTTTGGTGATAGTACTTATTGTGAGGGATGCAAAATATTCATTACACTTTGAGGGGAAACTTCAAGAACTTTGGGAAAGGATTTGCAAATAATGCAAACAGATGAATTTTTGTTTCGACCTTTGATACTTAAGTTTGAGAGTAGGGTGTATCAAGAATAATAGTTGAATGAGATTGTGAACAAAATTGACTCAGTTGGAACTTATAGGTCAATAGATCTTCTAACATAACCACAAAATGGACCGTTTATTAATTTTTGTTTATTTTCAATGCTAGTGTTGAAATAAAAGGATTTTTATTTTTAATTTTAACTATTTAGTTTTAATCGAATGACTCTCATTTCACATTAAACTAATGTTAGATGCTTTAACAGACTCGATTTATAGAGGCAACGTCACATAGTCTCGATGGCATTTGTAATCCCTTGGATAGATTTGGCTAGAATATCAATTGTGATTAACCTTTGTGTTTGATTGAGGGTCAAATCTTATTTAGGAATGACAATGCGTCAACCCCGATCCCCACCAGGAAGAGAATTTGCTTTCCATCCTCGCTTTTTAACTCTCCATGGGTCCTAACAGAATCCTCGCCAATTGAATAAATAATTTTTGAAAATATAAAAAAATCAACTTGATTCACGATTGCACATAGAGAAAAAGAAAGAGTAGAGGGAGGGGAGACAACAATGATAGTAAAGGAAGAAGCTTACTACTGCAAGACAGAAACGACAAAGATTAGAGATGGTTTAGGGGCCCCGCAAGAGAGAGATAGAGACGACGAGGAGATAGAGACAGAGACAGAGATGACGAAAAGATAAAGACTGACTAATGAAGACGACAAGAACAATAAAGACTGATGATGATGAATGTGATTTGGCACTGGAAAGGATGGGAATGACGCAGAGCATCAGCTGATTGAATGTGAATATGTGACTTAGAATAGAGAAAGTGAAAATTAGGGTTAGGGTTTTTTTTAATTAAAATAATTTAAATTATAAAAGTACTAAAAATATCTTTATATAAATTTATATATATATATATATATTAAAGATTCGGGGACAAAAACCCCGTCCCTGAAAAATTAATGGGGGAATTTTTTTTGTCTGTCCTTGTGTCTGTGAAAAAAAATTATATTTGTATAAATTTGAAAATAGAGATCTTTGCAGAGATCTTTGAATTTTCCTCCCCACTACGATCTCTAATTTTTTCTTAGGGTTGATGAATTGTGTCCTTTTATTTGAAGTATTGGTTGCTGAACTAGGTAAGTAAATTATAGCTTATCTACTAAATTAAAAGTTTTGAGTAAATTATGAAAGCTAAATGTATAATTAAAAATTTTTTTCCTTGGTGCTATCAAGTACAAAATGAACTTGCATTCTGAATTGCACTTACATTCCGTGTTTATTTGATAATGAAAGTGTGTGGATGATTGCATATATGTATATTAATTTTTTATATCATATTTTACATTTTATTTATTTATATTTTAAATACTAATAGTCCTGTTCAAAGAATTTTCTCTTGAAAGATAAAGATTCAAAGAAAAATTACTCCCTCTTTTCTATGGCTATAAACCATTAGAAACCAAAAAAGAAAGAAAAGTCGAGATTTTTTTGAACAAACCGCGCGAGAAATTGCAGCTTTACTCTCCATCCTCTTCCTCTCTTACTCTTCTTCTCGTATGGCAGTTATTGCGTCCGTTGCTTCCATTAATCCCCACCTCAATTCCCATCACACTTCTTCGATCTTTCCACCGAAATTACACCCCAAAACCTACAGATTCCGATGCAACGGAGGAAACCCAACGAGCAATTCCTCGACGAAACAAGATTCTGAGCCTCAGAATGCACTACTCAAGGTAGCATGGTATGGCTCTGAACTTCTAGGTATTGCTGCTTCTGCTTTCCGTTCCCCTTCCAATGAGGAAGCCCCTGAGAGGGCTCTTGAGCTTTCTGGGGATGGGTTTGATCGCGCTGCGGTGGTTGCTTCCATTAAAGACGACTTTGAACGGTCTTATTTTGTCACAGGTTTGCCCAGACGCTATTGGTCTGCTTAAGCTTATGCTGATCAAGCTATGACAGTAACTGTACAATTATCTTAGGTGGAAGCACAGATGTGAGTTGAATGCGACGCTTGGACTAAGTGCTATTAAATAGAAGAGTTATACATAAATATCATCTATAATTTTTGGCTTAGTGTTAAGTGTCTAGTGTTTGTCGTATGTTTTAGGGTTTAGGGAGCAGAGATCTGATTCTTAGTGAGGCAATTGCTAAGGACAGATTGTTGGCTTTGGTTAGGTGTGATAGTAATTTTACCACAATGGAGATTGAAATGTGAGGTCAAGTTGCAATTTGAGCAGGTAAATGCTATGGAGTGTCTTCTTTAATTGGATTTCTTTGAGTTATATGTAACATAATTTTTTATTATCATATATGTGGACTTTGAAGTGATCTAACCATCGACAGACTTGATCTCCTAAAAAGTCAAACTTTCATAAACAAAATCCATTTGATTAAAACCTAATTTTATTCTTGAATCTTGATAACTCTATTATCAAGTAAACTATCTCAATGATTTTTTCTTAGCACTACTTGGAGGTTTGATTTTGTCCCAATTTCATCTTCTCATGATAATAGGAAAGTGATATGAAAATCTTTGAGGGAATCAATTAATATTGGGGTCATATTTGGAGGATTAAAGTAGGTTCTTACACTTCCAAGTTTTTTCCATTGCTTTAGGCGTATTGGTGTATTGGAAAGATCATCCTTGTCGATTACATCAGCTTTGTTGAAGGGCGTAATTTGGGGGGAAATTTTGTGGATAGTGTTGGTTAATTAGACATAAACAATCTTTAACCTGAAGTTTTTTTTTTTTTTTTAACAAAGGAGGCACAAGGTCTGAGGAAAAGAGCATGGGAGGAATTGAATCCACAACAATTAAGATCCCCTAGAGCTTATGTCCTGGGGCGGGGAGGTGCCACTTGAGTTGAGGCTCTTGGGCCTTTGATTTTAGCTTTTTTAATACTACATAAACACATATTGCACTAAGATAATGAGCATGCTTGGTCGGTCACTATCTAGTGTGTTACTTCGAATGATCTCCCTCCCTTGTGGGTATAATGATAGCTTATCAATTCAGATGTGACCTGCCTCCTTTTCGAAGCCAGTCAAGGTTACATTCTGTCATATATCAGCAAACAAAGTGGCTTATTGTGGTGCTAATTATCCTGCCACCTTACAAGTAGGACCATAATGTGTGGATAAAGAACAGATGTAATTTGTAGTGTCATATCGTTTCTGATGAGTGTTGGACATAGCTACTACTTCCATATACGCTCATCAAGATTTTAGTCCTCCTTTAGTTACAGCAGCTGCTCATCAAGATTTTAGCCCATGTTGCATGTCCCCGAGCAGTTTATGTAATTCCTTCCATATAACCTTGGCTTCTTTCAATGAAATTGGTTGAATTATGACAATTTCATTGAGTTTGTCCCGCATCTTAGTTATGTGGTAATTGCTGACCCCCAACCATGACAAAAGCAAACCATTCTTAGTAGAGACAGAAATTATATTGCATAGGTTTGAAGTGTCCTGAAGCTTAAACATGGCAAACCCAAATGATTGCTCACATAAACTCAAGCATATTGAATTGGATATTTTCTTTTCTTTGATTTTATTTTATATTTCCAATGCGTGCTTACTTAGGTAATCTGGTCATCTCCACTCTCAGGAAACCTCACATTGAATGCTTATGAAGAAGATTGTGAATTTGCGGATCCAGCAGGATCCTTCAAAGGGCTTCAACGTTTTAAGAGGAACTGCACTAATTTTGGATCCCTCCTTGAAAAGTCCAATATGAAGCTTATGAAGTGGGAAGATTTTGAGGTGAGATCAACCTCTGGCACTTCATTGCTTCTTCCACAAATTTTAGTTTTGATAAGTGGTCCAGTCAGTCAACGAGCATATTTTGGATTTACATATCTGGTTTAATTACAGGATAAGGGAATTGGCCACTGGCGATTCAGTTGTATTTTGTCATTTCCTTGGAGACCCATTCTTTCTGGTACGTAACATCCCTTTTCCACATTCCATTGACTAAACCATTCAAGTCCAAAGGGCTGTTCTATTGAGTAAATTACATTCACCTCCTCTTAGTTTTACAAAACCTAACTTACCTCCTATAGTTTTAGTTTAGAGTAAATTACTAATTTGGTCCCTAAAAGACTATATTTTCAATTTAATCATTGAAAGATCAAGTGTCTCAATTTAGTCTCTCTTTTTGTCAAAGTGATTTTCAGCACCGAAAATTTTGAAATTTAACAACAGTAAGTTTTGTTATTTAGCAACGAATAGGACCAAATTGAAATAAGTGCAGTTTTTCAAGGACTAAATTGAGACACTTGAATTTTTAAACACTAAATTGAAAAAAACTGTAATCTTTAGGACTAAATCAGTAATTTACTCTTTAATTTATATAGAAATCTTCTCTCAATTAACATAATTGTCAACTCTCAACAGAGCTTATACCATATGCAATTTTCAGTCTAGAAACTCCCAATAAGTAATTCAATGCGGTACAAATAAACAAAAGGCCAAGTTTGTGGTTATGAAAACTTATAGAAACGGAGGTTAGTGTAAATTTTTGAAACTATGAAGTGTATATGTTTTATAAAGTTCAGAGGAGACTGTAGAAACTGAAACCCGGGGGGGGGGGGGGGGGAGTCAATGTGGGTTTCAAAAACTTTAGGAGAGGTGAATGTAATTTATTAGACCTTCTACTGAAAGGTCTAATGTCTAATTTAATTAACCTATAGCAATTAGTTGTTTCTATGCTTGTTTCATGGTGATAAAGCATTATGAGTCCATATCATACACTGCAATTTATGTACACTGCAGCAACGGGATATACAGAGTACTTTTTTGATGTACAATCTGGAAAAGTTTGCAGGTAAGTAAAACGTCTAACAATGACCAGCCTAACGTGATTGCCAATGCTTTCTTTTTATTTTTATAATTATTTTTTTGCATTCATCGAAATCTCTGCAAAATTTTCAGGCATGTGGAGCACTGGAATGTTCCAAAAATGGCTTTGTTCAAGCAAATTCTAAGGCCCAGCAGGGGTTATGGCATAAGAGATCAAGTGAACAGGTGGTTGAAAAATATGCAGGTGAAGCTCTAAATAAGAGAGAATTGAGTAAATTACTAATCTAGTTCTCCAAAAGGTTATAGTTGTTTCAATTTAATTTCTAAAAAATTAAGTGTCTCGATTTAGTCCTTGAAAGATTGTGTTTGTTTTAATTTAACTTATTGTTAAAGTGACTTTTAGCAACGAAAATTTTAAAATTTAGCATGAGTAGATTTTGTGATTTAACAATAATGACCAAAATAAAATAAATGCAATCTTTTAAAAAATAAATTGGGGCACTTGATTTTTCAAACGCTAAATTGACAAAATTGTAATTTTTTAAGGACTAAATCGGTAATTTACTCAAAAGATTTTAAAGTAGCATTAAACTCTGTGTATACCTACACGACTTGGAAGTTTTAGTGCTTATGAGGATCCCAATAGAATTTCATCATGTAATCTGATGAATCTCATGCTGGGATTTGGCTATTTCTCTTTGGCTGCATTGCCTGAATGAAAACTTAGGTCTTAGAGCGTGAGATTTTTGTGTATAAATGCTGTATCAGACTCGTATAATGGTAGGAATTCAGTGTAAATATGGGGCTTAGTTCAATAAAGTGGGCAAGAGTGGCTCTGTTATTGTATAAACAGGATTGGTAATTGATGTTGTAGGCTTGTAATGTATTAGTTCTTTTGATGATGTTACGGCAGATAAAGGAGACAATGCCCTTCCTCAGAAAAGGTACCATAAATAGTTTTTTTTTTAACACAATCTTTTAAAATATTAAATTAACAATTTAGACTTTAAAAAAATAATTTTCATGTAATTTTGTTTTTTTGATAATCAAAGATAAAGCATTTCATTATAGTCTCCTAACTATTCCTATCTAATTAATATGGTCTTTCCGAAAAATATTTGTGAGCTTGTTATTTTTGGGGTTCAAAGATACTTGGACAAAGTCTTTATATTTTATTTAGTTAAAGGCCAATGAAGAGATAATTTCAATTGGAAAAAAATTGGGTTTTTTTTTTGTGTTGGGGAGATATTTTTAAAAAAATCTATTTTTAAATAACCACATTAATATGGGAGTAATTTTTCAAACATTCAATCATTAATTTACTTTTTTAACGTAGTTAAAAAATTAGTTATTTAATTTTAGTGTTACAAATGAGAAGGTAAAGTGTAAGGATTAAGGACACTAATGATAATTAACAAAATTAAAAATCAAATTAAAAGAAACACATTTTACTAATTTTTTTTGTCTTAAAATCAAACGTTAAATAAATTAATTTTAAACATTTATAACTTTTTTTACGGCTATTTTATTTTTGTGTGTTTATATATGGGACATATCTATTAAGAGGAGTAATTTAATGTGAGAAATGAGAAGAAAAAATAATCACTTTTAATTTACAAATTAATGTTTTAAATTGATGAAAATTTTATTAATATAAATTAATAATATTTTTCTTAATTCTCGAATGAATACATTATGCCTCAATCTAAATCATTAACCATGGAAAAAGCCTATGATCGAGTACCAAGAGAGGTGCTGTGGAAAGCCTTGGAACAGAAAGGTGTATGGGTTGCGTATATTAGAGCCATAAAGGATATGTACGAGGGGGCTACGACTAGTGTGAGAACGTTTGGAGGAGAAAATAGAGACTTTCCTATTAAAATTGGCCTACATCAGGGATCATCCTTAAACCCTTATTTGTTTGACTTGGTTTTAGATGTTCTGACGAAACACATCCAAGAAGAAATTCCTAAGTGCATGCTTTTTGCAGATGACGTTGTTCTTATAGCAGAGACAAGGGAAGAGATTAATTCTAAACTTGAGTTATGGAGAGCTACTTTGGAATCGAAGGGTTTTCGTCTGAGTAGGAGTAAGACCGAATATATGCATTGTAAGTTTAACAAGCGACAAGCTAGGAACGAGCTGGAGGTTAAGCTTGGTGATCAGGTCGTATCACAAGTGTCAAAGTTTAGGTATTTGGGATCAATTATACAAGATGACGGCGAAGTTATTAGAGATGTGGAACATAGGATACAAGTTGGGTGGTTGAAGTGGAGAATGGCATCAGGGGTTATTTGTGATCGGAAAGTACCTGATAAACTCAAAGGAAAGTTTTATCGTACTGCTATAAGACCAGCGATTTTATATGGGAGTGAATGCTGGGCAATAAAAGGACAACAAGAACATAAAATTGGAGTGGCGGAGATGAGGATGTTGCGTTGGATGTGTGGTCATACAAGAAAAGATAGGATCCGTAATGATCATTTACGAGGTAGAGTTGGGGTGGCACCTATTGAGGAAAAAATGGTTGAAAACCGTTTAAGATGGTTTGGGCATGTACAAAGAAGATCGTTGGAAGCGCCAGTTAGGAGAGTTGAGCAGATGGTTTGGAGCCCTATGAAAAAAGGGCGAGGAAGACCAAAAAAGACAGTTAGAGAAATTATTGAACGGGACCTTTTAGTAAATGAGATATCTAAAGAGTTGGTCATTGATAGAGCTCAATGATGTCGTGCAATCCATGTAACCGATCCCACTTAGTGGGATAAGGCTTTGTTGTTGTTGTTGTTGTTGTTAATAGTTATTTTTTCTTCATACTCTCACGTTAAATCATTCCATTCATTGAATACTTCCCCTATATACACACACACGAGGAGAAGCAATCTAATCTCTTGAGGCGGGACTTTATAAGTACAAATGTTCATATTACCATGAGATCCTATCTTGGCCAAAGCATCAACGCACTCATTTTATATTCTCTATTTATATGAGTAATTTGAAATGATAAATGATAATCACACTCAACAAACAGGTGTACGTGTCTCCACTCTTCATAAGATGAACTGCTTCCAATGAGTTAGTTTCTAAAAACACTAGAAAACACCAATGTCATTTGCTACCGTAAGCTCGTGCCTTATAGCAGCTAGACATCTCTCAAGTTGATCCTTCTTAAGTCGTTCTTTTATTAAGTATTAATTGTTATTACTATAATTATAGACATCTGTTATGTCATAGAATTTAAATTGTATTTAATTAGACATTATTTTGCACGAAAAGATGTATACTCCATACTTCACAAAGTCCTTGCACAAATGTGTGATTTAGGTCGAAAATGATGTTCCATTTGTGTGAAATCAAGAAATGAGAAAGGTTTTATTATCAAGTTCATAAGTGCAATGAAAGTAAATGAGCGTCTGTTTGGTAAAATTATTTGATAAGTATTTTATTAGTGTGGTTTCGTTAAATTTTTTAAAAGGTACTATTTTAATGTCAAATTACTAAAATGGAATGTTAGAGATTGAGAGGCTAAGCACTGTTAAACAAACCATAAGATAAACAAGCCCGTTTAGGCCGTGAATCTCTTTATAGAAGACCAAGACTTTCCGTCTAATTCAATGGGTTATTTTTTTTTAAAAAAATGTTTTTATATTTGAATCATGTAATTTTATAAAAAATTAGTAAAAATAATTTAATAATTTTTATTAAAATACAATTTATACATATAAAACATTACTTCTTTAATATTTTTAAATAATCAATAACTTTAATTTCCATATTTTATTTTTATATTAACTATATTATATTTAAATTTAGAAATTCTATATTTATTTTAAAAAATTACAAAATTATTCATATCCATTATTACTATATTTAATGAATATAAGGTTATAAAATATAAAAATGTAATAAAATGAGATTATTTATACTAAATAATATAATTTTTGTAAAAATAAAAAATTAAATGGGCCGACCAACAACCCCTAGACTAAATGAGCTGGTCTGTTTTGCCCCGTTTTTAAACAGACTAAAAATGACATGCCTAAGACCAGACGTTTATGGACAATCACAAACCGGCCTGCGGGCTTTGTCGCGTTTTGACACAACCCCCTCAAACATACAAACTCATGTAGTGGCGAATGGACATTATAGGGTGGAGGGGCAATTGGCCCCACAAGGAAATTTTTTTTCAATCAGCATATGTGGTAATTATTTTTTTTACTCCCACAAAAATTTAGATGTTACCTCCATATAGTAAATAATAATAATTTATCTTATTAAAAATACCTCACCCAATAAATTTTTTTAATTGAATTTAAAAATTAGTTATAGCCCACCATGACACCATCCCCTCAACTTTTTCAACACTTAATATTTCAACTTCTCTCCAACATTCTTTCTCGACTTCATCACTTCACTCTACACGACTTATCTCTCTATTTTTTTTTAGTTGAAAATTCTATTCCTTAGGATCTCAAGTGAATGCTTCTGTGATTCGTCAACGACATCATGGTCCAGTGAGCAGTGAACTTCTAGTGAGTCTTACTTTTTTGTGAATTTGCGAATCTTTCCTTCCATGTGAGTTTGCTCTTGAATCTGTGATAGTATCTGTCAATCATCTTCAATTCTTTATTGTGTGGAATTCACCACTATTATACGCTTAAGGGAAAATAAAGTACAATGATAACATCAACATCTTCATTGTGTGGGTTTGCTCTTGAATTTGTGACTTTAATACTTTATCTGTCAATCATCTTCGTTGTGTGGGTTTCGCCATTATTTGATATCAAATGAAGTGCAATGATAACATCCAAAAAAAAAAAAGGAAAAAAAAGTAAATTATGTCTTTTATGTTAATCACAAAATTAATTAGTTTATAATTATCATATAGTTATTTGTAATTATATTTAAAAGACTAAATTATTGTTGAGTGTTTTGAATTTTAGTGAACCAGAATATATTTATGTCTTGACCTGAAATTTGGGGCTCGACTCAAAAGAAAAAAAATAAATATGTCTAACTCATTTTATGTAATTTTAAGAAATGGCAATTTAGTATTTAATATTCAAGTAGTTTTGTATATTTTTATTTAAGAAATGTAGTGTTTTATTTTAATTTCAATTAGTTATTAAGTATCTAATTAGCTTTATATATTTTTAAGTGTGCTAGAAATGGAGAAATATTTTAAAAGGAAATCAATATTAGAGTCTCAAGATCAAAAAGTTATTGAAAGTGAAAATTCACTAACATCATTAGGGTCATCCTTATCCATAAATAAAAAAAAAGATTCTTAGAAGTTGATTTGAAAAATATTCCTGCTGATTCAGGAGAGAGGAGAAAAATATCATATTATCATCCTAATGACCAAGATGACATGCGAAGAGCTTATTTGCAAAAAGGACATTGTTAACCAAGAGAGCATGATTTCCCATGAAGACAAATTGGAACTCCTTTTCGGAAGTTTAACCCTGATTGGTTTCTAGAATTTGGTAATTTATTGGAATATAGTGTATCAAAAGATGTCGCATTTTGTTTATGTTGTTATCTCATGAGATTTGACGTTGGAGAACAAAAAAGTGTGATGCATTTTTGACTGAGGGATTTTCAAATTGGAAAAAAAAAAGGATAGGTTGAAAACCTATGTTGGATGCTCTAATAGTGCTCACAATCAAGTTTGGAGAAAATGTCAAGCATTAATGAATCAAAAACAATATATTGAAGTTGCTATTAGCAAACAATCAAAGTTGATCAAAAGGGAATATAAGATTCATTTGACTGCAACAATTGATTGTATTTGATTTCTATTGAGGCAAGGATTGGCATTCTGTGGTCATGATTAATCGGTTCATTCAAAAAATCAAGGTAATTTTCTTGAGCTTCTACATTTTCTTGCCAATCATAATGAAGAGATTGATAAGATTCTGAAAAATGTTTGTGGAAATCTTAAACTAGTGACACCTAATATTCAAACAGATATTGTGACAGTTGCTTCTTGTGAAACCACAAAAATAATTATTGATGATTTTAGAGATTATTTCTTTGCCATTATAATTGATGAATCTCGAGATATATCGATTAAGGATCAAATGGCTGTTGTTTTACATTATTTAGATAAAAAAGGAAATGTGGTTGAGTTGTTTCTTGGTCTTGTTCATTTTTCAAATACAAGTGCTATATCTTTAAAATTAGCATTGGATTCATTGTTTGCAGATACATGGACAAGGAAAAAAAAAAGATAGGTTGAAAACCCATGTTGGAGGCTCTAATAGTGCATTAGTGCTCACAATCAAGTTTGGAGAAAATGTCAAGCATTAATGAATCAAAAACAACATATTGAAGTTGCTATTAGCAAACAATTAGAGCTGATCAAAAGGGAATATAGTGTTCATTTGACTGCAACAATTTATTGTATTTGATTTCTATTGAGGCAAGAGTTGGCATTCTGTGGTCATGATGAATCTGTTTATTCAAAAAACCAAGTTAATTTTCTCGAGCTTCTATATTTTCTTGCTAATCATAATGAAGAGATTGATAAAGTTTTGAAAAATGCTCATGGAAGTCTTAAATTAGTGGCACCTAGTATTCAAAAAAATATTGTGACAACTGCTGCTTGTGAAACCATAAAAAAATTAATGATGATCTTAGAGATGATTTCTTTGCTATTTTAAATGATAAATCTCGAGATATATCATTTAAGAAGCTAATGTCTATTGTTTTGCACTATATAGGTAAAAAAGGAAATGTGATTGAGGTCTTGTTCATGTTTCAAATACAAGTTCTATATCTTTAAAATTAGCATTGGATTCATTGTTTGCAAAGCATAGTTTAAGCTTGTCAAGAGTGCGTGGACAAGGATATGATGGGACTAGTAATATGCAAGGTCAGTTCAATGGCCTTAAAAATTTGATTTTGAAAGAAAACAATTATGCATTCTATGTTCATTGCTTTGCTCACCAACTACAATTGGCACTTGTGACGGTTGCCAAAAAAAAAACGTTTAAATTAGTTGGTTTTTTAGTTTGGTTAACAATTTATCTAATGTTGTTGGAGCTTCATGTAAACACCGAGTGATTCTAAGATAAAGTCAAATCCCTAAAGTTAATGAAGTATTAAAGAATGGAGAAATTTCTAGCGATTATGGCTTGAATCAAGAAACTACATTGAAACGGGTTGGATATACAAGATGAGGTTCACATTATGGTGTGTTACTTAGTCTGATCTCTTTGTTTTCTTCAGTGATTGATGTACTTGAATTTGTTGAGAAATATGGCATAAGCTTAGAGCAACTAGTTGAAGCATGTCATCTATTGAAATATATGCAATCTTTTGAATTTATTTTTCACTTGCACTTGATAAGGAATATATTGGGAATTACTAATGAGTTGTCTAAAGCACTACAAAGAAGTGATCAAGACATTGTAAATGCTATAGCATTAGTTAGAGTGTCCAAGGAAAGATTGCAAAGAATGAGAGATGATGGTTGACTTAATTTATTAAATGAAGTATCATTATTTTATGAGAAGCAAGATATTGACATTCCAAATATGGATGCGCGTTCATTATACAAGGAAGATCAAGGCGTAAAGTTCAAAAAGTTTCAAATTTGCATCACTTTCAAGTTGAGTTATTTTATAAAGTAATTGATAAACAACTTCAAGAGCTTAACAATAGATTCACAGAGGTGAACACTGAATTGCTTCTTTGTATAGTAAGCTTAAATCCAAGAGATTCATTTTTTGCATTTGATAAGGAGAATTTGATTCATTTGGCTAAGTATTATCCATCGAAATTTTCTTCTGTGGAGCTTATGGTGCTTGATAGTCAACTGAAACCTACATCATAGATGTTCAGTCTAATGATCAATTTTAAAGTTAAATGGGATTAGTGATCTTTTCTGAAATGTTGGTAAAAACTAGAAAGCATAATGTGTATCCAATGGTTTATTTACTTTTGAAGTTAGCTTTGATTTTTCCTGTGACAACTGCAACAGTTGAAAGATGTTTCTCTACAATGAACTTTGTGAAGAATATAATGTGTAATCGTATAAGAGATGAATTGTTGAATGATTGTTTGGTTATATACATAGAGAGAGATATATATTTTTGATAGTATTGAAAATGAAAAAATCATACAACATTTTCAAAATATGAAAATGCGTAGAGAGCAATTGTAATTTGTAAAAGTTTAGGTATTTTGTGTTTTTTTGTCATAAAATTATGTATTTTATGTGTGAGACATTGGATGTAATTAGAGATTTGGTGAGAACGAAAATTACTTTTGCTCGTGGACATAGGTTTCACATTGAAACTGAACTATATTATATCTTATGTATTTTATATTATTTTTTATCGTTTATGCATATTTATAATATTGTTTTGGTAAAAATATTTATAGACTATTTCTTACCCCCACTAACTAAAATTTCTAGATTCGCCCCTAAACTCACGTATTTATTTTCCTGGACTCAATCAAGACATCCTTAGGTGATGTTTTTGAATAAAAAAGACTTCTGGAAATTTCCCTGCCGTTATTCTTCCTATTTCTTATTTGCTTAGTTGAGTACAAATATATTGGTATTATTCGTATTTGTATTTACTCTTTTATAATTATCTACTATATGTGTTAACATTATTACTTTTTTTAGCATATATTTTTTTTATGAAAATCACATCATTTTTTTAATACAATACTTATGTATTATAAGTCAGTTTCACTATTTTTGTAGCCAGTAAATTTACTGTGACTATTACATATTATATAAAATAATTAATAATCTTGTTAGGATTTTTTACCAAACATTTCATTAATAATCATTATTCTAATTAATCATAATAACTTTGATCAAATAAATAAAAAGTCTGATCTTTAATTTTAAAGTAAATTACACTTCTTTTTCCTAAAAGATACTTAAATTACACAACCTTCTCCAGTATTTTGAAAATATGCACAAACCATCTTAGAGACTAAACCTTTAAAAAAAAAGTCCTCAATAATAATGTTATTTTCTTTTATCAAATACATAAACTTTTTAATTATATAGATTTTGAATATTTATTTTAATTTTATTTATTACAAATTTTGAAATTGACTACTTTTATATCAATGAAATATATATTTAATACATGTTATATTTTGTAAATAATATAAGGGTGTTCCGTTAAAACAATTGCAATTATAGTTAATAAATGAGAAAACTTTTCAATTAAATTGTTAATTATTAGACATTTCAATTTTTGTTATTATTAAAATTAAAATAATACATCAATGGGTATTAAACTATCGAAATAATTAAAAATTGTAATATAAGACCTAACAATTTTTAATATTATTTTTATTAAAATGTCACATACTACATCAATTTTTAAAATTAAAAAAAAAATAGGCAAGGTGGATGGAGGAGATGCCACATCAACTTCTCATAGACATATAACTACGCAACTTGTGCTTCACTCAGTCATCAAAATGTTTTAAAACTGTTATTGAATATTGTTAATTGGATAGTGATTTCTTTTTTTGAGTTTTTAGTGGATATTTTTGCTTTGGAGATTTTTAAAAAGTAGTATGATTGTAATTTATAGGGAGATAAATGGCTTACTATTCTGTTACAACTTCAATGTTCCTTTTTGTTCCATTGGCTCTAACAGTCTCAATGGCACCAATGCCACACAAACAAAAAATATTTTACACTATGAGAGCAATAATTATATTATAAAATAAATGGAGAACAAATATTAAAATACTTTGGTAGTTGCACTGGCCTCTGAACCCATTCCCAACGTAACTGTGATTTTCACAGAAACAACAAAACCTCAATCAATGACAACATTAGACGTTGTTTCAATGAAAAATCTAATAAAATTAAACATTAAATCGACATTGAGAATGCAATGGAACCTATATTGCTTTTAGATTTATTTGAGTCCTTTGTGTCACAACTCAAAATCCGAGCACGTAACCGGCATGACATAGAGTTCACTCTCTAAGCCGTAAGCATAAATCCCCACACTCCCATCCCCATGCAACGCATGACATGCACAACATATTTAATTTAGATCAAATCCAATAAGAAAAGATTGAATGATATGATCAAATAAAGGATAATGGTTACACATGGAAAATGTTGAAACCATGTCATACCAAAACTCCCTACATGTAATCCCTTCCTCCTAAGTATCCTACTTGACTACAGAATTAACAACACCCAACATACCTATTAAAACTGACGAACTCCAACCCTTAAAGCAAAAGAATCAGGAGCATAGACATCTACTACTCTTTAGGTGGCAATCCATCGACATATACGCAAGACTTGCAAAAATGAAATAAACAAGATGAGATAAAAATTTTAGTGAGTTGGTATTACTCTATTATCATTTTATGTAAAGACTCTAAGTATCAGTCACCACAAGGTCGTAAGTTGGCAATTTCACCATCTAGTGGTCCTGCACTATCACGTCCTGGCATATAATAGCTATGCGAATTGTAAACCCAATTACTACTCGTTACAGACATATATATATATATATATATATATATTACTCCAGGTTACCCAAGGCAATCCTAATCTCCATCACGAACGAATTTCCTTAGTACCCATCCATACACACAGACATTAAATCGATATCTGTAAGTCCAAAGGGACTTATCAACTCCTAGCCCAAAGGCGACTTATCAACTCCTAGCCCAAAGGCCAAGTACATCGCCTATCCTGTGGGCTTCATATCCTAACAACTAATACTAAGCAAATGCAACACAATAATGAGATATATACATATAAGCTTTGATTATTACAAGACAAACTAACTTTCATTATAATTGTGTGTACTCAAATAAGCAAGGCAACATAAGCACACAATTCCACATCTCCAAGTCTGAGGATTAACCAATGTGTATTGGCCTGTGGGTCTTAATATCTCCCGATCCATAGGTCATAATACCTCCTAACTCATAGGTCATAATATCTCCTAACCCGTAGGTTTCATCATCTCTTGACCTGTAGGTCATGTTATCTCTCGACCTGTAAGTCATATGTCACCATCAAGCATACATTACTAAGGACGAACTACACTACATACAAAACCATACAAAGGGTAAATTACACTCCAATTGACATTTACCAAGTCAATCTCCAATGTAACATACAGGTTAATGCATAATAAATTCAAGAGACTATAATGCTCTTATGACTTGAAGGCTATAATAACCCCAAGGTCATAGTATTCTTCCTGGCTGACGCCACGAAAAACTCCAATGGGGAAATTCACTTTGCCTTACTCTAAATAGTCTCACAATACCAGCTTACACGTAATAATCCAAATGCCCAAAGACCCCAAGTGGGTATCTCCCTATTCCATGACACTACACTCCCATACCTCGAGGCGTTTTAGTATTCTTGCCCAAAGGCCCTACATCCTACTTGCCCAAAGGCAATATGTCTCTCACCATCACATGAGATGGTGTAAATAGCTCAAGATGTAACATCTCATATTTTCTTTATCTAAGTTTTGAATAATGATGGAATCCTTTAGATGCCTAGAAGCAAGTAATCAAGGAAACACATAAAAAAAACTAAGATAAATAAGCTAGATATATGAGAAAAATTGAGTTTTGAGTAAAATAGTCAACTAATTATAACTATTAGTTGATTAATAGCAGTTAAGATTAGATAAAATTATTGATATCTGAATCAATCGACTAATTACACTCTGTAAGGTTGAAATTTTAGGTTCAGTAGCTATCAACTGACTAATTAGAAGCAATCAATCGACTAATAACCTATCAATCAACTAAATGGGAGCCATCAGTCGATTAATCACTTGCTGGAGTACAAAAATAAGTCAATTTAAACTGAAAAATTAGTGAAAAATTGACTAAAATACCCCTAACATGCCAAGTAAGTTCAGAAATAAGCAAGTAAGGGTAAAAGAGGTATTTTAACAATAAAGAAGCTCCCTAAACCCTTTTAAAAGCAGAGAGAGAGAGAGAAAGACCATTTTCAGAAAAATAGAGAGAAGAGAAAGAGGGAAAACGTGAAGGAGAATAAGAGATAGGAAAGGGAGTTCTAGTTGAAGATTTAACAAGAAAACTACAAAATGTAAGTTTCTTAGTTTGATTTCTCTAGTTTGATGAAGGTAGAGCTTGGGAATTTAAAGAATAGCAATTTTAGAGTGAAAGAAAGAGAATAGAGGAAGAAATGGTTTGAAATTTGAGAAGCCAAAGGAAATAGAGAGGAACTAGAAGAGGATTTACAAACTTCAGCTATAGGGAGAATCAAAGGTAGCAAGTTTTTCATAAAAACAAGTTATTTCAGTTATTTATCATGCTTTTGTATGATTTATCAAGTGTTTATATTTTAGAGTTTTCCATGAATGTGTAGAACAAGTTTTCTTATGAAAAGTAAAGCTTATGTCCTTATGCGATGACAGAACCAGAACTTTCCTTATGAGATGACATAAATTCCTCATAGGATGTAAAATCCTTATGGGATGATAGAAATTCCTCATAGGATGTAAGAATCCTTATAGAATGATAGAAATTTCTCATAAGATGACAGAATTTTCTCATGTGATGTAGAATACTTTCATGAGAAAGAGTTAAAAGCTATAGTGCACTATAATAAAGAATGGGAATACTTTAATAGTATGTTTATATGATAGTTTTTATATTCATGAAAGTGAAAATTATTTATTGAGATTACTTTTATGACTCAAATGGTTCTTATAATAATTTCTTAATGTAAACTAGCTACTGAGACTATATATCTCATGTTTTATATTATGATTAACCATTTCAGGAGTCAAAGTAGAAAATTAAGAGAAAGCAAAAGAATAAGCTAGTAGAGTTGTTAAGTAGTTATATAGCAAAGAGGATGTTGTATCAACTTCCTATATAAACCTTTGGAGTTTTATTCATATTTTGTATATGTGTATAGAAATATGCGAGTTTTATGTAAATCTCTTGTGTTGTAGTTATATGTAGAAGAGAAATAATGGTTATTGTGTTGTGAAACATGCATAAATAATAAAGAAATGGTTATATTATGTTTAAAGTTTCGAGTTTCTAAGATTATGAAGTGCAGGATCTATCAGTCGACTGATACCTCTTGAATTTGTGAAATATTCAAATCTGAGGTCTATCAATCGATTGATAGACATACATCAGTTGACTGATCATCCTCTTCCTAACTTAAAATTTTATATTGCAAAATACTCCATAATTTTCCTATTTGTATGCAATTGGATATTTTATGAGAATTTTCAAAAAAATCTCATGGTTCTAACCAAAATTTTCACAATATCTATATTACAATTTTCTTAAATTGTATAAGTTTAGCATAAGTCTAGTAGACATTACACAAGAGATGAATCACCCTCCCAAGATATTTGGATACTTAGGAGTCAACTAACAATCACACAGTAAGTACAAGAAAAATACCACTCCAACTCCTTAAAGGAAACCCTCAATGTATATATCTACTAACAGGGGTCCTTTACACTCCATTAACACGTAATCGTATGAGTTTACATCTTAAGTACAACACCTAATTCAAAGTATGTGCCATGCATCTAGTTACCCAAGCCTGAGGGCTAATTACTTCTATTTCCCCTTGGGACGAAGCCGAGTATTTCTCACGGTATGGGTTCATACAACTCACATGGCATAAAAGCCACATAATCTGCTTGGCACAAAGCCAAACAACTCCTTAATTCCTCGTTATCTATTATGCAACATACAATCTATATCTATTATGAAATATACAATCTATCTCGCTTACAAGACAACATCATATATGTAGACATTAAGATGAGGCAAGCAAAACCATCATGCTTCTTACTCACAAGCCAATGGGTAACCCCTTAATGGTAAAACTCCCTTCTCCTTTCTCATTGTATTCCAATCACAATACCAAGCATTTATAGATATACATATTGTTCACAACAATATTCATACACACATATAGGAAATAGTATGCAAGAATTTAACTTTTAGCTCTAACTAAGTGGGGTCATCTACTCACCTGGAATCCAAGCCAAACTCCATTGTTTCCAAGTGCTAGCATCAAGGGAAAAGGCTCATGAACTCCCAAAGTCAACTCCTAATCAAACATCCATGAAAAGAAGGATTTAAAATCATATTTTCATGAAAAATCCTTTGCTTGGCCGTTGCAGCGCTAGACCCACCATTGTAGCGCCCTAAACATTGAAAATAGGGCATCTGTCTATGAGCTATCATTGCAGCGCCCAGACCTAGTGCTACAGCGCTGGCTCACAGCTCCAAACTCCAGAGGTGGCTGCTGTAGTGCACAATGGTGGCACTGTAGTGTCACACTCTAGAATGCAGTTCAAAAGCTACGAAAAACACTCCAAATCAACTCTAAACCTCCCCCTTTTGATTTTTAAGCATTCCAACACTTAAACCGAAGTTAGGGAACATCAATTACGTGATTTTAACACCTAAAATAACCAACAATGAGTTTGGGTTTAAGATTAACCCATACATCCCCAAATTTTTTGATTTAGATCTTCATTCCTCTATCATTGGTTTTTTTTGTTCTTAAATCCATTATTTTACACAAATCCAACTCTACAAACATTAAGAATCATAGAAAAGATGATTTAGAAGCATCAAATACCAACAAGCATCAAGATTTCTCTAACCCTCTAACCTAGAGTTTGCAAAACTAAAAATGAGCAAGAAGAGGAAAAAAACTTGCTCTTACCTCAACTCAAACACTTTCCAATGGTAGGGATAGTCATCGGAGCAAGTCCTCGCTGGAAACCATGGTGGCCGTGGGTGGTGGTGGCATGTCGTGGGTGAAAGGAAGGAAGAGTGAAGGAGAAATGGGAGAGGGAAGCATGAGGTGTGTGACTGACCAACAAAGGGCTATGTGTGTGTCCATATATTTAAATCCACTTGCTTAAAATTACAGTTTTGCCACTCCTTCATAAAAGGTTAGAGTTCAAGGCAAAAATCAAGTATTTGATTAAAATATTTACCACACACAATTCTAACTTGGTACATCAAATCACTTTTCCTGATACTCCCATTATTACTTTAAACTCCATTTTCCATAATTAATACATAAAGAAGCCTTCCTTTTTCACTTTAGTCCCTTTCACAACCTACAAGCATAAAAGGTCCCCCAGATAGGAAACCCCATCCTCTTAGTGTAACCCACACAACACCACGCTTCCACCACTATCTCCACCACACTCTAAAACTGCACTTTGGCAACTTTTCTCCCGAGCACCCATCTTCTCCAATATTACAAATAGGTCTATCATTGGGGATTTCTCAAATCATAACTAACTCGTGCTTTCACCTACGTCTATACATGTAACAAGGCATATTCCAAATTTAAACGACCTCCAGATCTCACACACTAGCTCACATCTTTGAAATTTTCAAGCACACGCAATGAGGACCCTATACACGAGCCTATACCAGCTTGGGTTATTATACCTTGACTCAGATGACGCCACTCCTTAGTCTTCAATTTGACACCCCCTTGTGATACTGGTGTTTCTCTATTGTTCTCTTTCCATGTTCATAATTTCTTTTTCCCATAGCAACATCATTTTTAACACATAGACATAAAAAGGTCACAAGGTGTGTGACAAATCGGAACATACCTCTTCATAATCTGCATGGAATCTTTTATGTTCTACATACTCACCATAATGAAGCTAATTTTTACAATAACAAAAGAAGCTTTCAATTTTAGATCATTATCATTTATGGGTCTAAAGCAAAGTGGTAATTGTTACTGTGTACCTTGCTATTTATAGACTTTGAATTTTTGGGATTCAAATTTAGATCACATTGAGTCTCATATTTCATACTCTTGCTATCCAACATTACATCGAATGCTCAATTCCATATAAAGCATAACATGATATGGTCTTCATTGGCAAAAGGGGACCAACATGAATCATCCATTA
This sequence comes from Biancaea sappan, assembly GCA_037074585.1. Lineage (NCBI taxonomy): Eukaryota > Viridiplantae > Streptophyta > Magnoliopsida > Fabales > Fabaceae > Biancaea > Biancaea sappan. Next base: position 24,071,467 of record CM073499.1, on the reverse strand, counting down.
TGTTCCCAATTGAAGTCTTGTCTTTGTCCTTTTCCATTATGTTATTTGCCAATCTCTTCTTGTTCCATATTCTAGTGGGTCACGACAATTTGTTGTCATATATTAGATCAAATTCAATATATATAAAATATATAATATAATAAAAAACATTTTAAAATCGCATTAATAATCATTAAGAATACACATTAATATTAATTAAGAAGAAAAAGGCCAAAAAAAGCATATTAATACTCCACCATTGATATTCCACTATTCTCTCACACTCAACCAATACTAACGACCCTTGGGAGAGTAGCAGGCTCAATAAATATTACTTATTGATAAACTTTAGATAGTCAATTCAATTGTAACTTATAACTGATTTGTCAAACATGAATCCTTAATTGTGGTTTCAATAGTGTATAGAGGGTGGTTTAATTTATCAAGATTACATTAATATTATATTATTGGTAACTAACACTATTACATTAATTTAGATTAATACTAATGGAATTGCAATTAACGATATACTCCCCAATCTTTTCATTTCCAAGAGTTGCTAATTGCTAAAATTTGGATACACTATTAAATTAAATATTTATTGCATTATAAATATTATAAGGACCAACCTCATTATAAAGACATGTTATACCTTTAAGTGGTTTAGCTTCCAATTTCAATTTTTTTTCAATTGAAACCATTTTTTTTCATTTAATGGTTATTGCCATGGTTCTCAGAACTAGACTAGACCAGGTGGTAAGATTAGGAACCAGTCCAAAAAAAACCAGGGAATTGAGAAGAGTAGTTAGATCAGTGAAAAATTGGTCAGACCGATTTTGAATCGATAAAACCTGCCAAATTGGTTGGTTTTACGAGTTGGCTAGTTTAAGAAATTTGCACCTCCATGACCAGTTCTAAAAGTCCTCTAAGCCCCATCTTTAGTTGAGATATCTTGACGCTGATAACAATGGAAAGCAATTAAGAAAATGAGAAATGAAGGAGAAAGAGAAGAGTGAAACAATAAGTGGGTTGTTATTGTGATTTTGATCTGATTAGCTTTTTCAGATGCTTTTGTGGCAAACTCCTTGGACTTCTTAGTTGTTTCAGAGACTAAATCAAATATCTTGGTAGCATTTGTGAGGGTTTGAGATTTCTTGGCAACTTCTTCTATGAAGCTTTTGGCTCTCTTCCCATAGATCTTCCGTCTTCCATTAGTTGGAAGAGTAAAAGTGATTCATTTTATTGGGAGTGTGTAATGAATAGATATACGTAGAGTATGTGCTAGCTTTATTGTATGGAGAGTTGTAATTTCACATAAGAAAAAGAGGGCAGAGAGAGAGAGAGAGATATATATATACACACACACACACACACACACATTATTGCTTTCTATATGTTTAATTATATATGTTAACATATTTTTAATATTTTAATTATATATATACATATTCTAAATATTTTAATCATATATTTAATATTTTAATATATTTTAACTACTACTAGTTTAACTATAATTCAATTACGGTTAGACCATTAACTCTTGAACTGGAGTCTTTATTGATTCAATGATTGGTCTGCCTTTCAAAACTTTGGTTTTTACTTTTTCAAGAAAGAACATTATTATCATAAAGCACATTAATTTTGGTGGATTCATCATTCATGACACCAAATTAAATGGAATCATTTTATCACATTAAAACTATCCATATTCCCTCATTTTAAATATTTTCTAGAGCATGAAAACCATTGAAGTACTGCTTGAGATTGTTCTCGGACACTCCCTTGAAATGTGAACTTTTTTGCCACAAGGGGCTTTCATTGCGCCATGTAAATGGATCCACTCTAGTGCCTATAAGGCGATGGAGTGTCTTGCGCGTATACATTTTTTTTTAATTTTTTAATAATTATTTAAAGATATATTGAATTAAAGATATATTTTATATTATGGGTTTAAGTTTAGAGTTTAGGGTTTATGGTTTAAAATTTAAGATTTAAAGTTTATGGTTTATAATAATATTCAATTTAATTTATTGAAAAATTTAGGATTTAGGATTTAGGGATTAGAGTTTAGACTTTAGAGCTTAGGGTTTAATGTTTAGGAATTAGGGGTTAGGGTTTAGGTTTTAGAGTTTAGAGTTTAGTGTTTAGGAGTTAGGGTTTAGGTCTTAGGGTTTAGGATTTAGGTTTTATATTATGGGTCTAGACTTTAGGGTTTAGAGTTTATAATTTAATTTAATTTATTATAATTTATTTAATAAAATATTAGGGTTTATGATTTAAGTTTTAAGGGTTAGGGTTTAGGGTTTAAGATTTACATTAATATTTATTCTGTAAAAATAAGAACAAAGTGCCAGTGATTTATTTTGTTTTAAAAAAAAAGATGAATGGAGAAGTGGGTCTTACTTAAGTGTGAGACCCATTGGACTATCAATGCCCGCATGCCATGTGGCGCACAGGACACTCCAACACTTTATAGGCACAATGAATTAAGGCGCTGGAGTGGATTGGAATCCATTGCGCCACCACCACTACCATTGCTCTTGCCACCACTGTCTCCATCGCCACCACTACTCCACCTTTGCCATTGCGGATGCCAATAAGAAGATAATATTGATAACTTGTTTCAGAGTGAAATGGTAAGAGATTTTAGTGAGTTGATTATTTATAAAAGAAAGTAATGTATCTTTTATCTTTATTAATGTTTTAAATTATTTGTAAAAATGTCTCTCGTACTTTCCAAAGTTTAAAACTTTTAAAATCATTATTAGAGTTTAAAATAATATAAAATAAAAAAATTCATTTTAAATTCAATATAATAAAAATAAAATATGAATGACGAATGGAGGAGGTGTCACATCACCTCACCATGCATCAATTATATATATATATATATATTAATAAAAAAAATTTTATATTAAATTCTCTATATTTTCACTATCAAATTTTTATTCAAAATAACTTGTGTTAAAAATTTATTTAAAAAAAATAATGATGGATTTAAAAATAATATAATTACTTTTTAAAATTTATACACTTATTATGTTATAATTAAAGAATCTTATTACTATGTTCTAATTAAAAAACTTAATAACAAACCTATTTCTTTCTTTCCTCGTATTGGTATTGATATGTAGTAGTCAGTAATGCAATAATGTACCATTTTGGGGTTGAATTTCTAGATTTTCTACTCGTAAAACAATAACCCTCGAACTCGCACTGCACTGTCCCTGTAGCATTGCCGTCGTCGCCAGTTTGCTTCAGGTAATAAGTGACCTCTCTTCGTCTTCTTTAGTGTTCGTTCTGCATCAATTAGCTCATCTTCAAGAACACTTATCACTTCTGCAAAAGAGACTGTAATTCCCCCTTTCGCTTTCACCTTATATATGTTTATGTCTGTGCTTGCCATTTCTTTTTCTTTTCCTATTTGACGGGAAACATATTTGTGTTTAGCAGATTAAGGATGCAGAGATCGGTGGTTGGGTCCCTCTTTACAAGACGAGGGTTCAGCACGAGCTCCGAGAAAGTCGTGGCTTCTGTGCTCTTCGAGAGGCTGCCCGTGGTTATTCCCAAAATGGACCCTGTCGTTTATGCCTTTCAAGAATTCTCGTAAGTCTTACTCTTTGCATTCCTTATGTTCTATAACTTGCTCTGCTTCGATGCTCAGAAAATGTACCAATTTGACAGAGAAATGCTGTTAGGGATTTTACTCTCTCTCTCTCTGTTTAATCTTGTATTTTTAGTCTTGGGTCTGTCGTCAGTGGTGCATAGGTAGAATTAATTTTTTATTGTGGAAGAAATGTAGAGAGGGTGTTAAAGCCGAAATTTTAAAATTAGAATCTTCTACTGTTTGAGAATTAGGTGATCTGCTAACTTGGGGGCAAGCTGAGGGAGCCTTCCCTTTTAGCAACTGTCGATATATCTGGTATTTGGGTAGAATGCCTATCATTTATATGCTAATTTCAACCTCTGAGCATTAGCTTATAGAACCAGTTGAAGCAATATATGATTACGTTCTTGCCTCTTCCAATCTTTAAGAGAAAAAGGTGAGGATGCATGCTGTGGTTGAATTTACTAAGTAAAGATGAAGTACCAGTTGTAGCAATGATAGTTGTCATTGTGATTTTCTTCTTTGTCTGTTCCATTTACTTAATGACACTTTGGTTGATGATTTTTTTTAGACTTATTATTTATTATTCCCTTGGGTTGGGATGCTCAGATTTCGGTGGCAACAGCAATATCGACGCAGATATCCTGATGAATTTCTAGACAAGTCTAATGCAAGGTATTAGTTTTTCTTAGTACTTGATAGCTGAAATGTTAATGCTGGCCTCATCATGATGGTGATTTTAAGCTTTGTTTTGATTGTCTGTTTAAATTTCTCTTTATCATGTCTTTCATTATAACTGTTTTGTTGCTTATGGCCACATCCTTGAAACCGATGTCCTTTTATCTTGTGCAAATTAATTTATAATGCTTTTAATCATGTGATGAATTCATTTGGTTCTAATCTTCCCTTTCTTTTTCACTGTCGAATTGCAAATATGAACTCAGACAGTTTAGTAATTGTCTCATATTATTGTGCTTCTGAGGGCAGATGGTTCCAATTTCAGATATACCTTCTTATGAATATGTGTTTTACTGGTTTCCACTGTCTATATTAAAGCATATGGTGCAGCAAAACTTGTTAGTTGTTACATCAATATAGTTCTTACCATTTGAAAAATGATCTTGGTTAACTGTTGATTTCTTTCTTCATTTTGGTCTTATTTTAGGAAATATTCATGCAGCTTGTTATCTTTGTTGTCCTTTACTGTTGTCAGCAAGAAGGCTTTCTTGTACATGCCTTGAAAGGGTTCGTTGATCTCTTGGTTGCTACATTTTAGGGAGATTTCTAAAAGTGCTCATTGCATACTTCAGTGAGGCTTGAACTGGGCACTGATTAACCTTTCATAACCAATGTTACATTATTTTAGGGAGACACCTATGTTTTTGTCATTTTGAACTTTGGAGATATCTATCTACCCCAGTAATATCTCGTAGCTTGTTTTTTCCTATCATTTACAATATATAGATCTGTAAAAGCTAGAATATTTTTCTGGGCAAAACTGCATTTATTTAAAAAGTACATTTTTTTTTACTGTATTCATATTAATATATATGAAAAATTGATTGATTAATCACTTTGGTACTGGAAAAATAACTAAGACTTATTCTATGAGATTTATAACCATAGTACTTAACCCCTCAACTTACGAAAATAATAATGGTACAATTCTTGAGCAAAATTTCAACTGGGACTTTTCAATCAATTAATAAACATTAAAAATTTCGGTTATGGACACATTTATTCAAGCAGAAAATCATAGAGATTTCTAGTTCTAGTTGTTTTGTACTTTTGTAAATGAACTAAATTTATACACTTACTGAATTGCTAGAACTAGAAAAACAAAGAAAAGTTTATTTGAAAAGTAAATGAATAAAAAGGAAAAAGTATAATAATATCTTATATAGACAGTAAATGTTTATATGCTTAGAGAGAGTTGGAAAGAAAAAAAAAAAGTAAAATTGAGAATAAAAATAAAGGAGGGTTACATACATCTTTTGAGCAATAACTAAGTAAAGCTTGTATGTTTCTTATATTATAAGAGAGTTGAAGTGATGAAAATGTGAATATGTGTATGGACAAAACATGGTTAAGCTTTTGGGAGGATTGTTGATTGGTCATTTCCCATTTATGGAAAGGTTCCCCCTTCCCCCATCATTGATTTTTTATGTTCTCAAAGGGACCAATTTTCTTGGAACATTCATTTTTTCAGAAATTTAAATGGTAGACTTGTCGGTGAGCTTATTTTGATGTTGGACATTTTGGATCCGTTCTGCATCTCCTCTTTCCCTGACAGAAGGGTGTGGAATTTGGATTCCTAGGGATCATACTCTTGTGCTTTTTATAATTTTTTGACTCGAAGCCTACATGGTTCGTTGTCTTTTAAAAAGTCGTTTTGGAAAGTGAAGGTGTCTTCAAAGGTGAAGGCCTTTGTTTGGACAAAAAAATCTCAATATAATTAATACTAATGATATGCATCAGATTAGGCGGCTTCTTAGGCTTTATCTCTTGATATTTGTGTGATGTGTTAGAGGAATTTGGAGACAAATAGTAATTTTTTCTTACATTGTGAGGTGACTTGGGATATTTGGAATAGATTATTTGGTGTCTTTGAAGAGAGTTGGGTTTGCTTGATTGACCTTGGTGTTTTCTTTGCCACTAATTTATGGGTTTTGGGTCGAGGAAGGAGAATAAGGTTTTGTGGAAAGCAGCTATATTTGCAACCATGTGGTGTTTTCGGATGGAAAGAAATGCCAGAATTTTTAAGCATCAGTTCTTGCCTCCTCATTTACTGTGGGAGAGAATTTGTTACGTTGCTACTCTTTGGGTTTTGGCTAATGGGCTTTTCAAGGAGGTGCCGTTTGTTTTAGGGATTGGCGGGCTTTGATGTATTAGCCCTGTTTTTAGGCTTCTTGAGTTGGTTTTGTTTTGTATTTTGGTTTTTCTAGGAGGATATCTAGTCCTTTTGTCTTTTTGTTTTCTTTTTCCTTTGTATCCTTCTCTCTTCCTTAATAATATTTCTTTTTTGATTAAAAAAAATAAAACATGGTTAAGATGGGAAGAGGAAATGGTTCCACTTTCTTCACCTTTATATTCTTCCTTTTACTACCTTTTCTTTCGTGCATGCATTCATTGAAGATATAAATAATTGGCAAAGTACAGATAAATATTTGATTGTCTATAGTTTTATGTCAAAATCATGTTACATTCAGGGGAAAAGGTGAATATCACATTGACTATGTGCCAGCTCCGCGAGTCACTGAAGCTGACAAGAACAATGATAGAAGGTATGTACCAAGTTGAGTAGATCTTTATAATTTACAGTAAGAAAAGCTTCTTTTTTTTTTTTGTAAAAAAAAAATTCTGCAACATGAGGGAAAAAAAAAAAAAGAAAGAAAGAAATAATGCTACATAGGAGGAGCTATCATGTCATATATCATTTCTCCTATGAAATAAGATTTGTTTATCCTGCCATCATTTTCCTTAGGAATGGATATTCATCTTATATTCATCTTCTCGGCATTGGTATCAGTTATCGATATTCATAATAAATTATTTTAAGGTTCTTTTTTAGATTCACTTGCCTCCATTATTGGTAATTGAGTTAGTTTAGCAGTCAATTACACAATAAGAATATGACTATTTCATTGGTATAATTTTTTAGTACTATATGTTAGTGTGGAATTAGTGACATAAAAATATAACTTCGGTATATTTTAACAAAACTTTTATTAATCTGACATAGTTAAGAATAAATGGACATATAGTTTTAATAATTCACTTATTTTCTAATTCTCCCCCGTTATTGTGCATAGCATTGATCATTTCATTCTGGTTCCTCATATTGTGCACTTATCAGTTAGTAATGTGCTGTTTAGTTGACAATTGTCTTTCTGCCTTTCCTCAATGCTATTTGGCGTGCTGTCTTTTAATACCTTAGTGTGATGGACAGACATGATTGTCTTTCTTTTGGTGGTGGGGGTGGTGCTTGTTAACCTCCTACATATAGTTTTGATTCAAGCTTGTTTTATGCATATTTTAAAATAAATATTTAATGATTCTAATCCCAACAAAATTCACCATCTGTAAGGGCAGGCTAGGCCCTATCTTCATCTTCTGAAACTGGCTTGCATATGCTGGTTGAGTGATAATGAGGAATGCTTGTATATGTAACTTTTAATTTTTTACTTAATTAGGTAATAGCAGCTTATATAATTTGAAAGCCTGAGAGCTCTAGAAACTCATTTGGGTCATTTACATATTCTTTTTAGTGTTTTAAGAAAGACCTTTCCTCCTAAAAATAAAATATTTGCTGCATGATCACATATGATGATGATGATAATGATGATGATGATGATGATGATTATTATTATTATTATTATTTTTATTATTGTTTGGCCAATTATGCTTAGATATTCTTTACATCCTTTTAGGTCATTACAAAGAGCTCTTGACAGAAGACTGTACCTTGTTCTCTTTGGTAATGCATATGGAGCTCCAAGTGGGAAGCCTGTCTGGCATTTTCCAGAGAAAGTTTATGAATCAGAAGAGACGCTGCGCAAGGTCATTGTTGCCAAGTGACTTTTTTCTTTTTCCTTTTGTTTCCATATATTCTTTCCCCTCATAATTTTTAAAAATCTGCAGTGTGCTGAGTCTGCATTGAAATCAGTCATAGGGGACCTTTCTAGCACATATTTTGTTGGAAATGCTCCAATGGCCCATATGGTCATCCAGTCTACCGAAAATGCCCTAGAATCGGCATCCTTCAAGGTACATATAAAAGAAATTTTCGGTGATTTTGTTTAACATTGTAATTTTTCTAGCAATATATAAATTTATAGAGGGGAAAAAATCTTAAAAGTGTGGTTCTTAGGTGTTTGTGACCAAGTTCTTGAATAGAATTAAGATATTGAAATTTTTTTTTTGAAGTCAATCTTATAATGCTAAGTTGTAAAAATTAAAAAAGGTCAAATAGGTTAAAAATTTTATTAGAAAACTTTCTAGCAAACACTTCAAAAACTTTACCCAACTTTTATCCAAATTTATGTTGTCGACTTTTGGCTCTTTCTTTAAGTGCCTCTTTTTCCTTTGTTTTGTGCTGTTGTACTGCATGAATCTGAAATTTAGATTTTTTTATTTTTTCCCAAAAGAAACCATGCAACGCTAGTCCTATTTCTCCTTGTGGAAATTCACTATTCTTACCCATTTTTTCTCTCTTTTTCTTTTGGATGAAATCATGTCAGAAATTCTTCTTCAAGTCTCAAGTAATTGCTAAAAACAAGTATAACATTGGTAAGTGTCAGGATTTTGTCTGGGTGACAAAGGATGAACTGATGGAGTATTTTCCTGAGCAAGCTGAATTTCTAAACAAAATGATTATTAGCTGATCTTTATCTCCATGCCAATGCTGCACATTACTTGTTTCTTGGTACTTCTCCATGGTTTGTACCTATTAATTCTTAAGGTCATTGAAAGTTAGTTCATAGAATGCCAATAGAGGATCTCAAAGAGAGCATCAAGCTAACATATTTCCGGGGCCAATGGAAGGTTTGAATTTTTTTCAAGTTAAATGAGGCATTACAAATTTTGGTGATTTTTCTTTTACTTGTGTACTTCTGGCTTCTGTACTTTCCTCTTCACAATAAATAAATGAGTTGACATGGCTGTTATTGACAACAACAGAGGGTGGAATTCTCCCTTTGCCTTTGATAGTGTTGCAGTTTGGATATCTGTAGATTATGATGCTCACCAAAAATGTTTGGGTCCAGAATAGTGCCTTTCCTATATTTTATTGACAGCAAGTTATACAATATTTTTTAGAGTATGGTTATATTATATTTGATATTCTTTGCCGTCTATTGCGGTCTTATCTAACTCTAATCTGGATTAGTCAACGCCTGTGGTTTAGTATTCAGGCACCGGATGGTTGTTTACCAAAAAAAAAAAAATTCTTTATCTCTAAAATATCATTAACTCCCCTTAGCATTTGATATATTTCAGAAAACCATGTGTATTCAAAATTTTATGTATTTCATAGATAAAATTATGAGTAAATTATATCTTTTTCTTGGAAGTATTCAAAATTACATGTCCTTCTCTATTTTTTAAAATATGCATTTATCGTTGGAATTATAAATTACATTACATTTTAGTTCAAGTTTATATTTTTTTATGCAGAGATTTGCTTCAATTATTTATTTATATGTCTCTGGACATGAATATAATATATGTTTGAGAATTTTGAAATGATAATATAATTTTATTTATTTATTTTGTCGAAAACATAATGAGAGACGTTCAAAAGATCTAGCTTACCTAACATTCCTGAGGCTATGAATCTCTCAAATTGTCATCTTAGGACATTTAACACTGCCTCTTGTTAGGTCTGAGAAGTAATAAAAGAGTACGAATGTTGAACTTCTTGCAGGTCACCTACTCATACAGTTCACGATTCTTTTTAATACTGTTTATGACTCTGGATTTAAAGAGAAAAATGAAATGAGAGTGGGCATTGCAATTCCTTATGTTACGTTCTTCCTCTTTTGTTGTTTTTTTTTTTGGGTATTTTAAAATATGTAATTATGACTTGAATTAATCCAAAATTATTATAATGAATGTAAAAGGGAAAAAATGACTTATTTTTTTGGTCACCCAGTATAGTGCAACTATAAAATTAACACGTTACAAACAAAATTAAGTCAACACCATCTGGGATAAAATTAACACGTTACAAACAAAATTAAATCAACGCCATATGGGAGCTAACAATATATGTTCAATTAGCTGAGTTATGTATATAAAGTCATAGACCAGTAATAGTATCTAGATTCCTTTAACAGGTTAATAATAAACTAACTGAAGAGGAAACAAATACATTTTAAGTTCCCAAGAGTCCGTGGAAAATTATTTTTGCACAATTGATTTTTATTAATGCTTCTAAATTAAGTTGGAAAAATGTTTTTGGGCGATTCTTAACTAAATATACAATCCTTAAACTAATCCTTTGTCCAAAAGGAAAATTATACTATCATTCTCTAAAAATATAAACTACAACAATATTTATTTTAATTGGAATATCCTTCTATCTAGTATTTGTATATTATAAGAAGTATTCCAAACATTGTACTTGATCAATAGAAAATTAATTTTTTTTAAATACTATAATAAATTAAATTTTTGAATTTCAACAAACAATATATGGTGTTGAAATAAAAATTTAAGAAAATATCGTTTTGAATAAGTTTTATTCCTTATAATAAGTTGAAATCAAAGTTTTCAAATACTAATAGTATAAATCAAATATATATATATATATATATACATATATATATAATTTAACTATTTAAAAAACTTATTTTTTTGAAAAAAAAAAAGACAGACTCGGTGGAAGCAGGTAACCTCAAATTGTCTCAAGAATTACAGAAGCTTATATATAATAGAAGTCGTCAAAACCTCGTTAAATGGGTTTGGTAAACAAGGTATCAATTCAACACACACACACACACACACGTATATATATATATATGAAATAATGATTAAAAGTAGGGTTGAATGCGTCGTAAATGAACCATTAATTAATTAATGCTCGTGGTTCTGGTAATATATAAATTCCAAAAGATGAGATAATGTCTTGACATTATACGATATGACCAACACGTACGAGGACACAACACTGTATATACCCTTCCCTTGGGAATGCCTAGAGGTGCAAGCTAAGATATATTTGCAGGCAATGGTTAGTGTTAGGGTTAATTCCAACAATAATTCAACTACTTTTCTGTTCAACTGCCCTTAGTTTGCCCTTAACTACATACATACCCTTTCTAATCCCACAAGTAAACGTGCCCTACCCAACTTCTACATCATTTATATCCCTTTCGTTATCACCAATGCGTTACTACTTCAACATTTCATTTCTCATTTACTCTTCTTTCAACTTCTATTTACTCTACCTTCATCTTTTTCTATAACTAAATTCTATATTCATTTTGCTTTAAAGAATTAATTATCAACTGAACAATTATGTTGTAAGTTATACAAGTTTTTGAAAATTCAATTTTTATTAAATAATAAATTCAATGACAAAAGTGTACGGAACAGGACATTATTTAAAGAATTATTAATTTTCTATAAGAAAATGATATTTTTGAAACAATTTATGATACACAAATATGGAGACTTGATTATTTACTTAATAAATCCATATCGTTCGATTGACATAGTCCTACATGAGTAAGTGAAGCCCACACCAATCGAATGGTGTGAGTTTACTAAACAGAGAATCGGGTCTCTATATGTATATATATATGAAATTTTTTGCAATGTAAAAATTTGTGAAAACAAATTTGTCCATTCAATCACAAATTATTCTATTACCAAATTGTTTGCCACGGAATTAGAAATCTCACCCGTCTCTAATATTTACCATGCACCTCCAAATTGTTTTACCTTAGAATGCTTAAAAAGATAATATTTTTTGTTTGTTTAATTAGTTAATGCGTGTTGTATTATTTATGGCTGCCCAACCTCTCCTACCACCACCTTAATTTCTCCTTTATAAATTTCAACCCCAAACACACATTCCCATTCTCTTCTCTTCTCTTCTCTTCACTCCTTTCCCTTCTCACACCTAAACCCTAACTCACATCAAACATGCAAACCCACCACGACCCGCCAAACCTGCCACCACCCGAAAACCCTAATTTCGTCTTCCCGCCGGGGCCACTGCCAGTGCCGGAGCCGGAACCTCAAGGACTACTTGACATCGACTGGGTCAGCCTCTTCAATGGCCAAAATAACTTGATGGGCATTGGAGATGATGCTATGTCGAAGCAAATAGTGATGGGAGGATCTCCATTAATGGGTGAGAATATTAATGGAGTTGGTGGTGAGGGTGTTATTGAAGGTGGGAATAATACTAATAATAATAATAATAGTATTAGTAATAAGGAGAAAATAATTAGGAGAGGAGGAGGTGGAGGTAGGTCGAAGAAAACGACGAGGCCAAGGTTTGCGTTTCAGACAAGAAGTGCAGATGATATTCTCGATGATGGTTATCGTTGGAGGAAATATGGCCAGAAAGCTGTCAAGAATAGCATATATCCCAGGTGTGTATACCTATTAAATTTCCTTTTTTTTTTTTGGTAATTTTTTCGAATAATAATTAAATCAGATTAAGGAACAATACAGAAACACAGAAGAAAGTTCACGCATGCATGCATGATCAAAAGTCATTTTCTTAACTTGCATGATGATACCCAGTCATAAACGCGAGTGCAAGAATAATCGTTTGTTGGTGATCATACAAGATTACCAGTAATGAGGAATACAGTAATAATATGAAGATTAAATTATTGATTTGGTCTTTAAAAGTTTATAGTTGTACTTGTACCAATTTAGTTCATAAAAGGTAAAAAATCAAACGTTTTAATTTAATTTTTAAAAAATTATGTTTATTTTAATTTAATCACTTAGTAACGGTGAAATTTGTGATTTAACAATAAAAAAAATCGATCAATTTGAGACAAATGAATTTTTTAGAGATTAAATAAGATACTTGATTTTTTAAGCATTAAATTAAAAAAATTATAATTTTTTTGGAGACTAAATCAGTAATTTACTCTAAGATGAATGCAAAACCGATTAAATGAAAGAGAATAATAAAATGGAATGGTATGATTTAGAGTAGGCTTTTATCTCAAAAATTTCAGCTTACATGTATTTAACTATTTATTGTAAAGGATTAATTTATCTTTGAGAAAGAAATTACATAAGCCTTTAATAGCATTTACAACTGAAACATCTCCTAGAGCTTTTTTTTGTTTTTTGGGAAGGGGGGGGGGGTTATAACAACTGCAGCATCTGTTTGCAAGTCATCTCCATACACAATTTTTCAAGCAGATAGAAATTTTGTTTACAACAACCAAGTATATATCGATCTTATATTTTCTTATGACGATACCTTAGAGATGAAAATTAAAACAAATGGAAAATTAAAGATCACGAAATTTTGTCAAGAAGATCAGCGAAAAGTATAAATACTTAAAAAGATATTCAGAAAACTCGATCAATAGAGCATAGCAATTAATACTCAAGCAAATTAATATGTTAATCGAGATTACTGTCACCAGTAAAATATTGAATATGTTAATTATATGTTTCAAAACCGAATGAATATAATGTTCATTGGCAAAAAATTACAATTAAGCATTGGAAATATATAGGTCATTTAGAGTAAACAAGTAAAATAAAATATGTTAATTTATTACTGAATCTGTGTTTTCAGAATTTTCTTCTTTAATTATATGAATTTAGTTTATTGATCATTGATTTATGTTATAGATAACAGTACATTAAGTATATCTATAATATGGAGTATTGCAGGCTAGAAATTAACTTTGAATTCATAATTAAACAACTAATTCAATCCTATCCAATCTTTTATTTCAAAATCAAACTGTGTTCACTAATAATCTTCCCTGTTATAAAATTAGTTACTCTATTCTCTGTCTAACTGGTTTCCTTAAACTTGCATTCCTAGTTAATTCTAGCTATATGAAATTTCTAAATATCCTAGGTGAATTTAAAGGTAAATGAAAGTAGGTAATTGTTTCTTTTTGGTCAAATTATTCTTTCAGTCCCTACATTTTAAAGCAATTTTCAATTCAGTCGTTATAGTTTAAAAGTTTGTAATTGGATTCTTATATTTATAAATTTTTTAATTTTGTCCCTATCATTAAATTTTTATTAAACTTTGGTGACATAGCCAATTATGTATTATCTTGATATTTGGAGTATATATGATTTAAGCTAATTCATTCAAATTATTTAACATAAGTTGCATGTCATGTCATATATATGCGAGTTAATTTCACTTAATATATACCTACTTTATCTCCTTTTTGTTGCCTAATGTATGTATATTTAGAGTTGTTGAAATGCACATGGTTAGTCATATTAGCAAAATTTAATAGAACACGATGAAAGGTTAGTAACAAGGACTAGATTAAAAATTGTAAAACTATATATGAGAACTCAATTACAAAATTTTTAAATTATAAGAACTAAATTCAAATTGAGTAAAAACTAAAAGGACCAAGAATATATATAATTTAATTTTTTTTCTTGGAATAATTAAATATACAACTGGCTAAGTTCACTGTTATAATAAGAGAATAACTTACCATGAACCATAGTATTAGATTAATTAGAACTAGCTGGGTATACGGTATGATTTCCTTTAATTATATTTGATCGATCTGCATATGTTTTAATAAGGTGATGATGCTTGGCGAGTACTGTATATTCTATTTCTAGTTTCCTAATTCCATGAATACCATGAGATATATGAGAGAAGAAAATAATAATAAGATTCTTATGTTGTTTGCATTTTGACGAAAATGGGGACAAATTATAAAAGGAGCTACTATCGATGCACACATCACACATGCAATGTGAAGAAACAGGTGCAGAGGTTGTCCAAAGACACGAGCATTGTGGTGACGACTTACGAGGGAATTCACAACCATCCATGCGAGAAGCTCATGGAAACCCTCACTCCTCTTCTCAAGCAGATCCAGTTTCTCTCAAGGTTCTAGCCACCTATAAATATATATATATATATATATATATGCCGCCACCTTCATCCATATATATCCGTGAACTGTGTATGTGTAACACTCTTACTTTTACTGGTTTGGTTATAATTAAACTCGTAATTTGTGTCTATGTGTACATATATATGAAACCACTTTATAGTGTCTGTGATCATGTAATAATAAGCTTTTGTACACTTATTTACATTTGTCATCTGTGTATGATATATAGACTTCAAAGTTTCCATCTTTAATGTTAGAATTCTAAAATGAAGTGTGAGTGATCAGAACATTAGCTTGGAAATAATTATGTTATTGATCTTTTATGTCGTATTTTATGAATATTAGATATTTATAGAGTAAATTGCAGTACTTTGATCTGGAAAGTTTTCAAAAATACACAATCCTCCCTTCTTTTTTAAAATATACACTCCTTTCTCTTTTAACTATAAATATACTATATTTTAGTCCAATTTTATATCTTCTTTCCAAAGAAATCCAGTACAATTTTTTTTTCTGTCGTTAATTCATAATGAAATGTCTCAATTATTCCATTTTTTTGTGAAAAGAGAAAAAAGGCTCCCACTATGTATTTAGGTTAATGGATAATATTTTAGTAAAAAAAATGTGGTATTATAAGCTACCAAATATATATATAAGAAAAAGTATTGTAATAGACTTTTCTTAACATAAATTATAAAATAGGACTAATTAAAATAATAATTTTATAGTTATAGGAGAGGGAAGTGTAAATTTTGAAAATAGGGGACAATGATATGTAATTTTAAAAATTTATAGAACAAAGAAAAGTAATTTATTCATTTATAAGTACGCAATCATTCAATTTTATCACAAGCTATATAGCTCAAGTGGTATAAGCAAATTTGATTTAAGTAGTTTAGCGGCTTTGCAATACCTAAGACTTTGAGTCCCCAAAAAAATAAATTGTAAAGAGAGAGTTTTTATTTATTATTTTTTTATAAAAGGAAAATTTTACTAAGTTGAGGCCTTCACCAATAGTACGTACATATCTAATACAAGGAGGAATTTCATTGAACCAAAATAAAGCATCTTCAATATTTCGTTTTTCATAATTAAGACGCAATGTTGTGAGGAACTCTAATTTAATTTGCCTCCGTGGGAATCCAATGAAACTCAACAACCTCGAGAGAATTGCTTTTTTTCTTTTTAAACAATCATCCAGTGTCTGAATATCAAACTACGTGTGTTGAATAATGGGTGACAAATCTCTTCTTATTAAGTTTTAACGTAGTTGCATTCTCATAAATTCGAATTCGAAACCTCTGTTTAAGTTAAGATGAGAGAATTGCTTTCAATCAGGATGTTCTGCTAAGCTTTAAATATAAGACATGCCCAAGTTCCTCCTTGATAAAGCATTATATAATGACTACTTTTGAATCTCCTTCCATCATAACTTTTGGACATAACACCTTTTAACGAAACCTTCCTAAATGGTCAAGGCCTCCAAGCAGAGAGAATTTTGCATTGTGTGGAATCTTTTGATAGTGGCTCCCACATCATATTTGCTGGCTTGAAAACTAAGTGTGTGAAGAGTTGTGCCAAGTCCATGAGAGTTTTGTTTGAGACCATATAAAGAGCAATGAAGCTTTCGAACTAGATTCTTGACACGACATTCAAATCTATAGGACTGCACCTTATATACTTCCTCTTGAATTGTGCCACTAAAGAATACGTTGTTAACATCTAGTTGGCACATATTCCATCCCTTTGAGAGAGTAGGAGTGAGTATGATTCAAATAGTAGTTAATTTAACAATTGGGGGAATGTCTCATGAAAATCATGACCATACTGTTGATGAAAACCCTTTGCAACTAATGGTGCTTTGAATTGATTTATGACGCCATTAGAGTTTTCTTTTATTTGATAAACCACCTACATCCAATGGGCATTCAAGTAGGAGGAAGAGGAACTAAGGTCTAGGTATTGTTCTTCTTGAGAGATTGGAGTTCTTCCTGCATAGAACTGTACCAAAGAGGACTAAGTAAAGCATCTTTTAAGGATGACTCGGTATAAGCTTGTTTAGAGTCGGTTGCCACAGTTATGGTTAGCAAAATTTTGGGTTTGTAGATGTTAGCTATGGAATGTGCATAGGATTCTTGGACACTGTGACAACAGGTTCTGGTGCAACAACAATGGTAGTAACAAGAGGATGATGTGATGAGCGAGTAGTAGTTATTTAGTGTGTAGTTTCTTCAAAGGGAACTTGTATAACAACAATGTTGTGTGTATCAATTGATCCTACCAGAGAAGAATTAGAACTTGCACTTGGTATTGGAGTTAGGAAGTTGTGATGGTAAAGATAATGACTCAAGCTGTAAAGCATATTGGGAATTCATAGAAAGAGAGGAATAGAAGAAGACATAGAAGAGATATATGAGACTAACAAAGAATTAGAAAAAAAAACAAATTGAGGAAACAATTTAGTATAGGAAAGAATTTTCATTGAATAAAACTTCTGTAGAGATGAAAATTTTACTTCTATTGCCTAGACACCTAGAGCCTTTATGAAAAGAGTTGTAACCAATAAAGAGACATTCTTCTGATAAAAAAAATGAAGCTTGTGCTTGTTAGAGGGACAAAAAAATGGGAAGCAAAAGCAACAAAAAATTTTAAGAAAATGAGAATCAAGTTAGACATTGAAGAGTTTAGTAAGAGGTGGTGTTTTAGCAGTGGAATGAAGAGAGTGAATCCTATTAATGATGTAAACAAATATTTTAAAGGCTTCTTTCCAAAATATCAAAGGCATGGATGCTTGTGCAAGAAAGGAGAGCCCTATCTCAACAATATATCTGTGCTTTCCTGTAATGCTTCCACTTTGTTAATGGGCATAAGGGCATGTGCTTCTTTGAGATATACCATGTTGTTTAAGGAAATTAGTGAAGGCTCAAAATTCAACCCCCCAATCAGTTTTCACAACTTTTTATTTTTGTGTTCAATTGATTTTCAATGAATGTTTTGAAGTCAATAAATGTGGATAGTGTTTGTAATTTTCGTTTGAGTAGAAATAACCAAGTAAGTTGTAAGTAAGCATCTATTATACCAAGGTAATAATAGCTGCCATTTTGTGATTTTAGAGGAGCAGGACCCTATAAATCGAAATAAATGAGCTCAAGAGCTTTATAATAAACATTAGGGGATGGTGGGGAAGGAAGTTTATGAGATTTAGCATAAATGCAGGTAGCACATATAAGTAAGTTTTAATATCAAACTTGACATTATGAGACTATAAAACAAATTTGACAACTTTGTCATTAGTGTCCTAAACATTAAGGCCATACATGAAGAGAATTGGAATTGAGACTTGAAAACAAAGCTCAGTGAGTGAGAGTCGATGAATATTGTTGTTGCAGGGAATCTAAGCTGCTAGGTGAGGTTTAGATATTGCCAAGATGTTGAAGTTGGAAGTTGTCAAATGTGTAAAGGCTATCAGGATTAGTTGTGCCTTCCAAGAGTGTTTTATGTGTATCCTGACATTGAACAACACGCTTAGTAAGTTAAAATCCAAAAATGTTTTTAGCAAATCGGGAAATACTAATAAGATCATTTTGAATTTGAGGAACATGTAAAATATTTAATTTAAGAAGGTAATCATTCATACATTTGTATTCCTTTTTGGTGTTTCTAAGTTTAGATTTGTACTTCCTTATCTTAGCTTATGTCTGTGAAGCATAGAATTCCTGTATTTTGCGAGCTTATATTAATTAATCATCAAAAAAAATTGTATATACAATTATGCATTCAATAATTTTTTGATCATTAATATATCAGTATGTAGAAAACTCAGAGTGAAAAATATTATGAATATTGTTATTCAGTCAAAATCACTAAAGCTATACAATAAGTCCAATTTATAGACTTTAACATCTGAAGTAAAGAAAACTATCAGTAAAGTAACTAGCTAATGTTTACAATTAACTAACACTAACTAATTTACAACTTACTGTTAACAAAAAATATAACAGAACTAATTACAAATAACCAAACATATAATAATTTCTACATCCCTTCCTCAAGTTGAGGTTTTTAGCAGTCTTGCAAACCCAACTTGACAACCATATCTTGGAAAATTGGACTGTGAATGAATCAGCAATTAGCTTCCCTAAGCACACATACTTAAGAGTTACAAAGCCTTCTTTCACCTTTTCCCTTACAAAATGACAATCTATATCTATGTTTTGTTCTCTAATGGAAAACAGGATTTTGAGCAATTTGAATAACAGCATGACTATCAGAATACAGATTGATTGGGTGTGTCACAGAAATCTTCAAGTCTCGCATTATAAATGACAACCATTGCAACTCACACACCATAGCCCCCTAGCTCTATATTCTCCTTCAGCAGTAGATTTAGATACTGTTGCTTGTTTTTTTGTCTTCCAAGAAACAAGTGCTCCACCCATAAATATACAATACCCTATTAAGCATCTTCTTGTGTCAAGACAAGCTCTCCAATCAATATCACAATAGGCTGTAACACTCAAATTATTGCTGGAAGAAAAGAATAGCCCAAGTGATGGACAACCCTTCAAGTATCTTTGTATATGTATTGCACCTTCCCAATGTGAATCTCTAGGGGATTGAACATATTGCTTAATTGTTGTGTTGCATAAAAAATGTTTGGCCTTGTAAATCCAAGATACAATAACCTTGCTGTCAACCTTTTATACTTTTATGAATTTGACATTAACTTTCCTTGATCCTTAGAGAACTTTAACCCCCTTGGTAGAGGTGTGGCATAGCCTATTAAACCAATATCTTGGAGGAGATCCAACACATACTTCCTCTAATGTACATAAAGTCCTTCCATTGATCTCACCAACTCCAATGCAAGGAAATATTTTGCATGTTCTAAATCTTTTATAGTAAATTGCTCATCTAAAAACAATTTTACTCTCCTTATTTCTGTCTTAGAATCTCCAATTAATAAAATGTCATCAACATATACTAGTAAAACCAAAAAATATGATGTATTGCTCAAAATAAACAAGCAATTGTTAGCCCTAATGTATTATGCTATAAGTTTTGATGATGACAAATATGTGGAAATTATAGTATGATTTAATCTTCTTGGCTCAAATGAATGATTTAATCTTCTTGGCCCAAATGAATGATTTAATCTTCTTAGCCCAATATATGATTTAATCTTTCTTAGCCCAAATAGTATGATTTAATCTTCTTGACCCAAATGAATGATTTAATCTTATTGGCCCAAATGCATGATTCAATCTTTCTTGGCCCAAATATATTTAATGCTTTATATATTTAAATATAGTAGTATAAATTGATTTTTGATAAAATTTATTGGTTGTTATAATATAATTTGAAAAAGAATATTTTTACTGTAGCACTTTTGAAAAAGAAATTTGATTGTTGAAGAAGTATGATAAACTTTATTGGTTATTGAAAAAGTATGATAAAGTTTATTGATTGTTGTAATATAATTTGAAAAAGAATACTTTTTCCTGTACCACTTTTGAAAAAGAAATTTGATTGTTGAAAAAGTATGATAAAGTTTATTGGTTGTTGTAATCAACTTTGAAAAAGAATATCTTTTACTGTAGCACTTTTGAAAAATGAATTTGATTGTTGAAAAAGTATGATAAAGTTTATTGGTTGTTGTAATAAACTTTGAAAAAGAATACCTTTTACTGTAGCACTTTTGAAAAATGAATTTGATTGTTGAAAAAGTATGATAAAGTTTATTGGTTGTTGTAATAAACTTTGAAAAAGAATACTTTTTACTGTAGCAAATTTGAAAAAGATATTGATTGTTAAAAAAAAGTTGATAAAGTTTTTTGGTTGTTGTAGAAAGGTTGAAAAATGATTATGAAGCTTACTGTAGCAATTCTGACTAAAGCAGTCACTGTAGCAGCAAGGTTTCACTATATAAAGGGGACTTCACAACATCATTTGTATCAAGATTCAATTGTTCATTTCTCATATTATCTTGAGTTCCATTCTCTCTAAATTGTTAGAGAAAAATTCTGAGCTTAATTTCTGCGTTATCTACACTTTGAGAGTGTCCACCATTATTTTCCTTAAGCCTTTAAATTTAGTTGCTCAAGGATTGGTTCCTTGAGTTAGTGTTTGAGAGAAAACACGTTGTAAGGGGGATAGACACCCTTGAGAAAAAAAAAGATCTATGTTGTAGTGGTTTGCAAGTACCTGGATTAAACTTGCAATTATAGTGGAAATACTCAACTGGTCTCTTGAGCACTGGATGTAGGCTTGAGATTAGCCGAACCAGTATAAATCTCTGAGTTTGCTTTCTCTATCCCTACTCTATTTACATTTGAAGTTAATTAATTAATGCTTTGCGTTTATATTTGATTTCTACTTCAAGTATTAATTAACGTGTGTAGATTTATATTTTCTCCTTAATTCCTTGCACTATAAAATTATTCATCTTGATAACACTTTGATTTTCTGAATTAAATTATTATCTTTAACATTGTCCAATTTCAGAAAATCATTTTAACTTCCAATTAAGTTTTGTGAAAATTTTTATAAAACCCAATTCACCCCCCCTCTTGGGATCCAACCATTTCTTTCAATTGGTATCAGAGCTTGGGCTCTTGATTTGAGACTTAACCGTCTAAGAGTAAACATGGTTGGATTTAATGATTGGTTTATGTCTGAAAATTATTCTTTCACATAACCTCCAGTTTTTGATGCTAATCATTTTCAATATTGGAAGTATGAAATGAAAATGTTTTTAATTTCAGTAGACCATAAACTCTGGGAAGTTATAGAAAATGGTTTTTATATGCCTGTCAAGGAAGAACAAGGAAAATGCATTCCAAAACCCAAGAGTGAATGGAATGATACTGAAAGAAGTTTAATGCAACTCAATGCTAAGGCAAAATTGATTATTTCTTGTGCATTGAGTCAAGATGAATTTTTCAAAATCTCCAACTGTGCAACTGCAAAAGAAATGTGGGAAATTCTTGAAGTTGCACATGAGAAAGATCTTATTGCTGAGGAATTAAGGTATAGAAGTTTCATTAATGAACTTGAAATTGCTCAAATGAACAATTGTAAAACCATTAATGAGATACAACTTGTACTTAATCAATTGCAAGCTCTTGGTGTTGAACTTACAGAAAAATCTCAAATCACCAAGGAGATAGAAGAAAAAGAAAAAGGAGAAAAAGAGAAACCACAACCAAAAGTTGAATCATCAAAGAAAGCTTACCTATCTTCCATTTGGGGAAATAGCAATTCTGATGAGGAGAACACAAATGAAGAAGCCAACACTTGTCTTGTGGCCAGAAATAAAGATGAGGTAAATTCATTTGACTACTCTTTTGAAGAATTACAAGATGCCTTTGATGATTTACATAAAGAATCTCTAATACTTGCAAAGAAACTAAATGTTTCAAAACAGAAAAACTCTTCTCTTGAAAATGAGTTGGAAACATTGAAAAACGAATTTTCTATTTTCAAGGAAGAGAATTTTGTTTTTGAAAATCAAAACAAAACTTTGCAAGAAGAGAATTTGATTTTAAAAGCAAATATCTCTACCAACAAAAATTGCTTTTGTACCAAGTGTGATTCTTTGAAAAAAGAAAATAATAATCTTAAAAACACACTTGCAAAATTTTCTCAAGGTAGAGAAATTTTAAATACCTCAGTTTTGAAACAAAGAAGAATGTTTAACAAAGTTGGTCTTGTTTCTAAAAAGAAATCAAACCAAAAGTATTCTAAAAACTTCTTTGTTTCTGTAAAGATGTCAAATAGTCCAACTTGCACTTGTTTTTATTGTGGACTAAAAGGACACAAATCTTACTCATGCTTTTATAAGAAATAATCTTGTTCATGGAGTTAAAATGAAATGGGTTCAAAAAGGAACTCATGACCCAGGCGGACCCAAAGAAATTTGGGTACCAAAGACAAAGGATTAATTTGCAGATTTGCCTCGAAGCAAGGAGCGGAAATGACTTTTCAATGGCTACATCATTCAAACTCCACTCTCTTGCATCAAAAGGAGGCAATGGACAAGTAAACATATAAGCTGGAATGTATTGTAAGAAATTTGATTGATATGTTTACTGTATCAAATGCTTATGTTTGTTTTCTAGCATGCCTTTCATTTATCTTTGATATTCATGCATGCTATTTCTAAAAATGATTCTTAGGTATGCGGCCTAAGGATATGATTTTTGCTTTGAGCTAAAATCTTTCTTCTAAATTTAGCTTGAACTTTCTTATTTATCGCATCACGACAACTTGCTTTCATTACATGCATATTTCCCTTGGTTTCACATCAATAAGATTACTCTTACTTGTAATGTTTATCTTTATTGTAATCTTATTTAAATATTTTCAATAAAATCAAAAATCCTCACACAAATGCATTTTATGGAAGCATGGCATACTTTGAACATAATGTATTGTTTCTCCTGATGGTTGAAGATTTATTTGAACATCACTAATTTGAGAATCAAAGTACTCCATTAAAAGTGTCTTGCAGTTGGTTGGTCGACCAGCTAGCTCATCAGTGGTTGACCAGCAAGACTTATATATGTCAATCTATGAACCAACGCCTAATGCCAGATGCCAACACTAGACGCTAAGTAAAGAGGATCTTGCAAATAATCAATCAATGAAGACCATTAAAATTGCAAAAGGAGAGGATCAAAAGAAGGG
Organism: Biancaea sappan; assembly: GCA_037074585.1. Lineage (NCBI taxonomy): Eukaryota > Viridiplantae > Streptophyta > Magnoliopsida > Fabales > Fabaceae > Biancaea > Biancaea sappan. The sequence continues at coordinate 24,047,599 of CM073499.1, read as the reverse complement.
CAATGAAGAAAATAAAGATATCAACATTTTAAGGAGGGACTTCAAGAAGTAACAAGAGTTTGCCAAAATTGATGAGTATCTCTATCCACTACTACTTTATTATTTAATTGAATGATACTCTTTGATCTTAATTAGCTATACTAGCAAATTGTTATCATTGACATATTTTCATAGCAATGATATACTATTTTACGAAATCTTACATATTTGATAATATCATTGCATATAAAAATATGTTAAATACTTAAATTATTTTTAAATATTCAATACATCATGGTTTGAGCATTATGCATGTCATATCCTTTGTATAAGCTATAGCTTAGGAACGATTGTTTATGAATTATAATTTATATCTGATTATATCTTATTAATCTATATTACCTCAATTATTGTACTACATACTCAGGTTATAATATGTTTTATCTTGATAAGTATGTAACTTGCTTTTGCTTTGAAATGATATATATGTCCATGCCAGAAAATTCTTTCTATCTTTAAAATGGATATATATTTTTTAATATATATATACTGTGCTAAATTTGTGTAGCTGATTTCTTTTATCTTTCTTTATTATTATTTTTTTTATATCGTCCAATAAAAGAAACAACTTGCATTAAAAAAAATCGAAGGATTACATTGCAAAAAAAAAAAGGGAAAGTTTGCTCATGCATGAGCAACCTACAGGCGAGGTGGTCTCGGATTAGGAGGGTTGTATTGTATCATCACCCCTCGGCCATTCCTTGGAGCAAGAGATTGAGCTATGTCACGGAGGGTAGTGTAAATCCCATTCATACAATCAACACTTCTTTGTTGTTGATTGCAGAAGCATTGGGTAGACCAATAGAAGAACCTATCTATTCTTGAAGTCATGCCGCATTGTTGCGTTTAGCTAACTTCTCCTGGTCCTCTATCATCTTCTTGAGTTTCTTCACCTCCTGCTCCAGACAAGCAATTTTGTCTTCTGACGTATGGCCTGTACTAATCTCTTCAGCTTCTTCGATCTTCATCTTCTTCTTTCGATTCTCCTGAGATCCCTCCAAAGGCCTTTTACCCTTGTCCCTGCCTAGACTCAAGTTTAAGTCGAGCTCTTCCTTCCTGGCCTCTACTGTGAGATCAATGAACTTTCTTGCTGCCATGGTTTGGAATATTTAGAAATTTTTGTGGGAGTATGAAGAGAGAGGAATATCAGAAAGTTGTAGGCTCAGAGATGAATACTCTTTGTGGTGTGATAATTGAGAATCCTGGGCAGTCTTTATAGAGAGAAAATGATGACTTAGAGCCAACGAAGATATCTCTTCGCCGCACCCCTACACGCTCATCCTACGGATTTTGCTAGCTGGAAGCCAGAACTCTAGGGTACGCATGCACACCAACAACGCGTCGCATTAATGGCAAAACCACGAAAGTCAATTTTCGGTGGATTTGCTGCTGATTTAATTTGTTTTGATTAAAAATTTTAAGGATTAATAAAATGGTGATAAACAGAATCGTATTTCTCTGCTTTGTTGTGTTGTTTTTGAGAGCTTTCAGTATAATATACATGATTGATTGCATCATGCTATGATTACATGTATCTAAGAACATATGTTGTGTATGCTATTCATGCATCATGAGCGAAGGCTATGAATAATATGTCATGATTCCACATGCACTCATAGAAAATGAGAAGTCAAAAAAAAAATTTTTTTTAAATAAAATGAAATGTGTAGAGGATAATACATCTTCATAGTTACACATACTTACATATAATGCTTTTGTGGGCAAATGAAAGGCAATGATTTCCTTGCATTATGATAATGCTTGATGCATGCGACCGTAAGTAGTTAATTTTGCCTTTAATCCTTGATTTACATTACTAACTTAAGCATCGGAGTGGTTGTCAAAATTTTTGTAGGTGCTCATCCTCAAGATACATATATGAATACATCTTGAAAATTACATTTGTTTAATATGCATTGATTGAGGGGGAGCCTAATCTATACTTAAATACTCTATATTTTTAGGGTCACTTTATATGAGATGCAATGTTTTCCTTAACTATATATTTTTGGCATATCAATGATAAGTTTTGATGAAATTTTACCCCATGACGTCATATGATATTCTTACTTAAAGAAGGAATACGCTTTAGCCTTTATATATTGCCTTCCTTATACCTTTTTGTTGATGTCAAATAGGGGGAGAAGAATATGGAAAGAAAAATATGTGTATATTGTATAATGATTATTACATTGTAACATATTTTTCTTTGGTGATTTGTCATCATCAAAAAGGGGGAGATTGTTAGCCCTAATGTATTATGCTATAAGTTTTGATGATGACAAATATGTGGGAATTATAGTATGACTTAATCTTCTTGGCCCAAATGAATGATTTAATCTTCTTGGCCCAAATGAATGATTTAATCTTCTTAGCCCAATATATGATTTAATCTTTCTTAGCCCAAATAGTATGATTTAATCTTCTTGACCCAAATGAATGATTTAATCTTATTGGCCCAAATGCATGATTCAATCTTTCTTGGCCCAAATATATTTAATGCTTTATATATTTAAATATAGTAGTATAAATTGATTTTTGATAAAATTTATTGGTTGTTATAATATAATTTGAAAAAGAATATTTTTACTGTAGCACTTTTGAAAAAGAAATTTGATTGTTGAAGAAGTATGATAAACTTTATTGGTTATTGAAAAAGTATGATAAAGTTTATTGATTGTTGTAATATAATTTGAAAAAGAATACTTTTTCCTGTACCACTTTTGAAAAAGAAATTTGATTGTTGAAAAAGTATGATAAAGTTTATTGGTTGTTGTAATCAACTTTGAAAAAGAATATCTTTTACTGTAGCACTTTTGAAAAATGAATTTGATTGTTGAAAAAGTATGATAAAGTTTATTGGTTGTTGTAATAAACTTTGAAAAAGAATACCTTTTACTGTAGCACTTTTGAAAAATGAATTTGATTGTTGAAAAAGTATGATAAAGTTTATTGGTTGTTGTAATAAACTTTGAAAAAGAATACTTTTTACTGTAGCAAATTTGAAAAAGATATTGATTGTTGAAAAAAAGTTGATAAAGTTTTTTGGTTGTTGTAGAAAAGTTGAAAAATGATTATGAAGCTTAAATGACCATGTGCAGATTGTATAAAACCAAAAGTCTTGAGTTTAGTCACTATTCCATTGCCTTGAAGCTTGCTTCAAGTCACATAAAGACCTCTTTAATCTACACACCTCTCCCTTCTTCACATTTTCATAACCTTCAGGGGTCTCCATGTAAACTTTCTCGTCCAAATGCCCATGCAAAAAGGCATTATTGATGTCTAATTAATGTAAAGGCCATGAATTTGATGTTATTACTGTTAATAATACCCTTACTATCACCACTTATGCTATTGGAGAAAAACTCTCCTGGTAATCTATACCTTCAAATTGATAGTAACCTTTTGCTACCAAACGCGCCTTGTATCTTTCCACCATACCATCTGCTTTTAACTTTACTTTGTATACCTATTTACATCCAATGGGCCTTTTTCCTTTCGATAAGGATACAACCTCCCAAATGTTTTTTTTCTAGAGCTACTAATTTATCCCTCATTGCATCTTCCCAATCCTTATTTCCCTTTGTATCATTGTAAAAGGTTAGTTCCTGTATCACAAAAGAATTGGAAACAAACACCATACGTGGAGCAGTAAAGTGAGTGGGTATAACAAAAAGATAAGTAGGTGATGTATATTTAGAAGAAGAAATAGTATTTTGGATAGAGATTAACTTATTATATTTGTCACTGTGGGTGTGCTCACTAGTGTAACAAACAAAATCATTGAGCCATGCTGGTTGTTTTCTAATTTTGTTACTGTATCTTACTTTATTTTTTTATGTTTCTGTATCTTGTACTGATGGTATAATAGGTGACTGGTCAGAATGTATAGTCGATGAATGGTTAGGATGTATAATAGGTGCATGGTCAGAATTATGGTCAGGATATGTAGTGGGTGAATGATCAAAATTATGGTCATTAGATGGGAAAAAGTTATGTAAGACTCTTTCCTCAAAAGGTACAATAGGTAAAGGGACATTTGACTAGTAGAATCTAAAACCACTACTGTAGACTTAAAAGGGAAAATTTGTTCATGAAACATCACATTCCTGATCACAATCACTCTTTTTGATTCAAGCTCATATAGCTTATAACCTTTTTGTCCTGGTGAAACTCCTAAAAAAACACACTTTGATGCTTTAGGGGCAAATTTATCACTATCTAGCCTCGGTTTGGTAGAGAAACATAGGCAACCAAAAATTTTTATATCATCATATGATGCCTCCTTTTTAAACAACATCCTGTATGGTGTGTTCCAATCAATAACTCTTGATGATAGTTTATTTAGTAGATGAGTAGCATAAAGTACAACCTCCCCCCAAAATTTATTTGGTAATCCAGATTGAATAAGCAATGACCTTGCCATATGAATGATGGTCCTATGCTTCCTTTCTACTACTCTATTTTGTTGTGGAGTATGTGTACAAGACCTCTAACAGATTATGCCTTCTTCACTAAACAACAGATGACAATATTATTTACAAATTCTCTCTCATTATTTGTACGTATGACTTTTATCCTTCTATTAAATTTTTTTTTACCATAGCCATAAAATTTTTTATCAAGCTATATACTTGATTTTTTTCCTTCATCATATAAATCCAAGTTGCTCTGCTATAGTCATCTACTATAGTCAAAAAGTATCTAACCCCTGCTAAATATGAGATCCTATATGGTCCCTATACATACATTTATACCAACTCAAATAGATCTGTGGCTTTACTCAAACTAGTTTGAAAAGGTAATATGGTTTGTTTTGAGAGATGGCAAATATCACAAGTATGAGAATTTGAAACAGTCTTATTGAAAGGAAAAGGAAGATGTTTCAGTACAAGATCAAAAGCATGACCTAATCTTTGATGCCATACAGTAAAATCATTACTATTTTTAACATCTACTGAATCAACAGTATTAACTACAAAAGACAAAATACAACTAGCATGTGTATTTATTAAAAAAGACTTATCATTCAAGTAATAGAGGTGATTGTCTGCACTGCCCACAGCACCAATCTCACTAGTCGTTTAGTCCTGAAATTCATAATGAGTTGGATAGAAAGTTAGCTTAAGATGGTTAAATTTGATCAACCTACTGACTAACAGTAGATTATGCTTAAAGGAAGGGATATAAAGAACATTTTTAAACAAAATGTCCCATGTAATTGAATATCTCCACACAGTTTTACAGGTTTAGTTGTTCCATTAGGTAAATGAATTAAAATAGGTCTAGACAAAGACTTTAAGTATATAAACTTATCCTTTACTGCACATTTGTGGTTTGTGGCCCCTGTATCCACAATCCAACTGGATAAATTGTTATCACAGTCAAAAATTATTCTAGATATATTACTAACAAAGTCATCAAGTTGAGAAAAATTCACTTGCTCCACCTTTGTTGGTTGCTTACTTCTTAATATCCTTGATACCTCCCGTTGAATAATTTCAGCCATTGTAAGAGTACATTTAGCTGTGTCTCTTTTCTCCTCAGAACTTTCATCTGAATCCTTAGTATATTTTGTTGCATTAGCAAATTCTTTACCTCCTGGTTTTCCCTTCTTAAGCTCCTTATACCAATTCGGATAGCCATGCAATTTGAAGCATTCTTCCTTCACATGTCCCTTAACTTTGCAGTGTTCGTACGCCCTATCATCTTTTTTCTAGTTTCTTTTATTTTAAAACTATTTCCAGATTGAACAGCCATAGGACTTCCCTCAGTGTTCCTAGCCATATCGCTTTGCACTGACCTTTGCTTTCCAATTCTCAGAACCATTGAAAAAGCCTTGCTCACCGTGGGCAGAGGATATAGAACGAGAATCTGACTTCTCACTACATCATATCCCTCGTTTAAACCTACTAAAAATTGCATCAACTTATTTTGGAAAATGATGTTAGAAAACTTTCTAGTAACATCACACATACAACTAGATGAGGTTCCACATTCACAGTAAGGCAGGAGTTGTAGAACATTGAGTTCCTCCCAAAGCCTCTTCAATCGACTGTAATAGGTTTCAATGGATTGATTATCTTGCTCAATTGAAGCAATCTGACGTTGAATTTGATAGACTTGCGAATCATTACTCTCGCCGTATTGTTCCTCAAGCTCTTGCCAAAGCTTTCTTTTCGAGCTGCAGTAGACGAACGTCTCAGCAATGTCCTTAATCATCAAATTGATGATCTAGGATGTAACCATGTCGTCTACTATTCTCCACTTCCTTCGTTCTAGTTCGTCTGTCGACTCTGCAACTCCTCCGGTGACGAAACCAAGTTTATTCTTAACAGCGAGTGCTTTCTTCATTGACCTACTCCAGGTCAGAAATTTTATCTCATTCAATGGCACAGTCACCAGCACCATCCTAAGGTTATCGAATGTTTGCATCGTCAACGAATCATCCGAGTTTATCATTGTGTTCGATCTCTTCTCTGTGGTCGAATTCGTTGTACCTTCCGTCTCTGTAGACATAATTGAGTTCTGTGTATTCGAAAGCTGAGAGAAATCGAAGACAAATGTAACAAGAAACTGAGCCCACTAACTACAGTATCGGTAAGCCCACTGACTACAATGTAGGCTCTAATACCATATAGAAAACTCAGAGTGGAAAATATTCCAAATATTATTATTCAGTCAAAAACACTAAAATTGTACAGCAAATCCTATTTATAGACTTTACATCTGAAGTAAAGAAAACTATTAGTAAAGTAACTAGCTAATGTTTACAATTAACTAACAATAACTAATTTATAACTCACTGTTAACAGAAAATAATAGAAAATATAATAGAACTAATTACAAATAACCAAACATATAATAATTTCTACACAGTACAATAAAAAATTAATTAATTATTTTTCATTATTTCATCTATTATTGAAACATCCGTGCAAAAAATTGCTATAGTATTGTGTATATACCAAATAACTTCACATAATATAACGTGCCGTGCATGATGCATGAACATGTCTGATGAAAGCAGTATTATATATTGTATTCCCAACAATGCCGGCTAATAAGTTGCTCACACTTTCTGATATTGCAATCAAACCCTTAATTATATATTATTTAATTATTATTTTAAGCCTTAAGTAAAGCCTTGTAATTATCTCCACTTGAATATTCTCCGTTTAAACTTTAATTCCAATTGAAGTCGAGGCAAACAATTAAGCGAATTATATATTTTTCTTTTCATCCTCCTAATTAACCAATTAAAAAAAAACCCCATCCCCCTTCTCCAATTGTCATTCGATTTCAACTATTAATATTAAAAATTTGTTAAGTTTTAATTAATTAGGTTGAAAATAGACCAAATTTAAAACTCATCCAATATTGATTTTTTTTTTCACAAACATTCGAATTCAAAATTTTATTTTAAAAAATAAATGTCAAATTATTTTAACCAATTAATATTGGCCCGCAAATGTCAAAATTTTCTTTTGTATTCACAAATTAAATATGCTTTTGTACATTTGATATATATATATGAATAAGTGTTGGAGGGATAGTTGAATTAGTCAGATTTACTGAAGTGAGACAGGGCTCACCTTCTATGCCGATCATTAGAGCATGATAGTAAGAAATTAAAAGAATTATATCTTCTAAAAAAAATTTATAACTCTGTGTCGCAAATATAGCATTGACTGAGTTAAAATGTTTCAATATTAATTTTATATTTCATTTTTTTTTCTGTTTTTTCGCTATCCAAAATATAATCCGAATAGCGAAACCAACAGCAGACAGAAAAAACGACCATATTAACGAGCACCAAACAAATTTCATTAACCAAACCCTTCCCTAACTGAATTATTAGTTTTTATATTTATTGAGTATTCCACATTATATATATATATATGTAAAACTTATTGCGAGATTGACATAGCTCAAAGCTTCATTCCATATTGAATCTTCATCACCAAATTTTCTTTCTTTCTTCAACTTATCAACGTCGACGACGAGGACATAAAACACATTCTCATCAATGGAGGTCAGTTTTAATTCATTAGTTCTCCACAATTTTCTTTCCCTTTCCCTTATTATTTCTATCTCTCATCTTTTATATATCTACTTTCTCCTCATTCTTAAAGCTTACAATTTTGAATCAATTTAGAGAAATACATATGTTATCTATATGTATATAATCTCACATCTTAAATCAATCATATGTATATATATGCATCATTTTACAGCGCTCTCTTCTCGTTTTCCTCTGAAAATTTGTTCGTAACAAATCAAGAAACCAAAATCAATTAATATTCCTCCCTGATCAACAATGAAAATTATCAAATTTAAATATAATTAAACTTGTAAAAAGAATAATAAATCCATGGAAAAATTTTCCATAAATGTTTGTATCTGAAAATAAATTTTCTTCTTACCAATTTTAAATTTTTAATGGCACATATATATATATTTCTTTTAAAAAGTAGAATGAGTTACTAATTTACTCCCAAAAACATTATTGTTATTTTAATTTAATCCTTGAAAAATCAAATATCTTAATTTAATTTTTAAAAAAATTTTATTTTTGTTAATTTGGTCCTTCTACATATTGAAATAAATTTTGACAATGAAAAATTTGAGATTTAACAATAAAAAAAATTTATAATTTAGCAACAAAAATATTAAATTAAAACAAATAAAATATATAGAATTAAATTGATACACTAATCTTTTAAAACAACAATTATAACTTTTTTTATTATGGAAATCAATAATTTATTCAAAAAGCCAAATGTAGGACGAGATTATCAATCGAACCATATGTTACACTCAACCAGGTACGCGAGGGTGCAGTTTATCCAACAAAACCCCAACCACACCGTATAATTTCTAATTACAAGGGAAAGTAACCAAACACCCGCCAAATGACTATACTACCCCCGTAAACCTCGTCAAGCGAACGAGGATCCCAGATCCGGAAAATCAGGAAGTCACGTGAAAAGCCACGCGCGAAGTGTCGTTTCCCATCGAGACGACGACGTACAAGTGGTATTATTACAAACCCGGTGAGGACTGAGGAGATGGGGGTGGAATTAAACGGTGTCGTTAGGGAAAAATTTTTTTAATTCAGAAAAATTTTATTACAATTTATTTTTTTTATATTTGCTAATGTAATATCACATTTTTCTTACTAAAATATCATCTAGTAGTCCAAGTAAATATTAAGATAATTTTTTTCTTAAAAAAAGAGAATACTTATGACATCTTGTTTTGAATTAATAGTCAAAAAAAATTATTACAATATGTAAAAATTAATATTTTTGAGCTAAACAAAGTATTTTTATAATAATATAAAAGTGACATCATATTGCCAAACATTAAAGAAATATTCTGCAATGGATTACTTAGAACAAAAGATGTAAAATTAAACTAAAGTGTAACGAATTTTATATTTGTAAGAGAAGGGAGTATACATTTTTTAAAGAATTGAGGAGAGATGATGTATAATTGTGAAATTTAATGGGGGGAAAGGGAGTATAATTAGATTGTAATATAGTAATTATTAATGGGTGGTTTTGAAAATTGAAAAATGAAAAAATGGCAGGCGGCGAAGGAGTATGTAATGGAAAAGATCGCGGAAGCGCCGAAGCCTGAGGCGACTGTGAAGGAGGTAAAATTCAAAGGCGTGGGATTGGCGGGTGTGGACTATATGGCCAAGGTTTCTGTATTCAACCCGTATCCCACGCCTCTCCCCATCTGCCGAATATTATACTCCCTCAAAACCGCTGGCAGGTACACATGCATTCTCTCTCAAAAAGGAATTTTCTACTTTTCAGAATTATGTCTTATTTTACGATAAGTCTACGGAGAGTTTGATATTTCATGAGGTTAAATTTTTTTATTATTGAATTATTTTAAAATTTGTTTAAAATATTTTTTATATTACCACACATGTATTTTAAGATGATCGAACGATAAAAGAAACTCAACCTTTCAAAAAGTCAAGCTCTTGATAAACATTTTTTATTTTCAAGAAAAAAATTTGTATTTTGATCTTCTATATATGTTTATTTAAAATTTTATTTTGATTCTTTATATTTCAATTATTTCATATTAGTTCTCTATGTTTTAAAATTTTATTTTTTTAATTTTTTTTTACTAAAACTATTAGTTTAAATAATAAAGTCGACACATTATCTTCATCTTAAATCTTAAACTATAAATTCTATTGACATGATTAGTGATGGAGTAACAGTTCTAAAAAAAAGATTAAAATAATAAGATTTTTAAGATATAATCAAAATAAATATTATTTTTGCGTATAGTCTTGATAAATAAATAATTTAATGAGGGAAAATGAGGAACAAAATTGAGAGAGAATGAATTGCAGGGAGATAGCGACGGGGGATATAGCAGACCCAGGGTCGTTGAAGGCGAAGGGAGACACATTGGTGGACGTGCCAGTGAAGGTGGCTCACAGTGTACTGATAAGCTTAGGACTAGACATATGCAAGGACTGGGACATTGATTACCAATTGGATTTGACTTTCATCATCGACCTTCCCGTCATCGGCGACATTCGCATCCCTCTCACTCAGAAGGGGGAGATCCAGCTTCCCTCTCTCTCTAGTTGGTTCTCCACTGATGACAAACTGCCTGCCAAATAACTACTTCATATTTCTTTCTTTCTTTTTTAAATAAGTATCTAACCTGAAATTCAAAGGCCAGGATGTATCACGAGGTCATTGGCGTTCCACTGTAATGGAATTATATTGTTGGTTTCACTTGGTGGTATGTATCATGAGATATGATATGATACCAATTCACTGCTCTTCTTGTACCAAATGGCTCATCTCGTACATATCTTCATTTGAAATGTGACTGGTCGGCTAGGTTTCTTTTCTTACAAGGGACTCCGGTGTTTGGTATTAAAAACACAATGGATAACTTAAAATAAAATTAAAAAAAATATTTTTTATATATCTAACGTTTACATCAATTTTTATTTATAAATTTAATATCTATTTTTAATCAAATATATTTCACATATTTTTTTTTTGGTTAGATCATATGTCCTTTTTCTTAACGCCATTAAATATGCTAATGGAAAATGCTGACTGAATGATTAGCGAGACATATCATTTGCCATATCATGTGTTATGTGGACCCATACTCCAAAATGTCAAAAATTCTCTCTGTCAAAAATTCTCTCTGTCAAAAATTCTCTCTCTCTCTCTCTCTCTCTCTCTCTCTCTCTCTCTCTCTCTCTCTCTCTCTCTCTCTCTCTCTCTCTCTCTCTCTCTCTCTCTCTCTCTCTCTCTCTCTCTCTCTCTCTCTCTCTCAACCCTTAATTATAAAATATGATAAGAAGTCATTAGGTTAGAATTCCAAAAAAATTAAAAAAGAAAAAAGAAAAACTAGAATCATAGGTGTAATATCTGCCAATTTTGTGATCACATAATTAGCGGTATTACGATTTTTATAATAAAAATTTCAATTATTTTTATAGCATTATTTTTAATACATTATTTTAATGAACTTAAATTTACATTTTAATTTTTATATTTAGTTTATTCTTTTGAAATATTATTTATGAAAATTGAGATAAATAACTGGACCAGATATCTTTATTTCGGGAGGTACTTTTGAAATTTGAGAAAAGACGAGAGAAAGAAAAAATTTAATGGAATTAATTAATTATTAAAAAATAATTATACCGGGATCACTCGGGTTTGTGATATCTGGGTATGGGTACTTGTGAGTCATCAAGTGATCCACTACCCTTTAATCTCTTCTCTCTCTCTTTCCTCTCTCATTTGGCGTCGATCAACTTCCATCACCCTTCCCTCTATTTCTTCTGGAGGATCCTGTTTTCCTGGTTATTTTGCAGTTCAGTAGAGTTGCTGGAGCTAGAAGTAAGCTTCATCTTCCTCCTCTTTTCCTATTTTTCTCCTTTGATACCCATGTTAAAGAAAATGAGTTTTTGGTTGGTTTTTGCTGTAAAATTTGTTTCCTTTTCTTATTTCTTTTGGTTTTTGCTTGGAAATGGTGAAACACAATTAATTTGGAAGGGTAGAAGTGGTTTCATGAAAGGAAAAGGTAAAAGTGCATTTTAAAGGGAAAATGGTGAATTTTCAATAAACCCATGTAATCACTTTTATTCGTATTTATTGGAGGAGTTTTGATCACCACAACTCACTCTTGAAAACCCATATGAAAGCAAGAATCAAAAGGGAAAGAAAAGGGAAGAAAAAATGGAAATTTTGATGGGTTTGGAGCTGAAAATCGTGACTGCCATAGAAGTTACAAAACCTGGCACTTAGGCACCAGGGTTTGTGTGTGAAACAGGATTTCTAGCGCCCAGGCGCCTTGATGGCAATCCTGAGATAGGGGTTCTGGTGCCCAGGCGCCATTTAGGCAGAGGCTGAAAGCCTCTTGGTGAGGCTCTAGGGCGCCCAGGCGCCTTTAGGGCAGAGAGGAATTGCATTATTTTCAAAGGGAAATGGGTTTCGGTGCTAAGGTTTTGGTTTGGTTTTAGGTGGTTCTGGAAGATCCATTAGCTGAGTTTCTCGGACTTCTTCCATTGTAAATCTTGGACAGCATTGAGATGAGTGAGTAACCTTATTATTTGAGTTTTTACTTAAATTGCTCAAGTTCAATATAAATCCCAATCACATCATAATTAGAAATAAATTAATGAAATTCTCTAGTTAATTGTATTAATTAGATTAGGAAATTTCTTTGAATGATTGTGGGGTTCATTTTGTGAAATTGGGAGTAAATGATTACTTGTACTTAAAGTGATGAGTTGATGTGGTATGTGCTGTGTGATGTTTGTCTGACTGCATTTGGTATTTGTGTGAATGCATTTTATAAACAAAGAAAGAATGGGAAAAGAAAAGAACTATGTGGGAATATAGACTCACGAGAGGGAATCGGCTAATAACCCAAGGATGTGGTTATTCTTGGGGAGAACATAGGAGAGTGGAAATGAAGGGATGGACCTTTGGAATAAACCCGTTGAGCAATTATAGTTCCAAGAGAAATTTCGGACATAGTCTCATCGAGGTAAGTACGGGAAATAGATTGCATATCATTGTTTGCATATTCATACCATGAGAATGAATCGACTAATAACCCAAGGATGTGGATATTCCTTTGGCCAATGTCGGAGAATGGGAATAGAGGGGTGGACCTTTGAAATAAAATCATTGAGAAATAATGGTCCGAGAGGGAAATTATAGATTAAGTCTCAATGTGGTAAGTGCGGGAGGATGTGAAAATACATTGCATATGATTATTGCATAATGTATTTCGGTTTGGATGTTTACTTATATTTTTATGTGCTTGAGAATTTTTTTACAAATTGTTTAGTGAGAATGCAAACTCGCATAAGGGCTGCGGGTTATGGTTGTGCAGTACGGTATGTATTATATATATATATATATATATATATTCTTTCGTACTTGTACGTGCTCATAGTGTTCACTCTGACTATGATAGTGATGCTGGTATTTGTACTTGTGCTTTGTTTTATTTTACAGTCACATGCTTACTGAGTTTTGATAAACTCACATTCTCTATTTTTTTTTTTAAGATTTAATAGCTGAGAAGGATGAGAAACCGTTGGAGATTAGCAACTTTTAGAGATATACTCTATTTTTATTGGAGGGTTCATGGAACCAATTTTTGGGCTATATGCCTAGTAAAATACTATGTAGTCTCATAGGTCACCTAGGTCCTGTTGTGCTTTAGGAATTTATTTATTTTTTTTGCAATTTACTTTGCATTTTGATTGTAAATATATTTCCCGATGTAATGGGAATTAAGAGAAAATATTTTGTAAATTTATTTTTGTTACAAATTTACGTTTTATTAGTTGTGAAAATTAGAACTGTTCAAGAATGTACGGATTACCACCGAGGTATCCCTCAGTTTTGTATGTTAGGTCATGTGCCCAGTTATTGGGGCGTTACAAGAGGTGCGAGAGCCAAACTTTTGGTGATTTGATCCAAAAGAGTATAATAAAATTGAAGTGTTTGTGGATTTGATGTAAAGAAGGTTTGCAGGTGAGATGTTGGATGTTGGTATCGCTGTAGAATAGCTCATCGTTGGTCAAGGGGGTTATTGATGTTGGTGGAAAGTCACTAGCTGATTGGAGTGACGGAGTAGAGAGAGGAGAGACAGAAGAACAGAGAGGGGAGAGAGAGACGGAGAGAGAGAGAGAGAGAGAGAGAGAGATAGGGGACATTTTTAGCATTTTGGGATATGGGTTCATATGACATATGACATGACAAGTGATATATGCCACGTGGACTGTATAGTCAATATTTTTCGTTAGTATATTTGATAGTGTTAAAAAAAAGACATATATGACAAAAAATAAAATACATGAGATATGTTTGACCAAAAATAAACGTTAGAAATATAAATGAAAATCGATGTACACGTTAGAAACATAAAGTATACTTTTACCAAAATTAAAAGGATCAAAAGAACAACATCATCTTTTCTTGTGGTGTGTGAAACTAATGGACTCTCTAAAATGAAGAAATGATCTTGGTAAGAAAAGGACACTCGATTCTTCTTCGTAACTACGACTTGTTTTGCTAGTTTTCCCTCAACCAAATGTCAAGGAGGTCACCCTAAATATTAGCATGCCCAAAGGACCGTGACCTATAAAGTTCATGAGTTGCATAACATTTGCCACTTACATACATTACCTTATTTCTCGCATTCAAATCCTCTTCAAAATACACTTAGCTAATACCCTTCCTTCAACATTGGCGAAATGAAATGTTGGTAAGATTAAATTAAAATAATTAGTTTTGATGGCTAATTAACTTGGACAACCCTAAACATTACTTATCATGAAGACAACAAGCATGATGTCCTTCATTGCGTGTGACATGGAGTTGACATTCGAACTAAAATTTCGTGAATGATATAAATGATGATCTTCAATGGGGCAAATCTCATCCTAGAAGTAAATTGTATTTATATATATATATATATATATATATATATATATCACAAACTGAAATTTAATTAATGTCAAACCTCATGGTGATACTTATAATGGACTGTTCTATTAGGCACCAAACGAATGAACTATCCTTTAATTTGTCTCCCTGGTTGAATTATCGTCTTCCCAATGGTCTTCATTATGATGTGTCCACTCAAATGCCCCTAATCCATCATAATGTAGGTTTTGCATCTTGGTAAATAGACAGGATAACTGAGTTAAAGCATCCACCACGTTAAGGGAATCTAATAAACTCCTTGACTACTAGGATCTGTTCTGCTGCCATCAAACTTATAATTAGGTATGGCATTGGGAGGGTATTCTCCGATCTTTTCATTTTTATTTTTCAATATTTAAATTTGTATTTGTTTAAAATATCTTACATTCGTATCCTGTTCGAAAATTTACTATTTTAGTATTCGCATATGAAATGTCCGACATTCAAAATATATGAAATACCAAAATATCCAAAAAGAAGTGTTACATAATGGCTTAGTTCTCCAAATATGTGATATCTGGTATTCATCCAACAAAAATAGTAAATTTATCAAAATTTATATTATATAAATTGTATTATACAAATATATATTATAATTTATATAGTAAAAAATTTTATAATTTATATATTATATAAAAATATATAAGACCAATATCTGATATCTTATCTGCCCATTTATTTCAAATGAATATAGAGTATGCAATGATAATATCATAATCTGTCCAATATTTATTAGATCGTTATTTTTTGCTATTCGTATCATATCTCATATTCCATATGAATTGAATATTGAATATTTTTTGGATGGATATCCGAATTATCCAAACTCATTGTCCTCTATAATGGGTCTCGTATGTTGAAAACAATTGTAACATTTATTGAAAAAAATTCTATTGCAAAGCATTTTCAAGCTTCTCTGTCATAGAATGGTGTGACCTTATTCTATTTAAGAACTCATGTTTTCAGCACTTGATATATATAGCATCCATAAAAAGTGAGCAATTCTTTCATGTGATTTGGCAAATAACTTTTATCCATGACAAGCAGCATAGATCCTGTGCTGAGATAAGTATTATGTTTGTCTTATTAATCACTATTATAATAGTGACCAATGATTTAGATTAAAAGTATTTAAAAAAATATTTTTTATAACACATTTAATAATAATTAAAATCGTTATTAAAACCTTAGTTAAAAGATGAAATTCAAACTCTAACAAGCATCATCATTACTTGCAAACACTCAAAATGACTACTTAAAATAAGGAGAAAGGACAGTTCCGTATAGGCTTCTCAACGTTAAATATTATGATTTATAAACACAAAGATGAAAGGGTGGAAAGCATGGACTTTTTGACTTCTGTGTCCCGCTCCTCATTTTAAATTCTGTCCACATCTCTTTTTTTGTTTTTTTTTTTATTTCTCAATCTGAGCCATTTTTACTATAGATCAATCTCAATTGCAAATGTGTCGCCTTTTCGCTCCTAACATACACGCACACCCAAAATGCTTTGGTTACCTTTGGTTAATACTCTCATCTCAATACTTTGATTAATACTGTCATCTCAGTTATTTTAAAAAAATGAGAGAAAAAAAAAGCTATTCACACTCTTCATAAGCTATTCTCCTTTCAAAAATACTTTAAAGCTATGGTACTATCACACTACTTTTGCCTTGGAAAAGAGGATTTACGTAGGTGGCTTCTTTTAAATCATAATTAGTATTTTTTTAATATAAAATAATTCTAAAAAATTTAGTTATTATATAAAATTATATATATTTAATATTTTAATATATATTAATTATATATTTTAATATTTTAATATAT
Organism: Biancaea sappan; assembly: GCA_037074585.1. NCBI lineage: Eukaryota > Viridiplantae > Streptophyta > Magnoliopsida > Fabales > Fabaceae > Biancaea > Biancaea sappan. The sequence goes on along the minus strand of CM073499.1, from coordinate 24,030,719 downwards.
TTTAAGTCATTGACTTTTAAACTAGTGTTTCGACCAGTTCAATAACTGGTCCAATTTTTTAAACGTCGATATATATACTATATTTTAAGTACTACAGTAAGACCTTATTAATTAACCATGATCCTCGCAATGTTGAAGAAAAATAATATATATCAAGATTCAAAAAATTTGACTAGTCATTGAACCGGTAGAGACACTATTTCAAAAATTAATAGTTAGATTATAATTGAACTGATAGTACTTAAAATATATAATATATATATATATATATATTAAAATATTAAATATATAATTTTAGTATAATAATTAAATTTTTCAGAATTATTTTATATTAAAAAATACTAATTATGATTTAAAAGAAGCCTCTCACGTGAACCCTCTTTCCAAGATAAAAGTATGTGTGATAGTAGCATAGCTTTAAAATATCTTTGAAAGTAAAATAACTTCTGAAGAGTGTAAATATCTTTTTTTCTCTCATTTTTTAAAATAACCTAGATGGTAGTATTAACCAAAGCACCGAGATGAGAGTATTAACCAAAGTATTTTGGGTATGCGTGTCACCTCTGGCATGTCGCATATATCAGGAGCGACACTAATTTATTTGATAGAATAGGGCGACACATTTACAAATGAGATCGATTCACAATAAAAATAATTTAGATTGAGAAATAAAAAAAATAAAGATATGAGCAGAATTTAAAATGAGGGACGAGAGACACGAAAGTCAAAAAGTCGAAAAGCATGCTTCAATTTAATTAAATATCCCATATGCACCACCTAATACAATTTCTATATTCCAGCATCACCACTTAACTGAAATTCCAGTTTCTAAGCACTTAATTTCTATTTACAATTTCTCTCACTATTTCAACGAGGTAGCAAGGGAGATACAGATGATTCGTATAGCAACTGAAAGAAAATGATTAAAATATCAAACCAAAACAAACAAGAATACTTAATGGATTGAAACTGATTTTGACAAATACAAAAATTATATAAACAAAAGAATGAACAAACAACAGCGAACAATGAAAACCACCAAAAAAATTTTGGATTCTCTCTTTTTTCGGCCCAATTGGAGAGTCCAATTCGTAAATTATAATAGTTTATTTTGAATTCGACAACCACGATTAAAAGAAAAAATAAAATAGGCAAAACACAATTTTTTATTTTTTTGTCTCAATCTTAGTTGTGAATTTTAAAATGAATGGTCATTATTGATTGCAAATTAAACTTTTTATTTGGCTCTTGAAAAGAAGAAAATTCAAATTCCAAAAATTGTGTTATGGGAAATGAGATGGGCAATTTGGGAATCTTAAAGCAAGAAAATATTCTATATCATTAAATAATTTTTTTAAAAAACTTTAGTGAAGAAAATATTTCTTCACTAAATAAATTAGCAAGGGATAATGAATTCTATTTCTTGTTAATTCCCTTGCTAAGCTGACAGAAATGCCACAGGAATAATTTTTTTCGTTTTAATTTTTTATTTAACAAATTATTTAGGGAGGAAAAATTATATATTAAAATGGATTTGTGGGGTTTTCAACTCGATCTCAAACCAATAAACGTGGAAAAGGGCGAAAGGGGGGGGGGGGGGGAGGGGGGGGCGGGGAAGGGAGGTCCTAACTACAAAAATATGAAAGATTTCAATGATTGTGTGATTCTTGTGGGCTTTTTGACTTGGGCTTCCACGGTCCAAAATATAATTGGACCAATGGAAGGATACATGAAAGAATAGATTGGGCTCTTTGGAGCCTTAGATGGATTTCTTACTTGAAGGAATCAAGGAAGCACTCAATTTTCCATTCAAACTTTTTCAAATCATACACAAATCGGGTAACGTGGGAGAAGACCACGTAACCATGACGTTGCGTTTCAGCAATTCGATCATGATTCATCTAAATGAGCGGATCGTCCACGTTGACTTCATCAGATAGCACGATCTGCTTCATCAGATAGCAATTCGATCATGATTCATCTAAATGAGTGATTGATGTTGATAAGAACTTAATAAGTGTACTGATCGTTCAAATAATAAAAAGTAGAAAAAAAGTATCATATCATAAAAAATGATGTGTCAGGTACTCAATTATTTTTATACTTTTTAGATGTTCAAAGTTTTAATTGAAGAAAGCTTTAAATTACAAGAATACAAATTAATAATAGACAAAGTAAAAGTGCTGAAACAAAACTTAGTAAGTAGAGTTAAGTCAAATGAGAAGGTCTTAGGATTGCTAATCTCCTTAGTGTTTCTTAAAATTAGCAACCTCTTTCACTCTTGTAAAATACTTAAAATACTAGGAAATCTAGATTGCAACAAGAAACTCAATAAAAACAAAGATAATTTTCTCTAAAGGATTGCAAATTAAAGCCAAGGGAGAGAAAATTTCCATTTAAATACGTAAATTAATGAATTTCTTGGACTTATTACTACGTGTTTTCCATCCCTTGGGTCCTTCAAGCTTCTTTTAATTTTTAGCTTACCAGAATTCATGTTTTTCATCAAAATTTTGTTTTTCATCAAAATTTTGTTTTTCATCAAAGGAATTGTCAACTACTAAATGCACTCTTACAACATGTTTGGTAGTGCCTCCTGGGTGAGTCTCCTGTACTGTGCTCCCTTATTATTTTCCCTTCCTTTGTTTGGTAGCCTCTCCTCTCCTCTTCTCTCCTCTACCATGGAAGATCTGAGCACAAATACGCACCATTATTCCTCTTCCTTCTGTTATGTTTTCTTTTGCTTTTTGAATGTTTATTGCTTTTATGGGAAACATTCTTCCAATTTACCATTGCAATCTCAGCCAGAATAGATTCAGTAGAGAGAGAGAGAGAGAGAGAGAGAGAGAGTAAGATGAAGCTGAAGCAATTGAGGTAAAGTCACTACAGCATTGGAGGAGAATCGTAGAGAGAGAGAGAATCGGCCATTGTCTCTGCAGCTCAGTTATGTCACTATAGTGTTCATGTCTTCATTCGGCCATCGTCTCTGTAGCTCGTCGTTGTCTCCCTTACCTATCACGTCTCAACCCACTCTCATTGATCGTTTCCCTCAATTTCTCAACCCACACAAATCCAGTAGAGTAAGGGTGATGGTGGATGAGGAAGGGGGAGAGAGAGAGAACACGAAGATGGTATGAAAATTAGGGACAGAGAGATGAGATATATTTTTTTTATAAAAATAATTATAAATCAAGAGTTAATTTGGTAATTTTACCTTACATATATCCTACTTTTTATTATTCTCTTCCATCCTATACTAAACATAATTTTTCCTTTTTCTCTTTCCCATTTTTCTTTTCCTTTCCTTTCCTTTCCTTTACTCTCCTCTCATCTCCTTTCCTTTCTTGCATACCAAATATACTGTTAGTAACAAAATTGTGAAAATTAGTGGCATATTATAGTAACAGACCAAATCTGTCACTAAATCCTACACTTTGTTATGAAAATTAGATTTCTAGAGTGTTAAAAAAAAAAATAGTACTAGATTTCAATCGGTCATTAATTTTTTTTTTTTAGTAGTTTCTGAATATGAAAAAGTCATCCTACAAGAAGAAATTACTTAGTTTCAAAGGGTTAGAACCAAGTGGTTGCAACTTGGTGACAAAAACAAAGAAGGCATTTGGATCTCTGATAAAGATGACTTAAACAAAATATGGTTACTCATTATTTTAAGAGCTTATATATACTAGGGAGATTTCTTCTTCCTATACCTTTTTCCTTACGTACCCAATTACAGCTTATATCTACTAGGGAGATTTCTTCTTCCTATACCTTTTTCCTCACGTACCCAATTACTTTCCTAAGCTTTCTGGCCAAATTTTGGCTGACATGCAAGCTGATGTTTCTAATGAAGAAGTGAAGGACGTTTTTTCTAGCATGGGTGCTCTAAAAGTCCCAGGCTCGATGGCTGTTATGCACTTTTAAAATGAATGGGATATAGTAGGAAATCCAGTTTGTGATTTTGTAAAGGAATCCTTTAAATTAAAATCCCCTAAAAAATAAAAAAGATTTACGTAACAGATTTAGTTTTCATTTCTAAGGTGGACAACCCTGATGATGTAAAACAATTGCTTTATGCAATGTCATCTATAAAATCATCACTAAAATTATTGCTAACCATTTAGAATCTCACTTGGACAATTTGATTGCCCTTACACAGTGTACCATTTAGAATCTCACTTGGACAATTTGATAGCCCGTACACAGTGTAGTATTGATAATATTGTAATTGTTCAGGAAGTGATTCATTCCATAGAAAAAAGAAAGAAAAGAAGGGAATTATGGTGATCAAAGTAGATTTAGAAAAAACTTATGATCACTTAAACTAGGATTTTATATAAAACATTCTCAAGGTGATGGGCCTGTCGGCCCAATTTACAAACAACATTATCATGAAATGTGTTGGCTCTTGCAGGAAAGGCTTGCATGGAATGAAGATTGTACATAAAATTCAGCACATCTAGAGGCATCAAACAGGGAGATCCTCTATCTCTGTATTTATTTGTGGTGTGTATTGATAGTGCGTTTGGTTCGCATAATATTAAGTTATGGATTTAGCATCATTTTGTATGTTTTTTATTAGTTTTTTGATTTATCAAATTTTAGATTAGTTTGAGTGATTTCTTGATTCTTTTCTGCTGTTTAATAATGTTATTTATCTTTTGTTGTAGGTTGAATTGGTAAGGAGTTTGTGCTTGATGATGAATCTGGCCAAAGCTACATCTTTGAAGTTGCTGCAGAAGGAACCCCTCTCTGCCAACCACCGCTATAGTAGTGGATCTTCATAGCTATAGTGGTGGATCCTGTATTAGAATTTTGTTGAATATCATTTTCTCTGCCAGCCACCGCTATAGCAGTGGCACCTGAAAAAAAAAAAAGGTGTTTTTAAGCCATTATCTCTGTCTTCCACCCTTATAGCGATGGGTTTTCACGCTATAACTGTGGGTTGTATTCTGCAATGATTTAAATAGCATTAGAAAAGAATTTTAGGGCATTCTGAATTTTGGGGGAAGGAGAAAATACTGACTTTGCAGAGGGAAGAGGAGAAATCCCGTTCCGAAGTTTTTCAGGCCCGATTTTCGCCAACTCAACCTTGGATTTATGAGTTTGCTTCATCGTTTACTATTTTCTGTAGTTTTAGAGCCATGAGTGGCTGATTTTCTCATTCTAGAGTTGCTATGAACCTAAATTCAGATTAAGGATTATTACTCTCCTTGTATTTGTTATTTCTTTTACTCAATACATGTCTTTTTATTCATTTACATTGAACTTGCTATGAACTTGGCCAATTTATAGTTGAATGTTGCTTTTGCCAATCTCGGGAAAGGGGTGTAAGAGTAAAACACTGAATAGTTAGGGTAAGTGCTTAAACTTTAGTAGTTTTTGCTTGTTAATTAATAAGAATATTAGTTAACCTCGCTTAATCAAATTAGGTTGACGTTTGTTCGGCTTAAACTCACATAAGGGATTATGTTAGAGTTGAGTAACTTAATTTAGGTTCGGGAGAATCACCTTAAGCCAAAAGATAACCTAAGATTAACATGTATGATTATTTAGAATCATAGGTACAAGAGCGAGATTAATTGCTAGCACGAAAGAGGGGGATTAGTAACTATAGATTTGACTAATACATTTAAATATCTGGAGTATTTAGCGAGTTAGTCCTCGTGGAATCGAAACTTTTACTCATTTTACATTATATTACTTGTGCGACTGGTACATTTGTCAAATCACTTAACGCATGATAGAGTAGAAATGGAAATAAAAGAGAAAAAGGAAAAGGAAAAGAGAATGGAAAAAGAAAAGGAAAAAAAAAATATTTGGTGTGCAATGGATAAGACCGGAAGAAAATTGTGTTATTGTGTTTTTAAAAAATAAAATAAAAAAGAGATGGGTGAGTAAATTTACTACAAATTTTGCTTTAATTTCACCATTTACTCAACAACTTTTTTATTTATTCACTTAAGTCACTTAGTTCTCTAGTTAAAATTTTTTTTTTGTCATTTACTTGATATAAACTCTTCTATTACTTCATCTAAGTCCCCAGTTTAAAAATATATATTTTTTCTTTGTAAAAATCAACTCCTATAAATTTTTTAATTTATTCATTTTGATCCCTATTCTGCACTGTTATGTATTTTCTCACGGTTTGGTCCCTGTTCTGCACTGAACTAGGAGGAAGAAGGCGTCCTGCTAAGACTAACATAGACCACTGTGTAGAGTGATGATCCAAACTCAAGGAGAGAGCACAACACAGGGAAGAAACATCACCTCTACCAAGCTCGTCAGAAAATCCATAAGCAATATATGTTTTGGGTCCCAAATCTAGTTTAAGTGAGCCATCAGGAAGTTTGCTGTAAAAAAACTCAGCACCATGCCTGGACAAACGCTCTTCAAATAAGGTTGATGAAGGCCAGTCTTTCAATTTCAACATTTCTGGCCAATTAGCCTTTGAGCGAAACAGGAGAGAACAAAGCATGCGTGACTGAGACCACCGTCGTTGGCCACCGCCCCTTGTCGCTGACCACCGTCCCACCGTCCCAGGCCGTATTCTCACCGGCGACAATGGCAGAAAGTCCCCGTAGAAAGGAACAATGGAATTCAAGCATTTTCCAAGCAACAACTGAGGGCACAAATGAAAATTCAAGCGTTTTCTATGGTGGATGAGCGATTTGCCATAGCATCTGGGAGGGAAAGGTCCAATAGAATACACATCAGATTTTTTTCAGAGTGGAAATCGCTTTTCCATCAGTATACAGCAAACCAAACGTGGGAGACCTCATACTGCAATGGAATTCCGCCTGATTCCATTGGAAAAAATCCGCAAACGTGCTGTGAATGTTTGGCTCATTTGATTGAACATGATGAGGTGCATATAGGAAATTGGAAATCGACTAAGCTTAATAGAAATGATCCTTCCCTCATTTATTTTTCGCAGATGATCTTATTTTGTTTGTTGAAGCTTCTACTATTTGATTGAACATGATAATCAGGTGCATATATTATTCAAAGTTGCTTGGATTCCTTTTGTAATATGTCAGGGGAAAAAGTTAATAAGGATAATGCTAGACTTTTTTGTTGTACGAATATATACCATACAGTTTCTCTGAATTTAAGTCATGCTTCTCGTTTTAACTTAACCAGTTACTTAGGTAAATACCTAGGCATTCCTCTACATTACGAAAGGGTCACTAAAGATACCTATCATTTCCTTATTGAGAAAATTTGTAATCGTTTGAATAGTTGGAAAGCTAGCATCTTATTCTCACTGGTCGTGTTACCTTTACGTATTACATATATCTTCAATTATTAACTCCATTTTGGTTAATTATATACAAACAAACCTCATTTTGGGGAGCATTAGCGAGGAAATGGACACTCTAGCAAATAAACTAGCTTTTAACTTATTTAACTAGCTTATAAACTTGTTAAAAGTGTTTGGCAAAATATGTTTCTTTTAGTAGTTCATAGCTTATTTTAAAATACTATTTTGAGTAGCTTATCGCTTATAGTTTGTGTATTTTTCTTCCTATTTTACCTTTATCATTTTGTCAAAATATCCATTATACCCTTATGATTCATTAACAGTTCCCTTCATCTTCATTGTTGTCTGACGTAGTCCATCATCATCTGTCATTTTCTGTCTTCTTCTTCGTTGATGTCTTCTTCATCTGTCGTCTGTCATCTTATATATAAATAATTATATATATATATATAATAATTTAAATTAATTTAATTAAAAACAAAAAATAATATGTTTATTTGTATTATTTTAGAATTATAAAATATATGTCTTTTTATGTCATTTTACATCTATCAGCTAATTCAACAGTTATTTTTACCAAACATTTCTAATTTAATAAGTTAGCTTAAAAAATTTCAACTTTCAACTAAAAATTAACTTATAATCTTTAAGCTAACTTATCAGTTATTTTTGCCAAACACACCCTTCATGTGAGGCTTTAATGATGATGGAAAACACTTTCATCTTGTTGGGTGGAATTGAATTTGTACTCCTAAAATTAATATTGAATAATTAGGAATTAGGAAATCTAGCCCTATGATTATATAAAGCCTTCCTTATAAAAATTGGCTGGGGTCTAGTCGAAAAGAAAATTTTGCTCGGGTTCTTAGAAATAATTATGCTTGTGGGGACAACATTATCCCCCGTGGAACTATGAAAAATCAATGCTCTGATGGTGAGGGGTGATTGCGAAGGATGGCCCAAAATTAAAGAAACTTTGGGGTGGAGTGCGGGGAATGAAAAGATTATTAAATTTTGACGTGATTATTGATTGAAAGGGTGTCCTCACCTCTCTTTCTCTCTCTACTCACTAGCTGTGGAGGGGATTATAAGGGATGATTTCGGAATGAAAAAAATTTAGGTACAGTTCATCATCATGTCTTTGTTATCAAGTTATTCAATTAAAATATAATAAATTTATAATTTTCTTATCAAAACACAATAAATGTATAATGTTTAAAAAATAATTCTATATTCCCTTACAATTCATCATTTTATGATTTACCTTTTAAAAAATTTTTGTACATATTTTATTTTTAATTAAAAATTTAATAACAAAAATATATGCAACTTTACTTAAGTCTCCTCCTTCTAGAAAATATGGCTTCGGGGCTTGTCTAGAAAATTGAGAGTAGTTAGCTATTATACTTGAAGATCAGAATATGAACTATGGCGATATATATTTGTCAATTGTTGATTCTATGAACATGAAAAAGGTACGGTTGGAATGATTAGACAGCCACTGACCTCTCCAAAAAAAAATGGTTGTGCAAGGTCCCATCTAGCATCACCTTAAACAAGCATATCCAGGACATCCTGAAGAAGAAGAATAAATTAGAGATTATCTTGAGCCACACTCACAGTGAAGGGAATCAAGTTGCTGATTAGCTTGCAAATGAAGTCCATGGAAATCCTCTAGGCTGTTGTGTATATGATCACCCTCCCTTAAGACCCTTTCTAATGGCTGATCTGAAGGGTATATATCGGATTATTGGTTACCCAAGACTCACTTCTCTGTTGTAATTGGGTCCTGGCCTCTTATTCATTATTCTTTATTAAGATATACATATTACATATATATATATTGAAGAAAATTTGCTTTGTTACTTCCTTGCTAAGCTGACAAAAATCTCAATGGAATAACTCGAGTTTTAATTATTTTCAAGAACTAGTAAATATATTCACACACACACACACACACACACACACGTGTTTCTCAAACGTATCTAGTTCTTATTAATCAATTAAAGAAGCAATTAACACCTTAAGAAATAAATGAAAACTATTGAATTCAATTAATCAAGTCATTTAGTCAAGTTAAATTTGTGTTTTTATAAAAAGATTTATTAAAACTTATGGAACCAAAGTTAAATCATTGATGGAATCTTAATGTATTAAATTTTTAAAATTATTTCTATGTCTTCCAAGGATATTGATTATAATAAATCTTGATTCCATTAAATCTAAGGGAAAAATACATTTTATTCCCATTAATTTATTTTAATGTGCATAAAACCTTGTAAAACTGAACAAAGACTTTTTATAAACCTTTTATTTTGTGTAAAAAAATTTCTCTATCTATTTGACCATTAGTCAACGTTGACTGGAATGAGAAATTTGTCATATCAACTATTTTAGAACACACAAATAGATAACATGACAAAAAATACCACATCACCCTTTAACCTAGCACATGACTCCTCTGTCTTTCTCAAAGCTTTCAAAAGAGCTTCCAATACTTCAAAATGATTAATTGGGCTCCTATTGCCAGCAGACTTAGATCAATTCGAGTGTGGGTTCTCTGCCATGAATTTTCTGCCTAAACTTTTAGTTGTTAAAACTTTTAGCGATAAAAAAACTGTTACTAAAAAAAGTATGATGCCCTGCCATGGATAATTCATGGCAGAGAACCCTGATCCGATCGATTCAGTTGCTCAAGCTCAACTCTCTCGCGATCCTATTCACACCTCCGCCTTCTCTGATTCTCCTCCCATTTCTTTGCTGCCCCTCTGTACTTGATCTTTGAATTCTTACCTTTCTTTCGCTTATTAGTATTCGCTTCTCTCCACTTGAAGACACATGATTCTCTTGCTCAACACATTAAGAACAAGCATCCACCATTTTGTCCTTCCCAACATCACTGTCACTGCTCTATAACGAAATCTTCCTCCTCTATATTAGAATTCTCCAGCAGGTGGCCGGAGGTGTTAGCGCCGACAACGATGGGTTCAAATACGTCGTCCCATAATAATCCTTTCAATTCTTTATGCACAACACCGTACAGATTTAAGATAAGGTAATCGGGAGCATCGGGACCATTGAAACCATTGTAAATCCCTACGAAAACACATGTTAAGGTAATAATCCCTTCAAAAGAGGAATAAGTCTGGGGTCACACCAAAATGCAGCTGCTACTATACTTTATCTTGCTTCAGTGTGTAAAATTTCACAATCTATGAGTAAACAGAGAAAAATATTTATTCTCTAAAACTTATTTACAAAACTGAGCTATAGAGTATATATACACAAAATAATCTAAAATAGAAAAATGAAAACAACTAGCTCAGAAACTAAAAACTGACTAACACGTGACTGCCAACTAAACTATACAGCTGTATTCCACCTGTACAATAACTACACTCCTAAATATCTGAGTTTGCGTCTGTGTTTTATACATATGGCCTACGTTTTAATCTAATAATTTTCTACATCCCCCCCTCAAGTTGAGGCTTGTAGCAATCTTGCAAGCCCAACTTGTGAAGCATGTGTTGAAACGCTGGGCTAGGCAACGACTTCGTGAATGAGTCTGCAAGCTAGCTTCCTGAAGCAACATGCAGTAACTGAATAAACCCTTCCTGAAGCAACATGCAGTATTACAGCTGTATAGTTTAGTTGGCAGTCACGTGTCAGTTAGTTTTTAGTTTCTGAGCTAGTTGTTTTCATTTTTTTGTTCTAGATTATTTTGTGTATATATACTCTGTAGCTTAGTTTTGTAAATAAGTTTTAGAGAATAAAGATTTTTCTCTGTTTACTCATATATTGTGAAATTTTACATGGTATTAGAGCTTGGTTGGCTAAATACTAATACGAAATTCAAGTACGAATAGTTACCATATGTCTACAGATGTAGAAGGATCAGGTGACTCAAGCGTAGAGAGAAGATCGAACTCGACGATGAATTCAAATGATCCATTGCTGATGCAGACATCGGATAATCCTGGAATGGTACTCATGACGATGCCATTGAATGAATCAAATTTTTTGACTTGGAATAGATCAGTAAAAAGAGCATTAGCCGCGAAGAATAAACTAGGATTTGTCACCTGAAGCATTACAGAGCTGGTGGAAGAGTTTGAATGGAGAAAATGGAGGAGAGTCGACAAGATGATAGCGTCTTTGATTATAAATTCTATGATCAAAGAGATAGCAGAAACCTTTGTTTACTGTTGCTCGGCAAGAAAACTCTGGCAACAGTTGGAGGAACAGTATGATGAAAGCAATGGACCACAGATATATCAGCTACATCGTCAAATTGCATCTATTGAACAAGGTAATCAGTCGATAATGATATATTACAGTAGGCTAAAGAAGCTTTAGGAGGAATTAAATGTTTTACAACCTGTACCATATTGTATTTATGCTACAACTGTGTGCGAGTGTGATGTTTCTGGAAAGGTTTCAAGCATGATTATGCAAAACAAGCTAATGTAGTTCCTAATGGGGCTTAACGAGGGATATGACGCAGTGCAGAGTCAGATCCTTGTTTTGGATCCATTACCTACAGTAAGCAAGGCATAGTCAATGGTCTTGTGCATTGAAAAGCAGAGGTCAGTACAAACTGATATGAATGGAACCGTAGATGCGAGTACCATGGCTGTAAAGTCGAGCCAATACAATAATACAAGGAGTAATGGAAACAGGAGAAACCAAAGGAAGGAGGATATAACTTGTGATTATTGCAAGGCTACGGGACATTTAAAGGATGTGTGTTTTAAATTGTATGGCTATCCTGAATGGTATAAGAAACTTAAAAAGGAGAAAGGAACTGGTAAGGCATATGCGAATGTAGCACCTGCTTCATCCGACTTGTAAGAAGGAATAAAGGATAAGAAAGAAATATAGAAGTGCTCTCCTGCTATGACTGAAATAATACAACAGGAGTTAGCCAGCTTGTTCAAGGAGAAGCAGCCAGCAGCGATAGAGCATGTTAATTTTGCTCAGTTTGATGAATTTGCTGGTAATAACTTTAAAACACCTTCAATATATAATAATGATTTATCTAAGTGGATCATAGACACTAGAGCCATAAGCCACATTTGTGCAATAAGAAGTTTGTTTACCTTTTTAAAACCTTTAGCTAAAGAGATCCTAATTCATCTATCTGATGGTAATTCTAAGCCAATACAACTTTATGGCAACATTCAATTACACAAGACATTGGTTTTGAAAAATGTCTATCCCTACTTTTAAACATAATTTGTTGTCTGTCAGCAGATTAACCAAGTTGAACAACCTCAAACTCACCTTTTTCCCTACTTTCTGTATATTGCAGGACCAAAAGATTGACAAGGTCATTGCTATGGGCAGAGTACGAAATCAACTCTACTACTTGGATCAGCATTCTTTTTCAAAAAATGCCTATGCTGGTTATAGTTTAGTGTCTGGTACTGTTCAAGATGCGTCACAAATTTTAGAAAAGAATAATGATGTTTGTCTTTGGCACCAAAGATTGGGCCATGTTTCTGTACCTGTACTCAACCATTTACCTTTTCCCTTGAATAAAGCCAAACCTTTTCCTAATGCTTGTGATGTATGTCACTTTTCTAAACAAACTACACTACCTTTCCAATCAAGTGCAAATAAATCAGGAGAAATATTTCAACTTGTACACATGGATGTGTAGGGTCCATATTGGATTCACAGCTTGACATGAACAAGATATTTCCTAACTGTAGTTGATGACTACAGTAGAGCAACCTAGATTTTTCTGATGCAAGATAAGTCTTAAGTATTCGATTTACTGAAGAATTTCATAACAATGGCAAAGACACAGTTTGATAAGAAAATAAAAGTAGTTCGTACAGACAATGGAACTAAGTTTATTAACAATAATTGTCAGTTGCTGTTTAATGAGAAGGGAATCCTACATCAGAGATCTTGTGTATATACTCCACAACAGAATGGAATTGTGGAGAGAAGGCACAGGACTATAATACAAATGGCCAGATCCTTACTTTTCCAGTCAGGGATGCCTAGTACATTTTGGGGAGAAGTAGTACTTCACTCAACTTACCTGCTAAATAGATTGCCCTAGGCTATACTGAAGTGGAAGACCCCTTATGAATTACTGTTCAAGAGGAAGCCTCAGTACAGTGAACTTGGAATTTTTGGGTGCTTATGTTTCTCAACCAGTCTAAAATTATAGAATGACAAATTTGCTCCAAAGGCATCAAAATGTTTATTTCTAGGATTCTCACTAGGACAAAAAAGGTATAAGCTCTATGATTTAAAGACAAAAGATGTTATTGTGTTGAGAAACATGGTGTTTCATAAGCATATGTTTCCCTATAAGACAATACTGGATGCAAAAAAGGCAAGTTCAGAGAAAAAAAAAATTACCATTACCTTTGCATGTTATCCCTACTAATCCAGAAGTAGACTTTGACAATTTTTCACCTATTTCCTCCACTAATGATATAATTCCTGGCCAAACTTCATATGAACCACGTTCTTTTAAGCCAACCTCACACCCTATTTTTGATGACATACACAATTCTATTGATTCACCAGTTGTGCCCATGGTACAGGATACAGAAATAAGTCAAAATATACTCAGGAACAATACCAGAACTAGAAGGCAACCAACGTGGATGAGTAATTTTGTTTGCCACACCTGTAGCAATGATCCTGATAGGTCAATTCTTTACTCATCTCATTTTTTTTTTCCTAAATCTACTTCTTCTTTTTCTTGTCATTCACCAACTTATCCATTTGTTAAGCCTACACACTTCACTACTGCATATATGGCATTTGTGGCGAATTTTTCTACAATTCAGGAACCAACTACCTATCTAGACTCAAAGAAGGACCCAGCTAGGGTTAATGCAATGAGTGCTGAAATAACAGCATTAGAAAAGAATAATACTTGGAAGATTGTACCTTTACCAGCAGGAAAAAAACACATTGGATGCAAATGGGTATATAAAGTAAAGTTGAAGGTTGATGGATTAGTAGATCGATACAAGGCGTGGCTAGTAGCGAAAAGGCATCATCAACTAGAAGGAGTTGATTACCAGGAAAGATTCTCACCAGTAGCTAAAGTAGTGACTGTAAGTGTAATACCCGTTAATTTCGGAATATAATTCGCTTAAGAGTATTTTAGAATTCTACAACGTTACTTTAGTTATTTATTTTGGTCATTTTTAATTTTCATATTTAATTGTTCTCTTTGAATATTATTTATGAAAATTGAGTTAAATGACTGGACTGAATATTTGCACTACGTGGGATATATTCTAAGAATGGTGAAATTCATGGAAAAGTGGTTTAAGAATGGTCAATTAGTCCATTTATTGTAAATTGACTGGATGGGTTTGGATGTTGGGTTATGGATACCCATGGGTTATTCAATAACCCATTAGAAATATTTAATATAAAGTTTCAATAGTACCCCCTCATTTTCTCACTCAGCCGAAGGAAGGTAGAAAAGCGTTTTCTCTCATTTCTTCATCCTCTTCTCAAATCCTTTCCTTGATTTTCAGAGTTTTGATTATTTGTTCGGTTCAAAAGCTTTGTAAGGATCAAAGGTAAGCTTTAATCTCATTATTTTCCTTAAATTTCAGTTTATATGGAAGATTAGAGGAGGTTTTGTTCTTGAAGATTTTGATAATAATTCATGAATCTCAGTTGTTTTAGAAGCTATATTTGAGTTATAATCGGTTAAAAGAGTTGAGATTCTGGTTTTGAATCAAAAGAAAGGAATGGATGAATTTTTTGAAAGATTTTCTGCAAAATTCGAAGTACTGTAGCAACTGGAAAATCTGAAATTTTTCTTCAAGTTACTGTAGCGACCAGAAATTTCGGAAAAAATCTGGAAAATTTTCTTCGAGTAATGTAGCAGTACTGTAGTGTCGGCAGTCAACCGGCACTGTAGCGAAACGTTACTGTAGCGAACCGTTACTGTAGCAATCAGAAAATTTTGCGTATTTTCGTGATTTTGTTTCCTTTCTTATGTTTCCTTGTAATATATTTTACTAGGAAGTTTTCCTACACAAATTCTAGTGTGGAACAATGTAAACTTGGACAAATATCAAGGTGAGTGAATAACCTTGCTCAGCTAATTTGATATTACTAGTCAAAGTACAATATAAGTCCCATTTATAATATTATTTGGATAATAAGCAATCAATTTTTCATATGGGAGTATATGATGATCGGTAGAAATAAGAGTATGTAGAAATTATTTTATTTCATCACAATTGTACTATGTGATAAATTCTCACTATCTTATTAATGAGTAAAGATCTACGGGATCTAATACACGAGTTTGAAAGGGTTAAAGTCCCATACTACTCAGTGCATATCTATGAAACCTATACACGAGTTGAAATGGTTAAAGTCTCATACTACTCGGTGTATATCTAAGAAACCTATACACGAGTTGAAAGGGTTAAAGTCCCATACTACTCAGTGCATATCTATGAAACCTATACACGAGTTGAAAGGGTTAAAGTCTCATACTACTCGGTGTATATCTAAGAAATCTTATACATGAGTTTGAAAGGGTTAAAGTCCCATACTACTCAGTACAATGAAACCTATACAAGAGTTGAAAGGGTTAGAGTCCCATACTACTCGGTGTATACCTATGAGATCTTATTCATGAGTTTGAAAGGGTTAGAGTCCCATACTTGATGTAATCAAGGATAACCCCATTGCAGCCCAAGAAAGGGAGAACACTTCAATTGGGCCTCTGACTCGTTCAAGGGTTAAAGAGCTTGGACTAATTGCAGC
This sequence comes from Biancaea sappan, assembly GCA_037074585.1. NCBI lineage: Eukaryota > Viridiplantae > Streptophyta > Magnoliopsida > Fabales > Fabaceae > Biancaea > Biancaea sappan. The sequence goes on along the minus strand of CM073499.1, from coordinate 24,014,683 downwards.
CCAAGAAAGGGAGAACACTTCAATTGGGCCTCTAACTCGTTCAAGGGCTAAAGGGCTTGGATTGGGCTTAACCACATTGTTGAAAGTGGAAGAAGTGTGAAAAGATTACATGTGGGTTAGTTGCATTTGTTGAATATAGTTGTAGTCTATTACCTATGCATTTCTTGTCTTTGACTTTTAGCTACCTATACATTTATTGTCTTTGACATTTAGCCTACACTACTTGACTTTTAGTTGATGCATTTAATGCATTAGTTGGAGTCTTTTGTCTTTTTGTTTTGGAGACCCTCTATAAAAAGGGTCCTTGCCATATGTTGTAAACCATCTTTGAATCATATATGAGATATTGGCATTTTGTTTTCAAGAGGATTCTTGAGTTCTTTCTCTTATCTAACTTAGGTTAGTGGCGAGAGCAACTAGATTTCTTATCACTCACGTTCTTCTTTCTTGAGTGTGGCGAGATCAACCCATTTCTCTTAGTTGTGGCGCCCTTTGGCTTATCAATTGAGTGATTTGGTTTTCTTTGTTTGTTTCTTTCAACCTATCCAGAAAATCGATTAAGTGTTTTCCCTCTGGAAATCACATCAATACTACTGGGTGTATATCTATGAAATCTTATTCATGAGTTTGAAAGGGTTAGAGTCCCATACTACTCGATGTATAAGACAATTAATTATATGAGTAAATGTGGTATTTGTACTTTTGATATTTTATATAGTACAGTTATTTACTTACTGAGTTTTTAAATAAACTCACACTCTCTATGATTATTTTTTTCAGATACAGAAAACAAAGAACAAGAGTATCCGTTTGAAGAATAGAAGCCCCTTGGAATTATCCTCTATTTCTGTCTGGTGGGATACCAGTACTTATTAATGTGGATACTAGGAACGCTCTGTACTTCCTATAGGTCTCCTAGACTTGCGATGAGATAGAAATATCAGACTATGTATGTCTATATTTGCTTATCAGATGAATATAATTCTGTAGTGTGTAATGAATGATTAAGGTTGAATGTAAAACCTTACAGAATATATGTAAATAACGTATGTTTGAGAATTTTATCAAATGAGTAATATCTTTTCACATGTTCAATTTTTGGGATGTGACAGTAAGAATACTCTTAACAGTGGCGACAGCTCACTCATGGGCGTTGCGTCAGCTTAACATAAACAATGTTTTCTTGCATGGTTACTTGGATGAAGAGGTCTACATGAGTGCACCAGAAGGTTATGAGAAGGTAAAGGAAGGAGAGATATGTAAGTTACAAAGGTCCTTGTATGGCTTGAAACAAGCCTCAAGGCAATGGAATGCTGAATTGACCTTAAAACTTAAAGAGTATGGATTTAAAAAGTCTGTGCATAATCACTGTCTGTTTACCTTGAGCAGTGCTTCGTGTTTTATGGTTTTGTTAGTTTATGTAGATGATATATTGATTACTGGAGACTCTGAAGTAGAAATAAAGAAAGTTAAACAGTTTTTAGATGATCAGTTTACCATAAAGGACATGGAGCATGCAAAGTATTTCTTGGGATTGGAGCTAGTTAGATCACCAGAAGGGTTGTACATACATCAAAGGAAATACAACCTAGATCTTATCCAAGATGTAGGACTGATTGGTTGCAAACCATTAGTTACGCCTCTGCCAAAGGGAGTGAAGTTCAACAATAGTCAAGGCGAATTGTTGGCAGATCCTCATAAATACAGGAGATTGGTTGGTAGGCTACTTGTTAATTGCCAAATTAACATGATTTATGTGCCTTTTTCTTAACAACTAAACCTCGCTGCTGCTTGATTTGTACTGAATTATAACCTTATGGCCTCACAATGTTTTGATTCTGATTTTCCTAAGCACTTGCAAATTTTCTATATTTTCATCTTCAATTTTATGCTAGTAATTGACATTTGATCTTGTATTGCAGGGTACAAAAGAATCCACTTTGGGAGTGAGGAAAGATGAAGCAGTAAACTAGCATCAGAAGTAAATCTGACATTTCTCGCTACAATGCCATTCATTTCCCGCTGCAGCGCAGACGACTCATAGCGACAGCCACCTAGCGTTTGGCACTGGAGTGAAAATTTAGCAAGAAGTTTCTGTGATCCATCGCTGCAGCTAGTGTGCCTCCACTACTCTCCGTAGTGTTACGCTACGAATTTTGTTAGCCCTCATTTTCTGTGTTCCACCGCTGTAACGGTGTGGACGTACCACTGCAACGGCAGAGCTGCTATTTAGCCACTTCAGACTTCATATAAATAGCTGAAAGGGAAATTTTTTGAGGTATTCTGATCCGAAAAGAAGGAGTGAACACCGTTTTTGCTGAGCATAGAAGGGGGAACTCAACTTTGAAGGCTTTAAGGCTCAAACTATCCATCCGAAATCAGATTCATGACTTTCTTCACCTTTATTTCTGATTGTTCTTCTTTATTTTTCATGAGTAGCTAATTTTTCCATCTAGGGTTACTATGAACTCAACCCTAGAATAGATTTTGTTTCCTCTCATGTAATTGCAACTCTAATTCAATCAATATATGTTTTCTTATTCATTTTACTGCTGCATATAGTGGAATTGATCAGTCTATTTGTATGCTTGTTGCTGTTATCAATCTCGGGAGAGGGAGATAAGAGTAGAACACTGAGTAAGGAAGACGAGTGTGTGAGCCTTAACCTAAGTGTTTTCACTTGTTAACTAATAGGGATATTAGTTAATTTTGTTTAATCAAAGCTAGGTTGGTTAGTAAAAACTTAACCCACTTAAGGAATTGAGTAGGTGTTAAGTATTTTAATTGAAATTCAGGAGAATTCCTTTAAGTTATTAGAGTAACCTAGGATTAACTTATTTGGTTGATTAAGTTGCAAATGCATGAGAGGGGTTTTACAATTTCTAGGACGGGGGAGAGGGATTAGTAACCCTAGGCTTTTAATTTCATTAATTTCATCTGTTTGAGTCTTGTTTGCTGTCATTAAAAGAAAATTTATAAAAATTTACTGTCACATGCTTGCTTTTATTGTCAGTTCTTCATTAGAGCTATCTTCAATCCAATTGCTTCATCTAACTAATTCAATTAAATTTCTTGGATAATTAGTCGCTTAGTCCTCGTGGGAATAATACTTTTACTCTCAAACTACTATATTATTTGAGCGATTGGTGCACTTGCCAAACCGTCTAATACTACTATATCTCAGCTTCACAAGGCCAGATATATCTTATGCAACACAACAACTAAGTCACTATATACAAACACCAAGGGAAGATCACTGTGAAAGTGCTTTGAACGTTTTGAAATACCTTAAAGGGTGCCCCTCACTTGGTTTGTTCTTCCCTGCCCAAAATTCACTTCAAGTTACAGCATATTGTGATTCAGACTAGGGAGCGTGTTTAGACACCAGAAAATGTTTAACGGGATATTGTGTCTTCATGGGAGGTGTGCTCATCTCTTGGAAGACAAAGAAACATGCCACAGTTTGAAGGTCCACAGTTGAGAGAGAGTATAGGGCAATGGAAGCTACAGTCTGTGAATTGAAATGGGTATCATTCATATTGTGAAATCTTGGAATTCCAGCACCTCATCCTATCACCGTACACTGCGACATTTAGGCCGCAATCCATATTGAACAAAACCTAGTGTTTCATGAGAGAAACTAAAAACTAACTGACACGTGACTGCCAACTAAACTATACAGCTGCATTCCACCTGTACAATAACTACACTCCTAAATATCTGCGTCTATGTTTGCATTTTATACATGTGGCCTGCGTTTTAATCTAATAATTTTCTACACAGTGAAACAGTATAGAAAATTTGAGGAGCGATACCATGCATACTGTAACCTTGAAATATTTTTGCAGCAACGAAGCATGCACCAATCTTCTGTCACCACCGCCTCTGCAAACTCTGTCACAAGCCCTACTGCTCAACTCCACTATAACTCTTACTGACGTGCTCTCTGTAGTGCCATCGCCTTTAATCACCTTTAGAGAAACCAGGACAGAAATTGAAAGGCGTGAGTGAATGCTGGGCTTCATGGGACGACGGTTTTCCCTATGTCATGAGATGAGTTGTTCTGTTTTGCGAGGGAGACACCATTGTCGATGCAAAATTGCTAGATTAGCTTCTAAAGCGTTGTGTTCCTTACTCTGTTTCTTTGACCATGAAACAGAGGAACACATATATGATAGAGTGAGGAAAAGAGAGGGAAGGATTAAGAGAAGGAGAGAGAGAAAGAGAAAGAGAAAGAGAAAGACGACTTGGGATGCGATACTTGTTATATAAAGATAAATATGGTGTTTGTCCTTATTTGGATTGTTATATTTCAAATTTAACGGTCTAGATTTTAATATTTTTTTTTAAAAAAAATATCAAAACTACCATTTGTTATTGGACCGTTAAATTTGAAATTTGACAGCCTAAATAGGACAAACACCAAATCCAAATTCAAGAGAGATCCCGTGAATGAGCAAGAGAGCTTGAAAGAGAGAGAAACTAAGAGATCAAAGAGAAAGAGAGAAAAGGCTCACGTGAGAGAGAAGAACAATTAAAAAAAAAAGAAATGAACAATCGAGATTCATGTGTTGAATCAAAGGGTGATATGGAATTTTTTGTCATGTCATCCACTTATGTGTTCCAAAATAGTTGACATGGTAGTTTCCCTAATCCCTGTCAGTGTTGACTAACAGCCAAACTAATGGTCAATGAATGGAGGAGACATTTTTGCAAAAAATAAAAAGTTTATAAGGTTCTTTGTTCAGTTTTATAGTTCATGAGAATTTTCTACATATTGAGAAAAGTTCATAGAAGCAAGGTGAATTTTTTCCTTAAATCTACACGTATAAATAATTTTATTTTTATAAAAAAAAATTAAACGCAATACAATATAATATGACATAATATGATCAAATTTATACAATAAGAAAAGAAAACATTATTTTAGTAACATAATAAAATTAAACTATGATAGAAAAACATTTCAACCTCTTAAAAAAATTATTTTATGATATTGTTGTATACATAAAAATTTATAATTCTTATAATTGATATAAAAACTTATAATTATTGTATTACTTTCCAATAAAGAAAACATTATTTATTTATTTTTAAAAATATTAATTACTTTTTAACTTATAAAAGTCAGGCAAGTGTTAAGAATGTACAAATTCACACATTCTCAAAAAGGTGTGATGCCCATTCAAAGAAATTCAGAACAGAGCTCATCAATGAAGAATATTGTCACATCCCAAAAATTGAGCATGTGAAAAGATACTACTCATTTGATAAAATTCTCAAACATACGTTATTTACATATATTCTGTAAGGTTTTACATTCAACCTTAATCATTTATTCCACACTACAGAATTATATTCATCTGATAAGCAAATATAGACATACATAGTCCGATATTTCTATCTCATCGCAAGCCTAGGAGACCTATAGTAAGTACAGAGCGTTCGTAGTATCCACATTAATAAGTACTGGTATCCCACCAGACAGAAATAGAGGATAATTTCAAGGGGCTTCTATTCTTCAAACGGATACTCTTGTTCTTTGTTTTCTGTATCTGAAAAAAAAATAATCATAGGGAGTGTGAGTTTATTTAAAAACTCAGTAAGTAAATAACTGTACTATATAAAATATCAAAAGTACAAATACCACATTTACTCATATATTTAATTGTCTTATACATCGAGTAGTATGGGACTCTAATCCTTTCAAACTCATGAATAAGATTTCATAGATATGCACTGAGTAGTATGAGACTTTAACCCTTTCAAACTCGTGTATGAGCTTTCTTAGATATACACCGAGTAGTATGGGACTTTAACCCTTTCAACTCGTGTATAGGTTTCATAGATATGCACTGAGTAGTATGGGACTTTAACCCTTTCAAACTCGTGTATGAGCTTTCTTAGATATACACCGAGTAGTATGGGACTTTAACCCTTTCAAATTCGTGTATTAGATCCCGTAGATCTTTACTCATTGACAAGATAGTGAGAATTTATCACATAATACAATTGTCACGAAATAAAATAATTTCTACATACTCTTATTTCTACCGATCATCATATACTCCCATATGAAAATTGTTTGCTTATTATCCAAATAATATTGTAAATGGGACTTATATTGTACTTTGACTAGTAATATCAAATTAGCTGAGCAAGGTTATTCACTCACCTTGATGTTTGTCCAAGTTTACCTTGTTCCACACTAGAATTTGTGTAGGAAAATTTCCTTTGATCCTTACAAAGCTTTTGAACCGAACAAATAATCAAAACTCTGAAGATCAAGGAAAGGATTTGAGAAAAGGATGAAGAAACGAGAGAAAACAAAGTCACTGTTCACTTCTCAGCTTTTTTCCTTCTGCGTGAAAATGAGAGGGTACTATTGAAACTTTATATTAAATATTTCTAATGGGTTATTCAATAACCCATGGGTATTCATAACCCAACATCCAAACGCATCCAGTCAATTTACAATAAATGGACTAATTGACCATTCTAAAATCACTTTTCCATGAATTTCATCATTCTTAGAATATATCCCACATTGTGCAAATATTTAGTACAGTCATTTAACTCAATTTTCATAAATAATATTCAAAGAGAACAATTAAATATGAAAATTAAAAATGACCAAAATAAATAACTAAAGTAACGTTGTAGAATTCTAAAATACTCTTAAACGAATTATATTCTGAAATTAACGGGTATTACAAATATTTCCAAAATTCCACGTCATTTCACGTTTTTTCTTGCAGTGTAATTAAGTTTCCAATTCGTGTAATTAAATTTTCCTTGATTAATTAATGAATTGCATTTTTTTTTCAGGAACAAAGTCAATTCAGTCATCAAAATTTATTTGTCCTCCACCATGTGCCTCTCATGAGTCCCCTGCTTCTTTAATTTTTTAATTTAAGGTGTGTTTGGTAAAATTAATTTATAATTTAGTTAAAAGTTTAAAAGTTAGTTAAAAGTTTATAATTTAATTTAGTTTATAGCTGATAATTAAAAGTTGAAAACTTATAAGCTAGCTTATTGAATTGTAAGTGTTTGATAAAAGTAACTGTTGAAATAGTTGAAAAATATAAAATGACATAAAATGGTATATAATTTATAATCCCAAAATAATACAAATAAACATTATTTTTTGTTTTTAATTAAAATAATTATAATATTTTTTTATTTTATATATATATATATATAATGTATGTGAAATAAGGGTATAATGAGTATTTTGATAAAATGATAAGGGTAAAATAAGAAAAAAAAATATAAAATCTATAAGCTACTCAAAGTAGCATCTAAGAATAAGCTATAAGCTATTGAATTAAGCTCTTTTATTAAACACTTCTAATAAGCTTATAAGCTAGTCAAATAAGTTATAAGTCAACTTATTTTGCTAGCCAAACACAGCGCTAAGAGAAAATTTGCCGTTGCCGACTAGGCTCTCTATTTCTTTTATTTAGGGGAAAATTAATCTAAATACTCTGATTTCAATTTGGGTAATTAAATGTATTATTTATTTTTAAAATTAGAAAGAATCTTTTTGACATATCAATTTTAAAATTTTAGATTTTTTATAGTAAATTATTGATTTAGTCCCTAAATCTTTTTGATTTAGTCATTAAAAAAAATAAACATCTCAATTTAGTCTTTTAAAAAATACATTTATCTTATTTTAGTCTTTCTTGTTACTGAATCACAAAAATCTACTGTTTTTAATTTCAAATTTTATAATCTTACTGAATCAGAAATATAATCTTTTAAAAACTAAATTAAAAGAATTCTAATAATATTTTAAATACGGAATTAATACTCATTATTTCATTAACTAAAAAATTGCCCTCTTAAACTATCAACCTCTCTTAATTTTATTGTAGCATGCTCCCCCTATTGTTGACTCCTCTGAGTTTCACACCTCAGAAATTCTTTTGACATATATATATATATATATATATATATAATATTTTAGAATGATTTATTTGGATGCATGCAACATTGGTGAGGTGGGACTTATTACTCGCGGACAAATGAGAAGATGCTACGTGACAATGAAAGAGTCTTAAAGTGACATCAATGTTAATTAGAAATTGACATATGAAAGATCTAAGTCTCAAACAATGAGAATTTATTGGAATACTTTTCAATGTTAAAAGTCAAAAAAAATGTCTACAGATAACTCAAATTGAAGGGATTATTTATAGTCCCTAATGTTTACTATCTTCAATTTCTTTTTTTTAGATGTTCAGTTACAAATAGGTCGGCACATGAAAATTTAATTATGGATTGACACATGATATTTTGAATTTGGTCCTTATATCTTTATTTTTTTTTAACAAGTCCTTATATTATCATTATTTTTTTTTTAATCTTTTTTCATACAAGTCTCCATGTTTAAAGTCTATTATAAACACCATTCCTTATAATTGAGATGACTTACTTGAACACTTGTTTGTGAATAAAACACATGTAAATGTAATAATGTGGGCTATAGACATGTAGTCCAATAGCATAAATGGAGTTTGGCAAAATATGTTAGCAACTAACCTCTTGTTGCGTGCGTGCGTGTGTTGTGGGGTGGAGGGAAGGGAGGCAGGGGATATATTATTTCGTTTTTTAATGAGAAAAAGATTTACAAATTTAATGTCTATTTTTAATGATGTCATGCAATTACTTGAAATAATTTATTAAACAATTCATATATATAAATATTATAGATAGTTTTATAGTATATATAAATAATAACAGATATAGTAATCGATGATTGGGTATAAATAAGATACAAAAAAGAAAAAGAAAATAATTAAAGAGAGTAAAACTGCTTTCTTAGCATAATATGCTTTTAGATGGTATATCTTTAATGGGGTTGTTACACTATACATATAGGCAAAAAGTAGGAACACCTCCTTGTGAAACCCTAATATGTTAACTTTTCCATTATTAGTAAACCTACACAAGACCTAGTTTCAATTAAATAAAGATTGCATAATTTATAAAAGAGACTTATAACTAACTTCTTATTAAATCTGGATAATATATATATATATATATATATACATAATTTATGGTAATCCACATGGAAATTCTAACATTACCTTTAGGGAAACCAAGATAGAAATTAAATGGCATGAGCGAATGCTAGGCTTCCTGGGATGACGATTTTCCCTATGTCGCGAGTTGGATTGTCCCATTTTGCGAGGGAGACACCGTTGTCGATGTAGAATTCCTGGATTAGCTTCCGAAGCATTGTATTCCACACTCTGTTTCTTTGACTGTGAAACAAAGGAACACATATACGTTGGCAGAGTGAGGAAAAGAGAGGGAAGGATTGAGAGAAGGAGAGAGAGAAAAAGAAAGAGAGAGACCTAGTGAGTGAGAAAGAGAGCTCGAAAGAGAGAGAGAGAGAGAAACCAAGAGATTAAAAAAAAAGAGAAAAGGCTCGCGTGAGATAGAAGAAAGAAAAAAGAAAAAAAAGATGAAAGGTGGGGTTTCATGTGTTGAGTCAAAGGATGATGTGGCATTTTTTTGCCATGTAATCCTTTTATGTGTTCCAAAATACTTGGCATGACAATTTTCCCAATTCCTATCAGCATTGACTAATGCTCAATAGATGGAGATTTTTTAGTACAAAATAAAAAATTTATAGAAGTTTTTTTTTTATGGGGCGCAAAGTGCACTTTTTCTTTAAATATACATATATAAATAATTTAATTTTTATATTAAAAATTAAACGCAACATACAATATAATGACATAATATGATGTTCAAATTTATACAATAAGAAAAGAAAACATTATTTTAGTAACATAATAAAGTTTGACTATGATAGAAAAACATTTCAATATCTTAAAAAAATTATTTTATGATATTGTTGTATACATAAAAGTTTATAATTCTTATAATTGATATAAAAACTTATAATTATTGTATTACTTTCCAATCAATGCACGAACTTGGCTTGGACTTGGCTAATTGAATTAAATTATTTATTTATTTTTAAAAATATTAATTACATTTTAACTTATAAAAGTCAAGCAAGTGTTCAGAATGTATTAAATTCACACATTCTCAAAAAGGTGTGATGCCCATTCAAAGAAATTCAGGTCAGAGCTCATCAATGAAGAATATTTCCAAAATTCCACGCCATTTCACGTTTTTTCTTGCAGTGTAATTAAATTTTCCTTGATTAATTGATGCATTGCTTTTTTTTTTTCAGGAACAAAGTCAATTCAGTCATCAAAATTTATTAGTCCTCCACCATGTGCCTCTCATGAGTCCACCTGCTTCTTTAATTTAAGAGAAAATTTGCCTTTGCCAACCAGGCTCTCTATTTCTTGTATTTAGGGGAAAATTAATCTAAATACTCTGATTTCAATTTGGGTAATTAAATGTATTATTTAGTTTTCAAATTAGAAAGAATCTTTTTGAACTATCAATTTTTAAAATTTATATTTTTTAGAGTAAATTATTGATTTAGTCACTACTTCATTATAATTTTTTCAATTTTATCATTAAAAAATAAACATCTCAATTTAGTCTTTTAAAAAATATATTTGTCTTAATTTAGTCCTTTTTATTACTAAATTACAAAAATCTACTATTTTTAATTTGAAATTTTATATTTCAAAGAGTCATCTTAACAAATAAAAGATTAAATTAAGACAAATATCATCTTTCAGGGATTTAATCTTTTAGGGACTAAATTGAAATAGTTATAATAATCTTTTGAATACTAAATTAATATTTATCTTTTTATGTAATTTTTTCCATTCATTTCATTAATTGAAAATTTTTTTCTCTTGAACTATCAAACTCTCTTAATTGCAATGTAGTATGCTTCCCGCTATTGTTGACTCCTCTTAAGTTTCACACCTCAGAAATTCTTTTGATATATATATATATAGTATATTTTCTTTTCAAAGTAGTTAGAATGATTTATTTGGATGCATGCAACATTGGTGAGCTGGGACAATAAATGAGTCTTAAAGTGACATCAATGTTAATTAGAAATTGACATACGAAAGATCTAAGTCTGAAAGAATAGTCTCAAAGAATTATAATTTATTGGAATACTTTTCAATTTTAAAAGTAAAAAAAAGTGTCTGCAAATAACTCAAATTGAAAGGATTATTTTTATTAATTCCCTTATGTTTACTATCTTCAATTTCTTTTTTTTTAGATGTTCAGTTACAAATAGGTAGGCACATAAAATTTAATTATGAATTGACACATGATATTTTGAATTTGGTCCTTATATCTTTATTTTTTTTCAAACAAGTCCTTATATTATCATTATTATTATTATTATTATTATTATTTATCTTTTTCATACAAGTCTCAATGTTTAAAGTTTATTATAAACACCATTCCTTATAATTCAGATGACTTACTCGAATGTGAATATAACACATGTAAATGTAATAATGTGGGCTATAGACCTATAGTCAAATCAATAAATGGAGTTTGGCATCTGTTACTCAGCAACTAACCTCTTGTTTCCAAGTTCCAAGCCCTCATGCGTAGCCTGATATCCAAGGGTCCACGGCGAAGTAGACCTACATATATATATATATATATATATATATTTCTAATGATATAATATGATATCATATAATAATAATTTGTTATTTTTGTAATTTATTAGTTCTTTAATTTTGAATTTGATTGTATAGTTGTATGATTAATGCATGAATTAAAAAAAATTAAAATTTAACTTTTATAACATTCTAATTTGATTACATATTAATACATCAATTAATATTGACTTGATTCTTGCCGATCAATAGTCTTTATTTTATGCTGTAATTTTCTATTTAAGCAAATTCAATCAAAGTTTTAACACATTCTCTTCATACCTCTCAAGAAGCCACTTTCGCAGCACACTACTCAACTTTGGTTGTTGAGTTGACAGTCATCACTGACTTGTACAAAGAGCTACATTTTACAATCATTATTCAAGATGGAGTTAAACTTGCATTGTGTACTAAAAGAATTTTAATTCTCTACTTGCTTTTTTTTTTTATTTGTTTGTGTCTCTTACTATATTTTGTTAACATGGATCACTATTATAAGTATTAAGTTTTTTACATTTATGTTGTTAGTAATTTAAATTTGATGCAAGCATGTTTAGTGGATGTATTTCCCATATGAACAATGTGATGAATATCATTCCATAATTTATTTTTTAATTTATATTAATTTGTATTTGTTCTTATTCAACTCCACTTTCACATAAATAATAAATAAATGTTCTACTAAAATATACGAGTCAACTTCAATCTAAATTTGTTTAATAAGAAATATTAAGTTATTTGCAAATATCTATTTTTCCAATTTAATTATAATGACCAGGTTGGCATAAATGTCAAAAAAGAAGCCATGTTGATGAAAATTAAAGCAATTGTGGCCTTAATAACAACAACAACAACAACAATAATAACAATTCAACCTACAAAGGTACATAAATGATTTATGATTAAGAAAAATTTTATATAAACTCAATTTATAAAAAAATTAATTAAATCCGACATAAAAAATATATCAAATATGTATTTATGAAAAATTATTTATAACATGCTTTAATATATTCTTATAATTAACATTAATTCTCAAGAAGCCATTGTATGTGAGTGTTTAATGCCTTGTTATAATAATATTTTTCATAATAAGAAAAACATTAAAATCTTATAAAGAGATAAAAAATATTTACAGAACACTTTTAGAAAATAAACGTGATACTAAATATATCTCAGACAATATATTTAGATAGAACATAGGTTTATAATATATAGAGAGCACAAAAAATTTACTTAGACATAGCAATATTATGCTTAATTATTAAATTCTATATAAGAACATAAATAAACTATTTCATCTTTTAATTAATTATTAAAAATTATTAAATTCTACGTAAATTAAGAATGAATTTGTCTGGCTTAAATTTCTTTTCAAATTAAAAATTATCATATAAAAAGATTGAAAATTATTAATAATATAATTTTTATTTTAATCACATACATAAAAGAATTAATTTTGTAATTAATTCCTTGGGAGTTTAATTAATTCCTTGTTTGTTTCGCAATAGTTGTTCAACTCTATTTTTTGTACTCCTTGCCATAGTCTAATTTTTCTCTAACGAGTCTCGTGTTTTCATTTGAATAAACGAATCTTGTTTACATATAAAAAAAATTACAAAAAAACTTTGAACTGTATTTAGTTTAATGCCTGTCCTGTTCTAGATGCATGGTCTGAACTTCTGTCCCAATGTTGTCATTATAAATGAAGAGAGAGAGCCATAAATAATTACTCAACAAAATATTTAACATCGCAAAACATCTAAGTTAACTAATAAAGAGTTGTTTTAATTTAATTAGAGTTTTTGAATTTAATTTCTTAAGAATATAATTGCATTAAAATTTAATAAAGAGAATTTTTTTATCTATTGTGATCTTATCCAATTCAAATTCATATTAATCGACATTTATTTAGTATTTAGATACCAGATTGTTGTTAAAAAAACCTATTATGTTATACAAGATATATATTCAAATAACAAATTGGCATAATTAATAGCTGAAATCACCCCTTAATTATCATAACCCCATTTTGAAGCTTTATTTTGATTAAAATATTTTTTTAAAAAATAAAACTTGAAAAAAAAAAAAAAAGGCTTACATAGTCAAGCAAACTAAATGAGGCGAACAGGAGTATGACTTTTGAGGTTTTTTGAAGATGAGGGTTGCTCATATATAAAAGAAAATCACATTTATCTATATCATATATTCTTTTTTTTTTGTAAAAGCCATGGAAATTCATTAAAAATAGAAGCAAATATAGTAGAATAAGTAGATTTGTCCTGTTCCATAGAGATTGCACCTTATGAGCATATCAGGCAAGGAAATACATGTCAGAGAAAGACATAAATTAATATAAAACACAAGATAATGGTTAAGAACATGACAGAGACAGACATCACAGATAGAACTTGACATCACTACAACAAGATTCAACCCAGAGACAACCAGGATAAAGACTCAGAAGACAAGACAAAAAGAAACATAAAGCTAGCTCAAAAATGTGGCTTCATAGTCCTCCTTATCCTTCAATTATGTTACTCTTATGAAGTCTGGGACATAGCAGTGAGTAGTGTAAAACAGTTTATGTAGTCTTGCTTCCTTTGCTAGCTCATCCGCACAGGTGTTGCTAGCTTTGTGAATGTGATGGAGCTTGGAACTTTAGAAAGTAGAAAATAGAGACCTGCAATTTGTAATGAGAGACTGAAAAGGGTGAGTGAGAATACTTTCATTTTTTATTAGATAGATTAGTGATGTTGAGTAAAGCATCAAATTAGAGGCCTAGGAAGATTGCCCAAAGCTCAGCTTGGATTGTGCTCCCAAAAAATTGCATAAAAAATCACATTACTTTTATGTGTAGCTTAAAATTCAACGGTCCACATTAAAATAGACCTGCATAAGAATGACAATAGGATGAGGAGAGGGCCCTCGCTCCCAATCCCCACCCTCAATCTATGCCATGGAGAAAGTTTGTCCCCCATCCCCGCTCTCCAACTCCTCATGGAGTCCCTTGTGTATTTTTTTTTTGAAAATATTAAAAAATAAAAAAAGATAAAAGTATACTCCATATACTTAACGTTTACATCGATTTTTATTTATGTTCATAATATTTTTTTTCGTCAAACATATCTCACATATTTATTTTTATAAACATGTCATTTTTTTTAATACTCTCAAATATACTAACAGAAAACCAAATATATTAATTAGACAGTATATGTAACTCATATTACTCCGCCACGTCATTCTCTCTCTCTCTCTCTTCCCCTCCCCTCTGTTATCTGGAGTTTTTTGGGCAAATACTATAAATTTTTTAAAAAAATTAGCAATATACTATACTTTCAACAAAAATTAGATGCATACTACGAAATCCATCACATCAGTTGCTTGCTTGTTGTTGCTAACCTATAATGGTTGTGTGTAGGTTGACAACCAAACTCAACCTTCCTCAAAATCAGGCCCATGGAGAAAAGGTTGGTTTTTGTGATTGAAATAAGGTCATATACACATAGCCGAGGCAGCAACGACAGAGGTATCTGAGAGAGATGGCTCCGCCACACATTGCTAACGTCTTTGTTTTGGAAACAAAAACCAGGGGAGTATCTTGGCCGAAGAACAAGATAAGCGAGGGCTTAACAAAGAGAGAGACCCAAGCAGAAATAGAGACCGAGAAGGAGAGAGAGCACTGAGAGTGATATGGAAGGAGAAGAAGAGGAAGAAGCCGAAATGGGGAGGTTCACAGCCCCTGTTTTCCCGCCATGAAACAGGGACCATAACGCCGGCGAGAGGGAGAATCAGAGATTGAGACGAGGGAGAGGGAGAGAGAGAGAGAGAGAGAGAGAGAGAGAGAGAGAGAGAGCAAGTAGAGTGGCAGTGAGAGAGAGACAGAGAACATGGTGAGAAAAGGACGGAGTTTTTTTTTAAAGTTATTATTTAGGGTATTTTTGTAATTTTAGATTACAGATCAACGTAACAAATGATGTTATTGTGATACGTGTCACTTTGACTGCTTAATCAACATTTTTCGTTTGTATCTTTGATGACGTTAAAAAAATATATTTAAAAAAAATGTAATACATTTTGATAAAAAAATATTTGGAGTATAAGTGAAAATTAGTGTAAATATTAAGGACATGGAATATACTTTTATTAAAAAAAATTAATAATACATAAAAAAAACAAATAAGATTATGCATAAGAAGATTAAAAAACTCATTTAACTTTCCAAAACATCAACAACTTAGTTTAGGTTTAAGAAAAAAAAAATACAGATGACAGTGAAAGCAGTGGCAACAGAAAATGGAAGAAAGCAGTGGCAACAAATTATGAAATACTGATTTTAGAGAATTCAGTGACATTCATCTTTTTTTGGATGTAGACGAAGACAACAGTGAAATAGACATGTAAATAAAGATGACGGTGAGACGGACAAGCACGATGGTTTGGGGATGCCGAGCGTAGAAATTAGAAATTTAAATATTAGGGTTTTATTTTTTAATTAAATTAATTTTAGTTATTTTAATTATAAAAATTACTAAAATATTTCTAAATAATATTATATATTCAC
Source organism: Biancaea sappan (assembly GCA_037074585.1). Lineage (NCBI taxonomy): Eukaryota > Viridiplantae > Streptophyta > Magnoliopsida > Fabales > Fabaceae > Biancaea > Biancaea sappan. The sequence continues at coordinate 23,998,543 of CM073499.1, read as the reverse complement.
ATATATATATATATATATATATATATAAAAGATATTTTAATAAATTTAATAAAATTATTAAAATATTTTTTAAAAACAAAACCTTACTAAATGAAAAGTATGATCCTCATTCTTGTCCATGAATTATCTTACTTCTCTATTTCCTTCCCTATAACAAAAAAATCCCTGCTTGCGAGTCCTGAATACAAAAATCACTGAAACGGGATTCATTGCCGCCCCTGGATCCTCTGCCTCTCTTTTCTCTACTTTTCTCTATGCTTTTCCTTTTTGCAACGTTTTTTTTTACTTTTAAAAATGGTTAAAATCATTGCCTTTTCAACAATATTTTTAGGAACAACTCAACCGTTGCTAACAGTGAAAAACTAAAAAAAGGCTGAGGGAAAAGAAAAACAGAGGATCCAATCTCTTCATTGCCATCCCTGTGTGGTGTGTGTAGACATATAGATATATCAAAGCCAATAGATACCTAAAATCAACACACTGTTCTTGGTCCCAGTATGTTGTCATCAAGGTGTTGATCTTTCTTGTAATAGTAAATGTTAGTCGTCTGCGTCACTAACTAGTAGTCCACCTTCCAGAAGCTTTACTCTTTTTAATCAGACTTATCATATTTGGACTGGTTTAATGGATCGATCTCAGACCCAAAGGTCAAGTCCGCTCTAAGTCATAATTTTTGAATAGGCTACACCAGGGATTGGCCTAGGTGACTCAGTTAGGGTTGAAGTTCACCCAAATTTTGATTTAATCAAGTTAATCTAAACCTTTTTTTTTAAATATTTAAATTTATATAAAAATTTAAAAAAATATATATTTACCATCTTACTATCAACTTATTCTTAATTTATATGAATGAAATAATATATATATATATATATATAAGGTGTAAAAATTATTCTAATGTAAAAATCAAAATTTACATGTGACATGACGACAAAAATTAAAATGAAAAGACATTTAATTTTTAAAAAAATAAGTATATTATTACTAATAAATTAAGAGATAAAAAAATATTTATATTTATATAATTATTTGATATAAAAAATTAAATCAAGAAAGTTAAAAAGCATAAACAAAAATTTTTATATGATCAACTAATTTAAAAAATAACAATAAAACATTTTTAAAAATTTAATTGTAATTTTAGACCAAAAAACTTATTTTTAGATATTTGTATTTTAATTATTTAATACTAATAACTATAGTTTTAAAATTTTAAAATATAAAATTTACATATAAATTATTTATTTGACTTAATTTTAAATTTATTTATAAATAAATATAATTATTTATTTTTTAATTTATTTACCCTAATCAACTATTGATATAATGATCAGTGAAATCAATAATATGATGAAAAGGCAATATGATAACATTGCTTTTAATTCGGACTGTAGCTTACAAGTTTGTAACTGAATTCTTACAACTTATGTATTAAAAAAAGTCCATTCAATGTGTGTGTGTGCCTATATATATATATATATATATATAATATATATATATATATAGACATATAGGTATATCAAAAGCAATAGATACCTAATATCACGTCACTGTTCTTGGTCCCAGTATGTTGTCATCGAGGTGCTGATCTTTTTTGTAATGGTAAATATTACTCGTCTGTGTCACTAACTAGCGGATTCATATATGATAGAATCTCATTTTTTTTAGTAATAATTTTTATCGGTGTTAAAATTTATAGTAATAATTTTTATATTATAAAAATTGTTACTATAAATTTTATCAACAATAAAAATTTTTGTTAAAAAGAATCTAACTAGCAGTTTACCTTCTAGAGGCTTTACTATTTTTCTTTTGTTAAATTATTTTTCTAGCTCTTATAATGTTATTTAATTTTTAATTTAGTCTTTAAAGTTTAAAAATTTGTAACTAAATTTTTTAATTTATATTTTAAATTTTTAATTTAACCTTTATCATTAAACTTTCATTAGTTTTCAATTAAAAGTTTGATGATGCAACCAATTATATGCATATTGATACCCTAAATATGCATGCTTATTTCCGAAAAGGAAAAAAACGTAGATAATAAAGTGAAAATGGCTCACCTATATTGCTTGTGATGCGATTTATATAAAAAAAGAAATTGTGCAAATTAGCTTAAAAATGTACGTTTCGAATGTTAAAATAATACATAATTGGTCATATATATTAACACAATTTAACAGAATTATTATTAACAAAATTTAATGATAAGGATTAAATTTAAAATATTTTAAACATAAGGATTTAATAAAAATTTTAAACTTAGGGGTCTAACTAAAAATTAAATAAAACTATAGGGAGTGAAAAAAAATTTAACCCATTCTTTATTTTATTCTAATGTCTTCCCTCTTTATTGCTTGCTTGTGACAAATGCCGAAGTCTTTTCAAATTGTCATTGTACTGAAATTGGGGGATTTTTTTTTTTTTCAAAAACTTAAAGATATCAATTAGTATTATTAATTGATCAATTGCGTTTCAAACAAGGCACTCGTCTTTATCCTACGCAGCCTATTCACAGTCATTAGAACATGCTGAAGTTTCCCCAATTTATACAGTAAAGTCACCTCTCTCTCTCTCTCTCTCTCTCTATCTTTTTATATATATATAAACACGTCGTCTTCCCTTTCCACTATCCAATCAATTAAGCCATGGCCAACGAGCAAGCCAAACCGTTAGCCCCAGTTTCCGGCATCGAGAACAACAAGAAAGCTCGCAGGAAAAGATTCAAATATTGTTGTGGTTGCGCAACAGTTTCTCTTCTACTTTTAATCATAGTGATTATCATCTTAGTATTTACAGTTTTCAAGGTGAAAGATCCCAAAATAACGATGAATGGGATCAAAATCACAGACCTAGATCTCAGTCTCAATGCACCGCTGCTTCAAGCCAGGGTTAACATGTCCCTTGTGGCCGATCTCTCCGTAGAAAATCCTAATGCGGTGGCCTTCAAGTTTGGCAACACAACCACCACAGTATACTACCACGACACGGCCGTGGCGGTGGCGCTGGGCCCACCGGGCCAGGCCAAGGCCCATGACACTTTCAGGATGAACCTCCCGATGGATATCATGGCGGACCGGCTCGTGAGCAGCTCGGGTTTCTTGTCGGAGGTGATCGCCGGGAAGATCAACATGACCAGCTACTCAATCGTTCCGGGAAGAGCGAATGTGTTGAATGTTGTCAAGAAACATGTGGAAGTGAAGATGAATTGCAGTATGACTATTAATATTCAAAGCAGATCGATCGAGGATATGATTTGCAAGCGCAAGGTTAAAATGTAAGAGGCATCTGGTATGCGAGAGATTTTTTTTTTGAATTATTGTTCATATGAATATGAGGTCATCATTAATGTCAGATTTCAACGTGTGTTTGATACACATGTAGAAAAACTGTTTTTCAAAATGTCAGTATTCGTGTTGCTACCACTACCACTTTCGCTTTCCCCATTATCGTCACCGATTCGGTATGGAGAAAGATGAGTTCAGTTCAGGTTTAGATTTTTTTTTTAGGGATTTCTACAGGTTTGGGGCTATTGTTATATATGTAAAATAATTAAAATTTACGAATTAATTATTATGTTTGAGAAATGTGATTGTTGATATTAGATGATTGTAAGTTATATTTATTGTTTTTTTTAAATATCTTCTCTTGTTTTCCCAGTATTATCTGAGCAATCAAGAAAATAATTAATATTGATTACTTAAGTGGTTTATATAATTCTTTAATGTTTTGAATTTAAATTTTGTGAATAAAAAATTTAATATTAGAAGAGTTTTATATTCTTATGATTTAATCTGAGTTTAAATATGATTAATCAGAGTGCAATATATTTTAAAATAAATTTGATGTTTTCAATCAAAAAAAAATTGGCGTTTCATTAAAGTAATTAACAAGTTATTCTGATAAAATTAATTAAAAATAATTGATGAATTAATAATTAGTTATGCCAAGAAATTAATGGACTTTAATAAAGCAAAGTCAAAAGTTCAAAAAACGCGTAAAATTTAAGAACTCTTGTCAGTTATACTTGACAGCTAGCGAGTAGCGAGTGACTAAAAGAAAGTAAGGATCGTGTTTTTCATTTTTTCTTTCCCCCTTCCAAAAAAAAAAAGAAAAGAATAAAGTCAAAAGTAAGAGAATCGAATAAAACTATTCTTAAATTGATTTAGTTTGGATGATTGTCTCTGTTTAAATCAGTAAAAGTCAGTAAAATTGATTCAAATAGATAAAATTGATAAAATTAACTCGTTTAATTGGTTTAAATTTTTTTAATTTTTATTGATGTATTTTTAAAAAAATTTTAAAAATTTAATTTATTAAAAAATTTATAATAAATAAATATATATATATATATATATATTTGTAACGTATTTAAAATATTTTTTTAAAAAAAACTCGAAGTTACGTGAACATAATGACTTACAATAATAAATTAATAATACCTAAAATTGAAAGCGAAGGGTCATGTTCATTCATATGAGGTGTTTATTTAAAAAGTGGAATCTACATATACAAAACTAAAACCCACATCATAGAAATGTTCAGGTGTTTAAGACGTCAGATCAAACAAAAAAAAAAGATATTTTGAAATAAGATCTTTTTTGTCGCTATATATAGATATACACATGAAAATATAAATCTATACACGTGGCACATTTCATAATATTACCCTGACTTGTCTTCATTTATTATTTTTTGGTTCATAATTTGGAACTTTTTATTTTTCCTTGTTTTGGAGTCATAAGATAGTCTTACGACGTTTTCCTATTGTTATCATATTTGGTATAAACATGGGCTCAGCCAACAATCAGTAAATATACGTCGGACTCAGCTTTGTAGGCCTTTTTTTTTAAAAAAAAATTGATCAACAGAGATTACAGATTGGAAATAAATATACCCGTATAGGCAGGAATACTATTACATATAATTTGAAGTAGTAGGGCTAAGTCTGGGCCCTGAATAAATTGATTACTGGTTTGAAGAAATAAAGAATAAGCGACATCCTGTAGTTGGCCTTGAAGCATATGGGTTTGGGTTCTCTGTTCGTCAAGTATTGTATTCAACGTATAAGAGCATCGGTTGATGTGAGTAAAATAATTAAGATTGAGATTTTGTATAAGATCAAAAAAGTTAGTGAAATCAAATCGCAAGATCGAATCACAAGAGTTTAAGATCCTATGTAATTTTAAAATATAAATATAAAAAATATTTATATAATTTTTTAAATATAAAAAATATTTAAAAATAAATATAATTTATCAAAATATCAAAATATTTTCATAAAATATTTTATATTTCCACAAATTTATCAGTTATTTCAATCAAAAAATTTGAATATCAAAACAATAAAAAGAAAAAAAAACTAAGTATTAGGATCTGAAGATCTTGTACGATCCTGTATAATCTTGTAAAATTTTAAGATGCAAGATCTAGATCTCAAGAGATCTTGATGTAGAAAAGATCTTATATAAGCTCTTGTTCTTTTTTGTTATTAAGATCTAGATATAGTGTGATTTTACGAGTAAAATTTAAATCTTATTATCATAGCTGTGGGTCTCACAAGATAACTCTCATGTGCCAAGCAAGGTTTGACAAGCAAAGAACCCATGCTCAATCATGAAGACCAACCAAAACAAAGATCTGATTAGAACAAGATGTGTTAAATGTTAATATAATAGATAAATGTGGTTGAGGTGGCTTGAGTGTGAACATAACCCAATTAATCCAACTAAGTTCGACCAAATCTAGTAAAAAAAAAAATTTGTGGTTGAGTGAATTTAGTTTACTGGGTTAATTTGGTAAAAAATTTTGAAAAAGGAAAAAAAGAAGAAGAAAAGTCGGTATAGTGTGATAATTCAGAAATCAATTATATAGCTACAAGAAATCAATTATATAGCTCTTATAGTTGATGAAATTCGTTGGCAAAGGACGACATATTATTATTAAAGTTATTTGCAAAAGTAAGAAAACAAAGATGTAATCTTTTAGAATTTGGATGACTAAAATGTAAACAATTAATATTATTTATGACGTTAATTGCTGCATAGCTTGCGTTTATATTTTTGCACTTTGAATGTTTTTAAGTTTATTACTTACTATTTAGTTTTTTAGTGTCTCTTTTTTTTTTAAAATTAGTTTTTTTTTAAATGTATCATTTAGACCCGACCCAACATCAACCCATTAATCCAACCCAACAGACAGCAGGTTAACCAGTTAAGCTATCAGGTTCGATTTCATTATTTCTCCACCCAATTGTTTGATCAATTGAGTTGATCATATACTCTAATCAATTGATTTGGTTCATTTAGGATGAACATGGGGATCTGAGAACAGTGGAGACAGTACCAAGGAAACTTATCTTATAAAAATAAACACCGTATTTGTTCTTATCTAAACTATTAGATTTCATATTTAACGGTTTATATTTCGAATAATAATTTTAGTAGTTTGAAAAAAAGATATTGAAATATAGATCATTGGATCTAAAATTTAATAATCCAGATAAAGATAAATATAATACTTATTCTTATAAGATAAACACCGAATTCGTTCTCAATACGAAAGCAATAAAATCGACCAACCATTTCCATATTCTAACTGTTTTGCTGATGTCCTACCGTAGTAAGAGTGGCAGAGATGTTGGGCTTATGAGGCCACTAGAATTTATTTTTAATTATTACAATATTCTTGTAAATTTCCAATAGTCACAATGATCAAAAACAAGGAAAAAAAGTTTATTTTTTACTGAATTAAAATAGTTAGAAAAATCATAGTTGGAAATTAACAAATAATTTTTTTTATTAACTGAAATACAATAAGAAAGCACACCATTTTTTTTTAAAGTTTTGCATGACCGTTTGAAACTGAGAGACCAAATTTTTTGCAATAAAAAATTTATGTCACAGACAAATTTTTATCCTTGTTTGCTGATTGACAAAGGAATGCTTTCAATTAATTGACTGAAGATGAGGTCTAGGTGTTATGCCTTGGAATTATGTGTAATCTATTTTCTTGATTATTACATTTCTGGTTTGATGGCTTGACATAGTCAAATCCATGATTAAACTGGCTAAATTGAAATCTTATGATAAATAAATCCTTCTGTATATCGACTAATGATTTGAGTATGTGATTATGGCTTTGTTAATAAGAAACTAAGGGGGCGTTTGGTATCTCGTAAAGGGTGAGAATGGAAAGGAAATAGAAAAATGAATGGAAAAGAGAATAGAAAATGGAAAAGAAGATGGAAAAAAAATATGTTTGGTATGCAATGGAAAATAGAGTGAAAATAGAATTTTTTTTATATATTTAATATGTATTTTTAAAAAAATATAAAAAGAAAAATTGAAATGAAATGACAATTTTACCCTACCTTTTGTTAACCTAATCGCAAAACCCAGCTCACGTAGACATCCGACCCTAGCTTATCAATGTTGCCGCTGAACTATATTAACAAGGACATCCTCCGACGTCCTCTTCAGTAGAGAGTCTGGTCTTTCCATCCATCTGGTATAATTTTTTTGCAATTTACGATGTTTGTGATGTTTAAAATTTGTTCTGTGCCTAATTAATTTGCGTTGCTGTACGAATGCTATCAACTGTTCATTCTTCACCGATAAATACATTATGCCTTACAGGTTTGATATGTAAAGTGTTGCGGACGATCTTGTGCACTAGATGAATTTTTCACAACAGTCGATATTAATATGGTTGGGTTGAAGGCTGAAAAAGAGATGTTGTCATGATAAAACATGAGAAACAGATGCGGCCGTGATAAAACGTGAGACCGAAAAGTGAAGAAGATGCAACTTGATAGCAATAGATTATGTTATTGTAGCATAGTGCTAATGTTGTGTGTTTGGTATATAGTGTAAAAAACCTTTGTGATTAATGGAATCAGTAAAATTGCTGATTTCAGTGACATTGAATAAGTTAGATTGGAATATTAACAGAATCAACATGAAATTGAATTAGTATATTAACATAATACATAAATAAGAGGCTAAAGCTGATATAATTGTAATTGTAAACAAAGTTTTGAGGAATTTATAATCTAAGGTCACAAAATACACACACAAAAAAGCTCATAAATATTATACAATCCATGTATCATCAAGGTCTTCAATCCTCCTCAGTTACTGCTTAAGTTGACATATCATATCCTTTATTTGTTGGAACTCTGAGGCTTTGTTTAGTTCAAAGTTGGTTAGACAAGTATTTATAGATTCCATCTCTGAGGCTGTGTTGGCTTGAAAGGAATTTAGTCTAGTATTCATAGATTCCATCATACTCAACATATGATTAGTATTATCCAACACATTATTTAGCATACTACCAACTGATACAGAAGGACCTGATACAGAAGGACCTGCTGCATTTGTTCCATCTTCTTGTTCTGCCCCATGTTGTTCTCGTCTTTCTCTGGCCCTTTTCATGGTTAAGTTTTCTGGTGCACGCAGCCAGTCATCATCAACCAACTCAAAATTCATTCTTCTCAGAGAATTGCAATCAATAATGATGGCAGGTTTCATAATATTGAAGCGATAGTTAATTTTGCAATGCTTAACAATTTTAGAGACTATTGCATCATATGGCAAGGGTGACTTTTGTTGAGCTAAACAAGTTGCCATGCGTTGCATCATAAAATATGGAATGTTGAACTTCCTACCATTTAAAATACATGCCATAATAAAAAAACTCAAACTCAATGCCACCAGCCCAATTTCTTGATTTATTAACTAAAATATGTGTGATAGTGCTTAGCAGCAATCTATCATTGGCATCCATGTTGGCAACTTTGATCCCTTCACCAGAAAACTCTTCTCCAGTGATGGTTTTATAAGTTTCCTCTTTGCTATAAAGAGTAGAACTCAGTGAATGATAATTACCAGTGAAGCACATAGCATCTTCATCAGGTAGAGGAATACCAATAATCTCAGCTAATTTTTCTTCATTAATTTTTCTTCAGTAGCAGTAAAGAGTTTATCCCTCGGTATAAACTCAAAAGTAGTGTAAAATGCTCTAACAACCTCATCAGATCAATTACCAGCATACTTCACAAATTTTTTAAGTCCAAATTGTTCTAGACAAGTAATAAATGGCATATTCCTCTTGGAAAAGTAAGTCCAATCCAGATATTTACTAGGAATAACTTTTCTATATTGATAATCTCGAGCATACCTGTCTCTCTGTTCTTCTTCCAGCAAAAGATCTACTGTTGGGGAGGTTTCAATATTTTTTATCCGTACTCGCTTTGAGGATGAAGCCATCTAAGAAAGATTAATGGCCTTGGTTAAACATAGGAGTGGTTGGTTAACAAGAGAAGTGGTTGCCGTAGAGTAGAGAAGAGGTTGAAAATGGGAGTAAACAGGTCGATCGCTATGATTTGAAACCCTAAATCTATCACACAGGGGGGTTTATATAGGTAAAAAAAGAAAGCAGCTAATCGACCGGCTACAGGAGGCCGGTTAGTTTAAGGGGGAAGCGACCGTCTGCTGTGCAGTTCGACTAGATACAACAGGTTGTTGATGAAATTGCACTAAATTTTTGGCCAAGATACAATCAATAGGTCGACTGGTTGATGAAATTGCACTAAATTTTTAGCCAAGATACAAGCAACAGGTCAACTGGTTGATGAAATTGCACTAAAATTTTGGCCAAACTAAGCATGTTTTTTCATATTAATTTTTAACATATGTACAACCAAGCAAATATATATATATATATATATATATATTAAATAATGTCAATAATATTATACATATTTCCTGCCATTTAATTCAAGAGCAAATATATATATTAATTTATTATACATATGTCCTGCCATCTAATACAAAACAGTCCTACAAACATTGTCAACATTGTCATCTAATACAAAAAGATCAAAAAGTAATCAGTGACAACAACTCTATCACAAGCATATCATATGTTCAAACTTTTATAGCTAACTTTCACTAGCCAAGAGAAATATGTTATTTCATGACACACTAGATGATAGATCTGATCCATGTGGCCTTCAAGTCATCAGGTATTGAGGGTAGTTGAACTAGAAGATATTGCTCCCTTCCAATCACCACATTAGCTCGAAGTATTTCTTCTTCTGTAAGACCATTGACCTTCATCAAGTCTCTAAATAGTCTTTCTCTTCTTTCAAGCATACTCCTCTCCATCAGATTTATTTCACCTGTTAGCCTATCAACGGATGTGGCAATGCTAGTGGATGCCGCTTGTATAGAATCACTAAGTTCAGTAGTTTCAAAAATTTGATCGCTATTGCTTCTCCTTCGCTTTCTCCTTGAACCAGAAGAGGCTTCAGACATTCCGACAATGTCATCAGGCAGGGCAGAGTCTGGCAGCAGTTCATCTTCAACTGGAATGGTGTGCTCAACCTCTGTAGCTTAGCTTTCTAGATCTTCTGTGATGTCAGCATGAGTTTGTGCATCTTGGCCAGTTGCACGGTCCTTTCCAAAGACTATGCATAGTCGCTCGTATAGCTAAAAGGACCTGTTCCTCCAAGCTGCTTTACTCTTGTTTGACTGTAGAGGAAAATAAATGCAAAAAGTTATATAATATACATAGTATAGAGTCAAAGAAAAAGTAAGTACAAGTAGAGAAGAGTGATCAAATACACCTGTAAATAGGCATCCCATACAGCGGGCTCAGCTACAACACACTTTGACACAGGGTCCTATCCAAATCCATTAGTGTTAGGTGCATGAAGCAAGTCATACACAACTTGTCAGCTGTTCTTCAATGTCTTCATCCTGGATAGTATGTGTGGATTTCCTAAAAGCCAATGGTCGAGGGCTTTCTCATCAAGTTTCTTCTCTAATTTTTGTAAGTAACCTGATTGGAACGTCTTTTCACAACGATATAGCTCTCCAGCCTCCTTCAGTTCTACAAGTGCATCCACTAGCATTTCATCCTCCTTAGGTGTCCAATGGTGTGCCATGCTATCAGTCAGCAAATACTTACCAAACTGTGCAAATAATTATTTATCAAACTATAAAAACTAAGAAGAGGTGGTAACACCAACCCAAAATAATAACAACTATCAAAATATAAAAAAAGGCTTTAATGTGCTGTCTTATAACACTTTAAATGCAATGCAATTAATGTCACACAATATAAGAAGTTCATCTTCGCCTATGCCTAAATTCACGATACATGTCATCTGCTAGACTATCTCTCCACTGACTCCACTCATTGGTAGGCTCAATTACAGTAAGATCATCTTCATCATCAGATAGTTCTGTTAATTCTATTCCTTCTGGGTCTTCAAATGGATCCAATTGGTTATACCGCATTATGAGATTATAGAGCAGGCAACAAGCAATTATAATTCGATTATGTGTTCTGACAAGATAAAATGAAGGGCTTCTAAGTATGGCCCATCGTTCTTTCAACAATCCAAAGCACCTCTCGATGACATTACGGGCAGCTGAGTGTTTCATGTTGAAAAACTCACGAGGATTTGTAGATTGGGAACTACTTCTCTACTCATTAAGGTGATATCTCTGTCCTCTATAAGGTGCTAGAAATCCCTTACAATTGGTAAATCCTGCATCTACTAGATAATAACAGCTTTCAAATACAACAATTGATATGTCAGTGCTCATATATGGCTATTAACTTATATTAAAATAATTTTTTATGCTCACCTGATGGAACTCTCAATCCATTTCTCCTCGAAACTGCATCACGTAAAACTCGTCCATCAGCTGCAGATCCTTCCCACCCAAGCAAGACAAAGATGAATTGGCCGTCTTAGGAGCAAACGCCTAGTACATTAGTTGTATTCTCACCTTTTCGATTTCTATACCGTAGTTGGTCCTCTATTGGGACTGTAAGTGTTATATGTGTTCCATCGAGGGAACTAACACAATTCTATAGAAAAGTTGGCTTAATTTATAATTTGTACACAACTTGATCACATAATTACATATAATAAAATATGAAATAGAGATTACCTTGAACCATTTCTAGTGGAATCTACTGAATCAGCAGGCACCCGATCAGGTGATTTGAAAAGTACTCCTCCTAAATGCATCATTTCATTAAGTACCTTATTAAAATTTCTACTCACACTCTCATCTGATCTCTTAAATTGTTGTTAGATAACCCTATTCTTCACATGATGAGACAAAATATGTGCAAATATTGATACTTGCTTATCTACAAGCATATTTTTGGTAGGTTTAAGTCCTCTTATATAATCAAGCATCTCACAAAGTCTATCTAATATTGACCTATTCATCCTTGTTAAGTCAAAACAGGCTTTATTACTACTATATATCAAGTTTCTAAGATGAGCTCTATGAGAGTAAAAATTAACTATGTAAGGCACTTTAGTGATCTGATGCTTGCCAACTCCATTAATGGAGATATAATATTTCCAAATAGTAATTACCATATGAACCCACCATGATACAACTGAACTAACTGCTTTTGCAATTAACTGCTTTCTCAATTCATCCATAACTGTAACATGGTATCCACAATAAGATAAGTATTCACCAAAATGCTTCAAATATCTTATGTTTTGCTAATGTTAATTCTTAACAAAAACTGTAATGATAGCTTCATTTACTGACAAATTACTGACAAACTCTTGGACATGTACAAACAGGGAACTCTTTCTGTTGTTGTTATTAGCATTAGTATAGATTAATTATAAGAGATTTTAGGTAGTACTTATAATAATTACAATGACAGATGAAAAAAATATTTGCTCACAGTAGATTAATAACTAACACCGTAAAATGAAAGCTTATCGTGATATATGAGATGATGATGTTCAGATGAATGTGTGTGGTCGCAGATGAAGGGCGACTACCAGTGCAGTGGAAGCTCTAACAGTGATTAGGGATTTTGACAATATCAGGAGGTCATAGCTGCAGCGAAAAGACCTTTATCAATATTTTTTAGGGCATTAGGATATTTTTGGTATTTGAATTAGCAGAGCAAGGGTAAATAAGAGAATTTACCTTGTTTTCCATCTCAATGACTGGTTTTCCATCCAATATACGATGGAAGCTAAAATGCCGATTTTGATGGAATACGGATTTCTCACTTCCCTTTCCAATATATATAGTTAAGCTACCAAACGACCGATTAAAAGCTACAGTAGTGGAAAACGCCTTTCCTAAGCTACCAAACGCCTGATTAAAAAGTACAGTAGTGGAAAACGCCTTTCCTTTCCAGCGTCTTGACTGCTACCTAATGCCTCCTAATTGCTAGTTAGTCATGGGAAATAATTGTAAGTGTTTAAAAGGGTGACTTTGGGAGAGTTGGACCCAAGAAGACAAGGAGGGAATTCTTATAATTCCTTAAATCTGACTAAAGGCTTCCCTTTGCTTCATGGATACACTCGCAACTCTCAAACACTCTTTCTCAGTGACTACTTTCTCCCCATCACCTATCTTGCTCATTTCCTCCTCTAATGTTTCATTCTAGTGTTGTGCATCCTTCTTGATAGTCTCTCCAAAGCTTGTAAGTGTTCTCCTTTTTCCCTCTCTTTTTCATATGAAGAAAAACCCTAGTATTAGGTTAGGTTAATTTTCTGAGTTTGAGGGCTTGGGTATGATGTTTCCCTTGTTTTCTAGTCTTTTGCTGTTGTTTGTGAGGTTTGGAAGTTGGGCTATTCAATGCTTTTAACATAATGATGGTTGGGATGAAGTAAAGAGGGTTTGTGAGGTTGTTGGGCAATTTTTTATTGAAGCTTGCTGAGCAACCAATCGACCATCATGTGGAGACCAGTCAACTGGCTACTTTGGTGCTTTCTATCCAATTTTGACAGAGGAGCACCAGTCAACCAGTACTTAGCTATAAGTTGACCGAATTTTCCTAGGCAAGATTAGTAATCTTGGCAAAGAGACACCAGTTGACCTGTATCTCGCTGTAAGTTGATTGGTTGTCCCTAGGCAAGATTGGTAACCTTAGCAGAGTAGCACCAATCAATCGGTAAGTTGCTATCAATCGACCAGATGTTTCTGGGTAAGAATGTCAATTTTGGACAGAGAAGCATCAGTCGACTGACAAGATGTTGTTAGTTAACCGTCTACTCTCATTCAAGATTGGCTATTTTTAGCCAGTCAATCACCAAGTAGAGGGCAGTCGACTGGTTGTTCCCAGATAATGTTTCAAAATTCTAATTATTTCCCTTCTCTCTCATGCGCTTGATTATTAGGGAACAAACTCTAAAATTTGGGCGTTCTTTCCTTCCAAGTTAACACCTCATATCGTAAATAGTCTACTACCTTAAGGTGATGGAATTCTGACCCTTTCTCTTGTGTGGTAACTTAAATTATATTTTTCCTTTGTGACTGTTGAACTTTCTTAGTAAGATGTAAAAGAATCATTATAACTGTTGTGATTTGGTTTTGAATGTTGGTAAGATCTTCTATTACTTGTATTTTGTTTAAATTATGGAAAGTGAATGAATTATGAAGTGAGAGTCATCATGAGAAACGATAGCGTTAGTAGTGGTACAAGGATTCCCATGCACCATGACTAATGACCTTAAAGGAAAGCTTGTGTGGCCCTTCTTTCCTTCCAATGGAGAAAGTGCTAGTGGTAGTTCGAATAGTAAAACCTCCCATTAGCACTATGACTAGGATATGAGCTAGACAGCATGTGTGGCCTTTCTAGTGCTGTGTAAGAAGAAACAAAGAGAAGCCTGTGTGACCTTTTCGAAGGTAATGAATGCGCATTCCTAAGAAGGAGCCGTGGACCCTTCAAATTACATGGAAAAGATGGTATAGTAGGAAGTATGTGTGACCCTCCTCACTATGACCAAAACACGATTTTGGGAAGCTTGTATGGCCCTCCCACTCTCAAAAAAATTAGAAAGACATGTGGATAACTGAATTTACATACTGTATTATCCTTGTGACTTTAAACTCATGGTTGTGAACTGATAATATTGAATAACCTCTGGAGGTCTTAGTTTCGATGGAATTACATTGTACTAATTGGGAACATGCTAAATATCTTTGTGTATCTTTTCCCTTACTAAGTATATAAACTCACTCCTTTTTTTGTGTGTTTCCTTACAGATCTTGAGTTTCGTGTCGAGTCTCCACACGAAGAGTAGCAAGGTCTCTTAGTTCCAATCCTCTTTTTCAAGGGTTGGTTACATATAGTCTTGTATACATTTTGGGAATGAGAGTCAATCTCTGCAACTAAATAGAACTCCTAGGCTGGTTGACAGACTATCTTGTGAGAATTGTAATACATTCTTTTGTACCTTATTGACTATGTTTTATTATATTCCTCTTTGGTTGGTATATTTTTGTAGAAGGGGAATGTTGAGAAACATGAGTACGCATGGATGAATGTTTATATATAAATGACATTACATGTTTAAACATTGGAAATGAAATGGGTATATTTTAAAAAACTATTTTCTTGTGTTTTAAATGCTTGGTGGCTTTAATTTTCCAAGGCTTACGGATGTGGCATGGAGTTCACCCGGTGTCGGTCACTAACCCGAGTTGGGGAATGTGACAAAGTTGGTATCAGAGCTTAGGAATTAGATCTTTTATTAGTTGTAGAGCAAGGAGACCTTGGTGAGTCTTTCCCCTTGGTTGTGAACCACGACATCACTATAGGGTTAGGATCCATTAAAGAACCTGAGGGTCGTAATGGGTAATCTTTTGTTGTGTCTTACTCTTCATATGCTAATTGTGTGAGGCGTCCCTAAATATATCTATGTTTGTTATGTAGAAACTTCTCTATCATGAACCGAAAAGATCTTTTGAGGGTTGGTGATAACACTGGCTCGGATGAAGCCTCTATGTGGACATCCACGGCTCCAGTTCCAGAGCATCACAGAAATGAAAAGCATGTTGAGAGTACGCATGCTCAGGAAATGCAAGGCTCTGTAGCAGGACCTTCTTGGGAGGGTGCAGTACCCGCAACTCTTTACACGGTATAGATAATGGTGGCTATTATCGTATTTCGAGGAGCCATTACCAATATGGCAGCCATGTTTATAGAGAGACACACAATTGAACCAAATCTAATAGTGAACGCACCACCAACACCCCATGCCTCTCTGCCACCACCTCCTCCTTAGCCTAGAGAAGAGATGGTGAGAGAGGTAAAGGTGTCCGTATTCATGAAATTGAAACCACCAGTATTTTACCGGGGAGAATGCTAATAAGGATCCCTATGGTTCTTGGACGAAATAGAGAAGGCATGCAAGATTCTCAAGTGTTTGAATGCAAACAAAATGGAGTTTGCGGCTTACCAGCTCCAAGGTAAGGCCAATAAATGATGGAATTCATTGAGTGAAGGTTAGGCACGAGTCTTTCATCAATTTCTTGAGAGGAGTTTGGGCTAGCTTTCATGGAGAGATTCATTCTTATAAGTCTTAAAATTGCCAGGGCACGAAAGTTTGAACACTTGGCACATGGCTTTATGTTCGTGGATGAGTATGATACAAAGTTTATTTGACTACTGAGGTATGCTCCGCATATGGTGTAGGATAAGAGGGAGAAGATCAAATGGTTTGTCTTGGGACTATAGTATCCCCTTTGTCAGATAGTAAGGACACAGATGGAGATCTTTCCCAATTATTTTGTAATGGCTGATAATGCTAGAATGATGGAGCTTGGGGAGAAGAAGAAGGAGGACTTTCAAAGAAAATGCAAGCGAGGGTATAATGGAGGGCCTTCTGGTTAAGGTAGGACCTTAGGGGCTTTCAAGCCTCCTACTTGGGGGTAAACATCATTGGCTCCCACTGCATCAGTCCAATCTACCACTCACCAATCGAGAAAAAAGATCGAGTCTCAAGGAGGTCAAGTCTCCATAGGACAAGGAAGTTCGCAACAGAAGTGAACCTTACCACAGTGCTAAAAGTGTGTGAGATATCACACGAGGGTTTGCTTTGGTAAGTCGGGGGCTTGTTTCACATATGGATAGATAGGACACTTCTCGAGGGAGTGCCCACAATTGGTTGCTAGATCTGACCAAGGGTCTGTTCATCTATCTCGCCCTCAGTCTAGTTATGGCCCTGTGAGCTGGGCTCCATTATTACCATCCCTGTTTGTAGGTAGGATTAGTATTAGTTGAGGAGGTAGAGGCTGAGAGGCCAGGAGGTAAAGGTCAATTTCAGGTTAAACATGGCATAACTCGTGTTTATGCTCTCATCAAACAGGAAGCTCAGGCATCTAATGCGGTAGTGACAAGTACACTTTTGGTTTGTTCTCATGATGCACTTGTTTTGTTTGATTTGGATTCCACCCATTCTTATATGTCCCTATTGTTCACTAAGTGTTTCTCTAAAGGACCGGTTAGGGTCAAAAATGTTTTCTTGTGGCTACTCCAATTGGGGAGACTTTGTTAGTCCAGAAGGTTTTCCTTGATTGTTGTGTCACCGTGTGTGAAAGGGACATTAGGGAAAATTTAATGTTATTGGAGATGTCGGACTTTGACATGATTTTGGGAATGGATTGGCTCGCCTTGTGTGATGCCATGGGGGACTGTCATGATAAGGCAGTAAAGTTTAATGTACCAAGAGGTAAAGCGTTTGTGTTTCAAGGAGATCGCAATAATGTGATGAATAGTCTTATCTCCATGCTTAGTGCATGCCGACTCTTATGGAAAAGGTGTAGTGGATTTTAGCCTTTATACGAGATATGGAAATGGGAGAGAAAAGTGTGAATGATGTACCAGTGGTGAAAGAGTTTCTCGATGTTTTTCCAGAGGAACTACCCAATTTACCGCCCGATAGGGAAATCGAGTTTAGTATTGATTTGTTGTTTGGGACCTGACCCATTTATATATTGCCATATCGAATGGCACAAGTTGAGCTTAAGGGGTTAAAAGGACAACTTCAAGATTTGCTAGACAAAGGGTTTATTTACCCTAGTTCATCTCCTTGGGTGCGCCAGTAAAATTCATTAAGAAGAAGGATGGTTCTTTGAGGTTGTGTATTGACTATCGCCAATTAAATAAAGCAACAGTGAAGAATAAATATATGTTACCTCGGATCGATGATTTGTTCGACTGATTGCAAGGGGTACAACATTTTTCGAAGATTGATTTGCGATCGTAGTATCATCAGCTTAAGATTAGGTCCGAAGATGTACCCAAGATAGCCTTTTGAACCTACTATGCCCATTATGAGTTTTTGGTAATGTTTGGGTTGACGAATGTATATACTGCATTCATAGACATCATGAACATAGTTTTCAAGCCCTTTTTGGATCATTTGGTGATTGTTTTCATTGACGACATCTTGATGTATTCAAGAAGTCTTAAGGAACATGAGCATCACTTAAGCATGGTATTGCAAACGGTTCTATGGTATAGACCTTGGTGGAAGAATACTAAAAATATAAGTTAGTACAAAAAGTGGAAATAGATTAATATAATTAGTAGGGTTGAGTGCGGGTTGGGTTGGTTCGGGTTGAGGGTAAATCTTAACCCGAACCAATCAAAGATGGGCGGGTTGGGTTAGGTCGGGTTCAGCATTTTTTATTGCTGAACCCGAACCAACCCAACCCGCACTCCTGCAGGTTGGGTTGGGCGGGTTAGTTTTTTTATTTTTTACTGTAGCAGCTAACAAATTGATCTATTTCCTTCAACCCTAAATAATGTAAAACATTGAAATCATAAACAATGACAAGTAAAGTAAAAACTAAGATAAATACAACATCTATTGTTCAAGACTTATAATTTTAAATCATAAATAAATCCAAGACACAACACAAAAATAAAATAAGAAAGAACTTTAAGTCTATCACAATTCACACAACATCATAATTATATTTAAACATTCTTCATTTTAGCAATCTTCATTCTTCAATCTTTAATCCCAAAAGTCAAGAGCTTAGAGCTTTTTAGTCCTAAGATAATAATTGAAAAAACAATTAGTATTATAGAATCAATGTCAAAGTAGGAAAATATAAATTTATAAATGTTAGAAAATTTACCTATTTCAAACATTTCATTTTTCCAAATCCTCTAGTCCCTTACCATCATCATTCATCAATTCTCAATATCTCTAAAATAATTAAACAAAAGGTAAACAAAAAATGTAAGTATAAATATAAATTTATCAACATTGAACATAAAATTATCAACATAAAATATTTACTTGCTTTAACTCTTTCAACTTCATCCATGCTACTCCTCAAATCAATTTGTTTTTTAGCAACCCTTAGCCAATTTTGTAAAAAAAAAATGCCAAATGATATTTTAAAAATATAAATATAAATATATATATTTTTAAATTTGATCGGGTTCGCGGGTTGGGTTGGGTTCAAAACTTTGAACCCGTAACCCGACCTCGCACATGTGCGGGTTCAGTTTTTTCAACCAAACTCAACCCGTGAACCCAACCCAATCCAACCCAACAGTGCAGGTTGGGTCAGATTATACGGGTTGAGCGGGTCCGAGGGTCATTTGCTCACCCCTAATAATTTGGAGTTTTTAGTGAAAAGTCTATAATTAGTTAATTGGGAACATATAATGTCAAAAAAAAAAATTTGAATCCAAATGTAGAATGTTGATTAAATATAAGATTATTCTTGGCAATTAAAGTTGTTTCAACTTCTAAGTCTTGCCTAAAATGTTAAGGATTATATTCCAAACCAACTGAAACTGATAGAGCAAAGTTTTGAAAAAGAAAACTGATAGGAAAAAAAGTTTAGGATGAATAGCGGTGGCTTACGATATAGATAGCTTATGTTTAACCTTTTCTCCTCTCTTTTTCAACGCTTATGGTTAAGTCTTTCGAGATCCGATAAGCTTCCTTCTTAGGGTCAACTAAGAGTCAATTTGTGATGTTTAAGTCTCGATATAGATGAGTAGCTAATTGTAAATAACACTTCTTTAATTGAAATTATTCTCTTTTAAATTTGTTTTTTCTTCAATATAACTTTTATATGTATCCTAAAGTCATATTTCTTTAACAAAAAAAAAAGTCATATTTCTATGAGAAGAATTCTGAAATAATTATGAATGTATATGAAACATTTTTTCTTTGAAATCTTTACTTTACCTTTGAAAATATGCTACATTGAGATTGAATGAACTAAGATTACTAGAAACATGTATTTCTTCTTCATTATGAATATTTCTTTCTATTATGACTACTTCCTTTTCTACAAGTAATTCCCTCCAAGATAAGTTTGATATGTGATAATTGCAAGTTTATGAATAGAAAATGTTTTATTACATGATAGCTGTTAATGCATTGATGTCATTCAAGAGACTTGGCACATGATGTTACATTGTAAGAATGTTTAAAATTGTGAATGTTGCTCGAAGGAGGACCTCTTTTATAACAGCAATACAATGTTCTGTATTCCTTGGCATGCCTTGGTATGTCTACCCCATATGCAGATTTGCTGAAGATGATCATGGTGCTCATCCCACTTTTAACAACGGTTTTTTACTGTTGTTAAAAATTTTAGCAACTGTAAAAACTGTTACTAAAAAGGATGAGCACCGTGCTCATCTCTAAAGATGAGCAGTGGATCCGGACTCGTCTACCCTAGCTAGCAGAGGTCAAGGGATGCTAGCCTCGCAACCTGGGCCAACTCGTGTGAAAATAAGGTGGTTATCACAAATTATATATGTTATGTTATGGATGTCAGTGTCACTTCGGGTGACTGGATGGGATGTTTATAGAGACATTATGGAGTCTGTGTAACTTGTTCTGATTGAGGTTCCTATGATGGATGAATTCATAACTATTCTTACTTTGCAATGAAATGTTTGTTTAAAGAATATTGCTTTCCTTTTCTAGATTCTCTTTCATCTAAACTAGACTTTTACCTTACCAACTTTATTTTTCACACTCAATTACTTGATGATATAATCTTATATGTTCATTTACATTTAGTTGCTCACTGAGCTTATTGCTAACCCTATTTTTTCCTTTTTTTTTCTCCATAGATAGTAAGTTGAAGTTAATGAAGCATCCTATAGAGTAGTTGTTGCGGTCTTGTGAAAGCCCAACTTGTCCATTGGGCTGGTACATTCTTTGAAGACTTACATGATACTCTATTTAAATCTAGATGGTTTTGTAATCCTATGGGCAAAGTTTCCCACTTGTCTTCTAAATGTGTTTGTATATAGTAGTTCAGTTAATTTGAAGTTGTTGTTTAATAGGTTGTAACTTCATAGACAATTAACATCTTAGATTCAAACATATGTTCTCAATTTTATGCATAAATGAAGCAAGTTTATTTTATGGTTCTGTTAGGGCTTAAATGATGTGTTATATTGATATAAAAGTATGTTCAAATTTGAGATTTGGCTTTGGTTATATAAGTTATAGTAATGTGTGTTTCTTTAGGCTTTGGGCTTATATATTGGGGTGGTCCCATTCCGTGTCGGTCATGCCTCCTAACCGGGGGTGTAACAGTTGTAATGTAATTCTCATTTGAAAATTTAACCCTCCACTAAATTGTTGTTATACCATTGAGGGCTCATTTAGAAAAGTTTATTTTGAGCTTATCTAGCTTATCTTATGGCATAAGTATTTATACACGTGTTTGGGAGAGCTTATAAAAGTAACTTATGGCATGCCAATAAGTTGTTTTCAGCTTATTTTTATAAGCTCTCCAGAATAGGTTATGAAAATAAGCTGAAAATAGCTTATGTGAAGTTTGTCATCATAAACTCTTTAATTATAGAAATAACTTATATATAAGCCCTTATATGATAAACACTTATTCTATAAACACTTAAAAAGTTGTTTTCCCAAACATGGCCTTAACTGTCTGTTGTTTACTGCTTATCAAGATGGGGATCCCACTATAAGGCTAAGCTTTGAATTTGGGAAAAAAATTTGAGATGAAATTTGAAACGGAAATTTCATCTCAAATCTAAGATGAGGTTTGAAATAAGTATTTCATCTCAGATCTAGCCGGAATCTGAGAAAGAATGACGTTCCCACGAGCTACCATCCTACACGAAATTTGAAATAGACTTTTTGTCTTAAATTTGAGACGAAATTTGAGATGAAATTTTTGTCCCACAATTTATGATGATGCTGAGATCGATAGGATTTTGATCTCAAATCTAGGATGGGTTTGACATGGGTTAAATTTCACTGTAGAAATCAATTTTTAATTTTGTGATGAAATTTTATATTAGAGACGAAAATTTCCAACTCTAAATTTGAGACTGATATCTAGCATTTTTATGTTCACTTCAGTCCCTATCTTAATCATATTGCAATTTAATTACGGAAAACTCTTTGATAACATCATGTTTTGGAATTATTTGGGTCTAAATCGATTATAGAATTAATATGCTCTAAATTTATATTTTTATGACCTTAAATAATTAGAGACCCATTAATCCTTATGCTAATTTTGCAGGCAAATTAATTAGATAGTTAATGTGCTGACATGGACATATGTGATGATATGGATGTTAACTTGGACACACTTGCTGACTGGATGTTGACTATTTTGCTTAATTTGTGGGAAAAAACCTGAAAAATGGCATGCATTTAGTCCAACACTTTCCCTAAATTAGCATTATGCCCATGACAGTTTCCTACACTAAAAAAATGACAGTTCTGCAACCCAAGTCTCATGCATTTGTTATACACTTGTAGGCATGACAATTTTGAACCGAACTCGGCTGGTCTGGCCTGTTCAAATTGGGTTATTCAATGGTTGAGTGGGGAACAGAGCAAGTTCGGCAATTCTTTGAAAATACAATCGCCGGTTTGGGGCGAGGACGAGATAGTGTCTTCCCCACCATGTAGCCACCCCGTATATATATATATATATATATAAAATATTTTTTTATAATATAATATGAAATATTAATTTATTAAAATAGAGTATTTGCCATTTGGTGGAGCATGACTTTGCATCAGTAGACCATTTGTCCATTCACCATTAGAAAGACAGAAATCAACATTAGCCTAGCCATTTAGGATTTTTGAAATCTTTTCTTCATTCTTCATCTACTGTCGTCTCGTTGCCTTACCGGAACACGCTTTGCTATCTCTTCTTCAGCTCTGTCGTCCTCATCTCTAGTTTACTCTTTTTCTTAGCTCTATCGTTCCCTTTGTTGCTATCACTGATGTTCCCTTTGTTGCTTGCCGTCTCGCAAAGTAAAGTCATCGTCATTGTCATCGCCTAAAGCACTCGCTGTCTCACCAACATCTCCCCCTGTAGCCATCTCTTTTCGCCGTCACCATCATCCAACATTTTAGGTTAGATGTCTTTGTTTTATTTTCAAATGTCTACATTTTTTTTTCGAAAGGATACTGTTATGTACCATGATCATAGTTGTCCCCACTGAAATAATGAATCAAAGCTGCCATAGATAATATGCCTCCTAGGTTAATCTTGTAAGTTTAAACATTGGTCATCTGCTAGATTAATTATGGCTTCAATAAATTCCCCTTGTATCTTATAGAAGTGTATCTTTCAAGGGCCTCTTTATCTTGTCCTCTTGCTATATTATGAACTAAGCTCTAATGCTACATAGGGTTATTTATTGAATGTTTATTCAACTTGAAGTTATACCGATCTTCAAGTTGATCTTGTGTTAATTGTTCTAAAACTTGATGAACACTCAAATTTGTGTGTCCTCGTTGGCTATAAAACCTTTTTGTTGATTCAATGATTACATGGGAAGTTTCAAAATTATTTTAAGATAAGCATTTATCATTTGATATTCTTTATTTAGGAACCTCAAGGAATAATAGAAAAAATAAATCTAGTTTTGGAACTTTTCAAAGTAGGTTATGGTTATCCTTCCTATATTCTATTGCTCCATTGGATTTGCTCTTTGAAAGGCATTTGTCACTTTCAGTTTATATGCCTAAATTTTGTGTATGATGTAGCCTTTCTTTTATCTGCTGTTACATAGATATGATCCTAAGAAAATGTATCCTTGACTTTAATGTTTGCCCCTTCCTCTGATTGATGAAGCATTTTAAGCATGACAAATTTTTAGAGATTTATGAATGAGACTTTTTTGATGTTGATGTATATCTTAACAAATTGTTGAATATTATGCTTTTTGAATTGATTGTGTTGAGTATTGTGTAATGCGATTTGCTATGATAAGTTTATGAATGTTATGTTTAAAAATTATATTGTCAAATGTTGTGGGTTGAGTACAGGTAAGGTGGAAAAATTCACTCAATAGCATGGTTTCACGACGGGGTAGGGGCGGGTATTGAAATTCCCTGTGGGTTCAGGCATGGGGCAAAACAAAAAAAAATGCAAGGAAACGGGGCGGGGATGAGGCAGTGTGTATGTGTACGGGGCAGGGACGGGTAGTGAAAAACCTGCCCTAATCCACCTCATTGTCATCCCTATGCATTGTTGCTGCAATTCTAACCAAAACAAAATGAGAAAAGGGACTGCACAGAAATCAACATCTTTTCTCCTAGGGCTGGCTGAGATTAAAGACCATCATAACACCATTTGAGGGGGTAGAAGAAATATCTTCTTCCTTCATTTTTTTTCCTCTGTAATTTCTTCCTTTTTGTTTCACATTTTAGCCTCCACGGAGGGTTAAAACTCTCATGTAATCAATTATATGGTGAACCAAAAGGTGTATTTTAAATTCTTGGAGCAACTAGATAGGTCCTATTTTTTCTGTTTCATTTCTTCCTACCTTCTTGCCTCTGTTTTCATGTTCATTTTTGTTCTGGTTAGAATGTATGAATATGGTTGTTGTTTTAATTGTTCCATTTGAGGTTTAATCTTGTTATGACCGATTGGTATAGCAAGTAGGATAAAAATGACCAGTTTGAATGCAATTGCTGTATAGGATGTTGGTTAGGACTTAATCGAATTTCATTAGGTTATGGATTAATGAAGATCTTCCTGACCATAATTTGAGTGGAGTCTAGTTCTAGGAGATTTTCTAGAAACATTAGCATATAAAACCAATTGACATAATATAACTAGAGATTAATTTAGAGATAAGAATGATGATAGCCATAGTTCCAGAAATCCTATTATAATACTCGCCAAAATTTGGGGTCACGGGTTTGGGGGTATTACGATACTTTACCATGTAAAATAATTTGAATCAAGATAGTCATTTCTTTCTCCATATTTAATTTATTCATTTTGAATAAATATTTGTAGGATTTGAGATAAATGATTGGACCAAGTATTTTATTGCAGAATTGTATTTTCTGAGAATTGAGAAAAACAAGAGGAAGAGAAAATTTAGTGAAATTTATATAATTATTGAAGAATAATTATATCTGGACCACTTTAGTTTAGGGTATCTGGGTATGGATATTCATAGGTCACCCACTGAACCACTAAGGCTTTAAAGCCGCTTTCCTCTCTCTTCTTTTTCTTCTTCATTTTTCTCATGCAAGGGTGCAAAGAAGCATGGAGGAGGAAGATTTCCTCTCAACTTCTCCAAATCTCTTCTTCTATTTCTCCCGATTAAATCCTTGTTTCCGGTTACTTTCCAGCTTTTTTGGGATTTCTAAAGCTAGAGGTAAGCTTTGATCTCCTTTATCTCCTATATTTTTGGCAGTTTCTGGTGCCCAGAGGAAATGGGTTTGGGTTGTTGATTTTGAGATTTAGTGTTAAGGATGACATATGAGTGAGTTGGAAGTAGAAAAATACTGAAATAGAAACCTAAATCTAGGCTAAAGTATGTTTAGAGGTGGAGGAACCAAAGAACAGAGTAAAGGAACGAAGAACAGAGCAACGAGATTTGCAGAATTTCAATTCTACAGATGATCGCTATGGTGACAGAAACCATTGCTGCATCGATGGCATGATGTAGGGGTGGTTGCTATAATGACAGGTGGATAGAGAACGATGGTCTCTGTTGTCTCACTACTGTAGTGACCAATCCTAATGCTACAATGACAAGAGACAGAGAGTAATGCTCTGTTGGCCCATTACTGCAGCGATGAGGCCATCGTTATAGCGATAGGAACCTGATGCTCCCATCACTGTAGCGATGCATCCATCGCTACAGCGACATGGTTTTCCCCAAAATGATGTTTTCTTATTTTTGTTGAATGTTTTTGGTTTAATTTCTCGGTAGCTTGGGGACTTCTTTGGCTCTATTTCTCGAGATTCTTTCACTATAAAACCTTGTCGACATCAAGGAGTGGGTGACCATGCTAATTAGATTTCATTAAAATTGCTCAAGTACAATATAAATCTCATTCACACCAAAAGAGGAAACTATCAATAAAATTCCTCTAATTAGTGGTGTTAACTAGACTTTGGAATTTATTGATTTAATAAATTACAAGAATTTCCCTAGTTAGTGGTGTTGACTAGATTATGAAATTATCTTGTGAATTTATATTTGAGAATTGTGGATTATTGCATTATGTATTATATGGTTCTTTGTGCATGCTAGAAAGAGAAAGAAATTATGGGAATGCATATATATATATATATAATGTGTAATGTTTGTGTGGAAAAATGGATGCAGAGAAGAGAATATGGGAACATAGATCTATAAGTTTAAGTTGAGTAATAGTCTTGAATTTGGCCGAGTTCCTTATGATGAACCTCGAGAACTAATTATGGAAACGTAAACCCATAAGTTTAAGCTAAGTAGTAGTCCTGAATTTTGCCAAGCTCCTTGTAATGAACCTCGAGAACTTAAAGTCTAATGGAATGTAAACCCTTAGCACATTTTCATTGGGTGATAACTCAATGAGATATATGCGAGAATGTAGACTCACGAGTAGAAAGGCATGTAGTTATTACATATTTCACTTGTGTGTATTTTATTTATGCCTAAGAGTGTTTATTTTACGTCCTTTAGGATTTGACAGTGATCTGGTATTTATACTTGTGCTTTATTTTATTTGCATAATTATTTACTTACTGAGTTTTGATGAATTCACACCCTCTGTAGTTATCTTTTTTAGATACAGCAGTTGAGAAGGAAGGGAAACTGTTGAGAGTTTAGCAGCTTTGGAGACATATTCCATTTTTGTTAGAGGGTTCTTGGAACCAATTTTTAGGCTTAATGCCAAGAGGAATGCTCTGTAATCCTATAGGTCACCTAGGTCTTACTGTGTTTTAGGAAGTTTATTATTATTTGGCTGTAATTTGAGTTGTATTTCATTGTACATATTTCCCGATATTGTGGGGAGTAGGAAAAAGCGCTATGTAAATTTATTTTGTTTGAAAATTTATGATTTGCATAGTTGTGATTATTAATATTGCTTAGGAATTTATAGTATACCACAGAGGTATACCCTAAGATTTATGTTTATTCATGTGTTTGATTTTCGGGGCATGACACCTATGACTGGTTGCATGTTCTTTGTGTTAGTTTATTGTTCTGTTAATTTGCTATTCTATTATATTGTTTCAATTCTGTTATCACCCCTCTGTGTAATTAATTGTGTAATTAGGGCTCGAACAACTAATTTAGTGATACATAGAAACATAGCTAGGCTCCACGAGAGAATATGACATGGGGATCATTAAACTGTAAAATTGCCATAAAACTCAATTATGGGTGGTTTGGCAGTCATAGTGACGTGAACCAGAGATGTAATTTTTTTTTTTTCGTATCTAGTTATCTCCAACGGCGATATTTGAGATAGATTGTTTTTCATCCTTAATTTCTTCTCAAAATCATCTAAGACGAAATTTCATCTAATAAGAGACAAAAAATTATGTCTCAAATTTCTGTTTTTCTAGTAATCATTAAATGGTATAACAATTTGAACTTTCAAAGTTTAACAAGTGTAACAGTCATTTTCCAGGAACTTACTTGTAACTGAGTACATCTTCCAGGAATAAAAAGGTCAGTTTAGTCAAAGAGCTTTATATTTTTTCGTATACACAATACAAAGACTTTAGAATTATTTAGTAATAAACCTTAGATGTAGTCAAAGAGAAAGTTTCTATCAAGTATTAAATGTGGGAAAGCAAAGAGTGGCCACTAGTTGAAAATATTTCTAATCCTCTTGTAGTATACTATAAACTCAATATTATCTCTACTCATAAATTGCAATTTGTCCAATTTTTTTATATTATCATTTTGACATGACAATCAAAAAACGATAATTGTATAGTTCTCCACTAATATATAGTCATTAAAAAATTACTATATATATTTTTTTACTGCTAGACATATGAATTAACAAATAAGACAAATAAAAAGTGATGAAATAAAAATTTAACACATGATATATTTTAAGTGGAAGTAACATTAAAAATTAAATATATAAAAATAATTAAATTTGACGCATGATTTGGTGATAATGAAATGCCTTGATTTGTCAATGACCCGTGAGATTTTAATTACTGAGTTTATTACATTGCCTGTTCCATTTCAAGCAACGGACCATAGAAGGAATCGTGAAACTTATATTTTGTTGACTTCTAAAATTTTAAATTTTGAATTCAAAGAGTATATAAAAAAATAATTAAAATTTGATTCCCCTTTATAGCTATGATATCTAAGAGCATCTACAATGATAAATCTCATTTGGTTTCTTATTATGGGTCCTACAGTGTTGCATCAGTTTAAATAATTTTTTACCACTTTAAGCAACTCTCCATTCTGGTGGTGAACCTGTTAAAAACCTACAAATAGGTCTCATAGTCAACTCTCCGTTACTTAGTATTTATTACTCTATACTAAGTTAAATATTTTATTATTACTTTTTGTATAAAAATCGTTTTTACGCGTGGTAGCTAACGTAACGAACTATAGTGGTGAATCGAAATAAAAATCGGTTCTTAAATTTAAAAACCTTTTAAGAACTACCACTGTAGATACTCTAAGAGTAAATTATACTACCTCTTCTTAAATTTGGTTAAATTACGTTCAGTACTTTTTCAATTTTAAATATTACATTTCATATTAGATGTCAATCTTATTTTAATTGTCTTTACTGTCATTTTAAAAATAAAATTTCAATGTCTCACGTTTTATGAAAAGTTAGTTAATTTGACAAAAAAATTAGTGAATTATAAAAAAGTTTCTGTAACATATACCAAAATGTCACGAAAGGTGACTGTAATATTTGAGCCTAGAGAAATATTAAATATATAATTTACTCAAACTTCAAAAGAAGTTAATCCAATTTACCCTTAATCTAACAATATATATCAATTATATGTGAAAAGAAAAAATAATGAAAGTAAACAAATATAACTTTCATATTATTTATAGAATAACATGAACAGTTAAAATTTCTTAGAAATTATCTACATTTCTCGGTAATAAAACTCAGGAGAACAGCAACATGGATCGATTTAAAAGGACTCATCTTTCGCCTTGTACTAGACTAAGGTTTGAATATCTATTTGGAGAGGTGTTCATATTAGTGTCTAAAAGCGCCTGGATCAGAATTGTTGAGCCGAGAATACCCATGAAAAAAAAAACTGGTAAAACCAAAAAAATTGTCTAATTAAATTATACATGTGAAGTATATAAGTTAATTATTTTCAGATAGTAAAAATAATTTAATAATTTGTATTGTAAATTTATTTATGTTGTAAAGACTCGACTTACATTAATTAATATCAACAATTTGTGCATAATCAATCTTCTTGAAAGATATTTTGGGCATTTGAGCAATTTCTGCTCCCTTCCTAATTATAAAAATCTTGGTGCTACACCGTCAAATATATATTGGCATCATGATTTTGGCAAATTTAAGTGTTAGAAAGAAGTCTTTTATACGCTACTAATATCGTAATCATTAATATTTAATTAGAGTCAACATTTTTATTATATTTTTGTATAGAAGTAGATATGTAATGTATAAATTACCTTAAGTTAGTTGAGTGCTCCAACTTTTCTTTCAAATTATCAACATGAACTAAGAATAATCATGTGCATCTCTCTGTTATTCTTTAACAAAAGCTCCCCTAAAAAGATGTTAATTTATGCAATTCCCTGGTAAGTGCGTCTTTTGGTGAATATGTGGTGCTTATTGGAATAGTTTGAAAATTTTTAAGTGAGTATATCTAAAATCTATAAAAGCAGTGAAAAGTGGTTTAATTTATCAGTCCACAGGAAATTTTTTACTAGTGAACTAGATAAAAAGCAACCAGTCCATTAGGAGATGGACAATGGATAAAAAAAAACTATAGTACTAGAAAGGCGATAAATAAAGAGCAACTAGTTAAGTAGTGGAAATTACAGTAAATTATTAATTTAATTTTTGAAAAATTATATTTTTTATTTAAAAAATTATAAAATTGTTTTAGAAATTAATTTTAAAAATGAAAAAAATTATGTTTGGAAGATTTGTTTTTGAAAACAATATTTAAAATATTTGATACTAAAGCTTTTATTTGATGTTATAATAAATTTGATACAATTAAATAATTAATAAAAATATTAAAAAAATAAAAATAAATATAAGTCAAATATATAGCTTGAGCTACATTTTAATATATTAGTTAGATTTATTATCCAACTACATAAATTTTTAAGAAAGTCTTTAAACAATATCTTATAAGAAATATGTTTTTAATAAAATAAAATAAATTGACATAAATTAGTAATATGTATATATATAACAATGAGGAAAAAATAGATATTAAAAGCCATAACTTCATAAAATTAGATAGTTGTTTATAGAAATTAGAGGTAAAAAAATAATTACATTTTAGCTACTGTTACAATTTCTTTTATTTTACTAAAAATAATTTTTCTGCACCAAAACTTATCCACATAAATGCCATTAATAAACCGCATAACTACAATTGTGCCACCGTTTTTTAAGATAATTATTTTTCAAAACACATAAAGTGTTCTAATTGTTTGTTTGGTTTTGAAAAAATTAACATGTTTGCATGTTAGTACTCATAATTAGAAAATTATTATTAAAATAATAATATTTTTAATATATTTTTATATGATAGAAATTAAATAAGAATAAATGAAATAAAAAATATAATATTTATATATTTTTGACAATTTACACATTAAAAAAATATTTCTACTAACTAATATTCAAACAAAATTTATTATTAAAGATTATTTTTTAATAATAATTTTTAAACATAAACTACGGTTATATAAAATTAATTATGTTTAAAATTAATTCTACGTAAATCTAAATTTTTCAATAAATTTCTAGACACCAGTTCCTAAACACCACTAAATAGTGAGCGCGGAGTTGAACGGTAGAAGTTATCCATTAACCAGTGCATCTTTGAAACGCTTTAATCATTATTCGAGAAAAGCCATTCGATTGTAGCAGTCAACTAGTCAGTTCAAACTTCAAAATGATAGTTAAATAAAAGAATTTTAAACATTTAAATTAAAGAATTTTAAACACAATAAATAAGTAAAAGTAAATATCATACCCTTGACATCCTTATATAAAGACCGTGCGATTTCTCTTTTTTTTTTTTGTAAGAGACAAGTATCTTATTTGTTTCTTTTTTATCATTGAATTTGTGATCCAATGATCACTAATATATATTTTTTTGTATATACTTTCAGAGACTTATTTTAAAAAAAAGTATTTTTGATAGGTCTCAATATTTTTTTTCTTTGTGCCTGCTTTTAGAAACCTATTTGAAGGAAAAAAATTTCTTCAAATAAGTCCCTGAAATCAGGTACAAGGAAAAAAAAATGGGACTTATCTCAAATTTTTCCTTTAAATAGGTCATTGAAAGCAAGTATAAAGAAACAAGAATTGGTGGTTGTTAAATCACATATCTAACAGCTAAGAAGAAATAAGCATAGTACTTGTTCTTCGGGAAAAATGAAGAAACCGCACACCTTTATTGGTATACAAGTCTACAAAAATTATCAAAGGCTGGTGTTTTAATTATTTTATTTATTAATATGAGAATCTCAAAATAAATAAACATTTAAAATATTATAAAATCCAACTTTTTTATTAGATTGTTTAATAATTTTATTTATATATACTTCATCTTTGTTGAATTCAGAGATATATATAATATAATCAAGTCTGGATAATTTATATAATAGACTAAAATACTTTTACTCTAGAATATTAATTATCGGTATGTCAATAAATTATGTATAATAAAATAAATTTAAATAAATAAATTAGATAAATCAATAAATTAAAAAAATTAATCAAATCACATTAAATGAATTTTAAAAAATTAGGGTAATTGCTATATAATTGCTATATTGATATATAATTGGTAAAATAAATAAACTTTTCGATTGAAATATAATATATTGTCCTTTGGTAAATTAGCATTTATTATATACAATAGAATAAATTTAAATAAATAATCTATACAACAGATTAAAAGAATTCTACTCTTGGACATTAATTACAAATATGTCATAAATTAAGAATAATAGAATAAATTTAAATGAAAAAATTTGGTAAATTAATAAAATCATATTAAATGAATTATTTGATTTTAATTGATTTTAATTGAAATTCAATAATAGTTACTTTTATTAATTGATTTGAATTGAAATTCAATAAAAATAATTGCTATATAATTATTATCATATTCAATTTGAATTAAACTGCAGTGAAAACGAATAAATTTAATTTGAATGAATAAATTTGATAAATTAATAAATTTGATAAATTAATGACATCACATTAAATCAATTATTTGATTTGAATTGAAATTCAATAATAATTACTTTTATTATTTGATTTAAATTGAAATTCAATAACATTAATTTCTATATAATTATTATTATATTCAATATTCAATAACCATGAATTATTCATATTCTTTATTCTTGTTATATAAATAAAAGATCATTATAACTGTCATGTGTTACTCCCGTGCTTGTATTGTTTTTTCCTCCTGCGAAATTAGTTTATATCTATTTTTTAATGTTCTTATTTTGTTGATATGAATTTGTACGCGTTGTTGTCATTACTGCCTCTCACATAGTTACAGAACATAGTTAGTTCTATAATTCTTATAAGAAGTATTCGAAGAAAGTGAATGAGGATTCCCTCCAGCTACTAAAGTGCTTGAGGGAATTTATACCCCTTTGATTTAGTCTCTGTTGGAGGGACCTGGAGGAAATCTATCCAAATCTGAAGAAAATAATGTCAGTTGAAAGTCGATTTTACTCTGAAAAGTGCAATGATTATGCTTCTTCTGTAGTTTTAAGGTTTGTAATTTTTTTTAAATATTTATCAGATGCTGCTTTTCAATACTTATAATTATTATTTATCAATCTCTTATCTGTTTTGAAATTATAGGTTCAAAGTTCAATTCATATTTAAGTAAAATTTTTAATGTGTCTAATATTGTACCAATTAATACTTTTTAATGTTAATTCTATATTTATTTTTTTCATATTCATTCAATTCGTTAAAGTACTATAAATAATTAATAACATATAATATAAAATTAATAATATAAATAATACTATAAGTAATTATATAAATTAATGATATAATTAATTAATTAATATAATCTAAAATATTATTTGTTATCAATTAATACGATACTCTTTATCTTTATCTAAATTACATTGTTTTGATTTTGTCTTTTATATCAATCACTATATGTTTATTATTAATCAATTATTATTATTTTTATAAATTATAAAAAATTTTAAAATTATAAATTATTCGTACTTCACGCGAGTCACCACACTAATTAATTAATAATATAAATCAAAGTTTGGCGCGTTACAAAATCACGAGTCAATAAAATATTCAGGTATATATCCTGCACGCAAATTTGATGGTCAACCAAATTATGTCACTTCCTAACAATCCAGTTATAAGTTTAATATTTATTAATTGTTAGGAAAATTAAATCCGAAATTCGAATTTTTATATAAAAATGAAGTTTGAAACTCATCCATTAATTAAATCTAATCACGTTTCATCCATTTATATAAAAAATAAATTTTGAACTTAATTAATATTATAATATCTTTAATTTTCTCAACATGTACTGTTCTATAATCACGTTTTATTTTTTATTTTTTCTATATACGAAGAATCAGTCGATATCGTAAAGATGCTAAGGATTTTGCATCTATTTTGCTTAGTGAGAGTAACGTTTCAGATTTTTAAAAAATTAAATAACTAAAAGAGTCAATATGAAGAAATTAGAGGCGGAAAAAAAAAATGACAATTTCTGCTTCAATTATGATTAAGTTACAATCAATCTTGCCAAAGCACACAATCAGAAAAACGATGGCCAAAATAAAATGAAAAACAAAGCATGAAGTTCAATATTGTAAACATTTTTTTTTTCCTTTTTTGATGAAATATTGTCAACATTTTTTTCCTTTAAGAAAGCAAAAATCACATGCATCGAATAAATAAAAAAAATCACAATGTGTTAATTAATATTAGTATCTGAAAATTTTCATTTATAAAGATTTTAAAACATGTATAAATATCAATTTGATCATAATAATATCAAAGATATTTGAAAATTTTATCATAACTAAATTTTCTTCTCAAATAATATTAATTTGTGACGCTTGTCCCCTGCATCAAAATTTTACTCCCAAAGCCCTAGAATTTTAGCTCAAGGGTATTTTTCTTAGACAAAAGTTTTAGAGAGTCTTGATGATTGTAGGTTCGACTATTCCCACGTTCCTTTTCCATTTATATAAAGTCAATAAGTATTGTTTGATTGGAAAAGATATAAAAATATTATTTTTTATACCTCGTATTCAACAAATTGGTTTAACTTGTTCTCTTTAAACAAAATTTTAAATTTGAGTATTGTGAATAAAAAAATTAAAATTAAAAAAATTTACAGTTATGTGATTCCATCTAATTTGAAGTAGATTTAGACCTCTTAAACAATTTTATACGGTGCACTAGAAGTGAAAGAGATAGAGGAAAGTGCATGTAGGCCCCACATACATCATTCTCTGGTGGATATATATGACATTTATAGTTTTCTTTCTATTTCTCTTACGAGAATGAATTATTTACATTTAATAACAAAAAATATGAAGTATAATTGAAATTTTAATCGTTTAATTATTAAATAAACGGTTTTAAATAGATGAAATTAGATATATAATTTTTTTTTTAAAAAAATATCATCCATTCAATTTTAACCATCTATTTAATAATCAAACGATTGAGATTTTAACGAGAATAACTCCTTTATATTTTGTGAAAAATAAAGAGTGAAGTTAAAATTTCAACCATTCAATTATCAAAGAAAAGATTATGATTGAATAAATGAAGTTGAAAATTCAACTTTTTTTTTAATTTTTATTTATTTAATCTTGATAATTTTATTTAATGATCGAACGATTGAGATTTCAATTTTACTTTATATTTCTCATTTTCCATTTATACTTAGGGAACTATAATTTCCTTTTTTATTAAACAATACAACAAGCTTCGTGTCCCTAAATTTGAAGGCATAGTAAAGGACCAAATTGCCCTCCAAGTCTCGTTCCCATATATATATATATATAGACACAAGCACACAAACACAAGACTACAAGCATAGAAGAACAATCTCTCTATCAAGCTTGCTCTTCTAGCCATGGCAGAGAGGAACCAAGACATTCCACTTGTCCAGCCCGCTAGCCGAAGCAGCGACGAGGATGTCACTCTTGGTTCAGTCAAAACTCTCCGTCCAAGAACAATATTCCTCATATGCTGTGGGGCCTCCATATTTCTCCTAGCAGTTATAATCGTAATATTAGCATTCACTGTGTTTAAGGTGAAGCAACCCACTATTACAGTGAACAGCCTCAGGGTCACAAGCATAGATCCCATTAACAACACCAGGATCCCTAAACCCGGGACCAACGTCTCCTTTATCTGCGACGTGTCCGTGAAAAACTCTAATGCTATGTCCTTTAGTTACGGTAACACCACGATAACCATCTACTACCACGGCGCCTTCGTGGGCGAGGCGCGGGAGTTGGCGGGCCACATGAGAGCGCGCCGGACTAAGAGGATGAACGTCACGGTGGACATCATCGCCGATAATATCCTCTCAAGCCCGTATCTCAGTAGCGATATGAGGTCTGGAATTGTGACAACGAACTCCTACTCCAGGATTCCGGGGAGGTTGACGGTGTTGAAGGTTAAGAAACATGTTGTTGCGAAGGTGAGGTGCAGTGTTACTACTAATATAACTGCCCAACCCCAAACAGTGGATGTCAAATGTAGGTGGCATGTTTAGGATATATATATATATATAGTTTTAAATAAGTGATTCAATACTTGTTTATAAAGTTTTAGTTCATAAATAAAAAAAATTAGCTAAAGTTTTATATTTATGACTAATCTTGAATCAAATTGGTTAAAAATCTTAATAGATTTTTAAACACAAGTAATTCAAAGCCAAATACATTCTTATATATATATATATATATATGTATGTATATGTATGTAATATATATATATATATATATCTATATGGGGTTCTTTAATTAATAAAAAAGCTTGTTTTGCATTAAATTTGTTTCTTAACTTTTAATTCATATATTGAATTACTTTATATTATTGGAGAGAGAGAGAATTATTTACTTATGTAGTTTTATTTTTTAAGATTGTGACTGGTTTTTTATCTGATCTACATAAAACCTTGAGCCCAGTTCCTGCTAACACCACCCAACACTCCTTTCGTCCTCGCCGACTAACACATCTCATAATTCCAATATAAATCAAACGATCACTCTTTCGGACCTCCAAATTCTCATTGAACTTCCACATATGTTTCTCCTCAACCTCACCCTGATAAGCTCATTCACCCCCCTTATGGAAAACAACCCCCCTCTACATCACCTCATGCAAGACTACCCTCCAGCACCCCCGCCCTCGCCAACAACGCCCATAATGTCCCCCTAACTCCAACAACTTCTGTAATCCTTCTAACAATACCCATAAGGTTTCCCCTGCCCCATCAACTAGACACAGACAGCAACCCTCCCCCATTGGACCTACGGCTTCATCACCTTTTAAGCCTCTACCAAGCCTACCAAAATAACCCATCCAGCAAAACAGATGTGACCCTAGTGTGGATCAACCTCCTGAGAAGTCTCTTGAACAACTCTTCTTGGCTCCCCGCATGGAGCCACCTGAGGAGTGTTGCACATAGAAACATAAACCAGCGAGAGATGGAGAGCTGCTATGAACCTCTTGAGACAACAGAGCATTATGATGCTTCCTCCTCCGAGAATGTTATATCAAACCCAGCCTTGCAACTAGTTTCCCCTAAGCCCCATGTTGAACCTAAACACCAATTTAATAGACATCCATCAAGCCCCGAACCCTGCACACATAGAGATAGAACCACAAGGCACCATCGTAAACCTGAGAGGAGACCATGATCTATCAACTACTCTAACGCCACACCCTTACTCGCTCACATGGACGCCGAAATAACCTGCACCGTTGACCTCGATAGTGGCAAACTTGATTACCATGAACTCTTTGCCCCAGTTTCCTTTTTTCAGCCTCTCCCTCCTTTAGATAACAACCCTTACCTATACTTTCAACCTATGAACATCATTGGCTGGAATGTTAGAGGAGCCGGGGGAACGGACTTCAGAAGGGTGTTTAGAGACATGTGCAACGCCTATAACCCTGATGTCATTATACTGACTGAAACCAGACTCAGTGGCGATAAGGCCAATGCTATCATTAGCTCCTTAGGCTTTGAGAGATTCCTAAAGGTTGATGCTATGGGTTTTTCGGGAGGAATCTGGATATTATGGAATCCTCACAACATTCTGTTTGAGCCTCTTACAACTTCTTTCTATGAAGTTCATTTCAAAATCCAAGTAAATCTTAGTCTTTTTATTCTTACTGCCATTTATGCCAGCCCCATTTTTAATATTTGAAAACACTTAAGGGAAAAACTCTCTAATCTGACTAATTTTATAAACTTGCCTTGGCTACTAATGTGTGACTTCAATGAAATATCTAACCCAGGGGAAAATTTTGGAAGACCTCCTAATGGAATGAAAATGAACTTAATGGTTTTCTTATAAAGCAAATTTAATCGACCTAGGCTTCACTGGCCCCAAATACACCTCGACAAATTGTACATATATAGGCTCTCTGATCAAAACGAGAATAGACAAAGCCCATGCCAATTCTAGATGGTTAAACTGTTAACCCTAAT
Source organism: Biancaea sappan (assembly GCA_037074585.1). Taxonomy (NCBI): domain Eukaryota; kingdom Viridiplantae; phylum Streptophyta; class Magnoliopsida; order Fabales; family Fabaceae; genus Biancaea; species Biancaea sappan. The sequence continues at coordinate 23,960,534 of CM073499.1, read as the reverse complement.
GTATTATGCTATAAGTTTTGATGATGATAAATATGTGAGAATTATAGTATGATTTAATCTTCTTGACCCAATGTATGATCTAATCTTCTTGGCCCAATGTATGATTTAATCTTTCTTAGCCCAAATAGTATGATTTAATTTTCTTGGCCCAAATGTATGATTTAATCTTATTGGCCCAAACGCATGATTCAATTTTTCTTGGCCCAAATATATTTAATGCTTTATATATTTATATATAGTAATATAAATTGATTTTTGATAAAGTTTATTGGGTGTTGTAATATAATTTGAAAAAGAATATCTTTTACTGTAGCACTTTTGAAAAAGAAGTTTGATTGTTGAAAAAGTATGATAAAGTTTATTGGGTGTTGTAATATAATTTGAAAAAGAATATCTTTTACTGTAGCACTTTTGAAAAAGAAATTTGATTGTTGAAAATATATGATAAAGTTTATTGGGTGTTGTAATATAATTTGAAAAAGAATATCTTTTACTGTAGCACTTTTGAAAAAGAAATTTGATTGTTGAAAAAATATGATAAAGTTTATTCGGTGTTGTAATATAATTTGAAAAAGAATATCTTTTACTGTAGCACTTTTGAAAAAGAATTTTGATTGTTGAAAAAGTATGATAAAGTTTTTTGGTTGTTGTAGAAAGGTTGAAAAATGATGATGAAGCTTACTGTAGCAATTTTGACTAAAGCAGTCACTGTAGCAGCAATGTTTCACTATATAAAGGGGACTTCACAACACCATTTGCATCAAAGTTCAATTGTTCATTTCTCATATTATCTTGAGTTTCATTCTCTCTAAATTGCTAGAGAAATATTCTGAGCTTAATTTCTGCGTTATCTAAGTGTCCACCATTATTTTCCTTAAGCCTTCAAATTTAGTTGCTCAAGGATTGGTTCCTTGAGTTAGTGTTTGAGAGAAAACACATTGTAAGGGGGAGAGACACCCTTGAGGAAGAAAAGATCTCTATGTTGTAGTGGCTTACAAGTGCCCAATTGCATAAACTTGTGGTCTATAGTGAAACACTCAAAAAGTTATCTTGAGGACTGGATGTAGGCTTGGTTTAAGCCGAACCAGTATAAATCTCGCTGTTTGATTTTCTCTTCCCTTGCTCTTTAATTATTTATATGTTCTTTACTTTCTTGCATTTTATATTCATTCATCTCTTTAATTGTTTTTGATTAATTGTACTCTATATTTATTCATCTTGATCATACTTATTTTACTTTCATAAAAAGTTTGGCATTGTTTTTAAAACTTCTTAAACTTCTATCAAGTCTTAGCAATTTTTTTTTTAAAACCCAATTCACCCCCTTATTGGGTGCTAGCCATTTCTATCATAAACCTCTACTATGAAGTGAAAGTTATTCATCTTTCGCGGCTAACCTCCGACTACTGTCCTATTTTACTCCAGACCAACCCTCACTACACTGCTGGATACATAGTTGTCAAGATCTCGATTTAAATCTTAAGATTTTATCATCTTGTGATTTTAAATAATCCGAACAATCTCGATCTTATGTAAGATCTAAATCTACTAGAATCTCAATAAGATCTCGATTTAAATCTTAAAATCTTATAATTTTATCAATCTTATACCATTTTGAATTTGTATCATTTTTTTATTTGATGATATATTTCTAATCTATTAGGTCAATTAGGATTAAAAAAGTCATTAAACTAACTTAAGTTTTTACTAATAATATATAATTACAGTCTTATCACTCATAATTTAATTTGTTCAAATTTTAACTTAATTTATTGAAGTCTGACAATGAGATATAGTATTATAAGTTTTGAAAAAGAAAATATCTATTTGGTAAGAAAACAAGAAGTTACTAAATGCAATAGAAAGTGGGGGTTGCCCTCTATTTTTTTTCTTTACTAATTATATGATATTTGAGCTTATTTTATTAAAATATAATGAGACTTTGATAATTTTTTATTATTTATAAAATTTCTATCGTTATATATATATATATATATTATATTTTTGATAGAATCTTACGATTCTCGATTCGATTCTATAATTTAATCTATCACATATTTCTTTCGATCCTGTATAAGATCTCGATCCTGACAAAAATGACTGGACGAAAACCCCTCCGCTTTGAGCTCTTATGGATGAAACATCATTCAAAATTATCACACACGAAATTTGGTCTATTCAAAACCCCGATCTAATAAACACTATAATTAAAACGATATCAAGAAAAACTATCCACATGGAACAGAGAAATATTTGGAAATATCTTTTCCCAACTAAAACAGCTAAAGCAAGGCTTTATGGAATTCAAAAAGCTCAAGATTTTAGGATTGACTCTTAGATCCTGAACCTATAACATAATCTGCAATCTCAATTGAATCTAAGCTCTAAACAAGATAAGGAAAAATAGGATATCTCATTTGCAAAAAGAAGACCAAACCTGGATCACCGATCCTATAGAAATTGAAAAACAACTTTTAACTCACCTTAAAAACCCTATTCCTTGGACTCCTCTAATTACCTTCTCCATAACTTCACCTTTTCAAGCTCAAACTTCCCTACAGTAAACACCACCTTCGCCACAAATCTCATTGAAATAACAAATGAAGAGGAGATTAGGAAAGCGACTTTCAGCATTGCTTCTCTTAAAAGCCCGAGTGAAGATGGCCTTCACGCTTTATTCTACCAAGAAAACTAGGATCTAATTAAACACAAAACACTACAATCCGTCGCTAAATTAGTATAATTCCGTCACAAACGTCTGTCGCAAATCAATTGCAACAGATTCAATATCCGTCACAAAATTAGTGACGAAAAATTTCCGTCGCAAATAAAATTTGGGAATTTGCGACGGAAATAGTTCCTTCGCTGATTTGCGACGAAAAATTATCCATGGCTAATTTCGTCGCTAATTTTCAAAATTTTTTTTAATATATTTTGCCAGTCATGATAATTTTAAAGTTAATTGGAAACATGTGAACAGATAGAAATATAATCAACAAGCACTAGCCAACAATTATAACATTTAATTACATCAAAAATTTCATATAACAAAAATGTTTACTTGTTTTTTCATGATCCAACATCATGAAATGTAGAGTCATAACAAAATATAAGTTTCAGCAAATAAACTAGTCTAGAAGGTGATCTGGGGGCTGTGTCTCATCATCATCATTAACAGTAGGAGTAACCCAGTGCTTATTAACAGAATTGATGAAGCGGTCCACCAATGAACACATATCACTGATGATGATTGCCTGTGCATCAATCTTCTCCTTCTGAGTGTTAATTTCCTCCTTATGAGGCTTAAGTTCATCTAACACAGGCTCCATCTGACGTTGTAGCTCTTCCTCAAAGTCAGGATGTAGATTTGATGGCGGGATAGAACAGGGACTAGAGGTACCAATCTCACGTGCCTCTGACCCAATGCCAAATATGTGCCCCTTCTTGTTCTTCCCTCCTACCGCTTGCAGTCACAACTCTACATCGGTAGCATCATCACCCTGCATTTCGCTACTTCCACTTGTTGCTGGCGCTTGCGATGATTTCAATCTATTATATTCCTTCTATTAAATGGATACAACCACATAATTTATTTTTGTTAATTACATAGTTGAGAAAATTAATGACAGCAAAAGAAAGAGAGTGCAATATACTCACATAGACTTCTCGTGAGCACTCATCAACGAATTCTTCAGTGTCTCTCTTTCTGTGGGTGCCTATAAACAAATTTACCAGGCAAGGCTTTCTTATGTTTTGACGCTTCTGCATATTTCAGTGAATATTAATTTTAAAGATGATTGTGTGTAACAATAAAAGTAAAATAAGAATAGATTAGATTAGATACTACTAGTCGACGCATGTGCTCGGAGGTAGGAATGCTACCTCCAGTGTGTAATGTACCCCCAATACTTGATGCCCTATTTTTGCGTGCCTTATCATGCCTCTCCTTGTAATCATCTTGCTCTCACTGTTGAATTAGTTACTGCATGATTTCCTCGCTAATCCATTGAGGCCGAGGATGGGACTGATATTCTCCACGGATTTTACACATCATGTTGCGTAATAAGTAGCCGCACTTCTTATTCCAATTCTTTTTTATCTGAGTGTCATGTTTAGGCAACCACTTGTAACGTTTCTGCACAAAGTGACCAAAAATTAATATTTTCAAGTAGGAAAAAAATTGTTTGTTTTAAGGTATAAAGGAACCTTACCTTCCATTCTTGGAACCATAACTCCCATAATTCTGAAGGAGTAGTCTTATGATTGTATGCTGGTGCCTCGTATTTCACCTGTATGATTAAGGAAATATCTCGTACTGTCTCAACAACCGAATAAATGCTGTGTATTTTGAAAACATAAACTTTAGTACTTAAGAACATAAGAATTTAACAAACAAAAGAATTGATGTATAACTCACGAATCTTTGTCAGGGCGTGTCCAATGTCGCCCATCAGTGGGATCAGTCTCGCTGGGATGGTGGCTCGACTGGGCGCTAGCAGGGGTGAGTGGCTCCTCTATAGACAAAGGATTTGTAGATCGATCTTGCATAGACAGTGCATGCTCTGAGGATGTGCTTAGCGTGGTAAACTGTGGAGGAGATGCAGCAGGTGGTGCAGAAGTAGATGGTTGTGGGGGATGCAGGTGGATAGTGAGACAGCCTCCTCTGCGCCCTCTACCTTGCCCCGCATGAGCACTCGACATCTGTATCAATGTAATTTCACCCCCATAATTAAGTAAAAGTTAACTATTAATAATATAAAACCTAATATTTATAGCATGCTAATCAAACACTTAAAAAGCAGATATTAAACTAAATAATTCATATATACCATAATCTGAGAATTAATAACAGTTAGATGAGTCTTATTCAATTTCCTCTTCTGACTCATTTCTATCTTCTTCTTCTTCTTCTTCTTCTTCTTTTTCCTGATCTTCCTCTTCCTCTTCTTCATTAATAAATGATTGATCATTTAAGTCTCCATCAACCTCTTCATATTGCCCATCATTAAGTAAGACTTGAAGGTCACTATCATTTTCGATCATTGTAGGCATAGCAAGACCTATATCTTCTTCTTGAAATGCATCAGTACTAATTTCAACACCAGGTGCCTCAATAGTCCTTTTGGACTTAACTTTAATCACTGCCAACTAATCATTCTTATTTTAATTAGCAAGATAAGGGGTATAGTATACTTGCATAGCTTGTTGGGCAAATGCGAATAGGTCATATGTGTTGAGTTTCCTGGACTTGTTAACTTCAACAATTCCAGCTTTGGCATCAATTCGTGTGCCACGACCTGGGGTAGGATCAAACCAATCACATTTAAACAAAACCAAATGTTTTGACAATGATCCTGTGAAGACCAATTCATAAATATCTTGGAGTGTACTATAATAGTCACTTTCTGCATCCTTGTAGTCAGCCCTCTTAATGCAAACACCACTATTATATGTGGATTTATAAAGACCATGCTCCTCAGTATGAAATTTGTACCCATTGATTAAATACATGGGCCATGTTTTCACTTTTCTCACTGGACCCCATGCAATGCTTTTTATCACTGGATCTTCAATAAAGTTGGTTGGATCAACAACCTATTAGTTCAATGACATAGAAACATTAGAACATGACACAATTATATAGAAAGAAGAAACTTTTACAAGATTAACTTACATATGCACGAAACCAGGATGAAAATTGTGAGTCCATATACTCAGACCTCATCACTTGTAATGTTAGGCATAGAAGCCCGAAAATTGTCCACAAACAAACTGTATTCACAAAGATATTATATAAGATAGCAACAAGCGTTAATAACGATGATAATCATACTTAAGCCATAGGCCAAGTGAACTTACTCAAGATATAGTTGAACTTCATCACAATTCATTAAAATATACTCCGTGGCAACCTCTACCTCTTTATCGGTTAAGAACCGATAGCCGCAATCGCCGCTAGAATGCCCAAGATAATTGAAAATTGAGTATCACTCAGAGGGTTCACCCCCATCATCATTCCTAGGAACCCTAGTTATTCTAGAGACAACAGTAAGCTCAAAATAGTGTGAACAAAAAGTAGCTATCTCTTCCATGATGTAGGCCTCACATATGGATCCTTCCACTCTAGCCTTATTTTTAATCTTTCGTTTTAAAGGTATAAAGGAACCTAGATTAAATTTAAAATTAAAATTATATTTGATAGTAGCCAAAAATAAACACAAAACATAATTAAGTAGAATACATACCTCTCAAAAGGGTACATCCAACGATATTGCACTGGCCCACCAACCTTAGCTTCATATGCAAGGTGTACCGGAAGGTGTTCTATAGAGTCAAAGAAGCCAGGAGGGAATATCTTTTCTAACTTGCATAATGTCACTGGTATATTTTCCTCCAACTGTGTTAACTTTTCCATTGTCAATGTAGTGGAGCGAATATCTCTAAAGAATTCACTAAGTTCTGTTAATAGTCTCCACACAACATCTAGAAGATCTATGAATGCGATGGGAAGAAACCGCTCTAAAAAAATGTGGCAGTCATGACTTTTCATGCCATGGAGCCTACCTTCCCTGAAATCCACACATCGTGCCATATTGGATGCATAACTATCAGGAAGCCTAAGATTCTTAACCCACTAACAAACAACACGTTTCTGCTCTAGATTAAATGAATATCGAGCCTTGGGTTTCAATTGCTTCCCACTGTGCTCAACTAGCTCTAAGTCTCGATGGCGACAATATTCTTTGATGTCCATCCTTGCCTTTGTGTTGTCTTTTATTCTGGCCTTGTCATCCATCACAGTATTGAATACGTTGTCGAAGACATTCTTCTCAATATGCATACATCCAAATTGTGTCGCACTAGATTTGTCTTCCAGTATAGCAATTCCCAAAAGATACTACGTTTTGTCCAATTATGTGTGATCCCATACCCAGGAATGGTCACAGCTTGACCGCATTCATGGACCATAGGAATGTTACATACTCTGCTTCAAACTTACTGCCCATCTAATCACGGCGGATGTGATGATCTCTCTTTCTTGTTTTTAAGGAAAGCATTCTTGTTATTCCGATATGGGTGGTCTAGTGGCAAAAATCTCCTGTGACAATCAAAAAAAGAAGTTTTTCTGCCATGTTTCAGCATAAATGCCTGTGAGGCTTCCATGCAAACGGGACAAGATAACTTTTCGGCGGTCATCCAACCAGACAACATTCCATAAGCGGGAAAATCATTTATAGTACACATAAGTGCCGCCCGCATATTGAAATTTTGCTTCAACGATGCATCGTAGGTCATAGCACCTTCATTCCACAACAATTTCAATTCATCAATCAAGGGTTGCAAGTAGACATTTATTTTTGCCTTCGAATTGCTAGGCCCAGGAATGATTAATGTCAAAAACATAACCTTCTGTCACATGCACCTTCCAAGAGGTAGGTTATAAGGAGTGATAATAACAGGCCAACATGAATACACTTTTCCAGATTGTCCAAATGGAGTGAACCCATCAGTGCATAGTCCAAGCCGTACATTTTGGGGATTTTCTGTGAATCATGAGTGTTCTTGGTCAAACATTTTCCATGCCAGTCTGTCAGACGGATGGGCTAGTACTCTAACTTCTCGATAATTCTCATGATACCACCTCATTTCCTTTGTCGTGACCTTAGAAGTAAATAACCTTTGAAGTCTTGGAATCAAAGGTAGAAACCACAATTGCTTCTTTGCCACTCTACCACGAGTACCACGATGAGTTCTTTTAGTGTTGTACCTAGCACTCCCACAAAACTTGCACTCTGTTTCATCTCTATCATCCTTGTAGTATAACATGCAACTATTTTCACAATAATCAATTTTCATGTACCCAAGTCCCAAACCTGTAACTAATTTCTTTGTCTGATAAAGGTTCTCGGGTAATCGATGTCCAGACGGCATGGCTTCACCCATGAATTGCGTGAAAGCATTGAAGTTCCCTTCAGCCGTGTTGTAATCTGATTTGATACTTAACAACCTTACTGCCGCTGACAACTCAGAATGACTACTGCATCCTTCCCAAAGAGGAGCTTGTGTAGACTGTAACATATCATAAAACGTTTGAGCATCTGGGTTGGGGGGCCTCTATTTTTTTCTTTAATAATTACATGACATTTGAGCTTGTTTTATTAAAATATAATGAGACTTTGATAGTTTTGTATTATTTAAAAAATTTCTATCATTATATATATTTTTTTATATTTTTGATAACATCTTACGATACTCGATTTGATCCTATAATTTGATCTATTATGTATTCCAATCCTGCATAAGATTTCGATCCTGACAAACATGACTGGATGAAAACCCTTCCGCTTTGAACTCTTATGGATGAAACATCATTCAAAATTATCACACACGAAATTTGGTCTATTCAAAACCCCGATCTAATAAACACTATAAAACCATATCAAGAAAAACTATCCATATAGAACAGAGAAATATTTGGAAATATCTTTTCCCAACTAAAATAGATTAAAGCAAGGCTTTATGGAATTCAAAAAACTCAAGATTTTAGGATTGACTCTTAGATCCTGAACCTATAACGTAATCTGTAATCTCAATTGAAATAGCTCCTTGAACATGAAAAGAACATCTGGATGATGAAATTCAGGATAAATTGGCTTTCTTTAGGAGATAGAAACACTTCTTTCTTTCATATCTAAGCTCTAAATAAGAGAAGGAAAAATAGGATATCTCATCTCCAAAAAGAAGATCAAACCTAGATCACGGATCCTATAGAAATTGAAAATGAACTTTTAACTCACCTTAGAAAAACCTAATTCCTTGGACTCCTCTAGTCACCTTCTCCATAACTTCACCCTTTCAAGCTCAAACTTCCCTACAGTAAACACCACCCTCGCCACAAATTCACTGAAATACCAAATGAAGAGGAGATTAGGAAAGCGACTTTCAGCATTGCTTCTCTTAAAAGCCTAGGTGAAGATGGCCTTCAAGCTTTATTCTACCAAGAAAACTAGGATCTAATTAAACACAAAATCTTATCTGAAATCCAAAACATTTTCCCAAATTACACTATCCCTACTTGGGGAAACACTCTCCTATGTCTCATACCTAAAATAGAAAATGCACATCTAATTACTCATTTCAGACCATTAGGGCTGTGCAACACCTTCTACAAAATTCTCACAAAAATCCTTGCAAATGGACTGAAACCGCACTTTCATTCCATTGTCTCGCCTTTCCAAGGAGCCTTTACTCCAGGAGGCATTGCTTAAACCTTCTTAGAGTAGCCTAAGAAACCATTCACTCTATGAATCTCTCCAAAAGGAAAGAGGCGATCCTAGCTAGTGTTCAAAATTGACATTGCAAAAGCTTTTGACACTATCTCTTGGACGTTCATAGAAAAGGTCCTTGGCCTTAACAATTTCCCTCTTGGTTTCAACTCCTTACTCCTCTTCTGCCTAAAAACCGTTACATACACTCCCATCATTAACGGAAAAAAAAATCTCTTCTTTTTCCCCTCAACATGGCATTAGATAGGAAGACTAATTATCTCTGTACATTTTCATTCGTGCTATGGAATACCTTGATGGTAAGATCCACAATAAAACCTAGATACCCTTTAACTTCAAAAATAGAAGCACTGTCATTTCTCATCTTCTATTTGCAAACAATGTTATGCTGTTTAGTAAGGGTAATAACACAAAATATCCAATATCCACCTATGAGGTCCTCAACACTTTCAGCTCAATAAGCAAAATGCAAATAAACAACCTAAAATCCGAATTTGGTTTTCTAGAAACGTGGTCAACAACGAATCAATCGTTTCCTAGAACCTTCAATAAGTACTGTTAATGTAATATCCCAAGAATTTTCATGAATATTTAAAGCCTATTTGAAGTTTATTGAAAAATTTAATTACATGAGAAATGTTCTTTTTGAATTAGTGAAGGAAATTTGGAAATAGAAATTTCAAAAATTTTAATTTAGGACATTTTACAAATTCTCAAGGACTAAAACGAAAAGAAAAGAAAGTATGGAGTACTTTTGAGAAATGACCAAGTAGGAACCTGAGAAGAAGAATAGAGCTTATGGGAATGAATTATGAGTCCGGTACCAAAAGGATGACGGATTCGAGGTTAAAGTGGAGTTTGAGACTTTGAGAGGGACTAAAGTGAAAGAAGAAAATTGTGGGGCAATTAGGATTTAGAATCACCCGAGGTGAGATTTTATGAATTTGTTTTTACTAATCTTGACTGAGGGTCAACTGAAGAGCAAGTGATAATTTCACCCCGGGCGAGTAAATAGGCGGCCTCATCTAAATTTTCTTCATTTTCTCATTTCCTCTCTCTCTCTTCACTTTCTCTCCTCTCTTTCTCTCTACACTCCAACTCCACAACCGAGCTTGGAGGGTAGATCTCGGGCTACGGGGCGAGCCTCTAGGAGCCAAGCAACGTAGGGAAAGCAAGGAATTGAGGTAGAAATTTCTATTTCTCAACCTTTTTCCTATTTTATAGTTTTCAGAAAGTTTGGGGTAAAAATCGAGATTCCGGCTTCGTTTCTCGATTAAAATTGGTGTTTTTGGTGTCTAAATGCTCCTTAGACATTAAGGGTGAGATCCTATGGAAGAAATCATGGAAAACGGTGAAGATTTGGCCGGATTTGAGCCAAAACCGAGAGGAATCGCGAAAGGTCGCGATCCTGGCGCCCAGGCGCCAAGGTTCAGAAAATTTTGGGAAGAAAAGGGACTTGGCGCCCAGGCGCCAGGTGTGGTGCCCAGGCGCCAGGCTTGTGTTGGCACCCAGACGCCATGTGTGGCGCCCAGGCGCCAGGTATGCTGAAAAGCCTTAGCTTATTTTTCAATCAGTCATAACTTCTTCATCCGGACTCCGTTTTGGGCAAACTTTATATCGTTGGAAAGCTCTTTGAGTCTAGTTTCCAATGGTATAAATGTCATTTAGAAATTCATTACCGGTTAGGAGTTATGACTTAAGATGTGAGTAAAGGTCGAGAGTAGTGATAGGAAATTTCTCTATTTTGTAACCCTAATGGTTTTTACCTGGTTACAATAGGGATGATTGGGGCGCAAGGTGGGAGCGCCGAGAGCGTGGAATCCAGGTGAGTAGGCAACCTTGCAAAATTAATTTAATAAATTAGTCAAAGCACAATATAAATCCCATTTGCGTTATTTGTGAAATTGAGAAGATTATCAGTGTGTGTTCAGGTTGAGAAAAAGTACAATATCATTGGAAGGTATTTTATTACCTTTGAGAATTGATTTCTCTAGTTGACTAAAGAACTAGATGTGATTGTTCCTTGAATAAATTGGAACATTTTGTAAGTGAATAACCTTACTAAACTAATGTGATCTTATTAGATAAGGTACAATACAAGTCTTGTTTATAACATTATTGAAGTGAGAAATAATCAATCTCACTGTTGATAATATATGATGATTGTTATGGTTGATGATAGACATTCAAGGGAATAAAAATATGTGTAAATTCATTTATTTCATAGTAATTATATTGTGATAAATTCTCACTATTTTATTGATGAGCAAAAGATCTACGAGATCTAATACACGAGTTTGAAAGGGTTAGAGTCCCATACTACTCGGTGTATAAATGTGAAAATCTATGCACGAGTTTGAAAGGGTTAGAGTCCCATACTACTCGGTGTATAAATGTGAAAACCTATGCACTAGTTTGAAAGGGTTAGAGTCCCATACTACATGGTGTATAACTGTGAAAATTAATACACGAGTTTGAAAGGGGTTAGAGTCCCATATCACTCAGTGTATAAATGTGAAAATCTATGCACGAGTTTGAAAGGGTTAGAGTCCCATACTACTCGGTGTATAAATGTGAAAACCTATGCACAAAGAGTTTGAGGGTTAAATTCCCAAGTCACTCAGTGCAAGTATTTATGGCATATAATACTATAATTATTTAAAATAAATGATAGATTGATTGTATTAGTAAATGTGGTGTTTGTGCTTATGATATTTTCATGTACAGTTGTTTACTCACTGAGTTATGATAAACTCACACTCTCCATGATTATCTTTTCAGATACAGTGGTTGAGGAGAAGAATTTATAGCCTTTAAGGATATACTCCACTTTTGTCTGGTAAACAATTGGTAAGGATTAGGAAACACTCTGTAATCTAGTAGGTCACCTAGGCTTGGGAGGTTGTATAGTACTGTATAGTGTTTGAAAGTTGAACATTTTCTGAATATGTATACAAAATATCTTTCTTGGAATATTTATGATTCACATAATTATAGATATTAAGAATGTTCACAGAGATTATGGGGTACCACGGAGGTACACCCTAGGTATTTTATGTTTATATCACATGTAAGTTTTGGGATGTGACAGTTAATTTGGCTCGTAGCCCGCGAGCCAGCCTAGGACTTCCCATAAATGGACGATCTTGGGTTCAGAAAAATAACCCCATTTAAAAAAGGACCTAAATGGGATAAGACCATGGGCCGACTTGTTTAAATTTTTTATTTTTTATTTTTTACAAAAAATATATTATTTAGTATAAATAATCTCACATTATTATATTTTTATATTTTATAATGTTATATTTAATAAACATATTATTTTTAGATATGAAAACTTTTGTAATTTTTTAAAAATACATATACAATTTTCAAATTTAAATATAATATAGGTAATTTAAAAAGAAAATTAAATATGAAAAATGAAAGTTATTAGTTATTTAAAAATATTAAAGAAGTAATGTTTTATATGTGTAAATTGTATTTTAATAAAAAAATTATTGATTTTCTTACTGAAAAATTTTAAAATTATATTATTTAAATATAAAAAAAAAGAGTCGCCTGCGAGCCAAGGCAAGTAGTCTTAGTCTTAATAAAGAGGGATGGGCCGGCCCGTTTAATTTTTAACCCGTAACTAGCCAACACGTTTGACAATACTACTTTCAATGTTAATTATACACATGATCTAGGGACGTACCTCTATTTTCCTCTGAAATTAAATTACAAAAAAAAATTATTTCAATTTCGTTATATACCAGCTTAATAAAAAAACTCCTAGGTTGAAAATGTAACCTCCTTTCTAGAGTAGGGCGAACCTAATTGATTAGTTCAACATTAGCCAACATCACAAACACGCCGTGAGCGCTTTCTTCCTCCCTAAAAGTATTAGGAACAAAATTGATTCTACTACTAGAAATTTCTTCTGGGGCCATGACTCCACCCATAGGAAAATGCATACTATTAAGTGGGAAAAATCACTAAACTAAAAAAAGATGGAGGTCTTGGTGTTAGATTAGCGAGTCACCAAAATAAAACTCAAATCTTGAAACTAATCTAGAACTTTAATACCAATCCTAATAAACTTTGGACAAGAGTCATGAAGAGCAAATATGGTCAAGACATACTCAAATGCAGCACTTCAAAATCTCACACCCTCCGCAATATGCAAAAATTCATGCCAATTTATCTAGCTTGCACCAAGAACATCATTGGAGAAGGAAAGAACACAAGACTTTGGGAAGATACATGGCTACATAACAGCCTAAGGCAAACCTTTATAGGTCCCTAACTAAAACCGACCTGGAGAAAAAAGTTGAAAACATACTAGGAAAAAAAAACTCTAACGACTACTTTTGGAACCTTCAAGCCTTATCATATGCCTCAAAAAATTCTCCTGGAAATTAAGTCCATTCCTATTGCCCTCACTGCACCTCTCTCCAAAGACATCACTATCTGGAAATTTACAAAAAAAAAAAAGGTATTTTTAACACCAAATCCACATACAACTTCATTAATCTAACTTTTCCAAATGCTTCTAATCCCATCTCTTTATCCAGCGATGGAAAATAGTACCATTGGATCTGGGAAACAATTGCCCACCCTTGTGAACTTTTCCTCCTTTGGCAAGCAACTTTCAAAGGCCTTCCCGTAAATACCACTCTCGGAAAAGCCAATTATGCACAAAATGCATATTGTCCTCACTATAACACTGAAATGGAAACACATAATCATGCTCTTAGAGATTGCACCATCATTAAATCTATGTGGCTTTCCATCTCTCCCCCTCTCCATTTCTTCAAACAACCTTATTATGACTGGCTTGAATTAAATGCTAAAAGTGTGTCTTTCAATATCTAGGGAATTCCTTGGCAAACTTTCTTTGCTGATGCTCTCAGAGGCATTTGGCTGACAAGAAATAATAAGATCTTTCAAAATATTCCAATAAACGTTGACTCCGTTAAAAACAACATTCTCTTCCATGCTGCTGAATTCAGGACCCCAGCAAACACCAAACCCTTTTTAGCCAACACTCAAACTCTTGCTTAACCTACCAAATTGACATGGGTTAAACCAACTCAAAACATATGCAAGCTCACTTTGGATAGTTTTGCCAAAGACAATATCATAGCAACTGGGGGAATCATTAGAAATGATAAGAATAGTGGATTCTGGGCTTCACGAAATTTGTAGGGATAGGGACAACACTCCTAGCAGAAGCGTGGGCCTTCCTCACATGACTTGAAATTGCAATTACAATAGGAATTAAGAGATTAGAAGTTGAAACAGATAGCCAGGATTTATATTGCTTATTGAATAATGAAGCTTTTAACCACATCCACTCTCTATTATAATTTCAAACTTCATGCTCTATATATCCAAATTTGAGCACGTGATAAAATCTTCCAGATCAAGAGGCAACAAAATCAATGCGATGATAGACTAGCCAAAGAAGCGAGGAAAAATGGATGCCCTACTAGAACTTTTTGTCAAATCTCCTGATTTTATATATAAGCTCTACATGGAGGATACCTGCCCTAGTTAACTTATTTTGTTTTGATGATGTATGCCTTTTTTTGTTTATGACAATCCCTTTCATAAGGGTAAACATTTCTATATTGCTGCCTATATTTTCTTATTAAAGTATTTTTCCTTTCACCAAAAAAAGAATTGCATCTTGAGAGCGAGCTTCTGTTCTTCTCATGTAAGGCAGAAGTCATAGTGTCAAAAATACTGGTTCAAAATGCTCCCTCCTAACACTAGTTCAGCAACACCATCATCCTCAATATTGTCATTAGCATCTACGTCGTCCAAAATATCAAATGGTGAGTCAAGTGGTTAAATATCTGTGTCATTCTTTGTAGGATGAGTTTTTGCACTCACACAGGGATATGGGCTTGGTACATGATATTGAGTAGATGATCCACTCTCTTTATTCCACGAGAGATGCTCATTTAAATCAGGAATGTTGGAATTGAAGTGGCCTTCCGTTGCATAAATTTCTACATAAACTTCCATACATGTTAACATTTCTTTCAGCTGTAGGTGACAATCAATCATTATCTTTTTGTCATCATCATCGTTTAGCTAGAGCTGACTGAACTTAAGAGGAGCCATTTGTTTCGGATATCTATATATTATTGAGATACCGTCTCAATTTGTCTTAGCCTTAGCTTCTGGTGGATTAATTGTCTTTGGACATCTAATGAAATGTTGAGCCTAATCTTCACCACAACTATATCAAATTTAAATGATACACCGTTGGAACCGCTACTCAATATAATGCCATTCAAGTAAACACAAACTAAGAGTGGCTCATTTCAAATCATCCTTCTTGTTTTTTTAAAGAAAAAAAAAAGTAATTAGCCCTCCACAAATAAAATTGACTCATTATCCAAAATGTTTGATAACAACTAATTATTATCTAAATCTACTAATTATCTATGATTATTAACAATTATTCTTGATAATTTAAATTCAAAATCTAACATTGGTAAGACATAAATTCCAAATAATAATAATAATAATAATAATAATAATAATAATAATAATAATAATATGAAACTAATAGAAAATAAAAATTCACTAATTATAAATTACTTGCTCACAACTAAATTGAAATTACCAACTATATCTGAAATCAGTAATTATGGTCAATGGAATTGATTAACTACTAAATAGTTACAAAAAATATTGTAAATTCATTATTTTTTTCTATATAACTACATTATAATAACAAGAAAATAACTAAATTATAACAACTACCAAAATTATCTTATTTGTGATCTTCTTAGCAATAAAGTTGAGAAATAATTAAAAATATATGATTGGAAGAAGAAGAAATTAGAATGAAAGATTGAGGATATATATATATTGAGAGGAATATAGAATAGAGAGAAAAGAATAATGAAGGAAGGTGGGAAGGGATCCAAGTATAAATAGCATGCCTTCTCGGAGTACTTCAACGGTCTTCCCGACGAATAGTCAGCGGACGTAATTAAGTCGTCCCATAGAAAGACGACATACTGCGACATATAGCCCTATGTCGCCCTCTTCGTGGGCAACATAGGTGCTGCCACCAAAACTGGTATACAAAGATTAAAAACAAAACAAAACAAAACAAAAATAGGGACAATTAAGGCATTAGAAATAAAAAGAGGGACGCGGGAGTAAAAAAGTCTTCCATTTGTGGTAGGATGGTTGTTAAGTGTCGATTCCTCAGATATTGGAGTTCCCACAGGATGTCTGGATCCCTTATCACTTTGGACTAGGCTTGAGATAATCAACATGGTGGCCTGTGAGCCCTAGTTGCTTAAAGTTTTAAAAATTCAACCGATCAATGAATTAATGGACGTATTGATTTAAGGGTCAAATAGTTAGATCGTGGTTAAATTTTAGTTGAACTAATTTATTTTAAAATAATAAAAAATAATATATATAATTAAAGATTATATATAAAAATTTATAAATTCAATTAAAAATAAGATTTGATATCAAATTATACAAAACAATATTCACAATCAAAAGTTTACAGTAAAAATTGACCAAATAATAAGAAAATATTATTAATCAATATAATATTTATTTATATCGAATTGAAAAAATGCCAATATATTAGCATTTCTACTGAAATCGACTAATCTATAATATCAATTTCTTCATTACATGATTATAGAATAAGTAAAATAAAAAAAAAATTCAGGTGAACTGGTTTAACTGATTCATTCAGTATCAATTCTTATCCAGTTTGGCTAGTTCAACCACTCATTAATTTTAGAGGTCATTCCAGCCGGTTCCTGATCCGGTCCAATTCTTACAACACTACTTGCTTGTGTTGGATCCCTTTGAGACAGTTTGCCCGAAGGAGGGGGAAGTAGTGGATTTTCTTTTCCAAAAGTGAGATTCCAGTGTACCCTGTCTATGACAATCTTTTTATGATGCTGGAAGATCTTCGTCTCTTTGTGATTGACTAGGATGAGTTGTTGTTGCTCCTACTCTGTTTTCTCCTTCCAGTAGGACGGGTGGCTAAGGTTGGGGAGAAATGGGTGGGGATCACAACTAGGCAAAAAGTGATGGAAGTTTGGTTGCTATAATATTGGATGGAGGTCATTTTTGTGCAAAGGGTTCTCTTGTAGGTTAGACAAAGTCTAAAGGGCAACCCTAATCCACACATTTGGTAGCTCTTCCTTTCCATCAAGGAAAATGGAATTCCATCACTGTACGTAGTCTCCTGTGTTTAGTATGGAAGCCGATGGAAAACATAGATGGAGAATCTGTTTCCATTTTCCCATTGTACATGTACGAATTTTTTGATTGCAAAATGGATGGAAATGGGAAGCTTTCCATGGAAAAAAGTCCATTTTTACTAGTTTGTCCCTATCTCTTTGTTCTCCTTTCTCTTTAACCGACCACTAGAAGCTTGGATGGAGTGAATAGAGAGCGACGGAGATGGTGAAGATAGGCAGAGAGTGAACAAAATGTCAGAGAGAGACAGAGAGCAATGGACATGACAAAGAGAAACAAAAGGCAATGGACATGACGATAGTGAACAAAGGGAGAGAGGCAAAGAAGTTAAAGGGGTTAATTATATTTTATTTTTTATCTTCAAAAAATTTAATTGAAGGGTAATTTCGTAAAATTACTTCACATATTCCATTTTTTTAAAAAAAATACAAACCAAACAAAAATAATATTTATTTTTTTATTCTTTTCTTTCTTATACCAAATATTTTTTTTTCTTTCTCTTTCTTTTTTTGTTTTCCTTTCCTTTGTCATTCCTCTCTTTTTTGGTGGGGTTGAGATTGTGTTATTTAAGTTTTGAGTTAGATGGATTCCTTCTGAGGGGCCAGCCGTATTTGAAGGGTTTAGGGTGTGACTGAACTTGTACAAGAAGCCATTTATGTTACATCAAAGTGTTGTGGAGTTATTCCATCAAGTGTTACATTAATCGCTTTTTCTACGGAGTTATGATTAGGCAATCTTTCCATGGGTGACACGGTTGTGCAATTTCCTCGTTCAAAAGCTGAACTACTACGGTTATATTTTATAAAAATAGTTGAAAGTTTAAAAGATAATTTTTAATAAAAATTGTTAAGTTAACTTGTTAAATTAGTTATGTTGAATTAGTTAAAAGTATTTAGTAAAAATAGTTATTAAATTAATTAATAGATATAAAATAACATAAAAGGAAATATAATATTTTGTAATTTTAAAGTAATACAAAATAAAATATCAATTTTTTGTTTTTTAATTAAATTAATTTAAATTAGTATTATATATATAATTAAATATATATATTTTTATTATATTATATATACATATATATATATATATATTATATTTTATATTTTATATGTATATAAGGAATAAGAGTAGAATAAGAATTTTAATAAAATAATAAGAGTGAAAGAGGAAGAAAATATAAAAGTTATATGCTATAAATTATTCAAATAAATTTATTTATCAAACATATATATTTTAATCAAATAAATTTATAAAATAATCAAATATATAAGATAAATTAAAAGCCATCTCAAAACCTAGATTGTCTCTTTGAATGATTTCTTTCCAGTACGTCAGAGTGCTCTTGGGCTCATTGAGGAAGATATTTTTTTCTCCTTTAAAATTCTTTTAAGGAATCAAACTTTTCAAATATACTTCGACCTTTTTGTCACCCGCGGGTCACGAGAGATGAACAACAAATCAAGAATATTGAGGCACTGGAGTCCCTAATTATTCTTACATTGGTAAGTTAAATAAGGTAATTTATAATTTATTTAACTAGTTTATAACTTATTTAAATAATTTATAAGTTTATTTGACTAAATTAGAAGTGTTCAATACACAAACTTATTTGAGTAGTTTAAAGCTTTTTATGGAATGTCACTTTGAATAGTTTATAGTTTATAACTTATAATATTTATATTTTTTTTATTTTTATTATTTTATTAAAATTTCAACATTATCCTACTCACAACCTGTAAGTCAATTTCTTTTTCTCTAAATTTCTTTCGTATACCTGTAATACAATATTACTAATTTACTGTGGAATGCTAGATGATATGTTTATTTTGTATTATTTTGGGATTACATAATAAAATATAATTATTAACAAAAAATAATAAGTATAACACTATTTTGGAATAAAATAATAAAATGATATTATTTTGAGATCTTAAATATTTATTTTAATTATTATACTATTTGATTTATTTATTTTAATTTTTAATAAATTTTTATCTTTAAACAAGATATTATAATAGTTCAAATTAACTAAAAGAACTTAACATTATAATTACTTAAAAATATATTTTTTCTAAAAATAAAATTTATATAAAATATCATATAAATATGTCATTTTATGTTATTTTACATTTATTAGCTAATTCAATAGTTAATTTTACAAAATAATTCTAATTCAATAAGATAGTTTAACAATTTTTAACTTTCAGCTAAAAATTAACGTTTAAGTCTTCAACTAACTTATTAGCTATTTTTGCTAAACATAAAATAATATCACCTGTGTGCCTCATCAATTTTAAATAAGGGTTAAAATAAATATTGTTGTTGAGCTCGATTATTTAATCATTTTGTTTATTTTATTTTGTTGTTGTTGTTGTTGTTGTTTATTTTATTTTGTTCTTGATCTTCATTGTATTCAGAGATCTAACAGCATCAAGTCTTGTTAATTACCAATGCAAATCAAAGTTTGGCATGTTACAAAATCATGAGGTAATTTAATATTCAGGCATGCTGCACGCAAATTTGACAGTTCACCTAATCCTGTCACTCTCTCACCCGGTTATAAGTTTAATATTTGCTAACTTTTAGGAAAAATTAAATTCGAAATTCAAGTTTAATTTTGTTATATAAAATGAAGTTTTGGAATACATTCGTTAATTAAAACTAAACACAACATATATATTTTCTAAACTACGTAAATTTTTAAAGTTAGTCTTCAAATATCTCTCTCTCTCTCTCTCTCTCTCTCTCTCTCTCTCTCTCTCTCTCTCTCTCTCTCTCTCTCTCTCTCTCTCTCTCTCTCTCTCTCTCTCTCTCAGAGAAAAAATTACATAATTAAAACAAGAGTCAATTAAGAAGAATTGTAGGCCAAAAAGACAAACAACAATGACAATTTCTCCTTTGATTATATTTAAGTTACAATCTAATATTGACAAAGCATGCAAACAGACAAAGCATGCGATAGCCAGGAGGAAAAAACAAATCATTAAATCCATTGTCAACAATTACTCTCTTTGAAAAATAAACAAAAGTGACATGGGATTGCTGAATTAATGACACAAAAGTTATAACATGACATCAAACAAATAAAAATTATAGAATATATGAATTAGTATATAGAATTTTTAATTTTTGAGGATTTAAAAATTTATTATAAAATGTTAGATCATATAATAGTTATTTCTTTTTTATGCTATCAAAGATATTTTCTAACTTTGTCATACATGACTAAATCAAAAATCTCAATTTAGTCAATAAAACATTACATTTGTCTCAATTTGACACTTTATGTTGTTCAATCATCAAATTTTGTCATTAATAAATTTCAAATGTGTCATTTTCAAGTTACTTTGATAGACAAAAGGAAAAAATTAAGACAAACATAATCTTTTGAAAACTAAATTACTAATTTACTCTAAAATGTTATTTTGATAGACATAGAAAAAAAAATTAAAACAAACACAATCTTTTAATAATCATATTGAAACATTTGTTTATCTTTCAAATACTAAATTATTAATTACATCCATAATTTTCCAAATATTAAATTATTAATTTAAATACGTAATTTGCAAATACTAAATTACTAATTTACTCTAAAAATTAAGATACCCATTTATACCAAGAGCAATTTTTTTTTAATAAGTGAGGAGATCATTACACAGTAGTCAATGGTTTTGAATTTTGTCTCTAGAACAACAAAATAAACTCGATGAATTCATGTCCTTAAATTAATAAACTCAACTGGTTCAAAGGTATAAGGACAAAATTGCCCTCCAGCAGGGAAGAACAAACCTCGCTAGTCTATATATATATATATATATCAAGCTTGCTCTTTTAGGTCAAGTTCCCTTAATTATATAACATAGCCATGGCGGAGAGAGAGCAAGTCAGACCCCTAGCGCCGGCCGGCAACCGAGGCAGCGATGATGATGTCAGCGGCCTGGCTCATCCTGTCAAAACACTCCGGCGAAGTAAATTCGTCAAATGCTGTGGGTGCCTAACGGCCTCCATATTTCTCCTAGTCGTTACAATTACAGTATTGATTCTCACTGTGTTTAAGGTAAGGAACCCCGTTATTAGAATGAACGGCGTTACAATCACAAAGCTAGAACTCATCAACAACACAACCCCTAAACCTGGGACCAACATCTCCGTAATCGCCGACGTGTCCGTAAAAAACCCTAATTTTGCGTCCTTTAGGTATACAAACACCACGACAACCTTGTACTACCACAGCAGCGTCGTGGGCGAGGCACGGGGCCCGCCGGGCAGGGCAAGGGCACGACGGACTGCGAGTATGAACGTCACGGTGGACATGATCACGGATAATCTCATGTCAAATGCAGATTTCAGTAGGGAAGTGAGGTCTGGAATTTTGAGCATGAGCAGCTATTCTAGGGTTCCAGGGAAGGTGAAGATTTTGAAGATTTATAAGAAACATGTTGTTGTTAAGATGAACTGCAGTATTACTGTTAATATCTCCGCCCAAGCAATTCAGGATCTGAAATGTAAGAGGAAAGTTCAACTTTAGGAATAGATTTTTTTATTCTGTTTGTGTGACAGTTTGTGTACCTATAGTTCTAAAGTTTGTTTTGCATTAAATTTGTTTTTTAACTTTTAATTGATATTAAATTATTTATATACTAAAGTTAATAGATCCACTCTAATTTTTTTTTTGTTTAAGTAAAGTCTCAAGTTTATCTTATAAACAAAAAAATCAACTTTAGAAAAGTTTTATACTTCTGTAGTACAATCTTACATGAATTAGATTAGTCAGAGTCTAATAAAATTTTTAAATATTAATAATTCATAACTCAAAAAAATTTTAAAAAAATTGATAAAGATACCGGGGTTGTTAAAAAAAATAGTACTATATTATTTATCGGCAATTTCATTGATCAAAAAACAGAAGGAAACGAAAGATTGATGAAGCAAGACGTATAATTAATTAAATGGTAAATTAACACTAATATAATATGGTTTGGTGTGCTGAATTCAAGTAACTGTAATATCTGTCAATTTTGGGTCATGTGATTGGCTGTGGTTTTTATAATAAAAATTTATATTATTTTAATGACATTATTTGGTCATTTTAATTTTTTCATGTTTAATTTATTCTTATTGAATACTATTTATAGAAATGGAGATTAATGATTAGACCAAATATTTTATTACGAATGATATTTTTGAGATTTGAGAAAAGATTAGAGGAAGAATAAAACTTCATGAAAATATTGTTAGGGGATGGGAAATTGAGAGAAAGCAATAATAAGACATAGAAAGAGTAGGGGTACCTACAGGGTTTAAAGAGGAACTAAAGTGAAATGAGAAACTAGGGTGACACCTAAAGTATGAAAAATATCCAAATTGGAGAAATTACAAATTTGCCATTACTGAAGTTAATTGGGGGTTAACCCAAGGGGCAAAGTAGTAATTTCACCTTGAGCAGATATATATAGGAGGATCCACTCCTTTTCTTCATTTTTCACTTTCCTCTCTCTCTCTCTCTCCTAACTCTCTTTTCTCTCTTTCTCTCTTCTCTCTACCCCTCTTCACTTCAAATCCTCCAACGAGCTTCAGAGAGCCTTTCTTCGATGGTAGGGCTAGTCATTAGTGGTTAAGCAGCCTAGGGAAATCAAGGAATCGAGGTAAAAAGTTCGATTTCCCGAATTTTTTTTCTATTTTCTAGTTTTAAGGCTATTTGGGGTAAAATTGAGATTGTGTCTTCATTTTTCAGTTAAAATTGGGGGTTTTGATGTCTAAATACTCCTTAGACATCAAGGATGAAAACTTATGGAAGAAATCATAAAAAGCAGTAAAGATCTTACCAGATCTGACCCAAAACTGAGGCCAAATTGCAAAGTCAGAATTATGGCGCCTAAGCCGCCACACTTTAGAGAGAAAAAGTAAGTCATGGCGCCAAGTGTGTGTATGACGCCTAGGCGCCAAGCATGCTAACGTCAGATTGCTTTTTTGATCAATTTTTAAATAGCTATAACTCTTTCATCCGAACTCTATTTTTAACAAACTTTATATCTTTGGATCGGATAAGAGTTATGACCAAATGAGTGATCAAAGGTCAGAGTTTGTTGTGAAGATTTTTCTTGATTTATTTATTTATTAATTTTGGTTGGTTCTAGGTGACTTGGGAGCTTTATTAGTTTCATTTCTCGGGACTCTTATATTGTAAACCTTGTCGGTATCAAGGTGAGTGGGTGACCTTGCTAACTTAGTTTTTATTTAAAACAACTCAAGTACAATATAAATCTTATTTACACAATAATTGGGCATATTTTATTAAATTCCCTAATTAGTTATGTTAACTAATTAGTGGAATATTAGTTATGATTTGTGACGTTGTTATGTGGAATGTGTATAGGTTAAATTGTGTTTGGATTTGGGAAATGTATTGCGAATATGTTTGTAAATGATGAGTGGATTGTTAGTTGTTGTGTGCATTACATTTTATCATATTAATATATTACATATAAAAAGAAATTGTGTGGGAATATGGATCCACGAGAGGAAACAGAGGGATGGACCTTTGGAATAAACCCATTGAAGGGTAGACTTCAATGTGATAAGAGCGGGAAAAGAGTGGGAAATGCATCTGATATCGTGCATTGCATATTTATACATGAGAGGGAACTGGCTAGTAACTCATGAATGTGGATATATTCTTGGGAAGAATGTTGGAAGTTGGGAACAAATGGGTAGACATCTGAGATAAGCCCGTTGAGTAATTATTGTCTGAGGGGAAATTCTAGACTGAGACTCAACGAGGTAAGCATGGGAAAAACATAGCATGTGGTTGCCTACATATTTATAATCTCTGTGTGGTTATTTATGCTTGTTTGTGCTTGGATGAGATTGATGTGGATTGTGAAAGTGTGGACTCGCAAGGGAAATACTGCGTTACAGTCACAGAATCAGGTATGCTTGTAATTGAGTATCAGTATATGCCTGTATGTGTTAGAGGAAATTATTTATATTGTGATTGTGATTTTGGTATTTGTACGTGTACCTTATTTTATTGCACAATCATGTACTCACTGAGTTTTTGATAAACTCACACTCTTTATTGTTACCTTTTTCAGATTTAACAGTTGAGGAGTATGAGAAATCGCTGGAGTTAGTGGCTTATGGAGACATACTCTATTTTTGTTAGAGGGTTCAAAATGAACCAATTTTTGGACTGTAAGCCATTATAAATGTTCTGTAACCCTATAGGCCACCTATGTCCTACAGTAGTTAGGAAATTTATTATTATTCGGATGTAATTTATGTTTTGCATAGTTATAGATATTAAGATTATTCAGAGAATTTATGGGCTACCACTAAGCTACATCCTATAATGTATGTATATTCACATGTCTATTTTTTGGGGCGTTACAATAACAAGTGGTTTAAAAGTTTATATTTTATTTTGGTTACTTTATTTCTTAATTTTTATAGTTTTACTCAAATTTTAATTGACTCTTTGTAGTTTTATAAATGTTTCTTGGGAAAAACATTAAAAGCTCAAAACGTTTATCGTCTACTTTTAAAATTAAAGAAGTAAATTATACAATTCTCTAAATTAAGAGGAGTTCTTCGCATGCATTTTAGCCTATTATTTATATAACATATTATAAAAAAAAATAGTTTCAGTTCTGAATTAATAGTTTGTACTATATGTTTACCATCAGCTAAATTTAAGTTAGGCGCATTATAAAAAATTAAATTAACGTAAAATAATGATTATCGATGACTTTATCTGTCACGAAATGTTATATCTTTATTATGGTTGATTTATTTTTTAATTAAAATAAATAATGGGATGCAACAAATTAATATAATTATATAATATTTTTATTTTGATACAAACTCAACTGTCCAAAATTAGAAGTTTAGAAAACTTATCGTCTAATTTCTGAATTTAAGAGTAAATTACATAACTTCTAAATTAAGAGACTTTTTTCACATTTTAGCTCAAATTATAATTTGTATGAAAACAATCATCAATGCCACATCACAAGAAGTGTTTATACAGTTGTACATTTTCCGTTTATAGTTTATATACACAGTAAAAAGTAAAAGCTAAAACGATATTCTGTCAATTTATAGAATAAGATACAACTCCAAATGACCAAATCCGAAACAGAAACAGTACATTTCCCTCTTGCACCTAATTCCCATTTTTGAGTCCCTCAAAACCCTAACCCCCATTCCCACGTTCTCAACAATTCCAATTCGATGTCTTAATCTTTAACCCTAAACCTTAAATTCTAACCTTCACTTCTTCCCTTTCCCCGATGTCGTCCGCCGTCCCGTACACCGCTGGCACCAACTCCGGCGGCTCAAACGCCTTTCTACATGACCTCGGCAATGCCGGCATCACCTCCATAGTCACCAAGACTCTCATCGCCTTCCTTATCTTGCTCCTCCTCATTCGCTTGACCTTCCTCTTCTACCGGTGCTTCCCCCCGGCTGCCGCTCCCGCCATCACCCTGCCCCCCACCCGGCCCAATGAACAGCAGCCGCAGGAAGGCAATGATGGCCAAAACAACGCCGCCATCAACTTTGACGCCTTCAACAGTACGTGCCCGAGCTTCCCCTACACCAAGGACAAGGCCGCCGGCGAAGACCCCACATGTGTCATATGTCTCAGCGAGTACGTGGAGTCGGAGATGATAAGGAAGATGCCACAATGCGGACATTGCTTTCACCTTAATTGCCTCGACCAATGGCTCAAGATTAATAGTTCATGTCCGGTGTGTCGTGGCATACCGTCGGTACAGGCGGCGCCATCGCCAGATAGTTGAAGCAACGAAAATGATGGACTTTCTTTGCATGTTGTCGAGGCAGGTAATTTCTGGAAGGATCTTAATTTGTTCGTTGCTCATTGGGTACTAATACTATATATATATATATATATATATATACATACATACATATATATATATATATATATATATATATTACATTATTACTACACACACACACACACACACACACACACACACACATATACATACATTATTACTGCCTGAAAATTGTAATTGGCCAATTAATTGACAAATGTACATATGGCCAAAAAATATCAGGCAAAAGGTTTTTCTTTTTCTGTCTGAACAAATTGGTCACATTTCTTTCCACAGGCAAAATGTTTTTCTTTTTCTGTCTGAACAAATTGGTCACATTTCTTTCCACATTTTTGTTGTAAGTCTCAAATTTGTTTTAGATGTTTGTAATTTTTTAATTTTTTTAATTAATGAACATCATTGAAATTTGTAGCCAATTTAGCTGTTGACTTGTGATCATTAAATAATATGAGTACCTAATTTAATATCTCATACAATAAATTTACTATGACAATATTTTGTATTTTTTTAATTTTCATCAACCTTCTTAGTCCTCTTCAATTAAAGATGGCCAAAAAATTCCCATGCTTGAGAATATCTGTGGAAATTGTCTTGTTTTTGGGAACTTGTATTTAGGAACTTTCCTTCAGTGGGAACAGAGATAGGGATGTTTATAAGATCAGTTCGATTTGGTTTTGAGGCTTAATCAAATCGAATCAAGCTAATTAATTTTGTAAAATTATAGATATATTCGGTTTTAATTTTTGGGCAATTTGGTTTGGTTTTGATTGGGCAGTTTGATTTGATTTTGGAATGTTTTGTTTAAATAATTTGTGATTTTTAATTTCAATGAAATATGAACAAATATAAAAAGAATAGACCAAATTAATTATAATATATATATATATATATAAATACTTTTGTTGACATAAATATGTAATATTATATATATATATATATATAATATAATATAATATAATTTTTTATATATATAAAGTTGGTTCAGTTCAGTTCGGTTCGGTTTTAACCGAATCAAACTTAACTAAACTAAACCGACAACTGAACCGAACCAATTAAAATTTATATTTCAAACCTCTTTTTTCGATTTTAGTCAGTTTTGATTAATTTGGCCAGTTTAGTTTGGTTTTGAACACCATTAAATAAAGATGGAAAGCAAAATACCTCCAAAGCTCCCTATAGACTAATTTACCTATATGTGAATATTTTAAAAAATATTTACCCATATACTACTATTTTATATTTATTTACCCGTATACTACTCTTTCTGTCATATCAGGGTTTTGTCTTTATTATTATTATTATTATTGATAAAGCTCAGCCTGATTTTTTTTTAAAAAAAAACATGTCAGAAATAAAAAAAAAAGGTCAAAAGTTCGGCTCAGTCAAAGCCGAGCTTCTAACAGGGTGACGGAATCTCTGCAATGTGCAAAGATTCCACCACTCATAGTGAAGGGGGAGGAGGTGTAAGCCAACATGCGTAATAGGGAAAGGAGCAGGCAAAAAATTAAAGGGAACGGAGGAGGTTTGGTGGAGGAGAGTAATGTTTGTGTTTATATGAGGTTCCTCCTTCACCGAAACACACACACACTTCTGGCATAAAGAGAAGGTAGAGAGGGAGGCGCAAGGTGAAGAGAGGAGAGGAAGAAGAGAGGAGAAGCAAGCTGAAGAAGAAGAGACCATATTTAGAATAGATAAAATTTTAAAGTTAGATTATTATGTTTATTTTAATATTTAGATTAGTATATTTAAATTTGTGTATTTAGTTTAATTTAGCTAGGTTAGATTTTTTTGATCAGAAATTGTATAATATTATAATTTTGATCTTGTTATATAACTCTATTTATCTTTTTAGATTGTGTTAGATATTTTAGTTTGTGTTATTTTATAACTATAAATTTGATTGTATTATTTTACAGTTGTTTTTATTATATATATATATATATATATATATATATATACTGAGTTAGGATTTGCTTAATTTTTTAATATAATCTTGAATGTCATTTGAACTTTACATATATTAGGTTTTTTTCCTATTAGTGAAAATTTTAATTTTTATATAATTAAAATAATAAATAATAAATTTTGTATAAATTAATTATTAAACTTCAAGTTAAAGAATAAATTAATTATTTTTTTGATTCATAATTTCGTATAATATGAATTTTACAGATTATATATTTTAATTTTTTTATAAATTAATTTCACATTTTATAAATGGAGATTTAATCTATAAATATTTAAAATAAAAAATAATATTCTTTATATCTTTTTATTATCAAAATTCAAATTAGAAAAATAATTTTGGAACATTTTAATAAAATAAGATTGGGTGACTTTTTTAATTTTAAAATTAATTAATTGACTTTAATAAGAGACTTTAAGATAAAAGACTAATATGAAAAATAGTTGATGATATTTAAAAATTAATTATATATTTTTCCTTTATTATTTCACATAATATGAATTATTTAGATTATATATTTTAATTTTTTATAAATTAATTTCACATTTCATAAAATAATTGTAGACTCATGTAATTTAATTTTATAAATTTAAAAATAAAATTAAAGAATACTATTGTTTATTATGTAAAATAATAAATGGAGATATTTAATCTATAAATATTTAAAATACAAAAAAATAATCTCTGCATCTTTTTATTATTAAAATTCAAGTTAAGAGAATAAATTAAAAAAATAATTTTGGAACAGTTTAAGAAATAAGATTGGGTGACTTTTTTAATTTTAAAAATAATTAATTGACTTTGATAAGAGACTTTTAGATAAAAGACTAATATAAAAAATAGTTGAAAATATTTACAAGTTAATTTTATATTTTTTCATTTATTATTTCACATAATATGAATTATTTAGATTATATATTTTAATTATTTATAAATAAATTTCACATTTTTTTAAAAATTAATTGTAAACTTAAGCATTTTAATTTGATAAATTTTTAATTGAAAATATAAATAAAGAAAACTATTATTTATTATGTTAAATAATAAATTGAGATATTTGACATATAAATAATTGAAATTACTTTAGAGACTTTAAGATATTTACAAAATAACTATAGATTTTTTAGTGTATTAATATGAATTATATTGTGTTATAGGCAGTTAAAATGTATTCTAGCATAAATGTATATATTTATGTTAACGAAAGGACTATTAAGAGTAAGAGGGGGTTAAATTTAAATATGATGTTTGCGATATAATGTTACTGGATGATCTAAATATTACTCTAGACACATTGAAAAGTATGATTCATAATCATTTAGATCTCCCTCTAAGTGAATCAGTGGCAAAAATAAGATAGAGGTACCGACTGAATGGGGAGTATGTCAAGATAAATTTGAAGACTGATAACACAATTACATCCATGATCACAAAACATTTGAGAAGTGAAGCTGAGGACCTTGAATTGTTAGTTGAAACTTCCGATCATCAAATAGAACTTATCACTGAAGCCGGTACATTTCAACACATCGTTCCATGTGAGATGTCATCGCAGCCCCCATCCAAGGCATGTACATTCAGTTGTTGATGGCAGATGATAATGAACCAGTGCCGCAACTAGATGATACTCCTTCATCTCCTCGGCCATGGATGGATTATGTTACTGATGAGGAGTTTTTTGGTAAGGATACTCTAGATGCTGGCTGTGATGTTGGTAGTGATGATGATTTAGATGCTGGCTGTGATGTTGGTGGTGGTGATGCTTTAGATGCTGGCAGCAATGATGATGGTGATGATGCTATAGATGTTGGTGGTGATAATGATGTCGATGGGCAAGGTGAGAAAATTTTGGTCCCTCCCACTAGTGGTTACAAAGACCTTGCACACAACTTTTTAACAAACCTTCTAGATGAGAAACTAATTGATGACGAAGAACCTGGAAGGTCAGCAAGGAATGATACCGATCTCTATGTTGGAAAGCAATTTAGTGACAAAATGGATTTGCGACTTTCAGTGAAAGTATATTCTATAAAAATCACCAGGACTTTAGGGTGGCCTACCAAGGAAAGGTGTTGAGATATATGTATGCCCTAGAAAAGAAATGGTTATGGGTAGAGAGTCAAGGCCATCATAAAAATGCATAGCAATTATTGGGTGATCATGAAGTATCCAGGTCCACATAATTGTGTCTATGCATCGCTGGCTAAGGACCACCCAAAATTGGATGAAGGCGTTATAACAAATCGTATTTACTTATTAGTGGTCAAGAAGCTAAATCACTTAGTTAATCAAGTAACCGCCTTGATCCAAGTCCAATTCAGTTATAATTTTTCTTATAAGAAAGCATGGGTCAGAAAATGGAAAGCCATTTCAATCGCATTTGGGGTGTGGAAACAGTTATATGCCTTATTACCTCGGCGGATGAAAGCAGTTGAACATTTCATGCCAGGTTTTATAGTGGTTTGGGATATAAATTCTTGTCCCCCAGACAAAGATGATCCATGGGAGTTGTTTCGATGGGTATTTTGGTCTTAGAAGCCTTGCCGTATTTGAAGCCCATTATGCAAGTGGATGGTACATTTTTATATGGAAAGTACAAAGGAACCTTATTAATAGCATCATCTCAAGACAGCAACAACAAAGTATTGCTTATTGCATTTGCACTTGTTGAATAGGAAAATGATGCTTCTTGGTTATAGTTTCTTCAACATCTAAGTGCTCACATTGTTTGTGATCGTCATATCATTTTAATTTCTGATAGGCACCACAGGCTTACAGCAAGAGTACAAGTTCTTGATTAGCAACCCCACATGTTTAGTCTGAGGCACTTGGACAGTAATGTGCGCACCACATTACATTCTAAGTGGTTAGTGTCAAGGCTCGATCATGCCGGTATGTACCCTCTTCTATTTCAATATTATTTAGGTGTATAAATGATTTGTGCACCAACATTGTATTATTTTGACTAGGGTATTCATATAATCATAATGAGGTGGATGAGGTTGTTTAAGAAATGCTTAGCTAAAATGTAAATTCAAATAGGCGGTTTACAAGATGGATTAGTGATTTTCGTCTTGAGCAATGGTGACGGGCATATGATACTGATGGTCGTCGATGGATTCATATGATGAAAAACTTAATTGAGTGTATGAACAATGTCTTCAAGGGAGTTAGACATTTCCCTATGCTAGCATTAGTGAAAGCTACATTGTACAAGCTAGGTTCTTCCTTTTAAAAATAATTTCCAACCATGAGAGCACAAATAAACACCAAGAAGACATATTTAGAGATTGTGCATAAGATGATTGCAGAGCATGTGACCAAAGTAACTTCATGCATTGTGCGCTTATTTGATCGGACCACATGGGACGTTGCCAAGGTCATATTTACAAGCTTAGCCTTGTGGAAGGTTGATGTGATTGTGGCATGTTTCAAGATATTTTGGCAAACAAGGTTCGTTCATAAATCAAATATATATAAGCATTATTACTATTATTTTTATGTATTTGTTACTGTATATTAATATAAAAAATTGTATTTGTGTAGAGAGATCGCATTTTATATCTACTTTGATGTATACTTTTTGGCAACCCACCATTAACGATCCTCTCCCATTTACATGCTGTTGAGTTCTACGGTGTCACAAGATTAGATACATTTGAACATAACCTAGCTCTTGTCTCGGCACTTATTGAATGATGGCGGCCTGAGACACATACTTTTCACACTACGAAAGGAGAATTCAAAATCACATTGCAAGATGTAGTAGTTCAGCTAGGTCTCCTATGTGGTGGCAGACCAGTAATGGGATTAGCCTCTATGGACTGTCGAACATTATGTCAGCGACTTCTGGTGTTACTCCACCATCAAGTAAATTAGGTGGCCAGAGATTGAGTATGAACTGGCTTGCAGACACTTTTAATCATTTATTAGAATACCCCACAAATGATCAAGTTTTTTATTTTTCGTGTGCTTATATTTTACGCTTGATCGGGGGGTACCTAATGCCAAATAAGTCTGACACAAAGGTGTATCTCATATACTTGCCATTCCTTGAGGACTTCAATGAATATGGGCGACTGAGTTGGGGATCGACATTGCTGGCTCATCTTTATAGGGAACTTTGTATGGAAATAGACCATAAACAGAAGGAAATTGGTGGTTGTCTCAGTCTTTTACACAGCTGGGCGTAGTCTAGATTCCCTCGGTTAGTGCCATCAACACGCCCTGCCCAAGACATAGATTTAGAGCATTATCCTATACTCTCGTCATTAGGATTTTTATATGTACTACTTGCTTGAGTATAGAATTTATCAATTACTAATTACTATGTAAACTCATATATTTGTGACTATTGCAGTTGGAGGGATGCTAAGGACTCTATTGGGCCAGCTAAAGAAGCTTTAAAGCATTACAGATTTCTGTTAGATAGAATGACTGATTTGGAGGTATCTCACTTAAACCGATATTCTTCAAATATGGATGATACTTTATATGTTTATTTTTCCTAACATTCATTTTTCACAGATCATCTGGTGCTTATATTATGAGGAAGTCATTCAGATGCTTCTGGATTACTGCCTAGTTGACTACAATGTATGGCTTGCCTTTGTA
Source organism: Biancaea sappan (assembly GCA_037074585.1). Classification (NCBI taxonomy): domain Eukaryota; kingdom Viridiplantae; phylum Streptophyta; class Magnoliopsida; order Fabales; family Fabaceae; genus Biancaea; species Biancaea sappan. Next base: position 23,927,562 of record CM073499.1, on the reverse strand, counting down.
CCATTTTTTTGTTTGCATATTACCGAGTGACACCATGTAGACCGCGTGCTTCACCAATTTGGTGGAGATCAGTCAATTCCTGTGCCACCTATCAATCTTGGTCACCACCACACATTACATATAACAGGGAAATATGATTAGAATTGGACAATGGCACATGAAGATTGTATCAACCAGTGGTCTGCATGGCCTCAACGAGCGATCCAACCACAGTATCCTTCACCTCCCTTAGAGCACAACTCTGAGTATGTGTGTTGGTATTGAAGGCATACGAGGCATGGAACGATCCTACAAGCAATTCTGAGGGTTATGTAACAAATTGTCTATTTGGTATCAAATTTAAATTATATTTATAGTTCATTCGTTTTGCTCTAATTTTTATGTTTTTTGTAGATTGACATGGCATGGTACTTATATAGACTTGCTCGTGAGGACTCGAGACCTAATGATTTAGCAGAGAAAATTGAGCAAGGCATTATGAACATCATTACTGCCATGGGTGAACAGAAAGAATTCAGGTTTTCTCACCCAGCTCCACCTGCTCAACATTTACCTACTGTAATAATTCATGAGCAAGTGCCAGGCAAGCGTTCTCGAGGCCTTATCGTAGCAAGGGAACCTATTGCCTTTGATGCATGCTACAATCTAGGTGCATCCATGCTATATCATAGTGCATCGACTTTAACCTATTGTCAAACTCAACCTGACATAGGTTCTAGTGGCGTTGGTCCTTCTTTTACACAGACTGAAGGCTCCAATTCTCCATTTGACATTGGCTATCATACTTCGATGCCTGCACAATACCATTTTGATTATTCATTTTTTTTTACTGATCCTATGATACCTAATGCAGATTTTGGAATGCAATTCTTCACACAAGATCACGTGATCCCATCAGTACAGTCGCCAACGTTAGAGTTGAATGCTCAACCTATACCCTTGGCAGAAGGACAACAACAAAGTGAAGAAAAGGAAGAAGGAGGAGACGATGGAGGAGAAAAAGAAGAAGAAGACAAATAATAAGAAGCTAGGCATGAAGAAAATTCGAGCAATGTCAACGGCCTAAACAACCAATTATATGTAAGTGATATGGGACTGAGAATCATTTCTTTTAGATTATTTTTTTTTATCATTTGTTGACTTTCTACCAATTAAAAACATTTTTGTTAGTAAGTTATCAAATTTTTAATTTACAAATTTTTATTTAATTAATCAATTGTAAATTAAATCTACATATAAATAATTATTTATGTTTTTGGCATAATAAATTAATTAATTATAATATATTCATAAATTAATGTGAATTAAAATATTTAATTACATAATTATACAAAAGTAATTGACTAACTTATTTTCTATATAATTTATTTATATAAGTAACTATAAAAAAATATACTAATTTTATTCATTGTACAAAAATGATTGAAATAAATTAAATATTACAATTAATAATTATTACACAAATGAATATAATTATAATTAGTTAAATTAAATATTACAATTAAACTTAACTTAACCTATTATATTTAATATGTAATAATGTATTAGTTATAATATTTTATAATTAAATATCTATTAATTATAATAATATTGAAATAGACCGACCAACCATTAAGTTCCCGCACATTGACTTTTTTTTTAATTTATTTTATTTTCAAAAGCTCAGCCTGACATAGGCTGAGCTTCTGACAGCTTTTTTTTTTTTAAAAAAAAAAGAAATCTTGAGCTTTATCAATTAGCAAAAAAAAAGACAAAACCCTGATTTGACAGAAATAGTAGTATATGGGTAAATAAATTTAAAAGAGTAGTAATGGGTAAATATTTTTTAAAAGAGTAGTATATAGGTAAATTAGTCACTCCTATAGAGATGGGGACCAAGGCTCAAACACTGGTATCTAACTTACAAATTCTTCTCCTATGGCTACTTGAGCTAAGCTGTTAGTGCAACAGTATACTCTAGAGGAGGTGAATATATTATATATAATTTCTTCGTGAAATAAAATATTTATTCTTGAAAACTTATTATGGTTAACTTATATTAACAGGGTCCTGTTAAGAACTTTTTTCAACAAATAACAATAATAATAATGTAGAGAGAAACAAAGAGAGATTACATCGTAATTTATAGTGGTTCAAAAAAATCACAAAGATTCACCTACATCTATTCCTCACAACACACAGTTATGAGTATTTTATTAGGGAAAACAAAATCATCAAATACAAAGTAACCAAACTAAGGCTCAGCCTCCAACTTTTATCCTACCTAGTTGCAACCTTCAGTCTAGATTAGCAAGACCCTGCTTTTGCACTTTAGTCGCTAGGTCTTCTTACGTCCCTAGCAAACGTTTAACATCATTAAGCCTTCACACATCCCTAACAAATTTACACCAAGAAACCTTCTCTACAAGAAGGTGCAGCTCAACAGTTTTTACTCCTAAACAACAAGGCCCCTCAAGGATAAGAACGAAAATACAAATGATTTTTTAGTTCACATAGAACTCAAGATAGAGAGATATCTCACTTAGAGAATATGAACAATATAAGAACTCTTCTCACAAAATACAAAGAGAAACTTAAAAATAGAAAAATCTATAAAATAAAATTCTCTTTGATCACTTTGGTGTTATAATGTTGTTGTTTTTTCTACCTTTTATACCTTCCCAAAAGGTAGTAAGACGCTTCTCATTAATTGTGAGGATAAATCTAATTGAAATCGTCACTTGCTTCCTTAATTGGTACTTCGTGCCAAATATGGAAAGAAATGGCTATATCTTGATTGCATTTTATTTCTGACGAATGATATTTCCTTTTTTGAATTTATTCCCTTCCATCTATATGGATTTCCCAGATCAATGCATAATGAAATCATTTCATTCAATGGTAAGAACCTTCCTTATGTGTTCCTTAATTAGTGGCTTGAATTATGCTCAATTTGTCTTAGATGAGTGCACAAGATTCTTTATAGTTGTGATACTGCATAAATGCTTCTGAAACTGGAACCTCCTACCAGATATGGAAATAATTAGCTACAAAATTGATAGAATTTTATTGTAGTTTAAATGGTGGGCCATCCTTTCCTTTTTCACTTTAATTCCTTCGTTCAATACGGATTTGCTTGTTAAAAGTGTGATATAACTGACTTCGGATGATAGCAGATTTGTTCCTTGATTTGCGGCTTGATTGAAGCTGGGTTAGTCTTTCTTCATTGGTACCTCATGCCGAATATGGAAATAAACAACCATGAGATTAGTAGATATTTATTCTAGATTAAATGCTAACCGATCCTTTACTTTTGCAATTTATATCTCCTCATTAGACACATATATGCTTGTTAATGCACGATTGAGTTGACTTCAAATGACAGCGGATTCTGTTCCTTGATTTGTGGCTGGACTAATGCTAGATTTGTCTAACAGTAATAAATGTGCACCGGGATACCAAGTTCCTCATATGTTCTACCAAGTACCTCTTGGATTTCCAGAATTAGAAACTTGATCCATCATTCTCTCCCTTTTTGATTCTCAGCAATCCATGATGCTCCCCCATAATTGTTGCAAGTATATCGGTTGTTTGCTCTCCCATAAAATATGCTGGATAGCTTTGTCTTTGCTTCCCCATACTAGATGCCTGATTTCAAAGCTCCAAGGTCCTGATGGTTTCTCTAGGATCCTATTGGTTGCATTAATCAAAAACTTCATGTTAGATTTTTGCATCAGCATAAGCTCTGTGGTAACCATAGCATTTAAAGTTTATATGAAATATTCCTTGCAATATATGTACTTGCACCTTAAATATTTATGTTTAATTTACACTAAAATCACTTGAAGTTTCACTAAATAATATATATACGTAGTACCTATATAATTTCAAATATTATATCCTTAATTTATTTTTTTCATTGAAATTAAATTTTTGTTTAATGTGATTTTATAAAAAAAATAAAATAACTTAAAAAATTTAATTTTCATATTAAAGAAAAGGCATAATTTCATTTTAGATATTAACATTAAATTAATTGTCTTTATTGTTTTGTTAAAAAAAAATTATAGTCTCATGCCTAGTAAAAAAATTATTGATTTGGCAAAAAGTAAATTGCAAGAGACGTTTCTATTGTAAAATACACCTAGAAGGAGTGAATATTTTTTATTTAAAAGTTATTCAATTAATTAAATTAAGTTTAGTTCGCATTTCCAATTAACTTAAATACGATTGAGTTAACTATAACAGAATAAATAAATATGTGCAGAAAATAAAGGAGTTAAGTAGAAAGAAGATCACTCAGCGATATATCCTAGTTTGATCCCACTGCTTACATCTAGTCCCCTTGCATAGTAAGAGATTTTCTTCCACTATAAAAACAATCAAGTACAACGATAGTTTTCCCCAAGATCACCACCAACTCTAACAAAGGTTTCCTATCATCTTTAACTAGAAGGTTACCCAGCTCACCTATAACTACAAAGGTTTTCTTCAAATCATCCACAACTACAAAAAGAGAGAGAGGTTTAACTCTAAGATAAATTAGGTTACGAATACAATACACGAAAAAGCTCACTAGGACTCAAAGGTATATATGTCAAAATAAGATGATATTCACAAATGCGAGGGTTAAAAAGTTTTTCTCTCCCTTAGTTGGTTTTGCTTCAATAAGAACGGATATATATATATATATATATATATATATATATATATATATATATATATATATATATATATATATATATTCAGGTTGATGCACTACCCGTTATCTTGAATCAATTATTGATCAATATCTTAAAGTTTACAGTTGACCAATTCTTGTTCTTTTCATAATTGTAAGATGTGTTTACCTTTGAGAGAAATACTCCTTGACTTGATCCACTATAGGAATCAATAAAAATTGTGACTGAAAAATTCCTCCTAATTCCTATTGAATAATTTTCTAATTCTAGCACCAGTTTTTGCTACTAAAAAGCAGTAGGAATTTAAACTTGTCTCTGTCACCCATTACACTGAAATTTTATGACTAACGTAGTGACTGAATTTAGTAGTAAATGGTGTGGCTCAATAGGTGACCTATCGACAGACCACTTGTCAAGCCACACAATTCATATTTGTGTGGCTCGATAGTTGACTTGTCGAGCCACACTATTTTTTTTAATTTTTATATCAATAAATTTTATATTTTATAACATTTATTTTATGTTTTATATCAGTTAATTTTATGTATATCTTATAAATGAAAAAAAAGTAGATATATATTTATAAATACTTAAATATATTTTATTATTTAAATAAATTAAATTTTTTGTAAAATAAAATTTTGAACATATGAATTTTTTTGGGGTAATATATGTGGCTCAACTCCTGTCAAGCCACACAAAATATATATGTATGACTCGACAAGGGTTCTGTTAAGCCACAAATAATATATATGTGTGGCTTAACAAGGGTCTTGTCAAGCCACACATATATATATTATATGTGTAGCTCTATGTGTCTCGACGGATTTTAGATGAAAATTATACTTTTTTAATTTATAAATTTTGAATAACAAAAATACTTTTAAACAATAAACACTTTCTAAGCAAATAATTTAAAATAAAAATAATCACTTTTTCAAAATTATACAAATTAAATGAACATGATTATAAAACATGAAAAAAACTAATAAATATTACATACAAAAAAATTAGTTTTATCTATGGACGTCTTGTCGAGCCACACATATGATATGTATGACTAGACAAGAGTATTGTCGAGCCATAAATATTATATATTTATAGCGGGGCTCAACAATGCAATTGCCGAGTCCCCAGTATGTATATATATATATATATATATATATATATATATATATATATATATATATATATATATATATATATATATACATATATTAAACATATTTTAATTTAACTAATTATTTTTAAAAAAGATTATTTAAAAAATTAAATTTTTTTAATTTAAATAGTAATTATTGGCTATATAATAATTTATTGATATGCAAGATTAATTAATGTATAAACTATTAAATAAAAAAATTGACACAAATGTTTTAAATTATAAAGTGAATTTAAGAAAAAATATATCAATTGTAATTTCAAAATTACTCATCATCAACACTTATATGATATTATTAGTTCAGAAGTGTACCGTTTGAAAGATACTCAAAATGATCAAAGGAAAACGGAAGCAAATTCCCTCATATGCTTGAAAAGCATAAGAGGCTTCTATTCCAACGTGGATCATTAGATACGTCACATCTAATGGTCTGTGTTTTTCTTGCATTTTTTACTTTTTTTTAAAAAAAAATTCACTGATTATGCAATATTGGTCAACGATTATCAAATTTATCAATGTCCAATACTATTTTAAAAATAAAAAATAAAAAATAGAAGAAAAATATGGACCATTAAATACACATTCAACGATCCACGTTAGAGTAAGAGTCTCCTATACTTGAAAAGCATATGAGAGAATCTACTTTCAAGAAAGACAAACATTGTAATTTGAAATCTTCCACATTAACAATAGTAAAATTAAAATTATTTAATTTTAATGTTTTTAATGTGAAAGATTCCAAATAACAAGTTGTATATTCCTTAACTTCTTTTGATTATCTTTCAATTAGTAACTATTTCATGGAAATATTGATGATTAGTAACTTTGAAATAACTTATATTTAGATTACTATTGAGATCTTTTTTCTTTAATTCACTTTGTAATCTAAAATATTTATATTCACTCTCCGACTGGTAATTATTGAATCTTGATCTATGGTTGAAAGCATTTAAAGAAATAAAAAATGACATGTATATGATTTAGGAGAAATATATACATAAAACCATTATAACTATAAGATCCTAAATTGAGAACCTTTAATTTTATAACCATAAAATCTTAAAACTTTAAACTAATACAAATACTCATACTCTATAACTTTTAACTTTAGTAATTTACCATTATTTCTACGAAATTATCAAGATTGTGGTGAGTTAATAAAAAAATTAAAAAAATATCATATTATGTGAAATCTTTCACTTTAAAAATATTAACATTGTTAAAAGTAAAACTAACTATATTTTAAATTACTTTAAATAATTTTAAAATGTTTTTAAGTATAATTAATTATATTTAAATATACTCAATATATATTAATATATTAATATATAATATATTTTATATTATTACATATATATATATATATATATATATATTTGAAAGACCCAGTGGGGATCCGTATTGATCTTTTCTGACTTCTTTTGATTTTTTCTTCTCCATTTCTTGATTTTTCCTGCAAGAATTCTCTTGTGAGAAAATCTGGTAGAGCATTGTCCTTTCCTTTGATATGTTGAATTTCAAAAATCAAAACATGATAGTATTACTTGCCATCGAGCAAAAATATATTTTGAAACTAGATTTTGAACATCTTTTTTCTAAAACACTTTTTGCTACTTTGCAATCCATTTTCAAAAGAAAGCGTTTATTGAACAATTCTTTTTGAAATTTTGTGATACTTAGCACTATAGATAAAATTTCTCTTTTGATCGTTGAATACTTTTCTTGAGCTTTGGTCCAAGTTCCTGAACAATACTTAACTACTTGTTCTTTATCACTATCTTTGGGTCTTTCTTTAAGTATCCCTCCATAACCTAAGTCTGAGGCATCTGTCTCGACTATCATAAAGGCTTTTGGATTTGGGATTCCTAAACAGGGAAGGCTTTTGAGCTTAGTTTTAAGGGTTTTGACTATTTCAGTCATTGAACTACCCCAAGCTGGGGCTTTCTTTCTTAACCTTTGATACAAGGGCTTACAAATAATTCTTAAATTTTGAACAAACTCGGCTACATAGTTAAGACATCCTAAAAATCTTTGTAATTAGTTCTTATCAGTGATTTCATCTGGAAATTTATTAGCAAACTCTATTGATCTGCTTATAGGTTTGATCATACCTTGATAAATATCATAACCTAAAAATCTAATTTTAGTTTGGAACAGTTTCATTTTCTTAGTAGAAAACTACTAGGCCATTTTTCTTAACAATTTCGTAAAATTGATCAAGATGCTTAAAATGTTGTTCTATTGATCTAGAAAAGACTAAAACATCGTCTATATAAACTATTGTGAACTGGGTGTAAGGATTAAAAATATTATTCATGATATTTTGAAACTCTTAATGTGTATTTTTTAGACCAAATGGTATAACATTCCATTCATAATAACCAAATGGAACGGTAAAAGCCGTTTTGTACTTATTATGTTCTGCTATCTGAATTTGATAATAGCCAGATTTCATATCAAATTTTAAGAATAATGAAGCTTGTTGAACTCGAGATATCAAATCTCCTCTATTTGGGATTGGATATCTAATCCATCTTAAAACTTTATTGAGGGATTTGTGATTAATGACCATTCTAGGGGCACTTCGTTCTATTTCTGCTTGGTTTTGAACATAAAAAATTGAGCAACTGCAAGGGGATTTGCTAGTTCTAATTAACTTTTTATTTAACAGGTCTTGAATTTCTTTTTTACAATATTCTAAAGTTTCTTTATTCATCTAAATTGGCATAGCTTTGATTGGAATCTTATCTTCTGTAAAGCTTGGCTCGTATGGTAATGAAACTATGTGTTTTTTCCTGCTCCAAAAGGCATTTGGATGTTCTGAACAAAAAGCTTTTTGAAATTTTTGTTGAACAAGAGCTATCCTATTCTTAACCTGAGGTTTTCTACCTGTTCTTCTATCTTTTTGAAATGAATTTCTTTATTTAGCATTTTGATTTGATTTTTCTTTCTAGTTATTACGTTGAGTTTTGAAACAGCTAATGATTTGAACAAGTTAACATCTTTTGTTTTTGAAGGGTTTAAGAATTCAAAACAAATTTATCTTCCTGAGACTTCTATTGAAATTCCTAATTCTGAAACTTTGAAGGAGTATATTAAGGTTAAAAAGGGTGTACCTAAAATCATAGGTTCATTTAAATTTCTAACTAAAACAAAAGTTGTATTAAAACATATGTCTTGATTACATATCGTTGCATTTGATAACTTGTACCTAATTGGTAACTGGTTTCCTCCAGCACCACTAAGGCTTTCTGTTGTTTTTTAATAGCATTGAGTGGGAATTAACCCTTCTTGAACACAATTTAGATCAGCTCCTGAGTCCATTAGAGTGATCATCTTTAACTTATATTCTTTACTGATTGTAAAGGTTACTTGACAATACCATTTTTGAACTTGAATTCCAGAGATTATATTTAAATAATGATCACTAGGTTTTGAACTACTTTCTTCTTGATCATTATCTGTTCTAACATCTTTCTTAGCCATTATACTTAAAATATCTAAAGATAAATTCATATCTTTTTGTTTTAACAATTGAATCTCTTCTTTAATAATTTTGATTTCTTCTTTTAACTTTTTTATTGTAACTTTATTTTCAGTTAGGTTATTTTGTAGCCTATTGATTATTTCTTGAACATTATAAGGTTTAACTTCTGGTTTGGGTTGAGGTTCTTCTGAATCCATTATGTCTTTTATTTTTGATAGATATTCTTTCCTAACTTCTTCATATCTATTTTGTCTATAATTTCTACTAAGATTTGAATCTTATCTCTATTGATTACGTTAATGGTTTTTGAACAACTAATTTTTCAACATTCTTTACAGTTACAAATTCCTATCTCTTCTGAATGACTTTCGTCTTCAGATTCTGAACTATTTAATGAACTATTTTGATGATTTATTTGATAAATTTCATTTTGATCACTACCACTATCTGTGTCATATTCTGACTTAGAGTTCTGATCCTTTAATAAAATACCCATTAAACTTTGTTGTACTTATCATCTATTTCTAACAAATTGATCTTTTTCTTAAGTTGATAGTGTTTTAATATATGACCATACCTCCCGCATTTAAAACAAACTATATGTTTGCGATTGGTAATCTGTCTATTATGTTTTGAGATTTGGTGCCTAAATTTCTTGGAGCTTTGATGAGTTTTATTTGTTTAGAATGATCTAACACATTTCTCAGGGTATCAACGATACGTTTTTCTAACTAACCTATGTTTTTCTAGTTTCCTATGTTTTTTATATTTTGAAGAGGATGCTTGAATCTTTTCTATACCATATTAATCATAAAATTTCCTAATTCTCTACGACTACTTTTGAGTTCAGTTTTGAGCTTATATTAAAGCTTCATGTCATTACATAACGTGATAGCTTCATTAGTAACATAATTTATTAATTCTCCAAAGATTATATGTTGATAGGGTATTGTATTATTGCATTGTTTTTTGATACTTTCTTTAACTCTTTTTGTAAATAAATTTGGCAATCCTCCTAAAAATCTTTCTTTCCAGTAGTCAGCATTACTATCGGATATTCTATATAATTTTGTAAGGAACATATCTTTATACCACCTAAAATCAGACATCATTGGACATCTGAGATTGACCAACTGATTAGCTATTCTTTGTTGAAAATCTGTGGGATTCCCTACAAAGTGTTTTGTTAAAGCATAAATTAACACAACTACTCCATCTTGAACTTCTACTAGTTGAGCATTTACTTCTTCTTGCCTAATTACAAAATTTAATTGTTAATCTATAGGTTTCAGTGAGATAATTATCCCACCATCCTTTTAATTGACCCGTAAATCCAGTTGTTAACATTGTAACTATATCTCTTTCAGTATTATTTTTGATCTTGTATGCAATGGCACACATTGACATATTTTGAATTATTCCTAAAATTTGATGCTCGCTATGATCATCTATCTTCCATTCGATTATTGAATCTCCTGAATAACTAGCTTCTGTAACTAAAGTGTTTTCTTCATATTGAATGTTTGGGTAATTAGGTCTTGGATCATAATTTCTTGTTATTGGTCTTGGATTCCTAAATTTTATCCTATTTAAATTTTGATCATCTTCTATGTTGATGTTTTTTGATATAGTGTTGAACTGAGGAGCTTTTAATCTATTGTTTGAGACATTAGTTGATCTAATCTTTTGGTAATTTCTTCAACTAAACTTTGAGAAGTTTTTCCTAAATTTATTGATCTTAATTCTTCTCTTGTTAGGGTTGGAATTTTGTACAAGGGTTGTTGTGGAGCTGATGAACTAATTTTGTTTTAAAAAGAGGTACTTGTTGAGGCTTCTAAGGATTTATTGTTGATTATATTTTATATTCTATTAATTGTTTTCCTATAATGTTGAGAGCTAAGTTTGTATAATTGTTTTGATATTTTATATTCTTAACATCTTTCTTTTGACTATGTTGATTTTCATTTCCTTCTACTGTTTTGAACTGAGTGGCTTCTAATTCGATACTACCTTTTAAAATTTTTAAATTTTCTAAGGGTGGATGAACAAATATGACTCTTTGACCTAATGTTGTATCACATTCTATAGTTGATATTGTTGTTTTGACAGTACATACTAAACCAAGTGAAAAAGAAAATACTTTCTTTGATTTGTTCTAAATATTTATAATATTCTTCTTCCCATTGTTGAACTTGTTCTTTCGAGAAGGTTTTAAAGTACCATTCTCTTTGAAGTGTATTGTAATCTTTTATGAACTCGGTGTTTAACTTTTGTTTATCTATTGTAAATTCTTTTGTTAGAACTAGGATTCAAGATCTAGTTGGTGAGTGATTTATTGAAGGTTCTTCATTAATAGGTTCATAAACTGGTTGAGGGATGTTTGGTTGGAAATCTACTCCTCTTAGGGTATTCGGAGTTTGAGGATTACTAACTGCAGATCTATAGTCACTATCTACAAAGTACCTATGTCTGAATTCTAATTCTGGAGTTCTAAACATTCTTGATCTAAAAGATTGAGATCTTTTCATATTTAACTTAACATTTCCTTCAGGGGATTGAACTTATCCTTCTAAACTTTTTGATTCTATTTTCTTAGGAGGTTGGATTTTCTCCAATTCCCAAGTGTCTAGAAAAGCAGTCATGATTTCATCATGCTTTAATGGTTTTGGAGTCATGATCATAGTTTTTTGTAGATTGGCTTCCATGAGTATTGTTTCATTCTTAGGTGATTCCTTCTTAACAGAAATTCCTACACTAGTTTTTGAAATCTTGTAATGAATCCTAAAAATGATGACAAGATTGTCTAATCCTTTGTCAAATATTCCTTCTATGGTCTTAACGTGTAATTGTAAAGCAGTTTCTACATTTCTTAACATTTTCATATAATTTGGAAAACATTGAAAATAAATTGGTCTATCACAGAGATTGGACTCTACCAAGCTAATTGTTGAATCCTTGAATGATATATCATGCTTATCTTGTAAAAGTAAAAGTATTGGGTGATTAATACCTAACCTGTGCATAGGCTTAACGGCAACTTGGATTAATCCTATATGGATAAACCCGTATCCGTTTCTTTTATGTTGATCTATTAAATTTTTATCTAATAAACTTATTGTATCTTGAGAGGTTCCTATCTTTCTTGTAAATTTAATTGTCCTAACAAAATCTTGAGTTTTAAAATTGAACGTTGAATATTTGTAAACTTCACTAGGTCTAACCCTAGGCATTTCCCAACTTCTTAACCTTTCTTCAGCTTTTGATGTGTTATTTCCTGACAAGTGTATCGGGTCGCACAAGTAGTAAAGTGAGATAAAGAGTTATCATCCTTAGGGATTGACTTTCAACAATTACCAATTTCACTAGCCAAAGTTATATTTGGACGAAGGAAAACGTATGGATTTAACTAAAAGTAAACTAAACTAAAGACAATGAATAAACTAAACACCAAACAAAGAAATATGCCATAACACAACGGGTAGGGGATTGACTTTCTTAACTCCTGATCCGATTAATTCATAGACAAACCAATCTTTGAATTTTTAAAGAATGCTTAGATACATTCGATAATTCCTTTTAATTTTGGTCGAGTTCACGAAAATATTTGAACCCAAAGTCTTGGCTAACAAATCTTCCTAGCCAAAATAATTAGCTAATGTCTTAGTCCAATTATTTGATTCGGAGTTTAAGTTTAAGAACTCATAAGACCATGCAAACAAGATTATCTATGTTTGGACTAACCCGATTCACGGTAGCAGTTACAAGGGCATGTTTATATCAAGCTATGTCTAGCATTAATACAAACCCCAAATACATCTAAGTTAAATGATTGCAAATCACGTAAAATGAAATAAACCAATAACAACTACTCTAATAATCAGAAAAGCAATTATATTTAAGCATTCAACAACAAAGCTTCAAAGGAAGTCAATATACATCAATCCCCTAAACCCTAGAGTTTAGTTACACATTAACAAGGGGAAGAAATACATAACTAATACACAACAAAATATGATCTAGAGGAAGAAGAAAAAGGAAGAAAAGCTTTAAACTCAGTAGAGAAGAGGTATCTCATCTCCTTCATTTTTGCCCTAGCAGAGCTCCCTTCACCTCAAACCAAAAGATCCCAAAAACTTCTACAAAAGAGTTATATATAACAGAAGACTCGTAGGTCTGAGCCGGGGCGCCAAGCAGAAAACAAAGGGAAAAACGGGATAGTGCCTAGGCGCCACATTCTGGAGCTTTGGACAGAAAGTTGAGGTGCTGGCGCCTTGTATGGCGCCTGGGCGCCAGCCATAAAAGTTCAAGCCGAGAGTTAAGCTTCTGGCGCCTGGGCGCTAGCCATCAGACTTGCATTATATCAGCACTTTGCTTCTAAATCTCATCAGCACACCAGCTTGCAGCAGACCAGAAATAAAAGCCTACAAGAAAATACAACAAAAAGCATTAAAAGGCAAGGGAAAAGAGATTAAAACAAGATAAAACAAAGAAACTACTATGTACAAAGAGGTAAGCAAAAATAAAGGACAAAGCATGCAAAAGAATAACAAAATGAGATCAAGGAGAGGAAAAAGCCCAAAAAAACTACCTAAATTAACCAAAATAAAGGACTTATCAGCTTTTTGTATTAATATTTCAGTACTATTTCTATTAAAAAGTCTCCTTATTAACTCAAACATATTTAAGAAATAATTTCTTAAAATTCTTTCACGTTTGTAGTTATTATTTAAAATTTTAATGAAAATATTTATTTGTTCATTCCTAATAAAAATAATGTAATTATCTATTTAACTAATAACAATTTTATTTGTATATAAAAAAATTAGATAGAATATCTTTTGATCTAGATAGGCGCCAATTGTTGAAAATCCGAGTCACCAATTTAGGAGAAGTTTCAGGCATAATTGTTGAAAATTATAGGCACCAATTTGTAAAAAGTTTCAGGCAGCAATTGGTGAAAAAGTTTATCGCACCTTACAAATTTTTTTACTAAATTCAAAATATTCATTTTGACCGTATTATATAACAATTTTCTCTTCATAAAAATTATTCTTCTCTCAGACTTTCCACTTGTCTCGTCTTTTCTTTTCTTCTTAGAGTTCTTCTCTCTTCTTTTCTTTTTCTAGTTCTCTTCTTTTTTTTTGTGCAAGTTCTTCTGTGATTTTTTTTTGTCTTCTGTTCAAGCAAAAACAAAAACAAAATATATTATTCCCGTCTTCTTCCCCTTCTTTCTTTTCATATCATCTTAGACTAATCATCCCTTGTTTTTTCATTGTACAAAATGACAGATTAATTTTCTCAATGGAGGACGCAAATAATCAATTAAAGATATCCAAATATTATTTTAACTATATTTTTCTTCATTTTCTTCTTTTTTTAATTAGGATTTGTAATTTCTTTGGTTTTCTTTATTTTAGAGGAGGAGTCGGTCTTGAGTAGCTTACACCAAATAGAATAGCAGTATACAAGATGACGAAGACAAAGATAAAATAGCAATCTACAAGATGACAAGGAAGATTAAATTAAATGACAAAGAAGAAGATTAAATTATTTGACATGAAAATATCACATTATACAAGATGACCAAGAGCTGACATGAATATTATTTCATATAAGAAATCTATAAATTTCTATTTTTATATAATAAAATTTGACATAATAAAAATCTGTAATTTTCTCTTGTTTTTCATAATAATCAGATTATATTCATTGTCTTAATATCCTGTAAAAAATTTACAAATGTATTAAAATATAAAATTTATAACATAAAACATAAAATTTTTAAAATTTAGAATATAAAAATAAAATTTATTAATATAAAAATTTATAAATAACATATAACATTGGGTGGCTCGACAAGTACCATGTCGAGCCACGTCAAGCCACCCAAAGGTGGCTTACAGTGGCTTTCGGCACACACACAACGTATATACTAGGCAGCATAAAAAATACATGTGGCAATTCAGGGGAGATTCTTATATGTAAATTTTCAACTGAAATTCAGTAAAAAGGTTTTAGTAGCTTTGTTTTTTAGTAGGAAGACAGTCGAAAAATAATTACCAACTGGTGATTTTCCTACTAAAAAAATTCATTAGGAAATGAGTAGGAATTCAATATTTCCTATAGAAATTCTCTTCTTTTCTATTGATTTGGCAGTCCTTGAATCATTTCATTCTTGTAGAGATCACTTTTATCTAATTTCTTGAGTCACGAGATCACTATAAGAAAACCCAGATTCAAAGACATAATTCTGAGACAAAAATATTCTGTCTCTAAAACAAATCCGTCACTAACTTTTAGATATTTCCTACTAAAAAAATTCATTAGGAAATGAGTAGGAATTCAATATTTCCTATAGAAATTCTCCTCTTTTCTATTGCTTTGGCAGTCCCTAAATCACTTCATTCTTCTAGTGATCACTTTATATCTAATTTCTTGAGTCATGAGATCACTACAAGAAAACCCAGATTCAAAGATATAATTCTAAGACAAAAATATTTCATCTCTAAATCTATCTCTGATTTATTGCAAATTTCGTGTCTAATTTCAAAATAATAAACAGTGAATCAGAGACGGATTTTGGCACAGATTGATTTGTCCCTGATTGAATTTCCACCCTTGATATCAGAAATGGACTTTTTCGTGTCAACAATTTGTCCCTAATATTTTTTCACATTTGTTTTAAATTTAAAAAGTTAGTGACAGATTTTTCCCATTCTAGAATTCCGTATCTGATCAAAATGATGCTTTGATTTAAAAAAATAGATGCAAAATGTCATCATCTCGGATTAGAGATGGATTTTTTCGTCTCAGAAATGTGTCTCTGATCTAAATTAACATCATCATTTTGGATCTCAGCTTAAACCTAGTCCCTCTTCCTGATTCACTTCCCAATCCCATCTCTACTTTGCCTCATCGTGTTTGTTTATCTTCGTCCCCTCTGCCGTGACCGCATGGGTGCTTCTGGCATAGTCCACCATCATCGTCTTTAAGGTCTGGTACACTCTCTACCTCTCTCTCTCCGTCTCGTGGTACTCTCTCTCTCTCTCTCTCTCTCTCTCTCTCTCTCTCTCTCTCTCTCTCTCTCTACCGTAGTCTTCAAGCTTTATCGAGTTCCCTTCTCTTTCTCTCTCTGTCTCTATGATCTATAGTGTCTCTCACTCTTTCTCTCTTCCCCTCATTGTTTGGTTCTAGTTATTTTTCTCTCTCATGTTTGTGGCTTTGGTAGTTGTTTGGTCGAAAGGTAAGGATTTGTTATGTTGTACTACTATTATGATCTAAAACAAATGTGTTGTGTTACTGGTTTAGGGATGGAAGGGATTGGTGATTAATGTGAGTGTATGAATTTTGGCATATATTTATTACTGTTTAATTTGTTGTCATCGATTGATTGGAAAATTGATTAATCTGAAGAAACTGATAGAAAGAACAAACTGAGAATAAGGGTGCTGCTCATTACCAACTTTTCAGTCCCTGTAGAGTCTATGCTCAAGCCTTATAGTACATGTCTATAGATGGTCTCGATGATGTTAGAAATGATTGCTAGCTACGATATTTATAAAATTTATATACCTATTTATTATTTGATGTAAAAATTAGTGGAGTAATAATCTTGAAAATTAATCTCTCAATGGAAATGTATGTTGGGTTTGGGTGATCAATTTGTTATTGTATTTTTGTTACTTGTATTATATTGTTCTACACGCTCATTATTTGAGGGCTCATAATAATGGAGCAAATAATGCAATACATGGCCACATAGTTTCTATATATATATATATATATATAGAAACTATGTGGTCATGTTTAATTTGTGTAATTAATAATACTAAGTAACAATTTGATTAATTAGTTTGCTCTTCATATAATAGTGATTATATGAGACTGGGAGTACTTGACAAAATCATTAGTTTTTGCAATTAGCAATATTGCTATATATATGACTAAGCAATTAGCAATATATATATGAGAAGTTGTTGTTTTCTTAGCGTTTTGACCACTGCATGTTAATGTTTCTCATTTTTTATATTCTTTCTAATTGCCAGTAATCATGTTTGGGATGTCTATGTCAAGGTGCACTACTTCTTTAAATTGTTGATGTGCATTAAATTGCACATAACACAAGCTTCATCAAGTGAAGAGAGGATAGATATAATCAGTGACCTAATTAATAATTAGGTCACTAATTACAACTATCCCATTCCACTTAGCTGAAGCCAGCTTTATGTGCATTTTAACACACATGAACAATTTAAACAACATATATGGGATAAGGATAACGTAGATTTGTGCTCTTAATCGGTAACTGATAATTCTAATTCATAGAATTATTATGGCTCTAAAGTTATCCCTTTTTGCTAGTTCTTGAGTTATTTATACTTGATTAATTGTTTATTTGATCTTGTTTCTAGCTTTCTCAGAGTTTTGTTTATTGTTTAGTTTGTCCTCGTTTTGAGCTGGTTTTGCATGAGTTCTGATCCATTTTTAGCGGTTTCTGTAGGATTGAGTCATAAGGAGAAGTACAGACCAAAGTTTCTGGTATAGCAATGCTCAACTCTGCAGTGCTAGGAACAGTTTCTTATTCCTTGCCACAGTGTTCAACGTTGGGCGCTGATGCCATAAAAATCTTATGTTGTCTTCAGTACTTCAGCGCTCAGCACTGGAGTTAGTACTACTGTGCGTTTTGACTGATATTTAAGCCCTTTTCTGCTATTAACCTAAGGACTTTTGGAGGATCTTGGAATTTGTAGGCGAGGACGACCAGGAGACGAAGGAGAGCAAGGAGAACTCTATTAGGGACAATCGGGACATATGTTTCTCTTAGTTTTTCTTCTGAACTTTCACTATGATTTCTGATTTTGCTGTTTTCTCCTTTAGAATCATGAGTCACTAAACTCTTAGAGCTAGGGCTTGACATAGCTTGTTTTGAATGAGGTTTTATTGATTGTTTGGATTCTTTTTAATACAAATTTAATTATTAGAGTAGTTTTTACTGTTTTATTTACCTCTTGAATGATTGATCACCATTTTATGAAATTTGAGATTTATATTGATAATAAGGATACTTTAATATAAAGTCGCCCTTGTAATTACTACCATAAACAGGATTAATCTAGGATAGATAACTTTGTTTATGTGGTTTTTGTGAATTTCTTAAGCTTAAACACCTAATCAAATAGATGTACTAAGGAATTAGGCAATTATTTGAATTGGGTCGAATTGAATTCCAAGGAATTGTATTCAATTAAATTTGAGAAATTAGCCAATGACAAAAGAATTTGAAATTAAGATGAACCATCTTTCGTTCAATAACTCAAAGGTTAATTTGTCTATGAATTAATTAGACTAAGAAACAAGTGAAATCAATCCCTTCCTCCCTTTCATCCATAATTAAATTTCCAATCTTGCTTTTGCTCGTTGTTTTCCAAATTTTTGCTTAAAACTTATTTAGAGTTTCCTTCAACCTAATCTATATTTTGTTCAAATAAAATCTAAATTAGCAAAATTGGTAACTGTCAATAGTCAATCCCTATAGAAATGATACTCTTTTCTCACTACTTTACTACTCGGGAGAAGGTGGCTTAATTTCAAGGCTCCTCCAAAAGCTCTTTCTGATCTGGGATAACCTCTGAGAAAGTCCAGCTTAGGACTATAAATTAAGCGCTTCTTGAGAGGCAATCCAAGTTTCTCAATCATTTTCTTTTAATTTTTTTCTTTTAGTTCAATTTTAGTTTACTTTTTTGTTTTGTTTTAATGTAGTTTTCTTTAGTTTATATGTTTTTCTTTGGATTTAGTTCTGCATTTTGTTCTTACTACTTTATTAAGTTGTTTATGCTATCTTTTTTAGCATTCTAGTGGTCCAGCACTGAGCATTGACTCTGCAGCACCCAGCACTAGAAGTCCCTACGAAATATCACATTCTGCTAGTGCAGCGCTGAGCGCTAACCTCACAATGCTCAGCTCTAAGATTCTATTTTGCTATATGATGATGAAGATAGGAGAGATAGCTTCTAGGAGAGTTTTCTATTTCTCACCCTTGTTTTTCTTTCTTTTGCTTAGTGGTGTTTGTTTTGGTTTTTGGCTCCCACAATGAGGACATTGTTGTGTTTAAGTTTGGGGATGAGGTTTATTTTTCTTTGTTGAGTTTTCTTGTATTATGTAGTTAGTTTTCTATTTATTTTGCATGTGTGTTAGTTTTGTCTTGTTTGTTGTTTTCTTGACTTCCCATATCCAATTATAGTTTGAGTGACTTTTATGCAGTTCTTAGTAATGACTTGTTGCTTGTAATTATGGCTTTGCTTTTTCTTTGGAAATTGAAAAGAGTTTTGCTAATTTACTTAAAATTTGTCTTTTAGTATGTTGCTTACCCTGACAGAAAATTTTTTTGTTAGTCTGAGTAAGTTGTATCCTATCCTTTTGATTTTTTTCTTAATGCTCACTTGATCATGAAGAGGATCTTGGCTTTTCGCATGTTGAATATATATAGTAGTTGATTGCAGGTTTAGTTTAAAAAGTTGAGTATTTTCCTCTTAATTCTAAAACTTGAATTTTTTATCTTTGGATTGCAGCACTCCCTTAAAATTTATAAAGAAAATGATTAAGTATGGCATAGTGGCCTGAGGGTGTGATGTGTGATTTAGGCACATGGTCATAACTTTAGTGTTTAACTATGTCACTTGCTGATAAAAGTGAATGGGGTTGGATAAGTTTGGGATGTGTGGATTCTTTTTAATGCAAATTTGATTGTTGGAGTGGTTTTTACTGTTTTATTTGCCTCTTAAATGATTGATCACCATTTTATAAAATTTGGGATTTATATTGATAATAGGGATAGTTCAATATAAAGTTGCCCTTGTAATTACTACCATAAATCAGGTTAATCTAGGGATAGATAACTTTGTTTATGTGATTTTTGTGAATTTCTTGAGCTTAAACACCTAATCAAATAGATATACTAAGGAATTGGGCAATTATTTGAATTGGGTCAGATTGAATTCAAAGGAATTGGGTTCAATCAAATTTGAAAAATTAGCCAACAACAAAAGAATTTGAAATTAAGATGAACCATCTTTCAGTAACTCAAAGGTTAATTTGTCTATGAATTAGAACTAAAAAACAAGTGAAATCAATCTCTTGCTGCCTTTCATCCATAGTTAAATTTCCAATCTTGCTTTTGCTCTTTGTTTTCCAAATTTCTTCTTAAAACTTATTTAGAGTTTCCTTTAACCCAATCTATATTTTGTTCAAATAGAATCTAAATTTGCAAAATTGGTAATTGTCAATAGTCAATCCCTGTGGATACGATACTCTTTTCTCACTACTTTACTACTCGTGTGTGATCTAGTACATTTAATTTTTTCTATTTAAAAAATTAAAAGGTGCATGCATAATCAAGTAATTCAAACAAGTTATACCATGCAAATTTTCAAGAAAATATTTAGCAAATAAGAATAGAAATTTCATAGTATGACCTGTTTAAATTATTTGATTATGCATGCATATTTTAATTTTTTGAATCTAAACATTAGAAGCAAAATTAGGGAAGAAATTTCCGTCCCTAATGAGAGACAAAATTTCGTCCCTGATTTGAGATGGAGTAATTCCATCTTTGATTGGAGACGAAATCAGAGGTGGAAATGTTCGCCAAATATCTGAGACGGAATAATTTTCGTCTCTGATATTGAGACGGAATATTTTTCATCTCTATGTCTTTGAGACGCCCAGTTTAGAGACGAAACTGTTTTCATCTCTGATCCATTAGGGACAAACTTTTCTTTAATCAGAGACGGAAAATTTTATCTTTGTTTTTGGTTTTTCTTGTAGTGGATATTGATTGTTTTTACATATTTCTTCCTCTTTAATCTTGGCATTTGAATTCCTTCCAAGTATGGTGTTTTGCCTTGCTTAAATGATTCTTTCTATAAAAATATTTTATTATAATTTTACTTTATTTGAATGGCATAAGATTTGTCATATTCATATTTAATTCTTGCAAAATAAAATGTGAGCCACAAATAATAGAGCAATAACATAAATCAAAATATGATAAAGTTTCCCTTTATGAAAGATATAATTAGATTTACTCAAATTATGAAACTATCTTTTTAAGCATCTTTAAAACATAATTAATTTTCTTTTGATCAATTAATCAACGATTCCATAATCTTGGAAAATTCCTAAAAACAATTGTCCATAAATATTAATGCTTTAAAACTATTTTTCTTTTTACAACATATACCAAAATGTCAAAAGAGTTTAATGTAATATTTGAAACTAAAGAGGTATTAATTAACTATAATTTAATCAAATCTCATAATAATTACCCTATTTATGTTAATCTCCAAATCAATGCCATGTAAATTTTATTGGGGCTGGATTCTATATTTCTAATTAGTTAAAATATAACTCAAGTCCCTATAATTTCATCCAACAAAGGATTTGGTCCCTATACTTTAAAAATAGAGGATTTGGTCCATATAGTTACTAAAATCCCAAAAAATAGTTCCTATTGTTAGTCAACGATTAGTCTAGGACATATGGCGCTTACTGGGATGCTTATATCAGCACCATGTCAGCGCCACATCTGCCCTACACAAAACAAATTTAAATGCTGACTGGGATTTTTTTCCACATCATCAGTGCCATTTTTTTTCTTTTTTCTCTCCTATTTCTCCTTTCTCCTTCGCATTCTCAGCTTCACTCGTATCTCCGTCGTAGCTGCCATTGCCACAGCACCTCTGACACCGGTCTGGCTTCAAATTTCATTCATCTGCATCTGAAGGTAACCTAGTTTACTGAAACAAAAAAAGAAAAAAAAGAAAGAAGGAAATGTCCCAACTCCTCCTAATCCCATAATTACTAAATCTCATAACAAACAGGGAAGAAACTCAACAAGCACTATATTGATGATGTTTCAATCACTAAACCATAGGAAAATTTATTAATTTGTACTGTAAATTTGATCATTCTTTCCAATGATTTATCATCCACTGTAAAAAAATGACATCACCCACAAATTCCAAACCTCTCAATACGGTATCACAATCCCTTTTTTCTTCACATGTCTAAAAACAAATCCAAAGCTACATCAACTAAACCCCCAAAAGAAGAAGAAAAACATCATAGCAAGAGTAATTTCCAAGATCGAGTCAGAAGAACAATGAGAGAAAACGAGAGAGAAAACAGATAGACAGACTCACAATAGCCATCCTCTACTTGGCAGCAACGGCCAGAGAAAAAGCAACTAGATCGAGCACAAACACCACCGCCAGTAACAACGTCGAAGCCATTGCTCAAAACCCAAGAGTCAAAATTGAATATTTAGCCACACAAGTTAAGAGAGAAACACCCACAAAGATAAAAGCATTAA
Source organism: Biancaea sappan (assembly GCA_037074585.1). Taxonomy (NCBI): domain Eukaryota; kingdom Viridiplantae; phylum Streptophyta; class Magnoliopsida; order Fabales; family Fabaceae; genus Biancaea; species Biancaea sappan. The sequence continues at coordinate 23,904,883 of CM073499.1, read as the reverse complement.
CATAAAGCCCATAAATGATAGAATGGTGTCAAAAACACACTGCAATGGCAGCTATAGTGTAAAGGAGAAATAGGAGAGAAAAAAGAAAATAAATGACATTGATGATGTGAAAAAAAAAAAATCTCAGCTAATATTTAAATTTGTCATGTGTAGCACTGACGTGGTGCTTAATACTGATGTATGCATCTTAATCAGTGTACGTGTCTCGAACTAACCGTTGACTAACACCGGGGATCATTTTTTGGGGTTTTGAAAATTATAGGAACCAAATTCTCCGTTTTTAAAGTATAGAGACCAAATCATTTGTTGAGTGAAACTATAGAGACTTTAGTATATTTTAACCTTTCTAATTTTATTCAGAGTTTGGGAATCAAGATTTTTTAATATAAAATTTGGCTAACTTGGGAAATTTTAGGAATTTGGGTAAATTGGGATAATTTTTTGGTCATATGACATGTGATAATTTTTATTTAAAAAGATAAAAGAATGATAATACAAGATAATAATGTGGTTGTTAACGATTTAAACATCAAACTAATCAATCATAATTTTCTAAACTAAAAAACACGAAACTAAAAGACAGTTCACCACTAAGTCCATATTGTATCTTACCCTTTTAAGTTATACATAATAATCGATGACCAAACTAGTGGAAGAATACAAGTGTACAGATTACACCACTTGAATTTAAAATAGATTGTGGACTTCACTCCTCTCAATTTTTGGACTTATAGCAACAGAAAAAACTGTTGCTATAAGTCCCAAAAAAAAAAAGAAATGCAGACACCCGGAATCCGATCAACATACGCATAAACATGTTCAATCCAATTAAGCAAAACACGATCTAGTTGGCTAATGATAAAGATGGGCCATAAGTCTTTTTAAAAAAAAAGAAAAAGAAAAAGGGTATTTCAGATTCAGGAAAAAAAAGTGTTAAAATAATTTTAAAAAAAATTAAACCCAATGAGATCCCAAATCTATTAGAATAATGAGAAAATAATTGAAATTTTGCATTATTTTGACAGATTTTTTTTCAATATTCTAAAATATTTTTCCAAAAAAATTTCTAGTAAATAGCTCAAGTCTACAAGGACAATGATAAGCATGGGTTAGTTCAGGCCAAACTGCATCCGATTCATTGGTTGGAAATTCTAGCCTAACACAACTCATCAAGAGCCATAGGTTAACCTTATAGGCTAATTTTTAATATATATATATATATATATATATATATAAATTACTTCGAATGATAAAAACTAAATATTGAAGTTATGCAACTTTAAAGAATTAGATTAAATTTCTAAAAATGTATATTAATCCTTAAAATCAGCTAAGTTTTTTAAATGTATTTCTAGTTACTTTATATGTGATAGGAACTAGGTATTATGATTATAAAAACTTTAAAAACTTGGACTAAAAAAAAGTTAACTAAATCTTAAAAATAAAAACATTTTAAAAAAAATCAAGAAGGTCAACCCCTAAGCTCCAAGAGCTTTCGATAGGTCAGACTAAAAGACTTTTTTTAAATTAAGCTATTCATTGGCACATTTCATCTCATTTATAGAGCTAACCCAATAGGTCAAGCTTATTTCGACACCCGATAGTCAACAGTCAATTAGACCATTTTTTTGTACAAGATCGAATGTGCTAACATGTACATATTGATTAAAGGGATCAAACTAGGGAACTAATTTGCACATCTTTAAAAGTTTGAAGGGATTATTTGTTTAATTTAGAAGTTAAAGAAGATAAAGTTTACAATCCTCTAATTAAGATTAGAGGGATTTTGTACATTTTAACTTAGAAAATACTATACATATCTGAAATAGTTAATGATTTAGAATTAATTGTTAGGATTTACTTAGAAATATGGTGATTTATTAAAAAATTTGTTTTAATGTACCCTGAAAACATTAATGTGGAATGACATAGAAGTAGATATTTTCAAAAGTAAACCTATAATAACCACCTCAAATAGAAAGACATTTTTTATGATAGTTTTTACTATTAAACAACATTTTTGACATGGCATCCATTACACTTTGAATTAGATAACCAAATCAGTTTATTAGGCCAAACCCAATCTATTTTCTCTAAAGAAGCAAAAGGATTAAGTGTCTATTAGTACATCATCTTCCTCTAAGGAAACCCTAGCAGTGCGTTGAAGTGCACATTGTCTCTCCCCAGAGACGCGTCGAGGCAGTCCTCTACTCACCTATTTCTTCTCTTTTCTTTTATATTTGTTTCTATCTCCACACATTCGAGTTTTCCTCTTTTGCTTGTCAAAGTTTTTCCTCTCTCCTCTGTGTGAGGCTGCTACAGCTTTCACCAATAAAAGCGTTGCTGTTCTGTTGTGCCTCTCATGCTGCTAGTAAGAGGAAATAGCTAGAAGTGGTTTTTTAGATCTGATTGAGAAGTCACCAAAGGTCATCAGTCTCTACCGTCGCAAAAGGAAAATAGGTGAAAAGTAGAAGTCGAAAACCTAGTGTTAATAGTGATTTTTGGTTTAACCTAACTCCGACAACAAATAAAAGAATCGAGAACGATGTGGTTTCAAAGTTATGTGGTAATCTCGTTTTTGATGAAAAATGTGTCGAATGCAAATATCTTAAAATCTAACTACATGAAAGAATGTGAGGTTGGAAATACAGTTTTCCAAAAAGTTAAATAAAAATGGTAAAAGCAAAGTAAAATGCATAAAATAGTTTGTAGATTGTAAAGTGCATAAAAGATAACTTGCAGAAAGTAAATGGCAAAAAGTTCAGCAGAATGTAAATGGCAGAAAGTATTCAATACAACGAAAATTGCAGAAAGGTAAACGAATGTGCATGCAATAAATTGCAGGAAGTAAAGGAAAGTGATAAACAACTGGAATGACATTATAGGAAATGATAAAGACTTTGAACTAAAATGACTGGAATGTTAAAGGGGAAAGCATACTTTGATGTCAATCTATTAATCTGCTCGTGTGAGATGTTAGGATGTTTAATTAAGAGATATTAACTCCATTTACAATAAAACACTTAGTATTTATAGGCAAATGATGAAAATAACTGCTTATCTACTTAATTGCCACATAAGTGACGGTTTACATTGCTCAACACAACTGCATTAAACACTTGATGACGGAAGTAACTGCCTTCGATAACTTCTGTTCAACAATTTCTACCCATCTTGTCTTCGACGTTTTACAACTTAGTCTTTTGAACTCGTTTGTTGACAAAGTCTCTTGAACTTGTTTGTTGACAAAGTCTCTCGAACTCATTTGTTGAACGATGTACTTCCGACGATTTCACTTCGACAAACTTAATAGTGTCGCAAACTATTTCAAGTTGACTTGTCCATTCTTCATGTTTTCCTCTGTGGAATTCCTTTCTTATTGCTGGATTTCGTCGAATCTTTATGTGCCAGATTACAAGTTTGACACTTCTATAATCTGCATAAATTGCATCATCGAATATGATTTCTTGTAGGCCAAGCTACATAACTTTTGTCGACAATTATATATTTTAAAATAGTTGTCTAACAAATGACCCCCAAGATTTTGTTATCGATGATCACGGAGAGAACAAAATTTTAGATAGCTTTGTAACTAACACCAAATTTCTAGGGATTAACTTAGGATCATGATTATCTCTAATATGACAGCTTTATCTCGGAATGTGAGCCGTTACCACCTTTCTGATGTTTCGAGTCCTTTAAAATCCTAAACCCTAACCATTTAGTCACTTACTCTATTCACACATTGCTCTCTCTTTTACGTCATTCGCTTTCCATATTCCTCTGAATACCTTTACCTTTAAGTTACTACCAACAATGACATCCTCTAATGTCAGAGCTTCTTCTTCTACCAATCAATCCACCAATGCTAAAAACATAATCTAAGACTTGGTTGTAGCTTAGTCAAAGCTATGGCAAAAATCGAAGGTAATAATCCTTATTCCTGACTCGTCTTCTACTCCTCCTCCTACATTTTTTGGTACCCTTGCTATCCCTAGAAACGTTCTTGGAAAATCTTCACCCCTTATTTCCTTGCAAACTTCCTAAGGAAACCATTCTTGCCTTGGCATCGTCTATACCTATTTACAATTTTCAGAAGGCTAAAAGGATATTTTAGATACCACCTTCTCGAGTTAAGGAATACCACACCTGGCTTGACAGGGTGCAAGCATAAAAGGGCAAATTTTGGAAAGAGATGGGCATTTTTTTCTTCATTCAGCTCTCTCGACATACCATTAGAGTTGATCCTACCATGATCGGCGCTTCAGTTTTCTTCTGGAACAAGACCACCAATAACTTCTATTTTTCCTATGGCATGATAGGCCCGACACTCTTTAATGTATCATTCACTACAAGCCTTTGACCAGATGGGAGAGTTATTCATCCATACCTTCAACCCAGCTAGACTATAGAGGTTTATTCACCTAAATACATCTCTTTCTCTTCTTTTGTAAATTTTCACCATAAAACTTCATCCATCATGTCGAACAATGAACATATTGCTATTATTCTCCTTTGGCTATCAGCTTATGCCTTTGGCTCTAAATCTGTAAATACAGCCAAATCCCTTCAGCTTTTAGCCAACCTTATTCATGAGAGTACCTAACTTGCCATAAGCCAATGGCTTCTTGCTAACCTTTTTCAATGCATGAGCCAAATGGTTGACAACATTAAACGAAAAAAAAGAATGTCGAAGGCCCTATTTAGCTGCTTTAGTTGTGGTTGAATGCTATTTTAGAGCAATGTCTGACCACTAAACCTCCAAGTGACGAGTTGCCGAATTACATGTCTGGCTCATATAGGCCGAATCTTTATTATCATATAGGCCAAATCTTTGTAATCTAATATGAAATTCTCTTACCCAAGATGAGAAGCACAATTTTTTCCATTTTTTCAAGATTTTTCATTCTATTGCCCTTGACTCCATCAAAATAAATTTTCCCCTACTTGCTAAGCATCGAAAAGGTTGTAAATGGTTCACTCGACTGTAGTATCCGAAAAAGATGATAATAATGGTTGAAACCCAAGAGGGGGGTGAATTGGGTTAAATAAAAAATTTACTTAAAAGATAATTTAAAGCTCAGTAGAAATATATTGACAATACAGAAAACAGAGTGATATAAAAATGAAGGAAGATGTAGAGTGATTAAACAATTAAAAGACTTTAAGCAATAAAAAGAATAAGGAAGAAAAATAAACACAAATAATTATACTGGTTCGGCTTAATCCAAGCCTACATCCAGTCCCCAAGAATACTTCTTGTGTTTTTCACTATGAACCACAAGTTTATGCAAAAGGGCACTTGTGAGCCACTACAACAGAGATCTTTTTCTTTCCAAGGGTGTCTCTCCCCCTCACAGATTCGTTTCCTCACACAAAAAAACTCAAAGAAAGAACTTCCTTGATACACTCAGAGAAAAATAAATTTTCAGAAGCAAACTCTCAAAATAGAGTGAATATGACAGTAGCAAGCTCTTTAGCAATACAGAGATTTGAATGGGATTAACTTCAAGGATATATAACACACTTGATTTCTCTTCTCTAATACAAATAACCTCCTTAAGGCAGATATTTAAAGACCAAAGAGGAATAGAGTCGTTTGAAATAAATTCCAAAATAAATCTTGTATTACGTCAGCAAAAACTAGCCGTTACAACTCTTTTTCGATGTCGATGGTCGACCACTTCAGCACGATGGTCGACCAGTGAGCTCCAGAACTGATATATCAGGTACATTGGTCGACCAGTCATATTACATTGGTCGACCAGTGCTTGTTTTCTTCTTCTACTAGAGGTGGGTGGTCGACCAGTGGAGCAATGGTGGTCGACTAGTCTTCAAAACATTTTTCTTACTGGAACACGATGGTCGACCAGTGTTCAAGGAGTAGTCGACCAATGAGTGGCAGTGATGCTTACGGGAGTTCATTGGTCGACCAGGGCAGGTAGAGTGGTCGACCAGTGTGTCACTTGTTACTGATCTTTTGCTTCTGTAATCCATTGGTCGACCAGTGCAGGCATGGTGGTCGACCAATGTGATATTACCAATCATTCTTTAGTTTTTGGACTCCATTGGTCGACCAGTGCAGGCAAGGTGGTCGACCAGCGTGATGCTGAAATTCAAAAAACCATTATACATGAACTATTTTAAGTTGATTTGTCAATCATCAAAATTAGAGAGTGCTTTAAATGCAATGAGTTCAACAAAAGAGAGTATTTCGATCTAGTTGAATTTTCTCTATCGACAGATTTTTTTGCGGGTGCTCCTAACATAAAACATCAGTTTCTATATCCATCTGCCTAATACTGTTGCTCGACAGATGGGTCTCTGCCAATCCATCCTAACACCTTATTCTTCCGTACCTAGTGACCATCTTATTGATGCTTACATCTCCAAGGAGGAAGATATTAAGGAAGGATGAAGGAGAATAACAAATGCAAGTAGCCTTTCGAGCTCATACCTTTTAGAGTTTCACAAAGAGTGTCAAAATGCTTTGTTGATTGGTGATCAAAGTACTACCAATCTTAGCGTCAAAGTATCAAGACATGTTTTAACATTCTTGTTGACTCTCCTGTAGAAACAAAACCTGGCGTCGAAGACTAAAGGTGAGCATCTGGAAGAAATTCAGGCCTTTGAAAAATTTTATAAGATAAAGTGGGATCCCCAGTATGATCACTAGATTACTCAAACTGTGGAAAAAGTCGTGGCCAAACTAGAACAAGAGCACAATGTCCGACATAGTTTTAAATATTTACAATATCCTGATCTTCGACCAAAATTTCTCAAAAAAGTTCCTTTGCCTGATCCGGTCCCATTGCATTGTGTTCGTTTTGGTTTGACCAACGTCTTCCTTGGAGAACCGAAGAAGGTTGGTAACTTCAAAGTTGTCGAAAGATACCATTCTGCGACTAACCTTTTTTGAACGAAAGATGAAAGAGTTGCTTTCGTTCATCGATTCGCCTAACCTTTTGAACAATCAAAAGCCGTGAGGATTGCCATAGAATTTCCTCAAGCTATATGATCCCATCAATTTCAAGATAAGAGTCATTGTTCAACAATTCACACTTTTTTTTTATATATTCGTAGCTCTCCCATTGAAGGAGGCTTTAGTCTACAAATAACTGGTGGAGCAATTGGTCAAGTTTGAAGAAGAGAAAGATAGTCAACCTCTTCAGAGGAAAAAGAAGATGGGCAAGACGAGTGACTGACCAGCTGCTTCATATCTGAAACCTGCCAAATCCAGAAAGGCAGTTACTAGGCCAAAAAAAGAAAAGGTTCAGACCAAAAGAAAAATAATTTTTCCTGATGTTGGATGTGCTTCTAAGAAGTCTAAAGCATGTGGTAGCCTAGTAGTTTCTAACCCAGTTGTTGGGTCTAAGGTATATTTTGACAGTCGAATAATATGATTTGTTGGATGGATTTGGTCGTATATAGTATACTCATCAGTCTTTTTATTGTCAGGAAAAGGAGTCGGCTCCTGAGTATTCGACCTTAGCTCATGCATCTGATGAGTCAAACTTGCAAACCCAATCGAGGGTATGATCTTTTTGACGTAGATTATTATTCTCTTTTTATTTTATTTTTTATTTTAGTAATGAAGCTAATATAAATTTTTATCTCAGGTTTTGAACCAAGAGATATTGAGTCCTATTACTAAAATATCTGTTAGAGCTCTTCAGATCGAGGCTCTGACTACATCACTTAGTCTAGAGCAGCCTGTCAAACCTAGCCATGAAGGGTTCACTATTGAAGCGACTGAAGTTTTTCTTGTTGGGGAATCGGCAGCCAGTTAGTCTCCTTCTCGACAGGCTCTACCACATAGTGAGCTCAGACAAGAACTCATGCCTTCTAGTTCTCACCAGTTTGACCAAAGCCACTCCCCTGTCAGCCTGACTCTGTTTGAGATCACGAAGGAGATAGATATGGAGTCTTTGATGGCTAGTATTTTTCCTCTCCCTAATCCAACTCCCCTGACAGTCCAAGTCAAATCCCCTAGAGATTCAAGCGATGATAACATGGACTTGGACACCTTAATTAACTTACTGTCGGGTAATCAACCTTCTTCAGCAATTTCTTCTTTGGTTTCAGAGGAATCTTCAATAAACTCAAAGGTCGAGGAATTATTAAAAGAATTAAAGAATTTTCTCGACTATCCTTTTGAGGTCATTGCCTCTGATGAGTTTATGAGAAGCAAATTTAAGCTACTCTAAATGAACTTGAACCAGCTAAGTCCCAATTGTCAATCTCTAGTCGAAGTTTGTTTTTGACCTTTAAAGATTTCATTGAACATTTATCCAGCAAAGTGCCTTCCTTCAACCAAGTCATCTCTTTTTTCCAAAGGGAGGCCTCAAAAAAAGAAATTGTCTTAGGTCAATTACAAGATTTAAAGGCTGATAGAGATCGACAAGATGAATTTCTCATCAAAGAGAGGAAAAAAGGGAACCTCATTGACACTAATATCGACTGGTTAAGAGGAAACCTCAAAAAGTTAGAAGAAGAAATAAGAAAAACCAAAGAAGAATTGAAGAAAGTCGAGGAGCAAAAAGAGAAGCTCGACATAGTTATGACTAGCCGTATGGTAAAACAACAAAAAATTAGACAAAATACCAAAGCTATCTGGGTCAAAGCCCAAGCCAATGCCGACAGGATGAAGTCGTTAGAGATTGGCTATCTGACGGCTTGCTCGGAGAAGGAAACATTGGCAGCCATATAGGAAAAGCTACAACAAATGTAAATTTTTGTTGTCACTGTCAGTCAACTTTATCCGACAAGTTTAATTATTTGTTTATTTATTATTCTTTGTATAGCATCCGGAAAAATTCTTATGTGAAGTACATTGTACACAATTTTGAAGCAATAAAATATTTCTTTTCGACAGTATCTCTTTATTCAATTTTTACTTAACACATTGACGGCTTGTATTGCTTTAGCTACTTGCCACTGATTGATGTCAATTTTAACCCAGAATTAACTTCGTCGAGAGCATAAGCATTACTAGAAAATACTTGAGTAATTAAAAATGGTCTTTCCATTTTGGTGACCATTTGCCATATTCTTGACGTTTGGATGAATCTCAAGAGAACCGAAAGAAGAAGATGAAGATCGAAGAAGCTGAGGAGATAAGTACAGGCCATACATCAGAAGACAAAATTGCTTGTCTGGAGCAGGAGGTGAAGAAACTCAAGAAGATGATAGAGGACCAGGAGAAGTTAGCTAAACGCAACAATGCGGCACTGACTTCAAGAATAGATAGGTTCTTCTATTGGTCTACCCAATGCTTCTGCAATCAACAACAAAGAAGTGTTGATTGTATGAATGGGATTTACACTACCCTCCGTGACATTGCTCAGTCTCTTGCTCCAAGGAATGGCCGAGGGGTGATGATACAATACAACCCTCCTAATCCGAGACCACCTCACCTGTAGGTTGCTCATGCATGAGCAAACTTTCCCTTTTTTTTTTTTGCAATGTAATCCTTCGATTTTTTTTTTAATGCAAGTGGTTTCTTTCAGATAACGGTACTTAAAAAAATTATAATAATAATAAAGAAAGATAAAGAAAATTAGCCGCTCAAATTTAGCACAATAGAAGGATATATATATTTTGAAAAATATATATCCATTTTAAAGATAGAAAGAATTTTCTGACATGGATATATATATCATCATTTCAAAGCAAAAACAAGTTACATACTTACTCAAGATAAAACATATTATAATCAGAGTATGTAGTAATATAATTGAGGTAATATGGATTAATAAGATATAATCAGATATAAACTATAATCCATAAACAATGGTTCATAAGTTACAGCTTATGTAAAAGAGATGATATGTATAATGCTCAAACCATGATGTATTAAAAAAATAATTTAAGTATTTAACATATTTTTATATGTCATGATGTGATCAAGTATGTAAGATGTCAGAAAACAATATGTCATTGCAATGAAAGTATGACAGTAAAAAAATTTGCCAAAATGTTCAATTGAGATCAAGGAGTATCATTCAATTAAATAATGAAGAAGTAAAGGATAGAGATACTCATCAATTTTGGCAAACTTCTGTTGCTTCTTGAAGTTCCTCTTCAAGATTTTGATATCCTTGTTTTGCTCATTGCTCTTATTTTGATCCTGTCTTCTTGCAATTTTAATGATCTTAATTGATTGATTATTTGCAAGATCTATCAAGTATTGGTTCAATGTAGGCTTCGTTGGTCGACTACTGATAGGAGCGTTGGTCGACCAACCAACTTCAAAACTATAAATCTTACTGATTTCGGAGAGCAGAGGAAAGAATGTGCTTTAGAGGATTAACTCCTGCAAAACACTTTTGGTAGAGCACTTTGATGTTCAAATCAGTAATGTTCAAATAAATCTCGAGCACTAGGAGCAACATTATGTTCAAGATATGCCATATTAATAAAAGTGCTATGCTTCCATGAAATGCAATTTTGCAATAAATTTGATTTTATTGAAAATATTTGAATAAGATTACAATAAGGATAAATACTATAGGCAAGAGTAATCTTATTGTTGTGAAGACAAGAAAAATGTGCGTGTAATGGAAGCAAGTTTTCATGATGCGGTAAAAAGGATAGTTTGAGCAAAATTGGAAGAAAGATTTTAGCTCAAAACAAAATTCGAATCTATAAGCTGCACACCTAACAATTGTTTTCAGATATAGCATGCATGAGTAGCAAGGATAGATGTAATGCATATTAGAGAACAGACAAAAGCATTAGAGAGTAGTAAACATATCAGTCAAATTTCTTACAATGCATTCCAGCTTATATGTTTACTTATCCATTGCCTCCTTTTGATGCAAGAGAGTGGAGTTTGAATGATGTAGCCATTGAAAAGTTATTTTCGCTCCTTGCGAGGCAAATCTGCAAATTAATCCTTTGTCTTTGATACCCAAATTTTTTTGGGTTTGCCTGGGTCATGAGGTCCTTTTTGAACCCATTTCATTTTTACTCCATGAACAAGATTTTTCTTATAAAAACAGGAGTAAGACTTGTGTCCTTTCAGTCCACAATAAAAACAAGTGCAAGGTGGACTTTTGGACATTTTTGTAGGAACAAAGTAGTTTTCGAAATATTTCTGATTTGACTTGTTAAGAACAAAACCAATTTTGTTAAAGCTACTACTTTGTTTCTCAACAGAAGAGTTTTGAATTTCTCTACCTTGAGAAAGTTTTTTAAGTGTGTTTTTAAGATCCTCATTCTCCTTTTTCAAGGAATCACACTTGGTACAAAAGCAATTTTTGTTGGTAGAGATATTTGCCTTTAAAATCAAATTCTCTTCTTGCAAAGTTCTGTTTTGATTTTCAAAAACAAAATTCTCTTACTTGGAAATAGAAAATTCGTTTTTCAATGTTTCCAACTCATTTTCAAGAGAAGAGTTTTTCTGTTTTGAAATATTTAGTTTCTTTGCAAGTATAAGAGATTCTTCATGTAAATCATCAAAGGCATCTTGTAATTCTTCAAAAGAGTAGTCAAATGAATTTACCTCATCTTTATCTCTGGCCACAAGACAAGTGTTGGCTTCTTCATTTGTGTTCTCCTCATCGGAATTGCTATTTCTCCAAATGGAAGATAGGTAAGCTTTCTTTGATGATTCAGTTTTTGGTTGTGGTTTCTCTTTTTCTCCTTTTTCTTTTTCTTCTATCTCCTTGGTGATTTGAGATTTTCCTGTAAGTTCAACACCAAGAGCTTGCAATTGATTAAGCACAAGTCGTATCTCATTAATGGTTTCACAATTTTTCATTTGAGTGATATCAAGTTCATTAATGAGATTTCTAGACTTTAATTCCATTGCAACAAGATCTTCCTCATATGCAACTTCTAAAGTTTCCCACATTTCCTTAGCAGTTGCACAATTGGAAATTCTGAAAAATTCATCTTGACTCAATGCACAAGAAATAATCAATTTTGCCTTAGCATTGAGTTGCACTAAACTTCTTTCAGTATCATTCCATTCACTCTTGGGTTTTGAAATGTATTTTCCTTGTTCTTCCTTGACAGGCATATAAAAACCATTTTCTATAATTTCCCAGAGTTTATGGTCTACTGAAATTAAAAAAATTTTCATTTCATACTTCCAATATTGAAAATGATTAGCATAAAAAATTGGAGGTTTTGTGAAAAAATAATTTTCAGACATAAACCACTCACTAGATCCAACCATATTTACTCTTAGACGGTTAAGTCTTAAATCAAGAGCCCAAGCTCTGATACCAATTGAAAGTAATGGTTGGAACCCAAGAGGGGGGTGAATTGGGTTTTATAAATTTTTCACAAGAATTAATTGGAAGTTAAAATGATTTTCTGTAAAAGTACAATGCTTAGGATAATAAATACAATACAGAAAATCAATGTGCTGTCAAGATAAATAATTATAAAGATCAAGGAATTAAAGAATAGATATCAATATGCACAAATTAAAGAGTAAGGGATAGAGAAAGCAAACTCAGAGATTTATACTGGTTCGGCTAATCCAAGCCTACATCCAGTCCTCAAGAGACCACTTGAGTATTTCCACTATAATTGCAAGTTTAATCCGGGTACTTGCAAACCACTACAACCACGCAAATTCGATCCGGGTATTTACGAAACCACAATGGAGAATTTATGAATCCGGGCTCTTCCTCAACCCAAAGCAAGTTCTTCCAACACCGGTACTTGCGAACCTCAACTCAGAATAATATATGTGTTGATCAAAATCAACAATACAAAGAAACTCTCTCTAAAGAGTAGATGAAAATAAATGAAGCTCTAATAACTCTAATGATAGAGAATATGCAAGATTTGACTCAAGAATGCTTTCCTTTCTCTCAAAGATGATAGAAGAAGTTAATATCACATTGTAGGACTTTGTTCTTACTCAAAATCGTGTATCTAAGGTCATATATATAAGATTTTACAAAACTAGCCGTTATATAGCCGTTACAGCACTTATAGTGCAGTCCAGATTTTGAGCTTTCTTTAAAAATTCATAACTCCCTCATTTGAACTCCGTTTTAAACAAATAATATACCGTTGGAAAGCTCTTGGAGTCTAGTTTCAAATGAGCTAAGTTTTACTTAAAAATTATTTTTATTTTAAAAGATATAATCAAAATACTGACTATAGGTCAGAACAGAATAATCAACTTTCAGTTTTTCAAACTATATTTTAAATAGTCATATATTTCTCATTTGGACTCCGTTTTCAATAAATAATATACCTTTGGAAATATCTTTGAGTCTACTATCAAATGAGATTAAGATACTTGAAAAAATGATTTTTTTGTTTATGAGATATTATATAAAGAGTGACCAAAGGTCAAAAACTAACTTTTGTAAAATTTCATATCTCACTATCTTTTTGTTCAAAATAATTGAGCCAATGTATGCAAATCTAAATCATTGAGTTGCACAAATATACTAGCCTATATAAAATATACCTAATGTAAACACATAGGCTATCTTGATGCATCCAAGCTTCCAAGACTTCAAATCTTCTAATTCTTCATTTCTTGGAGCTTTGTCCTTGTATGTTGCTTTCCTTGAGTGAAGTATGATATTGCTTTTCCTTGTTCTTCAATACAATGCTTACTCTTCCTTATTTTGAACCAACCTATAAAAGATGTCTTACTTGCAAATCCAATGGTTAGTTCAATTCATGATAATAGCATGATTTAATATATGCAACATATATATTAAGTAACATAATCATGGTTAAGTACTTGTAGCATATATATGATAATTAATCTTTATATATATCAATGCTACAATTCAAATACATTTGTCATCATCAAAACTTATGGCATAAAGCCTTAGGGTTAACAATTTTGTAATACATCTCTTTCTTCTAAGGGATATAAAAGTTCTCTCATTTTTATTAAATCTGACAGAACTTTTTAAGAAACTTTATATTCAAAATCTATTTGGGCTAAGTTATTAGCTTCATCATTTGACTCCCTAGGAATATGTTGGACAATAACTTCATCAAAATTTTTCATTAACTTACTCCCTGAGTAAGTTGTTTGACGACTAACTAAGAATCTCCAAATATATGTACTCTTCGTGATTTCATTTGAAAAAGTATATTTAATCTGACAATTAAAGCCTTGTATTCAGCTTTATTGTTAGAACAAGAAAACTTTAGTTCAAATATAAATTTAGTTGGAGTTCCCAAAGGGGATATTATTAAAATGCCACTTCCTTTTTTATGCCTTGACTCGTCGAAATAAAGGCGTCATGGTCTCAATCTGACAAAATTTATATCATTATCTATATCCAAACTAAGATGGTCAACTAGAATGTCAACCAATTCTTGGCCGTTGACAGCTTTTGCTGAAATATATTGTAAAGAAAATTCTGACAACGCAATTGTCCATTTGGTAATACGTCCATTGAAAATATGTTTAGATAACATATATTTTATTATGTCTATCTTTGAGACAACAAATACATTACAAGGCATCATATAATATTTCAGCTTAGTACAAGAAAAATACAATGACAAACATAAATTTTCAATTACACTATATCTTGTTTTTGCATCATTTAGAACTAAACTAAGGTAATAAATGGCTCTTTCGACATCCTTATTGTCATCTTGAGCCAGTAATCATCCTATAGTCTCTCCGGAAGCTGAAACATACAATTTCAAAGGTCGACGTGGCACTATCGGCATCATGACTGGAGGATTCATCAAATACTTCTTGATTTGATCAATGGCAAGGCTCCCAGATGAAATCTTGTTCAGCTTTCAGCTTGACCAAAGATCAGAAGACTCTGGTCGTACCTGACAAATCGGATATGAATCTTCTTAAAAATTCACTTTTCCTAAGAAAGATTGTAATTCTTTCTTTTTTATCGGTACGGCGGCTTCCAAAACTGCTTTAGTCTTATTCTTGTCCACTTCAATACCTTTTTTGTGGACTAAGAATCCTAGAAATTTGGCAATCGACACTCTAAAAGCACACTTCTCAGGATTCATTTTAAGGATGAGCTTTCTCTTCCTTTCATAAGTCTATCTCAAATGTGTTAGATGATTTTGCTTGTTTTTCGACTTGACAATAACATCGTCGATGTAAACCTCCATAAACTTTCCTATAACATCATGGAAGATGGTGTTCATCGCCCTTTGATAGGTGGCCCCTACATTTTTTAAACCGAAAGGCATGACTACTCACTCATATGTCTCAATAGCTCTTGGACATCTAAAAGAATTTTCTACATGTCTTCTTCGGCTATAAAAATCTAATTATAACCTAGTGGTTTTGATGAACTTAGCTTTAAGTAAATGTTCAACCTTCTCTTTGATTTTCAACACTACTTCAAGAGCGAATCTCCTATTTGCTTGTTTGATAGGTCTGCACCCTTCCTTGAGTGGTAGTCTGTGTTCAACAAGGTCTCTACTTAAACCAAGCATTTCATTATAATCCTATGCGAAGCAATCTTTGTACTCTGTTATCAACATGATAAGTTCTTCTTTAAATTCCTTTGGCAGAAACACACTTATAAAAATGGGTTTTTTCCTTGCTTCAGTACCCAAGTTCACTTCTTCCAAAGGATCTTTTGTTTCAACATTCAATTTCTTGTTTAGCCCTTTTTCAAAACCCAAGGGCCATCGTCTATAATATAGTCCAACAAAATACCTTTTGAGGTATTGACTGCTTTATTGGCCACATAAGCTGACAACCTGTCCATTTGAGTTTCAAGACTCATGGCTAGCGCTTGGCCAATTTTTGTTAGCCTTATCCACTAACTTGACACCAAATTGATCCATCAAGCAAACCTCTAAGGCCTCTTTATTGATCATTCCATCTCCTGTAGTAATTGGTCTGACATTTGGAGCGTAAATTCTAAAATCAACATGGAGTTGTTGTAAGTAACAAAGACTATTGTCCGCTTCTACAACTTTCACTTGACCTTTGCCATTTCATAAAATCAATTTCTGATGCACAGTTGATGGAATGGCTCTGACAACATGAATCTAGTCTCTTCCTAATGGTATGTTGTAGTTGGATTTTGTGAAAATTACTACAAAAAAGGTTAACCTTTCGACGAATCTGACGCGAATATTTAACATCACAACCCCGTCGGATGGAGAACACTTGCCACTGGAATCAGTGACTACCATGTCTGTTTGAAGCAAGTCAGACTTATTCTTCCCTAGCCTTTTGAACGTAGCTCTTGGTATCAAATTAATAGCAGCTCCACCATCCACCAATACTTTGTTGGTAGGTTTTGGTTCTAATAAAGGCTTAATATGCAAAGGCCACAAATGTGCCTTTTACTCATCAATTAGTTTCTCGAACCTGGCTAAGTTGTCAAATTCTGAAACTAGGTCATCTTCTAGATTGTCGAATCTTAAAGTTAAATCATCATCTAGAAATAGCTAATCTTCCAACAAATCTTCTAAATCTTCTTTATTTTCTCCTATATAAAACTTATAATAAGCTTAATACTCCACTGATATCATGAAAATGTGATTGAGATTCATGTTTACAGGATACTTATTTGTATCCTTCTTCTTTTTGACATTATCCTTTTCCTCAACGTCTTCTGAACCTTCCTCAACCGTATCCCATTCATCCATGAATAGCCCAAGCCTAAGATAATCTCTATCCACTAGTCCATCATCAAACCCTGGTTCTAACAAAGTAGTTTTATAGCCACAATTAGATTATCCAAGTCTCTTTCCATATCAAAGTCCATGTCAAACTCTTCTTTGTCATCAAAACCTAGAGGGTCTTTGGGATCATTGAGGACTTCTATAATTTCATTAGTTGAAAAATCCATGTCAATCATATGATATTCAGATTTGAACTCGACAAGTTGCCCCTTTGCTTCACTTTGGCAAATGTCTCCCTCTTTTGCTCGATATTGGTTATAGGATCCTCTAATATTGTCTTGACCTCTTTCTTAGTCCAATCTTCATAATATTTTACTTCTACCATGGTCACTTGATTTCCTTTATCACAAGCGACTTTCTTAGCTTCCACTAGCCCAGTAGGCCAGCTTCTCTTAGGATCCTTTCAACTCAACCTTTGAAGTATACTTCTGTCAGGCTCTATTTTCAAAGGTGTAGATTGCATCAATTTCTGTCCCTTTGCAATCTATTCCTCAAGCCATGTACTTAAAAGTGTTGGCTGTGTTTTACCACATTTTCTTCTTGTGGTTTGGAAGCTTTTTTGTCGAATTACCTGAGCATTCTTAGGTGTTAGTTTGGTTTCAACTACAAAATACCTTTTGCCTTATCCTAAGGCTTTTCTATAATCTGAAGTGCATTTGTCAAGGTTTTCCTCTTCTGTGTTTGCTTGTACCTTTGCAACCTTCGTTTCTGGCTTTTTGATAGTGGCCGATGAAATGCCTCAAGTTTATTTTGATCGAACAGCATTACTTTGCCGTATCGATAATCTTTATTCCAAAAAGGTTGATCCTTTTGGAATCTGATCCTCTTGGACCTATCCTTGTCATATGACTCAGGAATAGTTGCCATTGCAGAATTCTTCACCCACTTGCTGACCTTCACATTTTCTGGGAAATCATATTACTCCCAACCAACTCTTTTAAGTTTTCAATCAACTAGCTACTAGAATTCAGCCTAACTAGATGTTGTTGCTGAGATCTTAGTGTGTAGAATGGTTTTAGCTGAAAATTCTTCTTATGGAGTTTCTCTTTTTTTTTTTTTTGAGTCTTCAATAATTTAGAGTTGGCCATTCCCTTCCAACGCACTTCTATTGCTTTTGAGAAAAACTCTTCATAAGTCTCCCAAGACTTTTGCTACATGTCGAAGGCGTCTGCCATGGGGTCAGCATTCACATGCAACTCATTTGTGTTTATTTCGACATGGCTCTTCCCTTTTCCTTTCAGATCAACCATGCCAATATTCAAAAGAATTTGGCTGTCGATATCTACAACACTAGTTTGTAAGGGGTCGGTATCAACCTTCATATCCGCCTTTTGCTTATCTGTGAATTTCAGTCTTCCTTCTGTCAAGGCCTTTTGAATTAAATCCTTGAAATGTACACATTCATTAGTAACGTAACCAAATATGTTATGAAATTTACAATATTTTCAGTCTTTTATCTCATCAAGCATTAAAAACCTATGATTATCCAACAATTTTATTTGTTTTTCTTTCAATAAAACATCAAAAATTTGTTCGGCTTTTGTAATGTCAAATGTGTATACTTTCTTATTGACATAAGTCATTTTTTCTTTAACTCTCATAGGCTTTATAGCCTGACAAATATAAGGAGGTCTATTTTTTAATTCAGCAAGATTAATGTCATAATCAACATTTTCTTCCTCCTTGTCGGAATCTTCTACTTCGACGTAATTTATTTTTTCTCTTTTAAGAAAGTTCTTTTGTTTCTGTATTTTCTCAGCTTTCAACTGTTCTATTTGTCTAACTTTGCCTCTTAATTAGGCAAGGTCAACTAAATGTTGGTTGACAACCTTTTTCCTAATGTAATAATCTAGGCCCCCGATAGCCATCGTTATATAATCTCTTAATGTTAAACAAATCTATCAGGACAACTTTCAGATCTCCCCTAAAAAATTAGTCATGAAAGCTTCTCTCTATTTGTGCCCATGAATGAATGGATTGGGTCTCAATGTTGAGAACCAAGAGAAAGCATTCTTCATGAGTGAACTTGGAAAGAATCTCATTTTAAGTCCTTCATCTGTCACTAGATCCCCTATTTCAATGGTGTACAGTGAGATATGTTCGACGGTCGACTCACCACTTTCTCCAACAAACTTAGATAGTTTAGGAACCTTAACCATTCCTCTTGGCAATTCTGCTTGCTGGACCCAATCCGGAAAATACTGAGGCAAAATAGGGCTGATTCATATAACCTATGTTGAAACCAAACTTATTAAGAACTTGTTCAACTACTTGATTTACATTTCATTCTACTTGGTTTCCTATGAGGTTTTGTCAGAATGCTCTTACAGCATTGTTTTAGACTACTTGCAGTTCATTCTAACGCAAGATTTGCAGTTGACCATATCCCAATTGAGGTTAAGGTTGGTCTTGCCCTTGTACTACATTATTTTGTTGATTTTGGCCTTGTCTTAGGTCATAATTATCTATTCTGGTTGGACATTCTCGGGCATAACAATACCTAAGGCCTGACTAAGTCTACCCATTTGTAAGGCTAACGTATTACATGCATTATTAGTATTCTCCATTAAAGATTTCAATACAACACCTATTTATTATGTTAACATGTGTACTATATCATGATTACTTTCGTCCATTTGCTATCGAATGTTAGCCAATGAACTTACAGTAGATGTGGTGACATTACTTAGCATGTCTCTCATTATACTTGGGAAAATAGGTCCCAAGCTCAATCTCTCCTGTCGAAACATAATGGGAGTACTAGTTTCTGCCATATTTGCAAATGCAGAACTTATCGCTTGGCTTTGAACTGTTTGACACGTGGGATTGGCTAATTGATTGCCAACCCCGAGTTGGATCATTAAAGGAAGGGCATACCCTTGAGGTAATCCATACTGTGGTATAAACCTTGTCGTTTGATGACCTATTGGATTTGGTGATATAGGTGTTGACCCAGACACTACTTGTTTCGATACGGGACTTCCTGAGAGGGATACGTTTAGCACAAAGTCTGTAGGATTAGCAGTTGTTGAAACTGTTGACACGTTTTCTGTGGTTACGGCAATTACTGGTGCATTTAATGAACTTGTCACTTCATTAGCATTATTTGCATTACTCATAATCTTATAGTTGTGAGCAGGTATATGTTTACCACTTCTCAAACGCATACATTTAACGAGTTACTTTAAACTCATCTCACCAGGCGTGCCAATTTGTTAACAGTGATTTTTGGTTTAACCCACATCTGACAACAAATAAAAGAATCGAGAATGATGTAGTTTCAAAGTTATGCGGTAATCTCAGTTTTTTATGAAAAATGTATCGAATGCAAGTATCTTGAATGGTAACTGCACTAAAGAACTGAAGCTAGAAATACACTTTTGCAGAAAAGTTAAATAAAAATGGTAAAAGCAAAGTAAAATGCAGAAAATAGTTTACAAAATGTAAAGAACATAAAAGGTAACTTGTAGAAAGTAAATGGCAAAAAGTAATCAGCAAAATGTAAATGGCAGAAAGTAATCAGCACAAGGTAAATTGCATAAAGGTAAACGAATGTGCATATAGTAAATTGCAGGAAGTAAAGGACAGCGATAAACAACTGGAATGACATTGCAGGAAATGATAAAGAGTTTGAATTAAAATGACTGGAATGTTAAAGGGAAAAGCATGCTTTAATGTAATCCATTAATCTACTCATGTGAGATGTTAGAATGTTTAATCAAGAGATATCAACCCCGTTTACAACAAAACTCTTAGTATTTATAGGCAAATGACAAAAATAACCGTCTATCTACTTAATTGCCACGTAAGTGACAGTTTACATTGCTCGACATAACTGCCTTACACACTTGATTATGCAAGTAACTGCCTTCAATAACTTATGTTCGACAATTTCTACCCATCTTGTCTTCAATGTTCGACAACTTAGTCTTTCGAACTCATTTGTCGACAAAGTCTCTTGAACTCATTTGCCGAAGGATGTACTTCCGACAATTTCACTTTGACAGACTTGATAGCATCGCAAACTATTTCAAATTGACTTGTCCATTCTTCATGTTTTCCTCTATCGAATTCCTTTTGTCAAATTGTTGGATTCCATCGAATCTCTATATGCCAAATTATTAATTTGACACTTCTATAATTGTCATAAATTGCACCGTCAAAGATGATTTCTTGTCGGCCAAACAACATAACTTTTGTCAACAATTATATATTTTAAAATAATCATCTGACACTTGGGTTCTTTGAAAGACGGCTAATGGCGGCGCTAGAAGAAGACCAGTTCTGATCTAGAATTTAGGAGTATGTTGTTTTTGTTTAGTTTTCTAGTGTTATAGTGTAGGTATTGGTATTGATTTTAGGGTATATTGTCCTAAATCATGTATCTTATTTTTTCATAAGTTCATGCTTGTGATATAATAGTTGATCTTTATGTCCTGAAAATTTTGATGTAACTGTAACTTTGTGCCATTTTAATAAAAATGATTTCCATTTTGTCCAAAAAAAAAAGTGTCTATTAGTAAAGCCTATTTTTAAAAGCCAAGTCCGACTCAATACAACAACAACAACAACAACATAGCCTTATCCCACTAAGTGGGGTCGGCTACATGGATCGCACGATGCCATTGAGCTCTATCAATGACCAACTCTTTAGATATCTCATTTACTAAAAGATCCCGTTCAATAATTTCTCTAAGTGTCCTTTTTGGTCTTCCTCGACCTTTTTTCATAGGGCTCCAAACTATCTGCTCAACTCTCCTAACTGGCGCTTCCAACGGTCTCCTTTGCACATGCCCAAACCATCTTAAACGATTTTCAACCATTTTTTCCTCAATAGGTGCCACCCCAACTCTACCTCGTATATGATCATTACGGATCTTATCTCTTCGTGTATGACCACACATCCAACGCAACATCCTCATCTTCGCCACTCCAATTTTATGTTCTTGTTGTCCTTTCATTGCCCAACATTCACTCCCATATAAAATCGCTGGTCTTATAGCAGTACGATAAAACTTTCCTTTGAGTTTATCAGGTACTTTCCGATCACAAACAACCCCTGATGCCATTCTCCACTTCAACCACCCAGCTTGTATCCTATGTTCCACATCTCTAATAACTTCGCCATCATCTTGTATAATTGATCCCAAATACCTAAACGTTGACACTTGTGATACGACCTAATCACCAAGTTTAACCTCCAGCTCGTTCCTAGCTTGTCGCTTGTTAAACTTACAATGCATATATTCGGTCTTACTCCTACTCAGACGAAAACCCTTCGATTCCAAAGTAGCTCTCCATAACTCAAGTTTAGAATTAATCTCTTCCCTTGTCTCTGCTATGAGAACAACGTCATCTGCAAAAAGCATGCACTTAGGAATATCTTCTTGGATGTTTTTGTCAGAACATCTAAAACCAAGTCAAACAAATAAGGGCTTAAGGATGATCCCTGATGTAGGCCAATTTTAATAGGAAAGTCTCTAGTCTTCCCTCTAGACATTCTCACACTAGTCGTAGCCCCCTCGTACATATCTTTTATGGCTATAATATACGCAACCCGTACACCTTTCTGTTCCAAGGCTTTCCACAGCACCTCTCTTGGTACTCGATCATAGGCTTTTTCCAAGTCAATAAATGCTATATGAAGGTCTCTTTGTTTATTCCGATACCTTTCCATCAACCCCCTTAGAAGATATATAGCTTCCATTGTAGACCGTCCTGACATGAATCCAAATTGATTTTCAGAAATACTCGTCTCGATTCTTAACCTACGTTCAATCACTCTTTCCCATAATTTTAGAGTGTGACTCATAAGCTTAATCCCACGATAGTTTGCGCAATTCTGAATGTCTCCTTTGTTTTTGTGAATAGGCACTAAAGTGCTTCTTCTCCATTGCTCAGGCATTTTCTTAGACCTTAAAATTTCATTAAAGAGCTTAGTTAGCCAGATAGTACCCTCCTCTCCCAAACACTTCCAAACTTCTATAGGAATACCATCGGGACCAACAGCTTTACCATTATCCATTTTTCTAAGAGCTTCCTTGACCTCATCAACCTTGATCCTGCGATAATATGCCAAATTTTGTTCTCTCTCCAAGGTTGTTAGATCTTCCATATCGCAAGTCGACTCCGTTCCGTCATTAAAGAGCTTATGAAAATAACCCTGCCATCTATTTTTAATATCTTTGTCTGTACCCAAAACTTTTCCTTCTTCATCCTTAATACATCTTACTTGATCCAAATCTCTAGATTTCCTTTCTCTAGCCTTCGCAATCTTGTAAATCTTTTGTTCCCCTTTTTTCGTTCCTAAATCCTTGTAAAACTCTTCAAACGCTTTAGATCGTGCTTCACTTACTGCTTTTTTTGTCTCCTTATTAGCCTTCCGATACCTTTCCCAATTTTTTGAATTATTGCACAGATGGATAGCTTTAAAGCAGTCTTTTTTAAATTTGATCTTTTCTTGAACAGCCTCATTCCACCACCAAGATTCCTTATCTCTTTGTCTAAAACCTTTTGATTCTCCTAAAAATGCTTTAGCTACTTTTCTAACCTTCTTGGCCATCTCCTCCCACATGGTGTTAGCATCTTCTCGTAACTCCCAAGATCCTTCCTCCAACAATCTTCTCTTGAAAGTCAGTTGATTCTCCCCCTTTAGCTGCCACCACTTGATCCTAGGGTTCATCGCCTGACGATGCTTTTGTTTCCGACCCTTAATAACCACGTCAAGGACCAAAACCCTATGTTGAGTTGCCACGGGTTCTCCAGGAATAACTTTACAATTTAGACAGATTTTTCTATCTGGATTCCTTACCAGAAAGAAGTCAATCTGTGACCTTGAAGCTCCACTCTTGTATGTGATTAAATGTTCCTCTCGCTTCTTGAAGCAGGTATTGACAACCCTGAAATTATAAGCCATAGAGAAATCCAATATAGACTGTCCTTCCTCGTTAAGCTCCCCAAAACCAAAGCCACCATGGACCCTCTCATACTGTCCTGCTTCTTTCCCAACATGCCCATTAAGGTCCCCCCCGATGAAAATCTTCTCTTCTAAAGGTATGTTTCTAACCAATCCCTCCAAATCTTCCCAAAACTTTTCTTTAAGATATGCATCTGTCCCTACCTGTGGTGCATAGGCACTTATGATGTGGATAGTATCTCTTACGATAATCATCTTTAAGCATAGAATCCTATCCCCAATCCTTTTTACCTCCACCACACTCGGTGTCCATTCCTTGTCCACCATAATACCTACGCCATTCTTTGTCCTTACTTTTCCAGTGTACCAGAACTTGAATCCTGAACAGTCAAATTTCTTAGCCTTTTCTCCAACCCATTTAGTCTCTTGAAGGCACAAGATGTTAATTTTCCTCCTCTTCATAGTGTCCACAACCTCCATGGATTTCCCTGTCATGGTTCCAACATTCCACGTAGCAATCCTGATTTTGTTCTCCTCGACTAGCTTTTTTACCCTCAACCTTCCAGGAACATGTTCTTGTGACACTACAATCGATCGACGATGCAGTGGCTCTAGCTCATTTGACACTGTACTCGAGCCATACAGCGCGTTGCTTCCGGGCAACGACCTAGTATTAGTGGACCCTTGCTCATTTAACACTACATCCGGGTGCCGATGCAGCGGCTCTAGCTCACTTGTCACTGTACTCGAGCCATACAGTGCGTTGCTTCCGGGCAACGTTCTAGCATTAGCAAAATATTGTCGTTGATCCATGTTCATGAGAGATTCGACACAGTTTTACGTTGGCTGTTGAAGGCCTAACACAACCCTCCTCCTTTCTTCGGGCTTGGGACCGGCTATAAAACATAGGCGGAGTTCCAAGTCCGACTCAATAATTTTAATAAAATTCTTTTAACTATATATTTAAATAATAAAACATATAGAGTCTAAACCTTAATTAAATAAGTCTGAAGCCTAACTATATACTTGACCATTGTGAACATCTTTTTAATATATTTTTTTTAAGTTCTTAAAAGACGTAAATTTCAATTATTCAGTCTTCGAATTCAAAAAATATAAGGTTTAGTTTTTAAAATTTTTGACATACTATTTATTATTCTCCTACAAAGAAAAATAAATAAAATATGTATACATGCTTCAAAGATTAGCAAGTAGCTAGTATAAATATATATTTTTTCAAAGATTAAATTTTTTTAATATTTAAAAATTGAATAATTGATACAACATTTGTTAGGTATGAAAATGTATATTCCCTCTCATCTTAATTACATAATAACCACACAATTAAAATATCTAATATATGAGAAAAGAATTGATTTAGTTCCTAAAAATTATAGTTATATTAATTTAATCTTTAAAAGATATAATGTCTCAATTTATGAGTCTAGATCTTTCAGTAACTATAGAAGGCAATTCTCATTGTGATTGCTTATTTTAGATTCGATGGCTAAGATTGAATTTTATGAGATAAAAAAAATCTTAATTTCAACACATGTATTAAATTCAAAGTAATTGATGGACTGCCCTTTACAATTATCACAAAGGATCCATTTTATAATTTAGTCCTTGAAAAGTAAAATATTGTATTTGTCTTAATTTAATCTTTATTATTATTAAATTAATTTAATCTTTATTATTATTAAATCTTTGAATGATCAAATCTCAATTGTCAAAAATTGCTTTGACAAAGAAAGATATAATGAAATGAGACAAATACAATTTTTTATAAATTAAATTAAAATTTAATTTTTTAAGAATCAAACTATAATTTTTTAAAAATCAAATTAATAGTTTATCCTTAATATATCTAACCACCCTAAAGTTTTAGATAAAAATTAACATATTAAACATGCATGTGATGGATGTACTTTAATCTAAAAAGGGATGAAGGTCATGGCGCTCTCAAATGCCTTTAATAAAAGCTGCTTGGCCATATTTGCGTATGATGCCAGGGAGTGGGTGGAATTTTCAATGCTCGTAGTTGCCATAAAACGACACAACTAAATAAAGTGGACCCTTTCTTATATAAAATTGACATTGCTTTGTAACAAATCATGGAAATTTGTTGAAAATGCTTGGGATGTGTCGTGGACTTTGGACTAGTAGTGTTGGAACAAATTAAAATTTACGTGTCAACCCTTGATAGCCTGTAAATGAGTAATTTTAAACAAATTATTTTAAGTTCGTTTAAAAACGGTCCAAATCCTTGGGTTAACCCTTTTAATTTTTTTTACAAAAATTTTATTATTTAGTATAAATAATATTACTTTATTATATTTTTATATTTTATAACATTATATTCAATAAATATAGTAATTTTGGATAAGAAAATTTTTGTAATTTTTTAAAATAAATATATAATTTTCAAATTTAAATATAATATAGTTAATTTAAAATAAAAACATGAAAAATTAAAGTTAATTGGTTATTTAAAAATATTAAAGAAATAATTTTTTATATATATAAATTGTATTTTAATAAAATATTATTGAATTTCTTAATGAAAATATTTTAAAATTATATTATTTAAATATTAAAAAAAAAGTAACCCTCAGACGGCCTGTTTAAGCCTGCAATCCAAGATGGGTGATCTTAGACTTAATAAAGAGACCCACCATTTATCTTTTAGCCTGTGGCGATCCAGTCTAATTCGATCTGGACTAGCTCATTTGACAGCACTACTTTCGACTACAAAGATTTTGCAGGAAATGCATTTAATTGATCATTACATTCGTCAGTCTAACTAATGAAATTGTAATAAAAATCATAGTTCATTTATCTGTCTTTCATCCAACTAGTAATGATATCAGCATTGAGCTTATAATTCAAGTAATATGATTTGGAGTATTGTGAGTTATATCATTTAAAAAATAAAAAACTATTAGTGGTATCGATTTAAGAAAAAAAAAAGGTATATTCAGTTGCATTTAACAGTTATAATACTAGTAACTAAGCCACTAATCTAATAAATATGGTTTAGTAATGAGGACTAATTAGGATCTAGCAATAAATTTGATACAGAAACTATTTGTGTGAAAATTAAAAAATATTATTGATTTATGTTAATAGATTTTGTATTATCTTAATCATTGATTTGTAATTAAATGATAACTATTTTTTTTTAAGTTACAAAAGAGGCATAAGACTTGAAAAAAGAAGAGTGGAAAAGAGCGTGAAAATTATCAAACCCTCAATTATCAAAACCTTATAAAACTTATATCTTTGAGAAGTGCCATTTGAGCCAAGCATCTCTTACATAACTAAACCATTCCTTTCATTAGCTAAATACGACCCATATATAACATATATATATATATATAACATTTTTTTAATTATCACCTCTTACGATTTATCTAAATTAAAATACTAACGGGCATCAATTTCTAATAACAAAATAACCAAAAAGTTAGATCAGTAAGTAAAAAGAGATAATATCTTATATTACAATCAAAGTTTGATCCTTAATTTCAAGACTTCATAAATAAAATTCTGAACATACTGGGGTAATTTTCTTTTCCTTTTTTGGTTTCCTATCAGAAGTATATCTTCTGCTGAAAATTATCATGCTCAAAATACTGTCAGATATATGGACATCTCTTGAAGTAGGAATTCAAAATTAAACTTAGTTTACTATCTAGTAAGGAAGCTAGCTAATTCCTGAAGGAATTAAAGGGATTAATTTCTAATCCTAGATCGGTGTAAATACAAACTACAGCATATTAAATAACAGAATATAAAAGAGATGAACAGAAGGTGTACCTGGCATCATCGCGGTATCCATCTCGATCAATAGAACAGAGGGAATTTTGAGTTATATGTGAGAGTGGTACTACTCTCTGTCTGATAAGTATTCTGTCTAGGGTTAGACTGATTAATGGGATGTCAGTCTATTTATTATCAGATGAGAGCAGGGACTTCTCAACAGACTATGTGATTGGCCCAACCCATCACGGGCCACTCACAATATAAAAGCTCAATTATAATATTCATATATTAAAGGTTATATATTATAATAATATAGTTAATATGATAATGATATTTAATAATTGATTAATGCTAATCCAAAATAGGATATATATATATATATATATATATTATATTATATTAAAATTCAACAATTCTCCCACTTGGATAGCAATAGTCAATTACTAAAATGCAACAATCATTAAGGCTAAAATACTAACTATATTTATAGCACATGTCAAGAAACATAAGCTTTAACGATGCAGAAATAGTATCCGATAGGCAAGTAGATCATACAAAGTAAAAGCCCATATTTCATATAAAGAATAATGAATATGGATAAGCATAATTAATTAAAAGAAATATGAAATCCAAGAATAGTCCAAGCATTTGAAAATGCTACAAGAGATATGATAACAAAAGTGACGTCATCTCATACATATCTCATAAGAATAACAATCAAGTAAATGTAAAATTTCAGACTCCCACTAACCCAAAACATCAAAAGACTTAACTAATCCCATATGGGTTACATGATTCTGAAAAGCTTTAACAGTTAAGCCTTTAGTTAGTGGATCCGCCAACATGTTCTATGTAGCAAGATGTTCAATACGAGTCTGAAACTCTAGAATTTTCTCTCTAACAAACAGATATTTGATATCAAAGTGCTTTGATCGAGAAGAGCTTCTGTTGTTTTGAGAGAAATGAACAGCAGCAGTGTTGTCGCAGTATATCACAAGTGGCCTAGAAATGCTTTCAACAATGTGAAAACCAGAGATTAAGTTTTTCAGCCACATGGCTTGAGAAGTAACCTCATAGCAAGCGACATACTCTGCCTCCATGGTAGAAGTAGCTGTAAGAGTCTGTTTAACACTCTTCCAAGAGATAGCTCCTTCTGCCATCATAAAAATAGAGCCGGAAGTAGACTTACGGTCGTTAGGGCAACCTGCAAAATCAGAATCAGAATAACCAATGACCTGAAGTTGATCAGACTTCTTGTTGGTCAACATGTAATCCTTGGTTCCCTGCAAATATCTCATGACCTTTTTCACTGCTTTCCAATGACCCAAACCTGGGTTGCTCAAGTATCTCCCTAAAGCATTAACAGCAAAAGCGATATCGGGACGAGTACAAACTTGAGCATACATTAAACTGCCAACAACGGAAGCATATGGGACCTTTCTCATTTCAGATATCTCTGAATCGTTTTGAGGACATAGAGACTTAGATAGTTTGTCACCTTTCTGAACAGGTGCAGCACATAGGGAGCAAGAATGCATGTTAAACTGCTTGAGGATCTTTTCAATATATCCTCTCTGAGACAATCCAAGAATGCCACGTGACCTATCACGGTAAATCTGGATGCCTAGAACAACTGAAGCATCACCAAGGTCCTTCATATCAAAGTGGCTATTTAACATCAATTTTGTCTCAGTCAAAAGGTTAACACAACTGCTTGCAAGCAGAATATCGTCGACATATAAAACAAGAATTATAAAATTGCTCCCACTAGTCTTCAAATAAATGCACTGATCTAAAGCATTTTCCTTGAAGCCAAAAGAAGTGACAACACGATCAAATTTCAAGTACCATTGCCTGGATGCCTGCTTTAGTCCATAAATGGACTTTTTAAGTTTGCAAACCAAATGCTCTTTACCTGGTTCAATGAAACCATCAGCTTGAACCATGTAGACATCCTCGGCTAGATCTCCATTCAGAAAAGCTGTCTTTACGTCCATCTGGTGAAGTTCTAAATCAAAGTGAGCTACTAAAGCCATAACAACCCGAAATGCATCTTTCGTAGAAATTGGTGAGAATGTTTCCTTATAATCGATGCCTTCCTTTTGACTATAGCCTTTCGCTACTAGTATAGCTTTATACCTCTCAACTTTTCCAACTGGACTACGCTTCGTCTTAAAGACCCATTTGCACCTAATCGGTTTGCAACCATCTGGCAATTCTACAAGATCCCAAACACCATTATGAGACATGGAAGCTAATTCATCATGCATGGCATTCAGCCAATCAGAAGCATGAGAGCTAGAGATAGCCTCCTAGAAAGTGATGGGATCGTCATTAGTATGGAGATCAAACTCATGCTCCTGAAGATACACAACATAATCAACTGGTATAGAAGGTTTACGTACTCTCTGAGATCTTCTCAATAAAGGTGCTTCTGCAATGTCATTTGGCGGTGCCACTACATCTTCCGGTGCCATTATACCTGTTTCAGCAGTATCATCAGTTTCCTGTTCAATAACTGGTGGTGTCACTACATCATGTCCTCCTTGAAGTGTCTGATCATCATCATGAGCGACTGGAACCACAATATTCATGGGAAGTAAAACGGGCGATGCAGGAGCTGTGGTCCGGTCTTCCTTGAGAGTGATTGGTCGTGGTGTATGACTCCCACTATCCAAATCATCCTCAAAGAATATCACTTTGTCAGACTCAATGACTCGCGTAGAATGAGAAGGGCAATAGAATCTGCAACCTCTAGAGCCCACGCAGTAGCTGATGAAGAAACCACTAACAGTTTTAAGATCAAGCTTCTTCAATTGAGGATTCTAAGGTCTAACCTCTGCTTTACAACCCCACACATGAAAATGTTTCAAACTCGGCTTCCTTCCACTCATCAGTTCGTAGGGAGTTTTCAGCACAGATTTGCTAAGTACCTGATTAAATATGTACACGGCTGTCTTTAAGGCATCTCCCCAAAGAAAAACTGGTAACGATGTATGACTCATCATGCATTTTACCATATCCATGAGTGTCTGATTACGTCTCTCTGCAACTCCATTCTGCTCAGGAGTACCAGGCATAGTGTATTGAGCTTCAATCCCACATTCATCGAGAAATTTGGCGAATGGTCCTGGATTTCTCTCAGTCTCACTGTATCTGCCATAATACTCACCTCCTCTGTCGGACCTCACGCATTTAATCTTCTTTTCAGTCTTTAATTCAATAGCAGCCTTGAAGGATCTGAAGGCATCCAAGGAACTAGATTTTTCTTGGAGGAGATCTATCTAACCAAATCTCGAGAAGTCATCTATGAAGGTAATGAAATACCTATATCCACCCATAGCATTGGGTGTAATAGGTCCACATATGTCCATGTGAATCAACTACAACACATCATCACACCTATTTGCTCTTTTCTTCCTAGTCTTGGCAGTGAGCTTGCCTTTATTGCAATCGATGCAAGTCTCAAAATCAGAGAAATTGAGATCATAAAGAATACCTTCCTTAATCAGTCTTTCAATCCGGGGCCTAGAAATGTGCCCCAAGCATCTATGCCACAGCATAGAAGAACTTTCATCAGTCCTATTACGCTTATTTCCAACAACAGAATTAACAAACATATCATTCAAATTCAACATATAAAGCCCATCACATAATACTCCTGAACCCACAGTAACAGAATTAAAATGAATAAAAACTTTTCCATTACTGAATTCAAAAGTGTAGCCATATTTATCCAAAGTTGAAATTGAAATTAAATTCCTTCTCATATAAGGTACATAAACAGCGTCTTTTAACAATAAAGCATGTCCAGAAGGTAAAAGCAATGTAACAACTCCTATTTCTTCTACCGATACTGTAGCTCCATCTTCCACAATGATATTGAACTCAGCATCACTTGGCTTCCTCAGGCTTGTGAACCCCTGTAAAGAATTCACAACATGAATGGTTGCACCTGAGTCAAACCACCAAGTATTGGGAGCAACATCAATCATATTTGATTCATAACAAGCCAAAGCTAGGAGTGTACCTTGCTTCTCAAGTTTCCTCTTGAGAGTATAACAGTCATCCACCTTGTGGCCATACTTTTTGCAATACTTGCAGTTTCCTTTGAAAAAATTCTTCTTTGGCTCTAAGTGTTGAGAAACTTTTCTCCCTTTCTTCTTGTCACGTTGAAACTTTCCTTTGTGACCTTTCCTTTTCTCAGACTTAGCACCAAAAGAAGAAGCAGCAGCAAACTGAACACTGTGTGCTTTTCCTTTCTTTATGGAATCCTCTTCTTGAGAGACAATGGCAATCATTTCATCAATCGTTCATTCAATTTTCTCAGTATTATAGAAGGTTTTTAGAACGTCAAACTGAGAAGGGAGTGACTCCAGTACTTGCCAGATTAGATAGCTCTTACCAAGATCAACCTTGAGAGACTTCAATTTATTAAAATAGTGGACTAACTTCATGATGTGCTCACGAACTCCACTAACACCATCATATTTAGTCTTCTCAATCAGAGAGAGATACTGGCCTTTCTGAGCTTTATCAAAAGTGGTGAATTTCTCACCAACGGACTTCAGAAAATCCTTAGCATTCTTGTTCTCTGGAATACTCTGTCTAATAGACTTCTCCATGGTGTATTTCATCACCATGAGTGTTAAGTGCTAGATTTAGTATCATTTGGTGCTGAATCTTTGATCCATTTTATCGCCTACTTGTGGTTGCTTGTATGTCTTTTCCGTTGTTTTTGATTGATTTAGTTTAGTTTAGGAATTTTTAGAGTTTAGTCTTCTTCATGTGATTCTTTGACCAAGAACGTCACTAATCATCATTTTATTCTCTCTGACGTAAGGCAAGATGGACGAAGCTGAAGAGGAAGAAACAGATGGCCACTTTCTGTCTACCACCGCTATAGCAGTGAGCCCTGCACCAAAATTGCTGGAAGCATTCTTTACTGTCCTGTACCGCTATAGCGGTGGAGACTTACTGCTATAGCGGTAAGTCGCGATCCTGCACTGATATAAAAGGCTTCAGATGAAATTTTTAGGGCATTCTGGAGTTGGAGACTGAAGGGAGGCGCCGTTTTGGCTGAGAAAAGTAAGGGGAACCTGATTCTCAAGGCTAGGGGAGCTCAATCCATCATTCCACCTCAGATTCATGGCCAACTTCATCTCTTTTTCTGCTTTCTGCTGTTTATTTTCTATGAGTAGCTAGATTTTCTATCTAGGGTTACTATGAACTTGACTCTTGAATAGATTTTACATTCTCTCATGTATTTGCAACCTTATTTCAATTAATATAAGTCTTTTTATCTATTTTATTGCTGCGTTATATGGACTTGATCAATCTATATGTATGCTTGTTGCTGTCTTCGAACTTGGGAGAGGGAGGTGAGAGTAGAACACTGAATAGGAAGGACGAGTGCGTGAACCTTACTAAGTGTTTTTGCTTGTTAGGTAATAGGAATGTTAGTTAATCTCGTTTAATCAAAGCTAGATTGGTTGTATTAGGCTTAGCCCACACAAGGAATTGCGTAGGAGTTGAGTAACTTAATTGAGATTCGGGAGGATTCTTTTAAGTTATTAGAATAACCTAGGATTAACTTATAGGGTTGAATACGTTGCGAGTACGTGAGAGGGGTTTTGTAATTTCTAAGATAGAGGAGAGGGATTAGTGACCCTAGGCTTTAATTAGACTATTTCATCAGTTTTTGCATTGTTTACTGTCATTGAAAGAAAACTCATAAATACTTACGGTTATTGATTTTATTTTATCATTCATTGGCTAAAGCTATCTTCAATCTAATTGTTTCGTCCAACTAATTCAATTAAATTTCTTGGGTACTTAGTCGCTTAGTCCTCGTGGGAACGATACTTTTACTCTCAAATCACTATATTACTTGTGCAATTGGTGCGCTTGTCAAATCGACAAACAATGAGACACACCCTGTTGGAGTGCTCCCATTTTTCACGAGAAGCCCTTTCAGCAACAGTGGACTCAGCAGTAAGAGCTGGGGGCTCTTCCTCTCTCAAGGCCAAGTCCATATTAGTGATGGCCAAATACAAATCCAGAGATTCTTTCCAGTCCTCAAAATTGGTCCCATTTAGTGTTTTGACAGAAGTTAATTGCATAGGCAGGGAGTCTGGCATTAAAATAACAAAAGAAAACATTTAATATGCATAATGTCATTATGCTATAAGAGAATTAAATGTTTCTATGTGCACAGCCAATCAAGCCTGTTAGAGAGAATTTCTTATCTACCTGGTACCGTCTAATGATCCCGAACCAAAATAAACAAGAAATATAATAATACAATACTTTAGAACTTATATCATCATCTAAATTTTGAATGCCGATAGGGTATTCAAAATAATTGATAGAGGTATTGATTAACATGGTATTGTATAAGAAATTACATTAATAATAATATACCAATAGGATATAATTATTATTAATGCAATAAATTAGACTAATAATAATGATTAAAAAAAGGATAAAATAAATAAAATTTTAATCAGTTAAATCGAAGATTTTGCATAACTGTGCCC
The DNA here is from genome assembly GCA_037074585.1 of Biancaea sappan. Lineage (NCBI taxonomy): Eukaryota > Viridiplantae > Streptophyta > Magnoliopsida > Fabales > Fabaceae > Biancaea > Biancaea sappan. Next base: position 23,871,040 of record CM073499.1, on the reverse strand, counting down.
ACGATAGGTGAGTTCACAATCATACAAAACAAAAGGCAATTGTACTCGACAGAATAAATAATTATTAATGAGGGAAAAAGGTAAATAAATAAATAACAGAAAAATTAAAAAATAATAAAAGGGAATAATTTACATATGGACTGAAATTAATTCCATCACTAGGATATATTACTGGGGAGAGTACAATATACCTGGATGTTGTTAATAGAGTGAGGAACTACCACAAAAAATTTCAGTCCAAAAATCCGAGAGTACGATAGTTAAAACAGCAAAATAGTCTCGGATTAAATGAAATAAAATACTTAGGGGTCCCAAAAAATTTTCAAAAAATTACCAAAAATACTATTATTTAATTATTTAATTTTTCATAAAAAAATAAAAAAATTTGGGGCCTGGAAAGTGTCTCACGCGCCCCCACATGCCTGGTAGCGCGTGGGCTTCGCCAGGCGCGGTCTTCTTCTTCACCCGACACCCTTGTAACCGGGTCGCGCGACCCGGATCGCAACCCGGTTCTATCTCCCTCAAACGGCCATGAAAACCACTGATATTTTAGGGCTTTTGTTCGAAATCTTATGGAGAATAGAAGCCCTCAATCAATTTTGTGAAATAAGGTCAAGATTTGGAGAGGCCATTTTTGAAAATAGGGATGAAAAACGGTTTTAATAAAAACTTTAGATCTCTCAAAACAATCAACGAAACAACCTGATTTTTGGATATGATATTCGAATGACTGGGTAAAATAGAAACCTTAAATCAATTTTGAAAGATATTGGTTGTTTTGAAAGAAATCGAAATCGAAAAAGCTTAGGGAAAACGAAAACCGAAAATTGTTTGATCTCCCTCAACCGTTGTTCAAACCCTCTGATTTTCACTTATATGATTCGTATAAATGTTTTGAATCAAAGGCCTAAAACAATTTTAAGATTAACCTAACAAATTAGGGCAAACGAAATTTGTTTTAAAATTTGGGTTTAGGGAATTGCGAAAATCAGATTTAAATAACTAATTAATAGCCATAGTATGTACTACAACCTGGCTCTGATACCATTGAAGGAATTAAAGGGATTAATTTCTAATCCTAAATCGGTGTAGATATAAACTACAGCATATTAAATAACAGAATATAAAAGAGATGAACAGAAGGTGTACCTGGCATCATCGCGGTATCCATCTCGATCAATAGAACAGAGGGAATTTTGAATTATATGTGAGAGTGGTACTACTCTCTGTCTGATAAGTATTCTGTCTAGGGTTAGACTGATTAATGGGATGTCAGTCTATTTATTATCAGATGAGAGCAGGGACTTCTCAACAAGCTATGTGATTGGCCCAACCCATCACGGGCCACTCACAATATAAAAGCTCAATTATAATATTCATATATTAAAGGCTATATATTAGAATAATATAGTTAATATGATAATGATATTTAATAATTGATTAATGCTAATCCAAAATAGGATACATACATATATATATATATATATATATATATATATATATATATATATATATATATATATATATATATATATATATATATATATATATATAATTCAACAATTCCAACAAATCAAATCATTATTGGTAATATGGTAATATCAAAGAATATGTTTTTAGATTTTTTGAAAAGAGAACTTAGTTCAATTAAAGTTAGAAGGTACATTATCATAATTAAAATAAAAACAAATCTAAGAAAATACTCAAATCTCTCCATTTAATGGGTAGATAGTATTAACTAGATAAATATTTTGAGTATCCACAAACTTACCCATGTATATAATACTATGAAAACCGCAAATTAAAATATTTATTTATTAGTCTTGGAGAACTCATTTTGCAAAATTACTAAGCCGTAATTTAAACAAAAGAAATAAAAGATTGCACAAAATTAAATATTCATTTAAATTATTTGGTCGTTTTTGCATGAAATTCCGAATGATATCCATAATTAGCTTCCTTTACTCTGAGGATATATAACTAGAAATTGAGGTTTTGGATGCATAAAAATGAGGGAGCTGGATATGTTAAACGAAAAGGAGCAGTAGCAATAAGGATGAGATAATCTTTGAAAAATTAGAGGGAAATTTAGATGTAATGGTGCTAAAATTCATTTTATCTGTAACCCTAATATTTTATAATTATTTATGATTTCTTTAATTTAATAAACAGAGTAATTAAAACAAGAATTTTTTTGAAACTTTGAAGACAGATCAAAGTGTAGTCTTTCTTTTTGCACAAATGTGTTCTTTTTTTTAAGTTCAAACTTTTAACATGACAAAAAAAAAATTTAATGCTGAATATAAACTTTGCTTATATATTATTCATAGGTCATCTCCTATTCTTTATAGGTTACCTCATATACTCTTTAATAAATCTAACGCTAATCAATTCATGTATTTGACATTTGTTTCCTTTAAGTAAGATTTCAAGTTTAAATATTGTAAATGAAAAAAATTAATGCTAAAAAAATTTTATATATCAATAATTTTTTACCTTACTCAAATTAGATTAATCAAAATTCTAGATGATTTTCTAATATTGGTGTGTGTATTTATACATACACACACAAACACACTCTTTAATAACAGTATAGATTAGATCAAACATATGCATTTTATAGGTAGTTTTCATGGAGACATTTCAAATTAAAGATGGTGGTGGTAGGAGCATAGATCGGTCAAAAGCCATAATGAGAAGGGAAAAGTAGGGTTAGCAATAGAAAAATAAGAAAAGGACACTACAAAAAAAAAAAGACAGTGATATAGTGACGATTTTTTAGTGGCATTTGCAAACAAATGTCACTATATAGAAATATTGTGGCGTTTTCACCAAACGCCACTATATAGAAATTAAATAATTCCCATCATATCTCAATTAAATCACTCTCCCGAATTTTACAATCGCGTTTCGTGAACCTTAGCCCTCCATCCTACACTGTTGGCCACTAGTTTTGAACCTTAACCTTGTCACTGGCCATTAGTCGCCACTCTCTTTTTGCCATTGTTCACCAATAGCCACTAGTCGCCACTCTTTCATTGCTTTCAAACATCTTTTCGTTGTTAGCTTCATTGACGCCATAGTTTACTCATCCCCACCGTCCACCGTCACAAAGGTAGGGTTCCTCAACCCCTCTGCTACTAATTTTAGGTGTTTTGGTTAGTTGTCTTTTATTTTCCTTCTCCATCCCTTTTTGCATACAAAATGAAAAGATTTGCTAGGATTTGGGAATGATTTGATTTTAGGAGTAAAAATGAATGCTCTCAATTATCTAAGCTCTCCTTCCTTTATAAGATTTGATTTTAGGAATACACATGTTGGGATTGATACATCATACATACATATGAGGAATGCGGATCACTAATAGCTGTCAAAAATATATATCATCTTTTGTCTTTATTGCTAAATTTGATTTTGCTTTCTAGTTGTTAGGATAAATAACGAGGGGGTTTCTTTGAAACATTATGGAAGAATTTTATAGTCATTGACTAGGAGCTTTTCTCTTTGCTACAAAAAGGGACTACACAAAGAAAAGGGTCAGATTGGAGCAAAATAATCTTGTGCAGCCCATTAGAGAAGTTGCAAGACTGTTATCATCATTCACAGATCCTGTGGGGTGTAACTACATAGCCCTACCTATCTCTTATCTGGATTGGAAGAACGTTCCACTTGACTACAAGATTATGTATTTTCAAATGATATAGCAGTAATAGTTATCAATTATTGATTTACTATTTTTTTAATTATATATATTCTAATTAAGCTTTTTATTTTGTTTTTCAGACTAGATTTTTTGTTGAGAGCACTGCAAAAAGAAAATACATCATAAAGAAAATTGGCTTGGATTAGAAGAACGGGCGTCTGGAGCTATACAAGGCTCGGACCAACGGGATCATATTGAGAGAAGAAATAATAACAAATGTTCTGGGTGAAATTCCAAAGGATGATTGGGTTGCTTGCATTCGGCAACGTCAGGACCCACGCTATTTGGTGATGACACTTTGAAACATTTTTTATCATTTTTTGACAATATAATAACATATTTCATCCAAATATTAAGAGAGAACTGAGAAAAACAAGGCTAGCAGACAACGTTAGATGTTTAATCACACAGGAGGCACGAAGAGTTTGGCTCGAAAAGGAGCTGAGATGGTAAACTTACTTTTTAATCCATAATATAATAATATTTCATAATTAACTAACTTTAATTATATAGGCTGCTGAGCATGTAGACTTGTTAGGGGACGGAACTTTGGAATGCGACTCACAAAAAGAAGGATGGCTCATTCGTCAGCGATGAAATGAGAGCCATTAGTGTAAGTTGTTTTATATTTAAATTTCTGAAATGTGAGTTAATTTATTCAATTGTTAGTTTGTTAATAATGTTTTTATTTTATATGTGGGTGGGCCGGAAAAAATTTCTAAGATTGAGTGGCAGGGGTTTGCATTAATTGGAGTCTCATCTCAAGATGCATTAGCCTTAGCTTTAGGAAGCCAAGTGCGTCATGGATGAGTGCATGACTTGGGGACCATGCCCTAGTTAAGTGTTTAGGCGCACTTCACACTTTGCTAGCGAGTCATCTTCTAGTCAATCTGTTCGGGAATTACAGACGGAGGTTGCAAATCTCAAGTCTCAAATGGAGGAGATGTCAAGCCTTAGGTTTCAAATGGGAGAAATAACTAGAAAGCATAATGAAATGATACAACTCTTCCAAAGCCTCCAGCAGAATCAGCTTTCTCCTTAGCAATATCTTGCACGAAGGGTAAGTTAGACTAAATTGTACTAGTTTTTTTTTCCCATACGACTAAAAAATTTCTTACAATTTTTTATTATAACTGTGGCTTTTTAATCAAGAAAGTTGAGGTAGTTATGCACCAGCAATCAACTCTCCATTGTCTTGTAATCAAGAGAATGAAGATAGGGAGGACGATGATGATGATGATGATGAAGATGAAGACAATGATGACTTAGGAGACTCTTTGATTTGTAGCAAGAGGACTCTTTGATTTATGTAGTTAGAACATATTTGACTTTAGATATTTATATTAATGAAGAATTGATTTGCTAAATTTTAATAGAATTCACATTTGTTTATGAATATTGGACTGAGGTACAATATTGGATTAGGCTGTCATCTATATGTAGGGTTGTAACCTATTTGGAAAATGAAAAATAAAATAAATTGGGACCATTCTATAGTAGTACTTTTTGTCATGTTATTGGTATTTCGAAACACCACAAAATAAAATTATAACGACGTTTGTTATCCCAAAGGCTATTATAGATGAAAATATTGTGGCGTTTAGATCTAACAAATGCCACTATATAATGGCATTTGGAACTATAAACGCTACTATGTTGTGGCATTTTTCTTGATAAACATATAGTAGCATTTGGTAAAATAAACGCCACTACATAGTAGTATTTGAAACCACAAACGCTACTACATAGTAGCATTTGGGTAAACAAATGTCACTAAGCAAATTATTTTTCTTACAATATTTTCAAAATCAATGACGGTTGAAAGATTCATAACAATCGCCACTATATATATTTAGTGGCGTTTATTTCTACATTTGCCAAAAAATGCCACTAAGCAGTTTGTATCGCTTGATTTAGTGAAGTTTCCACCAACACCACTAAATTGATATACCAATTTTTTTGTAGTGAAGCACCATCAGGTAAAGGAGTTTTTGTGAATGAAAGTTTGGGCATCAAATACAACTATTTCAAAAGAAAAAACAATAAAAACAGACTACGAGTGACATAGTGATTTCCTAATCTAATGTTCATTCGTGACTCTTAACCAAATTTAATATTCACATTATTTATTTAAATTTTTTTATTGATTTAAAAATAGATATAAAGGTATTCATTAGATTGGATTAACTCGCCAAAACTAACTCAATCTGCATAATTTGCTCAAGTTTAATAGAGTTGGTGAGTTAATTCTAGTTCATTTTCTTTCAATAATCTATTATTAATGGTTCAAGTTGTGGATTAAGAGATTACAATCCAAATCAGTTTGTTCAACCCTCTACTTAATTTTTTCTATTTTTTTAATATAAAACATGGTTTAGAGAATTGGATTAAATCGGCTAGTTCGACTGAAAAAACTAGTGATCCGGTTAAGTCTTTGGTTCGATTTGAACCTAAGAATCAGTGAACATTTAAATCAATGAAAAATCGGTTGAACCAGTAAAACTGACCGATTCAACAAGTTTAACTAGTTTATTTTTTAAAAAACTTTTTGAATTTTTACTAAATATTATTATATATTTTTAATAAATTTCTAAAAATTTAATCTATTAAGAGAAGGTCTAGAACTAGTATATATATATATATATATATCTGTAACATGTCTTGAATATTTTAATATTATATATTATATATTTCAATATTTCAATATCTATAACATATATATTAATTATATATTTTAATATATTTTAAGTATCACTTATTGAGTTGTAATTTGACTATTCACCATTGAACCAGTGTCTTAACCGGTTTAATAATCCATCCAATTTTTCTAAACTTAGATATGAAACTTACAATAAATTAGATACTTAGATTTAAAATTTTATTAGATTATAAAAACGTTTACTTTTTTTATGTTTTAAATTGCCATTCCAACCCAATTCAACTCATTATAATTTAATTAGTTTATATCCAACCCAGGAATATTCCGAGAAATACTAGCTTTACAGAAGTGCCAAAACAATGAAATCCATGTGCCTAGCTAATATTGATTCAGTTATATATATTATAGATTAGTCATTTAGCGTTCTAAAGACTAAAACAAAGAAGCATTGATATTCTGTCTAACTCTTTTCTGCTTAATTTATCAACATATTCAATGTTTGATTTAGTGTTTTCCCAAACAATTGCTTTCTTCCTGTGCAACTTTTGATTTGAACCTTAAACGCCACCATCACCGATCACCACACTATCTAACTGAAAATGATATAAAACAAGAAAGAAGACAAATGTAAAAGAAGGCATTAAATGCACTTATATTAACTATTTTATCTCAAATTCTTAATATGATTATAACATGTAGAAAATTTTTCAGAGTGGGAATAAGATATATTAAATCATAAAAACCATTTATATTTTGCTTATTTATTTAAAAAATGAAAAGTAGTAAATAATATTTGAACAATTCTATTCAAATGTTGGGAACGTTAGTTTCTATAATAAATTCTTAATTACTCCAAATCAAAATTAGAGTGAAGCGAACATTTGATATCATTGAAAAAGATAAAAATTGGTTTAAACAAAATTTGGAAACATCACTTAAAGTAATAGAAAATAATAACAACAATTAGTAGTTTACCTGTACCATACACTTAATAAAAGGGTCTGTTAAACTTGTACTTTTAAGAGGTATGGTGCTGGGCATCGTAATCAGTATGGTTAGAAGTTAAGACTGGAGTCTCCCTATCATAAAAAATAAATAAATAAAGTGTGTATCAATTTTATTAATATATTTTAAAAATATTAATTTGATCCTCAAAAATTTTTGTTATCTTAATTTATTCCTTCAATGATCAAATATATCAACTCAGTCCCTAAAAAATTGTATTACTTGTCAAAATAACTTTTAGTAATAAAATAAAATTTAAAATTTAAAAATAATAAATTTTGTGATTTAGTAATAAAAATGATCAAATTAAAAAATACAACATCTCAATAACTAAATTGAAACACGTGACCATTTCAAAAAATAATTGAAAAAATTATAATATTTCAATAATTAAATTGATAATTTATTTTAAAATTAAACTTTATTAATTTTTCATACTTTAAAAATAGTAACAAAAAAATTAATCTTATACAGAGTAAAGTTCTTTCTGAACTAGCATATTGAAGAATCTTTCTACAGCAACCAATTAACTCCGGGTTACTAGAATATTATATTAATACATATAAAAGTAGTTTCCGGTGGAGTTTATTCTCCAATCTCCATTTCCCTCCACCCTAAATGGGGAGTAAAGTCTAGAAGAATCAATCAACCAGTGATTCAGAAAATTAAATTAATTATTGAATCGAAGCATTATTTTAAAAGTTAATAATTAAATTTTAATTGAATTACAATGAAGTTGATAATATTTAAAATATATTAAAATATTTTAAATATATTACAATATATATTTATATTAATTTTAAATTTTTTTTAATAACTTAAATTTATAAAAAAAAATTAAAATATATAATAATATTTAATAAGAATTTAAAAAAATTAAAAGTTCAAAAATTATATAAAAATAAACTGATTTTTACCTGTTTAAAATCTATTTAATTCGTTCAAACATTTATTTATTCACTAATTCAAACTAAACCAATTCTCTAATCGAGGTATCAAATTTTAGTTCATCCAGCCAATTCCGTCCCACAAATTGAATGCGTGGTATTAAATGCAGGAGCTAAATTTCTCACCCACCCTTTCCCCTTCCAACATAATATCCCATCCTCCCTAATTCCCTTCTTCCCCTCTTCTCCTCCCCTCAAATGGAGACTCCCCCACTCCCCCATGTCCCCCTCCTCCTCCCCCACCGCCGCCTCCGCCGCCGTCACCTTCCTCTCCAGCGTCGGCCTCGGCTACTCCATCGCCATCGCCCTCGGCTTCCTCGTCCTCCTCTCCACACTCATCCTCTCTTCCTACCTCTGCTGCCGCTCCAGCTCTCGACCTGACCCGAACGCCACTCCGGACAACCATCCCGATGGGATTGTCCTGCCCCGCATAATCTTCGTGGCCGAGGACGAGCGAGATGAAAACGGCGTCGTGTTGGGCCTGGGCCAGCACGTTATTAATTCCTACCCGAGGTTTCAGTACACCAAGGTCGATAGCGATGGCGGCCGCGGGAATAGCACTACGTGCTCGATCTGCTTGTGCGAGTACAGGGAGGCAGAGATGCTGAGAATGATGCCGGAGTGTCGCCATTACTTCCACATGTCCTGCCTCGATGCGTGGCTGAAGCTGAACGGATCGTGTCCGGTGTGCCGGAACTCCCCGCTTCCGACGCCGCTGTCGACGCCGTTGCAGGAGGTGGTGCCTCTCTCTCTCAGTACGCCGATGATCGGAGACGGAGGAACTGACTTCAATTCCTTTTAATTTAGGCTCCGATTGGAATTCGAATTCGGATCTTTCTAGTCGTCGAAGGTGCGAATCTCCTGGTAGTTAGGGGATGTTTATTTATTATTTTTAACTTTTTTTTTGTTTATTTTTGATCTGGTGAAATTTGATTTGGTTAGATTAAAGGGGAATGAAGAATGAAGTAGATGTTAATGTCACTGCTGGTCGTGTAACTCTGCAAAATTGTTTTAGTTTGTCCTTTCACACAACTTCACTTCTGTTATTTGGTTAATTGGTTTCTTGATGGCTGTATAAATCTGCTTCATATAGTGTCTCAGTGAATGATTTAGCTTGGCTTATAAGTTTGTTTTTGTTTAAATTATACACTTTTTTTATTTTAGTTAAGTTATAATTTATGTCCTTTAATTTTTAATATTATATTCCACTCTTTTAATATTTTGATATATATTATATAATTTTAATTTATTTTTTGTCAAATTAATTGACTTTGACACATAAGAATATGATTTTATTTTTAACATTAAAAAAAGTAGTTAAATTAATGTTAATATTTAATATGAAACTGTCACTAATTGTCAAGTAATTTTATTATTAGAAAAAAGAAATATTGTATTAAAAGGAAATGAGTGCTATGTGTAATTCAACCAAATTAAAAAAAATTACTCATTTTTCTTTTTGTTCTCTGCATAGTTGAATATCATCTGTGTCTTCATAATCTTTTCCGTTAGTGTATCAATTAATTTTTTAAAAAAAAGCACTTACAAAATAAATTTTATACTTATCAAATCAATGAGATAAAATATACTCTTAAAACTATCATAGGAAGAACATAATTTGAACAAAGTTTTAAGAAAAAAAAATTAACTACTCATTTTCCGTAAGGAAGTCTCAAAAACAAAGTCGTCTAATGGAATATATATCAATATTTTGAAAAATTATATTGATTATTAAATTGGTGGAAACACCGATTTAAAAATTAATGATCAAATCGTAATCGAATCGATTTACTTTAAAATATTAAAAAATAATATACATAATTAAATATTATAAATATAAATTTACAAATTCAATTTAAATAAGATTTAATGTCGAATTACACAAAATAACAATTACAATCAAAAGTTGACAGTAAAAATTAATTAAATAACAAGAAAATATTATTAATTAAGATAATATTTACTCATATCAAATCTATAAAATAATAAAATATTGACATCTCCACTAAAATTAACTAACTTGTAATATAATTTCTTTATTACTTGATTATAAAATAAAAAAAATTAAAAAAAATCCAAATCAACCAGTTCTTAATTGGTTCGATTGTTTTTTACCGGTTCAACTAGTTATTGGCTAGCTCAATCACTCATCGTTTTAAGGGTTATTTTAGACATATTCCTTAGTTGATTCTCAGTACAACCAATTGAACCGACCGATTTAGTCAAATTCTTTCAACAATGTTATATATGCATTCGATTGTGTTATATTTGCTTTTTTTTTTATCATCTAATATTTGAACACTACACGAACATGAGAATAGATCCTCTGCTTGGCTTCCCCCGCTTGGCTTTCTTCTCCTGATTGGCTTTGAAAGCTAAGCAAGATATTTGGTTCATTTGGGCCGTTGATTGTGCAAATCAACAGTTTAGATTTTATAATTATTTTCTAAAAAATAATAAATAAATAAAATTAGCATCATGAAAACAACCAACGACCCAGATGAGTCAAGTACCTTACTTGACTTTTAAAGATAAACAAGGGATCCATTAACCACGAAGATCGACTAATCCAGATTTGAGTTAAGTAAGATCACATTGGACAGTAAAGTTTTTCTTAAAATTTTAATTCAACTACATTTTCAAAAAATTGAACTCAAAACTATTGATTAAGACAACATCTTATTAGCTAATCTATGCTTTTAATTGTATATTTAGAATGGTTTGACGTACTTAATTTCGTTTTTTCCCCCTTCTACTTTTAACCCTCTTGAGCTTTGTTGACTTGTTACTGCTAAAGTGAGTAGCAATTTGACCCACAAATAGTATCTCTTGTTAGACAAAGTTCCTAATTTTCATTTATCTTCAGACTCTTTTGGGGGATCCCATTCTTTATTGGCTCTTCAATTACACTTTCTTCACAGCAAACATATTGCCTTTTTTTTGTTTAAAAAAACAAAAAGATATTTCTTTTTTTGTTAAATTGTCCATCATAGAACCATTTAGTTGTAGACAGCTTATGTGGTACCCATTTTTTTAAACTTCATAAAGTGTTCTTATGAACAACTTTTTTTAAAAAAAAATTAAAACTTTCATGTATTACCAAATTTACCATTGAATGGCATTTTATCTTACTAAAGGAATGTATCTGATCGATGAAAGAGTGGCTGAAAATACACACCTTCTTTTCGATACATTATATTTTAGTTCACTTTTACATTTTTCACGTCTAAAAATTTATTAGAGTATTTTTTATTTTTAATTAAAATAATTTTCATTAGTTTAAGTACATATTAATTACTTTTCGCAACAAATAATTCAAAAAAAAAATTACTAATAATTGAGAATAAGATGTCATAATCGGTATTATATTTTCTTGTAAAAAGAATACCTATATAATTAAATTAGTAAAGTATTTTAGCAAAACAAAATGTAGTATTTTGTTGCTAAACGTGAAAAAAAGACTATAAAATTAGACTATAAAATGTGGTACAATTTGTAATTAGTGAAAAAGAGGTGTATGTTTTAAAAATAATAAAAATAGCTGTTTAGTTTTAAAAACTTACAAGGAAGAAAAATATAATTTACTCATATTTTTGTTGTTTATGATGTACTTCTCTTGTAGTGATTTATGCGTTAGCCTTTAAAACTTTTGAGTAGGGTTATTATAAGTAAATAACTAAAGTATAAAGAGTATAAAAAAAATTGGATTGCCTCCTGCACTGCACAGAGATAATGGAAGCCGTTTGAATTTTGATTTAACAGCTCTTATTCAACTAACTTTTTTTATATTTTTTTAAAAAGTTTACAATTATTATTTTATGTTTATTATTGTACTTATAATTATCATTAGATCAATTAATATTTAAAACTTTTGAGTAGGGTTATTATAAGTAAATAACTAAAGTATAAAGAGTATAAAAAAAATTGGATTGCCTCCTGCCCAGAGATAATGGAAGCTGTTTGAATTTTGATTTAACAGCTCTTATTCAACTAACTTTTTTTATATTTTTTTAAAAAAGTTTACAATTATTATTTTATGTTTATTATTGTACTTATAATTATTATTAGATCAATTAATATTTATAAAAATATTTAAAAAATCAAATAGAATAATTTTCTCCTATGCGCAAGAACCTTGGTATAAAAGTAAATGTATTTGTTCTTGAAAGACTTCGGAGCTATTTATAAGGATGAGATTGGAGCATGATTATACTTTCCAAGATTAATTAAACTTGAGTTTGATGAGAATAAGTACGCATGATGTTGTAGTTGAGAGATCTTTGAGTGGCAATTATTCAAGCAAATATCCTAATCTTAAAGATCGACTAAAAAGCTTGGTTTATATTCTAAGGTGACTAGTGGATCCAACTTTAGGTCTAAAATTTCGGTCATCATTTTTAACACTACATGATATAATCTAAATTAATGTAATAGCTAATTAATTTATAAAAATGGCAGAGTAGGTTTTATATTATCATCTTTGACCTATATGTTAATTATACTCTAAAATTTTATTTCATATTAATTATAATTTATATGTTTTGAATTAGTTTTTATTATGTCTTGAGCTTAAAGCATAACATTGTTAAAATATTCAACGATAATTGTTGACGTTATATCCTCATTTGATGTACATAAAAGTCAAATTATTCATCATAAATGTACCACTTCATATATTAATTTAAAATAACTAAAATAACATTATGAACTCTCTAAACTCTCTTCTACTTTTTGTCATTAATACATGTTCATATTATTATTTTGGTCATGTTAAATTGGCATATGGTGTGACATATCCAAGATAAATGATTTGATATTGACGTATATAAAATATAGTGTCATATCAACATTTGTCGTTAAACATTTGAACTATGTTAGACTCAGAAATATAATTAAAACTAATTGAAAATATGTAGATTATAATTTATAAAAAATAAAATTTTGAATTATAATCAAAATATATATCAAAATTCAGAGGCATAAATAGTAATTTTATCTATAAAAATTCCAACAAATCTTTTAAATAAGATAAAATAAAAAATTAAAAAAATTATTTATATATTTATTATTAGATCATACTTAATGTCTTATTTTTAATAAATGTTGAGTAATTACTTTTTTGGCATATTGAATTTATCAAAAACTAAATAAATTAAACAATTTACATGGTACTGAAAATTGAGTATTTATGAAGGAATAGATAAAGGAGTAGGGTCAAGGGTGGTGCCGAACGCCATTAAGGAGCAATGCGCAAGACGTGGAATCCAATAACAAGATTCTCTGACTCTCTAAATATTTTACAGATATTCGCTCTTTGTTTACCATTACGATTTGTGACCTGCGAGCAAATCACACTCAGATTGTCAGATTTCTGTTCGCTCCTCAAAATCTTTGGTATGCGGATCCCCTTGGATGAAACAGTTTTTTTATATTTTAATTTAAATTGTTAAATAAAATTATTTAACAGTTTAAATTAATCTAATATTTTTTTCTATTTTTTAAAAAATATTGTATAATTAATTTTAACAAATTTAATTTTATATTTTTTAAAAAAATTAATCATATAATTTAAAAAAAACACTAAATTAATCTGGACCTAAAGAAAACTTTTTCCTCCAAATCCTGAAGAAGATCTGCATTCCAATCTTTGTGAGAATTGCGTCATATGAACAAAAAGCGTCTTGATCTTATGCTTGGCGCGTGAAAATTAAATTTGAAAAAAATGACTATTTACAAAAATTAAATTTAACACTTAAGTCACTTGGCTTGCTGTTGCCTGTAGACGACTTATGTGCAACTAAGTTAGGCTATGCACAATAAATTTGGCACCCATCCGGAATTGAAAAGGAAAACAGAACAATAATAGAATTTAAAACATAAATATTGTCACGGTGGTAAAAAAACAGTCGGGCTCAAGTGGCATTCAAAATGACTGGAGAAATCTGCATTTCAAATTCCAATGTAAATGACACCAAGCCAGTGTTAATATTGTTACACAAATTGTGTTTAATATATAATTATGGATACATGTAATTAAACTTGTATATATTTTAAAAATGAAATTTTGGTAAGCCTGCAATTTGAATTTCAAATTCATGTAAGGTGATCTAAGAGTCTCAACTCAAGTGGTATATAAGTTGGCTTGCATGACAAAGGTGATAAATTGATGTAAAGAGTGATGGTTTTGGTATGCACCTATTTGAATAAGAATCTTTCACGTTCGTGATTAGAACAAAACTCTAGGTGTAACTGTTTATTTTAAATTAAACAGTTTATATTAAAAGAAAAGAAATATCTTATGAGGTTTAACTTTTTTTTCTCTTTTTCAATGAGAGGGTCCGCTTTTTACATATGTTCATTATCAATATTTTTAAATTAGACTAATTATTAAATTAATAAAATATTAGTTCAAAGTATATTAATTTGACTGCAATCAAATTATAGATGCACTAATCACACAAGGATTGCAGTGGTACAGGGCCAGGAGGGGAGTGCTTTGCCATTCCTTGTCCCCGCGTCAACCCTTGTTCTCCGTCCCCTTCCTTGATCGTTGTAGTGGAGGGCAAATCTTCCTATCCCCATTTCTTAGAGGGATGTGGGAATGTGGGAATGCTCTGGATCTTCAAATATCAACAAAAAATCTAAAAACAAATTAAAAAAATCATAAAATTAGGAGAAAAACAAAGATATTAATAAAATATTTGATCACTATAACAATACAATATTATAATTAAAAGAGAAACAAGTCTTATGAACTTATTCTGTAAGGTTTTTGTAAGCAAAAGTAGCATCATAACGATAATAAAGTTTTCCTTAAGTTTTGTAGAAGTGAAATAGAATTTTAAAATTTTTATTAAGATTCAAAGTCTAGAATTTCTTTTTTTTTTTTGAAAAAAATAAGTTAAAATAAATAAAAAAGGAAAAATTATAAAAGATGATATTTTAATTAATACATATATTATTAACTATTAAAGATATTAATATAATTTATAAGTCAAGTACCCTACTTGACTTTCAAAGATAAATAGAAGATTCATTAGTTAGACCTGCCCGTTTAACCCGCATTAGAGGCAGGCTAAGCTAGCTGAATGCCAGCTCGTAGAGGATCAGGCCTAATTGGCCCACACAGGTTACCCGTTTAGCCGGTCTTCGTTTAGAGGGAAGGGGATAGATAGTTGTGATGAGAAATGTATTGTGGGTATCAAGGATAATTTTCTGGAAGATGATTCATTTGGTTGCTCAGAAATTGTACACCAGTCTTTCATCATCGTCATCGTCTTCCATCTTCATTTGCATCGCCATTTTCTCTCATCTTCACTCTTTTGTCTTTGTCTCTCGTCAACCCAAATAAGTTCCCTGCTTCAAATTTCCCAATACCAAATCCCAAATTTCCCAATCCCAAATCATACTCGCACTCTACTGATTATTGAAACTTAACCTAAATCCCCAAATTTCCCAATCCCAAATCAGTTTTCTACTTCCCAAATCAGTGAGGAATTGTGATCGTGAGGAGGCTGACAGTGTGCAAGGGTCGATGATCGACACTAGGGAATAGAGAAGAGAGAAGAGATGGAGGCGTCTGAAAGTGTCCAGCTGGACTATTCTACTTGTCGTTGGAAACCCTCATTTGGCGAAGTCAAAGATGAAGTCAGGCGTCGAGTTTTGAGTTCTAACTTCTGAGATGGGATTGAGATGGGGGATTTCGAATTATCTGAGGTCTTGGATAGGGGATTTAGGATTAGGCTTTTGAAGTCTGAGATGGGATTGAGATTTGAGAGCAGAGACCAGAGAGCCAAAGGAGTTAACGAGATAGTCAAAGATTGAAGGAGATCTGGAGATAGCAAATGACATCATCCTATATAAAAAAAAAAAAATTGTGCCGGTTGGCCCGTTTGACCTCCCAGCCCTCATAAAAGGAGGGTTGTGCTAATCATTTTTTAGCCCGTTTAAAAATTAGCTAACTTGTTCTGACCTGGTTTTCGCAACCCGAGGCGTGTCTATCGTTGGCTACAAAGCACTAGCTAATCTAAATTCGAGTTGTGTAAGATCACATGGGACAGCAAAGTTTTTCTTAAAAATTTTAATACAACTACATTCTTAAAAATCAAACTCAAAATTATTGATTAAAACAATATCTTATCAGCTAACATATATTTTTTATGGTATATTTAGAATTGTTTGACATTACTTAACCTTTTTTCTTTTCCTTCTACTTTTAACCCTCTTGAGCTTTGTTGACTTGTTACTGCCAAAGTGAGTAGCAATTTGACCCACAAATAGTATCTCTTGTTAGATAAAGTTCCTAATTTTCAATTTTCCTTCATCTTTAGACTCTTTTGGAGTATCCCTTTCTTTCTTGGCTCTTCAATTACCCTTTCTTCACAGCAAACATATTGCTCCTTTTTATTTTTTTGTTGTTTAAAAAAACGAAAAGATATTTCTTTTTTGGTTAAACTGTCCATCATAGACCCATTTAGTTGTAGACAGCTTATGTGGTACCCATTTTTTTAAACTTCATAAAGTGTTCTTATGAACAACTTTTTTTTTTAATTAAAACTTTCATGTATTACCAAATTTATCATTGAATGACATTTTATCTTACCAAAGGAATGTATCTGATCGATGAAAGAGTGGCTGAAAATACACAGCTTGTGGCTGAAAATACACACCTTCTTTTCGATACATTATATTTTAGTTCACTTCTACATTTTTCACGTCTAAAAATCTATTATAGTATTTTTTATTTTTAATTAAAATAATTTTCATTAGTTTAAGTACATATTAATTACTTGTCACAAAAAATAATTCAAAAAAATATTACAAATTATTGAGAATAAGATGTCATGAGTATTATATTTTCTTGTAAAAAGAATACCTAATATTTTTGCAAAACAAAATGAAGTATTTTGTTGCTAAGCATGAAAAAAAGACTGTCATAGGCCTCTAGCTGTAAGAAAATATAAAATTAGACTATAAAATGTGGTGCAATTTGTAATTGTAAAAAAAAAGTGTTTGTTTTAAAATAATAAAAATAGCTGTTTAGTTTTAAAAACTTACAAGGAAGAAAAATGTAATTTACTCATATATTTATTTTATTGTTTATGATGTACTTCTCTTGTAGTGATTTATGCGTCAGCTTTTCAAACTTATGAGTAGTTATAAATAACTAAAGTATAAAGAACATAAACGGGAATTGGCTTGCCTCTTGGGTTGAGGAGGTAACGTGATAGGTTGAATTTTGATTCAATTATTACTATTTATCTAGTTTTTTTTTGAAAACTTTTTTTAAAAAATTATAATTATTATTTTATATTTATTATTATACTTACAATTATCATTAGATTAGTTAGTACTTATAATTTTATTTTAAAAAAATAAAATATTAAGTGAATAGTAAATCAAAGTGATCCAACAATTCCTAATTATTTTGACTTCCAAGAAGCAATCCAATTTCATATAAAGATAAATGTATTCATATTTGAAAGACTTTGGAGCGATATAAGGATGAGATTGAAGCATGATTGTACTTTCCAAGATTAATTAAACTTGAGTTTAATGAGAGTAAGTACGCAAGATGTTGTAGTTGAGAGACCTTAGAATATGGTAGAGTGACATATTTTTTTTAGCAACAGTTTTAAGATTTTAGAGTATGGTAGAGTGCTTTTTTTTTTTTTACCAATGGTTTTTACTAAAAACTGTTATTAAATAAAAATCATTGCTAAAAAAAATATGACACATTGACACTCTATCATATGATAGAAGACCTGGATTCGATCTTAGAGTGGCAATTCTTCAAGCAAATATCCTAATCTTAAAGCTCGAATAAAAAGCTCGGTTTATATTCTAAGGTCAGTGGATCCAACTTTAGGTCTAAAATTTCGGTCATTAATTTAAACACTACATGATATAATCTAAATTGATGAAATAGCTAATTAATTTATAAAAATGGCGGAGAAGGTTTTATATTCTTGTTTTTAACCTATATTTTAATTATAATCCTAAATTTTATTTCATATATATTAATTATATTTTATATGTTTTGAATTATTTTCATTATGCCTTGAGCTTAAAGCCTAACATTGTTAAAATATTTAACAATAAATGTTGACATGACATTCTTATCTGATATACGTCGAAGTCAAATTATTCACTATGGATTTACTACTTCACATATCAGTTTAAACTGACCAAAATGATATTGTGAACTCTTAAAGTCTCTCATACTTTTTGTCATTAATACATGTTCACACGATTATTTGGGTCATGTTAAATTGACATATGGTGTGGTATCAGTAGTGTATCGAGGACCTCTTAATCAGGGAGGCAAAATTTTTATTCGCAATTATGAATTTGATGACAAATTAATTTCAATTTGTTGCTCATTTGATGGTAATTTCTTTTTAAATAATATTTCCATTACAAAATTTTTTTTTCTTCTTCTAAATCATAATTGTATAATCAATAAATTAATTTGATAGAATTAGATCTATGTACAAAAACCCTAAATTTCAAGCTTTTACAAAGAAGTCCCTAATAATTGAATGATAAATTAACTATTATAAAGAAAAAATTTCATGAAATTGACTTTACAAATATGTTACTCATGATCCTAATTGTATAATCAATCAATCAATTTGATAGAATTAGACTTATGTACAAAAACTTCAAATTTCAAGTTTTTACAAAGAGGTCCCTAACAATGAAATGAGAAATTAACTATTATTAAGAAAAAAATTCATGAAATTGACTTCATAAATATGTTACTCATGATCCTAATTACATAATCAATCAACCAATTTAATAAAATTAGACCTATGTATAAAAACCTCAAATTTCAAACTTTTACAAAGAGCTTCCTAACAATGGAATGAGAAATTAATCATCATCAACAAAAAATTTTGTGACTCTAGAGAGTGGGGGTCTAGTAACTGTAAGCAGTAAAAAGGGACTGAATCACTAAAGCGAGTCCAAAAAATATTAAGGAAGTTCAAAAAATATTAAAGGGGTTCAAAAAAAAAGAAGGGGTAAAATGAAAAAAAAATTTTACATGCAATTTTGTAAAATTTTTGCACCTCCTGAATTACATCTAACTCCGCCCCTTTGTGGTATATTCACAATAAATAATTTAATGTTAACGTATGAAAGAGAAAATGTTATATCATTATTTTTTATTAAATATTTTAATGATGTTTAGCTCACAAATATAATTAAAATTAATTAAAAATATTTGAGTTATAATTTATAAGAAATAAATTCTAAATTATAATTAAAATATATATCAAGAGAGATATGAATAATTATTTTGTTTATAAAATTTCGAACGAATCTTTTAAATAAGACAGAACAAAAAATTAAACAATTATTTATATATTTATTATTAGATCATACTTAATGTCTTATTTTTAATAAATGTTGAGTAATTACTTTTTTGGCATATTGAATTTATCAAAAACTAAATAAATTAAACAATTTACATGGTACTGAAAATTGAGTATTTATGAAGGAATAGATAAAGGAGTAGGGTGGTGCCGAACGCCATTAAGGAGCAATGCGCAAGACGTGGAATCCAATAACAAGATTCTCTGACTCTCTAAATATTTTACAGATATTCACTCTTTGTTTACCATTACGATTTGTGACCTGCGAGCAAATCACACTCAGATTGTCAGATTTCTGTTCGCTCCTCAAAATCTTTGCGAGGATTGCGTCGTACCAACAAGGAGTATAGTTATTGGAACCGGTTGCGATTAATTTGAGTTGACTTTTGAATCATTTAATTTTTATTTAATTGTTGGATCATTGAATTAATTGTTAAATTAAATAAAAAAATTTAAAAATTAAAAATTATATATCTATATACTTATATATATATATATATATATTTATAAATAAATTTTAAAACAAGTAAAATAAATAATTTAATGTAAATTTTATGCTTTAAAATCTTAAAATTATGATCATTAGTCATAAGAACATTTACAGTGGTAGCTTTTAAGGAATTCTTAAATTTAAAAACTAATTCTTATTTTAGTTCACTACAGTAGTTCGTTACGTTGACTGCTACGCATAAGAACTGTTTTTATATAAAAATCGGTTCTGTACAAAAGGTAACAATAAAATAATCAACTAATGATAAATGTTAGTAGAAGGTAATAAATGCTAAACTAGTGAACAGTTGATTATGGACCCATTTGTGGATTCTTAAGAGGTTCACTATTGTAGTAGAGAGTTACTTAAAGTAGTAGAGAGTTATTTAAGTTGATGTGGCACTATGGGACCTATAATAAGAACTCAAGTGAGGTCCATCACTGTAGATGCTCTAAATAATTAAAATGTGAATATTTATAAAATGATAAACATTCATAATAATTTAAACATAAAGTCAAATATTAATTAAATAATAAAAAAAAAGAAGAACAAGAAAGATTAAAATACAAAAATTTGAGGGATGAAAATATTATATAACTCAATTTTTTTTTGACTCAAATCAGTCATTAATTACTGGTCATCTCCATACACCAGTAATACACTCTTCTCCATAAACTTTTCATATTTCCAATATCATTTTACTTTTTCCAAGTCTACAGCCTACATACTCTAACTCTTCTTCTCATATTTCCAATATCCTAGGCTTATCGATTTCAGACTGTAGACAGCTGAGCAGAGGAGAGAAAGGCATAAACCAAAAGTTGAAAACTCATTTGAGTCATTTCTCGGTTCAGCCTTGGTGAGTCGGGTCTTTTTTTTTTCTTCTTCTTCTTCCTTAGCCTCAGTTCGAAGTCGTTTGCATCAGTTGTCTACATCTTGGCTATGGGTCTTTGCTAGTCGTAGTTGTTTACATCTTGGCTGTGGGTCTTTAGTCGAAGTCGTCTACGTCAGTTGGAGCCGTGGCAAGGTTCGAAGTCGAATGCTAGAAGCATATGTGTGCGTCTTGGCTGTGGGTCTTCGCCTCTTCGGTCTTGGCTGTGAGTTGTCTACGTCTTGGATATGGGTGTGCGTCTGACCAATTTGGGAAAGTAGATATTGAGGGCTGAACTACAGTGATGAAAAAAACAAAGGAAATTGGGTTGACTGGATCGACTACAATCTGGTCTCATAACTCGACTAGACCAAACCTGGCCTTGGGTTGCTGGGTCTCAGGTTGACCCTCTGATTCGGTCCAGATCTAATAACACTGACGAGGAGAGTCCTACGATAGTTTTTAAAGAGTTCTTAAAAATAAAAACTTATTCTTAGTGAGTTTCACCATTAAAGTACACCAGCGTAACTGTCATGTAAGAACCGTTCTTATATAAGAACCGTTCTTATATAAGAACCGTTCTTATATAAGAACTAGTTCTTATAACAAAAGTAGTGGATAATTGTAGGATCCATTGTGGAAGTACAAAAATATGAGGTAACTTGTGGGTCCCTAAGTTCTCTAGAATTGCATAATTAGAGTAGATAGTTACTTAAAGTAAAAAGTGATGATGTGACATTGTATGACCTATAATAAGCAACTCAATATAGTTGCACCATTGAAATGCTCTTAGTGCACATGCATCTTTTTATTGGCATGGGCCTCATATAGATAGGTGAGGTCTACGCCAATTGAACGCAAGTGAGATCTATGTTGATCAAATGGCGTCTCTACTTGGCGTATGGCGTCAAGCAGAGGTTCTCAGTATGAATGAGAATGGGAAAAATTGTTTTCTTCTTTCCTTAAAAATGAAGCTAAGATTAAAAGTAATTATTATATTAACAATTTAATTGTTAAAAATATGAGAGTATTGATTAGTTTCTAAATAATAAATAAATATATATATATATATATAATCGTTTTATAAAAATATTAATTTATATTGAGTTCATAATTTATATAATAACCAGCTTATTTGATATTTAAATTTTAGAGATTAAATAATAAAAAGTTTTTTTTTGAAGACCAATTTATATATTTACTCAAAACTTTGTCTTACAAATGTGTAGAAACTGTTTTATAGAAAAAATTCAATATTATAAAATTCTTTTTTTTTATTAACGCCGATAATTTTATATTTATATTTTAGATTAATAAATTTAAAGAATTTTTTAATTCATACTTTAAATTTATACATCAATCGATTATTTCATAGCGGATATAAAAATAATAATTTTTTAAAAGTTTAAATATGACTCAAATATTGAATACATATTTGGGATTCATATCTATATTTTCCTATTATCATTTCAAAGTATTAACATTTATTGAGCTGTATTGGAAAATATTTTGCTTAATTAACTTTTTTTAATTTAATACTTATTTTTATATTACAACTAAATAATTTAATACTTATTTATGTATATTTTAGCTATATCATTAAGAGAATTTTTTATTACTTACTCTTTTTATAAGTGATAATTTATGTTAACTCATTATATGTACCAGATGAATGTAAACAATATAATATTAAGATTTGCTAGGATGAAAATGGAACTCTCAAAGTTATATAGAGATTAAAAAAAAAAAATCTGTGGTTAATCTGAAATGGCTGCTCTTTGGTTTATTCTCACCGTTGCTACGGGTTATCGTCTCACAATTAATTTATTGGTACTGAATTCTTGTATCTAACCTGAGAGCTCGAGTGGCATTCAAAATGAAAGGAGAAATCTGCAATTGTAACTGGAAAACTGCTGCAAATTCCAATGTAAATGACTCCAAGCCAGTGTTATTATTGTTACACAAATTGGGTTTAATATATAATTATGAATACACGTAATTAATGTAAGGTGATCTAAGAGTCACAACTCAAGTGGCATATGTATAAGTTGGCTTGCATGACAGGTGCTAAATTGATGTAAAGAGTAATGGCTTTAGTACTATGTGAATAAGGATCTTTCATGTTTGTAACGAGAACATAATTCTCATTTTTTTGTATTGTAGTTGTTTATTTTAAATTAAACTATTCATATCAAAAGAAAAGAAATATTTCATGAGGTTTAACTTTTATTTTCTTTTTCTTTTTTAATGAAAGGATCCACTTTTGCGTATATGTACATTACCAACATATTTAAATTGAACTAATTATTAAATTGATAAAATATTAGTTCAAAATTTATTAATTCAACTGCAATCAAATTATAGATGCACTAATCACACATAAGGATGACAATGATATAAGGCGAGGGTGGGGTCGGGGGTAGGGAGTGCTTTCCCAATCCCTATTCCTGTGCCAACTCTTGCTCTTCGTCCCCATCTTGCATCGTTATAGTGGGGGGGGGGGGGAAATCTTCTCCATCCATATTATCCATGAGAATGTGGAAATGCACAGGGATGTTAAAATATCAACAAAAAATGTATAAGAAATAAAAAAATCATAAAATTAGGAGAAAAACATAGATATTAATGAAATATTTGATCATTATAATAATACAAAATTAATTAGATACATTATAAGAAATTAACCTTTTGGTGGCAAGTAAACATTTTGTCACTAAAAGTCTGCTTTCATTGGCGACTTTTATAGTCGCATCTGGAAATTAGACTTTAGATGGTGACTACCAAAGTCGCAAAGTCGCCACTGAATCATAAGGTATAAAACATTATGCACTACCTTTTAGTGACAATTTTGTTAAGTAACCACTAAAAGTTCTTGAGTAGCAACTTTTAGTTACCACTAAAAAGTCTATAGTGACAACTATGATGTTGCCAAATAATATTTTTTCTTTTAAATTGGTGACAATAAATATTTTTGAAAAAATATGACAACTTTGGTTTTTAATGGCGACCAAATTTCTTTAAAAAAAATTAGTCGCCACTGAAAACTATAATTGTTTTTTTTAATTGGGAACCATAATTTTTTTTTACAAAATTGCGTATTTTATAATTAAAAGAGAAACAAGTCTTATAAACTTATTCTGTAAGGTTTTTGTGAGCAAAAGTAACATCATAATAACAATAAATTTTTCCTTAACTTTCGTAGAAATAAAATAGAATTTTAGAATTTTTATTATAATTCGAAGTCTAGAATTTCCTTTTCAATCTAAAATTTTAAGTTAAAATAAATAGAAAAGGAAAAATTACAAAAAATGATCTTTTAATTAATACATATATTATTAACTATAAAAGATATTAATATAATTTATTAGGGATGAAGACCGCACAAAACGAGGAATACATTCTCGATCCCGGTTCTCACAAAGAGAAAATCTCTAAATGGAGCAGTAATGATCCCCATGTATGAGACTTTTTCCCATCTCTAATTACATATACAAAACACAAACGGCCATTAAAAATTGCATATATTAGAAAATTGACAAGTAAACATAACACAACAAAATAAAACATACACCCAAAAAAGTTATAATCTATAACGTGAAGAAAGTAAAATTTGTTGTGAAAATAGCCTTACAAAGACTTTGTATTTCAAAAGAGAAAATTAAATCTTACATTACTTGAAACAAAGAGGGGAAAAACTTTTATATACTAACATGTGTTAGTGGACTAGTAAAAGAGCTAAGAGAAGTGGTAGGCTTGCGTGCTTATAATCTCAGGCCAATGCAGTACAAATCATCTGATTTGCCTAGAACTGTCAATACGGGCCAACCAGGCCCGTACGGGCTGGCCCATGTTTTTTCTCACAAAAAACGAGCCAGGATCGTTTTAAAACGGGCTGGAAAACTCAAGGCTTAGCTTGTATAGTGTAGGTTGGCAGGCTATACGGGCCAGCCTGCCAGCTCGCATTTTTTTTTCTCCTATAAAATGCTTATTCCAACAAGAATACCCCATATGAAGGTTCAACTTAAAAAAGAGAAGCAAGGTCTCAACTTGACACAGACACCTAATCATATGAATACAATATAACTTTGAAAGAAAAGACATTTTGCAACTAAATTAACTAATATAATAGGGGTTAAAAATTACAAACAGAAACCAATATTTTTTGTTTCTCTGCTTCTTCACTTTATTTCATTTCACAACTCAATAAAAGTCATTGTATAGTGGGATGAATAAAATCATAAATAGAAAAGAGCAATAATGCAATATAGAACCATAAACATCCAAGAAAATTAATTCAGTATTAATCCAAGAAGGCAAGAAACTTAAAAGTATAACAAGCATGACAAACACTTAGGAGACAAACATCCAAGAAAGTTCCAAAATTAAGCAAAGAAGACAAACATGAAAGTATGAAATATCAAATTCAACATAAGCACTTAAATACAAAAGTTCCACAATCAATGCTTAAACATCAAAATCCATCATCAATCTTGAATCTTTCATAATTCCATCCATCAAACTGCAAAACAAAAAAATCAAAAGAATATTACTAATTAAAACAAGCATCAACATACCAAATTTCAAAAAAATCATCAAGCTTTCAAAGTTTCAAGTACTAATTCTAAAACTAAAATTAATTACCATCATTCCATGATTCCATCAACATCATTCATCATCAACTTGAAAGAGGGATGTTCGAACCCTTCTCAGTGGATTCATCACCATCATCAACAATATCATCATCTACTACACCTTGAAATATCATAAATTAGCATAAGAAATTAAGAACCAAAATTAAAAGCAAATTATTATAAATTTATAATTAAAATTAAAACTAAAACAATAAACTAATTTGAGATAATAATTGGTAATTACCTTCAAAATTAAACCCATGTAACCCATTACGAGCACATATAAGTGCTTGAACATTGTTTGGAAGAAGGGAGCATCTATACTTGCTCAGCACTTGAGACCCAATACTGAAAGTCCCTTCACTCGCTACGGTAGTGATTGGAATGCTTAGAACATCACAAGCCATTATAGAAAGGCATGGAAACTTAACATGAAGACCTTTCCAATGTTCTAAGACATCCAATGTAAGATAATATTTAGGCTCAAGTCTTGGCTCCTCTAAATATTTATCTAATTCAGACTTCCCACATTGATCATCAGTTCGGTTTACAAAGTCACTAGTCAAATACTACATTCAAAATAAAAAAAACAAAATTAAAAATTATGTCAATAAACTATAAAGGGCAAGTTTCATATGATTGAAAAATAAATGAATATTTAGTTACCTACATCACTCCATACACTGAAGCTTGCACTTGATTGTGTTGAGGAGCTTGGTAATTCAATAGTGCAAGATTGAGGACCAACTTGTGACAATTCCTTTTCGCCACTAACAGAACCTTTATTCTCAAAGTGAGAAAAAGATTATACATCTCCTCCTTAATGTGATTTATCTTCTCATTCACATTTACAACATCAAGCTTCCCGTAGCAAAATGTCAAGAATTCCAATTTACTCCTCGGATGAAGAATGCATGTAATAGAAAGGATGATGCTGTACTCACTCCAATGTTTTTCAAATTTGACAACCATCCTTGAAGCCATGTCTCTAATTACTAAATCATCACTACACATATTTTCCCTCAATAAACATTCAATCTTCCAAATTTGTATGAAATACACATTGGCAGTGGCATAAGAAGAACCAGAAAACAAGTCAGTGATGATAGAAAAAGGATGCAAGACATCACGGATCAATTGTCCTCTTCTCCACTCCTCTTGTGATGGATAAGTAGGAAAGTTATTGTCATATAAAGCCAAGCTTCCAAAAGCACGGTAATACTTTAATGCACTTTCTAACATCACAAGGTCGAATTCCATCTAGTAATGACATCTAGCCTCAAGCTCATATTAGTATCACTACCACCAACTTGTTCAACACATTTATAAAAACTTATTTTCCTTGACTCAGAAGATCTAACATACTTGATACTTTCTCTTATCTTATGTAAAGCCTCAGAAGTCGCCTTTAATCCCTCTTGAACAATTAGATTTAAGATGTGTCCATAACAATGAATATAAAAGAATTTTTCACCACACAACAAGCTATTTTGTAAAGACAAATACTCTTTTAATATATCTTGCATGCTATCATTAGCGGAGGAATTGTCTGAAGTAAGAGAAAATATTTTTTTTGTCAATTCTCCATTCCTTAAGGCACGTAAAAACCTTTCCAACCAACTCCTAACCAGTGTGTGGTGGTGGCATCTTACAGAAAGAAAGAATCCTACTATTTAACTTTCAATTGTTATCCACAAAATGAGCCGTCAAACAAATGTAACCTTCAACAGTATATGTAGTCCAACAATTAGAAGTCAAGCAGATTCTACTAGGACTATTTATCTTACTATGTTTCAACTTTTCCTTTTGCTCTAGATAAACACTCCATACATTAGACATTGCAGTATTTTCGAGAAATATGCTTAACATCAGGATTCAAATTTCAAATGTCTCCCTAAGCTGTTTATACTCAACAAAAGAATAAGGAAGGTCATGCTCAATTATAGTCAAAGCCAAAAGATCCCTATGGCGTTTTTGGTTAAGTTTTCTAGACCTCAATCGTCCTTGTTCATCTACCATCATTCTGCCAATATCATGAAACTTAGGAAGAGCTGCACACTTAGGAATGTGACGCAAAAGTTTTGATGTACCATATCTGCTACTCCATATCACATATTCTCTCCCACAACCATTACATTTTGCCTTTTCTTTACCCTCAACAACACCTATTTTTGTCAAAGAAGCCCATACATCAAAAGTACTAGCTTTGGCCTTTCTAGTTAAGGGTGGTCTCTCATAAGTACAAGTTTCAGTAGTAGTAGGAGTTTCACTTTCATTCAATTCATTTAGTCTATCTATTTCATTCTCCATATCAACTGAATTACTAATATCACTTTCATCAACAGATGCCATATGTAATTGTTGCAATTTAAAAAATTTAATACTGTTATTTCAAAAATTAATACTACTAAACCCCTAGATTTCTAGTTCATAGCAAATGTAAATCAATGACATTATGACAATTGACAGGGTGAGATTATACATCTCTGTCAGTCCATCTATTTCAATTTCCCCTAGCTTGAGTGCTTAACACTTGACAGTTGACACTTTGTTACTTTGATACTTAAAAATTGATACAAGCAATACAAGGAGTTCAACTTGGACACTTAAAAATCAATACAAACAGACTAAGCATCTCAGGAGTTAACTTATTTAACAACCCATAAAAGGATAATTTCCAATAGAGATAAAAGAGATGAGTATCAGATTCATAATAGTGAAATCAGACTAACAAAATTAATATTAAATCATCAAGGTAAGACTACTTTCATTTCCTACGAACACCTAAAATTCAAATACCAAAATAGTCTACTTTTGGAAGAAATCAAAGTCGATATATATAATATATACATGTGAGAAGTCGAGAAAAAAGAATCAACAATAAAACTGAAGTTAATTAAAAAAAAATTGAACAAGTAAGAAAAGATTAAGAATTGAACCCTTCTTCTTCTTTTTTTCATGGTAGCTCGAGCCTCGAAGTCGAAGAAGAAAATCCACGGGCCACGGCGTCGGCAACTGAGCGAGAACGGTCGAGAACCTTCCTTATCACTATCGGCCGTTGTTTGCGTGATGATTGGTGAGATTCCAATCTTCATATGGGCGGATGGCGGCCTTCGACTGAGAGAGTGAGAAGGATTTACCGATTTAGGGATTTGGTTGATCTGATTTGGGATTTGGGAAAGAGGAAAAATCGAAAAATGGTAAGAGAGAGATAGGTCTGTAGTGAAAAACCAAAAAATGGGGGGAGGGAAGCCACGTGACGTCATTTAGTTTAAGTATATATATATAAAAAAAAATGAATGCGGGCTAAACGGGTAACCCGTGGGTTACATAGGCCGGGCCATTTAGGCCCAGTTCTATATGGGCTGGAATTTAGCCAGCCCAGCCCTCCTCTGATGCTAGCTAAATGGGCTCAAACTACCGAGCTGAGCCCGTTTTGACAGGTCTAGATTTGGCCCATTGTGCATGGAATAATTGGACCTGCTTAGTTTTTTTCTAAAGAAATAATATTTTATTTATTTTTAGTTTACCTGAACAGAAGTAGATTTAGTTGTTATGAAATTAACTTGATTAATATCAGAAAATTAAAGGGCTGATAGTTTTGATTATATTGTTTAAAATATTTTTTATTATTTCGAAATTGCTCATTAATTTTCTAAAATTGCCCATCAATAGCTCTTAATTTTTGTAACTATGTTTTAATTTTATTTAATTTTTGTGTCTCCATCATTCATGGTTTAGCAGCTATAAAAGGAGCTCACCTCCCCCTCATTTTATACACTCACACAACAAACAGTTGTGTTTTTCTCTCTTATCTCTCTCTCTTACTTTTTAGGTTACACTTTATAATTTTTGCAGTTCTGTGGCCTGAGATATTTTCTCAGAGGAATATGTTTAATCCTGGAAGAAGTTTCGTCGACACAGAATTCTTTCTGTAGTCACGGAATAAATTCTCTAAAGATAATGTCTACTAGATAGATGCAGCTCAGATTACTTTTGTGCTGGTTTCCTTATTTTTACAACAAAATTAAACTCTTCAAAAATTCATATGTAAATATAGACTAAGAAGAAAATTAAGTATTTGCAGGCAATTTTTTTAATCATTTAAATAATAATATTCCAATAAAAAAGTAAAAAATAAAAAAATTGATTCAACAATTGAACCAGCTAGTTCCTAACCAACACACAATTAATTTCTTGAGGCACCAATCCATTGAACTATATTGAATCAGACATACAACCAATTCATCATTTTTCCAAATGAATCAACCAGTGGAATCCAATTTTCTCTTCTATGTTAGAGACTGAGCTCTATTATAAAAATGCCATAATAAGAAATTAGAAAACTATGGAGAATATAACGGTGATCGTCTTTGGTTGAATAATGACAAGACGGTGACACACGTTACAAGTCTTTATGCCGTAGCAATCTTTTCAGAATACATGTCCCTTAGCTTCTATTTATTGTCATATATTGTATTTAACGTTAAAGTAATAATTTAGTATTTGAAAGACTATAGTTGTGTTAATTTGGTCATTGTAAAATTAAGCATCTAAATTTAATATTTAAAAAATTGTATTTATTTTAATTTGTTTTATTAAATCACAAAATTTACTGTTGTCAAATTTCATTTTTTTTTTTGCCAAAATGTCACCTTGACAATAACAGAAATAGAATTTAGATAAACATAAACTTCTAGGGATTAAATTGAAAAAATCATAATATTTCAAATGACTAAGTTAGTAATTGAGTAAACCTGTTTTTGTCCTTAAAAGTGTACTTTAGTGACGGTTTGGTCTTGAAAAATGGTCACTGACCACTTTAATATTTGAATTTTAAAATCATTACACAAAATGATCCAAAAGTTGTTCTTGTTGTCACAGTTAATGTTATCTGCTAATGTGTTCTATTTATCTATTAGTGTAACAATGATGTGCAGCGACGTGACATCTTAACATACATGCTGACATGATTGATCACTTTAATCTTTGAATTTTCAAAATTTTGAACAAAATGGTCCATTTGTTCAATGCCTTAATAAAGGTGATAGATTGGTGGATGATTTTGTATAACGATTTCAAAATTTATAGACTAAAATAATTAGTGACTATCTTTTAAAAATCAAATTGTTACTACAATATGCTCTTAGAAACTCAAAAGTACGTTTATTCTTAATATCTTATTCTTAACTTTACTGTCTGTCGTGCACTCAACCCATTAAACCAACAGAAATAAGCCTGATTCATTAGATTGACTCAGTTAGCCTAATCCAAAACACATCATTTTTAAATGCATAAAATTTAGTCATTAATATCTTTGTCAAAATGAGTCAATCTATCTATTTTATAAAGATTGAATCTACTCGTAATTTTTTTCTTTTATAATTTTATACCACTGACTCTTGAATCAGAAACTCAAATCGGGTTATACCCGTTTTATTGTATCCATAACCCAGTATTACGCAATGTTCTATCCAACAAGGTCCATACCCAAATAAATATTCTTACATGGTAACAGCCTAGTAACAACCTAAACAGAAACCTAAGAAAGCGGAAATAAGCAACCAATATATGGGCCAATACAAATAATAATAATAGATATAAACAAATACATAAATATTTCATCACCTTCTTCTCAAGTTGAGGCATGGTAACAATCTAACAGGCCCAACTTGGATACAAGTTTATGAAAACAAGGCGTACTTAGTCCCTTAGTGAGACAGCCCGCATTTGGTTTGACGAAGAGACATGATGAAGGGTGATGAAGCTATTTTTGTAATTATCCCGAACAATATGGCAATCAATATCCAAGTGCGTTCGTATAATATTGGATTGGATGTGATGCGTATGGTGGCTTTACTGTCATAGTGGAGAGGAATAGGATATGGACCAATTATTCCCAAGTCACGCATAACATACGTAATCCATTGTAGCTCAAACATAGTTGTTATCATTGCTCTATACTCTGCCTCAGTAAAGGGTTTCAACACTGTGGGCTGCTTTTCTATTTTCCAAGATACAAGAGCCGAGCTAAGGAACACACAATATCTAATTAACGATCTATGTGTGTCTATACTCGATCCACAATACGCATCACAATAAGCCTAAAGGTCTAAAGAATTAGTGGCTAGAAATAAACCCATAAAGACAAGGTGTAATACCCCAGGTATTATGACATTGTAGGAAAACGGGGTGCGAAAATTTTTTTTTTCCACAAATAGATAGATACTTGTAGGAATTTTGTTGTCGCTATCATTTAATATTGAGTTTATACCTATGATAAATGTGTGTTAGTTGTTTTATTTGTGTGATTGTTATTTCTTCATAAGTTGTATGAGGGACTAAAGGGAAATATAAAAAGTTGGTTAGAGATCAAACTGCAATTACTTCAAATTATGGCATGCAATTAGAAATATTACAATGAAATAAATGTGAAACCCTAGGGGAATTAATAATGTAAGATCTAAAGGAAAATAAAAATAGTCAAAATGATAGAAAGAAATTACTAAGAATTTATTAAATAAATATTAAATAGGATAGGTAGAATCATCAGACGACTACAAGCCCAATTAGAGAATTAATGATTTAAGGGTCCAAATGTAGTTAACATAAGGCTAATTTAGTTAATTAATTAATCTATCCCAAATCCAATAAGGAAAAATATATCCTATGTCTCTAACGTTTACACTCGCTTTCATTCATATCCCTAATTTTTTTTTGTCAAATATATTTCACATGTTTCAAAATTTTTCAATATGCCCTTTTTTGTAACACCGTCAATTGTGTTAATGAAAAAGTTGATTGGGCAATCCACGTGGCACATATCACCTACCACGTGGATCATATCCTAAAATTATAAAAATGCCCTTATCTTTATCCTCACTTACTCTCTCTGCGTCCTATTCCCCTCTCTCTCTTTACTCTGCATTTCCTCTCTGTGTGTTTCTCTCTCTTTCTGCGTCTTCCCTACCATCGGTGTCTCTCTCTCTGCTTCTCTAGTGAAGTCCCATAGTCCTAAAATTCTATTATCCAGTATCCTCCCCCAAAGTCCAAAATCTTAGTCTCACATTTTCACTATTCTTCTCGTCTTCTCTCCTCTTTCTTCTTCCTTTCTTCTTCTCTTTCTTCTTCTTCTCTTTCTTGGTCACTTGCAGGTACTCTCTCTTCGTGCACATCTCTCTCACACTGTTTTTCTCTTCTCTATCCCACACTCTCTACATCTCTCTTTCAATCAAACTCTCTCATTCTCTCGGCCTCTTCCCTTTTTCATCTTCTCTTCTCTTTCTTCTTCTTCTCCAGTGAAGTCCCACTATGTCACCCAAGTCTCGTCTGCGCACACATACTCAAGAGGTACAACAAAGCAAGGTAAGTTCCTCCATCCTCCTCTTTGTTTTCATCTATTTATGCCCTCAGTTTGATGCCTTGTATTCAAGACAATAAATTTCGAATGACAGCAACCTTGACCTTTCCCACTCTTAATAGGAACCTAAGACTAGTTTTAGTGCCCAAAAGTGAGAATAAGAGCTTGATAGAGAAGATATAAAATATGAGAGAGAGAAACTAAGATGGGGAGTGAAAAAAGGAAGAGGTCGAGAGAGGGAGAGTTTGATTGAAAGAGAGATGTAGAGACTGTTGTGACAGAGAAGAGACAAATAATGAGAGAGAGACACGCACAGAGAGAAAGAACCTTTGAGTGGTTGAGAAAGAGAAGAAAGAGAAAGAGAATACGAGAAGAACAGTGAAAATGCGAGAAAAGCAGAGAGAGACATAGAGAAGAAACGTAGAGTGAGGAGAGAGAAGGGAATGGGACGAAGAGAGAGAGAAGATAGAGATAAGGGCATTTTTGTAATTTTGAGATATGATCTACATGACAGTCTATATGGTGGGTGATATGTGCCATGTAGACTGCCCAATTAACTTTTTCATTAACACAGTTGACGATGTTACAAAAAAAGGGCATATTTGACAATTTTTAAAATATGTGGGATATATTTGACAAAAAAAAAAAGCTTAGGGACATGATTGAAAACGAGTGTAAATGTTAGGGACATGTGATATACTTTTCCCAATCCAATAATGACTCATTATCCAAGTGAGGTAAGTGTAACTAAAGGTCAAGTATAGATAGGTTAAGTATTAATAAAAAAGCCTGAACTAAAGATTAAGAGGTAGGCCCATAAACCAATCAAGATACAATTGGACTGACTAGCTAATGGGTTAGGCCCAACACAAACAAGTGGGCATGAGCGCACTTGCAAAAGCTAGAAGAAAAATTAACCTAGGAGTTCTAAAAGATTTTAATTCGGATAAAGATAGGATTAATATCTTACGCACAATATAAATAATCAAGGATTAAATTAAATATTGGATAAGGCAATCTAAGAAGATAAGATTTAATCTAGCTTCTAGAAGAATAAATTAACTGAGATAATAATGATTAAATTAAAATAAAATAACAATATAGTGAGATTAAATGAATTATGTTATATTATTGATTGATGTTGATATGTGCCTGAGACATTGTTTGTGATTGAGTAGGATGGTATCCCCTTTTACGGTAAGGCAGGAAGCTCGGGTTAGAGGTCGCCTTGGCCGGTGAGTATGGAGACAACGACTCCCTTAGTAGGAGGTATAGCCTGGGTCGGGCAAGAGACCTGTGAGGCATCCTGACCGAGAGGATGAGTTTGTTACGGCGAGAATGAAATTGGTGAGCTGACCTGTGTGCGCTCCTAGGGATATGTTGTCATTGACAAATACCAATTTCGTTGGTTTGAATTGGATGCATTTGTTGTATTCCGGTATATATTTTCCATGATTTTTGGTTGATTATATGGCCTTCAAGCATATCTGAATAATTGGTAATGTATTGGAGTCCTATTAAGGCAGAGTCGATTTATTCATTGAGTTTCCATAACTCGCAATCTCTGTGATTCTTTTCTTTTTCTTTTTTTTTTTTTTACAAATCTAACCGTCGTCAAGAAGCACCCACCTAAGGAGTAACAATGCTCAGTGTAGACCTTTCAGTTGCCAAGTAGGCCCTGTCTTCTTGTTTTAATGTCAATAGGTTACTCTATAGTTATGTAGGACACTTAGGATGTTTTCTGGGTAGCCTTTG
This sequence comes from Biancaea sappan, assembly GCA_037074585.1. Taxonomy (NCBI): domain Eukaryota; kingdom Viridiplantae; phylum Streptophyta; class Magnoliopsida; order Fabales; family Fabaceae; genus Biancaea; species Biancaea sappan. Next base: position 23,836,241 of record CM073499.1, on the reverse strand, counting down.
ATTAATTTAAATTCTATTTATTTGGTTTTGTTTAAATTTCTTATATTTAAATTGGTAATTATATACTTAAATTATTTTAAAATGTTACATAAATATGATGAGAATAGTAGGGTATTTCGGGGATAAGTTAGGCTTATAGTAATTGGGAAGCATTATTACTATTGGTCACGTGCCTGGGAAGCGGGTTGTGACAAAAATGATATTAGAGTTTGGTTATTAGGTCTCCTATAGACTACAAAGTAAGGCGTCTTTAGTGGTCCCTCCCCTATTGTCATGACTATAGCACGACCATAGGATGGGGATCCACAGAAGGTCCTATAGAGTCATCAATTTTTTTTTTCATGTCATATTCCTCAATAGTTGTTCTATAGGCATTTCTCTATCTTGAGCTGTGTAATCGTGGTGTAAGATATTGTTGCCTCTAGTGGAACATAAAAGGCCATCGAATGTGGGTTAAGGACCTATGTGATGGGGTTAAGCCCTTTAAAGGGGAAGTCCCCAAGGGGACTTGCGTGAATTATTTCAACGTACAACAATAAGTCAGAGCATTTGGTAAACTGCCAATAGGGGAGTTAATTGTTGATGAAATTCGAGGACCAAATTTCTTTAAAAGGGAAGTATTGTAATACCTTGGGTATTACGACGTTGTAGGAAAATGGGAGCTCAAACGCATGTGAACATTTTTTCGCAAATAGACGGATACTTGTAGGAATTTTGTTGTGTCTATCATTTAAATGTTGAGCTTATGCCTATAACAAATATGTGTTAGTTATTGTGTTTCTGTAATTGTTATTTCTTCTTAAGTTGTGTGAGGGACTAAAGTGAAAAAAAAGTTGGCTAGAAGTCAAATTGCAATTACTTCAAATTGTGACTTGGGAATAGAAATATTACAATGAAATAAATGTGATATCCTATGGGAATTAATAATGTAAGATCTAAAGGAAAATAAAAATTGTCAAAATGATGGAAATAAATTACTAAGAATTTAATAAAATAAATATTAAATAGGATAGGTAAAATCATCGGACGACTATAAGCCCAAAGGGAGGATTAATGATTTAAGGGTCCAATTATAGTTAACATAAGGCTAATATAGTTAATTAATTAATATAGCCCAAATCCAATAATGACTTATTATCCAAGTGAGGTAAGTGTAACTAAAGGCCAAGTTGGGATAGGTTAAGTATTAATTAAAAAGCTCAAACTAAAGATTAAGAGATAGGCCCATAAAACAGTCAAGGTACAATTAGATTGACTAGCTAATGGGTTGGGCCTAACATAAATAAGTAGACGTAAGCCCTCATGCAAAAAACTAGAAGCAAAATTAACCTAAAGGTTCTAGAAGATTTTAATTAGGATAAGGATAGGATTAAAATCTTCGACACAATATAAATAGTAAAGGATTAAATATTAGATAATGCAAGCTAAGAAGATAAGATTTAATCTAGCTTCTAGAAGAATAAATTAAATGAGATAATAGTGATTAAAATAAAATAAAATAACAAGACCTAATAGGATTAGGATTAAATAATAAAAATAATGTTTAGATAATATCTAACTTAATGCAATCCAACTAGATGTGATCTACAACTAGGATTCTAGAAACTAATTAAATTAATTAAAGTAATATGATTTATTGCACTTTTATTTTTACAAAAATTAAATCGGTCATAACTCCCTCAATCAAACTTTGTTTTTAATTCGTTATATATCAATGGAAAGATATTTGAGTCTAGTTTCAAATGAGACAAATTTTGTTTGAAAATTCCTTCCCATTTCAGAGATATAGCCAAAAAAGTGACCGAAGGTCATAAGCAAAAATGAGAAGTTTTTTGATTTCATGATTCTGATTTCTTTTCGCAACCTTTTTCTTAAAATTATTAGAATTTCATCTCATAATTTTGCGCACACATACTCTTTCTCTAGAAAACATGCAAAACTCGGTAACCATAGTATTGGAATCCAGGTGAGTACATCAACCTCATTTTAACCGGGTCTTAGCATTGTTAATTATAAGGATTTGACGTAAGTCGATCCCAAAATCATAGGGTGTGTTTGTGGTTATGAAATCAGATTAAATTGTATGTTCATTTATTAAAAGGGGACAACTGATATATGCATAAATTTAGTGGTTGATTTGATCATTTGATTCTAACGATGCAATCTGCTTGAACAATATGGTGAGATTAAATGAATTATGCTATATTATTGATTGATATATGCCTGAGACATTGTTTGTGATTGAGCATGATAGTACCCCATCTCACGGTAAGGCGGGAAGCCCAGGTTAGAGGGTGCCTTGGCTGGTGAGTGTGGAGACAACGACTCTTTTGGTATGAGGTATAGCTCCGGTCGAGTAAGAGACCCGTGAGGCGTCTTGACAAAGAGGATGAAGTTATGTGCCATGGAGGAAATGAAATTAGTGAGCCAGCCTATATGCGCTCCCAGGGATATATTGTCATTGACGAGTACTAGTTCTGTTGGTTTGAATTGGACGCATTTGCGATATTTTGGTATGTATTTTCCATGATTTTTGGTTGATTATATCGCCTTCGAGCATAAATGAATAATTGGTAATGTATAGGGGTCCTATTAAGACAGGGCTAATTTATTCACTGAGTTTTCATAACTCGCACTCTCCATGATTCCTTTTTTTTTTTTTTTTACAGATTCAATCATCGTTAATGAGCACTCGTTGAGGAGTAACAATGCTTAATGTGGACCTTCCCGTTGTCGGGTAGGCCCTGTCTTTCTATTTTAACGTCAATAGATCGCTCTGTAGTTATGTATGACACTTAGGTTGGTTTCTGATTAGCGTTTGATAAATTTAAATTTTGTTTATTTGATTTTATTTAAATTTCTTAGATTTAAATTGGTAATTACATACTTAAATTGTTTTAAAATGTTACATAAATACAATGAGAGTAGTAGGGTATTTCGAGGATAGGTTAGACTTACAATAACGGGGAAGCATTATTATTGTGCTGGTCAGGTGCCCGCGAAGCGGGTCGTGACACGTGTTGTTCTTAATATATCTTAACACATGCATTATAATGTTCCAATGACTAGACCTTAAGTTTTGAACAAATTGACTCAACTGTTGATTCACATAAGCCCAATCAGGGCTAGTAAAACTAAGATACAATAACCTCTCGATTAGGTGCCTATAAACTTGAGGATTCTCCAAAAGTTCACCATCTTCATTACTCAACTCAAGATTTTTCAGGAAGATTAGATGCTAGTCTACAACCCATCATACCTGAATCTTGCAATAAATCCAAGGAATATTTTCTTTGATTGACAAAAATACTTTCATTAGATCTAACTAACTCTAATCCAAGAAAGTACTTGGCATGTCCTAGATCTTTGATGGTAAATTTATGGTCTAAATTTTTTTTACCATGTTAATTTCTATTTTAGAGTTTCTTGTAATAAGCACGTCATCCACATATACTAACAAGATTAAAAAACAATCATAACTGTTTAAAGTGAAAAGGCAATTATCATGACCAGATTGCAAAAACCCGTAATTGAGAATTGGACTAGTAAACTCAATATTCCACTGTCTTGGGGCTTGTTTAAGCCCATACAAAGACTTTTTCAGTTTACAAATTTGTCCCTGTTTGCATTTAGTACAACCTTCAGGAGGTAACATATATACATCTTCATCCAAATTACTATGTAAAAAAGCATTATTAATGTTTAAGTGATATAAAATCCAGATTTAGCAGCAATTATAGCAAACAATATCCTAAAAGTAACAACATTCGCAATCGCAGAAAATTATAATGAACATCTATTCTTTCAACTTGATTATAACCCTTAGCCACAAGTGTAGCTTTAAATCTATCTATAGTGCTATAAGGTTTTAATTTAGTCTTATACACCCATTTACACTTACATGGTAACAGCCCAATAACAATCTAAACAGAAACCTAAGAAAGCAGAAATGGGCCAATACAGGCCAATACAAATCATAATAATAAATATAAACAAATACTTAAATATTTCATCATCCATTTTATAAATGGTTTATTAAGTGATTTTTAAGTTATAAAATAAATTATTGAGTTGGTTCTTAAAATATTATAATTATCTAAATTTGATTATTAAATAATTAAACGTCTTAATTTAGTTCTTATAAAATTATGTTTGTTTTAATTTTATCCTTTCATTTGTTAAAGTAATTTTTGGCAATAAAAAATTTGAAATTTAATAGTAGTAAATTTAATGATATAACAATAAAAATGACTAAATTGAGAAATATAGCTTTTTAAAGACTCAATTAAAGTACTTGATCTTTTAATAACTGAATTGACATAATTATAATTTTTAATGACTCTTAGAAGACATTTTTCTTAAAAAAAAATAAGGTGTTTAGATTTGGATACATATCTAGATATTGTCTCTAAATTTAAATATTAAATAATTAAAACTATTTATCTTTTCAACATTTATTAGTAAAAAATATATAAAGTAATTAATATTTAAAAGTTTTTAATTTTCTTATAAGAACTAATGAAATAAGATACATTTAAAAAAATAAACAATTATGGAAACGGAAAGCCAAACAGGATACTTGACCTATATGGGCTATTAATTTTCACAATCAATGGTTCAGATGTTATAATACTATTTTCTAAAAAGTTAAAGAAAAAATAAAAAAAGATCCTGATATCTGAATGAGCTAAACACCTTACTTAGCTTTCAAAGTCAAGCAAAGAATTTGTTTGCAAACACTATAAACATGAGTTAGGTCTAGTGGAAAGAGTTAATCCTAAAACCTGGTGAGTCCAAATTTAAATTATTGCGAGAAGAATTGCTCATATTAAATATTTGACAATACTTCAAATATAATTACTTCAAATGAAATATACCTGAAAAAAATTAAAATAAAAAGTAAATATACACTTTAAAAAATGAAAAAGAAAGACAAATGCAATTAATAACGAATCAAATTCAGAACAATCAAATAAGTCCTAGTCTATATAAAAGATAAACAGACGTTTTAAGAGTTAAATTAGCAGTTTTATCCCAATTCTAGTCATTGAGTAGTTTAATTGACTCTTAAGCCAACTTGATCAAACGAATCAAATTAAACTCTGACTGACAGTGATGGATGCCTTATTAGCCGGTATCAGCTAAAACACTATGTAATTGACAATTATACCCTTACATTCGTAGTTGGAAATTTGGAATCCAACTCCGATGTTCCAAAAGTATGAGCCGTCCAAGTCGTTATTCCACCACTACCTATCTGCCACGTGTCCTTCACTTTTATTTGTCGGTGTCCTCTTTCGGAAGGCGCGGGAATGTGACCATGTAGTGTCAGTGAATAAAATCAAACGCCGTCAATCACACGTCGTCAACCTCGAGCGTATCAAAATTAAACGCCGTTTCCTCCACTTCTTGTCAAGTTCTTCCAGATTCAAATTTCGTTCCTAACGTCAGCTGCGGAGTTCGTCTCGTTTTTCAAAACAGTATAAATAGACTTAACGAATGATGTTTGCCTTTATGAATTAAAATTAAAAATATCAAAATTACTCTGCTTGTCCTACCAAATCCGGATTCGTATAAATAACACACTGGATCTTCACTTGAAACCCTACATATCGCATTTTTCACTCAGTCTCTCACTTAAGAGGAGAAATTCTTCACTCGATTTTAGGGTTTCGGATCGCAAGCTTCGGGTCGGGCGACGACAATGGCGGATGAAGCGGAGAGTGCGGTCACTGGTCTCGGATCGGTGACGGAGAAGGTGGCTGAGAAGCTTCACGGTCACGATTCGTCGTCTTCCGATTCCGATTCTGAGAAACCGGTTACTTCGTCGATGAAGGAGAAGGTGTATCGGCTTTTCGGGAGGGAGAAGCCGGTGCATTCTGTTCTCGGCGGTGGAAAGCGTATGTAAACATATCTAACTCCGATTCTGCGATCTGTAATGTATTTTGTGGCTTTAAAGTAATTTACCCCGTTTATTCGAGCAGATTTAATCGGAATGCTATAAATTTAACTGATGGATTCGCTTATAAATGCACAATGTTGACAAAATATTGACTGGTCTTGGCGATCAGGGATACTGATTGACAAATTTTGATTCTCTTTATACGAAAATGATATCTATAGATTTGTATTCTATTATTAGGATCGCAAGATTTGATTTTATACTTATCCAGAAGCTTTATTATTTAGTGTATGCATTTCCAAATAAAGGCATGTTTTTGAATGAGCAATAACATATATCAGATGCAGTGAGGATGGAGGTGCCAAAATAAAAATTGAGGAGTTAGATCGTGTAAAATCTTTAAATCTTCAAATGGATTAGTGTTTAGTACCCGACTTTAGTTAAAGCGTGATAGTGAGAAAGATGGCTACAAAATGAAACTGACGCTGTACTGTTTACTTATATTAAGAGCTAGATAGAATGTGATTCCAGTAATATTTGATTTCCTTTTGTAATTTGGTAGAATATTAGTTTTTTGTTTCTTATCTCTTTCCTCTTGATTATCATTTATTACAGCTGCTGACGTGTTACTTTGGAGGAACAAGAAGATATCTGCCAGTGTACTTGGCGGAGCCACTGCTGTTTGGGTGTTCTTTGAATTGCTTGAATATCACCTTCTTACTCTAGTTTGTCACATTTCAATACTATTGCTTGCTATTTTGTTCTTGTGGTCCAATGCCCATACCTTCATCCACAAGTAAGCCTCTGGAACTTTATAATCCAGTAATTGAAGGCATAGCTATGTTATTAACCTTTTGCATGGAATAACAAATATATTGTAGAACTCCACCTCGCATACCAGAAGTTCATCTACCTGAGGAACCATTCCTGCAAGTTGCATCTGCTTTGAGAATTGAAATCAATCGGGGATTTGCTGTGTTGCGCAATACAGCCTCAGGAAGAGATTTGAAGAAGTTTCTCATTGTATGTATTTACTCTCTGTTTCTCATTCCATGCGTATGTTCTATAATTTTATCATATTAAGCATTATAAATTTTGTGGCAAATTACTTGTAACATCTCAAGATGATCGATGGTTTTGTTTTCTAGAATTTTATTAATTTCTGCATTTCAACGGATTTATAGTGCCAAATTCATGTTAACCTTTCATGAAATTTATGCCATTATTTTATCCTGAAGACAACTGTTATGGACATTGTTTTAGATTATTGCTGGCTTGTGGATCCTATCAATCGTGGGGAATTGGTGCAACTTCCTGACCTTGTTTTACATAAGTAAGAATACACTCAGTTTAATTACTGCATTTTCATGTTTTAAATTTTGATTGATTTGGATGATCTTCATTTGCTGAGCAGCTTTTGTTACATTGCACACGGTTCCTGTCCTGTATGAGAAGTATGAGGATAAGGTAGACCCTTTTGCTGAGAAGGCAACCATAGAGATTAAAAAGCAGTATGCTGTGTTTGATGATAAGGTCTTGAGTAAGGTCTTGAGTAAGATCCCAAGGGGTCCGTTGAAAGGCAAGAAGTTAGAGTAATGAGTTGAAATACAAGGGATTGTATCATTTAAAAAAACTTTGGCTCCAGATGTTTTTTTAAGTTGTCCGAGCCTTTTCTTTGGCCTTTGGACAGGTATGGTACCATGGTTTTTGGCTTCAAGGTGTAGCTTTTAATTTTGCTTTTATGCTTATGGTGTTGGCAGGCTTCTTACATGTTAGACTTATTTTTGGCTTTCAATAATCTACTATGTTATCGAAAGCTTAATATACTTGTATGATAGTGCTTAATGCTCTTGGTTCTTTTTGTGAGCATGAGCTACTTGTGGGAAAAACATTATGACGCGCTTTGGTGATTGAACGGAATTAGCCTTTTCCTATGATGCCAACCTTATCATGACCAATATATATATATATATATATATATATATATATATATATATATGTAATGCCATTCTTATAAACTAATAATTTTTGGCCTAATATTTGTGGCATTTACTTACTGACTCTTACCCAGGTTTCTTTCGGGGGTAAAGTACTGTTTTTATGGTTTAAAGTATCAATCCAACCTAAGTCGTTTGATCAAATCCCATTTTAGTGAAAATAACGTCAATGTTAAAATAATGAATTTTTTTAAAAATTTTTTTACGTGATTTATAGTTTCAATTTTACAAACTTCTAAAATTAATTTATGTATAAATAGTACATATTTTGAAAGATATATTGTTTATATTTATATATCTTTTCGGTCAAGTTCAAAACAATATCAGAATAAAATTGACAATGTTAGGATTAAGTTCGTAATTTTTATTGAAGTACTGACATAATAAAATACGAGGGATAATTTAGTTTTATGTCAGATTACAATAGGATTAAGTTTGTAAATTATTCTTCTTTTTTTTTGTTTTTTTGGGGTCGTAGCCAAGGATTACTGGACCATTTTTTTTTCTTCGGCTTAAAAAAGTTGGAATTTTATTCTTCCGTTGTGGCGAAGCTGTATTCTGAGTCAAGCTATTTGGGTCCCAAATTTCTTTGCTCTTTTATTTCAATAATTATACAGGCAAACCTATTGTCATCAACAGTGATTGTTATCTGTATTCTGTGTGCAGATAAATTCAAGTAGAATTGAAAGATAATTAAGGTAAAAGCATTTTCGGCATCTTAATTCTTTTTCTTTAGCAATAAATAATAAGCATACATTAATCTGGTCAACTGGTCAGAACGACATAATAGAGGCCAGAGGAAATAATAGTTTAAGGGATATTTGAAGGAACACGAAATGGGAGGATAGAAGAGAAGCATACATAGGATACAGGTTGCAATTTGAAGAGGCGAAGGCTAAGGGTGGAGAAAGGGATGCGTAAATTCAAATATGTTGAACCATCTGATTAATAATTAAAAAATATTTGGTATATCTGAGGTCTTATAAAGAATCTAATTTATAAGAATAGCACTAAATGCCTACACCTAAAAGCAACGTTTTTTGGAATACAAATACTAACCCAACAACTCCACAGTTAAAGAACTGCAAAGAAATTTATGGTGGTGAAGATTTCAAACTTGAAAAACTTTCACATCTTGTGCGCACCAAAATAAAAGCTGTCAATAAATAATATCAAACATATAAAGAGGTGCAAAATTGTAGAAAATCAATATGCATCAACATGATAATGGCAAATTGTTGAAACTGGTACTGCATGTATATTAAAGAGATGAGACTTAAGAATGGTATTAAATGCCTTATACAACAGGGTGAGTTTTGAAATTTTCATATTATATACAATAATTTTCCTTGAGATGATGAAAGCCATCGAAAGGGAAAGGCTCTTCCTCCTTTGTGACAAAAAAATAATACTCATTTTGAATGTGAAAAGAATAAATTGAACAAGGTCGTATGCCTACACCCTGCAAACAATGATATATACCTTTCGATTGATTCGTAGCCTGATGTTTATTCAATTTTTTGGAAGCAGATTAGAACTAGGTTTACTATCCGATGATGTAAGAGGAATTGTGGAGAACTCGGAATCAAAATGTTCAGAATTCTGAAAATATCCATGTGGGTGAGGACTGAAGTTCGGATTAGGTGATGCATTAATTGACAAAGACGATGATGCTGGTATAGTGCTCAACCGCTTAATGGAAGGTGGTGGAACAGCAGGAATAGTATTTGAACTTTTATCATGTATATCTTCAGAGGAATTACCTGTACCTGCTGATTCGCTTTTCTCTCTCTCTGTTTCCTTGAGAAGAAAATCAACCCACAGATCTGCAAATGACTGGAGGAAAAGGGAAAAGTACTTAATAACGTTAAACTCAAGATACAAAAACTTGAGTCATATAGAGTGTAAAATGTGCAAAGAACAAGGATCCAGTGCGGTAGTTGCAGTAGTAGCTGTCTAGATTTCCTCTTGTCAACAAGGGAGATACACACACAGACTCACGCATACATATCCTAAGCTGCTCCCATAAACTTGAGAGTTGTTCTGTCTCTAGAACAACGCCACTGGTTTGGCGGAATACAATTGACCCTCATGCCCAGAAAAAACGAATTTTGTTCATATAAAGAAATAAAGACTCAAACCACACGATAACATTAAATCCCCCCCCCCCCCCCCCTTTTCTCTTCTTCCTCCCAGCTCCAACTCCCCTCCTGGTCTCCGCAAATCAGAGGAAGAAGGAAGAAACAAACTAATAAAATCAATACGTGGATCAGTTAAAAATAAACTCCTCGGATCTTTATAAAGTATAAGCAACTAAATAATATTCCAAAGATCATGAAAACTCATGCCCTAAGTTCTTTCATTTACAGCATTTGCGTTCGATTCTGTAGGCATCAGACAGACAAATGCACCAACAGGGAATGAATTTTATCATATGAGAAGAAATCACCTGACTATCAGATCCCACATTTGCAGCTGCTTTAGTTGAACTTCCCCAGATACCTCCAACCAGGCGGCCTGGCAATCCAAGAACTCGAACAACATGATTTCCTGCACCTTGTTGAGCAACTCCTATCCTCCGCTTGTCCTCATCAGAGAATCCCAGCATTCGAACTATTAAATTCAAAACCTGTTCCTCGATAACAAACATCATGAACTAGAGTAATTGAACACGATATCAAACAGAAATACCATCAGCAGCATATATTTAGGAACCATAACAAATGGTCTTTATATGAGTAAACAAACAAAAGCGGGATATTATATTAAATCTTTTGCTAATTAGCAGGGCTAATAAAACATCAACATACACTGTAATTCATGTGTCTAATAGCTACTTCTTCAAAGCCTATCTCAGTAATCTCATTCTTCTACTAGATGTCAACCTTGTCATACATCTAACTATCTAATTATATACCAATTTACTTGGATAAAAAGTTACTTGGATAAAAAGCTTGCCACAATGAATTAACTAAGCAATTTGAAGTATTAAACCCAGCTCTATAAATTTGTGAACTTCCCCTCCTCTCTCCAAATACACAAATTTACAATTATTACATGCATATTGACAGTTAGATTAGTTCATGCATAAATAATAATAATAGTTTCATACCTCTTTGTTGTGATTTTTCTGGAAATAGGTTACCAGTAATTTTATCACAATGCGCCTGCCAACAATACATTAGTTTAGTATAATAAGCAAAAGCAGAATTACGACAAAGAATACCAATAATCTAAATTCAACCCAGACCATGAAGGAAATCAAAGATAAATAAATCCAAAGTCAAACCAATCACATGGTCAAACTGATATAGGAAGAAAAACATCTAACATCAAACATAGAAAGAGGGCTAACCTGTCAACAAGATAATCCGAATCCACTGACATTCTATTTAGCTGTGTCATACCCTGCTCTACAGCTTGCTTTAGTTTGGCATTGTCTTCCTCAAGCTTACTCACTCTACTTCTCCATTCTGATTGTGCCTTCTCAGATTGCAAAAGCTTGGCTAAAATTTCTTCACTTTCACCCCTCAATATATCTGCTCTGTAATCTGCATCCTGATAATAGCATAATCATTTGAGCTGCATGTTCCTAAATTTGAATGTCTGGAATATTATTTACTAACATTTTTAGTGAAATAAAAAACAGAAATACTTGTTACTATACTTTAGGCTAAGGGCACATTTTGTGGAAGGGGGTTACAACAGAAGCATGAAGATTTAAGTTAGTGAAATAAAAAACAGAAATACTTGTTACTATACTTTAGGCTAAGGGCACATTTTGTGGCAGGGGTTACAAACAGAAGCATGAAGATGTAAGTAACACAAAAGGGCAAAGAGAGATTGTAGAGCGTTGAAAGATAGAATCCACATAAGCTAATAAGATTACACAGGGTAGATTACTATATACGTACATAAACAGTTCTAGGATGAAGTTACAAGTAAATAGAGTGGTAAAGGGCATTACGCCACTGTAAGGGAAATGTACAGAGATAATGAATTTGTTGATATGATAAGATAATCAACACCTTAAAGATAGTTTCCTGTCTGGCATTGAGTGGTCATATGGGGTTCATTATGGCCTATTGCAAGTTAATTATTTAGAAAGTAGCTAGGAATGGAATTCAATGTCCTCCCTGTCTCACTTTCCCACCCAAAAAAGCCAAAATATTTTATGTTTTCTTTGAGAAATTAATGGCATCGTCAAGAAAATTATTGACCAAATTATCTTCATCACTCTTTTGGTATGAATTCTACCTATTGTCCATAAGGATGAAGTTTTGCAGTAAAAAATACACTTCTTTTTTAAATAATTTTCACTGAACTCTGATCCACAGTTGACTGTCCATGGGACAACCCATAATTGAAGTTTCAGTGTCCCACTTTACCAGGTTTTCCAGCAAAGGCATGATGAATAGAACATTTACCAAGAGTCGCTACATAGACATTCGTATTCCATGTTACTTTAAGCATAAAAGATGCAATGCTATTTTCTTAACACTTTAAAATAAAGAATAAATTGTGTAGACATTAATTTCAAAACAGTGAGAGTCATACTTTCAACAGTCGAGCAAGCTTAGCTGATTCTTCTCTAGCACGAACTAACTCTTCTTCCAAATGTTCCTAAGCAAAAAAAATTAAAAATTAAAAATTAAAAAAATTTAAAAAAAAAATGGAAGTAATATTATGCCATACAGCTATGCATGGAAACGCACTGACTTGCAAAGCATTGATTTATGTTGCTGTCAATAATAGAACGACTGCCTACTAATTTGATTTACATACCTTGGCATCAATTTCAGCATAATATTGACCAAGAGCTGTCTGTAGATTTAAAAGTTCAACATTCTTAGCGTCTATTGTGCTCATGCAGTTTGTGAGCTTCTTGTTCAGGTCATCAATGATTTCCCTGGATTTATGAACTTCATTGTTATTTGCCATCTTCGATTCCTCCTGATTTGTAATTGCCTGCTTCAGAGTTTTCTCAAAATGTGATATTTGGGCCCTTAAATAATTATTGCTTTCACGTAGTTCTTCAATGATTTTGCTATCCTCATCCATTTTTTCTGATTCTTCAGATTCCTAGACAACACTCAGCAAGGGAAACAATCTTAGATTTTACTGCACAAAGCATCTCCAATTTATGTAATTTTATTGAAATTGTATTGAAAATGTATTGATGCAGCTGATAGTATATCAAATAGGAAACTTAGTAGCAAGATGCAATCTAGAGGTTAAGAAAAAAAAATTATCACACAAGTAGGTCAATATAGTAGAAGCACTGAAAAAGGACACCAACCAAATCATAAACACAGTTCATACAATTGGACAAACTATAAGATAGTTCAACAAAGTGTTATTAGTAAACCAACATGATGCGCGGCTACATTGACTTGTCCCTTTATTTAGTTAAGGAATGTGTTTTTGTACCTTATGTTATTTTTTAGTTACTTTATATTCTGTACTTGGAGGAAGGGTCCTGGGAGTTACAAGAAAATGCTAATATCATGTGGGACGAGATGGCTAATAGGGTTAGAAAGGTAGCTAAAGCACTTTTAGGAGAATCAAAAGGTTTTGGACAAAGACATAAGAAATCTTAGTGGTGGAATGAGACCATTTAAGAGAAGATCAAATGTAAAAGAGAATGCTTTAAAGCTATCCATTTGTGCAATAACACGAAAAATTGGATCGGAAGGTTAATAAAGAGACTAAAAAATCAGTAAGTGAAACACAATCTAAAGCGTTTGTAGAGTTTTACAAGGACTTAGGAACGAAAAAGGGGGAATAAAAGATTTACAAGATTGCGAAGACTAGAGAAAGGAAATCTAGAGATTTAGGTCAAGCAAGATGTGTTAAGGATGAAGAAAGAAAAATTTTGGTTATAGATAGAGATATTAAAAACAGATGGTAGGGTTACTTTTACAAGCTCTTTAATGACGGAGCAGGGTTGACTAGTGATATGGAAGATTTAACAACCCTGAAGAGAGAATAAAATTTGGCATATTTTCGCAGAATTAATGTTGATGAGATCAAGGAAACCCTTAGAAGAATGGATAATGGTAAAACCGTTAATCCTAATGGTATTCCTATTGAAGTTTGGAAGTGTTTAGGGGAGGAGGGTACTATCTGGCTAACTAAACTCTTTAATGAGATTTTAAAGTCCAAGAAAATGCCTGAGGAATAGAGAAGAAGCACTTTAGTGCCTATATACAAAAATAAAGGGGACATCCAGAACTGCGCAAACTAACGAGGGATTAAGCTTATGAGTCACACTCTGAAATTATGGGAAAGAGCGATTGAACGTAGGTTAAGAATTGAGATGAGTATTTCTGAAAATATTTGAGATTCATGCCAAGGCAGTCTACTATGGAAGCTATTTATCTACTAAGAGAGTTGATGGAAAGGTATCAGAGTAAACAAAAAGACTTGCATATAGCATTTATTGATTTGAAAAAAGCTTATAATCGAGTACAAAAAGAGGTGTTGTGGAACGCCTTAAAAAAGAAAGGTGTACGGGTTGCGTATATTAGAGCTATAAAAAATATGTATGAGGGGGCTACAACTAGTGTGAGAATGTCCGGAGAGGAGACAAGAGACTTCCCTATTAAGATTAGCCTGCATCAAGGATCATTTTTGAGCCCTTATTTGTTTGACTTGGTTTTAGATGTTCTGACAAAACACATCCAAGAAGAAATCTCCCAATGCATGCTTTTTGCAGATAATATTGTTTTCATAGTAGAATCAAGGGAAAAGATTAATTTTAAACTCGAGTTATGGAGAGCTACTTTGGAATCGAAGGGTTTTCGTCTGAGTAGGAGTAAAATAGAATATATGCATTGTAAGTTTAACAAGCGACAAGCTAAAAATGAGTTGGAAGTTAAAATTAGAGATCAGGTTGTATCATAAGTGTCAAAGTTTAGGCATCTGGGATCAGTTATACAAGATGACGGCGAAATTATTGGAGATATGGCACATAAGATACAAGCTGGGTGGTTGAAGTAAAGAATGGTATAAGGAGTTGTTTATGATCGGAAAGTACCTGATAAGCTCAAAGGAAAGTTTTATCATACTACTATAAGACCAACAATTTTATATAGGAGTGAATGTTGGACGATGAAAGAACAACAAGAACAAAAAATTAGGGTAGCGGAGATGAGGATGTTGTGATGGATGTGTGGTCATACAAGAAAAGATATGATCCGTAATGATTGTACACGAAGTAGAGTTGGAGTGACACCTATTGAGGAAAAAATGATTGAAAACCGTTTAAGGTGGTTTGGGCATATTCAAAGAAGACCGTTGGAAGCGTCAGTAAGAGAGTTGAGCAGATGGTTTGGAGTTCTGTGAAAAAAAGTCAAGAAAGACCAAAAAGGACACTTAGAGAAGTTATTAAACGGAATCTTCTGATAAATGAGATACCTAAAGAGATAGTCATTGATAGAGCTCAATGGCATCGTGCAATCCATGTAGCCGACCCCACCTAGTGGGATAAGGCCTTGTTGTTGTATATTCTATACTTGGTGTTTTGTCAAGTCCTATTTTTCTGTTATTGTTTTGTTTGTTTTTTGGTTTGTTTGTGACCATTATGGGTGTATGTCTATAGATGCCTCAGGCATTCGATCAGTAATATTCAAAAGCGTTATTCATTTCTCTCTGTCGTATTCTCTCTCTACCTCATCCTCTGTTCTTCAAGTTTCCTTCCAATAACTTTCTATTGGTATCAGAGTGCTCAGGATTCTGCGCTATGCTATGGACCAACACTCCTCTGCCTCCACGCATTCTACGAATAACTCAGCTGAGATGAATTCTTCTATTTCGAACCAAAACAGACCAAGTCCCTACATGGTGACCTTCAATCAAGGCTGCTCTGTCAAGCTCGATCGTAACAACTATTTGATGTGGAGCTCCCTGGTTCTACCGGTGGTACATGGAGTCAAGATGGATGGGTATGTTCTTGGAACAAACCCATGCCCAGAAGTTTTCCTCTTTGAAGGAAATGAACGCACAATCAATCCAAAATTCGAAGAGTGAGTCACCCAAGATCAAATGTTGTTAGGTTGGCTATACAATAGCATGACACCCAAGGTCATTTCCCAAGTTCTTGGATGCAAGACCTCATAAGAACTATGGAAGGCTATCAAAGATTATTCTGGATCACAGAATAGGGCACGAATTTCTTTGTACAAGAGTGAGCTCCAAATCCTACGAAAGGGAGGCTGAAATGGATGATTACCTTCAAAAAACGAAGGAATTGGTCGATAATCTTTAGATGGCTGGATGTTTGATGTTGAATGATAATTTGATCACCTGACGCTTGCTGGGCTCAACACTGAGCACGGACCCGTTGTGGTTCAGCTTGTAGAACGACCCATTATGTCTTAGGTTGTACTCCAGACTTCGTTGGTGACTTGTGAAAGTCGTCAGGAGCAGTGGTCCTCTTTGAGTTGGACCACCTAGTGCCAACGTGGTAACCAATAAAACAAAGAATGCCTCCAATTCTAATCAAAATTGGAAAGGACCTGGCAGAGGCAAATTCAATAATCATGGTAGTGGCAGACAAAGTGGAAGTGGCAGACAAGGTGGTAGGCCCACATGTCAGCTTTGTGGAAAGGTAGGTCACATTGTGATGAATTGTTTCTATAGATTTGATCAAAATTTCTCTGGTGTGTCAACAACAGCAAACTCAGAGAGCAGCAAGGATGGAAATTCCTCTCACTCAGCCTACCTTATCACTCAGGACAATCTTGAGAATCAAGATTGGTACCTAGATAGTGGGGCTTTAAACCATGTTACAAACGATCCCTCGGTAGTTGAACAAGGTAAAATTTCATCTCAGAAGACTCATGTTGTTGGAAATGGAGAAAAAGTTTCTGTAGAAAAGATTGGTAAGACTAGGATTGAAGATACTTCTTTCAAGTTAAATGAACTTCTGCTGGAAACCAAGATTAGCAAAATTTTGATTACCATTTCTCAGTTGTCTTCTAATAATAATGTATCTGTAAGTTTTGACCCATGTGGTTGTGTGGTGAAGGACAAGGCAACTGGAAAGACATTAATGCAAGGGGTACTAACTGATGGACTGTACAAAATTAAGGGAACCTCTACTATGAAGTGTTTCTTATCCAAGAAAGATAGAAGAAGTCGAGAAAAGGAGCTGTGGCACACAAGGCTGGGTCATCCTTCAGAACAAATATTAAATCATGTACTCAAAGATTGTAACGTGCAAAAATTGATAAATAAAGACAATTTTTTTCTGTGATGCATGTAAAATTGATAAAATGCAAACCCTTCCGTTTAAGAGGTCTCAATCTAGAGTAGACAAACCCCTTGATCTTGTGCATACAGACCTTTGGGGTTCAGCACCAATACAATCTAGGTCTAGTTATAGGTACTATATCTCCTTCTTGGATGACTATAGTAGGTTTTTGTGGATTTATCCATTGAAAAGTAAAAGGGATGCTGCTCAAGCCTTTGTCCAATTTAAGAGAAAACAAGGGAAAATATGTTAGAGAGAAAGATTAAAATTATTAAAACTAATGGAGGAGCAGAGTTTAAACCCTTCTCTGCTATTGCTAATAACAGTGGAATTGTCATGAGATATTCCAGTCCTTATACCTCTGTCCAAAACGGAAGAGTAGAGAGAAAACATCGCCAAATAGTTGAAATGGGTTTGAACATGATAGCTCAAGCTAGCATACCTATATGTTATTGGTATGATGCTTTTCAAACAACTGCAAGACTGCAAGGTTAATTAATCTTCTGCCCACTAATGCCTTACAAGGAAAAGTCCCTTACTATGTGTTGTTTAAAAGAAAACCAGATTTTAAGGAATTAAAAGTTTTTGGCTACACTTGTTTTCTATATTTGAGACCTTTCAATCAATATAAGCTGATCTTCCATTCTATCAAATGTGTTTATCTTGATCCAAGCTTGGACCATAAAGGTTACAAATGTTTATCATCTGTTGGGAGGATCTATATCTCCAGACATATCCTCCAGACATGTGACTTTCAATGAATTTGAATTTCCGTTTAAGAATGGCTTTTTTTTTTTAATACTAAGAAACCACAAGAAACAAGAGAGACTGTCCATCTAGTTCCCTTGCCTTCTTATTGTGAAAATAATACTGATTTAGGTTCTGGTATTGTGTAGGAGATGGAAAAGGAGATTAGTGTGGTTCTGGTGTAGTTGCTGAAAATACAGAGATCTTTGGGCATGATTCAAGAGATAACAGAATTGAAGAAAAGGCTGAAGAGTCAGTTCAGATTAGTCCTAATGCACAAAAGGGTAATCCCAGACCAACCTCCACTCATCCTATGAGAACTAGGCTGAAGAGTGGAGCCATTCAACATAAATCACCCTATGTGGCTCTAACAAATTCAAGCAGCAATGATAAAGAGCCTTATAATGCTACAGAAGCATATAAAGAAATCCATTAGAGAAAAGCAATGGGAACAGAGCTTGAAGCTTTGAGGAAAAATGAAACTTGGGAACTGTTCCTTATAATGGGCGAAATACAGTAGATTGCAAATGGGTTTTCAAAACCAAAATTGCAGCAGATGGAAGTGTACAGAAGCACAAGGCTAGGCTGGTAGCAAAGGGGTTTCAGCAAGAACCTAGTTTGTGTGGGAGAAACCTTCAGTCCAATTGCAAAATTAGCAACAGTGAGGGTAATTTTAACTATTGTTGTGTCTCTAAATTGGTCTATTAGGAAAATTGATATAGATAATGCTTTTTAAAATGGTAATCTCAAAGAACCAGTTTTTATGAAGTAGCCTAAATGTTTTGAAGATGCCAAGTATCCTAACTATGTCTGCAGATTGAAGAAAGCCCTTTATGGGCTTAACCAAGCCCAAAGGGCTTGCTATGACAAGTTGAGAGATACCTTGGTTCAGTGGGGTTTTCAGCATACCAGGTGCGATCATTCTTTATTTGTTTTGCACACCAAAATTCGTGTTAGTTTATGTGGATGATATGCTTATTACTTGTGATAACAAGGATCTTGTTGGTGTTTTCATCAAGAGGTTGAATGATGATTTTTTCCCTAAAAGATCTAGGTGATGTTCATTTTTTCTGGGGAATTGAAGTCATAAGGAATGACAGGGGAATTTTCCTGAGTCAGAGAAAGTATGTGGCTAATTTGTTGGAAAAATTTAATATGAAGGATTCCTTTCCATGTTCAACCCACTTGACTCTTGGCAAACACTCTCCTAAGGTAAAAGAAGAGCCACTAACCAGTCCCTCTCTTTATAGAAGTCTAGTTAGTGGTCTGCAGTAATTGACTAGCACTTAGCCAGGTATTTCCTTTGCTGTAAATTCTTTGAGTTAGCATTTGAGTGTTCCTACAACAGTGGATTGGCTAAGGGCTAAATGTACCTTAAGATATCTTAAGGGATCAGTTCAATTGTGCTTGCATATTAAGCCCTCCATTGATCTCTCACTCATTGGTTTTTTTGATGTAGATTGGGCTAATGATGTTGTTGACAGAAGGCCAGTGGGTGGTTATTGTGTATTCTTGGGTGATACTTTGGTGTCATGGTCGAGCAAGAAGCAAGGGTTGGTTCCAAGGTCTAGTGCAGAGGCTGAGTATAGGGCTGTTGCCTCTTTAACAAGTGAATTTGTATGGTTGAAATCTTTGCTGTTTGAATCTTTGCTGTTTGAGTTAAAGTGTTGGCTTTGGTGTGATAATTTGAGTGCCAAAACTATTGCAACAAATCCTGTTTTACATGCTAGAACTAAGCATGTGGAGATAAATCTTCATTTTGTAAGGGACAAGGTGCTGGCTAAGGAGATCTCTATTGGCTATTATGGAAAATCAGAGATCTGAATAATAATCTGATGTTATTCTCATAATTGATTGATTATTCAAAGGGTGATTACAATCATATATGTTGTGTGATATAATTAGGAGTTAATTATTTCATGATTAGTGCAATTTTTATTTATTAGGACAAATTTAGTTTGTACAGTTTTATTCCCTTTTTATTTCCTTAATTAGTTGGTAGGTTGTCAATATATATGGATTATAATCACTCTCTGTAGAACAAATCAATCTTGAGAAAATCAGATTATTATTCAGATCTTTGATTTTTCATATGGTATCAGAGCCAAATTAACGGAGCTTTGTTTTTCCGCCGTGCGATTCTTTTTTTGTTCACTGTGGGTGCTTCATTCACGCCGCCGCTGCCCCAGAACTTGTCGCCGGTGAACCCTTTCCAGGATCTCCGGCACATCCCGTCAATCGCCGCCCCTCTCGCCACCACGCGCAGCTAGGAATTCTGAAGCGTTTTTCACACGTTGGCGCGTGACACCTCCATTCCAGTACCTGTTTGCACAGAATTGGTCACTGACCACCATAGAGTCTATCCCAAGACTTATCTTCCTCATTTGGGCTCTTGTTCGTCGTTCTCTTCCACTGTTGGGCTTTGTTTTTTCTTCCGCTGCTTCTTTCTTTCATCATGTCTGAAGAGAAGTCTTCTACTATTCAGTCTTTGGGTCACAATGACCTACCCATATTGCAGGGATCCTATAGTCTTGATGGTCGAAACTATCTTCAATGGGCCCAATTGGTTCGCACTACCCTTAAAGGACGCTTGAAGTTGAATTATATTGAAGGGAGTGGCCCAGCCAAAACAGACCCCAAATTTGAAGCCTGGGACAATGAAGATTCTCTTATCATGACTTGGTTATGGCACTCTATGACTCCGGAGGTCAGCCGGAATTGTATGTTCTTCTCAACAGCAAAGGAGATTTGGGAGAACCTCCCCCAGACATACTCTATGAAACACGATACTGCAGCATGTTATGAGATAGAGAACAAGATCTTCAACACCAAGCAGGGAAATCTCTCGATGACGAACTACTATGGAAATTTAAATGGCTTATGGGTCGAGTTAGATCAATACCAGGATTTGACCATGAAGGATACATCGGACTTTGCCAAACTGACTAAGTTTATCGAGAAGGCGAGAATTTTAAAGTTCTTGTCAGGCTTGAACTCTGAATTCGACCCCATTCGAGTTCAGATTTTAGGCAAGGAACAACTTTCTTCACTCTCAAAGGTGTTCTTCATAGTTCGAGGGGAAGAAAGTCGGAGGTCAGTGATGCTGGTTAAGGGTAATACTACTAAGAGTTCAGCCTTCACTACTGGAAAAGGCCCTAAGACAGGGTCATCTTCATCTGGGAAGCCTACTGCAAAGTCTAACCATGAAGATCGTTGGTGCAATTATTGTAAGAAGATAGGTCATACTAAGGAGACGTGTTATAAACTTCATGGAAGGGAAAATGTTCTTGAGAGATTCAAGAGTAACTCACAGAGGCGTGCTGATCAAGCAATGTCTAACTCGGAAGGTGTGGTGGAAGACCCACCTAACTTACAAACTGAAAAGGAGGTCCTAACACTTAGCAAAGCTGAATTGGAACGTCTGCAGACTGTTATAGACTCTCTTAGTAAGCCATCTAGCTCTTGTTCCTTAACCATGACTAGTAAGAGTTCTAGCTTCTTATCCTTTAATGCTTTTGGTACTAAGGACATCTGGATTTTTGACTATGGTGCAACTAATCATATGACACCTCATTTCTCTCATTTTTGCTCTTACACCACTTTACCTTGTAACCAACACATCACTGTTGCTAATGGATCTCGTATCTCTGTTACCGGTTGTGGTAACATCCAACTTCAAACCTCCCTTCACTTAAACAATGTGCTTCATGTTCCAAAACTATCAAATCATCTCTTGTCTGTTCATAAACTCACCCAAGACTTAAACTGTGCAGTGACATTTTTCAACTCACATTGTGTTTTTCAGGATCTTGCCACGGGGAGGACAATTGGAATTGCTAAGGAACAGGGGGGTTATACTACTTGCAGTATGAGGAAAATAAAGATAGTACCAAACAGACGGCTCTCACTTCCACTCATCAGACTAGCTCAGATTCTTGGTCATCCTCCCAAATATGGCTTCAACACAAGCGTCTCGGTCATCCTCTTTTTAGTATCCTTAAGTCCTTATTACCTTTCTTGTTTACAGAAGTGTCTGTTGAGTCATTTCATTGTGATGTTTGTCAATTTGCGAAACACCATCGTACAACTTTTCCTCCTAGTACTAATAAAAGTTCTAAACCTTTTAATCTTGTTCATTCGAATGTGTGGGGACCTGCATCTATTTGTAATATTTCTGGTGCAAAGTGGTTTGTCTCTTTTATTGATGACTACACTCGGGTTACTTGAATATTTCTCATGAAAGATAATTGACAACCTATATATTGACAACCTACCAACTAATTAAGGAAATAAAAGGGAATAAAACTGTACAAACCAAATCTATCCTAATAAATAAAATTTGCACTAATCATGGAATAATTATCTCCTAATTATATCACACAACACTCTCCCTCAAACAGATGAATGTATATCTATCATTCCCAGCTTGCAAGTAAGATCTTGAAATTGCTTTGTAGGAAGTCCCTTGGTGAACATATCTACCAATTGAAGTCTTGAAGGGATATAATCGGTGGCTATAAGACCACTATCCAATTTTTCCTTAATGAAATGCCGATCTATCTCTATGTGCTTTGTCCGGTCATGTTGAACAGGATTGTGAACAATGTTGATAGTGGACTTATTATCATAAAACAACCTCATAGGAGCTTCATATTTTATCCTAAGGTCATCCAGTATGATCTTCATCTACAACAACTCTCAAACCCCTTGAGCCATAGCTCTAAATTCAGTTTCTACAGTTGATCGTGCTACCACATTTTGCTTTTTACTCCTCCATGTTACCAAATTTCCACCTAAGAACATGCAATATCCTGTGGTGGATCTTCTATCAACAACTGAGCCTGCATAGTCAGCATCGGTATATACTTCCATAGATAAATTTCCCTTTTTTTTGAATAGTAGACCTTTCCCTGGAGAGGCCTTCAAGTACTGAATAATTCTATTTACTGCCTACAAGTGTCTCTCTCTTGGATCATGCATGAACTGACTAACCACACTAACTGCATAGGTTATGTCCGGCTTGGTGTGGGATAAATAGATGAGTTTTCCCACTAGTCTCTGGTATTGTGCCTTATCCACCTTTGGACTCTCCACATCATTCCTAATCCTATGATTTTGCTTTATAGGCGCTCCAGTAGTCTTACAACCCATTTTACCAGTCTCTTTGAGGTGATCAAGGATATATTTCCTTTGAGAAATAAAGATACCCTGTTTAGAATAGGCAACCTCAATCCCAAGAAAGTACTTTAGCTTCCCGAGGTCCTTTATCTCAAATTGAGCAGCCAGCTTCTCCCTTAGAGTCTATTTTTCAAGCTCATCATCACCTGCAACAATCATATCATCTACGTAGACCAAAAGCAGAGTAAGTTTGCCATCATGAGAATGTTTTATAAAGAGAGTATGGTCACCTTGACTTTGTCTGTACCCCAAGGATACCATAGCCTGAGTGAACCTTCCAAACCAAGCTCGGGGAGACTGTTTGAGACCATACAAGGCCTTCTTTAGTTTGCAGACCTTATTCCCTCCATTAGTGGCACCATATCCAGGTGGAATCTCCATGTCTACTTCCTCCTCCAAACTTCCATGCAAGAAAGCATTTTTAACGTAGAATTGATGCATCTCCCAACCAAAGTGTGCTGCCAAGGAGAGGATGATCCTTATTGTATTCATTTTCGCCACTGGAGCAAATGTCTCCTCATAATCTATCCCTTAGGTTTGGATGTACCCTTTTGCAACCAGCCTCGCCGTATACTAGTCCAGTGTACCATCAACCCGATATTTAATTGTGAATATCCACTTGCAACCTACTACCTTCTTGTCCTTTGGTCTCTCTACAATTTCCCATGTTTCATTCCTTTCCAAAGCACCCATTTCTTCATTCATGGCCCGCATCCATTTCTTCATTCATGGCCCACACCCAATTATCATCCTTTAATGCTTCTTGTACTGATGTAGGGACTTTGGTAGAATCAATAGCTGAAATAAAGCTTTAGTGCTGCACAGAAAGGTTATTTGTAGACACAAATTGGGATATGGGATATTTGGCACAAGATCTTTTTTCTTTTCTCAAGGCAATTAGTAAATCATCTGGACTAGGTTCACGAGATGCATTTAAGGTTTCTTCAAGGGTATGTGTTCTTACCTCCGGTTCAGAGGATTGGAATTGTTGTTGTTGTTGGACCAGGTCGGGTTTTTGTCTTCGCTGATATTGGTTCCCAAAAATCTATCCTCATTATTCTGCACCGATAATGATCCCAGTTCAGGATCTTGGTCATCCTTAGTAGGAGTGGAATCCTGTAGAAAAGACAATTTAAAGGGCTCAGCTTACTCTCCCCCTGAAGCTGAGAACGAGGATAGAAAGACTCAATTTCATGAAAGGTGACATCCACGGAGACATAGACATGACGACTCTCTGGGTGATAACATTTGTACCCCTTTTTGTCTGAGGCATAACCTAGAAGATACATTTGATAGCCCAAGGATCTAACTTCCCCCGATGAGGACTATGAACATGGACAAAGGCAGAACATCCAAAGACACGACTCTGAAGGTTGGTCATGACGAGAATAGAAGGGTAGAAAGTGGTCATGAGCTGAACAAGACTAACACCATTTAGAACACGAGATGGTAACCTATTTATCAAATAAGTGGCAGTTATAACAGCTTCCCCCCAATATGACTTAGGAACAGACATTTGGAAGAGTAAGGCTCTGGCAACCTCAAGGAGATGATGGTTTTTTCTTTCTGTAACCCCATTCTGTTGTGGGGTGTCCACACAAGTTAACTCATGAATTACACCATTATCTTTGAGGAATTTGGAAAGGTTTTGATTCACATATTCTTTCCCATTATCAGAACTTAATCTTTTAATTGGATACCCGAATTGAGTTTGAACCATACGGTGAAAGTTGACAAATAATTGGAACATCTCAGACTTATCTTTCATGAGAAAGATCCAGGTAACCCGAGTGCAGTCATCAATAAAAGAAACAAACCACTTTGCACCAGAAATATTACCAATGGATGCAGGTCCCCACACATCTGAATGAACAAGATCAAACAGTTTAGAACTTTTTTTATTATTAGGAGGAAAAGTTGTACAATAATGTTTCACAAATTGACAAACATCACAATAAAATGACTCAATTGACACTTTTGTAAACAAGAAGGGAAATAAGAACCTAAGGACACGAAAAGGAGGATGACCAAGACGGCGGTGCTGAAGCCATATTTGGGAGGATGACCAACATTCTGAACTTGTTTGATAGATGGAAGCGAGAGCCTTCGGTCTGGGACTATTTTTATTTTCCTCATACTGCTAGTATAACCCGCCCAGTTCCTTAGCAATTCTAATCATCCTACCCGTGGCAAGATCCTAAAAAACACAATGCGAGTTGAAAAAAGTGATTGTACAATTTAAATCTTGGGTGAGTTTATGAATAGACAAGAGATTATTTGATAGTTTGGAAACATGAAGCACATTTTTTTAAGTGAAGGGAGGTTTAAAGTTGAATGTTACCACAACCAGTAATGGGGATATAAGATCCATTAGCAACAGTTTTGTGTTGGTTACTAGGTAAAGTGGTGTAAAAGGAAAAAAGTAAGGGATGAGGTGTCATATGATCAGTGGCACCAGAGTCAATAATCCAAATATCCTTAGTACCAGAAGCATTAAAGGATAAGAAGCTAGAACTCTTACTAGTCATGGTTAGGGAACAAGAGTTAGATGGCTTACTAAGAGAGTCCATAATAGCCCGCATTAGATAGCGACCAAAAAATAGAACGATAATTCTAGGGGAGGAAAAAAATGTCAAATAACCACCAAAAAAAGAACGAAGATACTAGGGGGTCACAGGCAACCAGGTCTGTGGAAACGGTGTAAACGGAGCACCCAGAAAGAAATCTGACGCAGATCTATGGCAGCAACGGTGATTCCAGGGAATAAGGTCACGAAAAGGAGCCTAACTAAGGAAGAACAGGAGCCCAACTGAGGAAGATAAGTCCTGGGCTAGAGTCTAAGGTGGCCAGCGACCAATTCTGTCCAAGTAGGTACCAAAACAGCGGCATCATGCGCCAGCGAGTGAGAAGGTGCTACAGAAAAACGAGGCCGCATGTGGTGGCACGTGCGGCGATGGAAGGGGCCGCGGTTGACAGGGATAGGCCAGAGATCCTAGGTAGGGTTCATCGGCGACAAGTTCTGGGGTAGCAACGGCGTGAATGGAGCACTCATAGTGGAAAAAAAATAATAATCAAGCGGCCGAAAAATAACTGAGCTTCGTTAATTTGGCTCTAATACCATATGGAAAATTAGAGATCTGAATAATAATTTGATGTTATTCTCATAATTGATTGATTATTCAAAGGGTGATTACAATCATATATATTGACAACCTACCAACTAATTAAGGAAATAAAAGGGAATAAAACTGTACAAACCAAATCTATCCTAATAAATAAAATTTGCACTAAGGATGGAATAATTATCTCCTAATTATATCACACAACAGCTATGTTCCTAGCTCTGAACAACCAGCAGATATTTTCACAAAGGCTATAGCAGGGTCCAGATTTAATGTTTTGTGTGGCAAACTCAGACTGGCTGTTGCCCCTCCTCGCTTGAGGGGGATAGTTAAGTAATGTGTTTTTGTACCTTATGTTGTTTTTTAGTTACTTTTATATTCTGTACTTGGTATTTTGTTAGGTCCTATTTTTGTATTATTGTTTTGTTTGTTTTCGATCTGTTTTGTGACCATTGTGGTTGTATGTCTATAAATGCCTTAGGCATTCAATCAGTAATATTAGAAGTGCTATTCATTTATCTACGTCGTATGCTCTCTCTCTCTACCTCATCCTCTATTCTTCACGTTGCCTTCTGATAGAGCCCAACTCACAATAATAACAGACGAACAAAAATAAAGAAAATGGGAACTGAAATATTATATAATATTACTGAAAATCTCTACCAGTGGAGTAGAGAAAATTACACTGAATAGAAAATATACCAAAACAGATAAACACCCACAGAACTCACTATGCAACAACACAATCACACAAAAGGATAATAAAGCAGAAGAAAACATTCATAGACACACAAGAAAAACACTCAAACACAGATGCTAGACTTTCGAGAGGCTAGCACTCTCCCAGACCATTTTCCATATTTTTCCACCCCCTTTTCCCTTGATGACAGACCCACTTATATAAGTCTGTAGTGCCCACCCATCCTCCACTACAGCTCTTTCCAAATTCTGCCCATGCTCCACTCTGTCTGCCATATCACCACTACCTTCTGCTCCATTACCTTTTGTTCTCCTCATTCATTTTCTGTTATCCATCAATGCCCCTCCCTTGTCTAGTGTATTGCTTCAAGGGCCCAACATTAGCTCGTCCTCGAAGTTTCACCTTGCCCTCAAGGTGAGAATTTGAAGTTGAGACCGGTGGCTTCTTTTCAATTGGACCTTCTTGCTTTTCCAAAGAGTCCGAGCAAGCATCTCTTAGTCCCAAAATTGTTTCTTTAATTTCAAATGAAAAGAAATACTGCACAACTTGAATCTTCTTCTTTCGATTAGCTTGCACACCCATCAACATGTGAATAAGGAAAGGAATTCGCTCTAGAGACAAATTGGTCGTTGCTTGGGTTTCATTATGATGTATTATGCCAAAATATCCCAACAACAAGTCATCCTTCAAGGGATTATATAAGAACAGTAAAGTACTTGAAGAAAATTTTAACATTAAAGATCCCACAAAAACTTTAAAGCCAACAGAAAAATTTTCACCCTATTCTGCATAAAGGTTCACCTTCTCCTCACGTATCTTGTTTATCACAATCCCAAAGCATTCAATGTCATCAGCCATGACACCCATGACCCCCGCAATAGGATGGCTGGGACTCTCTTGAAGTAACTGCATAATAATGGGTGTTTCTCTCAATGAAATCACCAAGAAATATGAAAGCTGCAGAAACAGATTTTCAAAAATGTAACTCCAACGGCTAGCACTAGATGGAGAAGGAGAAGATGCTGAGGTTGTAATTGTTGTAGCATTTTCCTTTCAACAAGTGTAGTTGCAACGACTTGGATGAATAACCTGGTAAACACTAGAGCTTGCAAGGATATAAATATTCTTAAGGTTGTCTCCCCCAAATGAGAAGATGTAACCCAAAGCTAGAAGGGAGCTTCCAGGTACAGAATCACATTGGACAACATAATCACGTGCATGACTAAAAGGGATTTTGCCGGCAAATAGCCCCTAATGATATATGCTAACCCTTTGTTCTTGTTTACTTCTGAATGGCAGTGTCCCCATTCTCTGCCCAAAACCCAGTTGCTATCTTCTACCACCCTTATTAACAATGGTAGTGGAAGAGTCCTGAGCCTAAAATTTGCACCAAATTTCTCAGGTTGGTGAAAATCGCACCTTAACCTCTTTCTATTGCCTCAGTCAACATCTAGCAAGTGGAAATTAATTTTCTTTGACGTTTCTGGTGCTACCATGAATGGACTCAGCTTTACTTGCACTCTGTACTTTGACATGGAATATCCATATCAGTGTTTGTGCAGTCTTTTTGGATTTAGAAGAAAAGGTAAGCCAAATTTGGCTATTATCTTTTTGGTCTGCAACTTGGGTTTTAGTAAACTCTAATTCTTTTGGGCCCTTGTACTTATCATCCTCTTTGGCCCATTTCAAAATTAGACTTCCTTTATTCTTTTCATGGGCCAAATATAATAATTGTTTTTGGGCTGTAGTTATTATAATAAGATGAGTCAAATGAATTCTTTGGACCACCTTAGTATAGAAAATAAATAGCCCAATAAAATTTTCATCTTCATTCAGTTTTGGGCTTCTTCCTAACTGGGTTACCCTAACCCGATCCAAGATCCAATTTCTTGCCTTCTTGCCATCGTCCTATTATGCCAAAATTGAACGCTGATCTCCTTCTCTATTTTCACAGTTATCTTCTTCCATGCAACCACTGTGTCTCCAGTCATTCCCTACTGCTGCTTCAGCGCCAAAAAATTGAGAAATATTTGCTGGCTAGTCAGAACTGAATACATAAATCTCTTGTACATGCCCAACAACGGTCTTCTCTTTGCTATTGTCGCTAGGACTCCATTCTTGGTGGTGCTTAGTTTCTGTTCTCATGGCTTTTGGAGCGTCAGTCATGCAATCAGAGCTTTCCTCTTCTTTATTTTCTTCTCTGAATCCTTTCTTGAAGTCAGCCACCACATCGTTCTTTCTTTCTTGGACCGAGCCTTGTTTCTGGTCTTTAGGTTGGTTATCTTTGTTCAATTGACCTGAGCTAGTAAAAGATATGGTAATGGTAGATTCCTTTTTAGTTTCTTTTTCCATTGTTTCCCTTTCTTTTCTGAATTTGCCATTCCTATCTCTAAGTTCTTCCAAGAGTGCCTTCAAGCCAATGTATATTCTCTTCTCATCTTGCGATGTCGTCTTGACTTCAGCCTTGTCCTGCAATGCAGGCTGAATTCCACCCTTTCTTTCTAGTCACATCATGGCATCTCTTAGTTCCCACACTTGCTCTTTAAGGTCCTTGACAGGTTCCTTCAGCATCGTTATCTCTCGTACCACACTTCCTATTCTTTTTTTTTTTGATTGAAAAAGAAGTATTATTACTGAGAAGAGAGAGATACAAGGAAAAAAGATAAATAGAAAAAAGAAAAGGAGGATAAGAGATCCTCCAAAGAAAAGACTGCCGAAACAAAAAACCTCCCTTCAAAGCCCCAAAAACAAGGCTAGTACAACAAAGCCCTCCAATCCCTATAAACGTCAAAGAAAGACACCCCTTTAAACATCCCGTCAGCAAAAGGAAGCAACAGAGTGAATACGTTCCCACAACAAGTAAGGAGGCAAAGACCGCTCATTAAAAACTCTAGCATTTCTTTCCATCTAGATACATCACACAATCGCAGACATAGCAGCTTTCCACAAAATTTTGTTCTCCTTCCTATAACCAAAGCCACTAAAATTGGTCACAAGATGAGTACCAAGGTCATTGGGACAAACCCAATACTCATCAAAGAGATCAAATAACCTGTTCTAAATATCCTAGGCCATCTCGCAATGTAAGAACAAATGGTTATTAGTCTCAGAGTTCCTTATACGCATCACGCAAACATTAGGAGATAAAGCCTTAAAAGGCCGCCTAACTTGACGCAGATCATTAGTATTAATTCTATTGAGAAATGCAGTATACAAAAAGGCCTTAACCTTTAAAGGCACCTTAACTTTCCAAAGAGATCTTTTAAAGTACGAAACAACAAGTGGATTTCGAATCAAAAAAGTGAAAAAAGAAGCATAAATGTATAATCCTGAGGAATCCAACTTCCACAGTCTTTTATCAGGAAAAGAGGAAATGCGAAACGGAGCCAAAATGTCCAGCAACGATTAAAGGTCATCCACAAATCTATCAGTTACATTTCTGGAAAAGTGGAAGTTCCAACAAAATTGGTTCCCTTGCAAACAAAAGAAATCAACAATTGGAGCATTATGTAAAGAGGAGAAAGAAAAAAGGCGAGGGAACCTTTCTTTAAAGGGGATATGACCAATCCAACAATCCTCCCAAAAGTGAAAACGAGAGCCATCACCAACATGCAAAGACAACAAATGAGAGAAAGAATGGTATACCTGAGAATTCGCCTTCCGAGGACTTGCGTGCGTAACAATATCCCTGGAACTAGCATCCCAACCATCCCAATGAAGCCCAAACCTGGCCTTAATCATCTTATGCCATAGAGAGTTAGGCTCAAGAGGGAACCTCCACAACCACTTAGCCAATAGAGAGATGTTTTTAGACACTAAGTTACCAAGACTCAAACCCCCATTTTCCTTAGATCTACAGCATACCTCCTAGCTAACCAAATGATCCCTTTTTCCCTCCCCTCCATGAAACCATAAAAAATCCCTCATAATTTTCTCAATCGTACGAGTCACCCCAATTGGAATCTTGAGTAAGGACAAAAAATATAAAGGCATACTAGACAAAGACGCCTGAACTAAGGTAATTCTCCCCCCTAGAGAAAAATAGGAACCTTTCCAACTATCTAACTTACAAGAAATTCTTTGAATCATCGGGTTCCAAAAAGGCTCCGCGCGCAAGTTACCACCTAAAGGAATACCTAGATAAGATAGAGGCGCTACCTGCAATCTCAATTAACTCATCAAGAGATTCTTCCTGAATATTAATACCAGCTAGACCACTCTTCCCTAAGTTAACACGGAGCCTTGACACCAATTCAAAAATCTGAAGGAGTGAAAGCACACTGAGAAATATTTCCCTATCATTAGGCATGAAAAGAATAGTGTCATCTGCAAACTACAAATGAGACACATCACAACCATTACCCCCAACCGACAAACCTCTAAGAAACCCTCTATCAGAACCACTTCTCAACATACAGCTTAAGACATCAGCCACTAAAGTAAAAAGGAAGGGGGACAAAGGGTCACCTTATCTAACACCACGTTGCCCCTTAAACAAGCTTTAGACTGCCCAATAATAATAGCCGAATAGGCCACAAAAGAGAGACAACCTCTCATCCAACGCTTCCATCTATCACCAAAACCGTTACTCCAAAAAATCCCAGCTAACCATAACATAAGCCTCCTCGAAGTCCACTTTAAGCACAAGGCCCTTTTGGTTTCTACGCTTGACATCCTCAACTACTTCATTGGCAATCAAGCTAGCATCAAGAATTTGATGCTCCGTAATGAAAGCACTTTGATTCTCGGAGATAAAGTCTCCAATAACCTCACCCAGCCTCACAGAAAGCACTTTGGCGATGATCTTGTAAACACTAGTAACGAAGCTAATAGGCCTAAAATCCCTCACCTTAATAGACCTATCTTTTTTGGAAATAAGGACAGTGAAGGTAGAATTCATAATAGTCGGTAAACAACCAGTGTGAAAAAATCCATCAAAAACATTCATCAAATCATCCTTCACAACAGACCAACAGGCTTGAAAGAAAGCCAAATTAAACCTATCATTATCCTTGTCCATCTTCCATATGGCATTTCTAACTTCTTCCTCCTTGAAATATCTCTCAACCCAGATCCCCTTAGGACCGTCTATAGAAGACTAGTCCAATCCTTCAATCCTTGGCCTCTCATGCATCTCCTCAGTAAATAGCTTATTGAAAAAGCTAGTCACCTCTTCAAAAATCGCCTCATTTTCCCTAACAATAGTCCCATCATCCACCTCTAATTCTTTAATAAAGCTCCTCCTCCTCTTCCCATTAACCACCCTATTAAAGAAGCTACAATTCACATCACCCTCTCTAGCCCATTTAACTCTACTCTTCTGACGCCAACTCATCTCTTCTTTCTTACAAATAACATCCAAAGAATTCTCTACTTTCCATTTTCATGTTCATCATTCCCCTATCATCATACCAGTTTGATAGAGCCCAACTCACAATAATAACAGAAGAACAAAAATAAAGAAAATGGGAACTGAAATATTATGTAACATTACTGAAAATCTCTACCAGTGGAGTAGAGAAAATTACACTGAATAGAAAATATACCAAAACAGACAAACACCCACAGAACTCACTATGCAGCAACACACTCACACAAAAAGATAATAAAGCAGAAGAAAACATTCACGGACACACAAGAAAAACACTAAAACACCGATGCTAGACTTTCGAGAGGCTAGCACTCTCCCAGACCATTTCCCATATTTTGCCACCCTCTTTTCCCTTCATGACAGACACACTTAAGTCTGCAGTGCCCACCCATGCTTCACTGTCCTCTGTCTGCCATACCACCACTACCTTCTGCTCCATTACCTTTTGTTCTCCTCATTCATTTTCTGTTTTCCATCAATGCCCCTCCCTTGTCTAGTGTATTGCTTCAAGGGCCCAACACCTTCCAAAAACTTTCTCTTATTTAGCAACACAAACCTGATTAACTAATTCTTTTAGGTCCAACGGTTATTAGAAAAAATGCTGATACATTTCACATTCCTACTGTAAGTCCATTTAGAAAATAATGTCGTCCATTCCATTCTCATCCCTCCAATATCTTGTTTTTTCTTCCTATTTAGTCATCATTAGAGACCATTACAGATATACTCGAAATGCAAACTGATAATTGTGAAATGATTAAAAAAGTCATAAAAAATAAAGATGAACTTAAAAAAGAATAAAACCTTTTCCAACAAATGCTGCTTAAGGCGGGTCAATTCTTGCAACACTTTGTCCCTTTCAAATTGTGTTTCCTTCAAATCTTCACTTAGCATTTGTAAGGACTGTTCCATTTCCTCTTTACCTGTAACACTTTTAGAAGGATCTAGCTTCTGTTACCAAAAGCCAATGTCCCATTCACATAAAACAAAAGGAGACACCATTATGAACATGACCCTAAATGCATAACCTGTAAATCCATAATACTATAAAGGTTTGGCTTACATCATTGACATTGTTTGAATCCTTATTCTGAATTTGAGAATCATCAGATATTACTTTACTAGAAAAAGACTTCCTGCTTGTTTTGAGGGCAGCCTCAAGTTCATTCTTCTCCATCTAAGTACATGGGAACATGAAATCATTTTAGAGTGCATTCAGAAGTACTATACCACAAAAGCATTATTACAAATTTTGGAGAAATAACATGGAAAAAACTGTTTGCTTTGCAGTGAAGCAAAGCAATTTATTTACCAACCCTGAGAGTGGTGTTTTCCTTCTCAAGTGCTATGATTAGTCTTTTCAAGCTATCCACAGCGTCACCTTCTTCATCTTCCTGTCTCTTTAACTCCATTTGCAGATGTTTTATTTCTGACACTTTCTCATTCAGTTCATCATGGATCTTGCTCATCTTCTTTGATGTCTTCGAGAAATAAAACGATATATGTATAGGTTAGATACTCAAAACATAGAAAACTAAACACGTAATTATGAGATGTGCTGTCTAACAGTATAAGTTACATAGCCAGCATTTTACTTTGCTAAAAAAGACTCCCCAGTTACTTAATGATGCTATAAAAGAATTCATACATGCAAACCCAAAATGATCAAGTTATTCCTTCCTGGTTTCAAAAACACCACATAGAGGAAAGAACAAAGTGTAACGGGGATTTCAAAGCATTGGATAAGGTGATCCTTTTTCTCTTAGTTTCAACACCCACAGATCTGTGAACCCTGGAAACATGTTTCTTGCCAAACATATCCTTCATTCACTTATTCCTTTTTCTCCAAATTTTTCTTTGAATTTTTGTATGCTTTCTCTTGATTTAATATCTTATTTAGCTCTATATTAAATTTACAGATGAAGATTCTACCCAGAAAAAAAAGAAATATAATTTTATTTGCATTCTAAATTCACAGTAGCAAAATATCCTGTTTCCCTTGTAGTAAAAGCAATGCAAATTTAAATATGCATTTACCTGTCAATTAGACTAATACCAAAGTATTTCCTTCTAGTTTTGTCCATCAAATACCATTACTATACAAGAGAAATTGTTGAAATATCCTCAATTTTGCCCCTAAGGATCCTCCTTTAATCATGCTTGGATCCCCTTTATTCTGGCTTGATTGTTTTCTGACTTTTTTGTGATTAGTGTATTGATTACAAAATATTTTGTAATTATTTTTGTTTATTGTTTTTCCTTTTTAGGACCTTTTTTTCTCTTGTATAAATTCTGACCAGTTGTATAGATCAAATGCACACTTGAATAAGAATTCTTTCTCTCAAATCTCTCTCTATTCTTTATGGTACCAGAGGTAGGTTCTCTTGTCCTTGCTCATCAATGACAGATGGCAGAGAAAGTAGGAAGGGTGTTGAAACCTCTAATAACCGGACAGAGGACATGAATTTCAACACCGATCACTCATCGTTTCAACTCACGATCAAGATCAGTCAAGCTACTGTTGGAAGGAAAAGGGAGAATGGGTTACCTTACCAGAGACACAAAGGAACCCGACGCCACAAATCTCTCAGCCCTTCAGAAGTGGAGATCGGAAAACTCTTTAATCAGAGCATGGCTGGTAAACTCGATGAAATCCACTATCGGTAAGACGTATCTTTTCTTGCCAACTACGAAAGATATCTGGGAGGCTGTTCATCAGACCTATTCTAATAAAGAAGATTTTTCACAAATCTTTGAGATTAAAACGAAATTGTGGCAGATGAAGCAGGGAGAACGTGACGTTACCGAATACTTCTTGGAGATGATAGTACTGTGGCAAGAACTCGACCTCAACCACGACGAGAAGTGGAGATGCCCGAAGGATAGCGTTCTGTACCAGACGAAGGTGGAGTCGGAACGGGTCTTCGAATTTCTTGTTGGCCTGAACCACGACCTTGATGATGTGAGAGGACGTATACTAAGACGAAGGCCACTGCCGTCCACCAGGGAGGTCTTCGCAGAAGTGAGGCGTGAGGAGCAAAGGAGAAAGGTAATGTTTAAATCCATGGCTACTGGGCTGGACGGGTCAACGTTAGTGACCCATGGGGGAAGTGGGCTGAATAGGCCAAATACTCTTAAGGGTGCAGCACTTGCTACACATGGGCCTCAAACTAATGGAGCCCAAAATAATGGGCCTCTTAAAAAGAGACCTTTTTGTGAGCATTGCAAAAAATCAAGTCACACAAAAGATAATTGTTGGGAAATTCACGGCAAACCAACTGATTGGAAACCAAAACAAAGCAAGAACTGTGGTGAGTATCAAGCTTCTTTGGAAAACACTGAAAAATCAAGAGAAAATCAGGGAGTTTTCAGTGCTGAACAAATGGAGCAAATTTATAAAATGTTTGCAAATTTCCAAACTATTGGTCAGTCATCATATACCCCATCTGGCTATTTAGCTAAGAAAGGTAATTTTTTACAAGCTCTAGATACCTCCTTAAATAAAACTCCATGGATAATTGACTCGGCTGCCTTTGATCACATGACTGCCGCTTACCATCTTTTTTCTTCGTATACACCTTGTGCTAGAAATTTGAAAATTAAAATTGTAGATGGAACTCTCTCACCTGTTGCTGGAAAAGGGAATATTCGACTCTCCAATTCTATTGTTCTTGAATCTGTTCTCCATATCCCAAAACTTTCTTGTAATCTTTTATCTGTTAGCCAACTAATCTGTTAATTTTTCGTCATCCTCGTGTGTTTGAGGACCTATCATCGGGGAAGACGATTGGCAGTGCTAAGGAGTGTGAAGGGCTTTATTACTTCAAAGATACCACAGTGAGTACGCAATATCAAGTTGCAAATCATAGCTCTTGTTTTGGGAATAATGATCTTTCATTATGGCATTTTAGAATGGGACATCCAAACATTTCATATTTAAAACATGTATTACCTTCTATGTTTTCAAATAAAGATGATCTTGAATTATAGTGTGAATTCTATGAACTTGCAAAACACCATCGTACCTCCTTTCAAAAAAATTCTTATAACCCTCCTAAACCTTTTGCAATTATTCATAGTGATGTATGGGGACCTTCCCGTATTCCTAATCGTACACTTGCAAAATGGTTTGTAACTTTCATTGATGATCACACTAGGGTATGTTAGGTGTATCTCCTCAAAGATAAAAATGATGTTAAAGAGGTTTTCATAAAATTTCATATAATGTTTCAAACTCAGTTTCAAACGCAAATTCAGATTTTACGAACCAATAATGGCACTGAGTACTTTAACACCACTTTAAAAGATTACCTTCAAAATCATGGCATTGTTCATCAAAGCTCTTGTCCTTATACCCCACAACAAAACGAGATAGCTGAAACAAAAAATCGTCACATCTTAGATGTTGCTCGTGCCATAATGTTCACTACTAATATGCCAAAATATTTTTAGGGGGATGCCATTCTTACTTTTGCATGTCTTATAAACTGGATGCCCAGCCGAATACTTTCGTTTGAATCACCTATCCATAGACCAAAAATTTCTTTCCTACTTCTCGTCTATCATCCGACCTTCCTCTCAAAATCTTTGGTTGCACCACCTTTGTTCATAACCACAATACTCACAATAAATTTGATCCTCGGACTATCAAATGTGTTTTCCTCGGCTATTCTCCATCTTAGAAAGGCTACAAATGTTTTGACCTTTCATCAAAAAAAGTCTTTATTAGTCTTGATGTTACTTTTTTTGAAAATCAGCCCTACTTCACCAAAACTTCTCTTAAGGGGGAGAATGATATTAGTGAAGATCGGTTCTTGGATAGAAATCATCTCCTTTCTGAAAATTTTCCTTCATAGTCTAGTATGCCATTTACAGAAGGGAACCTAAATGAAGGGGAAGAACCAGAACAACAAGGCAAAGATATTCTCGTCTACTCACGGAGGCCAAAAGACAAAAATAAAGATCTCACCTCTAAAGCACAAAAAGGGCCAAATGAGTCGACCCCGATGATGGTCCCAGACGAGTCACCTACCTACAACGAAGGTAATCCTGATCTCTCTAAAATTGATTTACCTATAGCTTTGAGAAAACCAGCCCGGTCATGCACTCTTCACCCCATTTCCAAATTTGTTTCATATAATGCACTTTCACCCAAATTCTATGCCTTTTCTTCTAACCTTGATAGAACAGAAATCCTAAAAGATGTTCAAGAGGCTTTGAGGCATCCTGAGTGGAGAAAAGCTGTGATGGAGGAAATGAGAGCTTTGGAGAAAAATGACATATGGGATGTAATAGATATGCCCGAAGGAAAGAAGACTATCGGGTGCAAATGGGTCTTCACTATAAAATATAAGGCCAATGGGATGATTGAACGCTATAAAGCGCGTCTGGTTGCTAAAGGCTTTGCACAAACCTATGGTATTGACTATACTGAAACATTTGCACCTGTGGCGAAATTGAACACTGTTCGGGTCCTCTTGTCATTAGCAGTCAATTTAGATTGGCTGCTAAATCAACTTGACATAAAAAATGCTTTCCTTAATGGAAAACTGGAAGAAGAAGTCTTTATGAAGATCCCACCAGGTTTCAGTAAAAAAAGGGAGGAAAACAAAGTTTGCAAGTTGAACAAATCCTTGTATGGACTAAAACAGTCTCCGAGGGCGTGGTTTGATAGATTTTCAAGAGTTTTACACAGTCAAGGGTATTGTCAGGGACACTCGAATCACACTTTGTTCTTCCGACAAAGTGACAGTGGGCTAAAAACGATATTGATTGTGTATGTGGACGATATTGTTCTCACTAGAGACGACTTGGCCTAAATAGAAAGACTGAAAGAAGCCCTTGCCACAGAATTTGAAGTAAAAGACCTTGGGCAAATGCGTTATTTTCTTGGCATGGAATTTGCGAGGTCAAAAAAGGGCATCAGTGTCTCACAGTGAAAATATGTCCTTGATCTCTTGACAGAAACAGGTATGCTTGATTGCAAGCCAAGTGACACTCCTGGTGAACCAGGCAATAAAATGGAAGACAACGGAGAGCTTGTTGACGGAGAAAGATATCAAAGATTAGTTAGAAAATTGATTTATCTCTCTCATACTAGACCAGATATTACCTTTGCTGTCAGCAAGGTTACTCAACACATGCATTCACCTAAAGAAGTCCACTTAGAAGCAGTGTATAGCATTCTACGGTATCTCAAAGGAACCCCTAGAAAAGGACTTTTCTTGAAAAAGGGTGAAGGACGAGGCATTGATGTGTTCACTGATGCCGACTGGGCAGGTTCACAAGAAGATCGAAGGTCGACCACAGGATATTGAACGTTTGTGTGGGGAAATCTTGTTACTTGGAGAAGTTAAAAAAAAAATGTTGTTGCCCGTAGTAGCACTAAAGCTGAATTTCGTGCAATCGCTCAAGGAATTTGCACCTAAATGCATGCTTTTTGCAGATGATGTTGTTCTCATAGCAGAGTCAAGGAAAGAGATTAATTTTAAACTTGAGTTATGGAGAGCTACTTTGGAATCGAAAGGTTTTCGTCTGAGTAGGAGTAAGACCGAATATATGCATTATAAGTTTAACAAGTGACAAGCTAGAAATGAGTTGGAGGTTAAAATTGGTGGTCAAGTCGTATCACAAGTGTCAAAGTTTAGGTATCTAGGATCAGTTATACAAAATGACGGCGAAATTATTGGAGATGTGAAACATAGGATACAAGATGGGTAGTTGAAGTGGAGAATGGCATCAGGGGTTGTTTGTGATCGAAAAGTACCTGATAAGCTCAAAGGAAAGTTTTATCGTACTACTATAAGACCAGCAATTTTATATGGGAGTGAATGTTGGGTGATGAAAGTACAACAAGAACAAAAAATTGGAGTAGCGGATATGAGGATGTTGCGTTGGATGTGTGGTCATACAAAAAGAGATATGATCCGTAATGATCATATACGAGGTAGAGTTGGAGTGCCACCTATTGAGGAAAAAATGGTTGAAAACCGTTTAAGGTAGTTTAGGCATGTTCAAAGAATACCATTGAAAGCGCCAGTTAGGAGAATTGAGCAGATGGTTTGGAACCCTGTGAAAAAAAGTCGAGGAAGACCAAAAAGGACACTTAGAGAAATTATTGATCGGGATCTTCTGGTAAATGAGATATCTAAAGAGTTGGTCATTGATAGAGCTCAATGGCGTCGTGCAATCCATGTAGCCAACCTCACCTAGTGGGATAAGGCTTTGTTGTTGTTGTTGTTGTTGCTCAAGGAATTTGCAAAAGTCTTGGCTAAAGAAACTTTTGGAAGAATTGAGGATAGAAGATAAGCCATCAATTAAGTTGTTCAGCGATAACAAGGCAGCCATCAATATCTCCTTAAACCCGATACAACATGATCGAACGAAGCATGTGGAGGTTGATAGGCATTTTATCAAGGAGAAAGTTTAGAACGGGATAATCTGCCTAACCTACGTCCCCACAGATCAACAAACTACGGATGTCTTCACCAAATGACTTCCAAGGGCAAATTTTGAGAACTTTGTTAGCAAGTTGGATATGATTAATATTTATGATCCAACTTGAGGAAGAATGTCGAAATATCCAATTTTGCCCCTAAGGATCCTACTTTAATCATGCTTGGATCCCCTTTATTCTGGCTTGATTGTTTTCTGACTTTTTTGTGATTAATGTATTGATTACAGAATATTTTGGAATTATTTCTGTTCATTGTTTTTCCTTTTTAGGACCTTTTTTCTCTTGTATAAATTCTGACCAGTTGTATAGATCAAATGCACACTTGAATAAGAATTCTTTCTCTCAAATCTCTCTCTATTCTATAGAAATGTTGCAAGATCAATAGAGTACTAATAGAACATTATCTTATTATGAGTCAGTAACAGTAGAATGAATGAAAAGCCACAACTCGAAAGAGTATTATTCTAAAGGTTCTAAGTCCTGACAATTTCCTCAATGAAACTGGCTTCAGTATTTTTGTGATATTATAGAATGTTATGTCATCAAATGGACCCATTTGAAAGTAAACAAGACAGTTATAAGACCGTCAACCACCACAACACAAAACAACATCACAGAATGCACAAATACAATGAAATGCATCATTCACTGTATAATGTTCACATGCTTTCATGGTAATAGCTTCTCAAATTTGCAATTATATTCTCAATCAGAATCAGTTTTCATCTCAACAAACTTTGAAGATAGGCAATGCATTGTGTTAAACATAGACCAAAAGTTTGTATAAACTCACTTCATCCCTTTCCATCCTTAAGGATTTAAGCTCCTCCTGGAATGACTTGTTCAATTTCTGTTCCTCTGACATTAAAGAAAGTACCAGAATGTTAGGCAATTTCTCAATGAACATGCAAATTTTGTCTAGGCATTCTAAATGCAGAATAAAGACCTTGGAACTGTAGCTGAACGTTTGCTAATTTATCACTTTCTAGCTCCAGTTCCATCTTCAATTTTAGCATCTCAGAGGCTTGTATTGTTGCTGTCGTGTTATTTTCTTCCCCTACCAAATCTGCAAGCTCCTAGAAGGCATTCATACATCTGTTGTCAAGTTCACTCATCTCTAAAAATAAGAATATAAAAAGATTATCAAAATATTATAAATAAAAGAAAAAAATAAGTTTCTGCAATATGAAGAAATAGAAAATCCATTTTCATAAGAGAAACAAGAGCATTAAAGATAAGCACATCAAGGCAAGGGCTCCATATACAATGAATACAGGACAAGAAGACATTTCATGAAAAACGAAGGTAGGCAAGGTATATAAATTAACATGACTGGACAGTCAATCTTCCTATGTTCAATAATGCATCTGATACATTATTTAGGTGTAACCAGAAAACAAAGGTGTTATTAACTTGTCCCTTCCTTGTATATTTGAATGTTTAAATTCCATCTTAATTTGAATGAAATCAGATTCTAAAGTAGATATGAATCCATTGTTTATATCATCCAGTTTTGGGACAATATCATAGTGTCTCTGGTTTCCAGAGTAACAATTTTTCAGTGGAGTAGTGAACTTATGTAGTTGATTGGACAATTCCACTGTGCCTTTATGTGCATGCCTTTAGATGTTTAAAATAATTATCTAACAGACCTAGCATAATGACTTTTTAATGGAGTTGTGGGAAAGAAGGATATAATTTAAAGATGCCATTTTTCCTCCTGAAACACTACAAAGATCTCAAAGTCCAACCACAATATAGATAATCCAATGTGAGAGAAAAGGATGGAATCTAAAGAAACCAGCTTTTTTCCATATGGAAGGTGAATATAAAATATAAATTGAGAACATATCAATCCATTCTCTTCCTTTTAACAATTATGACTCCAAAATATCCCTTTGATGTTTTAATGGAAACAAGTGTTAAGAAGTTTTCAGTTGGAAGCAAACAAAGTTAGCCGATGCAAAAATGTAGACCTCATCCCCAAGCCTCTCCTTATGATGATCAAGTAGAACAAAATCTCAAGTGTAGTTTCCCTCTGTATACAGCAACTATATTTCTTACTCATCATGGCGCCTCATGAGAGGAGACTTATATTTTAAACATGCATTAAGGTTAACCTTATCAAGACAGTGTGCAACTGGTCATAAGAATTTAAACTACTTTATAATTGGATTGATCTAAACATAAGGGTTGTGGGAATAAGTCAAATATCAAACAGAGAAAGGAAAGTCAAAGAGAGAAACCATTAGCTCAAAAGAGCTTCCCAATCCCTGTGCTTTTTACAAGAAAGAGATTCCTAAGGGAACCCCTGGATTAGCAAAAGATTATCCTACCAGAAAGGGAACTTCTAAGGCATAAATCTATACATGAAGACTTAAGCATTATGCTCCAACTAATTGCACCACAAAACAGCAGAGAGAATACTTATATGAAATATTGTTCTCCATTAGTTTGAGAAATCCTTGGAAATAAGTGAACCCAAGGAAGCTGGGCAAACCCACTGCCCTTTTAAAAAACCATAAGGAGGATCCAAAGCAGCCAGTCAATTATCAGTGCAAAAAGAAAATAGTCTCCAAACTCTAGAAACACAACCAATAAATGTGGATGTTCTGTTGATACAAAATCAATTTAATATGGTCATCTCATATGTGCTCCCATGTATCTAGCAACACCTCAGAAATATTCTAAGTATGTTTGAAATGGGAATAACAAGGCATTGCATACATTCTTTCCATAGAGCATATTGATTATTATTCGATACTCTTACCTAGACATAAAGTCGTCCTCAAACCAAGCCCTTAGTTCATTTGCTTAGTGGGCCTATTGATAGCATACACGCACATATAAACAGATTATTTTTACACCTCAAGAATTAGAAGAACAATTAAGTATGGCCTAACTGTGTATTAGGAGTTATAACTGATTCAATTTTAAATGTAGTTTGTTATCTTTCCAATCGACATATATATAGCATAACTTTTAGAAAAGTTATAACAAATCCAACATGCATATGGTCTTAGCCCTCACACATCCTTATCAATATTCAAATTTTATATGAACATCATACTATATCAGGACCAAATGTAATGGAAGACTTAAAGCACAGGTTCAGAAACTTCACAAACTACATTAAACCCTGCAAAT
The DNA here is from genome assembly GCA_037074585.1 of Biancaea sappan. NCBI lineage: Eukaryota > Viridiplantae > Streptophyta > Magnoliopsida > Fabales > Fabaceae > Biancaea > Biancaea sappan. The sequence goes on along the minus strand of CM073499.1, from coordinate 23,793,365 downwards.
AAATGTTTGAAATAGAATGAAACGCTACCTTTACTGTATTAGTGCCATTTGAAGACAATCTATGAACTTCAGTTCTGGTGATGCTCAAGGCTGTATTTGTCGCCTCTAAATTCTGCTTTAATGAGCCATTTTCTTCATTTAATCTAATAATCTGATCCTGTAAAGTGTGATGCAAAAATAATTTCATGATGTCTTCAAGAAAATTAAACCCCTCTAACTTTGGTGAAGGGAGGAAGGCGCATAGATTAACAGAAGCACAAAATCAGGAATATCTAGGGATATCTATTCTTCAAGTGATGCATTGCAGCTGACAAAGTAAGGTCCAAAATTTCAAATTATAGTTCATCAGGTAAATAACGGAGATATGGCATCTATGAGTAGTAATATCATTAAGCTTACAAAAGAAACAATTTCATGTACAGAAAAATAGGCTAATGCCTATGCAGCTGCATCTGAAATAATTATACAATTAAGTAGATCCAACACAAGAAAAGAAACAAAAGCAAAGAAATATATATTATCACTGTCACAAACATGAAGAAAAGAAATGACTGTACCTCCTTTTCCTTTAATAAGGCTGCATAATTAACTGACAGCCCTTTAATTTCGGCCTCAGATGCTTGAAGTCTCTTGATTTCTGCTTTGTATTGTTCCATCTAAAAGTACAAGAAGGCATAAATGTGGAATACATTACAACTGCATGCATTATGTATATATTAAAAAAAAAAGTCTCATCATACATACAAGCATTTGTCAAAATTTATGTGCAAGAAAAGCAATGTGGAGGGAAAAAAAAAAAAGCAATTTGATCTCCAAAAAGCTTGTAACAGAGAAAAACTAACTTTCTAGGTAACTAAGTTGCAATATATGGGTGGGATAAAATGGCACTGCTTAGATTGCAATCAAGTCACATTATAAATAGTGGTTATCAATCACTAACCTTACCACCCTCAGGATGAACAAGACCCGCTTTGTAAAACATAGGATAACATCAAGACTCTCAAAATCAAACCAAAAAAACTTAAGAAATGAAGTGCAACATAATAATCGGTAGACAACTAGACATGGTTATATGAGTTACCAAATTTATTTAATTGAAGAAATGTATACTTGCGAAATATTCCACTTGTTTGCCCTCAAGAGAAGAACAAAAAATGATTTGCCTAAATATATATGACAACTGAAATGCTCCAAACTTCCTCTTTAAAATAGAACCTTATAGCCCAAGAGACCCGATATACCCGGTTTGATCCCTGCCACTGCCACTTCCCCTCTTCCAACTCACTTCTAAGGCATTGTCTCCTTTGTATATAAAAAAGAAATAAAAATAAAAATAAATACCAAATACACCCAATGTTCAACAAAATCCAAGACCCAGTTTAAACTACACTGCATTATCTTAAACCTAAAGGAAGGGAGTGCATCTCAAATGCCATCATGGACACAAGATGTTATGGTTTCTATATTTTTCAAATTTCAAACATATCCCCAGAGATAGTGCAAAAGTCAATGGTACATTAAATAAACGGACAACATAAACTACCAGAATTTCAAAGTTCCATGCACTTTTCCTCGCATAATCATCTAACTTAACACGTAAGAAATCGAAAAGTCGTGAACGTAACCTTCCCCAATTTTCTTGACAATAATTCAAGGCGTACTCAAAAAAGAGAAATAGAGATTGGCACCTTAGAAATATACGCAGATTCAGCCCCATTTGCCACCGGCGACCGTGGGCCCGGTTTCGAATGCCCGAATCTATGAGAATTCCGCCGATCAGAAAAGGCAGAATTCTCTCTGTTGGGCCTGCCGTACACCCCGAGCTCATCCTCGTCATCGTCATCTTCACGAACATCTAGTGCGATCCTGTTCAAGTTCTCTTTCAAGCTCGAAATGGTGCTTTTCATGATTCCACCTCTCCCAAAATCCAAATACCAAAATTAACGTGTTTGAATAGCTTCTGAAGAATAAGGTCCTTTGAAATTCAAATTTGCAGCAAATGTCAAAGTTAGTGAGTTAAAGCCCAATTTTTGAAGCTTAGTTTGATGGTGTTTTTGTGTTTCAGGAGTGCATCTGTGAGAGAGCGACAGCAATTTGGCATGGTGGATCTGACATTGGAGGGAGGATCTCTCTTTTCCATCAAATGAAAAATAGTCATTACAGCTATCTTCCATTTTTTTTCCTTCTAATTTGAGTTAGAAAAAATAATAAAACAAAAAAAAACCTTACTATTTTATTTTTTTATCTCCTATGTCTTTGATAAAAAGTTTTAAGCAAATTGTTAATTTAGTCTTAAAAATTATAGTTTGTCTTATTTTAATTTTTTAAAAAATTAAATATCTCAATTTAATTTTTAAAAAATTATGTCTATATGATATAACCCAAGCAACCTAAAGAAGAAACATAATGGAATTTTGTTGATAAAAGACACAGATTACAACCAATGCAATGATTTTATTGGCACACTAGCTTTATTGAGAGATTAGTTCTCTCCCTAAACACAAATGAGGCTTTTCTGTAGCCCAAACATAATCTCATGAACTATTTATAGTTTAACTGATAACAGCCTAATGGTTAGTTATAACTACCTTAACCCCCACCTATTCTCATTCTCTTATAATAAGTCTTTAACACCTTCTTAGTTCCAGGTTTTACCCTCCTATTGAACTTCTTAATAGGGGTTTGGTCTCTATCATTATGCCTCCCATTAGAAGGCCCTTGTCCTCAAGGTGAAAATAAGAAAATTAGCTTTTAATGACATATGCAAGCTTCCAAGTATTCTTGACTATTTCTTTTGGTTCAAAAACCAATGCCATTTCTTCACATAAGCAAGAGGGTAGTGGATGGGAAGAGGCCAAGGTTGTTAATATCTAGATCTAAATATTAAAATTTTATAATCTTATGATTCTAAGCAACTCGAATGTTCATGATTCTAGGTAAGATCTAAATTTGTTAAGATCTTAGTAGGATCTTGATTTAATTATTAAGATTTTACAATTTTACGACTTCGTCGATTTTATAATATTTTAGATTTTTGTCATTTTTTTATTCATTGATATGTTTTCAATTTATTAGATCAATTGAGATTGAAAAAAGTGATTAAATTGACTTAAATTCTTTCTAATACTATACAATTACAATCTTACCACTTATAATTTATTTAATTTTTAACTTAGTTTAGTGAAGCATGAGATATTATTGTAGTTTTTTAAAAAAGAAGTATCTATTAGGTGAGAAAAAGATAAGTTTTTAAAGACAATATGAAGTGGGGGCTACTCTATATTTTTCTCTTAACTAATTGAATGTTTTCAAATATTGTGTAACAATATTTCTTCTTATTATTGTAAAGTGTCTTTTCTATTAGAATGCTTTAGGTCTTATTTATTAAAATTATACATTAATTGATTATTTTTAATATAATATTATGCTTATTTTTTATTTATATATACATAGGCAAATTTTTAAATATTATATATATATATATATATATATAAGTAGGATCTTCCGATCTTCGATTCGATCTATTTGTCTATTGTTCGATTTCTCTATCCTGACAACCTTGGAATAGGCTATGTTGACTTATTTAATTGAGACCCATGAAAAACCGAGTGAATTTTTGCAAATGGATGTAATTCCAACTTATAAGCAACCTCTCCCACCTTCTCCAAAATTCTCCAAAATTTTAAAAGGCTTATAAAACCAAAGATACAACTTCTCATTAAGTCTTCTAGCCATTGATTTCATCCTATAGGGTTTTAACTTCAAATACACACAATCCCCAACGTCAAAATGAACCTCTCTTCGCTTCTTGTCAACCAATAACTTCATTCTCTCTTGTATTGTCACCAAATGGGCTTTTAATTATGATATTGCAGCATTATGTTGTTGAATTTGGTCAATAACTTCCTCAACCATAGAAGGCACATCTAGCATCTAACATCTTAGAAAAAAAATAAGAGGATTGCATCCATAGAGCGATTTGAAGGGAGTCATGCTTATGGACTGATTAAAAGTTGTATTAAATGAATATTCCATCCAAGGCAACCATTTAACACACTTGTTCAATTTGTCCTTAGTGAAACACTTCAAATAGGTTTCTAAACTTCAATTGATCACTTCTATTTGGCCATCAGCCTCAAAATGGTATGCAGAACTAAATTTGAGAGTGGTGTTAGAGAGCTTAAAAAGCTGTTGCAAAAAATTACTCATAAAAATAAGATCTTAGTTTGACGTGATTGACCTTGGGAATCCATGTAACCACATCACATCCTTAATGAAAGTGGTAGCCACATCATTTTCAAATAAGGATGACTGAGAGGAACGAAATGACTGTACTTAGTGAGCCAATCCATTACAACCAAAATAGTGTCAAAGCCAAATGATTTAGGAATTTTAGTTACGAAGTCCATATTAATATCTTCCCATACTTGATTGGGAATAAGTAAGGGTTGAAGAAAGCCTGCTAGTGATAAGGCCTCATAGTTATTTTGTTGGCATACATTGCAACATGCTACAAAAATTTGAATATCACGCTTCATGCCTTCCCAATAAACAAATGTTGATGCCTTCTTGTAAGTTTTGGAATAACCAATGTCTTTCCATCGAAGTAACATGGAATTCAGGAAGGAGGAGAGGAAACTCAGGTGAAGCTTTGGGCAAAACAAGCTTACCCTTGTATAGTAAGCACCCTTGCCTCATACTAAACCCTATTGGAGGGTAGATATAAGTTGCTGCATGATAGTAGACAACTTCTCATCCTTATTGATTTCTTCCTCTAAATGCCTTAAATCCTCAAAGTGCCAAAGAGATAATGATTTGAACTCCACTTCCTCTCTTATAGATAAGGCATTTGTTGTTGTATTTGTTTACTGAAAGATTTCAATTATTTTCTCTGTATATTTACAATGAGAGAAGGGGGAGATTTATATTACAGAAAAGCAAATTCCTACAACTAAGATCATATTGGCACAACGTGGTGGATGCATCATGGAGGTATGGAGAGAGCATATGAACTTTAATCATGAAGGTATAGCTCACATGGAGGGTAGGAGAAATTATTTCAACACTCCCCCTCAAGTTGGTGCATAGATGTTCCACATGCCCAACTTGTCAAGTAACTTTAAGAATATTCGATTTGAAACTGCTTTGGTGAGAATGTCAGCCAGTTGATCTTCAGATCTAATTTTAGGTAGTTCCACAATTCTTTCATCTAGTTTCTCTTTAATGAAAAATCTGTCTATCTCAACATGTTTTGTACGATCATGTTGAATTGGATTATGGGCAATATCATATGCAGCTTTATTATCACAATATAGCCGAATTGGTTGTCTTGATAAGTAACCCAAATCTCGCAAGAGTCGTCTCAGCCATAACACCTCACAAAGACCAAGTGCCATACTTCTAAATTCTGCTTTTGCACTTGAACGAGCAACAACATTTTGTTTCTTGCTTCTCCATGTCACAAGATTACCTCCTACAAAGGTAAAGTAGCCAGAGGTAGATCGTCTATCATCCACAGAACCAGCCCAATCAGTATCCGTATATGCTTCAATGATTTGATGATTTGAATTCTTGGTGAATAAAATTCCCTTTCCAGGGGCAGATTTTAGATACCTTAAGATTCGCATGACTGCATTCATATGTTGCTTTCCAGGATTATGCATAAATTGGCTGATAATACTGAGGGCATAGGCTAGATCAGGTCTTGTATGAGTCAAGTAAATCAATCTTCTAACAAGTCTTTGGTATCTTCCTTTATCAACTGGTATTTGATTAGGTTCAACACACAACTTTATACCTTCTTCCAAAGGAGTATCAACAGGTTGGCATCCTGACATTCCAGTTTCCTGCAAAAGGTCTAAGGTATATTTCCTTTGAGATAGAAATATTCCTTTATTAAATCGAGATATTTCAATCCCAAGAAAATACTTTAGAGGCCCTAAATTTTTCATTTCAAATTCTCTAAATAAGTGATCTTGTAGGGCTTTTCTTTCTTCAGAATCATTTACCGTAACTACTATGTCATCGACATAAACAATAAGAGCAGTAATCTTACCCTGTCATTTTTTTAAGAACAGGGTATGATCTGAGTTGCTTTGCTTGTAGCCAAAAGTTCTCATAGATTTCGTGAATCTTCCAAACCATGCCCTTGGAGATTGTTTCAATCCATATAATGACTTCTTTAGTCTGCACACTTTCTGTTTATGATTTTCTTGTCCAATACATCCAGGAGGAAGTTCCATGTAGATTTCTTCAGATAATTCTCCATGTAGAAATAACATTTTTCCATCTGGGATCACTTAAAGCTTCCTGCACATTGTTAGGAATAGATACACTAGATAATTGATTTACAAATGATATGTTTGATTCTGACAACTGATGGTTAGAGACATAATGACTCATGGGATATTTAGTTTTACTAGACAGATCTAGTTCATATGTGAGTTTAGGAATACCTCTAGTGTGGCGCTGTGGTAATTGTTTCTTGAATGGTTCAAGAACATCTTCAGGAAGCGATTGGCATGGTACATCAGATGACGGTAGCTCTATGTCTTCATCTTCTGGTAAATTTTCTTCAGGTATTGTTGTCTGGTCATTACTTCTTTGATCTAATTCTCCCATCTCATTATTGGTTGGTTCAGCTTGCAAATTCTCACTATCCCCTTCAACATCCAAGAAAATAGTATGATAATCTAGAGTCTGAATTTCCATATGGTACTTCCCCTGAAATTCAGTCTTAGAATAATACATTATAGATTCATGGAAAATAACATCCATTGTGATAAACATTTGTCGTGTCGGAGGATGATAACACCGATAACCTTTTTGATGAGGGGCATACCCAACAAAGACACATCGCAGTGCTCGAGGATGTAACTTGTTGCGTTGATGTTTATGGAGGTGTACAAATACTACACATCCAAATACATGTGGAGGTAAATTTGGTACAGCTGGAGCAACAATCGAATCAGTGAGGGCTTGAAAAGGGGTTTGAAAATTCAGAGTGTGAGATGGTACCCGATTAATGAGGTATGCTGCAGAATTAAGAGCTTCTCCCCAGTAGGATAGTGGCATATGAGCATCTATTAAAGAGGCCCGAACTACTTCCAATAAGTGTCTATTTTTTCTGTCTGCAACTCCATTTTGCTGTGGTGTGTTAGAACACGTAGTTTGATGAACTATCCCTTGTGCTTCCAAATATTTTAGAAATTCAGTGCTTTGATATTCACCTCCATTATCACTGCGAAGGACTTGTACCTTTGCTTTGTATTGAGTTTCAATCATTTTATGAAATTTTTGAAATAAAGAGTTCACTTCCCCTTTGGATTTCATCAAGCACAACCATGTCATTCTGGTACAATCATCAATGAAAGTTACAAACCAACGAGATCCACCCAAAGTTGGGACTTTAGATGGACCCCACACATCAGAATGTATAATCATAAAAGGAAGTGGACTTTTATTCAAACTTAAAGGGAATGAAGTTCGATGACTTTTTGCTAGTTCACAAACATCACAATGGAAGCTAGAAACATCAAAACTTCTAAATAAACTAGGAAATAGTCTTTTTAGATACCCAAAAGAAGCATGTCCCAGACACTGATGCCATAACCAAATCTCTTTCTTCTTGTTTTCCTCTTTCGATTGATTTACTACTAACGTCTTTGTAGAGCTGTCTACTAAATCTAAATAATATAGCTTTCCTTTCCTAGTACCATAGCCAATCGTTTTCCTGGTCTGAATGTCCTTAAAAACACAAAATTCAGGCCAAAAAATTACAATGCAAGATAATGTTTTAGTGAGTTGAGAAATTGACAAAAGATTGTAATCTAATGATGGTACTACTAAAACAGAATCCAGATTCAAGTTATCAGTGAGTTGTAACGATCCTTCCCCCATAACTGGGGTGGTGTTACCATTGGCAGTGGAAACAATCTGTTGGGAGGAATGTTTAAGGACTGGTATTTGTCTAGAATCAAACATCATATGATCTATAGCACCAGAATCAATTATCCATGTACTATTAATAACAGATGCAGAAGTATTTAAAATCTTACCAGAATCTGTAGAGGTTACCAACGCAGAAGCTTTCTCAACAACATTATTCTCCTTTTTACTTTCGACAATGGCTGCAGTTGAGTTTTTCTTGGAGTCCTTCTTGCGATTAGGATCCCACCAATCAGGATACCCTATAATTTCAAAGTAACGACTTTTGGTATGACCAGTTTTGTTGCAGTGGGTACACTTGAGAGTTGATTTATCAATATTGGTAGCAGGTCTTGAAGTATTGGTTTTGGAGTTGTCTTGCCATGTTGGAGTTCGCTGTCGGGCAATCATGGCTGCGATCTCATGATTATTTTGATCTTCTTTTAATGTAGAATGACGCACTGCCTCTCTGCGAATTAATGCATAACATTTTTCTAAGCCAGGAATTGGATCTTTTCGTAGAATCTCTCCACGAATCTGCTCAAAATGGCTATCTAGTCCAGCAAGGAATATGTGGACTCGTTGCCTGTCAATGCTCCTTTAGTATGCCACAATATCATCGGGATCTTTCATAATTACCTTGTCGCGATGATCTAATTCGCGGAATATTTCAGTTAATGTACCATAATATTCAGAGAGTGGCTTTCCACTTTGTTGAGCAGTAAAGGCCCTTTTATGGAGAGTGAAAATTTGTAATTCATCACTACCATCATAAAAGGCTTGTGACAGTGCACTCCAAATTTCTCTTGCAGTGGATATGCGAAGATAACATTTCATAATCTCTGGTTGCATTGACATTAAGAGCCATCGCTTTACTTTCTTATTTTCAGCATACCATTTTTCATATGCTTCATTAGATTTTGCAGGTGGTTTTTGTTTCCCTCGAATATAAGAGAGTTTTTCTCTTTCAGCAATGTGCATTTCCATTAATTGTGACCAAAAGTCATAGTTTGATTCACTAAGAATTATGCCAGCATTAAAAACACCCTCAAACTAAACAATTACAGGAATAGATTTGGATCCAGAAGATTCAGTATATTTTTCACTCATTTTTTTTTCTTTTTTTTCTTTTTTTTTCTTTCACCCCCTCTTTTTTTTTACACTGTCAAGAGATAAATGAAATAAAGAAAAAGAAAACTCTCAATACTTCATTATATATATATATATTAAAAGTTTTTTCTTTTTTTTTTTTAAAAAATCTGAAAAGGAAAGAAAAATATGCACGAACAGGCCACGAACAAGGAACTATAATCTTCAAAAAACTTGAATGACCAACCTGATACCACGAACAGGCCGGAAATGAAGAGACGATGCCGGCGAAGCAACCACCGGTGGCTAACTCATCTCCAGGGGCCCTCACGCGCCGGCGAGTGGGACGGGAATAGGAAATTTTGATCGGCGCATATGACTCACATGCGCCGTTTCAGGTGACCAGACTCCTGGTTTCGGCCTATATCATGGTGGGTCAGCTTCCTGTGGTGGAGGTGAGACCTATAAGTGACTCCACATAGGTGACCTTACACCCAGGGACTTAAACGAAAAATGGAGACCTTGCGACCAGAGGCTCTGATACCATGTTTACTGAAAGATTTCAATTATTTTCTCTGTATATTTACAATGAGAGAAGGGGGGAGATTTATATTACAGAAAAGTAAATTCCTACAGCTAAGATCATATTGGCACAACGTGGTGGATGCATCATGAAGGTATGGAAAGAGCATATGAACTTTAATCATGAAGGTACAGCTCACATGGAGGGTAGGAGAAATTATTTCAACAGTATTCTCCTTTCTATGCTTATAATTAATAAGGAATTTATACCTCATTTGCTAGTCAACATCAATTATTCATTGTTCAAGCAAAAATTTCATTGCCTTTTGATTTGTTTTAATGATAAAGGGATGCCCTATCAAGTAGAAGTGCCATTTCTTGACAGTAAAAACAATCGCCATTAACTCCCTCTCATAAACTGAACTCAGCCTAGCTTTAGGTGACAAAGCTTGATTGAAATAGGCAATAGGTCTGCCCCCTCCATTAGAATAACCCCTACTCCAGGCCCTGATGAATTAGTTTTGAGTTTAAATTGTTGTGAAAAATTAGGCAATGCTAAAATCGGTATCGTCGTCAAGTTTTCAAAGGCTAGATGAGCTTCTTCATTCCACTTAGAAATATCCTTCTTTAGCAACTTGGTCAAAGGAGCTGCAATTTTTCCATAATCACAAACAAACTTTCGATAATACCTAGTTAGACTCAAAACCTCTAATTATAATGTGTCTTAAAGATTTTAGCTATTGTTGTGCAAAAAATGCACTTTGCTATGTTGATTACCAAGTTGTTTTCTTGTAATATCTCAAAAACAATCCCCAAATGCTTCATGTAAGCGCTAATGTCAGGACTATATATATCAAAATGTCGTAAAAAAAAAAAGATAGTGTGAACTTTTGAAGATATTTCTAAAAAAATATCATTCATAAAGAACTGAAATGTAAAGTGAGCATTAGTTAAGTCGAAAGGCATCACCATAGACTCATAGTAGCCAAAGTGAGTCTGAAAAGTTGTCTTCTCTTCATTTCAGGTCAAATGTGGATTTGGTGATAGCCAAATATCAAATCTAATTTAGAAAAGATTTGGGCTCCTCTAAGTTCATCAAGAAGTTCCTTAATTGTTGGAATCAGGAACTTATCAGCCATGGTTATTTTGTTGAGCGCTTGATAGTTTACACATAAAAGCTAACTCCTCTTTTTTCTTTTTTTTTTTTCTCTTCCTTTTTACAAGCAAAATGATAGGGGCCAATTTCTATAGAATGAAATTAAGCATGAAAAGAACAGCAATACAAGATAATCATAGCAATTTAGATAACAGAAGGGAAGAATAGAGGAGAAAGAGAAGTAGATTGAAGGAAGAATTAACAATCGAGAAAGAAGAGTACAAGATTTACAAAGGGAAATTTGGGAAGAAAAAGATGACTTAACAACAACACACATGTTTACAAACGACGAGTAATTAACTTAAATACATCCTAAGTCAACTATCACGTCATTTGACTGTTATAATGAAAAGATGCCACTACCCTTACTTAACCAACATAAATGACTCAAAGGCCCCCAGACTGCCAAATGGCCCTATCACTGCGATCCCATTGACCACAACCTTATCCTAAAGGGTGAGGGTGCTTTGTAAAGTCAGGGAATCATGCTTGTAATTTGAGCAAATCCTTCCACGAGTCTTCTCCTTCCTCAGCATGCTTTCACTGGACCAACACCTCAATAATCGCCTTGCCCTTCCTCTGAACCATTCTTCAATCTAAAATAACTTCAGGCTTCCTTATCTCTGCCATCTCTGTCATGGCATCGGGTGGGTGCACCGCGGTCATGGAGGAATCTAGGCACTTCTTCAAAAGTGATACATGAAAAACATGGTCAATCCTTCTACCCTGAGGGAGCCTTAACTTGTACGCGACTTGATCAATCCGTTCCACAACTTCATATGGACCAAAAAAATAAGGTGACAACTTATTTGAACTTTGTCTTTCCAAAGAACTCTGCCGATAAGCTTGTAGCTTTAAGAAAACCTAATCGCCCACTACGAATTCCTTCTCACTCCTCTTTTTATCAGCATGTTACTTCATTCTATGAACAACCTTCCGAAGATTGTCCATCAGTTGTCGTAGCATCTCTTCTCTTGCTAAAAAAATATGATCAATCGCGTCAAGATACTAATCATGCGGCATATAAGGGAGGTGTACCGGCGGTGCTTGGCCATAAAGGACCTCACATGGTGTAGTACTAATGGCTGTATGGTAGGTGGTCTTATACCACCACTTAGCTAGAGAAACACAGTTGCTCCAATTCTGGGGTTATTGCCACGTAAATGCGCGCAGTAATTCTCGAGTCAACTATTCAATACCTCAGTTTGCTCGTCGCTTTGTAGATGAGACATCGACAATAAACTTTATTCAATACCTAAGTGACCCACAAACTCTTTCCAAAACTTGCTGATAAAGAGTGGGTTGCAATCACTAACAATGTTTGTCGGAGTGTCGTGTAAGCGATAAATGTGATCCACAAATACCTGTGCCAAATCAAATGCTGTAAGAGGGTGGGAAAGAGCAACAAAATGGCTATACTTGCTTAATCTATCAATGACCACCCAAATAATGTCCTTGCCTCCTAACTTTGGAAGACCTTCGATGAAGTCCATCGAAATGTTATACCAAACACTAGAAGGAACTGGCAGTGGTTGAAGCAACCTTGGAGAAGCCACAGTCTCATTCTTACACTGGAGACAAGGCTTACACTACAAGATAAACCTTTTAATATCATGAAGTATACCTCTCCAGCAGAACATACATTTCACCCCTTTCAATGTTGCCCTGATTCCCGAGTAGCCTCCAATCGGTTTTGAACGCAACTAGTCTAAAATAATTTCCTGGTTTATAGTGTGGCTCCCACAACTATTTTCCCTTTCCTTGTAAGAACCTTGTTCGCCCATTTGTACTTAGTCACCTTATCCAATGACTGTTCTAATTGCTTAATGAGATCTACCAGCCTTGTGATTCCATTCCTACTTCAAGAGATCCCATAATTCAGAAGATACACTAGAGACTGACATTTGCAGAAGCTATCCAAGTGATGCACGAGATAAAACATCTGCTACATTGTTCTCAGTTCCCTTTTTATACTGTATTTCGTAATCCATGCCCATCAGTTTGGTTAGCCGCCCAAACTGATTAGGTGTTGTTAATTTTTGCTCCAATAAGTAATTCAAGCTCTTTTGATCAGTTCTGATCACAAAATGCTTGATTGCTAGTCAAGAGTGCCATTTCTCTACTACATAAACAAATGCCAATAGGGGCTAATTTTTGTAGAATGAAATTAAGCATGAAAAGAATAACAATACAAGATAATCATAGCAATTTAGATAACAGAAGGGAAGAACAGAAGAGAAAGAGAAGTAGACTGAAGGAAGAATTGACAATCGACAAAAAAGAGTTCAAGAATTATACAAGGGAATTCAGGAAGAAGAAGACAACTTAACAACAATACACGTGTTTACAAAAGATGGGTAATTAACTTAAATACATTCAAAGTCAACTGTCATGTCATTCGACCATTGTAACAAAAAGACACCACTACCCTTACTTAACCAACGTAAATGACTCAAAGGCCCTCGTACTACCAAATGGCCCTATCACAAAATGGGACTTGAATAGGGGCTACAACTTGGTCGTATGATCCTTACAACTAACATTTCATTAACGAACTTTTCAATTTCTATTTTCTGTGAGTGAGGGTACCTATACGGTTTGACATTCCACGACTACTCTCCCTCCCTTATGAGCATAGCATGATCTCTCTTTTGTTGTTGGTTCTGTAAGCACTGGAAATTCCTTCAGCAACCTTGAAATTTGAGTAGAAGGGGTGTTTTCTATCTATGAAGTCATGATTATCGATCCAAATTCAATTAGGAAGCCCTAACCTTCCCCTCTTAAAATCTTTAGCATAGTTTAGAGGGGTATAACGGTCTTAGACAGTGATGGATCCTCTCTTAAACACCTTTTCTTTCCCATTGTCTGTAACTTTTATGGTCAACTTCCACAATCCATCTTTACTTTCCCCAAGGATTGCAACCATTCTACTTCGAGTAACAAATCTACTCTCCTATCTCAAACATAAAATATGTTTGTTGTATTTTCATATCTTTCACCTCAAACTGTACTCCCTTACATTCCTTGTTACTCGTCACCTTATAGCCATCACTAACTATCACACCCAAAATGCGACGTGCTCAACGGCCTAAGAAAAATAGGAAACATCTAGTTTATGAAAATGAAAACCAAATTTCAAGGATTCGTCACCAAAATTTTAATTGTAAGGCAAAACTTTGGAAATTTTTTTTTTTTGCAAATGATAAGATACTAGTTTGCAAAACACAGAATGGGTTCAGGAGTCTAATTGTAAGTGGGGAAGGTGTTAGGCACCCCATAACACCCGTTTCAAGAACAGTTACTCTCAACAAATTACAAATTGAATTAACATGACTTTTAGGTTATCAAAATTATCCTTTATCACAACATGACCGTAAAGATGCTAAAAAGAAGGGGGAAAACATAATATTTACACAATTGGACTCGACCTAGGGGCTACCTAGGGCCTACTAGTTTATGAAAATGAAAACCAAATTTCAAGGATTCGTCACCAAAATTTTAATTGTAAGGCAAAACTTTGGAAATTTTTTTTTTGCAAATGATAAGATACTAGTTTGCAAAACACAGAATGGGTTCAGGAGTCTGATTGTGAGTGGGGAAGGTGTTAGGCACCCCATAACACCCGTTTCAAGAACAGTTACGCTCAACAAATTACAAATTGAATTAACATGACTTTTAGGTTATCAAAATTATCCTTTATCACAACATGACAGTAAAGATGCTAAAAAGAAGGGGGAAAACATAATATTTACACAAGGGGACTTGACCTAGGGGCTACCTAGGGCCTACAATTCATGAGAATGGGATCATAGTCTACATAGTCAAGATTTTAAAATGCTGCAAAGGACGGGAGGGAAACTATTTTTTTTGTTTGCGAAAAGAGTCAAAAGTTTAGAAATAATTGTCTTCATAAATCAAATGAAACTAAATGATTGTGATTGTATTTAAAATTATGAAAATAAATTATCCTGTCTTTCACTCTTCTCGTGTTGAAAAGTTTTTTATTTTTTCAAAAATTTTTGGGAATGATTTGGACGAAATTGAATTAAAAAACATTTTTTTGAATTTTTTAATTTGTGAAAAGAAGCTAAAAGGAAAATATTTTTGGATTTTTTGAAATTATTTTGGAAGTGAAATCAAAAGAAAATCTTTTTGGATTTTGAGAAATTATTTAGAGAAGTTAAAAGAGGAAAGAATACAAGACTCACTTTGATTGGCATTGGGTAAAACCCAAAAAGATACATAGTCTCACGTGGCCTCGCCAATTGACACCCGAAGAGCTTGGGGAGACACAAAGGTCCACACAGCAATTCTCGGTAAAACACAATTATTTTATTCATTATTTACTTTTGCCCTTTTCTTTTCATTTTGTGGTTTATGATTTTTTTTTACTCCTTTTTTTTAACAAATCAAAATTACTTTTATTATTAAAATCTTTATTAGAATCACCTGAGGGAAATTTTCTAAAAATACTATAAAAAATTAGTAACACAAAATCCATACAAAAAGTCTGCAAATAAGGACCCAAAAAAAATTATTATTTTAATTTAATTTTTTGTTTGCTTTTTAGAATTAATATTACTTTATTTCATGATTTCATTCAAAATTATTAATCCTGACTAATCCTTAGTCTGATGCAAAAATTTATAACTAACAATGTGCATCACAAAAATTATGAATAAGGACTAAAGTGAAATAAAAGAAACAAACAGTAAAATGCTACCAGGATTAAAATGAAAATAATGCTAAATAAGGGTTAGACCCAACAAAAGCATAGGAAGACTAAAAGGAAAATAAACTAAACCATAGGGACGAAACTGAAAATGGTAAAGGACTAAAATGAAAAAGAAACTTCAAACTTGGGGTCTAAGTGTAACTTTCCCCGAAATGAAAGAAGAACTTTTTTGTTCTTTGAGCATGGCTATGGCTTCCTCTCCCTTTCCCTGTTCTTCTTGTGGCCTCCGGTGGGACTTTGGATGATTGGAAAGTTAGAACAATGACATCTTAACTTACACATTAGCACGCTCAGGGTTTTGTACTATAGTTGTGTGTGCATATTATTTATTCTCTGTAACCGTAATGTGCATTATTGTGATATTTCTATATTTTTCCTAATTCCTTTTGTCTAGGTTAGTTGTTATTGAATTCTGTGATGATGTATAACAGAGCCATCTCTACCCTAGTTGAGTAGTATAAATAGCCCTATAAAATTTTAACATAAAGCAGTGAAAAATGTCATTCATTCTTTTACTAGAAAACTTAAGATGGTATCAAAGCTCTTCGGGTTGCACATACTTCTTCTACCCTCATTTATGTTAATACCTAAAATCCAGAAAATACATCTTCCATTGTTCAGAATCAAAATTGTATTACTCCTCTCCAACCTTGAACCAAATGTGCTCTGTCAAACTTGACAAAAATAATTACTTACTGTGGTAGTTACTGATGTTACCTGTGATTAAAGGCAATGATCTTGATGGTTTCATTTTTGGAACCAAGTTGTGCCTTAAACAATTTTTCTCTCAAGGTGCAAAGAAGAAAGTTAATCCAGCCTTTAAGGAGTAGGTTAATACAGACCAATTACTACTTGGATGGCTATATAATACTATGACAACAAAAGTTGCACCTCAAATGCATGGCAGTAGATTGGCACAAGAATTGTGCAACGCTGCCAGAGACATTTCTAAAGCTCAAACCAAGTCCAGAATCACTTAGTATAAAAGTGAATTTCAGAGGATCAGGAAAGGGTCGATGAAGATGGAGAATTATTGCAATAAATTAAAATCCATTGCTAATAATTTGATGCTTGCAAGATGTTTAGTACCAACCTATGATCTCATAACACAGGCTTTAGTTGGTTTAGATGTTGAGTATAATCCCATAGTGGTTTAGCTAAATGATAAAATTGATTTGTCTTGGGTTGATGTGCAAGCTATGTTTATGACTTATGAAAGTAGTTGAACAATTAAATTCCATCACTAGCTCATTTTAGGCTCAAGTGAATCTTACTAATAGATCTAAGATTAAAGCATCTAAGATCAAGGACACATCTAATAGTATAAATTAAGGCCACCAATGTGTAGGATTTTAGAGATCATAGAAAGCGGTGAAATTTAAAGCTTTTTCTCTAAAACCCATTCACCAAATGATCAACATATATTACCATTACATTACCCAAGTAATCAAGAGGGAGAGAAATATCTCTTGTAGCACAGTAACCTCTCCAAGCCAAAGCAAGTATCCAAAATGGGATACCTCTAATGATATTCTAAGTGAAATACGCTGAGGAAAAATCTCTTCAGGTAACAGGTTTCCTTCTCGTTCTTGTGCTAGCAAGCACGAAGAAGCTATGGAGAAAACCCTTTTGGATGAAGGAGGAGAAAACCTTCTTAGATGAAGGAGAAGAAAACAAGAGTGTTTCTTGAACAAGATTCTCAACAATTGAGAGAGAGAAAGAATAGTGTGGCTTTCACTATCACTCTTCAAGTGATAGGTGCTATCTCAAACCCTAAAGCTCTAATTGGGGCATCATTCCCTTATTGGGCTTCTTAAGGTGGCACCTTAAGAGGTCCAATCTCTTTGAAAGAGAGGGCGGCCAAGAGGTTCTTATTTGAGTTTTTCCTTGTTTGGGTAGGAATAAGAACATATTCCTATTCCTTTTATTCTCTTATCTCCTTTTAATTAATTCTCCAATTTAAGATCAAATGTTCATGCTCGTTTTACATTCCTAGTAAATTTCTATGCGTATGACCCATTAGGTTTTCGGCTGTGTTGGCCATTCACAATCAACACTTAATTGTAAATAGATCATGAGCAGTATCTAGTAACACACCTGACCCCCAATTTACTAGAAAGTTAGTAGTTTGACTTTAAACTTTTCTACAGCTAAAGCATGTCTATACAATGTGTCATTTCACCGTCTCATACCCACTTGGTTTAGAGTATGGCCTATATGTCAACTCTTACTATACTTGATTACGTCAAGTCTAGCCTAAGTAGTTAGTTCCTTGTCCTATGGGATCAATCACTTTAAACTATGTCACTGAAAACCATCTTCACGACAAGTTTGCTTTGGCCAAAGACTTCTTAGCAATTATCCTGACAAGTGGTCATGGGTATAATTCTTTCTATCAGGAGTAGTGAATCTTCTGTTGACTACTCAAATATCTTCGAATGCTTCACGCTATGCCCAATCACCACCTTAAGAGCGACTCATAGTGGGTAACAAGGAATGGAGTTAAAACACAGGATCCTTATCCAAGATAACTTGAATTCCTCAAGTCCAAGAATACTTACACTGTTAGTTGCTATGAAAACTATTACTGACATTTGAATAGGTATTGTGATGTCTCATGCATGTCATCCAATGTACTTATTACCCTTAATAAGCATTCACATGTTTACTCAAAACATCTCATGCTTACAGCTTATGAGGACAACTACTTGATCAAATGAAGAAGCATCTATCTAGATCACTAATGTCTAGTCTTAGGTGATTATACGACTAGGGATAGTTTAGATACATACATAATTCCACATGTTAGGAATCTCACATTATGATCGCCATCATAATTTCCTTCATGCTATGTCTTGTATCATGGACTTCATTACTTATTTTACGATTTAATATTGAGTTTATGAGTATGAACATAAATAATGAAGAAAACCTCTTTGAATTAATAATTGAGTTTGTATGTCTAATGCTAAGGTGATTGCCTTTAGAGCACCTTTCTAACACAATGAACCAACTCTAAGATCAAGAACAATGGTTGATAAAATAGATTTGTAGAGACCAAACTAAGAATAAGTGTGATTTAAAAGCTTATGATCTATGGATTTGAGCATTTGTTTTCAAAAAGAAAAACTGCATATTTTGAGGTCAAAAAAGTTATTTGGGCTTGTAGAAGCACAAGAAATGAACTTATTCGTGACAATGGTGCACACATTTGCACATATCCTTTTCTGGTCTTAAGGGCAACATCCTTCTTTAATTTTTAAATAGAAACTTTGTTTTCAACTAAACAAGAATTCCTTAAAAAAAATGTTTCATGTGTCACAATGTAACAAACAACTAAAAATTTGCATATAAAGTAGTGAAAAAAACAAATAAGAGCACCTCTCTAAGATTCCTATGTATATATATTTGCCACATACTTTTTGAATATGAAGGAATGGTTTCAAATCCCTAGTTAAGTTCTTTAAGTGTAGTAACTTGAGTCTCATTTTGTTGTAGGTGAGCTCATGCATATATATTCCAAATTTGCCTAATTGTGATTTCTTGCATAGTAGTATTTATGGTATTATGTGTATAAATGTATGACTGGTATACTGTAGTATTGTGTGCATGACTAGTTGGTGATATAACTTCATAGATTAATGTCTTAAAATCTCAAGGAAATAAATCAAGGTCCTTGAGGGACTAAACTAAAATTAAAAATGAATTAGGGGAAAATAAAAATAAATTATAATCATTGTGTGCCACCTATGGCTACTCATCCATGGGCGCCATCGCTGGCACCCAAGGTGCTCTGGCCTGGCCAACAACCAGTAGGCTTGAGGGTTGGTGCCTTGGGCTCCACTAATTTACTTGCAACATGATAGTTGGCTAGGTGGCACCATAGGTGCCAGCATAGGTGCCCAATGTACCACCAAGCCTTCTTAAACCTGATAGCAACCCAAGCAAGGTGCCTTGCCTAGGGTTAAAACTGTGACTATTTTAGGTGGCGCCATAGGCGCTAGGGTGGGAGCCCAAGGCGCCACCACCTAACACCTCTTCAAAAGTTTGGAATTTTAATCTTTTTCTTTGTTCTTTTGGTTAGTAGGCAATTGATGTTTCTTTGTGCTCTTTCTCCACTACTTTAAGGCCTACAAATCCTACACTAATTAAAGGATTTTGGTAAGGAAAACTTAAAGACAAGGTGAGGGTAAACTATATTCTTAATGTGCATAGTTTTACATTAATTTATGTTATGCTTCTATTGAATTGGGGTGGATATATTTATGATATGCTCTCGTACTCTCATGAAATAGTTTTGGATCCATGAGCATGATTGCATCATCCGTGATTGGTTGATTTGGACTTGTTTATTTGTGAATTTGTATAGGTATGTCTATATTATGAAATGCACATCATGACACCATAAGGCCATTTAATGGACCGAGTCCACAACCCAATTGCTCTAGGATATTGTGTATTTTGGTTCATCACCAATTCTTTTCTATTAATCTAGTTGTGCTCTGTAATTTAGGTAGGTGAGGTTTTGGGATGGGTTATGTGAGATGCCAAATGTTTTGTATGAACTTGAGTACTTGTGTGCAAGATCTATTTGAAATATTCTTGTCATTTGAGGGCATTTAGAATGTGAACAAATAGATGCTTGTATTTTGGTTATTAGCATTGAATGAAACCTTATTTTCTCTTTGTTGCTTCTCTTGGAAGATATTTATATATACAAAATGATTTTGTTGATTACATGTGAATGCTTTTGTGTGCTTGGGTGTCTTGTTGTTGAGGCTTGTGGTGAAGGGATTGGGCTTTTTCTACCATGTCGGTCATGTACCTGGTCGGGAGTCGTGACACTCCTTGAATGCATTTTTAGTAATCTTAGTCAATTCCATGAATGCTTGTACGGATCAGGTCCCTCAAATGAGGAAAGTGCAAGTATTGAAATTGAGTGTTTTTTATTTGATTCTTGCAGAAGATATTTTCTGATTTGATAATTTTTCTGTTGCTTCTACATTTGACTTCATGTAACGGATATTTTCCTTTTTGCTACTTTCTCTGACTTCACATTATAGATACTTTACTTATTGTATTCCTCAATTTGATTAGGTGCTATAAATTTCATAAACGTTCCTTTTCCACTTCATGAGTGTTTTCGTCTATAGCTTCCACATCTGTGATTAATAATTTCTTTATTGTTTTCCAGCATTTATTCTGACCAAAATATCCTCTAATTCCTTCCTTTTTCGACGGGACATTGGATATGATTTGATGCATTAAATGTTCACTGCATTAGGGTCCTGGAGATTGCATTAATTTAAGAATACACCACAATGGAATCTTGCGCCAACATACCTCCACATGGAAAGGATTGAAGTAGAAGTTTTGAGATTGAAAGAATGAAGAAGAGAAAGGAGGGGAATTGGAAATCACTAGGCATGGATTAGAATAATGTCAATTTAGATGCTGCAATGAACCAGGTTAGAGGGCGAGCCAAATGTGGGGGAATGTTGAGAATTTACAAAGGGAAATGGAAAGAAGGTTTTGTGAAGAATGTTGGGGATCCATATGTCTCCTCGAAGCAGATTCGTACGGGTTACTAGAAGAGCTTAAATATGCTTGGGAGCTAGGTTACAAGAAAATGATCATGGAAACAAATGCTACGAACCTAGTGTCCAAAGTTAATACCAAAGGAGAATGAGAGAAAATCACAGTGTAGCATTGTTAGAGCTAGCAGAGCATGGATAAATAAGGAGTGGGAGGTGTTTATGTACCTCGTATTTTCAACAGAGTAGTTGATTCTCTGTTGAAGTGGGAAGGACACCAAAACTCGTATTTCATAACCCAACTGCCCCTTGGTTGATGGACGTGTTGGAGAGGGACTGCAGACTTATGCAAGATCAGTCCTATGCTTGTGTCTGGGCTTGGATGGTTGTTAATTTGTGATTTTTTGTTTTGGTGCTATGGAGCCTAGCCTCCCTTACTAAAAATTAAAAAATAAATTAAAAATAAAAAATAGGTCGGTCTGTCCTTACTTGTTTATTCACTTAGACATTTCACATTATCTAGATGTTAGGAGTTGAGTGAAGCTTAGAGACCATCTTTGGTCTTTAAGGGGCGTTTGGTATAAAGAATCTTACATTTTTAAGATTGCTGAAATCCTTAGGGATGTCAGGAATGTGACATTCCCATGTTTGATTAATCACAAATATTCTTAGAAATATTTTTCTATATTCCTAAGAATCTAACATTCATATGTTAGGTTCATGTCAATATTCCTAAAAATATTTGGCAATTTTCCAAAATTATTCCTATCAATTTCTAACATATATATTGTTGTTAAATTAGGCCAACTTAATAACATATTGACAAAAGGGCATTATTTGTGAGGGACCAAATTGAAAAATATTTATATATGAAGGACCTAATTGAAAAGATAATTTTGTGTGTTACTAGATTGAGAAATATTTTATGTGAGGGTCCAAATTGAAATATATCCTTATGTGAAAGACAAAATTGAAAAGATAATATTATGAGTGACTAAATTGGGAAATATTTCATATGTGAGGGGTAAATTGAAAAATATCCATATGTGAAGGATCAAATTGAAAATATAATTTTATGAACGACTAAATTGGGAAATATCTCATATGTGAGGGGTAAATTGAAAAATATCCATATGTGAAGGACTAAATTAAAGAGATAATATTATGAGTGACTAAATTGATAAATATTTCATTATTGAGGGACCAAATTGAAAATATAGTTTTATAAAGTACCAAATTGAGAAAATATCATATTTGTCATGGACCAAAATAGAGTTTTAGTTTTTGATAATTAGAAATAGAGAATATAGATAAAATAATAATTTTATGTTAGGAAAATATTTTTATAAGAATCTATCATTTCCACTTCTTCTTGTTAGAATGAAAAATAAAGGTTTTGTAGAAATGTTTGATTATCGAGAATATTACATTCTTAAAAATGAAATTTTAAAATCATGTACCAAACATGATAATGTAACATTCTCATAAATTATTCTCGTGAATGATTTAACATTCCCACCTATCAAATACTTAGAATCTAGATTAAGCAAGTAAAGGATTTGCCAGTTTTATAGAGTGTGTTTGGTAAAACAAATAAGTTAGTTTATAATTTATAGCTTGTTTGTAGCTGATTTAACTAATTTATAAGCTTATTTGACCAAATTAAAAGTGTTTGATACACAAATTTATTTAAATAGCTTATAGTTTTTACGAAATGCTATTTGGAGTAGCTTAAAGCTTATAATTGATAGTTTTTATATTTCTTTTCCTTTTTTATCTTTATTATTTTATTAAAATTTTAACATTATCCTACTCACAACCTGTAACACAATTTATTCTTCTCTAGGTTTCTTTTGCACACCCATAACACAATATTACTAATCTATTGTGGGACATTAGATAATATACTTATTTTGGGATTACATAATGAAATGTAATTATTAACAAAAAATGATAAGTATAACACTATTTTGGAATAATATAGTAAAATGATATTATTTTAGGATCTTAAATATTTATTTTAATTATTACACTATTTGTACTATTTATTTTAATTTTTAATTTTTTTATCTTTAAACAAAATATTATAATAGTTCAAATTAACTAAAAACCCTAAAATTATAATGACCTAAAAAATTTTATCTAAAAATAAAATTTATATAAAATATTATATAAGTATGTATTTTTATGTCATTTTACATTTATCAACTAATTCAATAACTAATTTTATCAAACACTTCTAATTTAATAAGCTAATTTAATAGCTTTCAACTAATAGTTTTTAGCTAAAATTTAACTTTTAAGTTTTTAAATAGTTTATTAGCTATTTTTAATCCAACATAGTCTTAATTGTTTTTTTTTTTGTTGTTTTGGGCTTTGGCCCTATATTTTTTTTAAAAAAAAAACCCCAAGAAAGAATCTAATATCACTCTCTGTCACTTTTCATTTTCCAGTATAATGTCCCTTCTCGCTTTAAATTTACACTCACACCATTTTATTTTAGCAGGCGAATATGATTATAATTACAAATAACAATTCTACAAAAGTATAAAAGAATTATTATTAATTTATTATTATGATTAATTCAAATTTTCTTCTCAGCAGCCCAAAATCCATGAAATCCGAGAGGAAAGTTCAAATGCCTTGGGATTTCTAGTCTGGCGACGAGGGCATTGCCTGCTCCTATCTTTCTTGGATCTAAAACAACGAGATAACATCTCTGCATTGAAACTGCATACTGCAGATTAAAAAATAAAAAAAAATAAAATCATAATTAACAACTTTGACATATTACAAAACAAAATTGAGAGAATTTATTTCCTAAAAATAAGCCATGCCCTAATACTAGATTCCAAACTAATCAATCAACAATCATCTATTATGCTAAACTTTGTTTTAATTTGCAATCTTTCATGGAAATGGATTTTCCAATTTTTTGTGAAAAATTAAAAGTTAATTTTTTCTATTTGAACCATCTATTTCATAAGGGATAGTCCTAATTGAATGTGCCTGATTATTTTTTATTTGCCTATTTTTTCTTAAAAAAATCTTATTTCAATCTGAACTATCTATTATAAAAATGGACGGACCAGATAGAGAAAACTGACTTTTAAATTTTTGCCAAAATTTGAGACAATTCATTTCTCTATTTTTATGGTGTGCTTCTCTCATTAAATATCTTAGATATTTAGAAATAAGATACTAATTTATCAAAATATTGTAATATAATGCTTAAAATTATTTAATATGATTACTAAACGAGATACAATTATTATTCAAAAAGCAATAAAACTAAAAATTTAAACGTGTGATTTTTATAATTTTAAATTTATAAATTTTTTGAAAAATATAATATGGCACGGATAAATTTTTATTTGATTATCTTTCTTTCAACAAAAAAAAGGTGTCCCTGTATGATACTGAATTCTTTTATTTAAAAAAACAATGTTTTTAGAAAAGTCAAATGTTCTCTAGAAAAAAAAAAGAATGTGATCTGAGCAAATTAGTATTAAAATTTTTTTTAAAGGAAACACCCCAGTTTTAAATATCACTTACCTAAAGAAAAAGTGATTGATAATGGAAAACTGAACATAAAAGTAGTAAAGAAATTGTCAAATTATTAATGATGACCAAAACATCATTTTGATCCCCTACAGATGTCATTTTTTTTAATTTGGTCTATCATATATTTTTATTTTTAATTTGGTCTCTCACATATTTTTATTTTGGTTCTTCATAGATAGATATGTTATTAATTTAGCCCCTCACTTATTTTCATTCTCAATTTGGCCCTCAAAAATTGATTTGTTATCAATTTATTCCCTTTTTACTGACCATAACTTTTGATGGTCACAACTTTTGATAAAGAAATTAAATTGATAATATATCAATTTATAATTGACCAAATTATAAATGCAAATATAGAAGGGATTTAATTAATAACATATCAATCTATAAGGGATCAAATTAAAAATAAAAATATATAAGGGACTAACTTGAAAAAAAAGACATTTTGAAGGAACCAAAATAAAATTTTAGTCAATTATTAATTACCTCAACAACAAGCAGGTATCCATCATCTTCTTCTTCGTCTCCATCATTATCACCTTTGGGAACAAAAATAGGTTCACCAATAAATCTGCGACTTCCAACAGACCAAGTTTGTACAGAATCACTTGATAAATCTAATTTGACCACTGTATCAAATGGAAAATGTGGCAATGCTTTGCGAGATCCTAAGCTACTTGCTGCATAAACATATTTGTTTTTCTTCCCAGAAAATGCAGGATTTATGACTGGAAAGTCTGAGGACTTCTTCCATTTTTTGATAGGCTTCACACTACATTCTTCGCAGTTGTTCTCAGTATCTAGTTTAATTGATATCTGCAATTAATTTTTATTAAATGATCAAAACAAATGTTACACAAAGCAAGAAAAAGAAACAACTCAACACCTAGCAAAGAATTTCTCAATGCAACCACAAGTTGTTAGGTATAAGTAAGAATTACATATATATACATATATACAGTTCACGGGTAAAGGAATAATAAAGGACCAAAATCTGACATATGCTTTTTTTTTCTTTTCCTTTGGTCCCTTATAGATTTTTTATTCTCAATTCGGTCCATCATTGATTAATATGTTATCAATTTAGTCTCTCACTTATTTTTATTCTCAGTTTGATCCCTTACAAATTTATATATTATCAATTTAATCTTTTTTTGCTGACCATAACTTTTGATGGTTATAACTTTTGATAAAGAAACTAAATTAATAACATATGAATCTATGAGAGACCAACTTGAAAATAAAAATATGTGAGGGCTAAATTATTAACACATCAATTTGTGACGGGACATATTGAAAATAAAAATATGTGAAGGACTAAATTATTAACATATTAATTTATAAGGAACTAAATTGAAAATAAAAATTTGTAAGAGACTAACTTTAAGAAAAAAGAGATTTGTGAGGGACCAAAATGATGTTTTGGTCAAATGATAAAGGTAGGATGTTAAATTCACTATATTAATAATTTAATTAGTCTCTCAAAGAGACATGAGTTCATTATTTAGTTCTTGATAGTTTAATTTAATTTAATTTCTTACTGTTATGAATTTGTTGAAACTGTGAAACATTATTATTGAATCAGTTTTTCAAGGATAAGCGTATGTATAATATAATCTTACAAAAGAATTAATTTATATTAAATTCGTAACTTATAAGAACTAATACATTCAATATTTAAACTCTAGAGAATATATCTTTTAAGATTTATCCAAAAAAATATATTTCAAGGGCAATTTGTATGTTACTCATTAAATTCATCATAATCTTAAAAGTTGTGATTTGTGCTATTAGTTCTTTTGCCACAATTTTCATCTCTATCTATTTTTGAAATTAGGAAAAATAAAAATCAACATTGAAATGATTGCATAAGGGGACACTGGTTTGTGATATGAATATTTATGTTTGTCTAACAAAATATTATTATTTCCAACAAAAGATTACTATACTTGAGAGAAGGTAAAATATTACTAGAACAATATACCATTCCTTGCTCAAAACCAAAAAAGAAAAATACCTCTGCTATTCAGTTAGTTGCCAAACACAAACACAGAGAAGGAAAGAAAATGCTTGTACCTGAACAAGATGAGGTAATAACTCGTTTTCACCTTCTTTTATGTTCATAATTGAAGGGTCT
Source organism: Biancaea sappan (assembly GCA_037074585.1). Classification (NCBI taxonomy): domain Eukaryota; kingdom Viridiplantae; phylum Streptophyta; class Magnoliopsida; order Fabales; family Fabaceae; genus Biancaea; species Biancaea sappan. Next base: position 23,766,699 of record CM073499.1, on the reverse strand, counting down.
AGCTTCTGTTGTTGCCAGTTATATCCTGATAGCAAAAGAAATGGACTGTATTATTTAAAAAATATCAATATATTCTTTTTTTTGGGCAAAAATTAATATACTTTTAGGTAAAAGTTTCTTTTTTTATCCCTAAATTTTAATTAAAGTTTTAATTTCGTGCTAGAACTTTATTTTGTATCAATTTTATAGTATATCTTTCTAATTAGTTTTAATTTTATCTTTGAGCCTAATGTTATCTAAATTGTAAATAGCAAACATTGATATGACTATCTCTATTGCATACGTCAATGCCAACTGATACAACTAAACACATCTACATCATATGGACACTTGAAATGATAAAATTGTCTATCTTTTCTTTATTTACAGTTGTTGGCATCCTTTTACTTGAAAGACAATTTTGTCATTTTCAAGTGTATATCTGACATAAACATGTCTAGCTAAATCAGTTAACATTAATGTGTACAATAGAAGAGTTGACCACATTAGTGTTTTCCATTAACAATTTAAACAACATTAAGCTTAGAGATAAAATAAAAAATACTAACTAGAAAGATATGAGATATTGACACAAAATAAAGTTTAGGATAAAATTAAAACTTGAGTCAAAATTTAGATACTAAATTGAAACTTTTGCCTATATTTTCATGTTTGTTATTATTACAAAAACCAAATCATCATTTGGTCCCTCACAAGTGCTTTTTTTTTCTCAAGTTAGTCCCTCACAAATTTTCATTCTCAATTTGGTCCCTTATAGATTGATATGTTATCAATTCAGTTCCTCATAGATTTTAATTCTCAATATGTAGCCTCACAAATTGATATGTTATTAATTTAGTCCCTCACGTATTTGTATTTTTAATTTGGTCCATCATAGATTTATATATAATCAATTTAGTCCCTTCATCAAAAGTTGTGACCATCAAAAGTTGTGGCCAGTAAAAAAGGACTAAATTGATAATATATCAATTTGTGAGGAATTAAACTGAGAATGAAAATATGTGAGGGACTAAATTGATAACATAACAATCTATGAGACTAAATTGAGAATAAAAATTTTTGAGAGAATGAATTGATGACATATTTATCTATAAAGAACCAAATTGAGAATAAAAATCTATAAATGTCCAAATTAAAAAATAGGGCATCTATCAGCGACCAAAATAAGATTTTAGTATTATTACAAATAAGGAGAAAATTAATGAGTGACATACCAAATAGGTTCCTGAAATTGAACCATTGATAAGAGCAAGCAGCTGCTTGTATTTGAACATTCAAAGTGCCTTCAGCATTATTCCCAACTTGGAAGGCATTGCCAACATGAAGCAGCCACATCTGTGAAGGAGCTTCAATAGGCACTCTCCAGTCTCTGTCTTTATCTTCGGATTTTGAGCCATTTGGGAACCGAGGAATCAGATATACAGGCGATGTGGGCTTACTTGGGTTCACTATTAATGCAGATATCATTGGAGATATTCCACACACTGCTCCCATTGATCCTGAACAATTATTTCACTTATATATCACTAATTCACAATGCACTGTACTTTTCATCTACATACATCGACTCAAGTTTAATTTTATGTTAAGATTTTATGTTGTGTTAATTTTATCCCACATATTTTATAATTAGTTTTAATTTTGTCTTTGAACCTAATGTTGTCTAAATTATTATCAGTAAATAGCCAAATACTAATATTGTCACATATATTACACATGTCAACACCAACTTATTTAGTTAGGTTATATATATATAGACCAAGACCTCATTTTGGTCCCTCACAAATGCATTTTTTCTCATGTTAGTCTCTTACATATTTTCATTCTTAATTTGATCCCTTATAGATTGATATGTCATTAATTCAGTCTCTCATAGATTTTTATTCCCAATATATTCTCTCACAAATTGATATTTTATTAATTTAGTCCCTCACATATTTACATTTTTAACTTGGTCCCTCATAGATTTATATGTTATCAATTTAGTCCCTTCATCAAAAGTTGTGACCATCAAAAGTTATGGCAAGCAAAAAAGGACTAAATTGATAATATATCAATCTATGAGAGACCAAATTAAGAATGAAAAATTTTGAGGGATTGAATTGGTAACATATCAATCTGTAAGGAACCAAATTGAGAATGAAAATCTATGAATGACGAAATTCAAAAAAAAATCTGTGAGGGACCAAAATAGGATTTTACTATATATATATATATATATATATATACTTGAAATGACAATATTGTCCATCTTTCCTTCATTTTCAATTGTCCCTCATCCAAAAGGAAAGATGCGTAATTTTGTCATTTTAAATATATATATCTGACATAGATATGTCTAACTAACAAGTTGGCATTGATGAGTACAATAAAAGTTATCATATCAACATTTGTTATTAATAATTTAAAAGGCATTAAACTATGGACAAAATTAAAATTAATTAGAGAGATGTAGTACAAAATGGACACAAAATAAAATTTTGAGACAATATTAAAACTCAGATAAACATTTAGCAACGAAAATATGACTTTTGCTATTTTTAAAAATATAAAAATGTTAATTACGATTTAAAAATATTTTTAAAAATTAAAATATGCTAAAACACATAAGTCTCTCTCTCTATCTCTCACGCGCGCGCGCACACATAAAACAGAGATAAGAACTCTTTAGCCTTTAATAAAAAGAATTCTTGTGTATGTTAAACATGCTTTTAAAAGTATGAAAGCCACAGCGTGAAGTACAATAAAACTTTATACTATATAAGTAAAATAAATAACATATCATTAAATAAAAAATACGGATCCTTACCTAACAGATCAAGTTTTATGCGATTGGCGAATATTATATAATGCGAATCCGTGAAAGCCCAATCGTGGATCATCAAGTGGTCAGGAATCATGAACTCCTGCTTTTGTACTAACCTGAAATTGGAATCATATTCTGCAAAACCGATGCAAAAACTCACATGAATCTTTTCTTTTTTATGCAACAAAGAGCAATAAATGTATCAAGTTATAGGTGAAAGAAAGTTGATTTAATTCTTCAGTCATGGACATTTTAAAACTTCATTCCTTATTAACATTTTGTAAAATTGATTATAAGTTTAAATAGGATTAAAATCTCATTTTAGTTTTTCAAAGATGTCTAAATTCTCAATTTGTTTCCTTTTAAATTTGTATTCTCAATTTGATTTTTTACAAATTTTTATTCTTAATTTAATCCTTAATAAGTCTAAATGTTCTTAATTTGGTCTATCCATACACTTGCTGTTAAATAATTTAATAGAGATGTTGATTTGGCAATTAACTTACTAATATGGATGCTATGTAATTTTTTATTTCTTTGTGCTAATTTAATATGTAGTGTTAGGGGATTTAACTTTGATAGTTTTCCTATAAGAGTAACTATTTTGGGATTCAAGTTCAATGGGTAGGTTCTCAAGTTGGAAAGCTAACTTAACTTCATAGCTAGATAAGTTGAAGGGATCAAATTGAACATGTTTAGATCTATGAGGGATTAAATAAAAAAAATAGTATCTACGAGAAACTAAATTGAGAATAAAATTTGTGAGAGATTAAATTAAAAAAATAGGTAACCAAAATAGGATTTTAGTTGTTTAAATAGGCTACTTCAATTTCTTTTCTTTTTTTATCTTTCAGATGAGATATGCTGAGTTCAAACATCACTACGTTGAAATTTTGGAAATAATAATAAAATTATTTTAAAAAAATTGTTGAAATAGAGATCCCCTTTTTCTACTTACCACAAAATGTGAAATTGCTACGTGGAAGCAACATATCCTCTGCATTGCATGACACAGTAAGAAGCCTATTCCTGCAAGCATCCACCTTATAATGAGACAAAAGTCTCCTTGGGGGCATCTTAAACACTCCTGCTCAGCGGAATATATAGAGAAACACAAAATATGTATAAGTTTAAAAATATTATCGATACACCCAATAAAAAAATTAAATAAAATTACATAAGATGTACTAGTATGTACAATGGTTCAATATTAATTAATATGTTAAAATCAATATTTTAAAAATTGGATCAACCATTAAATCGGTAAAGGTATTAGTTTATAATTCACTGGTCTGATCACAGTTAAACTAAGGTCAAACCGATAATAATTGAATATATATATTTTTCGTTATATATATTTAAAGTATATAATATAATAAATTGATAAACATTTTCAAACTTAATCTCAATAAATTTATATTATATATATATATGTATGTATATATGTGTGTAATTGCTTTTCAATTTTTTTTCTTGTTCTCTTATTTATTTTTGTGACAAAAATAATATTATTATGAAAAAGTAATTAAGAAAAAAAGAAATATAATATGATAAAAAAATAAAAAAAATAAAAATTTGCTAAATCTCATATAGCGTGAGAAATAATTATATTTTATAAATAGTAAATTTTTTATTTTTGTTTTTACAAAAATCTCAACTGGTTTTCATTGATTTTTGATCGATTCAATGACTAACAAATTTTTTAAATGAATTGAACTAGATCAATAACTGATTGTCAACTGAACCAGTTGATCTGGTTCTGTAAATAGTGGTTAAAACTAACATATATGTTGTGTAAATTAACCAAATGGGAAGCAGAGGAGCACATGGGAGCCGTTAGATTTTGATTCAACGGCTTTCATTCATCTAATTTTTTTTACATTTTTTTAAATTTTTTTATAAATATCAACTGATTCAATAATAATTATAAACACAATTATAAACATGAAATGATAATTTAAATTTTTTTTAAAAGCTAATAAATAGAAGCTATTAGATTAATTTTGATTTAACGGTGCTTCTACGCACAGGAACATATGTGCTTTCCACTGTGTTTTGCTTAAAAAAAGTTTCTTTTAAACCATTCATTTCTAAACATATAAAGATGCACTAATGGATTTTATGTATTAATTTATTTAATTTGGATTTTTGGTAGGACATATTAGAAGCACTTAATTATGGGTTGTGTACTACTTGCCCAATTAATCCAACAACCAACTTCCACTCAAATTGTTCGTAATTCTTTTTTGGTACATATTAATTTGCTTACCGTTCAACATCATGACCACAAATCACTTGGCCACCGGTCTCTATACTCATATCTTTGATATTATATATATATATATATATATATATATATGACCCATTAAAGAGGGAGAAACATTGAAAATTGAAAATTGAAAATTGAAAATTGAAATACTCGTTCAAAATCATTAAAAAGACAGTTTAAAAAAGAAGAATCAACTTGAGTGCACTATTCCTGTCAAGAAGTCATCTATGTTTAATGTGATTCAAACTCGTGGAGACATAGAGAGTTGTTCCTACTTTCTATATGCATGACTGTAGTACTTTTATAAATTAAATTTTAGTCAAAAACTTCATACTACTTAAAAAATATATAACTATTCAGTTCAATTGACAATACAATGTTACGATCAAATTTATAGGTCGAATAGTATGGAATTAGATATTGTGAGTTAGGGGAAGTTTGAGCCTCCCAATTAATTAGCCAAACAAAAAGTCAGAAAGTTCTCAAAATTATTCAATATCTAATAATAGTATTAAACAAAAAAATTATTTTTTTTTAAAAATCTAGATCTTTCTAAGATTTTAAATTGAAAGGGAAGAAAAAAGAACTATTGCTACCAAAGTTCATCGATTAAAAATTAAAAATTAATAAATGTTTTTTATTATTAAACAAATCGAAAAGTTAACCCTTAAATTGACAATAACCAATCCCATATCGCTTAAACTCCAAGTTTTTCTATAAAATAAAACTCAACATGGGACGGCGAGGATGTTTAGCAATCAGCCTTATCTTATCAATCATTATCTGGTCACTTCACCCTAGTTACTTGAGCGATAATAATTATCGATATAAAATATACGTACCATACAAAACAGGCTTCAACAGCCTGGCAGCAAGCTCCCATGCATCATCACCATGGTTGTTCTTGTCCTGGTTCAGATCACAGCCGTCGATTATGTTGACCCGGCCAACGGTATCCAACGTCTCAGATTGAATCTCATAGGGGTCCCCACCTTCCCACAAGCACAATAGCTTCTCTCCCCACCTTAGGACGCTAGTGTTAGCCACATTCTTCATGACCTTGGTATTCCCAACCTTCCTCCCACCTTTCAACACCGAGAACGGACCTCTATGTGTGAAGCGCCACGTGTTCGTCTTAGGATCGTGCTCCTCCACTTGGGCCTCGGTCTTTATGTATTTGGCCTTATATTTGACTGTCTTATTAACATTATCAATAGTGAACGCTCTTAGGTACCCATGGCCATCTAGTGGGTGCACCGTGGAGCCATGGTCGTCTTTGAAAAGCCCCGGCCCGGTCAAGTAATACGTCCCGGAAGGGAAGTCCGGCGGTATCGCGCCGTCCACGACGCGTAGGGTTACTGGTTGGGTTGTCTCTTGACGTTGTGAAACAAATAGGAATTGGTAATCCCAAAAGGCAGCTATGGAATCATCAAGCTCTATGGTTGGTGGAACCGGAATTGGGACCGAAACCGGGACCGAGACTGATACACGAGTATCCGGCGCGGAGATTGATATCGCTCGAGGTACGGTGGTCGCCGGAGACAATGGAACTTGGTGAGGTGGTTTTGTGGAAGGAGGAGGAGGAGGAGGAGGAGGGGGGAAGGATGTGAATGGTTTGGCCTGCATTTTGTGGAATTGTGTTAGACTTTGTTCTTTGTGTGTGTCTTCAAGGTGGCGACTTGTGCTACCTATATATATGGATCTAGAATAGCTGCTATATGTAATTGCACTTTGTATTTTGTTTAATTGCAGATCTACCATTCTCTTCATTGCACGGTTTTGTGCTCTTTGAATGGAAAATCAATTCTCTAATGTATATGTGGTGGGACTGTTATATGTTTTTAATTGTAGCTTTTAAATTGAATGTTTGAGACTAGAAGAAAAAATTAAAAGAAAAAAAAATAGAACTCATGAAATTTATTTTTATTTATGAAGGACAATAATAAAAATATAAAAGTACGGTAATATTCTTGTCACAAAAACTCATTTTCTTATATTCAAGTGGGGCATAGAGCATTTAAAAATGTGGTGGACATGAAAAATATACTTGCACTTTTATTGGCAGACACAAAGTGCTACAATTTCCATTTGTTTGTGCTTTTGTACTTTTATAGTTTTGCTACACCCATAAAATAAAGCAAGCTTTAATAGCCAAAGATGAATTTTTTTTATTAACTATTTTTGTTTTATATAATTTGAGGGGAGCAATTCATCATATAGAAACCACAATGAGAGGCTGCTAATTATGATGGGTGAGAAGAAGAGATGCAAGTTGCATTATAATAACTCAATCATTAATTATAGTATATTTTATCTCCACTTTTTTCACTTTCTTTTTCATTCCTTTTTTTTTTTTAACTTTCGTTCAAGACAAAATGTTCAACTGTCTATATATAAACCCAATTATTATAATATAGGCGGAATATACATAATTACTTCAAGAATGAGTAATGGTGTGCTTTCAAAGAGTGATCACATTGCATTTTAATTAAACAAGGCATGACTTGTAAGAAATTAATCTTATTAATACTCTAACTGTTTTCGTACAATTTTTTTTAATTAGTAAATTACACTTCCATTTTATGTTAGGTACTTTTGATTTTGTAATATGTTATGGTTTATGAACTAATAAATGTATGAAATTTTATGTTATGAACTTATAGTATTTTATTTATTTTTAACGATTTTAGACTTAAGTGTTTTACATTACGATTCTATGTTATGAATACGAGCGTCCTATGTGCGCTGTAGTTGTTAATATAGATGATTGTGTGGTGATGCAGCCATGTTGCATGTCTATTTTCAACCACAGGATCATTCACATGTTTCATTTGAGATGTGGATTCATTAGAGTGTGTAAGACTCTTACGCGCTATTAGTTACGATTTTAATCATAAAATTGTAGCTAAATAAATTTTTAGCAACAATTTTTATAGTCACAATTTACACACTGTAGTGAATCCAGATCTTACTATTTGTGATTGACAACTACTCAATACTCTTATTCGTTCCATTTCAAGTCACCAAGAGGCTGCTTAAAATTGTGAGTTTAACAACCTTGTTCCATTTTTTTTTTGAATTGAATGTTACAAGAATGGGTTGGCATTTATTCTAAATTATTTATACTTCAAATCTAAAACAGATATTAAATAATTTCAATTCATATTAAATAATTATTAAATTCAAATTTGAAATAAATATATAATGCTTCCATCATAGAAGGAGGAGGAGGAGAACAGCAACAAGGAAATGACATATAATTTGTTTGATATGAAAAAATAGGGCAGTTTGGTAACTTAAAACAATTTTAATACAAATTTTAATTTTAAATTTTTTTTAAAGAATATTCTTGACTCTGAGTTAATTGAGCTAAACGTGTACAATTTAGACATAGAAGAAAATACCTTATATGTTGAAAAACTTACGGGGAGGGGAGTGTAATTTATTTATTTATTGACCAAAACATCATTTTGGTAGCCTCATAGACGCTTTTTTTTTTCTTCTTAACTTAGTCCGTCACAATTGTTTTTTTTAATTTAGGTTCTTATAAATTGATATGTTATCAATTCAATCTCTCATAGATTTTTATTCTTATATAATATATCCCCTCATAAAGTGATATGTTATTAATTTAGTCCCTCACATATTTATATTTTTAATTTGGTCCCTCATAGATTTATATATTATTAATTTAGTTCCTTCATCAAAAGTTATGACCATCAAAAGTTATGGCCAACAAAAAAAGACTAAATTAATAATATATCAATTTGTAAGAGAACAAACTGAGAATAAAAATGAGGGACTAAATTGATAATATATTAATCTATGAGGGACCAAATTGAGAATAAAAATTTTTGAGAGACTGAATTAGTAACATATCAACTTGTAAGGGACCAAATTGAGAGTGAAAATCTATAAAGGACCAAATTAAAAAAAATAACATCTATCAGGGATCAAATTAGGATTTTTGTCCTTTCATATTGTCTATCAATATTAATTAGGCGAAGAATTAAATAATTAAGTATACCTTGATTTGTTTCTTGTCCACCTTTATTAGACAAGCCTTTCCCACAAGTCTAGACATTTATGATGGTTTCCACTAAGTTTTGTCTCCATATCATGTAGCATTGGTGTCCGAGAAAAAACCGAAAATGCCAACAAAAATAAAAAACGAAAAAGAAAAGAAAAGAAAAGAAAAGAAAGAATAACTATGATCAACTTCTAAAATATCGATAATTACTGGAAGTGATCATTCATTTTTTTTCCTCCCTTGGTAGTGAATATACGACAAGGAATAAATAATTTTCGTTCCCTCCGATGATCTTTCTCAACCTTAATGATGACGAAATTTAAATATGAATTATTTTGCCTACTTGATCCGATCACCTAGCACTTTTGTGGTCATTGTAATTAAAAATTAAACTTAATTATCCTATTAAGCTGCAATTCATTTTTATTAAGGGTAAAATACGCACTTTAATACCTTATGTTTGGCAAATTTTTATTTTAATACCTTATGGTTTAAGATATTTTCACTGCATGTGATTTAAACTAGTATACAGTATATGTAATTAATACTATATATGTGATTTTAATCTATTAATTCTAGACTAAAAAATGACACATCTCATACCTAAAGCGTTCCAATTTTGCGGAAACCAAAGAATACATATGAATACGGAAAGAAAAATAATGTTATTGTACCAACAAAATGAAATCACATTGTACTAATATGATGATAGCTAGAGATCATTTAGCTTGCATATGCCATTGTCATTTAAAATATAACAAAATGAAACCACTTATTACAAGTATGCTACTACTATAAATAACATATATAGTATTAAAATACTACCTTTCAAATTAATCACATAATATCAAAGTTAAATTAAGTCAAACTAAGGTTACCAAAATGTATTTTACTCTTCTATTAATTTTTAAAAATAGATTGAATTTGAAATCTGACAAAAATTAATATAAATTTAAATACGATTCACCATCTATATTCAATATATCTTTAAAAAAAATTAGTCAGAGTTGTTCAAATAGTATGAAAAGATAATATATCTCTTACAATTTCGGTTAATTTCTTTTAAAAATATATCTTTGAAATTATTTAATAAAAAAATTAAATTTTGTATAATCCTTAATTTGAAAAAATATTGTGCAAATTAATGGGGATATTAAAATATTAAAATAATAATGATAAATAATAAAAATAATCACTATTTTCAGAACTGGATAGAACCGATCGATTAGACTGATTAGACAGGGAGCCAGTCCAGAATAACTCTTAAAATCAGTGAGTAATTAAATTAATCAAAAACTGGTAGAATCGAGTAAAAATAATGTCAAATGAATATGTTGAACAGGTCTACTTGATTTTTTAAATTTTTTTAATTTTACTTATTCTATAATTAGGTAATAAAAAAATTAATATTACAAATTAACTAAATTTAGTAGAGATCTCAATATATTGATATGTTATGGGTTTGATATTAATAAATATTATATTAATTAATAATATTTCTTTGTTTATAGTCAATTTTTATTATGAATTCTTAATTGTTGATGTTATTTTGTATAATTTAATATTAAATATTATTTTTTATTAAATTTGTAAGTTTATATTTATAATTTTTATTATATATGTTATTTTAAATTATAATAATTTAATTACAATCTAATAATTGATTTTTAAAACCGATAAAAAAAAAAGGTTGACAATAATGGTTATTGGTATTAGTGGCGGTGGAGAATGATACAATCTAATTTATGTTTGCATAGGCAAAACCCAGGCAAAGGAGAGAGAGGTTTTGCCATTGAGAGTGATTTGGGAAGAAAGCAAGGGCAAAAGTGTGGGGTTGACTTTGAGATCATCATAATTATAAGGCCACTTAATGATATAATAAATTAGTATTGGAAAACCCCCAAGATACCAAAACTTGTAGTTGGTGTGATTCTGCTTACATAATGACAAGAATGGAATCATGGGCCTACATGCAGACCCTGCTTCGGCCGTCTATAGCGGAATCTGCTGATTTCATCCTCTCAATCTGCCCATTGCCCAACTAGCTCCTTACAATTTCAACTGTCAAAATAGGTTTATTTAATGAGTCAATGTGTTTTAACTCTATAAATAAAATGAAATAGGTTAGGGAGGAGATTTCCTACAGTATTAGCTGGACCAAGATTCTTTAGTGTTGGATCTTAGTCATCGGATGAAGATCATCCAACTATTCTTGTTAATCTTGTGATTTTTTTTTTAAATTGTAAGAGATTTTTTTTTAAATCTCACAATCATAGAAATTTTTATAATTTAATTGGAATGTTAAAAAAATTTCTCTTGCAATTTAAGAAAAAAAGAAAAATTGCATAATTATCTTCTAATTATTAAGATCCAATGCTGGAGGAAGTATTCCTTTCAGTGCTGAAGGGAATCTCTTTCTAAGTAAGTCAATAATTTAATAGTTCATTTTAAATAAAGACTTTTAATCTAATATATCAAGGCCCTCGAGGCTTAAGTGAGTTTTAATAGGATGGGGTGGGTTGGCCTTTGTGAGTTTTTTATTTTTATTTTTTATATTTTAAATTTTAATCTATTTTTTAGATATTTAGTTCTATTTTCTAAAGTTTCATAATTTTAATATCTAATTTTTGTCATTTAAAATAATTAAAAATACATTTTAAACAAGAAAAATAATTTATTTTAAGGTTTGATATATTTTTTTAGATTTAATTTTTTTAAATTTGATTATTCCAATATTTAATTTCTATCATTAAAATAACTAAAAATATATATTTTAAATAAGATAAAATATGTCCATTGGACCGGTTCATAATAAGTTGGGATGAACTATAATTTTTAGCTATGAATTAATTATATAAGACTTAAATGATTCCAATTCATATTCATTATTAGTTATGTAAGACTTGAGTTAAAGTGGGTTGACTCAACCCATTTGACAACTTTACCCGCAATTTCAGATTTTTTTTCCCTGGACAAACCATATGTGCTTGCTGACTTAAACCCGTCATATAGTACCTTGTATTCTAACTACAGCTTGACCATTTTCTTAAACCAGCCACATTTTTCTATTTTTATTGGTTAGACGGTTAGTGGCCCACTTTATTTTGCATGGTCCATCGTAAATATGCACTAATTAATTAATTTGGTTTTTTTAAGTATTGCAATCAAAGAGTATTTGAATTAATTTGCACGTGTCGTAACTAGTATATTTTTCTGTTTCAATTGAAAATAAGTCGTTTAAGTTGAAAATTTTAACGAAATTTCAATTTCAATTTTTGACGATACGGACGTAGTCACATGTTACATGTTTAATAATTACCAATCGTATATTTGTTTTTCTTCCAATTTTTTACAATGAATTAATTAATGTTTTGTCCATCAAAGTATCCTTTCGTGCTCTTATAACATTAAGATATTAAGTGGTGGTCAAGTGATAAGAGGTGTGAACAGTTTAACAAATGATCATAGGTTTAAATTCTTGTTGCTATGTAAAAAAGAAAAATATACTCTTCTAACATTTGGGGCGAAAAATTTAGTCTTGTAAAATAAATAATACTTAGTCATTTTCATTATTATTGTCTAATCCAGCCACCTGAGAACATGATTAAGTTGAATAAGAATTTAAAATAAGCTTAATTAAATTTAATTGGGTATAATACCTGCGGCATTTCTTTGGCCTTCCATTGTTAAACAAGATTTTTGTTTCTTATTATATTTGTTTTTATTTCTTTCTATTTTACGAAAAGAAGATAGATCTAACATTGGCTGGTTAAAGAGGCCGCTGTTATTTGAATTTCAAAAAAAACAACAAAGGTTCGATTTCTAAATACACTAATTTAAAGAGGGTTCTCTCCGTTACGTTGAATAAATATAAAATAAATTAATTTTTTTCATCTAATTAGGTGGAAGGCCATAATCTACGTATAATTTAAAAAAAAAAAGATGGCTAAATATGCAAAAGAGCAAAGTTATAAAACAGCTAACATTTATGTCCCACCATTATATATAATTTAAGATTTAAATTCTATTTTGGTCCCTCACAAATGTCCCTTTTTTAATTTGATCCTTCATAGATTTTAATTTTCAATTTGGTCCCTTACAAATTGATACGTTATCAATTCAGTCCCTCAAAAATTTTTATTTTTAATTTGGTCTTTCATAGATTGATATGTTATCAATTTAGTCCCTCACTTATTTTCATTCTTAGTTTGATCACTCACAAATTGATATATTATCAATTTAATCCTTTTTTGTTGGCCATAACTTTTGATGATCACAACTTTTGATAAAGAGACTAAATTGATAACATATAAATTTATGAGAGACCAAATTGAACATGCAAATGTGAGGGACTAAATTAATAACATATCAATTTGTGAGAGAATATATTGAGAATAAAAATATATGAGGGACTGAATTGGTAACATATTAATCTATAAGGGACCAAATTGAGAATAAAAATTTTGAGGGACTAACTTGAAAAAAAAAGTATCTGTGAGGGACCAAAATGATGTTTTGGTCTATAATTTAATTGATTGTTGAGAAAGAATTTTTCGCCCACTGGTTTGGCTTAGCCCACGGTATGGATTTGATCCTTTCAGTGATCTTTACCATGAGTACAGCTAACACACCCAACAAATCTTCATATCCAATATGTTGATAACTACAATTGACACTATATTGTGATATTAATAAAGGCTTACTAAGATTCAACTCCACACGTATACGAACATTATCTTCCCCTTTTTCATGAAATCAATCTTTCTAAAATTTGCTATCAATTAAATTGTGATAGCAAATGCTTAATTTAAGTATATTATAGAGTTATAGTCAAAATATAGCATTTGAACCAGGTGTAGTTAATTGTAGAAATAGTTATATGGGGCTAAAAATTATAACTTATTTTAATAATAAATGTTTGATCTAATAGTTAATATCAAAAGAATTTAAGTATATTATAGAGTTATAGTCAAAATATAGTATTTGAACCATGTGCAGTTAATTGTAGAAATAGTTATATGGGTCTAAAAATTATAACTTATTTTAATAATAAAAGTTTGATCTAATAGTTAATATCAAAAGAATTTAAGTATCTTATAGAGTTATAGTCAAAATATAGCATTTGAACCACTAGTTAATTGTAGAAATAGTTATATGGGTCTAAAAATTATAACTTATTTTAATAATAAATGTTTGATCTAATAGTTAATATCAAAAGTGGATGTCACATGCTCAATTTTCAAGAGCAATTATGCAAGGGGAGATTGCTAGTCAATTTGTAGCACCAATTATCCCTTGGCAAAGGCTAAAAGGGTTGAGTCAAAGCCAAAATGTGGCACTTGGTCTAAGTGAAATCATATATAAAAATTTTCCTTTTAACTAACAACTATAACTTTTAATTCAACTAGTATGTGATCAATCCAACACTTGATTGTTAGTAATAGAGAGAATAGATACTTGTTCTTACGTTGGTGAGCAAGTGTAAACAAATTTGTCTATATTTTGTGTATAGCAAAACTTCAAATGTTGTTGTTGAGCATGTGAAAACTAACCATTGTAAATCATTTCTTGTGAACTTAGAGAAAATAAACCTTGAAATGGTGTAAAGCTTCTTGGCATCTTGTAAAGCCCTTTAGAGCCAAGGGAACAAGAATTGCCCTTTTTGGCATGTAAAATTTTAGAGATCATAGAACGCAGTGAAATTTAAAACTTTTTCTCTAAAACTCATTTACCAAAAGATCAACCTATATTACCATTACATTAACCAAGTAATCAAGACGAAGAGAAATATCTCTTGTAGCATAGCAACCTCTCTAAGCCAAAGCAAGTATCTAAAATGGGATATCTCTAATAGTAATTCACGTGAAATATACTAAGGAAAAACCTCTTCAGGTAACAGAGTTCCTTCTCGTTCTTGTACTAGCAAGCATAAAGAAGCTATTTAGAAAACCTTCTTGGATGAAAGAGAAGAAAACGAGAGTGTTTCTAAAACTAAGATGCTCAACAATTGAGAGAAAGTAAGTATAGTGAGTGGCTTTCACTATCACTCTTAAAGTGATAGGTGTTACCTCAAACCCTAAATCTTTAATTCCCTTAGTGGATGCCATTCCCTTATTGGGCTTCTTAAGGTGTCACCTTAGGAAGCCCAATTTCTTTAGAGAGGGGTGGCTAAAAGGTCCTCATTTGGGCTTTTCCTTGTTTAGGTAGGAATAAGAACATATTCCTATTCCCTTCATTCTCTTATCTCCTTTTCAATTAATTCTCCAATTGAGGACCAAATCCTTAAGCTGTTACACATTCTTAGTAAATTTTTATGCATGTAACCCATTAGGTTTCCGGTTATGTTGGCCATTCACATTCAACACTTGATTGTAAATAGATTATGAGTGGTATCTAGCAACACATTTTGACCCCCAATTGATTGAAAAGTCAGTTGTTTGACTTTAAACATTTCTGCAGCTAAAGCATGTCTATGCAATATGTCCTTTCACTATCTTATATTCACTTGGTTCAGAGTATGGCCTATGTGTCAACTTCTACTAGACTTGATTACATCACGTCCAGCTCAAGTAGTCAGTTCCTTGTCCTGTAGGATCAATCACTTTAAATTATGTCACTGAAGACCATCTTCATGACAAGTCTGCTTTGGTTAAAGACTTCTTAACGATTATTCCTACAAGTGGCCATGGGTATACTTTCTTCTATCAAGAGTAGTGAATCCTCTGTTGACTACTCAAATATCTTTGACTACTTCACGCTATGCCCAATCACCACCTTAAGAGTGACCTATGGTGGATAACAAGGAATGAAGTCAAAACACAGGATCTATATCCAAGATAACTTCAGTTCCTCAAGTCCAAGGATACTTGCACTATTAGTTGTTATAAGACCAATCACTGATATTTGAATAGGTATCTATGTGATGTCTCATACAGGTCATCCAATGTTTTTGTTATTCTTAACAAGCATTCACATGTTTACTCAAAATATCTCATGCTTACAGTTTATGAAAATAGCTGCTTGATTAAATCAATCAGCATAACATGTGCTAGTCTATCCATATCACTGATGTCAAGTCTCTGGTGATCCTATGTGGTTCACGCCACTACGATGCAAAATCGCCCAGAATTGAATTTGTGGCAATTTGCAGTATAGTGATCCCCAGGTCGTATTCACTCAAGGAGCCTCACTTCTTGATACTAATTAATCGTTCTAAACACCTAAACACCAATTAAGAGTACATAAACGTGGGGGGTGGTTTTGTAGCAATACTAACTAAATAAATAAAACAGAACAGCAATTAAACACTACAACAGCAGCAAAATATGCAGCAACAGCAGTAACAGCAGAAACAGCAGCAGCAGCAGAAATTGCAAGAAATTGACAGTAAAGAGACTATGTAATCAGCCACTAGGATTCATGGGATTGTAACTATCATTACCTAACTCATTGATTCAGTTTTGTTCTCATTCCATTGTTTGGTTCTTTATGAAAATGTTTCTAGAATAACATCTAGAATTTAATGCTACTAATTACAGTCAAGAACATCTCTCTACTATAACTAGATGCATTCAGTGAAAAATCTCAACCAAACCAAGTTAAATATATCATTTAACTAGTCATTTCGCCTCCCTCACTTTCCTAATCAGTCAAGCAAGGTTATGTCTTATATATAAGTCAGTTTATGTTACAACTCAAGCTCTAATCAGAATTTGACAGCAAAATAAACATGACAGCAAAACAGAAACGAAATGAGATGAAAATGGAGAACAAAACACTTAACTTGCGTTCTTAGTTCAAGCTACAACATCCCAGTGGTCTAGTGACTAATTACAATGAAAACTTAGCCCTCCATGAGAGCAAAACAGCCAATAACAGAAGCAAAAACAGAGGGGAAGAGAGAACTGTGAATTTTCTAAGTCTGGTTGCCTAAAATGAAAGTATTCTCCTCTCTAAAACTGATGCCCCTTCAATGCCTTAGAATATTCTACCTTAGATGCTTCCTCCATGATGTAGCAGCACTTTGACAGCAAAACATCAGTATAATTAATGTTTCTGCAGCAGAAAGTAGGCATGGCAGCAGCAGATTTAATATTTCTACAGCAGAAAGTAGGAAACAGCAGCAGAACATAGGTATGGCAGCAGCAGAACAGCATGGAAGAATTGATATTTCAGCTTTGCTTTCTGACCTACGAAATTTAATATTCATGCCCTCAAATTCTGACTACATGGCATTCAATAAGAGTTCAAGTGGGCCCCACATCCAGCATATCCTAGTCAGCATCTGCATCATCCAAAAAGTGCCACATTAGCATCTAAATCATCATCTTTGTCCATGTCAGCATTTTTCTCTCTAAAATTAAAATTTGTAGGAATTAAATTGAGCATTTTACAATTCAAGTTCTAAAAATATAAAATTGAAACACATTCAATCCATAAATAGTTTATACCCAATAAATTCCAAAACATAATGAAATTAGAGAATTGGCAACATTAGAATAGCCATAGGACTAAGATAGGGACTAAAAAGTATATAAAAATACCCGATATCACTATGACTAGGGATAGTTTAGATACATATATAATTACACTTGATAGGAATCTCACATTATGATCACCATCATCATTTCCTTTACACTATGTTTTGTGTCGTGGACTTCATTACTTATATTACGATCTAATATTAAGTTTATGAATATGAATATAAATAATGAAGAAAACCTGTTTGAATTAATAACTATGTTTGTACATCTGATGCTAACAGTGATTGCCTTTAGAGCACATTTCTAACAATCTCCCACTTGCGCTAAAGCCAATCACCTTTATATTTGATACCATAGGCGTGTGTGTGTGTGTCTCAAACTTAGACTGGGTTAGTGACTTAGTTCGCAGATCAGCTAGATTCTTATCAGTGGGAACTATCTTTATTTTCACATCATTTCTACCAATGATCTCTCTAATCAAGTGGTAACGCATGAGTACGTATTTGGATTTCTGATGAGACCGTGGATCCTTTGATTGTGAAACGGCTCCATTATTGTCGCAATAGACCGGTACTGCATCAATAATGCTGGGAACCACTCCTAGTTCAGTGATGAACTTCTTAATCTAAATTGCTTCTTTTGTTGCCTCAAAAGCAGCAATGTACTTTGCTTCGATAGTATAATCTACAGTTATTTCTTGCTTGGAACTTTTCCAAATGACTGCACCTCTATTTATTATGAATATGTAACCTGATTGGGATCTTGAGTCATCTCTATTGGTTTGGAAGCTGGCATCTTTATACCCACTTACCTTGAGATCTCCTTTTCTATATATTAAGAATAAATCATTTGTCCTTCTTAAGTACTTAACGATATTCTTAATAGTCACCCAATGACTATTATTAGGGTTAGACTGATATCTACTCATGACACTCAAAACGTATTATACGTCAGGCCTAGTATATAACATAGCATACATGATTGATCCTACAGCTAAAGCGTAAGGGATCAAACTCATGCGAGTTCTTTCATCTTGTGTTTTCAGACACATAGATTTTGAGAGTGTAATCTCATGTGTCATAGGAATGAATCCTCTCTTGGACTCTTCCATGCTAAATCTCTTTAACATCTCATCTATGTATATAGACTACGAAAGACTAAGCAACCTCTTAGAGCTATCTCTATAGATCCTTATCCCTAATATGAAGGTTGCTTCTCTAAATTCTTTTATGAAGAAATTCTTGGAAAGCCAAATCTTCTTGGACTGAAGGACAAAAATGTCATTTCCTATGAGTAGAATGTCATCTACATACAACACAAGGAATATGACTGCACTCCCACTAACCTTCTTGTACACATAAGGTTCATCTGAATTTTGTGAAAAACTAAACTTTTTGATTGTCTCATCAAATTGGATGGTCCAACTCCTAGATGCTTGCTTTAATCCGTAGATGGATCTTTGAAGCTTGCATACTTTGTTGCTATCTTTGGATGTAAATCCTTTGAGTTATATCATATATACATCCTCGGTTAGGTTTCTGTTGAAGAAAGCTATCTTCACATCCATTTTCTATATCTCATAATCATAATGAGCTGCTATGGCTAGGAATATCCTAATGTATTTAAGCATGGCTACTGGTGAAAATGTTTCGTCATAATCAACACCTTGTTTTTTACGATATTCCTTTGCAACCAACCTTGCTTTATAGGTTGCAACATTACCTCCCATGTCAATTTTCTTCTTAAAAACCTATTTGCACTTGATGGGCTTAATCCCCTCAGGCAGATCAACCAAAGTCCGTACTTGGTTGTTATACATGGAATCAATTTTTTATTTCATGGCATTAAGCCATTTATCAAATTCTGAACTTTTTAGAACTTCTTCGTAAGTCGTAAGTCGTAGGTCGTAGGTTCCTCCTCTTCTATAAGTAGTACACCATTGGGTTTACTTATAAGGAATCTATATATCTCAGGAGCCCTATGTACCCCTACTAGATCTACGAAGCATTTGTTCTTGTACGGAAGGTTTAGCTGTTACTCTTCTTGAATGAGTTAACGGCTCTGGCTCTTGAGTTGGTAGATGTTTTGTGTCTATCAGCTCTTGAGCAGACAATTGTTCTATGTCTGCTTAATTATCTTGAACTTCCTCAAGTTCAATCATACTCCCATTATTTTCTATTAAGAGAAACTATTTCTTTAGGAAGACAACATACCTTGAAATAAACACCTTTTGTTCTAAACTGTGGTAGAATTGATATCATCTTATTTCCTTAGGGCATGCCATAAACAGATATCTATCAGATTTTGCCTCAAGTTTATCTGACATTATTCGCTTCACATAAGCTGGACAACCCCATATCTTCAAGTAAGATAAGATGGGTTTCTTATTATACCATTTCTCGAATGGAATAACATCAACTGCCTTGGTTGGGACTTGTTTCAGGATGTGAACAACAGTCTCGAGTGCATACCCCCAAAAGGACTTAGGGAGCTCTGCATGACTCATCATGGACCTAACCATGTCTAACAAGATTCGATTTCTCCTTTTAGCCACACCACTGTGTTGTGGCATGTAAGGTGGAGTCCACTGGGACAATATTCTATTGTCCCTAAGATAATCCTAAAACTCTTGGTTTAAGTATTCACCACCTCAATTAGATCTTAGTGTCTTGATACTTTTACCAAGTTGTTTCTCTACTTCATTTCTGAATTCTTTAAACTTCAAAGGCCTCAGATTTGTATCTCATTAGATACACATATCCATATTTAAAATAGTCATCAATAAAGGTAATAAAGTAGGTATAACTACTCCTGGTGTGCAGTGACATTGGTCCACATACATTGGTATGTATTAGGCCCAATAAGTTAGTTGCACATTCACCTTTTCCACTAAAAGGTGATTTAGTCATCTTGCCCTTGAAGCAAGAGATGCATGTGTCATATGATAAATAATCAAATGACCCTAAGTCATCTCCTTTGTGTAACTTACTCATGCATTTCTCACTTATATGACCTAGACGACAATGCCATAAATATGAGATTAGTTGATTATCTTGTTTTAGGCATTTAGGGTTGTTGTTTTCGATATTGAGAATCAGGTGAGATGTATCTAATATATATATCCCATTGCATAATGTTCCAATGCCATAAAGAATACCCTCTAACATTATGTGACAACAGTTCTTACTAAATGTTAAATGAAACCCCTTTTTATTCAAACTTGAAATTGAAACAATGTTTTTAATCAAGGATGGAATGAAATAGCAATTGTCTAATTCTAAAATTAAACCACTAGGTAAAGAAATACATAAGTTCCTACAGCTAATGCAGCAACTCTTGCTCCATTTTGGACTTACAAGTCAAATGTCTACTATTCTTTAAGCCCCGCATATTGGTACATATGTGTGAGCCACAATTGGTATCTAATACCCAAGTTTTACTACAAACAATATTTATCTCAATAACAAAAATACCCAAAGTAGTTTAGGTATCAGATGCCTTTTTCTTCTTTAGGGACTCCAGATAGGTTTTGCAGTTTCTCTTCCAATGGCTGTCTTTGCCTTAATGGAAGCAAGTCTTTTCGGTTGCTATTTTTTCTGCCTTCTTGGTCTACTTTTTCTTGATACTTCCCTTGGCCTTAATGGGTTTCTTCTTCTTGGAACTTTTCCCTTTAGTCTTAGAAGAATCCACCACCATCACAACCTTATTCTCTTTCTTGATATAAGGCTCAGTTGCCTTGAGTAGCTTAATCAGATATGGTATAGTCGATGAAATATGATTCATTAGATAGTTCGTTATCAACGGTGCATAATTATCAGGTAAACTCTGGAGAATTAAGTCAACACTTAATTTAGGATCTATCATGAAACCTAGCACTGCTAACGTCTTAATGTAGCCATTCATCTTAAGTGCCTGCTCTACTATAGGTGCCCCTTCTTGCATCTTGGAATGAAAAAGTGAACATGAAACATTAAACCTTTCAATTTTCGCTTGCTCATCAAATAGTTCCCTCAAATGGATGATCATGGTGCATGCTTTCATGGTCTCATACTGCTTTTGAAGCTCGGGTGTCATAGAGGCCAACATGATACATGTTGCTAGCTCATCATCACCCATGCATTTTTATATGCCAACACTTGGTCCTCATCAGTGTCATCAGTAAGGGGTTTAGGGAGTGCCTCATTAAGAACATAGGCTATGCGTTCGGCCTTGAGAACGATTCTCAAGTTTCTTAGCCAGTCTTAGAAATTTGCCCAAGTCAACTTATTTGACTCGAAAATTGATCTCAAATTCATAGTGGATGTAATGATTGTATCAACCTAGATGTAAAAAACATGTGCATGTTAAAGTATGTACATGAATGCATGATATACGATTTTTTTAATATATAAAGTATTATTACTCCCACTATTTTGTTACGAACCCAAAACATAAACAAAACCCTATTTTGGATCTGAGAGAACTCGTTGAAAGTTCTCCTAGTAGGCTCAATGTCCAAAACTCACCTCGAATAACCTTCGAGAGAGTCTAACAAGCTATCTTGAATTAAATGGTAGGTATCTCATACCAGTTGCATCATGTATGCAACCATCGAGTAGTGCTATCAACTATTGATGTAGCACTGATTATTGGACTTGTCAACTCTTGACTCATACACATCAAATGTATATAGCCCAACTTAGCCTCTGTCCACATTAATCTTGGAGAGAGTCCAACAAATCAATGCTTCTAGTTAAAGTTAGCCTATTAATCATAAGATCATATCTCAATGGTTTGAATATTTCAACTTAAAGCCAGGCTTGGAGAGAGTCCAACAACCTAAGCTTTAAGAAAATCTCTGGTTCACCCCATATTAATGGAAAATTTAGCTTTAATATTGTTTGAGGGTTTTCTTAATTAGTCTCATAAGATTTTGAATTAGACATACATCATATGTGTGATCTTATTACGCATATATAGATAGTAAACTATATGGCGTGGTTATGGACTTATCTACAGTCAATTCTTTGAGCCAACAGAGATGACTAGGTTAAACCTAAGTATATGTATGATTTTACATTGAAGACATAGAAATTCTATTTCTACTCTTTATGGCCTCGGCTCCGTCTCCACGAGTTCTTTTTTATGTCTCATTCCTATACTAACCCTATGTAATATAATTACATTGTTTAATGAGAAACCTTAAGTTATATTTGGGGGGAGTTAGGTGAGAAGAAAAGTACAACAGAGAAATAAAGAGAGGCAGGGTACACAAACCCTATTTACTAAAACCGTAATTTAAAAACATGCTTGAATAATTCATATTTGGTAAAAGTCCAAAACCAACCATCATGCCATACATACATCCTATCTTGCATTGCCTATCAAAATAAATGTAGGCCGCTTGAACTTGACCTATTATCTTAATAGGCGGCAAAGCTAAATAGGAAAGTGGTGCATATAATTTATAGCACATATAAAATTCCAGCAAGTATATTGGGTCGCAACAAGTAATAAAGTGATAAGTAGAGTATCGTCCCACAGAGATTGAGGTATCAAATAAAATTCAATTAGGCTAAGTGAAATGCTATTAAGACTTATGAAGGAAATTGCAGAAATTACACAAAAAGGGGAAGGGGGCAGATGATTGAAACAACGCAATATAAATAATGAAAATTTAAATAACTAAACAGAAAACAAAAACAGACAAAAGATGTGCAACTGGTCACAAATTCCATGGAATTGTACATCATCATCCTTTCCTTTGAATATTGTTGGCTAATTCTATTATGTAATTTTCAATCTAAATTCTCAGAAAATCTTCTAAGACTGAATTATATTAAAATTATAGTTAGGAAGATCTTCACTAATCTATAACTCAAATATAATCCGATCAAGTCCTAATCACATCAATGCCCCGCAATCGCATATGACATGCTATCTCTTGTCCCACTCGTTACAAATACACCGCAATCACATACATGTATAAATAACAAGCTTCAGAGGATAACAAATAAAACAGAACTTTAACCAAGAAAATACTCATTGGTTCAAATGAATCAAAGTACAA
Source organism: Biancaea sappan (assembly GCA_037074585.1). NCBI lineage: Eukaryota > Viridiplantae > Streptophyta > Magnoliopsida > Fabales > Fabaceae > Biancaea > Biancaea sappan. Next base: position 23,743,062 of record CM073499.1, on the reverse strand, counting down.
TTTCCATTTTATCAAAAGACCGATCACACAAGAAAATGGGATTGATTTCGTTTGGTCTAATCCGATTAATTCATAGACAAATTAATCTTTGAATCATTGAAGAACAATTCAATTAAATTTCAATCCATTCAATGTTGGCTAATTTTCTAAAAAGGTGATTGAACCCAACATCTTGAAGAACAATCTAACTTAAGGAAATAATTGACTAAAATCTTGGATCAACTATTTAATTAAGTAATAAAGCTCAAGAAAATTATTCAAGCCACATAAATAAGACTATCTATATCTAGATAATCTGATTTATGGTGGAAATTACAAGGTCAAGCTTAATATCCAGCTAGATCTAGCATAGACATCAAAATCCCAAACTCATTGAAGGTTAATCAAGCATTCAAGAGGAACAATAATCAGTAAAATCCATTCCATTAAACGAAAATACATTAAAATTGAATATGTTCAACAATAAGGCTTCATAGAACCGAACTACATCAATCCTTAAACTCAGAAATTTACATGGAAGAGAAGGAGAACATGACAGATGACAGAAAATATAGCAGAAATCTAAGAAACTATGAAGGAAAATGGAAGAAAAGGAATGAAAATGGGAGAAGGAGAGCCATTCCCAAGTGGGAAGGCTTCCTTTCCCTCAAACCAAGCTCTGGAAGTCGCCTCTGTCTGTAGCAGCCGTAGGTCTGAAGTCTGGAACGAAGCCCCTTTTGTTCTGACCTAAAAATTGCATTTATAGTGGCTCTCTGCGGCGTCAGCACCAGGCGCTGGCTTAACCTAATTTTTCTTGTGTGTTCCATGTCATCCTATTGATTTACTGTTCCTGGCGCCGGGCGCTAGGCCATTTTTTTCAGCATTTCTGATTTACTCTCTGTTGCTTTGTTTCTTGTCCGGTTCAAGCCCAGGTGCTTCTAAACTCTGTAAAACACATAAATGAACCATTTTGGAGTAAAATTATGGAGTTAAAGCACATAAATCTATAATTAACTTTCACCCATAATAATTCAAAACATTATAAAACTAGAGTTTTGGCAAAAATCAAGATGCAAAAAAGGCTAGAATAGAGGCTAAAATATATGGAAAATTGCATGTTATCAGAAAGGGGTCGAGCTGACTGATGAATGCATTTTTAGCCTTTAAAAAAAGGGCTCTCATGTGAAGTTAACATGGCTGGCTACATACAAATATAACCAAATCAAGATGAGACGTGACGGACGGTCAGAGGTCGCAGCGAGACTATCATAGGAAAGCCCACCCCAGCTAGCTAACAGAGAAAGATATTCCCAGATAGCTAAAGTCTCTATGCTGCTTTATAGTGAGAGAATATGATACAGAGACTTTCATTGCCCTTAACTCCTCACATAAAGCAACAAAGGAAGTGTCAAGTGTAGCGAGAACATTATCTATTCATATAATCCCGCAAAAGTCAAATAAAGATGTTCAGGTGCTCTAGTGTCTAAAGAAGGGTTTTAGGAGTTTTCTTGCCAATTAACTGCTGATCTCATTGCCATGATGAATCATACATTTAAGGTTTACGTGACATTAGAATAATTTCATCACATGAATTATTTCTACTTTCATTTTAATCTCAATTAAAAATTGATTGTTCCCTTGTTTAGAATTAAATGCCCTTTAATTCTAGTTTCCTAATCTAATTAGGCAAAATAAATAAATCTCTATTCAATTCCAAATTGATTTATTTCCTTATTTAACTTTGGAAAGTAATAAAGATTCTAGTTAATTCTAAAAAATTTGTTTCCTAATTTAAGATAAGAATATAAACGAGATTTAAAATAATGAATTAATTTATTTATTTCCTAAATCATATTAGGAAATCAAATAAGATACAATCTAATCAATTAATTAAATTATTTCTTAAATCATATTAGGAATTCAATCAAGATACAATCTAATCAATTAATTAAATTATTTCCTAAATCATATTAGGAAACTAATCTTGATTCAACCTAATCAATTTATTTGACTATCAAATTAATTGATCTTATATTGATTAAGATTCATTATTCCATGGATTTCTCTTAAATCAATCAATTAATTTAATTAATTTATTTCCTAATCAAATTAGGAAACTAATCATATCTTGAATCAATTAATCTAATTACATTGTTTTCTAAATCATATTAGGAAACTAATTAAGATCTAAATCAATCAAAATTAAGACAATTCAACTAATTGATTTGATCTTGACCAAAAGTCAAAACCTAATCCAGTCTTGAATTAGAAAAATATTTTTTTTTAAATCTCACTCCAAACATCCACCAAGAGAAAAAAAATAAGGTAAATGGATCAAAACAAATTTTCTTTTAAAACCTTTTTGATGAAATCAAAGTTTTTTTTTAAATATTCATGTTTGGCATCCAAAAAAAATATTTCTCAACAAAATTCATAAGAACATCTCATGCTCTTTCATGCAAAAACTTAAAGAAAAAGAAACAAGCATCACGCCATGTTCATGTTTCAAAAACACAAAGCCTAAACATGTCGATTTCTATTATACTCATACATCATTCGTTTTAACGTAATGCTAACTATAGGCGGGCTTTGATACCACTGTAGGATTTTAGATATCATAGAACACATCAGAATTTAAAACTTCTTCTCTAAAACTCATTCACCAAAAGATCAACCTATATTACCATTACATTAACCAAGTAATCAAGAAGAAGAGAAATACTTCTTGTAGCGTAGCAATCTCTCCAAGCCAAAGCAAGTATCCAAAATGGGATACCTCTTCAGGTAACGGGGTTCCTTCTTGTTCTTTTGCTAGCAAGCATGAAGAAGCTAGAAAACCCTCTTGGATGAAGGAGAAAAAAACAAGAATATTTCTAAAACCAAGATACTCAACAATTGAGAGAGTGTGAGTATGGCGTGTGGCTTTCACTATCACTCTTAAAGTGATAGTGCTACCTCAAACCCTAAAGCCCTAATTTCCTTAGTGGGCGCCATTCTCTTATTGGGCTTTTTAAGGTAGCACATTAAGAAGCCCAATCTCTTTGAGAAAAGGGCGGCCAAAAGGTCCTCATTTGGGATTTTCCTTGTTTGGGTAGGAATAGGAACATATTCCTATTCCTTTTATTCTCTTATCTCATTTTTAATTAATTCTTCAATTGAGGATCAAATCCTCAACCTAGTTTCACATTCCTAGTGAATTTCTATACGTGTAACCTATTAGGTTTCTGGCTATGTTGGCTATTCAAATTAACACTTGATTGTAAATAGATCATGAGTGGTAATTGGCAACATATTGTGATCCCTAATTGACTAGAAAGTCAATTATTTGACGTTAAACCTTTTTGTAGCTAAAGCGTGTCTATGCAATGTGTCCTTTCACCATCTTATACCCACTTAGTTCAGAGTATGACTTATGTTTCAACTCCCACAAGACTTGATTACATCATGTCCAGCCCAAGTAGTTAGTTCCTTGTCCTGTGGGATCAATCACTTTAAACTATATCACTGAAGACCATCTTTATGACAAGTTTGCTTTGGCCAAAGATTTCTTAGCGATTATCCCGACAAGTGGTCATAGGTATACTTCCTTTTATTAGGAGTGGTGAATTGTCTGTTGACTACTCAAATATCTTTGAATACTTCACGCTGTGCCTAATCACAACCCTAAGAGTGACGCATGATGGGTAACAAGGAATAGAGTCAAAACACAGGATCTATATTCAAGATAATTTGAGTTGCTCAAGTCCAATGGTACTTGCACTGTTAGCTGCTTTGAGACCTATCACTGACATTTGAATAGGTATCCATGTGATGTCTCATACAGGTTATCCAATATACTTGTTACCCTTAACAAGCATTTACATATTTACTCAAAACATCTCATGCTTATAGCTTATGAGGACAACTGTTTGATCAAATCAAGAAGCATAACATGTGCTAGTCTATTCAGATCACTGATATCTAGTTTTAGGTGATCCTACGACCAGGGATAGTTTAGATGCATACATAATTAGGCATGATAGGAATCTCACATTATGATTGCCATCATAATTTCCTTCATGATATGTTTTGTATCATGGACTTCATTACTTATATTACAATCTAATCTTGAGTTTATGAATATGAACATAAATAACAAAGAAAACCCCTTTGAATTAATAACTGAGTTTGTACATATAATACTAAAGGTGATTGCCTTTATAACACCTTTCTAACATGGCATACACCACATAATTTGTTTCATGCCTTACTGTTACCTTTATTTTAAAATCATATTTATTGGTTTATAACTTTATACCCCACTTTTAATCTTTGTATAAAGTGAAGCAAAAATCTATGTTGCATACATGATGTTGAGTGATACCCCAAGAACTCCTATGTTGGACCATCTAGGGTGTTGCTAAGGAAAAGCTTCATCAATTTTTACTTTGTCATTCATTTTATGTAGGGGGAGTTATCTAACATCTAAGTCATTAGAAGAAAAAGAAAATCATCATGCCAATTTTGGAAGCTTGTAATACTTAATCTTTGTAATCGAAGGTAGTGACTATGAACTAGATCCCTTGAACCAAATCATAAAGTAAAAGCAAATGGTCTCTAGATTTGTCTTTTTACCATAAATAAGTCATGTAGGGGGCATTTGGTATGAGGGAATATTTTATGGAAATGTTACATTCCTAAGTTTAGTAGATGATTTTAAAAAATCATCCATGGAAATGTAATATTCTCGGAAATCAAACATTCTCACAAACTCTCATTTTTCATTCCCATGAGGGAGTAGGAACGATAGATTTCCATATCGTGAGAATAATTTTCCTGATATAAAATTACCATCTTATATATATTCCCTACTTTTAATTATAAAAAACTAAAACTCTATTTTGGTCCCTAACGAATAGGATATTCTCAATTTGGTCCCTTACATATAAAATATTTATCAATTTAGTCACTCATAAAATTATCTTTAATTTTGTCCTTCACATATGGATATTTTTCAATTAAGCCCCTCACATATGAAATATTTTCCAATTTAGTAACTCATAAAATTATCTTTTTAATTTGGTCCTTCATATATGGATATTTTTCAATTTCACCCCTCATATGAAATATTTCCCGATTTAGTTACTCATAAAATTATCTTTTCAATTTGGTCCTTCACATATGATGTTTTCCAATTTGGTCCCCAACATGAAATATTTCTCAATTTAGTCATTCATAAAATTATCTTTTAAATTTAATCCTTCACATATTGATTTTTTCAATTTGGTGCCTCACATGAAATATTTCTCAATATAGTAACAAAAAATTATATTTTCAATTTGGTCCTTCACATATTGATATTTTTCAATTTGGTCCCTTGCATAAAATATTTCTCAATTTAGTCATTCATAAAATTATCTTTTTAATTTGGTCCTTCACATATGGATATTTTTCAAACTAGTTCCTCACAAATAAATATATTATCAATAATGTCTTTTTGTTAATATGTTATCAAGTCGGACCAATTTAACAACAATATATATGTCAAAATTTGATAGGGACAATTACAAAAAATTGCCAATTATTCTTAGGAATATTGACATGAACCAAACATAGAAATGTCACTTAGGAATGTTTGTAACAAACCAAACATGGGAATGTAACATTCTCGAAATGTAAGAATCCTTGTACCAAATGTCCCCATAGTAGAGTTTGTGAGCTGTGTTGTGCTTCCAAATGGCTTCCATGATGATTTTCAAGTGTTTAAACAACTTAAATTTACATTTGGGTGGTTGGGAATGCATTTATGGATGGAGGAAAAGTGGTTATTGTCATAAATTCCATTTTTGTGTACTGTCAAGTGTTGAAACTTTGGGATTTGAGTGACACAATTTCATTTGAATTTAAAAAAAGATATAAAACTAATTTTTATGTAGACTTACCACCTAAATTTGTTCTTTTGATCAACCATGGAGGCTTTGGAACACAAGGATGGAATTTTGACCTTGAGAGCTAGTATTTTCGAAGGTTTCTGGTGTATGTCAAGTATGGGTACCTAAAGTGCGCCAAGGCTGGTGCCCTAGGTGCCTACCAAACATAAGTATGGTGTGAGGTTCAGGTGTGGGCGTGCGTGAAGGAAGTTAAGATTGGCACCGCATGTGCCAACTATCTGTGAGCCAAATCGAGAGCACTTGAGTGGGATGCCTCAAATGCTAAGGTAGCACCTATGGCTGGAGCATAGGGAGTGCTATGGTGAGTTATGGAGCCTAAGGTACCACAGACTGGGAATTCTTAAACTTCAATTGAACTTAAATTTTGTTGTTTCACCCCTAAGTGCTTCCGTGGGTTACTTGTGCTATATGACAAGGTTCTTGAAATTCATTTTTCATATTCCAAACACCAGGTGAGGGAATATCACTACTTGAATGAAAATTGATGTTTGCAACCACTTAATGAGTATTGTGAAATTTCTTTTATACTCATTATCTAGCATAGTGATAAGTGTGATTTGGTTTAGGAGGATCTTACACTAAATTGAATTCATGTGTGATTATATACACCTTGTGTACTTCCAAGCCTCGTACTTACCATTGTTAATGTATTGAGGGATGTAAAATTGGGAGATGCTTATTGTACCATTTCAATAGGACATGTCTATAGTGGGATATTATAAATATGTTGAAAAAATTATGTGATGGATGATTTAACTAGTGAAGGATAATACTTCCATTTTTGCTTGGAGTGGTAGGCAAAGGTGAAGGCCCATGGGTGGTGGGCATATACATTCTTGGGATACATAATCCCTAAAACTGTCGAGGATGTTGTCTAAGTGATGGACAGACAATGTTAAATTGTCATTTAGTCAGACTTGGTAATGGATATCTATGAGATAGTGATAGTGGGAATTCATAAACTACCCAAGTGTGAGCTGGCCTTGGTGGCTTGTTGCTTCAATAAAGCATTGTGTTAGATGATCAATTTACTCATGTGTTGCTTTAATTATATTATTAAGCTAGATATGTTTAATGGTTTTTGGTGCACTATTATCCATAATTGCTTTGGATGTATGTTTTATGATAGAAATGGCTAGCATCTAAGAGGGGGTTGAATTATGTTATAAAAACTTTGTCTAAGACTTGTTGGAAGTTTAAGAAGTTTTCTAAAACAATGCGAAACTTTTATGAAAGAAAAATAAAGTATATTCAAGATGAATATATATGAAGTGCAATTAATCAAAGATAAAGCTTTAAACAATTAAGAAGATAAGGGAAAGAAGATTTAACATAAGTATTTATACTGGTTCAACTTATAACCAAGCCTACATCCAGTCCTTAAGACAACTTCTTAAGTATTTCACTATAAACTATAAGTTTATACAATTGGGCACTTATAAGCCACTACAATAGAATTTTTTTTACAAGGGCGTCTCTTTCCCTTACAATGTTTTTTCCCTTAAACGTTAGCTCAAGGAACCCACTCTTTGATCAAAACACTCAGAAAAGAATAGATGAATCAAAGGTTGACTCTCTTGAAAGAGTAGATATACAAATCAAAGCTTTCTAATCAGTAAATGATTGGCAACAATAAGATTCAAAGAATTCAGAGACAATGAGAATATATTCTTGTTGATTTGACACCCATTATAGCTAATATTTATGTCACATCCCCAAAACACAACATGTGATCGGCACGGTAATAAGGTTACCCTTACACCGTGAGCCTAACAACATAACTCAACAAGCACAAATAGCCACAATATCCTTTTTATTATATAAATAGAAATAATATATTTTGCACAACATAAGTGATATAAACTGCCATTTCATTCCATCCATTGGACTTATAGTTTCATACAATAGATGGCATCCCATCAATCGTTTCCAAAAGAATATCCCTAACCCCGAATCATGTTCCCGCAATACATATAAAAAGTTTTAAGCAACCTACGTAGTCAAAGAACAACATCTAGAAATCTAAAATAATTTACCAACCTCCAAAACAAAAGACCAACCCAAAGGTTCAAAAGAAGGTTGATAATCACGGGGGCTCCCTACGCTTCAAACGTGTCCCCTGCCTTAACTACAGACTTTGAAACATTCAAGAGAAAAAGAGTTTGAGTAATCAAATACTTAGTGAGCAACAACATAAATTACATGAGCATAAAAATATGGAACAACTCGAGAAATCTCCCAAATTCACAATCATTTAAGTAACTACCAATACATGGCATGAAATCATCTTAACAAGCGAGTGCTACACCACGACACATATGAATATATCAAGTGCCACACCACGGCACAGTTTAGTCATGACCTGTACTACACCTCAGTACAATGCTACAAGATAAATGCCACATCATGGCACAATGCACACTTAATAATCTAGAGAATTATCATACATCCATATCATTATAAATACCAAAATACACAGCCAGACTTAATCTTATATTTCTATTGCAAACCACAATTTTAATAAATCCAGTAGTAGACATACCAGCTCATTGATTTATTAATACTCTTAAATCTCATTAGGATTATAAACATAACTTCTTTGTTAAAGAGATTAGGTTGTTCCACTCACCTAGACTCCAAGTTGTACTTTACTGTAAGATGAGATGACACGAAAGGTAAATAAGTCCCAAGGTACTAGGACCGCATCCTATTAAATAAGCGCATGGAAATAGAGGAATTAATTATCATTCTAAAAATACTTCCTGGGTAGCAACTAGGTGACTGCCCTCTAGTTGGTAGTTGACTGGCTCAACTTAGCCAATCTCCATAGAGAGCAACCAGTCGACTGATTGGCCCTTACCAGTCGATCGGTACATTTCTAAATAATATAGGGCAGCCAAATAGAGAGCAATCAGTCAACTGGTGTTATCTATCGATCAGCCCATGCATCCAACAAGAAATTCTAGTCCAACTAGAGAGTAACCGATCGACCTTTGCATCTCTGCCAAGCCTGGACAACGTACTAGAGGTAGCCAGTCAACCGGTCTCCTTATGATAGTCGACTGGTTGCCAATAGAATTCAAAAATTAGATTTCTAAAACTCCTCAATCCTATCCCAAAACATTCTAACTTAAATCCCAACTCAAATATGATGTATACTTAACCCAAATAACTAAAAATACATACACAAAGATAGGGAAAATACCTCACATGAATTAATAGCCAAGAATTCCTAAACATTCCTAAATTTTTTGATTTGAAGGAAAGTTGGTTCACACCACTACAATGTCAAATCACCTAAAATTGAATTCGTAACAATCTTGCGGTATAGTGATCCCAGGTCCTATTCACTTAAGGAGCCTCACTTCTAATCACTAATTAGTTGTTCCTAACACTAATCATACTAATTAACTCATCGGGGGGTTGTTGTGATAGCAGCAGAAAATTAAACACAAAATAGAATTGAAACAACATAATAAATAGCAACAGAATTAGAACAGAACAAGAAATAATCCACACAGAATATGTAATCTGTCATGTAAATCCCTTGAAACATAACTATCACCATTCCAAACTTAAGTTAATCTCTAATCCACTTATACCATTTGGTTCTAAGTCTTGAAATTTCTAGAAAATTTTCTAGAATGAGTTTATCAACTCCCTAAAGCCCTAACCAAATTATGTCCCGCAATCACATATTGACATACCATTCCGTTGTACTTGTCATTCCAATCGGTTACAACAAGTTTTCATCTCAAATCAAGCATTAAAATAGAGTTATGTTCAAGAAACTCTGACCAGAAATTAACATAAACATAAAACAGAGAGAAATAGAACAAAAATGGGATAAAAATGTATTAGAATGTGAACCAAGGAATTCAAGCTACATCTTTCAGTTCATCCAAATGACAGATTACAAGAGAGTTTTAAAACGAAAACACAGAAAGAAAACTACAGGAACCCTAAACTACTACAGAAGAGAGGAAGAAGAAAATGTTGTTTGCCTTAAAATGAATTCTGAAGTCCCTTTGTATTCTACCCTAGGGGAAAGATGAAAATGGCTTCAAGGCATGTCCCTTTCTCTTGCAAAAAGTTACAGTACATATCTAGAAAGGTTACAGTAGCAAATCAGAGGAGAGAGGCATGAAAAAGGATGTTGCTCAACTAACTTTTCTGTATAGAAGAGTTGACCTGTGAATTTTCCATTTTAGGCAAACTTTGGAGAGTAAAAAAGGGCTGAATGCATACTTTGATTTAGAACCAAAGAGGGGCCCACATCATCTCATCTTGGTCAGCATCTAATCACAAAAAATTGCCATATCAACTTCTACATATGCACCTTCGTCCATGTCATCAATTTAGCTCTCCAATTACAGAATTAAAGCACAATTAGTCCTTAACTAAATTTCATCTAATTAATTCTAAAACATAACAAAATCAGAGAGTTATCATGAAAATAAATGCAATAGGACTAAGATAGGGGCCAAAGTGTATATAAAAATGCCCAATATCAAAAGTTCACCTACAACCATGGTTCTTCAACAAACAAACCACAAAATCATTACCAAGGTTCATATAACAACCAAGGGAGAGTTTAAAATCATACCCAAACACCTATTTTCAGAAAATACCATATATCCGACCTAGGGTTCTTAAGTTTCCAAAATGAGAGGAAAGATAGGAAAGAACACTTACCAATCTTGAAGCTTTACTCAAGAAATGAGGAAATGTCACCACCAAGAAGCTTGGAAGAGGCAGAGATGGAGAATTCTAGGAGGGAGAGAGTGTTGGCAACCATGGAGGGAGAAGGAGAGAATAGAGAGCTTGAATGCCGAATGAAAGAAAATGCTTCAAGCAAAGAGATTTTTTTAAGAAGCAATAATAAACATGATTCCCTCCATATCCCTTGACCATTCCTTCCCAAAAGTCAACCATCCCAACCTTTACCCACATTTAGATTAAAACACCACATATTAAAATATTCCCAAATACCAGATATTCAAGCACACATCAAAATTAAGTAACCAAACTTTATTAATTTAAGCACCACAATTATCATGCAAGGGTACACACAAAAATCATGAACCCCTAAAACCTAGATGTTACAATTGTTAGAAAGGTGCTCTAAAGGCAATCACCTTTAGGATCAGATGTACAAACTCAGTTATTAATTCAAAGATGTTTTCTTCATTATTTATATTTATATTCATAAACTCAAGATTAGATCGTAATATAAGTAATGAAGTCCATAACACAAAACATAGCATAAAGGAAATTATATTGGAAATCATAATGTGAGATTTCTATCATGTGTAATTATGTATATATCAAAACTATCCCTAGTCGTAGGATTACCTGAGACTGGACATCAGTGATCTAGATAGACTAACACATGTTATGTTCTTGATTTGATCAAGCAGCTGTCCTCATAAGCTGTAAGCATGAGATGTTTTGAGTAAATATGTGAATACTTGTAAAGGGTAACAAGTACATCACATGGATATTTATTCAAATGTTAATGATAGGTCTTATAGAAGCTAACAGTGTAAGTATCCTTGGACTTGAGGAACTTAAGTTATCTTGGATATGGATCTTGTGTTTTAACTCTATTCCTTGTTATCCACTATAGGTCACTTTTAGGGTGGGGATTGGGCATACCTTGAAGTATTTGACGATATTTGAGTAATCAACAAAGGATTCACTACTCCTAATAGATGGAAGTACACTCATGGCCACTTGTTGAGATAATTACTAAGAAGTCTTCAGCCAAGCAGACTTGTCATGAAGATGGCCTTCAGTGACATAGTTTAAAGTGATTGATCCCACAGGACAAGGAACTAACTACTTGGGCTAGAGGTGACATAATCAAGTCTAGTAGGGGTTGATACATAGGCAATACTCTAAACCAATTACGTATAAAACGGTGAAAGGACACATTGCATAGACACGCTTTAGCTATACAAAGGTTTAAAGTCAAATAACTAACTTTTCGGTCAATTGGGGGCCACAATGTATTGTTAGATACCGATCATGATCTATTTACAATCAAGTGTTGAATGTAAATGGCCAACATTGCCAGAAACCTACTGGGTCACACACATAGAAATTCACTAGGAATGTGAAATGGGCCTAAAGATTTGATCATCAATTGGAGAATTAATTAAAAAGGAGACAAGAGAATAAAAGGAATAGGAATATGTTCCTATTCCTACCCAAACAAGGAAAAACCCAAATGAGAACACTCCTTGGCTGCCCCTCTCTCAAAGAGATTGGATTTCTTAAGGTGCCACCTTAAGAAGCCCAATAAAAGAATGACGCCCACTAAGGAAATTAGGGCTTCAAGGTTTTTTATAGCACCTATCACTTAGAAGAGTGATAGTGAAAGCCACACGTCATAGTGATTCTCTCAATGGTTGAGAATCTTGTTTAGAAAACACTTTTAATTTCTTCTCCTTCATCCAAGAGGGTTTTCTCTATAGCTTCTTTGTGCTTGCTAGCACAAGAACGAGAAGGAACCCTGTTACCAGAAGAGGTTTTTGCTTAGCATAATTTCGTGTAGATTACCATCAGAGGTATCCTACTTTGGATACTTGTTTTTTCTTGGAGAAGTTACTGTGCTATAAGAGGTATTTCTTTTCGTCTTGTTTTCATGGTTAATGTAATGGTATTAGACCCTGCCTATAGTTACCATTACATTAAAAATGAAGAATGTATGAGTATAATAGAAATTAGCATGTTTAGATTTTTTGTTTTTGAAACATGAACATGACGTGATGCTTGTTTCTTTTTCTTTAAATTTTTGCATGAAAGAGAATAAGATGTTCTTATAAATTTTGTTGAAGAACATGTTTTGATGCCAAACACGAACCTTTTAAAAAGAAAAAAAATGTTTTCATCAAAAGGGTTTCAAAAGAAAATTTGTTTTAATCCATAAACCCTATTTTTTTTCTCTTTGTGGATGTATGTATTTGGCGTGAGAATTAAATATATATATATATATATATATATATATATATATATATATATATATATATATATTCAAATTCAAGACTGAATTAGGTTTTGAATTTTGGTCAAGATCAAATTAATTAATTCAATTGTCTTAATTTTGATTGATTTAGATCCTGATTAGTTTCCTAATATGATTTAGGAAACAAAAGTAATTAGATTAATTGATTCAAGATATGATTATTTTCCTAATTTGATTAGGAAATAAATTAATTAAATTGATTAATTGATTTATGAGAAATCAATAAAATAATGAATCTTAATCAATATAAGATCAATTAATTTGATAGTCAAATAAATTGATTAGGTTGGATCAAGCTTAGTTTTCTAATATGATTTAAGAAATAATTTAATTAATTAATCAGATTGTATCTTGTTTGATTTCCTAATATGATTTAGGAAATAAATAAATAAAATAATTACTTAAAATCTCGCTTATTTTCTTATCTTAAATTAGGAATCAAAATTTTTAGAATTAATTAGAATCTTTATTACTTTCCTAATTTAAATAAGGAAACAAATAAATTTGGAATTGAATTGAGATTTAATTATTTTACGTAATTAGATGAGGAAGCTAGAATTAAAAGCCATTTAATTCTAAACAAGGAAACAATAAATTTTTTTAAGTTGGATTAAAATGAAAGTAGAAATAATTCATGTGATGAAATTATTTTAACACTATGTAGATATTAAATGCCAACTTCCGTTATACATTTATTTTGATAGACAATGCATGATAGGATGTCTGTATGGCATAATGGTTGGTTGTGAACTTTTACTAAGTATGAATTATTCATGCATGTTTGTTAAATTATGGTTTTGGTAAATAGGGTATGTGTACCTTGCCTCTCTCTATTTCTCTGTTGTACTTTTCTTCTCACCTGACTCCCCTCAAATGTAACTTGAGGTTTCTCTTTAAACAATGTAATTAGATTACATAGGGTTAGTATCAGAACGAGACGCAATAAAGAAGCCGTGGAGAAGAAGTCGAGGCCATATGAAGAGTAAAAATAGAATTTTTATGTCTTTAATGTAAAATTATGCATATACATAGGTTTGACCTAGTCATCTCTTATGGCTCAAAGAGTTGATTATAGATAAGCCCATAATCACACCATATAGTTTACAATTTATAGATGCATAATGAGATCACATATATGATGCATGTCTAATTTAAAATCTGATGAGACTAATTAAGAAAACTCTCAAACAATATTAAAGTTAAAGTCAAATTAAGATCTTTTTAAAACTTGGGTTGTTGGACTCTCTTCAAGCCTGGCTTTAAGTTGAACACGTTTAAACTATTAAGATATGATTTTATGATTAATGGGCCAAATTTAACTAGAAGCATTGATTTGTTGGACTCTCTCTAAGATTAATTTGGATAGAGGCTAAGTTGGGCTATATACATATGATGTGTATGAGTCAATAGTTGACAAGCCCAATGATTAGTGCATACATCAACAGTTAATAGCACTACTCGATGGTTGCATACACAATGTAATTGGTATGAGATACTTACCATTTGATCTAAGATGGCTTGTTGGACTCTCTCCAAGGTTAGTCAAGGTGAGTTTTAGACATCAAGCCCACTAGAAGAACTTTCAACTGGTTCTCCTGGATCCAAAATGGGGTTTTTGTTTTTGTTTTGGGTTCGTAATAAAAAAGTAAAAGTAATAATGTGTTCTATTAAAAAATCGTATATCATGCATTAATGTACATACTTTAACATGTTCATGTTTTTACATATAGGTTGATAGAATCATGACATCCATCGTGAATTTGAGATCAATTCTTGAGTCAAATAAGTTGATGGAAAATTTCTTAGACTGGCTAAGAAACTTGAGAATCATTCTCAAGGCTGAACGTATACCCTATGTTCTTGATGAGGCACTCCCTGAACCCTCTGCTGATGACGCTGATGAGGACTATATGTTGGCCTATAAAAGGGGTATGGGTGATGATGAGCTAGCAACATGTATCATGTTGGCCTTTGTGACACCCAAGCTTCAGAAGTAGCACGAGGCCATAGATGCATACACCATGATCTTCCATCTGAGGGAACTATTTAATGAGCAAGCGAGAATCGAAAGGTTCGATGTCTCACATTTGCTTTTTCATTCCAAGATGCAAGAAGGGGCATCTATAGTGCAACACACACTTAAGATGAATAGCTACATTGAGAGGTTAGTAGCGCTAGGTTTCACGATAGATCTTGAATTAAGTGTTGACTTAATTCTTTAGAGTTTACCTAATAATTATGCATTGTTCATAACGAACTATCTGATGAATTAGATCTCATTGACTATATCAGAGTTAATCAATCTACTTAAGGTAACTAAGCCTTCTATCAAGAAAGAGAAGAAGGCTATGATGTTGGTGGATTCTTCTAAAATTAAAGGGAAAAGTTCCAAGAAAAAGAAACCCATTAAGGCTAAGGGAGGTATCAAGAAAAAGTAGGACAAGAAGGCAAAGAAAGTTGCACCTAAGAGGAATTACTTTCATTGTGGCAAAGATGACCATTGGAAGAGGAACTACAAGACTTATCTGAAGTCCCTAAGAAGGCAAAGTCATTCGATGCCAAAACTACTTCAGGTATTTTTGTTATTGAGATAAATATTGTTTCCAGTAAAACTTGGGAATTAGATACCGGTTGTGACTCACACAAACGTACTGATATGCAGGGCATAAGAACAATAGATAGTCGAACAAAGGAGAGGCGAACCTAAGAGTCAGAAATGGAGCAAAACTTGCTACATTAGCTGTAGGAACTTATGTATTGCCTTACCTAGATGTTTAATTTTAAAATTAGACAACTCTTATTTCATTCCATCCTTGATTAAAAACATTGTTTCAATTTTGAGTTTGAATAAAAAAGGTTTTCATTTAACATTTAGTAACAATTGTTGTCACATAATGTTAGATGGTATTCTTTATGGCATTGAAATGTTATGAAATGAGATTTATGTATTAGATACATCTAACTTAATTTTCAATATCGAAAACCCTAAATACCTAAAACAAGATAATCGACTAACCTCATATTTATGGCATTGTCATCTAGGTCATATAAGTGACAAATGAATGAGTAAGTTACACAAAGGAAGTGACTTAGGGTCATTTGATTATGCATGATATGATACATGCATCTCTTGCTTAAAGGGCAAGATGACTAAATGACCTTTTAATGGAAAGGGTGAACATGCAAATGTATGTGGACAATGTCAACGCATGCCAGGAGTGTTTATGCATACTTCATTACCCTTATCGATGACTATTCTAGATATGATTATGCATATATAATGAGATACAAATCTGAGGCCTTTGAGAAGTTTAAAGAATTCAGAAATAAAGTAGAGAAACAACTTGGTAAAAGCATCAAGACACTAAGATCTGATTGAGACCATAAATACTTAAACCAAGAGTTTTAGGATTATCTTAGGGACAATGGGATCTTGTCCTAGTGGACTCCACTTTAAACGCTACAACATAATGGTGTGGCTGAAAGGAGAAATCGAACCTTGTTAGACATTTTAGGTCCATGATGAGTCATGCTGAGCTTCCTAAGTTTTTTTTAGGGCTATGCACTCGAGACTGCTGTTCTCACCCTGAATAGAGTCCCAACCAAGGCAGTTGATGTTACTCCATTCGAGAAATGGTATAACAAGAACTCTATCTTATCTTACTTAAAGATATATAGATGGCCAGCCTACGTGAAGCAGATAATGTCAGACATACAAACTCAGTTATTAATTTAAAGAGGTTTTCTTCATTATTTTTGTTTATATTAATAAACTCAAGATTAGATCGTAATATAAGTAATAAAGTCTATGACACAAAAAATAGTATGAAGGAAATTATGATAATGATCATAATATGAGATTCTTATCATGTGTAATTATATATGTATCTAAACTATCCCTAGTCATAGTATTACTTGATACTGGACATCAGTGATTCGGATAGACTAGCACATATTATACTTCTTGATTTGATCAAGCAGCTGTTCTCATAAGCTGTAAGCTTGAGATGCTTTGAGTAAATATGTGAATACTTGTTAAGAATAACAAGTACATTGGATGACCTGTATGAGACATCACATAAATACCTATTCAAATGTCAGTGATAGGTCTCATAGTAGCTAATAGTGCAAGTATCCTTGGACTTGAGGAACTTAAGTTATCTTAGATATGATTATTGTATTTTGACTTTATTCCTTGTTACCCACCGTTGGTCGCTCTTAGGGTGGTGATTGGGCACAACGTGAAGTAATTGAAGATATTTGAGTAGTCAATAGAGGATTCACCACTTCTGATAAAAGGAAGTATAACCATAACCATTTGTCGAGATGATCACTAACAAGTCTTTGGCCAAAGCAGACTTGTCATGAAGATGGTCTTCAGTAATATAGTTTAAAGTGATTGATCTCACAGGATAAGGAATTGATTAATTGGGCTAGACATGATGTAATCAAGTTTAGTGGGAGTTGACACATAGGCCATACTCTGAACCAAGTGGGTATAAGACGGTGAAAGGATACATTGCATAGATATACTTTAGCTGCATAAAGGTTTAAAGTTAAACAATTGACTTTTTGGTCAATTAGGGGTCACGATGTGTTGCTAGATACTGCTCATGATCTATTTATAATCAAGTGTTGATTGTGAATGGCCAACATAGCTAGAAACCTAATGGATCACATGCATAGAAATTCATTAGGAATATGAAAAGGGCTTGAGGATTTTATCCTCAATTGGAGAATTAATTAAAAGGATATAAGAGAATAAAAGGAATAGGAATATGTTCCTATTCCTACCCAAACAATGAAATGCCCAAATGAAAACACCTCTTGGCCACCCTTCTCTCAAAGAGATTGGGCTTCTTAAGGTGCCACCTTAAGAAGCCTAATATGAGAACAATGCACACTAAGTGAATTAAGGCTTTAGGGTTTGTTGTAGCACCTATCACTTAAAAAAGTGATAGTGAAAGCCACACACCATAGTGATTCTCTCAATGGTTGAGAATCTTATTCAGTAAACACTCTTATTTCCTTCTCCTTCATCCAAGAGGGTTTTATTCATAGCTTCTTCGTGCTTGATAGCATAAGAATAAGAAATAACCCCATTATTGAAAAAGGTTTTTCCTTAGCGTAATTTTGCGTGGATTACAATTAGAGGTATCCATGATTGGAGATGTTGTTGTGCTACAATAGGTATTTCTCTTTGTCTTGTTTTCATGCTTAATTTAATGGTAATATAGGTTGATCTATTGGTAAATGGGTTTTAGAGAAAAAAATGTTTTAAATTACACTGTGTTCTATGATCTCTAAAATCCAACAACAATTTATAGCCCAAGGTATAAAAAATCTGTTAGAAAAAGTTTAGAGATGATATTAGCATCTGTAAGATTTTAGAGGTTATAGAACGTAGCAAAATTTAAAATGTTTTCTCTAAAACCTATTTATCAATAGATCAACCTATATTACCATTATATTAACCATGAAAACAAGATGAAGAGAAATACCTTTTGTAACGCAATAACTTTTCCAAGCAAAAGCAAGTATCCAAAGTGGGATACCTTTAATGGTAATCCACGCAAAATTATGTTAAGGAAAAGCTTCTTTCTGTAACAAGGTTTCTTCTAGTTCTTATGCTTGCAAGCATGAAGAAGCTATGGAGAGAACCCTCTTGGATGAAGGAAAAGAAAATAAGAGTATTTCCTAAACAAGATTCTCAACCATTGAGAGAATCACTATGGTGTATGGCTTTCACTATCACTCTTTTAAGTGATAGGCGCTGCAACAAACCCTAAAGCCCTAATTCCTTTAGTGGGCATCATTCCCTTATTGGTATTCTTAAGATGGCACCTTAAGAAGCTCAATCTCTTTGAGAGAGAGGTAGCCAAGAGGTGTTCTCATTTGGGCTTTTCGTTATTTAGGTAGGAATAGGAACATATTCCTATTCTTTTTATTCTCTTATGTCCTTTTAATTAATTCTCCAATTGAGGATCAAATCATCAAGCCCTTTTCACATTCCTAGTGAATTTCTATGCATGTGACCCATTAGGTTTCTGGCTATATTGGACATTGACAATCAATACTTAATTGTAAATAAATCACGAGCGGTCTCTAGCAATATATCGTGACCCCTAATTAATTGAAAATTCAATTCATTGACTTTAAACCTTTCTGTAGCTAAAGCGTGTCTATGCAATATGTACTTTCACTGTCTTATACCCATTTAGTTTAGAGTATGGCTTATGTATCAACTCTAACTAGACTTAATTATGTCATGTCCAGCCTAAGTAGTCAGTTCCTTATCCTGTGGGATCAATCACTTTAAACTATGTCACTAAAGACCATCTTCGTGATAAGTCTGCTTTGGCTAAAGACTTCTTAGTGATTATCCTGACAAGTGGCCATAGATATACTTTTTTTTATCCAGAGATGTGAATCCTCTATTGACTACTTCACATTGTGCCCAATCACCACCCTAAGAGCGACCGTGGTGGGTAACAGGGAATGGAGTCAAAACACATGATCCTTATCCAAGATAACTTGAGTTTTTCAAGTCTAATGATACTTGCATTGTTAGCTGCTATGAGACCTATCACTGACATTTGAATAGGTATCCATGTAATGTCTCATACAGGTCATCCAATGTACTTGTTACCCTTAATAAGCATTCACATGTTTACTTAAAACATCTTATGCTTACAGCTTATGAGGATAGCTACTTGATCAAATCAAGAAGCATAATATGTGTTAATCTATCTGGATCACTGATGTCCAGTCTCAAGTCATCCTACGACTAGGGATAGTTTAGATATATACATAATTACATATGATAGGAATCTCACATTATGATCATCATCATAATTTCCTTCATGCTATGTTTTGTGTCATAGACTTCATTACTCAGATTACAATCTAATCTTGAGTTAATGAATACGAACATAAATAATGAAGAAACTTTTTAAATTAATAAATTGAGTTTATTCATCTGATGCTAAATGTGATTGCCTTTAGAGCATCTTTCTAACAATTTTCTCTAAAAATAGCCATTATGATTATTTTAGCATACTGGCAATCGATTGATATATCCTTGACTGTCTACTAGTACCTTTTAATGAGGTGCAGGTCGAATGGTAGGTACTTGCAGTCGACTAGTAGCTCTCTATTCTATGTCTTTTACCAAATTGCTTTAGACTCTAATGATTGACTGTTCCTACCATCCGGTTGCTTGTAAATAGTCGACTAGTAGCTCAGTAGAGTTTTAGCTATTTTTAACCTGAGAGCAATTGGTCAACTGCTTGTAAGCTAGTGGTCGACTAGTAACCTATTGGACTTTTAAAACTTGATTTTTCAGAGTTTAAGAACTTCTAAGACTCAAGTAGAGCTTCTCTATCATTTTAAAAATATTTTCCAACTTATATAAAATTTTAAAAACATTCTCTTAAGGTTTAAAAAAAGTTTTTGCCTTTCAAATGCTTTTACAATATTTCTAATTCCTAAAGGCACTACAAAAAATAAAAGACTTCTCTTTGCTCTTGATGCCTTTGGCTTGATCAAGATTCCTGAAAATTTTATGACAATATAACAAAGGAATTTATAGTTTAATTTGTTTGTTTTCATCAAAGTTTAAAAATGTTCTTTCACATGTAATGGGGCTAACATTCTCTCCTTTTTTTATGATGACAAAATTATTAAAATAAGACATGATTTTTAACAAATAATTTTGATTCAAGAGAGTCAAAGCTCCCTCTGAATTTCATGTCCCTTTTTTTACTTTTGAAAGATATTCAATGAGCTCAAGGAGAAAAAATTATAAATTCATCAAAAATAATTGACAAAAGTAGCAGAATCAATTGATCTTGAAACATCATATATATATATATATATATATATATATATATATATATATATATATATATCATGAAACCAAAGGTTAACACAATCAAAGTCATAATCCAAAATACATAAATCAAATGAAATCCAAAAACCATAAAACTAATGTCAAATAATAAACTATAAAGCTAATGTCAGAAAACATAAACATCAAATAACATCAAACATTCTCCCATTTTTGTCATCACAGAAAAGGGTCTTCAATCCTCAATCCTCATGGCTCTTCACCTCCTTTCTGAAGATCAAGAATCAAGTTAATGAGCTATTGGATTTCCACATTTTGAGTTAAGGTAGTAGATTCCAAGTTTGAGATCCTAGCATTCATTATTTCCATATGATCTCACATCTCCCCTATACTATCCTGCATCTCTCCCATCATAGAAAGCATCTACGTGGAGTTATCCATCAACTCATTCAAGAGTCGGGAAGAGTCATCAAGAGGTTCTACCGAGGATGGTTCAGCTACAGTCTCTTTATTGAGGGTTTAACGAGGGTGGTTTAGCTACAGTCTCTTCCTCTTCTTCATATCCTTTATCATACTCATCATCCATATCAACATCTATTATGGATTTCCTTCATTCTCACGTTCTTTTGATTAGTTAAGTTTTCTCCCAATCTTCTCTAAGAATTGTTAACAAATGAGACATTCATTCTGCTCAATGAGTTACTATCAATGATGGAGTAGTCTTCTCTATTATGAAAATGTGGATTGATGTCAAAGGCCTTCAAAATCTTAGAAATTATTGCAACATAGGGAAGAGGGGACTTTTTTCTTGCACAAGCTTCCATTCTCTTCATTATGAAATATGGAATGTTTGTCAGTTGCCCTTGCATAATGCATGCCATAGTAAAAAATTTGGATTGTTGACTAATACATGAGTTACCACACTTAGCAATAGCCTATCACTAGCTTCCATATTTCTAACCCTAATTTCTTGACCAGAATAATTAATTCCCTCATAATTGTTTTGTAAACGATAGCTTTACCATGAAAAGATGCACTTAAAGACTTATGATGATCTGTAAAGCAAAAATCTCCAGGCTTAGGTGGAGGAATTCCTAGAATTTCAGCAAACTTCTTTTCATCCATGACAAACTTCCTTCCTTTAACCTCAAAATAAAGTCTTTTCTCACTTACTTTATATTCTAGGTTAGTATAGAAAGACATAACAACTTCCGTAGACCAAAAACCTTTATACTTAACAAAATTTTTCAGCCCTAAATTTTCAAATAATCTAACAAATTTCATATTTTGTCCAGAAAAGTATTTCCAATCTAAATACTTGCTAGGAACATACCTTGTTTTTTTTGTTCTAGAGTAACAAGAAGATTTCCAATGGGTTGATTTAAGGTGTTCTTTATGTGAGCATGCTTAGCGCCAAATCCAGATGCCATGAAATCGATGAAAGAACGATTGGAAAAAAAAAGGAAACTTATAGAAATTGCACATAGAGTCTCAGACAGAGACTTCGTTCACGAGAGAGATGGAGTCATTTTGCTTCGTAGCTAAAATAAGGTTCAAAATTCTTAGATTCCCTTTTATATTATGAGCGTTTGTACCTTAGCAGTCAACTGGTACAACCTTAGTAATCGACTGCTTATAGTAGAAATTGGGGATTTCAAATAAATAAGCTACTGGTTGATCGTGGAGGGGCTGGCGGTCGACTGCTGGCTCTCAGGTTCCTTATTTTGAAAACCAGTAAGCTTCCGATCAACTGCTTTACCACTAGTAGTTGGCTGGTAATTTCTATAGTCGACTGACAGCTTCTGCACTTTAAAAAAATTTTGAACAGAGGAGACCAAGTCAACTAGCAGCTTTGGGCATCTTGTAGAAGAGCCAAATTATGATATTTCTAAGCTGATAAGTGGAGGGTGCCTTAGAGGATAATTTTGAGGATCAAAGAGACCTATAAAACACTTTTTGTGGACACTCTGAAGCTTAAGTTAGTAGAGTAAATCAATAAGGAAAAATTTAAAGCACATGCAATGGGAAAACAATTTCAAAGTTCATTTGGGTTTGTCATCCTAAGTTCTCTCCTAATAAAGTTGAATCTATCCTCAACAAGAGACTTTGTGAAAATATCGGCCAACTGAAAATCCATTTGCACAAATTCAAGAGAGACATATTTCTTTGAACATGATCTCTTATAAAATGATGCCTTATCTTAATATGTTTAGTTTTAGAATGCATGAAGGATTTTTTGTTAAGCATATGGCACTTGTGTTATCACATCTATTGGGTATGTTTTCAAGAAAAACACCAAGATCCTTCAGTTGTTGTTTTATCCACAAAATTTGGGCACACAACTCTGAGCTATAATATATTTAGCTTCAACTATAGATAAAGCAACATTATTTTACTTGTTGTTAAACCAAGAGATAAAAGAATTACCAATGAATTGACAAGTTCCACTTATGCTCTTTCTATCAGTTTGCTACCCGTAAAATCCATATTTGAGTAGCCAATTAGAAAATTTGAGGATCCTTTAGGATACTATAAACTCATTTGAGATGTGCCAACTAAGTATCTAAAAATTCTTTTTATAGATTTAAAATGAGATTCCTTGGGCCAAGTTTGAAAACACGCACATATGCAAACACTAAATATAATATCGCGCCTACTTGTGATAAAATACAAAAGAGAGTCAATCATACCTCTATATTTTGTTATGTCATAGGGTTGACCTTCATCATCCTTGTCCAAGCTTGTTGAAGTGGTCATAGGTATGGATATAGGTTTTGCATTCTCCATCCCAAACTTCTTGAGCAACTTCTTTGTATACTTGATTTGACTCACAAATATACCATTCTCTATTTGTTTGATTTGGAGCCAAGGAAGAAGTTGAATTCTCCTATCATTGACATTTCAAACTCACTGATATCAGATATTTTTATATGCAATTTAGTCCCTATCTTAGTCCTTTTTGCTATTTTAATGTT
Source organism: Biancaea sappan (assembly GCA_037074585.1). Classification (NCBI taxonomy): domain Eukaryota; kingdom Viridiplantae; phylum Streptophyta; class Magnoliopsida; order Fabales; family Fabaceae; genus Biancaea; species Biancaea sappan. The sequence continues at coordinate 23,719,299 of CM073499.1, read as the reverse complement.
GCCAACTCTCATATGATATTATATTTTGGTAATTATAGGGTTTAAAATGATTATAGAACCAATATGTTTTAATTTCATATTTTTATGAGCTTAATTGATTAAAGACCCACTAATCATTAATCCTTGCGCTTAATTTGTAGATTTAATTATTTGAGAGTAATTTGCTAACTTAGATGCTGACATGGATGAATTTACTAATGTGGTACTGACTTGGAGCATTCTAGGGTTGGCTGGACTGACTTGGGACCCATATTTCTACAAACAGCAAAAGCAAAAAGCAACAGCAAAAGCCCTTCTGCAGCAACCAAAGAATAGAAACAGCAGACAAAAAAGCAACTAGCAGAGCAGTAAGGTAGTAGACAAGAAAAGGCAGCAGCAGGCAGAAAAGGACAACACATAAAGACTTTCTGAAATGGTAATTTTGTCTTCCTCTCTTGCAGCAGCTACAAAGGGCCTCCAAACCACAATTTCACCTTGTTGAAGAACCATTCTTCTTCCACTATTTTTGTATTTTTGTTTTTCTTTTCCTCCCTCTTTGTGTATTTTAGCCTCCATGAAAGGCTAAAGAGTGTTGTAGTCAGTCCATGGAGAACTAAAGTTTGTAACCTGAATTTTTAGGAGCTTAAATCAAATAAGTTTCTTGTTGTTTCTCTATTTCATTTCTATTATATTTTTCCTTTGAATTTTTTGTTACTGCTTGCTGTGATATGAGCTAATGTAACAAGTAGAATAGAAATGAATTACTTAGATGATTTTCTAACTTGATTAGGTTGGGCTTAATCAGATTGCATGTTAGTTAGGTTTAGCTTATGTGTAATCTAGTTCTAGGAAGTCTCTTAGAAATTTTAGTTAGAAAACCTAATGATAGAGAACAATAGAATTAATTGGAAAACAAGAATGATGATAGTTGAAACTTTGGAGATTCTATAGCTAATTACATGTCTGTATTTATGTAATTTCATTTCTATCATTGTGTTTTTTATCTGTTCTGTTCTTCTATTTTAGCTTAGGTTTTTATTTTATATTCTGATCTGATGCTTAATTTGCAAACCCCCATGGTAATTAGTAGATAATTAGGATATATTAGTGTATATTAGAGTAGATTATTGTCTAGAACAATTAATTAGGTAATTTAGAAACAAGGCTCCAAGAGTAAAATGACCTGGGATGATCATCTATACTGCAAGTTGCCAAGAATCTAATTCTAGGCAACTCGGCAGTCGTAATGGTGCGAACCGAAATTTTTGTTTTAAATTGTGTTTTAGTTAGTAGTCCTTCCCTTTCTTTTTGTTTTTCTCTTGGTTTTTCTCACCCCTCTATGGAAAGTGGAGCTTCTTATATTTTTCTTCAGGTTGGTGACATAAAATTAATTCTTTCCATCATTCAACTTGCTGCTGAGAAAAACTTCAAGAAGAAGCTAGTGCCACGCAATTAGAAGACGTGGAAAAGGCGCGTCAACCCGATAAAGATGTTTCTTTTTCCCCTTTTCTCTCCTTTATTTTCATGTCCTCTGATTTTCTGTGCTTTGATGATGATATATGCTGATTTGTATTGAGAACAATGCAAAATTTAAGTATGGGGGAGAATGAAATGGTCTTTGCTTTTAATTTCATGCATTTTTTTTAAAATTTTATGCTCTATTTTTATATGTTTTTGCCATGTTTCTAGCTTCTTTTCTGCACTTTTTGGAGTTTTTGGTTTGTGTTTTGGTGCAGAATTTAGATTACTTCTAGATTAGTTTTTAGTTCTTTCTTTTTGGTTTTTTTTTTGAAGAAGATTTTTTTGTGGAATTATGCTTGCTAGAATAGTTAGATTTGAATTGTTTTAGCATGACTAGAATTTTAATCTTGCTTTTCTAGAATTCAAGCTTAAATGGCAATCAATTTGGAATGAATTTTAGTCATAGTCTTTAAATTGTGAGATTTTGAGCCTAATTGCAAATATGCTATTCTTTCTTGTTGAGTGTTGCACTTATCATGAATTATCACTCTAGAACTTGTCTTGAATCTTGTTGAGGCTACATTTTACATGTGCATAATTGGAGATGATTTAGGCATTTCTTTGTGAACCATTTTTAGCCAAATTAGTATCCCTTGTGTTGTTTCCATTGTATGCCATTTTGTGCCTTGTTCCCACTTTCCTTTTTGCATTTTCCACCACTACTTTTTCCTTGCAAACTAGAATTTTTGCTTCCCAATTTGAGAAGTGAAGAGCATTTAAATTCTTTTAGAGATTTCATGTGCTGAAAATTTTTGTGAATTTTGGGATATTTTGAAATCAATATTTCTCTCTACTCCAAAGCAAAAAGAAAAAGAATGATCATTCAAAAAGAAAGTAGAAAGAAAATATAGTATGGTTAAAATAGGAAATGTGTTGATGTCGAAAAGAAGAAAAGAAAAGAATAGCAACAAAGAAAAGAAGGAGTAGATAGAACTTTTTATACCCAAAATTTATTTATATTCAATCTCTTGTAATGTAATAGCTAATGCTTTTCATGTTCTTAAGTTGTTCCCCTTCATCATCTCAGTTGTTCCCTTTGCCTTCTTTCTTCAATTGTTTCCACCCTTTATTTTGTTTTCCTTCTCTGTTTCCATTGTTTTCCACCTACATTATATCCTTGTAAAGTCGTTTTGATTCAAGCATGCATGTGAATTTTAGTAGTGGAGATTTAGATACTTGACAAACTTATGGTAGTGAATTTTATGATAAGTCGAATTTTGAGTGATTTACCCTTTAAACACTTGAGAGAATAGAGAGTAAACACTTCCCTTGTGAGGAGGCTAATTGCTTTAATTCATTCTTGTCAAATTAAATTGCCATGATGCTTGAAACTTTGGAAATTTAAGATTTAATTTCTTCAAGTGCTAAATCTTTTGAAATTTGGATTATTCCTTTCATGCATGTTTTCCATGCTTTCTTTTGACGTTTTGAATATGTTCTGAATTAGATTTTGTTCAGGAGTGCAAAAGGCTAAGTGTAGGGGATTTGATATCAGGCATTTGTATATGCAATTTAGTCCCTATCTTAGTCTTTTTTGCTATTTTAATGTTGCCAATTCTCTTATTATATTATATTTTGGTAATTATTGGGTCTAAAAATATTATAGAACCAATATGTTTTAATTCTATATTTTTATGAGCTTAATTGATTAGAGACCCATTAATCATTAATCTTTGTGATTAATTTGTAGATTTAATCATTGGAGAGAAATTTGCTGACCTAGATGCTGATATGGACGAATTTGCTGATGTGGCACTGACTTGAGCATTCTAGGGCTGACTGGACTGACCTGGGACCCACATTTCTACAAATAAAAAAAGCAAAAAACAACAGCAAAAGCCCTTCTGCAGTAACCAAAAAATAGAAGCAGAAGACAGAAAAGTAACCAGCAGAACAACAAGGCAGCAAATAGAAAAAGGTAGCAGCAGGAAAAAAGGGATAGCACATAAAGACTTTCTGAAATGGCAATTTCATCCTCCTCTCTTGCAGCAGCTACAAAGGGCCCCCAGACCACATTTCACCTTGTTGAAGAACCATTCTTCTTTCACAATTTTTGTATTTTCGTTTTTCCTTGCCCTCCCATCTTTGTGTATTTTAGCTTCCATGGAAGGCTAAAGAGTGTTGTAATCAGTCCATGGAGAACTAAAGTTTGTAACCTGAATTTTTGGGGACTTAAATTAGATAAGTTTCTTGTTGTTTCTCTATTTCATTTTTATTCTATTTTTCCTCTGGATTGTTGTTACTGCTTGTTGTGATATGAGCTAATGTAACAAGTAGAATGGAAATGACTTACTTAGATGATTATCTAACTTGATTAGGTTGGGCTTAATCAGATTGTATATTGGTTAAGTTTAGCTTATGTGTAATCAAGTTATAGGAAGTCTTTTGGAAATTTTAGTTAGAAAACCTAATGATAGAGAACACTAGAATTAACTGGAGAACAAGAATGATAGTTGCAACTTTAGGGATTCTATGGCTAATTACATGTCTACATTTATGTAATTTCATTTCTATCATTGTGTTTCTGATCTGTTCTATTCTTCTGTTTTAGCTTAGGTTTGTGTTTTATATTCTGATCTGATGCTTAATCTACAAATACCCCCCTCCCGTGGTAATTAATAGATAATTAGGGTAGATTAGTGTAGATTAGAGTAGATTATTGTCTAGAACAATTAATTAGGTAATTTAGAAACAAGGCTCCAAGAGTGAAATGACTTGTGATGACCATCTGTACTGCAAGTTTCCACGAATCTAATTTTGGGCGACTCAGTGATAACATACTTTTTCCATTTATTTTAGTCCCTATTTTAGTCCTTTTTGCCTCTTTAATTTTGTCAATTCTCTAATTTTATTATGTTTTGGAATTTATTGGGTATAAACTATTTATGGATTGAATGTGTCTCAATTTTTATATTTTTAGAACTTGAATTGTAAAATGCTCAATTTAATTCCTACAAATTTTAATTTTGGAGAGAAAAGTGTTGACATGGACAAAGATGATGATTTGGATGCTAATGTGGCACTTTTTGGGTGATGTAGATGCTTACTAGGATATGCTGGATGTGGGGCCCATTTGAACTCTTATTCAATGCCATGTAGTCAGAATTTTTGGGCAGAAATATTAATTTTCGTAGGTCAAGAAAAGCATGGCTGAAATATTAATTTTGCCATGATATTCTGCTGCTGTTCTGCTGCTGTTTGTCACTTTCTGCTGCAGAAATATTAATTCTGCTGCTGCTGCCATACCATTCTGCTGCTGCCATACTTTTCTGCTGCTGCAGAAATATTAATTTTGCTGCTGTTTTGCTGTCAAAGTGCTGCCATATCATGGAAGAGGCATCCAAGGAGGCATCTAGGGCAGAATATCCCTTTAGGCATGTGTTAGATCAGTTTTATATTTGGAAAATCGAAATTTATTAAGGAGGCTAAGTCATTTTTCTGATGAGAAGTCCTAGCACCATTTTTCTGCCTTCCTTGGGAAGCAGTGGCTGGGAGCAACATAGAGGCAACTCTCTAGCTTGGTTAGAGGGAAAGGAAGCCTTCCCACTTGGGAATGGCTCTCCTTCTCCCATTTTCCTTCATTTTCTTGCATTTTCCTTCATAGTTTCTTAGATTTCTGTTGTATTTTCTGTTTTCTGTCATGTTTTTCCTTCTCTTCCATGTAATTTTCTAAGTTTAAGGATTGATGTAGTTTGGTTCTATGATGTTTTATTGCTGAACAATTTCGATTTTAATGCATTTTCGTTTAATGGAATGGATTTTACTGATTATTCTTCCTCTTGAATGTTTGATGAACCTTCAATGAGTTTGAGATTTTTATGTCTATGCTAGAGTTAGCTAGATATTGAGCTTGACCTTGTAATTTCCACCATAAATTAGATTATCTAGATATAGATAGTTTTATTTATGTGGCTTGAATAATTTTCTTGAGCTTCATGACTTAATTGAATGGTTGATCTAAGATTTTAGTCAATTATTTTGGATAAGTTAGATTGTAATTTCAAAGCTTTTGGATTCAATCATATTTTAGAAAATTGGCCAACATTGAATGGATTGTAATTTAATTGAATTGTTCTTCAATGATTCAAAGATTAATTTGTCTATGAATTAATCAGATTAGACCAACGAAATCAATCTCATTTTCTTGTGTAGTCGGTCATTTGATGAAATGGAAATTGTACTTTAATTCATTTGGACCAATGAGTATTTTCTTGGCCAAAGTTCTATTTTATTTATTGTTCTATGAAGCTTGTTATTTATACATGCATGCGTTTGCTATGTATTTGTAACGAGTAGGACAAGAGATAACATGTCATATGCGATTGCGGGGCATTGATGTGATTAGGACTTCATCGGATTATATTTGAGTTATAGCTTAGTGAAGATATTCCTAACTATAATTTTAATATAATTCAGTCTTAGAAGACTTTCTGAGAATTTTAGATTGAAGATTACATAATAGAATTAGCCAAGAATATTCAAAGGAAATGATGATGATGTACAATTCCATGAAATTTGTGACCAATCCACATCTTTTCTCTGTTTTGTTTTCTATCTAGTTATTTAAATTTCAGTTATTTATATTGTGTTGTTTCAATCATCACCCCCCCTTTTTTGTGTAATTTCTGAAATTTCCCTCATAAGTCTTAATAGCATTTCATTTAGCCTAATTGAATTTTATTTGATACCTCAATCTCTGTGGGACGATACTCTACTCATCACTTTATTACTTGTTGCGACCCAGTATACTTGCTGGAATATTTTATGTGCTATAAATTATACGCACCACTCAGCGATCGTAGTAGCGCGAACCACTCACCTTACTTGATCTTAGCAAACTCGAAATCCATTATTCAAAAGAAATGAGGTCAACCTCTTATACTAAGCTCTAGGAGATTGTTTGAGACAATATAGAGCATTTTTTCAATCTAAAAACATGATTTGGCATATCACGATTTTCAAAATCAGGAGGTTATTCAACATAAACTTCCTCCATGATATAGCCATTTAAAAATACACTTTTTATATCCATTTGAAATAGTTTAAAATCCTTTATGCATGCAAATGCCAATAACATTATAATAGCTTCAAGTCTAGCTATGAGTATAAAAGTTTCATCATAATCAATACCTTCTTCTTGATTATAACCTTTTGTAACTAGTCTAGCCTTGTTTCTAACCACTATTCCAATTTCATCAAGTTTGTTTCTAAAAATCCATTTTGTGCTAATTATTGGATGATTATTAGGTCTAGGAACTAATTCCCAAACTTGGCTTTTTTTCTTACATAGCCAAGACCCAATATTCATCTATAATTGCATCATCAACATTTTTTTTCCAACTTGTGAAAGGAAGGCTAAGTAGTTACAAACATTCCTAAGAAAGTTTCGAGTTATTACCCTTTGAGAGGCATCTTCAACGATAAGCTCTTTAGGATGGCTTTTTGCATACCTCTAATCCTTTGGAAGGTCATCATTATAGCTTGGTGGCTTCTCTTTTTGTGGCTTTTTCTCTTTTTGAGGCTTTTCCTCTTCTTGTGGCAAGTTAGCATCCGCATTATGATCATCATCTTCTTTTGGTGCTAATTCTTGCTCCTTCTCCACATTATCATTCAAGAATAGGTCTTTGAAATAATCTAACACTTTATGTTGATAATCACATTCTTTGAGAGAAGGGCTAGATTCATAAAAAACAACATGTATTGACCCTTCAACAACTAGAGTTATTTTGTTATAAACTCTATATGCTTTACTAGTATTAAAGTATCCAATAAAAATTGCTTTATCGGCTTTCACATCAAATTTTTCCAAATTTTCTTTTCCATTGTTTAAATCAAAGCATTTGTAACCAAACACATAGAGATGGGAAATATTGGACTTTCTCCGTCTATATAGTTCATATGGGATTTTATTTAAAATTGGCCTTATCAAAGCCCTATTCATTACATAAAAAATGGTATATATTAACCGTATTCACCCAAAAATATTGAGGAAGTTTCCCTTCATTAAGCATAGTTATTGCCATCTCTTCTAGAGTCCTATTTTTCCTTTCAACAACACTATTTTGTTGAGGAGTTCAAGGAGATGAGAAGTTATGCTCAAGGCCATTTTCATCACAAAATTCCATGAAGTCATGGTTGTCAAATTCTCCTCCATTATCTTTCCTAATTCTCACAATGGTCAAGCTTTGCTCATTATGAATAAACTTTGCAAGTTTCAGAAAAGATTTAAAAGCATGATCTTTATGTGCTAGGAAGAGAGTCCATGTGTACTCTGAGTAGTCATCTACAGCAACTAGCACATAGGAGTTACCTCCAAGGCTTTTTATCCTAGATTGTCCTATAAGGTCCATATAAAGTAATTGCAAAGGCTTAGTTGTAGAAACAATATCCTTAGCCTTGAAAGAGCTAACTTGCTTCCCTATTTGACAAGCACCATAAAGCTTATCTTTTTTCAAAATTAATTTTGGGTAAGCCAATTAAAAATTCTTTCTTGACTAGTTTATCCAAAAGACTCATACTAGTATGAGCTAGTTTTCTATGCCATAGCCAACTTTTATTACTAACATTAATTAAGCAAGTAGAGTCTATAGAATGATCTTCATCAAAATTTATAACATAAACATTATTAATCATTTGACCAACAAGCTTAATTTGCTTATCATTAATATTTTTAACTATGCAACGAGTTAAATAAAAAATTACTCTATTGCCTTTGTCACATAGTTGACTAATACTAAACAAATTATGATTGAGACCTTCAACAAATAAAACATTTTCAATAAAGGTTGAAGAGTTCTTACTAACCTTGTCATGCCCTAAAAACAGCCACGTGACTTATTACAAAACCTAGGGTGTATCTTAGAGGTAAACCTTAAATTTCCTGTATAGTCCTAATATCTACAACTATGCAAAATGTAAATTTTCAAAGAAAATTTAAATTTCATAGTTTTCAAAGCAAATTATAGCCAAATAAAATAGAAACAACAAGACCTAGGTGGCATATAGGATTACAGAGCATTTCTCCCTAGGCATATAACCCAAAAATTGGTTCTATAAACCCTCAAACCAAAAATGAAGTATGTCTCCATAAGTCGCTAACCTCCAATGGTTTTCCTTCCTCCTTAGATGCTATATTTTAAAAAGATAACCACAGAAGGTGTGAGTTTACCAAGACTCAGTGAGTAGATGATTGTACAAGTAAAATAAGGCTCAAGTACAAATACCATAATCACAACCATGATTAAACAAATACCTCTAGCACCTACGGGTACATTTAAATATACATATAAGTGTACCTCTATGTGCAATCATGATGCATTATTCCCTTACGAGTATACACTATCATAATTCCTCATCAAATACTCTAACATAACTTAAGCATGTATAAGCATAAATATCTCACACACAGAGTATAATTATGCAACAACTACATGCCTTCTTACTTGTGAGTCTATGTTCTCACATATACCGTTTGAGTCTAAATCTCAGTATTCACCCTTCCTAGAGCATTTATGCTTAATAGGTATCATCTAGAGGTCTACGTTCCTCTAAAATTGATTCCTGACTTTCGTCCGCACAGATGGCACTCTCCACGGTTTCCTCTAAAGGTCTACATTCCTTCAGGTCCACACGGATGGAGCCCTCCATAGTTCTACTAATCGATCATCCTCTGGTACATCTATGTTCCCACATAATTTCCTTTTTCTTCTTTCATGGGTCTACATTCCCACATTGTTTCCTTTCTATACGCAATGCATTCGCACAAACACAATATGTCACATGCAATAACCCATAACTAATTCACTATTCCCGTACACATTCCATATAATACTCTCTCAAATCACAAAGTATTAAATTAAACTACTCAGCAATAACTCATAGTTCAACTTTCTAAAGTTTACAAAAAATTTCATATTCTAGTTAATATCACTAACTAAGGAATTTAGTAAATTTAAATCCAACCATTGTGTAAGTGAGATTTATATTGTACTTGACTAATTTAATTAAAAATAAACTCGGTTAGCAAGGTTACCCATTCACTTTGGTGCCAACAAGGTTTACTGTGAAAAAATTCCTGAGAAACCAAGCCAAAGAAGCTCTCAAGTCACCTAGAAATCAACCCAAAGTCATTTAGCATAAATACCAGAAATTTTGAGAAACCTCTTGTTGCTACAACGATGGATCTATCGTTGCATCGACGGGGTTTATAAAGCTTCTATCACTGCAATGATAGCCTCATCACTGCAGTGATGGGACCAACAAAAAGCATTGCTCTTTTTCTTATCTGTCGCTGCAGTAATGCCTCCAATAGAGAGCTTTGTTGTTAGCCCATTTGTCATTATAGTGATCAATTTGGTTGCTGCAGCAACCAACCTTGTTACATCTATCGCTGCAACGATGGATATTAGATCTAGTTTTCTGCAGAACACGATATGCTCTGCTCTACTTCCCAAACCCTTTCCCTTAGTTCCAGCCCACCAAAAACTCATATTAGCCAATATTTAAGGTTCATAACTCTATATATAACCTTCCTAAACACTTATAACCCTAGATCATTAACAAATCCAGCCAAAACCCATTCTCTTCCCCTATGGCAATAGCTATGAAATCAAAAAAAATGGAAAAGGAATAGGAGAAATAAGCTTAACTCTATCCTTTACAGCTCCATAGGATCAGATTAAAGGCCAGAAATCAAGAAATAACTGAGAGAAACAAAATCTGAGGAGATAAAGGTTGATAGGAGAAGAAGCTCTCCTCCCCTGCTCATTTGCCCTCTAAATCATGAAATGGAAAAGGAAAGAGAGAGAAGAGAGTTTAAAAGTGACCCAGGGTCCCCATACCTGGTTGTCCTAAACTCAAATGGTCCAAATAAAATTATCCCTTGATAATTATATCAATTCCATTAAATTTTCTCTTCTTCTTGTCTTTTCTCAAATCTCAAAAATATCATCCGTAATAAATACCCGATCTAGTAATTTATCTCAAATCCCACAAATAATTATTCAAACTAAAACAAATTAAATATGGAGATTACAAATGACTACTTTAATTTAAATTATTTTACACAGTAAAATACCGTAATATCCCTAAACACATGACACCAATTTTGGTGAGTATTACAAACCTTACCTACACCCTTGATCAAATCTTTTGTTGTCTCCTCCAAAGGTCACTTTGCCTCCTCTTGGAGTTAAGGAGAGAAATTTGGATTGGTCACTAGTCATGTGCTTTGAGCAACCACTATCCAAATATCATGGACCACTTTTAGCTTTAAGGCAAACCTACAACACAAGATCAAGGTGTCTTTTTAGGTACTTTGTTAAAGGTTCCATTGGGTACCTACTTCTTTTTATTTCTACAGGGAGTGTTCTTCTTATACCAACAATAATGAGAATTATGTTCATTTAAACCACAATGAAAGCAAGTGGTGAGGTGACTACTTGACATAGTTTCATGAACAAAGAAATTCTTTTAGCATTTTTTACTAACTTTGGGCTTATATCCCAAACCGGCTTTGTCAAATACACATATTTGATTTCCAAGCAATATGTTCAAATTGTCTCTTCTTTATGTAAATTTTGCAAGTTTGTTTTTCAAATCCTTATTTTCCTTTTTGTAATTTTGATACATTTACAACAAGGACAATTTTCTTTTAGAGAGGTAAGTAATGTCTTTAAGCTTGCATTTTCTTCTTACAAAAGTTTGTTTGATCTTAAAAAACAAGACTTTCTTTCTTGAGTGTAGTATGTTCATTTTTCAATTTTGACATTTCACCCCCAAGTAAAGAAATTTTTTGTTTTGAAATACTTAGCTTCTTTGCAAGCTTTAAAGATTCATTATGCAGCTCTTCAAAAGCATCGTGTAATTCATCTAAAGAAGGTAAGGGTTCAAGATTTTTTACCTCTTCATCCTTTCTTACAATAAGACAAAGGTTGGCTTTTTCATCAAAAATTCTATCTTCCCATATAGAAGAAACAGATGCCTTCTTCTTTCTTTTGTCATGACTTTTCTTCCCTTCTTGCTTCTTAAGGAATTGTAGGCAATCTCATTTGATATGCCTAACCTTATTGCATTCATAACAAGTAAGGCTTTTCTTATTGTTATCTTAGTCTTTTCTCTATCTTTTTGTATTCTTTCTCTTTAAGAATTTACTATATTTTTTGACCAAAACCCCAAGGTCTTCATCATTGATCTCAAGCTCTTAATCTCCCTCATCACTATCAATTTCCACCTTCTTAGAAGAAGTTGATTTTAGGGAGAGAGTATTCTTTTTCTTGGCTTCTTCTTCTTGCCTCATCACTACTATCTTAGACTCATAATTTTGGAGGTTCCTAAACAAGGCTGTGAGAGAACTCATTGATTCTTCTCTCACTTCCATAATTGTTGTCCTATTAGCCTCTCATTTTGGTGTAAGATATCTTAGCACCTTGGTAGTTTGAGATTTTTCTAAAAAACCAACACCAAGAACTTTTAAATGATTAGTGATATGGGTAAATCTTAGTTACATTTCACTAATACTTTCACCAGGTTTCATTTTAAAATTTTCGTATTCAAACGTGAAAACACTAATCTTTGATTCTTTGACACCAATAGTCCCTTCATATGCTATTTCTAAAGTATCCCATATCTCTTTGGCACTAGCATAACTTGAGACTCTAAAATATTCATCTTGGCTCAAAGCACTAATTATGATCATTTTTGCTTTGGCATTTAATTAAATATGTTCTTTTTAGCATCACTCTATTCACTTTTGAGCTTTGGAATAGTATACTCTTCAACCTCCTAGGTAGGAGTATAGGGACCTTGTTCTACAATAACGCAAAGATCTAAGTCCACTGCATCAAAGAACATCGTCATCTTAGACTTCTAATAAGTGTAATGTTGATCATTAAACCCAAGTGGTTTTGTAAAGGAACTTCCTTCCAATAAAACACAATCATTTAAGTTAGCCATTCATCAAACTCTCAGACGGTTAAGTCTTGATAAAGAGAGCAAACTCTAATACCAATTGTTAAGTTCTCGATTTAGCACTATTTTGGTGCTATTTACCCTCTCTTTTGATCTCTATATTGCTTAGACTTGCATTTCTTAACCCATGTTTTGAGTAGTTTAGTTAAGTTTAGGATTTCTTAGAGTTTTTAGTACATTGAGTGGTTTCATGATTATTATTGGTGGTAATTGATGATTTATTGTTTCTGATGTAGGTTGAGTTGGTGAGAAGTATGTGCAAGAAGATGGACCCTATCAGAGCATAATTTTGAAAATGCTAGGAAAGAAATTTCTATCTCTCACCACTATAGAGGTGGATGTATACTGCTATAGTTGTGAGCTCTATATATAAGATTTTGAAATCTTCCCTTTCTACTTCCCACTGCTATAGTGGTGCACTTGTGCTGTTATAGTGGCAGTCATGATTTTTCTGCTTTCTATTCTTGGTATAAATAGTAAATATGGCAATGTTTTTAGGTATTTTAAGCTCAGGAAGAACTAGAAGAGGCCAAAATTGCTGAAAGAAAAAGAGGAATCGCATTCTGAAGCTCTCTGGCCCCGATTTCTGTGAACCGAATCTCAAATTCATGGATTTTTCTCATTCTTTTGTTGTATTCTGTAGTTTTATTGTCACAAGTAGCTAAATCTCTTGTTCTAGAGTTATTATAAACTTAATCTCATATTAGGGATTGTGATCTCTCTGTATTTGTGAATTCTCTTAGATTAATACATGTCTTTTCATTCATCTATATTGAACTAGTTATGAATTTGATTGCTTTATAGTTTATTTATTTATTTTACCAATCTTTGGTGAGAGAGGTAAGAATAGAACATTGAATGAATGGGATCAATACATGAACCTTAAGGGTTTAGCTTGTTAACTCATAAGAATATTAGTTAACCTTGTTTAATCAAATTAGGTTGATGCATTATAAACTTAACTCACATAAGGGATTATGTAGGTGTTGAGTAGCTTAATCTAGATTTAGGAGAATTATTTTAAGCCATTAGCAAACCTAGGATTAAGTATATAATTGATTAGAATCACAAGTGCAAGAAAGAGTTTAGCAATTCCTAAGACAAAAAGGGGGATTAGTAGCTCTAGGCTTTTATTGAATTAATTTCATCTGATTTTGTGTGTTCGTTTATTGATAATTGCAAAAGAAATAAATATAAAAAGGTTTGTTGCTTGAATTTTACCATTCAATTCTTAAATTAAAGCTGTCTTCAATCCAAATTTGATCATCTAATTAATACAGTTGAATTTGTTGGGTAATTACCGAGTTAGTCCTCGTGGGAACGATATTCTTACTTTATTTTCACTATATTGCTTGTGCGACTGGTACACTTGCCAAATCGCCAATACTAATAGATAGAAATGGCTAACACAAGAGGGGGTGAATTGGGTTCTTCGGGACAAGCCCCGAGGGTAAGGGAAGCGCCAGTACCACCCATAGATCTAGCAACTATAATGGCTATGTTTAATGCCTTTCAAAATAGTTATACTACAATAGAAGTCAGTATGGCGACATTCATAGAGAGTCAAGTGGCTACCAATAACCCTCCGCCTCTGACTACACAGCCTACAAAGCCGACACCTCCACTACTACTTTAATGGGAGGAAACAGTTGAAAGGGTGAAATACTCTGAGTATTTGAAGTTGAAGCCCCCAAAATTTTCAGGGGAAACAGAAAGAGAGGATCCACTATGGTTTCTTAAAGAGATAGACAAGGCTTGCAGGATCCTTCGGTGTCCAAGCAGTCAAAGTATAGATTTTCCACTTAACAATTAAAGGGGAAGGTGGATACTTGGTGGACTACTTGGGAAAAAGCAAGAATACAAGGCTCTTCTTCGATCGCACGAGAAGAATTTAGGAAGTTATTGATGGACTGTTTTATTCCTTAGAGCACAAGACTTGCCAAAGCTAAAAAGTTTAAAAACTTAAGTAAGAGGCCATGATTGTGGAGGAGTATGATACTCAGTTCCACTGATTAGCTAATTTTACTACTCATGTGCATCTTGATGAGAGAGAACAAATTAGGAAGTTCATCATGAGACTTTGATCTTCTCTTTGATAGCTCTTAAAACTTTAGATGGAGAGTTACCATCCTATACGACCATTGTGGATATGGTCAAATTAGTGGAAATGGATGAAAAAGAAGATAATAGTAGGTAGAAGAAGAAGTGGAGGCGAGAAGGTGATGAGAGGTTGTTGGGTTATGGTGGAACATCAGGGTCATTTCATACACAGAGCAAGGGGTAGTCCAAACCTATTACCACTTTAGGATTAGCAAAATCCACAGCTAGTGTAGCTCGTTTGAACTCTCACTAGAGGTAAGAGAAAGCTCGATGTTATGTGTATATGGTTATCACTTGGCACCTTGTCGTGATAAGAAGACGAGTTGTTTCTACAATGGTCAGGAAGGGCATTTCAAGAGGGAGTATCCATAGTTCATTTCTGGATCTGGTCAGGGATTCGTCCATCCTTCGCGTACCCAGGCCAAGCCCATGCCCGATAGTAGAGCTCCTTCTACATCTGCTGCTGGTAGTGGCATAGGGAAAGGTCCAAGTAGAGGACAAACTACTATAAGGCAAGGCATTGCTAGAGTATATGCTCTTACTCGACAAGACGCACAGGTGTCCAATGTCGTGGTTATAGGTATTATTTTTGTTTGCTCTTTGGTTGCTCATGCATGGTTTGACCCAAGCTCTACACATTCCTATATTTCTCCCAAGTTTGCTAAGAATTTTTTGTTAGGAAAAACTTCTCTTCAAAAGTCATTTCTTATGCCTACTCCCACTAGGGAGACCTCTTAGTTCAAGAAGGGTTCTACTCATGTAATATAGTGATGGGGGAATTAGAGACGACTGCCAACCTCATTCTTTTGGATATGCTAGATTTAAATACGATATTGAGGATGGATTGGTTGGCCTTTGGCCACACCATGTTGGATTGTCATAGCAAGTCTATAAGGTTCGGTGGCCTGGAAGACTCTGTTTTTATCTTTCAAGGGGAAAAAGGTGATGCGTTATGTAATTTTATTTCTATGTTAGCGGCTAGGTAAATGCTAAGGAAAGGATGTTAGGGTTTCCTAGCTTTTGTAAGAGATGTAGAAAAAGAGTCAGTGAACTAGAGCAATTATCGATTGTAAGTGAGTTTCAAGATGTGTTTCCATAAGAATTACTGGAATTACTTCCAAAATGAAAAACAGAGTTTAACATTGATGTCAAATGGCTGCGGCTGAGCTTAAGGAGCAGTTACAGGATTTGTTGGACAAAGGTTTCATCCGACCTAGTTCCTTACCTTAGAGAGCTCTTGTACTCTTTGTCAGAAAGAAGGATAGGTCTTTGTGATTGTGCATCGATTATCGACAACTGAACAAAGACATAGTGAAGAACAAGTACCCCTTACCCTAGATTAATGATCTCTTTGATCAATTGCAAGGTGCTTGTTGCTTCTCCAAAATTGATCTAAGGTCAGGGTACCATCACTTAAGGATAAGGGAGGAGGACATTCCCAAGCAGGTGTTCTAAACCTGGTATGGCCACTATGAATTTCTTGTTATGTCCTTTGGTCTTACCAATTACCGATGACATTCATGGACCTCATGAACTGCATCTTCAAGTTGTTCCTAGATAAGTTGGTCATCATGTTTATAATCGATATTTTAATATACTCTAAGAGCCTAAACGAGCACGAGTGGCATTTGAGGATTGTCCTTCAAACCTTATAAGAACACTAATTGTTTGCTAAATATTCTAAATATGAGCTTTGGCTTGACCAAGTAACTTTTCTGGGCCATGTGATCTCTAAGGAAGGTGTATAGATTGACCTGTGTAAAATTGAGGCAGTGAAAGAGTGGCCTAAACCAACCACCATCATGGAAATTTGATTCGAATCTTTTTAGGCTTAAAAGGGTACTACATATGGTTTATAAAGGATTTTTCCAAGATAGCGGTGCCTCTCACATATTTAACTTGGAAGAATGTTAAGTATCTTTGGTCGGAAGATTATGAGGAAAGCTTTAACAAATTAAAGGAGTATTTGACCACCGCATTGATCCTTGTTCTGCCATTAATATCGAGTAGTTATGTAGTGTATTATGACACCTTTAAAGTAGGTTTGGGCTGTGTGTTAATGCAGCATGGAAGGGTGGTAGCCTATACATCATGATAGCTCAAAAATCATGAGCAAAATTATCCCACACACGACCTTAAGATGGCAGCAGTGGTATTTGCGTTAAAGATTTTACAACATTACCTCTATGACGAGTGGTTCATGCCACTACGATGCCGAATCTCCCAGAATTGAATTCGTGGCAATCTTGCGGTATAGTGGTCTCCAAGTCGTATTCACTCAAGGAGCCTCACTTCTAATTACTAATTAGTTATTTTGAATACCAAACACTAATTAAAAGTACATAAACGTGGGGGGGTTTTGTTGACAGTAATAACAGAAGTGGTAACAAAATAGCAACAATGAACAACAACAGAAAAATATCAGCAGAACAAGTTTGACAATAACAGAGAACCATGCAACCAGATTTATGAGAGTGTAACCATCATCACTTATCTCATTGATTCAGTTTGTTCTCATTTCACGACTTGGTTCTTTATAAAAAAAATGATTCCAGAGTAACATCCAAAATTTAATGCTACTAACTATAGCCAAGAATATCTTCATTAACTATAACTAGACGCATTTCAAAGGAAAGCCTCAACCAAATAAAGTTAAATATCATCTAACTAGCCATTTTGTTTCACTCACTTTTCTAATCAGTCAAGCAAGGTTATATCTCATATATAAATTTGTTTATGCTCTTTCAAATTCAAACCAAAATCTGACAGCAACATAAACATATAAGCATAACAGAAATGAAATGAGATGAAATGAAGAATAAAACACTTATCTTGCACTTTCAGTTCAAGCTAAAACATCCCAAGGTCCTAGTGACTGATTACAATGGAGATTTAGCCCTCCATGAGAGCAGGACAGCAAAACAGAAGAAGGAAAACAGAGTGGAAGAGAGAGTTACGAAAATTGCTAAGTTCAGAAAATAAAAGTGTCCTCTGATTTTTAAAAACAGATGCCTTCAATACCTTAGAGAATATTCTACCCTAGATGCCTCTTGGATGCCTCCTTGGTGCTTCTTCCATGATGTGGGCAGCAAGACAACAGCAAAAAAGTGGCAACAGCAACAGACAAATTACTCTACTGCTTTACTATTTCTGTCTGCTATTGATTGCTGCAAGAGGTCCATGTTGTCAAAATAGAAATTACATTCCCCTTTGCTGTAAAGTGTAGAACAATGGGGACCAAAAATCCAGTCAGCCCTAGTCAACCATTCAATGCCCAGTCAGCATGTCCAGGTAGCCTCCAAGTAAGCAAAACATCCATGTCAGCATTTTTCTCTCTAATAATTAGATATGAAATTAAGCACATGAATTAATTGGGATAAAATTATGAATTTGAATCATATTAATTCTATAATTAATTTACACCCAATAAATTCAAAATATAATAAAATAGGAGAGTTGGCAACATTGAAATAGCAATAGGACTAAGATAGGGACTAAAAAGTACATAAAAAATGCCTGATATCAACGAGACCTATGAAATTTTCACTAACTAGAAGAGTTTGAAGTATATTTTTCAACAGAGAGATCTTAATCTTAGACAACAGAGGTGGATGGAATTCCTCAAGGACTACGACTACACTATATAGTATCATCTCAACAAGGCCAATGTACTCTAAGTCAGAAATCTATGGGGAGTTTAGTGCATATAGTGAAAGTGAGGTGACCACTTATTGGTGAGATTCATGAGCTTGAGGTGAATGAGTGAGGTTTTAAATTTCAAAGGAAGGAGCATTCTTAGCCCACTTTCATGCATAGTCATCCCTTCCTGATAGGGTGAAGGCAACTCAAGAGCGAGATGTTCAGCTATATGAATGGTGACACAAAGTGTTGGAAGGAAAAGTATCGAGTTTCTCCATAAGAGATGATGGGAGCAATGGGGTTTGAGAATCGATTATGCATGCCTGATGTAGAGGCTCTAAGAAGGGAGATTCTTGATAAGGCATATAAATCTGCATATTTAGAGCCACCAAAATGTATCAAGACCTAAAACAAATTTATTGGTGGGAGGGCATGAAGGAAGGTGTGGCAGACTATGTGCCTCGATGCCTCACTTACCAACAAATGAAGGCCGAGCATCAAAGACTGTGGGGTTTGCTCCAACAGATTAAAATTCTAGAATGGAATTGGGAGAGAATAACTATGGTATATCTTAAGGCTAGCAGTCTAGGACTGTACCGGTCTTGCTTTAATTTGGAGGTATGACATTGGTCGACCAATAGGTATCTGGCTGTCGACTGGTAGCTCTCTGTTATCTTTTACAAAATTACTCTAAACTTTAGCTATCAATTGGTTCTTAACAACCAATCAACTGGTAGGCTACTCGAAGAAAATATTTTTCAAGAAAAAGAGTAATTGGTCTATTACTTGCAGGCAAGCAATCGACTAATAGTCCACTGGAGTCTTATCCATTTTTATCCTAAAAGTAACCGGTCGAATGCTTACAAGAAAGTGGTCAACTGGTAGCCTACTTGGACTTTTAAAACTTTATTTTTCAAAGTTTAAAAATTCTAAGACCCAAGAAGAGCTTATCCAGCATTTTAAAAATCTTTTCCAACTTATATGAAAGTTTAAAAACATTCTCTTAAGGTTTAAAAAGAAGTTATTGTCTTTCAAATAATTTTACAATATTTCTAAGTCCTAAAGGTACTACAAAAAAATAAAAGACTTCTCTTTGCTCTTGATGCCTTTAACTTGATCAAAATTCCTGACAAATATATGACAATATAACTAAGGAATTTATATTTTAATTTGTTTGTTTTCATTAAAATTTTAAAAATGTTCTTTCACGTGCAATGAGGCTAACTTTTCTTGTGTTGGTGGATAGAACTGAGTTCGAGTTCCCATTCCTTGCAAGAAATACATAATCATGTTTATTTTCCTTGTGGTGCTTTAACTCGCTGAGTATTATTACTCACTCTTCTTTGGTGAACCTCAAACATTTCACAACTTGAGTGGTAAATAAATTTGTATTCTCAGTCATAGATAATTGCATTGCTGTATTGATAGGTAAAGATATAGTTTTTCTTGCATAGTCAAGCAAAGCATCATTTTGGGATAAACAATCTATTTCAATAATGATTTCAATATCAAGCATGGGTATACAAACCAAATCTAAGGTGGTTGCTCTATTTCCAAATTATATTACACAATTGAGACAGCTTGGGTTGTTCGGACATGGTTTCTAGTGAGAGTGGAAACAAACAATTCATGGGGTAAAGCATACATTTCTAATCCCAGATTCTTAGCATATATATACGAAATAAAAGAATGTGTAGCTCCTGAATCAAATAATGCATTTACAAGAGTATTTCGGATAGAAATCTTATCTCGAATCAAGTTGGGAGCTTTTTCAACTTTGTTCTAGGTCAAAGCAAATACCCTCCCTTGATTGGATGTCCGGTATTGTGCTATTTAGCCATGTATCCTAGCTTCCTATATTTGTAGCATACATTCTGACCTACCAAACAAGGATTGTTGTCATGATTTCTCTTGAATTTGAGGCACTGAGTCTTGGAATTTGCCACATGTGGATTATTCTTGACTTGACCCTCCATAGTTCTTGACTTATTTCTCCATGAGCTACCTCCCTTATTATCGTTCCTACTACACTCTTTTTTCTTCTTTTCTTTTGTTTCTTCTTCACCACACACCTCTCGCATATACCTTTCAACTAATCTACATTTGTTAATATATTGGGAAAAATTTCTAATCTCTAAGGTCCCAATTTCTCTATAATCTTGGCATTAAATCCATTCTCAAAGTGACATGTCTTCCAAGCCTCATTATAATGATACTTTAGGAAAATGGAAAATTTTGCTAATTCCTTAAATTTAGCTTCATATTCCCCTATAGACATATCCCCTTGTTGTATTCTCATAGATTCAACTTCCTTTTCATTTCTAACACTCTCAAGGAAATATTTCTCATTAAGAGCCTTTTGAAATTCATCCCATATAATTTTCTTCCTATTGGCTTCTAATAATTTCTGTGCTCTCATCTACCAATCCTCAACATCACTTTCTAGTTTAAAGGTTGCTAAGGTAACTTTCAATTCTGGGCTATACTCCATAACTCTGAAAAATTTTCTCTATTTGACTCATCCATTCTCATGCCACCCTAGGGTCATGGGTACCTCTAAAAGAAAGTGGTTGCAACTTCCTGAATTTAGCTAATTCATTAGCGGTAGAATTATTGTCACTATTACCCTCTCCATTTTCCTTTATAGACTCTTCTCCATTTTTCCTCATCTTCTCTCTCGTAAGTTTAAGAAGTTTAACTATGGCATTCTGTGTACTGGCCATACTCTCTAGCATTTCAGCTTGAGAACTCCAAGGTGAAGACATCTGCAAACATACTTATAACACATAGTCCACTACATGAGCTCATGTAAATACTCATGTAACAACTTATTTCTTGTGTAATTGTTCTAATCCTACCTACAAGTGCCTCAAATCATGCTCTGATACCAAAAATGTAATATCTACTATACTTTTAGGAAATTGTAATATAAGTAATGTAGGAAAAATGGTTGAATTCCAAATATTTCTTTGAAAATTCTTATAAATACCAATCCTTATAGAAACAGGGAAATTATGGAGTATTTGAAATATAAAAATTTTAAGTTAGATAGAGGACAATTAGTTGACTGCCAAACAATTATCAGTTGATTGGTCATCTTTTGTCTAATATGTCTCGATATCTCAAAGGCTACCAGTCAACTAACACAGGGTATTGATCACCTGGTAGGCCCTGTACTCCATATTTGCACTTGTGCCAGTCGACTAATGACACTGTATCAGTCGGTTGGTAGATTGTAAACTTCATTTGTTTAGATTCCTCACTAGTTGGTTAATTGAAATATGACATAATTACTTACCATATCTCAAAAAACATAGTAATAACTATTTTAGTTCTAGTTCTTTACTTAACATAGCTATAAACTTAGAGACACATATACATCAAAACTCTTATGCTTCCATAGTATACAGAAATGTACACAAGTTTCCAAAAGAACATAAAGGAAGACATTTCTCTAGATATAAATTATCTCAAGCTAGCATATTCTTTTTCTTTCTCTTGCTTATCTACTTCAACTCCTGAAATGGTAAGTTATGAAAACCAAGGTTAGATATAAATCTCAATAGCTAGTATATTATGTGAAAATAATGATATGGGCATTTCAGTCATTAAAGTAATCTAAATAAATATTTCTCATTTCCATGAAATAAAAGCTATTATATAAACATATAATTAAAATATTCTCATTATTGTATAGTGTATTATAACTTCTAATTCTTACTCATGAAAAGTACTCTACATCCTGGGAGGAAATTCTGCATCCCATGAGGATTTTTACATCCTATGAGGAAAGTTCTGCATCCTATGAGGAAAAGTTCTAATTCTATCATCCCATAAGGAATTAAGCTCTACTTTCATGAGAAATCTTGTTCTAGAACATTCATGGAAAGCTTTAATATAAAACTTAATATATCATACAAAAGCATGATAAAAAATAACTTGCTTTTATGAAAACTAGCTACCTTTGATTCTACTAGAGCTGAAGTTTGTAAAGTGTCTTTTAGTTTCTCCTCAGTTCCTCTTGCTTCTCAATTTCAAACCACTTCTTCTTTTCTCTTTATTTTAGTATGAAATCTACTATTCTATCAATTCTTAAGCTCTAGAATTCATTTAAACTAGAGAAATCATGCTAAGAAACTTACCTTTTGTGTTTTCTTGCTAAATCCTCAGCTAGAAATCCTTTATTTCTCTTCTTTTTTCTTCCTCACATTTTTTTCTCTCTCTATATCTCTATTTTCTACTGAAAGTCTAATTTTCTCTCTCTTTTAGCTTATAAGAAGTATATTTAGCCGGCTTTGCGTGGGAAATGTCTCTAATACCCTTACTCACTTATTTCTGAGCTTTCTTGGAATGTTATAGGTTTTTTAGTCAATTTCCACACTAACTTTTCATCCTTCCACTGACTTATCTCGCCCTCCAGAATGCTATCAATTGACTGATGGATCCTCAATACTCGATCGATGGCTATTAAATCTAGAATTCTAGTCTTACAGTGTGTAATCAATCAATTGATCTCCCTCCATCAGTCGACTAATTGCAAATATCAAAAGTTTAGTTTGATTGTAACTGCTATCAGTTAACTGATGGCTGTAGGAAGTTGACTGTACGTTTTAAATTTTTGCAGTAGTTGAGGATGATTGATTTTCCCATTGTTTTGTGATTGTATTAATAGATCTTGTGTTCCCAAAGCACCTAGCACCCAATTTTCCACGTAATGCCAGCAGAATACAATTCTGTGTAACTTGGTTTGAGGTAAGTGACTCGAACCTACTTTGTCTACACACACACACAGAGAGTTATATCAACCAAGCTAGGATCATATGAATTAGAAATGATATAATAGGTACAAGATTTTGAATGAATCAAATGGTCCATGTTACAGGATAAACTAATGTGAGTGTTGTTCTTAGTAAATTGTGTTTAACTGCAACAGTGTAGAAGCACTTATTATCATCTAAACTATTTGATACTACGTTCTAGAATAAATATGCTCTACATAAATATCCTTATCTTAGTTATGTGTGTGATAGCATAACATTGGTCTATACACATTGTGTGACATGCATGATTTGATCCTTGATTGTGTTCATTTGATTTCTTTGATGCACATGCATGTAATTTATTTGACTTACATGGAAATATATAGTAGAAGGCTTGAGTTACTAATACATGCGTACACGCTTTTGTACCTATATCTTTAACATGTATGCTAGAAGAATATTGGATTGTACTGATGAATATGATACATATGAATAACTCCTTAAAATTTGTTTACTTGATATCTTGTGGCTTATGCTAAGAGAGCCATAAGGTGAGATATGATGAATCGAGGAGAGGTAAGGGTGGATTTAGGTGGATACATGCCAATGGTAGATGAACTAACGATGATCATTATGGTAAAGGTGGGTAGTAGAGAGATAAAGGTGGATTAGATGGGTCATTGACATGACGGTCACGGTGAGTGGGCATGACTCAAATAGGATATATGAAAGAGTATCCTTAGAGGGATGCGAGAATGCTTTTGCCATATGTATGATTATGATTGCCGTGCCTTACATTATGTTAATTCCCTTATTGTCATTTTCATAGAATTATTGTGTTTGCTTTGTTTATTTTCAAATGAAACTAGAATAGTAGATTCACTTATTCATTGAGTGTTTTACTCACACCTCTTCTTTTAACATTTTCAGATATCTGTAGAGGAAGAACGTTTGCAGCAAAAGTAGCAGAGTTAGTGGTCGTCAAGAGCCTTTTCTCAATTTGGGGAATTTTCCTGAGTATAACTCTAATATAGAAGGATAATCTAGAGGTTGCTCTATAATCTAATAGTAGGATATTGAGTTTTCCTTTTATATATGTGTGTGATAAACATTAAGAACTAAGCCTTCTAGATGCATTCTTGGTTAATACATGAATATGATTCTTTGTGTAAAGATATTCTTATTAATAATCAATGATACAACTTATTCTTTGAAAATCTTGAATGATGATATGTATACAATGTTGTGAAACAAATTCTTTGCTTAGCGAATGTTGCATTGGGTCCTAGCTGATAGGTTTATAAAGATGAGGATCACGTCTAGTTTATGGGTGTGACATTATAGGTCTAATTGCGATTGAACTAAAGCTAAAATAGTAGTTAAATATGTATCCTTTATTTTAATATATTAAAAAATATAATATAATAAATTAATAATTCTTTTTATATTTAATCTTGATGCACTTGTGTGCACATATATATATATATATATATATCTATATATACAATTAATTGTTTTCCTCTAGTTTTTCTTCATGGGAAAAATAATATTACTACAAAAAATAAAGAGAAAGAAAAAGAAAGTGTAACATGCCAAAGATATGGCTTCTTGCAATAGGTTACCACATGAAGTCTTTGTTGGATTGCATGGTATCAACTTGTTTGTTGCTGCCATTAGAATGTTGGCCAACATTTTTGCACTAATGTTGAGCTTTTCATTAGCTTAGGTTCTATCATCACATCCCTTCATCCATCTTGTACCAAAAAATGGCAATTGCTTCATTCAAAGAAGTAACTTTTCCTTGCTTGACACGCCCTAATTTAGAGACCATGACTGGCACAGAGGTGAGTCCCTGTATAACCACCATAAATCTAAACCACATACCCAACCATACAAAATAAAGATAACACAAGCAATAATAATAAGATAAAGTAAAATGGATTTCCTCTTTATAATAACTTTGATCATTCTTTAAAGTGTAATTCCACAATTCACATCCAATTAATTTTTCTGAATCTTCCCTTGTACAAATCACAAACCTATAAGGGAACATTCTGAAACAAAGATTTCCAAAATAACAAAAAATGATCTATAGTTGTAAAACAATTTTTCCAACTGAAATCCTTGGTGATCTATTTAACTACAGAGCACGTAAACCCTTCCCAAAAGACGCCAGCTCAAGACCACCAACCTATAGCTATAAAAAGGTGGTGACTAGAAGACTCTTCTACTCCTCGGGTAGAGACTCGTCAACTATAACCGAATACGCAAACGGTACACAAAAGAGGAGTGAGTATATAATACTCAGTGAGAAATATTATAATAAAAAAATAAAAACTTTATCATATACCACTTGCAGGGATAGGACCTTTGAAGAGGTCCCATCCACAACCACAACCTCAATAAACCAGCACCAGAAGCCAACAAAAATTTCACAAACAAGAAACACAAGATAAATTTATACAAATTCCATAATCCACCACAAACACAAGCAACAACAACAACAACAACAACATAGCCTTATCCCACTAAGTGGGGTCGGCTACATGGATCGCACGACGTCATTGAGCTCTATCAATGACCAACTCTTTAGATATCTCATTTACTAAAAGATCCCGTTCAATAATTTCTCTAAGTGTCCTTTTTGGTCTTCCTCGACCTTTTTTCATAGGGCTCCAAACTATCTGCTCAACTCTCCTAACTGGCGCTTCCAACGGTCTCCTTTGCACATGCCCAAACCATCTTAAACGATTTTCAACCATTTTTTCCTCAATAGGTGCCACCCCAACTCTACCTCGTATATGATCATTATGGATCTTATCTCTTCGTGTATGACCACACATCCAACGCAACATCCTCATCTCCGCCACTCCAATTTTATGTTCTTGTTGTCCTTTCATTGCCCAACATTCACTCCCATATAAAATCGCTGGTCTTATAGCAGTACGATAAAACTTTCCTTTGAGTTTATCAGGTACTTTCCGATCACAAACAACCCCTGATGCCATTCTCCACTTCAACCACCCAGCTTGTATCCTATGTTCCACATCTCTAATAACTTCGCCATCATCTTGTATAATTGATCCCAAATACCTAAACGTTGACACTTGTGATACGACCTGATCACCAAGTTTAACCTCCAGCTCGTTCCTAGCTTGTCGCTTGTTAAACTTACAATGCATATATTCGGTCTTACTCCTGCTCAGACGAAAACCCTTCGATTCCAAAGTAGCTCTCCATAACTCAAGTTTAGAATTAATCTCTTCCCTTGTCTCTGCTATGAGAACAACGTCATCTGCAAAAAGCATGCACTTAGGAATATCTTCTTGGATGTGTTTCGTCAGAACATCTAAAACCAAGTCAAACAAATAAGGGCTTAAGGATGATCCCTGATGTAGGCCAATTTTAATAGGAAAGTCTCTAGTCTCCCCTCCAGACGTTCTCACACTAGTCGTAGCCCCCTCGTACATATCTTTTATGGCTCTAATATACGCAACCCGTACACCTTTCTGTTCCAAGGCTTTCCACAGCACCTCTCTTGGTACTCGATCATAGGCTTTTTCCAAGTCAATAAATGCTATATGAAGGTCTCTTTGTTTACTCCGATACCTTTCCATCAACCCCCTTAGAAGATATATAGCTTCCATTGTAGACCGTCCTGGCATGAATCCAAATTGATTTTCAGAAATACTCGTCTCGATTCTTAACCTACGTTCAATCACTCTTTCCCATAATTTTAGAGTGTGACTCATAAGCTTAATCCCACGATAGTTTGCGCAATTCTGAATGTCTCCTTTGTTTTTGTAAATAGGCACTAAAGTGCTTCTTCTCTATTCCTCAGGCATTTTCTTAGACCTTAAAATTTCATTAAAGAGCTTAGTTAGCCAGATAGTACCCTCCTCTCCCAAACACTTCCAAACTTCTATAGGAATACCATCGGGACCAACAGCTTTACCATTATCCATTTTTCTAAGAGCTTCCTTGACCTCATCAACCTTGATCCTGCGATAATATGCCAAATTTTGTTCTCTCTCCAAGGTTGTTAGATCTTCCATATCGCAAGTTGACTCCGTTCCGTCATTAAAGAGCTTATGAAAATAACCCTGCCATCTATTTTTAATATCTTTGTCTGTACCCAAAACTTTTCCTTCTTCATCCTTAATACATCTTACTTGATCCAAATCTCTAGATTTCCTTTCTCTAGCCTTCGCAATCTTGTAAATCTTTTGTTCCCCTTTTTTCGTTCCTAAATCCTTGTAAAACTCTTCAAACGCTTTAGATCGTGCTTCACTTACTGCTTTTTTTGTCTCCTTATTAGCCTTCCGATACCTTTCCCAATTTTCCGAGTTATTGCACAGATGGATAGCTTTAAAGCAGTCTTTTTTAAATTTGATTTTTTCTTGAACAGCCTCATTCCACCACCAAGATTCCTTATCTCTTTGTCTAAAACCTTTTGATTCTCCTAAAAATGCTTTAGCTACTTTTCTAACCTTCTTGGCCATCTCCTCCCACATGGTGTTAGCATCTTCTCGTAACTCCCAAGATCCTTCCTCCAACAATCTTCTCTTGAAAGTCAGTTGATTCTCCCCCTTTAGCTGCCACCACTT
The DNA here is from genome assembly GCA_037074585.1 of Biancaea sappan. NCBI lineage: Eukaryota > Viridiplantae > Streptophyta > Magnoliopsida > Fabales > Fabaceae > Biancaea > Biancaea sappan. The sequence continues at coordinate 23,691,725 of CM073499.1, read as the reverse complement.
GATCCTAGGGTTCATCGCCTGACGATGCTTTTGTTTCCGACCCTTAATAACCACGTCAAGGACCAAAACCCTATGTTGAGTTGCCACGGGTTCTCCAGGAATAACTTTACAATTTAGACAGATTTTTCTATCTGGATTCCTTACCAGAAAGAAGTCAATCTGTGACCTTGAAGCTCCACTCTTGTATGTGATTAAATGTTCCTCTCGCTTCTTGAAGCAGGTATTGACAACCCTGAAATTATAAGCCATAGAGAAATCCAATATAGACTGTCCTTCCTCGTTAAGCTCCCCAAAACCAAAGCCACCATGGACCCTCTCATACTGTCCTGCTTCTTTCCCAACATGCCCATTAAGGTCCCCCCCAATGAAAATCTTCTCTTCTAAAGGTATGTTTCTAACCAATCCCTCCAAATCTTCCCAAAACTTTTCTTTAAGATATGCATCTGTCCCTACCTGTGGTGCATAGGCACTTATGATGTGGATAGTATCTCTTACGATAATCATCTTTAAGCATAGAATCATATCCCCAATCCTTTTTACCTCCACCACACTCGGTGTCCATTCCTTGTCCACCATAATACCTACGCCATTCTTTGTCCTTACTTTTCCAGTGTACCAGAACTTGAATCCTGAACAGTCAAATTTCTTAGCCTTTTCTCCAACCCATTTAGTCTCTTGAAGGCACAAGATGTTAATTTTCCTCCTCTTCATAGTGTCCACAACCTCCATGGATTTCCCTGTCATGGTTCCAACATTCCACGTAGCAATCCTGATTTTGTTCTCCTCGACTAGCTTCTTTACCCTCAACCTTCCAGGAACATGTTCTTGTGACACTACAATCGATCGACGATGCAGTGGCTCTAGCTCATTTGACACTGTACTCGAGCCATACAGCGCGTTGCTTCCGGGCAACGACCTAGTATTAGTGGACCCTTGCTCATTTAACACTACATCCGGGTGCCGATGCAGCGGCTCTAGCTCACTTGTCACTGTACTCGAGCAATACAGTGCGTTGCTTCCGGGCAACGTCTTAGCATTAGCAAAATATTGTCGTTGATCCATGTTCATGAGAGATTCGACACAGTTTTACGTTGGCTGTCGAAGGCCTAACACAACCCTCCTCCTTTCTCCGGGCTTGGGACCGGCTATAAAACATAGCCTCATGGGCTCCCTTTTTATTCCCATTAGGGATGTATAACCATATAGTCATCTCGCACCTCCACAGGGATTTTCTCAAGGGGAAATTTAATGTCGCACCTTCACAATGACTAATCATTTTATCAACATGTGGCATTAAAAGAACAAATTCGGGTGGCAAGGCTTAATAAAAATTAGCTTCACACCTTTCTTTAAACTCAAATGAAATTGTGTCACTCAAATCTCATAGTTTCAACACCTTGCATGACCTTGTGGTATGTGGGGCACATGGGTGAGATTGAACTAGGTGAAATTAAATAATAGTATTGTTATATGATATAGGCGAGCATGAATGAATAAATAGTGAAAGTTAAATAGAAGTTAATAATGAGCTAAATTAAATAAATACTAGGAGTGAGAGCAAAGAGGATAAATAAACAAATTAGGGTAGGTTAAATGAAATAAATAATAGGAAAAAAGGGAGGCATTAGATAAGAAGGAAAACAAAAGAAATTAATTATAAGAATAATTAATAGAGAGGCGTGTAGTTAAAATACGAAAGGTAAAACAAACAATGATTAAATAAAGAGTGTTACTATAGGATTAGGAAACAAATAATAAAATAAGATTAGGCAAAGTTGAAGTGAAAAAAGGAAAAGGAAACTAATAGAATAATAAAGGTGTTAATATAATATTAGGAAAGGAAAAATAGAAAGAATAAGTATGGTAGGATAAGGAAAAGAAAAAATATATAAATAAATTAGGATCTTTAATAAGTAGGTGTGATTTTGAACTAAATAATGTAAGTAATGCAAATAATAATATAAAAAGTAATAAAAAGGGAAATAAATAAAAACCTAATAATAATAAAGTAGGGTAACTACACAATAAATAAAATAATATAAATAAGGAATCCTAGTGTTACACTTAACCTAGGATAATATAAATAATAATAATATAATAATAATAAGAGAATATGACTACTATACACTAAATAAAATACAAGAAAAATAATAATCCTAATGCTACACTTAACCTAGAAACCCTAGGCGCCTCACATATATAAATTCCACATAAGAGATTCAAAACCCTACATACTTTTCATACATAAACATCACTCAAAGCCTAGGAACCCTAGACGCCTCACCTACAACTCTACCTAAGTGATCAAACCCTAAACGTCTCCCATGAATCCATCTAAGAAACACCAACCTTACATCTCTTAAACACTTGACACCCTAGATACACCTATACATTAAAAACCCTAGACAGAACACTCACACTCAAACATTAGATACCACACTTGACCAAAACCTTAGCCTCCACACATAAGCTTCAAGGAACATATCTCTGGTAATCTTTCCCAATGTCAAAAAACTTTAAGGAATTGAAGTACATACTAGCATCTTAAACTAGTCATAACTCTTCCAATCAAACTTTGTTTTTAGTAAATTATATATCACTGGAAAGCCCTTTGAGTCTAGTTTAAAAGGAAATAAGTTTCATTCAAAAATTCCTTACTGATTAGGATATATGACCAAAATAGTGACCAAAGGTCAGAAGCAGTAACAAGCAGTTTTCTCGTTTAATGGTTTTGACTTCTTCTCGCAACTTTTCTGTGTTGTAGTTGTTGGGATTGATCCCAAATCATTTTACACATCTTCCTCCAAATAACACATGAAACCTGATAAAATTTTACATTGGAATCCAAGTAAGTGGATGACCTCGCCCTAACCTTACCTTAACATCATATCATGTAGTTATGTAAATAGGAAGTCTCCTAAGAATTTTAAGGTGGATATAATTAGGATTGTTAAATAAGAACATGATTTTATTCATATGATAATGGTAATGAAATGTATGTGATGTCGCTATGTGTATGTATAAAATGGAATTTTAATATTTTTTGTGCTTGGCATGGAAACCAGATACGATCTCCTTGATTGCATATATGCATGCATGTTTATTTTATATTGATTATTTATACACCTATATGCAATTTTTTATGATGATTGGTACCCCTAACATGACAAGGAAGGTTGGGCTTGAGTTGAGCTGTGACTCCCGAGGGGAGCCTTGCTAGTGAAAGTGCAGAGGACAACCCTCACTATAGGATAGAGGGCCCGAGTTGAGTTGTGACTCACGAGGGGCACCCAACCATTGAGGTGGGATAACGCGTCACTAACAAGAAGGGATAGGGTTTTAGGTTGAGCTTTGACTCTCGAGGGGTGCCTTGCCAATTGATGAGTACCGCATGTGATATGATTGCATTCTGGTTGTTGACTTTGTATGATTCATTATTGTGTGCTATTCTTGGTATTGAGATTGTGGCCTACGAGCATATTTTATATGATACTTGATGCCTTTGGGTTTGGTTATGATGATGCCATATCCCTCACTAAGTTTTGATAACTCATACTCTCTGTGGACCATTTTTCTCTTACAGATCTAACTATCATAAAGGAGCACCCATATGAGGAGTAGTAGTGCCAGTTGCTGACCTTCCTGTTGTTGGGTAGGGTCTTATTTTATTTTATGATTTCCATAGGTCACTTTATAGTTGCGTAGGACAATTAGGCAAGATTTGGGACAACGTTTGATTTGTTTAAATTTTGTTTATCCAAATTTGTTAAATTTTGTTTATTTACATATTTTGAATTATATAAATTAAAGCATGTTATGATTTACAAACACTTTTGAAAAGATCACTTTTTTTTATAGGCAATGGATGTTAGTTGTTAGCGATATGGCAAGTGCACCAGTCGCACAAGTAATATAGTGATTTAAAGAGTAAAAGTATTGTCCCCAAGAGGACTAAGTGGCTAACTACTCAAGAAATTTAACTGAATTCGTTAGATAAAAATGTTGGATTGAAGACATCTTTAGTCAAGAACTGACAAGTAAAAATCAAATGATAGTAAATTTTTATAAGTTTTCACAAATGACAGCACAATGATAGCAAACAAACACTCAAATTGATTTAATTAATCTAATTAAAAGCCTAGGGCTACTAATCTCTCTCCTCCGTCCTATAAATTGGAAACCTCCCTCACGCACTTACAACTCTATCAATTATATAAGTTAATCCTAGATTATTCTATTAACTTAAAAGGATTCTCCCGAATCTTAATTAAGATACTTAATGTCTACTCAATTCCTTCAGTGAGTTAAGTGTGTACTAATCAACCTAGCTTTGATTAAATAAGATTAACTAGTACTCTTATTAGCTAACAAGCAAAAACACTTAAGGTTTACACACTCGTTCTTCCTATTCAAAGTTCTACTTTCACCTTCCTCTCCTGAGATTAATGATAGAAACAAGCAAAAATATAGATTGATTAGATCCACATTAAGTAATAGTAAAATGAACCAGAAGACTTATATTGATTGAATAAAAGTTACAATTACATGAGAGAAAACAAAATCTAATTTAAAGTTAAGTTCATAGTAACCCTAGATAGAAAATTTAGCTACTCATGGAAAATAAGTAACAACAAATAAAAATAAGGATAAAGAATGCCATGAATCTGAAGTCAGATGGAAGAACTGAGCCCCAAAGCCTTGAAGATCAGGTTTCCCTTATAGTTCTCAACAAAAACGGTGTGCTCTCCCTTCCTTCGTATAAGAATAACCCTAGAAAATAACCTCTGCAGCTATTTAAAACATTCTTAATGTGGCAAAAATTACATTCTACTGCTGCAATGGCACGTCTTCACCACTACAGTGGTGGAGCACAGAAAATTAAGACAGTAGTGGAGGGCTACCACTGTAGTGGTATGAACTCACCACTGTAGTAGGAGGGCAAAAACAATTACTGAAAAATTGCAACTCCAGCGCCGGACGCTAGATAGCCAGTACTGGGCACTACGTTGGCACTATAGCAGTAGGTCCTCACTGTTGCAATGGTAGAAGATAGAAGCAAATGTTGAAGAATCTGCAATTCCAATGCCAGGCACTGGGTAGCCAACACTGAGCACTGGGTAAGAATTCCTCTTCTGAAATGCAGGGCCGAAAGCTAGGAATCAAATGCAGTGGTTTCTTCTCCTCTAATTAGTGGTCCTTCTTTGTATCTTCAAATGCAAGATCAAATACCAATTATTATCATAAAACTGAAGGCAAATCAAGAGAGTAACGTTGAACTTAAGGGAATCAAAACTAGATTAGCTTGAGGCCAAAAAACATTAAATCAGTAAAATTTGAGCACAATCAAGGTTCAGATGTCAAGAGAAAATGTACATAAATCATGTTAATTTGGAAATTAACACTCCCCCAAACCAGAACCTTTGCTTGTCCTTAAATAAGAGCTCTCTATGAGAAAAATTTTGATTAAGATATGTGCAACTAGGAAGAGTAAAGATCTGAAAATATGTGAATTAAAGTAAGCTAAGCCTTATCAAACTATTACTCGTAAGATTAAACTCAAGAGTTTGCAATCTTGAAGATTCCAATAATAAGTGTCAACTGAACCACAAAGAAAATTGAATAACAGATTTTCAAAAAAAATCTAATCATCTCCTCTATGAACAAATTATAGTGTCAAATTCAAAAATTCCTAAACTGAATCGCATCTTTGTTCTCAAGGGCATTGTTTTATTTCGATTCTCAAGGGTATATCTTCCTTTATTTCCTTATTTCCTTTTGGAAATTTTGCATATTACTCATTTTATTTTAATTACAGAAGCTTACCCCTTATTGAAACTTTCAGCTATCCCCTTATTGAACCCTTTTTTCACTAGCCCTTTATTGAATAATTTTTTTTATGAATAAGAACAATAAATCATTCACAAAAAGAAATGAACACTTCTTCTGTTATTGTGAAATGGTTGGGCTAACACTTACACAAATAAAACTTAAAGACTTGCAAACTCAAAAGGTAACTCTTATATTTTTGTATGACCTGGTTTAACTTGCTAAAGAATTTCCAAATTTTCAGATTTCAAAAAAAAAAATCCTCCTATTACACATGCATATAGTCAGCACAAAATGCTTTTGGACAGCACAAAATCAACCAGAATTTTCTCAATGAAGGAACCCACATGATGTTAAACCTTTTCCCCTAACCTAAATCTAACATTATCCTTAATGGGCTAAGGAAGGTTTAAAACATGAAAATGCAAGCATTAATTTCTCTATAATACACAAAAAAACAGAAAAAGAATTGTGCATAATAGAAATATTCAACCGAGATAGCACAATATCAATAACCAAGCATAGTTATAAGTACAATACCCAATCATAATCCACCACAACAACATCATGGCCTAAGGAAACAAAGTTCACACCAAAACAACATCATATTCACAACAAAGCAATAAAACTACTAGAAACCAAGCAACAACAAAACAAAAACAAAAAAAAATAATTAAAACTAAGAAAGCAAGGAAATTTAGGTTACCTCCCAAGAGTGCTAAGTTTATAGTCTTCAGCCAGACTTTACCGATTTTATCCTGGATCAAAAGAACTCATGGAAGAGTCTTAAAGATGAATTGCCTTCCCTCAATCTTGCCACTGTTTTGATTTTTTATTGATTAATTTTCTAGCTTTGCTTGAAGGAAGTGTAGATTGTTCAACAAATATTGTTTCCTCTTTATGATCATAAGCTTCCTTTTCCATCGGTGAGTCAACAATGTCAAACACATTAAACATCTCCCTCTTCTTCTAGACTGTTAGAGTTAATGTCTCTTGACCCACATCAATTACAGCTCCTGAAGTAGCCAAGAATGGCCTACCCAGAATGAGAGGAATTTTCTCATCCTCTGCCATGTCTAAGACCATAAAGTCCACAAAAAAGAAAAATTTTCTCACTTTGACTAGCACATCTTCCACTGCCCTATATGAATGTCTTAATGATCGATCAGCAAGCTAAAGTGTCATCATAGTTGGTTTCACCTGACCACTCCCAAGTCTCTTAAAAACTGATAAAGGCATTAGATTGATGCTAGCGCCAAGATCACATAAGGTCTTCTTGAATGTAACACTTCCAATAGTATAAAGGATGGAGAAATTCCATAGATCTTTGAGTTTTGAAGGCAACTTCTTATGTATAATCACACTATACTCTTCATTCAATGTAACTCTCTCATCAAACTTTGCATAAACATGCATTTGTTCCAAAGCTTTAGCAAATGGTATGTTTATTTGTAAATTTTTAAATACCTCCAAAAATTTGCTAAACTACTTCTCAAAGCCTTTGAGGAAAGGGCACCTTGATATATGGTGTAGCCATATGTCAACTTTTTCAATGTTCTTCTGCCAAGAGTTGTAGAATTGTCATCTTTAGTCACTGTTACTATCCTCTTTAGTTACCACTTCATTCCTAGACATAGGTTCTATCACATTCCCACTCCTAGTGGTTATGGCATTTACGTGCTCTCTCAGATTAATAACCTCGTCACTAGGCAATGACCCTTGAGGCTTATTGTTCAAAGCATTTGCTAATTGGGCCATTTGAGTCTCTAAATTCTTGATTGTAGCACTTTAAGTCTGACTTATTATCTCAATCTTCTCCATAAAGTTCATGAACATTTCCTCCATAGATTACTTCTTTTCCACTTGAGATGGTAGAGCTCTATTTTGGGGAAGATAGTTATTCTTATTGTTAAAACTATAAGGGTAAGATGGCTTACCAGAAGATGAGGTCGAGGGACTTAAGTAATGATTATTGCTTCAAAAGAAATTAGGATGATTCCTTGGGCTCGGATGATAAGTGTTGGAATAATGGTTGTTTTGATTCCTTTGCACATTACTTATGTAATTCAATTGCTCCACTGAAGGAAATTCCTCACAAGACCCTTTGACGTGAGCCCTTCCATAGAAATCACAATTTGCTTCCAGCATTGCTATTGCATTCACCTTTACCGGTTCTTTTTTCTTACACATAGCATGTCAACTTCTTGGTTAATGCTTCATTCTGAGCTAACAAAGCATTCAGGGTGTCTAGTTTCATGACTCCCTTCCTTGAAGCATTTTTGGTCTGACTTAAAGCATTCTGGCTTGCTCTCATGGTCTCTATTATCTCTTTCACTTGAGCAATCGATCTTGCCATCAAAACACCACCAGCTGCAGTATCCAGTTTATCTCAAGTCTTATATATGAGACTACTATGAAAGATGGTAAGTTGCTGCCACTCTGCAAGACCATGATTAGGACACTTCATCAGAATGTACTTGAACTGTTCCTAAGCCTTATAAAGACTTTTGCCTTCATGCTAATAAAAGGCAGCGATCTTATTCCTCAATTTGACCGACCTTAATGCAGGAAAGAATTTGTCTAAAAACCTCTTCTAGAGTTGATCACAAGTTGTGATACTTCTTTTTAGCTGAGCATTCAGCCAACTTTTTGTTATATTGGAGAAGGTGAATAGACGAAGGCGTAGAGCATCATCACTAACTTAATTCAGCTTAGTCATATCACAGATGTCCAGAAAATGTGTGATGTGGTTATTTGGGTCCTCCATAGGACTTCCTCTAAATTGATTTTGTTGGATCAAGTTCATCAGTACTGCTCTAGTTTCAAAGTTATTTGAATCGACTGAGGGTTTCACTATGCATGAAGCGTGTCCATCATTATTGGGTGAGGCATAGTCCTACATAGTTTTGTTGTTGTCTTGATGCAAATGTGCAGTTCTATTTCCTCTATTGTTTTTTATACCTCCAAGATTCAAATTATCCTTTACCATTTCCTCCTGAGAACTTTGCCCTTCTTTGATTCTTCTAGCTTTAGCTTCTTTTTTATTTCTCCTTGTAAGCCTCTCAATTTAGAGATTGAAACGAAGATCAGCTTGATTAATGGTACCTCGCATGCACAGTAAGGAGATGCCAATTAGCAATCAAAATTACAGCAACAAAAATCAACACAAGAAAAACTAAAATGACTAAAGAATCAAAAAAAAATTGAAAAAAACAAAACAAAACAAAACAAAACACAAAGCAAAGCAAAGAAGCGTGTAAGCTAGCACTTTCATTTGAATATTAGCAAACCTTTAGTCCTCGGCAATAGCACCAAAAACTTATTAGCGATATGGCAAGTGCACTAGTCGCATAAGTAATATAGTGATTTAAAGAGTAAAAGTATCGTTCTCACGAGGACTAAGTAGCTAACTATCCAAGAAATTTAATCAAATTGGTTAGATGAAAACGTTGGATTGAAGACAGCTCTAGTCAAGAACTAACAAAGTAAAAATCAAATGACAGTAAATTTTTATAAGTTTTCACAAATAATAGCATAATGACATCAAACAAACACTCAAATTGATTTAATTAATCTAATTAAAAGCCTAGAGCTACTAATTCCTCTCCTCTGTCCTAGAAATTAGAAACCTCTCTCACGCATTTACAACTCTATCAATCGTATAAATTAATCATAGGTTATTCTATTAACTTAGAATTCTCCTGTATCTCAATTAAGATACTTAACACCTACTCAATTCCTTTAGTAAGTTAAGTCTATACTAACCAATCTAGCTTTGATTAAACAAAATTAACAAATATTACTATTAGTTAACAAGTGAAACACTTAAGGTTTATACACTCATTCTTCCTATTTAGAGTTTTACTCTCACCTCCCTCTCTGGAGATCTGTAATACCCGTTAATTTTGGAATATAATTCGCCTAAGAGTATTTTAGAATTTTACAACATTACTTTAGTTATTTATTTTGGTCATTTCTAATTTTCATATTTAATTGTTCTCTTTGAATATTATTTATGAAAATTGAGTTAAATGACTGGACTGAATATTTGCACCACGTGGGATATATTCTAAGAATGGTGAAATTCATGGAAAAGTGGTTTAAGAATGGTCAATTAATCCATTTATTGTAAATTGACTGGATGGGTTTGGATGTTGGGTTATGGATACCCATGGGTTATTCAACAACCCATTAGAAATATTTAATATAAAACTTCAATAGTAACTTCTCATAATTCGATTCTGAAGCGAAGCAAAAGGAACAGTAACTTCATTTTCTCTCTCAGTTCTTCATCTTCTTCTCAAATCCTTTCCTTGATCTTCAGAAGTTTGATTATTTGTTCGGTTCAAAAGCTTTGTAAGGATCAAAGGTAAGCTTTAATCTCATTATTTTCCTTAAATCTAAGTTTATATGGAAGATTAGAGGAGGTTTTGTTCTTGAAGATTTTGATGATAATTCATGATTCTCAGTTGTTTTAGAAGTTATATTTGAGTTATAATCGGTTAAAAGAGTTGAAATTTTGGTTTTGAATCAAAAGAAAGGAAAGGATGAATTTTTTTTAAAGATTTTCTGCAAAATTCGAAGTACTGTAGCAACTGGAAATCTGAAATTTTTCTTCGAGTTACTGTAGCGACCAGAAATTTCAGAAAAAATCTGGAAAATTTTCTTCGGGGACTGTAGCAGTTACTGTAGTGTCGGCAGTCAACGTACTGTAGCAGTCAACGTACTGTAGCGAACCGTTACTGTAGCGAACCGTTACTGTAGCAATCAGAAAATTTTGCGTATTTTCGTGATTTTGTTTCCTTGTAATATATTTTACTAGGAAATTTTCCTACACAAATTCTAGTGTGGAACAAGGTAAACTTGGACAAACATCAAGGTGAGTGAATAACCTTGCTCAGCTAAATTTGATATTACTAGTCAAAGTACAATATAAGTCCCATTTACAATATTATTTGGATAATAAGCAATCAATTGTCATATGGGAGTATATGATGATCGGTAGAAATAAGAGTATGTAGAAATTATTTTATTTCATGACAATTGTACTATGTGATAAATTCTCACTATCTTATTAATGAGTAAAGATCTACGGGATCTAATACACGAGTTTAAAAGGGTTAGAGTCCCATACTACTCGGTGTATATCTGTGAGAACTTATTCACGAGTTTGAAAGGGTTAGAGTCCCATACTACTCGGTGTATATCTGTGAGAACTTATTCACGAGTTTGAAAGGGTTAGAGTCCCATACTACTCGGTGTATATCTATGAGAACTTATTCACGAGTTTGAAAGGGTTAGAGTCCCATACTACTCGGTGTATATCTATGAGAACTTATTCACGAGTTTGAAAGGGTTAGAGTCTCATACTACTCGGTGTATATCTATGAGAACTTATTCACGAGTTTGAAAGGGTTAGAGTCCCATACTACTCGGTGTATATCTATGAGAACTTATTCACGAGTTTAAAAGGGTTAGAGTCCCATACTACTCGATGTATAAGACAATTAATTATATGAGTAAATGTGGTATTTGTACTTTTGATATTTTATATAGTACAGTTATATACTTACTGAGTTTTTAAATAAACTCACACTCCCAATGATTATCTTTTCAGATACAGGAAACAAGGAAGAAGAGTATCCGTTTGAAGATTAGAAGCCCCTTGGAGTTATTATCTGTTTCTGTCTGGTGGGATACCAGTACAGTACTTATTAAAGTGAATACTAGGAACGCTCTGTACTTACTATAGGTCTCCTAGGCTTGCGATGAGATAGAAACATCAGATTATGTATGTCTATATTTGCTTATCAGATGAATATAATTCTGTAGTGTGGAATGAATGATTAAGGTTGAATGTAAAACCTTACAGAATATATGTAAATACTTATGTTTGAGAATTTTATCAAATGAGTAGTATCTGTTCACATGTTCAATTTTTGGGATGTGACAAATTTGGTATCAGAGGATAGATTTTATAGGTCCCCTATAGAGTACAGAGCAAAGTGATCTTTGTGGGCCCTTCCCTATTGTCATGAGCCGCGGCATGACCATAGGATTAGGTTCCATAAAAGACCTTGTAGAGTATAACGTCATTTTATAGATAACTTCTCAGTGGGGCTAGTAAGTGATATTTTGTTTATGTTTGAAAATTGTTTGTTATGTGTGTAGATCTGTGACAGTACAATGTCAGAAGGATCTTCTAATAATAATGAGCATATGGGTCCAAGGAAGGCCATAAATCCACCAGTACATGTGCAAGATGATCCTAACCGTGGTGATAGTTTACATGCTCAAATTACTGAGGGCGCAACTAGTGAGCAAACAAGGAGAGTCGAACCTGATGCTCACATTAGTAATGCGACTATTGCACATGTGATTAATTTGATGAATGAACGATTTGACCGATTTGAGGCTGAAATGAGAGGTCGAGCTGCACAAGCTAACCTACCAGTGGATCCTCCTATTGTTGAAGCTGAAATTATACCACCAGCTCAGTTAGCTGGAGGAGGTAATGTAAGGGAGGTAAACATGTCTGAATTCCAGAAAATGAGGCCTCCTACTTTTTCAGGGGAAAATCCCAAAGAAGACCCACAATGTTTCCTTGAAGATTGTGGAGCAATCTGTGATGCTATAGGGTGTTCTCCTACTCAAAAGGTAGAATTCACTTCATTTCAGTTAAAGGGTAGGGCTGGTAAATGGTGGAGGAACTGGAAGAAAGCTAGAATTCAAGGCGCACCGCCAGTTATGTGGACGGAGTTTTACAGATTGGTTATGGAAAGGAAATCAAAGAATAAAGAAGAATATCGACAAAAGAAGAAAGCTAGATATAGAAGATCTTTTGATCAAGGGAAAGACTCAGGGACTTTGAAACCCTTTACTGCATCACAACATGCTTCAGCCACTCCTACTAAGTCATCTTATTCTACAGCCAGTGTGGCTAAGCCTCGTTCAGAGAGCAGGGGTGGTTTTAGTTCTTCTAGTAGAGGAGGTACTCAATCTAGAAGGAAGAAACCTCAGTGTCCTGAATGTAGAAAGTTTCACTTCGGAGAATGCAGGTTAAACACTGTTGGTACATGTTGTTTTAACTGTGGACAAAAAGGACATTTTATAAGGGAGTGCCCTCAGCTCATGACAGGACCAGGTCAAGGGTCTACTTTGCCACCTCGACCACAATCTATTTCTGCTTCTATTACTCGAACACCAACCCCTTCAATAGGGGGTAGTATGGGAAGAGGTTCTGGAAGAGGCCAAGGTGACCGTGGAAAACAAGCTGCTGGCAGAGGAAATGCAAGAGTATATGCTCTAACCCGACAGGATGCTCAAACATCCAATGCTATAGTTACAGGTATATTATCTGTCAATACTTTTGCTGCACGTATTTTGTTTGATCTTGGTTCTACTCACTCATATGTGTCACCCCTATTTGCCAAGAGATTTGCATTTGATTCGATTACTCTTAAGGAACCATTCTTGGTTTCCACACCGATGAGAGAGACTTGGATAGTTAAAACATTATCGTTCTTGTAAAATAATTGTTGGAGGCCTGGAAACTGAGATAGATCTTATGATTCTCAATATGTTAGATTTTGATATGATTTTAGGGATGGACTGGCTATCTTCTTGTCATGCTACTATAAATTGTCGTGACAAAGTTATTTCCTTTAATATGCCGGGGATGAGTAATTTTATGTTTCAAGGAGATCGAAGTGATGTACCTTGCAACATGATATCTATGTTAAGTGCCCGGCGTATGTTGCGAAAGGGATGTCAGGGATTTCTAGCTTTTATCAAAGATTTAGAAAAGAAAGAATAGAAGTTAGAAGACATACATGTGGTTAATGAATTCCCAGATGTGTTCCCAGAAGATTTACCTAGATTACCGCCAGAAAGAGATATTGAGTTCAGTATTGATTTGGTCCCAGACACACGACCAATTTCTATTCCACCTTATCATATGGCTCCTGTTGAGCTAAAAGAACTCAAAGAATAAATGGAAGATTTGTTGAACAAAGGGTTCATTCACCCAAGTTTTTTTCACCTTGGGGTGCTCCTGTTCTTTTTGTGAAAAAGAAAGATGGTTCTATGAGATTATGTATAGATTATCGTCAGCTGAATAAAGTCACAGTGAAAAAAAAGTATCCTTTACCAAGGATAGATGATTTGTTTGATCAGCTTCAAGGAGCAAAATACTTCTCAAAGATTGATCTAAGGTCTGGATATCATTAGTTACGAATTAAGAACGATGATATACCTAAGACAACTTTTCGTACACGGTATGGACATTATGAGTTTCTTGTGATGTCTTTTGGATTGACAAATGCACCAGCAGCATTTATGGATTTAATGAACAGAGTGTTCAAATCATTCCTTGATAAGTTTGTAATTGTATTTATTGATGATATTATGGTATATTCAAAGAGTCATGAAGAACATACTGAGCATTTGAGAATAGTGCTTCAGACCTTGAGAGAGCATCAGTTGTACGCAAAGCTCTCAAAATGTGAATTCTGGATGAGTCATGTAACATTTTTGGGACATGTTATTTCCCAAGAAGGTATTCATGTAGATCCAAGTAAAATTGAATCAGTAAAACAATGGCCTAGACCAACAACTGTGTCAGAAGTACGTAGTTTTCTTGGCTTAGCAGGGTATTACCGTCGCTTTGTCAAAGATTTCTCTAAGAGGGCTCTTCCATTAAATAAGTTAACCCGAAAGAATGGTAAATACATTTGGGATGATTCATGTGAGCAAAGTTTCACCCAATTGAAAGAGTGTTTAACTTCTGCACCAGTCTTAATCCTACCATCAGGACCAGGGGGTTACTCTGTATTCTGTGATGCCTCAAAGATAGGCTTAAGGTGTGTGTTGATGCAACATGGTAAAGTCATAGCTTATGGCTCACGTCAGCTTAAAAAGCATGAATTGAATTACCCCACTCATGATTTGAAAATGGCAGCTATAGTGTTTGCCCTAAAGATATAGAGACATTACTTGTATGGGGAAACTTGTAAAATTTTTACAGATCACAAAAGCCTTAAGTACATTTTTGAGCAGAGAGATCTCAATCTAAGGCAACGAAGGTGGATGGAACTTCTGAAAGATTATGATTGTACCATCCTTTACCATCCAGGTAAAGCAAATGTAGTGGCTGATGCTCTAAGTCGAAAGTCTATGGGAAGTTTAGCTCACATTGCCATAATAAGGAGGTCTCTAATTCATGAACTCCAAGAATTGGAAGCTGATGGAGTATTCTTCGAGATCACTGAGTCAGGTACATTTCTGGCTCATTTAACAGTTAGATCATCCCTTGTTGAAAAAGTAAAAGCAACTTTAGAAAATGACATTGATATGGTCAAAATCAGAGATAAGCCAAGGTAAGGTCTAGCACCAAGTTTCTTGGTAGATGAAGAAGAAGTCTTATGGTTTAATGGAAGACTCTGTGTCCCCAACATTGAATCTTTGAAACATGAAATCTTAATGGAAGCTCATGGTTCGCCCTACGTTGTACATCCTGGTGCTGTGAAAATGTATCAGGACTTGAAACAAGTTTACTGGTGGGAGGGCATGAAGCGAGACGTGACTGACTTCGTAGCTCGATGTTTGACTTGTCAGCAAGTTAAAGCTGAACATCGACGACCACTTGGTTTGATGCAAAAACTAGAAATTCCCGAGTGGAAGTGGGAAAGGATCACTATGGATTTTGTAGTAGGTTTACCTCGGTCAATAAAAGGAAATGACTCAATATGGGTCATAGTGGATTGACTTACTAAGTCAGCACATTTTCTTCTGTTCATACCACTTTCAGTGTAGCAAAACTTGCTCGACTTTATGTTAAAGAAATAGTGAAACTTCATGGTGTACCAATATCCATTATATCAGACCGAGGACCTCAGTTTACTTCTTGGTTCTGGAGAGTCTTTCAAGAGGCTTTGGGTACTAAAGTGAATCTTAGCACAACATTCCATCCTCAGACTGATGGACAGTTCGAAAGGACAATTCAAACTTTAGAGGATATGCTAAGAGCTTGTGTGATGGATTTCAGTGGAAGTTGGGAAGATCATTTGTCTCTTATTAAATTTGCTTATAATAACAGTTACCAAGCCAGTATTCAGATGGCACCTTTTGAGGCTTTATATGGGAGACGGTGTCGATCTCCTATAGGTTGGTTTGAACTTGGTGAAACCAAAATATTTGGACCTGAGATAATACAGGAAGATATAAATAAAGTTAAACTGATCAGAGAGAAGTTGTTAACTGCTCAGAGTAGACATAAGTCTTATGCGGACAACCGACGACGTGACCTTGAATTTGCAATAGGTGATATGGTTTTCTTACGAATCTCACCTATGAAGGGAGTAATGAGATTCGGGAAGAAAGGCAAGCTTAGTCCGAGGTATGTTGGCCCATATGAGGTTGTAGACAAAGTGGGTAATGTGGCATATCGCCTGGACCTGCCTTCAAACCTAGAAGGAGTTCATCCAATATTTCATGTGTCCATGCTGCGGAAGTATCTTCCTGATCCTTCTCATGTCATTCAACTCCAAGAAGTTCATTTTGTTGAAACTCTCACATACGAAGAGGTACCAGTAGCTATTCTTGATAGAAAAGTCAAGAAATTGCGTACTAAAAAAATTCCTACTGTCAAGGTTCTTTGGAGAAATCATTCTCATGAGAAAGCTACGTGGGAGGCAGAAGATGAAATGTGGAAAAAATATCCACATTTATTTGAAACTTGAGGTAAGATTTTAATTCGGAGGACCGAATTCTTTTAAGGGGGTAGAATGTAATACCCGTTAATTTTGGAATATAATTCGCCTAAGAGTATTTTAGAATTTTATAACGTTACTTTAGTTATTTATTTTGGTCATTTTTAATTTTCATATTTAATTGTTCTCTTTGAATATTATTTATGAAAATTGAGTTAAATGACTGGACTGAATATTTGCACCACGTGGGATATATTCTAAGAATGGTGAAATTCATGGAAAAGTGGTTTAAGAATGGTCAATTAATCCATTTATTGTAAATTGACTGGATGAGTTTGGATGTTGGGTTATGGATACCCATGGGTTATTCAATAACCCATTAGAAATATTTAATATAAAACTTCAATAGTAACTTCTCATAATTCGATTCTGAAGCGAAGCAAAAGGAACAGTAACTTCATTTTCTCTCTCAGTTCTTCATCTTCTTCTCAAATCCTTTCCTTGATCTTCAGAAGTTCGATTATTTGTTCGGTTCAAAAGCTTTGTAAGGATCAAAGGTAAGCTTTAATCTCATTATTTTCCTTAAATCTAAGTTTATATGGAAGATTAGAGGAGGTTTTGTTCTTGAAGATTTTGATGATAATTCATGAATCTCAGTTGTTTTAGAAGTTATATTTAAGTTATAATCGGTTAAAAGAGTTGAAATTCTGGTTTTGAGTCAAAAGAAAGGAAAGGATGAATTTTTTTTAAAGATTTTCTGCAAAATTCGAAGTACTGTAGCAACTGGAAATCTGGAATTTTTCTTCGAGTCACTGTAGCGACCAGAAATTTCAGAAAAAATCTGGAAAATTTTCTTCGGGACTGTAGCAGTTACTGTAGTGTCGGCAGTCAACGGTACTGTAGTGAACCGGCACTGTAGCGAACCGTTACTGTAGCAAACCGTTACTGTAGCAATCAGAAAATTTTGCGTATTTTCATGATTTTGTTTCCTTTCTTATGTTTCCTTGTAATATATTTTACTAGGAAATTTTCCTACACAAATTCTAGTGTGGAACAAGGTAAACTTGGACAAACATCAAGGTGAGTGAATAACCTTACTCAGCTAAATTTGATATTACTAGTCAAAGTACAATATAAGTCCCATTTACAATATTATTTGGATAATAAGCAATCAATTGTCATATGGGAGTATATGATGATCGGTAGAAATAAGAGTATGTAGAAATTATTTTATTTCATGACAATTGTACTATGTGATAAATTCTCACTATCTTATTATGAGTAAAGATCTACGGGATCTAATACACGAGTTTAAAAAGGTTAGAGTCCCATACTACTCGGTGTATATCTATGAGAACTTATTCACGAGTTTGAAAGGGTTAGAGTCCCATACTACTCGGTGTATATCTATGAGAACTTATTCACGAGTTTGAAAGGGTTAGAGTCCCATACTACTCGGTGTATATCTATGAGAACTTATTCACGAGTTTGAAAGGGTTAGAGTCCCATACTACTCGGTGTATATCTATGAGAACTTATTCACGAGTTTAAAAGGGTTAGAGTCCCATACTACTCGATGTATAAGACAATTAATTATATGAGTAAATGTGGTATTTGTACTTTTGATATTTTATATAGTACAGTTATATACTTACTGAGTTTTTAAATAAACTCACACTCCCAATGATTATCTTTTCAGATACAGGAAACAAGGAAGAAGAGTATCCGTTTGAAGATTAGAAGCCCCTTGGAGTTATTATCTGTTTCTGTCTGGTGGGATACCAGTACAGTACTTATTAAAGTGAATACTAGGAACGCTCTGTACTTACTATAGGTCTCCTAGGCTTGCGATGAGATAGAAACATCAGATTATGTATGTCTATATTTGCTTATCAGATGAATATAATTCTGTAGTGTGGAATGAATGATTAAAGTTGAATGTAAAACCTTACAGAATATATGTAAATACTTATGTTTGAGAATTTTATCAAATGAGTAGTATCTGTTCACATGTTCAATTTTTGGGATGTGACAAGATCGATGATCGAAACAAGCAGAAATATAAATTGATCAAATCCACATTAAGCAGCAGTAAAATGAATAAGAAGACTTATATTAATTGAATAAAAATTGCAATTACATAAGAGAAAACAAAATCTAATCTGGAGTTGAGTTCATCGTAACCCTAGATAGAAAATTTAGCTACTCATGGAAAATAAGTAATAGCAAACAGAAATAAGCGTAAAGAAAGCCATGAATCTAAAGTCAGATGGATGAATTGAGCCCCCAAAGCCTTGAAGATCAGGTTCTCTTTACATTTCTCATCAAAAAAGGTGTGCTCTCCCTTCCTCCGTATCAAAATAACTCTAGAAAATAATCTTTGTAGCTATTTAAAACATTTCTGATGTGGTAGAAATTTCATTCCACCGTTGTAGTGACACGTCTTCACAGCTTCAGCGGTGGAACATAGAAAATCAAGACAGCAGTGAAGGGCTACTGCTGCAATAGTACAAACTCACCTCTGTAGTGGTGGAGGGCAGAAACAATTACTGAAAAATTATAACTCTAACGTCAAGCACTGGACAGCCAGCATTGGGGGCTGGGCTGGCACTGTAGCGGCAAGTCCTCACCGCTACAACGGTGGAAGGCAGAAGCAAATGTTAAAGAATTTGCAATTCCAGCACTGAGCGTTGGGTAGCCAATGTTGAGCACTGGGCTGCTGGGCAAGAATTCCTCTTCTGAAATGCAGGGTCGAAAGTTGGGAATCGAATGTAGTGGTTTCCTCTCCTCTAATTGGTGGTCCTTCTTTGTATCCTTAAATGTAAGATCAAACACCAATTATTAGCATAAAAAAAGGGTAAATCAAGAAAGTAACATTGAACTTAAGGGAATCAAAACTAGATTAGCTTGAGGCTAAAAAGCATTAAATAAGTAAAATTCGAGCACAATCAAGGTTCAAATGTCAAGAGAAAATGCACATAAATCATGTTAATTTGGAAATTAACATTAGTCTCTATTTTACTATCTTATTGTTAAATTATGGAATTTTTGCAATTATACCTATAATTTTGTGGGCTATATTAGGAATGGGATAGGCTTACAGTAATGGGAAAATGTCATTACTATGATGGTTACGTGCTCGAAAATTGGTCGTAACAAAGTTGGTGTCAAAGCCAGTAAATTAAGTCTCCTGTGGACTATAGAGCGAGGCGTCTTTAGGGAGCCTCCTTTATTGTCTTGACTGTAGCATGACCATAGGACGAGGATCTGCAGAAGTCCCTATAGAGTTGTCAGTGTCTTGCTTTCATGTCATACTCCTTAATAGTGGTTGTATAAGTTTTCCTTTACCTTAAGTTGTGTGCTCGTAGAGTAAAACATGGTCGCTTACATGAAAGGGTATATGACATGAAAGAAAGACACTGACAATTCTATAGGGACTTCTGCGAATCCTTACACTCTCTAATGAAATGGTAGTAATTTCACTGGAATGTGAAAATTTCTTTGAACATGGATGATGTGATCTCGATTGAATTAAATTTTGTTGATTTAATGGCAAAATGCACATGGTGTAACATGTGAGTAGTAGTAGAGAGCATAAATATAAAAGATGAAATTCATACTTGTGTGAAAGGGAAAAATATCACAACTTGTTTAGTGTTCTATGAATATTTTGTTGTGAATAAACTTACGTATAATGTATGAAACGTAGTGTTCCTACAAAAGTTTGTTAACTTGTGTATGGTCAAAGACTATCATGAAAATGGTCTTCAGTGACATAGTTTAAAGTGATTGATCTCACAGGACAAGGAATTGACTACTTGTGTTGGACGTGACATAATCAAGTCTAGTGGAAGTTGACACATAGGTCATACTTTGAACTAAGTGGGTATAAGACAGTGAAAAGACACATTGCATAGACACCCTATAGCTGCAGAAATGTTAAAGTCAAACAACTGACTTTCAGATCAATTGGGGGTCACGATGTGTTGCTAGATATAGCTCTTGATCTAAACTTGATGGATCACATGCATAGAAATTCACTAGGAATATGAAATAGGCTTGAGAATTTCATCCTCAATTGGGGAATTAATTAAAAGGGAGATAAGAGAATAAAAGGAATAGTAATATGTTCCTATTTCTACCCAAACAAGAAAAATCCCAAATGAGAACACCTCTTAGCCGCCCTTTCCTCAAAGGGCTTCTTAAGGTGCCACCTTAAAAAGCACAATAAGGGAATGACATCTACTAAGGGAATTAGGGCTTTAAGGTTTGAGGTAACACCTTTCACTTTAAAAGTGATAGTGAAAGCCACATGCCATACTCACTCTCTCTCAATTGTTAAGTATCTTGGTTTTAGAAACACTCTTATTTTTCTTCTCCTTTATCCAAAAGGTTTTTTTCTCCATATTTTCTTCATGCTTGCTAGCATAAGAATGAGAAAGAACCCTGGTATTTGAAGAGGTTTTTCCTTAGTATATCTTGCGTAGATTACCATTAGAGGTATCTTATTTTGGAGACTTGCTTTGGCTTGGAGAGGTTACTATGCTACAAGAGGTATTTCTCTTCGTCTTGATTACTTGGTTAATGTAATGGTAATATAGGTTTATCCTTTGGTAAAAGGGTTTTAGAGAAAAAATTTTAAATTCCGCTGCGTTCTCCGATCTCTAAAATCCTACACCTTGAGCAAGCTTGGTTTTTCATGTTTTATGAGTTGAAATGTGTGGTTTGATACCCCATAGGTGTTGTGATGGTTTGAGACTCAGATGGGGCTCTCGAGAAGGCTGGAAAGTGCTTCAAATCCTGGTGAGGGATCTAGCCTTATCTTGGTTGTTTTGTTTCCTAAGATTTGTTTCCTAGAATATATTTAAATACAATTATATGATTGAATGATGATATGTATAGCATATATGATTGAAATGATTGGGAGCTACGAGGCATAGATGGAAATGGTATAGGTGATACCTTTTCAATTGAATGCCAAATATAAAATTTTGGAGAACACACTATGATAGTTTATGCTTTTGATAAATTATGCAAATGGGAGTTAATATGTTTATGTGTAATTGCTCGTGAACGTGTATGGGATGGTAAAGTAGGGCCCGAGTTGAGGATGCCAAGAACTTCTATAAAATCTTCCCTAATGGGCGACTTGCCAATAGTGTGCTGCTTGATTGGAATTTAATTTGGGAAATGAGTTACTGTGAACTAGAGTTATTATTATTATTATTATTATTATTTGCTTGTGGTTATGCTTGGTAAAGGAATTGTCTGTGGGAATGTAGAACCATGAGACAAACTCTTAAGTGACGAATCTGTGGGAATGTAGACCCATGTTGATGAAGTTCATGAGATGTGAACCCATAGGAATGTAGACCTATGAGGGATGGGAATTGTGAACAATTAGTACATGGAAACACAGGCCCATGTGACAAGGCTCTCAGTGATGAATCTGTGAGAACGTAGATCCATGTTGATGAAACTCTTGAGTGGTGAACCTGTGAGAACGTAAACCCACATGGGATGATGAAATTGCTTGATATATGTTGGTTGAACTTTTGCATTTGGAATGCTAGCTCAAATTGCAATGTTGATTGTTGTGATATGTATGTGGGTGTTTATGTATAAATGTACATTTATATGTTTACATTTATAGTTTTCCCCTAAATTTGTATTATCATATATTTGTGTAGATAGGGCTATTTTTGGGTGAGTTTATGGATCAGACTTACCTCTCACAGTTGCAGGTATAGAAGGACTAATAGTTTAATGTGTCATAGATCAATGATGTCTCCCAATTGCTCAAGGTAATATAATTTTATTTATTTTTAATTTAATTTCTCTAGTATGCTATGAAATCGGATAGACTACCTAGGTCATGGAGTAGATTGTTAGGGATAATCTAAGGGTAAATTAAGCTTGCGACGGTGTGGCTATTACACCGTTCACGCTTATCATGACTCTGATTTCTGGTCGTGACTGTATGAAACCTCTTGACGAGGGAAATGTATGATTGTTTGTTTATGGTTTGTTTGTTGCTTGTGATGTTTAATGCTTGGTGTCTCTTGATTATGTACTTGTTCTAGTTTGGGATGCCATGTATGCGCTTGTGTTTACTTTAGATGTTGTGTGATAAGAGTTAGGTGGACAAGTTAAAGGCATTCTTGCCTTTTGCGTATGCTGAATGCTCTCTTGAAATCTTCATACACATTACATCAAGTTACATATGTATATTTGTACACATATATTTGTTCAATACATCTGAACTTGGTTATTTTCTACTTTGGGTGTATGTTTATATATGTGCGAGTGCGCGCGCACACACACACACACACATATATATATATATATATATATATATATATATATATATATATATGATCATTGTTATTGCCTTGATTTTGGTAGGTTAGAATTATCTCACTAGGTTTGTAGACTTACAACTCAATAGTTTCCAATATTGAAGAAGATGTGTTTAGCCAAATCAGCACCTTGGTCAAAGAGGTATAGAACATCCATTAGAGGAGTAACATATTCTCTTAAGACGACCTTTTTTGGTTCTAAGTCGGTATTTATATGTTATATTTATGTTCAATCTAGATGACTCTATAGTTGTATAAGTCACCTAGGTCGTAGCGAATATTTAATAAAGAATGATTACTAAATAAATGATGTATTCCTCCTTGGAGACCATAGTTTTCATAAATGCTAAGTTCTATGATGTTATTATGTAACGCACACTGGTAATTATTTATTATGATGAGTTCATGTAGAAATGATTATGTTTCTAGAATTAAATGTAATTGTGAACAATCAATGTTCCATTGTAAGTAATCACGTAACCCCTATGTTTATGCACAATGAGTTAATGATTAATCAGGTTGAATCTGGCTTACAACCCTTGGGAGGTATATCACTGCTTCTCGTGTCGCTCACATGTCCAGTTTTTTAGGCGTGACTACCACAGTAAGAAAAATCAGATTTACGAGCGACCAAAACAGAATTTTAGCAAAAAATTATGTATGAACTTCTTAAGCCCTTGGGCCGCACTTTACGGTTTGCTTTGTCTTTGTCCTGAAACCCCTTGGAGGAAACTGAAAATCCCTCACTTTCAAAATCTCCAGACTCGGCGTGGAGAGAGCGCGCAACAATGTCGGGTTTCTCCTACGGATCTTCTGCTTCGTCTTCCCAATCTTCATCTCCATTTTCATTTGCTAACACTCTATCTTCTTCACCTTCCTCTTTCTCACTCGGATCCTCACCGTCCACTTTCGGGCCATCGGCATCCCCAACCGGCTTATCATTTGGATCCTCCACATTCCTCTCCTCCTCTTCGTCAAACCCTAGCTCTGCTTCTTCAGCGCCTTCTTTCCCCTTCTCCTTCAATTCCGCCTTATCCTCTGCTTCTTCTTTTTCACCTCTTTTCTCCACTTCAACCTCAGCCTCTTCTCCGGCGTCTCAATTCTCGTTCAGTTTTAGTTCGGCGGCCTCCGGCGCATCGAGTTCTGCTCCTTCGCTAATTGGGGCATCTTCGGCTGCCGCATCTTCTGCTCCTTCTCCATTCGGGGCAAGTTCGGGTGCATCTGTTTTCGGGGCAGTTCCATACACTTCCTCTTCCGGGTCGTCACTTTTTGGTTCATCGGCGTCGTCTTTGTTCGGCTCATCCGCACCCTCTGCGAGTTCTGGCTCATCCTTATTATCGTCATCTTCATCCGCCGGGGCGAGTTCTGGCTCATCCTTATTCTCTACATCTTCATCTGCAGGGGCCAGTTCTGGTTCGTCACCGTTTGGGGCATCTTCCGCGGCGAGCTCTACTACCCCATTGTTTGGAGTAACGACTTCTGGCACAACGCCATTTGGAGCATCAGCTACCGGCTCAAGTGCGGTGGCATCTGCTTTTGGATCATCTGCGTTCGTAGCAGGTTCTGGGTCGTCCCTGTTCGGAGATTCTTCGGTTTCATCTTCTTCCTCAACTGTTGCCTCTGCTTTTCCTGCTTCAAATTTGTTTGGTTCATTATCTTCATCTTCATCTTCAGCTGCTACCACCACTCCTTCGCTCTCCAGCCCGTTCTCTACTGGTTCTGCTTCAAGTTCGAGCTCAGCTTCACCATTTTCGGCTTCTTCAGGCTTTTCATTCTCCAGTGCTTCAGCATTTGCCAAGCCGTCTACATCCACTACTGTAACTTCTGCAGCTCCTTCGCAGACTTCGTCTTCTTCGTCTAGCATTTCCAGCTTCTCATTTGGAACGCCCGCTTCCTCTGCTACTCAGTCTTCTTTAGGATTTGGATATGCAACCTCAGGGGGTTCAGTTTCTAGCACACCTGCTACAAAGACAACTTTTTCATTTACAACCTCCGCGGCGCCCCTATTTTCAACTGTCACGACCACTACTGTTTCAACCCCTGCGTCCAGTAGTACAACTCAGTCTACTTCTGTACCTGCATTTGGTGTGACTTCTTCTGCTAGTACTGCTTCTACATCAATTCCTGCCAGTTCTGCTGCCTCTTCAGGCAGCGCAGGATCTTTTACAGGTTTCAGTGTCACCAGCACCCCTGCTTCTTCAGGGACTACTAGTTCTGCTACTGGTTTTTCTTTATCAACCAAGGGATTGACATCTGCTTCATCAACACCGGCTGTGTCGAGCATCACTACACCTGCATTTGGTGAGTTAGGGAAATTACATCCTTTTTATTTCCCGAGATATCTTGTTACTTTATATTTATTGACCATCACAATATTTTTCTGCAACTATATCATGACTTGTGTGGCCTATGCTAAACTCTACAGGTTACTGTCTTTCTCATTATAGTATAAATAATGGATTTCTTTTCCCCCACAAAGTATGTACCTGCTTTGGTGAAGTCGACTTTGATGTTTCACTTTCCAGTACACCAATGCTCGAACTTCGATATCATTGTGTTTGATGCATGCATTAAATTGGTATTGAAACTATTAGATCTCTATGCTTTTCAATGTTGTAATTAATTGTGAAGGTGGAACTATTTTGCTTCTTATTTGTTGTTTACTTTGAAATAAAGTCCCGTTGCCTTTATATCTTAGAGGCATTTGTTTTCATTTGTGAAAGTTGGTTGTGTGTTCCACTAAGCATTTTGGGTATGCTTAGAATGATAAAAAGGGGGAAAGGAGAGGATGAGAAACTGAGAACATGTACAACTAGGTTATTTGTTCTGTAAATTAATGAGAGGTACTGCAGAAGTAATTGAGAGTAATTCCACAGTTTACACAAAGATTGAGTAAGAATTTACGTGGAGAACATTATATCAGACATGCAAGAGTGTGCAGATAATTCATTGATGGCTATAATAGGATTTATTTCTGTCTGTTACTGTAGTAATCTCTGCTGCTGCTGCTTGATTACCCGTGCAAGGTTTGGATTCTATTCCTACTCTAGTTTCATGAAGTTTGTGAAGGTAAGACTCATATGTTGAGAAGGATTAGTGATAAAACTTTGACTTGGGAGGCTGAATGAGTTCAAAACATGCATTTAGTCTTGTAGAAACATAAATGAGAAAGAAGTTGCTGCTGCATGTTGTGTAGCAGGTAAGGCTTTGGTGATAAGTGGCTCATACACCATGGTAGAGAGAGAAAGAGAGAGATAGAGAGAGAGAGAGGAAAAGCAAAAGAAAGATATGAAATCTGAAACTTTGCATAATGTTGGATTTGGCTTTTCCTTCTTATTTACTGATAAGCGTAAGCTATAAGGACCTGTGCTCTTATGAGAGGATTGCCTTGAGCAATAAAGAAGCATGGCATTGATGCCTACAGATCTTATTGACAAATCATAAGCCACAGGCATGGGGGAAGTACTAGCATGAATGTTTACTTGTTTATGTTATAGGATATTATATTGTCATTGTGAGCAGGATAACTTGTTTGGTCAATCTGATTTTCAAGACGGACATCAGACAAGTGATGTTGGTGAGTTGTGTGCATCAAGGAGTCATAGGGCCACTTTATCTTACTAACTATATTGAATGCTGTGTGTTTGTGTTATTATTATGATTACTATATATTTCTTGTAACCTCAGGAGAGGTTTAGATAACAGTATTGCCTTTTTCATTAGATCCACCATGAACACTTAGTGCCTGACAGCGCTTTGAGTAAAGTTGCATTCAGTGGAGGATACCTGTGAAAAACAAAAAAATAAAATCAGCAAGAACAGATATAGAGTTGAGGAGGCACATTTCTCTCTTTCTAAGTTCTAGGTTAGCTCTGCAGTGATATGCTTTTTTTCCTTTGTTTTAGGGCCATGCCTTTTATGTAGGTGGCCCTGCATAATTGAGTTAGTTAGGTACTTAAGTTCAGTTTTCCTCCAGATAGTGATGTTGAACAGCTTATGAATGAGATCTGAAGTTACAACTTACAACTTACAACATCTTGTTGTTTGGCAAAGTTCATAAATTTGAAAGAGGCTAGGAAACAGGGTTTATTGGTGTATAAAGGGCTGAAAAGTTAATTGATTAGAGGTTCAACCCGTGCAAGTATGGTAGGGCGGGTTTCATTTGTCAGGAAGGAGTGTATCGAATGCAAAGTTTTCAAAGTTAAATGGCAAGAAATAGCATACATGGGTCTTTTGATCAGCCTAGTCCATTGGCCTAATCTGCCAATTTAGAGGCATAAACGGGCTGGAAAGATGAGTCAGCCATCTATAGTATACTTATCTGGGAAAATAAGTGCTTGACAGCTGAGAAAGTCATAGAGAAAAAGGGTTTTGGAAAGAAATATAAAGGGCAAGTTTGGAGCAAATTAGAGAGAGGTTTGGTTGTGTAAAAGGTGTTTTGTAAAGGATGTACATTCTGATACCAACCAGCAAGCTTTTGAAGGATTCTAAGAGCCAAATTATGCTCCTTTGAAGTTCTCAAGGTGGAATCCCTCTTCTCAACAAGCAAAGATTCGATATCAGAACTCTAGATTACTTATTTTCTCATTTAAGCATGCTTTTAGGTCTTCTCCTTTGTAGATTTCTTATTGACTCCAAGGTTTTCTCTTAAAGTTATAATTAAAAGGTGATTTTAGCTCAACCAGAAGTAAGAATTTTGTAGATTCAACAAATGTAATGCAAGTTGTATTGATCTCGATTTTTTGAGCAAAGTTTGCACCAGCAAAATTAAAGTGGTTCTCCTACTCTTTGGTTGAGCTGAACTTAGTTACTAATTACAATTTTAGAGAGAACTTCTGAATCCAAACCCTGAGGGGTAGCTCAGTTGATTAGGCCTTGTGTTTGCTCTCCAAAGGTCACCAGTTCGAGTCCCCTCAGGGCCACTGGAGGTTGTCCTAGCTGTTAACTTGAGGGTCTTTTGGTATTAGTCGAGGTGTGCACAAGCTGGACAGGAAAAAAAAAAAAAAGAACTTCTGAATCCATAAAAATATGAGACATTTTAGATTTAAAGAACATTTGTAAACATGCTTAAATGAGAAAATAAAAGATCTAAATTCATGAAATTTATCTTTGGAGGCAGAGAAGGGGAATTCTACATTGAGAATTTCAAAGGAGCAGAATTTGGCTCTTCGAACAGTTCAAAAGCTTGCTAGTTGGTTCCAGAATGTGTATCCTCTAGCAAACTCATTTTCTAGAAACTTCGTTGAAGCCTCTCTTAAATTTACTCTAGCAGAATTTCTTCACGTTTCCCTCAAGAATTCTTTCTCTCTAGGATATTCTTCCATGCATTTGGATAGGGGTACCTAAAAGGAATTCTGACTTCTTGATCCAAATAAGCTCCTCAAAGGAATTCTTTAATTTTTTGACAACATAATACTTCTTTGTTATCTCTTTTGAGAGGACCTATATCCTTTAGATATTACAGCTGTATGATTGCTGAGGAAAACCTATTTTTCTTACTAGAAAAAGGTTTTGTCTCTGCTATGACACTTAGTTAGGGTACCATCCTTTGAAGCCTGCTTTTTTCTTTTTTGTCTTTGGACCATCCACCACCTTAGTTAGGTCCACTAAATATAAGTTTGATCCAACTCAGAATCTTTCTGGGTGTGTGTTTCGTCATTTGGGCCCACTTGGACCATTAAACTGATGCCAAAGGCTTATTAAACAGCCCATGTCTTACAGTATTTAGAGTTTTAGACGCCTTCTAGTCATTCAACTGTTAAAAATTTACTGCCAACTGAGTGACTGATCAACACCAGGGATGTTGAGTTGTTGCAGGCAGTGGTTTTAAGCATCTTGTTGAGATTTTACTTTTATTCATTCAGAATTCAATGAAGATTACTTAAGAGTAGGGATATTTATCTTGAAAGGCTTTGAATTGAACCAAAGGTTTTAGGTGGCAAAAAGAGATATTTAGGTTCGCATCTACTTTAACAGCACATTCACTATTTGATATCTCCATACAAACAATGGAAGAACAACTTATGTAAAAGTTTGAGTTGTGAAAGCAAGTTTCTAACAATGACTCACCCTTTTTTTTTTTGTGTGTGTGTGTTTGTGTTTTGATTTGTTTTGTTTTTTTCAACCACACTCCTTTTGAATGAAAGCCTGCTACCCATTGGACTTAGGTTGAAAAAGCACAAGGTCAAAACTTATTACTTTCAAACTCATGATTGATTTGATTCATGTCTTAGTTAAAAGGATGGAGATGGCATTGGTCAAATTCCATATACTTGTCCAACTATGCTCTAATACCTTGGCAAAGAACTACTTGATGAAAAAAGTAAAAAAATTGTTAGGGCTAGAGAGTCATTCTAATCAATATTTGTCATGCATTTGTTATAGTTTTTTATTTTCTTAGTTATCAACTTTAACGTCTTTTTTAGGGTGAGTTGTGGGTTTTTCTGAGTTTTCTTTTAATTACATCTTAGAAGATCACTTGTCCTTGTTCATGTGAATTTCTTTCTTTTCTGATTCTTAAGTTTGTGTTCCATCACAGGAAGATTATGTAGCCTTAATTTTATTGTTCACTGGATACTGTTTCTGTAGGGGTGAGCACTTCAGCTTCTGCTGCGCCTGCAGCTTCCATTTCTGGTACTACTGCAGGACAAACGTCATCATCTCTTGTTCTGGCTTCTACTAGCGGGTATGAGTACTTCAATTTGGGTAATTGTTAAAGCAATTTTCTCCTCTGTATGAGCAGTAACTTGTTCCAATCTTTGGGTATGCCGGCTAAAATTTCTGTTCCTTGTAAGATGATATATTGGTAGTCTAGGGTGTCCTGAGAATGGGGTGGGTTGCACTGCATGCTTGATTATTACCGCATTTTGCATTTTGCTTTGGTACTGTTATTTTGTTTCCTGTCATTTGAATTGCAGAATCATGCAGTTCATCCATATAGGATAGAATTGCTCTGGGTCATGCGATGTAGCCATTAAATTCATTTTGTTTTCTGATTCACCTTCCACTTTTAATGGCGGTTAGATATCATTGCAAATCATGCAATTTTAAATTAGTAATTGGAATAACAAATCCTTATTATCCTATATAAGATTTTTATTTAGCATTCTGTGAGTCATTGTACGTGCACAATTTATCACATAAAATCCAGAGTAATGTGATTTTGGCTCTTTGTTTTCTACTTTTTAATAGAACCACTTCAACTGTCAGTACTGCTACAACAGCTGCTCCAAAATTGCCTTCAGAGATCACAGGAAAGACAGTGGAGGAGGTACTGTCTATTTGCTTGATAAGAGTAATTTTTGATTACTTGCTTAAGACTGAAACGGGCATTTTCTCTCAATGATACTAAAGAAAATGGGCATTTTCTAATACTCTTTGTTGAACACATGACAAAGTTTGTTTTATTTTATTTTTTTGATAGAAAAAGAAGAATTTTGTTAGATGAGAAGAGAGAACAACATTACAACATAAACAGAAAAATGGAGGTCCAGGGATCTTCCAAGACTAAAAAGGAAAAACAACTAGGAAAAATTTATACAACCAAACCAAAACTGTAGGATTTCATTCATACTAAAATCTCTAATTGTAAAATAAAATTAGGGAGAGAAAGAGAAGGACCGAGAGGAGACGAGAAAATGTAATGACTACATTGTATTAAGTTCTCGCTAAAATCTCTCATTGATACAAGGAGAAGCTAGGATTTATATAGGCCTAGCTAAAGCAAATGAAGGAGTAATTTAAGGAGCAAATTACGGAGGAAAATCCTCTTACAAATCAATCAAGCATAAAGGTGAAAAAGACAATCCACTCAAAGACTAATAGTATAAAAAAATAATAAATGTGATAATTCTACACCCCCCTAAAGTTGGATTGTTATACAATCCTAGCTTGGAGTTGATTTTTGCTGAGATGAACCTTGGAAGATTGGGTTATAATTGAAGCTGTAGAGTTGAAACACCAGGTGATTCTAGAGGCACAGCTGGGAGAGATGGCTGGAGATGCTCTGATTGGATAAGGAAATGCCGAAGACGATAAGCCAAGGTGAAAGTTGTGGAGAGTTGAAACACCAAGTGAATCCTGGGGAGAAGATTGGGCCACTACTGAAGTTGTGGAGGAGTAGGAACCCCTTTAAGATGATTCCAATGACACAACTGAGAGAGAGTGTGAACCCTTGAGATCCCTAGAGTCAATGATCTCTTCCAGAAACTGGAATGTAGCAGCTGGTGGCGAAATTTCGGGGATTGGCCGGTCGATGCTCTCTGAGGCCAAATCTCCAGCGCATATGGCTAAAAAATGACCAAAAAAGGAGATCGGCGTTACAAATAGTGGCTGGTGTGCAAGGTGTGGTGGGAAAAATATCAGTGGGAGACAACCCCCCCTCCTAAAAAAAAAAGACACCATTAGTTGCAACCCAAAGAGAGGCTAGCAAACAAATTCTATTTCAAGGCAATTGCACTGGGGGGAATTGATCCTTAAAGACTAGCGTTCCTTTCCAAACAAATGCACCAAAGCACTGCAAACACATCAGCATTCCATAATGCCTTACCTCCTTTCTCCTTCCAAAACCTTTAAAATAAATAGAAAGGAAGGCTGTCAAATCAATAGGCCATAGTTCTCCTCAAAGAGACCAAACAAGCTATGCCAAATATTCCAGGCCACCTAATGATGTAAGAAGAGATGATCTTTTGTCTCTTCACTCTTATAATACATTACACAAACGTTAAGGAATAAAGCCTTATAGGGCCTTCCTAGGTTGGAGGATATCGTTCATATTAATCCTATTGAGTACTGTTGTCCAAACAAAAGCCTTCACCTTAAAGGGAACCTTAACCTTCCAAATGGACTTATTAAAAAGGAATGGAAGAACAATGGTTTTGATTAAGGAATTGAAAAATGAAGGACACTAATATGAACCCAAGGACTCCAACTTCCAAAGCCTCTTATCAGTAAAGGAAGATAAGTGGAAAGGCATCAAAGTTTCCAACATCACAACAAGGTTCGGTCTTAGGGTTTAGGGTTTCTAGAAAATCAAAGTTCCAAGACCAATTACTATCTTGAGAATGAATAAAATAAATAATCAGAGCGTTATGAAGCAAAGACAAACAATTAGGATGCGGGAATCTTTTCATCAAATAGCATTACCAATCCACAAATGCTCCCAAAAACAAAAAATAGACCATCTCCAACACGCAAAAAGCATTGGAGAGAAAGAATGATAGACTTGCAAGGGCTAACATTGGTAGCAGTGTTCCCAAGATTAGCATCCCAACCATTTTGCTACATACCAAATTTACTTTTGATTGCCTTATGCTCCCATTGTCATAGCCATTTTGCCAAGAGAGACGTGTTTTTGGACACCACATTACCTAGACCCAAACCTGCTTCCTCTTTAGATCTACGTCACAACTCCCATCTTACTAGATGATCCCTTATACTCCCCCTACCACTAGACCAGAAAAAATCCCGCATAATTTTCTCTATCCTATGGGCATCCCCCATCGAAATCTTAAACAAGGAGAGGTAATATAAAGGCATATTGGACAATGAGGCCTTTATAAGAGTAATCCTCCCCCTCCCTCCAAAACGAAAAATATGCTTCTTTCTAGCTATCTAACTTCTTAATTTGTTGCACCACTAGCTCCCAGAAGGACTCCGATTAGGGATGACCCCCAAAAGGCACCCCTTGGTAATTAATAGGCCACTTTAAAATCGCAAGCAGCTAAGCCGGCTAGCTCTCTGATAACCCATTTTGGGACATTAAACCCTCCAAGCCCACTCTTGGATAAGTTAATACAAAGCCCAGAAGCAGACTCAAAAGAATTGTAAAAGAGAAAGAATGTTAAGGAAATTCTCCTTAGCTTTTGACAAGAAAAGGATAGTATCATCTGCAAATTGCATGAGAAACCTCTACCCCTTCTGCCCCCACCTTCAAACCACTTACTAATCCTCTCTCGGAACCCTTGCTTATCATATGACTAAAAACATCAACCATGAGTAAATAAAAAGGGGACAGGGCAACACCCTACCTACCCCCTTCTACCCTTTAAACCACTCTTTAGGCTGCCCATACACAATCACTGAAATGGACGTCATTGAGAGACAACCCCTAATCCACTTTCTCCACTTTTCGCCAAAGCCCTTTTGTTCCAAAACCCCATCTAAGAAACCCTAGTTAACCCTATTGTAAGCTTTCTCAAAATCCAATTTAAAAGCCAAATCCCATCTGTGTTGACAAAGTTTGTATTAGTGCAAAGATCTCATAATTTTTTCTAAATGGTTTAATTTCCATATTTAAGACAATTGGCCCAAAATAAACAAACTCACAGACAATGCAAAAGGTCACTGTAATTATAGCATGAAGGATGAAGGGTGAAAAATGTGCCTGAAGTGCACTCCTTGCTACGGCATTGCTGAAGTTAATAGTTTGCTGATTTCTCTCTAGATTATCAAGGAGTGGAATGCTGAGCTGCAAGAACGTACTGGAAAGTTCAGAAAACAGGCAAATGCAATTGCTGAATGGGATCGCAGGATTTTGCAAAATCGTGATGTTCTATTAAGGCTTGAGGTTATGTTGTTTATATATTCTTCTTTTAATAAACATGAATACAGCTTAAACTTAGCTATTATTTCTTAGTTGTGTCTTGCTTATAAATAATTTCTGATGTTTATAAATATAGATTGAAGTGGCAAAAGTAGTTGAGACACAAACAAACTTGGAGCGCCAACTGGAGTTAATTGAGACTCATCAACAGGAGGTATTTTAAGAACCATTTCTAAATAGTTTGTAGTTAGATTCTTTTCATGTGTCTTCTGAATATTATTTGTTTGTATTGATAAGTTGTGTTTGAGACAAAATTCTTCAACTATTCCAATTTTTGTATTCTTTCTTTTAATATTCCAACTACACATAAATAAATTTTTGGGCATCTTCTGTTTGGAATACTCCTTTTCCTTATCATAGGATAACAAGTTTCTGATGAACCCAACAGATATTTCCTTTGTTTTATATTTTTGTCAAACTTATGTGAGGCTGTATGAACTTAAATTCTAAATAACTATTACAAGAATATATGATCATATGAACTTGTAGAAGATATCCAGGTCAATTTGGTAAACAACAACAACAACAACAACAACATAGCCTTATCCCATTAAGTGGGGTTGGCTACATGGATCGCACGACGCCATTGAGCTTTATCAATGACCAACTCTTTATATATCTCATTTACTAAAAGATCTCGTTCAATAATTTCTCTAAGTGTCCTTTTTGGTCTTCCTCGACCTTTTTTCATAGGGCTTCAAACCATCTGCTCAACTCTCCTAACTGGCGCTTCCAACGGTTGAGCATATGCTCCAAACCATCCAGGTCAATTTGGTAAACAAGTAAACATAATCAAAATATGAATACAGGTTTGGCATATGCCCAACAGGCAGAAACCAGTTATTCAATTCAATCACAGCCAGTACCCAAAGTTCAAATTAGTGAGATAAATTATAAAACATGAAAAATCCAACCTGAAAGACCTAGAAATTGAAGAGTTAAGATAAATCTATCCTGACATCTAACAGATGAAGCCTGACAATTATAATCTTTTTAGCTGGAGAAAAATGAAATCAAAAGCCCTATATCAGTGCATGACCAAAATCACATTCAAGCTCAGCCCAATAACATTAGGTTTGAATCCTGGCTCTACTATTTAGACTGTTTTTAACATCTCTGGTTGTCCAATGATGTATCTCACTGTGAAAACCAGAAATTTTGTTCTATTTGGCCTTTCTATTTCGTTTTGCCTTGCAGAATGTTAAGTCATTTACATTTCTGAGAGATAGGAATTGATATTTTGTAGTATAGAATAACATCCACCAATTTCTGTTATTATGGTTTTTTGTCAGAAGCTACCCAAAGTGAAAAGGACATATTTTGAATGGGAGAGGCATATTTATTTGAATATTGAATCCACTATGTAAACTAATATGTAAGTGAGCATGATACTGAAGTTCAAGATTAACAGATGGACTGAAATATATTATTCAAGTCAAAGACCATGCTGCTACTGCTGAAAAGAATTACATGCTTTTAGAGAATGTCATAACTCACAAGTATAAATTCGGCCTGCTCTTGCTGTTATTAAAAATGTCAACATGTATATTTCATTAAGTTTGATGGAGTCTCACACTAGGAAGCCACGGGTAATCCATGAATGTCAACATGTATGTTTCATTTTAAGTTTGATGTAGTCCCACACCAGGGAGCCACACGTAATCCATGTGGTATTTAAGTTTGCTTAGGTCTCCATCAATTGGTGTCTGAACTGGAACTGATCTTCATGAAAAGGGCTACTTATGAAGGGTGTGACCTGGCTAACTCATGGGGAAGGTCTGACCCTATGTTTGGAACTTTCTGAGCAGCATGAGTTCCCCAGATTTTGGAAGCCAGAGTGGGCTCTAAAAGTGCAGTTGTTAAAGGAGTTTAGCTCTCCAAGGATGGAGTTTCACACTGGAGGGTTGTGAGTACTCCATGTGGTATTTTTTATGGGGCATTGTTCTTCCCCCTTACAAGCCGATTTTAGGGATGGGTTCCCCACTCTTGTACTTCCTGCCTCCAACAGATATGATCCCATCTTTTTGGGCTTTGGAAATAAGTTTTAGTATCACATTAGGGTTATTATTTTTCATAAACATATTAATGCTATCCCTGTTGACCTATTATCTATTTATGCTCTATGCAATAAACCTGACACTGGTATAACTTGCGTGATTACTGTGCTAAGTATGTGTGTATGTTGCCATGCGAGTGAAGCTCAATATTGTTGCCCCTGTATTTTAGGTTGATAAGGCCTTGCAAAGTATGGAAGAAGAAGCTGAGCGTATTTACAAGGATGAGCAAGGATTACTTCTTGACGATGAAGCTGCATCTACAAGAGATGCAATGTTGGTGTTCAGTTGTTAATTTTGTTTTCTTACTTGATTGGATGATTAATGTGGGGTCTAAGTATATTAACTTATTTAGTTCAATTGTTTCTGTTATTCACTCCATTTTCATACACATTGAAGAAATGTCTCCTTTAAAGGTTGTCTGCATGCATTATGCTAGGGTCTGAACATTAGTTCTAGTTTAAATTTTGGTTGGAGTTAATATAGGTAATATAATATTAATTGCTGTTAGGTTATTGCTGATTATTTTTGTAAATTTTTTTCCCCCTCAAGATGGTTGGGTTATTTATAACTGTAACAATTTTTATCATTATTCATGAACAGCTGAGCTCTGAGATTTAGATAAGACCTGTGGAAATATCACAAAAATTACAGCCCTTCAAGTATTAACTCCTATCCAGAAAACATCATCTAGGGCCAATCTGAGGTGACTTAGGAGCACAAAATTTGTTTCAAGCCAGAAGAATTAACTAATTCAACTTAGATAAATTGTATTTAGTAAAACAAACCTAAGTTACTATAATTTTGTAGATACTAAACATACAAAATTTAACCTTGAAGATTAAAATAGGTGTTGCAAAGGTTGGGTTAGAATTGATAATTCATGGAATGATGATGTGAAAAATTGTTCCAAGCATTTCAACGTTTATTTACTTTAAAAAAAAAATTATTTTTAGTAGTTTTTGGACAAAAAATTTTGTTGCACGCTGAACCTTTATCTTGATAATTGGGAAATTTACCTTCCATCTTCACTGTCTTGTGCAAGTGAAGCCATATGTTTCTGGATAATCATTAGATTGGTGGTTTCTGTCCAAACAAAAAAAAAAATCATTAGATCGGTGCTCATATTTTCTTCTTCCTTCCCTTCTTAGTATCATCCCTGTCATCTGATGCATTTTATCATCTTGTGAATTTTTTTTTTCCTTTTGTAATTTTTCTTTCAGGTATGAGCAAGCTGAATTCATAGAGAGGGAACTAGAGCAGATGACAGAACAAATCAAATCAGTTATTCAATCCCTTAATGCTAGCCAGGTAAACATTGTCAGTTATTTATTTACTTTTTTGTTAAGACATGATGCTTACATGAGTATTTCATTAGGGTGGAGAACTTGATGCGCTTGATGGTATGAATCCGTTAGATGCAGTGGTTCGAATTCTAAACAATCAACTAACTTCACTGATGTGGATTGATGAAAAGGTTCGTATCTTCTATTGTTATTTATTATTCATATATTGGAATTGTTTGCTTTATCTGCTCATCTAGTCTGATCAACACTGCACTTGAACTCAAATAACTTGCTCCATGATCAGGTTTCTTGATCTGAATGGAACTTCTTATAAATACGTATTTTTCACAATTAATATATTTTGTTGTTTATTACTGACCCAGTGCCTAAGTAAAGTCTTATGTTCCCTTGCTCCCACAGGCAAGTTAGTAAAAATCTAGAACCATTGATTATAGAGGAACCTTGAAATTCAAATGAATATGATAGGATAGAAAAATTAAATAGAAATCGCAAGACTAAATAAAGAGAGAAAATAATGTATTGGCAAACTTAGTGCAAGAATCTTCAACACCACAGGCCCAATAGTTGTGTCCATGTGGAGTGGACAAATCTCTCAATACAAATAATACTTGCAGAACAAATGACTTAAATGAAAGTCCTATGAGGCAACTTATAATGAGATTGACTACTGACCCTGTCTGAAACTACCTAACTAAAAATACATTAAATCAGGAAATTAAATAATTGAATGCTAGAAATAAGGAAATAAAGATAAGTGGGAGATAGGTGTGTTGATTCCAAGGGATTACCACTTCCTGATTGACCCCTTCAAGTAGTAAGTGCGTAGTGGTGCTGTATCAGAATGCTCATCAAACATTTCTCTGTGATATAATTATCTACTTATTAGTACTTCTCTTCAGTGTCACAATATGGGTGAGGTGATTCACGGTCTGTTGGTTTGTACGAAGATGCCCTCAAACTGACCCCAAGCAATTTCTTTAACCTATGTCTTACTTATAGGTTAATGGCAGCAGTATTAAAGTTATCTTGATGTAATGTAAGCGTTCCTTTGAGCAGAAGAGATTATGTCCATTGGATGGGATGAGAAAATTGCTCATCAGGAATAGGAGTGGCAATGGGGCAGGGAGGCAGCGAGATATCCTCGCCAACTGACCCCGAGCAATCTCTTTAATGCTTCCCATATCTTATTTATAGATTAACGGTGTGTGTGTGTTGCCTCCTCGCTCCCTGTCCCCATGAGATAGCTCGTCTTTAATTCCTGCCACAGGGGAATTCTTCCCTTATGACCCTTTTGTGAGTCCTCGCTGGTCCACGTGGGGTCTTTGCCAATTTAAATTTTTTAAAAAAATATTTAAAAAAAAAAGAAGAAGGGGAACCTTGGCGCAATGGTTGGAGTTGTTGTCATGTGATTTAGAGGTCACAGGTTCGAGCCGTGGAATCAACCTCTTGCAAATGTAAGGTAAGGCTGCTTATAATAGACCCACAAAGTGGGTCCGGCCCTTCCTTGGACCTGCACATAATGAGAGCTTTGTAGCACCAAGTTGCCCTTTATTAAAAAAAAAAAGAAAAAAATAATGCTTGAGGAGTGAGAGACGACAATCACCAACACTTTGAGAGAGAGAGAGAGAGAGAGAGAGAAGCTTTAGAGATAGAGACAAAAAGGGTGAGAACTTCAGTTCAGACAGAGGAGAGGTGACCAGGCGAGAGTGGTGGCCGGGCAGGAGCATTAGTTGTTCTTCAGAGGGGCAAGAACTTTAGTTCAAATAGAGGAGGCGATTAGGCTAGAGTGGCGGCTAGGCGGGAGCTTTATTGAAATTCTGAGAGGGAAGCTTCAGAGGCGAGACTCGAGGGGAAAGGAGGTTGAGAGACAAACGTGAGAGGGGCAAAAGCTTCAATTTAGATATAGGAGAGGCGACTAGGTAAGAGTGGTAGTTAGGCGAGAGCTTATATTCTTCAAGATGGGGCTACAGAAGCCTTACAAAGCCTCATATTAGGATATCTAGGATTTTCATATTTTTTACTAAAATATAAATTATATTATTTATTAAATTACTTAAATATCCCTAAATAAATATTTTATGTGTGTGTGTGTGTGTGTTCTAAGGGTATTTTAGTAAATTTAGTGAATTTACTAAAATATCATTCAAGGATGGGGTCCTTGTAGGGTAGGGACTACGATTACCATCCCTGATTCCCCTTTGGGGGAATTCCCCCTCCCTCGATCCTGTCCCTGCCAAATATTCAAATGGGGCAATTCTCGTAGAGATGGGGGGAAATTGCCATCCCTAATTAGGAATGTGAATTTTAGTAAGTCCTTGTTTTATTTGACATCCGAGAGTTTATTGTAAAAAGAAAGGAATACAAAGGCTTAGAAGATCAGGAATCCTCCAAAATCAGAAGCGAAAACATGGGAAAACCCCCCCCCCCCCCCCCAAAAAAAAAAAAAGAGTATATCAGCTCAAAATGGCAATCCAGTCATGTGCATGTAGAGACAGAAACACCATTAGTAAACCCATGAGCAGAAACCCAAAAGGAATCTTTGAAAACTAGCCAATCGTGCAAAAAAATAAGAGGAAGAGTTCTCTGGTTGAAGATTCTTGAATTCATGCGCCAGAAAAAATGAGTAAAAGTGTAAAACTCCTTGGCATTTTACTACGTTATACTCCCATGACCTTTATTTGGCTAGGAAATTCGACACACTTTTAACATATTCTATGACTGCCAAGCTTCCTCAGTGTCACTGTAAAAGCATATCGCTGTTGTGTCAGAATTGTTATGCCACACCGCACAAGTGTTAGGCGAAAGGACTAATCAGGCCTAGGAACCTCCTTCAAA
Organism: Biancaea sappan; assembly: GCA_037074585.1. Lineage (NCBI taxonomy): Eukaryota > Viridiplantae > Streptophyta > Magnoliopsida > Fabales > Fabaceae > Biancaea > Biancaea sappan. Next base: position 23,652,032 of record CM073499.1, on the reverse strand, counting down.
TCATCCATGCTAATCCCAGCCTTATCCTTTGTGGTACCTTTAACCTTTTAAAAGGAACTAGTCAAAACTGATATTTGCCACGGCTTGAAATAAGAAATTGGGGGAGGAAAAAAAAAAAAAAAAGGGATTTGCAAGTGAATGATCCTGAAGGATCTATGGTCCAAATATGGGCATCAGAAATAATTGAAGATTGAAATAATGTTGGGATCATATTTTACTTTATTATTGATTATTAATCAGACTCTTCCACCCTTGGATGGTGCTTCAGGTCCAATGTTGACTATATTAATCTGGTCCTATTACTGTTAATCTGATAGTTCACTCCATTCACTGGTAAATGAAGAATTGGATCCCCCCCCCCTCGCCCGCCCCCGGCATCCCAAAAAAAATAAAAAATTCTTTGGATAGCCATTTTCCTCTGTGACTCCATACGAAAGGTCAAAGAAGAATTGACAGAAAGAAAAATGTGGAGGGTTGGCTACTTTGTCGTCTCCTTTCCTTTGTAATGGTGCAAAGGTGTTGTTGGCTCTGTTGTGTTTTACATCCTTAAATGCTTTTATTTTTGGTTGTTATTTCTGATATTTGCAGTTCTGATCATTCAGGGCAAAGAGAAAAATATGTGGTGAATTTAGTATTTATTAAACTTGAAAAGGAAGATATAGGTTCCTTGGAGCATGTGTTTTTGTGCAACTTTTTCACTGTCAGCTGACTTTCGTCAATCTTCTTCAGGCTGAAGAATTTTCTTCCCGCATTCAGAGGCTTGCCAGCCAAGGTTCTGTCGCAGATGGGGAACTGACAGGTCCAAGATTCTTGATGTCCTGATCTTCACAATTAGTAAAATCCTGCAGCTTCATTATAACTAGATGCACATCTGAATTGTTGGATGTTGTATATGCTGATCGTAAACAAACGGTATTTTGTTATTTTGGTGTTAAAAGTTTTATAAGACGAACGATTCATCCTGGCCAAATGATACCTGATAATTATTAGCCAGTAAAAATTGGTAATTATGTTTTAATAGTGGCTCTTTCGCATTCCTCTTGAATTCCGGAGACTCCTGGCAGAGCTTCATGCTCAGTTGCCAAATAGTATTTTGGTACCCGAGTCTAGTTCCATCCATTGAAAAGAAAAAGGTCTAGTTCCATATTTTGGGATTACCGCAGATTAAGGCTCATTCGATGAAGGCTTACACTTGCCTCCCTCCTGAACATTTTATGAAATGGGTATGATAATGCCATTCTGTAGTGTTGATCGGCAGAGACCATAACAATTCATTACTATGGTCATTGGTCACCCCTCCCAAAGTTATTGGTGCCATCGATAGGTGTCAAAGGGCTAGGCCCAAGCCATTAAATAAATGGGCTAAACGTATATATCCATACTTGCCTATGGGCTTAAATGGGTCAGCCCACAACCTTTTTTTTTCTTTTTTAAAATAAAATTTGATATTTAACTAAATAAATATTTTTGCAAAACAATTTTAATAATTTTTATTAAAAGACAATTTATACATGTTTTGTATTTACGATTTTTAAATTATCAATAACCTTAATTTTTATATTTTTTTAACTTATTATGTAAATTTGATAATTTTATACATAAACATTACAAATGAGTTATACTAAATTTGTTATATTTATTGAATATAATGTTATAAAATGTTATATTTATTGAACTAAATGTTATAATTTGAGGTTTTGAACAAAATAATTTAATAAATCAAATTCTGCAAAAAAAAAAAAATAGAAACAGGTTGACCTGCGGGCTTTGTTGTTTCGGCCTGTAAGTTAATTAGATTTGTTTTTAAATGAGACAAATAGAAATTCAAACTTACAAAATACATATGGGCATGGGTCAACTTACACAGGTCTAAACATGTCTTGACAATATGGCTTTGCCATTTTGCTGTCGATAGGGCACCGTCAAGGCATGGCAACCTTTTGCACTTTCTTAGGGTTTGTGGCTACATTCAGTCTCCTCCTGGTGTGCTGTCATCATAGAGACATTACCACCTATTCCTCCATGCTACATGTTATTCTCTCTTTCGCTGGTATCACATACCCTTTGGTTTCATTTGCAGCATTCCCGTCTCTTTGGCCAGTGATTTCACCAAATCCGATCACCACAAGATTTAATTTCATCTACACAAGTCTTTGCCTGCTAATTCATCTTTCCCTCCTGTTTTTGCCTACCATTGTTTAGAGTTTCCATTAATTATGTTGACATTGTGGATTTCAAATATCACAAACTTAGAAAATATGGCTATAAGAAAGAATGCTATTCTGATTCAAGTCTCTTTGTCTACAAGACCAAGTTTCAGTCCATCCTAAACGCCTACCAACGGGATTTAGGGCTAGCAAAAAGGGCTAGTGTCCTACAACGTGGTGAACTGCAGGTTCAAATCTCCGTTGGGAGATGTATCCACATTTAATGTCCATGTCTCGAGTAGAGTGCCCTTCATTGAATGACACTTGTGGGAATTAAAAAAAAAATCCATTTTAAGTGCCTACCTTCAAACTTTTGGGTGGTTCTCATAATAGGCTTATGGAGGATGAATCAGTCTCCCAAAACATGTCAGTTGGACATTTTTGGGGTGATCTAGGTGGTGGTTGAAGATGAACTTGGATTCTTTGCAGTTGGTGCCATTGCCGTCAACTGTAGAAGACAATTTTACATCGTAGCCATGATTGAAGGGAGAAAAAAATTAAAATAAAGTAAAATACATTTTTTTAATTGTAGTCGTCTGATAAAAATTAGATAGTCATGATGTGAAACTACATTTTGTAGTTCGCACCTGCCACCAACTACAGAAGATCCAAAAGCAATTGAAGATACTAAGTATTGTATGACTTTCCTTAGTATATTTGTTTACTTTCAAGTTTTGGGTTTAGATCCAAATCCCCTTTACCTCAGAATGCTTTGTAGGCCCTTTGCCCTTTGGTTTTCTTTTGTGATAGTTACTTGCAACTAGCCAGTCAGATCTTTTTTTTTTTCATAGTTTTTATTGTAAACTATGTGCTTATAGATTTGATTTAATAATTTGAATAAGTTACTCTAAAGTTATTAGTGTAATATCCATGAATTATGTGAGTAAAACTTATGATGTGTTCCCTTCTAAGTGCACGTTGTATGTGTAGAAAAATAATTTGATTGATGTGTAACCGATGTTCATGATATTTGTGCAGCGATAAATAACAAAACTTGTGGTTGTGATGGCTTTGCGTACATATGAATGATTATAGGTGATGCAAGTCAAAAGTGTTGAACCTCATTGCTTTGAACTAAAAATAAGCATATTATGTTTTGATGATTAACAAACAAATTAAAACGAAAATATATTCTTGTGTTATAATGTCTATCTTTTAGGAATATGAACATACATAGATCAAGACAAGGCATCAAGATCAAGAGCAAAGAAAGAGTAAAACAATTATTAGTGTCTTGAGTCTTAGATTTCATGTAAAAGTAATGGTGGCAAGTTAATAAAGATTCTAAGCTCATTGAAAATTTTTTAAAACATTATCTTAGTTGGAAAATGTTTTGACAAAAGCTGGTACAAGGTTATTGAGTCTTAGAATTATTTTTTTTAAGTCCAGTAGTCATCAATCGATTGATGTACGAGCACTAGTCGACTGATAGCCTTCTGGTTCAATTTTAGAATAAAGACATAAAATCTGCTAGTCGACCACTGATCCTCTAACAGTCGACCGATGCATCTCTATTTGGAATTAAATTTAATTCCAGTAACTACCAGTTGACTAATATATATATGCCAATCGATTGATAAGTTCTGAAACAATTTAATTCTAAGTAACTAAAAGTTACTAGTCGACTGCTATGCCTATAGTGGTCGACCAGTTGCTCATTAAAGAGCTATCAATGGACTGTTATAGGAGAGGAATCGACCGTCAGCAAGCTGACATCAGCAATAACAGATAGTTTTTTAACAAGTAAGCTGATTTCTTTTGTAAAACACTTCCAACAGTTATATTTCGACTTGGACTATATATATGAGTTATACCCAGTCTGAAACCAAGGAGGATAGGCTAAAAATTCTTACTATTACTGTGCCAAATTATCTTGCCAATTATTTACCCCTAAGTGAACTTCATTTGTAATATTTACTCCTTGAAGAGAGTGTATCTTTGTATTCTTCATCTCTTATCCTTTTGAGTTGTATTCCTAAGGTAGTTAAAATTCCTTAGAAGAGTAATTGAGTGTATCACTGTTTGGGTAGTTGAGAAGCCCCCGATTTTATAAATTCTCTATAATGGTTTCAACAAGTACTCAGGTCGAACTTGTTGTGGTTTTGAAAGAGCCAACCGATTACAAGCTTACTAGTGAAATACTCCAGTGATTTACTTAGGAACTGGATGTAGGCTTGGTTTAGCCGAACCAGTATAAATTGCCAGTTTCAATCTTCTTCTCCCTTACTCTTTAATTTGTGCACTTTTATATCTGCTCTTTATTATCTTGTACTCTTTAAATATTCATCTTGATAGCATATTGATTTTCTGAATTGGTTTACTATCTTTAAAATTGCACAATTTCATAAAATCATTTTAACTTCCAATTAAGCTTTTGTGAAAAATTTTATAAAATCCAATTCATCGCCTCTTGATTTAAGGACTTAACCATGTAAGAGTTGATATGGCTGAAAGTGGTAATTGGTTTATGTTTGAAAATTGTTCTTTCACAGAACCTCCCATTTTTAATGTTAATCATTATCAATATTGGAAGTATGAAATGAAAATGTGTTTTAATTTTAGTGGACCTTAAACTCTAGGATATTATTGAAAATAATTCTTGTATTCATGTCAAGGAAGAACAAGGAAAATTCATTTCGAAACCCAAGAGTGAATGGAATGATGTTGAGAAAATTTTAGTGCAATTCAATGCCAAGGCAAAAATGATTATTTCTTTTGCATTGAGTTAAGATGAATTTTTCAGAATTTCCAACTGTGCAACTGTAAAAGAAATGTGGAAACTCTTGAAGTTGCATATGAGGAAACTCTGAATGAAGAGGTATCAAGGACTAGTATTCTCATTAATGATTGTGAAAATGTTCTAAGGAAAAATAATGAACTCATTAATGAGATACAATTAATGTTCAATCATACTACTAATCCTTTGTAAAGCTCTCAGTGAGATCTATCCAGAAAAATCTCAAATCACTAAGGTGACAGAAGCGGAAGATAAAGAAGAAGAGAAACCATAACCATAACCATAACCAAAGGTAGAATCATCGAAGAAAGTTTACATATCTTCCATTTGGAGAAATAACGATTCCGATGAGGATGACACAAGTGAAGAAGTCAACATTTGCCTTGTAGCTAAAGATGAAGATGAAGTAAATTCATGTGACTACTCTTTTTATGAATTACAAGATATCTTTAATGATTTGCGTGGAGAATTCATAAAACCTGCAAAGAAGCGAATTGTTTCAAAACAAAAAAAAATATTCTCTTGAAAATGAGTTGGACAAATTGAAAATTGAATTTTCAATTCCCAAGGAAGAGAATTTTGTTTTTGAAAATCAAAATAGAACTTTGTAAGAAGAGAATTTAATTTTAAAGGAAAATATCTCTACCAATAAAAATTGTTTTTGTACCAAGTGTGATTCTTTGAGAAAGGAAAATAATGATCTTAAAAATACACTTGCAAAATTTTCTCATGGTAGAGAAATTTTAAACACCTCTGTTGAGAAACAAAGTAGTAGGTTTAACAAAACTAGTTTTGTTCTTAACAAGTCAAACTAGAAATATTTCAAAAACTATTTTATGCCTGCAAAAATATCCAATAGTCTAACTTGCAGTTGTTTTTATTGCAGACTCAAGGGACACAAATCTTACTCCTGTATTTATAAGAAAAATAATTCTCTTAGAGTAAAAATGAAATGGGTTAAAAAAAAAAAAACTCTTGACCCCGGCGGACCCAACCAAATTTGGGTACCGAAAATGAAAGATTAATTTGTAGATTCTCCTCGAAGCAAGGACGAATATGTATACAACATTTGAATTCCACTTACTTGCATCAAAAGGAAGCTGCGGACACGTAAACATATTGGCTGGAATGCACTGTAAGAAATTCGACTGATCAGTTTATTGCATTTAATGTGATAACTGTTTTCTAGCATGTCGACAACTTTATTTGAAATATCATGCATGCTTTTCTAATGGATCTTTTAAGTGTGTGGCTTAGGGATCTATGTTTTGTTTTGAGTCAAATGCTTTTTCTATATATCTTACTCAAAACCCTTCAAAATATCGCACCACGAAAACTTGCTTCCATTGCATTTTATGAAAGCATGAAATATTATGAACATAATACATTGTTTCCCCCATTGCTTGAAAAATAATGAACATTACAAACTTGAGCATCGGAGTGTCAAACTCATGTGTTTTGCAGGTGAAATACCCTCAAAATACCCTCATAAGGCACTCACCTCAATATGCTCTCAAGCTCATAAAAAAAAAATGGTCTTATGCAGCTTATCAGTCAACTGTCATACAAGGTATCAGTTGACCGAACCATCAACAGATCAAAATTTTTTTGGAATGTAGAGGTCATCAGTTGACTGCTAAAGGCCAAGCAGTCGACTGGGCTAGTTCTGTCAGTACTTTATGGCATATAAGATTCATGGCAGTCAATTAATACAAGTGGATTAGTCAACCAGCAAAGAATGCTAAATGTTTGTACTGAATGTTGAACGCTGAGTAAAATTATAGGGGTACTCAAAAGGCATCGATCAACTGATAGGGCCACAGATAAAGAATGTTCAAAATCCTTCTACAATCAATTGACTGACACAAGAATGACAATCGAATGATAGGTCTTTGCCTTAGAAAAATCTCCAAACTCTAAAACCGACAGTCGACTAATCCAAACAAAATAGTCAACTAATTGGTCACTTAAGGGCACTATTTTAAATCAGAAAATTTGGGTTCATATGAAGTCTCCTCTGCTTTGCTCATTGTGCAAAAAGTATTCCTCAAAACTTAGGTGAAAAATATCTTCAAGATTCATCCATTTTTCTCATAGATTGATCTCCTCATCAATTTTAAAGATTTAATCTTTATTGTTGGGAAGTGCTACTCAAAATCTCTGGACATTAAGATCTTTAATGGCATCATCATCCAAGCATGCTCATGCTAAATCCATTTCCAATCAACCAATCAATATCCTTTTGAAGGATCATAATAGAAGACGAAAAATGCTCATTCTTGAACGAAATGGTTGGATCCCAAGAGGGGGGTGAATTGGATTTTATAAAAATTTTCACAAAACTTAATTGGAAGTTAAAATGATTTTCTGAAATTGGACAATGTTAAAGATAATAATTTAATTCAGAAAATCAAAGTGTTTATCAAGATGAATAATTTTATAGTGCAAGGAATTAAGGAGCAAATATAAATCTACACAAATTAATTAATACTTGAGGTAGAAATCAAATATAAACGCAAAGCATTAATTAATTAACTTCAAATGTAAATAGAGTAGGGATAGAGAAAGCAAACTCGGTGATTTATACTGGTTCGGCTAATCTCAAGCCTACATCCAGTCCTCAAGAGACCACTTGAGTATTTCCACTATAATTGCAAGTTTAATCCGGGTACTTGCAAACCACTACAACATAGATCTTTTCTCCCTCAAAGGTGTCTCTCCCCCTTACAACGTGTTTTCTCTCAAACACTAACTCAAGGAACCAATCCTTGAGCAACTAAATTTAAAGGCTTAAGGAAAATAATGGTAGACACTCTTAAAGTGTAGATAAAGCAGAAATTAAGCTCAGAATTTTTCTCTAGCAATTTAGAGAGAATAGAACTCAAGATAATATGAGAAATAAACAATTGAAGCTTGATGCAAATGGTATTGTGAAGTCCCCTTTATATAGTGAAACCTTGCTGCTACAGTGACTGCTTTAGTCAGAATTGCTACAGTAAGCTTCATCATCATTTTTCAACCTTTCTACAACAACCAAAAAACTTTATCAACCTTTTTCAACAATCAATATTCTTTTTCAAATTTGTTACAGTAAAAAATATTCTTTTTCAAAGTTTATTACAACAACCAATAAACTTTATTATACTTTTTCAACAATCAAATTTCTTTTTCAAAAGTGCTACAGTAAAAGATATTCTTTTTCAAATTATATTACAACACCCAATAAACTTTATCATACTTTTTCAACAACCAATAAACTTTATCATACTTTTTCAACAATCAAATTTTTTTTTTTCAAAAGTGCTACAGTAAAAGATATTCTTTTTCAAATTATATTACAACACCCAATAAACTTTATCATACTTTTTCAACAACCAATAAACTTTATCATACTTTTTCAACAATCAAATTTCTTTTTCAAAAGTGCTACAGTAAAAGATATTCTTTTTCAAATTATATTACAACACCCAATAAACTTTATCATACTTTTTCAACAATCAAATTTCTTTTTCAAACGTGCTACAGTAAAAAGCATTCTTTTTCAAATTATATTAAAACAACCAATAAATTTTATCAAAAATCAATTTATATTACTATATATAAATATATAAATAATTAAATATATTTGGGCCAAGAAAAATTGAATCATGCATTTGGGCCAATAAGATTAAATCATTCATTTGGGTCAAGAAGATTAAATCATACTATTTGGGCTAAGAAAGATTAAATCATACATTGGGCCAAGAAGATTAATTCATTCATTTGGGCCAAGAAGATTAAATCATTCATTTGGGCCAAGAAGATTAAATCATTTATTTGGGCCAAGAAGATTAAATCATACTATAATTCTCACATATTTGTCATTATCAAAACTTATAGCATAATACATTAGGGCTAACAATTCTTTTGCTGAACAATATTTTGGATTCATTGGTCTATTGAATAAATTGGGGCTGAAAATATTGGTGAGGAAGTTGGCAGCTATCTACACTAATCTGGAATACAAAATCAAAGTAAGGAAGATGAATGCAAAATGACCAACTACTCCTTGATTGTTTATTCTTATGATTGGTCAACAAGTCTTGAAAATGGACTTACAAAAGTAAAAGCATAAATCTGACAATAGCTTGCATTGTGCAAGGTCAAGCAATCAATAAACCTCACTTCATCTCGCAAAGGATAGAATCTTGTGCAAGAAAGAAATCTTCACTTCCTGATGCTACAAATTCTTGAGGATATAAGCATCAATGCTTACCCTATCAAAAAAATGAAATTCACAATCATTAATGAGAATTCCCTTAGAAGAATGGGATTCCCCTATGCCCAAAATCAATAAAGAAGATCATATTGTGAAAAGAACCAGAGAAAGAAGAAAAAGAAAAAGTCGAGATCAACAATGAAGATGAGTACGATGAGATGAAGGAAGATTATAGGGAATGGCATGAAGAAGCTAAACATACTCTTTAAAGATCAATACTTTGAACAGAAAAATTGGTGAATGAGTTGACTAAGAATTCAACTCAAATGCTAAGTATGATGAAGACAGATGCAAGTTGGAATGGCAAACATGGGAAAGATGTGTGATCAAATGAAGAACTAAAGAGACAAGAATTTCTTTCCTGAAATACTGAGGAACTTCAGCAGCTAACAAATATGATATGCAATCTTCATCAGAACAGTTGAGTTGCTTTGAGGATTGAGGATTGAAGACCTTTTCAAAGGGGGAGTATTTATTATGTTTTGATATCTGTTTTTCTAACATCAGTTTTTCATTTGGCTTATATTTCTCATATATGTTAGATTAACATTTTTTTTATCCCTATGGATTATGATCTTATATATGTTTATATCTTTTGACTAATCCATAAAAATGCTTCCACTATTTTGTTATATACTCTGATTATATTATGTTATATCCTATCTGAGTATATGATTTGCTTTTGTTGTGATATATATCCTGTTTGAAGTAGATGTTTTGAAAAGAAAAAGTTTTTAAAGATCCCTTTTTGTTGATGACAAAGGGGGAGAAAATATTGTTGTTTGATTTATGGATTATAATTTATATCTTTGTTTATATTGACTAATCCATATATCATGTTTCTACTGTGTACTGCAAATGTTTCTATCATATGACAACAAATGTTGTTTTGAAAAGAAAAGGATTTAACAATCCTTATTTCAAAGATTTCAATGTTTCTGCTATTTACTAAAATGCCTTTATATAAACAAGTAGAAACCGTTTTCAATGAAAACATTGTAGAAATTTCTTCAAAAGTCTTTTTTTTTAATTCTGTAATCAAAAACTGAATTTTCTTTATGCTTATTTGAAAAATCTTTTAAAGGAAAAGGATAAATTCATGAGGTGTTTTGTCTCTTTTCTTGAGCTAAAATAAAATGTTTTATGAAAATCAAATACAATTTTAATTTAGTTTGTCATCATTAAAAAGTGAGAGATTGTTGAATCCCATTGCTTTGAACTGAAAATATACATATTATGTTTTGATGATTAACAAATAAATTAAAATGAAAATATATTCTTGTGCTACAATGTCTATCTTTCAAGAATATGAAGATACATGGATCAAGCTAAGTCATCAAGATCAAGTGCAAAGAAAGAGTAAAATAGTTTTTAGTGTCTTGAGTCTTAGATTTCACATAAAAGTACTGATGACAAGTTAATAAGGTTTTTAAGCTCATTGAAAATGCTTTTAAAACCTTATCTTAGTAGAAAAATGTTTTCACAAAAGCTAGTACAAGGTTATTGAATTTTAAAATTATTTTTTCTAAGTCCAATACCAATCGACTGACGTATGAGCACCATTGACCGATAGCCTTCTAGTTCAATTTTAGAATAAAGACTCAAAACTTGCCAGTCAACTACACCAGTAGTCGATCGATGCATCTCTATTTGGAATTAAATTTAATTCCAGTAACTACCAGTCAACTGATATATATGTGCCAGTCGACCGATAGGTTCTAGAACAATTTAATTCTAGATAACAAAGAGTTATCAGTTGACCCCTATGCCTACACCGGTCGACTAGTTGCTCATTAAAGAGTTACCAGTCGACTGTTGTAGGAGAGCAGTCGACTGCTAGTAGGCAGACATAAGCAATAACAGATAGTTTTTTAACAAGTCAGCTGATATCTTTTGTAAAACACCTCTAACAGTTATATTTTGTCTTTAGCTATAAATATGAGTTATATCCAATTTAAAACCAATGAAGAGAGGCTAAAAATTCCTATTATTACTTTGCCAAATTATCTTGCCAATCATTTACTCCTAAGTGAACTTCATTTGTAATATCTACTCCTTGAAGAGAGTGTATCTTTGTATTCTTCATCTCTTATCCTTCTGAGTTGTATTCCTAAGGTGGCTAAAATTCCTTAGGAGAGTGATTGAGTGTATCACTGGTTTGGATAATTGAAAAGCCCGGTTTTACAAATTTTCTATAGTGGTTTCAACAAGTACTCAAGTCAAACTTGTTCTTTTGTTTTCAACTGATTACAAGCTTGCTAGTGAAATACTCAAGTGATTTGCTTGGAGACTAGATGTAGGTAGGGGTGAGCACCAACCCGCCCAATTTTTTTAGAATTTTTTAAGGACTTAGCTACTTAGGATTTTTTGTTATACTCAATATTTATAAATAAATATTTCTGTGTTATGTACTTATTAAAATTTGGATTGTATAATGTTGAATTTTGAATTAAATTAATTTGCCTAAGCGGTACAGCCTACATTTGACAATTATTGTCTTGTTAGATGATATAAATGATAATGTGTATCTTTGTTGATTTATTTGCTTTTATGTGTTGTGCACCTTGTTTTGGAAAAAAGAAAGAAAGAAAGAAAGAAAGAAAGAAAAAGAGAGAGAGAAAGAAAAAGAAGAAGGAAAAAAAGTTATAAAAAAAAAGACCACCTACTAACTCGACCTGCTAGAGTGCGGGTTGAGTTGGTTCGGGTTTGTTATGAAAAAAGTAGTAACCCAACTCGACCTTACTAAATCAAATTTGATTGGGTTAGGTTGAAATTTTCTCTTAACCCAACTTGTGATCACCCACAAATGTAGGCTTGGTTTAGTCAAACCAATATAAATTGTCGGTGTCAATATTCTTCTTCTTTACTCTTTAATTTGTGTGTTTTTATATTTGCTATTTACTATCTTGCACTCTTTAAATATTCATCTTGATAACATATTGATTTTCTGAAATGATTTATTGTCTTTAGCATTGCAGAATTTCAAAAAATCATTTTAATTTCTAATTAAGTTTTGTTGTAAAAAATTTTATAAAATCTAATTACCTCCCTTTGGGATCCAACCATTTCTGTCAGAAAGAAACTGTGGGTGGCTAAGTCCTTGCGGAGGGCTATTTTGCTTGCCATGAAGAAAATTATTTATGTGGTATTTGAACAAGGTTGTATGATAGAGTTGGTGATTTCGGTGGTTGCATGCATATAAGATTTGTTAGAGTGTATTGTACCTTAAAGAAGTCAATGTGAGTGGTTAAGTCCTTTTGGGGGACCAAAATGAAAGGAATGTGAAACTCTTGTGTTTGTGTGATATATGAGGTAAATTTGATGTTTTGATGTGGATATGGTTTGATTGGCCCGATGGCATTGTGGCTTCAGTGTAGTGTATATTAAATGTCATGGAGGTAAATCCCACATTACCACTGCAAGCCTAATCTAATCACATTCCTTCACACAATATAAACATAACATAGATTTCGAAAGCATAATGATATGAGTATTTTTGAATTAAACATTGATCATTTGTAAAATTATAGTTTTCATAGTTTACAATCAATCCATGTTTCCGAATTTTCTCTCCCAACAACACAATACCATTCATTAAAGGGAATATTCTAAAACATGGTTGCCAAAATAATCAAAAAATGATCTATAATTCACATCACAATATGCATCATTCATCTTATATCATAGGAGTTCTATGTAGTTACAGAGCAACTACACTTCCCAAAATGCCAAAACAAAAAGCCACCAACCTTGCAAGCAAAAAGGATTGGATAGTCAAGGTCCCACTACTCCTTGTGCAGAGACTCGCTTGCTAACACAAAATTTGCAAGGGGTGCACAAAAAAAGGTGAATACATAATACTCATTGAGAAATAATTCTATAACAAACAATAAATACATTACCATGTACCGTTTGTAGGGATGTTACCTTGAAGATGGTCTTATTCACTATCACAAACCATACCATCCAAACACACAATCACAAGGCACCATAATATCACACATCACTCACAATGGAAATTCACACAACCCATAACCATCACAAACGCACACAAGATACCACATTGCCACACAAGCAGCCTTATTGCCATGTAGGCGTCTTAGGGCTACACAGGCACCATACACCCAGCAGTGTGTCATAAACATAAAGGTTCCACGGCATCACATAGGCGGCTTCCTTGAGGGATAAGTGTCGTGCCTTCACATAAGCGACTTAATGTGTCAACCTTACGCCATCACATGGATGCACCATCCATTACCTCATTGGTTCACAGTCACACACAAACCTCACTTAGCCACATAAGCTCCCACACATTCCACAATCATATATATATATATATATATATATATATATATATATATATATATATATATATTTCATATCCATGAATTCCATCATAAACAATTTCACATCAAGCAATATAACCATCACATTCCAATTCACAAGGGTCACACTCAACACAAGGACACATTTCATATTTGATTCCACTCATATGAACTATCTCTAAGTCACCAATATCACTACATAATGACATCATGCCTCAAAAGTATTATTATAAAACTTTAGAGATAGATGCAGTCGCATGAACATGATAGAAGTAGAGTTAGTCACTTACCTTAGGTTCACAATAGATATCTATCTCAATCCCCAATGGTTGAAGGTGGAAGAGCTCTTGGATGCTTTTGGAAATGAGGCCTAGAGATTTAGGAATGAAAGTAAGAGAAAAGAGAGACAAAATCCCTCAAATTCCACTCTATGACTAACTAGTTGATAAGTTCACCCCAAACGATTGACAAATTCCTCTTGGATTTGCTAGGATGTTAAGACAGAGAGCTACCGATCGACCGCTTGTCCCTAAGCAATTAACCAGTTCCTCTCGACCAAAACTGAGAAGTTATCAAAGAGTTACTGGTTGACTGGTCAGTCATGATGGACGACCAATTGCTCTGATACCAACTAATCTAGGTTATATATCTTCTCCCAAGGCTTCCAAAACCACCCCACACCGTCCATATTCACTTTGGGTCTTAAAAATCCATCTCAAATCAAACTCAAGACCTTTGAAAACTCAAAAAAAAAGTTGGGTTTTTCAAGATTCATAAAGTTTCCTCTTCATGATAGAAAATGCATATTTAAAAACAGCAAGGTTTTTGCTCTTAACACATTTCACCCATTTGATGCATGTTCAACCATAACAAAACCCAAATCAAGGTTCTAAACACATGAACTATCCAAGAGAGAAGATTGGAAGCATAAATTAGCCAAAATCACCAAATTCCCACCAATCTCATCCTAGGGTTCATAACTTGCAAAAAATGAGAAAGAAAGGGGATTTCCATGAACTCACCTTAAATCCCACATTTCCTATGATGGAGGAAGATCACTGGAGCAAGGCTTTCACCAGAATCCAAGTTGGAATGATATTTGGAGGTTTGAAGAATGAAGGGAGGTAGAAGAGATGAAGAACACGAGACCCACATAGAGATAGTAGGCGTGAGAAGGTATGGTTTTGAAGTGTGAGGCTCATATGTCCTGATAAGTCCACTTTACCATTTTGTCCTTCAACCCTTATACCATACAAGTCTTAGTCCAAGGGCATATATGAAAATTCCTTTAAAAAAAGATCTGACTGCCTAACACAACATCATGGCCATCATAATAACATAGAAAACACACACCAAGCATAAATTTACCACATTTTCCATCAAGCACAAAGATTTTACATTCTTTTCACTTTGGTCCCTACACAAGGGCCCTTATGCAATATTTACGAAAAATCTCAAAAGTTGTAGTTGTTCGTCAAATTCCAATAATAATTCCCAGTTTTATCCTAAGTGTCATAACGACCACAGATTACCTAGAGATCTTAAGCTCAAAAAAAAAACACCGAACCTACTCGGCAACGAGAACGATTCTCAGGCAAACACTACCACTCCTTAAGTGGGGTTTGTTCTTCTGTAATCGAATATAAAAAACATAAAAAGAGGGGGTGAATTACGAGAACTCAGTGAATGTAACAACAAGATAATAATAAAGTCCAAATACGGCATCAGTTACATCAAATACTCGAAGGCCATAAATTCAATTGAAACACATGGTCAGAAAACATACCAAAAATATGAATCCCATCCATCACACATATAAATCACATATCAGAGTATGATATTCATCACATGGCGGAGCCACTTTGGGAGCATCCGCTCAACCTCCAGCCCTACTCAATATCTATGTAATGCATTGTCTATCCGTCTCAATAGTAAGGTGCCACACGGGTTCGCCTTGCCACCCTAGCTCTCTTTTCTCACTGTGAGGAAAACGTCACCCTAATAGCTTACTGAGTCTATCTTTGACCGATCATAGCTCGTCGCACAAAGATAGATACCAACCTACCACAATCAACCTAAAGGCACATGTAAATCAAACATACATAATAATCACACTGCATATTCACATGAGTTGCGTAATTTCCCTTCTAAATTCATAATTCAAATCATTGCGGTAGTGAGTTAATCATCATCCCAATACTAATAATTAATCTCGTATCAACATGACAATCATAATAATTATCGTACCTTTCCATAAATTGAAAGTCAATCGTATAATGATAACGATTACATCAACATAAAATTAATTCATTTTTCTTTATTATTATTAACAAAAATAATAATTTTTATTTCATCTATTTAATTAGTTCTAGTTTGAATTGGGTCATGTTTATCTTGTTTTAATAGTTTATTTAGAACCTTCCTAAATTAATCTATTATTGTATTTTATTTAAATTGATTCTCCTTTTATTTATTTAATTGATTATCCTTTTGTTTAATTAGTATTATCTTAAAATTTAATTTCTTTCCTATTTAGATTCTTATATTTCTTTTACTATTATTATTTTTTATTTTCTACTAATGTTTAAGTTAGGCTGTTAGCTCTTTGGTATTTTTACGTTAGTTTGAATTTTATATTTACTTGGTTTAATTTGAATTGTTTTTTTTTTTTTGGATTATTCAAGAATAAAAAAAAAAAAAGAGCGAAAGCTAAGACTACAGGGGAGCCAATCTGAGCTGACTCGTCTTCGAACTCAAATCCCTTCTAAGCGGGGTCGAATCCCTTCCGGTGGAGCATCAAAGATCCGAAGGCCAGAAAGTACTCTGTCCACCGCCGTTGCCAACCAGTGGGCAGCTCCGTTTTCTTCTCTGAAGGCTTACGCAAAGTTACTTCCCAATCTCTGTTTAGCCATCCTCTGATCTCCTTCACCAGATCTTCCGTTGGGTGATTCGCCACACAACCCTTCTTCACCAGTTTCAAAGCTTGCTGGGAGTCGGATTTCATACATACACGCCGGAGACCCTTCCCCCATGCGAGCTCAAGGTCGGCGCTGATACCCCGAAGCTCTGATGACAAATAGTCTGTACTGCCAAGATTCACGGCGAAGCCCGAGATCCACTGGCCTTTCACCACGGATGATGCCGCCACAGCTCGCAGATGTGCCATTATATTTACTCGAACCATCGACGTGGCATTTGACCCATCCTCTGCCGGCGGAGTCCATCTCACTCTAACTTCACTTACTGCTGTATTGGAGAATTGTAACACTTCTGAGATATCCTCAAAGTCCCTAACATCAATTAGAATTCTCCAGTAGAGACTAGCGGTGTCACACTCCTCATTTCTGAAAATCAAAGCATTTCGTCTCAACCAAATCCTTCGGATAGCTTCTCCAAAGGTTAGATTCCAGTTAGAGTTAATTAATTTACAAATATCTCTTTTGCTATTAAAAACAATCCATTCGATGAAGTTACCACTGAAAAATGAAGACCAATATTTAGCTTGAATAAGCATTTTCCACACATCAGAACTCGCTGGACAATTCCTAATGGCGTGCATAATGGTTTCTTCTGAATTTTTGCAGATAGGACAGAGTGGGTCAGTTGTGAAATTTCTTCTGCTGCTTTGCTTATTCGTGAGAAGTTTATTGTGGGCATATAACCCCACATAAAAGCTCTGGTACGTTGATTCCCTGGCCATCTGGACATCTGCAGATGAGCTTCCAATGCTTATCCGGTTTGGGTTGCTCATCATTTGATAAATGATTGAATGCTGATTTGACAGAGAGATCCATTTCTTTTGGATGGTTCCAAACGACGATATCTTCAACATGGCTCCTTAAAACCGGACATTTATTAGCAATTTCACTACATAAGTCCTCCAGAATGTGATGAGCGAGCTTCCTCAAATCCCAAACACCATTCTGCAGAATGTATTCACTAACTGTTTTATTCAACTCAGAATCACAAAGACGACTCAAAGCAACATCTTTAAGGTAAATCCCATTCTTAAACCAGCAATCTTTCCAGAATTTTACTTTGCTGCCATTTCCAATTTTCCAAATCATCTCCTCAGACACATTTTTCCAAATTTTACGGATTCCCTGCCAGAGATTTGAGTTGCAATTTCTCTGGGAAATAATTGGAATCACATCGTTTCCACAACTATATTTGGCCCTCACAGTACGAGCCCAAAGTGAGTCCCTGTTGCTAATAACCAGCCTACCCTCATCAGGAGAGATTGATTCATGAGGCTTGCTTTCCTGATGCTAATACCTCCATAAACTTTGAGGTGGCATATCTTCTCCCAAGCAATTACGTGGGTTCCTTTGTTGATTTCCCTAGATCCCTAGATAAAGTCTCTTGAGATTTTATCAATAATGTCACACATGGTGTTAGGTAAAAGATTAGTTTGCATGTAGTAAATCGGAATGGTATTTAAAACTGATTTAGTCAAAGTGATCCTTCCAACAAGTGATAAGAAATTTGCTTTCCATTTATTGAGACAAGTGTGAAGCTTGTCCTCTATAAACTGAAAGGTTCTTCTGTCAACTCTTCTTTGGTGCAGGGGAATGCCTATCGAGGTTTGGGACCAGAGCATAACCAGATTCGTTACTCAACGCAGATGCCACATTGGGATGAACATTGCTTGAGCAAAAGAGGTTAGTCCTCTCCTTACTTACTTTTTCACCTCAGGAAATACAAAAGAGATCCAAACATAACTGGACAATTCTTATTGAAATCCTTCTCTACTGTGACTGATAGCAGAACTTTTGCAGAGGTTGTCAAGGGCAAGAAGGAAGTGAAGGGATTTGGAAATCACCAAGTAGAAGAAGAAGCCTTTCCCAAGGATCATGACAGCTTTTCTGACCTGCCCAAAAGCAGGAGCAGAGTGGGTGCCTGTGTCAGTGTCAAAGAGGCTGTTAAGGAAGGCTCCTCGGACTTTGGCGATCTCGGTCAGCGTGACAATCATAGTAGAGGAAAGTCAACAGCAGATGGCGTGACAGGCATCACCATCTTGGAAGGCCTTGATCAGAGAGACAATGGATTAGCCTTTTCGAGGACCCTCAGGATTATGGTCTATCCCAAGGGAGCAAGGAAGGTCCAATGGGCCTTGGTGAGAAATCAGACTGCAAAGAAGGGCTTCTCTCGAAGGAAGCCATTTCCCTCTCCCTCTTGGTCTCACTCCGCTTCGGACAAGACGCATAGAACACTATCCAAGCCCAATGGGCCAAGCGCCTCCAATGGGGCTTCGAAATGGAGAGCCAAAACAGCCCAACAGCCCAGACCAGATAACGTGGACTGGTCTGAGAGATCATACTCGATCAAGGTCCCTCGCTCTCGGGTGTCTTAGCAGCATCGTGATCCGATTCCCCTTCCACCATCCCCGAGACCGCCACAGGCGGCGGACGTTGACCAAGTCGGCACAGAACCGGTCGACGGGGATCATGGAGTACCGGAGACCCCGCCGGAGATCATAAACGATCGGCCACCGTCTCCCTCTGATCTCCCTCAGCGTCTCCAGCAAGCAGTGATGGCGGAGACTTCGGATCCGTGGCAGAGGAAAACCGAGCTCGTGACAGACACCACCGAACCACCCACTACAGTCTCTGGGCATATTTCGGCAACTCTTGTCTCCAAGGATAGGTTAGAAGTTCCAGCAAATAGTGACAATCTGAACAGGACGTCTGCTACCTTTAAAGGTCTATTGGAGACAAAGGTTGATGGGGAAGAGGAGAATTACTCGGAAGATGATCTCTCGTTATCCGATTTTGACAGCGATGATGGACTTCTTATCCAACAAATTGAACGACAAATTACTGACAAGGACAATTCCATTGGAGATGTCAATGATAGTATTGAAGATGTTCACCGGTTATTTATGCAGAATAAGGAAGATGGAGCTATCAAGGGACATTGTGATTTGTCATTGACCTGTATTAATTCTTTGAGTCCGGCTAAGGATCCAAAGGCGCCTCTACTTTCTTCCTTTCCCATTCAAACCAATAGTTTTTGTTCTTCCTCCCACTTTACCAATACTAACCCCCTTCCCAGTGTATCTCAGTGTGGTTTTGCAGGGATTTGCGCGCGTAACGACATCACTCAAGCAGGGCCCTTTCATTCCACCGATCCCTCTAAATCTCCTTCTGCCTTAACGGAGGGTAATGATCTAAGGGAAAAAGTCATACATCTTCGCCATTTAGGGGGTGAGAGGAACAACCAAGATTCACAAGCTTTGTTGGAGTCTCTTAACTTTATGCTGAGAGATAAATCGGGAAAGGAGGTTAAGGTGGCTATATCTCCTAGGACATACCAAAGGAAGAAAGTTAAACTTGAAAACGAGTTTAAAAGGTTGACATCCTCAATTAATTACGGCAATCCTAAGAAAGGAAAGGGCAAGTCAGGTTCTCTATGAAGTTTTTAAGTTGGAATGTGAACGGCCTGGGTAACCCGTACAAAAGACATAAGGTGAAAGAAGTCTTCAGGAGGGTTGACCCAGACATTGGGATGATCCAGGAAACTAAACTAGGGGATTTGGATATATTTCTTGTCAGAAGCATTTGGGATTTCAAGTTCAAGGATTGGGAGTATCTACCTTCAGTGGGCGCTTCAGGTGGTCTTTTGATCATCTGGGACACTCGAGTTGCCTCAAAAAAGGATGTGCTTTACGGTGCTTTTTCTCTTTCGGTGCTTCTTGAGTTCAAGGACAAAGGGTGTTGGTGGCTTACCAATGTTTATGGTCCGACTAACCCTAGGCTGAGGGGCGAGTTGTGGGAAGAACTGTCTTACCTTCACGGTTTTTGTAACCCCCATTGGTGTGTCGGTGGAGACTTCAACGTAGTGAGGTTCCCTGATGAGAAGTTGGGAGGATACAGGTTCAATGCTAGCATGAGAGGCTTTAATTCTTTTATTACGGACTGCGGTCTTAAGGATCTTCCCCTTTCTGATGCACAATTCACTTGGTCAGTTAACAGGGGTTCGATTATCTCCTCTCGCCTTGACAGATTTTTGTTCACCCCTGAATGGGAGAACTCGTTTCCTGATCCCATTTAGGAAGTCGGCTCACGTTTGGCATCCGACCATTTTCCCATTATCCTTGAGACTAGTAGAGTCAAGTGGGGTCCTACCCCCTTTAGATTCGAGAATATGTGGCTTCAACACCGGTCTTTTTTCAGCAACGTTGAGAAGTGGTGGCCAGAATACACAATTCCAGGATGGGAGGGTTTTAAGTTTATGAAGAAATTGAAATATGTGAAGGAGAAATTAAAGACCTGGAACAAAGAAGTCTTTGGGGACATTAGAATCCAAAAGGATAACATTCTTAAGGAGCTGGATGCTCTTGACAAACTAGAGAGCGAGGGTGGGCTTGAGGAGCCCCTCGTTTCGCGCAAAGTGACTCTCAGGAATGATTTGGATAACATTAGAAAAAAAGAGGACATAAGTTGGCGCCAAAAGAGCAGAATCAAATGGGCTCGCGAGGGTGACGTGAACTCCAGATTCTTTCACAAGGTGGTGAATGGGAAGAGGAGAAGGAATTTCATAAAAGAGCTTGAGACGGAGGATAGCACTACGGTCAAGGACAATGAGGGGATCTCTGACGAGTCGACTAGTTTTTTCAAAAAACTCTACACTGAGGAGTGCACGAGAGACCTACGATTGAGGGCTTGGAATGGTCCCCTATTGATGTTGCCCAAGGGAATTGGATTGAAAGACCCTTTGAGGAGGAAGAAATCAGAAATGCGATTTCAAAGATGGACAAGGACAAAGCTCCTGGGCCTGACGGATTTAATATGGCTTTCTTCCAAGCTTGTTGGTCGATAGTGAAGGAAGATCTGATGAAAGTCTTTGGAGAATTCTTCCATACTGGCCGTATTCCAACTAGCATGAACTCTACTTTCATCGTTCTTATTTCCAAAAAAGACAAGTCCACTAAAGTGGGGGACTTCAGGCCTATTAGTTTGGTAACTAGTGTCTATAAGATCATCGCCAAGGTCCTCTCCGACAGATTGAGTGCAATTATCAGGAATACCATTTCAGAGAACCAAAGCGCTTTTATCGCTGATCGTCAAATTCTTGATGCTAGCTTAATAGTTAACGAGTTAGTTGATTATGTCAGACGCAGAAAGCAACAGGGCATAGTGTTTAAATTAGATTTTGAAAAGGCATATGATATGGTCAATTGGGACTTTTTGGATTTCATTTTCCGTCGCAAGGGTTTCGGCAACAGATGGAGGCGTTGGATGAACGGTTGCCTTTCCTCAGTGGCCTTTTCGGTTATTATCAATGGGCAGCCCAAAGCTTGGTTCAAGGGGCAACGCAGGATTAGGCAAGGTGACCCGTTATCTCCCTTTCTCTTTACCCTGGTGGCAGATGTTCTTAGCCGCATGTTGAGGTGGGGGTCCGAAAGAGGGATTATTAAAGGTTTATCGTTAAAGGGAGATGGTTGCGTGATCACTCACCTGCAGTTTGCTGATGACACTATTCTTTTCTTGCCCAAGGATAAGGATAATTTTCTTAGAGTGCTTTCACTGATCCAGATTTTTTAGTTGGTGTCAGGTCTCCGTGTTAACCTAGGCAAGAGTGGCCTAGCTGGTATTAACATTCAAGACGATTCTCTTGGGCAGCTAGCAGAGTTAGCGGGTTGTGTGGTTCTCAATTGACCCTTTAACTATCTAGGTGTTCCTCTAGGAGGTAATCCTAGAGCTACTTCCTTTTGGGACCTCATTGTCCAAAGAATTTCCCGCAAGCTTGATAGTTGGAAAGGCCCTTACTTTTCCTTAGGAGGCAGATTGACTCTTATTCAGGCCTCCTTATCTAGCATGCCCTTGTACTTTTTGTCCCTGTTCAAAATCCCGTCTGGAGTGGCTAGAAAGATTGAGAGAATTATGAGGGATTTTCTTTGGAATGATGGAGGGGTGGAAAAGAAGGATCACTTGGTCAGTTGGGAGGTGTGTTGCAAACCTAAGGATGAAGGCGGCTTGGGTCTTGGTAATCTAGTGTCTAAAAACATCTCTCTCTTGGCTAAGTGGTTATGGAGATTTCCCTTAGAACCTAATTTCCTTTGGCATAAGGTGATCAAAGTAAAGTATGGGCTTCATCGGAATGGTTGGGACGCTGGTTCGGGGTATGTCGTTACGCACGCAAGTCCTTGGAAAGCGATTTCTCAGCTATACCATCTTTTCTCTCCTTCGTTATCTCTAATTGTTGGTGATGGTTCTCATTTTCGTTTTTGGAAGGATTGTTGGACTGGCCCCATCCCCTTCAAAGAAAGATTCCCACGCCTCTATTCTTTATCTTCCCTACATGACGCCCCCATTTCTGACTTCTTCTGCTTACAAGGGAATCACCACTCTTGGAACTTGCATCTTGTTAGGAATGTCAATGATAGACTTTTGCCTGACCTTTCCGTGATGCTAGACATCCTTGATTCAATTCGCTTTTCTCCTTTTCCTGATAAGAGAATGTGGAAGCTTGATTCCTCAGGCTCTTACACCTGTGCTTCCTTTCTCAACTTTCTCGCCCGTAACCTTATTGTTTCTTCCCATTTTAAAAAGGCTTATTGGAAAGTTAAGGCGCCTTTAAAGGTTAAAGCCTTTTTGTGGATTGTTGTGCTCAACAGAATTAATACAAACGATCTGTGTCAAATCAGAAGGCCCCTTAAGGCCCTATCCCCTAACGTTTACGTGTTGTGCTTCAGACATTCAGAGACTAATAACCATCTGTTCTTGCACTGCGACGTGACTTGGAGTATTTGGAACAGGTTATTTGGTCTTTTTGATGAGAATTGGGTTTGTCCAAAGGACCTTGGCACTTTTCTTGCGATCAAATTCACCGGCTTTGGCCATAGGAAGGAGAACAAAATTCTTTGGAAGACAGCTCTTTTCGCAACTGTGTGGTGCATTTGGATGGAAAGAAATGCCAGAGTCTTTAATGATCGGTGTCTGCCTATCCAGATGTTGTGGGATCGAATTCGTTATGCTGCTTCATTGTGGGTCTCCGCCAATGGGCTGTTCAAAGGGGTGCCTATTTCCGATGTTTATAGGGATTGGAGGGCGTTATTGTATTAATATGTTCTCAAGGGACTTGTGGGGTGATTTGGAGGTTTTTTAGCTTACTTTTTGTTTTTGTTTTCTCTTTGGAGGATCCCTTGTCCTCCATTTTTTGTTGTCCTTCCCTCTGTATCTCTTTCTTCTCATTAATAATACTTTTTTTTCTATCAAAAAAAAATTCTTATTTGATATGTATCTGCCTCTGCAAATGAAATTAAATCATCAACGAAAAAAAAGATGTGAAAGACTAGGACCATTACGACTAAGCTTTATTAGTTTCCATTTTTTAGCATTAATTGCATATTCAATGAGGTGTGAGAGTCTTTCCATGCATAAAATAAAGAGATATGGAGATAGGGGATCTCCCTGACAAATTCCTTAGAGGTAGGGAAAAAAATTAGTCGCTTCACCATTCCAAACGATCCTCATCTGACATGTAGAAACACAATTCATGATGATAGATACCATGTTATCAGATATACCCATATCCTTAAGCGTATTAGCTAAAAATTCTCAATCCAACCAATCATAGGCTTTTTTGAGGTCAATTTTGATAGCCATAAAGCCTTTCTTACCCTTCTCATTGGTCGTGGAGTGAATAACTTCCTGAGTAATGATAACATTATCTGAACTATGAGGACTTGGGACATAACTGCATTGGTGAGGAGGGACTAAATTGTTTAAAAGAGGCTTAAGCCTTTTTGCGATCACTTTCGTTATAGCTTTGTAGACCACATTACAAAGCGCAATGGGTTTAAATTGTTTGAGAGAGTCTAGTTTATCCACTTTAGGAATCAACACGTCTGTATCATTGATTGCGTTGATCTTGGTTGGATCTTGAAAGCAACTTTTTTATAAAACTACAAATCGAATCACCAATTGTATGCCATTGACTCTGGAAAAACATAGCGTGAAAATCGTCAGGACTAGGTGCTTTGAGGGCTCCAATGCTGAAAAAAGCATACTTGATTTCCCCTGAGGTGATCCTAGCCTCAAAGTTGTTGAGACTTTCTGGCACAAGCTTAGGAAAAAGACCTTTAAGAGTCCAATTTCCAGTGGTGGCCTGATCCTTTTTAGAGTACAAGTTACTGAAAAATTTAATAGCCATATCTTTAAGATCCTTTTTCTTCGTTACCCACTTGTCAAGGTCATTCTTGAGAGTCACTATTTTGTTTTTTTCCTTCTTTACCAATGTCGAAGTGTGAAAAAAAGAGGTATTCTTATCACCAAACTAAATCCATTTGTGCCTAGCTCTCTGGCCCCATAAAACTCCTCTTGAAGGAGGGTCTTTTCATAATTCTTACAGAGGGAATCTTGCAACTGGTTCGAAATGTATTTGTTCCTTTCAAATTAACTTTATTAATGCCACTGAATCTGCTCATGAGGTTCCTTTTTCTCTTGTTTATGTTACCAAAGACAGCTTTATTCCATTCTTTAATTTTACTAGTGAGATCAGTAATAGCTTCAGGCCAATTTACTCCGTGCCTCCAATTATCTTTAATCAAGTCTTTAAAAGAGTTTTATGTAACCCAAGCTGCAACAAATCTAAAACGATGAGGGGGGCTCTCTTTTTCATTATCTCCCATTTTGAGTAGGATAGGTCTATGATCCGATTTGAACTAATTAAGACGAAAAATGTGAGCTTCCTTGAAATAAGTAAACCACTTGAAGTTGGCCAACACCCAATCCAGTCTTTCTAGTACTCTTCCATTTTTCCAAGTGAAACTGGGACCAAAAACATTTAAATCCATGAGATTGCAATTAAAACAACAGTTATTGAAATCTTTCATCAATTTAAAATTAGGTTTAGCACCCCCTGTTTATCGTCAATTGTTTTGTAAGAATTAAAGTCGTCAATGCAAACCCAATTTGAGCTTTCGACCTTGCTATGAATGTCCTCAAGCTAAGGCCACAAATTCTATCTCACAGAAGGTATGGGACTGCCACAAACACAAGTGAGAAAGAAAACTTCTTTTCCATCATTGAGGGAAACTCTACAATTAATGAGTTCGCTTGAGGCTCTAATAGAGTCAATGTTCACGTGTTGGATTTCCCATAGGAGCCTAATACTCCCAGAAAAACCCCCAGCCTCGTTTCTAAAACTGTTGCTAAAACCTAGTTTGGAAATAACTTTTTCTGCTCTTTGACTGCTAATTCTTGGTTCAATAATAACGAGCACCTGAATATTGTGGGTAGCTCTGAGATCACGCACTAGGCGAGGGAAAGATTTGGTCCCTGCACCCCTGCAATTCCATGATAGAATATTAATCCTAATAAATATTGAGAAAGAAAAGATAGGAAAAAAAAAATCCTACAAAACACCAGCAAACAATCTGTTGGAAACATCATCAATGTCCCCAAAAAGAGGGGTCCTGTTGTCGTTGTATGTCCCTTTTCGGAATGACTTTCCGGTTGTGGTTTAGCACCCTCAATATTCCTTCCAACAGATAAAGTGTCAGGGTCAGGAGGTCTGTTCTTTAGGGTAAAATCCCCCACCTCTCCTTGTCTTATATATTGGTCACAAGGGGGTTTATTAAGATCGGTAGTTAAGGGATAAAGTTTTCTCTCTCTGGTTGTTCAACACTTTTGTCTTGTGGGGCTTGAACATAACTGCCAAGGTGGGCTTTAAGGATTTGCTGGAATTGATTTGTTCTTTCACACTTGTTTTCACATATTTTTCATTCATGTTTTTACTTTTCACCATGCTGGATTTTGAAGCGAATTTGTTGTTTTGAATAGCGGTACTCTGAACTTTAGCATCTACTCTTGGCATTTCCTGATGGCCCCCTTTTTTTGTTGTAACATTTGTTTTCTCCTTTTCCGTTAGCTTGCTTGTGCTAATAATTTCAACACCCTCCATGGGATGTCTTTGATCTGGCATAGTGGGCTCACTTTCAGCCCCTTCTTCTTCCACATAAAAAACGGCGAAACGCGAGCCACTGGTTGGTATCCTTTGAGTATCTGCAGCTAGTTTTGAAATTATAGGTTGGGACTGTTTATTTTCCTCGAGCACACTTGCTTGATGTCTGATAGTATTTTTGTTTCGTGTGTTTCTTTTCACTGTCATCCAGCTGCCATAAGTCTCCCCCATATTGGTTTATTGCATTTCTCTTTATGACATTCTGAGGGGGTAAATTGATATTGTTTGATTCTTCTTGCTGCCTTTGAAGTGTGACAGTAGAGTTTTGCAGCGGGCAGACTGCTCTATGATGACCATATTTGCCACAATTAAAACAAATAGAGTTAAGACCTTCATATTCAATCTTATAGTCTATTTCTAATTTTAACTCTAGGAATTAGTTTTTTTTTCCAGATTTAATTCAACACTAATCCTAACAAACCTCCCTCTTTCAGTTGTATTCAGCTCTCCCCCATTGTGATTTTCTTTGATTGTGTGCACATCCACCTTCAAGGTTTTGCCAACCTTGTTACCGACTTTCCTTAAGAAATGTTTTTCTTAATATTCAATTGGCAGGTCAAGAATTTGGATCCACGCAGCAATTTTCTTGATGGATTCATCAAAAGGGCAGAATTCAGGCCTCCATCTTTGAACTGTCAAGTAGTGACCAACGATCATCCAAGGCCCATCGTACAGAACACATTCATAGTCAGAAACTCCCTGAAAACGGACGAGGAAGAAATCATTTTGAAGGTCTATTAGCTCAAATTCACCAATCAAATTCCATAATTGGGTGAGTCTTCCATTTAGAAATCTATATCCAATTTTTCTTCCTAAGAGTTTGATTGTAATAGCTTTTCTTCAAGGCCAACAAAGATTTTTTCTCTCTTCAGCAGATACAGGAACGTCAGTAGACAATGGATCTTTTTCTTCATTATTATCCTCTTGTATGCTGTCATCTGACTCGTCGCTGTCTTTCCACATTTCCACCTCATCGTTGCTGTCATCATGGTCCGCACCGTTAATGCCGAAAAACATGTTCTTGGATGATATATTTATGACTTGAATGCTTGCCGCATTGTTTGATGTATCTGACACGTCCTGGTCTTTGTCCTTCAATGTACTATGACAAAACTCTTCTCCTATTGTATTCATTTTAACTTTCCTGGTACTTCTTACACGTTGATCGTCTTCATCCACACGCAGGCCATCATCTTCATTTTCCATCCAAGAAGTGGAATCTTGAGGGAGATTCTTGAAATCTCAGACACGAAACTTTTTGAAGCAGTCCAAATGCAAATATTTCTTTTTAATTTGAATTGTTTTGAACGTGTTTATCTTTATCTAATCTTTACTATACTGCTTATATATTATTATTATTATTATTATTTACTTATTTACTTTAGAGTGTGTGTGTATATATATATATATATATATAGCAGACGCCTAACGGTGAGGGAGTGTGCGTTATCCTCTTTTTTTTTTTATTATTATTATTATCTTCTTATCTACTTGTTTTAGCTATATTATATTTTTAAGATCTAAGTTTTCTCCTTACCCTAATCTTATCCTTTTAGAAGACCATATCCTTTTTCATTTGTCATTGGGTTAGGCTCACGCCTACCTTATCTATTACTTTTTTTTTTTTTAAATTCTTCATACTTATCCTAATATCTTGATTTTAAACCAAGATTGTATTATCTTAAGTTTTTTTTTAATTTCTAAAATCTAATTTTATCCCAACTAGTTTAATTATCTTTTAATTAATTTAATTTGGAGGATTGTCTTATATAAAAGGTCAAGGAAGACCACCAAAGACATTTAAAAAAGTTATTGAATGAAATCTTTTGGTAAATGAGATATCTAAATAGTTAGATATTGATAGAGTTCAACGACGTCATACGATCCATATAGTTGACTTTATTTAGTAGGATAAAATTTTGTTTTTGTTGTTGTTGTTATTGTTATTGGAGCATTGTCTTACATGCCTAAGGATAATTTCATTTATTTTAATTATTTAATAATTCTCTAATTATTCAATAGGTATAATTATCTCACCTAATATTATTTTGTTAAATTCCTGAGAATTTCTTTCTTTTATTTTGATTATTTTAATTTTTTTTAAATTGTAGATCTTTAAATAACTTTTAAAGCCTCACATTATTTTTATTAATTCAATTTCTGTCTAGTGGTATCATTTTGAACAATTTCGTCTAGCCCTCACTTAAGTTTTATTTTTCATTTTAATCTCTTACTTTTATTTTTCATTTTAGTCCTTTTAGCCTGAATCACAATTCATTCATAGGGTAAGCATCAAATCATATCACACAATTTATGCAACTAAATGTGTAACGCATATTTTTCACATGCACACTCAGACAAAAATCCATAAGCAAACAAAAAATAAATTTAACAAACATAACAAATTCACACAGACAAAAACCCATAAGCAAACAAAAAATAAATTTAACAAACATAACAAATTTTAACTACGGTATCATACATTAGTACAAGACGTGTAGTTCAAAAGACATTACAGCACAAACCAATTACCTATCCCATTTCTGCAACACCGCGAACGACTTGCATTATTCAGAGATTACAACCCTTGGACTCGAGCCACGATTACAATCATGATGATTACTACAGAGAGAAGCATAGATGACCTAACTTTTCCTTCCAGCTCTGCGTCGTCTAATGCAGCTTTTTCTATCTTGGGAGATTGAAATAAATCATTCATAAGAGACTGAAATTTCTCAATCAGTTCCACAATCTTTACTTTGATGATCTCCAATATCCAACTTAATATTTCTATGCTGAGTTCTGGTTCATCAGAAATTTGAGGTCTTCTACGTTCAGCTAGATTATATAAACAATACAATGTAAAGATGAGTTAAGTCGGTCAAACTAAATGCAGGCAAGAAGGTCAATGCACATACTCATCAAGTTTCGTGAATTCATTCAATTTAATTAGGAGAGACATGTAGGTACGGCTATTCAAATTTAATTACATCAAATTCCAATTACACCGTTCTAATTCAATCCGATCAAAACCAATAAAATAGTCAGATTGATTGGATGGAATTTTTGACAAAACCAAGTTAATTGGATCGGTGGTTAAATGTACATAGTAGTTATTCAATCCAAAACAACAAACCCATTACATAATATATTATATATTTTTATAAATAATATATATTTAATATACTGTTACTTTTAATAAAAAAGTAAAGAGAAAAAAAAACTATTTGAAAATTTTTTTTAAAAATAATAATGTTCAATTTTAAAACTTTTCGAACTCAAACAAAAAAAACCGACTATTTGGTTGAATCCAAACTAATCATAATTGGATTGAGTTGATTTGATTTATGTAAAATAATTGGATTCATTAGATGTTATGTATATAATTTCTAATATAATTTATAACAACAAGAAAAATATATATCATTTTTCATATTCTTTGGGGAGGTGACACACATGCGATCAATTTTTTTTATTTTTTTATCTCCCTCTGAATCTTATGTTTGCAACAACAGGAACAGAATTTTCTTAATAATATTTTTTTTCCTATCCAAATCAGATCAATTGGTCAAATTGATCAAAACGATTCACTCCAAACCAATGAAAACACCTACATGTAATCATGTTAAAGGTGAGTCCCACTTTAAAATGTTCTTTAAAATCCTTTTCATAATTAGTTTGATCATCCTATCTTTAGTAAACTTAAATACAAATTTTTCTTTGGTTAGTTCATTCCGTATCTCTATGTTGCTGTAATACAGCATCATCACAACCACAGCTCCTCTCAGTTTTTTCACATTTGTTGATGGGTGAAGAAATGCATGCATACTCACATTTTACAGACATCAGCATTTCACAAAATACAAATATGAATGATTGGATAAAAACGGACCTGAATTAGGTAAGTCATGGAGCTTTCGATTCACGTTGCTCATGACAGCATCCCAGACTGCTTTATCTGATGCCAATGAAATCACTAATCTCTACATGCAAGTTATAATTTAAGAGACATATTCAAATTAGGAAGAAAATTGAACAATAAGGAAAGGAAAAGCTAGATTAAATTTAAAAACAAGAAGAAGCAGCAGGTAGAATTGCCAGTGGTAAATTCAAATTGAGAAAAAGGATTATCAACTTCAACAAGAATCGCCTAGAACTGCTAGTTTTAGCATCCACATCATAAAGAACAAGGTTCAGAATCAATGATGTAACATTCCAGAAATAGCCGTGTGATAAGAACCTATAGTATACTTCTCTTATTAGGTTAAGGGATAATTAGAGAATTTCTAAGGGCTGAGTTTATTATAAATAAAGGAGAGGGAGTGTGAGTGGACAGGAAGGACAAATATTTTGTTTGAGAGCATTTGCTCTGTGGTGTGGGCAGAACACCTTTAGCAAGGCATTCCGTAGGAGCCTTAGGCTCTTGGGGGGATTTTAGCTCAAGGAGATTAGTCTCTGGTTCTTTACTTCTACTGTAGCTGTGGTTACTGGTTCTTTTACTTTCTGTTTGTATGTTTTCTGCTCTTATATAATTTCCAGCTCTTCTTTGGTTCATTTCTATAATTGAATCTGTAATCTATTTCTTCTTATAAATTTAATTCTGGTCTCTATCACCGTCTTTAATTGGTTATCATTAAATGGGGAACAGTGG
Organism: Biancaea sappan; assembly: GCA_037074585.1. Lineage (NCBI taxonomy): Eukaryota > Viridiplantae > Streptophyta > Magnoliopsida > Fabales > Fabaceae > Biancaea > Biancaea sappan. Next base: position 23,620,885 of record CM073499.1, on the reverse strand, counting down.
CAAAATTTGAGACTGTTTTGGAATTGACAGGAATTTTTACAACTGACGATGGTGTACAACTTGTTACCATTATACAAGTCAATTTGGGTGGACTTGTTTAATAAATAGGCTCATTTTGGGTGGACTTATTTAATAAATAGGCTCATTTTTAAAAACCCATATACGCTCGTATTGACTTGTGGGTTAAATAGACTGGCTGCATTAATTCTTTCTCTTTTACGAAAAAAATATCATTTGTTTATGGAATTTTGTATACAAAATAAATTGAATTTTCAAAAAAAGAAGGCCAATCCCGGCTTGTTTGGCCAGCAAGCAAAACGGACTAGACCATTTAGATTCGTTTTTAAATAGGTCAAAATTTTATGCCTAAGCACAGCCATTTGATAGGCTAAAAGGGACGGGTCATGACCCATTTTGATACCATTAGAGATTTTATATATCATAGCATTGTCTAGCTAGTGAACTTTTAATATTTTCATTCAAAATGAAGAATTGTCTAGACCTAATTTCAGAAGAAAAAAGAACTAATTTTTCTATCAATAAGATCATTGACAATTGAATTTAATTTGGCACCTTAACAGAGAGATCGGTTTGCAGCAACTGAAGAGCATCGGAGAGTCTATTAAATCCATGAGGCAGCAATATGCTTGAATCAGAAGCACCAGAGATCAGCTGCTGTGCCCCTGATATTACTGGTTGCATAAACCTGGTAAACGACAATTTGAAAAGGAATGTTAAAAATGGGAGTAGAAATCCATCAATATTTTATGTCATGTACTTCTGCAAAATATTTTACAACTAAAGATTGATTGTGGCACTCAGAACCTCACAATTGACTTCACAATATCCTTCCAAGAAGATAAGATAAGATCAGATGTGATGATACCATAAGGACACCATAATGCGATAAAATATGTAATATTTAAATGTATTTTCAATTGCATCTGATATGTGTTTAAGACACATAGTAACCATGGCTCTGTTTTTTAGGTAACTAAGATTAAGTGAACAAAAATTGAACTAGGGTGGTAAGTTTATATAACTACGAATATTTTGCACAGAACTACTTTGTGAAAAAAATAATATCCAGGACATATATAAAATGGCTTAGCAGGTAGAGAATAAGTTGATATCAATAAAATTGCAGTCACTATTTATTAAGAAAAGAAAGGATTAGCTTATGTCAGGAAATGCTAAATTTTTCTACTAATTTTCTCATTTTCTCCAAGTATCGTGTTATTTATATATATATATATATATATGGATGGTTGTGTCACAATCTATGTATATACTATGTTAATATTTTTAGCTTTAGTGATGAACAAACTTGTCATTAAAATTCAAAATCAGTCATAAATTTAAATTTAGTGATGAATCCTTTTAAGATTCATCACTAAAGTACGACACAATTTTTCAGTGTCATAAAATTCAACTAATGAATGCATCGTTAATTTAGAGAAGATGTTTACTACTACAGACTTGGGCTGATCTGCTGAAAATAGGGAAAAAGGGAGGAAAATTAAAGAGAGAGGACGAAATTTAAAAACGTTGACATTATTTAAGAGAGGGAAAAATTAGGAGGAAAAATTGATGGACAACAAATGTTTTTCAATTTTTTAAATAACAAATTAGTGACGAAAGGTATCATTCCCATACCAATTTACGAATTTATTAACAAAATTTAAGTCAGTCACTGAATATGTAATTTTAAAGAAATGATAATTTTTAGTACCTATTATTAAGTATATAACCATTTTTTTCAAAATGACAATTCTTAATATCTGTCATTAATAACTTTTAGACTGTGATAAAAATTTAGTTTTATAGTTGTGCATTTGATATTCTTGTCCATAATCCATATTCATGCTTCTCACATTTAACCACACGCAATGAGTGAAGTTTCCCCAAGGTTCCTTTGGAATTAAATTTAGATTGTTAAATGAAATCATTTAAAGATTTATATTAATTAATTACATATATATATATTTTTAAAAATTATATAATTAATTTAAAAAAATATAAAATTAATTTAATTTTTGAAATTTTTTTAAAAAAATTAAATTTAGATTATTGAATAAGATTATCTAATAATTTAAATTAATTTTAATTTTTTTCAAAAAATTATACGATTAACTTTTAAAAAATAAAAAATAATTTGGAGCATATTAATAATTTTTAAAAATTAATTATATAATTTTAAAAAATGTAAAATTACTGATTTGGTGGAGATCCAAATCCATCTTGCAGTCCGAAACTACACAAAATCATTCCGAAACAAAAATTTCTTCGACGGGCAATAATAGAGTATCTAAGCATAGCAAAATAAGTACGGAAAGCACAAGTTAAATTCTCACTTCTGAAGAGCAAGAAGCGCATCCTGAATTTCCCATTGAGACGGAACCGCGTCAAACACGCGATTATTGAGACAATCACTTGATCTTCTTTCTTCTTTTACATCCACCACATCTAGTTTTCTGCTAGATTCACCGTCGCAGCAGCAACAACCGGAACTACGTACGATTAAATCAGTTGAAACTGGAAGCTTAAGATTGGGAGAAGAAGAAGATGAGGATGGGGATTTAACAATCGAAGAGGTTCCGGAAGGAGGCACAGGAGAGACAACATTCATGGTTCCTCCTACCATTCCTTCTCCAAAGTGCTTAGTGAGAAATGAGATTCCACAATCATCATCTATAATTCGATATTGTACATTTGTAACCCTGGCCGTGGGCCTAACATTGGGCCCTTGGCGGTCATTTCCCCAAACTTGCGAAGGAAGGAGTTCCTCTGCTTTTCCTTAGCACAGAAAGGAAAAACATATATTCTTAGAAAAAGTAGGTAGTCGTTCGAACTCGGTTTTTTTTTTGTTAAATGTATTTTTTTATTTAAAAAATCAATAATATGGCGTGTCTACTTAATTTCTTTGTACTTGATTTTAAAGATTTATTTAAAGAAAAATAGGCCATAATACATTTTTTTTTCTTTGCGCTTTTTTTTTAAAATTTATTTAAAGAAAACAAATTTAGATAGGTTCCAATACTTTTTGTTCTTTGTGTCTACTTTTAAAGACCTATTTGAAAGAAAAAATTTTAAATAGGTCCAAATACTTTTTTTTTTCTGCGACAGCCTTCAGGGACCTATTTGAAGGAAAAAAATTTCAAAGAGGTCCCAATGCTTTCTATTTTTTTTCTTTATGCCTGCTTTCTTTTTTTTTTTTTTGTGCCTATCTAAAATTTTATCCTGCAAATAAATCCTTAAAAACAGGCAAAAAAAAATATGCATTTTACCCTATAAACTTTCATTGATATATTGAAAACTCTCATCAATTTTAAAATTAAATAAAAAATTTTTATAAACTTTTTTTTGTGCGAAAAAATTTTATTATTGGCAGTTAATCAAACTAACTATTAATATTATTAAAATCTAAAAAAGTTACGCTAATTTATTTTTTACCCTCAACATACTGATGTGATTTGGGATGCCACGTCACCGTATCATACCCCTTTTCCTCCCGTGTCTCTTTGCTGCTCTATTTTCGCTTGGTGCGGGCGATGACAACAACGTCGGCAGAGGCAATGACATAGGGATGGAACTGAAGAACGTGTTGATTATGATGAGTGACACCGGCGATGGACACAGAGCCTCCGCGAAGGCCACCCGCGAAGTGTTTCAATTGGAATTTGGGGACGAGTACGGTGTAGTTAGTTTCTCATTTCTTCTTCGTTTTGTTCGGGCCTGTTTGGTTTACTAAATTAACATCCTTTTCTTTCCCCTTCGTGATTGATTCTTCCATTTGTTCTGCAATTTTTGCTTTCTTCCATTTTCTGCTGAATAATTTGCTTGAGTCAATTCAAAATTTTCTTCTGGTTCTTGTTTTTATCACTGCATCTAATTTTCTTCCTGAAGCCATTTGCCTTCCAATTTCTTCTTCTTCTTGAACAATTCATTCAAGTAAGTGGTCCTTCATGTTTCAGTACTTGTCCCCAAATTCCAATTGAAACGCGTCACGGATGGCCTCCACGGAGGCTCTGTGTCCGCCGCTCTTCAGAATCAACACGTTCTTCGGTCTGTTAGCTCCAATCTGCACAAGCTCCATCCCCATGTCATCGCTGATGCCGGCGTCATTGTCATTACCCGCACCAAGTGAAAACAGAGTAGCAAGAGACACCGGAGAGAAAAGGGGAATCAGTGATGATGACATGGCATTCATAATCCACGTCAGCATGTCAAGTGTAAAAAATAAATTGACGTTACATTTTCAGATCTTAATTATCATTGACTATTAATTTCACTAATAGTATAACAAAAAAAAAATTCATAAAAATTCTTTGTTTAATTTTAAAATTGATGGGATATGTTTTATACATTGATGAATTGAGTACCCAAAGTATATTTATTCCTTTTTATTATGTTAATCTACAAAACATACCTGTGGGAAGTGACAATCTCAATATTCAGAATCGGACTATATTTGTGAAAAACAAAAACAAAAAAACAAAATACTAATTACTACAAAAGTAGCCATGGTATTCATTTAAATTGGCAGTGTATTTATATTATAAATTAAAGAGATTATATTTATTTATTTTATTTAAATAAAACTAGACAAGTCATAGGTACTGGCGACAAGCAAAACTTGCAAAGGAACTATTTCGTGGATTATAGTTAGTATTAGCAAAATGAGCTTTGGCTTACGGGTCAAGTCCGGCCCGCTCGCATATGGGCGGATTTGGAGATTGAAAAATAGACTCGTTTAAAAACGGGCCGACCTGTATTTTTTTTAAAAAAATTTTAAAATAAATTCATAGTTTCATATTGTACAATTTTAAAATTTATTCTAAATTTTTTTGTTTATCCTACAATATTATAATTTATTCATCCATTCTTGACTTTTTTTTTTGCTTAACTCATCAATTCATTTTGGAATTTATCCTAAATAATTGATTTGAATGAGTTAACATATAATTTTAGAATAGATAAATTCTAAAATTCTAGAAAACTACAATTTTGAAATTATATTAACTTTTTTTTGTTTTCTACTTAATATATTTTTTATTTTTTTACCCAAAAATATCAACTAAATTAATTTTATATTATATTATTAAAAATTTAAAAAAAAATTAACCCGCGGGCTAGCATGGGTGAGCTTGGACATAAGAATCCAAACCCATCCAAAAACAGGTGATCCCGCTCAGCCCGTTTTTTTGGCCTAGCTTGTTACAGGCTGGGCCTAGCCTGGCCTGACGGCCTGTTTTCCCAGTGCTAATTATAGTATAGAAACCGATTATTATTAATATTAGTTTTTTTTTGAAAAGGAGCCAATTATTCAAATTGACGTAGAAATTTTTAATGTGAGAATCAAATAAATAAAAAAAACGTGATAATACATTAATACTTTTTTAGTATTATTATTAATTTTTTTTTATCAAAAATATTTCTCTATTTATTAAAATAAAAGATTAATTCTTTTCAAATTTACTATGTGTAAAAAGTAAAATTTTCTTCAAATAAACATATCTTAGAATTGAATATTTTTATTTTTAGATTTTAAATAATTATTTTCATTGTAACCAATCAATATTAAATGTTTGTATAAATATTTTTTAATCTAAATTATTATTTTGTAATTTAAATATTCAATGATAAATATATTTGTTTTTTACATTTCTCATATAAAAGACATGCAAAACTTGCGAAGGAAGGAGGCATTTGGGGGAATATAATTATAAAGTGGCTTCAATAACCAGTTGAGACGCGCCAAACACGCAAAGGAAGGAACCGTTTCGTGGATTATAACGTGGAAATCAATTATTATTATTATTATTGGTTTTTATTTTTTTGAAAAGGAGCCAATTATTCAAGAAAAAAATACACTTTACCCCTATGAATTTTTATGAATGTGCAAAAAATTCTCATTAACTTTAAAACTGAACAAAAAATTCTCATAAACTATTTTTTTTGTATAAAAAACCTTACATCAAGTTGACTGTTAGATTGTTGACTAGAATATAAAATTGTCATATCAACTTATTTTTTTTACACTTAACATACTGATGTGGATTAAATGATGAGAAGTCATCATGACTTTACACTACTGTCTTGCTCTCTTTACACTGTGGCTCTCCACCCTCTATTTTCGTTTCGCGTTAGTACTGGGAGTGTCAGAAGTGATAACGCCACAACTAGGGTTCCCACTTGGGACTCAACATAGTACTGGGAGTGTCGGCCACTTGAGAATTCTTTGCGACATAGTTGTTAGGTGCGAACTTGTTTCATTTCTAACCTATTTGTTTGCTTCAACATCCTTAGTCATTGATGTTTGGTTTAGGATTGATGTGTTGGGTGTAATTAATAATTACTTGTGGTCCATTTACTTCTGGAGAAGATAATGTGGGAATTAATGTAACTATATTTATTAATAATTTAGGTCCTATGTTTTGTTTGTCTTAGTTCGATTTTGAGGGTTCACCCTATGTGCTCTGCTGAATTAAAATTGATGTGGCATTTAAACTAATGCAATTTTTTCTTCCCTCTTTTATTTTTTTCTTTCATCCATTAAATAAAATGGCTTGTCACGAAGCTTATCTGCTTTATTTTGGAACTAAATTACGAAGCTGCTACCGGTTTTCAGTAGCACCATTGCTCTTGAATGCTTGTTTTGTCCTTGTACTTCTACAAATTACATATGAACTAGTGTTGCATTTTATATTTGGAGCTTAATTATTATATGTTTTTCTTTTTTCCCTTTGTAGTATTGGATGATTGCCTAGTTTAATTTTGTTTCATTTCATTATAGGTTGATTAGGAAATATCTTCTGATAGTGAAAAGGAAAACGCATCAGTAGTTAATTCATCAGTGTCTGAATGGAAGCAGGACATTAGAAATTCTGATGATCCAGGTGGCGATTATGTTTGTTCTCCAGTGGCCAACACTCCCATTACTATAGAGTCCCAAGTCCCAGTACTGTGTTGAGTCCCAAGTGCGAACCCTAGCTGTGGCCTTATCACTTCCAACACTCCTAATACTAGCGCAAAACGAAAATAAAGGGAAGAGAGTGACTGTGTAAACATAGAGAGAGAGAGAGAGAGAGAGAGAGACCTAAGAGAACAAGACAGTGTAAAGTAATGATAATGTGATATCATTTAATCCACATCAGCATGTTGAGTGTATAAAACAAGCTGACATGGCATTTTCATATCCTAACCAACGTTAAGTTAACATTGATCGTTAATTTGACTAATAGTTGACTGGATGACAGAGTTTTCTACACATGAATGAAAGTTCATGAGTAAAGTACATTTTTTCCCTTAAAAAAAAAAAGAAAGAAAGCATTGAGATCTATTTAAAACTTTTTTCTTTAAATAGTCTCTGAAAGAAAGCACAAAGAAAAAAAGAAAAGAAAAGAAAGCATTGAGCACACATATCGCGCACCATTGGCTTTTGAAACAAAAAAAAATATTTAACATAGGAAAAAAAAAGATTGGTGGTCATGAGATCAATTAGATATAAAGACCTATTAGTCGGCTCATGCTTGCAATAAATTTTTAAAATTTAATCTTTTATTAGTTTAAAAAAAAGCGTAGAATGCAAGTTGACCGAAGGGCCATGAAAATGAACATGGGCATAAAAAAATTGCTCATTTAATAAAAAGGCCGTTCATTTGACACTTCTAAATTTTATTCTATTATCTACTTTAAATCTTTTTTGTTGGTGTGACTCATTCAAAATATTAAAATATACACCCTTCCTTTGAGAAATGTCAAGGTTACAATTTTTTTTTAAAAAATATATACACTTTTCTCTCCTCAAGTAAAAAATATGTACTATAATTGACCTCTTTAGCCAAAAAAAAAAAGTTATAACTACACCTATTTTAACAGAAATACCACCCTTACGTCAATTAATTATATAATATTTGTTGAAATTTCTAATGACTTGAAGAATAAAAAATGTTGCAAATTATGCAATGGATTCGAGTAAGTGGGATGATAAAAGGATAAAGGAAGCCTTGCCTGATCCATATTGGAAGAAGATTGCTATTTTACATCCCCCTTTCTATGGCTTGGGATGCTCAATAATTTTTGTTAAGTCTACTTACAATGCTTTTGCTCGAAATAATGCCGAGATAGGATGTATAATATGGAGGAAGATCTGGAAATGGTCGATGTTGCAAAGAATCACAATGGTCTTATGGTTTTTGGCCAAGTGGAGGATAATGACAAACAAGTTGAGAAAGGGTGGGCATTATATAAGTACTGGTCTTCTTTGTAAAACAGTGAGCACAATACATTACAGATTCAGTATTGGTACAATACATTAATGATTAAGTATTGGTTCTCACAATCCTGTTCAGCCTTGGAAAAAACCTCAATTAAGTTGGCATAAGCTTAATGTTGATGAATTGTGAAAAAAAAAAATCTTTTAGCAACAAAAGGAGTAATCAGAACAGATCAAGTAAAATGGATAATAGGTTTTGAAAAAAAATTCTGGAACAAAATATGTGGAATTGGTTGAAGCATGGTCCCTCCAAATAGGGCTACACATAGCATGCCCCTTAAATTAAAAAAAAAATAGAGATTGAGACAAACTCTCAAGAAATTCACACTCTTCTCACTAAGAATTTTAATGATCTTCACCCCCTTACTGTCATAATCTCAAATTACCACTACAAGAAAACCTAGAATCAGAGACTCAGAACATGTGCACGGACAAGATGGCGAAGGAAGCAAGGAAGAAATTCATGCCACTAAGAACCTATATTGCTGCCCCTTCTTTTGTTTATGATGCTTCTTTAATGGACTCTATTAGATGCAAGCTGGTTATTGCTTTCTGCTTTGGATTAACATGTTACAGCATTGCAAGATTTTGAATGCTCCTTTAGCTTGATCTAAAAGATTATTTTGCATAATCACAAGTCAAACAGTAAAGACTCATAGAATCACAAACGCTGAAACTTCTTAAATCTATAAATATACTGTTTGAGGATCTTAACAAGTAATAAGAACACAAAAGGAAAGCGTAAAGAGAGCATATCTTGATCTATCGCAAACCCGAACATAAATAAAAAAGGTAGGCTCTTCTAGGAAAATAAGAGAGACTCTCTCTCACCTATGGTCTGATGGAAAACCCCAAATGAACATTTAGTTTCTACCAAATGCTTGTCTTCTCATATAACTTAGGGAACCCCTACATATGGGTCGACCCATAGATTGGCCCTTTTTATATTAACAGCCCATTACTATTATTATTTAGGGTCGAACATCTACACTTTCATTATTTACATTAACAACCTAGACCAGAACAAATATATATCAAATAGGTCCCTCAACACAAAATACAAGATAATCTTATCATAGACCTAATTAAATATAGCATACAATATATGTGTCCCAAAATATACATAAATATACAATATTAATATGTCAGTCTATTCAAATAAATTGTCATCACTAATCATTATTTATAAAATAAATAATATATATAATATATATATATAAAAATAAATACTGCTAACAATTCTGCCACTTGGATGACATATGATTCTAAAATTGTATATGCACATACTATACACATATATATTCACCTATAGCATGCATTTTTACTATCTAAACGGATATATCATAAACAATCAGGTCTATCAATTATACTAGCACAGAACCAAAGAGGCTTTTATAGCTAGTTGAATTGAAACTAAACCTAACAATGATCACAATGTTAATACATCTAATGACATAGATCAAGCTTGGATATGTAGTATGGAAATTACATATCAAAGATCTTTATACATGCCTATTTCCAACTGGTACCAAGAAGAATATTCTTTATGCCTCAGATTTTCAAAAAGTCAATCCTTGTCTATTATTTATTTTTAGAAGAGCTTATCATTGTTTTATATACTCTGTTTTGAGAGTTATTTCAGCATACCTGTCATTCTCTAAGTGTATTGATCAAGGAAGTTTTCCTTGAGTCCGTTTTTGAGAGAAAACAATCTGTGAGGGGGAGAGACACCCTTGGGAAAGAAAAATATCTTTGTTGTAGTGGTTCACAAGTATCCAATTTGTATGAACTTATAGTTGATAGTGAAATACTCAAGAAGTGATCTTGATGACTAGATGTAGGCTTGGTTTAAGCTGAACTAATATAAATACCTGAGTTTATTTCTCCTTCCCTTATCTCTTTAATTGCTTAAAAGTTTTATCTTTGATTATTTGCACTCTATTTCCATTCATCTTGGTATTGCTATATTTTATACTGTCATTTATATTTGGCTTTGCTTCAGAAACTTCTTAAACTTCCAACAAGTTTTAAAGAAAATTTTTATAAACCTAATTCACCCCTGCTCTTAGGAACTAGCCATTTATATCAATTGGTATCAGAGCTTGGGCTCTTGATCAAAAACTTTACAGTCTAAGCGTTGATTATGGTTGGTCTTGGTGATTGCATTTTCCTAAAGGAAACTCATTTACAAAACCCCCTGATTTTAATAACAATCATTATACTTATTGGAAGTCTAAGATGAGATTATTTTTTGATGCAGTAAACCTTGACTTATAGGATATTGTGGAAAATGGCCCCTATATACCTATGAAGGTAGTTCATGGGAATAATGTTCCAATACCCAAAAGTGAATGGAATGAAGCTGAGAAGAAACTTGTGCATTTAAATGCTAAGGCCAAAATGATTATTGTCAGTGCTTTAAGTTAGTACCTTAGAGTCTCTAGTTGTGCAAATGCTAAAGAAATGTGGGACACACTTGAAATTGCACACGAAGGGACTCTAGGAGTTAAGGAATAAAAAATAAGCACTCTCACCAATGAATATGAAAATTTCAAAATGAAAAGTGGTGAGAGCATTAGTGAAATGCGATTGAGATTTACTCATATTACTATCACTTAAGAGCTCTTGGTGTGACCTCTGTAGAAAAATCCCAGACCACCAACATTCTAAGGTGCCTCACTTCAGAATGGGAAGCAAAGAAGACTGCCATCATGGAGGTTAGAGGAGAGTCCATGAATTTTCTCACAGCTTTGTTTGGAAATCTCCAAAATTATGAATCTCAGATTTTGGAAATGAGACAAGAGGAAGAAACCAAGAAAAGGAAAATTATGAATCTCAGATTTTGGAAATGAGACAAGAGGAAGAAACCAAGAAAAAGAAATCTATCTCCTTAAAGTCAACCTCTTCCAAGAAAGTGGAAGCTGACAGTGATGAGGATGAAGGAGAACTTGACATCAATGCTGAAGATCTTGGCCTCTTTGTCAAAAAGTTTAACAAATTTCTGAGAAACAAGAACACTAAAAGATGGAGAAAGGATAGAGAGAACAACAAGGAAGGCCCTACTTACTATGATGCAAAAATATTGGACACATCAAGTGGGATTGCCCTCAATACATCAAGAAGCAAGAAGAGAAGAAAGGGTATGACAAAAGCAAAAAGACGGCTTATGTTTCTTCAATTTGGGAAGAAAATGAATTCAATGAAGAAGAGAATGAAGAAGCAAATCTTTGCCTTATGGTAAGAGACAATGAAGAGGTAACACTTCTTGAACCTTCTCATTCTTTTGATGAATTACAAGAAGCTTTTGAAGAATTACACAATGAATATTTGATGCTTGCCAAAAAGCTGAATATTTCAAAACAAAAGATTTCCTTACTTGAGAGTGAAATTTTAAATTTGAAAATAATCTCATCACATTCAAGGAAGAAAACCTGACTATTGAAAAACAAAACACCATTTTACAAGATAAAAATGAAAGCTTGAAATCATTGTCTACTTCTCTAAAAAAAGATTGTTCTATAAATGTATTGATCTTGAAAAACAGATTGAGGATTTAAAATCTACTCTTGAAAAATTTACTCAAGGAAGACACAATTTGAACATATTGCTTGGTAATTAAAGATGTGTCTTTGGCAAAGTGGGATTGGGATATAAACCCAAGGCTAGTCAAAAATACTACAAGAACTTCTTTGTACATGTAACTATGTCAAATAGTCCCTTTACTACTTGTTTTCATTGTGGATTGAAAGGACACACCTCCTATGCTTGCTAGTATAAAAAGAATACTCCAAATGGTAACCAGAAGAAATGAGTACCAAAAGGAACCTCTAACAAAGAAAGACCCAAACAAATTTAGGTACCTAGGAGTGGGAAGTGGTATTTGAATAGTGATTGCTCTAAACACATGGTCGGCGATCAATCCAAATTCATCTCCTTAGCTCTAAAAAATGGCAAAGTGACCTTTAGAGGTAATGACAAAGGCTTAATCAAAGGTATAGGTAAAGTTGGTAAGAACTCCTCAACTTCTATTAAAAATGTTTTGTATGTTGAGTGTCTTAATCATAGTTTGCTAAGCATTAGTCAACTATGTGACAAAGGCAATAGAGTTATTTTTTATTCACTCGTTGCATAGTTGAAAACACTAATGATAAGCAAATTAAGCTTATTAGCCAAAGGATCAATAATGTTTATGTCATAAATCTTGATGAAGATCATTCTCTAGACTCTACTTGCTTAATTAGTGTTAGTGATGAAAGTTGGCTTTGGCATAGAAGATTAGCTCATGCTAGCATGAGCCTTTTGGATAAACTAATCTTAAAAGAACTAGTGATTGGCTTACCCAAAATCAAATTTGAAAAAAACAAACTTTGTGATGCTTGTCAAATGGGAAAACAAGTTAAAAGTTCTTTCAAGGCTAAAAATATTGTTTCTACAACTAAACCTTTGCAACTACTCCACATGGACCTTATAGGACCATCTAGAACAAAAATCCTTGGAGGTAACTCTTATGAGCTAGTTGATGTAAATGATTACTTAAGGTTTACATAGACTCTTTTTCTTGCTCAAAAAGATCAAGCCCTTAAATCCTTTTTAAAACTTGCTAAATTTGTTTAAAATGAACAAGGCTTGACTATTGTGAGAGTTAGAAGTGACCATGGAGGAGAATTTGACAATTATGAATTCATGAAATTTTGTGATGAAAATGGAATTGAGCATAAGTTTTCATCTCCTAGAACTCCTCAACAAAATGGTATTGTTGAGAGGAAAAATAGAACTCTAGAAGAGATGGCAAGAACTATGCTCAATGAAGGGAAACTTCTTCAATATTTTTAGGCAGATGCAGCTAATACCGCTTGTTACATAATGAATAAAGCCTTAATTAGGCCAATTTTAAACAAAACCCTATATAAGCTCTATAGAGGAAGAAAGCCCAATATCTCTCATCTCCATATATTTGGTTGCAAATATTTTGTCTTGAATAATGGAAAAGAAAATTTTGGAAAATTTGATACTAAAGCCGATGAAGCTATTTTAATTGGTTACTCTAACACTAGTAAAACATATAGAGTTTATAACAAAAGAACTCTTACTGTTGAAGAATCTATACATGTTGCTTTCAAAGAAACTAACTCTTCTCTTAAGGATAATAATGAGTGTTGAGTCTCAATTTAGTACCATTTTGGTACTAAATCCTATCTCTTTTGATCTCTTTCCTGTTCACTTGTGATTCTTAACCCATGTTTTGAGTAGTTTAGATTAGTTTTAGTTTTCTTTGATCTTTTAATAAATGGAGTGATTTCATGATTCTTTTCTGTAATTTAATGGTGTTATTTGTTATTTTTTGTGTAGGTTGAGTTAGTAAAAGTTCGTGTTAGAAGATGGAATGCTAGAGCTGAAATTCTGAAAATGCTGAAGTGATTGCTATCTCCTACAGCTACAGCGGTGGAATCAACCGTTATAGTGGTGGATTGCTGAAAAAAAGTATTTTGGAGCTTTCTTCTCTGCCAGCCACCGTTATAGCAGTAGATCTTCACCGCTATAGTGGTGGAACCTAGAAAAACACATTTTTAAGCTTTCTTCTCTGCCTTCCACCGCTATAGCTGTGGGAATTCATTGCTATAGCGGTGGTTCGCGATCCTGTACTGATTTAAATGCATCAAAACATATTTTCTAGGGTATTCTGAGTTGGAGACAGAGGGGAGGCACCGATTTCTGCTAGAGGAGAAGGAGGAATCCATTTCTGAAATTGATCAAGCTCAAATTCCGTCAACCCAACCTCGGATTCATGGAGTTTGCTCATTCTTTTACTGTTTTCTGTAGTTTTAGAGCCATGAGTGGCTGATTTTCTGTTCTAGGGTTACTGTAATACCCGCTATTTTATTTTCTACTTAAATAATGAATTTGATTTTACAAGTGTTGAAATTGCAAATTTTGTGTGCAATATGTGTGTTTGATATTATTGTATAATGTGATGATGCTTAGATATGTGATTTTAGGCTGTAGGCTAGCAATGTGTGATGTTAGGCCATACAGGGACTAAAGTGAAACTCGCAGGGACTAAAATGAAAGATTTTGGAATCTTGTGGGGTGTAGCAAAAATGCGTACAAAGTATAGGAATAGATGGACAAAATTATAGGGAACCTTGTTGAGAAATAGAAAATGGAAATTAATTTCTAAAACTCTAGATATTATTTTTAGAATATATAGTTGTAATTAAGAAATAGTCTTATACAAAAAATGTCTAAAAGGAAAAATTTAATGAATTACGAAAACAAATGAAAAAGAAAAATCTGAAATATACCTTCCAACATTTGAAGTAAGATCTTAGATTTACATAATCTAGGATTGGACGTTTAAGGTTGAATTTTGAAATTGGAACAAAAAGAAATTAATAGAAATACAAGTTGATAAATTAACCAACTAGGATACTAATCCCATGAGCAACAGGGGATTTCGGAAGACTATAAGGAATAATTAAATAGATATTAGTAATAGTAATTAAAACAAATCAAAATTAACTAAACAAAATAATATACATATAATATAAATAGTAGTAGCAATGGTTAAAGGATAATGCAAAAGATTAAATAAGGAAATTAGATAATTATCCAAACTAACCAATCTAATTAGACATTAAATTGAAGGATAAATTATCCCAATATGGAATCTGAAAAAAAGAAAGTTTTTTTTTGAAATCTGAATTAAACATATTATTTTTAATTAGAATAATCTAAAATTTGAATAACAAAATCTATTTAAATTTAAACAATTAAATTGATCTATCTTAAACTAAGTTAGAAACCCTAGAACAAATACATACTCAACCAGACTAATCCCCCCCACAAGCACACTCTCTTGGCTAATCTTTTTTTCTAAACATCAACACTCAATTTTTAATATTGGGAAGCTCAAGAGGAGTTAACAACTAATAAGCAAGAAGAAATTAAGGTAAGTCATAATCTTCCCTTCCATTTTAACAATGTCGTTTCTTTTGAAATAAATATAAGAACAACCCTAACCCCACATTATGTTTTACAGCCTACACATAGTCCTAGGATTTGCACATTCCATGCCCAAACAAGAACTCAAAGGGGTTTCATCTATAGCAAGAATTAAAACAAGGTAAGAACATTTATTTTCGGAAATTCTGAAACAATTTTTCTGAAAATTAAAACAACCATATCTCTCTCTAGAAAACTCCAAAATTTTCAAATTACCTACGCACGGAAAGCTCTTTCCGTCTATTTTCCAGAAAATTTAAGATCGTTTGAAAAATCCCTACCATTTGAGAGATATTGCCGAAACAGTACACGGAGGTCAGAAAACTAAAATAAAATAACTTTCTGTTTTAATTTCAAAGTTTGTCTTTCAAACATGCGATGGTAAAATCTGGCACATTACCAAAGAATCTTGGAATTTCATGCTATGGTTTAGCAAGAAACCCAGGTGAGTGAACTAACCCTTCTTTAATATTATCTTAAGTGTTAAAGTAATGAGGTATAAAGATAGGTAATGACTATGGTGGAAATATGATTGATGATGATAATTATTATTATTATTATTATTTTTGGTTAGGAAGAAGGATGCACATGTGATTTATGAGAAGGTTGAGATTTGAGATAATTGAAATTATCTAGAGATTTATACTTGATGATTTATGATGTTGTATTTTATTATATTGGATGAATATTGTTTGTGTTTGGACGGGATAGTACCCTCTCTCATGTCAAGCGAGAAATCTGGGTAATAGGATGACTTGACCTCTGAGAGTAGAGACAACGATTCCTTTGGTAGGGAAGTGAGCCCGGATTTAATTCGTGAGGCGCCCTGACCGTTGCTGATGAGGTTGTGCGTCATGGCGGGTTAATAAAATTGAGGAAATTGGTTGAGCGAGCCTACGGGCGCTCTCGGATATGATGAGATTGGTTGAGCGAGCCTACGGGCGCTCCCGGATGTTTTGCCATTGACGAGTACTAGTTCCGTTGGTCTGAATTGTCTGATTGATTTGCAATTCTTTGATGTGTATTTTTTCTTATGATTTTATAATTTTTACCCATGCTTTTTACTTTATTGCTTTTTCATAGCGGATTTTATTAGGGCGGAGATTAGCTCACTCACGGAGATTATTATCTCACACTCGTTGATTTTTTCTTTTCAGATGAGATAGTGAAGGAGAATCTCCTGTTAGAGGAGTAGTTGCCGTTAGACTGTCCCATTGTTGGGTGGGTCCCATATTGTTAGTATTTTATTTTTGTTAAGTTTAGGAAGCTCTCTAGTCAACTAGGACATTTAGGGGGTTCTCAGGTAGATAAACTACTTTATTTATTGTATTTAATTTGATTCAAATTTGAAGATTTATTTTGAGAATTTATTATACGAATTATGGTAGAAAACGAGATTTAAAAATTACGGGGTTTATTTATGTTGACATGACTTTAAGAATGAATGAAATATCATAATTTATTTTTTTTAAACATTAAAATTGTATGAATTGATATTTTTTTATATATTTATTTTAAGTAGTATTCATTCATAAATTAAATTAAATTTAATTAATATTAACCTTAATTAATATTTATTCATATTTAAATGATATTTCCTAAATATTAATCTATATTATATATAAATATATATGTATATATATATATATATATATTTTTTTTTTTTTCAAACTCTGATTTTTCTCTATGTACGCTAAATATTTCATATGAATAACTTAAAATGGGTAAAAATAGAGTTGTTAATTAGGCTTACGGTGACATAGAATTCGTGTCACCGTGCCGGTCACGTGCCCAGAATTTGGGTCGTGACAAAGTTGGTATCAAAGCCTGGTTTTAGGTCTCCTAGTGACTACAGAGCAAGGTGTCTTTAGTGGGCCCACCCCTATTGTCGTGACTGCAGCATGACCATAGGACGGGGATCCACAGAAGGTCTTATAGAGTTATGTGTATCCCTATTTTCTTTCGTGTCATACTCCCCAATAGTAGTGGTATACGCTTTTCTCTGCCTTGAGTAATGTGCTCGTAGAGTGAAAGCGTTGTCATCTCCAATAGGTTACAAAAAACATTTTTTTTTTGGGTTAAGACCGTAAGGATGCGCCTACGCGACCCCATTACACTAATGAACAAGCAACTCCGGAACGAGTTAGACACTTCATTGAGATGTATATGAGATAATGCTTATCATACCTGATATACAGATGGATCACCATTGTAAGACATACAGGCTCACTAAAAGCCATTACTAGATAATTGAACAAGGTATAAAGATATAGAAATCAAGATAACAAAGGATTGTGAAAAGGACATCATTTAGATTCCGTAGCAATTAATAGTATTTTCATTGTAAGATATGAACCTTAAAACAAGGAAGATGTGACCTTGATCGGAGAAAGATTTCGCTCAATTATAACATGCCCCTAGAATAGCATGTGAATAATAGTAGGTGAGGGAAAATGATAAAAGATAAGGAATTATGCTTGTGTGAAAAGGGAAGGTACCCAAACTGGTTAAGCGCTTTATGAATCTATTGTTAAGAATAAACATATATTTGAGACAAAGTGTTTTAATAAAAAGTTCATAAATCAAATATGGTTAAAGATTGGTCAAGGCTTTAAATTCGTGGGAAAAAGAGGAGTATTAATTTGATTGACCGGTGTAAGAACCTAGTTCATATCTTCCTAGTAAAGGTGAATTTAAGAATAGGATTTTATGACTAAACCATATTAGAATACATCAGATATGTCCTTATTGTGCTAAACTTACCCTTATAAGTTGGAAAGATCTTTCCTATGTGAAATGTTTAAGGCATGAATGATTTATAATTTGGATATAAGAGAACCTAAAACAGAAGTCATAAGTTTAAACCTAGTAGGGGGTAAATTTCTACCTTTAAGTTAAGTAAGGGGAGGTACCTATTATCTAGGCCACCTAGTAGCTTCTTTTGTATAATGATTGAATATAAGTGGATGCAATTGTGTAAAGGGCTTTAACACGAGCAGTGAACTCTATGTGTTAAGAGAGATGATAAGACTTAGAACACTCGAGTGGGCTTAATGCAAGTTAGGTGACAATTCAGTAGGTTAAGCAGATTGTATTGTCTAGAGATAAGATTTCAAGACTAAATTATATTAGACACACTGAATATATCCTCATTATGCGAAAGGTGTTGGGCTTATCTTTATAAGTTACCAAGGTCCTACTTATTATATGAAAGGGTTTAGGATAAGGATTGTTTATGGTTGGAATGTAAAAGGTTTATAGTTTGGACATTAGGAAACTTAGAATAAAGTTTGTGAATTTAAAGATAGTGGGGGTTCAGATTTAGAATGTTCATAGAAGCAGAATATGATAACCCGTAGATCAGGTGGATCGTATTATTTACTAACACTTCAGGTGATAAGTGATAGTAATTTTACTTGATAATATGATTGCCTTAATCTTAAATACTTTGGGATGATGATGGTATGTGGTGATATTTCAATTCAAACAATATGAAGTTTGCAGTAGGGTCCTATGACCTGGTCTTAAAAAAGAATAGAGCCCATCGTAATAGAATTACCTTAGTGTGAGTAATGTTCCATGGTTGGCCATAATGGATTGAGTAATGGGATGATCCCTAGACTACCTAAGTGATAACTTGAATTATGTTGCGGGTGTTATGAATTATGTTTGAAAGTGAAACCCAATAGATCGATGAGATTGAGGATAACCCAATTTGATTGGATACTCGACATGGTTGAAAGTAAGATCCAAGAGAACCAGAGGTATGAAACCACATATATATGACAAAGTAAATTAGGGATAATTTTATCTATTTGGAAAATTTGCATTGTGTTTATGGCATGTTGCATTAAGATTGCCTTGATTAGGATGATTTATACTCGAACAATTAGAAGGTGCTTGGATTTGAGCATGTGATTTTCGGAAACTTGATTGGGATTATGAAATATCGAATATGTCTGTATAGGTGGTGGCCTAAGATTGAACTTTTCAAATTTTATAACTACAAACGTTTAGGAATAGGGAAGAGAAAATCCTAATTGATATTCAGTCTATTGAAAAGGGAATTCCAATATATATATATATATATATATTAGTTTGCATGTGACGTCAAGCTTAATGAAAAGGGATCTATGTTAACTTATTTCAAATGTGATTGTACTTGAGATTAGCATGTTCAGTGGGAAAGAGTTCCACTCCACCTATTACGATTTTTACAAAGAGTTTTTAAATTGTGTAAGACGTTAGGCATTTTTAGAGTGTTGGCTAGCATATCAAACATGCTGTATGGACACGAGGGTGTTTCGTTCGTAAGGTGGTTAGTCAAATTTTAGTTGGATCTTGAGATTTGAAATGTAGCACCAGAATCATTGTGAGTTGGTTATGATAGCAAGTTGACCGTTTGGGAATGACTAAGTTGCTCTATGATTAAGGATCTCTTAAAGAACGTGTGGTTGGTACACCCTATTTTCCTCAAAGATATGACCCAATTTGGAGTATAACCTACTAGGCTTAGTTGCAAGGTAGAGACTTACAAATCCCAGAGGGGCATCAATGTTTAGTTTATCCTATTGAAATGATGGTTGAGCATAGGACAAAGTTATGGTAGCTTTAGAATTGTCCCCACAAGTGAGAAATCATCAAGAGGAAAGAAGACAAGATTTTAAGTAATCATCAGATGCCTTTATGGTAAGGAAATGCTAGTGACGATGGAAACTCGACACAATCATGTGAGGTTCGTAGAAGTAAATTATATTAATAGTAGGCGGTGTATGAGCCTAAATAGGTGTAATGAGCCTGCATGGCAAAGTGAGGCCATATAGCTACGAGGCGTTGGTAAGATTCGAGATGAGGATAGGAAGTGAAATGGGAAGGTTGATCTTTAAGGGGGAAGTCCCCGAGGGGACTTGTGTAAACCATTAAAATGCACAAGAATAAGTCTTGGCACAAATAAACATGGCACATTAGTTACTGCAACTTAGAATTATCCAAGCAAGAATGGGAAAGGAGATAGCCTTTAGTGGCAAAGTGTTTTTAGTAAAAGAGCACAAGTTGTAGGCCATAAAAAAATGATGACACAAAGCTTAGAATGGGATAGACGTGATAAGAGGACAAGCTCAAGTTACAATGTACGAGAAGTATCATAGTTAAGAATAATAATAATAATAAATAAAATCAGGAAAGGAATAGGGGCTTGGTGAAACCCAATGACTCCAATGAGGAAGGAATTGGCAGTAGTTGAAATTCAAGGACCGAATTTCTTTAAGGGGGAAGTAATGTAATATCCCAAGTAATATGATGTCAAAAGAAAAAGTGAGTTTCGACATGTGAAAATTTTTTACCATTAAAACGAGCATCTTCCTAACCCTTCGCACATGCTAAGCCAAGATATCATCTAGTTAAATGGGGATTTTCCATACGAGGAGGTTTCAGTAACTATCTTGGATAGCTAGGTAAAGAAATGTTAGTCTAGAGAAATTCTATCGATCTTGGTTTTGTAACAAAATCAGAATCACGAGGAAGCCACATGGGAAACAAAGGTTGATATGCATTTTAGGTATCTACACACTTTTTCATGACTAGAGATAAGTTAAATTCGGAGGACCAAATTTCTTAAAGGGGGTAATACTGTAATACCCGCTATTTTATTTTCTACTTAAATAATGAATTTGATTTTACAAGTGTTGAAATTGTAAATTGTGTGTGCAATATGTGTGTTTGATATTATTGTATAATGTGAAGATGCTTAGATATGTGATTTTAGGCTGTAGGCTAGCAATGTGTGATGTTAGGCCATACAGGGACTAAAGTGAAACTCGCAGGGACTAATGAAAGATTTTGGAATTTTGTGGGGTGTAGCAAAAATGTGTACAAAGTATAGGAATAGATGGACAAAATTATAGGGAACCTTGTTGAGAAATAGAAAATGGAAATTAATTTCTAAAACTCTAGATATTATTTTTAGAATATATAGTTGTAATTAAGAAATAGTCTTATACAAAAAAATGTCTAAAAGGAAAAATTTAATGAATTACGAAAACAAATGAAAAAGAAAAATCTGAAATATACCTTCCAACATTTGAAGTAAGATCTTAGATTTACATAATCTAGGATTGGGCGTTTAAGGTTGAATTTTGAAATTGGAACAAAAAGAAATTAATAAAAATACAAGTTGATAAATTAACCAACTAGGATACTAATCCCATGAGCAACAGGGGATTTCGGAAGACTATAAGGAATAATTAAATAGATATTAGTAATAGTAATTAAAACAAATCAAAATTAACTAAACAAAATAATATACATATAATATAAATAGTAGTAGCAATGGTTAAAGGATAATGCAAAAGATTAAATAAGGAAATTAGATAATTATCCAAACTAACCAATCTAATTAGACATTAAATTGAAGGATAAATTATCCCAATATGGAATCTGAAAAAAAGAAAGTTTTTTTTTTTGAAATCTGAATTAAACATATTATTTTTAATTAGAATAATCTAAAATTTGAATAACAAAATCTATTTAAATTTAAACAATTAAATTGATCTATCTTAAACTAAGTTAGAAACCCTAGAACAAATACATACTCAACCAGACTAATCCCCCCCACAAGCACACTCTCTTGGCTAATCTTTTTTTCTAAACATCAACACTCAATTTTTAATATTGGGAAGCTCAAGAGGAGTTAACAACTAATAAGCAAGAAGAAATTAAGGTAAGTCATAATCTTCCCTTCCATTTTAACAATGTCGTTTCTTTTGAAATAAATATAAGAACAACCCTAACCCCACATCATGTTTTACAGCCTACACATAGTCCTAGGATTTGCACATTCCATGCCCAAACAAGAACTCAAAGGGGTTTCATCTATAGCAAGAATTAAAACAAGGTAAGAACATTTATTTTCGGAAATTCTGAAACAATTTTTCTGAAACTTAAAACAACCATATCTCTCTCTAGAAAACTCCAAAATTTTCAAATTACCTATGCACGGAAAGCTCTTTCCGTCTATTTTCCAGAAAATCTAAAATCTGTTGAAAACTCCCTACCGTTTGAGAGATATTGCCAAAACAGTATACGGAGGTCAGAAAACTAAAATAAAATAACTTTCTATTTTAATTTCAAAGTTTGTCTTTCAAACATGCGATGGGAAAATCTGGCACATTACCGAAGAATCTTGGAATGTCATGCTATGGTTTAGCAAGAAACCCAGGTGAGTGAACTAACCATTATTTAATATTATCTTAAGTGTTAAAGTAATGGGGTATAAAGATAGGTAATGACTATGATGGAAATATGATTGATGATGATAATAATTATTATTATTATTATTTTTTAGTTAGGAAGAAGGATGCACATGTGATTTATGAGAAGGTTGAGATTTGAGATAATTGAAATTATCTAGAGATTTATACTTGATGATTTATGATGTTGTATTTTATTATATTGGATGAATATTGTTTGTGTTTGGGCGGGATAGTACCCTCTCTCATGTCAAGCGAGAAATCTGGATAATAGGATGACTTGACCTCTGACAGTAGAGACAACGATTCCTTCAGTTGCTGATGAGGTTGTGTTTCATGGCGGGTTAATAAAATTGAGGAAATTGGTTGAGCGAGCCTACGGGCGCTCCTGGATATGATGAGATTGGTTGAGCGAGCCTACCGACACTCCCGGATATGATCTGATTGGTTGAACGAGCCTACGGGCGCTCCTGGATATTTTGCCATTGACGAGTACTAGTTCCGTTGGTGTGAATTGTCTGATTGATTTGCAATTCTTTGATGTGTATTTTTTCTTATGATTTTATAATTTTTACCCATGCCTTTTACTTTATTGCTTTTTCATAGCTGATTTTATTAGGGCGGGGATTGGCTCGCTCACGGAGATTATTATCTCACACTCGTTGATTTTTCCTCTTCAAATGAGATAGTGAAGGAGAATCTCCCGCTAGAGGAGTAGTTGCCGTTGGACTGTCCCATTGTTGGGTGGGTCCCATATTGTTAGTATTTTATTTTTGTTAAGTTTAGGAAGCTCTGTAGTCAACTAGGACATCTAGGGGGTTCTCGGGTAGATAAACTACTTTATTTATTGTATTTAATTTGATTCAAATTTGAAGATTTATTTTGAGAATTTATGATACGAATTATGGTAGAAATCGAGATTTAAAAATTACGGGGTTTATTTATGTTAACATGACTTTGAGAATGAATGAAATATCATAATTTATTTTTTTAAAACATTAAAATTGTATGAATTGATATTTTTTTATATATTTATTTTAAGTAGTATTCATTCATAAATTAAATTAAATTTAATTAATATTAACCTTAACTAATATTTATTCATATTTAAATGATATTTCCTAAATATTAATCTATATTATATATAAATATATATGTATATATATATATATATATATATATATATATATATATTTGTTTTTCAAACTCTGATTTTTCTCTATGTACGCTAAATATTTCATATGAATAACTTAAAATAGGTAAAAATAGAGTTGTTAATTAGGCTTACGGTGACATAGAATTTGTGTCACTGTGCCAATCACGTGCCCGGAATTTGGGTCGTGACAGTTACTATGAACCCAATTTCAGATTAGGATTTGTATTTCTCTTAAAACTTGTGATTCTTTTCAATTTAATACATACCTATCATTCATATTTACTGTACTTGTTATAAAATTGGCCACTTTATGACTTGTTTGTTGTTTTCGTCAAACTCGGGAGAGGGAGATGTTGGTAGAACACTGAATGATTAGGGCGAGTGATAGAACTTAGGATTTTTACTTGTTAATTAATAGGAATATTAATTAACCTCATTTAATCAAATTAGGTTAATATTAATTCAACTTAAACTCACATAAGGGACTTAATTTAGGTTCGAGAAAATCACTTTAAGCCATTAGAAAACCTAAGATTATTGTGTATAATTGTTCTGAATCACAAGTGTTAAGAAGAATTAGCAATTCCTAGAACGAAAGAGGGGGATTAGTAACTCTAGGCCTTTTATTTGAATTATTTCCATTCGATTTTATTGCAATTAGAGCTTTCTTAAATCAAAAATTAGTTTGCTTAACTAATACGTTTAAACTTTTGGAATACTTAGCACGTTAATCCCTGTGGAGACAATAACTCATATTTCATCACTTTATTACTTGTGTGACTGGTGCACTTGCCAGAACACCTTAACAATGATCAAAATGGAGTGCTAGACTTTTTTAAGGACATATCTTTGAATGATGAAATAGAGAAGGAACAAGAAGTTACTCCAAAAAAGGACAATGACTGTCAAGAAAATGCTAACTTACCATAAGAAGAAGAGAAGAAGTGAAACCCCAAGAGGAAGAGCCACAAAGTAACAATGATGAACTTTCAAAGGATTAGAGGTATACAAAAACCCATCTTAAGGAACTCATTATTTGTGATATATCTCAAAAGGTAACAACTCGAAACTCTATTAGAAATATTTGTAACCACTTAGCCTTCCTTTCACAAGTTGAACCAAAAAATATTGATGATGCAATTATTGATAAAAATTGGGTCTTAGCCATACAAGAAGAATTAAATCAATTTGAAAGAAGTCAAGTTTGGGACTTAGTTCCTAGACCCAATGATCATGCAATAATTGGCACAAAATGGGTTTTGAGAAACAAACTTGATGAAAATAGAGTAATGGTTAGAAATAAAGGTAAACTTCTTGCAAAAGGTTATAATAAAGAGGAAGGCATTGATTATGATGAAACTTTTTCATCCGTGGCTAGGCTTGAAGCCATTAGAATGATGTTGGCATTTGTATGCATAAATGATGTCAAACTTTTTCAAATGGCTGTTAAAAGTGCTTTCCTCAATGGCTATATCATGGAAGAAGTTTATGTTAAATAACCTCCTGGTTTTGAAAACCATGATAAGCCTAATCATGTTTATAAACTAAAAAAGGCTCTTTATGGTCTCAAACAAGCTCCTAGAGCTTAGTATAAGAGATTGAACTCATTTCTTTTGGAAAATGGATTTCCTAGAGGAAAGGTTGATACAACTCTCTTTTTCAGAAAGGAAAATCAAGATTTAATTATTGTTCAAATTTATGTTGATGTCATAATTTTTGGTGCTACTAATGAAAGCTTATGGAAGGAGTTTGCTAAGATCATGCAAGGTGAATTTGAAATATCAATAATGGGTGAACTCAACTTCTTCCTTGGGTTCCAAATCAAACAAATGGATCATGGTACATTTGTAAATCAAACTAAATATGTCAAAGAGTTGCTCAAGAAATTTGGAATGGAAAATGCTAAACATATTTTCACACCTATGAGCACCTCAAAAAATATGGACAAGGATGAAGAGGGTATACCTTATGACATAACAAAATATAGAGATATGACCGGCTCCCTTTTATATTTAACAGCTAGTAGACCAAATGTTATGTTTAGTATATGCATGTATGCACATTTTCAAACTTGTCCTAAAGAATCTCATTTTAAAGCTATGAAAAGAATTTTTAGATGCTTGGTTGGCACATCTAAAATGAGTTTATGGTATCCTAAAGGATCCTTAAATATTTTAACCAGCCACTCAAACACTAATTTTGCTGGTAACAAAATTGATAGAAAGAGTACAAGTAGAACTTGCCAATTCTTTGGTAATTCCCTTGTCTTTTGGTTTAGCAAAAAGCAAAATAGTGTTGCTTTATCCACAACTGAAGCTAAATATATTGTAGCTAGAAGTTATTATGCTCAAGTTTTGTGGATGAAGCAACAACTAGAGGATCTTGGTGTTTCTCTTGAAAATATACCCATTAGATGTGACAATACAAGTGCTATACGTCTATCCAAAAACCCTATACAACACTCTATAACTAAACATAGTGAAATTAGACATCATTTTATAAGAGATCATGTTCAAAGAAAAGATGTCTCACTTGAATTTGTACAAACTGAATTTCAATTGGCTGACATTTTCACAAAACCTCTTTCTAAAGAAAGGTTCATCTTTATAAAGAGAGAACTTGGCATGGCAAACCCTTTTAAACTCTAAAAATTGTTTTTCCCATTACATAATCTTTAAATTTAGCATGTTTATGATGATTTACTTTACTAACTTAAGCATCAGAGTATCCATTAAAAATGTTTTGCAGGTTTTAATCCTTAAAAATATCCTCTAAGGTATTCCTCTCCCTTTGCACTTGAAATTAGTATATTCATGCAAGTTTGGACATAAGTGGTCGACTGGCAGCCTGCTTAGCAGTCGACTAGTAGCCTACTTAGCAGTCGATCGATAAACCAGAAATTGCTAGACACTGAACCAACGCTGAACATCATTAGTCCATCACTGGGCATCTAAGTTACCATTGCTGGATGCTGAGATTTTAGTATACCACCGGAACAAAGCGGTCGACCGGCCTCTCTCGATTAGTCAGTCGACCTGAGACAATAAGCAATGAGATAAGACTAACTGATATTGGTTGCCGATCCCTTGGAATCGATCGACCAGTCTTTGACAGAAGGTAAAGGCTCTAAAATACACTGCAAGCAGTCAACCGTAATTAATACGCGCCAATATAAAAGGATTTTCAAGGTTTTAAAATCATTTGCACTGTATCAAACGGCCGAATACCCTTGTTCTCTAAAGTTGACGAGGTCTCTTCAACTTCCAGGCAAAATTTCCCTCAAATCTCTGTGATTTCTCTCGATTTCACCTCGGATTCAAGCTTCTAGGGCATTTTCACCCCCTTCTAGCTGATTGCTTTGTGGGAATACTCTTTGTTCTTCTCTTTCTCAATTCGTGGGTTCTCACTCTCTGTTTTTCTTCAAATGGCTTCGTCCTCCAAAGAGACAAGGACTAAGAATCCTGGCACTCTTCCAATGGGTGATCTTCTAAAGAATGATGATCACAAAGCCAGGTATGAAGAAAACTTTCAAAGCAGGAAAGTTATTCCTAGCAAATTCTTAGATTGGGACTATTTTGCTAATAGGAATATAGATTTCATTAATTGTTTGGCTAATTTGGGATTAAAACATTTGTGAACTATAAGAGCACTTATTCTAATGAAGTAGTGAAGGCCTTCTACACAACATTTGAGTATAGGACTAGAGATCAATTATTTACTGCTGAGGTTTGGGGGAAAAGATTTTGATGATTGAAGGAAAATTGGTTGATGTCATTGGTCTTCTTCCTCCAGGATGAGGAGATCTCTTTTTTCATGATCAATATCACTCTCTACATTCTACTCTTTACAGTAGAGATGAAACTCATAAGACCATTAATAGAGAAATAGTATATTCTGGCAAAGAAATCATGGTAAGTCATATGACAGTTATCTTCGTTCTTAAATATGTATTGATAGTTACATTTTAGGTGATAGTAACAAATACAATGACAGTTACATTTATAGTTACATTTGTGGTAAAGGCGGAAAAAGTAGTGTATATATATATATATGCGGATTGGGGCATACTATATTTATTTCAAGTTATAAACCATTAACGATATTTTTTTCATAAAAAGAAAACAGTAAGGTAAGGCCATTCCATTTCAACAAAATACCCACACCCAAGTTCCATAGCTTTGGGTCCGCTATCCCGATCATGATTTTCCTACCCCCAGAGGGAAAGGTGATGCCAATAATCATCTGCTGCTGAATGTTATTACTCATATATTAGTAAATAAGCGAGGGAATTAGGCTGGAGGAAGTGAATCAAAGTTCTTTGCCATGGCCTGTATCATGAATGATACTCCATTCAACATTCCCTATTTCATCATACAGAGAATG
Organism: Biancaea sappan; assembly: GCA_037074585.1. NCBI lineage: Eukaryota > Viridiplantae > Streptophyta > Magnoliopsida > Fabales > Fabaceae > Biancaea > Biancaea sappan. The sequence continues at coordinate 23,592,819 of CM073499.1, read as the reverse complement.
GCCTCTTGTGTTCCAAGAAGAAATCTCCTCTGCCTTATATTGGTATAATCTTCATAATTGTGAAACATTACATGATTAATTATCACTTCAACCTTATAAAATCTGCCACCATCATCAATTGCAATTCATTGAGGCGGATGAACTTTGAATTAATTGGCAATGAGTAGAGAAGAGAACCACAGAATGTGACCATGAAGTGGGTCAAAGAAAAAAGAGAGGAACATGAGTGCTAGTGCTGAAGAAAGCATTAAGGAAGAAGAAAAAGAGGGAAAAGCAAAAGCAGAATAAGTGACTCCAGCTGGTCCTTCCACATTTATTGATTCATCTTCTTACATGCTGAGTGGCCTGTTGGAGAACTCCAACCATATGCTTACTATGATGGAGTCTATAAACTTTTGCCTCTCCTCTTTAGAAGTTACCACCGTCTCCGAGATTCAAAAACTCAAGGATATGATTTGTGATTCTCTTCACCGAGATTGAGTTGTCTTAAGGATTGAGGACTGAAGACCCCCATCTTTTTTTTTTATGAAAAAGGGGGAGAAGAATTAATGTTTTATATGCCATTTTGTCATTGTCTAACATTAGTACTTTATCTCCTAGATTATTATTTACGTTGATATGGTTATTGGTTATATTTCTGTCTGATGATATTCCTGTTGTGCTACTCTAAATTTAATCTTGTTTATATAGTCTAACCTTTGGGAATTTTTGCTGTGCTTACATTGATTTTTCAAAGAAAATCCATCTTTCAAAAGGTTACACAATTCAGGGGGAATATGTTTATTCTACTGAAATCTTTACTCTATTTCAAAATATCTTAACTACTTTAATTTGGTTGTCATTATCAAAAAGGAGGAGATTTTTGACCCCATTGCATTTAAGGCATTATTTGATTTTGATGATTGACAAAGCAAATTAAAATATCATATTATAAAAAGGAGTATTGATTGATTGCTGAAAGAAATTGAAGCTTTGTGAAATAGACTTTTGAATTTCAGCTTATCAGCTTGCCGGTCGACTGCCTAGAGCTAACCGGTCGATCGTTTACATTATGCAAACAAGGTCTTACTCTCTATCAGCAATCGATCAACCAATAGAGAGTAACCAGTCGACCGCTCCTTACTGGAACAAAGTATTTATTCTCTGTCAGCAATCAATCAACCGCATTAAAGAGGCTAGTCGACCTTCTCACACTAGAACAAAGTCTATCTGAAGAACACAAAGCAACCGGTTGACCATCGTGCTTCAACTGGTCGACCACTTACTCTCAAGAATGAACCAGTCGATCGCCTTGCTTCAATCGGTCAACTGCCAACACTTGTAAACAGTGTTGAATTCTTAACTTAACACTACTTTGGGTGCTATTTAACTTCTCTTTTGATAACTATCTTGTCTATTCTTGTAATTCTTAACTCATGTTTTGGTATTTTATATTAGTTTATGATTTCTTAGATTTTAGGTTAGTTTGAGTAAATTCATGATTCGTTGCCACTTATATTTGATGGTTCGTTGTTTTTGTTGTAGGTTAGGTTGGTGCAAAGCTTGTGTAAGAAAATAAACTATATCAGAAAGGGTTGGTTTGCTGTCTCCTACAGCTATAGTGGTGGATGCTGAAAAAAAAAAGTGTTTTGAACCCTTCTCTCTGCCAGCTACCGCTATAGCGGTGGAACCTAAAAAAAGTATTTTTAAGTCATTCTCTCTGCCTTCCACCGCTATAGCGGTGGGTCGCATTCTGCAACGATTTAAATAGCACAAGAATAGGTTTTTTAGGTCATTCTGCTTGGGAAGGGAGCCAAAAGTCATCAATTTTACATAGGGAAGAAGAGGAATCTCATTCCGAAGCTCTCCGAGCCCGATTTTTGTCAACCCAACCTCGAATTCATTAAGTTTTCTCAACTTCTTACTGCTTTTGTAGTTCTAAGGCCATGAGTGGCTAATTTTCTTGTTCTAGGATTACTACGAACCCAATTTCAGATTAGGATTTGTATTTCTCTTTGAACTTATTATTCCTTTCAATTTAATACATACCTATCATTCATATTATTGTACTTATTATAAAATTGGCTACTTTATGATTAGTTTGCTGCTTTCATTGAACTCAGGATAGGGAGGTGTTGGCAGAACACTGAGTAATTAGGGCGAGTGGTTGAACCTTAGTGGTTTTTGGCTTGTTAATTAATAGGGATATTAGTTGACCTCACTTAATCAAATTAGCTTAATGTTAATTCGGCTTAAACTCGCATAAGGGATTATGATAGAGTTGAGTAGCTTAACTTAGGTTCGAGAGAATCACTTTAAGCCATTAGAAAACCTAATATTAATGTGTATAATTGATTTGAATCATAAATGTTAAGGAGAGTTAGTAAATCCTAGGACGATAGAGGGGGATTAGTAACTCTAGGCTTTTTAATTGAATTATTTTCATCTAATTTTATTGTAATCCGATTTTACTTCTTAGTTCTTTAATCAGAGCTACCTTTGATCTAAATTGGTTATCTGAGTAATACATTTAAATTTCTGGAGTACTTAGCACGTTAGTTCTCATAGGAAACGATAATCTGACTCACTCTTTATTACTTGCACGACTAGTGCACTTGCCATTCGCTTAACAAACGGCTATTTCTCACTGACATCATGTAGATCAGTATGGGATTTGTCTCTAACGGCACTATTCCTTTTGGGTCTTTAAATATCAGCTTTAAAGAATGTCAAAGCACTAAGAAGAACATTCTTTGTGCCTCAGATTTTTGGAAAGTCAATCCTTGTCTATAATTTACTTTTAGAAGAGCTTATCATTGTTTTATATACTCTGTTTTGAGATTGTTTCTACACACCTATCATTCTCTGAGTGTATTGATCAAGGAATTTTTCCTTGAGTCTGTTTTTGAGAGAAAACAATCTGTGAGGGAGAGAAACACCCTTGGTAAAGAAAAAGATATCTGTTGTAGTGGTTCACAAGTACCCAATTTGTATAAACTTGCCGTTGATAGTGAAATACTCAAGAAGTGATCTTAAGGACTAAATGTAAGCTTGGTTTAAGTTGAACCAGTATAAATACCTGAGTTTATTTCTCTTTCCTTTATCTCTTTAATTGCTTAAAAGCTTTATCTTTGATTACTTGCACTCTATTTCCATTTATCTTGCCATTGCTCTGTTTTATACTGTTATTTATGTTTGGCTTTGCTTCAGAAACTTCTTAAACTTCCAACAAGTTTTAAAGAAAATTTTTATAAACCCAATTCAACCCCCTCTTGGGAACTAGCCATTTATATCATTACCATGTTCTTAAGAATAAGGTTATGCCTCTCAACAACACCACTTTGACTAAGAGTCCCCGACATAGTATATTGTGGTACAATCCCACACTCAGCCAAAACATTTGGCAAAAACCCATGACGTTGTTCACTTAATCCATCATATCTATCGTAGAGCTCACCTCCATGATTAGATATAATGGCCTTAATTTTCTTACTTAATTGACTCTCAACTTTGGCTTTGAAAACTCTGAACACGTCCAAATATTGTGACTTCTTATGTAACAGGTACATGTACTTAGATCTAGAGTAATCGTCTATGAAGCTAATGAAATACCATTGTCTATTCCAAGAAACTATAAGGAATGTACCATATATAGGTTATATCAAATCCAAAGTCTCACTAACTCTAGTAGCATTGTTCTTTTAACTTTGGTTAGTTTGCCCTTAACACATTCAACACAATTTTCCAAAATTTCAATATTAGATATTTGTAGAATGTCATCTAATATAAACCTTTGCATTCTCTGTTTAGATATATGCCCTAAATGCTTATGTCATTTTAGTTAATCTAGGCTTAGTACTAAAATTTATAGAATTCATTTTCACATAGCTATCAGTTTTCACACATTTTAAAGCTATAAAGATTATCAATAAATGAATCAGAAACAATCACTTAGAATTCAAGAAAACACTGAATGTTTCATTACAAAATGAACAAGGATACCTATATTTATTCAAACATAAAACATAAACAAATCATGTCTAAAAAACTATACAAAAAAAGTGTTTTCCAAATCTAAATAATGTTCATTTCCTAATGATAATCTAAATAAGCTTATAACTACCACAGCCTATGATTGTCATTTCTCTTATAAATATATCTTTCACCATCAATTAACCTTCGGCTGCTAATGCGATATTTCATAGATACAGTTGTGTGAGTAGTTGAACCCAAATCAACTCACCAAGTGTCATTGAATACTAAAACTAAATTAACTTCAGAACTGACAAAGTTAAAATGTATATCCCTTGAACTATGTTGTCCTTCTCTAGAGTTTTCTACCTCTTATTAAAGGTATTCTATGTACCATAAGAGGATGTTAAGTGAGTATTCTTATCCTTGTTATGCTTTATCATTTCTTCCTTTTGCACACATTGAGCTATAAGCTCATTAAGGAGAAATAAAGATTAGAACCAAATGCACGAGTATGGAATACTCCTTTATGTTTTACTTGCCCATATATCTCATGAAACTAGTTTAGTTAAAATAGTGCTAGTTTCGACCTTTCCGTTTGGAGGGAATTGGTCAGAAATCACTTTCGAGAAACTCTTAACATCACTCTATTTTAGAATCCCACCATGAATGGATTCTGAAACAGTATGTTGCATGATCTATAGACTCATGTGATTTGAATGTTTGCAATTCTCAAATGTAGCTCTCTAAATAGTAGTACCACTACTGTTCAAATCCGTTGGGCGTTCAACTCTTAATACATAGTCTAAATCCAAGCAACTAACACTATCTTAATATTTCATCCTTTTGTTATTTTTGCAATTAAGCAAAAGAATAATATTAAAATAAGCAGATATGTTTATAGTAGCAGATACTATAATAGGACAACAAATGACATGCTCAAGACAACTCGTATATTTCATAATACACGAACTCATGTATATATACACATTACACACATAGTATACATCAACTTGTACATGTGAATTACAATTGCTTTATTAACACAAATTTGAGATATAACACATCATTCACATATACAGACAAAAGTCTTAATCATATTTAGAGATGCCTAGTACAACAACACATATTAGTCTTTGGATAGAATAAATGTTTATAAGTAGCACTTTCTACATAAAATGTAGTTAACCACTGTAGACCAACCACACTTGCTCAGCACATGACTTCCTTTAGGCTAACACATACCAAGCAAATTTCCAAATTAGTCATATGATGATTAACTAACTTAAGCCTAGCCAACTAAATTCCTTTGGGATATTTAACATGCATAGTTTTTTTATGTTTTTCTTGATAAAACTAAGTCAACTTTATCTAAATTAGCTATTTTGGTAATCAAATAGTTTACATCAATCTAATTCTAACAAGAAAGCATAATATAGATTGATTAGAATTCATGAGAAATGCAAATGGTGTGATTTAAAAAAAATTGATGAAAAAAAAAAGCCCCTCACAATATGGAGTCTCAAATAAGAAATAGCACTCAAGGCAGAATAAAAAATGCATTCTAGTTGCCCAGTGTTGAGCACTAGTCTCGCAGTGTTGAGCATTGTGGGCTACCCAGAACATGACCTAACTCCCTCAACGTTGGCAATCTAGAAAATCGTGAAAACTACTATTCTTTGTCATAAAATCCCCAAATCACACCCAAGACTCAAAATTCAAGAATCCTAACTTGAATAAACTCAAAGGATTGATTAAAACCCTTAAATAATCAGTGAAGATCACCCAAAAACATACAAATTACTTTTAATTAGGAAATCCCAATTTCTAGGATTCATTTAAAAAATCTCTAGTTTTCATAAATTTCTCCCAAATCTGATTTATTCTTTAAAAAACTTATATAATCATATTCGAAATTACCATATAATTAGGGAATTAACACCAAAGAAACCTAAAACTTACTAATTTTAACAAAATCAAAATTTTACACACATAGGGTTCTTCAAAAAAAAAATTTGTTTATGAACCCAAAATTGATTTTTAAACACAAAATGATTCTTATTACTTATCAGAACTTAGCTCTGATACCAATTGAAAGATTTTTTTGTATAATCATAAGTCAAACAGTAAAGACTCATAGAATCACAAATGCAAAAACTTCTTAAATATATAAATCTACTGTTTGAGGATATTGACAAGTAATAAAAACACAAAAGGAAAGTGTAAAGAGAACATACATTGATTCATCGTAAACCCGAACATGAATCAAAAGTGCCAGACTCTTCTAGGAAGATATGAAAGACTCTCTCTCACTTTTGGTTTGATAGAAAACCCCAAATGAACACTTAGTTTCTACCAAAAGCTTGTCTTCTCATATAATTTAGAGAACCACTATCCAAATTCATCTAGATTGACCCCTTTTATAATAACACTCCATCACTATTATTATTTAGGATCGGACATCTACACATTTATTATTTACACTAACACCCTAGACCATAACAAATATATATCAAATAGGTCCCTTAACATAAAATATAAAAAGATCTTATCATGTACCTAATTAAAGATAACACCCCATATATATGTCCCAAAATGTGCATATATATATATATATATATACATATATATATATATATATATATATATAATATTAATATGTCAATCTACTCAAATAAATTGTTAACACTAATTATTATTTATAAAATAAATAATATATATAAAATAAATAATGCTAACATGATCAATATATTTCCATTTCACCAAAAAAAAAGTGGCATTTTAGTTTTGATGACAAGTGCCCAAAATGTGGTGATTGCTAATCTTAAAGGGAGATGATAAATGAATACATGCCATAGGTTGAGCCTAAATCCATGATTGTAGAAACTTGTATGGGTTTGATAATGTCTCACCTAAGCGAGAAAAGAAAGAAGAGAAAGAATAGAGAATTTGATAGGAGGAAACAATAATTTGCGAAACTCTTGTAGCAAAAGCAATATGGTCATAAAAATACACTTCCACTTACACACATACACACATGGTAATATGTGAAGAGACCAAAATGCATACAAAACTCTTTTTCTTTTATGCAGTGCAAACGAAAGGGTGGTCACCTAATATTATTAAACTCATGTTTGTTAATTTTTAATCATTGATTAGTGCTAATCCATATACCTATTAAAATGATCCTAAAATTTTTTTACTTGGAGTACATTCCAAGAATAGAAAATATCAAGTAATCAACTAAGCACTATTGATAACAAAACTTAGAAGTGAAACAATAAAATAATATCATTGAACCCCAATGGAGAAACAATGATAAATTTCACACTAAAAAATGGTACATGTGGCATTCCTTAGAAAGACAAAAAGATTTTCACTTTCAAACACTGAAAACAAAATAATTGTGTTTTCACCAAAATTTTAATTCTTGAATGAAAAACAAATCATGAAAAACCTTTTAAAAGATGATAGGTATGGTGGTCCACGTTAAAAGTTGGTATGGGTTTGAGAGTACGTTAGCATGGGAAAGATGTTAGGCAACTCATAACTTTTATATAAAAAAGATTGCCTATATTTTTTAAAACAATTATGCAAAGAGATAATTTACCTTTTTTAGAAAATAAATTTAAAGAGAATAAGAGCACGTTTAGTATGTAGAAAAAAGTTTTAACGGAAAGGAAAAGAGAGATAGAAAGGAAAAGGCAGAGTAAAAAGAAAAAAAAATTGTTTGGTATGAGATTGAAAGGAAAAGAAAAAAAGAAGGTAATTTTACAAAATTACCCTTGATTTAAATTGTCTTTTTTATAGAAAAAAATGAAAAGCATAGCATGAACCCTAATATAAACGAGAGTGGACAGCTTTGACAGACATCTCCATCTCCTTCGACGTTGGCATGATGAGTAGATGGCTTCTTTGATGACAGACCTCATCTCCTTAGATAGCCTCCATCACCTTCGACGCTAGCGTGATGAGTAGACACCTTCTCCGACAAGTGGATGCCTTCTTCGACGATGCAATGTCTACTTCTCCAACTAAGTTCAAATGAAGAGAAGGTATACGATGGACCCATTCACAAATCAAAAAATTTTACAATACCCATTATTCAGTTAAAGGTGGTATTTGGATTAACTAGCTAGCAAAGCAGAGTAGTGGAGACAAGAAGCATCATTTAAATGCACAACTAGTGGTGCCACGAAATACCAACATAGTGACAAGGGTGGCTCAAATGTTAGGGCTTCAACATAGGCAAGCGTGGAATCGCACACGGGACAGAGGGCAAATTTGGCATATAATATTATCTATATTAGATTTAAAACGGGCTAACGTCCAGACTTTTTTATTTAAATTTTTTATGTTTAAATAACATAATATTAAAATTATTTTAGTAAAAAATTCAATAATTTTATATTGAAATACAATATATACTTGTAAAATATTACTTCTTTAATATTTTTAAATAATTAATAACTTTAATTTTTCATATTTTATTTTTAAATTAACTACATTATATTTAAATTTTAAAGTTCTATATTTACTTTTAAAAAATTATAAAAAAATTTCATATCCAAATTTATTATAAAAAATTTCATATCAAAATTTATTATAATTATTGAATATAATGTTATAAAATATAAAAATGTAATAAAGTGGAGTTATTTATATACTAAATAACAGGCCTAAATTTGGATACCTAAGCCTACCTACACCAAATCCCATTTTGACAATGCTAGCTCTGCCCTTCTCTAATATTTTTTTTCTATGTTTTCATATTTTCCTCATTCATTCTTATTTATACTAAAATCATATACCACTTAAAGTTTACTTTCCCTACCCCTGAGGTTTCTCTCCATCTAATTTTACTTGATTAGGGGTAATTTGGTCAATTCCCACAATTTAATTGGCAGCTGCATGCTGCCTTAAATAATTTTGAAAGTTGATGGTTGACTAATACTCACTAGCAATTGACTGCTTGCTCTCAGCTTGAGAATTTTTCTGAGTTCTAGACTTACTAGTCGACTGCTAGCTACCTAACAGTCGATTGCTAGCTACCTAACAGTCGACTGCTTGCTCTATGTTTCAATTCCCCTGTTTTAAATCTCTTTATCTATTTTCCAAAGTTCCTTCTTCATATTCTCTTGCTTTTTAGGGATTCTCTTCTACATCAATTCCCTAGAATCTCATCCCCTTAGTCTCAAGGTGGTTTTTAACTAGGATGTTACATTTCTCTCCCCCTTACCCCACCCCACCCCTAAAATGAATTTTGTCCCCAAAATTCAATTACGGATTACAATTTAGTATGGTTATGAAGGTATCAAAAAACATTTCAAAGATCAATTTAACTTTCATTAAGAAAACAATTCAGGATAGTTTTTCCTTATATTTTCTTCAGCTTCCCAAGCTGCCTCCTTTTGGGATAGTCCATTCGAGATCACTTTAACTAATGGGATTTGCTTGTGTTGCAATTTCTTGATTCGAGTATCAACTATTCTGTCCAATTTTATTTCATATGTCATATTGTCTTGCAAATGCATATTTCATGTTCTAATACATGCGAAGAATCTAGGAGATACTTCTTGAGTTGAGATACATGGAAAACATCATGTATATTTGCCAAATTTGGTGGTAACAGTATTTTGTAGGTTTTGGACATGCAAAGGATTTGGGAGATACTTCTTGAGTTGAGATACATGAAAAACATCATGTATATTTGCCAAATTTGGTGGCAAGAGTATTTTGTAGGTTCTGGTTCCAAACTTTTCAAGGATTTGAAAAGGAACAAGGTATCTAGGCCTAAGTTTCTTTTTTTTCATTGACCTCCCTACTACCATTACTAGGTTGATTCTTAGACATGGTCAGCCACATTGAATTCCACGAGTATTTTCTTTTTATTTGCATAGCTCTTTTATCTATTTTAGGCTGTAAACAGTCTGTTCCTGATAATTTGGTTAATTCACACCATTTAATTGGCAATTACTTGCCGCCTTTAATATTTTTTTATAGCCGATGGTTGACTAGCTACTTGCTAATGGTCAACTACTTGTGCTCAGTCTAAGAATTTTTTTGAGTTCTAGACTTGTCAGTTGATTGCTTCCTACCTAGCTGTCGAATGGTTGCTCTTTGTTCACGTTCTCCTATTTTAAATCTCTTTATCCATTTTTTGAAGTACGTTCTTCATATTCTCTAGCTTCATAGAGGTTCTCTTATACATCAATTCCCTAGACTCTCATCCTGTGATACCTGTGGATGAATTTCTCCTTGATTATTAATTTTTGTCTGTATATAATATGATGTGAAATTTAGCTGTTTGTGTGAGAAAAAGGGCATGCATTACACATCTATGTTGCATCTATTATGTGGGATGACGAATGATATATGATAAGATATGATGTTATGTGATCTGGGATATAGAGGGACTAAAGTGAAAAATAAAAGTTAGCTAGGGGTCAAACTGCAAATACTTTAAAATATGGTATGTGATTGGAAATGTTATAGTAAGTCAAATGCGAGACCCTAGGGAGATAAAAAGTGTCAGGATTTAGGGGAAATTAAGTCAAAATAAGGAAAAAAAAACCCTGAGAATTTAATAAAATAAATAAATAATAGGGATGAAAAATATTCGGGCAATTAGAAGCCCAACTGAAGGATTAACAACCTAAGGCCCAAGTATAGTTATTTAATTAAATGTAAACTAAGCCCAATAGTGCTTCAGTAAGATAAGCTACAGCATTGTATAAAAAAATTTAATTGTTAGTTAGAAGGCTCAAACTAAAGGTCCAATAGGCAGGCCTAACTCAATTCTTGACCATTTTACATGATTTTTTCCATCAATTTTAGCTGTTAGAAAACATCCCCAAATATCAAAACTAAATTATTTTCAAGATTCAACTCCCAAATCATCATTTTTTCTACCAAAACCTAGCTTTTCCTCTAATTTTCTAATTTAACTTTATCTCAGCCTAAACTAAAACTTTTGCTACCAAATCCAACATCTTTTTATGCTTCCTAAGATTCCAGTGAAGTCTATAAACATGGAGAAAAGTTGGGAAGCAAGACCCACACAGAAATTTCAAGTTTTCACCCACTTTATTGCCAAGGGAAGACCCATACACACTGCCAAGGATTGGATTTGTGCAGCCAAAGAAGAGAAAACTGTGGGAATAAGGAAAGAGAAGAGAGCAACAGGAGAAGAGTGGAGAATGACGAGGACTTCAGAGAATTTTGTTGATGTAGGGTATTAGAGTGTGTAAGTGACTTGGAAAAAGACGACGTTGCCCTTTCCATTAAGTAATGCCCTTATGGGACAAGAACAACATTAAAAGTCTTCATAAAATATTTTTCAAAAATACTCCAACCACATCATCACAAAATTCCTACATTACTCTCTAGTCCTTTTAGCAAACTCCTCATATCTTTTCCCTTTCCCATACTTTTACTCATGACAAAAATAAATTATTCTTTTGCACATTGGTCCCTAGGGTTCATTTCCACATGCGTGGATTACTCAGGATATACCAAGGCAACAAACACACATACAAGACCAAATTTTATTTCGTGACCTACTCAACGTGAGAACCTTATTCAAGAATTAACCCACATCATGACATTTTCCTCCCATCTAAACGGAAAAAATTTCCCTCGTATTTCCACACACACACATACACACTACTATTTCATCTACAGTAACGCCCTAGAACCCAAGGTGTTATAATAAAATAACTAAGATAAAGTATTAAATAAATAAATAAACTTAGGAAAAACAAAAATCTATAGAATCTAAATTGAATTTAAATTCTCCCTCCTATCTAAGCCTAGACCTTCACCTGTAAATAGATTTTAAGGCCTTCACTTTCCTCTCTCTCTCTCTCTCTCTCTCCCCCCTCCCTAGTGTCATCTCCTTCTCTCTCCTAGCCGCCATACATACAAGCCTCATTTAAAAGTAAGCCCTACAATTGATAACTCTATTTTATAGAGTTCTTTAACCTATATTTTTATTAATTAATTGAGTAAAATAAATGGTTTTAAGTCTTCTTTTGAATTTATTTAGTCTTTTTAATTGTTTAGTTTAATTTTATAGGGAATTAGATTTTCTTTAGGATTTATCTTATGTTTTATAATTTATTGTGTTTATTTAGTTTAGTTTAATTTAAGATATTTAATTTAACTTCTATTAGAATTTATTTTGATTAGTTTCTTTTAGAATTTAATTTAAGATTAGGATTTTAGAAAAAGTAATTTTTTTTATTTTTTTATTCTTTTCTTTTAGATTATTTGTGATTGGATAATTTTTATTTTGAATTTAGATTTGAAAAGGGAGAAGGAGACTTTTATGGAGAGGAGCCGGAAGGAGAAATTAATGGCTCGTTTGGTTGGCAATATAGAGTCGAAATAGAAATGAGTAATGGAAAGGAAAATATGATGAAAAAAGAAAAGGAAAAGATATAAAAATGTTGTTTGGTATGGAATGAAAAAGAGAATAGAAAAGAAAAATAAATATTTTAGTATGTATTTTTTAATGCTATAATTTGATCATAATACCTCTATGTTTTTTTTACTATATTAAAAAATTATAAAACTTAAAAAAAAATCCCTCAATCTTGGCTAAATCCCTCGCGTTCTCCTTTGGACTCTCCCTCCTCACCATCAACACCATGTTTTTCGTTGATCCTATGTTCTCCGTCGACACCTCTCTCTCAACCTTCCCCACCATCATCTTCGACGGATGAATTGATGCCGTTATCATCTTCGATTTTCACCATCCCATCACTGTCCTCTGATAACCCACAGACGATCTTGCCGCTGATTTCTTTTCTCCACGAGTGAACTCGACGAATGAACAATGATAAACAATAAAGGGCAACTGAGGGCAACTCTTAGAAAATCACCATGGGACAACTATTACCCATAACCCACAAAAGGATGAACAGTAACGGATGACAATTGGGCAACTAAGGACAATTGCATAATTTACTTTGTTTTCCACTACAGAAATGAATTTTTCCAGTGCTTCAAGGGTGGAAAAAACTGGAGGAAAATAGTGTCATTTTTTTTTCCATAGTGAAAAGTCGCATTTCCATTGAGACTACCATCCAAACACATGAACATTTACTGTAAATGGGAATCCTACTTTCCATTCCACCTAGGCATGCGAACCAAACAAAGTATAAGGGAATTGGAGGGGAAAACGTGAAAAACCTTTGGAGATTGGGAATCATCATTTATTATTCATTCATTCTTCTTCATCAATTCTTCATTTTTTCTCTTTTCAGTTTTCTTTTAGTTTTAATGGCAAAACTCATGGATTTTGATATTATGGATGTTATATTTGCCATGAGTAACTAAATTCCTTTTGTTAGGAGGAAGATGTAGCTTCCCTTAAATACTATGAATTGAGTTTTTAATTAATGTAAGTTTATTTAATTCTCTTGTTGAGTAATTATTTCTATGTCTACTACTTTTTCAAACTGATCACTTGAAAATTAATTTAAGATTTATATAGGGAATTGGAAAATTCATATATTGAATGTGCTTATTGAAATAATTGCCATAAGTAGATCTGATATAGGAATAGACGGATTTCTTGTGTGGTTTTGATAGAATTCACTTATACTTACTACCTGTGTCTAATTTGATTAGGTTTAGAGTATTAATTCGCCAAGGAATTGGGTTTTAATTAGAGTTGATAATTCTACCATCAATATAGAAATTAAAGACTTAGATTAAATTGAAAACTCATTCATAGTTGAATAGGTTGGTGAAATCAGATCCCTAACGCTTTGATAATTTACAGATTCTAAATACTTTTCTTAGTTTAATTGTGTGACTTTTTCATTAATCATTAGTAATTTAGTTTATTTGAGATAAATTAATTTAAGTTAATTCTGTTTAATCTTTCATTAAAAATCAATCGTTTGGATAGTGTAGAAATATCAAAATCAATACTTGACTGCTATAATCCCATTAGAATCGACACTCTATTCACCTTCTATATTACTTGCTGACTCGGTACACTTGCCAATAGCATTTCAGGTTAATTAATTAATTAATTTAATTTGTTATTTCTATGATATTAGATTAATTACTTAATTAATTAATCTAAATTTATATTTTTAGGATATTAGGCTAAGATAATGGCATTCAAAGTTATGATGGAAAGTTAACGAACTAGGGTTATAAAAAATGTCTAATATGATTAACATATTTTGCAAAAGTCTCTCTTTGTAGCGATTCGGATGCGTAAGAAAAGCATTTAGGCTCTCGGAATGATTCGCCAAGATCCCAGATGAGTGAAATAACCTCACCTTAATAAGGTTTTAGCATTATTAGTGATAAAAAGTATGACATAGAACATTCCAAAAATTCTTAGGGGGTGGATGGATTCAAGATGGCGAATCCAAAAAGGTAATTCAAGTAAATAAATTTGGAAATATGAATAAATCCAAACATGTATTTTGAGGTGATGCAATGGCTAACATTTAAAGATAAAGTTGAATAAGAGCACTTTAATTGTTAACTTATTCTTTGTAAAATAGTAGAATCAAGGAGGATGCTATTATTTACTTGATGATAATGCCGATGATAAGGGTATTGATTTTTAAGACCATTTATGAATCAAGCTCATTTCTGTTGATTAAATGTACTTCTAAGGCGTCAATCATTCGTTAGCTATGATCCACTAGGAGTTTCGATAATATAATTGTTCTTAGGTTCAAACTTATGTACAATCATTAGTACAAGAAATGTAGTTCAAAATACATTACTACACAGTACAAACCAATTACCTATCCCATTTCTGCAACACCACGAACGATGCATTATTCAGAGATTACAACCTTTGGACTCGAGCCAAGATTACAATCAAGAGGATTACTACAGAGAGAAGCATAGATGACCTAACTTTTCCTTCCAGCTCCGCGTCGTCTAATGCAGCTTTTTCTATCTTGGGAGTTTGGAATAAATCATTCATAAGTGACTGAAAATTCTCAATCAGTTCCACAACCTTTACTTTGATGATCTCCAATATCCAACTTAATATGTCTATGCTGAGCTCTGGTTCATCAGAAATTTGAGGCCTTCTACATTCAGCTAGATTATATAAACAATACAATGTAAAGATGAGTTAAAGATCGGATTCATTAGATGTTAATGTTATATATACAATTTCTAATATTTTATAACAATAAGAAAAGATATATCATTTTTCATGTTTCTTAGAGAGGTGACACACAAGCGATCGATTTTCTCTATTTGTTTATCTCCCTGTGAATCATATGTTCGCAACAACAGAGATAGAATTTTTTTAATAATATTTTTTTCCTATCCAAATCAGATCAATTGGTCAAAGTGATCAAAACGATTCAATCCAAACCAATGAAAACACCTACGTGTAAGCATGTCAAAGGTGAGTCCCACTAAAAAATGTTCTTTAAAATCCTCTTCATAATTAGTTTGATCATCCTATCTTTTGAAAACTAAATTACAAATTTTTCTTTGGTTAGTTCATTCTGTATCTCTATGTTGCTGCAATACAGCATCATCACAACCACAGCTCCTCCCAGTTTTTTTTTACATTTGTTGATGGTTGAAGAAATGCATGCATACTCACATTTTACAGACCTCAGAGTTTCACAAAATACAAATACGAATGATTGGATAAACGGACCTGAATTAGGTAAGTCATGGAGCTTTCGATTCAACACGTTGCTCACGACAGCATCCCAAACTGCTTTATCTGATGCCAATGAAACCACTAATCTCTACATGCACGTTATAATTTAAGAGATATTCAAATTAGGAAGAAATTTGAACAATGAGAAACAGAAAGGCTAGATTAAATTGAAAAACAAGAAGCAGCAGTTAGAATTGCCGGTGGTAAATTCAAATTGAGAAAAAGATTATCAGCTTCAACATGAAGAATGGCCTAGAACTACTAGTTTTAGCATCCACATCATAAAGAACGAGGTTCAGAATCAATGATGTAACATCCAGAAATAGCTGTGGCTAATTGGTTATCATTAAATGGGGAACAGTGGCAAAATTAGGGACCGTTTAGGAATTAACAGGAATTTTTTATGGTGTTAAAATGGTTCAACCCACACTGGTGTACGTGTAACCATTATACAAGTCAAGTCAATTTAGGTGAACTTGTTTAATAAATAGGCTCATTTTGGGTGGACTTGTTCAATAAATAGGTTCATTTTTAAAAACCCTATATGCTCGTATTGACTTGTAAGTTAAGTAGACTGGTTGCATTAATTCTTTTTCTTTTTCGAAAAAAATATTATATGTTTATGTAATTTTGTATACGAAATAAATTGAATTTTCAAAAAAAAGAAGGCCAATCCCAGCTTGTTTGGCCAACGGACAAAATAGACTAGACCATTAGGTCTATTATTAAACAAGTCAAAAATTTTATGCCTAAGCACAGTCATTTGATAGGCTAAAAGGGACGAGCCATGAACCATTTTGATACCATTAGAGGTTTTATGTATCATAGCATTGTCTAGCAAGCGAAGTTTTAATATTTTCACCCAAAGTGAAGAATTGTCTAGACCTAATTTCAGAAGAAAAAAGAACTAATTTTTCTATTATTACGATTATTGACAACTGAATTTAATTTGGCACCTTGATATAGAGATCGGTTTGCAGCAACTGAAGAGCATCGTAGAGTCTATTATATCCATGAGGCAGCAATATGCTTGAATCATAAGCACCAGAGATCTGCTGCTGTGCCCCTGATATTACTGGTTGCATAAAACTGGTAAACGACAATTTGAAAAGGAATGTTAAAAATGGAAGTAGAAATCTATCAATTTGTTATGTCATGTACTTCTGAAAAATATTTTACAACTGAAGATTGTTTGTGGCACTCAAAACCTCACAGTTGACTTTACAATATCCTTCAGAGAAGAGAAGATCAAGATGTCTTGTAAACCGAAGCAGCTGATACCATAAGGACACCATAACGCGATAAAATATGTAATATTTAAATGTATTTTGAATTGCATCTGATGTGTTTAAGACACATTAAACATGGCTTTGTTTTTTAGGTAAATAAGATTAAGCGAAAAAAAAAAAAGGTAAGTTTATATAACTACAAATATTTTGCACAGAACTACATTGTGAAAAAAATAATATCCAAGACATACAGAATATGGCCTAGCAGGTAAAGAATAAGTTGAAATCAATAAAATTGCAGTCACTTATGTCAGGAAATGCTAAATTTTTCTACTAATTTTCTCTTTTCCTCCAAGTATCTTGTTATATATATATATATATATATGGATGGTCGTGTCACAATCTATGTTTATATTATGTTAATATTTTTAGCTTTAGTGATGAACAAACTTGTCACTGAAATGCAAAATCGGTCATAAATTTAAATTTAGTAATGAATCCTTTTAAGATTCATCACTAAAGTACGACACAATTTTTCATTGTCATAAAATTTAACTAATGAATGCATCATTAATTTAGAGAAAATGTTTACTACTACAGACATGGGCTGATCTGCTGAAAATAGGGAAAAAGGGCGAAAAAATAAAGAGAGAGGAAGAAATTTAAAAAAGTTGACATTATTAAAGAGGGAAAAATTGATGGACATCAAAAATTTTTTCAAATTTTTTTTTAAATAACAAATTAGTGACGAAAGGTATCATTCCCATACTAACTTAGGATTTTATTAACAAAATTTAAGTCAGTCACTGAATATGTAATTTTAAAGAAATGATAATTTTTAGTACCTGTTATTAAGTATATAACCATTTTTTTTAAATGACAATTCTTAATATCTGTCATTAATCAACTTTTAGACTGTCGCAAAATTTAGTTTTTTAGTTGTGAATTTGATATTCATGTCCATAATCCATATTCATGCTTCTCACATTTAAACACACGCACTGAGTGCAACACAACAAATTAACAATATCTTATAGTCCAAAACTACCCAAAATCATTCCGAAACAAAAATTTCTTCAACGGGCAACAATAGAGTATCTAAGGATAGCAAAATAAGTACGGAGAACACTAATTAACCAAGCACAAGTTAAAATTCTCACTTCTGAAGAGCAAGAAGCGCATCCTGAATTTCCAATTGAGACGGAACCGCGTCAAACACGTGATTATTGAGACAATCACTTGATCTTCTTTCTTCTTTTCCATCCACCACATCTGGTTTTCTGCAAGATTCACCGTCGCAGCAGCAACAAGCAGAACTACTGTAGCTAAACGGTACGCTTAAATCAGTTGAAACTGGAAGCTTAAGACTGGGAGAAGAAGAAGATGAAGATGAGGATATAACAATCAGAGAGGTTCCGGACGGAGGCACAGGAGAGACGACATTCATGGTTCCTCCTCCTCCCATTCCTTCTCCGAAGTGCTTAGTGAGCAGTGAGATTCCACAATCATCTATAATTCGATATTGTACATTTGTACTCTCTGGCCGTGGGCCTGCACTAACATTGGGCCCTTGGTGGTCGTTTACACATATAAAGACGTGTCCTGTTAGTGGGCTCATGCTTGCCATAAATTTTATTAAAATATAATCTTTTATTAGTGGAACGCAGGTTGACTTAAGCGCCATGAAATTGAACATCGACATAAAAAAATGGTTCATTTGATAAAAAGGCTGTTCAATTGACCCGACTAAATTTTATTCTATTATCTACTTTAAATCTTTATTGTGTTGTCCAAAAAAAACGTTTTTGTTGGTATGACTCATTTAAAATATTAAAATATACACCCTTCCTTTGAGAAATGTCAAAGATAAAATTTTTGTTTAAAAAAATATAAACACTTTTCTCTCCTCAAGTAAAAAATATGTACTATAATTGACCTCTTTTGCCAAAAAAAAAAAGTCATAACTACGCCTGTTTAAACAGAAATACCACCCTTATATCAATTAATTATATAATATTTGTTGAAATTTCTAATGAGTTGAAGAATGAAAAGAAGTTTCGGATTATGCAATGGATTCGAGTGAGTGGGATGCTAAAAAGATAAAGGAGGCCTTGCCTGATCAAATTTGGAAGAAGATTGCTATTTTACAACCCCCCCTCTTTCTACTGAGATGTTAGGGGTAGATATGATGGCTTGGGATGCTCAAGAATTTTTGTAAAGTCTACTTGTAAGGCTTTTGCTCGAAATAATGCCGAGAGAGGATGTATAATATGAAGGAAGATCTGGAAATGGTCGATGCTACAAAGAATCACAATGGCCTTATGGTTTTTGGCCAAGGGGAGGATAATGACAAACAAGTTGAGAAAGGGGGGCATTAAGTACTGGTCTTCTTTGCAGAACAGTAAGAGTACAACAGATTGCAGATTAAGTACTGGTTCTCATAATCCTGTTCAGCCTTGGAAAAAACCTCAATTAAGTTGGCATAAATTTAATGTCGATGAATCAGGGAAAAATAATCTTTTAGCAGCAGGACGAGTAATCAAAACAGATCAAGGAGAATGGATAATACGTTTTGAAAAATTTTTAGGAACATAATATGTGGAATTGGCTGAAGCATGATCTCTCCAAATAGGGCTACAAATACCATGCACCTTAAATATAAAAAAAATAGAGGTTGAGACAGACTCTCAAGAAATTCACTCTCTTCTCACTAAGAATTTTAATGATTTTCACCCCTTTACTGTCATAATCTCAAACTAAAAGCAATAATTGCTCCCTTTCTTTGAAGATATCAAGATTTTAAAAGCCGACACGATGGCGAAGGAAGCAAGGAAGAAATTCATGCCACTAAGAACCTATATTGCTGCCCCTTCTTTTGTTTGTGATGCTTATGTAATGGACTCTATTAGACGCAAGCTGTTTATTGCTTTCTGCTTTGGATTAACATGTTACAGTATTGCAAGATTTCGAACGCTCCTGTAGCTTGATCAATATATTTCCATTTCACCAAAAAAAAAAAGTGGCATTTCAGTTTTGACGACAAGTGCCCAAAATGTGGTGATTGCTAATCTTAAATGGAGATGATAAATGAAATACATACCATAGGTTGAGCCCAAATTCATGATTGTAGAAACTTGTATGGGTTGTTAATGTCTCACCTAGGCGAGAAAGGAAAAGAAGAGAAAGAAGAGAATTTGATAATTGGAAGTGTGAAAGAGAGGAGAGGAAACAATAATTTGCGAAACTCTTGTAGCAAAAGCAATATGGTCATACAAATACACCTCCACTTACACACATACACACATTGGTAATATGTGAAAAGACCAAATTGCATATAAAACTCATTTTCTTTTATGCAGTGCAAACCAAGGGTGGTTACCTAATATTATTAAACTCGTGTTTGTTAATTTTTAATCATTAATTAATGCTAATTCATATACCAATTAAAATGATCCTAAATTTTTTTTACTTGGATATCATTTATAAATCACCGTACATTGTATTCCAAGAATAGAAATTATCAAGTAATCAACTAAGCACTATTATTGACAAAATTTAGAAGTGAAACAATAAAATATTAGGAAAAATTACACTTTACCCCCCTAAACTTTTCTCTATGTGCAGAAAACCCCCCTAAAATTTTAAACTCAGTAAAAGACCCCCCTCAACTTTCATCTTATGCAAAAAACCCTATAAAGTTAGTTGACCGTTATTTAAATGCTGATATGGACTGAAGCTCCTGCCATGTCATTTTTTTACAGCTCAACTTTCCTAGTCAACTATCTTTTTACTAATCACTTGCCACATGATCCCCACCACGTCACCTTTCTTTTATTTCCCTACTCAGCTGTAAAAAAAAATGACATGGCAGGAGCTTTAGTTCACATCAGCATTTAAATAATTTTGGGTAGGGAAATAAAAGAAAAGTGATGTGGCGAGAATAATGTGGCAAGTGATTAGTAAAAAGATAGCTGCCTAAAAAAATTGAGCTATAAAAAAAATGATATGGCAGGAGCTTCAGTCCAAATCAGTATTTAAATAACGATCAATTGACAATCAATTAACTTTAGGGGGTTTTCTGCACAAAATGAAAATTGAGGGGACTCTTTTGTTGAGTTTGGAACTTTAGGGAGATTTTCTACACATAGAGAAAAATTTAGGGGGTAAAGTACAATTTCCCCAAATATTATAATTGAACCCCAGTGGAGAAACAATGATAAATTCCACAATAAAAAATGTTACACATGTGGCATTCCTCGAAAAGACAAAAAGATTTTCACTTTCAAACACTGAAAAAAAAAATAATTGTGCTTCCATCAAAATTTTAATTCTTGAATGAAAAACAAATTATGAAAAACCTTTTAAAAAAACGATAAGTAAGGTGGTCCACATTAAAAGATGGTATGGGTTTGGGAGAATGTTAGCATGGGAAAGATGTTAGGCAACTAATAACTGTTATATAAAAAGATTGCCTATCTTTCTTAAAACAATTATGCAACTATAAATTATCTTTTTTAGAAAATAAATTTAAAGAGAATAAGAGCATGTTTAGGGATGGAAAGGAAAAGGGATAGGGAAAAGGAAAAAAATTTTGTTTGGTAAGAGATTGAAAAGAAAAGAGGAAAAGAAGGTAATTTTATGAAATTACCCCTGATTTAAATTCTTTTTTTAAAAATGAAAAACATAGCATGATCCCTAATACAGATGAGAGTGGACGGCTTTGATAGAAATCTCCATCTCCTTCGACGCCAACGTGACGAGTGGACAACTTCTTCGATGACAAACCCTATCTCCTTTGACAACCTCCATCACCTTGGATGCTAGCATGATAAGCGAACGCCTTCTCTGACAAGTGGCTGCCTTCTTCGATGGTGCGACGCCTGCTTCTCCTACTGAGTTCGAAAGAAGAGAAGGTATACGAAGCACCCATTCATAAATAAAAAATTTTTTTACAACACCCATTATTCAGTCAAATATGGTATCTAGATTAACTCACCGACAAAGCAGAGCAGCGAAGACAAGAAGCATCGTTCAAATGTTCAACTAGCTATGCCACAAAATACCAACACAAAGACAAGCATGGCTCAAATGCTAGGGCTTTAACACAAACAAGCATGGAATTGCGCACGAGACAGAGGGCAAATTCGGCATCAATCTTCCTTCTCCCTTTCCTTCCACAATTTTCCATCGTTTCAGCTAAGGAAAAATTCCATGCAATTAAAACGGAAAATGGAATTCATTATTGACATCGATTCACTATAGCAAAAGCTTACCAAACGGAGGAAGGGAGAATAGTGATGGATTTCCTTCTTCCTTTCTGTTGATGGAGTGCATACTAAACACGTGGTAAAATACATCTCATGAAAGGAAAAGAAAAATGATTTAATTAGGAAAAATTTAGCTTAGGATGAAAACTTAGTGTTAACCCTAAAGCTTTATATTATAAGTTTTAATAATGACAGATGTGTGATAATTGTCTTTCAAATATATCTCGTGCGTTATAAGTTATGTATAATTATAATCATTAAAAGCGTATTGTTTTATACACTATAAAAAAATAGCATGGATTCCCTCCTCCACCCTCATAAAAAAAGGGTAATTTTTAAAGGCCAAATTGTTGAAATAAGTATATATGACTGTTGACTATTATTTTTTTACGGTCATTTAATTGTCATAAAGTGTCACTAAAAGTATCGTCAAAATAAGTATTACCAACGAAAATGATTGTCAATAAA
Source organism: Biancaea sappan (assembly GCA_037074585.1). Lineage (NCBI taxonomy): Eukaryota > Viridiplantae > Streptophyta > Magnoliopsida > Fabales > Fabaceae > Biancaea > Biancaea sappan. The sequence continues at coordinate 23,570,236 of CM073499.1, read as the reverse complement.
AATTTCAAAGCAATTATGACAATTATTGACCATCAAAAATATAGTTGTCAAATTTACAAAATAATTTTCAACAGTCACATCAAAAGTGACAATCATTGAGTATTATCAACAATTATAAATGTCAAAAATAATCTCATAAGATACATATTTCCAACAATTTTTGTTGTTGAAAAAACGTCAATAACATTTTAAACATTTTTAAACACTATGACAAGTAAAATTTGTTATTCTAGGGTGTTATTACTTGATAGATGCATAATACACAAATTGTAAAGGGCTCTAGCACCATACAGAGCACAACACCACCTAAGCGAGTAGGTGGGGGGTCGTCAACGAACAAACCCTTGCGAGTTTTTTTAATATGAAACACGCAGTAGTATGCAATGTGATTGAGAGGTGTTTTGAGTTGTTGAAAGGGCATTGGGCGATACTTAGAAGTTCGTTCTTTTACCCAATTAGAACTCATAATTGCATGTTGTTTACTCGATAATCTCATAATGCAAGAGAGTCCCTTGGATGTAGTTGAAGACTAGGACGACATACAAATAGAAACTCCATACTTGGACACCGATCATCTCACTGTAATTAAGCCTATATATGCTTGGAATGAGTGGAGAGATAACTTAGCAAATGAAATGTATACTGAGTTTAGGAATCATCAAAGATGAGATTGTAACAACACTTGATAATGACGTTATTATTTTATTTGTCTTTGTAATGACACTTGCTAAAGACAAATAATTCTTTGTTTGTGCCTTTGTAATGACACTTGATAATGATGTTATTATTTTGTTTGTGTCTTTGTAGTGACACTTGCTAAGGACAAGTAATTCTTTGTTTGTGCCTTTGTAATGACACTTGATAATGACGTTATTATTTTGTTAATACTTTGTTAATAATGACATTATTATTTTGTTTATGTCTTTGTAATGACACTTGATAATGACTTTTATGTTAATATTTTGTTAATATAATGTGTATATTTGTTGATATTGTGTTGTACTATTGCACTGTTATTGAGGATGTTGTATTCGTAGAATCACTTGTAAACCGGTACTATGTCACACTACTGAACGAAGGAGGAGGAAACTCTGCTTGTAGAATCACTTGTGGAGATGAAGTTGCAAACAGTTTCGAAGCTGGGTACCTGAAGACACTAAAGGAAATGCTTGCTAGGAAGGCTCCCAGCCATGGCTTAAAGGCTAACCCCCACATACAGTCTCGGACTAAGACCCTGAAGCACAGTTGGCAAGCAGTATATGACTTGATTTATGGAACGAACACCAGCAAATTCGGGTGGGACCCCAAGAAGAAATGTGTCATAGTAGAGCCCGCCATGTAGGATGCGTATCTATAGGTAGATTGTGCTTCCATAATTGTTTTGTTTGAGTTTTTTGTTTTGTCTGACTCTTCTGTTTTGTTCTTTCTATAGTCTAACTTGAACAAGAATGGTTGGAGAAATTTGTCTTTCCCTTTCTTTGAGCAGTTGACCACTATGTATAGGACAAATCGTGCCTTAGGAAAGGATGCACAATCATATGCTAAGATAACACAAGAGATGGGTACCCAAGTCAAAGATGAGGACAATGCCATGCCCACTGCAGAAGAGGAGATGGGTGCCTTTGAGTTTCCTACCTCTAATGTGCCTTACTTTGGGACTGCTACAAACAACATGTCTAAGGCCACATCCTGTTTGAGCAGAAAACAAAGAAGAAGTGGTGGTGATGAGATTGCTGGAACCTTGAATGACCCTACACTAGGTCTTCAAGAGTGCATTCAAGTTGCCTCCACTAGCCTTTCCACATCGTTGGATAGGCCGATAGTTGAGCTAAATATGATTGAAAGAAATGAAAGACTTATTGGAGATTTGCTGAAGGTGCCAAGGTTGATTGAAGATGAAGTAATTCGAGCTAACATAGTGATCGGAAAGGACCATAGTTTGCTAGTTTAGTTCCCTTCCATACTGGATGCAATAAAGGCTACATGGATAAAATCTTTCATTCGCTAAAATATTATCTAATTTATTAAGTTGTTTGTGTTGTAATGGGTAAGTTGTTGTGACTTTATTGGGAATGTGTTATATGGATTGTTGATGGATTGGAAATGTATTAGTGTGACCTTATTGAGAAGTGGTATATGGATTGTTGATGGAAGTAGTGACTAAGTGGTGTCACATTTGCATACAGAGTTTCTTGCTATACATATCATGTATGTACATATATATATATATATACATACACATAGAATTTGCATACGAAATTTCTTGTTGTCATACAAAAGAGTATGACAAATTCAAGAATTAAATTGAATTAAATGATTTTTTGGGGGAACATTTTGAAACAAAAAAGAGTGATTGTGAAGCCTATTTTGGTCATTATAAAAGTAGAATGGCAGTGCAGCATGTTAATTTGTTGCAGCATATATATATATATATATACTGTATTTGAAAGAGCTTATTTTGAGCTTATCTAACTTATCTTAAAACATAAGCGTTTATGCATGTGTTTAAGAGAGCTTATGGATTTCAGCTTATTTTCATAAGCTCTCCATAATAGCTTATGAAAAATAAGCTAAAAACAGTTTATGTGAAGTTTGCCCTTATAAACTCTTCAATTGTAGAAATAACTTATATATAAGTATTTATATAATAAACATTTATTTTATAAGCACTTAAATAAGCTATTTATCCAAACAGGACCATTGTTTTTAAAGCCTAAGCTTAAAGCTTGCGTTCATGTAATAAACATAAAGGCTATTGATAATGCGTCCATGTTGTATAATATTGCATGCCTTTAATTTTCTAATTAACTAAGCTTTTGCTAACTGGTGTTGTATAATAATTATGCATGAATGAGAATTAATAGACTAATTCTCAAAATTAATAAACCTACACCAATGAAAGGGAATTATGTTCCGTTAACAAATTATAAAACAATTTTTACATTAATAGATATAAAAGCTTACATACTAACCAATAGTGACAATACTATGATTACAACATAACTATGTGATATGAACCTTGATGCAATGCAACAAGACTCAAATTGCGAAAAGAATAAACAACTTGGAAAGTCTAAATTCAAATTCAAAAAAAAAAGACATTGACTCAATAATTTGCTAGAAGTACAACCCTTGGTATAAAAAAGGATAATGGACGCCACACTCAAAAAAAGGAAAAGAAGGTGAGTGATAAGTCTTAATTGAACGCCACAAGACAAGTCTTGATAAGTTCACAAGTTCTCAGAAAAACCAAGAAGTGAATTGCTCACAAATAAAATTTAAAATTCATGTGATGTGAAATAGCAAATTTTTCCTTTCAGAATGATATTTGGACTCCTATCACTATGTAACACAAACACAACAAATAACAACATAACTACTACTGCAACTATTGCTACACTATTCCTCCTTACTTGCATCTTCATCTTGCCCATATCACTTTCAAGGCATGCTATCCGATCGCAAAGTATTGCGTTGGCCTTATCGTTAACATCTGTGGAACTTGGGCTATCCCATAAGCCCCTATTGCTTCCCTATTCAGCATCCACCCATTCGAAGAAGCGACACTTATCAACCGCACACTTTGCATAAACTCGATTTGGGTTCTTTTCAGATTGAGATATCTTGATGCAAGCTACTTGTTTGCACCAACACTGTCTGACTCGCAACCTAAGGCTGTCTTTGCCAGAGCTGTCACCAACACTTGAAGATACATTTTTGTATATATGTGTTGCTTCTTCTATATATATTGTGAATAATCAATAGATAAATTAGGTTTGTAAAAAAAATGTAGCATCAAGTTGCACACACAATAATAAAATAGTAATGGATTTTTTATGAGAAAACAGAGCAGAGGAATATGCAGAGGTAACACTTGGAACAAACTAGCAACACATTTTATTTTATTCATTCACATCTTATATCCATACATACCCAAAGCATAAACATTCTAGAAAGCCAAATTTCAATTCCATGACTTCATTTGGAAGCAAAATTGCTCCTCTTCTTATTCTTTTTCTTTACTTTTTCCTCTTCTCTTCTTCTTATGATTTTCAACTTATAACTTGTAGGAAGACACTAAAAATTAAGAAATATACTAAATAATAAAACCACCAATCCCTCTTTACACAATCTGCCATTTTCAAAATAGAGCAGACCACAAATCTCTCCTTTCACTATAGAAATGACATATACTATAGTACCAATCTCAACTCTAGCGAAGTTTTGGACACAGCACCAAACAATTGATAATAATAACAAATAAAAGTGGCAACATCAATCTAGATTGGTAGTACAAAATACAACTCCAAGCCCACCTCAAAGTTCAAATAGACCAGACTCACGAGTCATCCAATCTAGTCCGGCAATTATATTCCCACAAAAACCAATAAAAATCTAAAATACAAGTCCATTAGATATCTTAGTTTGATCGCCAAGCAAACGCAGCGAATGGAAAGCTTATCAAAATTCAACATTTACCCATAAATTATCATCAAACAGTCAAGAAAGAGCAAAAACAACCACATTGAATTAATAACAAAATAAATTAGTTAATATGAACAAACAAACTCGATTTGAGTGTTAAATTGACCTAAGTTTCAAAATCGAAATGACTGAAGATATTAGTGTGCGACTGTAAGAAATACACGGCTCAACATAGAAAATCACAAATGAAAGTAGTCATAGAACTCTTCAGTCAAGTGAGAGTCAGAGAGAATGGAGAACATAAGGCGTTGGACAATGTGTGTTCTTCAATCGCAAAAGAGAACCTGGGCAATGTGTGGTTTTCAAGTTGGAGAACCTGTCCCCTTGAAGAACATGGAGTCGTGGGAAATCGAAGAAGTTGCCCACAAGTCACGTCAGAGAACAAAAATAGAGGCATCAGGCTTGTGGATAGAGAGGCTAGGGTTCAAGATCGAACACAAAATCAACTTTCACAAATGAAAACAAAGGCCTCTAAGATATAAAGGCAACGAGACTTTATTTCAAAGTAAACAACAAATAAGAAGCAAAGTAATTCCAACTTCATAATTAATTATGACATTGAAAATCATAAAGATCTAATAGTTTCTATACCAATTTGATGCATGCATCAAACACACTGATATCAAAGTTCGAGCATTGATGTACTGGATAGTGAAACATCAAAGTCAACTTCACCGAAGCAGGTACATACTTTGTAGGGGGAAAAATCCATATCTATACTATAATGAGAAAGATAGTAACCAGTAGAGTTTACATAGGCCACACAAGTCATGATATAGTTGCAGAAAAATATTGTGATGGTCAATAAATATAAAGTAACAACATATCTCGGGGGAACTAAAAAGGATGTAATTTGCCTAACTCACCAAATACAGGTGTAGTGATGCTCGACACAGCCGGTGTTGATGAAGCAGATGTCGATGCCTTGGTTGAGAAAGAAAAACTAGTAGCAGAACTAGTAGTCCATGAAGGAGCAGTGGTGACACTGAAACCTGTACAAGATCCTGCCCTGCCTGAAGAGGCAACAAAACTGGCAGGAATTGCTGTAGAAGCAGTACTTGCAGAAGAAGTCACACTAAATGTAGGTACAGAAGTAGACTGAGTTGTACTACTAGATGCTGTAGAAGTTATAGTAGTGGATGTAGACGGCTTGGCAAATGTTGAAACACTGGAGAATGAAAAGCCTGAGGAAGCCGAAAATGATGAAGCTGAGCTCGAACTTGAAGTAGAACCAGCAGAGAATGTGCTTGAGAGTGAAGGAGTGGTGGTAGCAGCTGAAGATGAAGGCGATGAACCAAACAAATTTGAAGCAAGAAAAGCAAAGGAAATTATTGAGGAAGAAGATGAAACCGAACAAGCTCCAAATAGGAACGACCCAAAACTTGCTACGAAAGCATATGATCTAAAAGCATATGCCCCCCCACTTGAGCCGGTCGCTGATGCTCCAAATGGCATTGTGCCATGTTGGGAAAATTGGGGTATTTGAAAGAATAAATAATACCCTCAAGCCCAGGATAATTCCCAAACCAAAAAGATAAAATAACACCAAAGATTTTAGCGTGGAAAATCCTCTAAATGAGGTAAAAACCACGAGACCCGTAGGCCGCTTAAACTTCCACTATAGTAATAATAGGATTACAAACTTCACCCTTAGGTGGATCTCTCACTCACAAAAATACAACAACGATATTTCTTCAATTTATGGATAATACCTTCACAAATTGGCTCATTATTTTCTTCTCAGAAAAACTCTCTTTCTAAGGCTCTCTATATTTTTCTCTCACTCTCCTTCGTGAGGATTTTTCAATTGATCTGAGGGATGATTTTTGAAGGAGGTGAATGACTCTATTTGTAGAGTCATTCCTCCATCAACTCCTTCAATTTGCTTTTGTGCAGCCTGTAATTTTTCTAAAAAGTACTACACCTAACTCCTTCTTCAGCAGCCCCTTCAATTTCAACAAAAAACTGCTGCCTAACATATTTTTTGTCCTTTTTTGACTTTGGAGTAAATTATAAAATTTGGTTGCAATTTTTATTAAATTGCAGCTTGACCCTCTTTTTTTTTAAATATTAGTAGCGGGTCCCACTTAGGAGGGACCCCACCTTACAAATTTCCCCCTCCCGACTTAAGTGAGGAGTGATACCAAGCCTGCAGCTTCTTTACAAACTTCCAACTTCTCTCTTGGTAGAGTCTTCATCATCATATCAGCCCCGTTATTGTTGGTGTGGATTTTCTCAACTTTCAGCAACTTACTTTTCAACACATCATGAATCTAGTGATATCTCACATCAATGTGTTTCGACCTGGAATGGAAAGTTGGATTCTTACTGAGATGTATTGCGCTTTGACTGTCGCAATAGAGAATATAGTTTTCCTGGTTTTGGCCTAATTCTTGTAAGAACTTCTTCATCCACAGGATCTCTTTACAACCTTCGGTGATTGCAATGTATTCTACTTCTGTGGTGCTTAAGGCAACACACTTTGTAATCGTGACTGCCACGAGATAGCTCCCCCTGCAAATGTTATCAGGTACCCAGATATAGACTTCCTGGTATCCACATCTCCAGCCATGTCTGAATCTGTATATCCTTTTAATATAGCTTTTCCATTACTAAAGCATAAACAATGACTGGAAGTACCTCTGAGATACCTGAGTATCCATTTGACTGCTGCCCAATGTTCTTTTCCAGGATTCGCCAGGAACTTGCTCACAACGCCAACAGCGTGAGCAATATCTGGTCTAATGCATACTATAGCGTACATTAAACTGCCAACAGCCGATGCATAAGGCACTTTGTTCATTTCTAATTTATCCTCCTTGTTTGAAGGACACTGGCTCACTTTTAGCTTAAAGTGATTGGCAAGTGGAGAACTAACAGCTTTTTCTTTATCCATGTTGAATCTTTCAAGAACCTTTTTCACATACTGTTCTTGAGATAGCCAAATCTTGTGATTTTTCCTGTCACAGGTAATCCTCATGCCAAGAATCTGCTTTGTCGGTCCTAAGTCCTTCATTGCAAAGGACTTGCTCAACTATTTCTTCAATATGTTAATCTTGTCAATGTTTTGACCTACAATTAACATGTCATCAACATAGAGCAAAAGAATGATAAAGTCATCATCAGAGCATTTCTTGATGAAGACGCAGTGATCAGCTGTTGTTTAATTGTATTCATTTTTCTCCATAAATGAGTCAAACTTTTTGTACCACTGCCTTGGTGCCTGTATCAGACCGTACAAACTCTTCTTTAGTCTGCACAATAACTTTTCTTTCCCTTTGACTTGGAAACCTTTGGGTTGTTGCATGTAGATTTCCTCGTCAAGATCACCATGTAGGAAGGCGATTTTTACATCAAGTTGTTCAACTTCCAGGTTAAGACTAGCTGCCACACCAAGAACAACTAGTATCGAAGACATTTTTACCACCGGTGAAAAATATTTCATCAAAGTCAACACCCTTCTTTTGACTGAATCCTTTCATAACCAGTCTTGCTTTATAACGTGGTTGTGAGCTGCCTTCTTCACTTTTGATTTTGTACACCCACTTATTCTTGAGAGCTTTCCTGCCCTGTGGTAATTTCACCAGGTCAAATATGTGGTTCTCATGTAAGGATTTCATTTCTTCTTGCATGGCTTTTAACCACTCATCCTTGTGCCCATCGGTAATAGCTTCATTATAGCTCTCTGGTTCTCCCCCGTCAGTGAGCATCACATACTCATTAGGAGAATACCTATAACTTGGTTTTCTCTCTCTGGTGCTTCTCCTTAACGGTGCTTCTTATTGGACCTGCTCTGGAACTGGCTCTAGTTGTGAACTGCTAGTTGGTGGATCAACATCGTCAATATCTGGTGTAGCTCTCCCGTCATTAGAATTTGATGGTGGAGAGACTGGTTCCAAATTAACTGGCAGTTCATCTGACTGTGGTTTCTCTTGTTTCTCAAGATCTTCGGTTGTCGATCTTCAAGAAACACCACGTCCCTGCTTCTAATGATCTTTCTACTAATAGGATCCCAGAGTCTATAGCCGAATTCTTCATGGGCATATCCCACAAAGATACACTGCTTCGACTTTCCTTCCAACTTGGACCTTTCATCTTTTGGGATGTGAATAAATGATCTACAACCAAATACCCTTAAGTGTTTGTAAGAAACATCTTTCCCTATCCAGACTCTTTCTGGAATGTCATAATTCAATGGAACTGATGGAGAGAGGTTGATTAAATCAGCTGCTGTCTTCATTGCCTCCCCCCAAAAGGAGTTTGGCAGTTTTGCATTTGAGAGCATACAGCTGACTCTTTCACAAATGGTTCTATTCATCCTTTCAGTGACACATTTGTGTTGAGGTGTCTTTGGTACTGATTTTTCCAGCCTAATGCCGAAACTTCTACAGTACTCCTCAAATAGTCCGCGATACTCACTGACATTATCTTCACGTACACACTTCAAATGTCTGCCAGTTTCTCTTTCAACTTTTACATGAAACTGCTTGAAAACTTCTTGCACTTCATCTTTAGTTTTCAAGGCAAATGTCCATACCTTTCTTGAGTGGTCATCAATAAAAGTCACAAAATAGAATGCACCTCCATGTGACTTATTACTCATTGAACAAACATCTGTGTGTATCAAATCTAGAATATTTGCTTTTCTAGAAGGTGGAGAACTACGAAATGCAACTCTATGTTGTTTTCCCTTAATACAATCAACACAAGTACACAAAGGTGTACCTTTCAATTCTGGCAAGAGCTCCTTCTTAGAAAGAATTTTGAGACTCTTTTCACTCATGTGACCGAGCCGCTTGTGCCATAGCTCGGTGGGAATTTCTTTCCTAGCAGTGTTTACATCTCCTTTACATAACTTTGCTTTCATAATGTAGAGAGATTAATCTTTCTTGCCTTTGGCTACTACCAAGTTGCCTTTGGTGAGCTTCCATTTTCCTTCACCAAAATAGTTGTTGTAGCCATCATCATCAAGTATTCCAGTGGAGATTAAATTGAGGCGAATATCAGGAACATGCCTCACATCTTTCAAGAGTAACCTACATCCAAGATTAGTTTCTAAATAAATGTTGCCGATGCCAATAATTTTGGATGCATCATCATTTCCCATCCTCACTTGTCCGAAATCACCTTGAGTGTAGGTTGAGAAGAATTCTCGTCTTGAGGTAACATGGTAGGAAGCACCTGAGTCAACTGCCCATGTGGTGTCTTGATATGCCAGATTGACATAGTCAGCATCTCGAACAATGACAACATCTTCGGTGACACTTGTAGTGTCATTTGTTCAGTTCTCTGCTTCCTAATTCCTGGATTGCTGTAACTTCCAGCATTCTCTAATGAAATGTCCAGGCTTCTTGCAGTGGTGACACTTCTTGTCATGTCTCGATCTAGACTATGACAGTCCTCTTTGCTAGTTTCTTTTATGAGAATTTCTACTCTTATTTCTTCCACGCCTTTCTTGCTTATCCTGTTTCTCTGTGACAAGTGCTTCAGACTCAGGATTATATCCTTCATCTTTTCGTCGAGATTCTTTATTCAACATTCTATCTTTTACCATATCCATGGTAAGCTTGCCTTCAGGGGCGGAGTTACTAGCTGACACAACTAAAGTGTCCTAACTTTTTGGTAGAGAACTAAGCATCAGCAATGCTTATAGCTCATCATCGATAGTCATCTTCATCGAGTTCAGTTGATCTACAATGCCTTGGAACTTACTTATATGTTCCGATACACTGCTCCCATCTTTATACTTCAGATTGACTAATCATCGCATTAAATTAGCTTTATTCTGTGCGGTTGTCCTTGCATACATTTTCTCTAACTTTTTCCAAAGAGCATAAGCATCGTTTTCATTAGCAAAATTTTGAAAAATGCTCTTGTCAATCCATTGCCTGATTTGAGCAGCACATTTTCGATTCAGCACGACCCAATCAGCATCTGATGTGCTTGTTGAGATGCTAGTTGTTTTGCCATCAGCTTTGTCATCCATCAGAGTTGCCACTACTTTCTCCTTCAGCATCACGATCAGCTTCCATAGATCTTTAATGTATAAAAGATCCTCCATCTTTGGCTTCCAGATAGCATAATTAAAGGCAGTCAACTTGATCATATTACCTGTGCTCTCCTTCATTTTGAGCGGTAGTCAACAAGTTTCACCATACTTGAAACTTTTTCTGACAATAAACAATACCCGTACGTATGAACAGTACTTATACATATGAACAGTACAAATATGTATGAACAGTATTAGTATGTATGAATAGTACCCCATATGTATGAACAGTACTTGTACGTCTTCGTTCAATATTCATGAATAGTACTCGTACGTCTTCGTTCAGTATTTGTGAATAGTACTCATACGTATAAATAGTACTTGTACAATATTCTTGAATAACCGCAGCTCTGATACCACTTTGTTGGAAAAATTAGGGTATTTGAAAGAATAAATAATACCCTCAAGCCCAGGATAATTCCCAAACCAAAAAGATAAAATAACACCAAAGATTTTAGAGTGGAAAAATCCTCCAAATGAGGTAAAAACTACAGGACCCGTAGGCCACTTAAACTTCCACTATAATAATAATAGGATTACAAACTTCACCCTTAGGTGGATCTCTCACTCACAAAAATACAACAACGGTATTTCTTCAATTTGTGGATAATACCTTCACAAATTGGCTCACTATTTTCTTCTTAGAAAAACTCTCTTTCTAAGGCTCTCTCTATTTTTCTCTCATTCTCCTTCGTAAGGATTTTTCAATTGATCTGAGCGATGATTTCTGAAGGAGGTGAATGACTCTATTTATAGAGTCATTCCTCCACCAACTCCTTCAATTTGCTTCTGCACAGCTTGCAATTTTTCTAAAAAGTACTGCACCTAACTCCTTCTTCAGCAGCCCCTTCAATTTCAACAAAAAACTGCTGCCTAACATATTTTTTGTCCTTTTTTGACTTTGGAGTAAATTACAAAATTTAGTTACAATTTTTATTAAATTGCAAATTGACCCTCTCATTTTTTTAAATATTAGTAGCAGATCCCACTTAGGAGGGACCCCACCTTACATGCCAGCAGTCGTTACTCCAAACAAAGGGGTACTAGAGCTCGCCGCGAAAGATGCCTCGAATAGTGACGAACCAGAACTAGCCCCTACAGATGAAGACATGGAGAATAAGGATGAACCAGAACTCACCTCGGTAGATGAAGATGACGAGAATAAGGATGAGCCCGAACTCGCAGAGGGGGCGAATGAGCCGAACAAAGACGACGCTGATGAACCAAAGAGTGAGGACCCAGAAGCGGAAGTGGATGAAACTGACACAAAAATATATGCACCCGAACTTGCCTTGAATGAAGAGTGAGCAGAAGATGCGACAGCCGAAGATGCCCCAATTAGCGAAGCAGAAGAACTTGATGCACCGGAGGCTGCCGAACTAAAACTGAACGACAATTGAGGTGCTAAAGAAGCAGAGCGAGGGTTTGACAAAGAGGAGGAGAGGAATGGGGTGGAACTAAATGAGAAGCAAGGTAGGGATGCTGATGACCCTGAAGAGGCAGCAGAACTGGCAGGAATTGTTGTAGAAGCAGTACTTGCAGAAGAAGTCACACCAAATGCAGGTACAGAAGTAGACTGAGTTGTATTACTAGACGCTACAGAAGTTACAGTAGTTGATGTAGACGACTTGGCAAATGCTGAAGCACTAGAGATTGAAAAGCCTAAGAAAGCAGAAAATGATGAAGCTGAGCTCGAACTTAAAGTAGAACCAACAAAGAATGGGCTTGAGAGTGAAGGAGTGGTGGTAGCAGCTGAAGATGAAGGCGATGAACCAAACAAATTTGAAGCAAGAAAAGCAGAGGAAACAGTTGAGGAAGAAGATGAAACCGAAAAAGCTCCGAACAGGGACGACCTAGAACTTGCTTCTAACGCAGATGATCTAAAAGCAGATACCCCTACACTTGAGCCAGTCGCTAATGCTCCAAATGGCATTGTGCCAGCAGTCGTTACTCCAAACAAAGGGGTACTAGAGCTCACCACGGAAGATGCCCCAAACAGTGATGAACCAGAACTAACCCCTACAGTTGAAGCTGTGGAGAATAAGGATGAACCAGAACTCACCCCGGCAGATGAAGATGACGAGAATAAGGATGAGCCCGAACTCAAAGAGCGGGCGGATGAAACTGACTTGAAAATATATGCACCCGAACTTGCCTTGAATGGAGAAGGAGAAGAAGATGCAACAGCCGAAGATGCCCTAATTAGCGAAGGAGAAGAACTCGATGCACCAGAGGCCGCCGAACTAAAACTGCACAACAATTGAGGCACTGAAGAAGTAGAGCGAAGGTTTGATGAAAAGGAGGAGAGGAATGGGGAGGAACTAAATGAGGAGCAGGGTAGGGATGTCGATAACCCGAAAATGGAGGGTGAGGGTCCGAATGAGAAACGAGAAGGTGAAGAAGATGAAGTGTTAGTAAATGAAAATGTAGATGAAGATTGGGAAGATGAAGCAAAAGGTCCGAAGGAGAAACCCGACATTGTTGCGCGCTCTCTCCACACCGAGTTTGGAGATTTTGAAAGTGAGGGATTTTCAGTTGCCTCTAAGGGTTTTAGGACAATGATAAATCAGACAATAGGGTCTAGCGCAAGAGCTTAACTAAGAAGTTGGTAGAAACTAAACTTGGCCAATTGTTACCAGAACCTACTGGAATCTATTTTATGTCTATTCATATGAAGGCAAAGCTTAAATATTAAGCATATGGATAGCTTTGAACGAGTTCCTCTGCTTTTGCTTGGGAAAAGCATAATAGGAAAACATCTACTTCTCCTTAAGAACTAAGAAAAAGTAAGTAACCATGTTGTGTTGAATTTTTTTTTGTTTCAAAGTCAATAGTGGCTAATACGAGTCTTTTTAAAAAAAATTTTGTGCTTATTTTTAGAGACTTTTGTATCTGCTTTCAGGAACCTATTTAAAAGAAAAAATTTTCAGATAGGTCCAATTACTTTTTTTTTGTGCCTACTTTTAAGGACCTATTTGAAGGAAAAAAATTTAGATAAGTCCCAATGCTTTTTTTTTCTTTGTGCTTGCTTTCTAAGACCTATTTGGAGGAAAAACTTTCAAATAGGTCCCAATACTTTTTTTTCATGCCTGCTTTCAGGGACATATTTGAAGGAAACAATTTCAGATAGGTCGTAATACTTTCTTTTTTTTTTTCTTTGTGCCTACTTTTAATGACCTATTTGAAGGAAAAAAAATTTTAGATAAGTCCCAATGCTTTTTTTTTTGGGTACCTGCTTTTTTTTCCTTTGTGTCTATCTAAAATTTTTCCTTCAAATAGGTCCCTGAAAGTATATACATAAAAAAATATTGGGACCTATTTAAAATTTTTTTTTCCTTCAAACAAGTCTCTGAAAGCAAGCACAATGAAAAATAAAAAAGAAAACATTGAGCAAACACGTGCCACTACACCATTGGCTTTTGAAATAAAAAAAATGACATTTAACACAGAAAAAAAAAATAATAGTAGCCGTTGAATCTAATTGATCCAACAACTCCTACTTTTCCTAAGGAAAAGCATAGGAACTTGTTCCCATTACAGATATAAAGACCTATTAATGGGCTCATTATTGCCATGAATTTTACTAAAATTTAATCTTTTATTAGTTAAATACAAAAAAAAAAACAGTAGAATGCAGGTTGACCTAATGGCCATGAAATTCAACATGGCCATAAAAAAATTGCTCATTTAACAAAAAGGTCGTTCATTTGATACTACTAAATTTTATTCTATTATCCACTTTAAATCTTTTTTGTTAGTATGACTCATTCAAAATATTAAAAAATACACCCTTCCTTTGAGAAATGTTAAAGATATAATTTTTTTTTAAAAAAATACACTTTTCTCTCCTCAAGTAAAAAATATGTACTATAATTGACCCCTTTTACAAAAAAAAAAGTTATAACTACACCTATTTTAACAGAAATACCACCCTATATGAATTAAATATATAATATTTGTTGAAATTTCTAATGAGTTGAAGAATAAAAAAAGTTTCAGATTATGCAATGGATTCGAGTGAATAGGATCGTAAAAAGATAAACGAGGCCTTGCCTGATCAATTTTGGAAGAAGATTGCTATTTTACAACCCCCTCTCTTTTTCTACTAAGATGTTAGGGGTAGATATGATGGCTTGAAATGCAGAATTTTTGTAAAGTCTACTTATAAGGCTTTTGCTCGAAATAATGCCGAGAGAGGATGTATAATATGAAGGAAGATATGGAAATGGTCGATGCTGCAAATAATCACAATGAAGGGTTGGCAATAAGTACTGGTCTTCTTTGTTAAGCAGTAAGAACACAACAGATTGCAGATTAAGTACTGGTTCTCATAATCCTATTCAGCTTTGGAAAAAACCTCAATTAAGTTGGCATAAGTTTAATGTCAATGAATCATGGAAAAATAATCTTTTAGCAATAAGAAGAGTAATCAAAATAGATCAAGAAGAATGGATAATAAGTTTTGGAAAATTTTTGGAAACGGAATATGTGAAATTGGCTGAAGCATGGTCCCTCCAAATAGGATTATAAATAGCTTGCATCTTAAATATTAAAAAAAAATAGAGGTTGAGATAGACTCACAAGAAATTCACACTCTTCTCACTACAAATTTTAATGATCTTCACCCTCTTACTGTCATAATTTCAAACTACCACTACAAGAAAATCCAGAATCAGAGACTCATAACATGTGTGCAGACAACATGGTGAAGGAAGCAAGGAAGAAACTCATGCCACTAAGAACCTATATTGTTGTCCCTTCTTTAATTTTGTTTATGATGCTTATGTAATGGACTCTATTAGATGCAAGCTGGTTATTGTTTTCTGCTTTGGATTAACATGTTACAGTATTGCAAGATTGCAAACGCTCCTGTGGCTCAATCAATATATTTCCATTTCACCAAAAAAAAGTGGCATTTTAGCTTTGACAACAAGTGCCCAAAGTTTAGTGATTGCTAATCTTAAATTGAGATAATAAATGAAATACATACCATAGGTCGAGCCCAAATCCATGATTGTAGAAACTTGTATGGGTTTGTGGCGAGAAAGGAAAAGAAGAGAAAGAATAGAGAATTTGATAATCGAAAGTGTAAGAGGAGAGGAAACAATCATTTCCGAAACTCTTGTAGCAAAAGCAATATGGTCATACAAATACACGTCCACTAACACATATACATACACACATTGATAATATGTGAAAAGACCAAATTGCATACAAAACTCAATTTTCTTTTATGCAGTGAACCAAAGGGTGGTTACCTAATTGTTAGACAAAATTTCAAATTTTGATGTTATCGACAGAAGTTTGTATTTCGACAGAGTCAATAGTAAGCTTTCGACAAGTATGGCATCAAGACAGTCATGATGAATGCCAATTGTAGTGTGATTGAACAAAGGAATTCGATGGTTTTAAAGAAAAGTGTCTTCATTATCAAAATTAAGCATTGTCGAGTGATTACGTAATGTATTGTTGGATTAACATGACCCATGTAGAAAGAAAGGCTAATTAAGTGGAAAGGTGTCAGCCGCATTTTGATTAGAAGAAACGGTTTGCGACAAAGCTGTCGAATACGTTGATTGACAAAGCGACAAAACCGTCGAATATGCTGATTGACAGCATGACAAAACTATTGAATGTCGAATATACTGATTAATGGACAAAGTAGGCATACGTGTCTATTAGCCTGGGTAATTATGTCTAAGTTACCATCTATGTATTATGCACAATAACTATCACTTATATATGTGGCTAATAGATAGATAGGCAGTTATATCCACAAGTAACCTATAAATATTAGGATTTTTTATGTTAAAGAGGTTGGTTCTCTTGATTAAGATCCTAATATCTCACACGAGCAGATTAACGGGTTAACATCAAGTATGCCTTCAATTTTCATTTCAGAGATTTTCAATTCAATGTCCAATTTTTAAGTTCATTTATTTCCTTGTACCACTACTTTCTAGTTTCTTTACTTTCTTCATTTTACATTTATTATTACTTTTCCAGTTCTCTACTTTCAGCATTTACATTTCTTATTTCTTTTACTACTTCCTTTAAACGTTTTCCATAACTTTCAAGCCTTTTTTAAAGTCTCTTTTCTTACTTTGTGCAGTTACTTACCGCATTTGCTTACTTACACATTCAAAAACCGTTTTCTTTACATTTTTTTTATAACTAACGAGATTATTGTATAACTGTGAAACCCATAATTCGTCTATTTTCTCTTATTTCATGTATTTGTTGTCGGATTTTGGCTGAGGCTAAAAATAACCCTAAACAGTAATATTATTAAACTCATGTTAATTTGTTAATTTTTAATCATTGATTAATGCTAATCCATATACCAATTAAAATGATCCTAAATTTTTTTTTTACTTGGATATCATTTATAAATCACCGTACATTGTATTCCAATAATAGAAAATATCAAGTAATCAACTAAGCACTATTGATAACAAAATTTAGAAGTGAAACAATAAAATAATATCATTGAACCCCAATGGAAAAACAATGATAAATTCCACGATAAAAAAATGTTACACATGTGGGTTTCCTCGGAAAGGCGGAAAGATTTTCACTTTCAAACACTGAAAAACAAAATAATTGTCCTTCCACCAAAATTTTAATTCTTGAATGAAAAACAGATTATGAAAAGCCTTTTAAAAGATGATAGGTAAGGTGGTCCACGTTAAAAGATGGTATGGGTTTGAGAACACGTTAGCATGGGAAAGATTTTAGGCAACTTATAATTTTTATATAAAGAAGATTGTCTATTATTTTTAAAACAATTAAGCAGATAAATTACCTTTTCTAGAAAATAAATTTAAAATAGAATAAAATGCATCTCGTGAAAGGAAAAGAAAAATGATTTGATTAGGGCAAATTTGGCTTAGGATGATAACTTAATTTTAACTCTAAAGCTTTATATTATAAGTTTTAATACTGATAAATGTGTAATAATTATCTTTCAAATATATCTCTCGTGCATTATATGTTATATATAATTATAATTATTAAAGTGTATTGTCTTATACACTATAAATTAAAAAGGATAATTTTCAGAGGCCAAATTGTTGAAATATGTATATATGACTGTTGGCTATTAATTTTTTTACGGTCATTTAATTGTCATAAAGTGTCACTAAAAGTATCATCAAAGTAAGTATTATCAACAGTTAACGATTGTCAATAAAAATTTCAAAGTAATTTCGACAATTATTGACCGTCAAAAATATAATTGTCAAATTTACAAAATAATTTTCAACAATCACATCAAAAGTGACAATCATTGAGTATTATCAACAATTATAAATGTCAAAAATAATCTCATAAGATATATACTTCCAACAATTTTTGCTGTTGAAAAACGTCACTAATATTTGTTTATCCAAATTTAATTTTCTGCATTATTATTTTAGTGCAGGTAAGTGATTTTGTAGTTATTACTACTATTTATAAATATATTTATATTAACAAGGCTAATATAAATTTCTCCACACTTATATATATATATATATATATATCATCATCATCATCATCAACCAAACGTATTCCTATCCACATACTACAAATGAGAAATGTATTAATTACAAAAGTATCTACAATATAAAACCCTATCATGCCAATTATATTTACAAAATCGTCAAAACAATAAAAATATCATATAACTTCTAACAATTTCTTTATGCCCAAATATTATGAATATAATACTTGTAATACTCGAGAAATTTTATGTTTTCTAGAGAATTTGAAACTTTTGTGTAAACAATGAAAAATTATTTGTGATGGAAGGACCTAAGTGCAAAATGGAAAAAAATTAATGGTTGTGCGTAAATAAATTTTGTTTTAAAATTTATGATTATAAATGGCTTCCCATCCTAGATAGATGGTCAATCTAAGAGGACTATTCACCCCTTGGAGGACATGTTGAGATCTTGTTCCTTAAATGTAAATGGCCTCTTTTTAGGCATTGTATAGGAGGCGGTATAGATCTTCTATTGGTTGGTTTGAAGTGGGTGAAGCTAAGTTGCTAGATCCTAACTTGATCCAAGATATCTTGGAGAAGGTCAGGGAGATTAGAGAAAGTTGTTGGCAGCTCAAAGTAGACAAAAAACTTATGTTGATCATAGATGATGTAAGTTGAAGTTCTCTATTGGGGATATAGTATTCTTGAAAGTGTTTCAAATGAGGAGGACCATGACTTCTGGGAAGAAGGGAAAATTGAGCCCTAGGTATATGGGACCACATTAGATCTTGGAGAGAGTCGACAATGTAGCATATCGAGTAGCCTTGCCACCGAATCTAGAGGGAGTGCACCAAGTGTTCCATCATTTTATGTTAAGGAAGTATTTATTTTCTTGATCAATTTCGCTTTATCCAACCTCCAGAAGTTCAATTGGATAGTAATTTGACCTATGAAGAAATACCAGTTGTCATCATAGATAGACAAGAAAAGATGCTTTTGATCGAAGGTAATAACGATGGTGAAAGTGGTATAGCGTAACCATTCTCAAGAAGAAGCCACCTAGGAGGTAGAAGGACATGCGTGTCGAGCACCCTCACCTATTTGAAACATAAGGTCAGTATAAGTTTAAATTTTGGGACCATAATTTCTTAAGGAGAGAGAATGTCATACCCGAGAAATTTTATTTATAGAGAATTTGAAACTTTTGTGTGAATAATGAATAATTATTTGTCATGGAAGGACCTAAGTTCAAAATGAGAATATTTCATGTTTGTATGTGTAAATAAATTTCGTATGGATTTCATGATTATATTTGGGTTTGGCAGAATTTGGAAATTGTATGTTTCATGGAGGTCCCTATGGCTAAGCTTGAAGTGGAAATTTTCTTTTTTCCCCTCTTCTATCAATATGTTCCTCTCTTTTTCCTCAATCTCATGCCACTTCCCTCATCTCTCTCTCTCTCTCTATTTGCTTCTTACACCCACACCTTTCCTCTTCCATCTCTAGCCCCTCTTTAGAGTTTTTCAATGGGAACCTAGCTTCGGTAAGTCCCTCACTGCCGTTGGAGAAGTGTTGCATTGGAGGTATGTTTGGGGTTTTCTCATCTTCATCTCTAATTTTTGGGTATATCAAAATCTAGGCAAGATTACTTGGAAAATCTTCATATTTGTGATGTGGACCAAGTTTCTAAACAATTCCCCATCAATTTTTAGTTGATGGTGTAACATACTACTACTAGCTCTTTAACATGTAATTCTTAGTTAAGCTCAATCATTTTAATATTAAGCTCTGTAATTCAGCTTAGGATAAATTAACCTTAAGCCACATTCACCCTAATTAGGTCTAGTTTCTCATTGACCTATTACTTTTGTTCATTAATTATTATAGTTATAGCCCTAAAAGAACAAAGGTAGAGAAATAGCTACCAAGAACTAAGTTTACAAACCTCATCCAGAGAGAAAATGGTCGAATGATATGTCGCAGTTGGTCGACTACTCTATCTCTGGTTAAACTAGAAAATTAAACCTAAGACTAACTGATCGACTGCTTCTAAGAAATTATCAACTTGTTAGCCTCTGTTAAGATTCTGATATGCAACAAAGAGCTGGCAATCAACTATTTGCCTAGCAATGGTTGATAGCTAGCTTCTGAACATAGTTACTTCTCACATTTTTGTCAACCTTTTTTAGTATTAAACACCAATGAAATTCTTATAACTTCTCAATGTAGCAAATGGTCTACTGCTAGCTTTTGAAAATAGCTATTTCTTACATTTTTCAACCTTTTTGAGCATTAAACACCAATGAAAGTCTTATAACTTGTCAATATAACATGCTAAGTGAATTACACACACACTTTTGCCACTTTTCACAGAACACACATTAAGGCATATATTGGAATGCTTAACTCAAATAGATTTGGACATCATAACTAAAGTAAACCTCATTACTAGATTTTAGTTGACAACTAGTCACATGTACCTTAACAACTATCCCATATCACTTTTTCATTATTTCCAGCTATCAACATAACTTCAATTCTCATCTCTACCTTCTGTCATTTTCTCACCTGAAAATGGTTAGTTTCACAGGAAAATAATGAGATGATATAATCTCAGCAGCTAGCAACGTGTAAAGTGACAAAAATACCATTTTTAGCATAAAACATGTTTAAAACATCAATGATAATGCAGTTCATGTATGTAAAGGTATTTTCCTTTTATCTGCATAACTCTTTTTGTATACTTTGGGCTATAAATAGTTTGTTCTTGATAATTTGGTTAATTATCACCATTTAATTGGCAATTGCTTGCCGCCTTAAATATTTCTTAGAGCTAATGATTGACTGGCTACTCACTAGCAGTCGACTGCTTGCTCTTGGACTAAGAATTTTTTTGAGTTATGGACTTGCCAGTCGATTGCTTTCTACCGAGCAGTTAAATGGTTGCTCTTTGTTCCAGTTCCCCTATTTTAAATCTCTTTATCCTTTTTCCGAAGTTCTTTCTTCACATTCTCTTGCTTCTTAGGGTTCTCTTATACATCAGTTCCCTAGACTCTCATCCGATTTATCTTAGGGTGGCTTTTAACTAGGATGTTACATATGGGAACTTGTTTTTGGAAGGAAATTTTATAAATATATTGGTTTTTGAAGAACCCTAACTTTCATCATGAAATCAAAATTTTGAAGATGTAATGAAATTGTCGAGTTGTGGATTGTTTCCATGGCATTTGATGCTTGTTCTTGCTTGCAAATCATGTTTGGGATGTTAAAATTCATGCAAGGAAGGTTGGAAATGGTTTGAGATGCATAGTGGTGTTGAAAATTGAAGGGAAATGGTGTTCTTTCATGTCAAGGGTGTAACTTCATTGAAGAGTTGGTCTAGCTACCGCGGCTCTATTTTAGTCATGAAACCAAAATTTTCAAAGTAGCTACACCAAAACATTTGAGCAACTTCACTAAAGTTGTTGTCAACTTTTATTTTGGTATCAAAATGCCCACGTGTCAATGCTAATTGCCTAAATGCTTTTTTTAAAAAAAAAAATAATACATAGCCTTATTCTTTGCAACTTTTATGTAATTTCAAATAGAACTTCATTCAATATATGTTCCAAAGACCCTCTATAGAAGTTGGATTGACATAATAGGACCTTGTTATAGCTAGCATTGTCAAAATGGGTTGTCTAGCTTGGCTTGGGTTAGCTGTTAAACTGTCCAATTCAAATATACCCACTTGTAGTGATCTGCAGGCCACTTCAGTTTTTTTTTTCAAAAATTTGTATTTAATTTGTTAAATGCTAAAATCTTTCTAGGAAAAGAAATTCAATCATTTTTTAAAAAGTAATTAATAATTGTTAAATATTGTCTCATATAGAGCTAGCAAAACGAGCCCAACTCGACAAGGTTAAGCCCTTTTAGCCCCCTTAAGGGGCGGACTAGGCTAGTTAAAAGCCAACGTATTTAGAACTGGGCCTAATTGGCCTGACCTGCCTAACCTACGAGTAATCCTTATATATATGTGTGTGTGTGTGTGTGTGTGTGTGTGTGTGTGTGTGTGTGTGTGTTAAGTTGAATGATACAAAAGGAATAAAAAACCTCATTTAAAGATAATTTCATATCAAATTTATATAATTATTTGTTCCTAATCAATGAGAAAAGATAACACTAAAGAAAAAAGAAAAAGAATAATTCCATTTTTAGCTTTTTTTTTTAGTTCCAAATCTTCAAATCCATATATGTCTCTCTCTAAGCAAATGTAATATTATTTATTTTTTTCGAAGAGAAAGCAAAAAAAATTAAAAAAGGAACGTACCAGCTGGCCTGTTTGGCCAGCCAACCCATACCTAATAAGTTGGGCTAGCATAATGTCAGCCTGTTAAAAAACGGGCTAACCCGAACTAGCCAAATTAGTCCATTTTGACAATTCTAGTCTCATCTGGTGCTTTTAAAATTATTAATAACATTTATTTATCATAATAATTTTTAAAACCAGTTATATTATTATAATATAGTCAATTTTATAACACTATTATGATAGTGTTCGAATTGGTGTAAAAATTGAAGGAAATTCTTCACACCTCCAAGCTATTTGATTTGTAGACTTTAATGGCCCCACTTACACCAATGATGAAACTAAGGAGTTAGTGTCTCATTGTAAGATTTTAAGCTACTGAAATGAGGGAGTACATTTCTAATATAATTGAATTGGAAGCTCATATTAAGAGTTATCATTTTCTATCAAAAAACACTTTTGTAACATAATTTGATTTGATTAGGCTAATCACTTTTAATATATTTTTTATATCAAACCAATTTTAACACTGTTGTAATAGAATTTAATGTTATTAACATTATATTATAATATTATATGTATATTTAGAATTTTTATATTCACTTAAAAATGACTAAAAATAAATCAAAATTCATTTAAAATAAGCAGGCGGGCCGATAGGCCTTATCCATTTGGCCTCATAAGTTGAACGGGCTAGCTCGTGAGCCACATGCTGCTTTGACGGTACTAGTTATAACTTGGAGTTAAGGTGAGTGAATGACATTCCTATGGCTTGGTTCCATTGTTTTGGGAATGAACTTGTTTAATTTTTCCTAGTTCTTTTACAAACCTTTTTATATGAATTCTATATTGACTACTTTAAATTGCTCAATTCTTACCTTTACTATTTTCACATCGTTTTATATTATAAAACAATCTAGAGTTAGAGTTGTGACCTAAATAGATGATAACGATTTGTGAACTAATTTGGAACATAAGAAAAACTATGAATGGAATCGAAATCTATGGTTTTGGAATAGATTTGAACTTGTTGGATTTGAAAATTATTATGAAGATAAATTATGTGTTGGAATGGGATCCCTTGAATGGCTATCAAGAAGTCCTTAGTATGTTATGCAACAAATAGACTTTGGACATTATAGACGTTTAATAATTCTTATTTGGCTTCTTGTGGACATGTGCTCTTTGGAAAAATTCTTATGTTTTATGTTACTCTCTTTGTTTTTCACTTTTGTAGAAATCAGATTAGAACCTAAATGCTAACAATAGTATTGTTAGCCCTTAGTGCACCTCCTCAACTAGCAGGGGTTTTGTTATCTTGGTGTGGAAACCAACATCTGTGGATTGGTAATTTGGACATCAAGACAAGACACGAAGAGTCCTTAGATGTGATTAAACCTAAACCATCTAGCGTCAAGATTTTACCCTATACTCATCCCAAGGCTTACTATAAGCGAAAATAGAGAAAAGAAGGAAAAGATTCTATGCTACAAACCTCCAATGGAACTTTTTTCGATGACGGGATGGTAACCGAAGGGAAGAGTACATCGGAAACTTGAGAGATGGACTTTGACAATATTTTGGGTCAGAAGGTGAGAGAGGAGAGACTTGGGCATAGGTGTACAAAAAAGAGTGAATTTGATGTGTGTGTGTGTGAAGTGTCTATATATATATATATATAAGGAATTGACCATAATGCCCTTTAAAGAAAAGATAAGGCAATGGCTAAGGAAAAGGGCAAAATGGAAAGTCTCCTAACCAATCATATTCCTTCACAGGAAACACAACATACCACATCCACAACTCAGCTCTCTCTTACGGTAACCTTTCAATCTCAGCTTTATACATTTTCTCCTTTTTTACACAAAGCACCTCATAATCACTTATATTTTGTTCGTCCGCTCAACACACATAATCCATCATCCATGTAAAATTTTTCATAACCCAATGAAATTTCCTACCATCCACACGATGTCCATCGATGGCTTAAGCACACATATACTGAATTTTAGGGGTATTACAAGTAAACTCCAAGTTTATGATTTACTAGAGCTTAATATGAGGGGGAATGTACTGGAATGAATTGTAAATAATGATATGTAGATATTGTTAAGTTTGTTAGAATATTCTGCTAGATAGTGTGAATTTGTTATGCTGAGTAGGCATAAGTTGGTTATTCCATTTTCTGATATCTTACACAATGAAATGTATATAAATAGTAATACACTCTCTGTAATCTATATACACATTCAATACAATTGCTATTTAGGTCCAATTCCTTTTCTCCATTTTCTATTATGTTCTAATTCTTCATTTACATCCCACCTTCTCGTTGATCAACAAGAAAACATAGAATATTTAAAAAATAAATAAATTTATAGTAATACTTACAAACATGTGAATATAAACATGTAAATTCATTCAAATAAATAAATAAATAAAAGCTTTATAAATTAAAGAGAAAATTAAAATTCACTAGGTTATAATATTAGAATTTGTCTTTAAAAAAAGCAACATAACAAAAAATGCAGGTTTGGTGTTGCTTTCATAACTAAATAAATGATTTGATTTAGCAATACATGGATCACACTACAAGAAAATCAGTCATCAGAGACGAAATATTTCCGTCTCAAATTCCATCTCTGAATCATCCTAAAATTTGTCTCTGCTTTGAATTTTGATTGGCAAGAAGTTTACAAAATTAGAGACAAAATATGGAATGAAAAAATTGTGTCTCTGTATTATTTATGTCTCTGATTTTAAGTAAATTTTTGTTTTTTAATTTAATTATTGGAGACAAATATCTGAGATAGGAATATATGTATCTAATTAATTTTTTTCTAAATGACATCATATATAATTTAGAGACAGATTTGGTCATTTTAGAAATCCATGTCTAAACCAAATGACATCGCATCTGCTTGACCTAAAACTCCTTCGACACCAACAGATACACACATCCTCACTCTCATTCTCGTGTTTCCTTTACGGCTCCTTCTACTCAGTCTACCAATTGCCAATGACAACCTGACCATCGGCGGCCATTTAGAGTCACCGTTGCCATTTTATTTCAGGGTATTTGTTTTACACGTATATATCTCTTTAATTTCTTCATTCGTCTCGAACCCTAGCCCATCACAGCCATCTGAATCTTTTTCTTCATGGGGAAATTACAAAGAAAACTATATAAATTGCTTGTGGGTTATTATTCATGGCGTACTATAGCAAAGAAATTGCAAAATCAAGATCAGAGTTGAATTTGACAGTAAGGTAAGAATTTGAACCTGTGACTCATTTTTCAGGAATTTTCAGTGCATGAATTCATTTTTGTGCTTTATTTTGTTTTGTTTTGTTGAAGTTGTGAATTATCTGCTAATGTGGTTGCTATTCCTTAATGTTGTGTTTGAATTATTTTTGCTTCCTACTCATTGAGCAAACCCAACAATAAGGAAATCATAGTAGATTAGTTATATTTGCTACTTAATTTCAAAGAAGTTTTAGGCTCTGTTATTTGACTTCCTTGGGAGTTCATTTAATCGCTTTTTTTTCTGGCCTTCTTGAGTTTTAAAATCTCCATGATCTTGGCTTATCAAATTATATTTATGCCCTCTTGGAAAGTAAACTATTTCAATTAAACATCTTTGCTGATCTGTAGATTTGAAATATAGATGAATAGAAAAGACAATATTAGAATTTCATCCCCTTAAAATTCACACTTATCCATGGATAGGATTAGTGAACCTAAAAAAATTCAAGTAATTTCCCCGACCACATGATTTCTATATCTGGCCTTAGATCTTAATTGCTGACTCAAAAAGTTCATGTCCATATATAGCCTTATCACCTTCATCAATTTATGATGTAACCTCTTTGACCCATCAAATTATTAATACTAATGACTGTCCTTAACTGTTGCATGTGTTTTTATTAATAACAATTCAAAGAATCCAGAATATTCATTCTTTTCCTTAAGTTTTCCACACCATAATAATTAAAATTCGCATGAAGAAAAAGTCAAAGGCATTTAATTTCTATAACAAAGATACCATTTTTTTTACAGAACAGTGAAACTAATAATTAGGAAATGGATGATGCCCTTATATGTTTATGAGGATTTTAAAAAGAAAAAAAAAAAAAGAAAAGAGAGAAAAGGGAAGATAGACAAAAACATAAGTACTAGCAAACAAATGAACAAACTAGCATCGATAATAAACAAAATATACCAAGAGGTCCCATAGGTTTGTTCCCTAAGCTACATGAAAGACTAGAAAACTCAACTTCCCAAACATGAACAGGCATAGTCCAACCTTTAACTCTCTTTAATTCTTAGCTTTGTATGCTGATTCTTCTTTTCCACTTCTTCTTCTTCATCTGTCACTATATGGTAATTAGCTCCACACTTTTATCACCATCTCTTTATGTCTCTCTCACACATTCAATTATATACTCAGTACAATTAGGTTTAGTCATTTTCTTTGCAAAATTTACTGCTTTGGAAATTACGTCGTCCCACTTAAGGGATTGACTCAGATATTATATGGTTCCATTCCATGGAACACCCTAACAAAACTTGGTTGAGGTGTCCATATCCAAAAGTTAATAAGATTTACAAATTTAAATGGGAAAGTAGAGAAATGGGTTTTCTTTGATATGGATTTGTGATGAGAGAAGGGAAAGGCTCGGTGGAGTTAGAGACTTTGGTGATTAAGATATGTGGGAGTTTGAAATTAAGTATAATTAAGATAGAGATTAAGTGTTAGGTTGGATACTAATACTTAGAGATAGTGATTGCTTGAATTTTTTTTTCTTTTCAAATGATGTGGGTTCATTGTCTTATTACAAAAGGTGGAATCTGTTTCAAACTTTTCTATTTCTTTCTTAGAAAAGTGATCATTCACATTGGAGTTTTGTCCAAAAGTAAGCTTTCCACATCATCTTAGAAAAGTCATAGGGTAATTTTATGGAATTTGATTTGTGTTAATGGAAAAGGAGTAAATTGATTATTTAATATTTGAAACACATAAATCGAGATGTTGTTCAAAATAGTGTGCCAATGATTAGATTAAAAATTTCTAAAATGAAAAATGAAGTTCAATAAGGGGTGTACATTCTCAAGCTCTTGAAGGAGTGCAAGAATATTTACTTTTTTTTTCAAATTTTGCCTTATGTATGCAATGATATTAGAATGGGCTGCTTTTTTTTTCCAATCACTGGTCAATACTTTAGATGTATTGGGCTTTTTTTTATGATGGTTATTTGTTAAATTCTTCATTTCATTATGTTTTAGTTAGCACTTGTGTGTGCGCTGAAATGTTAACTATTGGGCTATTTTCTTTATTTATTTTTATTAGTTTCTTTTTTTATTAGTTTCTTTGTTTTACAATGGAGTAAGTTTGATAAAATGTAAGTAGTGGCCTAAACAAATTATATGTATCCACTAGAGAATTAGAACTCAAATTTTTTATCTTAGATTGCCTTGAAGTAAAGTCCAATAAAAGTTAAGTATCCTAGACAAATGATCTTAGAATGCCTTGAAATTTTAGAATTCACAACATGGATTTCCCACAAAAATATCGGTGGATGTACAATAGCATGGGTCCTAAGATGGTTGGGATTACATATGAATTCTTGAGCGTGGTTGAGATGGTCATTTGTCATGCATCTTAATTACATGTATTCTTGTTAAAGGGACAATATGTTGTCTATGTGTGAAGTGTAAAAATAGGAGGCTGTTAGAACCTAATGAGGTAAGGTTTCACCTCTACTAGAAAGGGTTCCAACTTGATTATTATCACTAAACATCCCATGAGGAAAGAATGCCAGGAATTGGTGAGTCATCATCAATCGTAAATCCTCCCTTATTTGACCAACCTTTTAATGTTAGGGACAGTGAGGTACAGGAGTGTCGGTACAAGGAAATGGTCTTAGATGCAGCTAAGCATATAATAGGTGTTGGCATTGACTAAACAGTAGAAGAGCCTCCCAATCTAGGTATTCAAGCCTTTTATGACATGTTAAAGTCTGCACAGGCTCCTCTTTGGGAAGGGTGTAGTAGCCATTCTAAGTTATCAGCGGCTGTGAGGCTCTTAAGCATCAAATCAGACTATAACATGGCTTCAATGCTTTTACACAATTTCAATGATGATGATGATGAGACACTCTTAGATTAGTTTTTTTTTCTTAACTTACATAGATTAGTTTTTTTTTCTTAACTTACATTATTTGTGTTGTCATTTCATACTTATATAAAATTCTTCTTTAAAACGGTCTTTATTACTTTCATTATTGGTTGCTGCTGTCTTTTTATTTGTTTGTTCATAGGTTGGATAAATTCATTTTTTAAATATATTAAAAAACCTGTGTAAAAATTAAAGATGGATTTAGGGACGAAAATTTCCATCCCTGATTTGAGATGGAAATTTTTATCTCTAATTTCATCTCAATTCGAAGACAGAAAAATTCATCCCTAATTCAAAGACAAATTGATCCTATCTGAAATTTTGTCGCAAATCTAAGATAGATTTATAAACGGGTAAATATATCTCTGGTTAGATATGGATGGGCCTATTGCCATGTCTGTCTCAAACTGAGACAGGACTTGTCGTCCCTAACTCCATCTCAGATTTGGGATGGAGCATTCCATCTCAGATTACAGATGAAATCAAAGATAGTCTTTTTTTGTCAGATTAGGGACGAAAGTTTTTCTGTCTTAGCTTCCTAAATTTATTTTGACACGAATTTTCCATTTTGAGACAAAATTAATTTCGTCAACTCTGAAACAAAAATTATTCCTATCTCAAGAATCTGCCACAAACCTTTCAGAGATAGGATATTTTCTGTCTATGATCATGCCATAAATATGTCAATAATTGAATCTTGAGATTTTGTTAATAGGTCTTATTAATTCATCTGGAAAAAAAATTAGCTACTAAGAATTTTTATTAAAGGGTAATTCAAAGTGTTCAAAAGATAGACTTTCACATTTGTAAATTATAGCCTCTTTTCAAAAGAAGGTTGACACTAAATAGCACTGAAGAACTATCAAAGTCATTATGAAGGTTTTAGAGTACTGTCTAGATACTTTTAAGAAAATAATAGGATGGAAATATTGATTTACTAGCAAAGCAGTAGATTGGCATAACATGAAATAATTTTTTCATACATAACACAAAGAATTTAAGGGAAACTATATTCATGCGCCTAATTTAAAAATTGGTACATAAACTTCAAAATGTAATAAACACCTCCTTAATCCTTAGACTAAAATGAAAAATTGAAACTCAATTTATTTTTGGAACTAGGAAATTTAAAACTTAGGGGTGGTTCTTACTGGATATAGAAAAATCATTAATAAGCAGTACATGAATTATGTAGAAAAGACTAGAATGGTGGTGGAAATTATGAGATAATAGAGATGAGAATTCCTAAATATGGTTTTGAAAAATTACTTTGGCTCATTCTGGGTATAAAGTTGTTGACCTCATTGCATTCGAAGCTATACTTGAAATTTTGATGATTAACAAACAAATTTAAATGATATTTTCCTGTGTGCATTATTGTCTATATTTTCAGGAATATCTCTCAAGGCAAAAAGGGATTGTAAGAGCTTAAAGAGAAGACTTTTAACTTTTTGTCTTAAGAATCATTGTAAAAGCTTTTGAGTGGCAAGAGAAATTTCTTTTAATTGTCTTAACTAAGTTGGAAATAGGTTATTGACCTTTAGAAGATGCAAAGCTTTTAAAAAAATAATAATCAGTAGCTATCAGTCGACTGATGCACCTATAACAGTCAATTGATCACTTTCTGGTTGAATTTCAGCTAAGGATCAATATCCTCTTAGTCGACTAATTGGCATTAAATAGTCAACTTATTGGTCTCTGTCTCAAAATCAAAAACACCTCCAGTAACTATCAATCGACTGATCCAACTGTATCAATCGACTAATTAACTCTAGAAGAATTTTAATCTTCGAGATAGAGAATCATTAATCGACTGCCACCTCATTAAAGTACATTAGTTTACTATCGTGATTCTATTAGTCAACTATCGGCATGATGACATTAGCATCAATGGCTATTTTCTAAAGATTTTAGCTGATATCATCATGGATCCTCTTCCAACGGATTTCTAACTTCTTGGCCTATATATATTGACTTTAGAAGTTGTTAAATCAACAAGAAAACAATCATTTTACTTCTAAATCTTCAATAGTCATCTCTTGCCAATCATTTGCTTATAAAGAGCTTACAACTTGTGTATTTACTCTATTTTGAGAGTTTCAGCTGTTCATCTCTTTTCTTCTGAGTGTATTAATCAAGGAAAGTTTCCTTGAGGCTGTGGTTGAGTGAAATCATAGTGTGAGGGTGAGAGACACCCTTGGGTAACAAAGTTCTCTGTTGTAGTGGCTCACAAGTGCCTTTTTACATAAACTTGTGGTTGACAGTGAAAAACTTAAAAGGTTGTCTTGAGGACTGGATGTAGGCTTTTTTTAAAGCTGAACTAGTATAATCACTTGTGTCATATTCTCTATCCCTTATCTTTTTAATTGCTTATTATCTTATCTTTGATTATTTGCACTCTTCCTTCTTTCATCTTGGTATTGCTCTGTTTTACTATCATAAATTGTTTGGCTTTGTTTTCAAAACTTCTTAAATTTCCAACATGCTTTCAAGAAAATTTTATAAACTCAACTCACCCCTCTCTTGAAAGCTAGCCATTACTATCAAAAATATAGTTTCCCCTAGAACTTAATATAAGATCTTACAAATTAACTTAACCCCCATCCTAGATCATATCTACTGATATAGGTAACGTCAATTATGAATCTTCAAAAAGACTAAACTTAGATACAATATAAAAAGACAGAAATGTTGGGTCTAAGCTTTCTACCTAAGGAGACAACATTTCAATTATAGAATGTATCCAACAAGCATATTCTTGAACCTAAAACAATTTTTAAAAAATGAATGCAAATATATGAGAATGATACAAATGCATATAGTCTATGCTACACAGATTCAATATGATAGCAAAAATTAACATGATCTATCATGAGCTAATATTATGAAACTTAAAAAATTCATGAGGATCTATCACAATGTGGAACCCCAGAAAATTTAATTTTCAAAATTTGCACAAGAACAACTAGCTATCAACAATTTAAAACACAAAGCAAAACAATGACCATAAATGGGCAAAATAATGAACAAGATGAATGATGCACAAGCAAAAATACTAGACTAGCTATCAACAAGAACAAGTAGAACCATTCCATGACAAACTATCAACAACAATTTTTTTTTTTGAAATACAAGAAGCAAACTGGCACAACTTTTTTTTGGTAAAAGCAAAACCAAAGCACTACAAGAAAAAAAAAATTATAGAGAACAATTAGAGATAGAATAAATTCTGTCTCTGAAATGTTGGAAATCCATTACAAAATCTAGTCTGAAAATTTGAGACGAAATTTAAGACAAAATTTATTTGTCTTTAATTTCTGTCTCTAATATATTATTTAGGTATTTTTTTTAATTAGAGACATAATAAATTCCATTTCTAAAATGTTGGAAATCTGTCTCAAAATCTAGTTTGAAAATCTGAGACGAAATTTATTTCATCTCTAATATATTATCCAATTTTGCTTTTAATTAGAGACAAAAATTTGAGATGGAATAAATTCCTTCTCAAATTACATCTTAAATTAATAAATCCCACATCAGCCAAACTAGAATTTGAGCTTCCCACCTTTTCCTGTATAGAGTGCTTCAGTGGACACTCTTCTCTTGAGAAGACTAATGAATGAATATATCTTCCAATTTAGTATTATTTAATAGGGCTAAAATTTTTTGAGTGTCAAATTTGATCAGTTCAACAATATATTGATTCTTAGAAATGTTTGTGAATTTGAGACAAAATTAGGGACAGATAAATCTATCCCTGATTTGAGATAAAATAATTTTTTGCCTCTCACAATTTCATCTCTAATTTTGATACAAAATTTATTTCCTGTCTCAAATTTTTTACAACTCCAGGATTAAAGAAGAAATATTTTTCATCTCTGAATCTGTCTCTAAGCAACCAAAGATGGGTTTTTAGTTAATCTATCTCTAATCTATGATTTTCTTGTAGTGGAGAGAAATTTAATGACCCATAAGGATTAAAGACTAATTTCAATAGTGTAATTAGAAATAGAAAAAGAATATGTAGTTTGAGGGAGAGCATATTTGTCAAGCTAATGTGAAGTTTGAAAAAAAAAAAAAAGAGCAAAAGAAAAAGCTTTGGAGAAAAATCTTGATGGCTCGATGAGTTGATAGGTGCAAAATTTGTTATTGTAGCTACCTTAAAAAAAGGTTTTTGGACATTTAGTCGCCAACTTGGGCACCTTGTGGTAATTGTAAGATTTTGATAAAATTAACTTGTCACACCCCAAAGATGCAACCGACATGAAGTACAACAAAAGGTTATTCCTATAAGACTAACCTAGAATAAACTAGCGCAACTACCCTTTTGACCATGCATCATGGAAAGTCATATAACACCACATGAAACATATCTTGCATGAGGCATCATACCATGAAATTTAAATCATGGAAAGCAATCTTTCTCTTCATCATTTGAAAATAAAAGTTCATACATAAAGAAAAAGCTTGGTTCGATCCTCAAGTCATTAGGCATATATAAAACAGTCATACATGAATCTTTACAAAAGAATGTCATTTTCTCCAAAACAAATGCATTCATAAGCCTAAAACCCCAATCAAGAATGTTGCTTGTGGAGTATGGAGCAACTCAAGAAAACTAAACAAAAAAAAAACATGTAGTCATGCCCTCTAGAACAAAAGGAAGGCCTGTTGAAACTCAGCTTCTCTAAGCCATGGTTGAAGGACTTGGGTCTTTATTTCCATTTGAAACATATAAAATGAAAGGGTGAGTTTCTAGAACTCAATGAGGAATAACATTACTATAACATGGAATGAGACTAGGGCAAGGGAATTTTTGAAAACCATAATGCTTCTGAAAAAAATGTGAACAAAAGAAAAGTTTCATGCAAGCACTTGGTTAATGAAAATAAAAGTACAACACTTAACAATTTCTAAAGAGAAGAAGGCAACCACATCATGTCTCTAGACTCGTGTCAACAACATAAAACATTAATCATAAAAGAGATCCCCACCCTAAAATGGTAACTGTAAGACATGGCCATAATTGGACATATCATGTGACCGGCCTCAATGTGGCATCCCTAATATATGAGCCTATTCTATTTGGGCATTTCAATTTACCATCCCCAAGTTATCATACATAACATGCTCAAATATGGGCACTATGTATAGCCATCCCCAAACTCTCAATACATAAATAATCTCGTCTAAATAATTAATAATTTTAATTTTTCATATTTTCTTTTTAAATTAACTATATTATATTTAAATTTAAAAATTCTATGTTTATTTTTTAAAAATTATAAAAGTTTTCATATCTAAATTTATTATAATTATTAAATATAATGTTATAAAATATAAAAATTTGATAAAGCGAGGTTATTTATATACTCAATAATATAATATAAATATATAAAAAAAATTAAAAAAAAACGAGCCAGCCTGTTCAGGCCTTTCTTTTTTAAAAAAAAGGCCTAAATTTGGATTCCCAAGCCCAACCAAATGCCAGGGCCAAAGCCTGTTTTGACAATGCTAATCATAACATACCATAAAATTTACATGAATAGCACAAGATTCCCATGAATAACATGTCTTTATTTCATATTTCGCGATCAAGGTACCAAACTAAAGAGATCAAACCATGAGAGGAAAATTTATAGTTCCATGAATAGGGAAAGTAGTCATTTAAAATAAATAAATAATCTACTCAATTTATAGGAAGTTTATTCAAGAACAACATGAATATTGAACAATTCAATGATAAAAACTTAGTCACAGCAATGGCATTCACTCACCTGGGTAACTGATAACTACTATAAACTTATGATTGCCACACCTTGATCCTACCAACAGATTATCATCTAGTGGCCTCTACAACACAACATATCATAGGACATAATCAAGCGCTTAATCTTGTCTTGGAATCCTCATGAACACACTTCTAGCCTAACAACCCTGATGTATTAGGGTACCATAGCTAATCATATTCATATCTAGAAATTGAGCTTTAGTTCTTGCTTTTCATGGTAACTTAGAACATAGATCTTAGGGTTTACCTTAGGGAGAAAAGATTGGTGGGAAAGAGTGTGGGAAACCTTACTACAACTCCAAGCTTCACAAACAACCTTTAAAAACAATAACCCATATGATTTTCAATGAATATCTTAGAAGGGAAAGGAAGATGTAATATATATGGTGTTATGTAGCACTTGTGTTGTGTTTACCTCTTACGTCCTTGTGTGTGAATCATTGTGGAAGTCTTTATGATGGATTGTTTTGTAATCAATGAAAATCTACTTGTGTGATATCTGAGAAGGTTGTGTGTTAAGATTCGTGGTTGTGGTGTTGATGTCCATTTAAGATTTATTGATGTTTGTAGTACTTATAGAAATGTAAATATCAGTGTTATAGCATATTTTACATTTTAATAAATTGACTAATTATTTTATCCAACTACATAAATTATGAAGTTGGTTTATACAACGATTTAAAATAACTATACTTTAAATAAGATAAAATGGAATAGCACAAATTAACTAAAAAATATATTGTGAGGAAATTAACACAATAAAATAGTATAGGAATTAAAGAGAAAAAACATACAGGAGATTTTTATGGTTCAATCAATGTGAACTATGTCCACAAGCAGAGGGAGATCTGTATATTACTAGCAAAATAATTTGAGAGTCTGTACAATTATATTTATGAATAATGAAATTAAAAATGTACATAAAACATAACTATTCTGAATTGTGTCAGTCCATAGGCAAATCAGGACGGGTCCAAGTCAAGTCACTCAACAATTTCCCTCCTTGACTTAAATTATCTCAAATCACTACAACCAAGAAACAACCCCAACTCTGCCATTCATGCCCCGTAGGGACTTATGCTATACGTACATTCACCAAGTCCAAGTTATGCTTGAACACAAGGCCTTTGTCAACATATTTGCTGGATTATATTTTGTGGCTATCTTCTAAATGGATAGCTTCTCATTCTTTATTACATCTCGAATAAAATTCAATTTGACATCAATATGCTTCAACCTCTCATGGTAGACTAGATTGTTAGCCAAACACATTGCACTCTAACTATCACAATAATGACAGGTCTCTAAATATTCAGTCCCAGATATCTATCAAACCATGCAACCACTTACCTTCCTTAACCTCTTCTACTAATGACATGTATTCCACTTCAATGGTAAACAATGCAACTATAGATTAAAGTGTTTCCTTCTAACTAACAACACATCTATATAGAGTCAAGATATCACATGTCAAGGATCTTTTCCTCACAAGGTCTCTAACATAATCAGAATCTATATAGCTGACCAAACCATTAACAGATTTATTAGCACCATAAACCAAGAAATATTACTTGTACCTTTTAGATAACGAATAACCCATTTGACTGCTTCCTAGTGAACTTTCCTTAGATTACTTATAAACCTGCTTACTACACTGACTGCATGAGCTAAATCAGGTCTAGTACACACCATAACATACATCAAACTACCAACAACATTAAAATAAGGCACTGAACTCGTGTACTCTTTCTCCTTAGCTGTAGTAGGTTTTGTACTAGCATCAAGTTTAAAGTGTGTCGCCAACAAAGTACTTACTGGCTTGGAATCATTTATCTAGAAAGAATGTAACAATTTTTCAATATATTTATGCTGAAATATGTATAAAAAACCTACAGTTTTATCTCTCCAAATCTCCATGTCCAAAATCTTCTTAGCAGCACCCAAATCTTTCATTTCAAACTCACTACTCAACAAGGTCTTCAACCTACCAATTTCAACCTTGTTCTTTGATGCAATCAACATATAGCAACAAATATATACAGGAATCATCAGAGAGTCTTCTAAAGTAAACATAGTTATCATACCAATTGCATACATAATCATGAGAAATCATAAATGCATCATACCTCTTGAACCGTTGTCTAGTAGACTATTTCAAACCATACAAGGATTTTTTTTCAATAAACGCACATGATCTTTTTTCTTATAATCAAGAAAGGCCCTTTAGCTGTGACATAAACCAGCTCCTCTAAATTACCTTGTAAGAATGCAGTTTTCACATCAGGTTGTTCCAACTTGAAATCATAAGCACTTACCATGGCCAAAAGAACACAAATGGTTTTATGCTTTACAACTAGTGAGAAAACTTCATGATAGTCAATTCCCTCCTTTTATTAAAAAAAAAAACCCTTCGCGACAAGCCGTGCTTTGAACCTAAGTCGTATAACTTAAGAAATATCTTCTTTCTTCTTGAAGACCCATTTGCATCCTACTGGTTTCACACCCTTCAATAGAGTTACAAGATCTCATATTTTGTTCTTCTCAAGGGACTGCATCTCCTCATTCATTGCAACTAACCATTCTGAAGCTTTTCTACTCTCAAATGCTTCCTTATATGATCTAGGGTTAACAGAATCAATATCTTCTTCAATTACCAAGGCATAAGCAACATAGTTAATATCAACCATACTAACACAATATGCACACCTTATAGGTTTTCTAATGTCTTTCCTCTGCTTCTTTGTTGCTATAGGCTGAGACTCTTCCTCTTCCCTAGGCTACTTTATAGGATTTGTTGCAATCCTCATTGAAGTTTCAACTTCAAACTCCATTTTCTGGTTGGCACCTTGATCTTTACTTGCATGATTACCAAACTCCTCCTTCTAACCAAAGTCTCATCAAAAGTTATATCTCTACTAATAATAAATTTTGAAGTTATATCCTTTTCAATACACCATAATCTGTATCCCTTAACTCTAGTCGCATACCCTAAAAATATGCATTTCATTGCCCTAGGCTCTAGTTTACTATCATTAACATGAGCATAAATAAGACAACTAAATATGCAAAAGCTAAGATAATCAAAAGGTTTACCAGACCATACCTCTTGAGAAGTCCTAAAATCAATTATAGTTGATGGTGACTTGTTAACTAGATAACAAGTAATGTTAACTACTTTAACCCAGAAGTACTTTAACAAGCCAGTGTTTATTCACATACATATCGCATGCTGCAATAATGTTTGATTCATATATATGCAACATCGTTCTACTGTGGTTTATGACGTACAGTGTGGTGCCTCACTATATCTTCGTTCTCATAAACTCATCAAAGGAAACATTACAGAACTCAACATATTATCTATTATGAGTGTCTTGACCTATTTTCTAGTCCATTTCTTAACCATGGTCTTCCACTCCTTGAACTTCCCAATCATTTCATCCTTTGATTTCAGAAAATATACCTACACTTTACATGAGCAGTCATCAATGAAAGTCACAAAATACCTATATCTACCATGAGACTTAACTAAAGAAGGGCCCCATAAGTCTAAATGAATATTTTGAAGAACATCTATAGATGTATGCTTGTCAAAACTAAACTTAACTCTGTGTTATTTTACCATAACATAAGCTTCATAGAATTTCAACTTTCTTGTTTCTGCGCCATCTAACAGTCCTTATTTACTTAGAATTGAGAACCCTTACTTACTCATGTGACCTAACCGATGATGCCATAACTTTGTACAACCATCATACTTTAAGGATACTGCCACTGTCGCCATCACTAAACCACCAATCAAAATGTAAATGTAATACTTGTGGTTTTAAGGTGTTTTAGTTAATATAATACCCTACTAATTGCGCAGGTGAAAATACTAGGACATAGTTAAAACTTTTTATTCCATTATGTGATACCTTTAACTTTGTTGTGTTTTAGTTGATGCATTTTTTTTACTTTTGTACCAGTGTGTATATTGGGTTGGTTTGAAAACCTACAGGTAGATGAATGTGAATTAATGGAAATCCTTGTGTGTATCCTTATCCTTGTGTTAAATTATGTGCATAGATGGTCTTATGCTTAAATAATACCTTCGGATTGCGATGGGCTAATTTGTGATGAATGTGATGGAAATTATAGCTTAAGAGCGATTGTGTAGCGACTTAAGTTAAAGAATTGTGAATTATGGTGTGATGGAAAGAAATTGTGGTTTGCTTGGGCCTTGTGTGTTTTTGTGAATTTGGTTATGTGAGCTAGTGTTGAGGAAGATTTCACTGGTTAATGGGTTATTTAATCTAAGGATGGTTTATCTTTGTTCTTGAACTAAATGTAGGAGTACTTAAGTAGAGGCCAAAATAGGAATATGAAAATAATTAAATACAGCCACACTTCAATAGCCCTAAGCTCATGCCTAATTCTTTTTTCTGTGTGGTTTGTGTGTCCTTTTCCCTTTCACACTCCTCACCTCTCAAGCCTCCTTCTTCTTCTATTGCTTGAGTTTTCGGCAAAGAGCTTTGCTCCAGTGATGTCTCTCGGCATTGGAATCATGAAATGAGGTGAGTTCCATGAATAAATTTCCTTTCCCCTCTTTCTTTTCTCATTTTTGCTCAATAAAAACCCTAAGTAGGAATATGGTGGAATTTGAGTGTTTTGGGTAAATTGATTACTTCAATCTCTTCTTTCAAGTATGGAAATGTGTTAAGAAACCTAGAATCATGATTTATGCTGCTTTAAACAGATTAAACATGAAGGATTGGTAGGAAATTGCATGGTTGTTGTCATTGTTGTATTTATGCTATCATAAGGGTGAAAATTTGTAAATCTCGTGAACCCAATCTTTATTTTGAGTTTGGAAAGGGTTTGAGTATTTTTTTTAAACTAAGTTTTCATGGATTAAAATGTTGGCAAATAACCCATGGAAGTTTAGGATCAAAGGAGGTTTGTTTGGGGAGGTTTTGGAGTGAATTTCACAAACCTTGCGTTGCAGTTCTGACTTTCACTGCTGCAGCAGTGTTGCTGACCATTGTAAAGGCAACAAGATGCAGATTCTAGCGCTGCAGTGTTAGCTTCCAGAATTTTGCTATTTTCTGGTCTTTTTTTCAATTAGTCATAACTTTCTCATCATAACTTTCTCATTTGAACTCTGTTTTTATCAAATTATATATCATTGTTCTTTGAATCTAATTTCAATTGAAATAAGTTCCATTAAACATTCTCTATTGTATAGAAGATATTACTAAAAGAATGACCAAATGTCATAAACAATGGCAAGCATTTCTTTTGACATTTTTTTCATGGTCTTCTCATAGGGATAGATTCTTTAACATACCTTCCACATCAATTGAGGCTAGCCATGGTAGATAAGAATAGCTCGGATCGAAGGTGAGGGATGAACACCCCTTCTATGTTACCTTTATAGCTTTATTAATCCTAATATCATTGAAGTTCTTTTTATATGTATTGGAAAACTCAATTGGATGGATATATATATATATATATATATATATATATATAACTTAGTGATTGGATTCATTCTATTGTCATTACCTTCTTATATACTTAGGGCTCCATAAGGGCTTTTTTTAAATTAAAAGGTTAACCTTGGCATGGTGAGAATGTGTTGGAATCATAGTTGTGGGACCCGGACTAACCCCACGGGTTGATCCAGGGCCAAGTCAGGTCCGGGTCAAGCTAAAAGACTAGATGAACTCCGGTTCATGGCTGACCCAGTGACCCAGTGAACTAATTGACCTGATTTCCTCTTTTTTTATATAAATAATGTTGCATTAGCCTCTCTTTCTTTATTTTTATCTTTTCTCTGTAATGGTGCTTTCAGGTCTTCATTTATGTGTGTTATATATATATATATATATATATATATATATATATATATATATATATATATATATAATGATATAGTGATGTAAATTATTTGGGAGATATAGAATGATATTGAATTTGAGTTACCAATTGATTTAGAATGATATTGGATTTAAGTTATAAATTGATTTATAATGATATTGAATTTCATTATTTGGGAGATGTTGAATGATATAGAATGATAAAACTTTAATGTATGAATTATTATGTTCGGATGATATTATTTATGACTTTATGAATTACTATGAATATTTACGACTTTATGTTTGAATTATTATAGATGTTTATGAATTATTATGGATGTTTATATTTTTGAAGTGTTAAATTTGTGCATAAATAATTTTTTTTACTTGTTTTTTAATTTATATGTAAAGATATATAGGTATATATATATTTTTTATTTTTTAATTAATTTACCTGAGTCAGCAATTAACCTGGTGACTCAGCGGTTGAACCAGTGACCTGGTGACCCGAAGGCCAGCCTGGGTCAATAGCCAAGCCAGGTCCAAAACCATTTGTTGGAATTAATTGTTATGTGTTACTATATTAAGATAAGTGTTCCATTGTTTGTGAGATTTATTTTTCATGATTGAGTGAGGGAGAAACATTTCTGTTCTCTTGAATTCGAGTTCACTTCTCATGATTTAATATATTTCTCCTACTTGAGTAAGGATTGTGTGTATTGTAAAACAAGAAGGAAGCTTGTGTGGCTCCCCTGGGAATATCATACAAATGACCTCAATTGCAAGAAATGGTGCATTGTGGGAAGAGCCTAGAATAATTGTTGGGGAATGTCAATGTGATGCATGAATTATTTTGCATTAGGATCGTGGTACACTTTAACATGTTAATATGTGATGTGTAGCGGATTACATGATGGAATGAACATTTTTTTGTTTGTGTAGCCTATGGGTGATCTATTTATGGTTCATAAGTTGTAATGTTTTCTTTTACTGAAGTCACATATTTGTTTTATATGTATTGATAAATATTATGTAGTATGCAAGAAGCCTATGTGGCTCTCCGGATGATGATGGATTAGTGGTAGTATGAAGAGCTTGTGGCCCTCTCGCATATGATTAATAATATTATATAAAAAGCCTACATGGCTCTCCGAATGATGATGGACTAGTAGTACTGTGAAGAATCATGTGGCCTTCTCGCACTATGACTAAGGATATTACGGGAAACCTGTGTGGTTCTCCCTGAGATAATTAATGATAATACTGTAGGAAGCCTATGTGGCCCTCCCAGTGAAGAATAATAAGAATCTCATGAGATAGTCTATATGGCCCAATATGAACCCTTTGTGTCGGGTTATAAGGAGGCCTGTGTGGTCGTGTTCGTCAATTCTTTTTCCAATCTCTACAAATCTGTGTCCCTAGTGCTTTGTTTCAAAGTTGCCTTCGATTTCGTTTCATTTTTGCCCTTGGTCGCCAGTAATTGTGCTTCACCTTCACCATTCTTTCTGATGTTTTCTCCCTCTTCACTTTCTCTCTCCATGAGTTTCTTAAAATAGCTTTTTAAAATAGTAATATAAAATCCAAACAACAAGATCCTAACCTACAAATCTAAACCAACATACATTTAATTTAATTAAATAATTAATCCAACCTCTTCCCCATCTATAGTAGGCGACCTTATTCCCCCTATAGAAAACATAAATAAATAAATAAACAACAATCATTCAAGAAGTCAAATCTAACCCAATAAAACAAATTGAACCTAACTTGCCTTATAAGGCACTTTTTGCCAACCATTCACGCCACCTAAGAAGTCAAAGAACTAATTTGATATCCCCTACTAGTTGGCTGCCATCCATACCTCTTTCTCTTTTACCCATAAAATAAACCCAAGTCATCTTTCCCTACCTTGGACCAGCCAACACTCCACTCAAGCCTAATCTTCTTTTCTAATCACACACCATCTTCAATCACGCCATACCTATCATGTCACCAACTCTCCACATTATACATACATATCCCACCTCTTCATCCTTCAATTACCCCATCCCAAAGCCGCCACATACATACCCTTCCACCATATATACCATTCGGCCACTCATCTCTCTCTAACAACCAAAAACCTTACCGCTAGTCGTACACCACCAATCAACACATAGAAACACATTTTGATTCTGCACAACAATTTCCAAAATCAATCCAATAGAAGAGTTAAAGACAAGGTAAGATCAAATAACTCAAAACTCAAACTAAGAATTTTCACGCGGATTGTATCGATCATAACTCCCTTGCGAAATATCCAAAAAGCTCTTT
Source organism: Biancaea sappan (assembly GCA_037074585.1). Taxonomy (NCBI): domain Eukaryota; kingdom Viridiplantae; phylum Streptophyta; class Magnoliopsida; order Fabales; family Fabaceae; genus Biancaea; species Biancaea sappan. The sequence goes on along the minus strand of CM073499.1, from coordinate 23,527,823 downwards.
TTGTCTAGTTTTGGATAGACTACTTTTATTTGAAAATTCCACACCATTTGGGAGATATGATTGAAACAGTAAGCAAAGGTCATAATCAAGATAAACAATTTTTTTGTTTTAGTTTTAATTTTTTCTTTTCAAACAAATGGTAGGAAAATCAATCATGATATCCTTTAATCGAAGGATCCTGATAAGGCATAATAAAAGTTTATGAGGAATCCGAGTGAGTGGATTTGATAATTCCCTAGCCTTATCTAAGCTCTGTAAGTTAGATAATATATGGTTAGGTTAAGTTGATTGAGAACATAGTAACAAACGTAGGAATAGACATTGATGTGATGGTTATATGGATATGAATGAGTATGATGACATGTAGAATAATAAATGACCATGAGATAGTATTGTATTGCATCATGATTTAAACTGTTGGGTTAGTGAGGATTCCAAGTATGACTTTTCTTGAGAAGGGAACTTGCATGCATCATGATTAGACCTGTCAAAATGGGCTCGATTAGCCTACTTCAAAGGCCATAGAGGATCGGGCCTAACTGACCCAACCCAGGTAACCTGCAAGTTATTCGTTTTACCCGCCCTTATCATTTTTTTATATAAATATATATTATACTAAGGGGAGGGTCTGAGAGATGAATAAGACCACAAATTAGAGAAAACAAAGAATAGAGACTTAGAAAGCAACGAAGGGGGAGGGTTTAAGATGAATGAGACTAGAGAGAAGAGAGAACAGAGAGCAATATAGGAGGAGGGCCAGATTGACAGAGCCACAAATCGACATCAACTCGTACGTGATTCATCTCTCAGCCCATCGTCCCTAAAGTCTCCATCAATCTTCGTCTTCTATAGTCTTCAACTTATCTCTCAGCCCTCCCTCAATCATTTAATCAGAGAGAGAAACGACCGACCCAAGGAGGAGAATAAGGGAGGAAATTGGAGAATCACAGATAAAACCTCAAAGATTCATATCTTCTCTTCCATTCTTTGATTTCGAGATCACATATCTCCATAGCTCCGTCATGGTCCCTCTGCATTCTCAGTTCTCCTCCTATCCCTCTGTGTTCTCGACTCTGTTGTGCTTCGTTCGGTTAAGTGTTCTAACAAGGGACTGGTTCTCAATGACTCGATTTTCCTCTCATCTCTCCTCTCATTCTCAGTCTCAACCTCAGAACCTCTCACACTCTTTTCACTTTGTGTCTCATCTAACCAACTGGGTTATCAAAAGCCATCGAAGTGAAAAAGGCCTTTGAGGCCCGAGGCTTAAAACTAATAACATTAATTAAAAAAACTATGTGGGCAGGCCCGTTTGGCCTGTCAACTTGTACAATATGGGCCAAGCTGGCCATTTCCCAGCCCATTTAAAAACGAACTAGCCCGTCCCAGCCCGTTTTGATAGGTCTAATCATGACCGTTTGATTATTGAATGTATGTTGATTAGATTGTGGAATTGGTACCCTCCTCAGAACAAAAAGGGTGTAGGGATCGAACCAGGTTGAGCAAGACTCCCAATGGTCACATTGCCAAAGTACAAGTGATAGGTACATCTTATGGTAAGATAGAGGACCGGGTTGAGAATACTCCCGATTGTCGCCTTATTGTTAAGAAGTATTATGCGTTAGTAGGCAGGAAGAAAAGGAGGCCCAGGTTAAGAGTACTCCCAATGGGCATCCCGATACTAGATGAGTATCACATGTGTTTGTGATACTACTTTGAGTTTGGAATGTTGATGTTGTAATGATTGGTTGTGCTATGTTGTCTCATGTATAACTGTGGCATTTAGATATGTTGTTTAATTTGTGTAGTATTTGGGTTCAGCTATGATTTCACCAAGCCATTTATTGAGTTTAAAATTCATACTCTCTATATATTTTCTTTTAACAGATCAACCAGTTACCAAGGAGCTCCCATCCGAGAAATAACTGAGAGCACTATTACCCTTCCTGTTATAAGGTCGGGACCCATTTTATTTCTCTATCTTTATTTCTTTCATTTGTCTAGGATGCTCTGTAGTGTCGAAGGTCACCTAGGAGATCCGAATGAACATTATACACTTGTTAATTTTGGTGGATTATTTTATTTGGAACCAATTAATGAATTGGATTTATAATTATTGGTCTTTCTTTGAAAAATTTGGAGAATTGTAACTTTATTTTATATCTATGGTTTATTATATATATAAGATTTGTTTTTGAATTAGAGTATAAATAATTGAACTTATTTAGATTAAAATGTGTAATAATGTAAGAGTACATGTTTAAAAAAGGCTTTAACTAGGAAAGATTTAGTATTTAAGTGTGTCCTTATAACCTACTTCTCTTTCTTGGGAACTTATCTACTACACTACTTACATTAGTTCACATCTTTCTGGTAACTAAATTTTCAAGGATAACATTCAAGCCATAAAGGATAATTTGAAGTTTTCAATAAAAAGATTAGGCAAAACACTAACTTTAATACTAAACCTCGATTTCTTAAAAGACATAGTTTAGGCTTACAGCAACATAGGCAGTTGTCATTATGCCTATCATGTGCCCAAGTAACATGTCATGACAAAAGCGTGTGACACTCAGGGCCGACGAGAGATGGGAGTGATCGTTGGTGTAGAAAAGAAGCACAGACAAGAAACGGTTCCTGGTAGGCTTTTAAGTGAAGGACACATGAATAAACTAATTCTACATCAAAATAAGAGGTATCTTGAGAATTTACAGTTAAGGAATTTTAAGACTATGCAAGTATGGGACAGTACAGTTGAGGAGAACTTAAAGGATTTGATAGGTACTATCTATACCAACAAAGTGCACTTTCCTTTTCGAGAGCCTATTTCATAAGTACTTTACAGTTAAGCGTGCTTAGCCCAAGGTAATTTTAAGATAGGTGATCCCTTGGGAAGTTTTCCCAGGGAGCATGCAAGTGAGGACAAAGCATGCTGTAAAGACTCGTGTTGACTTGTAAGGATAGTCATCAATTTGGAAAGCAACCCGGGTCGTTACAAGTGGTATCAGAGCCAGACTTCTCCTAGTACGGTGTAGTTCGAGGACGAACCAAGCGGAAGCTTGTGAACATGTGACACTCAGGGCGGACGAGGGTGAGGAGTGATCGCCAGTGCAGAAAATAAGCATGGACAAAGAGAAAATTGGCAAAAATCAGAACTTTGCAGCCAAACCACACCATAATTTTTCAACTAGCTTAGAAAATTGGCAATTAGACCAGATCAGAAAAAATTTACAGTCAGAAAAAAATTCCAACCAGCAATTCAAACCAGTAATTGAAAACAGTGGCAGGAAAAAAAAATTATAGACCAGCACGTCAAACGAGTAATTTCAGAGAATCAGAGATTTCAACTCAGTTGTAAAATAAAAATTTTCAAAGAAGTTATAGAATTCTGTAAACTAGAAATTCACAAACTTCCTCTAAACTTCACCCAACTTATCAGAAAAAATTGAAACTCTGTGAAATGCCTCTAAAATTCACTGAACAAATCAGAATAAATTCAAACTCTGAACTGTCTGCGTTTCTTCTCTAAACCCGAATTCCAGAAATCAGAACAATTGCCTCAACCAGAATGGCGCACCAGAGAAACTGAAATGTATTTTGCGAAACCAAGCTGCACACCAGACGGAACCAGACATGCAAACCAGAATCACAAAGACAGACGGAAGAACAAGAGACAGAACTGCACACCAGTTTTGCAAAACGGTTAACCTAGAAACTTCGCACCAGAACACTGCAAAATCATACCATAATTGTACGCGACTGAACAGAGAATTCACACCATAACAGTTCGAAGACCATCTATGAACACCATAACACCGCGCACCAGAAAACGCCCAACTAGAAACTGAACAGAGCAGTTACCGTGCACAAACCAGAGAATAGTGTGCGAAACCAGAAGAAAAAAAAATGCCTTTGAACAAGAATATGATGAACTTCAAACGCTGAACCAGAATCAGAGATGCGGGACAGAACAAGTCTTCGCCGGAAACAGAGCAGTGCTACCAAACTAGAACGCAGTGCAAAACGGAAACTATCAACCAGAACTGTGCGAGCATCTGCGAGAACAGGCTAAATACTATTCTTGCGAAAACAAAAAAAAATAGTCAAATATTACTCCCTTAAAAAAAAAATTTTGCCCGACTATACTTTTTTTGTTACGTTATCTTTCTTTCTTTTTTTTACATCAAATAGAAACTCAACTTGTCATAAATTAAGTTTTTGATAGATTTAATTTTTTTTTTTAAATCTAACTAAAACTCAACTTAACATAAATCAAGTTTTAATTAAAATAAATTTTTTTAAAATAAAAATTATGTTGAAACTCAACTTCACATATTTTTTTTTTAAATAAAATGTGTAAGATACGGGTTTCACACAATATATGTGTGAATCAATATGATTCACACATAAATTGAGACACGGCATGCGCCATGTCTCAATAAAATTTTTTTAATTTAAATAAATTTTAAAAAATGTGTTAAAAATAAAATAATAATTTTTTTGTATTTTAAATAATTTTAAATGAAGTTAAAAAATAATAAATTATATTATTTAAATAAACTTATTTGATTTATTTTGAGAAAAGATATATAATTATTGCATAAAAAAAGCATAGGAATTTGAATTTGAAAAATATATTAATAACTTTATTTTATACAGTTATTTAACTTATACATTTATTAATAAATTGAGTAAAATAAATTATTTTAATTTTTTTATTAACATATCGTATGTCACATCATTCAGATATATTAACATATCGTATATGTTTTACTGCATGTTGGGACTGATAATCGTTTCTTTTAAGTTGTATGTCATTTCAACTGTGTATTGAAACATTTTTTCGGTTTAATTTACACTCATTCAAATATTTTTATTAACATATCGTATATGTTTTACTCATTGTGGGAACATCAGACAGAGAATTTAAATCTAATACAAGAGATTGGACCGACGGTGTCATATGAGGCGATGTTATAAATAATAATGAAAGGTCATATTGCTATTAATACTAGACTGAAGAAGTCCTAGTTACATCAAGTATAGACAATAACATTCTAGGTTGGACATTATTGTGGACAGTTTATTCGGTTGTGACCATGTTGCTTACATATGCTACATCATGATAGCTGGCGATGTTGTCTATAATTCATGTCCATTCGTCGTAGTCGTGATAGTCTTGGTAACTGATTGGGCGCTACGATTTTGCTATTTCTAAACTATATAGACCATCAATTTTAAATGTGCAATATTAAACTAAACTAAATTAATGTAATACATGTATGTATATATATATATATATATATATAAAATAAAAAGAATAAAAAATCATAGTAACTATACATATAAATAGTACCCATATGTATTTTTGAATAGTATGCATTGAATAGTATGCATGTGTCGTCTCTCACTTCATTCATTATTCTTCTTTTATTCTATTTTCTTTTAGTTTGGATGGAAATTTTCATACATTTTATTATTATTATATTATTTGAACTTTCTTAGGACAATCTTAAGTTTATTTTCTCATTGTGCAATTATTTATGTGCCTATTACTTTCCCAAATTCATTTGCTCTTATTGTCTTTTTATGGTTAAATTGGTTTAAATAATTAGGAAATTTAATCATGTTAAAAGAGTTAGTTCATCAAAGGATTGAGTTTGAACTAAAACTGATAATTTAATCATTAATGTAGAAATTGATAACTTAGATCAAAATAGAAATTTATGCCATAGTTGCATAGATTAGTTAAATCGGATTCATAACGCTTTGATAATTTGCAGTGTAATACCCATGAAAAATAAAATATAAATGCGTGTTTTCAAACTACTGTTACTATTTCAGTATACGGTACTATTCACCCGTATAATACTATTTACGTATATGGTACTGTTCATTTATACAATCAAAATGTCAAATACTAGATGTGGTTTGGTCATAAGAGAAAACTAGAAAGAAGTTTGTAGGAGACAATGACGTTTTATGTGTAAAAATACCCTCAGGGACTAAATTGAAAGGACTGAATTGAAAAGAAACTTAAAGGTTTAAGGTGAAAGGATAGTTTTCCCTTTAAAGTTTCTAATAGTAAATAAACGAAAATTTTCAATCGTACGCGTAAGGTGTACAGTAACTGCATTATTAGAAATGTCGTTTTCATGAATAGTAAATTGAATATTTTATTAGCGCATAGTATCAAATAGTACCCTTGACTTTTGCTATAAATAGGCCCTTCCATTTCACTTCTAAACTCACACCTTCAACTTCTCTTCTTCCCTCCTTAAGTTTCTCTTGCTCCGACGCTAGGCTTCTGAGATTTTGGGCCTTTCCGTTTTTGCTTAGGTAAGGATACTATGCCCTTTCTATGTCTTTCAAATTTTAGAAGGTATTTTCTTAAGTATGCTCTGTGGTTGCGGCTTTGGCCGATCTTCCACATCAGAAAAACTGTCGTTAGCTGTTATTTTGATTCTCTGATTACCGAAATAGAATATAATCTGTGGAGAATACATGTCTAGGAAAGTTCTGGCTAAGGAAAGACCTGGTTTTTAAGTGTGTCCAGTGTGACCCTCCACTCTTTCCTGGGAACTTACCTGGTGTACTCTTTTACAGATTGTATTCTGTATTTTCGGTATGAATAGTACCCATACGTATGAATAGTGACCGTATGAATAGTACCGTACGTATGAATAGTGACCGTATGAATAGTACCCGTATGTATGAACAGTATCTGTACGAAAATGATCTTAACGTACTTTCTGTAATCTTTCATGAAAATCTCTGTAGCGGAACACTGAAATTCACCTGCGTACTCTTGTCCGTAACGATTTAGAGAAGTGATACTCGTACGGAATCCAGGTGAGTGAAACGACCCTGTTTTAATAGAGTTTTAGCATTACTGGTGATAAAAAGTATGTCGTAGGACACTCCCAAGATTCATAGGGAGAAATTGGATTCAGAATGACGAATATAATGAGATAATTAATCCAGAAGTATGGATAAGACAAAGCAAGTATCTCATGATGATATGAAATTTGAATCATATAGTTATATACTATACCTGTTATATGGATGAGTATTATATTGTGCTTCTGATTATGATATGAACTGTTGTACTATTGATTGTGATTGAGCGGTACAGTACCCCCTCTCACGGCAAGGCGGAAAACCCGGGTTAAAGGGTGTCTTGACCAGTGAGTGTGGAGACAACGATTCCCTCAGTAGGGATATAGCCCGGATTGGTGATAAATCCGTGAGGCGCCCTAGCTAAGAGGATGAGGTTGTGCGTCATGGCGGAAAAATACAAAATTGGTGAGCCGGCCTGTGTGCGCTCTCCGGGATATATTGCCATTGACGAGTACTAGTATCGTTTGTTGAATTGGATGAATTTTTCTTGTATGAAATTTCTAACTATGTCTATTGGTTGAGCTTGAGCCTTCGGATATGCTTGCATGACTGGTGATGTATTTGAATTTTATTAACGCGAGGCCGATTTGCTCACTGAGTTTAAAAGCTCACACTGTTTGTACAAACTTTTTGTTCAGATCAGGTTGCCGCCGAAGTACATCCGCTAGAGGAGTAGATCACGTTGGACCTTCCCGCTGTCGGGTAGGCCCTTCTTTTGTTATACAGTATGTTGCTCTGTAACCGTCTAGGACATCTAGGTCAGGGGTTTGGTATTTGGCTTGTATTTCAGTATGATAATGTATTTCGTACTGAGGATCTATTATTTTTAATTAAGAAAATCTGATGTATTTTCTTTGTATTTATTAAGGAATGGTATTTTGAGAATATAGAGATAATGACTAACGATTTTACTTGTGGGAAGAATTTATCGAAAGGCTTACAGTGATGGGATATTCATCAATGTGCCGGTCATGTGCCTAGAAAATGGGTCGTGACAAAGTTGGTATCAGAGCATAGGTTGTTAGGTCTCCTAGTGATTACAGAGCAAGGTGTCTTTAGTGGGCCTTCCCCTATTGTCGTGACTGCAGCACGACCATAGGATGAAGATCCACCAAAAGCCTTGTAGAGATTAAAATCCCTTTCTTTCGTGTCTTTACTTGAAGCATAATAGTGACGATGTATATTATTCTTAATTGTAGAATAAGTTTAGATGGCACCAAGAAAATCAAACGCTTCTGGAATCCGCACAAGATCTGGCAGGGCCTTGGTCCCTCCAGCTGCTCAGTCAGCAAATGCAAGACTGGAGATGCCTAACCGTGCAGAAGATAACCATGCACAAAACAGAGAAATATCCACTGAAAACCCTAGAAGAAATGCTGGAGAACCATCACAAATCGACGCGACTGTAGTGATGGAAGCATTAGCTGCAATGCAGAACGAGGTGAATGGGCTAAAGGAACTTCTGATGGGACAATCATCTGAAGATGGCTCACAGGCATCAGTACATGCTGCAAAAGTACAAGAGACAGACCAGATGCCACCTCCACCCCCTCCTCAGGATTGGGTAGGTACAGAGGTCAAAATCTCAGAATTTATGAAGCTGAATCCGCCAACCTTTGCAGGAGATGTTAATGAAGACCCACAACGTTTTCTAGATGACTGTGAGAAAATCCTTGACACGTTAGAATGCCCTGAACCTCGAAAAGTAACCCTTGTTACCTTTCAGTTAAGAGGTAAGGCCGACCGCTGGTGGCGAACATGGAAGAAGGGCATGGCCAGAAATGCCCCACCCATTAAATGGAATGACTTTAAAAGAATTTTTCGAGAACAATTTATTCCGGAGAGTATACGAGAAGCAAAGATGAATGAGTTTGAGGCACTCCGGCAAGGATCACGAACCGTCGATGAATACGACAATCTGTTTATAGAGTTGTCTGAATATGCTACTCACATGGTCCTAACTGAGAAAGAAAAGATCCGACGGTTTATAAAAGGCCTTCGAGAGTCTTTATTTGACAGGGTGGGATCGAAAATACGAGATTTTTCATTTTACACAGAAGCCGTCGACATCGCCCGTATGATGGAAGAAAGAGATATGCAAAAAGAAAAATGGAATAACAAAAGAAAGAGGAAGCAAGATGAGAAATCACGCTACCACGGAGAGAGTTCTGGACGTGCAGCCTCTACTGCTAGTGCACCACAGCGTCAACAAAGTGGTACAGGGGGTCAACAAAGGCCCTGGTGCTCTAAATGTGAAAGAAATCACTTCGGAGCTTGTTTTGTCAACAACAACACTAGGGTCTGTTACCAATGTGGTCAACAGGGCCACATCAAAAGAGATTGCCCCCAACTCTACACGAGATCTGGCCAAGGGTCAGTACGCCCTAATCAATCAGAGGCTACTGTTGCCAACAGATCCCCTGTAATTGTAGGAGGCAATGGAATCGGAAGAGGTGCTGGCAGAGGACAAGGTGGTCGAGGGCAGGCTTCAGCAGGCCGAGGGAACGCTCGAGTATTCGCTTTAACCCGTCAAGATGCTCAGGCGTCTAATACGGTGGTAGCAGGTACTCTTCTGATTGAATCAAATTTTGCACATGTTTTGTTTGACTCTAGCTCTACGCATTCCTATGTGTCACCATTCTTTGCTAAGAACTTTAAGCAAAAAGTTGTTAGATTAGAATGTCCGTTTTTAGTAACTACGCCTACTGGAGGCACCTTACTAATAGAACGAGGCTATCGAGCTTGCAAGGTAAGAGTCGGGGAAATAAATACAACAGTAGACCTAATGTTGTTAGATATGACAGACTTTGATGTCATCTTGGGCATGGATTGGCTGGCATCTTGTCATGCCACCCTGGATTGCTATAATAAGATAGTTAAATTTAATATTCCGGGGGAGCCTTCTTTCGTATTTCATGGTGAACGGAGTGAAATTTCTGGGAATCTTATATCTTTAATGTGTGCCCAATGTTTATTGCGAAAGGGCTGTAAAGGATACTTGGCATTCGTTAAAGATATTAAGAAAGAAGAACTAAAAGTAGAAGACGTTCCAGTAGTCCAGGAGTTTGTAGATGTCTTCCCAGATGATCTACCAGGTATACCCCCAGATCGAGAGATTGAGTTCCAGATAGAGTTAGCACCAGATACTCGCCCAATCTCCATACCCCCTTATAGAATGGCACCAACAGAATTAAAAGAGTTAAAAACTCAGTTACAGGACTTGCTAGACAAAGGCTTTATAAGGCCAAGTTATTCACCTTGGGGAGCTCCTGTTCTGTTCGTGAAAAAGAAGGACGGATCGATGAGACTATGCATAGATTACAGGCAACTGAATAAGGTAACTATCAAAAATAAATACCCGTTGCCTCGCATCGACGACCTTTTCGATCAACTTCAAGGAGCCAAGTGTTTTTCAAAGATTGACTTGAGGTCTGGTTATCACCAACTCAAGATCAAGGAGGAGGATGTGTCTAAAACAGCCTTCCGTACCAGATATGGGCACTACGAGTTCTTGGTGATGTCATTTGGATTAACGAATGCACCAGCTGCTTTCATGGATTTAATGAATAGGATTTTTAAATCCTTTTTAGACAAATTTGTCATTGTCTTCATAGACGACATTTTGGTGTACTCAAAGACTTCAGAAGAGCACGAACAACACCTTCGTGTTGTGTTGCAGACATTGAGGGATCATCAATTGTACGCCAAATTCTCTAAATGTGAGTTTTGGATTGATCGTGTAACTTTCTTGGGACATGTGATCTCCAAAGATGGCATCCAAGCAGACCCAAGCAAAGTAGAAGCGGTCAAAATGTGGCCTAGACCTACCTCCGTCACGGAGATTCGCAGCTTCTTGGGATTGGCAGGATATTATCGTCGTTTCATCCAAAATTTTTCCCAGTTAGCCGCCCCTCTCACACGACTGACTAGGAAAGGGGTAAAGTACCAATGGGATGACGCTTGTGAAGAAAGCTTCCAAGAACTCAAGAAAAGGTTAATCTCAGCACCTGTATTGGTCTTACCCTCAGGACCAGGAGGTTTTACAGTATACTGCGATGCATCAAGAGTAGGGTTGGGATGTGTTCTCATGCAGCATGGCCAGGTAGTGGCATATGCATCGAGACAACTTAAGAAACATGAACAAAACTACCCCACCCACGATCTGGAAATGGCAGCAGTAGTTTTCGCTTTAAAAATATGGCGACATTATCTATACGGAGAAACTTGCGAAATCTACACTGACCATAAAAGTCTAAAATATATTTTCGACCAAAAGGACTTAAACTTGAGGCAGAGGAGATGGGTAGAATTACTAAAAGATTATGATTGCAATATTCTTTACCACCCAGGTAAAGCAAACGTGGTAGCAGATGCCTTGAGTCGAAAATCTATGGGTAGTCTGGCCCATATAGCAGTAACAAAAAGACCCTTGATCCAAGAACTACAAGAGATGAGAGCAAAAGGTGCTACTCTTGAGGTTACAAGGACAGGATCATTCTTAGCCCATATCAGGGCTAGATCTTCCCTTGTTGACCAGATACGGATATCTCAAATGGAGGATCCTGAGCTTGTCCAAATTATGGAAAAGGTGAAGATTGGTGAAGTGAATAGTTTCACACTCGACGATACAGGAGTCTTACATTTTGAACAACGGTTGTGTGTACCACATGTTGGAACTCTTAGACGAGACATCATGGAAGAAGGCCATCGTGCTGCATATGCTGTACATCCAGGAGCCACCAAGATGTATCAGGATCTGAAACAGATCTACTGGTGGAAAGGAATGAAACAAGACATAGTAGAATTTGTGTCTCGTTGTTTAACCTGTCAACAGGTTAAGGCTGAGCATCTAAAGCCAGGAGGCTCGTTACAACGATTAGAGATTCCTGAATGGAAATGGGAACGAGTGACGATGGACTTTGTTGTTGGTCTACCTCGCTCCACAGGAGGTTATGACTCAGTTTGGGTCATTGTTGACCGACTAACCAAATCAGCACACTTCATTCCAGTCAAAATCACTTATGGTGTAGTAACGTTGGCACAATTGTATATTAAAGAAATAGTAAAGTTGCATGGAGTACCTATATCTATCATTTCTGATAGAGGTCCTCAATTTACCTCTCGTTTCTGGAGAAGTTTTCAAGAGGCATTAGGTACTCGAGTGGACCTTAGTACCGCTTTTCACCCACAGACAGACGGACAGTCAGAGCGAACGATTCAGACGCTAGAGGATATGTTACGAGCTTGTATTCTAGATTTCAGTGGTAGCTGGGAAAAGCATCTGTATCTTGTAGAGTTCGCATATAACAATAGCTACCAGGCCACTATTGGGATGGCACCCTTTGAGGCCTTGTATGGGAGACGTTGCAGATCTCCGATCGGTTGGTTCGAGGTAGGTGAAGCGAAAGCATTAGGACCTGACTTGGCCCAGGATGCCCTAACCAAGGTTAAGACAATACAAGATAGGATGCGAGCAGCTCAAAGTAGACAAAAGGCATACGCTGACCACAGACGACGTGATTTGGAGTTCTCAGTCGGCGATATGGTATTCCTTAAGGTCTCTCCAATGAAAGGTGTGTTGAGATTTGGAAGAAAAGGAAAGTTGAGTCCTAGATACATCGGGCCTTATGAGATTCTAGAACGAGTGGGAAAAGTGGCTTATCGGCTTGCCCTACCTATGGATCTGGAAGGGATTCACCCTGTTTTTCACGTATCCATGTTAAGGAAGTACCTTCATGACCCTTCTCACATACTTCACCCTTCTCAGAATGATTCTATCCTAGTAGATGAAAACTTGTCATACGAGGAGATACCGATGGCAATCCTCGATAGTCAAGTAAAGAAACTCCGATCTAAGGAGATTCCATCCGTCAAGGTTTTGTGGAGGAATCAAACTCACGAAGAAGCCACATGGGAAGCCGAGGCCGATATGCGTTCTAGATATCCGCATCTTTTTACGACTTGAGGTAATTTAAATTCGGAGGACCGAATTTCTTAAAGGGGGTGATAATGTAATACCCATGAAAAATAAAATATAAATGCGTGTTTTCAAACTACTGTTACTATTTCAGTATACGGTACTATTCACCCGTATAATACTATTTACGTATATGGTACTGTTCATTTATACAATCAAAATGTCAAATACTAGATGTGGTTTGGTCATAAGAGAAAACTAGAAAGAAGTTTGTAGGAGACAATGACGTTTTATGTGTAAAAATACCCTCAGGGACTAAATTGAAAGGACTGAATTGAAAAGAAACTTAAAGGTTTAAGGTGAAAGGATAGTTTTCCCTTTAAAGTTTCTAATAGTAAATAAACGAAAATTTTCAATCGTACGCGTAAGGTGCACAGTAACTGCATTATTAGAAATGTCGTTTTCATGAATAGTAAATTGAATATTTTATTAGCGCATAGTATCAAATAGTACCCTTGACTTTTGCTATAAATAGGCCCTTCCATTTCACTTCTAAACTCACACCTTCAACTTCTCTTCTTCCCTCCTTAAGTTTCTCTTGCTCCGACGCTAGGCTTCTGAGATTTTGGGCCTTTCCGTTTTTGCTTAGGTAAGGATACTATGCCCTTTCTATGTCTTTCAAATTTTAGAAGTTATTTTCTTAAGTATGCTCTGTGGTTGCGGCTTTGGCCGATCTTCCACATCAGAAAAACTGTCGTTAGCTGTTATTTTGATTCTCTGATTACCGAAATAGAATATAATCTGTGGAGAATACATGTCTAGGAAAGTTCTGGCTAAGGAAAGACCTGGTTTTTAAGTGTGTCCAGTGTGACCCTCCACTCTTTCCTGGGAACTTACCTGGTGTACTCTTTTACAGATTGTATTCTGTATTTTCGGTATGAATAGTACCCGTACGTATGAATAGTGACCGTATGAATAGTACCGTACGTATGAATAGTGACCGTATGAATAGTACCCGTATGTATGAACAGTATCTGTACGAAAATGATCTTAACGTACTTTCTGTAATCTTTCATGAAAATCTCTGTAGCGGAACACTGAAATTCACCTGCGTACTCTTGTCCGTAACGATTTAGAGAAGTGATACTCGTACGGAATCCAGGTGAGTGAAACGACCCTGTTTTAATAGAGTTTTAGCATTACTGGTGATAAAAAGTATGTCGTAGGACACTCCCAAGATTCATAGGGAGAAATTGGATTCAGAATGACGAATATAATGAGATAATTAATCCAGAAGTATGGATAAGACAAAGCAAGTATCTCATGATGATATGAAATTTGAATCATATAGTTATATACTATACCTGTTATATGGATGAGTATTATATTGTGCTTCTGATTATGATATGAACTGTTGTACTATTGATTGTGATTGAGCGGTACAGTACCCCCTCTCACGGCAAGGCGGAAAACCCGGGTTAAAGGGTGTCTTGACCAGTGAGTGTGGAGACAACGATTCCCTCAGTAGGGATATAGCCCGGATTGGTGATAAATCCGTGAGGCGCCCTAGCTAAGAGGATGAGGTTGTGCGTCATGGCGGAAAAATACAAAATTGGTGAGCCGGCCTGTGTGCGCTCTCCGGGATATATTGCCATTGACGAGTACTAGTATCGTTTGTTGAATTGGATGAATTTTTCTTGTATGAAATTTCTAACTATGTCTATTGGTTGAGCTTGAGCCTTCGGATATGCTTGCATGACTGGTGATGTATTTGAATTTTATTAACGCGAGGCCGATTTGCTCACTGAGTTTAAAAGCTCACACTGTTTGTACAAACTTTTTGTTCAGATCAGGTTGCCGCCGAAGTACATCCGCTAGAGGAGTAGATCACGTTGGACCTTCCCGCTGTCGGGTAGGCCCTTCTTTTGTTATACAGTATGTTGCTCTGTAACCGTCTAGGACATCTAGGTCAGGGGTTTGGTATTTGGCTTGTATTTCAGTATGATAATGTATTTCGTACTGAGGATCTATTATTTTTAATTAAGAAAATCTGATGTATTTTCTTTGTATTTATTAAGGAATGGTATTTTGAGAATATAGAGATAATGACTAACGATTTTACTTGTGGGAAGAATTTATCGAAAGGCTTACAGTGATGGGATATTCATCAATGTGCCGGTCATGTGCCTAGAAAATGGGTCGTGACATGCAGTCTCTTAATAATTTTTGTAGTGTATTTGTGTTAATTTTATCCAATCATCAGTATTTTAGTTAATTGTTAGTTATTTAATTGTGACGTCTCAAATCTGAGCCCATGACAGAACAGCGATGTCATTATAAGCCTCTTATTGTTCCTACCATTTTCATTAAATTCAATTATGCGGAAACATATAATCTATAAATTTATTTTAAATTCACATCTATTCACAATAGATGAAAATTTTGTTAAAGACGTAACAGGCGTCTTTACTTACATATACGAGAAATGTTGTACATAACTTAATTTCATAGTTATAAAAGTATATGTAAACAATCACAATAATAACACCATTCTCATAAAGTTTATTCAATCCAAATATAATTATATGAAATTCCTGAAATATCTAAAATAACATCTTGGGAGTCCCAATGACTACAGAGCCCTTAATCCAGACACGGATTACTAAACCTACCTGGCAAAAAAAAATTATTTATTCGCATAGAACATCATGCTACTCCTTTAGAGAGAGTTTCTGTCTACAACTAAATCTGAAAAGGGTTTAGGGTATAAGGGTGGCACATGCATACTATTCAAAAATACATATGGGTACTATTTATATGTATAGTTACTGTGATTTTTTTATTCTATTTTATTTTATATGTATACATTAATTTAGTTTAGTTTAATATTGCACATTTAAAATTGATCGTTTATATATTTTAGAAATAGTGAAATTGTAGCGCCCAATTAGTGACCAAGACCATCATGACTATGGATCGACATGAATTATAGACAATGTCACCAGCCATCTTGATGTAGCTTATGTAAGCAACATGGTCACAACCAAATAAACTGTCCACAGCAATGTCCAACCTATAATGTTATTATCTTTACTTGATGTAACTAGTGTTAATGTAACAGCAATATGATCTTTCATCATTATTTATGACACCGCCTCATATGATACCATTTATCCAATCTCTTGTATTAGATTTGAATTCTTTATTTGATGTTCCTACAACGAGTAAAGCATATACGATATGTTAATAAAAATATTTGAATGAGTGTAAATTAAACCAAAAAATGTTTCAATACACAGTTGATATGACATACAACTTAAAAGAAACGACTATCATTCCCAAAACGTAATAAAACATATATGATATGTTAATATATCTGAATGATGTGACATACGATATGTTAATAAAAAATAATTGAAATAATTTATTTTACTCAATTTATTAATAAAAGTATAAGTTAAATAACTCTATAAAATCGAGTTATCAATATGTTTTTCAATTTCAAATTCTTACACTATTTTTTATGTAATAATTATATATTTCCTCAAAATAAATCAAATAAGTTTATTTAAATAATATAATTTATTATTTTTTAACTTCATTTAAAATTATTTAAACTACAAAAAAATTATTATCTCATTTTTAAAATTTTTTAATACATTTTTTAAAATTTACTTAAACTAAAAAACAATTTTTTATTGAGACACAGTGCACACCGTGTTTCACACATTTTATTAAAAAAATAAAATAATGAGAGAGGCCGAGTCTTAGTATAATTTTTATTTTAAAAAAATTATTTTGACTGAAACTCGGCCTGTGTCAGGGTGAGTTTTAGTTAGATTTTAAAAAAAAATAAATTTGTTAGAAACTCAGTCTTTGGCAGGCTGAGTTCTGTCAGATCGAACAAAAAAAAGAGAGAATGATGATGTGACAGAAAAAGTAGTATTGTGCTAAATTTTTTTAAAAGAGTAGTATTTGATTATTTTTTTTTCCAAGAGTAGTATTTTGGCAAAAGACTCGCGAGAACAGGGGCTGACGTGTGTGAATAGTAAGCCAGCAACTGTCGTGTGTGAAAGGGACTGATTTGAAAAAAATTTTGAATTAGAACTGTGAATTACGTAACCTAAGTTTAATACCACTTGTAATAAAACAATATGAGAATTAAAGAGAAAATACACACAGAAAATTTACGTGGTTTGATTAATATAACTTCTATCTACGTGCAAAGAAATTTATATATTCCTAACAAAATAATTTGAGAGTTTGTACAATGATATTTATGAACAGTAAAATTAAAATAGTACATAAAACATAACTATTTCAACCGGGTTAGTTTATGGGCAAATTGGGTCAGATCTAAGTCAAGTCACTCAACATATCTATATGAAAATGAAAAAAATAAAATAAAAGTGATAATTCACAAAATTAGATAAAAAACACAAGTCTTTTTATAAAAATTAAAAATACAATTAGAATAGACTATTTCTCGAATTCTTTTTTTTTTTGCCTTAGTAGCGATTTAAACTGCTACTAAAAATATGTTGTCTTCCCCTTACGAATTATTTTTATATTAATACCATTAATGAACTTACTTATCTACTATGTGGATGTTTAGAAATTTGTTGGGCAAACTTAGGTTTGTGCAAAATTAATTTTGCATGAATGTAATTTATGTTTGGAAACTGTTATAAAAAAATAATTTTAAAAAATAGATTTTGTTTGGATATTAATTAACAAAAGTACTTTTAAATGTGTAATTACCAAAAAAAATATGAATTTTATATCGTCTTATTTCATTTACCCTTATTTAATTTCAAATTAGCTTCACTATTTTTATTAATTTCAATATAGTAATCAAATTAGTATTCTAGAAAGAAAATTAATTTTACCAGTTTTACCCTTTATTAATTTTGATGACCCTTTTTTCTCATCCTTTTCAACAAAATATGGATCAAAACACAACTTCAATATGATTTTAACCAATTCAAAGTTTTAGGACTCAATTGAAAAATAAAGTAAAAATATTGAGTTAAAAAGTAATTATATAGGGATCAAAATGAAAATGAAGCAAACATGATCGGAGTTAAATGCAAATTTTTTAAAATGAGGTTCAATAATGTAATTTTTACCAAAATTAAAACCTCCATTGAAGCACCCTTAAGGGCAGCAATTTCATTTTCTTCCCTTTTTCTTCTCTCTTTCTCTTTCTCTCTTCCTCTTTTTCCCCTTTTCCTCCTTCAAGAGTTCATATATGCAGGAAATTAGGGAGGGGAGATCAGACGTTGCAACAAAGAATATGAGGGTATAACTGAGATTTGGGTAACTGGAAAAAGTGATCAACGCAAAAGTTAATAAGAGTTGCTTTGATCCAAACCTAGATTTGGATACAGAATCAATTTTACATTAAAAAAATCTAACGCAAAACCAAACATATGTGGAAGAGGTTAAACATAAGTTTAAAATATTGAGCCTGCATTTGTGGGGAGAAAACGCATACCTAAACACCCATTACAATGTCAGCTCTCCTTTTTTCAGAAAATTGTTTTCAAAAATATATAAAATGTGCTTCGTTTTGGTATTTTAAAAATAATTTTTAAGACAAATTCTTCGAAAATACTATACAGAAATGTTTTTTATTTTTTTAAAAAAATATTTTTATAAACAAAAACCCAACAGGGGATATATAATCTTCTCAAACACCTGAATGTAGAGCATATGATGTTTTTCTTGGATTAAGCAGCATCTGGCGAAAGAAAAATGTATAAAAATTGTTATTAAAGAAAAAGAGCTTTGGGCCCCACATTTCAATAGTCCAAACACAGGGGAAGAGAGACCCAAAACGAGTAGATCCTCTGTTTAGAATATGACTTGCTCAGTTTTTAGCAACGATTTTTATCGTTGCTAAAAACTTTCAGTAACAATCTTTAATTGCTAAACTGTTGCTAAAGGTTTTTAACAACGACAAAAATCGTTGTTAAAAACTGAGCAGGCCTCTGCTTGAATTTTTTCCAAACAGAGGATCCAAGCGATGGAAACTAATATGTCTATACTGTCCAAAAAAAAGGGGATACAAATTAAATTTTTAACTACGGTAACTATGTATTGGAAAAAAAGAGATATAAAAAAAAATTTTGCTAAATAAATTGCTGGTCATTGCGACATAGTTAACAGATCAAAGTTCGTAGCCTATATTTACCTGTATTTGAGTGAGCTTGTTCATAAATTTTTGGCCCATTTATAAACAATTCAAATAATTCTTTTTTATAATGTATTGGAAATCCTTTTTTAATTATTTTTTATAAAGTTATATTATTTAGTATATAAATAATTCTATTTTTTTATTTTTTTATTTTATAACATTATAATGAATTTAACATAAAAAGTTTTGTAATTTTTTTAAAAATAAATATAGAATTTTTAAATTTAAATATAATATAATTAATTTTAAAAAATATAAAAAATTAAAATTATTGATTATTTAAAAATATTAAAGAAATAATATTTCATATTTATAAATTAAATTTTAATAATACTTTTTTTACTAAAAAAAAATTAATATTATATTTTTTAAAACTTAAAATTTAAAAAAAAAAAAAAAAAATTGGCCCGATATCAGATTTATTGAAAAATAAGCCTGGCTGACTCAACGGATTTGATGTTGATATTGCCGAACAACCATTACAAGAGCATGTGACTATGTAGTATGTCCATAGTATTATGAGCTCCATACAAGTATGTGGAGCCCACAGCTGTTGGCCACGAACCTCCTTGGCTTGCGGCGCTTAGGAGGGTATATCAGTGATGTAACTCTTGCAGAGTACATAAAGTGTGACGTCGGTGCCACTTGGCACGACAGAACCAGCCACATAAAATTGGAGCAATGAGCCAATGAGTATCACATTTTCAATCAATCACAGCAAATTTGAGCGACGATGAAGATACTATCTCATTGATTTCCCAACAGATTCAGATTTGGTTCACTCCTTCATTTGATTTCAGGTTTTTGACATTGCACAAACGCTCCACATATATCTCCTTTCTCCTTCGTTGATATTGTTCATTACTTCATCCCTCCTGTGATTCATTTTCTCACTCTTAATCTGATCGTGTGAATCTGCGTTTCCCTTCAGATTGGTTAAATGATGGCAGAAGGGCAATCGAGGTACGTACAGTTGACACCGGGTCAAGCGCCAGTGGAGGATATTACTCCTGGAGAGCTCAACCAACCCATTGAAGTGCCACAGGTGACGTACTCTTTTCTGCATTTTTTACTCTTGGCATTGAATTTCGTCCTTGGATTAAGATCTGTTGTGGAGAGCACTATAAAGAACTCTACGCATATTGTTGTGGTTTTGTTGGCTGTTGGGTGTATATTAAGTCCTTTAGTATCCATTCATGAAAGTGTTTAATAAGTTAAATTAGACTTCCCGCAGAGTCTTTGTTTAATTCTTTTCAAAACGGTTCCAGTGGTAAGGTGCTTGATTGGATGAATTTGATCGATCGGATGAAATAGCGGAATGGGCGATTTTACAATCCCTTGTTTGACTGGAAACAATAACTTCCCATGCACTTTTGTTATTTCCCTTCAATTTTATTTCTCTGTGCGCATAAATGAAGAGGGAACAGAATGGCTATCGCAAAGTATTCTCACTGCGGTCAACTACAAGTTAAAAATGTGTTAGTTGCTAATAGTTTGCTTTCCTTGTTAATTTACTTATACTGTGGAGCACAGTATTTTTCTTGCCTGATCTTTTACTAACACTAATAATTAGGGGACATCATTTTCCTTTCCATTAGTCAGTATAAATAATTTGTTTCTCAATGATTACTATGCATTTTAAACTGCATTCAAATGATAAATTTGCAAACACGTACCTACCTTCTGGTTTCTAGGAAATACTGTGATCATCTTGTGTGGCTTCCTAGTTCCTACTATGCTTGAAGTTTGATTAGCCTTGTCATTTTTTTTTTTTTCATCTTTGGAAAGGGGGGTTATAAATATTAATCTGGGACAACATGCTGTGGGTCTTGAAAGGTAAATGGATGGGAATTTTACTTATATTATTTCATAAATCGTTAGCTATAGACTCTAAAGTGTGCACATGGAAAAAAGAAAAGAAAATCTTCATTAAAATTGAATTGGTTAAACTTTTTTTATCCTCACAAGAAACAGCAAAAGATTGTATAGTGGAGGCCACGGCAAGAGAAATGGTGAGGGTGATTATCTAAAATGCTCGAGTTTTGAATTCTATATTTAACCCTTGTTTTTGGTTTTCATGCAAAGGAAAAAAGTTAAATGAGAGGAGTATGTGAGAAAATATTTGATGGAAAATTCCCTAGTTTCTTTTTAATTAATAGTAGAGGAATTCTTAATTGAAGTTAAAAGAGATGCTATTGGAATGCAGGAGAGGGGTTGGCGGTCGCATGCTTTAAATAAATATATTTCATGTTTCTATTTTGAAAAATTTAAAATACTACAGAGAAAGTGTATATGTTGAACTAAGAGAAGGACTGGTAGTTGCCCCCAGTTTTTTTATCATTAACACAACATGTAAGTGCATAAAATTCTGACTCGGACACCCGAATATTTTCCATTATATTCTCCTTTTGTTTTCATTCTGATTAGTATTATTGTTTTACAGTTTATTGTTCATAGATGTGAAGAATGTGGACAACCCCTTCCCGAAAGCTACCAGCCACCTGCTGATGAAGATTGGTCAACTGGAATATTTGGTTGTGCTGAAGATCCTGAAAGTTGTAAGACTGTCTGCTTTTCTATTATCAAATTGACACATATACCCTGAAGTTAGACTCTTCCCTTAGAGTATAGAAATCTTCCCCAAAAATAGAAAATCAGTGTAGAATGTCTAAACATAGTCAAAGGGGTGAGGGAAGCATGGAAGGTTTAAACTTTAAAATGATTAAGTTGCCTTGTCGAAGCATTTATGTGAGATATATGTAGAAAATGTACTATTTTCTGCAAGAATTCTTAACAGTAGTCGCAAGGAAGATTATGGCTTAATGTTTATCATTGACTTAACTCCTTATTAAAGCTTAGTTCCCCCCCCCCCCCTTTTTTTAGTACTGTGGAGGCTTTTGAAGGTTGTTATTATTCTTTTATTCCAGGTTAATGACTTGTTATTGAGGCAAGATGGAGTAGGAGCATAAAATATTAAAGGGATTATATAGAATCAGAAATTTTTTCCTGGGTAACGAGGAAAGGAAAAAAGATGAAAAATGAAGCATTATCAAGTAAATCTTCCTTGTTTTAGGTCCAAATTTTGCTTCTCCAATGTGCCAAAACTCTTCTCGTAGCTGATTGGAAGTTTATCATGGGGTTGATAAACAGCATTTAAACAATTATAGTCCCCCTCAAATAATTATAGACAACAATTTTCTAGTATTTTAGGGCATTGTCTCGGAAAACTTACTCTGAATGATCTCTTTCGAGATGTTTTACATATCCTTTTATAATAAAGGTGCTTATCTTGTAGGTTGGACAGGACTTTTCTGCCCATGTGTTTTGTTTGGGCGTAATCTTGAAACTTTGAGAGAAGATATTTCTTGGTCCAACGCATGCATATGTCATGCTATGTGTGTGGAAGGCGGGATAGCACTTGCAATTGCAACAGCATTCTTCCATGGTATTGATCCAAAGACATCATTTCTCATTGGTGAAGGCCTGCTTTTCGCTTGGTGGATGTGTGGAATTTATACTGGTTTGTTTCGACAATCTTTGCAGAAGAAATATCATCTCAAGGTGATTTTATGACTCTATCACTACTGGTATTTTGAGTTCATTTCTTGTGAAAGTAATGATGGTTTGCCAATGATTTGTTCTTAAAAAGTTTTCATCCGGCAAAACCATGTGTTTTGAACCTGAAATGGCATCCATATGTATGCTAGATTATTAGGATCCCCCTGCTAGTATGGCTTATAGCTTGAAGTTCTGCCTACCAAAGTCTATTCTTGGTTTACAAAGCCAAAGGAATTTCTTAAGAGCATCAATATACTTTTTTGCTTTGGGTTCTCAGTTCTCGCCTTGACTTGACTCTTTTTATATGTTGGCCATACAGGAGTTTTTTATTTTGCTTGCTTGTAAGCCAGCAAATTTTGGCTGTGGTTTTCTATTTCCATTGCATCAGTTAATAATAGTGGAGTTGGTAGGATTCTTAGTTTGTGATAGGAAACCAAAGGAAAATGAAGTTTTATTGAGCAGCAAACTGGGACCACAGGTTAAAAATACCTGTCCAGAGCCAAGGCTCCTACAGCAAATTCCCTAAGGAAATTAACTGCCCACTCAGCACACCCCCTCTCTCTCCCACTACCCTCCTTTTATAACAAACTCTGACCTATTGAAATACCCTCTCTACCCCTTTAACAGAATCCCACTAATAACTGGATCACACTACACCTATTCTGACACAACAAAATCACACTACACCCATTCCCACTACCTGATACCTATCAGTTTGGAATTTCCCAGGCATGCCTTACAAGAAAAGAAAATTAAAGTAACCTCGCACAATATTTGAAAGTATAATTTTCCAAGAGATGTTGGAATTAAGAATGAAGAATATGGGTCCTGCAGTTAAGTCTACATCTTTCAAGGTGATATGTGAAAAAATGAGTGTAAAATTAGAAAAGAATGCATATATATATATATATTTTTTTTTTTTTCAGAACACTGAGATTTCAGAGCTGTTTCTCTCAGGATAGTTGAGGGCTAAGGAGCCAAATATGAAGGCTTTAGGTTTTGCCAATCATGTTTGGCGAATATGGTTCTTGAAGATGAATGAGGCTTGTTGGGTATTATGAAATTAGCAGAGATATGTTTAATGATAGAATTTGAACTTCTAGTTAGAAACTTGTACCAGACACAACTTAAGGTTGACCTATATGTGCAATAGATCACTAATTCACCATGTTCTCCTATGACAACCTATCAGAATCACTAGAGTAGAAAATCTAATTATTAAAATCAGAAAAGCTATAGTATAAAACCACTACGACATTTTATTCATATACCACATTAATTTCTAAAAACCTGAATACTTTCTTGTGCGATTGAAAAGGAGGATACTTTCCTAATAATGTGTTACAACCTTGGAGGAGATCCTCTTCCAAAAGATTAGCCTGTGAGGAAGATAGAGCCTCTAAGTTTATAAACCCACCTAAGCATCCCATACTATCCAACGTGGGATTTCAATATAATCCTAATAGAGTCCCGCCCTTCATAGCTGACGTCTACATTGGCTTCACTCTTGGTGGCCTACTCAGTCATCTTGCTGGTTGCAACCCCTAGGCAGCCCTTTTGGTCGGGGCTCCACTTTGGGTTGCTCACTTGGCCATCTCACCAGTTGCAATCATCCTAGGTAGCCCTTTCCATTCTTGGTGGCTCTACTCTTGGTAGCTCACTCGATAATCTCACTAGTCCAACCCTTCAAGGTAGCCCTTTTCGTCAACGGCATGTGAAGGTGTTATGAGTCAGTTAGTGTATATATGGATGGTTTTATAAACAGTTTCTGTGGGTGGTTTCTTATCAGTTATTTCAAACAGTTTCTTGTCAGTTATATTCTCATGTTGTATTTAAACTTGTTATTCCAGAATTAATAATATCTGTAGAGTTTTGTTGGCAAGACACTTGGTGAGTTTACACTAGAGATTGTGGTTCTCTCTATAATCTGAACCAAAGCATCAAACATCAAAATAGGTAGGAAGAAGAAATCAAAATTCTCTTCCCTTCCTTTTGTTTTCTCAGATTCACGACCACAGACCAGGGCATATATCAGGGACCATAATAGAAGGCATGAGGATCTAGCTCGGATTCCATTTTACAATTTGGAGGAGATCCTATCCCCAAAAGATTAGCCTATGAGTAAGGTAGAACTTCTAAGGTTATTAATATGGTCCTTAGTATATTGTCTAGTGATTGGGCGAGAATCTGAGATAATAGAAAGAAGGGAAGAGGATTTTGACTTCTTCTTCCTACCTATTTTGGTGTTGGTTGTTTTGGTTTAGATTATCGAGAGAACTACAATCCCTACTGTAAACTCACCAAATTTCTTTGACAACAAAATTCTACCGATATCATTAATTATAAAATAACAAGTTTAAATACAACATGAGGATATAATGACAAGAAATTGTTTGAAATAATTGACAAGAAACCACCCACAAAAACTATTTATAAAACCACCCACATACACTCTGACATATAAAATTATAAAATAAAATAAGGACACCGACTTAAATTATAAAAATAAAAGACACTACACTAACTGACTCATAACATTGCCTCCCCCTTCAATACACGTGTCCTCAAGCATGTGGTGCTATAAGTACATCATGTGGGCTTGGCTCTGCATGTGTTGCTGGTCCATCACCCTCAACTAACATAGCTTCTTACAACAATGGCCTTTAACGAATAGTTCATCACAAGTAAAACATAGTCTTTTCAGTCATTGGTCGTCCAATTTAGATCTAGTCAATCACCTCCTAAATAGAGATTTGGAAAGTTGTTAGGGCAAGGGATCAAGCAATTTGGGCTCTATGTGATCGAATGAACCGAGAGAGGGACTCTTGCGTTTATACAATCGAGAAAGGCTCATCACCGTCGCTAAATCGTGTGGATTATGCAACTCAACTTCCATAGAAATATATTCTTGGAGTCCACTAATATAGATAGCAATTTTTTGTGATTGAGTCAAAACTCCAGCATATGCAACTAACTGCTCAAATTGTTCTTGATAAGCGGCAACAGAACCGGATTGCTTTAACTTAGATAATTCACTCAATTTGTTGCTGTGGACCAAATCAGAGATAGCACTGTTGCTTGAAGTCATCCCAAGTAAAGGAGGGATGATTGGCTACTATGTGCAAAAATCATAACTGTGCATTACCCTCTAAGTGATAAGATGCAAGACCGACCTTATCCTCCTCAGGCATGTCACTGCCCAGTTTAGGAACATGACCAACACAAAGATGGATTTCATCCACCACCGTAAGCCTAATCTCTAATCATTAACTTGTGAAATAAATGTAATGAATACGGGTTTATTCTACAACCAATACAAGATTTCATAGGTGTTCTATCTAACTACAGAGCAACACAGACACCCAACTGTAAGACATACCAGTATTCCAAGATAGAGGAACACAGACCCAGAGACTCCGTTACTCCTTATATGGAGACTCGCCTTCTAATATAGAACCTACAAGGGGTACACAAAGGAAGGAATGAGTATGGAAATACTCAGTAAGAAAAAAAAATAACCAGAAATATAATTATGACCTGTGTACCTCTCACAGGGATAGGACACCAAGAAGGATCCCATCCACTAACATAAGACCAAGGACTCACCTCACATAACTTGCAAGTCGAGTAAAAGGTCCTACCATACACATAAGCATACACAATCACAACTTGGTAAAAATATTTACAATACTAGTCATTCCCATGTACTTTTCCCATTAACATAAGTAAACAATTCAATACATTTATGATATCAATTTACCTATGTGTACTATGTCCACTGTTCTAGGACAGAGATTGTAAATAATTAATTTGAGTCTCGTCCACCGTTTCAGAACATAGACTGTAAATAATTAAATGGGGTCTCATCCATCGTTTTAGGACAGAGACTGTAAATAATTGAATGGGGTCTCGTCCATCATTCCAGGACACAGATTGTAAATAATTAAATGGGGTCTCGTTCACCGTTTCAAGATAGAGACTGTAAATAATTAAATGCAGTTCCCTCTTGGCAGGCCTCATGAATATAATTTCCTCTTGGCAAGCCTCATGGATATAATCTCCTCTTGGCTAGCCTCATGAATATGATTCCCTCTTGGCAGGCCTCATGAACATAATTTTATATGAATTCACTATAATCATCGCATGTGATTAATAATAATTAAATGTTACTTCAGCATCGTCAACATTCAACCAAAGCAAGCATATATACATATGTCCATTGTGCAAGCATATCATAGTACAATAATTCGATTAACAACTACTACCCCATGACATGTTTTCTCACGCAAGGTTTTAGTTAGTTCCCTCACACTTTTTAGATTTTGTATTTCCAAAAGAGTAAAAGAATGTATATATACATGCTCATTTTTTAAGTCCCCTTGAATGTCAATTAACACATGCTTATATATATATATATATGCATACACACATATGTAAGATCATGCCATGTACATCTCCAATCATGAAAGAACATGAGTGTCTAATAAAACATTACACATATGTCTCAATTAAATTGTTTTCCACCACCCACAATAGCAAAACGGCTCAACATGTTCTTGCATAAATTGTTTACCATTCTACTTAAATCAATTATATTGCATGCTCACATTTGGACTAATCATCCTTACTCGCACTGGAGCAATGCTTATACTTCCAAAGATTACCAAGATTCCTAACATAATGAATCAACAAGACACTTAAAAGTTGCACTCCAAAATTGAAGAAGAAGGGGGATTCCTATTAAAATCAGTTCTGCTTTACTGAGCTCAAATTGTCCACTTAAGGTATCATTAAGTGAACCTACTACAAAACTAAAAGCCACGAGATTTATCCCCTTATGTATCACCTACCTTTTCCTATTTAATTTAGAGGTAAGTTCGCTTAAATTAATTAAATTTCTCCACATCCTCTGTTTAAGTACAGATTTCATATGCTAAATTTTGTGAATTTACTAGGCAGTCATCATAAGTCCAAAATTCATGAAATTTGGTATAAAACATCCTTAATGTGTCTGGAATCTCAGATAAAAATTTCAAAAGGAAATACTTTGATTTGCCTCTTCAAAACCACTAAAACACAGCTGTTGCCCAGACTGCCTCTATAGCTTCTGCGATCACGGTTTGCAAGCATTTGGCCCACCAAAACAATTCCAAATCCCATGAAATTTTTCAGATCATTAAATTTACATCTTGACTAAATGTCATAAAAATTTCAGGTCAAAAGAAAGCCTTTAACTATCGGAACCAAATAAATTTCCAAAACTGACCAAGTTTTCCCTTGCACTGCACTAGTGTTGTTTCTATGCTTATTTGACCATACAAACTAATTTAAAGAGCTTGAAACTTTCCATATCATATCTACATATGCCAAGGAACATCTCATAAAAATTTCAAGACTATAAGAGCTCATTTCATATTCAATCAATTCAAAACTTCATCAATAGAATTACTAGCACACATGCTTCCAAACATCTCTGACCTTCAGTCACTCTTATAATCATAAAATATACATGGTAAAGAATTATTGAATGAAGTAGTTTATTGGAAACTAGACTCAAATACCTTTCCAACGATATAAAGTTTTCAAAAATCGGAGTTCAAACAAAAGATATATGACAATTTTAATTATACTCAAATCTATAGTCTGAGCTGGCGCCTTAGGCGCTAAGGCCCGTATTCTCGATCTCAAGGGCGCCCCAGGCACCCGTGGTGGCGCCTCGGGTGCCCCAAATTGGACAAGTTTGCCATGGCTATGAGTAGGAACCAAAAATTCACCATTTGGCCTCCCAAATTTTTCCAAAGCTCATCCAAATCATTTTAGGTCATTAACACTTGTTTCTAGCACTCAAGAACTCCCTAAAAGATTAATCTCAAACAATGATTCAAGATTATAACAAACCATTCAAGATTATCCCAAATTATTTCTTAAAATTCTAAAATTTCAATCTTTCTCTACAAATGCTCCCAACCAAGGTTTCCTTCAAGTCCCTAAGTTCTAACTTCAATTAAGAGTATAGAAAAGCAATTGCTCTAGGACTCCAAGCTCAAATTCATGTTTTTCCCCAAATTTAGACCAAGGATTTTCTTGCAAGAATCAAGGAAGAAGAAGTAAGCAGAATGCTTGATCTTTACCTCAAGAAGGGGTTCCGGTGAGGAGAGGAGGCCGCCGATAGAAGAGTTTCACCGGAGTTGATGGTGGAGCCACCATAAATGTCTCCCTTTTTGGCTAAAGGGATGGAAGACATGAAGGGAGAGGGGGAGAGTATGAGAGGGAGGAAGAAAGCAAAATAAATGAGTGAGTGTGAAATTTTCTATGTGGGTGTGGGTTAAAATGAGTGTGGGGTCCACCTACTCTTCCACTTGGCCCCTCAAAATTTGGATAAGTTTAATTAAGTCCCTTAAATGAGGTATGAGGATTAATTTAAAGAAATAGTCGCATGGACACCAAGTCACACTCATAGAAACACACATAAATATCAAGATTCCATTTCTCAACCTCTTTTGTTTAAAACATCAAATTTTATTTTATTTCATTTTAGTCCCTCTCATCAACCCATTCACTGTTTTGGCTCCGCTTTCACCATTCTCGAAACTCCAGCTTCCTCACTCAACTTCCTCAAGCTCTTTTTTCCTCCAAAGTTCTTCGTTGAGAATTTTCTTAAAAATTTCTCACAACAAAAATTTGGAGAATCCAAGATTTTTAAAATTTCGCCAAATTTCAAATTAACCCCAAAATTTCACATATAAGCATTTAATAAGATTAACATATTTATAAGTGAATTAAAAATTCCCAGATATTACAAGGTATCTGTTGATGGTGAAAGAAGTGATCACAACGACTTAACCAGGCAATGGGATCATCGATGCCATTGTATTTAGGAAAGTCAAGTTTGGCGACTTTGGGCACTGTAGAAGCACTGGCAAACACATCAACTCATCTCGTATGGCCCCTTTGTTGATCGCGATTCACACCACTCTGTTCAAAACGCTCGTCGATGTCACACGAACGGTCGCTAGCCTCCCGCGAAGCCATCTGCTCCGTCAACATGTCGCGTTCCTCTTGGAAGAGGCGAAGCAGTGACGCAAGTTGCTGCTAGATGTCATCGCCCATTGTTGCTGGCTCTGATACCAAATTAATATGGTCCTTAGTAAACTGTCTAGTGATTGGTTGAGAATCTGAGATAATAGAAAGAAGGGAAGAGGATTTTGACTTCTTCTTCCTACCTATTTTGGTGTTTGTTATTTTGGTTCAGATTATAGAGAGAACCACAATTTCTAGTATAAACTCACCATAACAAAATTCTATCAATATCATTAATTCTGAAATAATAATTTTAAATACAACATGAGGATATAACTGACAAGAAACTGTTTAAAATAACTGACAAGAAACCACCCACAAATAAAATAAAAACACCAACTTGAAATATAAAAATAAAGGACACGACACTAGCTCATAACAGTTATAAACACACCTAGGCATCCTATCCTACCTAATATGGGACTTAAGTAGGATCCTATCAAAATGCAATAGATGCATGACATGCTAGTATCTTGCTTAAGACTTTTTGCTGTTAATGGTACATATGTAAGTTTGTAGATTTTGCTCTGCTTTAATGTCTGACATGGAAGCATTTCTACTTGCTCCTATGGGAAATGTTTGACATGGCAGAATTTTATGTTACAATGGTAGTATTGTATGCTTTGGTGCTTTTATTCTGTGAATAACTTGGTGTTTGGCAGGTGTCAAACGCCTAATAGTCATATTTATTTTCTTGGCTCAGACTTTTGTTCTTGGAACAAAGGTTTATTATAGGAAAATGTTAGGGGAACTTCATTTTTATGAAGATAAAATTATTTTCCTTCCTTAAAGATAGTTTAACTTCATTTTTCATTATGAGAATATATAAAGACTTTTAAACTAGAAGATGCACTATAACTAAATGTATTTGACTAAAATACCCTAATATCTATTCTACTTTGAGCATTTCCAACGATAGTTGTTAAAGAAGAACTAATTCTTATTCTAATTCATCATTGGAGTTTATCACATTGGTTGCCATGCGTATAAAAACTGGTTCTTACAACAACAACAACAACAACAGCCTTATCCCACTAAGTGGGGTCGGCTACATGGATCGTCCGACGCCATTGAGCTCTATCAATAACTAACTTTTTAGGAATCTCATTTACCAGAAGATCCCTCTCAATAACCTCTTTAAGTGTCCTTCTTGATCTTACTCGACCTTTTTTCACAAGGTTCCAAACCATTTGCTCAACTCTCCTTATTGACGCTTCTAATGGTCTTCTTTGAACATGTCCAAACCACCTTAAACGGTTTTCAGTCATTTTTTCTTCAATAAGTGCCACTTCAATTCTCCCTCGTATACGATTATTACGGATCATATCTCTTATTGTATGACCACACATCCAACGCAACATCCTCATCTCCGCTACTCCAATTTTATGCTCTTGTTGTTCTTTTATCGCCCAACATTCGCTCCCATATAAAATCGCAGGTCTTATAGCAGTAGAACCGGTTCTTACAATTAAAAAAAATCAAAAAAGTAAACTTTAAATTAAATGTATCAAATAATCATGTTTCCCATTAGATAGTTATATCTATTTGTGAGTTTTTAAAAGATTCACCATCGGAATGGAGAGTTATTTAAAGTAATGGAGAATTATTTAAACTAATGTGGTATTGTGATACTCACAATAAGAACTCAAATGAGGTTTACCACTGGAGATGCTTTTATATAATTTCATAAGTATTAAATTATATGTATTTGATCAATATGAAATAATCACCTTTCTAAATTTAGCAAAACTCAAAATTGTTTGATATAAAAATTATTAAAAACAAAAGCCATATTCACAAAACAAACTGATTAAGAAATCTAACCAAGAAAATAGCTAATAATTTAAAAATAATGTATTAAATATATATTTTATCAATGTAAGCATTATTCTAAGCGTTTGTTTGGGAATGCCGCAGATTTTCGAAAGCTAGTCTTGTAGTGCTGTGAAAAAGGTAGTGCTGTGAAAAAGCTGTAGTTTGGAAAGAATAAAAATAATGCTAATTGGAAGAATCCTATAATATTCACTTTCAAAAGCAAAATTGCTTAATAAGGTATTTAGTAATATTTTTCAAAAGTTGTTGTCATTGCGTAAAATGACAATAATAGGTATATCCTAGAACATATTCTTCTTTTTTTTTTAATAATTTAATCCAAAGGACTTTATTTAAGTTAATAAAATAACATACTAGTTTAATGCAATAGTATTGAAAGTTGAGGATTTAGCTAGTTAGCAGTTATAGTATTGAAAATAAATTAGAATAATATATTTTTATGATGAAAACCAAAAGAAATACTGTGGTACATGAATAGATAGTGATAATTTGTGTTTTACTAAGAAACTAATGAAAATATAAAAAATAAATAACCAAACAGTGTAGTTGTGGCCATCAATGGCCACTAAAAGCAGAAGGTTACAACAATCCCAAATAGATCCTAAATGTAATAAAATCTTACAATAAATAAGTTTATTGCTTTAAACACAAAATACATAACATTAAAATGAAAATTTTTAGAAATTTTAAGAAAAATATCTTCTGATGAATTATATTTTTAATAAAAAAATCCTCTCTTTAAAAATATTTTGGTCTAAGATAATTTATTTGTAGCATTTTTTTATTTTAATATGTATACAATAACAACAACAACAAATCTTTATCCTATTAAGTGGGGTCGGCTACATGAATCGCATGACGCTATTGAGTTCTATCAATGACCAACTATTTAGGTAACTCATTTACTAGAAAATCCCGTTCAATAATTTCTCTAAGTGTCCTTTTTGGTCTTCCTCGACCTTTTTTCACAGTGCTCCAAACCATCTGCTCAACTCTCCTAACTGACGTTTCCAACGGTCTTCTTTGAACATGCCCAAACCACCTTAAACGGTTTTCAACCATTTTTTTCTCAATAGTTGCCACTCCAACTCTACCTCGTATATGATCATTACAAATCATATCTCTTATTGTATGACCACACATCCAACGCAACATCTTCATTTTCGCCACTCCAATTTTATATTCTTGTTGTCCTTTCATCACCCAACATTCACTCCCATATAAAATCGTCATTTTTTTAATATAAAATATGTGTAATTAAATTATATTTGGAGAGATTAGAATATTTTACTCTTAGGCAAAAGTATCTTTTTCATCTTTATTATTTATATCATATTTCAGTTTTGTTCCAAAGTTTTTTTAACCCAATTTCTCTCACTTTTTCTTTTTTGGTTTAAATTTTGTCTTTAGAACTGGTACTGTCAATATAATCAACAGACAATTTTGACGTTGATTCCTTAATGGAACATGTTATGACCAACATGTGTGTTTTCCACCTTAGCATAGAGGAGTGACGTGTCCCCTTGTAGAGGGTGTTAGTTTCAGGGTAAAATTGAAATTAATATATATATATATATATATATATATATATATAACGGAATTGAGCCAAAAAAAAAAATATTTAGGATGAAATTAAAATTTGATATAAATATTAAGGAGTGAAAAAAATATTTTTGCCTTATGATAATAGCATCCCATTTTAATTAATGACTGCTGTTGATAAAGGATGACTCATTCTGTTACATGCACTTTTTGTTCTCTTTCCCCAGAATTCTCCTTGTGATCCATGCTTGCTGCATTGCTGCATGCATTGGTGTGCCATATGTCAGGAACATAGGGAGATGATGAGCCATCTATCTGATATTGCCGACTCAGATACTGTTATGGATCCCCCTGCAGTTCAACAGGTGAATCATGGTGAGACTAAGCAGACTCCGCCATCACTTCCACAATCTACTAATTTGGAGTTGCAGATTGTTTAGGACTTTATTCATCGATTGTTGCATAGGTTATGTATTTACAACTTCCTCTCGCTCCCATAATGTACCAGTACCTTGCCGACTTACTTGTGATATCGATCATCAGACAAGAAATTTAAATATCATTGACCAATTGATAATAGTGCTGATTAAGCGTGGCGGTACATTTTGGGAACTGAAAATTGCCTATATATTGCTTTATTGTAATTGATAAGAAAATGCTGAAGTCTAGATACCTAGATAGGTGAATATATTTGGTCTTGTGGTCTTGTTTGTCAGTCGCCAGCCTTCTCATGCCATTCAACCAAAAAAAAAAATTAGCACCCTCTGTGCTTGCCAGCCGTCCGATCATGCATCAGATGACTGGCAAATCCTATCACCCTAGACAGTATCATGGCAGTGCCAAATTTTTGCCGGCCAGTGAAAGAAAAGTATTTGCGAGAGTTGCTGCAATATCTTACTAAATTTTTTTTTCCACTTAAAAAACCACTACAATTAGTAGCGCTGACAGTCGAATAGTCCCTCCTACAAAATGAGGGGTTTGGGTTATCTGCTTGACAAGCACCATGACTAGAACTCTTCCCCAAAATGAGGGTTCCTTTACCACCAGTCAATTGCTAGGTCTGCCAATCAACTATTGGTAAGGAAAACAACCACATGCAAAAGAAAACTAGAGTGAACTTGGAAAAACATCTTAAGCCTACTTGAATTAGACTAGAAGGGAAATTTGGTTACGGGTTACTATGACATCCATGAAAAATTAAATTTTTGTAGGATGGTGGAAAACATAGTAAAAGACCAACTCACCAAATTTCATAATTTTACAAGAAGTATAGATTGCCCAATAAATTATCAAAGGGAGCTATTTTTGAAAAAGGACTAAATAGAGCAATGTAAAGTAATTAACAATTGAAGGTCTAAACGAAGAAGTTAGATCATGAAATTTGAACGGTTTGTAACTAACATATTCATAATAGTCTCCACAAATTTTCAGATCAATTAGAGTAGAATAGGGATCTTAATGAAAATGTTTCTTCCAAAAAATCATAAAAATTATCTCATGGAGTTTCAATTCCTTACAAAACTAGATTCACTTAAAATAATATTTAAAAAAATAAAAAAATGGTAAAGAGCAAAAAAGAAATTAAAAGAGAAAAAAGTGTGGATTATCAAGTTTTCAAAAGTAAAATTTATCAATCAATCAAGATTATTTTCTTTCAACTCTTTTTAGAGTCTTTTTTTTCTTTTTTTTTTAAAAAATCCACACATTGGTGGTTATCTTGACAAATTATATGAACTTTGATCTCGACCTGAGAATATACATCCTAGGCTTTGTCTAATCAAGTCCTCCTTTGTATATATATTTATTTTTCTTATTTTATCTCTCTTTTTTGCATGTTGTTAATAAAGGTTATTACAACAAAATTCAAATAATTGTAGATTTTTTAAAATCAGATGTATATGATACCTAATATTTTTTTATGTGATTTAACTTTTGAACTCAATTCTCTCTAAATGAAAATCATCAAATTTAAAATTTATTTTGATATTTTTCTTAAAAATTAAATTTTTGTGACTGCTCCTTATAAAATTGATTCACATCACATTAAGGTGTGACAATCCCTAATAGATGTTCACTATCAAAACGATCCCTCACATATTAAACTATTATCAAGTTATTCTCTTTGTTAACTAACTATTTAAAAACTTAACAAAAAGTGTGATGTGGACCGTTAAGCTCAAATGTGATGAACTTAAATGCCATTTTAAAATTTCATTTTGGTTTCTCACATATGACTGTTTCCTCAATTTGATCCCTTATAAATGTGTTATTCTCAAAATTATCCCTTACAAATGAAATTGTTATAAAGTCAATTATAAAAAACTTTTAAAAATAAAATTACAATGTTAGATGCCATGTCAACCTATCTTTCTTATTCTTTACACATGAACAAAATTATATTTATTGGAGGTTTTATCATCGTTGTCGTCGTCATCATCATCATTATAATCATTCTTGGCTTAGATTAGTGAATTAAAATAAGGTAATGAAAATTGAACGGGTCATTGAACTAATGTAGAGTCAATAGTCGAATTATAAATCGGTAAACTTTAAAAATATTAAAAAAATAAATATGTAATTAAAAATATTAAAATACTATACATAATTATATATTATAAACATAAATATGTAATTTCAATTAAAAATGAGATTTCATATTCAATTATACAAAAATTTTGAAAAAACAACATCTTCAATTAAAAGTTTACAATAGAAAAAAGCCAACTAACAAGAAAATATTATTAATCATCATATAATTCATGCATATCAAATCTATCAAATAATTTTAAAAAATTCTTAAATCAATTTGACTAGTAAACCAACCGATTTGGCTGATTTTATCAGTTCAAAACCAATTCAATCCTTCAACCATTCAAACAATTTTTTTTCGAACCGGATCTAGAATCAGTTTCCGGTTCATTCTAACAACCATGAATTAAAATACTTATTGTTGTAAAATTTATCATCATCAACACAGTCTGAGTTGAGTCTTAAAAGACAATGTCCTTAAGGAAAATTATTGTAAACTTTATCATCATCAACACAGTCTGAGTTACGTCTTAAAAGACACTGTTCTTAAGGAAAATTATTCTGCGACTATAGAAATTATTATTCTTCTACAGAACTTCCTCTGTTATTAAACAGATCCTTTTGAGAAGTACCAGAATAGCAGAAACTTAAAACATGTAACTCAAAAAGTTTGAGAGCAAAGAGAAAATAGAGAAGACAACTTTTGGCTATCTATATCAAATGAGGGAGGATGAGGCCTTTTTATAGGAACAAAAGTATAACAACAAAATATATGAATTTAACGGACTTTTAATAGTAATTAAAAGACAGTTACAAAATATTAAAAGACTATTAAAAATTGTCTCATCCCTGTTACTTTTTTTTTTGAAATATCAACAATACACTATTTTTCCAACAATCTCACACATATTTCAAAAGATGTTTTTGAAAAGAACTTTTTGGGTTAGGTATATAGGTATAAATGCATTAATCTGGTGTCTCTTTTTAGACTATGAGCCTAATATAGACAATTAAGATTTAACTCACAAAGTAGTCAATGAAGCATATAGTTTTTATGAACCAACATACTCATAAGTTATAGATCTTAGCAGTCACATCTCACCCCCACAATTTCTGCTATTAACTCTGTTGTATGCGTTATTTCGGTCATGGACGTGCCTGATGTTCATGAGTGTTCTAGAGATTTTGCCACTATCTCATAAGAGCGGCCCCACTCCACACTCATATAGGTGGTTTCATCAAGTGTATCTGCAATGAATCATCACCCTCAAATTAGGACTGTGAAAGTCATTAAGAGCTTACGCTCAACTAATGACAGATTTATATTGGGGCTTAGCCCCCACGAGAATTTTTTTTTATAATTAATATGTGAGAAATTTTTTTAATTAATATATGTAATAAATTTTTGTTTTGTCCCTACAAAAATTTAATAAAAATATTTGCATACTAATTTTTTGCCCCCACCAATATCCATCCTTGCGCTTAACCCACCAATCAATGCATTTTAGTACTTTCACAATTAACACCATAGAAAGGGATTGAGAAAGATAATGCTAGCAGAACTAATTAATAACTTGTTATTACTCATATGAACCTTCTTCATGGGGTTTCCAATCACAAATGTTGAGTTACCGCCACTATTAATTATCAATAGCTTAAGTCCACTTTCTCTCGATGCGTAAAAGATTAATTTCCTTCTTACATGCATGATTAGTCAGAGAATTAGCCAAATTCACTTTTGACTTCACATTACTAATTAGTATACTTCAATTTTTATTTTTTAGCAATTGCTTGATAATTTTGTGTCTCAACAATTTACTATTGAAAGTCTTGTTCTTTACAATGGCTATTGTCTTAGCAATCATAAAACATAGAAATTGATATCATTGAACTTTTACCAAACTAAAAAATTTGCTAGGAAGTTTTTCCCCCACTTAATTTTATTTTCATCCAACTTTAGAGCTAAACTTTGATTTTATAGTGAATTTATAAATTTGTATGGCTGCTCTCTCCAAAATAACATCTCACCACCAAGGGTGAGGTTTAACCACTAGTGAACTTTGTCTCATCTGAATCAAAGATTCAATTAACATCATTGTATTATTCTAATAAATAGGAAATTTACTTTATATAATACCATAATTCATGGTACTATAATCCATTGTATTGTGTTCATATATACTCTCATTTGATATACAACACATGACATGTCAAGTTAGGTGAAGTTCATTAAATGCAACAGATTTAACTCTGTTTTTCTTAATTTAGTGTTAAAATTATAAGAGATATTCACATAGTTTGTCATAAAAATGATCAAACTTTTGAACTTTTCTGAACATAATGTTATTGTGACAACAAAAAGCCATCACTTTTCTTATGGTTTCAACCCTCAAGTCACACTTCACCCATGTTTTTCTTAAACATGTCATCAAGTATCTAAACTAGATATAGGCAATTTTTTTTTCCAAAAGTTAAAGTACTATCCGCAAAGTATAATTTTTTACATGGTTTTATAAAGCCTACAATTGTAGAATTAAAAATTTCACAAAGCACACTTATTTTTCATTTGGCTTTATATAGCTCACAATAGTAGAATTAAAATAAATTCTACTAACACATTAATTTTTTTTTAATTCTCTTGGCCAATGGCCAAAATTTAAATGTAGAATGAAAAACGAATTCACAAAGTAAAAATTTATATTTCACTTAGCTTTAGAAAACTCAAATAATATGACCATAAACTTATATTTTATAAAGCCTACAATAATATGATCATAAAATGTTATAGTAGAATTTTAAAAATTCCACAAACATAATTTTCAACATTAAAATGTTGAATATTTGTTCACGTATAAGCTTTAAGAAAGTATTTTCCTATTATCAATAGTTATATCAATAAAAATTTATGAAATATACTCAATATTCAAATATTAAACCTATAAAATTTCTATTAATCCACAATATCATTAACTATTGATCATAAAATATTTTACCAAAATTTATATATTTTTATAGCAACACACTTACATCTCCCGCTTGTTGTTATAAAAATAATACCCAAAAAATAATATTCTTGCCCCACTATTAATAAAAATTCTCAAAAAAGAGAAAGATTAAAATAGTAATACATACCTCATGATGTAGGGAGAAGAAACCATCATTGCATAAATTTTCTTCATGAGCAAATGTTGATAACTTGATGACCACTCAAAATTAATTAGAACTCAAAAAATTATGAGTTGTGCTAAAAAAAATGATAATTTCACCTCATGTATATGATATTTTGCTAGTAAATCAAATCAATATGTAATTGCTCCACATAATATATTGTATATAGATTGTAAAATTTGCCTCATATATATATATATATACAAAATTACAAACTAATTTAAAAGAATTTTTCCAAACCAAGTAAAAGAACTTGCAAAAATAATATAGATACACAAGACAATATATAGTTAAAACTAAAGTCTTATAGCAACATACCTCATTATATGTATTTCGTATAGTGAACAAATTTTTTCTCATAAATGAAATCTTCTTTTGTGAGCAACAATCAAATAAAAAAATGATTTTTTATAAGCTCACAAAAATTAAAATACAGATAGTTGAAAATCAAATATTTGTCACCTTAAATATGGTGTCAAAAATATCATATACTAAATTCTAAAATATCACACAAGTGTGTATGTGTATACTTTTTACTGTTACACTTTTTGTGACTATAAAAAGCCTCCTCCCCCCTCATTTGACATAGATAGCCAAAAATTGTATTATCTCTTCTCTATTTTCTCTCAAACTTTTTAGGTTGCATGTTTCAAGTTTCTGCTATTATGACATTTGAGAAATTTTTAGAAAGGTCTGTTTAATTTTAGAGGAAGTTTTGTAGATAAAGAATATTTTCTGTAGTCGTAGAATATTTTTCTTTAAAGATAATATCTCTTAAAACGCGACTCAAACTGTGTTGGTGACAATAAATTTTACAATATTTATAAACAAAACAAGGTGTCACAACTTCTTGTGAAAGAGGTTGAATAATTTTTGTTGTGAGATTACTTGGATAGTTCAAGTAGAATGAACTTCTAAAATGTAAAAAAGAACTCTGACCGCTGGTATGCGAACTAAGAAAATAAATGGTGTGATTATTTTTCAAAGAATTTGGGAATCTCTTAAGCTTTTTGTTTTTTAAGAAAAAAAAAGAGCGAAAGGCTTTTGAAACTGTTGATATTATGAAAAACCAACTTAATGATTTCATTTATAAGGCATGTTTATGAGAATTACACATTTATGAGAGTATAAATTGAAAAACAATATCTATAAGGAGCCAAAATATAATTTTATTAGGTTGACATGACATATAATATTGTCGCATTCACGTTTAATGACTCACATCACACTTTCTTGTAAAGTAGTATTGTGACCTGTGCGATGCACGATTAAATTATAATTTTAAAAAATTTTGTAATTTATAAAAATAATAATAATTACAATTAATTTATATGAAACTTATGAGTTATGACATATACTTTTTATACGTAAATAACTAAATATTTTTAATTGATTTATTAGTTTCATAATCAAATTTATTTTACCTACTCTAATTTTGATTTGAATTGATTTATTTATTTAATAAAATAAATTTAAATGAATAAAACAGGTAAATTAATTAATTTGTTAATTTCTGGATTATTTGTTATTTGTTATAAATTATTTGTTGCATAGCGGTGATTAATTGAATATTAATTTCATCTTTACTTTTGAATGCATTTTTTTTTTGTTTCAATCGGATTCATAAAAAAAAAATTGAAGGTTGATGTTACATTTGGACTGGATCTCTAGGTTTTAGATTTCGTCTTTCAATAATTTGATTTTTATCTCTTTCTTCATTCAAAGGATAATAATTTAAAGATTCATATTTCAAACTTTTATTTCTATTAAATTAAAAACTCTTTTGGAAGGAAATCAAAATAAAGTCAAATAAAGTAAATTTTTTAATTCACATATCAATTCCATAATCAAATTTATTTTACCTACTAAAAAAATACTCTAAGACACTACAGTGATCAAATAATAAAAGTAATTTTTTTAATTTCAATTCAAATTATTTAAATAAATTCAAATCAAATAATTAGTATTATGTGATGTCATTAATTTATCAAATTTATTAATTTATCTAATTTATTTATTTATTCAAATCAATTAAAATTAAATAAAATAACAATATTTACTAATTATTAATTTCACTTATTAATATTTATTATAATATAAAGGGCAAACCTGGTGCTACAAAGCTCCCGCTATGCGCGGGGTCCAGGGAGGGGCCGGATCCACTTTGTGGATCTAATGTAGGCAGCCTTACCTTGTAATTTTTTCAAGAGACTGATTCCACGGCTACAACATGTGACCTCCAAGTCACATGGCAGCAACCTTACCGTTGCGCCGAGGCTCGCCCTCAATATTTATTATAATATATTATAATAAAAATATATTATGCTATTCACTTTAATAATAACCCACATAATATATTAAATATATTGGGATCCACATAATATATTCTAATAATAATACTATAATTTGTAAATTTGTGAAATTTATGAAACTTATAAGATTTATGAGTTATGGAATATACTTTTTAAACGTAAATATTCTAATATAAATTTTAATTATTTATACAAATATAAACTATAAATTTTAATAAAAATTTATGATAATAAATGACCACATTATATTATGATGTAGAATAAGTCATCAAATAGAATAAAATAATAAGATGTATGTGTAATCAATAAAATTTTTTTAATTTAAAATTTTTTACAAAAAAATAATAATCAAATTAAAATGTTCATATGGAATTTAGGATAATGAACTGTAAAGAAATTTTATACATATGATCAATAATTAATTCCAATATGTTTTGATCATTGTGTATGTATATTTCAACAATTTATTATCTATATATTTCAATTCAAATCAATTCAGATCAAAAAAATAAAGGTAATAGTTTTTTAATTTCAATTCAAATCAAATAATTCATTTAATGTGATGTTATTAATAATTCTACAATGGTTAAATAATAAAGGTAATTGTTTTTGAATTTCAATTCAAATCTTTTTTAATCAATTTAAATCAAATAATTAATCTTATGTGATGTCATTAATTTACCAAATTTATTAAATTTATTAATTTACCTAATTTATTCATTCAAATCACATAAAATAATGAAATTCACTAATTATTAATTTTACTGATTACACTAATTAATAATTATGATAATATATTATGATAAAAATATATTATGCTATTTACTTTAACAATAACTCATATAATATATTAAATACATTGGAATTCACATAATATATTCTAATAATAATACTATAATTTATAAATTTATGAAACTTATGAGACTTATGAGTCATGACATATATATTTTAAAACGTAAATATTTCAATATAAATTTTGATTATTTATATAAATTATAAATTTTAATAAAAAATTTATGATAATAAACAGCCACGTTATATTATGAAGAAAGACTATACTTTTGACATGAGATGAATGTTCTTTGCATACTATCCTAACACTTTTTGAATTTTCACCAAGTCTGAACCTTTTCGAACAAAAGAAAAAAAATCACGTCAATTTTGTTGGGAACTCCCTATTTCAAGATATCTTCCTTGTCTTTCTCTGTCAGTGTAGGGAGATCCACTATCACTCCAAAAAGATTAACATTCTTTCTCTCGCTAAGAACTGTCAAGTTCTCATAGCGATATCAAACCAAACCTAATTTTTTGTCACATAATAAAATCGTAAATGAGATAATTCTATCTGAGCATAGTATTACACTACCAAGCTTCACATCCTAAGCTAACATTTTATAACTAATACAGATTGTATTCTCATCTCTCTTTATGCTATAGTCAGTTGATATGGTTATTTCTTGACCTTATTTTAATTTAATAATAAGATTACTATCCTTCATAAATCTAGTTTGAATCTCGGGGCTCTACAACATTAGAGACAAAATGAAAAATAAAGAACACCATAAAATTTGATTGTTTCCAAGATGTGAAGTGGATTCAAACAAAATAACTATATTAAATCAAAGAATAAACAAATTAAAAAGGGAAAAAAAACATTGGGTCCAAGGAGTTTACCTTTTCCTGTAATCGCCATATTCTTGAACTTTCTGCTTATCAGTTGGGTCCTTTTTTTAGCATATTCGTTGATGATATATTGCGTGATTGCTCTTGATTATGTGTATTGAAATGATTTTGATAAGTAATTTTACAAATGTTAATTTAATGATATCTGAGTGTGCTTGTTGGATATGTATATTTAATACTTACCAAATAACTTTAGATATTCATCTTCAAAGGCTGAAATTTGATCGAATGTTTGCATCAAAAGAAGCAAAAATTAGTTGAACTGAAACTTAGAGACAAGTAATCCATGAATTGCTCTAACACTTACATTAAGAGAAATGAAACGTTTCTTTTTGTGTTCGTCCTCTTTCATATTAATGGGAACAAACTCGAATTCAAGCTGTTTCTCAAAAATACAAGTAGTAACTTACATGGTGGCCATCGAGAAGGTGCTTTCCTGAACTTTATGGCTACCATGACTAAGAAGATTATACCGAGTTTGAATAAAAATATAATAGAGACAGAGGTGAGCTGCTTCTCTGTAGTCGTGGCAGTAAATCCACTCTGAAGTTGATACGGGAGCCATCCGATCATTTCTCTATTGCTGCTTCTCAGTTCAACGCATGACACTCAACATTCGGTCATTCTTGAAGTTCGAAACGCACTGTATTAGCTTGAGATCGAGCTTCAGATCGACACAAATGTAACTAATATAAATTTTCTAAATACAAAATTCTAAGCTCTAAACACTCAAATTTGACTATGATTCACAGTTTTAAAAGGGATGGTTTGAATTCATTTAAATGTAAATTTTTCAAATTCATTTGAATGCAATTATAGAATAAATCACACCAATTTACATTTAATATATTGCAATTATTTATTATTAATTAAATTTACAAAAATTCATAGTTTTAAAAAGGATAATTTGAATTCATTTGAATTCAAATTTTTCAATTTCATTTGAATGCATTATAGAATCAATCATACCAATTTATATTTAATATATTGCAATTATTTATTATTAATTAAATTTACAACAATTCATAGTTTTAAAAAGGATAATTTGAATTCATTTAAATTCAAAATTTTCAACTTCATTTGAATGCATTATAGAATCAATCACACCAATTTACATTTAATATATTGTAATATTCACAGAATTTAAAAGAGAACCCTACAGTACATTTCAAAAGGGTTGGTTAAAATGAATTTAACATAATATCATTAATAGGAATGAATATATTCATTTGCATAATTTATTCATTTAATTTTTTTATTTATTAATTTTATTATATGTTATTTAATGACATTCATATAATTAATGCTTTAGAGTAAAATTGTTTTAGTCTATTATATAAATTTGTTGATAGTTGATAATAAGAAAAGATCAACTTGATAAAAATTTTCTATGTAAGAGCATTTTTAGAACAAATATGTAAAAATGGTCAAATTAAGAAAAACTTATCTAGGCTAAAATAGGATTTTAGTCTAACAAAAATATTAGACAAATATCTACATCAAACATATAAAGTTTCTTATATTTTTATTATTAAATTTTTTAATTGAAATATAGCATATATAAAAAATTTCTTAAAAACTAATCATATATTAATGACTTGTAAAAATTATAGAGTCATTGTTGAAAGAATATACACTTATTATTTTGATTGAAAAATTACACATCTATAATAATTCTAATTGGCAAATATACAAGAAATTGGACGTAAGATTTTTCCTTATTTTATGTATAATGCACGGTAAGGCCGTACTCCAGCCCGATCGGTGCCTTGATCCGATCCGTTCCGTTCCATTTTGCCTCCAACCCGAGCCGTTTTCAT
Source organism: Biancaea sappan (assembly GCA_037074585.1). Lineage (NCBI taxonomy): Eukaryota > Viridiplantae > Streptophyta > Magnoliopsida > Fabales > Fabaceae > Biancaea > Biancaea sappan. The sequence goes on along the minus strand of CM073499.1, from coordinate 23,483,285 downwards.
TTCCATTTGCATTCCAAACTTTCCTGAGGACGAGTTCTTGTCACTCTCCTCTGCAACTCCGGAGGGTTCAGGGTTTTAGCTTTGCAAATCATCAAACCCTCAGAGGAAACCCTGCGCCGCAGCAACCATGGCACGCTTCACGAGGTCTTCCACACATCGCCTTCTTTACACTCTCTACACTTCCCCCACCAAGACGATGCCTTCGCCGTCCACATCGGCCGCCACCTCTCTCCTCGCCGGCACCTTCCAACTCCACCAGTTCTCCTCTGGGAACCTTGCGCGGGCCAAAGAGGATAAGGAGCCATGGTGGAAGGAGTCCATGGATAGGATTCGCAACATTGGGATCTCGGCGCACATCGACTCTGGCAAGACCACGCTGACGGAAAGAGTTCTGTACTACACAGGGCGAATCCATGAGATTCATGAGGTTAGAGGTAAAGATGGAGTTGGTGCCAAGATGGATTCTATGGATTTAGAGAGGGAGAAGGGGATTACTATTCAGTCAGCTGCTACTTACTGCAATTGGAAGGACTATAAGGTACAATTGATCTAGTGAGTATGAGGTTATATAATTTAAGAAGAGTCCAATAAGTCGATCTGTTTATGTTGAAAGTTTCTACGATTTGAATGCTGTATCTTGATGTTTTCTGCTGCTTTAGAGTGCGCAGATAGTATGAAGTAGGACAATTGAAGTTTCTGCTGTTACCTTGTATGATACTATCTTCAGTAGATTGAGGATGTGAAATATCTCAAATAACCCAAGAACTGATATAATAATTGACAAGCATAGAGAAATTCAGGAAGCAAGTGAAAGGAACGAGAAAGCTTTGTGTTGTGACACTTTCTGCGGTTAATTGCTTGTCAATTGACCTTCCTGCAATTTGCATACATAGAATATTTTATTTCATTTTTTTCTTTTTGGGGTCTGGGGGCCGGAGGGAAGGTTGGAGGTGAGGTTGTACTCGGGATTTGGGAGTGGATTAGTAGGATCAGAGCCTCTATTTGTGCTACTTCAGTACTTGTAGGTTGGTAGATAACCAGTTGGCCTACGGCCTGCCATCATTGAGATACGTTCTTAGTACATTGATTGTAATGGGACATACTATTTAGACCAGTTTAAAAGAAAAGAGGAAAAATGTTAAAATTTGTTAATTTTCTGGTGCTAACCATGAGTCACTGAAATTGAAGATGTATAATAGTAGCATTTGCTATTTGGTTCTCCCATAAGAGTATAAATATAACACATGGACAATTTTTACAACTTAGCAACTGATTGTACCAAAATAAAAAGTCAAAACTCATTACAATAAAATTTCACGTCATAATTCTATTGAAAAACTTCATAGCAAACACTGTAGAATTGAACCTATTTTTTTTTTTTTTTAAATGTTGAAATTAGCACTATCTATTAATGAGAAAATGTTTAAGATCCTTTTGTCTTAACTTCAATAATCTGCTGTTATTTTATTCTGCTCTCTCAATTATTTTTTAAATAATTAACATCTGTATTCCTGAAAATTGTGTCATTGCAGATTAACATTATTGACACACCTGGTCATGTTGATTTCACCATTGAGGTTGAGAGAGCTCTGCGTGTCCTTGATGGTGCCATTCTTGTCCTTTGTAGTGTTGGGGGAGTGCAAAGTCAGTCCATCACTGTTGATCGGCAAATGAGAAGATATGAGGTTCCAAGACTTGCTTTTATCAACAAACTAGATCGAATGGGAGCAGATCCTTGGAAAGTTTTAAATCAGGTGGAGCTGAAATAAATTAAAGTTATCATAGATTGTAAATTGTTATACTTTTAATGCTCAATTATTATAGCTTTAAGGTTAGAAAGGGGTTTTTGAGAGAGTTCACATCCCAAATTTGAGAAGTGAAATATTGAAGAACTTGAATCTGAATTTGTTTTAAAGTTGCTATTTCCTTCATTATAAGAATTTGGTCTTTCATAAAATAATTTCTCATAAGTTAGTCTCAGTTCTTAAATTCTAAGAGCCCAACTGAATCCAGATTTTGCTTTTATACCATGTATGAAGCTTTAATTTTGTAATTCAATATCTATGGATTTATTGAATATTCTTTTAGTGCTTTTAGAGCCTTATATTGAAGTCAAATTTGTTGTTTTCTCTTTTGAGACCTTAGTCACAGAGGACATAAATTCTGGAGCAACAGAAGTCATTTGCTTCAATTACAACTGTGACATGTTGATCAAGCTTGGTTTTTGCAGGCAAGGTCTAAGCTTCGGCATCATAGTGCTGCAGTGCAAGTTCCAGTAGGCTTGGAAGAAGATTTTAAGGGTCTAGTTGATCTTGTGCAGTTAAAGGCCTATTATTTTCATGGTTCCAGTGGGTCTGTTTCAAAGTCTACAGTGTTGTTTAGCCTGTTACTGGTATTTAGCTTTTTTTGTCATTAATTTTTGGCTTACTATATTTTTGCTAATTGCAGTGAAAAAGTTGTCACTGAGGAAGTACCTGCAGATATGGAGGCCATGGTTGCAGAAAAAAGACGTGAACTTATAGAAGTTGTCTCAGAAGTTGATGATAAACTTGCTGAAGCATTTCTCAGTGATGAGCCCATATCATCGGCTGATCTAGAGGTGTGTGGGTGCCAAAATAATTTCCAAGTCTAGTCATATTAACAGCAGATCCATTCAGACGGTTCCTGTTTTTCCTTGATACATGGATAAGTGAAGGGAACTAGTATATGTCCTCACTTTAATACCTGCAATGGCCTTGTTGTGAAAGAGAGAAATGATGCTTATGTGAGACTAGAATAATCTATATTTGTGTTGTCAGAGAAAAGTAGGATTTTCTCATTGGAGCAGAATTAGAAGCAGAAATTAATTTTCCTTTGGATACCCTCACTCAGATAAAAAATTGCAAATTTTATTTAACCTTAACCTTGTTATGAGTTTGTAAATTTTTGTAATTTGACTGGAAAAAGTACTTCAAAAGACTTGCCACACACTTCTGAGTTCTGACATTGATGAAAGCACTTATTAGTCCTATAAAAAAATTGAGGCTCCTATTAGATGATTTATCCAATTGCAACTGCTTCTTTGTTACAATCCATTTTGAGATTTTTTTTTAATAAAGAAAAATCAATTTCAAGATAAGCAGAAATTGAAAGCTTGGCTACATAGGCACCTAAAGTCATCTGAATTAGATTCCAGTTGAAGTTCTACTCTTTTATTTTCTTTTGGTAGAAGTCACTGAGGGATTTTCGTGCTGTGCACTTTTTGAAATGAATTTCTACTGTCTTTTTTCTGTCTGATATTTCTATGTAATAGATTTTGCCTTCCCTCCCCAATTTATATGAAAGAGTTCATTCATCTTTCTTTGAGTAGGAAGCAATTCGTAGGGCCACTGTAGCACGGAAATTTGTGCCAGTATTCATGGGCAGTGCTTTCAAGAACAAGGTAACTCAAAATACATGAGTTCAAATGTCTATATTTTTAAGTTGGTTGCTACTATCTTGTGTGTTCCTCACCTAGGTGGCTTCTCATTGCTGTGAGGTTGATGCAATATTCTATTTTTGCTAAAGCTTTAAATTGAAGTTATTATTATGAAGTAAATAATGGCTTAACATGTCACTGTTGCGACAATAAGAGAATCTATTAGTTTTATCATTATTTTTGGCTCTTGAATTGAGTATACTAGATGCAAACTGCTTTTTATTCATTTTGCAATTAAAGTATCCTAAAACAATCCTTGGCCTTTGGATATGTTCTTGAAACCGTCATGTGCTCTCATCTCATGTTACTTCTCTATTCAGCTTTTCTGCCCTGAACATTGAATGACAGTTTTAATCGCACTTGCTTGAATACTGGTGTAATTTTGATATAGCCACATCTGATACCTACTATACTCTGCTACCAAATGAAAAACATGAGGGAAGTAAAGAAAATAAAAAGTGGCAGTAATGAGATGGAGTATAAATTTTGAGATTTTTTTATTCAGGTTTATTGCTGAATCAAAACTTCCTAGATTGTACTTGTGAGAAGATCTTGGTAAGGCATGACATGCTATATTTGATCCACACAATGTAAATAACTTTTCTTTCACATATAGTGACACAAGGATGCATCATAACTAGTTTATATTGAGGAGGTAAGCCTAAAAGGTTAATGACTAACTGCCAACATCATGACTCAATGCAACCTTATGAGGATGTTTCTTAAATATGTCATATAAATTTGTGTAACCTTTTGTAAGTGTGACTATAACAGGTAAGTGAAACTAAGAACAGTATCGTTATAATTTAAAAAATCTTATTTATAAATTCAATGATAAGATTAAAACCCTAAAATAGCCAGCCTTTTAGGTGACTTAACAAAGCCTTATTTTAAAAGGACGTGCAGTCCAAAATTATGACTCAAGAAATCTTAATTCAAAATAGAAAATAGACTCCTAATCTAATTCCAACTAGTAACAAGGTTAAGATATCCTAAGATCTAAACAATTAAACTGTATTCTTAAATCTATGTTAATAGACTAATATCAATTCCTAATCCCAATTACATGCAGTTTTTGTGGTGCATTTGGTTAGAAAGGAATGCAAGAGTTTTTAAATTATTTTTCCCATCACACCTTCCTTAAGAAAGGATTATTTTTGTCTTCTCTATGGGTGTCAGCTAATGGTTTGTTCTAGGGGGAGTCCCTTATATGGATCTCCAAAGGGGTTGGAAGGTTCTAATTTAGAGCATGGGCTGTTTGCTTAGTTTTTCTTTTTCTGGGGAGAATCACTTGTCCTCTGTTTTCTCTTTGCATCTTTTGCTATCTTTTTGTGCTCCTTTCCTCCTCTTAGTAAAACTTTATTTTTCTGTTAAAAAATGCTTATACATTGCTTGCACAATCATTACCTTTCTGTTTCTTATATTTATTCTGTTGTTACTGGCACAGGGGGTTCAGCCGCTTCTGGATGGTGTACTTAATTATTTGCCATGTCCAATTGAAGTTAGTAATTATGCCCTTGACCAGACAAAGAATGAGGAGAAGGTACCTACTAGATGAGAAGTTCACCCTTGCTTTGCTAAATTTCATTTTGTTACTGGGTAATTGTGATAATATCCTTGTCTAGGTTGTATTGTCTGGAACTCCTGATGGGCCACTTGTGGCCTTGGCTTTCAAGTTAGAAGAAGGGCGGTTTGGTCAGTTAACATATTTAAGGTACCCTTGACCCTAAGGATTGGTTAATCTAATTTGATACTCTGTTTTATCTTGTACATGTAATGATCTGTTTCATGGTAACCTTTCAATGCATGACACTTAAGCTAATAGTGTTTTTTCTTCTCTTTCCCCTTTTTGTTTTTGGTAAAGAATTTATGATGGCGTCATTCGCAAGGGTGAATTTATTATAAACATAAACACTGGCAAGAAGGTCAAGGTAGGTTCTGTAGTCCTTACTATTCTAGTTTGACAGGATTAATCCTATACATGTGGTCATTTTTGTACAGCATATTTTCTTTCCTAAATATGAAAGTAATCATGGCTTTTACTCTTTTATTTTGTCTTTTTTGATTTTACTTTTACACATTAATGGTAACTTAAGCCAAGATTTTATCCTTGACAGTTTTTAAAAGACTCTTCTATGGTATTTAGTGGAAAATTACAGTTTTTGTTGTTTTAAAATCCATTGGGGAAAAAGAAATTGTTGGAGGTTTTCAAAGTTGTGGGATCTTTCAACTTTGATCTACCTACCTTTATATCTTACAGACAAGTTGTTGTCGAGTTGACTAATTGTGAGGTGTTACAATGGCGCTTAACTTATTTAGGAGTTTTGTTATGGGGCCATTCTTGAGTTGAGTCTTTTTGGGACCTTGTGGTGAAAAGGATTTCTAGAAGACTAGAGAATTAGAAAGGTGTGTATTTCTCTTCGGGAGGGAGGATTACTTTAATTCAGGCTTCCCTATCAAGTATTCCTTTGTATTATCTCTCATTGTTTAAGATTCTTGTAGGGGGAGCAAATAGGATTGAGAAGATTATGAGAGATTTTTTGTGGTCAGGAAGTGGGGAGGATAAGAAAGATCATCTAATTAGTTGGGAGGTGTATTGTAGGGCTAATGGGGAAGGAGGTTTGATCTAGGTAATTTGGTGTCTAAGAACATCTCTCTAGTGGCTAAATGGCTTTGGCGGTTTCCCTTGGAGTAAGTATGATTTTCAACAAAAATGGATGGGACGCTAATCCTGGGTTGACTGCTACTCATGCAAGCCCTTGGAAGTTCATCTCTCAAGCATACCCACTGTTCTCTTAATTGCTTTCCCCTTGTGTTGGGGATTGTTCTCAATATAGGTTTTGGGAGGATCAATGGATTGGGGATGCCCCTCTACTTGTTTGTTCCCATGCCTATATCGATTATCATCCCTACATAATTATCCAATCCCACACTTCCTTACTAGGCAAAACAACCCTGTGTCTTGGAACTTCCACTTCTCTGGAAACCTTAGCTCGATGCTTATTGGTGATCTTGGTCTTCTTTTGGAAACTCGCTCTATTTCAACCTTCTTTAGAGGTTGATAGAAGGATTTGGAACCTTAATCCGTTGGGCTCCTACACTTGTTCATCTTTCTTCAAGTTTCTAATCCAAAAGCCAAATACCCTGTCATTTTGTTTATCCAAGCTTATTTGGAAAGCCAAAACCCCTGCGAAGGTGAAGGCTTTTGTTTGGATAGTGTTACTTAGGGTGCATTTGGATAAACAGCTTAATTAAGTGCTTATATGATAAAAGCTTAAAACCCTAATGCATTGTGTGTTTTAAGATCCCGGAAACAAGTAATCACTTATTTCTACATTTTGAGGTGGCATGGTATTGTGGAGTAGAGTGTTTGGTGTTTTTGGGGAGATTTGGGTGTGTTCAGAGGATCTAGGCACCTTCTTGAACATCAAGTATACAGCTTTGGGGAGGAGGAAGGAGAATAAGTGTCTTTGTCAATGTGCTGTCTTTGCTAGCTTGTGGTGTTTATGGCTTGAAACAAATGATCGTGTTTAAACGGCATTTTCTTTCACTGCATCTTATTTGGGAAAGGATGCTATTTGTATCCTGTCTGTGGGTATCTGCTAATGCTTTTTAGGGGGTGTCTCTTATGAATATTCAAAGAGACTGGAAGGCTATTTTGAGCTTAAGTTGAGGAGATTGTTAGTTTTTGTTTTTGTTTTGGGAGGACTCTTTATCCTATTTTCTTTGTACTTTTTTTTTTCTCTTTAAATCGACAAGCTAGAAACAAGTTGGAGGTTAAAATTGGAGATCAGGTTGTATCACAAGTGTCAAAGTTTAGATATCTGGAATCAGTTATACAAGATGACGGCGAAATTACTGGAGATGTGGCACATAGGATACAAGTTGGGTGTTTGAAGTGGAGAATGGCATCATGAGTTGTTTGTGATCAGAAAGTACTTGATAAGCTCAAAAGAAAGTTTTATTATACTGCTATAAGACCAGCGATGTTATATGGGAGTGAATGTTGGACGATGAAAGGACAATAAGAATATAAAATTGGAGTAGCGGAGATGAGGATGTTGCGTTAGATGTGTGGTCATACAAGAAGAGATATGATCCGTAATGATCGTATACGAGGTACAGTTGGAGTGGCACTTGTTGATAAAAAAATGATTGAAAACCGTTTAAGGTGGTTTGGGCATGTTCAAAGAAGACCGTTGGAAGCTTCAGTAAGGAGAGTTGAGCAGATGGTTTGAATTCCTGTGAAAAAAGGTCGAGGAAGACTAAGAAGGACACTTAGAAAAGTTATTAAACGGGATTTTTTGATAAATGAGATATCGAAAGAGTTGGTCATTGATAGAGCTCAATGGCGTCGTGCGATTTATGTAGCCGATCCCACTTAGTGGGATAAGGATTAGTTGTTGTTGTTGTAATAAAATTTCTTTTCCTAAAAAAAAAAAAGGAAGAGTTGAGCAGATGTTGTTGTTACATGTTTTCTGATATGGTGATAATGTCTAGACGTCCATTTTTCTTCGTGCTCCATTTCCTCTTAAATAGAAAATCTGGTTGTCTTCCAGTTACATATTTTCAGATACGGTGATAATGTCTAGATGTCCATTTTTTTTCCTGCTCCATTTCCTCTTAATTTTGTTTAATCAAAAGAAAAGGAAGCATTATGTGTGTCTCTATTAGGTAGTCCACAAAAAAAATAATGTTATTCAAGGAAAACACTTGTATACTCATAGTTAAATGGTTTGCATTCTGCACTATAATTAATTTGCAGCTGAAATCTTTCTGTAAGTACAGATTCCTCGCTTGGTTCGGATGCATTCTGATGAGATGGAGGTATGTTTCAGACTTTCAATGTCATTATAAATCTTCCTATGAATGGAATGCTGCTGAAAACATAAAATCATGTTTTGGGGGTAAGAGTTGAAGGGATTTGGGTTGGTTATACTTATAGTCATTTACTTTTCACTGATAAGGAGAAAAAATTCTGTTTCTCATGTGTATTGATTCTTAAGATATCCAATTTATTCATTTATCTGTATAAATTTAATTTGGATATCTTCTGGTCTGCAGGACATTCAAGAGGCTCATGCTGGGCAAATAGTTGCTGTATTTGGTGTTGATTGTGCATCAGGTTCTACACGTTGCTGTATTCATGCATGCATGCATGCATTTTCTGAATTTTATTTGTTGATTATTTAGTTGTCTGGGGGAGATGTTTGCCAAGAATCTGGTTCAGGGTAGAGAAGTATTTCCTGAGAATCATGAATAGGCTTATTATAATCTCTAACATGTCTCCTTACTACACTCAAGGTTGATTGGGCCTGTAATGTAGGCTAAGATGCCGACCACACCTTGTGCTGAAACTTCAATTCTAATGAAGAAAATGGGAGGTGGCAAATAGAACCCCAAAATACATGCTCGTAGAAGCTGTAATACTATGTCAAGGACAACTTTAACCCAAAATGCTTGTTGATAGAGTTATACTTTAACAGTAATTGAAATAAATCAGAGATAATAGAGAAAAGAGAGAGAGAGAGAGAGAGAGAGAGAGAGAGAGTTGAAGAAAAATACTGCAAGCATCTTAAACAGTATTAACTCCAACCAGCAGTCTGTATGAAGATTACCAGCAGTCTGTATGAAGATTACTATGCTCCAATTACAATTCAAATCTGAAATAAACTCAATGCCTCTAGCTACTAACTAACATAATTTATAGGCGAAGATCCTAAATAATTGTAACTAACTAGATTACGAATAATCAGACAAAAAGGAGATAAGGATAATGCTGTTAGTGCTGTAGATCATGCTGTTGGTGGGATAATGGGCAACTTATCACGATATTACAGCGACCCATTTCTCCACTGGGTCTTGGACCAAGTTGTGGGATTATGTTGTTAATCTATCATTATGACGGATTTCATCTTTATAGTCTCTTTATTGTGTTTTCTCTATTTAATATTTTTTTTTGTTTTGTATCCTAGAATTAAGTATGATTGATTGATTTGTATTGAAGATGACGGTGAAATTAATGGAGATGTTACACATAGGATATAAGTTGGGTGGTTGAAATGGAGAAAGGCATCGGAAATTGTTTGTGACCGGAAAGTAACTGATAAGCTCAAAGGGAAGTTTTATCATATTGCTATAAGACCAGTAATTTTATATGGGAGTAAATGTTGGACAGTGAAAGGCTAACAAGAACAAAAAATTGGGATAACAAAGATGAGGGTGTTCAGATGGATGTGTGGTAATACAAGACGAGATATGAGCCGCAATGATTGTATACGAAGCAGAGTTGGAGTGGTTCCTATTTAGGAGAAATTGTTAGAAAATCGTTTAAGATGGTTTGGATATGTTTAGAGAAGGCAGTTGGAGGCACTAGTAAGGATGGTTGAGCAGATGGTATAAAGTCCTGTGAAAAAAGGCTGAGCAAGACCAAGAACGAAACTTAGAGAAATTGTGGAACGAGATCTTCTGATGAATGAGATTCTTAGAGAGTTGGTCATTAATAGAGTTCAATAGAGTCGTGCGATCCATGTAGCTGACCCCACTTAGTGGTATAAGGTTTTGTTGTTGTTGTTGATGTTGATTGATTTGTATTAAGTAGAATTGATTTATATCCCTAGCATTGAGGAGGATTCTCCTCCCTTAATTTCTCTAGCTAGGTGTGTACTTTAAGCCTTTTCTTGTAAGTCTCATAATTTTATGAATAATATTTTTTTTGGGTTCAAATTCCACTTGGTATTAGAGCAACACATTTGACCCAGACCTTCTTTTCTTTAAAACTCTCTCTCATTGCTGTGCCTTATGAATAGCTAGTCTCTCTCTCTCAGCTGTGTTGCTCTAGAATTGCTTTTTAGCATATTTCCACCACTGCACAGCTTCAATTGTGACCTGTGTTCGCCTTAGGTCATCATTGTTGGCATTTCCCTATCGATCGGAGTGTCTTTGGCCACTGCACATGCCCCCCACGCACCTAATCGGAAATTTGCCACATCTTCTCATGCATTGGCTTGTGAAGGCGTGTGTCATCATCCCTTCGGTACCTACTCACCTAGACTTTGTTGCTGACCACTATAGAGCCTAGTCTAGTTCATCTATTCTTTGGCTGGGCCCATATGTGGTGTTTTCATCTCATCTAGAATTTTCAACACTGTTCGTGGTGTTTTTCAACCTTGTTCAAGTGGTGATTGCATTGTAATGGCTGTGACTATCATTGGAAACACAACTGAAAAAGGTGTTTTCCTTAATGCACTTAATCTAAAGTCCGAAGATATTGCCACTTGGATTGACTTTGGGGCATCATATCACATGACTGGAAATGCATCTTTATAGGTCGATTGCAAACCATGTCATGAAAATTTATAAGCAAGAACTGCAAATGGTTCGCTGTCTATGGTCACTGGTGTTAGGAAAGTGGTTATCTCTAATACCCTAACTCAGGATTTTGTCTTATTGGTTCCCAACTTATCTTGCAACTTGCTATCAATTAACAAACTTAAACACGATATGAAGTGTGTATCTAAATTCTCTCTAGTTGAATGTTTGTTTCAGGATTTGGATTTAGGGATGACGTTTGGCATTGCTGAGGGAAGTGTGGATTTTACCTGATCAAGGCAAGCAACAAGACCACTCAGACGTATCATGTTTTTGGTAATTCAAGATGTTCAAGTAATGACATTATTATGTTGCGGCGTTATCGCCTTGGTCATCCAAATTTTACCTATGTATGAAAAATGTTCCCATCTCTGTTTTTAAATAAAAATCCCAAAATGTTTCATTGTGAAGTATGTGAACTATCTAAAGATACTCTTAACCATCTCACCCTTTTTCTATTATCCATAGTGACATATGCGGTCCTTCCTATGTTCAAAACATATTTAGGGCACAATACATGGGTTTTTATTATGAAAGACAAATTTCAGATAATACAAATTTTTAAATACTTTCATACCATGATTCAAAACCAATTTCATACCAACATTGAAATTCTTCGAATCGACAATGCTAAGGATTATTTTAATTCAGTTCTTGGCACCTTCCTTCTTGAACATGGTATTATTCATCAAAGCTTTTGTCTTTATACCCCTCAATAGACTGAGATTGTTGACATAAAGATAAGCACCTCCTTGAAATTGGCCTATCCTTGTTACTCGCACAAAATGTGCCTAAACATTTTCTTCGCCCCCCGCCAGGGGGGGGGGGTGGGTGGGATGCTGTCTAAACCGCAATTTATCTTGCGAACAGAATGCCTTCTAGAAGTTTGAAATTTGACACCTCATGTCAAATTCTTTTGAAACACTTTCCTCAAAATAGATTGATTGATGATATTCCTTCAAAGGTGTTTGGATGTTAAGCCTTTGTTCATATCCCATCTCATCATCGAAGCAAACTTGATGCGAAATCTAGAAAATGTTTTCTTCTTGGATATCTCCTCACCAAAAGGGCTACAAGTATTACTCTCCCACTACACGAAAATTTTACAATGGATGTTACCTTTCTTAAACATGTACCCTTCTACCACAAGACTCATTTAGGGGGAGAAATCTATGAATTGAGAGGAATATCAGTTTTGGGTGGAGCCTTTATCTACACCTTTAATTGAACATGTTGAGCCTTTATCTACATATGAAGTTAAACATGTTGAGCCTTTTTTTTCACATGAAGACAAACCAGAATCTCTTGCTACTTAAGTGGAAAGAGACAATAGAGATCTAAGGGTGTATTCTATGCATCTTGAGCATGTGGAGTAGCATAATACAACTCCTTAGCATTGCCAATCTAATTTAAATCCAACTCCAAATGAAAACCCTCAAGGTAATTCTGATACTCAATCTTCTACTGAAAATGCGGATTCTTACACTAACTTGCTACTACCTTCTGCCTAGAGGAAAGGGTTAGATCATGTACTTGGCATACTATTGCTCACCATATTTCATATGAAACGTTGTCCTCAAATTACATGTCTTTCATAGCAAATCTTGACAACATTGAGTTGTCAAAGAGCAAAAAGGAATCCCTTTAACACCAATAATGGAGAATGTCGCAAAGGAGGAGTTGAATGCTTTGAAGAAAAATGGTACTTGGGTCCTTACCCAGAGATCTCCAAGGAAGCAACCTGTGGGATGTAAATGGGTATTCACAACTAAACACAAAGTTGATGGGAGCATTTATAGATACAAGGCAAGGCTTGTAGCAAAAGGTTTTACTCAAACCTACGGAATAGACTACTAGGAGACTTCAGCTCTAGTTGCGAAACTTAACACCATTCGAGTTCTTCTATTTATTGTTGCAAACCTTGATTGGAAGCTTCATCAACTTGATGTTAAGAAAGCATTCTTGAATAGAGATCTTGAAGTTTTTATTGAGATACTCCTGCTCTAAGAAATCCTTGCAATTCCTACTTTGTATGTAAACTTAAAAAAATGGTTGAAAACCGTTTAAGATGGTTTGGGCATGTGCAAAGAAGACCGTTGGAAGCGCCAGTTAGAAGAGTTGAGCAGATGGTTTGGAGCCCTGTGAAAAAAGGTCGAAGAAGACCAAAAATGACACTTAGAGAAATTATTGAACGGGACCTTTTAGTAAATGAGATATCTAAAGAGTTGGTCATTGATAGAGCTCAATGGCGTCGTGCGATCCATGTAGCCGATCCCACTTAGTGGGATAAGGCTATGTTGTTGTTGTTGTTGTTGTTGTTGTATGTAAACTTCAAAAATCCTTGTATGGGCTTAAACAGTCACTAGAGATTGGTTTGAAAGGTTCACAAAAGCTACAAAGAAGATGGGATACGACACAATGCCAAACATATACTTTGTTTATCAAGAAATCTCAAGGTGGAAAGATCAAAATTCTTATTGTTTATGGTGATTGTCCAAAATCAAAGAAAATATTTTTCTATAAATTTCTCACTCTTTCATGTAAAAACCTTCCCGGCCAACTCTATACCACTATGTGGAGGCTTCATCTTACAAGAGGCAAGAATTTTACTATTTGACTTCCAATTTTCATCAACAAAGTGAGCAATTAAACATATATACCCCACAACTATATAAATATTCTAACAATCAGAAGTTGAACAAATTCTACTAGGACTCTTGATCAAACCCAGTTTCAAGTTCTCTTTTTGATCAAGGTAAAATTTCTAAACATGAGACATTGTAGTATTCTTAGAAATATTTCACATCTGGACTCAATGTCAGAATATCCTCAAATCACTCCTACAATCTCGGTGATATTAAGATTGAGTGATTTGGGTTTATTGCACAATAATTAGTCTATTTTATAGCCGTTACTCTTGATTGTATGGTTGTTACATATTATTTTATTTGCTTTTTAGGATCATTTCTTTTGTATAAATTCAGGCTATTCTGTAATGAAAAAACACAAGAAATATATTATTTTTCCTTTCAAATCTCTCTCGGTTCTTCCTATACTCAACAACTTCAGCAGCTCCTTGCTCCACCTATACTCAACAAAGGAATATGAGAGATCATGTTCATAGCCATTGACATAACTTCCTGCACACGTTTATGATTAAGTTGCCTAGACCTCAACTTTCCTTGTGCATCCAACATCATTTTCCTATGTTGTGATACTTAGGAAGAGGTACTCATTTTGAATATGACGTAATAAAGTCAACGTTTCATATTTATTGCTTCCAATGACATACTTTTTGCTACACCCATTATATCTAGCTTTTTCCTTCCCATCAACAATACCAATTTTTGTGAAATAGTTACACACATTTGAAGTAGTGGCTTTGGCTCTTTTAAGCAAAAGATGATTTTCAGAATTACATTCTTCAGTATTTGTTGTTGAATTCGAGGTATCTAAGGTTTCTATTTCATCATCATTACCAACAACACTACGTTGATTGTCACTAAGAGATGCCATATTGCTGCAAAGGTCCAATAAAAAATGGCAACCCAACCAACCATTTTGGTGGGCTGGATTGGGCCCACATTGACAGCTCAAGGTGCTCTTGAAATAGTATGCGCTCCTACTATCCAACAAACAACTGGCATCCTCACAAAGGCTATCCCTAGAACTCAACTTGACAACCTCTTGTCCAAGTTGGGTATGATGGATATTTACTCCCCAGCTTGAGGGGGGGTGTGGGATTATGTTGTTATTCTGTCATTATGACAGATTTCATCTTTATAGCCTCTTTATTGTGTTTTCTCTATTTAATATTTGATTTTGTTTTGTATCTTAGAATTAAGTAGGATTGATTGATTTGTATTAAGTAGAATTGATTTGTATCCCTACGATTAAGGAGGATTCTCCTACTTTAATTTCTCTAGCTAGGTGTATACATACCTTAGGCCTCCTCTTGTAATTCTCAGAGTTTTGTGAATAACATATATGTATATATATATATATATATTTAGGTTCAAATTCCACACAAGTCAAACCCCATGCAGGACATATTAGCATCAATAGCTTTTCTCTCACGTGCATCTATCACCTTCTCACGTGTTCCTCTTCTAAAATAGGTTCTCATAGGTAGCACCATATCACTTGTTAATTAAAGGCTTATGGTAGATTAGTTGAATTTCTAAGAGAATTGTACAGTTGCTTAAAATTTTTCTTTTCTTGTTTATTAGGGGATACTTTTACTGATGGATCAATCAGGTACACAATGACATCTATGAATGTACCTGAGCCAGTTATGTCGTTAGCTATACAACCTGTTTCAAAAGATTCTGGGGGGCAAGTGAGTAGTTTCTTTTGTGATGTAAAACACCAAACCCGTCCCTGCCCCTTAAAATAATAAAAAATATATGAAGTAGTTAATTGTTTGAATTTTTTGAACTGCTGACAGTTTTCAAAAGCTTTGAATCGCTTCCAAAGAGAAGATCCTACTTTCCGTGTTGGCTTGGACCCAGAGAGTGGGCAGGTTTGCTTTCCATTTCTTCCTGATTAAATTTGTTCAGTTGACAAATTCATTATTCTTACAATGGCTTTAGTATACCTCTGAGTAGACAATCATTTCGGGAATGGGGGAACTACATTTAGAAGTCTATGTTGAACGCATAAGGAGAGAGTATAAGGTAATTATTTTTGTTATTATTATTATTTTTTTCTGCATAATGTGATGATAAAGTCTGTAATTTGCTTTTTCTGGAGTTTTATTCTGATGGCTTTACATGTGAAGGTTGATGCTACTGTGGGAAAGCCTCGTGTTAATTTTAGAGAGACTGTTACTCAGCGTGCTGACTTTGATTATTTACACAAGAAGCAAACTGGAGGGCAAGGACAATATGGTCGAGTAATTGGGTAAGTGTGGATTAGCGAGTCTTTTTTTTTTTTTTTCAATTAATTACATAATAATGCATTTTTCTTCCAATTTTATTAGTTTCCTATATCTGTTTGGAATATTGGGGGGGAGCATGGATGGATTTTGTTTCGCTTCCCTTGTTTGAGTAAATAGTAAAAGAAAATTATATATTGATATTAAGACTTACCTGTCTACAGTGACTACATGGATATTAGGGCACAGCTATCTAGGCTTTAAATTTTTGGATAGTTTTATGACTTGGGTTAGGCTGCTAGTCAAGTCACCTCTTGATCCCCAAGTTAGCCATTAATAATACCTTTTGATGATCAGTCCTCTCAAAATTGCGCAGCCAACCTTGGGTGGGTTTGCAAGACTGCCATGTATTAGTTTCTCAAGAAACTTCAGCTATGACAGTTTTCACTTATGGGAATTATGTGAATACCAGAATGTTCAGAGAGAAATATTCCCTTAATGAATTCATATCTGTACAACAAGGCTTCCTATATGTACATTGTGAAAGATTCTAAAGAGAAAGACATAATTATGTGACAGAAAATTATACACTCTGTAGACAACTATAAAGAAGAGAATAACATGTAAAGTTGCAGACAACACTATGCTGGACGAGGTGGGAGAATATTTAAAATACTGAAGGATATCTTTGAAGAATATTTCAACACTCCCCCTCAAGCTGGTAAATGGATGGTTTCCATACCCAGCTTGCATACAATATTCTGGAAGTTTGAGCTATTCAATCCTTTGGTTAGAATATCAGCAAGTTGGTCATGTGTAGAGACATATGGTGTACAAATCAGTCCACTTTCCAATTTTTCTTTGATGAAATGCCTATCCACTTCAATATGTTTTGTGCGGTCATGTTGTACTGGATTATGGCCTATGTTGATGGCTGATTTGTTGTCGCAATAGAGTCTCATAGGGCCATCCAACTTTATCTTTAAGTCTTGAAGAATAATCTTTAACCAGAGTAGTTCACATACACCGTGAGCCATTGCCCTAAATTCAGCTTTTGCACTTGAACGGGCTACCACGCTTTGTTTTTTACTTTTCCATGTCACAAGATTCCCACCAAGGAACGTACAATACCCTGATGTTGATCTTCTGTCAATAATTGATCCAGCATAGTCAGCATCAGTATATGCTTCAAGTATTAAACCTCCATTTCTTCTAAACAAGATACCTTTTCCAAGTGTTCCTTTAAGATAATGTAATATTCTATGAGCAACCTGTAGATGAGTTTCCCTTGGGTCATGCATAAATTGGCTGATCATACTCACAGCATATGCTATGTCTGGTCGAGTGTGAGATAGGTAAATAAGCCTTCCTACCAAGCGTTGATATGACTCTGTCAACAGGGATGTCATCCTCAGCCTTTCCAAGTCTAAAGTTAGAATCTATTGGAGTGCTTGCTGGCTTGCATGCTGTTTTACCTGTTTCCTTGAGGAGATCTGTAGTATATTTTTGTTGACAGATAAAAATTCCTTTCTTAGAATGAGCCACTTCTATTCCAAGAAAGTACTTTAGTCTTCCCAAAGCTTTGATCTCAAACTCCTTAGCTAGACATTGACCCAAGGCCTGTTGTTCCTTTTTATCATTTCCAGTTACTATTATATCATCAACATATATCAATAAGGCTGTGACTCCCCTTGAAGAAGAGTGTTTGATGAATAAAGTATGATCACCTTGGCTTTGTTTAAACCCCATAGTTATCATAACTTTTGTGAAACGCCCAAACCAAGCACGTGGAGATTGTTTAAGGCCATATAATGCCTTTTTCAATTTGCATACAGTATTTGTAGCCAAATTCTTTCCATATCCTGGTGGAATCTCCATGTAAATTTCTTCTTCTAGCTCTCCATGTAGAAAGGCATTCTTGACATCAAATTGCTGCAATTCCCAACCAAAATTAGCTGCAATTGATAATAATACTCTAACACTGTTCATTTTTGCTACTGGGGCAAAAGTTTCTTGATAGTCAATTCCATAGGTTTGGGTATAACCTTTGGCTACCAACCTGGCCTTATATCTCTCAATTGATCCATCAGCTCTATACTTCATAGTATACACCCATTTGCATCCTACTGGTTTTTTTCCCGTAGGTAATTTCACTAATTCCCAAGTTTTATTCTTCTCCAAAGCTTCCATTTCTATATTCATAGCTTGTTTTCATTTTATATTAGATAAAGCCTCGGATAAACTTTTAGGAATGGTGATAGCATTTAAACTTGTCAGAAAAGCTTTGAAAGATGGTGAGTAGTTATCAAAGGATAAAAATTGTGCAAGGGGGTATAAAGGTTGTTTTGTACTTTTTCTGGTTCCTTTTCTAAGAGCAATGGGTAAATGAAGATCCTGGTCACTATTCTGAAAAATCTCATTTTTATTTTGTAATTGATGGTTAGAGATCATTACCTCATTTGAAGGATTTGAGTTGGATTCTTGGACATGCATAGGTTCTGGAATGACCATTTTCTTCCTTGTATACACCTTGCCTTTGCCAAATCTTACTTCCTCAGGAGCAGGGTTCAAAATATCCTCTGCTTTAGGCCTAGATTCTTGGACATTGGACATGGGTTCAGTTATTGTTTCAGATTTAGTTTCATGGTTATCATCCTGTGTTTCAGGTCTGAACATGGATTCAGCCACTGTTTCCACTATTTTTGTGGGTAAAGGTTTAGACCCTGTCAAGGGAATTGATGAAAAATCAAGGAGGCACCCATTTTCTTCGCACCCATTATCTTCCTCAGGTGTATTCCCCCTTTGAAGATAATGGGTAGCAAAATATGAATCTTGCTCATTAAAAGTGACGTCAACTGAGACATAGATTTTCTTTGTGGGTGGATGATAGCATTTATACCCTTTTTGAGTTGATGAATACCCTACAAAAACACATTTTAGAGCCCTCGGGTCTAATTTTCCTCTATTTTGATGATGGATATGAACAAAAGATACACACCCAAAAATTCTAGGGATGAGATTGTTTGTAGTTTTCAGATTTGGGTAGAAAGTTGAAAGGATGTCCATTGGACTTTTGAGACCCAAAGCTTTAGAAGGTAAACGATTTACTAGGTATGTCGCTGTAAGAACAGCTTCTCCCCAAAAAATTTTAGGCACATTCTTTTGAAATAACATTGACCGAGTTTGTTCAAGAAGATGACAATTTTTTCTCTCAGCCACTCCATTTTGTTGTGGCGTATAAACACATGATGACTTGTGTATAATTCCCTCCTTTTCAAAAAACGAGTTAAGAATCTGATTGAAATAATCCCTAGCATTATCAGACCTAAGTCTTTTGATATTAACCCCAAATTGGTTTTTTATCATAGAATAAAATTTGGGAAAACAATAGCTGACATCAGATTTTTGTTTGAGCAAGTATATCCATGTAACTCGGGTGCAATCATCAATAAAAGTAACAAACCATTTTGCCCCTGAAACATTAGAAACAGTAGCTGGTCCCCAAATGTCACTATGAACAAGGTAGAATGGAACAAGGCTTCTTTTATTGCTAATTGGAAAAGGTACACGCTTATGTTTGGCAAATTCACACACTTCACAATGAAGATTTTCAACATCTAAATCCTTGAATAATGAAGGAAACAAAGTTTTAATAATTGAAAAAGATGGATGTCCAAGACGGTAATGATGAAAAAAAATTCTTTCTTTATTGGATGTGGCAAACTGTGAAACAAAAGTAAAAGGCATCTTGTTCTTAGTTGTATTTGACGTCTCAAGGTAGTAGAGGCCATTCCATTCCTTAGCATGTCCAATCATCTTCCCTTTGTCCTGAAATTCACAGTAATTTTTATGAAAAACCACATTACAATCTAAATCTTCAATGAGTTTTTTAATAGAGACCAGATTTGTGGTTAATTTAGGAACATGTAGGACATTTTTTAAAATAATAGTTGGGCTAATTTTGATATCACCTTGTCCTGCCACAGTGGTCAAAGACCCCCATCAGCGATAGCTATTTTCTTGTTACTGGGACATGGGGAATAAGTTGAGAAAAGTTTAAATGAATGAGTCATATGGTTGGTTGCTCCTGAATCCATGATCCAAGAGTTGGAAAAAGTAATATCTGAGGCATTTAATCCAATAGAGAATGGAAACTTACCAGAATAAGCCATGGAGCATGTACCTGAGAGTTCCTCTTGTTTTTTCATGTTGTTGATAAAAGCCTTTATCCTCTCAATCTCTTCTTGATTAAGGTTGTTCTGCTCTTGTGATGTTACAACAACATGTGCTTGGTTTCTATTTCGTTGTTGCCCTCCTTTTTGACCCCATTCTTTACTTGGTGGTTTTCCATGAAGTTTCCAGCATTTTTCTCGTGTATGACGAGACTTTTTGCAGTATGTACACCATAACTCATCCCGATTCTGATTTTTCTGTTGGCCACTTTTTTCTCTTTCGAGACTTGTGACCCTCTCTTGATTTGTAGTTGATTTAGCCACCATAGCAGAGCTATCAGTGACTTTAGGTTCAAGCATCAGTCCTCTCCTGCTTTCTTCACTTCGAATCAGGGCAATTACTTCATTAAAACATGGAACTTCTGATTTCCCTAGAATTTGGACTCTAACTTGGTCAAATTCTGGGTTGAGTCCCACCAAAAAATCATACACTCTGTCTTGCTCAATATACTCTTTTAGAATAGCAGCATCCCCAGGACATTTAGTTTTTATGACTCTGTAATGATCTAGTTCCTGCCATAAAGATTTTAATTGATTTGCATATTTAGTAACAGTCTTGTTACCTTGTTTTGCAGCCATAGTTTTCACTTTTACTTCATATACTTGGGCAGCATCTCTAGCTTTGGAATATGTTTGTTGAATTGCTTCCCATATATCTTTGGCAGTAGCTAGAAACATACAGGTGTCGCTGATCTCAGGTGTCATAGAGCTCCATAACCATGCCATAATCATGGAGTCTTCCTCATCCCATGCTTCAAACTTAGGATCTTCAGGTTTAGGACCCATTCCTGTGAGATGTTTGATTTTTCCTTTTCCTTTTAATACTGTACGTATAAGTTGAGACCACTTGAGGTAGTTCTTCTCATCCAATCTATAGGAAGCAAGAATATTTGGTAATTCCCCTATACGGGTAATCTCCTCGGGTTGAATTTTAACCTCAGTTTGTTCAACTCCAGACATAGCTAAAGGAAATAACTACAATGGGTATTTAAAAATTTGGTGAGATTAAAAGGAGATGGCAGTGAAGGCCACTCAAAGTTGACAATTAAGGTCAATAAATGAGCTAGCTCAGTATTAAAAATGGCAATTAAGGCCAAGAAGGAGCTAATTCAGTAATGGCAATGAAGTTCACTTAAAAAATGGCAATTAAGGCCAAAGAACACTTCTTTCACATCCAGAAACAGTGACAGGCGTTAACAGGTAAGTATTGGAAATACAAAAATGCTCTAATAACCAAACTGACACCAGGAATGTGCCGGAGACAGAGAGTCGACGCCGGAAGTACGAACACGAACCTGAACGGCGGTCACATGCGCCCACACGCGCCGGCGCGTGAGCTTCACGTGAAAGATGGGAGTGGCGCGTGAGGCTCACACGCGCCGGAATGGGCTGCCGGACTTCGGGGACAGGCCGGAATTGAGGAGGGGAGACTTCCTAGGTGGGCGGTGAGATGCCAAACTCACTTTTACAGATCACTCAAGATTTAATGGATTCGACTGGCTCTGATACCATGACAGTTTTCACTTATGGGAATTATGTGAATACCAGAATGTTCAGAGAGAAAAATATTCCCTTAATGAATTCATATCTGTACAACAAGGCTTCCTATATGTACATTGTGAAAGATTCTAAAGAGAAAGACATAATTATGTGACAGAAAATTATACACTCTGTAGACAACTATAAAGAAGAGAATAACATGTAAAGTTGCAGACAACACTATGCTGGATGAGGTGGGAGAATATTTAAAAAATTGAAGGATATCTCTGAAGAATATTTCAACAAGCTACAGTTCAATATATTTAAGCTTCGAGAGCTATATCTGGTGTTATTTTTTAAGAATATATATCATTTAATAGGAGAGGAGGTAAGGTAATAAAAATAGGATTTATAAGTGTATGCATATGAAGAATCTGGGGTCTAAACTCTCCAATCCATATTTGGGGACAAGCAATCAGGGTTAAGAAGCATAATGGATTCTTGTTCATTTACCTTACTATCAGATAGATCCCTTAAAAGAAGAAAATTTCAAGAATGCGTATTTCCTTGAATTGATCAAGAGCTTTGACCAGGGGGAAAAGAGATGGTAGAGTCTTGGTAAGGCTTGAAAGGAAGCATTATTTCCTACTCTTGAATTCTCCCAAAAATTAGGGCCATAAACAAGAAATCCGACATTCCCCCTAAAGTTGGGGAGTACATGTTCTCCATCCCCAACTTGGATGAGATTGTCAAGCAGAGTTCTGGGGATAACTTTTGTTAGGATATCAGCTGTTAGTTAAAGCGTAGATGTGTGTGCAGTGTTAATGATTCCTTGCTCCAACTTTTCTTTGATAAAATGACAATCAATGTTGACATGTTTGGTTCTATCATGATGGACTGTTCTTTGCAATCTATATAGCTTCTTGATTATCACAGAAAAGTTCTATGGAGGTGGTGATTGGAAATTGAAGTTCTAATACTAGCCATATCCCTTTACAGATCCTGTGCATTATAGCAGAAAATTCTGCTTTTGCACTACTATAAACAATGGACTACATCTTGCTTCTCGAAGTGACAAGATTGCCCCACACATAGGTGCAATATCCGAAGGTTGATCTTCCATTAGTTGAGGATCTAGCAAAATCTGCATCATTGAAAACCTCAACACTTCTACTTGTTCCTTTTTTAGAATATAGGCCTTTTCCCCATGTCATTTTCCAACTAGTCTTGGATACCTTTATCAATGGGAGGAGAATTCTCTTTGGCCCTACTTTGTTGAATGGGTCGATTGGAGTATCTGTAGGCTTGCATCCTAACATGCTAGTCTCCTTTGAGAAACTGAGATTCCTATGTGAGATCGAGCAACTTCCATTCTGAGAAAGTATTTTAAAGCACCAGGAGTGCTTATTGTTCCAACCGGAGCAAGTCTCCTAGTAGTCTATTCAATATGTTTGTGTAAAACCCCTTTGCTACAAGCCTTGCTTTGTATTCATTGATCTCCCATTGGCTGTGTTTAATCGTAAAAACCCATTTACAATGGTTGCTTTCCTAGTGTTCTTTGGGTAAGAAAGTACCATTTTTCTTTAGAGCATTCAACTCCTCTACAACATTTCCTCCACTTTTGGTGTTTAAGAACGTCCTCTATGTACTTTGGCAACTCCATGATATCTAGATTTGCTATGAAAGACCTGTAATTTGGGGACAATTTCTTATATGAAATATGGTGAGCAATTGGTTGCCGGGTACATTATCTGACTCCCTTTCTCCCGGCAATAGATAGGAGGCGATCCGCGTGATAATCCACTTTCTTAGTAGAGGATTGAGTATCAGAATTACCATGAGAATCCTCATTAGGAGTTGGATTTGAGTCAGATTGACAGTACTCGGGTTACATTTTGCTATTCCACATGCTTAGGATTCGTAGAATACACCCTTAGGTTTTAGTTGTCTCCTTGGACTTCATGTGTGGGAAAAGGCTCAATAGAGGGAGTTGTAGGTTGGACTTAATGTGTAGGTAATGGCTCAACCCAAAATTGATATTCCTTTTGATTCACAGTCTCCTCCCCATGTGTTTTGGGGTAGAAAGGTACATGTTCAAGAAAAGTAACATCCATGGTAGTGTAGTATAATCTGTGAAGTGGGAGAATAACATTTGTAGCCCTTCTGGTGAGGAGAATACCCAAGAAAAAAGACTTTTTTTCAGATTTGGCATCAAGTTGAGATGGGATATGACCAAAAGTTGAACATCCGAACACCTTTAGAGGAAGGTCAACAATCAATCTTTTTTGAGAAAAGTGTTTTGAGAGCCTTACATGGGGTGTCAAATTTCAAAGGTTTGGAAAGCATTCTGTTGGCTAGATATGTTGTTGTTAAGACAGCATTTTCCCAAAAATGTTTAAGTACATTGTGTGGGTAACAATGATCGGGTAATTTCAAGAAGGTGCCTATTTCTACGCTTAGCAGCTCCATTTTGTTGAAGGGTATAAACACAAGAGCTTTGATGGATAATACCATGTTCAACAAAGAGAGTACCAAGGACTGTGTTAAAATAATTTTCAACATTGTTAGTTCGAAGAGTTTGAATACATCAACAACAACAACAACAAAGCCTTATCCCACTAAGTGGGGTCGGCTACATGGATCGCACGACGCCATTGAGCTCTATCAATGACCAACTCTTTAGATATTTCATTTACTAAAAGGTCCCGTTCAATAATTTCTCTAAGTGTCTTTTTTGGTCTTCGTCGGCCTTTTTTCATAGGGCTCCAAACCATCTGCTCAACTCTCCTAACTGGCGCTTCCAACGATCTTCTTTGCACATGCCCAAACCATCTTAAACGGTTTTCAACCATTTTTTCCTCAATAGGTGCCACCCCAACTCTACCTCGTAAATGATCATTACGGATCCTATCTTTTCTTGTATGACCACACATCCAACGCAACATCCTCATCTCCGCCACTCCAATTTTATGTTCTTGTTGTCCTTTCATTGCCCAACATTCACTCCCATATAAAATCGCTGGTCTTATAGCAGTACGATAAAACTTTCCTTTGAGTTTATTAGGTACTTTTCGAAGAGTTTGAATGTTGGTATGAAATTGGTTTTGAATCATAGAATGAAAGTTTTTGAAAATTCGAGTTGTCTCAGATTTGTCTTTCATAAGAAAAGTCCATGTAAGGCAAGTATGGTCATCAATGAAGGTTATAAAGTATTGTGTTTCAAATGTGTTTTGAACATGGGAAGGACTGTCAGATAGGAATAACGAAAAATAGATGAGATGGTTTATAAGCATGTGGAGGATGAGAACTACGATGTATAGATAGTTTACACACTTTGCATTGAAATTGTTTGGGGTTTTTATTTAAAAACAAAGATGGGAAGATCTTTGATAAATAGGTAAAATTTGGGTGTCCAAGTCGATAATGCCATAACATAATATTGTTATTACTTACATCTCCATAATCAGTAGAAACATGATACGTCTGAGTTGCTTTTGCCTTAATCAGGTACAGTCCATCACTTTCCTTAGCATTACCAAGTGCCCCCCTGAACCAAGTCTTGAAATATACATTCAGTAGACAAGAACATAGCACTAGAACTCATGTCTTGCTAAACTTGCTAATTGACAACGAGTTTGAAGATAAATTAGGCATAAGTAAAACAGAGTTGATGGTCAGAGTATCAGAAATAACCACTTTTTCCAATAATGACTGATGGCAAGGAACCATATGCAATTATTTAAAATTCTTGTGACATGGTTTGCATTCAACAAACAAGGATGCATTGCTCGTCATATGATTTGACGCTCCAGAATCGACAATCCAAGCTAAAACTTCTTTGGGATTTTAGATGAAAGGGCAGACACCTTTCTGGGTTGTACAGACAATGCTAGAAGCAGCCATAACGGAAAAGTATAGAAAAATACTGAATAAAGGAGAAACACCACAAACAAGAGCTCAAACAAAGAAGAGAGGGATTGGGCTAGGTTCTACGGTGGCAGGCGACCAATTTTGGGCAAGTTGGTATTGGAGGGACTGCATCACGTGCCTTCATGAGCCAGTGCATGGAGCACACTACAGGGTCTACTTCCTCAAGGCTTTAAGGTGGCATTTGTTAGCACTTAATGAGGGTTTGAATTTGGTTTGTTCAGATTTCAAATCATTAAGTGTATTTTTTTTTGTTTTTATTAAATGCTTAATAGTTTTTAACATATCTTATTCAATCAGATGTCCTGAAAAGTCTAAAAATTTTTCAAACATTAAACACTTTGAACACATCTTCTACTGATGTACATTTAATGCGTGCATATGTTGAAAAAGCAAACAATCTTAATTATTTAGTATTCAAATTTACATATAATATTATAATATTCAAATATGTATTCAAATTCAGATCTCTTAATCTTTAAAAACAAAAAAAAAAGCCCCCTAAGTCTCTCTGTTTTTCTGGGGCCCCCTTGGGGGAGTGGTGGTGCTCAAGAATAGAGAGGATTATATAGTTGGTTGAGACTTTATACAAACATGATTTACTTTTCTTTCTTGTAGATTGAGTGTAGTCTCCTTGATAGGTATGATATGATATTTTAACTTAAATTTGATGCATCTAAAGAACAATTTTTTATTGGTATCTAAAAAATGTGTGCAGAATTAGCCACAAATGGATGCCATGCGTTGTATGTAAAATGGGCTGCTTGGTGGCTTGTTAATTTGGAGCAGTTATATTGATTTTATTTGAATTATATTCTCCAGAATTATAATGATGTTATATTTTGTATGTTTTACAGGTATATTGAACCACTTCCACCAGGGTCACCAACTAAGTTCGAATTTGAAAACATGCTTGTTGGGCAGGCTATACCATCAAATTTTATTCCAGCAATTGAGAAGGGTTTCAAAGAAGCTGCTAACTCGTGAGTTTTTTTTTTTTTTTTAACATAATTACATTGTTGTGGTTTTTATCATATATGATGTTGTACTCTCCGTGCAGTAATCTATAATGTTTGTATATTTAATTTTATCTAGTGAATATAATTATTATCGTTGTTGGTTAGTGAATCTGAATTCCTTTTTGTACAGGGGTTCTTTAATTGGACATCCAGTTGAAAATCTTCGAGTTGTCTTGACAGATGGTGCTGCTCATGCTGTTGATTCCAGTGAGCTTGCCTTTAAGTTAGCTTCTATCTATGCTTTTAGACAGGTAATTGAACAACTTTGCACATATCTCTCATTTTAATCTGTTGTTTCCTTCACATACAAATTAAGACTTCATTCCTTAGCAAGATATGGTGTTTCTGTCCTCTGTAACAGTGCTATGCAGCTTCTAGACCAGTTATATTAGAACCTGTTATGCTTGTTGAGCTGAAAGTACCAACAGAGTTTCAGGGAGCTGTTGCGGGTGATATCAACAAGTGAGGTTTTTTTTTTTTGACTTTTTTTAGCAACAGTAAATTTTCTTGATCTCTGAATCTTTCTAATCCATGAATAGGAGAAAAGGTGTGATTGTTGGAAATGATCAGGAAGGAGATGACTCTGTAATTACCGCCCATGTAAGTACCTCTTTTGTCAACCCCCTCCAACCCACCCCCACCCAAAAAAAAAAAAGGGAGAGAGAGAGAGAGAAAGAAAATAGATGAAATTTATAAAATTGCAGCTGGTTGTTTTTAGTTGATATTTCTTAAATTATGGTGTTCCTCTGAATTTTGTCTATGGTGAAAGGATAGGGAATATCTGAACTTGTCTTTATTACCTAATAATTGTCAATAGAAGTAATTTGTCATTTGCTAATTTGTTTGCGGAAACTAATTCTTTCAGGTTCCTCTTAACAACATGTTTGGATACTCCACAGCATTGCGATCAATGACACAGGTGAACATAGTTGTAGAAAATTGTAGAATATTATTTCCTTAAAAATCTGATCTTTACAAGGAGAG
Organism: Biancaea sappan; assembly: GCA_037074585.1. Taxonomy (NCBI): domain Eukaryota; kingdom Viridiplantae; phylum Streptophyta; class Magnoliopsida; order Fabales; family Fabaceae; genus Biancaea; species Biancaea sappan. The sequence goes on along the minus strand of CM073499.1, from coordinate 23,455,940 downwards.
CCTAGGGTTTATTACACCTAGCTATAGTAATTAGAGGAGGAGAATCCTCCACAATCCTAGGAATATAATCAATCCTATTGAATACAAATTAATCAAAATCAATCATAATAACGGAAAAGGAAACAAATCTACTAACGAAAAAGGAAACAAATCATAGACCAAATATCTACAAGAAAAGGAGACAATCAACCATAATAATTGAATCAAAAATAGAATCCCACACTCTCCCTCAAGTTGGGGAGTAAATATCAATCATTCCCAGCTTGGATAGAAGATTGTCGAACTGAGTTCTGGGAATAGCCTTGGTAAGGATATTAGCCGTCTATTGGAGTGTAGGAGTATAAATTATCTCAATGACCCCTCGCTCCAACTTCTCTCCAATGAAACTACGATCGATCTCCACATGCTTGGTTCTGTCATGATGTATTGGATTCTTTGCAAAATGAATTGCTGCTTGATTGTCACAATAGAGTTTCTTGGAGCTAGTGATTGGAAGTTGAAGATCTACCAACACACTTCTCAACTATATTACTTCACAGATTCCATGTATCATAGCATGAAATTATGCTTCTTCCCTACTAGACACAACATATTGCTTTTTACTTCAAGTGACAAGATTTCCTCACACATAGGTACAGTATCCTAAAGTAGACCTTCTATCTATTAGAGAACCAGCCCAATCAGCATTCGAGAATACTTCAATAATTCTGTTGCATCTTTTTTTGAAAAATAGACCCTTTCTTGGTGTGATATTCAACTATCTGAGTGCCTGATTAATAATCTCGAGATGTTCTTTAGTAGGATTATTCATCTACTGACTTACTACACATATTGCAAAATTGATGTCAGGTCTAGTGAGAGAGGTATGAGTATTCCCACAAGATGTTGATACTTTCTTTTATCAACAGGACTAGAGGACTCCTCTGAGCCTTTTGTTGAACGGATCCATGAGGGTGTCAGTAGGTTTACATTCTAGCATCCCAGTCTCTTTCAAAAGATCTAGGGTGTACTTTCTTTGTGAAACGAAGATTCCTTTACTAGACCGAGCTATTTCCATTCTAAGGAAGTACTTCAAAGGACGAAGATCCTTGATCAATTGCTTGCTCAAGAATTTCTTTAAGTGTGTCACCTCTTCTTCATTATTTCTAGTGACTATTATGTTGTCGACATAGACAATGAGGATGGTGATTTTCCCTTTAAGAGATTGTTTGATAAAGAGTGTGTGATCTGTTTGCCCTTGATTATAATCCATCCTTTCAATTGCCCTTTCAAACTAGGCCCTTGGAGACTGTTTCAGGTCATAGAGAGACACTTGAAGTTTACACACTAGTTCTGAGTTACTCGGGTTTTTTAGACTAGGAGGTATCTTTATGTGGACCTCTTCAAGATTCTCATTCAAAAAAACAATCTTGACGTCAAGCTGATGAAGCTTCCCATCAAGATTTGCAGCAATAGATAGATCACATATTGTGGTTAACTTTGTTACAAGGGCAAACGTCTCCTGGTGATCTATCCCATAAGTCTCAGTGAACCCTTTGGCCACTAATCTTGTATTATATTTGTCAATGGTCCCATCAACTTTGTTCTTGATAGTGAACACCCATTTACATCCCACGGGTTGTTTTCCTAGAGGTATTTCAGTAAGAATCCACATGTTATTTTTTCTTTAGTGCAGTTGTTGAGCTTCCTCTATGTTCTTTGGCGACTCAATGTTGTCAAGATTTGCTATGATAGACCTGTATTCTGGAGGCAACTTCTCATGTGAAATATAGTGAGCAATAGGATGTTGAATACATGATCTAACCCCTTTCCTCCAAGCAACAGGTAGTAGAAGGTCAGTATAAAAATTCACATTTTCAGAAGAGGATTGAGTATCAGTATTACCTTGAGGGCTTTCATTTGGAGTTGGATTTGAGTCAGATTTTAGGACGCTTGGAATACACCCTTAGATCTCTATTGCCTCCTTCCACTTGAGTAGCAGGGGCCTTCGGATCATTTTCATGTGACGATAAAGGATCAACATGTCTATTTTAGGTGTCGATAAGGGCTTAAGCAAAAAATGATATTCCTTTTGATTCATAGATTTCTCCCCCCTGAATATGAGTTTTGGGGTAGAAGGATACATGTTCAAGGAAGGTAACATCCATAGTAGTGTAGAACTTTTGTGTGGTGGGAGAGTAACAATTGTAGCCTTTTTGGTGAGGAGCATTTCCATCAAAAATACATTTTTTAGATCTAGCATCAAGTTTGCTTCGGTGATGAGATGGGATATGAATAAAGGCTGAACACCCAAACACCGTTAAAGTTATGTCATTAATCAATATGTTTTGAGAAAAGTTTTTCAAAAGAACCTAACTTGGAGTGTCGAATTGCAAAATTCTAGAGGCCATTTTGTTAGCAAGTTAAGTTGCGGTTAAGACAGCATCCCAAAATGTTTAGGGCACATTGTGAGTGAGTAACAAAGATTCGGCAATTTCAAGAAGGTATTTATTTTTACGCTCAGCAATCTTGTTTTGTTGAGCGGGTGTAAACACAAGAGCTTTGATGAATAATACCTTGTTCAAGAAGGAAGTTTCCAAGGATAGAATTGAAATAATCCTTGGCATTGTTAGTTCGAAGAATTTGAATGTTGGTGTGAAATTAGTTTTGAATCATGGAATGAAAGGTTTTGAAAATTTGTGCCGTCTCAGATTTGTCTTTCATAAGAAAACCCATGTAATATGATTATGGTCATCAATATAGGATATAAAGTATTGTGCCCTAAAAATGTTTTGAACATGGGAAGGGCCTCATATGTCATCACTATGATAATAGAAAAAAGGTGAGATGATTTATGAGTATGTGCAGGATAAGGACTGACATTGTTTAGATAATTCACGTACTTCACCATGAAATAATTTTGGATCTTTATTTAAAAACAGGGATGGGGACATTTTTTGTATATAAGTAAAGTTTGCATGACCAAGATGATAATGTCACAACATAATAGTGTCATTACTTGAACTTCCAAAATTACTAGTAGCATGGTATGTTTGAGTGGTCTTGTTGCTAGCCTTGATCAGGTATAGTCCACCACTTCCCTTAGCATTGCCAATCGTCTTCCTCGAATCCAAATCCTGAAACAAGCATTCAATTGGAGAGAATTTAGCAACACTTCAAATCATGTGTAAGTTTGCTAATTGACAACAAGTTGCAGGAAGTCTAGAGTTAGGGTATTGGAGATAACCACTTTTCTAACACCGGTGATGGTAGAAAGCGAACTATCTTCAATTCTTACTTTGAGATTCTCATGACATGGACTGCAATCAATCAATAAAGATGCATTTCTAGTCATATGATTTGATGCCCCAAAATCAACGATCCAAGTAGTAACCTCTTCAATCTTTAGATGAAGTGCATTAAGGAAAGTACCTTTCTGAGCTATGTTTCTAGAGATTGTCACAACCATTGCAACCCAATCACACTTAAATCAGGTTGAAAACAGAGCAAACCACCACAAACAAGAATAGTGTTGAAAAAGAGTTGATTAGATGAAACATCGTGAACAGGAGCTCAACTGAAGAAGATAAGGCTTGGGCTAGATTCTACGATGGTTGGCGACCAGATCTGTCCAAGCGGGTACTGGAATGACAGCATCATGCGCCGGAGCGTGAAAAGATGCAGTAGAAGAACGAGGTTGCACGTGCTGCCGGCCGGAGAATCTCAGTTCGACGGGGATGGGTCGGCGATGGCCTTCTATGGCAAACTCGAGGGTGGTTCAGCCAATACGATGGTTGTGCGAGGGTGGAAGAAGCTATACGCGATTTCCAGTGAGGCACACTGAGAGAGAGAGAGAGAGAGAGATTTTGTGTGAAGAAGCTGGGTACTCAGAAAAACTGCTCTGACACCATGTAGAAAATTTTAGAATATTATTTACTCAAAAATCTGATCTTTACAAGGAGAGTATAGGGTTTATATACACCTAGTTATAGTAATTAGAGGAGGAGAATCCTCCACAATCCTAGGAATATAATCAATCCTATTGAATACAAATTAATCATAATCAATCATAATAACGAAAAAGGAAACAAATCTACCGTCGAAAAAGGAAACAAATCAAAGACCAAATATCTAAGAAAAGGAAACAATCAGCCATTATAACTGAATCAAAAATAGAATCCCACCAATCAGGATTCTGCCATATAGTCATGATAACTGATTTAATTTGTAATTTTCCTCCTCATTTTTCATACCTGCAGGGTAAAGGGGAATTCACAATGGAGTATAAAGAGCATTCTCCAGTTTCTCATGATGTACAGACTCAATTGGTAAACACGTACAAGAGCACCAAGGCAGCTGAATAATCAAGCTTGATAGTTGCAGTGCATGGTCCTCAAATTTGTGAATCATGTACTTTATTGATTAACATAAAAGAAAATTGTCACATTAGTATAGGCTAGAGGTTTGATTCATTTTTGGTCAATCAATTTTGGAAAGCAAATAAAAGTTGATGTAATTGTAGTAACATGCTGCACGAATAAACTACTAATCTTAGGTTTCGTTGCAAGCATTATTATTAAATGGTTTTTACCCGGATTTCCTGATCATTATGTAATCTTGTATGTACGATTAATTTGATTCCAAGTATTTTATAATATGAAAAACGTTTAATTTGTCTATTTGCAAGCTTCCACAGTTATGCTTGGGCTTCGTATATCATCTAGTCTGTGTTAGGTATAACATGAGCTTTGTACATTAAGTCTTGAACTAATATAGGAGCTGATGTTTAAATGAAAGCTTCAGGTGCAGCTGATAGCGGTATTATTTTCTCGTCATTTCAATGTTTAGATGACTATGGTGGGTTGGCAGCTTCCCCCCTCCCCCCTCCCCGCTCTCCTTTTTTTTTTTTTTTTGAAAGGCTTTCTCCAATGAGCTATTCGCATGATGATCCAATTCATAATTTCTGTTAAATTTAGGGAAATATGCTTTCTTGGAACAATTTTCAAGGGGCCTGTGAATGAAGATATTCTTTTATCCCTTTATTGACAAGTTCTGAATTTCTCAGTCTTGAATGAGGAATTTAGATTCTGCAATGTATACTTGTAATTCTAAATCTGATCCAAAAGTCAAATCCTTTATTTAGAAAATGGTATTCAATTTTATTGAGAAAATGGTGTTCAATTGAATTACATAAATAATCATGTCACAAATTCAAAGTTTTAACAGCTTGATTGGGATACAGCATTTGTATTGTGTGTATGCATGGTGCAAAAAACTGCTGCTTTATTTGGCTAGAGTGAAATGTTTGGGAGTTTGTCTTTGATCTTTGGATGGCATTGTTTTTTTTTTTTTAAGTCAGATTAGTTTCTTCTAATCTGGTATGAACTAAGTTGGACCAAAGGGCATTGAATTTGACTCTCTTCACAAGACGTTTTATATTTATATTATAAAATTATAAATATCTGGTTCTTAGTCTCTTGAAAAATGATATAATCAATTTCCTCCATGAATATGATGTATAATAAGCTGACTATATTCTTTGTCAGGAAGCAACTTGCCGGGTGTTGTCCAGTCTGCATAGTGGGGACGAACATATTTTTCTTGATTGGAAATTTAAAGTGCATTATCTACTATGTCAGCATTATTCCCTCTGTATTGAGTATTTGAATCCATTTTCCTTGAGAGGAAAATACGGAAGTCGGCGTACTAGCAGCATATGAAATTATCAGTCAAATTGTTCATAAAAAAAATGTTGAGTGCCACAATTTTGAAATTCTTCAATTTATTGTCTCAGAAATTGTTGCTGATCTAATTACGTTATATTTTATTTTACGCTTTGGAAAAGTTCTCATTAAAAAAAAACTAATTAACAAGTACACCAATAACTCTTTATGTACATTGACTTTACATTGCCAACTAAGCATCTCTAAGAATTAACTAACTCCAAACGATATAGTTATAATATAAATATAATCTCCGCGCTCAAGATGGAGCATGATGAATGTCAATAAAACTAAAAGCAAAAAGATAAAGAGCTTTTGTAAAACTAGTCACCAGTTAATTGGAAGATCTAATATGGAACAGCTTCAAGAAACCAGTTTTCACTTTCTCCCGAACAAAGTGACAATCCACTTTTATATGTTTGTTATGCTCAGGGGAAACTGGATTGGTAGCAATGTGTATGGCAGCCTTATTATCACAGAACAAGAGGATATTGAAACTTTAAATGAAGACGAAAGGGCAACTATCCAAGTTAACTTGCACATGGTTGAGGCCATAACCCTATATGCTGAGGATTGACTTACAATTGGAAGCATTTTGCCATAACCCTATATGCTAAGGATCAACTTACAATTGGAAGCATTTTAGACTTCCAAGTCATCAATGAGTTTCCAATATAAGTAAAAAGTTTGAGGCGGGTCCTTTAGTATTAAAATATGAGCCACAGTCAGCATCAACAAAACAACTTAGCTTTAGACTGGCTGTAGCAAGAAAGAGAAGTCCTAAACCAGGAGACTGCTTCAAATATGCTAATATTAATTTCTAACTGTATCGTGTGCCAATTATTGATAGTTGCAAGAGCTAAAAGAACTTTCAATGAAGCCTTCTTAGCTACTAGATAAAATGTGTCAACATAATCAATGCCCTCAAGCTGTGTGAAACGCTAAGCAACTAGCCTTGCTTTGTGCCATTCAACACTCCCATAAGATTTATATTTGATTACATCAACCCACTTATATTCAATAGGTCGTTTGTCTTCAGTAACAAAACAAAGGACCAAGTATGATTTGCCTCCATAGCTCTTATCTCCTCATCTATGGCTTTCCTCCAAACATCATGCTTGATAGCTAAATGAAAATAAGATGGCTCAAAATTTGTAGAAGTATTAGCTATAAACTCACGGTATGAAGAGGATAAATGACCAATAGAGAGAAGTTTCTAGAAAGGATACCTGCTGTCACGCTCCAATTCGAGAACATGATCGATGCAGCGGTGGGTCTCACACACCACCGCAAACTTGTCACACACACGCCCAACATACAGAAAACAAAAAATAAGATATACTTGATGTATTAAAGAAATTAAATTTCTTTTCCATCATATTATTGATTAGATTGAAGTACAGGCAGCATTCTCATTTAGCGAAAATAAAATATAAATATAAATTTAAACCATCATCAATTCCAACACAATATCCATAACGATCCCAGGAGTTCTATTTGTTACAGAGTAACTCAAACCCAAACATACCCAAATTACCACCATCAAACTGAAGCCAGAATGAGTTATGGACTCAGAGGCTCCGCTACTCCTCTTACAAAGACTCACCATCTAAGAAAAAACTTTCAAGGGTACACAAGGAAAGAGTGAGTACAAAAATACTCGACGAGGAAGAAAACCATAAAATAAAATGAAATATGTGTACCACTTATAGGGATGAGACCTAAGAATGTATCCCATTTGTAACCATTACTAAACAAAATGTTTATCACTGCACGACCAACACAGTTAGACAGAGATATCCAATCCACAACACAAATATCACGTAAATCACTATCCCAAGTTTATTACGTCCATCGAAGACGCACCTATTTAATACTCACATAACTAACACAAGATCATAACCAATATATATAATATTTTTACTGTCTTTCCTTCACGAGATAGCATCCTCAAGTATGACTAAGTTTTTAGGGTTGGAGTCGCTCGCCATAAGCGATTATTGATGATGTTAAGCCTATGGCTTCCTAAACATTGCATTGCCTAAGCAATGTTGGTCAAATAGACTCAGATAGCCATACCGACTCCCCTTATGAGTCTAATCCACCACATTCCATCTACAGACACATAAGAGACATCCATCACAAACAAACATTCCCACACATCCACCCGCATATAGACTATCCTAGTACAACCCAACACATATCATATCCATGTATATGTGAATGAATTTCATACCAAAATATCATTAGGAAAATAAGTTAAAATACCACGGGCGGCATAATGGCACATAAGGTAAAGCCATCACTAGAACATAAGGACACCCAACACATGAAGGAATGCCCACACACATTCACATGCTGAAGTCTTCATACACAAATAACGTAAGACATGAATGAAGCAACATAACTCAACCCCTAGGATGAGGTCCACACATAATAATTCACCCCATATACCACATCCCCCATAGCTACTACATTCATAGGATTTATGTAAATAACGGAAATGATTATCCCATCACAATCAAAATGAGAATGACATTAGGTCTCCCACCTTACTCATTCCCAAGGTTTTCATTTTTAATTAGAATTTGTTCTTCAACCATTTTCCCATTATGTGAGAGATTCTTACTTATGGAGGGGAATGGTTTTGATCATATGCCCGAGTTGAAGGTGATGGCTAACCTCAAACATCATCAACTAAGGTAAGGGTATATTCCTTTTTCTTCCCTAAAACATTTCCACAACCAAGGTAATTGTTAACCTCAACTTTTGGTTCACAAGCCTCTCTAACCCCACCCAATCTAGCTATTGGTCCAAGTTTTCCATATTTATGAATATACATGAAATTTAGGGTGGCATTAAGCCCAACAACATTACCAATGCAAATGTTTACACACATAAGTCTACTCTTAGCCATTAAGGGCTCACTCCATATGAATATCGCTAGAATAATTATACCAAGGGATGAAGGGAATAACAATTTAGAAACAAAACAATTAAATATAATCCATCACATAATATAGGAGCTCAAGCACTTGAAATAATGAAATTTACACACATCCCATAAAGGAAATGGTGTTTATCCCTCATCACCACATTCATAAATTAATGAGTTAATCCTTCACATGATCATAATTGATATGACATTCACACCTGATATATAACTTCACTTGTAGGAATGCTTTCAACCAATTTAAGGCATCCCAAAGGATAGACTATCCTTTTATTTGGAGAATTACAAGGGTTGCAAGACCAAATTCAATGCACATATAACCATACCTCACCTTGTTTTCGAGTGAGATACAAGGCTGTAAAGACCACAAACAACCATCTATGCAATTTACTAAGCCATCTATGAACCAAATCGATGTAATTTTAGTCTTTAAGCAATTTTCAGTGCAGCTATAGCTTGTGGCACCTCAGGTGCCCACCTTGGCACCCTAGGTGCCACACGAGCTTCTTCATGGCCACACACATAACATTGGGCTCCCACGCTGGTGCCTGAGGCCCAACCATACTCTGTTACGTTGTCTTGCCTAGTTGTAGGTGCCTGGGGCCCCAAGACCTTTCTTCTCTGTTATCATTGAACCCTTGCATCCCCCTTTGTGAAGTACTTTAAACTTCACTATTTGACCCCAGCTTCGTTCCATAGCTTCCATTGCTTTAAGTTCCCATCAAAGATGTTCCTACTACTCCAAACATACTCCAAAACATCCTAAACAATTGGATTAAAGAACCAACACATCATTTTAACAAAACTTGTCTCTACATACCCATTCCCACCACCATCATAAACCTTACCAACCACCACCCAAATCAAGTTCAAAACAATCATAAATACATTAGAGGAGGTGTACATTTCAGATTATCTCACACTTTTCTCACTTCCCTCTTCAATTACCATTCTAAGGTTTCAAAAATCCCAAGCAAAGAGAAGAAAGGAGGAAAGGTTAAGAACATACCAAGTGAAGAAGAAGACTTCCGATGAGGTTCCGGTCACTAGAGGAGGAGAATCTCACCGGAGTGGGAGTCATTACGTGCCTTAGTGAGGGAAGAGGGGAGGGACGCAGGGCACAACACATGGAGAGGAAAAGTGGCGTGAAAATGTGTGGGAAGAGTGAGGCATTCAACATATATAACAAAATGTTTACAATTTTGCCACTCTTATTTAATACAAAAATTTAGAGAAAAGCAAAAATGGAATACTCATAAAGTTTGCTCACTTTCCCACCACTTGAACTTCACATTAATTTCATATAACTATAATTGCCCTCATTCTCACCAATGTATCCACTTTGGGAGTTTCCACCACAATTTACCATTTAAAGGAAATTCTTAGTTTTATTTCACTTTAGTCCCTACACAACGACCCTATGATATAACTTAGTGTTGTAACCTCTATGAAATTTCTAACCTTTCACACATGCATAAAAATGAATGAATTTGGATTTTCACACAAGTTACTCGAAATTCTAAATTTGATCAATAAAAGAAAAGTTTTCATTTAGTTCCCCAAAATCTTAGTTCACACAATTGTAAGAATATTTCATTAGCCAAACCACCTCAAGACCGGAGGTATTACACTTGCACTTGGTTAGATGAACCATAATAAAAATTGGCCTATTTGGTACACGAGAGGATTTGTGAATAAGGGGGAAGGTGGTGCCAAGGTATGCCGTCTGAATGATTTTGGAGTTAAATATGGCAATTAAACAATTGGTGATTGATATCTAGCATTTATATATATATATATATATATATTAACCACTATCTTGGTCTAATTACACTTTCATCTTTAGAATTTCTCCAATTTTATTACATTTTGTGTTTCATTGGGTCTAAGTTAATTTTAGATGGAAAATGAACTATTTTCATCTTTTAGGACTTAAATTATTAAAGACTCAATTTAATCCCTCTTGTGTAATTTTCAGAATTAATTTTGGAGATTTCTTGATGATGTGACGCTGACATGGCATTTCTGATGAGCTGGACGCTGATGTGGCACATTCTTGGATGACTTGGTAGCTTATTCCATTTGTCTGATGACATGGACGTGTGGGACCTAATGCTGCAACACTTCAGACTAACTCTCTGCTCCCATGCCTCTGACCTTGCTGAAAGAAGCAGCAACCATGCCATATTCTGAAAAGGACAACCACTCCTCTGCAGCAGCATGTCTTCTATACCAGAAATCAGCAGAAAGAAAGGCAACAGTCAATTTCCATCAGTAGCTTTTGGGCATTAGTTTAGTCTAGTTTCAGACTTTAGTTTTTCAGTTTTTGTTTTCTGTAACTTGGACAGATTTCGTAGACCACTTTCCCTCCTCTTTTCTCCCTTCTGTTTTTCTGGTTTTTGCTCTCATGGAGGGCTGAAATCTATTGTAATCAGCCTTAGTTCAGATTGGATGTTGTAATCTGAGTTCCCATGCTTTATAAGATAAGTTTTATTCACTTTATTCCAGCATTTATTCGAGCATTCATCTATTCTTTAAGCCTCTGTCTTGTTGTGTTTATGAATGTTTCTGATTAGAGTTTCATAGACTTAACAACTAGTTCTTATTGCTTCATATGAGGATTTATCTATCATGACTGATTGGAATGGTAGAAAGAGATGAAAATGACATGTAATAAAGATCTTCTTACATGATTTGATTATGTTTACTGTGGTTACAACAATATGTAGTCAGAGAAGGTTTTCTTTGAGTATGTTTTAGTGTAATTCATATCAGAAGATTTTTTGGACTTTTTAGTTAAGAATCAAATAATAAATGAATGAAACTTAGCATCTGAACAAGAACTAGGAATGTTACATCTCCAGGAAAAATCAAGGCTGGTTGCATTCTTCTGTTGTGTTCAAATCCATTATCTGCTATCTTGTTTGTTGTTCTGTTACTGTCCTTAATTGCAATTTTTATTGTTCTGTCACAACCAACCCCCCGTGTCCTAATTAGCTTTTAATTAGTGTTTATATGTTTAGAACAATTAGTTAGTAGTTAGAAGTGAGGCTGCAAGAGTGAAAACGACTTGGGGACCATTATGCTGCAAAATTGTCATGATTTCAATTATGGGCGATTTGGCATCGTAGTGGCGTGAACCAGTGATGTATCAATACTTGGCATATCTTCCTTAGGGTAGTCATGCCTCAATTTGGTAGCAGGACCGGCATGGCAAGTTGGTGATCCCATGGCTGTAAGACTAACCTGATAACTGGCATCATCTCATGAAAACTACATGTAACATCAAACCATGCATTTCAAAATATAAGTGAGTTACATGTTGTACTTCATCATGTTTCTCTCCATTCCTAACACATTACTAAGAAATGAGTAGAAACACGAGACAAAAGAATGATCATATAAGATTCATTTACAACATTTGCAAAATGATAACAATGTTCACCAAACCTAGGTGTCCTATTGACTATAGAGCACTTCTAGAATTTCAGAAGGATTACATGAACAAAACACCAACCTAAAGCATGAAGAGGGTTAGGACATTGAACCACCACTACTCTTCAAGCCGGTGTTCTTCTAGGGAGTAGAATCTAAAATGGTAAACATAAAAAAGTGAGAAATAAATCTCAGTAACTAGCTAACATGCTTAAGTAAATATCATTCAATCTTGTAAACCATTTCAAGTAATGAAGTAAGCAAGTCAAGCAGCTGAAGGATATAATTTAGTTTTGAGATTCTTTCAATCAAGCATGAAGGTTTGCAAGAAACCATGTATGCAAGATTGACTGTACTTACTAGTAAATTCCTAGGCCTCTATGAACACTCAACACTTGGCTTAAGTTCACCAAGCCTCCTTAACTAGGTCCCCACAAGTCGCCGAGCCCACGCCCTCTATGATGTTGATGGACCTTAATGCTCATAGTTCACCAGACCCTGAAGATCTTTGAGTCAAGGCTATACATCATTAGCTAGGGTACACCAAACCCCTAAGGTCTCTATGTTCCTCTTTTAGCTTATCTTGATACTTCACCCAATGGGCCCAAGGCCTCCATGGGGATACTCATACATTCACATGTATCGCATGTCATTATCTAGCATTCTTTACAAGAGATGCAATTTTACTACACTATGCATGTTTACCATATTGGGACCTTCCAAAGCTACCATGCTCTAGGGGTTTCCATCACACACTAGCTCATCTAGGTCTCTAAATCAAATACATCCCAAAATCGTACTAATTAATACAAGATCATACTAAGTATGTTTACCATGAATTACCTTTTATGGCTTAGTTCAATGACTACCCCATATAGCATACAGAACTCATGAACTAGCTTAGGTATAGTTAACTACTTACCTGGATTCCAGGCTACACCTTAACAAACTTCTGGTTTATGGGGTCCCGAGTTTAATCCCTAAACCATGCATACAAAAACAGGGCCAAAAACAAAACTTCAAATTTTAAGGTTATGTTCTAGAGTTGGATGACTTCTGCCTTCTGTTGCTGTACACCAGAACGTTTGAGGTCTTTGCCTCTGGCCACTATAGCAGCCTTGGCCACCGCTGTAGTGGTAAGAATTGCACTTAAATATTGGTTCATGCTATTGTAGCAGTGCGCTGAACCTTGCAACAATGACAACCAGAAAAGGACCCTTAGCAGAATGCGAAAATGACTCTTGGTGACTCCAAAACTTTTCCAACCTTTCTTAAATCTCTTGGGCATTAATTTCCTCAACCTCTACCATAAATTCAGTCCAACAACCACTATAAAACTCTCGTTAAACCTCTTTAAAAAGATTGAAAGGTAATTTCTTAAATTTCAAAAGAATTTTGCATGTCATAAAGGGGGTGGAAGGAAATCAAATACCCGAGCTTGTTTTCATACCAAATGGACTAAAACTCGTCACAAACTTATATATAAGTAAGAAGGATGGTTTGGAAGCAACATAAGACCATTTATTTGCATCTAAGAACTAAAACTTGGCCACACCATTTCTCTAATCAAAACTTTTCAAGGAAGAAGAGAAAAGCTAGAAGCCCTAACACTTCCTTACCTCAAATCTGATAACTTGGGTTAAGAATGAAGCTTTGCAACTAAAAGAACTTCAGTGGAGCCTTGAAAGCTAGAAGAAATTGAGACTTGGCACTGAAATGGGAATGGGTGGTGTGAGGGCTCTTCTGCACTATGGTGGTGTGAAAATGAGTATGTGTGGGGATGCTGATGAATTGTTATGTTACTTAACCTAAATGTCCCTTTTATTCTCTTTTTCATTCTTTTCTCTTTTTCTTTCTTTTCTTTCTTAGCCACATGAGTCTTACAAGCTAGGACACTTAGAAAATCTTAAAAGCAAATTTTTTTTAAGTGCCACACCGTACCCCATTAACACACCCACCATCATCATTTCAACACTAGCACCCGAAAATAATAAAATATATCATTTAGGTCCTTTTTGAAAACTTATATCCTTTCAAGTTTCCATGTAGTTCCAAGGTCACACATTCACATAGAGAACCCAAAACAAATCTACACAACAATATACTTTAACTAACATGCACCATATAGAAATTCACAGAGTCACCACAAATAATATTCATTACAAACTTAACTCATCTAAATACTCACCTAAAAATGGGAGATATTACATGGTGGTGAGGTTCAACTCACTTATCGTGCTAGTCATGTGCCCATTTTGGGATGTGACAAAGTTGGTATCATAGCTTTGGGTTAGGTCTCCTACTAATTACAGAGTAAAGTTTTCTTAATGGGATCTCCCTTATTGTTATAAGTTCGGGCCATAACCATAAGACAAGACTCCACTAAAGCCCTTGTACGAATGTCTTGTCAATGTTTTCCTTCATGTCTTGCTTCTTTCTAGTGTTGAGTATAGTTAAGTGCATAGTGTAAAGTGTGTTATGTTGATGCCTCCAAAGCAACGTGAGGTACCAACTAATGTTGGGGATCATGTAGGCTCCGACGGGGCCTTGTCTCATCTCCTAGTTTGCCTACATGCAACCATGAAGAGGGTCACGAGGAGGCAAAATATCATGATCCAAGCGAGTTTGCTCAAGAAGTCCAAAGGTTAGTGGGAGCACCCCTTGGAAGAGAGGAGGCACCTCCCAACCTGATAACACAATGATTGTAGCCATGCTTGTAGGCATCTAGGGCACCATGGATGTAATATCTGTGAAAAATCCATGATTTAAGCTTGTTCATGTTGTATGGCTTCATATATATATGTATATGTGTGATGTGTAAGGGCTAAATTGCAATAAATAAAATTTCAAATTATATGAGAAAAATGAAATTGTACATGGAACATAATGGATGTTGTGTGTCACATTCCAAAACCGGGTATGTAATCGACACAGAGAGTGAGACTGACCTCACCTCTGTAAGCCTGATTTGCTACCCCAAAATCCACAATGTTTATTCAATAATATCAATTATCCATAACCTTTATTCATAACATAATATACATACCAAGCAACAAGAATATATTTTTTCATGTTCTCAAACAATATTAAATTTTTCAACAATTCATTATTTTATTTCTTTAACAATAGCATACTAGTTTGTTTAGATCATTAAACCAAATCATTCCATCAACACAAAACCATCCTAGGCAACCTACCTGATTACAGAGCAACTATATTACAAAGAAAGGAAAATGAGAATACCATACCCTGAACAAAGGAGAGTTGGCTTCAATACTCAATTCAGCAACCATAGTTCTTTTGTACTTGAGGAAAAATATTGGGATATGAGTCCATTAACCTAGTGAGGAACCACTATCCTACTGCAACCACACACAAAGTATATATATATATATATATATATATATATGTATACACATATATAAGTATGCAAGAAGGTTGTCGAGAGTGGAGGGAAGAACATAGAAGTTGCTCTAATGACTAGGAAGCATGGTTTGCGACAACTTGAGGAAGCTGAAATTGATGCCATTATGGCTGAGATTAATCAGAGAGAAAGCAGCTGCTGAGGCTGCAAAGAAAGCCCCTCCTAAGGAGACATGATTTTCTTTTCTTTTATTTTCTTTTGTGTTGCTCGTTAATTGTTCTTGCAAAGTGTTGATCATACTTATCATGGCTTAAGTTTATATCATAATCTGTATTGTAATGTGCTTGGAGTACCAAGTCTCTTGTGTTTAGCAACTGTTGGATTTTTTTAAGCTATCGTTTAGCAACCGTGAGATGTAGATTCTTGTGAAACCCGATCAAACATTTTATGATAGATGAATATGAGATTCAAGACATTGATCTGGTTGAATTGTATCTCCTATTCATTTAATTTGATGATTCTGGTGAATTCTGTTTTAAAATTGGTTGATTCTCTTGATGAAACCAACCGTTTTCTGCATTACTGGAGTTATCAACTTCCTTTACAAAACTCACTTAGGAACACTAGATCTTCATGATATGAAGTTACATACCGTACAACTATGCTTTCACAGACTGATCATTGAGATGTATTGACAAGCTGCATAATTTTGATAGCTTAATTTAGAATATAAGTAACAAGAGCATGCTGTCCAGAAGAAGCAGTACCATTGGGAAGTAAAATATCAGACATCAGGTTCAATTTGGCCAACTATCAATCTCTCAAGATGAGCACCATCAGTTTATATGACAATGTTGATATGTGCATGTAGTCTATTTAATCTATTGTACTAGGCGACTCCAAAATATCTGAATGCAGATACTTTCAAGTAAAGGAGATAGAAGACGAAGACAAGACTGAGGACAATGCTAATGACGGTGGTGAACACGGCGGAGGCCACGCAGAGCTTCAGACGAGATAGAGGTGTTTTTTTTGTTTTTGAGAGAGAACAGAGGAAGAAGACTTGATGAACTTCATCTGGAATTGAAGAACCAGGGCCGTTAAAATTGAAAGAAGTTAGAAAACGAAGAAGATAATATAGAAAAAAAAAAGTCAAATCTGCCAAACGGGTCGGGTACGGGTTCCAGAACAAAGCTGGGAGTTGGCAGGCGGATGCGTGGACACGTGTCAAGCTACGACGCTTGCAAAAAAAAAGGGAACGAAACATGACGTTTCATTAAAAGGCACCGCAAATCTCAAGTATGAATTTTCACGTATGAAGTATTGGAACTGAATACCTTCCTTTTTTTTCATTTTAAAATCTCTCTTGCCATTTCTTGTGCACATTATCACCTGGATACTTTTAAGTCAATTGTGCTAATGTTGAAGTTATTGGAAGTTTCCTTTTAAGTGATTTTAGTGTTTTGGAGTTTAAATTGGTGATTGTGTGAGATGCTGAGATTAGTATTGTGGAGACATAACTAAAAATATGTTGTCTGGTAGTAATTTTTGGCCTGTCTAGGAAATCTCCATAATTTTTTTTTTGTTTTGGCTTATGCGAGGTGAACGGGTGGTTTTAATGATTCTGCTTTTTAGGATTGATTGGCTGCCTTGGGTGCCTCTCAACTTGTACAGTATTTGAGTCTTGAACTTTGTTCTGAACTTAGGATATCCTTCTGAATAAGCTCTAATGAAGCATATCAATTATCAGAAAGCTATACAGGTTGGAGGAGGCAGAATAAATATCTAATTAGATGTATATATATAGTAGATAGTAGATGCCCAAGCTAGTATATTGTAACTTTGTGCAGGAGAGCTTTTCTCGCTTCAATAAATAAAGGATCCATGCCAACTTGTGGAAGAAGCTGCAAGTTGTTTGGTATATAGGCCTTTCAGTATATAGGCTGGATTATGGACTATCTGGTACTCCTACTTAGTCATATATCCTACAACTAGGTATGGTTGATACTTAATGATGATAGATAACTGTAAAGCAAACATATTCTAACTGTTGAGTTATATATCAGAAAGGGGTTATGTTTAACAGTAAGTATGTTGTACCTTATACAATTATTATGCTTCAAATGTCAAAGCTGACTAATAATGCCTGAGATTTTCATTTAGAGAAAATGAAAGTAACATAGGTTTTGGTATTATGAGCATGAGGCAAATGGAATGGATTATTTCTGTAACCACCGTGAAAAGGATTTTGGAGGTTCTTTAGTGGTCTGGACTGTCTTCGATTATCATGAAGTTTTACTGCCAAGGGTGATTCTTCCCATTCAAACTGCTATTTATAGTTTTGAACTTGAATATCAACATAAATTGTATCCTATTTTAACATTTCAATCTTTCATATTTCATGTACTGTATTGAACTATGCACTTCATATAAAATTGATTTTTTTCAATTTGACAAAATATTGGGATCTATGGGATCAATCCCTCAAGAACAGGCATGCTTATTTTAATTACTGGAAGTAAAAGGTAGTAATAAGAGTTTTTTTTTACTGTATGGACTATTCAATTTGTTTCCTCATATAGAACATATCAAAATTGAAATGAGAAAGAATGTTAAAAAGCGACAAGGTAAGCTCTATTTCTTCAATTTTAACCTCCTTTTCTCTCTTCTTTCATGATGGAATTAATAGAGATTACTTCCAAATCATCTTAAAACATCTTTCCCTCAAGCAACTCGTAAGAAAATGATAATTTGTAGCTTGGAATTGAGGTGAGCAGTTAACCCTGCATTCAAGTTGTTTTCTTAATTCTTTTCACTACTACATGAAAAGTATGCCATATGAATGAAATGACTGAGACGTACCTTGGTTCATAATTGTAAAATAGTAAATACGCATCAAATGGACTTGTCAGTGATGGTTCATGTGTTGAGTTGAAACTAGGGCATGCAACTTGTGGATTGTGACATGGTTATTGAATGTTGTGGTTGATGTTCAAATGGTTGATCTATGGGAATGGGAATTCTAATTAAAAGATCAAGCTTGAGGGCACCAAGTGAACATCGTAAAGATGGAATTTGGGGGAAATGGAGGGATGTATATGAATGTACGTATGTGTATATATATATATATATATATATCTAGTCTCACGAAGGGTATGTCGAAGGATATGAATATGTAGATATATATTATCTATGCGAGCCCTCACCAGCACGCATTGATTTGTGTGTTGGTCAACATTTTTTTTTTTTAACCAGGCAGCTCCCCATGAAAAAATAAGGCAAGGGAGGTAAACCACTGGAGAGGTCAACCTTCCCATAACACTTACCATTGGGGAGGTAAACCATCAGTGTTGTCAAAATTGGGAGTTGGATTGTAAAATAGTAGGATCTTATACTTAAAAACGATTTCGATTTCACGTGAGATCGTTTTGGTCATAGGACCGTACAGAATCGGGATCTGGATCATAGAATCATAAGATTGTGGAATTTTGTAGATTCTACCAATTTTTTTTAAATTTTTTTAGATTTTTTTATTATCATTTATGTGTTTGTAAATCATTTATGTGTTTTTTAAAATTTTTAAATTTTTTTATTAATGAAGATGTATAATTAAGAGATTCTAATTAATGATGATATGGATAGTGATAAGAATGATGATTAATTTATATTTTATTTATGGTTAGTTTTATATGGTTTATATATTTAATATTTTAATGACTTTTGATCAATGTTTAATACTTTAATTATTTATTTATGATTATGACACATTGATATTTGAACTTGTTTTTATTGACATATAATTAAATTTTGATAGTTTTGTATTATATACAAAGTTTTTGTCATTATTATATTTCTTTATATATTTGATAGAATCTTACGATTCCGATTCGATCATACGATTCGATCTTGCTTGTGTCTTTTTTGATCTTATGTCAAATTCTGATCTTGACAACCTTGATATATATATATATATATACCAATTTTACAAGATGTAAATGGTGAGATGTATGTCTCTTTTTCTATATATATATATATATATATAACTAACAACCTCATGAATTGTATGGAGGAACGTGTATATGTATGCACCTCACGAATTGTACATGGAGAGATATGTATGTATATATGTATATACCAACTTCATAAATTATATATGAAGAGATATATATATATATATATATATATATATATATATATATATATATCTCGAGAGATGTGGAAATATATGAAAATCTTATAAATGGTAACAATCCTATGTTTGAGCAAGATTTGTATACTTACTTTGGGTTGTAGATTTATGTGCTTGACTCCATAAGGGTCCATATGTGATGTATATGTAAGGATATTATAACAAAATTATAACCACAATCAATTAAATTTATGATCAAACTTAAATGCGGAAATCACAAAGTTATTTATTTTGATCATAATTTGATTGTAAATAAATAGGATCTTTGATAGACAAATTGATAAGAAGAACAAACTCAATAATAGTAAAAAATATAGCGTACCTTGATCAATAACAATTAATCTCCTAAAAGCTAGGCTCTTCAAGGTTAGTAAGGTTTTCCACAAAGAACGTTTTAGGTGATAGGTATTAGGTCACACACTCACATATTTATAGACTTTTTTAAAACCTAAAAATCAAATCCTTATAACCCTGGGAATCATAACCAACTTATCGAGTCTAATTGGTTGGCCCAATGAGTTGACACCATCTATTAATAACGCCCCATCACCGTTATTAATTTAGGTAAGGTATCTACACATATTATAATATTAAATCATAAAGACCCCGAACGAACTTTAATATATCAAATAGGTCCAACTCAAAATATACTTTGTAAAGATCATTAATTTGGATCTAATTATAGATAGCAATATATTTGTCCCAATATATGCGTACATATACAATCAATTAATATGTAAGTCCACCTAAATAACTATTAGCACATAATATATTTATAAATATAAATATATAGATATATATATATATATATATATACATATATATATATGTATATATATATATATATAAAATAAAATAACGCTAACAATTCTTCCACTTGGACTACATATGATTCTGAATATTATATAAGTACATATTACACATATATGTAACCTTTAATGTGTACAACCACCTGTCTAATCAGATATATTACAATAATCTAGTCCATTAACTATATCAACACGGAATCAAAGGGGCTTTCATAACCAATAATATTGAAACTAAACTCAACGGTGATCACAATGCTAATATAGTTAATAACATAGATTTAGTTTGGATGTGTAGCATGAAAATTACATGTAAATGATCTTTATTCATGCATATTTCCAACTGATTCCTACACTTTCTCAACTTTATGCTAAACTAGAAGAGAAAGCAAACACTTATGTTCAGAATACTTAACACATACACAAATATATATGCATAATACCAATTCATATAACAAAATGTTCACAAATGGATATCCAACAAAACTATTTGTAAGACATAACCAACTAAATACAGACTCAATCGTCTAAAAATTTCACCACACCCTATGAGTCACATGCTCATGAAACACTCTAAGTGGTAAACCTTAAATTCGCAAATTCGTAATCAGTGTCTGTACTAACATAGTCTACAAATACAATGAGACTTTGAACTCCTTCACAACTAGAACTTTAATGTCTGAATGTTCAGACTTACACAAACTCTGGTAGCTCTCACAAAACAACTTGGTGGCCTTACTATCACATAATATTCTCAAAGGTGTGATAAAATCCCATAAAGTTAGCATCGGAGTATCTAGTGACTTTTAAGTCAATCTGTTCTCTGGTAAGTGAGCATATAATCTTTTGTCTGGTATCTGCCCAAAAGGTTTAGTTTCAAGAGATTGAATCTCTTGATCATGAATAGGAGTAATCTCTCTTTTCATTGTGTTTTCAAGTTTACCCAGATTCATAGGTTCAACTATTACAGGAAATATTATCTGATTTAGTGTACCCATGACTATAATAGAATACCAACATATTCCACCTCAAACAAAACATTGCTTATATGATCACTCCCACTGTAATTAACATCCTTAATGAAATTGACATTCCTAATCTCAAAAAAGGACCTAGTTGAAGGGTCATAAAACTTAAAACCCTTTGACCTTTTAAGATACTACACAAAATGGCAACTCACTGTTCTTGAGACTTCTCATGAATCTCAACCTTGTCATATTTTAACCTCTCTTCCTCTTGTACACACTGAGCTATAAGCTCGTTTAGTGTTTATTTTTCCTTTTGTATATTATAAGAAACTTTAAAATGATTGAACTATCGAGGAAGAGACATTAAAACCATATATACGAGTATGTCTTCTGACAACTCTAACTTTAGTGCCCTTAGTTTAGTGACAAGGTTTGACATCTCCATGATGCATTCTCTAATGTTTCCTTTACCCTTATATCTCATTGAAACAAGTTTAGACAAAATTGTACTTGTTTCGACCTTTTTGTTAAGAGCGAATCGGTCGGTGATTTGTTTAAGGAAACTCTTAGCATCCGACTCTTCCGTAATCCCACCCCTAATAGATTCCAGAATAGTGTGCTACATGATTTGAAGATTCATGCGATTTGAATGTTCCCATTTCTTAAATGCAATTTTCTGCTCAGCAGTACTTCTGTCTGTCAAGTCTGTAGGGCGTTCAACCCTCAAAGCATAGTCCAAATTAAGAAAGTTGAGCACTATCATAACGTGCTCTTAAATTGGTACCCTTCAGGATAGGAATATTGTCCATATTTGTAGAGATATTCCCAATTGCGGATAATAAACAAAACAACAAAATAAACATGATCAAAACAATACACATGTGTATTTAATAACACACATACTCATAAGTAAATTAAAAGGTTTCATCCAAATACAGAGATACTTAGTACAACAACATCTATTAGTCTTTAGACAGAATAAATGTCTTGTTAGTGGCATTCTCTACAAATATGATTTGCAAATGTAGACAAAAACAAATAAACTTAGTATATACCTTCCTTTGGGTTGACATATCCTAAGTAAATTTCCCAAATATGTCTCACATTACACTCATGTATATTAAGGGTTTTATCCAGATACAGAGATGCTTAGTAGAACAACATCTATCAGTCTTTGAATAGAATAAATGTCTTGCTAGTGGCATTCTCTACACATATAGTTTGCAAATGTAGACAAAACAAACAAACTTAGTATATACCTTCTTTTAGGCTGACACATTCTAAGCAAAATTTTCAAATATGTCTCACATTTACAACTATCCTTAGCTTGGCCAATTAAACTCCTTCGGGATATTTAATATGCATAGGAATTTTACATGTTTTTCTTGTTAAAATTAAATTAATTTTACCTAAATTAATCACTTTGGCAACCAAATAGTTCAATCAACGTAATTATAACAAGAAAACACAATTTTAAAAGGATTAAGATTCATGAAATACCCACATGGTATGATTTAAACCTTCAATCATTTTTTTTAGGTTAAAATATACTTGAGGTCCCTATAGTTTTACTCAAAAATGATTTTGGTTCTTGTACTTTAAAAGCAATGAATTTAGTCCTTATAGTTTAAAAAATCATTAAGTTAGTCCCTAGGGTTAGTCTTAGGTTAGTCAACCATTAGTCAACATTTTGACCAATACACATGGCACTAATTGGGCTGCCATGTGGTAAAAAGCATTTGCCATGTGGACTCCTTAAAAAAAAAAGAAAGGCTTTAGTTTATTCACTTAGATCCTTGGTCAAAATTTTCCTTTTGTCCAATTTTTATATAAATTCGTTTTCTACTTCGTCTAGGTCCCTAATTTAAGAATATATTTTTTATTTGTCAAAATCATCCCCTACAAACTTTTCAATTTGTTCACTTTAGTCCTTGTTATTCATTTATATATTTTTTTCTTATGATTTTGTCCTCCAAATCAGTTCATATTTTCATTTTTAGTCATGATATGATTTAATCTATCATTTCTACCCAAAAACAGTACAAGAAATGAATTTTAAGGCTTACCTTTTACTCACTTAGGTCCTTGGTCAAAAATTTTCTTTTGTTTAATTTTTGATATAAACTCGTTTTTTACTTCGTCTAGGTCTCTAGCTTAAGAATATTTTTTTCTTTGTCAAAATATCCCCTATAAAATTTTTAATTTGTTCACTTTAGTCCCTATTTTTCACTTTCATACTTTTTTCTCACAGTTTGGTCCTCCAAATCAGTTCATAATTTTATTTTTAGTCATGCTATGATTTAATTTATCATTTATACCAAGAATAATACAAGAATTGAATTAAAATGCAAGTTTCAAAGTTTACTTTTTATTCATTTAGGAAAAACAAAACTTTACAAAATATAATTATGGCCCATATATAATAAAATATGCAAGTTTGTTGGACCAATATCACTGATTGTTGGATTGTATTTGAGTTTTAATGGTTAGATTATCATATATTTTATTTTTTTCTCAAAGTCATATATATTGATATATGAATATGCATTTGGGAGTTTTGGTTTCACTTAGATAAGCTTTGAAACTTGAATTTTAATTCATTTCTTGAATTGTTCTTGGGTATAAATGATAAATTGAATCATATTATCACTAAAAATGAAATTATGGACTGATTTGGAGGACTAAACCGTGAGAAAAAAATATGAAAGTAAAGAATAGGGACTAAAGTGAATAAATAGAATAGTTTGTAGGGAATATTTTGACAAAGAAAAATATATATTCTTAAACTAGGAACCTAGACAAAGTAGAAAACAAATTTATATAAAAAATTGGACAAAAGGAAATTTTTGACCAATAACCTAAGTGAATAAAAGGTAAACCTTGAAACTTGAAGTTTAATTCATTTCTTATATTGTTTTTTGGTAGAAATAATAGATTAAATCGTATTATGACTAAAAATGAAATTATGAAATGATTTAGAGGACAAAACCGTGAGAAAAGTGTATGAAAGTGAAGATCAAGGACTAAAGTGAACAAATTAAAAAGTTTGTAGGGGATATTTTGATAAATAAAAATATATATTCTTAAACTAGAGAGTTAGACAAAATAAAAAATGAGTTTATATAAAAAAAATTGGACAAAAGAAAAATTTTGACCAAAGACCTAAGTGAATAAACTGAAACTTTTTTTTAGGGAGTCCACGTGACAGATGCTTTTTGCCATATGATAACCTAGTCAGTACCACATGTACTGGTCAAAATGTTGACTAATGGTTGACTAACCTAAGACTAACCTCATGGACCATTTCATGATTTTTGAAATCATAGGGACAAAATTCATTGCTTTTAAAGTATAGGGATCAAAATTATTTTTGGGTAAAACTATAGGGACTTTAAGTATATTTTAACTTTTTTTTTATTTAAATCACACCCAAAACTCGATCTTGGTGAATCTTAAGTCTTAAAAAACGCATGGGGTTGATGAAACCTTAAATTTAATTGGTGAAAACTATTTTAATTTATCCAAAATACACACAATTATAAATTTGAAAATTATGGTTCTTAATAAAAGTTATTCCAATTTATAAGAAAAACTCAAAATTTGATCAATACACTCATGATCAAAACTACTTAGGCATATATAAAATTAAAATAAACATAATTTACAAATTTAATCCGAAAATATATATAATTTACTACGATCCCAAAACTCATATACATATGAATAGCGTAACCAATATATATGTAATTCAAATCCAAATAAATTTTCATTGACGTCAAATTTTCCTCATGAATCCCAATTCATATTCATGCAATAATATAAACAGGTACATATGCATGTCTGATGAAAATTCGCAGTTCATATACAATTATGTAATTCATAATTCAAATTAAAGGTTACCACATATATATGGAAAATTCATTTATAGCCGCAAATTATGTATGTAATTTCGAAGATCATGATTTGCATATGGAGAAACACCGACTCCCAATCCAAAACATATTAAAATTTCTCATCAATTTCCTCATCATATAAGGAAAAATTGACATCGACTTTCAAGGGGTCTCATGTATAGTCAATACATAATCAATGCCTAATACACCATATATCAAGATTGAATCAGCGATCTTGAACAATTTAAGCGCTAAGTCCTTATATATATAGACACACACACACACACATGACGCCGATTTTGATTGTGCAAAATCATAATCACCATGATCGTGATTACCAATCACTGTTAAATCCCGATGAAATTCAATCAACGTCGACTATCATGATTTAATTAACACAGAATAGGGTTCTTGATAAAGTCATCCTAATTCATGATAAACTCTAAGAATTTGATATATTTTATATACTTATAAGCAAATTTGAACTATCATAATTATAATATATAATTTATCAATAATCCTAAATTTCTCTCAATTATAAACAAAACATAAATTTAGAGTTCTATAAAAAAACTCTTATGAACCTTAACACAAATATATCCTGATAATTCTCAATTTGTCTTGCCTCTAATACCAATTGTAAGGATATTATAACAAAATTATAACCACAGTCAATCAAATTTATGATCAAACTCAAATGCGGAAATCACAAAGTTGTTTATTTTAATCGTGATTTAATTGTAAATAAATAGGATCTTTGATAAACAAATTGATAATAAGAACAAACTCAAAATAATAGTAAAAAATATAACGTACTTTGATCAATTGCAATCAATCTCTCAAAGGCTAGACTCTTCAAGGTTAGTAATAAATATGTTCCAATATATGTACACATATATAATCAATTAATATGTAAGTCTACTCAAATAACTGTTAGCACATAATATATTTATAAAAATAAATAAATATATATATAATATATATAATATATATATATATATATAATAAAATAATGCTAACAGTATAATCCTTAATTGAAATATATGATGCATGAGCCATATGTTTTATACACGTTGTGAGCATGTGATGCCTATTGGTTGTAATGGTATTTTTGAGATAGTGGAAAAGTTGAGACATGGTGGTACATCCATGAGACACGTATTGAGAATTGCTTGAGTGGCAAGACTTTTCCTACGAGTTATACAGGTGGAGATATATAAATAGAGTGATACATGTGGATGCGGTTGGGGCTGTAAGCAACGTTCACAGAGTGTGGTGACGACCAATGTGAGTGTGGACAACCCTCCTTCCCCCAAAATTCTACTTTTAATTTTTTTTAATTATTTAAATTTAATTTTTTTATATTTGAAATTTACTTTCTTAGATTTTATATTTTTAGAATTATATTAGTAAATAATAAGTTTAAGTACGAAAATTTTTATAATTTTCAATATAAATATAAAAATTTTAAATTTACATATAAAATGTGAGATTTGAGATGTGAGAATGATTTGAATTTGGTAGATATGAAGAGCCAACAAGTTTGGTGGTTGCAAGGAAGAGTTCTTGGCACACCCTAGAGCTTCTCTTTCCATGCTTGTCCCTTTTCTTGCAATTCTGTATTGGCTTTGTGTGTGTGTGAGACGTGTGTGTTTGATTTCTTGTTCAAGTAATCTGAAAGTACATTTGAGTCTTTAAAAGTGAGTTTGCAGCATATGTGTGTGGTTAACATTCTCAACCCATGTTTGAAGTCCAAAACCCTAGATTAAGTTGTACCAATATTTTCTTGCTCTTGCGGTAGCTTCTGGCATATATACCAAAATTATCTTTCAAAATAACTTTTTTGATAAAAATTTTTAAATATAAATTACAGTCATGCAAATTCACTTTTAACCATAATCAAATTTAAAAATCAAGTAGATTCAAAATCAAATTTACCCAACTCCAAAATATATACACACTTTAATGGTATGGCACCTCTGGCCTCTCGCTTGTGTTTATATATATATGTTACCAGTGGTTCTACTTTTACCTACAGTTTTATAACCACATCTACCTACCAGTATATTCAATTACCTTTCCTTCTGTCTTTTTGCAGAAAATTGTCGATTAAATTCTTTAAATTAAAGCAATGAATACTTAAAAAAAATGAAAAATTAAAATTAATGATAATTTAACAATCACTAAAGAAAGGATATTTTACAAGTATAAATTATCTTCTAATACAAATTATTAAAGTTTTTTACTAAAAAAAATATATAATATTTAATTAATTAAAATATAAAAAATTATCCACAAAGAGTTGGTCATTGATAGAGTTCAATGGCGTCGTGCGATCCATGTAGCCAACCCCACTTAGTGAGATAAGGCTTTATTGTTGTTGTATAAAAAATTGTCCACAAACAAACATGTAAGGCTTATAGGTCATGCATGCATATATGAATGCCAAAAACTAGGCCAACTTATAAATGGACTGCTTTGGCCCATCTATAACTAAGGCTGACTTGACACGTTTTACAACACTTAAAAGAAAGAAAAAAGTGTTACAACTTATTGCTACATAAATAATAAGATGATAATATCAATAGAACTTAAACTTATAGAAGAGCTGTCAAAGTGGCTCAAAGACCCAAAAAAGTGGGTCGGGTTGGTTCACTTTTTTAAACGAGCTTATATTCTTAAGGCTTGACTCACATATTGACGAGTTGATGGGTTAAATAAGCTAATGTACTAGTCCTTTTTTTTTTGTTTGTTTTGTTTTTCATTTTTGTGCTACTGCCTCCTGTTTGCTGGAAGTAGAAACGGAGAAGAGAACAAAACCGGAGAACGTCAGACGGAGGATGGAGAGCATAATCAATGATTCAATGACAAGCAACTATCAAGGAAATTGTTTAAACACAATAGAGAAGATTAGAATTAGAAGAGAAGAACAATGGAAAATGATTAAAGGAAGACGAAGAGAAGAACAGTGGAAAAAGAACTCACCTCACCGAGAAGGGATTCACCGGTCGCCCTCATTCCTCACTGGAACTCACCTCACAGTCTCAGCTTCTGCCTGCATCTCAGCGTTGTGCGACAGTGCAAGTTATGTGCGAGGGTTAGGGAAAATGAACTGACTCCTCTGATGGCTGATGAATGATGACTAATCAGGAAAAAAAAGGTTTTTCACGAGTAACTTAGGGCAGGCCAGTAAATTCAAAATCTAGCCCGCCATAGAAGTGGGTTAATTGGACTTGTTTTGAAAACTCTATCAAAGATACTGTTAAAAATTGCTCACATACATATATCTTTAGTTATTCTTTCTAACAAACAAAGCCAAAATAGTTTCACTTAAAGATGCAGAAACAACATTAATATTATTTTTTTTGATGGAAACTTTAATATTATACATTACTCTTATTTACTTCAGAAGTTATACGAATCTTGATATATTAAAAAAACTTGGATTATTATCTTGTTTGACTATATATTATAGAAAGTCTATAATTTATTTTTGTTGTGTCGGAATTGTTATATATATATATATATACACATATAGTTTAATAGTTCCCTTTGCAATATAATCATGCTATTTTTGAAAAAAGTACCATTTGTCGTACCCTTTCCTTGCAACATTTCTTAAAACTATCTAGGTTTAGGATTGGGCTCCCTCGAGCGGCTGGAGTCTCCAGCCTGCTGGAGAGGAGGATACTCGTTGGATTTAATAAATTCAACAGGTAAAAAATTAACATGGTCATTTTTAAATTTAATTTTTTTCCAACATATTATTTAGGCTCCCTTCCAACCTCCTGGAGGCTTCGGCCATAGGAGGGGAGCCCAACCCCTAGGTTTAATGTAGTTGAAGCTCTCCATCCTAAGAGTTATACAACATCTTGTCAAACCTAAGATCAACAATTGATAAAGCAATATACCGTTCATGTCATTGATAAAAAATTTTAGGCATTATCCAAATACTGCTAGATTCATTAAAATAACACTTTTCATTTGTGATATAAATTAATGCCCTTTTATCATATTATTGCTACACAAATGAGGCTTTAATATCAATAGAATATGCAGAAAGTGTACAGTAAAGAATTGATCATGTACTAGACCTGTCAAAACGGGTTTGGACCGAATTGATGATGTACTAGACCTGTCAAAACGGGCTCGACCCGCCCGCATTAGAGGCGGGCTGGGGTGGCATTTTGCCAGCCCGTATAGAACCGGGGCTAAATGGCCTAGCCTATGTAACTCGCAGGTTACCCCGTTTAGCCCGCATTCATATATATATATATATATATATATATACACACACATAACATAAACGACGTTGTGCGCCCTCCCTACGTTGTGCGTCCTCCCTCCCTCCATTTTCTGATTTTTCACTACACAAAGTCCAAACCTCTCTCTCTCTAGTCATTTTTTTGGTTTTTCCTCTTTCCCAAACTTGAAATCAGCCAAATCCCTAAATCCTTCTCACTCTCTCAGTCGAAGGCCGCCATCTGCCCATCCGAAGATCGAAATCTCACCAGTTATCATGCAGACGATGGTCAATAATGGCAAGGAAGGTTCTCGACCGTTCTCGCTGAGTTGCTGACGCCGTGGCCCCTGGATTTTCTTCTTCCACTTCTAGGATCAAGCTACTGTGAAAGAAAGAAGAAGAAGGGTTCAATTCTTAATCCTTTCTTACTTGTTCAATTTTTTTTAATTAGACTTCAGTTTTACTATTGATTTGTTGTTCTCGACTTTTCGCATATATATATTATATATATCGACTTTGATTTCTGTAGGACCCAGAAGTAGACTATTTTGGTATTTGAATTTTAGATGTTTGTAGGAAATGAAAGTAGTCAAAGTACTTTGGTTGAGAGATGCAGATACGTGAGGACTAGGGACGACAACATCTCAATATGTATTAAATCTTGTCCTCATCTTCCTCTAACCTACCATTCTCTTTCTTTCTTAAGTCATCTAAGATATAACCAAAAAAAAAATTCTTACCTTGATGATTTAATATTAATTTTGTTAGTCTGATTTCACTATTATGATACTCATATGTTTAATTTGCTTCTCTTTTATCTCTTGGATATTATCCTTTTATGGGTAGTTAAATGAGTAAACTCCTGAGATGGTTAGTCTGTTTGTATTGATTTTTAAGTATCCAAGTTGAAGTCCTTGTATTGCTTGTATTGATTTTTAAGTATCAAAGTGTTAACTGTCAAGTGTCAAGCTAGGGGAAAATGAAATAGATGGACTGGCAGAGATGTATAATCTCACCCTGTCAATTGTCATAATGTCATTGATTTGCATTTGCTGTGGACTGGAAATCTAGGGGTTCAGTAGTATTAATTTTTGAAATAATAGTATTAAATTTTTTAAATTGCAGCAATTATATATGGCATCTATTGATGAAAGTGATATTAGTAATTCAGTTGATATGGAGAATGAAATAGATAGACTAAATGAATTGAATGAAAGTGAAATTCCTACTACTACCGAAACTTGTACTTCTAAGAGACCACCCTTACCTAGAAAGGCCAAAGCTAGTACTTCTGACGTATGGGCTTCTTTTACAAAAAATAGGTGTTGTTGAGGGTAAAGAAAAAGCAAAATGTAATGATTGTGGGAGAGAATATGTGATAGGGAGTAACAGATATGGTACATCAATACTTTTGCATCACATTCCTAAGTATGTAGCTCTTCCTAAGTTCCATGATATTGGTAGAATGATGGTAGATGAACAAGGACGATTGAGGTCTAGCAAACTTAACCAGAAACGCCATAGGGATCTTTTGGCTTTGACTGTAATTGAGCATGACCTTCCTTATTCTTTGGTTGAGTATAAACAGCTTAGGGAGACATTTGAGAATTTGAATCCTAATGTCAAGCATATTTCTCGAAATATTGTAATGTTTGATGTATGGAGTGTTTATCTAGAGCAAAAGGAAAAGTTGAAACATAGTATGATAAATAGTCCTGGTAGAATCTGCCTGACTTCTAATTGTTGGACTGCATATACTGTTGAAGGTTACATTTATTTGACGGCTCATTTTTGGATAACAATTGGAAGTTAAATAGTATGATTCTTTCTTTCTATAAAATGCCACCACCACACACTGGTCAGGAGTTGGTTGGAAAGGTTTTTACATGCCTTAAGGAATGGGGAATTGATAAAAAAATATTTTCTCTTACTTTGGACAATGCTTCTGCAAATGATAGCATGCAAAATATATTAAAAGAGCATTTGTCTTTGCAAAATAACTTGTTGTGTGGTGGAAAATTCTTTCATATTTGTTGTTTTGCACACATCTTAAATCTAATTGTTCAAGAGGGGTTGAAGACAACTTCTGAGGCTCTACATAAGATAAGAGAAAGTATCAAATATGTTAGATCTTTTGAGTCAAGGAAAATAAGTTTTTATAAATGTGTTGAACAAGTTGGTGGTATTGATACTAGTATGAGCTTGAGGCTAGATGTCGTTACTAGATGGAATTCGACCTTTGTGATGTTAGAAAGTGCATTAAAGTATCGTTGTGCTTTTGGAAGCTTGGCTTTATATGACAATAACTTTCTTACTTGTCCATCACAAGAGGAGTGGAGAAGAAGACAATTGATCTGTGATTTCTTGCATCCTTTTTTTGTCATCAATGACTTGTTTTATGGTTCTTCTTATCCTACTGCCAACTTGTATTTCATGCAAATTTGGAAGATTGAATGTTTATTGAGGGAAAATATATGTAGTGATGATTTAGTAATTAGAGACATGGCTTCAAGGATGGTTGTCAAATTTGAAAAATATTGGAGTGAGTACAGTGTTATCCTGTCTATTGCATGCATTCTTGATTCGAGGAGTAAATTAGAATTCTTGACATTTTGCTACGGGAAGCTTGATTTTGTAAATGTGAATGAGAAGATAAATCACATTAAGGAGAATATATATAATCTTTTTTCTCACCATGAGAATAAAGGTTTTGTTAGTGGCGAAAAGGAATTGTCACAAGTTGGTCCTCAATCTTGCACTACTTAATTACCAAGCTCCTTAACACAATCAAGTGCAAGCTTCAGTGTATGCAGTGATGTAAGTAATTAAATATTCATTTATTTTTCAATCATATGAAACTTGCCCTTTATAGTTTATTGACTTTATTCCTTATATAATTTTTAATTTTATTTTTTGTATTTTGAATGTAGTATTTGACTAGTGACTTTGTGAACCGAACTGATGATCAATGTGGGAAGTTTGAGTTAGATAAATATTTAGAGGAGCCAAGACTTGAACCTAAATGTCATCTTACATTGGATGTCTTAGAACATTGGAAAGGTCTTCATGTTAAGTTTCTATGCCTTTCTATAATGACTTGTTATGTTCTAAGTATTCCAATCACTATTGTAATGAGTGAAGGGACTTTCAGTATTGGGTCTCAAGTGCTGAACAAGTATAGATGCTCCCTTCTTCCAAACAATGTTCAAGCACTTATATGTGCCTGTAATTGGTTACATGGGTTTAATTTTGAAGGTAATTACTAATTATTATCTCAAATTAGTTTTATTGTTTTAGTTTTAATTTTAATTATAAATTTATAATGATTTGCTTTTAATTTTGGTTCTTAATTTCTTATGTTAATTTATGATATTTCAAGGTGCAGTAAATGATGATATTGTTGATGATGGTGATGAATCAACTGACAAGGGTTCAAATTCCCTCTTTTAAGTTGATGATGAATGAGGGTTCAAATATCCCTCTTTCAAGTTGATGATGAATGATGTTGATGGAATCATGGAATGATGGTAATTAATTTTAGTTTTAGAATTAGTACTTGAAACTTTGAAAGCTTGATGAATTTTGTTGAAATTTGGTACATTGATGTTTGTTTTAATTAGTAATATTCTTTTGATTTTTTGGTTTGCAGTTTGATGGATGGAATTATAAAAGATTCAAGATTGATGATGGATTTTGATGTTTAAGCATTGATTATAGAACTTTTGTATTCAAGTGTTTATGTTGAATTGGATGTTTCATACTTTCATAATTGCCTTCTTTGCTTAATTTTGCAACTTTCTTGGATATTTGTCTCCTAAGTGTTTGTCATGCTCGTTATGCTTTTAACTTTCTTGGCTTCTTGGATTAATACTGAATTAATTTTCTTGGATGTTTATGGTTCTATATTGCATTATTGCTCTTTTTTATTTATGATTTTATTCATCCCACTATACAATGACTTTTATTGATTTGTGAAATGAAATAAGATGAAGAAGCAGAGAAACAAAAAATATTGGTTTCTGTTTTTAATTTTTAACCCCTATTATATTAGTTAATTTAGTTGCAAAACGTCTCTTCTTTCAAAGTTATATCATATTCATATATGATTAGGTGTCAAGTTGAGACCATAAATTTATTTTTTAAGTTGAACCTTCATAATAAGCATTTTAGAAGAAAAAAAAATATTGCAGGCCGGTGGGCTATATGCGAGCTGGGCCTTGAGTTTTCCAACCCGTTTTAAAACAAGGCCAACCCGTCCCGGCCCGGCCCGTTTTCTGTGGAAAAAAAAATGGGCAAGCTTGCCCGGCCCGTATTGACAGCTCTATGTACATCTTCTGTTATTCATTTTGTCAAACAAAGCCGAAGCTGTTTCACAATCAAGAACCAATACAGACTAATGCCCTGAAAAAGATCAATGAGATGCATCTAGTCCAATTCTGGAAGCATTTCAATCCAGACAAAGGGAAACTTAGATAAAGGCTTCTCGGCATTTAGTAGGCAACTCTAGACCAGGCTCAAATTCAGTCAATGGTAAGAAGTACTGATCCACCATATCTTGAGACACCTTATCCAAGGTTGGAGGATCCCACTGCATATTTTGAAAAGACAATCACCGTAAAATATGAATTCTGCTAAGATCAAACAGGAAAGCAAACCTTTGATAGCATTTTTTTTTTTTCAAGGACAATGCATGATTGCCAGTAACTTCCACATTTGGCATAATTTACAATACAATGATAAAGCTAAAGATGTTTGCACATAACCGAAAATGACCATTTCAACTCAAGCTTAGACTGTTAAGTGAAGAGTCAAGATTGGTTCCATGTATAACAAGCTTGTTCACAGAAAGCCCTCTAGGCTTGAAGCATGGAAAAAGCACAGGCTCACCATGCCATATGCTAAATTTTAATTAAGGAAATAGGGGGCAGCAAGGATTGACATCTTGACTACTTGATTATAAAGGCTTTGAGAATATGTCAAAAACCACCCTAACTTAAAACCTTAAGCTATTAAGTGATGACACATTATTAATTTTACTGATATTTTTGATAATTGCATATTGGTAACACATCAAAGTTCTCACTCTAGAAAATAATGTAAGCAATTGTTACCTTGGGTTCCATGTCCCTGTCAACCATACGTGCCCGGACACCCTAGCAAGAAATTCAATCATTTCATACCAAGAAAGACTGCAGGACTCTACCATTCACAATAAACTAAATGTTCTATACCTCGCCAAAGTCACCAGATATCTGCTTAGAGATTCCTTGTAATGACATGTGGTACTCACGTGACAAGCACTGATCAAGGGTCTGAAACCTACCTTCTCTTATCTGCACAAATAAATAGATGGAGTACATCATAAATTCATAATATGGATTCTCATCAAAAGAGAATAAAAGGATGTGGAAGAAACACATTCAAAGGTTTTAGACAAGCAAAAATGGACTCACAGATCTCAAGGAAACCTTCAAGCTCAATGGAGAACATCCCTTAAGTCTATTTAGGGTAGAAATGCACCATGCATCATTAGTTTGACTGGCCTCACTTGCCTGAGAGACATTAAGGACTAATTAGAAAAGAACAGAAAAACGTATACCAAAAAGATATTATCACTTAAATAAGTAAAAGCTATTATAAGGAAAATCATAGAAAAAAAAATATACAACACATTTTCCAACCACCAGAAAGAAGAGAAAAAAAAAAAGAACAATTAAGCTTATTGACTAGATTGAAAGATAGATAGATAGAGAGAGAGAGAGAAAGAAAGAAATGAGTGAAGGGGTGTAGAACAAATTTGCTTTCCCCGACAGTAATCTTGAAATAGACTCTTCAAAAGCTTTGTGAAAATGAATATATTTTGATTTTTAATTTATTATATTACGACATCAGTTTTATGTCTGAAAATCTAAGTAAACAATTTATGGCATTGAAAGCATTCTGGAAAATTTTAAAACCAGAAATCAAGCAAGGAAGCGTTAAATTTAATCCCTTGCCTAGAATTTGGACTTAGCTACGAAGTGAAATACTACATAGCCAAAGGCAGATGAATCAAGAGTAGGTAAGTCTTGTGTCTCTCACTGAAGGAGATCAGGGTTTTCTCCACATTACTCCAAACATTGACGAGGAATGCTTCCCCTCCCACTAAATTTAGTTACCTGAAGCCCTCAATGTATTCATTCTCTTAATTTACTTTGAATTCACTATTTATTCTTTTTCAATTTTTTTATTTGTAGAATCCATAAAATGATTTGATAGAAGAAAAATCTAACTAAATGATATCCTATTTTTGCAATTTTACAAAATATCTGAAGCACTTATGATAGAACCCGGACAAAAAAAAAACTCTGATATACAGGCTTCATAGTTTGATAATTGAGAAAACCGGCAACAAGGAGCAATTCTGATAAAGATTCTTAGAGAACAGCAAATGGAACAGAAAATATAGCAAAACCATAAAAGAGAAATGCAGAACTTAAAATAGTGCTATGCTTTTGAGATGCTAGCAATCTCCCATCCAAATCCTCTGAAATATTTTCTTGCCTACTCCTCTCTTAGCCTTCTTTTTTTATTGACCCTTCCCTAACTAACTCTCACTAGACATCCTACCAAAAGCTAACACGTCACACCCTCTAGAGCCTTCTACAGTCATGCTTTCTTTCACATGTTTGGCGTTTCCTCAGTCATCTACTTGTATCTACCGCCCAAGGGTCCATCAACTCATAAAATTAATATACTTCTATAAAAAATCTAATATTGAGTTCCTTAAATCTCAAATTCAAAGGAAGATGAAAATCTTACCAAAGCATCAAAAATCTCTTCCACTGTGTCATTGCCAAAGCATTTATCTAAAGTTTCAATCCTGAAGTATATAAATAAATAAAAGTAAGGCTTACTTTTTCTCATAAATATCAGAATATAAAAGAAACAGTGCAGAAGCTCTTGTTTATTAAGAACCAGTTTATGAATGCTGTGTCTTTTTAGAAGTTGATATGCTATGAAAAAGCTACAATGTAACCCGTGTAAGAATATAGTTTGGCAAAAAGTCTACAAAATTCTCTTTAGAGAAAAATTATTGATTAGCTACTAAATAATAATTTTTAAAAGTTGCCATAGATATGTCAAACAACAATAAGACATAGGCATTACACTTATGTACTTGAAATAGCTTTTTTGAACTGCTAAAAATTGGAGAATCTTATTATCAATGAGTAGTAATTTTTTGGCACAATATTGAATTCTGCATAGTTTTAATGTATATATATATATATATCATTAACATAAAGGTATATATTGAAATCTAATTTAAATTTATAATAGTCATCAGTTGCTTCAAAAAATATTTCGTAGAATGCTTCTCAATAGCAGCTGTGACTTTTATAAAGTATCAGAATAACAACAACAACATAGCCTTATCCCACTAAGTGGGGTCGGCTACATGGATCGCACGACGCCATTGAACTCTATCAATGACCAACTCTTTAGACATCTCATTTACCAAAAGATCCTGTTCAATAATTTCTCTAAGTGTCCTTTTTGGTCTTCCTCGACCTTTTTTCACAGGGCTCCAAACCATCTGCTCAACTCTCCTAACTGGCGCTTCCAACGATCTTCTTTGCACATGCCCAAACCATCTTAAACGGTTTTCAACCATTTTTTCCTCAATAGGTGCCACCCCAACTCTACATCGTATATGATCATTACGGATCCTATCTCTTCTTGTATGACCACACATCCAACGCAACATCCTCATCTCCGCCATTCCAATTTTATGTTCTTGTTGTCCTTTCATTGCCCAACATTCACTCCCATACAAAGTATCAGAATAAGGATCATCAAAAAATTTTAAGCATAATTTATGGCTTTTGCTATTAAAAAGCACACAAAGAAAAATATTCAGCACTCCCAAACAAAGAATAAATCTTAAAGAGTACCTAGGACAACTTACATTTTACAGGGTGGTCGTTTTAGCTTCTTGTGGGCTTATGCTAATGGTCATTTTTGGGGTTTTCTTTGTCTGGTATAGAGGGAATAAAGGGAGCTTTTGAGCTACGGTAATTTTCATTTTCTGTTTCTTTTTCCTCTTTGATATAGGAGGATTTTTGTACAAATTCTTCTTTACCAATAATGAGAAAAAAGCTGTTGTCAGAGAGCATTGTTTTACAAGACAGGACAAACCTTTGAAGTGCACTATGGCTATCTGGGTGGACAAGGTCACCATACTTCTCTAAAGTGGTTTCAATGACAGAAGGGTCATCAGTAACCAATTTCCCCAGCTGTTCTTCAATTAGTGGGAGCCTCTGTAGAACAAAAAAGAACAATGCTTTTAATGTTCAATAGCCTGAAAAGTTGAGGAAAAAAAAGAATAAATAACAAAAAGGGCCAGTACTGAACTGCACTTAGTGAATAGTGCGTTGCGAGCCCACAGGTAATCATCTCTACTCCATTGAGTTTCTCCCCAGTTAGACCCAAATACTCACCTGAAGACAAGAACCTATGAAAAATGAAAGACTAGAAAGGACTTCATCAATCAAATTTTCATTTTCCAAAGCATGCACCTGATAGTTCAAAACTCATGAATCTCCAACTGTTATTCTTAGAAACTCATTTAACAATTTCTAAGTCATACAATTTCATGTATAGTTTATACTTGGCATCATGACTATAAAGACCCTAAGCTAAGGTAGCATTTGGAGTACAAAATTTGATTTTGGGTTGAAGTAGGAATCAGAACTGGAATTCTGGAGTTTAATTTTTCATATTTTCCATATCATTCTTTAGAATCCCAAATTCTGTTTCATGCAAACTAGAGCAACAAAAAAAAAATTTCTAAGAATGGACCAAAACATTACTAAAATAAATTCCAAGTGTTCTAGATAAGAGTCCACAGATAACATTGGCAATTATTGAAATCATCAATCTATAATGGCTGTAGTTCCAAATTGTAGATGTCTCCACATTCTACATCCATATTCTATAATTTCCATAAATTCTAGTTCTCATAATTATATTGTACCAACAACATCCTCTTACCATGCTGGACAGGTTGAGAGAGAGAAAGAGAGAGAGGGTGTTTTGGGGGGGGGGGGGGTCAACCAACAAGAGCTCGTCCATCAACAAGAGTGCTTGAATTGTATGAGAAAAACACTATCTTAGCAACTAGCTTCTATCAAAGCATACATTATACCAGGGTCACAAGTAAAACTTTAAATACCCTCCAGGTTCATCTTCAAATAAATGAATCATGTACCCATCCATACAGAGTTCAATAAATTGAAACAAAGAAATGGAAAATAACTAATATACGTCATCATCATACCTAAGTGACCAGGTAGATGTGAAAGGTAAAAGGATGCTCCAGCGTCAGGGTGGAATCCAATAAGAGTTTCAGGGGTAGCGAAAATCTGCAAAGTTGGGATAAGTTATATCGAAGTTCAGCAAATGCACCAATTTTATTTATATAATATCACTGGGAAGCAAAATAAAACATTTAGTAAATTAGGATTTCCATGCGTATGGTGTACAAATCATGGACATTCTATGGACAATGGATGTAACAAAGATCAATGTTTGTGAGATAAATATGTATGATATTGAACTAAGAATGGAAATATATGAAGATGCTATTTTACAAGTTTATTGAGCTTCACAGAATAAGTCATAAGAATAATTGAGGCAATAAGCATCCAGCTTTCATATCAAGTCCAAAGAACAGCTAAAGTTCTACAAGGAGAGGGTGATTTTTTTCCCCTTTTCCAGCACTGTAAACCGTGGGAATCTATTTTTATTCTGTTATTATCACTGATTTATTTCCTTTTTTGCAAAATATTTGGTTGATTTGCTTCCTTAGAATTAAGTCTGATTGATTATGATAGATTTGTATTTAATAGGTTTGATTGTATCTCTAGGATATTCATTGATAGAACTCAATGGCGTCATGTGATTAATGTAGCCAACTCCACTTAGTGGAATAAGGCTTATTGTCGTTGTTGTTGATTGTATCCTTAGGATT
Source organism: Biancaea sappan (assembly GCA_037074585.1). Taxonomy (NCBI): domain Eukaryota; kingdom Viridiplantae; phylum Streptophyta; class Magnoliopsida; order Fabales; family Fabaceae; genus Biancaea; species Biancaea sappan. The sequence continues at coordinate 23,416,375 of CM073499.1, read as the reverse complement.
GTGGAGGATTCTTCTCCTTTAATTACTCTAACTAGAGATATATAAACCCTAGGCTCCTCTTGTAAATATTAGATTTGAGTGAATAACATTCTTCATGGTATTAGGGCGGGTTCTCTGAAATACTTAGCTTCCTCTCCACTCAAAATCTCTCTTTCTCACTCTTTCACTATTATGCCTTTTTTGGAAACATACCTAGTGCTTCTCCCACCCTAGCACAACCTCAATCTCGGCCAAAGCACACAAGGGTTTGCCTAAGACAATCATCACCAACCTATCCCCACGGACCCCATCGACTAGAGCACCTTCGACCACTGCACGCGCCGCCATGCGCAACTTCGAATTTCTGCAATGTCTTCTCACACATTGGCGCGTGAAGTTGTTGTTCCAAAACTTCCTTGGACAAAGTTGATCACTAACCACTATAAGACGTTACCCAGTCGTGTTTCAGTCCAACTGGGCATCTGTTTGTGTTGTTCATCATTAAAACTGGCATTCTCCAACTGTTTTTTGGCTCTTTTTTGAATTTCTAACCATGGCTACTTCTGGTTCAATCACTCCTATGCCTGAGAACCCTAACCATGGAGTGTTGAAAGGGGCTATTCAGATTATCACAAGTCACAAGTTGAATGGCCAAAATTACCTACAATGGGCAAGGTCAGTTTTGATGTTTGTCTTCGGGAAAGGGAAAGATGACTATTTGCCTGGTGCTGCTATTGCTCCAGAGAAGAAGGAAACCAAATACGAGATTTGGAAGGCTGAAATTAACATGGCTATGTCACGACTAATCAACAACATGGACAATGACATGGGACAAAATTTCTTGTTCTATGATACGACCAAAGAGATTTGGAAAACTATGAAGGAGACCTACTCCAAAAACGAGAATATGGCGGAGGTGTTTGAGATCAAGAGCACTTTACATAATCTCAAGCAAGGTGAGTTGTTTGTCACATAGAGTATTATAATTCTCTAACTCACCTCTAGGAATAGTTGGATTGTATGAGAATACAGATTGCAAGTGTCCTAATGATGCGAAGACATACAAGGAGCTAGTAGAGAAGAAGAGGCTCCTCATATTCCTCATTGGCTTGTACATGTCCCTTGATGATGTCAGGGGGAAAGATTATTGGAACCAATTCTTTACCCTCTATTCGAGAAGCTTTTTCAAAAATCAGAAGGGAAGAAAGTAGGAAGAAGTTAATGTTCGGAGCATCTGCCTCAATTATGATGTCCGAGAATCATGCCCTTGTGTCTGGAGCACCAACCAACAAGGCGACAACAAACAGAAGAAACGAAGACCATGGTGCAATCATTGCAGATGTCCAGGGCACACATATGATACTTGTTTGAAGATCTATGGAAAGTCAGTTGACTGGAAACCAAACAAACAATAGGAGAATAAAGGATGTACCACCTTTACAGAAACTAGAAAAAGCCACCAATAAGCCTGCACTCTTCAGCAAAGAGCAAGTAGAATTGTTGCAGAAAATATTCTCCCAAGGTTCATTTCTAAATTCACACAGTTGTCGAGTCCACTGCCCAAATAGGTACCTTCCTAAACACTCCTCAGGTTAAAACTATAGACCCAACAACATGGATTGTTGATTTTTGGGCTTCATATCATATGACCACTAATGCCTCTCTACTTCTAGAGGCCAAATCGTGTAATAAAAATCTCAAAGTTAAAATTGCTTATGGCTTCTTCTCGATAGTCACTGGGAAAGTGACCATTCAGATACCCTCACCCTTGATTATGTCCTCATAGTGCCAAATTTATCCTACAACTTACTGTCAATTAGTAAGTTGACAAGACACACGAATTGTGTAGCTAAATTCTGTCCTTCTGGTTGTTTATTTCAAGATTCGAACTTGGAGAGGATGATTAGCAATGCTAAGGAAGTTAACGGATTATCTCACATTCAAGCCAATAATCAAGTGACTTTGACATGCCACGATGCCAAATAGTCCCAATAGTCTTGATAATGATAATATAATGTTATGGCATCTTCATCTTGGCCATCCAAAGTTTATTTATTTATCAAAGATGTTTCCCTCTCTTTTTATTAATAAACATTAAAAGTTTTTGAATGTGAATAACGTCAATTATCTAAGCATTGTTGGAATTCATACCCTAGTCATGCATATAAACCATCTCATCCCTTCTCTATCATTCATAGTGATATTTAGGGCCCATGCTGCGTTCAAAACATATCTAGGGCATGTTGGTTCATATATTTTATTGATGACTACACTAGTGTTACTTGGGTATTTCTTATGAAAGATAAGTTAGAAGCTTCACAAATTTTCAAAAATTTCTGTATAATTCAAATCCAGTTTCAAATTCAAATTCAAATTTTTCAATCTAACAACGCTAAGGACTATTTCAATTATGTCCTTAGAACCTTTTTCCTTGAGCAGGGAAGTGTGCATCAAAGTTCTTGTATTTACACACCTCAACAGAATGGGATTGATGAACATAAGAATAGACATCTCCTCGAAGTGGCTAGATTCTTGATGCTTACACATGATGTCCCTCATCAATTTTGATGAGAGGCTATCCTAACTTCTGCCTATTTGATTAATAGAATGCCATCTTGTACCTTGAAACTCGACACACCATGTCAAGTCCTCTACAAGCACTTTCCTGACAATAGACTTGTTATCAATCTTCCTTTCAAGGTCTTCGGTGTTTTGCTTTTGTACATGCTCCATCTCAAAATAAAGAGAAGTTAAATCCTTAATCTGAAAAATGCATCTTCGTTGGGTATGCCTCTTACCAAAAAGGCTATAAATGTTATTCTCCAATATCTTGGAAGCTTTGTATCTCTATAGATATCTCTTTCCTTGAACACACTTCTTTGTACCTTGAAACTCATATTCAGAGGGAGAATTCGACACCAAAGACAATATCAATTTTGGGCTATCTTACCTAGGATTATTGAACATGACTCTAAAAAGTTACTTACCTATCCACCTAAACCAGAAGCTCCCAGTACCAACATACACAAGAAGGTAATGCAGAGTTGAAGGTATACTCAAGGTGCTTGAAGCAAAAACGGATTGAGCAACAACAGAGAACTCTTGAAAATTGCCAATTTGACTCAAATCCAACTCCTGGGGATGACAATCAAGGCACTCAAGGTACATCTAACTTTGAAGTCTGAACTTTCTATTGATATTATATTTGATCTCTATCTTATTGTATCTTGGAGACAGGGAGTTAGGTCATGAACCATACATTCCATTGCTAAAAGGGTTTTGGAAGTCTATGGTGTCTACTTCAAGATATTGTACATGTGTGTGGAACTCTTGTCACTTGGAGAAGCAAGAAGCAGTCTGTAGTGTCTAAGAGTAGTGCTGAAGTAGAACTTCATGCAATGACACATGAAATCTGTGAAATAATATGGTTAAAAAGGGTGGTGGAAGAGATTTAGCTTCCAATCGCCACCTCCACAAAACTCCATTGTGACAATCAAGCAACGATTTAGATTGCAAAAAATCCTGTTCATCATGACAGAACCAAGCATTTGGAGATCAATTGTTATTTCATTAGAGAGAAGTTAGAGTAAAGGGTTATTGAAATAGTTTATACCCCTACACTCCAATAGATAGTTGATATCCTTACCAAAGTTATTCCTAGAACTTAGTTTGACAATCCCTTTTCCAAGTTAGGAATGACTGATATTTAGTCACCAGCTTAAGGGGAGTGAGATTCTATTTTTATTCTATTATTATTAATAATTTATTTCCTTTTCTGTAAATATTTGGTTTTGATATATTTATTTAGAATTAAGTCTAATTGATTATGATGGACTTGTATTTAATAGGTTTGATTGTATCTCTGGGATTGTTGAGGATTCTCCTTTAATTGCTCTAGCTAGGTGTCTATAAAACCTAGGCTCCTCTTGTAAATGTTAGATTTGATTGAAGAATTGAGTGAATGGCATTCTTCATAAACATAATTGAAACTACATTGTTACATACATAAAAAGAAATGCTCAAGAACAGAAAATATCATAAGGATGGACAATTCAATTAGAATAGTTACATATTTTATGAAGTTACTCCATTACATACAGTTTTCTCTGTTGCAACTCGGAATGTCCCAGGGATTGAAATTCCTGCCCCACCACCCATGGTAATACCATTCAAAAGAGCCACCTGCAAGAAGTTCACTACTGCATAACTGTTGTTTCACTGGCATCTAGCTAATATAGCCAAAACCTTGAACCTTAATTTTTTTTATCGAAAAAGAAAATATTATTAAAGAAGAGAGAAGATTATATAGGGAAGAAGAAACAAAAGAAAAGAGGAGGACCAGATATCCTCCTAAAAAAACAAAGATCAAATAAAACCAACCCAAGAAGCCCAAAAATAGGGCTAATACAACAAAGCCCTCCTATCCCTATGAACATCTACAAAGGGCACCCCCCCTTAAAAAACCCATTAGCCAAAACCTTGAACCTTAATTTTTCAAATTACAACAAACAGCCCATGCAATGAATATATTAATGGTTGGTATAATTTTATTTAATTGTATACATGTGAATGAAATATTGCATCATGTTAAATTGTTAATATTAGAGATTGTATAGTTAATTGCATAGTCGACTTATTCTCTATTTATGATATAATCATAGTGTTGATCCATAGGCTAATTCTTACGGATATTGTCTGGTAGCATGATAACTCCGCCTATGTTTTATAGCCGGTCCCAAGCCCGGAGAAAGGAGGAGGGTTGTGTTAGGCCTTCGACAGCCAACGTAAAACTGTGTCGAATCTCTCATGAACATGGATCAACGACAATATTTTGCTAATGCTAGGACGTTGCCCGGAAGCAACGCACTGTATGGCTCGAGTACAGTGACAAGTGAGCTAGAGCCGCTGCATCGGCACCCGGATGTAGTGTTAAATGAGCAAGGGTCCACTAATACTAGGTCGTTGCCCGGAAGCAACGCGCTGTATGGCTCGAGTACAGTGTCAAATGAGCTAGAGCCACTGCATCGTCGATCGATTGTAGTGTCACAAGAACATGTTCCTGGAAGGTTGAGGGTAAAGAAGCTAGTCGAGGAGAACAAAATCAGGATTAGACCAGCGATTTTATATGGGAGTGAATGTTGGGCAATGAAAGGACAACAAGAACATAAAATTGGAGTGGCGGAGATGAGGATGTTGCGTTGGATGTGTGGTCATACACGAAGAGATAAGATCCGTAATGATCATATACGAGGTAGAGTTGGGGTGGCACCTATTGAGGAAAAAATGGTTGAAAATCGTTTAAGATGGTTTGGGCATGTGCAAAGGAGACCGTTGGAAGCGCCAGTTAGGAGAGTTGAGCAGATAGTTTGGAGCCCTATGAAAAAAGGTCGAGGAAGACCAAAAAGGACACTTAGAGAAATTATTGAACGGGATCTTTTAGTAAATGAGATATCTAAAGAGTTGGTCATTGATAGAGCTCAATGGCGTCGTGCGATCCATGTAGCCGACCCCACTTAGTGGGATAAGGCTTTGTTGTTGTTGTTGTTGTTGTTATTGTCTGGTAGCATGATCTTAGGGATTTTGTTTTGTTTCCTTTTTTGGTCTATGTAATCTTTATATATACCTATTGACTCAATGGAATGATCATCAGAAAGTTTCCTTTCTGTTCCTAGTGTTTTGTTACATTCCTTTCTGTTCCTAGTGATTGTTACATGGTATCAGAGCCATTCTTGGCTTAGGTTTTGTTTCATGGTATTAGAGCCATCCTAGTGTTTTGTCACATGTCACTTTAAGCAGAATTTACAGGATGCGCAGCAGAAGATGAATACTTATTTTGATGCTAAACATAGGGAGTTAGAGTTCCACGTTGGTGACAAGGTTTGGCTGAAGCTCCAACCTTACCAACAAATTTCTTTGGCAAAACGTCATCATCACAAGTTGTTGCCACGCTATTATGGGCCTTTTTCAACAGTGCAGTGTGTCGGACCTATGGCTTATAAATTGGCACTCCCTGCCAATACACGCCTTCATCCAGTGTTCTATGTTTCCTGCCTTAAGCCCTTTCATGAAGGACCATCTCTAATCATTCCTGCTGTCCCTAGTGATCTTCAAACTTCTCCATTACTACAACCAGAAGCAGTGTTAGATTCTCACGTTCTTGGTAATACCCCGGATGTGTTGGTCCACTGGCAGCACACCTCTCCAGTAGAAGCCTCTTGGGAAACTGTTACTTTTATGCAGCAACATTATCCCATGTTTTCGCTTGAGGACAAGCGTCAAGTCGAGCAGGAGAGTGATGTTAGCAAGCCTTTGGTCTACCATTGGTTTACCCATGGGAAGTTTAGACCAAAGTCTACTACAGAGCACTAGTTGTTATTTATGTTGTTTATTTACGTTATTATTTGTGTCTTATGTATTCTGCTATGTATGTGTCTCGCTTGTGGGTGTTAGTGTTGTATTTGTGTTATGTTACAGCAGTCATGTTATGTGGCCAGCATGGGTAGTTATTGATGTGTTATCGTGGCAGTTACTGGTATGTGTGTGTATATTGAACTTTTCTGAAGTAATGGAGGATTATGGTGAATTTTCTGCAAACTCGGTGAGTTTTCATGAGAGATTTGGCTGGTTCTCTCTCTAATCTTGAGCCGGCACAATAAGTGGAAAAAAGAACAAGGAGACACTCTCGTGGAAAAAAGAACAAGGAGACACTCTCTTCTCACACTCAAGTTGATCTTCTTGTTTCAAGACTCATAACCCGATCATCTACCAGGGACCATAACACATCTTTAAATCCAAAAATTTTAAGTAAGAAAATCAAGCAAACATTAAGGTCCCGTTTGGTTGTTGGAATCATTATGAGGAAATGGAAAGGGGGATTGGAATGGGAAACCCATTCCTATACCCATGTTTAGTTAGGCATGGAAAATCTATGTACGAATGGAAAGGAATAACAAGTAAATGACTATAATACCCATGGATGCAAAAAATTACACAAACATTATATAGATTGAATAACATTGTTAAAGAATTTAAACAAAAGTAATTTTTTATTTATCTGTTCTTAGAAACACAAAGTAATCCTAGCATTCACAATTTTTTGATGTCTTAATAATATGACAAATACACAATTTTTTAAGAAAAATTTAATATTAAATAATAATATTTAATATACAATAAATTTTTTAATATATTACACAAATTAAATGTTGCTTTTCAAATTTAATATTTAATATATTAAAATATATAAAAATTTATGAATTAATAGCATAGGAATTCAATTTTTTTTTATAAAGGTATCACAGTAAAATGACTTCTCATGAGCAAGGGAATGCCTATTCCCTCACATGAGCTAGGGAACGGGAACAGGAATGACAAACATGGAACTAGAACATAATCTTGATTGAATGGTAAGAAATTTCAAAAAGAGTAGGTGATCAATTCATTGTGAAACAAAAAATTGCCTATTTTATATAGAAAAGAAAAGAATAGATTATATAATGCCAACATATTTGAAGACCCAATAAGGTTTTATCTCTTCATGTTTGTGATGTGTTCTGAAGTTCAGATGAATAACCATCTCTTCTTGTATTGTGCTTGGCATATTTGGAATAGGGTGTTTAGTTTCTTTGACGAGTAGGGTTTGCCCAGCTGATCTTTGGGCTTTTCTAGTTACCGAGTTTATTGGTCTCAAGAGGCAAAAGAGCATAAAGTTTTCTGGCAATTTGCAATCTCTGCTGGGTTGTTGTGTCTTTGGTCAGAGCGGAATGGTCGAGTGTTTAATTTGCAATTCCTTCCACCACATCTTTTGAAAAAAGGGGGGGGGGGGTAAATAATTTTTATGTCCTCTTCTGAGTTTAAAAATAGTTTCTTTTGGAGGTGTCCCTTGTGGATATTCAAAGGGACTGAATAATTAGTATTACCACAGAATTAGGGCCAGTACTTATAGGCCTTCTTCAGCCTTTTTATGTGTTTTTTACTTTTCACTCTACCTTTTCTTTCTCTCCATTTGATTGAATAGGCTGCTAATAGCAGATCGAATGTTGTCATTAAGTTGTAAAACTCAAAATATTACATCCTTCAAAGGGCTCAACTGTCAACATTGAAAACTTCACAAATATTAGCTTGGGAAAGTACTCTCAGCAAGCTTTCTTTCCTAAAAAACACAAATCCTTGTCTTCTTTTTCTCTCCCCAAGTATTTTATGTTATTAACACCATTTCCGACAGAATTATAATTTTCTGTTAAATATCCAAGGTAACTAATACAATAACTTTTTCCAAGCTTGGGATCAGATATTATACGGAAACAGCTTACAGTTAATTATGTTAAAGGTAAGCAAGCATATGTACTTCAAAGGTTTTGAATCAGCATTCACACATAATATAAACATAAAAAATATAAATTATTGGGAGAATTATGATTTAGGAACCCTTAGCTACAATTTTCCGATTGATGAACTCTTAAAAAAAAAAAAAACTAATTAAGTCAATATGGTTATCACGTTAACCATACTGAGAATATTAAGTTAAACACACTTGGTTAATCTTTATAAATTGGATATTGTCAGACATGAGTTCCTAAAAAGTTCTAGCTAAATTATAATTCATAAGTAAAAGCATTGACATGTGTATATCAAACTCAAATAATAGAGAGAAGAAAATAGTCAATCATTATAACTTGCAAATGATGTACTCACATGTGGCTTCATATATGTACCCAGCAGGTATATAAAACTATATATCGTTCTAAAAAATTCCTTACAAGCTTCCATATTCCCTGCATAAATTGAAGGCAAAAATTCATATCTTTTTAATAACAAAGCAGAAAATTGATGTAATTAAAACATAAACATGGATTTTATTAGTGGGCTGCCAAAATCTCAAACTTATGACTTTGATGGTAGTAGTTGACAGGTTCACAAAATATAGTTATTTCATACCACTCTCACACCCTTTCACAGGAAAGGAGGTAGCAAAGTTATTTGCTGAGGAAGTGTTAAATTACAAGGGTTTTCCTAAATCAATAGACTCAGACCGTGACTATGTATTCATTAGCCAATTTCAGAAGAAAATGGTTAAGTTGGCAGGAACTACACTTAAGTACATCTCTGGATACCACCCTCACACGAACAGACAAACAGAGGTGGTCAATTGAAGCCTTGAGACTTTTCTCCACTGTTTCATTGTAACCAAACCCAAGCAATGGTCCAAATGGTTATCATGGGCTGAATACTAGTTCGATACCACTTTCAATTGGTCTACAAGAAATGACATTCAATTGGTCTACAAGAAATGACATTCAATTGGTCTACAAGAAATGACACTGTTCAAGACATTATATGGAATAATTAACCAGCTACTTTATTTAGAATGGAGAATGTAATTTCACAAGGGGAAGACGTCAATATTCAGATTAAGGCCAGAAACTTTATTTTAGCATAACTGAAAGAACTTTGGAAATTGCAAAAGGAAGAACTACGCTCAAGCTGATACACACAAAGGGATGTTAGCTTCCACGTTGGGGATTTGGTGTATTTAAAATTATGACTTGTGTATGTTGTATGACCCTAAGTGTGTGTATATATGTGTGGTGTAGGAATTTAATTGCATTGAGTAAGTATTTAAACACCATGACAAAATGAAATTCCTAGGTGAAGATTGTGTATGTAACGATTTTTGTGATAATTGTGGATTATGTGTGTGATAAATATGCTTAACGGGTAGTGGGAAGAATTTTATGTGGAGGAATGAAAATATGAACTGATATGAGTAAAAATTATGTTGTATAGCTGAGTTGCCAAGTTTGCCTTGTCTCAAGCTCATCTCTATTCCTTATAGCAAGGGCAAGATGGTCTTTGTACCACCAAGCCTCTAGAAACCCCAACCTTGCTACCTTCTCTTTCATTTCCGTCATTCACACATCCACTCCCACTCTTTCCCTTGCTTCCACCCATTCACGCCACATCAATACACATCTTCAGCCACCCAAGTTCTCGATAACATTCTCCTCACCGAAGAACTCCTTCCCCACCAGAAAACATTCCTAATCAAGGTAAGAAACAAGAAGTTTCTCCACTTCCTTTGTTTTTCGCCTTTATCAAACCCTAGGCAAGTTTGTGGTGAAAAATCTTCGTGTTGTTTGTTGGGTCATGTTCCCAAACCTTTTCCTATGAGTTTTGATGTGTTTAGAACTTGATTCTTGAAGAAATTTGTGAAGAGGAGTTAGTTTTGGTAAAGTTGAAATTTCAAATCTAGAATTGGAGAATTTTGGGTGTGCTGAAAATTTAAGATTTAGATGAGTTCCTAAAGGTTTTTGTTAATAAAGATTGTATAGTTATTGTATAGTTGACTTATCCTCTATTTATGACACAATCATAGCACTAATCCATAGGCTAATTATTCGAGATTTGTCTGATAGCATAACCTTAGGGATTCTATTTTATTTCCCTCTTTGAGTCTATTAATGTGTATATATACCTATGGAGATCAATGCAATATATATAAAAAAATTTTCCCACTTCTATTTTGTGTCTTTTGTTTTTTGTGTTTCATTACATGATATTAGAGGCAATCTCGGCTTTGGGTTTTTTGATTCCTGGCGTAGGATCATTTGGTGGCTTGTGTTAGATCACTCGAGAAAGCGACTGTTGGTTCTCACCGCCAGTCCAGGAAGGAGCAGCACCTTGAGTTTGGCCCATCCCTAAAGACCAGCAGCGGTTTGAGGCACACTTGTCGGTGCCTAAGGGGTAGGTGCGACAGTGGTTGCCGCTCGGCTTGGTGTTCCTGGTGTCAACTCCTCATTTCTGGCCTATTCTCGGTGTCAGTTTGGTCGTACAAGATCTTTTGGATATCGGGTCTCATCCTTCCTATTGATTCACGTCTGTGTTGCGTTTCTCTCCTCTGTCAACAACTTAGCAACCACAGGTTTTGTCTAGCCTTTATTCTTGTTGAAGATGTCAAACACTAAGGTTCATTTAGTTCCCACATCATCAAAAATAACTGAGCAAGGTTTAAACAGATGGGTCATTGATTTCCTGGTGCCAAAGATCATATGACGGGTAATCATAACACCTTTTCAAGTTTCAAGCCACATAAATCTCCATCTCCTGTTACCATTGCAGATGGGTCTACTTATAATGTTGAAAGTTTAGGGACCGCTAAACCTAGTTCTTCTATTACTTTGTCATCTGTTCTAAGTTTATCTAGTCTTTCCTTCAATTTAATTTCTGTGAGTAAACTTACCAAAGACCTAAATTGTTGTGTCTATTTTTTCCCTGATCATTGTAGTTTTTAGGATCTTGTCACGAAGCGGATTATGAGTAAAGGACATGCATCTAATGGTCTCTACATCCTTAATGCATGGGAGCCTCAGTCAGTTGCTTGTGCTAGTGTCACCTCTTTGTTTGATGCTCATTGTTGGTTGGGACTTCCTTCCCTATTTTCCTTGAAAAAGTTATGCCCCCAATTTCATGATGTAACATCTTTGGAGTGTGAATCCTGTCATTTGCAAAACATCATCGTAGTACATTAAGTCTCAGAATTAATAAACGGGCTGAATCAACCTTTAAGTTAGTCCATTTAGATATTGGGGGACCATTTCCAGTTGTGTCTAAAACACGATCCAGACATTTTGTTACTTTTCTGGATTATTTTTCTCGAATGACAAGGATTTACTTTGTGAAAAATCGGTCTAAAGTGTTTTCACATTTCTTTACCTTTTGTGTCGAGACTAAGACCCAATTCAATAGTTCTATTCGTGCATTGAGAAGTGATAATGCTAAAGAGTACATGTCAGAATCATTTCATACTTGCTTGATCCAGCAAGGGATCCTTCATCAGACTTGTGTGGATACACCCTCTCAAAATGGGGTAGCTGAGAGCAAGAACAAAAACCTTCTTGAGACTACTTAGGCCTTGATGTTCCAAATGAAGGTCCCTAAGCAATTCTGAGATAGTGTTGTTTCCACAGCCAGTTTTTTGATCAATCCCATGCTGTCTACGGTTCTTGGTGATGAAATTCCCTACAATATTCTTTTTCCCAACAAGCCATTGTTTTCTAGTGGAACCACAGGCATTTGGTAGCACATGCTATATTTGTGATGTGAGGCCTCATATTACTAAACTTGATCCAAAAGCCTTGAAATATGTATTTTTAGGATATCCTCGGCTTCAAAAGGGTTACCGATGCTCTCTCCAAATTTGAATAGATACTTGGTCTCAATTGATGTGGTCTTCTCAGAGGAAAAACCATTTTTCTCCGCATCTTTCCCATCTCCAAGTCAGGGGTAGGACGACAAGTAATGGCTGGTCTATAAACCCACATCTCCTAATATCTCTGTCGAACAACCAAAGGAGGTTCCAGCCACTGTAAGGCCACCCATTGTTCAAGTTTTCTCTAGGAGACAAGCAACCAATGATACACCTGCTTCTTCAGGTCCTTCACCAAGTGACAGACAAGAAACCAGTGATACATTTCCTGTACCAGCTTCTTCGTCATCAAATCCTCCACCAAGTGACCATAATATATCGATTGCCCTTCGTAAAGGTAAACGTCAGCGTACCCTTCCTAAAGCTACTTATCCCATTGCTAATTTTGTTTCATATGATCATTTATCTCCTGTATCTAGCACTTTCATTGCTTCTTTAGCCTCTGTTTCACCTCTGGCTCATCCTGGTTGGTATGCCGCTATGCTTGAGGAGATAAAGGCCCTTGATGATAATCATACATGGGATCTAGTGGAATTAATAAACCTGTGGGATGCAAGCGGGTCTTTGCAACCAAGTTTAATACAGATGGCTCGATAGCTCGACTCAAAGCCAGATTAGTGGCTAAAGGGTATGCACAGACGTATGAAGTAAATTATTCTGATACTTTCTCAACTGTGGCAAAACTCAACTCAATCCGATTGTTCATTTCTATAGCGGCCTCTTAGAATTGGCCTTTGTATCAGCTAGACATCAAGAATGCCTTCCTACATGGTGATCTCCTGGAAGAGGTGTATATGGAGCAACCATATAGTTTTGTTGCTCAGGGGAGTATGGGAAAGTCTATGATCTGAAGAAATCTTTATACGGATTGAAGCTAAGTCTTTGTGCTTGGTTTGGCAAATTCAGTATGGTGGTGCAAGAATTTGGATTAAAGAAGAATAAATGTGATCACTCAGTGTTCAACAAACAATCAGTAGCTGGCATTATCCTCCTTATGGTCTATGTTGATGATATTATCATCACAGGGAATGATCATGCAGGGATCTCATCTCTTAAAGCATTCCTGCATACTAAGTTTCACACGAAAGACTTGGGACAGCTAAAATATTTCTTGGGAGTGGAAGTAACAAGTAAGAAGGGAATATTTTTGTCTCAAAGAAAATAAGTTCTAGACATTCTTGCAGAAATTGGAAAGTTAGCAGCCAAGCCTTGTGGTTTCCCAATAGTTCCAAATGCACATCTTACAAAAGATGATGGGGATCCCTTTGATGATCCAGAGAGATATAGGAGGTTAGTTGGAAAATTTGAACTATCTTATTGTAACTAGTCCTGACATTGCTTTTGCAGTAAGTGTTGTTAGCCAATTCATGTCTACACCTACAGTCAAACATTAGGCAGCTCTAGAACATATTCTATGTTATTTGAAAGGAACTCCTAGACTTGGTATTTTGTACAGTAATCATGGGCATACTAGCATTGAGTGCTTTGCAAATGTTGATTGGGTTGGAAGCAAGATTCACAGGAGATCTACTACTGGATATTGTGTCTTTGTTGGAGGCAACTTGGTATCATGGAGAAGTAAGAAACAAAATGTTGTATCTCAATCAAGTGTAAAATCTGAGTACAGAGCTATGGCACAATCCTCATGTGAGATCATGTGGATATATCACTTATTAAATGAGATTGGGTTGAGGCAGTCAATGCCAGCAAAATTGTGCGATAATCAAGCTGCTTGCCATATTGAGTCAAATCCAGTTTATCATGAAAGGACTAAACACATTGAGATTGACGGTCATTTTTTTCGTGAAAAGATTGAGGAAAATTTGATTGCAACTGGATATGTGAAGACTGGAGAGTAACTCGCCGACCTATTCACAAAGGCCCTGAATGGAACTCGAATTGATTATTTATGTAACAAGTTGGGTATGATTAATATCTATGCTCCAGCTTGAGGGGGAGTGTTAATAGAGAAAGTATTGTTATTGCATAGTTGATTGTATAGTTGACTTATCCTCTATTTATGACGCAATCATAGCACTAATCCGTAGGCTAATTATTAGGGATTTGCCCATAGTTATCGAAATCGTGCGATTCACGATTCGAATCACACGATACAAGTTGATTCAGTGGCAGAATGATACAAACTTGTGGGTAAATCGCATGGTAGTTGGAATCGTTGGCCGAATTCAGTGGTAGAATGATACAAACTTGTGGGTAAATCGCATGGTAGTTGGAATCGTTGGCCGAATTGCCAGAATCGTGCCATTCGAGCCGGAACCGGCGAATCGCACGGTTCTGATGATTCAGAAGTCAGACTGAGTGTCGGGTAAGATGAAGCAGGAAGAAGATGAAGTTGGCGGTTTTTTTTTTTTTTGGTTTCTTTCGTGACATCAAGTTAAACGTAGCGTTTATCTCATGTGAATTTCTAATACATTGGGCTGGGCTTAGGAAAAAGCTACTGGGCTTAAGAGTTGGGAATAAAATTAGTGGGATATCATGGCGTGGGATAAAATCAGCCTTCTGCACTTCTGCTCTACGTTAGCACTGCTGCACCGTACACCTCACCTTCTTCAATCTTCATTCTTCAACCCTTTCTAAATTTTTCTTATTTTCTTCCACTCAAATTTATCTACTGTTCTACAATTCTACTCCATTTTCTATATAATATAGAAAAGCAGTGACTTATATTATGTATGACTTATGATAAATCTTTTGATTTATGAACTTGTTATGAATTGGTATTTATTTTATGACTTATTTATGATTTAAACTTATAGAATCAAGTATTTTATTTATTTTATAGAACATACCTATAATATTTTCTATTGTAATCGTGAATCTTACAATTCGATACGATTTATGATTCAAAATTCATAATTTAGCTTAGCAATTTACAATTCAAATCGCGATTTAATAACTATGAATTTGTCTGATAGCATAATCTTAGGGATTCTATTTAATTTCCCTCTTTGAGTCTATGTAATGTGTATATATACCTATGGAGATCAATGGAAAATATATCAGAAAGTTTTCCCTCTTTCTGTTATGTGTGTTTCATTACAATTTTAAATGTCTCTTGGATGTTAGATTTGTTGTATTTGTGCCAAATGCATCAAATGAGGCCTTAGGAGGTGAACGATTGGATTTGACATAGTTTGAGGGGCTGATTTTCCATGCAGAGGGTCATCTCCTGCACGCCGCAGTGTGCAGCTGGCCAAGAGGGCCCTCTTTTGCAATGTACAACGAACAAATGCGCACTAGCAAGCGAACTTGACACCCAAAACCCCTCTTTCTTCATTTTTCTCACCCTTTCACATCATTTTCTCGTAGGAAACCTCCCTCCTCTCATCCCTTACATTCAATTGTGATTGCTAAGGTAGAGAATTGTAGCTCGAACGAGAGGTGAATAGATAACTCTACTCTTTTAATACTTAAAATTCTCCCATCTTCAATTTAACTATGAGATCTAGGGAAGTATGCTTTGCTTGTTTGGAATTTCTGTGATATGCCATTACAATCCCTTAAATCTTTCTATGGTATAATTGGTCTAGTTGTTGTGATGATTGTGCCCTTGATCATGAAAGTATTAGAATCCCAAACTTATGCTTTACATCATGGAAGCCAAGATGAGTTCTATGATCCCACTTGTGTTTGAGTTGTATGTTGTGATCCTGTTACTCATGATGGTCGTGTTTGTGATTGAGGAATTGACATGGTGGTGCACCCCATGAGGTATGCATGAGAAAGGCCATCATGGCATCGATATAGAAGTGGAGCGACAAGGGTGGAGAGATTATAGTGGAAAGATAAGGGTGGATATGGCTGAGGCCACGAATAACAAACACGGTAACCCCAGTTAGTCAAGGAATTATTTAATTGTGTGAAATTGCTTGAGCATGACATGTGTGTTGATTTATTCATCATGAATGCTTGACTTTTTATATAATGAATACATATACATATATAGACTTGATGTGATTTTATTTTGAGTAGAGTTATTTACTCACTGAGTTCATACTCACCCTTTTCTTTCCTCTAACTTTTCAGAGCTTATAGTAGAAAATGAGCCTCTGCTTAAGGAGTAGCAAACTAGCAGAGTTCTTGTTGTCAAGACCCTTTTTTGTTCTGGGGTTGGTTCCTTTTTGTTGAGACTCTCTTTTGGCCTATATTCTAGAGTTGCTCTGTAGTTATATAGGACTCTTAGGTCGATATGTATATGCAGTGTTTGCTTGACTATTATGGGAGAAATTATTTTGATTCTTTTCTAATCCATGTTTCTAGACAATCCAATCACTGAATATTGATATTTTATGGGAATGCTTAGACACATGGTAAAAGTTGTTGGCAAGAAATTTATGTAAACTCATGCTTATTTATGAAGGAATGGCTATATTCACTTTACACATTTTGGAAATGTTACGGAAATGATGAATGTGATTATGTTTTTGTGAATGTTTGTTCTTTTGTTTAGGTTTAAGGTAATTGTGTTGGGGGGGAGGGGGTACTCCCACTTGCGGTGCCGGTCAAGTGCCCGAGGTAAGGTGTGACATTAGCAAGGAAGCAGAATGAGAAACTTCACCCTATATTTTATGGTCCTCATAAAATTACAAAGAAGATAGGAGAGGCAGCGTATTGTTTAAAGCTACCACCAGCTACCAAAATCCAACCCATCTTTCATGCCTCACAACTCAAAGGATAATTGAAGTCAGCCAACCCTTCCCAAGAGATTCCATCCTTTTTCACAAAAGAAGTTGGAGTTACAAGTTCAACTTGAAAAAGTATGACAGGTTAGGAGGCTAACAAATGGGCAAATATAGGTGCAGATTAAGTGGATAGATCTGCTCAAATTTGAAAATGCCAGGGAGAATTATGATAGCTCCCTTCTTGGCCCCTTCTAGCATAAGCCCATCAATACCTGCTCCATAGAGCTTCACCTTGTCCTCAAGGTGGAAATGAGGAAATTTTGCGGTGCCGGTCAAGTGCCCGAGGTAAGGTGTGACATTAGCAAGGAAGCAGAATGAGAAACTTCACCCCATATTTTATGGTCCTCATAAAATTACAAAGAAGATAGGAGAGGCAGCATATTGTTTAGAGCTACCACCAGCTACCAAAATCTACCCCATCTTCCATGCCTCACAACGCAAAGGATAATTGAAGTCAGCCAACCCTTCCCAAGAGATTCCATCCTTTTTGACAAAAGAAGTTGGAGTTACAAGTTCAACTTGAAAAAATATGACAGGTCAGGAGGCTAACAAATGGGCAAATATAGGTGCAGATTAAGTGGATAGATCTGCTCAAATTTGAAAATACCAGGGAGAATTATGATAGCATCAATGGGCAATTTCCTCATTTCCACCTTGAGGACAAGGTGAAGCTCTATGGAGCAGGTATTGATGAGCTTATGCTAGAAGGGGCCAAGAAGGGAGCAAGAAGGTTGGGTCTTCCAGTGCTGATCCAACCAACCAACCAAGACCATGGTTTATCATAGAAGAGGGAAGCTTGACACATGCTAAAATGAGAAACGAAGCAAGAAATAACCAACCATGACACTAGTGTAGATGTTAGTAGAGTTGTGGAATAGAGAGAACAGTGGAGGAAGGTATTTGAGTAGGTCTCTGATGGGTTGGAACATAGGCAGAACTTCATTGAGAAATGTTTGGGAGAGTCTCTAGCCTCTCGAATGCTAGGGAAGCTGTGGGTTACCTTTTCGTTTTGTTATATGTTATTGTTCTGTATTTTTTCTGTATTTCTATGAGGTGTACTGAATCATTTATCCGGGCTGTATTTTTGCCCTTTCATCAGTAAAGGAGGCCTTAGTGTTTTTCTGTGTGTCGTTCTGGTTTTCTCTTTGTTGGCTTTCATCATCACATAATTTAGAAAATATTAAACATCTATATATCTAGGTTTTGCCACCAATTCAATCCAAAAGCTCACTATTACTTCCTGGCCCAATAATCGTTCATATACCTGATACACCCCATCATATGGAACCTATTTACACTTGAATAGATAAAACATAGGCCCAACTAGTGAAATTTAAATAACACAAGAATAAGATCTGCATGGATTGATCTCCTGACTGCACAATCCAAAGCCTTTAATACTATATCAAGTAGCAATATCAACTTAGAAGCTTAAAAATTTTAACTGCTGGCCCAACAATAAGTTAGCCTCTCAGTATCAAGTCAGGTTTCAAGGTTAGAATCTATAACCTACACTTTTGATTAGATCTGAGAGTAATATAGCTTCATAGACATATATTCATGTACACACAAGCATTCATGCATACACAACCCTGGGTCTTGCAGTATTTAAAGTTTCATTTATAAATCCTGAACAGATATTGGCAATTGATTCTATACTAATAAGTAATATGCGTCTTATGGATGACCATATTGTGTATCTTAGTTTCCAAGGATCTTAAAACATTAATTCATATCATGTCATCTCACTATGGTATAAGTGCTATTTCTACTTAATGAGATGATATTCTGAAGATGATTGAAGACCATTTTCTTGTGATAGTCAACAAATAAACATACATTTTTAGAGCAATAAAATATGACAATGAGATAGCATTAAGTAGAGACTTCCATAATTTAATCCTAAGAGAAAATTCTTTATCCTTCACCTTGATTTAGTAAATGATAAAGAGCAACAATATCTCCGCCAGCTGAAAATGCCCGGCCACTGCCCTTGAAAATTTCAAAAGACTATGTAAGCTGCGCCTAATTAGATATGTAACTGGACAAGACTATGGTTATCTTTATATATACAATTTATAAAATAGACATAAAACCAATAATGGCACATATATATTACCTTCGCCATCACAAAACCAATATCAGGATTATCCTCCCAGTTTCTATAAAGTTCTTGCAATCTAGCTGCCTGAAAACCAAAAGTATCACTTAAAAGCATGTAACCCCCCTAGTAACTAGTAAATGTCAAATAATAACAAATTCGTCATGTAAAACTTTAGAGGAATGGAGAAACTTAGTTCCCGTTTTAAGTTATTAATATCTTTGGGAAATAAGGTGGAAAAGGGAAATTCTGAAATGTGATTTTATGCCTCTTGTCTAGTAGGAAAAAGATTGTCATGGTTTAGTTGGAAAATGGCTATGATTTTCATATTCATTCCCTGCATTTCACTCTACTACCGACAAGCAATATATTATGAATTTCCATCCTTACGTGTACACATCTATCAAGCACTCACCTAAATGTCAACCAAGCACCATAAAAACAATAGCAAACACAATTAATCAACCTAATTAGACAAAAGGAAGTTAGAATGCAACATTGATACAGAAAATTAAGTACAGGAGGTTTGCTTGTTAATGCATTGCGAATTCTTCACAAACATCACAAACGGATATATGATGTAGGACCACACAGTGATTCAACTGAGCTAATCGGGTCCAAGGGAATATAAAAGATAAGCCAAAAACACCCACAAAAACCCGGAGTACCTGAAAGAGTTGCAGATTAAAAAAAATATAACAAAAGGTAATAATAAAAGCGAGTTAATTAAGGAAACCCACCGTTGTTTTATTGACAGCATTGAGAACAGAGGGTCTGTTGAGAATCACCATTCTTGAAGCAGCTTTGCCTTCGACAAGCACCTATGAAAGAAAGACAGTAATAATTACGTGAATCATTGGAACATCGAAAATACACAGAGAAGGTGAAGAGTGCTCACTTCGTTGTCAACATTTTCATTCACAGCACCCTCCGGAAGAGAGCAGAAGCTTCGAAAGCAAGTGAGGAAGCGCGAGCAGTAAAGGCCGCGCCTTAGCAATGAACCTGCCTTGGAGCTTTTCATCATCGTTCTCTACTGAAATTCCTCACTCCCTCTAGTTCTCTTGAATCTTGATCAGCTACGAACTTATGATCACCCAATAATTGCCCCCAATTTTTAAAAATATATACTAATACGATATAGAAAATCTTTCATAGAAAAAAGAAAAGTTATATTGATTTATACAATCATTTTCCTCTATCGAAATTAAGCTAAAATATCATTTTGTCCTTTAACCCGATTTTAAATTTCTCTTTCATCCATTAATTTAATTTTATTTCAATTTAATATTTTAATCTCATAAAATTCTTCTATGCGCTAGTAAAACTTAATGCAAAATTAAAAATTATATTGAAACAAAATTAAGGAAAAAATAAAACGTGAAGTAAAGTTAAAGACTAAAAATATATTTTAGTCCACAAATTTTTTTTATTTATTAATTTTGTTACTTTCTTTTTTAAGTTTTAAGCAATTTATTATTTCATTGAATTATTTTTTAATTCATTTTCCTTTTAACTATCCAAATATTTTATTAAATAGCAATTTTCCAAGGGACTTTATACCAGTTGACTTTCAAAATTGTGCCTCTTCTACAATTTTTACTAAAAAAATTAAATTTATATACAATTCTTTGTATACTTATTATCAAGTTATTTACTAAAAGTAAAGTATGTGTAAAAAATTACTTAAAATAACTAACAATACAATACTTAATTGTAAAAATATATAGTTATATTTAAAAAAATATATACTTATTATATTTTGATTGGAAAAGTTGATCACAAAAATATAAGAATTACATCTAAG
Source organism: Biancaea sappan (assembly GCA_037074585.1). Classification (NCBI taxonomy): domain Eukaryota; kingdom Viridiplantae; phylum Streptophyta; class Magnoliopsida; order Fabales; family Fabaceae; genus Biancaea; species Biancaea sappan. Next base: position 23,395,583 of record CM073499.1, on the reverse strand, counting down.
TTTCTTCTTTTAAAAAATTTAAAATTTGAATTTTTTATTACTATATATAATAGGTCTAAATTTTGTAGATAATAGTCTAAATACTTGTCACCTGGTGATATGACTAAAGTCTCATTTTGATCCTTTACAAATTATCTTTTTTCTCAATTTGGTCCCTCACAGATTTAAATGTTCTCAATTCAATCCCTCATAATTTTTTTTCAATTTGACCCCTCACAAATTCTAACATTTTCAATTTGGTCCCTCACAAATTTCTTGTCACACCCCTGATGGATGTGAGTAGCACAATTCATATCTTTAAATCAAATATATATTTCATTTCATTCTTACTCAAAAGTGCCTATTAGCTGAGAAAAATATAAATTTTTAAAGGCAATAGGTAGTGGAGGCAACTATTTATTTATTTTTTTTACTAATTGAATGTTTTCAAATCTTATATAATAATGTTTCTTCTTATTATTGCAGAGTGTCTTTTCTATTATCATGTTTTATATTTTATTTATTGAAAGCAAGGATATCAAAATGTAGATCGTAGGATTGCATAAGATCTAGATTTTAATGGTGAAAATAGTGCTAGATCTCATGTAAGATCTATTTTGATCACGATCGTATCAGAATCTAGATCTTGATCATAGTATCTCATAAGATCCAGATCATGAGTTCTAATTATTTTAGCAAAATAAAGCATCTTAGACTTGAACCCACGCCCCGGAAGAAAAAAGATATACTGACTGCCACTATTCTACCAAGCTAATTCAACAATATATGTCAAAACATTACATATATATATATATATATATATAACCAATAGGTTTATTTATATTATTATTTTGTGTAAAACAATTTTAAATAATACAAAAATTGAAAAAGATTAGTAATAAATGGTATAATATCATATATAATTAGAAACAACTATCAATTGTTTAAAAATAAATTTTTTATATTTATATTATTGAAAATTTTTAATTTAATTATTAAAAAAAATTGTTGTAAACCAAATGCTGAAAAAGGATAGAAGGGAGGAATCATATATAGAGAAATCGATCAATTTTTTTACACAATTGTCGTACCTTTTGGTTGCTTTTAGATGTAATTCATGGGTAAATTCTTGTTATTTTTGCAATATATGCATATATGATTTTTTTTTTATGGGTGAACTCTTGATATTTTGTAATGTTAACACCTATATATTTTTTTAATATTTATTTATGAAATTTTATAAGATTTGATTATCCTCGATTCAATTTTTCTTAAGGCCCTTTAGATCTTATGCAAGATCTTAATTTTGATAACCTTAATTGAAAATATACATTGATTGATTATTTTTAATATAATATTATGTTTATTTGTCATTTATATATACACAAGTAAATTTTTAAATATTATATTTCTTTAAAGGTATGATCTTTCGATCCTTAATTCGATTTTACGATTCGATCTATTTGTCTATTGATCGATCTTAAGTAAGATCTCGATCTTGACAACCTTGGTAATTTGTACATCAAAAGTTCCATCCTTGGCCAATATCGAACATATACAAAACTTGCATGAAATATTTACATCAGAAGAGCAAAACAATGGTTATCAACATCTTTTCTACAAGGTCGAGACCCTGCCTGTGAATAGTGGAACCACACCTACTGGATCAAACCATGCAAGCTAAACACATTGCTAGCGACCCTTACCAAGATGCTTTCTCAGCTACGCAATCTAAGCTTATGAAGAGGGGCCAAGATCTACATTGTTATCTGAAACATGGAAAAGAAAGGGAATGAACTACAAGCTAAGTGAGAAAATGACATGGCTATACAATGGTGGGACAAGCTTGATATTATAATTAAAGCACAAAAGAAGAAAAAGAATAAAGTTAAATAATCCAATAAAAGAAATAATATCTTAGAATTCTTAAAGAAAGATTGGAATATTAACTATACCAATGGCCAAAATAAAAATATATAAATACTTATTATTTGAAAAGATTATAAAGAAAACAAGAAAGAAATTAATTCATTAAAAATATAAGGTTACATCCACAAACTGGGGTGACTCTACTCGAATAGAGCCAGACACGAGCACACAACATGCGAGAGGGTAATCCCTGCAAACATGGGCTAACAACCCATGGAAGGATAATCCAACCAAAATGGATATGGACTCCAATCCATGAAACTCATATAGAACATAACAAATCCACATATGTTGGCTTGCATATGGAGCTAGCAACAACCCTACTAGTTAGAGTTGACCTAAGTGCACCATAGGGTAACAGAATTTGTTGTTAGCAACCAGGTTCGAATCAAATTCTCCCCCCAAGCATGGAATAAGAGATTATGGGATTAATGTATAAAGTTGGAGAAGTTGTAGAAAACATATGGTCCCCTATTATAGATTAGATATACATCAAAATCTCTAAACAGAGTGCCAACTTAACTTATTGGAAAAGTCATCAAAACTTAATTCCATAAATCATCACTAATCACTTCTCCTTAACTAAGACAAAGGTCAAAACATCAAGTTTTCAAATTCCACACAACATAAAAAATCATTTTAGCAAACTAGGAAACCATATGTTTTACTCATGACTATTTATCACAAAAGATAGGTTTTGAAAAGAAATTTTCTTAAAAGAAAAGATTAATAAGATGGAAACATTTAAATTTATGTAGATATATGATTTAAAACAATAGCTAAGTAGTAAGTCAGATTAAAATGAGTATGAATAAATCATTTACACACCACAACCAAGCTAATCCAGTATCCCTTAGATTCTAAATTTATTACGATTCACACTAAGCACTATACTTAATTAGGTTCTCTCAAGGCTTATAAGGAACCCTTAATTACTAATTCCTATCTATAACTTACCAAACCTAAACTCTAGTTATTCTAACTACCCTACCAAGATACCCAAAAAGAAAATTTGAACTTGGGCTTACCTTAAGGAGCGAAGAAGAATTAGGAGCTACAAGTAGCATCTCAATAATTCCTAAATGATATCTAACAACTTTATTACAAGAGACAATTGAAGGTAAGAGAAAGAGAAAGAGATGTGGAGATAGAAGGAAACCTACAAGAGAAAAAAGAGATAAGAAGAAGTTTATCGGGCTGTTTGGTTTGCAATATAAAGTAGGAATGGAAAGGAAGGGAGAATGGAAAAGAAGAAAGGAAAGAAGAAAGAAAGTTGTTTGGTTGGGAATGGAAAAAAGAAAAGGAGATAGAACAAAAGAATATTAATTATGTATTTTTTAAACAAAAATAAAATGATTGAGGAAAATTACCCCTCATTATTAATTGCTTTCAGAATAATTCCTTATTGCTACTGCCATTAGTACACTACTACTGCTTCTTCTTCTTCGATTTTTTCAATTTCAATTATGCAAGGCTTTTTCTCCCTCTAGTCATGTCATCGAAAAATTCACCTAAGGAGACAATGGAGTCCCATACGCTGCTCCTTCGTTCTCAACAAGGAACCTCCAATGCCTCCTAGACCCCAACACTATGCTTCTTTTGGGAATTTCGTGTGCCTTTCATGCTGGTTCAGGAGACAGCGACTCATGAGATGAAGGAGCCCTGGGTCGATTGGGGCTACTAAAAGCTAGTGATAGCGCTCAACATCACGTGAAACATGGCCTTTATGGTGGTTTTGGCAGTGATGCTGATTTATACACTCGACAAGAAGCCCAACACGATGATCTGGCTCTGGATATGCGGTTATGCAATATAGTGCTTGGTTCATGTAGTGCTTTTGTGGCTCAAATACAGGAGAAGGAATAGGTTGATTTTGGGGAGGTGGAGGGCTCATGATGGGGATACTGAAGTTAGTAACATTTAGGATTTAAACAATAGTGAGGATGAGGATTTCATAGAGGCAGAGGGCTCAGGACAGGGATACAGGGGCCAAATGAAAGCACAGCTAGACAAAGTAGGTGGCTTCTTCGAGGATGCAGCTGGAATTCCTCTCTATTATCAGCTGGAAAAAGCTGTACATTATAAGTGAGAAAACAATGCAAGATGGAAAGGAACTATTCCTGTTGTGGACGTGAACCAAACCAAGGAAAAGTTTCTATAGAGGGGAATTTCGTATGTCATTCAATCCTAGTGTATCAACCAAACATGTAGGGTTAGGTGTAATGTCTGTCTGAAATATAAGATTAGAACAATTCATAAGTTAAAGTTGAAGAGGAATTTGAGTGCTTTCTAGAAATGAGCTCTACAAATTTCTTTGAAAATCTAATTCAATATAAATTTAGATAAATTGTAGAGCATTTTAAACACAAAAATCTCATAGTGGATAGAGGGTTAGCAGTCGACTGATAGATTTGTGCCAATTGACTGGTAGACTGCTGTACCAAATTTCTGCTATTTTGTAACATGCCAGTCGATTGCTTATGCTGTAGCAGTCGACTGGTAGCTCTAAGATTTTATTTTTGAAAAATGAAAGTAAAACCTTTTCTCAACTTAGAACATAAACCTTAACTCATGATTTCCTTAACCTCTTATACATGCATTCATCTTATTACTTGCTACAAATTACATGCTAAGTAAATCTAATAGATTTACATTCTTAGACGATATTGTCTCTTAACATACATATGAGCTTTTTGACCTTTACATAACTTCTAAGGTCTACAACTTCTAATCCTCCTTCAATTTTACTTCAACTCCTGAAATGGTTAGACATAATAAAAAATATGAGATATATAATCTTAGTGGCTAGTTTAATTTAAGAAAAGCATTATAGCAACCATTTTACTCATAAAAGCAATCTTAATCTTTATAAATCCTTTCATGAATATAGAGACTGGACTTTTTCTCTTAGTGCTTTGCAAGTTTACCCAATTCATATAGGTCTACAATGCATTACAAGTCTACCCTCATAGGGTTTATAATGCACCATAGGTCTACCCAAGTCATTATGGGTCTATAATGCAAGATGAGTCTACCCAACAAGGGTTCATATGCACATAGGTCTACCCAAGTTATTATGAGTCTATAATGCACCATAAGTCTACCCAATTCAAGGGTTTATAGGACACCATAGGTTTACCCAACATAAGGGTTTTGCATTGCACCATTTTATAAAATCCTTGCTCATATATTCAGGGAAGCTTTATACTCTACACATCATGAAATTATTAACATATCATTCATAATTCATGATAAAGACATGAATTAATATAGAGAATTGTTCTCAAACCATTCATAAATCATGGCCAAACATATAACACTATATTATGCATATAATTCATCATAGATTTATTATACACATCATAAGCAAAAGTCACATAATAGATTTATATCATCATTATATAATTCTAATATGATAGTAATAAATCATAGTAAAACACTTAAATCATCATAAATAATTACTTTTATGAAAAACTAGTTATCTTTGGTTGTCCTTAGAGTTGAAGTTTGTAAATCCTCTTCTAGTTTCCTTCTAGTTCCTCTTGCTTCTCAATTTCCAGACTATTCCTTCTTCTTCTCTCTCTCTTTAAGTCTGAAATTTGCTATACTATAATTCTTAAGCTTTAGAATTTATCTAAACTAGAGGAATTAAGTTAGAAACCTTACCTTGCATGAATAATCAAGTCCTAAACTTGAATTCCCAGCCCTAGTCTTCCTTTTCTTGCTCTTTCTCTCTCTTTCAGCTCGAAAATCACATCTCTCTCTCTCTTCTATTTTCTCTTTCTTTTTCTCACATAACACATATATAGAGCCATATATAGACTCTTATGAAATTACCATATTGCCCTAAACTTATTCCTCATATGTTTCAGACCATATAGGGTTATTTTGGTAATTTTTTAACTAATTTTTATCAGTTAAAATGACTCACAGTTACTATTTTGAGACCTGCCAATCGACTGTCGCTCGCCTACTAGTCGACTACTTACTCTCTATTCTCAAGTTTTTTGATCTTTTGGCTTGCCAGTCAACTGTTATCCAACTATCAGTCGTCTGGTATCTCTCTGTTCTGGTCTGATTTATTTTTCTGATGTATTCAGTTAACTGCTAACTCTATATTAGTCGATTGCTCTACCCAAACTTGAGATTGTTATATCTTGCCAGTTGACTACTTTGATGTTGGCAGTTGGCTGTCAGCCTTCTGATCTAGTTTTCCTCTTAGTCTAATTTCTTAGGGACCTTCATAAATTCTCCTTAATTTTTATCTTAGGAGAGTATGAAAATTTGGAATGTTATAGAAAGGATTCTTTGATGAAGAAGTGGCTAGGGAAGACAATCTCTAGTGAAGATATGATCTTCTTCTTCCTCAAGCTAGGTGAGAAGCAGAGAGGAGATGAGGTGAAATATGAGGTGCAAATAAGGAAGAGGAAGAATGAAATGCATTCATAGCTAATGGGAAAATAACTATTTTGCCACTGCTACAACTTGTTTTAGATGAAGAAGAGTCAAAATATCTAGGGACATAATTGAAAAGAATTCTCAAAATTTGTCTTATTTTATCAAAAGTTCTGATGTTGTCTAGTCGACTAGTTAGGTCTTACTAGTTGATCAGCTCTTCTTTGGTACCAAAAAGGTCTTAACCTAAGAGGAGCCATTTGACTATTGGCCCCAAACTAGTCAAATGTTTGCATCTTGACAATTAGTGTCACAACCTAAAACCCAGCACGACATAAGGCTACCTCCCTAAGCCATAAGCCTAAAACCCCTAACTCCCATCCCCATGCAATGTATGACATGCACAAAATATTCAATTCAGTCAAATCCATTATGAAAAGGTTTAAATGATATGATTAATTAAAGGATGATAACTACACATATGGAAAATAGTGAAGTCATGTCATACCACAAATCCTTACATGTAACCCCTCCTTCCTAGGTGTCTTATTTGATTATAGAGCTAACAACAACATACGTACCAAATAAAGAGTGACGAACTCTGACCCTTTAGGCATTAAAGGTCAGGAACCTTAGACATTCGCTGCTCCTCAGGTGGCAAACATACTTAAGACCTGCAAAATGCAATAACAAGATAAGATAAAAATCTTAGAGTATGTATTCTCTTTACTACCTTATCATGAGAAGTCCTTAAGCACCAACCATCACAAGGTCACAAGTCAATATCCCCACAATTTATGTGGTCTCACACCTTTACTCTCAGGCACACACTGGCCATATAAATGATATAACTCACTTATAACTCAGTACAGACATGTACCAAGTACTCTAAACTACCCAAGGCAATCTCAACCTCCAACATGGACAACCTTAGCATCCGCCCATACACACAGACACCAAGTCAATATCTCTAAGTCTGAAGGGACTTATCAACTCCTAGCCCATAGGCTACATAGTCTAAGACCAATACCAAGCATCTATACATTTAACTCCAAGTTACATATCTATATCTCCCAACACACAACACAATAATAATACAAAATACACATATGCTCCAACTAATACATGACAATCTAACCTCCTATACAATAGTGTACCACTCAAATGCACGAAGCAAAATAGGCACATAATTCAACATCTTGAAGCTCTAAGGCTAGTCAATGTATCTTGGCCCATAGGCCGTATTATCTCTCAACCTGTAGGTCGTGATATCTCCCGACTTGTAGGTCATATTATCTCCCGATCCGTATGTTATATTGTCTCTCGACCCATAGGTCATATTACCTCCTGACCCATAGGTCATGTTATTTCCTAATCCATCAGTCATATTGTTAGAAATGGTTGGATCTCAAGAGAGGGTGAACTAGGTTTTATAAAATTTTTCACAAAATTAGTTAGAAGGTTAAACTGATTTTTTGGAAATGAACAATGCTTAAGTCAGTAAATTCAAACTAGAAGAACAATGTGCTATCAATATGAATTGATGTAGAGCACAAAGAATTAAAGAGCAAATAAATAAGCAAGTTACAGAGTAAGGGAAGAGAGAATGAACACAAGAGATTTATACTAGTTCGGCTAATCCCAAGCCTACATCTAGTCCTCAAGCAAACCACTTGAGTATTTGACTAACAAGCTTGTAAATGGTTGGTGCTTGCAAACCATAATAAGTTTCACCTAGGTACTTATTGAAACCATTACAGAGAATTTATAAAACTGGGTTTCTCAACTACTCAAACCAGTGATACACTCAATCACTCTTCTAAGGAATTTTAACAACCTTAGGAATACAATTCAGAAGGATAAGAGATGAAGAATACAAAGATACATTCTCTTCAAGTAGTAGATAATACAAACGAAGTTCACTTAGGAGTAAATAATTGTAGGAATTTTTAGCCTCTCATTCTTGATTTTAGACTGGGTATAACTCATATTTATAGTCCAAGTTGAAATATAACCGTTGGAGGTGTTTTAGAAAAGATATCAGCTAACTTGTTAAAAAAATATCCGTTATTGCTGATGTTAGCCTACTGGCAGTCAATTGCTCTTCCATGATAGTCGACTAGTAGCTCTTTAATGAGCAATTGATCAACCAGTTTAGGTATAACAGTCGACTAGTAACTCTCTATTACCTAGAATTAAATTGTTCCATAACCTATCTATCGACTGGCACATATACGTTAGTTGACTAGTAGTTATTGGAGTTTAATTTAATTTTAGATAGAGATGCATTGGTTGACTGTTGGAGGATTAGCAGTCGACTGGCAGGTTTTGAATCTTTGTTCTAAAATTGAACCAGAAGGCTATTAGTTGGCTTGTGCTCATACATCAGTTGACTTAGAAAAAATAATTCTAAGACTCAATAACCTTGTATTGGCTTTTGTAAAAACATTTTCAAACTAAGATAAGATTTTAAAAACATTTTCAATGAGCTTAGAAACCTTATTAACTTGCCATCATTACTTTTACATGAAATCTAAAACTCAAGACACTAAAAACTATTTTACTCTTTCTTTGCTCTTGTCTTGATACTTTAGCTTGATCTATGTATTCTTGTATTCCTGAGAGATAGACATTGAAGCACATGAATATTTTCTTATTTTAATTTGTTTAACAATATCCCCATTTTTTATGATGACAAACCAAATTAAAATTGGATATGTTTTTTATAAACATTTTGATTCAAGAGAGACAAAGCTCCCCCTTAATTTCATATCCCTTTTCCTTTGAAAGATTTTTTTTTAAAAAAAAAGAAAATTCAGTTTTTGATTGCAGAAATATGAACTTTTGAAGAAATTTATGCAATATTTCATTTAAAAATAAGGATATTATATCCTTTTTATTTTGATACAATTTTTGCTATAATATGATAAAAATATATGCAGCACACAATATATATATATACATCTGAAGAAGGTATATATAAATCATCAATATTTTTCTCCCCCTTTGTCATCAACAAAAAGAGATCTTTAAAGCCTTTCTTCAAATATTCTTTGTGAAATAATACTTCTTTAAAGAATGATACCATGATAAGCACAACAAAGGAAAATATTTTGAAATAAAGATTTTCAAATCCTTTTCTTTTTTTCTTTTTTTAAAATTTGCTTCATGTATGATATAGCAAAAGATTCAGCACAATGAAAGCATATATATATATATATCCATTCACATATAGCAGTTAACACAAAATATATTTCTCAACATTATAGCAGAAGCAATTATATGGATTAGTAGAAGATAAGGTTAATAAAGTATCATAATCCATAAACCAAGGTTAATCCAAAAAGTACTAATGTTAGATAACAGAAAAAAACATCAAAACATAATGATTTCTTCCCCTCAACACAAGAAGGGGGTTTTCAATCTTCAATCTTTAAAAGGGAAGCTCATTCTTGCTGATATCGCAAACCATGTCTCTAGAGTTATGTAGCCTGAGATGCAAATATGGCCTTAAGAGTAAACAGGCGAGCACTCATAGCATTCATGGAATCTCTCATCTGTCCAACCATAGAGAGAGTGTATATTGAGTTGTCCCCAATGACTTATTCAGCATTCTGGTGTGGTCTCTGGTTTGATTAGAAGAAGAACCAGTTTCAAAAGTAGTCTGTTATTGGCATTTATCTCACTCACTCTGATTTCTTGACCTTCTCAATCTTCTAATCTCAAAATAGACTTATAAACTTCAATCTTATTATAGAAGATGGGACTCAAGGAAGTAGGATGGTCTGTGAATTGCAAGTCATCTGTGTTTGGTACAGGAATACCTAAAATTCTAGCCAAGTTACTCTCATCAACCATAATCTCTAAATCTCTGACTTTATAGAGTAAATCCTCCCTGCTCTAGCCTTATATTCTAAATTAGTGTAACAGGCCATTATCACTTCCTCACACCACCATCCCTTATGGCTTACAAAACTTCTCATCCCTAAGTCATTCAGTAATCTAGTAAATTTAAATTGAGTTTAGAAAAATAGTTTCAGTGAAGACATTTGCTTAGAATTACCTTACATTTTTCAAATGAGGCTTCGTACTTGCTTTTCTGCTCATCCTCTATCAGGAGATTTCTAATAGGTTGGTTTGAGGCATTTTTGGCTTGTGCCTACTTAAAAATGGAAGCCATTGGAGATACAGGCAATGTTCAGGAAGGGTATGAAGATTTGTAGAATAACAGAGCACCCAAAAACTTTCCAAAAAAAATACCAAATACTAATCCACAAATGACGTTCCTCTAGAGGGATGTTGATCAAGAAAGATAAATAAATGCCAAGATAATGAATACCTTCAAACAAATCCTAGAGGTGCTTTCACACAGAGAGAGAGAGAGAGGATAAGTGTAAGAATCCACAGATTAATCAGATAGAGTCCTTTCAAGTACACCAGACAACAATAATCAATGAGTAGAGGAAGTTTTAATCAGTCTAACCTTGATGAACTGATGCAGACGACTTTGAAACTTCTTATTGCATAAGAGAAAAAGCATTTATGGCAGAAGGAAGACTAGAAATAATCCAAAAATTTTGAAGTTTTTAATTTATAGACGTCTAGTAAATGACTCGTTAGTTGACTAGTGACCTTGGAGTGATCGACTATCAGCCTCAGAATTGGGGATTTTTCTAAATCAATAGCCTATTGGTCAACTGTCATGTCCTGGCAGTCAATTGATTACAGAAGAGAAGAGTTTAAAACATTTCTAATTTGTGGTTTATCGATTGACTAATATAGGTGGATCAGTCAATCGATGTCTCTCTGTCACCCTTTTACAAAAATGCTTCATTGCTTAACTTTCACATTTATTGCTCAATATTCAACCCATCGCTTAACGATATCTATCGGTCAACTAATACCATTTGTAGCAGTCGACTTCTTGCATATGATATGCTTAATGATGGTTTGACAAAACCAGCCCCGTCGACTGCTTGGCCTTTAGCAATCGATTGATGACCTCTGCATTCCAAAAATTTTGATCCATTGATGGTCTGGTCGATACCTGTATGGTAATCGACTGATAAGCTACAGAAGACTATTTTTTTGATGTGCTTGAGAGCATATTGAGGTGAATGTCTTATGAGGATATTTCACCTGCAAAACATGTTTGTTTGACACTTCGATGCTCAAGTTAGTAAAGTTCAATGATCTTAAGCAATGGGGGCAAGCAATATAAATACATTTTTATTTAGAATAATTTTCTCTAAATTAAAACATGAAAGATTAGTTGAGTGCACAAGAGATAAAATAATGAAAGTTTTGAGAGAAAGAAGTACACCAAGGATTTCAAAATTAGATGTGGAGATGTAAAACATTGAGCCACTATATAGGAAAATATTTTAGCTCAAGACAAGAGATCGCATCCGTAGGCCGCACACCGAAGGATCGGTTTTAGATAAAGTATGTATGATATTCAAGGAATAAAGCTGGTCATGCTATCAAGCAGTAAACACAATTGAATACTGTAAACATATAAGTCAAGAGTTTTACAATAAATTTTGACTTGATATATTTATGTTTTCATCGCCTCCTTTCAGTGCAAGAGAGTGTAGTTCAAAAGATTGATATAGCTGTTTGTTAAATGTCACTTTTGCTCCTTGCTTAGAGGTGTACCTGCACAATCACAATCTTTCTTTTTGGGTACCCAAAATGGTTTGGGTCTGTCTAAGTCGGGAGATCTTTTTTGAGCTCTTTTCTTTTTCTTTTCACTCTATAAGATTTGTGGCCTTTCATTCCACAATAAAAACATATGTAGAGAAGATCACTTGACATTTTTGCTGGAACAAAAATGTTTTAAAGATGTTTCTAGTTTGATTTATTTTTGAAATTTAAACCATCATTTTTAGAAACACATTTTTGTTTCTCAAGCACAATATTCAAATTGTTTATGCCTTGGGTGAGTTTAGAAAGAATGTCCCTTAAATCTTCATTTTCCTCTTCAAGGAAATTACAATTAGAGCAAGAACAGTTTTCATTAGTGGAAACAAGAGCTTTTAAATTTGAGTTTTCATCTTGCAAAGATTTGTTGAAATAAGAGCTTTCTTCTTTGAAGATAGAAAATTCATTTTTCAAATTTTCAAGTTCATTTTCAAGATCAGAAATTTTCTATTTTGAAGTAATCAACTTCTTTGCAAGTGATTCAATATGTAAGCTATCAAAGGTTTCTTCTAAATCATCATAATATTCAAATGAATTTACCTCATCATTATCTCCAGCCATGAGATAGATGATAGCATCTTCATTTGCTTCTTCTTCATCATAATCTCTATTTCCCCAAATGGAGGAAATATAGGCTTTCTTCTTGCCTTTTTTAGCTGATCTTTTTCCATCTTTCTTCCTGAAATATTGAGGGTAGTCCATTTTAACGTGTCTCACTTTGTTGCATTTGAAGTAAGTTGGTCCATCTCTATTGTTGTCTTGATCTTTCTTCCATCTTGTATTTTTCTCTTTCAAAAATTTGCTAAATTTTCTAACAAGAAGATCAAGATCTTCCTTATTGATTTCTGATTGTTCTTCCTCTTTATCACTATCTTCTTCCATCATCTTGGAGAAAGATGATTTTAGAGATAGAATTCTCTTTTTCTTTTCTCCTTCCTTTGTTGCCTCATCTCTAAAATTGTTGATTCGTAGTTTTAGAGGTTGCCAAAGAGAGTAGTGAGTGAATTCATGGATTTACCTCTTACTTCTATTATAGCGATTCTCTTGGCTTTCCATTTTCGTGTTAGGCATCTTAAGATCTTGGTGGTCTGAGATTTTTCTGCATATACAACACCAAAGGCTTGCAAATGATTAGTAATATGAGTAAACCTTAATTGTATCTTACAAATGGTTTCATCATCTTTCATTTTGAAATTTTCATATTCATTCGTGAGAATACTAATCTTTGCTTCCTTGACTCCTAAAGTTCCCTCATGTGCAATTTCCAAAGTTTGCCATATTTCTTTGGCATTTGCATAGTTAGAAACTCTGAAGAATTCATCTTGACTCAATGCACTAATAATAATTATTTTAGCTTTTGCATTAAGGTGCATTAATTTCTTTTCAGTGTCATTCTATTCACTCTTGGATTTGGGAATGGTTTTTCCATCTACTTCCTTGATAGGAACATGAGGACCATTCTCAATAACACCCCAGAAATCAATGTCCACTGCATCAAAAAAACTTTCATTTTACTCTTCCAATATGTATAATGATTTCCATTAAAACATGGAGGTCTTGTGAAAGAACTTCCTTCGGGTATAACACAATCACTTAGTCTAGCCATTATCAACTCTTAGACAGTTAAGTCTTTAATCAAGAGCCCAAGTTTTGATACCAATTGATAGAAATGGTTGAATCCCAAGAGGAGGTGAATAGGGTTTTATAAAATTTTTCACAAAACTTTGTTGGAAGGTTAAAATGATTTTTTTGGAAATACACAATGCTTAAGTCAGTAAATTCAAACTAGAAGAACAATGTGCTATCAAGATGAGTTAATGTAGAGCATAAAGAATTAAAGAGTAAATAAATAAGCAGGTTAAGGAGTAAGGGAAGAGAGAAAAACACAACATATTTATACTGGTTCGGCTAATCCTAAGCCTACATCTAGTCCTCAAGCAAACCACTTGAGTATTTTACTAATAAGCTTGTAAACGGTTGGTACTTGCAAACTACAACAAGTTCGACTTGGGTACTTGTTGAAACCACTACAAAGAATTTATAAAGCCTGACTTCTCAACTACCAAAACCAGTGATACACTCAATCATTCTTCTAAGAAATTTTAACCACTTTAGGAATACAACTTAGAAGGATAAGAGATGAAGAATACAAAGATACACTCTTTTCAAGGAGTAGATATTATAAATGAAGTTCACTTAGGAGTAAATGATTTGTAAGATAATTTGGCAAAGTAATAGTAGGAATTTTTAGCCTCTCCTTGGTTTCAGACTGAGTATAACTCATATTTATAGTCCAAGTCAAAATATAACCGTTGGAGGTGTTTTACAAAAGATATCAACTGACTTGTTAAAAAACTATCCGTTACTACTGATATCCGCCTGCTGGCGGTCGATTGCTCTCCCATGACAGTCGACTAATAGCTCTTTAATGAGTAACCGATTGACCAGTCTAGGCATAGTGGTCAACTAGTAACTCTCTGTTACTTAGAATTAAATTGTTCCAAAACCTATCAGTCGACTGGTACATATACATTAGTCGACTGGTAGTTACTGAAATTAAATTTAATTCTAGACAGAGATGCATCAGTCAACTGTTGGAGGTCCAACGGTTGACTGGTAGGTTTTGATTCTTTGTTCTAAAATTGAACCAGAAGGCTATCAGTCAGTTGGTGGTCATACATCAGTCGACTGTTAGCTAATGGACTTAGAAAAAATAATTCTAAGACTCAATAACCTTGTACTAGCTTTTGTAAAAACATTTTCCAACTAAGATAAGGTTTTAAAAACATTTTCAATGAGCTTAGAAACCTTATTAACTTGCCATCGTTACTTTTACATGAAAGCTAAGACTCAAGACACTAAAAACTATTTTACTCTTTCTTTGCTCTTGTCTTGATGCCTTGGCTTGATCCTTATATTCTTGTATTCCTGAGAGATGGACATTGAAGCATGGGAATATTTTCATATTTTAATTTATTTGTTAGTCATCAAAACATAATATATATTTTCTTTGTTAAGCAGTGGGGTTCAACACATGTCAACTCTCGACCTGTAGGTCATGTTAACTCTGACCTATAGGCCATATGTTTCCAACAAGCACACCACACAAGGGGGGAAGTCACACTCCAATCAACACATACCAATTTAACCTCCAATATAAACATACAAGGTAATGCACAATGTATTCAAGCAAGTGTAATACCCATGTGACCCGAAGGCCATAATAATCCCATGACCTGAAGCCTATAATAATCTCTTAGCCAAAGGCCACAAAGGTCTTCATTAGGGAGGTTGCCTCACCCCATGTTCATTACCTTTACTATACAGACTTATACGTAAAGGACTCAAATACTTGAAAAGCCCCAATGTATCTCATTACCCAACGTCATTACACCCCTATAGCCTAGGGCACAAAAGCACCCTTGCCTAAAGGCACCACATCCCCTTTTGCCCGAAGGCTAAATATCTTTCACCATTGCATAAGATGGTGTAAATAGTTCAAAGAGTAGATAATTCTCCTAAACCAATTGTGTGCTTAAAAGCCAACAGACAATCATTTGATAGGCACATGAATTGCACCATTCCAACTCCAAACAAGGAACCCTAGTGTACATAATCACTACAAGAGGTTCTTTATAATCCATCATCACATGACCATATAAATTTATATGTTACCAACGAAAGTACAATACATATTACAAAATATGTACCATAGTCAAATTCTCGAAACTCAAGGGCTAATTTATTTACTTCACATTGGCAAGAGGCTGAGTTTCAAGGTATAAAACCATACAATCCCTATGACATAAGGCCATATAATCTCCTTGGCACAAGGCCATACAGTTTTTCATTTTCTCACAATTGCCATGCAATCAATAAATATCTAAAGTAATGTATGTAAGTCTTCTTGGAGATGATTAATTGCAACTCTTGTAATAGGTCCACTTAGCTCATAGATGTCCCTTGGTGTCTTTTTCACGGAGTCTTGCACTAGCTCATAATAGTTCATGACTAATTTTTTTTCTTGGTTCGGTGGATTAAACCGAACGAATTATGTGACTAGTTCATCAACTTTCTAATTCAATTGACCGGTTTAATCTAATTTTCTAAATAGTGATCAAGATTAATCAACCTTTAGTGTCTAACCTGTGAACTTGTAATTTAATATACTATGATCCTAATTTGTGGAAAATGATATTGTTGAGTTCTCAATTTAGTACTATTTTGGTACTAAATCCCATCTCTTCTTGATCTTTTTCTTGTTGGCTTGTGATTCTTAACCCATGTTTTGAGTAGTTTAGATTAGTTTTAGTTTTCTTTGATATTTTAATAAATTGAGTGATTTCATGATTCTTTCCTATTGTTTAATGGTGTTATTTGTTATTTTTGGTGTAGGTTGAGTTGGTGAGAAGTTCGTGCTAAAAGATGGAATGTTAGAGCTGAAATTTTGAAGATGTTAGAGTGGTTGCTGTCTCCCACAGCTATAGAGGTGGATTCTACAGCTATAGTGGTGGAGTGCTGAAAAAAATATTTTGAAGCCATCTTCTCTGCCAGCCACTGCTATAGCGGTGGATCTTCACTGCTATAGCGGTGGAACCTGGAAAAACATGTTTTTAAGCTATCTTCTTTGCTTTCCACTACTATAGCTATGGGAATTCACCGTTATAGCGGTGGTTTATGATTCTGCATTGATTTAAATA
Organism: Biancaea sappan; assembly: GCA_037074585.1. NCBI lineage: Eukaryota > Viridiplantae > Streptophyta > Magnoliopsida > Fabales > Fabaceae > Biancaea > Biancaea sappan. Next base: position 23,378,877 of record CM073499.1, on the reverse strand, counting down.
GCGCCAGAACATGTTTTTTAGGGTATTCTGAGTTAGAGACAGAGGGGAGGCACTGATTTCTGCTAAAGGAAAAGGAGAAATCCATTCACGAAGCCTATCAAGCCCGAATTCCATCAACCCAACCTCGAATTTATAGAGTTTGCTTTATATTTTACTATTTTCTGTAATTTTAGAGCCATGAGTGGCTAATTTCTTCCTTCTAGAGTTACTATGAACCAACTTTCAAATTAGGGATTGAGTCTCTCTTTGTAATTGTGATTTCATTTGATTAATATATATCTGTTCATTCATTTATATTGAACTTGCTATGATCTTGGCCGAATTATAGTTTGTTTGTTGCTTTTACTGATCTCGGGAAAAGGAGGTAAGGGCAGATCATTGAGTGGACAGGACGAGTGCATGAACCTTAGGGGTTTTTGCTTGTTAACTAAAAGGGATTTTAGTTAATCTCGTTTAATCGGAGTTAGGTTGGTTGTATTTGGCTTAACTCACGTAAGGGATTGCGTCTAAGTTGAGTAGTTTAATTTAGCTTCAGGAGAATCACTTTAAGCCATAAGATAATCTAAGATTAACATGCATAATTAATTAAAATCACAAGTGCAAGAGAGTTTAGCAATTTCTAAGACGGAAGAAGGGGATTGATAACTCTAGGCTTTTTCATTTAATCAAATCATTTGTTAGTGGTTGTTTATTGCATTCTATTTTACTCATTTTATTTCTTTTCTAGTTCTTTGCATAGAGCTACCTTTAATCCAATCTGGTTTGCCTAACTAATGCAATTAAATTTCTGGGGTACTTAGCACGTTAGTCCTCGTAGGTTCGACACTTTTTACTCATTTTTACTATATTACTTGTACGACTGGTGCACTTGCCAGAAAGCCCAACAGATATTCTCTTCCAAGAAGAAAAAATGAAAAAAAAAACAAAAGAAAACCTAAATTGGTTCCTTGCTCAAATGAAAGATATCCAGCGACACTTTAGTGGCGGCCAATTATGTATGTGTTATGGTTATCGGAGAGACAAATGGTCCTAATGGTTTGGTTGTTTACAATTACCTGAAAACAAATTCAATTATGCGGTATGACTATCAAATTGAATCTCATTAAATGGGATTTACAATAAAAAAAATACATATCCAGATTTTTATTTTACTAATTCGCATTCACAAGTGAGATGGGAGTGAAGTTCTCTTGGAGGGTAAATATCCCTCAATCTTAAGCGTTGTCAATTTATTAAAATGAGGATATATTTGTGAATGAGGATTGACTTTAAAAAATAAAGAAACGTATATTTTGAACTTTTATTTTTTTAAATAAAGTTATCTATTTTTCAACTACATAATAACTAACGCCATTAAAAAAAAAGAAAAGAAAATCGGAAACAGTATAGTTGTCACTCTGTCACTTGCTTATCGTTTAGTACAGAAAACTGGCCTCTCCCAAATTCTTTGAAAAGTTAAAAACATGGAAAATGCTTAGAAGTATTTTTCCAATAATTAACCTGAATGTTTCATTTAGAGATTAAAATTGTGTAATAAAGACATATTACTGAATGAGGTATTATGCTAGCTATTCACATTGACAAAGTAATATCATATTTACATATTTTAAGAATCATATTCAGTAGTCAATTAATCTTGTTAACAATATATATGGCATTAAACAATAAAAAAAATATTAAATATTTTTATAAATATATATATAATAAATTTCATAAGAAAATATGTAAAACAAAATTAAAGCAGACATGTAGGAACAAAAGATTAAAAAACCGTTAATTATGAAAGCTTCCTAAATCTAGTAAATTCAGTCTAACAATCCAAAACGAAGCCAAGCATGATCGCCACATGGGAAGGAAAGGACCTTTTCTTTTGCTTACACATTCACACTTTTCTCTAACCGTTTCAGTGCCAGTATGTCCTCCCTTTTCTCTGTCCACGATTTCCTTCATTCTTCAATCCTGCTTTTTCGTCTTCGCCGCATTATTTTCCTCTTTCTCTTCTCTCTCTTCGTCTCTATATAGCCTAAGTATCCCTTCTCTTTCATGCTTTCGCCATTCTACGTAACTTGTGATCCTTCTTGTTTTCTGTTTCTATCTACAGTTAGATTTGCTCTTTGCTCCAATGGCGAAAGATCCAGTCAGAGTTCTTGTCACTGGCGCTGCTGGTAATATGAATTTCCATGCCAAATCTTGTGGTGTAAGTTGATTATCTGTTTGGCGTCTAAGAAGAATTAAGGAATACAAGAGCTTGGAACATTTTGCTTGTGCGTTGTTAATTTTGAAATAGAAAAGTATTATGATGGGTTATCCTTTGCTTTCATCACCAAGTGGTTGAGCTTGACAATTAGAAGTAATTGAGATTCTCGCTCCGGTGTTTTAATTAGTAGAGTGAGAGTCTCAAATAGCAGATAACGATATTAAAAAAAAAAAAAAGCACAAACTCTTCTCTATAAAATTACCTATTATATTTATGATGCCTACCAAAGGTGGGGCTAAATTAGTTGAAGTGGATCCAATCAATGAGCGCCAAGATTCTGAAGATTTTATATTTCGTTTTCCTCTCTTAGTTTACTTGGAAGATTCTTTTCTCTGTTGTTAAGATGAACCTGATGCACCTGCATTCCTTCTGGACTTTGTTTTGGTATATGATTGCTTTCCTCAGAGGACTTCTTAAAGATTCTTTCAAATCTAAATAATATAAAACCAGATAATGGAGTAGATTGTTTCCTGTGAATTCGACAGAAAAAATTATTATGGAAATGCTTCCTGCAGAGTCCACAACTCTTCTTCAACAATGTCTTGTTGTTTCAATTTGTCTATCTTTAATTTGGATGATCATTAGACATATGTGTAGCCTTCTCAAAGTAGAGAAGGAACCTATCATAGTATTGGTCACGGGTGCTGCAGGCATGCTGAATTTAGTTTCTTCCATTTTAGCTTAATTTATTCATGAATTATCATATTGTCGTATTAGCATTTTCAGCATCTGATTTTCAGACTATAATTTTTTATCCAGCTTTATTTCATTTAAATTTTGAAAGAACCCGTTGTTTTCCTTAGTATTATTCCTCAAAGTCTTTAGCTTATTCAGCTCATGGCTCTTCTGTTTTTTGCTCTTTTTTTGGGGTGAAACTCATGGGCCTTTTTATTGTTGATATAGTGGATATGTTACACTTGCTCAGTTTTTCATGTTTGATCCCATAAAATGCCAACATTAACTGTTTAGTTTCAAAAGTTAAAATCAAATTCAAGGCATCTGACTAACCTCAATAGTAGTGATTAACCAATAATTCAATTAAAATAAGGATCAGATTGAAATTTTTTTCAGCAGTATCGTCAATAGATATGTTCTGTTCTTTGAACCATATGTTTCAGTTTTACTGTTTACCCTGCACGTGAAATGACAACAAACTACAACTATGTTGGGTTGAGTTTTAATTATGGTCATACCTGGTGAACATTTCAACCATATGGGCATATATGGTCATAATATAGTAGGAAATTTTGGGAGAGTGAAATTTTTATTGAAAAATGCCTAATTGAGTCAACTAATGAAGAAGAAAACATATTGAATTTTCAATATTACTGAAGAAAGTGGTTTCTCTATCTCAGCATTTAATTTTTATTCTGATTTGGTTCAACAACAGGGCAAATTGGCTATGCGCTTGTTCCAATGGTTGCAAGGGGGGCGATGCTGGGTCCAGATCAGCCTGTAATTCTGCATCTGCTTGATATTGAACCACAAGTAGAGGCCTTGAAAGGGGTAAAGATGGAGCTAGTTGATGCTGCTTTTCCACTTCTTAAAGGCATGCATGCATATTAACTTCAATACTGACCTATACACAATTAAGTAAATTACTAATTTACTCTCCCAAAAGATTACAACTATTCAGATTAATGCTTGAGAGTTCAAATGTCTCAATTTGATCAATTTTGTTTTTAAATCACCAAATCTACCATTGCAAAATCTCAAATTTTTTATCGTCAAAAGTCATTTTAAGAATCAAGATCGAGACTTTGATTGTAAGATCATTCAAGATCACTATTTTATGAAAGTTTTATTTGCAAGATCGCAAGCAAGATCGAAATTGTATCGAGATCGCATAGGATCGTAATCTTGGTTGTAGGGTCAATCAAGATCATAATATTGCAATTCTGACTACTTCTAGTCCTTCTTTCTATTTTTTAAGCCAAAAGCCAAAAAACAAGCATTTATTTTTATGAGATAAGGCCTTATTCACTAGTTCTTATATATATATATATATATATATATATATTTCAATGACTTGTTTAATGTATGAAATTTATATTTTGATGACTTTAAGATGTAGTTATGTTTAATATTTTTTTCACTTTTGTAATATATGACATCTTTCATGAATGTATATTGATATTTAGGTAAGTTTGTACTTGTCTAAGAATTTTAGTCAACTATTCAAATTTTTAATATATATTTATAAAAAATTTATAAGATCTTACGATTCTTAATTCGATCTTGTAATTCGATTTGTCTCATGCATTTCTCATTCGTGTATAAATTCTCAATTTTGATTACTATGATTTTAACAAGTTGAGGGACAAACTTGAAACACAGAATTTTTCAGAAATTAAATTGAGACACATTATTTTTCAATGATCAAATTGAGACAACTATATTCTTTTAAGGACCAAATTAGTAATTTACTGTACAATTATCCCATTCTGGTTCTTATTGTTGTGATCTAAAATTTAATTTTGCTGGTGCATACATATAAATACTACAGGTGTTGTTGCTACTACGGATACTGCTGAAGCTTGCAAGGGTGTAAATATCGCTGTTATGGTGGGTGGATTTCCTAGGAAGGAAGGAATGGAAAGGAAAGATGTAATGTCTAAAAATGTATCCATTTACAAGGCTCAAGCTTCAGCTTTGGAGAAGCATGCTGCTGCAGACTGTAAGGTGAGCAATTTACTTTTACATCCCTGGAAGTATGTTATATCTTGTTCTTTTAGCCTAATTTTAGGTTTGAGAACCTTTGATATTACTGCAAATCGGACTAAAATAGTAATGGTCTGAAACTGTCAAGTCCATATCACCTTAATAGGTGAAGAATACATTGAATTAAAGGAAGGAAACAAAAAAAAGTATGAAATTCTCCATCTTTTGTTGACCTGTGGCTCATACTTTCTCGCTTTTTTATAGATATGGATATACCTATGCTGTGCATGGCCACATAAATATATCATAACAGTAAATTTAGGCCAAAATGTACAGTTGAAAAAAAAAAAAACCCTCTACTTAAAAAGTTGATGATAAACTTCTTAGACTTTCAATTTTGTGCAGTATAGCACATTTGTTGGATTTTTTTTTGTCCAAAGCCTCATCACTACCTGTCTTCCCTAATTAAAAAAGCTAAACTAAGAAAAAATATATGTGACCTACTATCTTAAATGACAAAGCAATAATTTATCGTCATTTTTCTTCTACATTGTTGCAATAAAAAAAAAAGTCTATTAAGATGATATTTAGTCCTTTTTATTGGTTAATTTTGCCCTTTTCAATATGCATGAACAAGTAATTTAAGAGTTTTAGACAAAAAACTCAATAAAGAGGTCATGCTACACTAAATTGAAATTTTATGGAGCTCATTACCAACATAAACTTGGTATTAATTAATTCCAAGGTATGGTCGGATGTCCAAGTCAAGTCCAAATAGAATTGAAGTCTCACATATATCTTTTTTAAAATACTTTCACTATTAAGAAGTTGAAATCGTTGTAAAAATATTTTATATTATGTATGATATCATGCAAAAATGTTACATACAAGTAGAAAATTGTTATATAGTTTGTTATATTAAAGTAAGATTGAAGTTTCATATAAGATAGAAAGAATATATGTAATATATTTAAATGTTGTCCCATTTATCAAGTATAAATTAATTTAATAAAGTATATTAAATAATATTAATATACAAAATGATATATATATACAGACACACACACACATATCTAAATGACTTGGATTTATGGGCTTTGGGTCAAGCCTTCCTTTAGAATTAATGAATACATTTTAGGTTAAATTTTTAAATGTAGGGTTTGAATTGCACAACCTTCACTAGAAATTTTTGCAATTACATTTTAACTCCCTTTCTCTCGCAGCCACAACCCCCTCTCCCCCCCCCCCCCCCCCAAAAAAAAAAAACATCTCTCTCCTTTACTACTTTTTGTTTTGATATCGTTTTCACCATGGGAGTCAGGAGGCTGGAAAGTTTTTAGGCAATGCACCTCGGTGATAGAAAATGAGCATTTTAATGTTTAATACCTATGGAATTGACATTACATTCAGGAATCAGGATATGCCATTTCAGCACTCAACCTATGATACTTCTCATTAAAGACCACATGAAGTTCCTGTTGCTGTTTTAGGATGATGCATTTTAATCCTTGTTAACTGCAGGTGCTAGTGGTTGCCAATCCAGCAAACACCAATGCCCTAATCTTGAAGGAATATGCTCCTTCGATACCAGAAAAGAATATCACCTGTCTTACACGACTTGATCATAACAGAGCATTAGGCCAAATCTCTGAGAAGCTAAATGTTCATGTTAGTGACGTAAAGAATGTCATCATCTGGGGCAATCACTCTTCAACCCAATACCCAGATGTCAACCACGCAACTGCTGTCACTGGAGGAGTGGAGAAGCCTGTCAGACAAGCTGTTGGTGATGAAAACTGGTATGCAAGTTTCAAACCTCCTCAATTTGCACCCATTAGGTTTTTGTGCATTTGTATGTTTTGGATTACTTTTGTTTCTATATCTTGTTGATAAAGTAGATAAGTTAATGAGTAAATTATTGATTTGATCTTTGAAAGATTACAATTGTCTTAATATTGTCCTCAAAAAATTGTATTTGTCTCAATTATTTCTTTTTATTTATCAGAGTGCAATGGAAAATTTGAAATTTGACAAAAAGAATTTCTTGCCTTAGCAAAAATAAAAGGAAAAAAGGACCAAGGTGAGATGAATTAAATCTTTTAATATTAGATGGAGATATCTTATCCTTCAAGAATCGAGTTGATTTAACGGTAATCTTGTAGACTAAATTAACAATTTACTTCAAATTTATTGGGGATAACTCCTGTGTTAGATCATTGGTCAGTTTGGGTTTTTTGAGTGATCTCCACCCTCGAAATAACAAGGAAAACCCTTTTACATGCATATTAAATGGCACCAAGTTATAAAAAAAAAAAAAAACTACAGCCAGTTTAATTTGATGTTCCATATCCTTTAGCAAGTTCACTCTGATCTATATACACAGAGGAATACAATTTCTCTACTGCAGTTATCTCAGAATCTGGAGTCTTATCGTAGAAGCATACTGATCTTCTCAAAAAAAGTGGCAGAAGCATATATACATGCAAATATAGTATATATATTAGTATAACCTATATGACAGTCACCATTAAATGATAGTGAATGGAAGTTATGTATATAGAACCATTATTATGCGGCTCTGTAAGCTGTGATCTCTGTATTCGAACATCCTTTTGCAGTATCTCCACTGAGATGATAATTTTCTGCTTTAACTGTCCTAGGAAAAACAATGAGTTCATCACCACCGTTCAGCAGCGTGGTGCTGCCATTATCAAAGCCAGGAAGTTGTCTAGTGCGTTATCTGCTGCGAGTTCTGCATGTGATCATATACGTGATTGGGTTCTCGGCACTCCCAAGGTTGGTTATTTTCAGCATTTCATCCTCTGGAAATTTTTACTTCTTTATCTTTTAATTTTGCATTTGCTTTTACTTCAGGGAACATGGGTGTCAATGGGAGTGTACTCTGATGGGTCTTATGGGATCCAACCTGGCCTCATTTACTCCTTTCCTGTCACATGTGAGAATGGAGAATGGAAGATAGTTCAAGGTGCATTTTGTTTCCTAGAACTCTGCAAATTTTATAGTGATTTCTAGGCTCGTGGTTTCTTCTTGCTTCTATACAGCAATAGCATGCATGTTTCTGATATTTTAGATGATTTTGACACCAAAATGTGTACAAAATCTGGTCATCACATAGTTTGTTTGATAGGACGAAAATAACCTGAGACTGAGACTCACGAAATAGAGATACAGTACAAAATTTGTGGCATGAAGAATTGTGAAGTGTATCTGATTTACCAAATATAGGTTCATCATACCAATTGCAAATAGACATAAAAATATGTTAAATAATATATATACTTTTCAGTACGACCTGCTTCTGAATGTTCAGCTTTTTTGGATTCTTCTATGTCTACTATTTTTGGTAGATACGGTCTACTTATTTTATGTAACTACAAGTTCTACGATTGACTAAATATACTTATATTGGTTGATTGAATCTACGTATGAATCTCTCATACTACATAAAATATACCGACCCGCATCTTTGGCTCTCAAGTGATTTACTTCCAAGCAGTTTAGATTTATTATTATTTTTGGCCAGTAAAAGACCTTTTTGATTCATTGGCAGGGCTCAAGATCGATGAGTTCTCAAGGGACAAGATGGATAAGACAGCCCAAGAGCTGATTGAGGAGAAAGCACTGGCGAAATCATGCCTCGATTGAGCACTTTCCTTTGGAAACCAATGATTAGGAATTAAAAAAAAATTTAATGAATGTGGTTTGTGAAAAGAAAGCAGACCAAAGAAAAAAGAAAAAAGAAAAAAAGACACTGCAATTTCGTCTCATGCTACTTTTAGTTATTTGGAAAGGAAAACATTCATTTAGTTCGCTTTATTCATTGTTTGCAATCTCGATGAAAGCAAGGTTTCTCAAGGAGACCAAAAAAAATAAAAAATGCAAGTTCTTCTCATGCTTCTCTTAGTTATTTAGGAAGAAAAATTGTTATGCTCAAAATTTGGGCACGTGATTGGCACGGAATCTAGGAGTAGACCTTCCCAAGACACTACAACAATTATGATTGTTGGCGATAGCAAAACCCATCGAAAACATAAGAATTTTAGTCGGAAAAAGAGATATTTGACTAATTTCTTACTGAATATTTGCAGCTAGTAAATGGATAGTTGCTAATTTCGTTCCAACTGATTTTCGACTGAACAAAAAAAATCCTACTGAACCATTCCTACTATATTTCAGTTGTAGATTTAGGCTACGTGGAAGTGTATATATATATATATATTGAACTATTTTTTTAAATTGTTTGTGGCTAGGGGTGGCAAGGTGCTCCCTAGCTGTAACGCCCTAGGTATTACGAGGCTGCGAGAAGGTGTAAGTTGAGCATGTGGAAAGATATTTTCATGAGCGGATGAGTACTTGAGGGGAATTCAAGAATTTTAGAGCTAAACATGTACCTGTAGGAATTATAGCTGTGTTGTTTGCTTACGTGAATTATTGCTTGTCACGTTTATTGCTCATTTTTGCCTTAAAGGTGTGTGAAGTTACTTCTAGATGCATTAGGTTGTGAATATTCGTGGAATGTGTTGTGGGTGAGCAAGGGGTTAAAATGAAAAGGTAAGTATGCTTGGGTTGTCTTGTCAAAAAACACTTTGCTTGATGTTAGAAAAGCTTGTCATACATGTGGCACTTTTATGATAGTAAGATAGATATATAAATGGATAAAATAATAGTGTTATTACATAAAGTGGCGTGTGAATAAAAAAGTATAAATAAATAATGGTGTAAGTTAAATAAAATAAATAATAGGTTAAGGGGAAGCGTGTGACATTAGGGTAAGTGAAATAAGAAAAATAAAAATTGTTAGCTTTAATGTATTATGCTATAAGTTTTGATGATGACAAATATGTGACAATTATAGTATGATTTAATCTTCTTGGCCCAATGTATGATTTAATCTTTTTTAGCTCAAATAGTATGATTTAATTTTCTTGGCCCAAATGTATGATTTAATCTTATTGGCCCAAATGCATGATTCAATTTTTCTTGGCCCAAATATATTTAATGCTTTATATATTTATATATAGTAATATAAATTGATTTTTGATAAAGTTTATTGGGTGTTGTAATATAATTTGAAAAAGAATATATTTTACTGTAGCACTTTTGAAAAAGAAATTTGATTGTTGAAAAAGTATGATAAAGTTTATTGGGTGTTGTAATATAATTTGAAAAAGAATATATTTTACTGTAGCACTTTTGAAAAAGAAATTTGATTGTTAAAAAGTATGATAAAGTTTATTGGGTGTTGTAATATAATTTGAAAAAGAATATCTTTTACTGTAGCACTTTTGAAAAAGAAATTTGATTGTTGAAAAAGTATGATAAAGTTTATTGGGTGTTGTAATATAATTTGAAAAAGAATATCTTTTACTGTAGCACTTTTGAAAAAGAATTTTGATTGTTGAAAAAGTATGATAAAGTTTTTTGGTTGTTGTAAAAAGGTTGAAAAATGATGATGAAGCTTACTGTAGCAATTTTGACTAAAGCAGTCACTATAGCAGCAAGGTTTCACTATATAAAGGGGACTTCACAACACCATTTGCATCAAGCTTCAATTGTTCATTTCTCATATTATCTTGAGTTTCATTCTCTCTAAATTGCTAGAGAAATATTCTGAGCTTAATTTCTACGTTATCTACACTTTGAGAGTGTCCACCATTATTTTTTTTAAGCCTTCAAATTTAGTTGCTCAAGGATTGGTTCCTTGAGTTAGTGTTTGAGAGAGAAAACACATTGTAAGGGGGAGAGACACCCTTGAGGAAGAAAAGATCTCTATGTTGTAGTGGCTTACAAGTGCCCAATTGCATAAACTTGTGGTCTATAGTGAAACACTCAAGAAGTTATCTTGAGGACTGGATGTAGGCTTGGTTTAAGCCGAACCAGTATAAATCTCGCTGTTTGATTTTCTCTTCCCTTGCTCTTTAATTATTTATATGTTCTTTACTTTCTTGCATTTTATATTCATTCATCTCTTTAATTGTTTTTGATTAATTGTACTCTATATTTATTCATCTTGATCATACTTATTTTACTTTCATAAAAAGTTTGGCATTGTTTTTAAAACTTCTTAAACTTCTATCAAGTCTTAGCAATTTTTTTTTAAAACCCAATTCACCCCCCTCTTGGGTGCTAGCCATTTCTATCAAAAATAAGGAAAAAGAGGTGTGTGGTAAGTTAGATAAGAGAAAAACAAAATAATAATAATAATAATAATAATAATAATAATAATAATAATAAGCATGTGGTATTAGAGTAGGATTAGGTAAATAAACAATATAAGAGGCAGTGGTATTAGAGTAGGATTAGGTAAATAAACAATATAAGAAGCGTGTGGTATTGGAGTAGGATTAGTTAAATAAATAAAATAAAATAGGGGTTTTGTCATGACCTAACTAGGGGGCTTGTGACCGGCACGACGCGTGGGTAAATAAACAATATAAGAGGCAGTGGTATTAGAGTAGGATTAGGTAAATAAACAACATAAGAAACGTATGGTATTGGAGTAGGATTAGGTAAATAAATAAAATAAAATAGGGGTTTTGTCATGACCTAACTAGGGGGCTTGTGACTGGCACGACACGTGGGTACTTTCCACAAATGTAAGCCTAACTCCTAGCTTTAACTCCCGAGATTTTATGTAATAAAAAGATCAAAGGAAAGGGTAGAAACCACCAAGCACAATCTTAATATTCTCTATAAAGATAAATGAATTAATACATCACTTTAAATAAAAGAGACCACAACATGGCCATCTCTTATGTTTTTATCTATTCCTATATCTGAGTACAACAAAGAATACACAGAAACCTAAACAAAATAATGTTCTCCAAAAACATGAATGAGACTCCCAAAAGACCCCTCCTAATTGTTCTATTGGACTAAAAGGCGACTACCAAAAGAATTTTCAGAGGGCGACTCCAAAAGAGACACCAACCCAAGAGTCAAGAAGGGTTCGGATGCTCCAACTTTCGCTACTCCTTGGGTGGATGTTCTTTAACGTACACAGGGTTCTAAAACATGAAAACAACAAAGTGAGACAATAGTATCAGTGAGAAATAGCCAAACACAAGTACTCAAGCAAAGGTAGATCACAAGGCATCCATACCTCTTAGACCGAAGGCACAAGTGATTTCTTTGCTCGTGGGCAATGTAGTTTTTCCCGGCCCAAAGGCACATTTATATTCTTCTTGCCCGAAGGTGAATTTATGTCTCCCGTGGGGCATGGCCCACTAATCTCCCTCATAAAAGCTCAAATCATGATAAATTTAAAGGGATCATATGTACATGAATAAGACACATATATATAACTTAATTGCTAGCTCACCAAGCCATATTCAAAGTTAAATATGGTCAATCACAAACAAATTTTGTACGTACTAGGATTTCTCTATATCTTTCCATGTTTTTCGACACTATGAATGTCACACAAGCAACATTCAATTCACAGTAAATGCACATACTTGAGTAGGTTAGCTACTCACCTGGATTCGGCAATTAAACGCTAGGAAAAGATCCAAATTAAGCACACAGAAACTCTTGGAACCACCTAAGGAACTTATCACAGCCCAGACCGAGGGCTATGACAAGCGCATATGGCATGTTATTTACACCGCCGCAAACCTGATATCTTGCTAACTAACCCAACATGATAAATAAATCCTAGGTGGCCTGCCTAATTATAGAACCTACTAAAGGATTGATTCTAAACATAAAAGACAAATACCTTACCCTGAATAATGGGAAGGCATCCTCACTACTCAAATTGCAGAACCGAAATGTCTTCAAAGCCTAAATTTGTGAGGGGGTGAGTCTAATCCACTGACTCTCCTAAAAAATCTACCTTTCACAAACAAATGGCAATACAAATCCAAGATAATGATAATTAATTCATTAATTAAATGTATATGATAAGCAAAGTGTACACAGGCACCCAATATGGAAACCCCGACAATCCTTTCAACCTGAATATTCAAATGCAAGCATTAACAGTAATAATTGGATACGCACATGCATTTATATAACCCAATTTGTGTACAACATCCATGCCACGATTTCATGCATATAAATATACCTACACCTTTACATATATATCTTAGGAATTCATGTTGCTCACCCACAACTAAAGGTCTACCTCGACCTATTTAATCTAGAAGATATCCTACATATCACAGACCACATAGTACAACCATATCATACACAATACAAGAAAAGGGTAACCCAATATGTCAAAGCACACAAAGATCAGGCACTCACGGGCTTCTCTACAAATCATGCTTACTCGGCATCTACTGGAACCAAATCTCTGATCTGTCCTTCAAGGGTTCTAGCTCATGCCCATATTGGAAACTCATGCTATATACCCTAGGGAAGTCCATCTTGGATTTTGGCCCATGCCTCACAATTAATCCTAATACCAGCTCGACATCTACCAGAACCAAATCCTGGGTCTGTCCCTCCAGGTTTCTAGTTTATGCCCACAACAACAACTTATGCTATATGCCCCAAGGAAGTCTCTCTTGGATTTTGGCCCATCCCTTGCAATCAATTTGACCCCTCCAGCTACATCCCTCTTAGCCCCGACCCATATGCCATACTCTAGCAACTACCAGTCTTCGGCCTCAGGAGTACACCACTGGGTCTTACCCAAACACAATCATAAATACATTGAAATCACACACCAATGATCCATAACATAAGACCACATCTATTCTATGCCACATATATCAATCTAAACCATATACTGCAGCAATCTCTCTATGGTTAAGGTTCCTATGAGCCCTCTTTCGCCCTATTAGGCTTCATCAGCTCATGATCCCACTCATATCAACACAAGGCCATAATCAAAGAATACTAAGTTACCACAACTATATCACTTATCAATCATGTAATCTACTTAGTTGATGCACAATATGGGAATCATCATCCTCTCTTATTACAAGGATATTCATTATAGTACTAAACATTATTTTGTTCCCCCAAGTCATACATAAATTTCAAATTTGAGTGTGGACAAGATACTCCCAACCCTCCAAGGGTGGGTATTGAGATTGTGTATATATGTGTAAGTACCAATCCATTTCCAAAATGTGAACATAAAAGAGATTTCACTAAAACTTGAGGGTGGAAAATATACATGTACACATGCCTGCTATAGTGGTTCACAAGTTTCATAGTCCTCATATGTGCTTACACATTCCTTCATTCGATTCACGGTGCTATATGCATTGTAACAACATTTGCATGTGTAGACCTATATATAGGAGTCACCCACACTTTACTCCACCTGTAGATGTGGCCCATGAAAGCACACACATATATATTAGGTCACCCAGTACTAATATGCTACAGACTTACACATATACATACATACACTCTTCACTATTCCTCAAAGGTGTTATTCAAACATCTCATATAGTGGCCGAGGCTTTAATATGAAACTCATACAAACATGGTATACACATTCTCTACTCAATTTTAATATCCATTATCACATACTTACATATAGGGCATTCAACCTATTTCCAAGCTAGAAGTCAATTTCTCAAATTTCCCTAGTATGTAAAGTTTCCAAGTTACTCTAATTTCATAACCACAATTAGATTCACTCAACATACATACATGAAGGGTTTCATAAATATATATATATATATATATATATATATATATATATATATATATATATATATGCATTCACATTTGCCATAGCAATTCAATTCACACATAACATCAAAAGCACTAAGAAAACAATCTTAGTATGATGGGGTAAAAAAATGCAAAGTAGAGAAATCCCTCACCTCAATCCTTTACTTATCTACCTTGTGTAGCCTTAAAGGATGTGAGAGGCACATTAAAGAATCAATCTCTATGAAAAAACCATGCAAAAACATGTCAAAATCTCAAGATAGGGAAATGCTTGTCACTAACTCTGACCTTTGGTCACTATTTTGATCTAACTCTTAAACAATATTGAGTTTTCAAATGAAAATTATTTCATTCGAAATTAGACTCAAAGAGCTTTCCAATGATATATAATTTGCTAAAAATAAAGTTCAAATAAGAAAGTTATGACCATTTGAAAAACAGACTAGAAAGCAGCAAAGATTCTGGACTTTAGCGCCGTGACACCTAGCCACCACTACAAGGTTCAACGGCAGCACTGCAGTGGTGGGAGACAGTCATGCAGCCCCAGATTCATGAAAAAGCTCCCCATTTTGGTTTTCTATCATTCCTAACTTAATTCTTGATCATTTTGTTTGATTCTTTTCATTAAATCTTAATTTTTGATATTAGAAAGCATCCCCAAACTCTAAATTTTAGTTGTTTTCAAAGATTCCACCCTAAATTATCATTTTCTCAACCAAGACCTAGCTTTTCCTTTCATTTTCTGATTTAACTTTACGTTAGCCCAAACAAAAACTCTTGCTACCCAATCCAATATCTTTTTATGCTTCCCAAGGTTCCAATGAAGTCAATCAATATGGAGAAAGGTTAGGAAGCAAAACCCGCATAGAAATTTCAAGTTTTCACCCATTTTGTGCCCTAGGTCCTTCCAAGTCCAAAAATTAGCAAAGAAAAGGACAAAGAATTCTATAGCTTACCTTGAATCCATGTAAAGAAGCTTGGGAGATGATTTATTGCCAAGGGAAACCTCACCCACACCTCCAAGAACCAAATTTTGTGCATTGAAGTAGAGAGAAAATTGTGAAAATGGCAAAGGAGAAAAGAGCTATAGGAGAGAGATGGAGAATGATGAAGACTTAGAGAAAATTGGTTGGTGTGGAGTGTTTGAGTGAGTGAATGGCTTGGAAAAAAAACTATGTTGCCTTCCTTATGTAGGCTAATGACCTCTTGGGACAAAGGCACACTAAAAGGCTTTATAAAATTTGTTTATATAATTTTTGAAACACTTTATCCATATGCCTTCAAAATTCCTACATCATTATTTAGTCCCTTAAGAAACTCCCCATGTCTTTCTTCCCCTTTTTCCACACCTTTACTCAAATAGATAAATAATTCTTTCTGCACATTGCTCCCTACTTAGAGATCACCTCAACATGCGTGGACTACTTAGATTACACCAAGGCAACAACCATGCACACACCAGACCAAAGTTTACTTCATGACCTGCTCAATCATGAGAACGTTATTCATGAATTAGCCAACATTACACCACACATATCCCTTTACCCGTTGCCATTCATTTCCCAAACTTACTTTCCTTTTCCACTGAAGGGTATTATAAAATAATTATATTTCAATCTATTCCCTCCATGGACTTATGGCTCATTCTATCTTTCTCGTTCCTTACCACTCACCAAATTTCATAAGGTGCCAAACTGCTTTATGCTATTTTTCTCCCATCTAAACAAGAAAGAAATTTCCCTTATATTTCCACACACACACTACTATACCACTTACAGTAACACCTGGGAATCTGGGGTGTTACAGAACCACACAAAGCCATAAGATTAAACTCTCATCACAAGCAACAATTCCAATGTGAGGAGCCTCAGGTGCCCAACACCTTACCTATGAGCTTGCCTCACTACAGACCATGGTGCTTGAGGCACCAACCCTGGCACCTAGGGCGTTATGGGGTCTAACTCCATGAGCCCCCTGCTTTGGTGGTGCTTTGGGCGCCCCAAACTAATGCCTTATATTTCCTCTCCAGTTCAGTGGTGCCTTGGGTACCTGAACTTGAAACAAGGATGCCTCTCTACCCAAGTGGCGCCTTAAGCGCTAGAGCTGCTACAACCCTAAACTCTAGCAGAAAATTACCAAAATTCATCCCTTGTCCCCCATTTGCAAAGTTGCATCAAAATGATATTATCATGGCTTTTGGGGTGGCTAACATCCTTCTTAAAACCTTTAAAAGCACGCCTATTAGTTCAAGGAGCAAGAGGAAATTTACTTGTTATATCAACAATGGTTTTTCTTAAGAGGAACCCTAGCTTCTTGAACCTTATATCATTCTTCTCTTTTTCATCAACCTTTGTATTGTTATAGTTCAAGAAATCAATCAAACCACCAGACCAAAACCCATTACTCAACTTCAACAAAATACCTAGCACCTAAATTTTAGAGAGGGACAAACTACCAAAGGAGAAAAGGGGATTCACTTACCTTAAACTTCCTGGCTAGCAAAACAAGAGTCTCTAGCTGAAAGAAAGAGCTTGAAATTAAGAAAGAATGTGTCTCATGACAGCGGGAAGAGATCACTTCGATGAGGAGTGTGCAAGTAGGTTGTCATGTAAGTGGGGGGAAAAGGAGAGAAAATTAGATTTAAAATTGATTTTTATGCCTAAGGGACAAAAATACCCCCATTCACTCAATGCTAATTACCACATGCCACATACAAGTGTCTTCCTAACCTCTCCACTATACTTAGGCAAATTTTACACATCAAAATGCTCCTAATATCCACAAAACATTAAAGGGCGTCCCTTACCAAGAAATTTATAAAACTCCCACAGATTATATTTCTTTTCATTCTAGTCCCCAAAAGATTTTAATTGAAATTTTCCTTTTATGAGTACATAACATAACTAGGTTGTCAAACCCCTAATTGCACATAGCACACGGATGGTCCACACAGCACGATAGGCAAACAATTGATAAATAATTCTCCCCTAAATAATCAGATTTCCACATAAGTGGTGAAATCAAATCTCCCTCTATATGGTCAACATAGGATATTTCCAACTCCATTGTTCCCAAAAATAAAATTACAGGCAAAGAAAATATAAAATTACTCCAAAATCTCCTAGCATCAAATACATGCATAACACAACAATAAAATAATCATAAAAATCACAAGGTTAAATCTCCCATGCACATGTGCGCAACATGAACTCTCGAGGTATTACACGTTTGTTTGTTTTTATTTTAAATGAATGGATAACTATGTAGAAATATAATAATATAAATAAAAGAATGGTTAATCACATGGAAGTATAATAAAATAAATAAATAAAAGAGTAACTATATAAAAACATAATAAAATAAGTAAGAGGATAACTACATAATAAATAAAATACAAACAAGAGTCCTAGTGCTACACTTAACCTAAAATACAAAAAAGAGTTTTAGTGCTACACTTAACCTAGAATACAAAAAAAAAAAAAAAGAAGAAAGAAAGGAGTCCTACTTAATTTAAACAAGTGGGTGGCTTATAAAACCCTAGACACCACCCAAACCCTAGACGCCACTTAAGAAAGAGAAACCCTAGATCACCTATACACGCCACCTCAAGAAGGCTCAAAACCCTAGCCACCAAAACACTCCAAATGCCACCCTAGAGAATTTCAAGACCCTTACTCCTTTATGTTCTCTAGTGAGATTTTGGTCGTCGACAACTTTTCCTTACGTCAAGAACTAAGGTTCAAGGTAAGTACTAGAATCTTAATTTGGTCTTACTTTTGTCATCATGAACCCTAATTCATATGTTTTGGGAATTAGTGGTTACAATCAGGTAAAGCGTTTAAATTTTGACTTCATATTGCAACTTCTCATGTTATAGTTGTTAGAAATTGATCTCAAATCTTATTGCACATCTTCTCCTTCTGAATAACACACAAAACATAGTTAAGTTTAACATTGGAATCCAAGTGAGGGGAACTTAGCCTTACCTTGTTTGTTTTCTTTCTAGGACTTTACTTAGTATGGTAAATTATGTAAATACATGATATGGTGACATTACAATGAATGTACATAAAATCTCACATACACTACAAGGACTCAGTCATATAGTGACAGAAAAAATTTGTCAGTAAAAGACCTAAATATGTGGGTATAACCCCAAGTGACCTACATCATGGTAAAAATTTCGTCACTTATTCGGACTTCTACCCATGGATTTTCTTACTGTTAGTATACCTTATACCCATGGTTTGGTAATTATTAGAATAGGTATGGAACATTTATGCACAAATATTTTGTTGTCACTAAAGGCTATAGTGGTGATATCTCAAAGACCTATAGTGATGGATTTTTGGTATAACATATAGTGATGGAAAATTTAGTATCACTAAAGCCTATAGTGACAGCCTTTTATAATTATTATTCATCATTTCCTATTATTTCAATTCCAAATAAATTAATTCTCATCAAACAAAATAAAGAAAGAAGTATGCAATGTAACTGTAAATTCATTTTTATATTGAAATTCTAATAATCTCCATACAAAATAAGGAGTTTATTTAGTAACTCCTATACAATATTCTTCCAAAAAATACAACAATCAAATAAAAGAAACTAAAAAATGTTCTAAGTAGTCATGTAAGTGTTTATAAGTTGTTACATTAACCAAAAAAATCTCCTATAAAAGATGTACACTTTAAATGCTTGAAATTGGTTGCTCTTGATATTCACCTACAAGTTAATAAGTTCAATTTTAAAAAATGGTAATACATAGCAAAATGGAACATAATAAATTTACAAGACCAACTTTAATTCACAAAATGTTAAATGAATATACCATCTTAATTTTCATTAGGATTGCTTGAACTTGAGGATCTCACATTGCCATTGGGAATATTGGTACCATTAGCTGAAACCTGTATACAAGACAACAAAAAAACATTCTATTAATAATTAATTTTTTAAATATAAATTTATATTACAAATATAGTATTAGAATTGTATTAAATCTCTTGAGTAGTAGCCAGTAGAATCTCGTTAACATGATCTATCGAAAATAGGTCTTTAATTAAAGTCAAAACATTTGTCAATATAGTTTCAACAATCCTAAGTCTGGCCTTTACTTTTGTGTCCTCGAATGAGTCAATAGCAATGTTTTTAGAATTTAGAAATCTTTCCTAAACAATGTACACATCCTTTCTTTTCAGGTCCTAAGACTTTAGAATATGCATCATCCTTCCAAGATGTATAGCTTTGAGTGTTTTGAGAATTTTGTGAGGCTCCCTCTTCATTCACAACATTTTTCATTTCATCCTCAAATGATACATGAATCAAGATCCTAGACATCTTTGTAGGAAACACAACACATATTTTAAGGTAAACAAATATTCAACTATGAAAAAACTCAATCTCCCTCGAGAGTTGAAGCCTTTGACAGACTTTTCTTCCAAAATTTTGTTATGTTAAAATACAATAAATTAAAACATAAATAATTTTTTATTTTTTATAGTTGAATATCTTAAAATTGAGTGTTTCAAAAATTTTCTTCTAAAATCATATGATTGTTATAAGAAGCCCACAATTGTGTAGTCCAAAGGAAAATTACAAAGGGGCTAAAAAATAGAAACAAGCCAAAACACAACTAAGTTATAACTGCAAGGTTAACAGAAAGTGCATCAGATAAGACATATTTAACATCATAGAGAATCAACAATATGAACAAAGAAATGAAAAAACATTCAATTACTCTAGCAACATGGTCAGTAAAAATTTTCCCATCCTTATGAGTTCATATATCAATGTAAACTTGTGCACGACTTGGCTGCGCTCCTTTTTCCTTTTGCATCTAAAATTTTAAAGAAAACAACCACCTAGTCTAAATAAATGATTCTATAAATAGTAAACCAAATAAAATTAGCAAATAGATAAAAACCTTCTTATTAATTAATCTTGGAAGACTTTTTTGTACTCATGCAATGAATATCTTCAAGTTTGGCACGATTTCCTTTGTTAATCTCACTTGATTTCATAGTTTAAAGTAAGAAAAAAAATACAATATAAAAATAAAAATAAATTAGTTGTTATTCATTCAAGAGAATTTCTTAATTAAATAAATAACTTACTTGTCCTTCCTCACAACACCAGTGGTGAACCAAGGCATGATATTGAATAGGATTAGCCTTTTCATTTGGTATTTCTTCCTCAGTCTTAATTGGGTCATATCCCATCTAGTACATTACTATCTCTGACTTCAACCATTTTGTTAAAATATCTTCTTTTCTCTTGTCTAACTTAGGAACAAATTGAAACTTTTTCTAAATAAGAAAGGCAAAAAGATACAAATATAAAAGAATACAAGATCTTAGTTAAGTCATAATTCATTTTTTAAAGGATTCTTCAAGAAGCCATAAATCTCCTATTTTCATTATCAAATAAGGCAACATTTATATAATTAAAAAATAATAAAATTGAGGAAATTAGATAACCAATATACAAATCTATTGTTATAACTTAGCCAGAGAAATTGTGGTAATCATAATTAAGGAAGTAAAAAAAAAAGAAAGCAAAATAGTGGTCCATACGTAGATATAGTTACACACACATATTCAGATAAGAGGAGATGTTTTTTGTCAAAATTATTACTCTATATATATATATCCCATAGCTATGTACTGATCATCCTTATAGGCTATGACTATACACGGCATCATACGCCTTCAAAGGTCATTTTGCCCTACAGGCCTCTTTCAGTACTGTGCTATCAGAACATATATATATATATATACTTTGTGGATCTGGAGACTATGAATAATCATAACTCTATCGATAAACATCTACCTAATAACATACTAACCAGTAAACGGCCCTTATAATACCATTGGATCTTAAGTTAGAAATTAATTACCATTTGAACCCAGAAGAAATTTAGAAGGCCATTACCTTAATCTCCAGCTTCTAAAAATTTTATAGTTGATAGAGAGAGAGAAGTTGTACACAGCTTCAAATACTTGAATTTTGGATATTATTGATAATAGAAAATTTGTACAAATAGTGGGAAAGGATTACAAGAATTTGAGAGAAGGCAGAAGGCTCGAGGGGTGTTTGAGAGTTTGGTGGCTCAAATGCTCGATGCTCGATGCCTTTGCTATTTCTCTAGTTGCCTATTTATAATGGAAGTTTTGAGTTAATATTAACTCAGGTTTACAAATCATAGTTTTCTTTTTCTTAACTTGAGTTACTTTTTCGTGTTGCCTTTAGTATTTGTCAGTCTTCCTTTTGTCTTGTCTATCATCTCTTGTCACCTTTATGTCTCTTGTCATCTTTATGTCTTGCTTTAGTCGTATCAATCTCTTTGTCTTCTCAGTCTGTTTCTGCTTTTTACTGTTGTGGATTCCTTCTCATCCTTTCTCCTGCTGATACTTTTGTCTTGTTTTGCCGACGGTTACTGTTGCTGTTATAATTTTTGCCTTCAGATACTTTTGTCAGGTGTGCCAATAATTCTTTTTGTGGCATCTTTTCTCTCTTTTTTTTTTAAATTACTGATAAATCTATACTAGGCTCATCATAATCTTGAGCCTTTTCTTCTTTGCAATATTTACATATGTGGCCTAGATGGTCTAACAATAATTGACAAACTCTTCTTTTAGTGGGCTCAGATAAATTCATTTCATTTTTTCTTACTTTTTCAGCCCATAGTTGGAATTCTTTTGGTAATCTACTTGTCCTACCTACTGAGTAAATACATGTAGTGGGACCAGTGAAATAGGTCCATTGTTGTTCTTCTTTCTCAGTTAATATTCTGGATAATTCTTGCATAATGGTAGCAACTTCTTGAGCTCTAATATTGTGCAATCGATACTCAAGATCTTCTTGGTCTTCAATAATTTCTTTAACCTGTTGGTCACAATCATATGGCTTCCTTGTTGTTCCCAACTTAATGAGATTGATAGGGGGATAATACTTATCTGGAGTTATTTCACAAATAGTTGAATAGAATCGAATATATATTTGGTATTGGGTTACTATTTTAGAATAATGTTTTGCAGACTCAATAATGTGTTTGGGTAAGTCTACTAATTCGTTTAAGTCTTTACTAGGGTAAATAGTTTGGATGAAACCATAATCGAATAGGGTTTTTACTAGTTTGGGGTTAGTTCCAGGAAAGATAATGGTCTTATTCAAAGCATAATGTGAGGTATATTTAATGGTAGTCGATGGAATGGTTAATGTACAGGTTTTCTTAATGAGGGCTATTAAAAAATTATATTGTTCTTTTCTTTGAAAGTTGGATTTATTTGGGTCAGGTATAGTTCTTTTTGGTGTTTGGGTTTTACTAGATTGGGCTTGTTCTTGGATAATTTTTTAAAGTGGTGTTATTTGAGGTGGTACCATCATAGTTGGTGTTAATAATTTTGGTTCTTGGGCCTTAGCTTTATTAGGCATGAGGTCCGATACTGTTCTTTCAATATTTTCAATTCTTTTTTCTAGTCCATTTGGACCAATTATTTTTTCAGATAATAATTTCATTTGGTCATAAAGACCATCAATACTGGATGCTAAGTGGTGTAACTCAGTATCCATTATTCCTTTTAGCATAATGATATGAGATTCTAGGATATTGATTTTTAATACTTCTTGATCAACATGAATTAACTCCTAGTTAATTTTCTCGGTTACTGGACTTGATGGCTGCTTACTTGCCATAATAATACCTGCTCAAATAATCAGCAATTAGATTATTTTTTCCTCTAATATATTCAATAGTATAATCATAATATGCTAAGTCCATTTGCCATTTAATTAACATTTTGTTACTAAGATTACAATTACTAACTCCTTTATCTAACCAATGTTTTACTTGAGTATTATCGGTTTTGATAATAAAAGTTGTGTTTACTATGAATAATTCAAATTTTTCTACTGCTTTTATTATGGCATAAAATTCTTTCCAATTATTATGATATTTAGTTTGGCTATCATTTAATTTTCCACTTGAATACCTAGTAATATATTCTTCTCCTTTGTATTCAAAATATAGTGCTGCTCCCCAATAATTATCACTTGCATCAGTGTAAATAATCCATCTAATATTTGTTGATTTTAGAATATATAATTTTGGTAAAGTTTTACATAAATGTTTTATCTCTTCTACTACTTTTTCAGTCTTATTGTCCCAAGTCCATATACTTTTCTCTCCCGCTAATCGAGATATTTTTGAAGTTAATTTTGATAAATTGGGAATATAATGTCTAGCTTGATTTACTAGTCCTAAAAATTATTGTAACTCTTTTTTATTTGTTATTTTCTTAAAGTCTAATACCTTCTTACTAATGTGTTCTTGAAGTTCTATTTTGTCTGGTGTGATAGTCTGTCCTAAAAATCCTATAGTAGTTTTTCTTAATTCGGTTTTATGTGGTGCTATATTTAATCCTTTTGTTTCTATAATATCTAAAATTTACTAAAGTGTCTTTCATGTTCTTCTTCATTATCTGAAAATATTAATATATCATCAATATAAATTACTGCGAAGTTTCTAACTGGTTCTGATAATTTAGTTACATAATCCTGAAATATACTGGGACTATTATTGAAGCCCATAGGCAATACATTCCATTCAAATAATCCTTCTGATGCACTAATTCCTGTATATTTCTTACTTTCTTCTGTTAATTTAATTTGATAAAATCCTGATTTACAATCAAATTTACTAAATATGTTTTTTCCTTTTAATAAGTTAAATAATAGATATATTTTTGGAATTGGGTATCTATTTTTCACAACTATTTGATTTAGTTTTCTATAATCTATTACCATTCGGGATTTTCCTCTTTTTTCCTCACTATGTTTAATTACTATCATTGCTGGTGATGAATATTCAGATTTACTATCTCTAATTAAATTATATTTTTTGAGTTCATTAATATGCATTATGAATTCTTTTCTTTCCTTCTCTGTCCAAGGATAAGGTTTACAATTTATCTGTTTGCTATAATCTTTTAATTCTATGGTAGCTAATGGTTTAGATTTTTCCCAATGAATTAATAGATTTTCGCTATAATTTTCTTTAATTCTCTGTTCTATAGTCTTGCTGATCATAATTCCTATCTTTGGTAATTTTTCTTGGATTTCTATAGGTTTATTATTTGATATAAATTGTATTTCATTATCCTGGTGTTTCTTTTGAAAAGCTTCATCTTTTCTCCTATATGGTCTGGTTATTCTAATTTCCCATGCTTGGTGTTTGCATGGTGTTGTTAGAATTAAAAATTTACTATGAAATGTTAAAGGGTAATATTGTTCTAATACTAATAATATATCGCAAGTAATTTCATTATACTGATATATTTTTGGTATTTTTAATTCATAGTTTCCTATCTGTATATATACTTCTTTTGCTGCTAATTCTAACATATGTACTTCATTTCCTGCACTTGTCATTCTTAATGGTGTATTCTCTTTTTTTCCAATACTCAGGTGGCAGTACATTACATTTACAGGTTGTTAAATTAGCTCCTGTA
The DNA here is from genome assembly GCA_037074585.1 of Biancaea sappan. Taxonomy (NCBI): domain Eukaryota; kingdom Viridiplantae; phylum Streptophyta; class Magnoliopsida; order Fabales; family Fabaceae; genus Biancaea; species Biancaea sappan. The sequence goes on along the minus strand of CM073499.1, from coordinate 23,353,785 downwards.
TCTACTAGGGCATGATACTTTCTAGACCTATATTTTTTATAATTCAGTTTTACTAAAATATAATATAACATCATATTAATTGTACTTTTGGGATTATTATTGTTTGGTGATTAATTGTTATAAGTATATCCTTACTCCTAATTTTACACGGTTTTACTGAATTTAGAAAATCTTTTCCTAGTATCATTTTGTGTTCTGCATTATTATTAATCATATTATCTACCCATATTTTTAATTAAATTGTATCTCGATTATTAAATCTTATTTTTATATTCGTAGTAGTTCCCATTTCTTCAATCATTATATTATCATATGCTAATTGTGATTGCATATTACTGGTTTCTTCTGTTGGATCTATAATTGCTAATATTTGTTGCCATTGGTTGTTTTTCCTAATTTCTAATACTATCAAATGCTTGTTATTAGTTAAATCTATTTGGGGGGTTGTTATTATTTCCTGTAATTTAGAACTTATTGGTATTTCTGCTAGTCTTAACCTTTCTATATCTTGATAGTTTCTATGACTTTGTGTTCTAGTTATAGGTCTGTTACTATAATACTTTGTGGTCTTTCATAATCTATACTATATCTTGGTTGTCCTAGATTTATATTTATTGACCTATTTCCCATTCTGTTATCGAATTCTAGTTGTCTTCTTAAGGCTTCTTGATTTGTTATAGTATTGTTTATATTAAATTGAATTTCTGAAGGTAAGGTTATTCTTTGATTATCTAATGGTACTTCTCTTAATACTGGTGCAAAATATCTATCTATTGATATTCTCCCTTGTCTTTTTCTATAAATTTTATGTTGATTTGTAAAAACTAATCCTACTCTTACTTGTATGCTAATAATTTTACTATGAGGTGACATTTTTATTCCTTTAATTTTATGATATACGTTTAATGTTTTATCTATATTTCCTTCTGCTCTACTGATTGCAAAATTAGTATTTATTGTAAATTTTAATTTCTGGTATATTAGGTTCTCGCTAAGTATTCTTAAAATACTATTCCTTACATCATCTATTATCCTTCCATCTGTTAATACTAATTCTACTGGGGTATCTATTCCTTCTCTAAAATAAGCTTTTACCAATAATTGTACTCCTTGAATATATATTTCTGATACTTCATCTTTGAATGGTATTTTTGATATTTCATTTTCTATTAATGTTTTATTGATTAGTGGTATCCTTAATACTCCTATTGCTAGTTTAGATTCTATTGGTTGTTTTTTGTCTAATATTACACAATGATATTTTTCTTTGTGATTCTTCTTTATTATCTTACTAACTTTGTTGAAGATATTTTCATGTTTTAAGTCTGTTTCTTGTAAATCTAAATTAATTTTAGATATTTTATCATATTATTTTTCACTAAATATTATCCTAGTTTCTGTTATTCCTTCTTCTGGTTCTATTTGTTGATTATATGATTCATAGTCTTCTGCTGCGCTACTCGTTTCTCCTAAATATGTGTTCATCATATAGATACTAGGTTGCTCTTCTATGTCAGAATAGTCTATATCACTGTCGCTACTAAGTTCTTCTTCTGATTCATATATTTTATAAATTTCTATATTTTCTTCTATTTCACTGCCATATTCTTCTAATGGTTCCAAATTATATTCTTCTGCTAATTCTAAGATTTTCATGGTTTTCTTATCTTTTGGTTTTTTACAGTTGGTTGATATATGTCCTAATTCTCCACAATTGTAACATCTACATGTTTTTGGGTTCTTTTTATAATTGGTTTTTCTTTTAAAATATCTTTTAGTTTTTTTCTGGTTTAAATCTACGTTTTTTTATAATAATTTGTATATTTTTATTTTGGATATTTCTTAAACTTATAATTCTTTCTAAATTTTCTTTTCTTTTTCTTATATTTAGTCATCTCACATCCTTTAGACGAAGCAGTAGCACAAGGAGGATGGCCCAGAAGTATAGGAGTAAGTGTCTAAACCATAGAGTTAGGCTTTAGAATCCTCTTTTTTTTTTTCGGTTTAGAAGAATGACCCAGAAGGCCTAAAACATAGAAGTCACAACACGAGCCACACTCAACTTCAAGTCCCTCTTCAGAAAAGGCCTCATATCCGAAGGAGGTTATTCTAGAACTCTCAGAGCTCCAACCGGAAATGCCAACACTGAACTAGCCAGTGATTCACCAATTGATTTCCCTCCCTGAAGCCGTGAAACACTTGAGTTTCCCAGTCACTATCCAAGATTTCACACAAAAGCTGAATTAGAGGATTGATGATCAGATCCGACGCCTTTATCCCGTAGATGAGTTTAACTGATTCCCTTAGATCAATTTTAATAATCACTAGTCTGAAATGATTTGCCCAAGCCAGCTCGAAGCCCTTCAAAATCCCTTGTATTTCTGCCTCCAAAGGATCTAAGCAATTGAGGTTGAACATGAAACCCAGCATCCATCTCCTTGAGACATCATGGAAGGCACCACTGTAGCCAGTAGCTCGCCTCCTTTTACTTGCTTCGTCAACATTGCATTTCATCCATCCAATTACCGGGGGGTCCAGGTAACTTTGACCACTTCACTTGAATTTCCAGTAAACTTGAGAATATCTATACTCTCCTCATATTCTTTGGTTGCAGATACCACGCTCCAGTATAGGTTCGCAATATCACAATTCTTTTTGTTGAAGACCTAATCGTTTCGACTGAGCCATACCCTGTGAATGGCCTCACCGAAGGTAAGTCTCCAGCTCATACTTTCCAATTTCCCTATTTCTTTTTTACTGTTATACATAAACCTATCCATTATGTCTTCGCTAAAGAAATTAGACCAGTAGTTAGGCTTAACCAGTATTTTCCACATGTCTATAATATCTGGACAATCTCTAAGAGCATGTATAAATGTTTCTTCAGAGCTCTTGCACCTTTCACATAGTGGGTCAGTAGTAAAATTCCTCTTCACTCTTTGCTTGTCGGTAAGGATCTTATTGTGAGCACAGAGCCACATGAACTTTCTCGTTCTTTGATTTCCTGGCCAATTCCAAATTTGTTTCCAGTGTCTTTTTGTAATAGTAGAATCCTCCCTATAGATTAACTGATAAGCTGACTTCATTATGAAGTTTGCCTCTTTGGGATGATTCCAAATGATAGTATCCTTCACTCCTTCTCTTTTACCCAGATGAGTGCTAACCATCCAATTACACATATCTTCAAATAGAACTTCCTTCAATTTAACCATATCCCAACTACCATTAGGAAGGAAGAAATTTCCCTTAGTCCTGTTAGCTTCCACATTATCTAGATCAACAATAGCTAAATCTTTGAGAATAGTCCCCTTTTTGCACCAGCAGTTTTTCCAAAACTTAATGCTACTGCCATCACCAACTCTCCAAGAGGTGTGATTTGAGATAAACTTCCATGTTTTACAAATTCCAACCCATAGGTTCGAGTTATGGCTCCTACGTGTTATATTAGGAATAATATCATTTTCGCACCTACACTTTGATCTTAAAGTCTGAGCCTAAAGAAAATCTCTTTTGCTGATGAGTCCCCATCCAACCTTCATTAGGAGGGACTGGTTTATGAATTTTACTTTTCTGATACCAATGCCACCTGCATCCTTAGGTTTATAAATCCCATCCCAGGTAATGAGATGAGTGTTCTTGACCTCCTCACTAGAATTCCAAATGAAATCTCTAGTAATTTTATCTAAGTTTTGACAAACACTATTAGGAATGAGATTGGTTTGCATGTAGTAAATGGGTATCATGTTCATAACAGATTTAGCGAGTGTAATTCTTCCCGCCAGAGAAAGTAACCTCGCCTTCTAATTGTTAAGGCAACTTCTCAACTTATCCTCAAGGAATTAATAAGAGTTTCTGTTTACCCTATTCTGATGTAAAGGAATTCCCAGATATTTGCCAAAGTCTGCAACTAAAGAGAATCTTGACTCTAGACTTAAATTTGTTGCTACATTGGGATTGATATTACGAGAACAGTAGAGATAAGTTTTCTCCTTATTCACTTTTTCACTTGACGCTTTACAAAAGGTGATTAGACAAGCTTGAATAATATTAATTTGTTGAAGATTTGCTTCTGTAAACAAAATGAGATCATCAACAAAAAACATATGGGATAAATTAGGTCCTTCTTTATTTAATTTTATAAGTTTCCATTTCTTCTGGGATACTGCAAAATCAATCATATGAGCTAGACATTCCATACATAGAACAAAAAGATAGGGAGAGAGGTGATCCCCCTAACGGATCCCTCTCGAAGTAGAAAACTCTTTTGTGTGCTCCCTATTCCATAGAATCCTCTTTCAAGATGAGGAAAATAGGATTACTTCATATATATTTACTTTGAATGACCAACAATGACAAAGAATGTCAACTTTCATGCATGCACAATACTAGTAGTTTATAAAGTCCTAACATGTTCCCCAATTTTCCACCCTATTTCCTCTCATATTGATAAATTGCAATGCAATATTATTTTGAGTTGAAATCATTCACAATTGTCTCTTAATATGTTGATTAGAAAAGTGTAGTATCTAATTTTTTACCATAACAACAAATCAAAATTGAATTTAAGTTCCAATCACAATAGAAACAATAAGTATCTCCTTTTTTTTCTCATAGATCAAGTGTCTCCCTTTTTCTCATACATCAAGTGTATAAATTGCTAGTTTTCTTTCTTATAGCATATTCAAATATGAATAGATCCATTTTACATAACTGCACCAAGCCAACTAAAAGGAAATATGAATAAATTCAAATATATACATATCCATTCTACATAAAGGTGATATTAGAACTTAGAAGTGCATTCCAAGAAAAACTTTGACATGTTGCTAAGCATATGTAACTGGAAACCTAGAATAAAAGGAAATTGGAAGTAGTGCTATATGGCCCCCACAAGAAAGCAATGTTATATAGCTTATTAAACTCCTCAAGGACCTTTGAATCATGTTCCTTTTTTGTCTTCTTCTCCCTTAAATAATATTTCTCTCTCACATCTCTTTTTCAGATTTTAGACTTTACATATTATATATCTATATATATATATATATTATGTGTATCAAAAGAAGCGTTCAATCACAGTGCGAAAATGAACCTGGAATCTTATATGTACAAAAGAAGCGTTCAATCATAGATGAGTGAGGCAATAAGTATAACAGTAGGAAACGAACCTAGGAAACTTAAACACAGTACCAAATCTGGAATCTAGAGCAGAGCAACAATTTCTAGAGTAGAGCAAGACTAGCAACAAATTCTAGAGCAGAGTAAGACTGAGTTATGTTATTATTATTATTATTATTTCTTAGGATTCAAAGAAAGCAAATTAACAAACCAAAGTTTCAATTGCTGTGATTAACTCATCAAGCAAAAATGATTAAGGTAGTAAGTGAGAGTAGGAAATAACTGGAAGGGAAGGGAAACTAACTTGAAGAGTGAGCTACGCAATAGAGAGACCCTTTCAATTTACGCTAATATTGTTCTAGAAAGAAGCTGCAAAGTGGAGCAGCCTACAGAGCAAGTTCTGATTTTTTTTAGGGTTCAAAATAACTTTGTGGCGCAGTCAAATTTTTTTTTTCACCTGACAGCCTTTTGGCGCTAACAAGCTGGAAGATAAAATTTTTAAGGATATTTTTGCCTACACTTTTTTGTCATGGGTAAAAATATTATTTTAGATAAAAATAAATAAATAAAATTAAAAAAATTAAATTTTAATATATATTTTAAAATTTCTTAAAATAATACCTTACAAAGGGGTAAACAACATTTATATAGGTTTTACCGACAACTTATAATTGTGGGTAATGGTAATAGCTTCATATAAAAAAAATTAATTAAAAAAGAATTAGTATTTTGGAATGATATTAAAAATTATGAATTAAATTGTTATTTTAAAATAGTTTTTATAGGTATTAGTGACAAAATATTTTTTATAGGTATTGATCATTTATACCTATGGTATTTTAATTTGTCTATAGGTATAAACTATCTATATCTATGATATTTTTGCTGTCACTAAAAGTGACTATGGGTATATAGCAATTTTCTTGTAGTGATGCTTATAATTTGAACAAGTATACCCGTGTGTGGATGACGAGTGTAAATAGTATACGGGAATATATGTTATGTATGAAACATGTAAATGAATTGCAGTAATTGTGGGTAGTGTAACATGCTAGGGTAATGGAACCAATGCATGCACATACATATGGTTATATATATGTGTATGTGTGTGTGTAAATGTATATGCACATGGCATATTGATTCTAAATTTTTATACCTATGACAACATGAATATTGAATTTATACAATTGATGTCATGGTTGTGTGATGGATATGCATTATGGAAATGATTTGGCTATGTGATGTGCATGTTTGGCTTGTTTATATGTTGTGTTTGTGATGCAAGACCATGATGAATGTGGCATTTGGGCGAGATGAGAAAATGATACGAAAAATTCATATTATTACCTTTGATTTCTATCCCTTTGAATTACTATGAAATGTGCATGGCGAGTTGCACGAGATTTATGAATGAAAACACATGCTAGAGTAGGGACCTTATGAAATAAATGATGACAAATTGTTTTCGAATTTGGGTGTCTACACTCAAGCATGTGTAGATATTTGAATTATGAAAAGGAAGCTACGACCGAGGGAGGAAGAAATCATGAGGAAGAATGTGAAGGATATGAGATGTGCCATAATAGGACTTGCGTTGACGGACACATTCTTGAGGTTGGCACGGGGTATGAAATTTATGGTTAACCCATGTATGGCGAAATAAGGGGAGAACATATTATGGCCAGTGAGAGCTATGTGATATGTTTATGTAATTCGCACCCCACGTGTAGACGTACATAGTAGGGATGTGTGGCAAAACAAGGGCGTATAATGAGATGCTGTGATGTGGATGAGGTGCTGTAGTGAGGATGAAAGCATGGGCGGTGCTTGATTTTGTGATTGCTTAGTAATGATATGTGTTGATCTTGTATAGCCATGTAATGACTTGTGTTTGTGTTGTGGATGTGGAAACAAAAATGTGATATCCGTGTAAGTTGTGTTGGCTATTCCATTTCGTCAATGTCGTGTAATTGATTTACATTCTTGTTTACATAATTATGCATGACTGATGTTGAGCAATACGATAAATGTGCCTATTGTTGATTATGTTGTATAATTACTTCTACTTTCACTTGTACATATGGTGTGAAAGTATGGGGTTTGATTAACAGGGTAACTATGCACAGTTGACTGATTGTGTTCACATGATCATACATTATAACCATGTGTTTTTTGGCATGCATAATTATGTGTATGTGATAGGTAGTGCTATTTTGGTGAGTCAGTGGATTAGACTCATCCCCTCATAGTTTCAGGTACCGAAGACTGATTAGCCAATGTTACGCATGTCGAGGATACCTTCCCTTTGTTCAGGTTATGGTACTTGTCTATTTTATTTTGTAGTAGTAATCTTAGAAAGCTCTATAATCAGGTAGGTCATATAGCGTTGCATAAAGGGATTAGGTGTACTCTATATGTAGAATGTTGATGAGTATGGATGATTAATTGAAACCATTTAACTATAGTGATTAAACAATGTAGTATTCATATATTTATGTATTTTTCGAAAGGGAAAATGAAATTTCACATTCTTTCATGTAATATATATAAATTTTGGAATAAAGAAAATGTGGAATAACTGTGTTGGAAATAAGGATATCTTAGGCTTGTGGTGTTCTAGGTTTAGGCACTATCTGCGCTAATTACATACTCGGATTTGGGACGTGACACCAGCCACACAATAATTGTCGCTTAGAGGGCCAAACTCCGAGCCACACAATAACATGTGGCTAGGGGAGTCACCCTTTAGCCACATGTGATACACGTAACAAGAAATATATGGCTTAGGGAGCCACCCCCTGAGCAACATAGTGTAATTTATTTGAACAATTATCACTTGTATAAAGTAATTCAATTTATTTTTTGCTACATTCAACTAAACTTTGAAGTTAGTAAATGAAAATTAATGTTAATGAAAAATGTTATAAAGCTACTTGGAAAAGAAATGAAAATAATTTATTAATAAATTTACAGTTTTTAATATGAATCAATAAATTTGTTTTATTTTACATCGTAGAGTTTACATTGTTGAGAACTCAAATAATTTAATCATAAATTTCCTCTGGTATAACTTTTGCTATTGTATTTTCATCATCTGTCTATTTTCTTCATCACATAATAGTTTATCTTCAAAATCAATTGATCCACAAAGGAACTAAAACAATGCAGTGTCATCCTCCTCCTCCTATCAACACATAACAACTGAACACATTACAAAACTAAACTTGAAAAAGGTAGAAAAGAAAGGATATTGTAGTGTTTAAATTGTTACCTCGCGAGTAGAAATTAAAACAATTCAACTTTTTCTTGTTACTGGTAAGTAATAAGAAATGAATATTGTTAAAAAGGAATTGTAATTAATATGAAATGAATAATGTAAAAAGAAATTATAGAAGGATATATTGAATATTACTTGTATATAGGAGGAGAAAGAAAAAGAAATTGAAATTAATAGAGAAACTATAAGAAGTGGTAGGAGAATACAGAAGAGAAGAGAAAAAGAATTGTAAAATCTGTAATAAGATAAGAAGAGGAGAGAAGAACATTGAAAAGAAAGTTGGATGAGTGGAATATTAGTAGGTAGAAAAGTAGAAAAAGTTGTAATACAGAAGAAGAATATAAAAGAGAAGAATAGAGAAAAGAAAGTACGAAGAGTCTGCAATAGTTTGGAATGGCGTCAATACAATGAGAGCGAAATATCAGTAGCAGAAAAATGACTAGGAAGAATAGAAGAATGAGGTATAAATAAAGAGATTTTGGTAGGAATGAAATATTTTGGAATCGCACCAATAAATTTTTTTTATATTTAAGACTGCCATGAAAAATTATTTCGAACTACGTTACTTCTCATTCTCTCCTTGACTTCTAATTATATGTCTAATTATTTTGGTACAATGTTTTATATGTTTTCTCTCTCCTTTGATTATATTGAAATAACCTTTTACATGTTAACTCTGGGGCATGTGACCGGCACAACACGTGGATACTTCCCATAGATGTAAGCCTAACTCCTAATTGCAACTCATGCGACAAAAGTAATAATAACATAAAAAGCGATGAATTTCACCACACTCCACTCCTTACAAACTGGATCATAAAATACTCAATAAATATAATGCAAAGCATTTGATACATAACTTAAACAAATAAGCCACATCATGGCTATCTCCTATGTTTCTATCTATTCTTATATCAAAACAGCTCAAGAAATATACATAAATATATACAAAAGAATATTCTCCCAAAAACCCTCCTATTGGACTACAGAGCTAGTATAAAAGAATTTCAAAGGGTGATTCCAAAAGATGCTACCAACCCAAGAATCAAGTGGGTTGGGTCACTCGAACCTCTACTACTTCTCATGTGGATGTCCTTCAATGTTCATAGACTCTAAAACATGGAAACAACAATGTGAGATAATAATCTCAATGAGTAAAATCAAACACAAGTAATTAAAGTGTGATAGAGTGCTAAGCATCCACATCTCGCAGCTTGAAGGCATTATAATATCCTCCTTGCTCAAAAGTAACTAAATCTCAGTGAGTAAAACTAAACACAAGTAATTAAAGTGTGGTAGATCGCTAAGCATCCACATCTCCCAGCCTAAAGGCATTGTTATATCCTCCTTGCTCAAAAGTAATTAAATCTCCATGCTCAAAACAAATAAATCTCTTTGGTTAAAGGCCATTAAATCTCCATGCCCAATGGAACTAAATATATACGCTCAAAGGTGGATATATCTCCATGCCTAATGGTAATTTCTCCATGCCCAAAAGCAATTAAATTTCCATGCCTAATGGCAATTTCTCCATGCTCAAAAGCATCCCAATTCCCTTGCACATAGGCAATGATTCTCCAAGACTCCCATGGGTCTAACCCACTATTCTCCCACCAAACCCTCAAGGTTCAAGGCACAATCACTCCAATATATTTATAATCATATACATAGACAATGCTCATACATATACACATAATTATTCATACAAGAATCCAAACTCCAAAACACACTCCACATAAACCACAACATGCAGATTATATAAGTTCATCTCCCTTATTCCATGTTTTATCACTTTGTCAATTTTAGACAATGCACATTTCAATTCATGAAATAATTCACATACTTGAGTAGGTTATTTACTCACCTCGACCCAAACTATACTTTATTGTATGTGCAGTAACTCGGGAGGAATTGAAATTCTGATATTTTTAAAATTAACCCTCTATAGTAAACTACATGAAGGAGGAGAATTAGTTAGAATTGCAAATTGCTGTCAAGAAGCAATCAGTTGACTGCCCTCTTCTTGGTAGTCGACTGACTCGACTTAACAAGATCCAACAGAGAGCAACCGATTGACTAATTTACTTTTACCATTCGATCGACCCAAACTTAAATAAATTTAAAACAATCCAAATAGAGAGCAACTGGTCGACTAGAAGTCATATACTGGTTGACCAGTGCATCCAATAGGGAATTCCTATTTACTCACAGGGTAACCAGTCGACTGGTGGTTACCTACTTGTCAACTGGTGCATCTCTGCCTAAAATTGGGCAACGCACCAAAGGTAGCTAGTCGATTGGTCTCTCCATGATGGTCGACTGGTTGCCAACAGACTCCGAAAACCAAAAAAAGAAAATGTCTTTCTCTCAAATCTTGATGCTTCCCTTGCAACACTTCACTTAGGCTTTAGTCATAAAATTCTTGGGTGGTTTTAAACTCTATAGAAACCTTAAAAAGCCATACCCTCAAGCAAAATGAGCAAAACCCTATGAGTGTTCATGGAGATTAATCTCAAAAAGCTATAGTCATGTCATGTCCTACCTAGGACACATGAATGGAACGAGAGTGAGCCTAACCTCACCTTGGAACCTAATCCCTTTCATCAAGCAAGCACAGAAAACATTCTAAAATAGACAAATGAAAGTAAATAATTATTTACAGAAATCTTCCTTTCACATATTCATAGATATCCAAATACATAAAATTGTACTATTCTTTTTCTTTATTGTATTAGGAGTAAATAAAAAAAATGTTTAGGAACATATTTAACAATAATATCACTTCATTTATATACATAATTCCTCAACTCATAATGAAAGCAATCCAAATATTAGGTTAGCTATATGATCATGGAGCAACTCTAGAGTAGCAAAACAAAATATACATAAATGAGAATTTACTTATCCCTAGATTCAAATGGGTTCTTGGACTAAGAATCCACTATTCCTTGTATGAATATGCGTCTTCAACTGTCAACTTTGAAAATGTTAATAAGAAGGGTATGAGCTAACCATGTCCTCAGTAAGGGGACAATACTATATTATGATGAAAAATAGTTATCGTGCATCATAATGATAACATGCATCAATCATTTACAAATTAATTATAACACTATACAATATAATCCATAATAGTTCTCAACAGTATCCATATAAATCAAATACATCTTAGTATAATTCAAAATAATTCACAACATTAAACAATGCAATTAATTACACACATTTCTTATACCAACTAGGTCGTCCAGGGTACCTCTAGATCGTTACTTGTGGCCCCTACCGCATCCACCCTTATTGCTCCATTTATAAATCTCCACCCTTATGGCTCCTTGTAGATTTTTCCATGGGGTGCAACACCATACCTTTCCATTCATTCTAGTCACATACATAATCACAATCATAAACAACTCAAAATCATTTACAAATCTGACCACAACATAACTCATATCACTTTCCATACTTAATCACAAATTCATCAACATGAATACATTCATTCACTATTCACAAAATTCATCTTTCAAGTCATATCTCAAACGTAGAAGCTTATTTGTATTCACAAATCATCACAATGGTATTCGTGTCTCACTCACTCAACATTCTTATGGTGGTACTTATGTATAGATATATCTATACCAATTTATTCGAGAATACAATTCTTTAATTCTTGAATGTGTGCATGTATTTGTGTATAAGTTCTTCTATGATTGATCTAGGATTGGCACATATTTACATACATACATAAGAGCCAGATTAATTCATAATACTACGTATAAGAACATATATATATATATATATATGTAAATATATGCCCATTTCATCATCCAAAATCTAAAGAAATGGAGAGGAATGCCCACACATACACACATTTCCTAAATGGCAACCACAATGGTAGAGGTATGAATATATCCATACTTTTCCACATGTAATGTAGTTACATACAAGCATATATTTTTCTTCATATATGTCATTTCAAGCATTCATGCATGGATGTAACTTATAAAAATGAATCTCAACTATAATAAATATCAAAATACAAGTTAATCATCATTCCCTTCACATTAGGATGCATCACATGTTTTCACTATGACCCAATGGATCATAAAGCAAAAAAATCTCATAGCCATAAGAAGCATCAACCCATTTACCTCAGATCTGAACAAGACTCCCACACTATAAACCAAAAGAAAGTGCCAAAGAACTCGTAGGATGACTAGATAATAAGCCAAGAAGGAAACAATATCATTTTAGAACTTAGGCCACCAAACATCCAACATTGTTATGTTTTTCTGCTAGTTTCGGAGCCCAAACTTTACAAAATTTTTGGTATTAATCCATAGCTCTAAAAATCATGAAACTAGTATAGAATCTTACTTATATGTTAACATGATATGGTGAAACTTTTAGATTAAAAATCCCTCATTTGGCCCTTTTACCGACCTCATTGGTGACCCTAAGTCAAAGCTGTCAAATTTTCGAATAGGTGTTGTGTCATGCGTTTTAGACCTAGTTAACCATGTCCAAATGCAATGAAATTCTGTAGGGAGATAGGGAAATGCCTAAGATAGGTATCATAAAATTTTTAGGCCAAAATATTATCATTTAGTTGCCCAAATAGAGCCAAACTCCAGACCTGCCTAGATTTGCCTCTGCAGTGAATTCAGACTATATCTATAAATATTTTACCAAGTTAACCTTCTCCAAATGTTATGAAACTTTCCAGTTTAGGTTAATATCTTGTTAGGAATTCCCCATAAAAATTTCAAGATTTATAGATATCATTTGGTCACCCAAAATACACAAAATCAATGGCATGACATAGTAGTTTTATTCTGCCTTTTCTTTCAATTCTCTTTCTGCTCAAACTCATTTTGCACCATTTCAACTCTTATACAAGTTCCTAAAGCTTTCACATCCTAAACCTTCTTGATTTGCACTTTATTCACAGTTTAGAGTAGAATTATGCATAATGAAACTCAATTAATGCCGTCAGGAAATCTTCGATTTTTTCCCCTGTAGGTCCTTGTGTACTCCTCAGTTGAATATAATAGAATATTGACATGAAAATTACTCTTTTTGGTTTACATAGTTAGATGTTCTCATCCCTCAATCAACCAACACTTAGCTACTCAATTCTAATTATAGATGCTTAGTTTATTCCTCAATTTCTAGTTTATCACCACACTTACAAGTTCTTTTGTTATTTTTTATTCTTTAATTTAAAGTATTTTGGCCAACACTATAATCCAAACATCATAATTGTTTTTATCAGAACTTTCATGACATATTCCTCTTCCATATCCAATAAATAACCAATCACAATGAGAATGATTCCATTATGAATTGTTGAAAGAATAACATGTTCGGTTCCTTACCTTTTCGACCACACATACACGAGAGAAAGCAAAAAGATTCAAATCAGAGTAGAGATTGTTCCTTACCCATTGATGTTCACATCGCTGCTGTGAATCCCTCCTCCATTGCTATGAACAATGAGAGCCATCGTGAACAACGATGGCGAAGGATGAAGGATGAGACAACAGCCTCTTATGCATTCACGCCTTTACCTCTCTTGCTCTCGGCCAGTTCTGTACTTGACTTCAAATGGCAGAGGAACTCGAAAAAGAAGTATAAGGGAAGGAAGAGCCCTTTTTAGGTGACAACAATGGTGGTGATGGCCGATCGTGGCTACCACAGCCCAGTCTCTCTCTCAGTCCCTCACTATCGGTTTCTCTCTTCCTTTTAAGCCAAATGACCGAAGAATAGGTGTGTGTTTCATTTAGAGGCTTCAAGAGATCAAATAGGGAAATGGGACACATGGCATCATCCCCAAGTGCCACGTCTCTTCCTCTTGATATTATACAACAGAACCTTCTTTAAATTAAGTTTTCATACATGTCCTTTACAATTTTATAAAAATTTTGAAATTTTACCTTAAATTCAAAAATTAATCTTTTTACCATTCTTAGATTCACCTTTCCCATTTGATTAACTCTCCAACCAAAAATAAAAATTTTCAAATAAGTCTTCAAAAATCTTTTATTTTATTTTTCATTGCAATTAAATTCTCCAAATATTCAAAATTTGAATTTTTGTTCATCAAAAATTTTCTTTTTAAATATAAAGGCCCACCATACTATTTTAAAAACCTAGGACATTACAGGTTACTATTCTCTCCAAATCTCAATTTACTCTTTTTCTAAGTTATGCAAACCAAGCATCAATAAGAGAGCAAAAGAAAATCTTTTAACAGAACATCCACTTCAACCTCATACAACCAAAATCTATAGGGTTTGGAAGAGAAACAAAAAATGAGGAGAAAAAGGAATGGTGGCTACTTACCTTTCTTTCCTAAACCAGCAACTAAATCACTCTCCCCAAGCTCCTAGATCTGTTAGTGGAGGAGGAAAAGACTTGAATACAAGGTTGGTACCTTATGTATGGCATGGAGGGTGAATGGAAGACTTGGAGGGATTTGGGTGTGTGTTGCCGTGAGTGAGGAAGAAAGAGGGTATAGGTCAAGTTTTTCAAAAGGGTTAGGTGACCATATGGACATAAGTGGGTCCCACAAGCCCTCTAAGGCTCCCCTCCTTCACTTAGGCAAGGTCTACCCCAAATCCTTTTCTTGTTTCCACTATCTTATTAGGCCCACAACTCATAATAAGGCTACAAGGCCCACCTTAGGTCAAGACTCTCATCTTTCTTTCTTTTTAGCCCTTGGCCTAACTTAATTAGGTCTTTTCCTAAATCTATGCCTTGGTTACAATTAGACCACTAATTAAACTCCACAATACCATTATGCAAGAGACAAATAATATTCATATATATATATATATATATATATATATATATATATATATATATATATATATATATATATATATATATATATATATATATATATATATATATATATTCTCCTTTTTAAGTTAATTAACTCCCAATTAAGGATGGCATTAAATCTTCCTCTTATGTAATTTCCATAGGATGTCTACAACTCCATTTCACTTATAAATACAATTCATATCAATGAACTAACACCCACACAAGAGCAAAATTCACAATAAAAAATAACAAAAAAGCAAAATCAATCCTCTCATACACACGTGCACAGTAAAATCTCTAGGGTGTTACATATTTTATATTATTTATATGTTTATAAATAAGGTTATATAAATAAACAATTCATTAAATTGTATTAAATATTTAATAAGCATATGTATTTGTAAATTATATTATATACTTAAATATATGTGTAAATAAGCATGTGTACTTAATAAATTGTATTAAATAAACACTTAATTGCCCTAAAAAATCTATTATAGTAATACAAATAGATTACATTGAATTTTTTTTAATACAAATGTCTATGCCTTCTCGTCATCCTCATCATTCTCGTCATCTTCATCATTGTTGTTTCCATCTGTTGGAATATTGAGTGAAATATATAAATTTGCAACATTGTTCAAAGAAGTCATATTTGGTCGATATACTTCTATATTTCCTTGTTCACTTGAACTCGCATGAAATCCCTGCGGAGGTGGATAGGGCGGACATGATCCTTGCATTGCATTTAGTTTTCTCTCCATGTTAGTGATTTGTTTGTTTAGTTCTCTCATCCTTTCCTCGTATCTTTGCAACTTTTCTTCATAAGATTTACTTAGACTTTGAACAAGTCTATCCTTTAGAATTTGTTAAAATTCTTGAGAGCGAGTCCAATCAAGCTCCAATGAGCCTTTTTGTATATGGTATCCAGAGGTTGTGATACCAATAATTTTTATTGCCTCAACTCCTAAACCATATATTTGTCCTTTTTTTATTTTGGCTACTTTCATTCATAAATCAAGATCTGATAATTGTTGCTCGAAGCTAGTTAAAGATTGGTAGAGCCTTTGATATTTCGCCTTTGAGGAAAGTGAAATTATATTAGGTTTTATTATAAAATATATACCATATACAACTATCCATAAAATTACAGTTACAAATGTTGCCTCAAATTTTCTCTTAACCCATCTCTGATCAGTCTTGTTCTGATGAGTTTAGAGAAAAACTCAGATGCGGTAGGTTCTCTTCCCATTTCCTTTTTCTATAGTACAAAATAAAATATATAAGTATGAAATATAATTATTAAATAGTAAATAAATACAATTTAAAATGAAATAAGTTACTAATATTCTCTTGTACTCTGTCATTGAAATAGAGTCTGTAATGTGAGGAGATGAGCTAAATCCACTAGAGTCAGAAGATATGATTTTCTTCTTTTGCTCACTAATTTGCTTGAAATCTAACGTTTCCCATTTATCATACAATGATTCCAAATAGATTGCCCTATCCACACTGGTTTCTTTTTATTATTCTTATGTGTTGTATATATAAAATCTTTTAAGCACATCGACACACAACTTTTCCAAATGTTGAAAATACCGTCTTTATGTTGTGGTGACCAAATATAATATTTCTAAAAAAAATTAACAATAAATTATAATGTAAAGAAAAAAAATTATAAATAATGATAATGAGACTATACTTGAAATTCCATCCACCACAAGCTTCATAATGATTCAGGTACATCTCTCCAGCAAGTGTATGGTCCATCATCATATGTTGCTTCAATGATATACACAATTCGACCTCGAACCTTATTATGGTTTGGGGAAAACCTGATCGAAAGAAACTTAAAATATGGTTTTTGTTTGTTAGCGAAAGATTAGAGATGCTAGTAAATACAGCATAATAGGCTTCTAGCCTAGGGAAGGCATATCCCCACGTGCCTAGATTTCAAGGCATGACAGATGCGGTAAGAGGACCAAACCCTTGTAGTGATGTGCTAGGAAAAGGCATACTTAAGGACCATGAAGCAAAAGAGGGATTCCATAGAACTTGGTAACCTCAATGAGGTAAGGTTTAGTGGTAGTTGAAATTTGGGGACCGAATTTCTTTAAGGGCAAAGTAATGTAATACTCCAAGTATTACATTGTCATAAACAAGCGTGAGTTCGAGCAAGTGGAAAAATTTCTCATGTGTAGACGAATGCCTGTGGGTAAAAGCTAGATACCCATATTTGTTCACACTAGAGGTAACACAAATTCGGAGGACCAAATTTCCTGAAAAGGATAATACTGTAATACTCATGGATTTAAAATATAGTACCTGTGGCTTTAAAATTTCTGTTTACTTATTTTTCTGTTGCCTATGAATTCTCATCTGTGTGTAAATGAAAAGCATATCTCACATGTCCTTTGTGCTTGAATTGGAAGAAATTAGGAATGCTAGTTTGATGCATTGGTTGTTAGTTGTGTGAATTGTGATTCGGACTGACTAGGGACTAAATTGAAAATAATTAAAGTTTGGCTAGGGGCTTGGTGGTATTACATCAAGTTGGGAATTAAATAAAATAAATATGGGATAATTTAATTTCAACCAAGGAATAATAAGTGAATTAAGTAAATAACTAAAGGAAATAAATAATATGTTGGTCAAAATGCCCATGTTGCTTTTGGCTTGCTTTTGGGCCTTATTGTGAGTGCAAAGCTTGGACTTATGTGTTTGAAATGCATGACCTAATGCCACATGGAGAACCTTGGATACTAGAAGGTGACGTGGAGGCCATGTGTCATTAATATGACTATGGCAAGTCAAAGGTTATATGATGATGATAAATAAAATAAATAAATAATAATAAAACATGACTAAGATGACTAGGCGTGTAAAATAACTTGTGATGTTGGAAAATTACATAAAAATAATTAAATTAATTAATTAATTAATTATTAGGCTTTGAGAAATAAATAATTGGTGATGTAAAAGATAACGAAAGAAAATCACAAGAAATAAGGAAGGTATAGGCATGTGAAGCAATTAGGAAAGTTTTCACCAAACCAAATAGGAAAGTTGTAATGGTTTTGAAAAGAAATCAATCTCTCTCTCTTCCTTGAGCCTTACTCCACGCCACCTTGCACTTTGTTACCATAAACCCTCACATAGTAATCCAATAGGTAGTTTAAGAACACTCAATTGATAAATAATTAAATAAATATTAATTAAAAACTATATTGCCTTTTTCAAACCCTAGCCACCCTCTTTATAAGGAAAAGAGAACCCTGGGTGCCTCGTTTCCACCAAAATCACTCTAGGTGTCTTCTTGACCAAACTCTCACACTCTTCTAAATCTAGCCGTCGTCCACACTCAAGGAAGAGGAAAAAAGACCTAGCCCACTCATGCACTTTGTATACAAAGTTAAGAACTAGAAAACCCAAATTTTCGTACTCTGTTTTTCACGTTGATTTAAATGGTCATAACTTTCTTATTCGAACTCCATTCTCAACGAATTATATATCCTTATAAAGCCCTGTGAGTCTATTTTTCAAACCAATAAAAATTATTCAAATATTTCTTACCTTTAGGGCATTATGAATAAAATAGTGGCGATAGGTTATGTGCAGAAACATACAATTTTTTGGCTTCATAATTTTGACCTGTTCTTGCAACATCTTGTACTGTAGTTGTGAATTGGATATCTTACACCCCATACCCCTCTGAATAACACTTGGGATGCAGTAGAAAGGTTAACGTTGAAATCTAGGTGAGTGGAATGATTGTTCTTTAATATGAAAATGTAATTGGGTATTACGTAGGGTGACATAGGGAAGACTCCCAGGACTAATAGTAAAGTAACTCCAAATTGATTAACAAAATATTTTATGTCCAAATAATAATATCTATGGTAGGCAAGAAGTATTGGTGATTTTGTTAAGCATGCAACATTTGATGTTACATATGAATACGATGGGATGAACTGTTGCTTGAAATTTTGTTCAATAAAACATGTGAATAACATTTTAGATTATGATTTTGTTATTTTTGGAATAATATTGTGGAATATATGTATATGTTGAATTTATGAATTCACGATGTTTGGTGCTAGTTGACCATCAAGGTGCCAATCTAGAGCTAAGCACACCTAGGCCACCTCATTGTGGAATATATTTATATGTTGAATTTATGAATTCACGATGTTTAGTACTAGTTGGTAAACACCCTCATGGTGAGGTCAATGAGGTGGCTTGGGTGAGCTTAGCTCCAGATTGGTGCCTTAACCGATGAGTGGTGGAAGGCAACCCTCATGGCAAGGTTGGAAAGGTGGCCTAGGACTGGTCAGGTGAGATGGCGTCATGACAAGGAGGTGGCTTAGGTGAGGTCAACTCCTGATTAGCGCCTTGTCATTAACAAGTACCTCTAGTTGGATAAATTGAGGTCGTCATGACAAGGAGGTGGCCTGGGTGAGCTTCACTCCCGATTGGTGCCTTGTCATTGATACGCACTTCATTTGGTGTATTACAAATGCTGAGTATATGGTATGATTACTAAACTCTAGTTTTGGTTTGAGATTCAGGCCCAACGGCCACTTCATGTAATATTTGATTGTTTGACTTGTATTACTGCATAGACGTACCATTCACTGAGTTTTGTGAACTCACTAGTTGTCATTTAATTCTGCTTAATTTTGGACACATCATGTGTACACTCTGTTTTGACGTGTTAAAGATAACTTCATGTTACATATTTCTCTTAATAAGAAAATAATGCATGTTCATTCCTAAAAAGGATAAGGCTTACAGTGACAGGGTTAGCCGTCACTTTATCGATCATAGGCCTGGGTAGCTAGTCGTGACACTGAAGATGAGACATATGAAGAGAAGAAGTCAAGAAGAAATAGAAAATAATTTCAACCCAATTAATCTTGACTGTGTACACTAACAAAAAAAATTGACTTTTGCTAGCGACACCCTTTGATGGTGACTAAAGTCATTGCTGAAAGTCCGTAGCTGAAAAGTTTTCGGTAGTGACAAAAGGGGTCGCCACCAAAAGTCACCCTTCAATAGAGACTAAACCACCACCAAAAGTCATCTTTGTTGTCAAAAGAAAAAATTTCTATGGCGACTTTCAATAGTCACCATCAAAAGCGACTTTTGGTGGCAACTTTAGTTGCCACTGAAGGTAAAGTTGCCACTGAAGGTTACCTTTAATGGCAAATTTCAACAAAAACGACAAACAATCTTTGATGGCGACAAAGGTTACCTTTTGTGGTAACTTTAAAAGTCACAACCAATAGTCACGCATCACTATTATTGGATCCGAACTGGCCCGACGAGTCGACCCAAGACCCAACAACCCGATCAAGACCCAATTGACCCGTGTGAGTCTTAGTCAGCCCACTAACTCGCATATTCAAGTTTATTTTAAATTAAACCAAATACATTCATACATGAGATTCGAACCTGGGTGCTTTGCTTTTAGCCATGTATATCTTGTCATCTTTCCACCACTTCATTTGTGCTATATAAGGGCAAAATAGGCAAAAACCTCGCAAAACAAAAATGGAACAACATCTAACTTAACAAAACACAAATATATTATTATTAATAGATTAAGAGATAAGAAAAAAATATAATTATATTTATATAATTACTTGGTATAAAAAATTTTAAAACAAGAAAAATTAAAGAGCATAAACAAAAAATTTTATATAATCATCAAACATAATCAAGAAAAATTATGGTTTTAACACTTTAAATTGTAAAATTTGTATATAATTTATTTAGTTTGAATGAGTGACCCGGAGGCTAGCTCGGGTTAATTATATAAGAAATTAACTTTCAATGGCGACTTTAGGAGTTGCCACAGAAAGTCTGACTTTTTGTGGTGACTATAGAAGTCACAACTGAAAGTTCGACTTTTGGTGTCGACTATTAGGAGTCACCACTGAAATTTTGACTTTTGTTAATTTCACAAAAAAAAAAAGAAAAGACTTTCGATGGCTACTATTGTGAGTTACCAATGAAAGTCTGACTTTTGGTGGCGACTATAGGAGTCGCTATTGAAAGTCTAACTTTTGGTGGTAACTATTAGAAGTTGTCACTAAAAGTTTGACTTCTCTTAATTTCACCAAAATCAAAATTTGACTTTCGATGGTGACTATTGAGAACTGCCACTGAAAGTCTGACTTTTGGTGGCAACTATGAGAGTCGTCACTGAAAGTCTGACTTTTGATAACGACTATTAGGAGTCACTACTGAAAGTTTGACTTTTCTTAATTTTACAAAAAAAAAATTGACTTTTGGTGGCTACTATTGAGAGTCGCAACTGAAAGTCCTACTTTTGGTGGTAACTATTAGGAGTCGCTATTGAATGTCTGACTTCAATTAATTTCACCCAAAAAAATTTTTTGACTTTCGGTGGTGACTTTAGGTGTTGCCACTAAAAGTTCAACTTTTGGTGGCGACTATGGGAGTCGCCACTGAAAGTTCAGATTCTATCAATTTCACAAAAAAAAAATTGACTTTGGGTGGCGACTTTAGGAGTCACCATTGAAAGTCTGACTTTTGGTAGTAACTATAGAATCATCATTGAAAGTCCGATTTCTTTTAATTTCACAAAAAAAAAATTAACTTTCGGTGGTGACTATTGGGAGTTGCCACTAAAAGTCTAACTTTTGATGGCAACTTTATGAGTTTAAAATCTCTAAAGGAAGTCTAACTTTTGGTAGCAACTCTTAAAGTGAGACTTTCAGTGACGACTCCCAATAGTTGCTACCAAAAGTCGACTTTTAGTGGTGACTTCTGAAGTCACCACTATAAAGTCACCACCAAAAGTCAATTTTCTTGTCGTGGTATTCCATGAAGATGGTCATTTGTCTCCATGGTTTGAAGAGAGGGAAGACCCATTAATGGATGAACTTCAAAATGCATAATGGCTTCTTAGAATGAATTCTAAAGATGAGGACATAAAAGAAGAAGAAGAAGAAGAAGAAGAAGAAGAAGAAGAAGAAGAAGATGATGATGATGATGATGATGATGACGGTTATAGTCATGATACTGATGGTGGTTTAAGTCCACCAAGCAACAATAGTGGTGGTGGTGGTGGTGCTATAGAAAATGTTCATGGGAGAGATGAATATAGAGAACAAGACACATATCAAAACACTTCATATCCTAATTGTGATCATAGTTTTTGTATTAATATGATGTCTTTTCATGATTACTGCCCTACTGAAAAGGGGGTGGAAGACAACATCTTGAAGATTCAATCTCTTCCAGTTTTTCACAAAGTTTTAGTGACTTTGGCACTGATGAATCTTCTCAAAGTAGCCAAGGTCACTATCCCCCATCCTATTAGCAACCTTCTTATCAAGCTCCACCATATTATTAACCTTCAATGAACTATCAAGAGCCTAATTATTATCAACCTTCTTATCAAGCTTTTCATCAACAATTGGAGCATGGTGGAGGAGTTTTTTATTATATTTTTAGACAAAGAGCAAGCCGTGGTAATGTTGAAACTAAAGGTTATGATCCTCCATGCCATTCAATCATGTGGTGACTGATGACAATTAATATCTTGTAATCTTGTTTGAAAAATATGTAAATACATTTGTATATGACTTTTCACTTACTAACACGTTAATTATCTATTTTTCTTCTTAAATTTGCAAGTAAAATTAACATGTGTGCATATAGTAAGAGTATAGAATTATGGAATTAGTATAAATATTAGATATAATATGTTATATATATTTAAAATTAAAGGTTATAATAATTATATACATATTTTGTATATTTTGTACAACTAAAAAAATTTCACAATCACAATGACTATAACCACATCGCAGCGTTTGTAACATCTGCAATTAGAGTAACCTATAACGCAACTGTGACTGCAACCCAACAACAATTAAAAACCCTGCTCTCCTACGTACCAAGTTAGTTTATTTACTGATGTTCTAACAGAGGCTTTTCCACATTTTGGTATGTATTCTTGTATCGTATAGAAATATATGTAGTGTAGGAAACAACATATCGATCCTGGGTAAATTGCAAAAAGAAAATATTGAGACTAAATATTTTATTTAATCTTTAAAAGATTAATTATTTTAACTTTATTTTTAGAAGATCAAGCATCACACAATCAGTTTTAGATTTTTTTTTCTTCTCATGCTTGCACATTTCTTTTATATATACCAACCAAAGAGATTGCCAAAGACATTTCTATGCTTGCCACTCTCCGTAATATTTCTATTTCGCCCTATAGTAGGGTGTCATATATATATATATATATATATATATATATATATATATAATCAGCGCCACCAAAAGTGGTATAGTTTGGTAAATAAAAAATAAATTAGTTTAGAAAATAAAAAAAAAGATATAGGAATATTTTAGGGAAAAAAAAAGGTCTCCAAACAATACTAAGAAAAAATAAAGAAGGGTTTACTTTTGGATGGGTTCGAGGCATAAAACATGTAACTTGAAATGGAAGTTTAACTCACCAAATTTAGGTAAAGTATAATTTTTTAACAATATAATCAATCAATATACATCCAGTACTTCTACCAGCCTTTTTTGTCTAATTGTTATTGACATGCTATGGCTACCTTCCTACTTTGGCTTTCAATTGGCAAATGCACCACCATAAGTAGTACTTGCATACAATTATTTTCTTTTTTCTTAAGCATAATTTTGTGTATTCTTAAAGTGATTAAACATTATTGTAAGTTGGATGTGATTGAGGATTGGGAAGGATCCTCAACATAAATAACCTCCCCATAGTTAAGGTGTTTTCATCTTACATAAGATTTATTTATTTATTTATTACTTTATAAATGTTTACCACTAATTTGAGTAGATAAATATTATGGCACCATGGAAATTACACAGCCGCATTTTACTTGAGAACCGAAAATGTAAATATTAATGTGGAATATGAATTCTCTTTCATTTTCTGCATTTTCTTTTCATATTACAAATTTAAGTATTCTTTTTCGAGACTTTTCATTTTTGCAATGGGTGATT
Source organism: Biancaea sappan (assembly GCA_037074585.1). Taxonomy (NCBI): domain Eukaryota; kingdom Viridiplantae; phylum Streptophyta; class Magnoliopsida; order Fabales; family Fabaceae; genus Biancaea; species Biancaea sappan. The sequence goes on along the minus strand of CM073499.1, from coordinate 23,329,544 downwards.
TCACCTCTAGGGGTGCTTAATTGACGGGGCTAAGTCTGAATTTATTGTTTATTAACTATTTATTTAATGAATAAATATAGAGAATTTATTTTGTTAGATACATATCCCACATTTTTGTCCAATTTACAGTCCGTGTAAATTATCTAAGCCTTTGTCGTGCTATTATGTAAGTATATTTGTTGATTTACTTTAGATTATCTATGTATATCGACTTTTATATATGAAATTGGATGATTCGTGGACGATATGTAAGACTATATATATACTTATCCAGTAATATAGAAGAGTTTTTTTTTATCGTATTTAACATATAAGGCATGCATCTTGATTTTTATATCCTTGAATTGAAATTTATAGTTTTCTCCGATCGATCAACAACTATAGCAAGCCTTTGTTCTCATTTTAATTAAACATTTGTTCTTTATCCACAGTTCAATTTAATCTTTATATAAATCTAATGGTTAAGTTTTTTTGTAAATAAAACATATGTTTAGGTTTCTTAAAAAATTAATCATGTCAATGCTTACTTATAAAATATATATATATATATATATATAATTATTTTTTAAAACATTTCGAATAAAAAAAACTTATGATAATAAAGAGATAAGAACCTATTTAAATTTTCTTTGCGCCATCTAATTAAGAGGTATATAACAACGTGGCAAAAAACACTATAACTTGTGTTACAGTAACCGCTTTCAATTTTGAGATTAGATACCAATGATCGTGATGCACCATCAGTGAAGTGTCTACTTAGGGCTAATATGTTTGGTAGAGAGAAAGAGAAAAGAAAAAAAAAAGAAAATTTACTAAAATATTTTATCTTTAAAAAATTATAAGAAATAAGTTTAATGTTTTTTAAAAGGGTAATTTGGATAATTTTCACCCATCTTTATTTTTCCTTCATTGATTCTAATATGTCCACCCTTACTACCAAACATGTTAATGTGGCAAATGAAACCAACAAGCGTTACACGTGTACTTCTCTCCTTCATATTATATTCCTACAATTTTCGTTAAAAAAATTAATTTATTTTGTTAAAGCACAAATTTAGTGATAAAGCAGAAAAAATCTACATAAATAAGTTGTATCTGGTTCAAGAAAATAATTCCATTAGCCATTTGAACATGTTTCTCACGATTTTATGTTACATGGTGACGGCAGAAAAAGTTAAAAATACATATTTGAAAATTTAAAAATTCAATTACAATGAAATAAAATAGAATGAATAAATGAAAATTTTAATGAAAATAAAAGAACGAAATATTAAAGGGAGAATATATATATATATATATATATATATATATATATATATATATATATATATATATATATATATATATATATATATATATATATATATAACCAAAACGTCTATTATACGTTAAACTCTAAATCTTAAATCATATACAAATAATATATATACACGTTAAAATAATTTTTTATTGGATAATTCTCTCAAAAATCATCTATATTTAAGACATTAAGTATGCATACGATATGTGACAAAACACGATCGTCCAAGCTACTTAAACTTCACGAAAATATATATTCATATATATATATATATAATTAAAGCTACGGCATCAGTATTTCGGGTCAATCTAATTAATGAGTTGAATTTCGATCCTCCAATCTAATTTTTTTTTTAAAATTTAGTTCTTTAATTTTTTTATTTTAATTTGGACTTTTACCTTTCAATTTATACAATATTCATCCCTTAAACTTCATGGAGTACTTTAACATGGTCTCTCTTAATTTCTTTGTTACTATTTCAAAATGATCCCTTAATGTCCTTTAGTTGCCTGGATGATCTTCAATGGACAAAACAGAAGAAAGATGAAAATAGCACAATTTAAAAAGTTAAAGAATTAAATTAAAATTAATTAATTAATTAATCAAGAAATTGATGTAATAGTTCAGGAGGCAATAATTTGTACATGATGCCTGGAATTAGTTGTCGGTAAAATTAGTTTAAAAGAGCAATCACGTGGTGTTTCAGACTTGAAGGGTCAATAAAACACGCAGTTACACTAAAACAAAGAAACACAAGCAGCTGCAGATTCAACTAAGAGTCCCTTTCAGAGTGTCCAAAACAAACTAAAAGGGGTTTGTTTTTGAAAACAATAAAATGGAGGATTCAAATATTCAATGCATGAGATCCACATATATACATAGCCATATATCAATTTAATCATGACGATCTTCTGCCCTTGGGCCACACGTCAAGTAGATCAAAGCCAAACAGATTGTGGGCCAACCAATTTAATGCCATTACCCTCTCCTTTTCTCCCTTATTTCTCTAGTTCTTAGCTTCTCACACATTTTAGTCACTGGTTTTTTTTTCCCTTTAAAAAAGACTGTCACAAAATTAATGCACAAACATAGAAGATAAATGAAATAAAAAATTGAAGAATATAGGAATTTATGTGATTCAATTAATATAATTTATATCTACAGATATAATTTTTTTCTTATTCATTGGCCAGAAAAAAAACTATATAAAATATGATAAAAACCAAAAAAATATACATCAGATAATACATAATTGCTCATACTATAAAATGAGTTGTGAGTCGCTTTATAGGGTCGGGTCACTCAACAAATACAATTTACTTTCTCATTTTTTTTAAATTTCTCAAAGATATCTCTCTTATAATAAGATAAATATTAATTTTTGTAAAAATAATTGAACACCAAAAAAATAAAAATACTATCTATAGTGGTTCAAACAATCATTACCACTACAGCCAGCCTTTGAACTTATTTTTCTATATTTTGTTTGACAACGAGCTGGACTACTGGCATGGTGTAGTTTTTTTCTTGCCAATTTAAAGAGTATTATTTAATTAATTTGTAATAATTATGTTATCACTTAATTACTATGTGATGTTTTGGTTATATTATGTAAACTTTTGGTGATATGAAGCTAAATCAGGACTAAGCTAATTATTTTATTTTGAACAATAATTTTAAAAATTATTGGATTATTGAATAGATAAATAAAATATGATTTTGCCCATAAAAATTATTTATCAGTTTAATTAGTGTTATCTTGTTAAAATCTAAATAAAAGAGTATCATCACATATCAATTATATAGATGATAACGTAATAAATTACAAAATAATTAAATTAGAGGCTTGATGACTGTTGAGATAAGGGAGGAACAAAATGATTGAGTATCTAATATTGACTAGTTGAAATAATAATGGCTAGTTAAATATTAGGAATGAAAAAAAAATTATTTTTGATGAAATTTTTATCCTTTTTTCTCAACAAATTCGAATGATACTAATTTTCTATATCATATTTGGATCGAAAAGTAATTTTAGTTTTTTTTTTTAAAAAAAAAGATTGATCAAATAAGCGGAAGAAAATTAATTGATTCTTTTTTGCTTTTTCTGTTTTGGTCTTAAATTACACGGCTTAAAGCTTTAGTGATGAGACGACTGATCCTGCTTCCTTTTTACGTTCTGGGTCTGGGTAAGAGAGTAATTGGAGGTATAGATAAAAGCCACTGAAAAACATCAGGGAGATATATTGTTGCTTGTCGCAATATGCAAATTTCCCTTTGGTTAAAATGGTAATTTCAACATTTCACAGTCCAGTTCACTACCAATCGCCCTCTTTCTGCACAAGCCGCCTCATTACTCAGTTTCCTACTTTCCTTCACACTCGCCCACAGAGAGAGAGAGAGAGAGAGAGAGAGATACAGAGAAAGAGAGAGAAGGGGACAAAAGGGTTCAGCTTTTAGAGGGCCAAAGTGAGATCTTTTAAACACACAACTCATCATCCATCTACCAGAGGGGAAGAAAGAAAGAAAGAAAGAAAGAAGAGACTTAATGTGCACGCCATTAGAGTGTGTTTCGAAGCACCAAAGGAGCTTTAATTGCTGCTGTGCTTTGCTTACCTAGTGCCAACAAATTAGGGTTTTCCTTTTCCATAATTTGCGATCCAATCGCACTTCTGCTTTACTGAGTTTCACATACCCCTATAGGTGAGCTTTTTTGTTTCTTTAAATCCCACAATTGTGATCTCACTGAAAACAACCAAACTTTACTGAGCTCGCTTGGGGTTGGTTTACTTACAGGTTGCAACGGCGTCGTCCTAGGCCTTAAATTCCCTTCTCCATTGATAAAGAAATGTTGGACTATGAATGGGGGAACCCGTCCACTATAATGCTCACCGGAAACGAAGAAGCAGCTGCAGCCGCCGCTGCAGATTCCGAGCAAACCCACCGGCAAATCTTTGACCACTATGCTTCTCATGCCTTTCTAACCGACCACCTCATTTCTCAACAGCCACCGGGGCACACACTCACCGCCGCCGCTGATTTCTCTCTTCACCACTTTAATCCGCAACCCCACCCTAACCACCACCATAATATCCACCACACCCTCTTCGACCCACGCGCCTTTCCCGGCGCGTCATCCTCCCCCTTCCCTCCACCACCACTCCCGCCTCAGTCCATGTTCTCCCTTGACCCGCTACCTCCGGTCAACGCCAGCAACTGCGGGCCTGGTGGGCTTTTGGTGGTGCCCAAGTCCGAGGATGTCGGTCGGCCCATGGACTTCGCGGCATCTCGGATCGGGCTCAACCTGGGAGGGCGCACGTACTTCTCTTCCTCCGAGGACGACTTCGTGAGCCGCCTCTACCGCCGGTCCAGGCCAGGGGAACCCGGCTCGACGACGTCGTCTAACACTAACTCGCCGAGGTGCCAAGCCGAGGGATGCAATGCGGATCTCTCCCATGCGAAGCACTACCACCGCCGCCACAAGGTCTGCGAGTTTCACTCCAAGGCCGCCACGGTCATCGCCGCCGGGTTGACTCAGCGATTCTGCCAGCAGTGCAGCAGGTGGTTTACTGTGATGAATTGACGGAAATGCCCCTAGGCTCTGTCCCCTCGCTCGGTGCCAATCATTTTTGTGTTGTGGGTTGTGCTACCGTACACGGGGTGATCCCGAGGGCATTTACGTCCGGAGGAAATTTCGCCTCCTTGTTTTCGTTTACGTAATCTTTGACCTTTGCCTCTTATGGTTGCTTCATCAGAAAACTGAACAAGGATTAATTAGCCAATTCATTTTTTTAAAATAAAAAAATCATTACTGGGTTTTAAATTGACAAGAAGAGCCTTTGTCTGTATTTCTGTTTCTGTTTCTGTTTCTCACTGCAACGGCATCACCATTCACAACCTCCTCTTGCACCCAAATGAAAAGACGAAAGGGCCCTTATGGGAACTGATGCAAGGCCACTGGAAAATCCCGATGGCATTTCGGTCTCCAAAAATTTGCTTCTTCTCCAGTCTCCTTACAGTTTTCGTACACGCATTGTTTTGCTCTTTTTAGTAGTATTAAAATATCAATTTCAGCTCCATTGTCAAACGTCACCATTGATAATTATTTTGTTGAGAAAACAAGATCATGTCTCGTATTTTGTAGGTTCCATCTTCTTTCGGAATTTGATAACGGAAAACGTAGCTGCAGGAAGAGACTGGCGGATCATAACCGTCGCAGAAGAAAAACTCAGCAGCCAGCTCTAGAAACCCAGAAATCTCAGCTCGAAAATGCCCGCAATTCTACTTTGGACAGTGTTGCAAGTAAAAAACCACTCTCTTCTCTTTTCTTGTCCCTTTCTTCCTTTCTTGTACTTCTTATATATATTTATTATACAAGAGAAGTCTACAGGCTACAGCTAATTCGAACTTTCCAGAGGTCATATTTTCCCACTGCTAGATTAGCTCAAGAATTGTGTGTACAATAATTAAAATGTACTTTATACAGACCATGAGTTGATTTACTAGCTTCTTGGTCCAACTCCCCGTAGATTTACCTATTATATATCTATACAATGCATGCTTGTCTTACAGTATTGAAACTTGAAAGTTTTCATTTTGTGAAGCTTTTGAATTTTGGTTCACAAAGTCACAATCTGTTTAGCAAAACATGGATATCTATGTAAATTCTTCAACTCCATTCTACGATTATATAGTTTTTTCCATCTCGTATATATCTTGCAGGGTCCCCACCGGATTCTGGAGCTCAGTCATCCTCATCGGTGACGGTGGCGGTATCGCCGCCAGACTATTTCCGGCAAAGGCCATATCAAAGTACAAGTTCTTCAGCAACATCAAACTCACTGTTTTTCTCAACTGGGTAGTGCGATTAATTGAAGTGCATGCATGGCTACGAGCTACCCATAGTTAGGAATCAAAATAATGGTGAACTTCCACTTGTAACTATTTTTCTCCCCAAATTTGGTTCCAAAGTTATAATCTGTTGTTACATATATTAAGATTGATTTGAAGCTTCTATATATATAAATATATATATTATTGCCGTATTTTTTTTTATTTCTTGTACATTTTCTTTGGGGTTCAATAAATTCTTGGGGTGCTGCAACTAGCATGTGTACTTTATGCTTTGCAGTTTTCCCTGCTTGTAAATTTCAATGATGCATGGTAAACTGTGTATAGAAGGGAAAATTTGGTTCCTTTGTTTGGATTTTCCCAGAAATAGCGCCTGTGAGTGTTTCAGAGAGAAAGTTGCAGCAGCTTAGCACGGGTGATTCAATTTCAGGTTATACTTTCACATTGAGCGCTGTCTGGTCCTGGAATTTTCCGGGAAAATGCAACAATCATAAACATAATTTAACTGCAACTTATCACTTATTATTAACAAAAAAAATTAATAAACAAATTCAGTAAAGTGATTAATATTGAATTTGTTTTTTTAAATTTTTTCTAAGTATAATTTGAATTTAAATCTTACGGTCTTGAAATCAATTTTAGCATTATTGGATTAAAATTAAAGTTTGCATTAATTATTTCATTATTATTGGGTCAAAAAATTCCAATCCAATGGAAACTCACGGGTTTATAATTAATTAATTTCAACTTCATTCAGGGATGACAAAGCCGTCAAGCTGTCTCCTCTGTGGAGACTGTGGCTGTGCCCCTGAACCGAACTCTTGGGCTATTATTATTACCAAATAAAAGACATAGCCCGTCTCTTCCTCTCACCTCACTCTCTCTCTCATTTTCAATATATATATATATTGATGTGCGGGTTGTTCCTTGGTAAGGATCTACAAGTTGGGTCTTACAAAAAAAAAAACAAGAAAAAGAAAAAGAGAAGAGAAAGGTACAAAGCAGAGGTGGATCATAAATCATATTCTTTGGCCATCTGAGCGAAGCATTTGATTTCATGGGACCTCTCTCTCTCTCTCTCTCTCTATAGAGACTGTGTGCTTGGAACCCTAAACACAAAACTCTAAAACACCAATGATTATATTGATATCACACAAACACTGATAGTTATAATGATCAACGGTTCAAGTTTTTTTAAAAAAATAAAAAATTAAAACTATCAATATTGAAATTGACTATTCTTATAATAAGAAACGCATGTTCCCAAAGAAAGAGGAGCAAATCCACTTTCCAAATACTATATACATACATATATATAAATGTTGGAATATAATTTTGATAAAAATATTAAATTTGTTGCAGACATAATACGATTATATAATATTGATTGCTCAACAATATAATGGAATAGACAAGTATCTAAACTAGGCACATAAAAATTAAAAAAAAAAACAGTATGAATAATTGGGGAGCCTGCCTTGTCCAGTTTGCTGGAAGAATGTTTATTTCTTCTTAATGTCAGGTTCTTATTTGGTTTGCAATGATGTAATGGACAAAGTAATAAAAAAGATAGCGAAAATCTGTCCAAAATTATCTTCTTTTAAAACGTTAAACTTTATTTTAAAGTTAAGGTATTTTAATAAAATACTTCATTTTTCTCCCCATTTCTTTTCTCTTTTCCATTTTTCATGCCAAATATATATATATAAGAAGAAACTTGGGATCAAATTCTGGTAGGCACTCACCAGTCCAAATAAACTTTTCTTTATAATGTTTGTACTATATCAACATCTAATGGACTTCGACATTTCTTTTTTTTTAATAAAGGTAATATGTAATTAGCCTTATGAAATAAAAATGTTAAAATGAATATAAAATATATCACAATTTTATAATAATTATGAAAAGAATTTACAAATTAAAACCTATAGAAACTTATTATGGATTATTCAACTCCTCTGGACAGGAGAAAGCTTTTTAAGAGTGATGTGTAACTACACAAACAATTTTGTAATAACAAATTATATTAATAAATTTGTAACACAGTATATAGCTACTATGCTATTAATTTTAAGAAGGGGCATTTTAATGCTTAACTTTTATCGATTTTTGCTCATTTCACTGTTATTGACTGTTAACTGGTCCTGAATATTATCTATTATGATAAATATGACTATTCTAAGTTGTGATCAATACCGTATAATTTTATTTTGAATAAATTATTGATTTAATCTCTAAATGATTACAGTTATCTTAATTAATTAGTTTTAAAAAATTAAATGTTTAATTTAGTCTCTAAAAAATTATATTTGTTCGAATTTATTTATTTTCATTATTAAATTATAAATTTATTATTGTCAAATCTCAAGATTATATTTTCGTTAATAAAGTGATCTACAGAATGATTAAATCAAAATAAATATAATTTTTTAAGAATTAAATTAAAATTTTTAATCTTTCGGTAATAAAATTGAGATAAATATAACCTTTTAGAAATCAAATTAGTAATTTATTCTTTTGTAAAAATAAATTTTGACTAATTGGTGAAAAAATGGAAACACATGTGCAGTAAAACTGTTTCCCCATGCACACGCTATATTCAATAATGGAACACAGAAATAATTGTACGCGCGAAGGCATGCATGCATGCATGCTAAAGTGATAAATCATAAAAGATAATCAGAAGACATTAATTTTTTTGTTACAAAGCCCTTCTCTCTCTCTCTCTCTCTCTCTCTCTCCAAACGATGTAATAATGGTTTTGTTTATCACAAGTGTTTAACTAGTCTTTTGTTTTTCACAATGTTTCTTTTGGTTTTTCCGAGAATTATAAGAAGCTTCCTTGCACCTTCGTGGAAATTAAAATTGTGGGCCATCTTTTGGCATTTTCTCGATCCCTCTTAACTGTTTGCTTTATGCTTTAGTGAGAGTTATAGCACTTCAATATTTTGTAGTGGCTTTGCTGATAATGCCAAATACCAAAACTTGTGAATTATAGCCATCCTTGGCATCGCCCTTTAATTTGCGTTTGTTTAAGACTTTTAGGACCTAATAATTTCAAAGGGATAAATGGTCTTTGTCCACGAAGCTTCCTAAGATTATTATCTATGTCCCTTTACTCCTAAACTGATAGCTTTAGATATATATATATATATATATAGAAACAGACAATTTCGACAAGTTGTTATTGGAAAAAAGAACAAATCAAGTTGTTTTGGAGTCAATTTAGGCTTTAAGACACAAGGTTGCTTCCTCTTCTACCTTTTGACCTAAAATCTGTCACTCATATTTTCAACCTTTTGCTTAAACTTTAGGCATAAAAATGCTTTTTTGATGCTTAATTTTAAATGAAGTTACCCATTCATTCATCCATTTTCGTCATCTTTTATCCTTTGAAATGACATAGTTTTTTTATTTTGATTTTTTATCTTTATTTCAAATTTTATTTTAATTATTTATATTTTATGAGTTTTATATTGGTCCTATATATTGCAAAATCACACTATTTCAATCATTCTATCAAAATCATTAACCACTTTAACAGAATTAACATATTATCATTCTAATACTAATTTAACATATATACTTAAACGTTAATTATACATTAGTGATCCACATAGAAATTCAAAATTTCCAAAATCTCATTCGCGCATCTTCCTTATTCTGTCTTTTTGTGCTTGTTGTTCACACAAGTCTTCTGTCTTCTTCACTAGCATTTTTTAGCCAAACATTTATGATGAATTTGAAATTAAGTTCAATTAGTAATGATGCGTTGGCGTAACGTGTCCCATGAAGGAGTTAATAACATTAACCCAAGATACAAAATTAAAAGAAAAAATGTAGGAAGAAATCAAGCCAAAAATATTTAGGACAAAATTAAAAGCCGATCTCTCTCTCTCTCTCTCTCTCTCTCTCTCTCTTATGTCCATTATTTAAGATTAATTACACTATTGACCTCTTGAAATTCATTTTTTTGAAGTAGCTTCTATTCCAGTTTAAATGAGGCTAACTTTGAAGACGGGGTAGTTCTGATTCTGATGCATCAATTATTCGTTATATATATTTGATTCAAACATTTTCTAAAGCTACGGAGTATGAATTTTGAGGTGTTCATCATTTTTGTTACACATATTGAATGTGTTAGATGGGTTGATTGTCTCCAATTGACGAACACAATTAATATATAGAGGAAAATAGACGGTATGTTTTGCTTTAAAAAAAAAAAAAAAAAAAAAAAAATATTACTTCAATTGTGAATGTTTAATCCAAAATAAGGATACTTGAAGTCTTGAACCTTAACTCATAACTCACAATACTCAATTTCATACTATTTGAGCTATAAATTTAGTAATTAGAGAGTCCAATTTTGAAGTCAACTAGAGACAGTAGGACTCATGTTACATATTAAAGGCTAAAATGAAATGTCACCTTTGAGAGGGATTCTAACCGTCATGACAATGATATAATTGATGTATAATAAGGTTTAATATTTTTTTTTTTTTTTGAGAAAAAAACTATTGATATAGGTAGAGTTTTATTTTTGGCAAAATTTTCACCTATTAAATTTAATTTAACCTGTTCTTAAGGGAAAAAATAAAAGTGACTTATAATCAATAGTAATGATATTTTCTTTTGTTGAGTTGTTTTTTTGGATTCAGTATTGATAGAGTTCAATGGCGTCGTGCGATCCATGTAGCCGACCCCACTTAGTGGGATAAGGCTATGTTGTTGTTGTTGTTTTTTGGATTCAGTAGTCTTGTTTGATCCTCAACGAGTGATAGGCTTGGTAAAAATATTATTATTAGTTGGTAAATGTCAGATCGTGCGGCATTCGAATAATAAGCTTACAACAATAAGTTTTGGGATCTTGAAAATGTATATTTGGAACACTGATCTTTTTATATTATTATCTGGTTAGGTTCTTCTTTTAATTTCCATTTAATTTAATCTTTATAATTTAAAATTGTATAGTTGAAATTTTGTTAATGTATTACTAAATTCCATTAACACATTGAGCCATCCAATATTATGCTAATTAATGTACATATTATAAATCAAATCATCCAGCTCATTTAACAAAATTTAGTTTTCATTATATAACATGCGAGTTAATTCCATTTTATTCTTTCATTGTACATAACTCATCTATTCAAACTATTAAAATAACACACAGTTAGTTGTGTCAATATATTAACTTTAATGCTGATAGATGAAACATGAAAGTTTAATAGCAAAGATTTTAATACTAGTTTTATAACTGCAAAAAGTTATTTTCAAATTCAAAATTTAAACTATAACAATCAAACTAACAATTGAATATAATTTTTTAAGATTTTTAATCTTCCATCATAGCTTTGGAAATATAAACATCTAAAATAAAATCTTTATTGTCTCCAACGCATAAGAGAGGTCTGCACCTTTTTGGCCATAATTAAGACTTTTGACTATGGTTAAAAAGGCACAGGACTCCAACACCTTAAAGGTGCAGGAAATGATCTGTTCTTTCTAAAATATTGGCCAATTATCTTACGCAGATAACATAACAAATTTAATATATCAAATGCTTTTTGCCAAAAAATTAAAAATATTTTTAGAAAAATATTTCATAATTAACTAAAAAAAACCCAATTACGATTGCAGAATTACATCTTTTTAAATACAAAATATGGTAATCACATTCAGACTAAAGACACTAGACAGACAAGATAACAAAAACTTCTTAGTCATGGCATTATTGTCATCATGTTAGATTCATAATAACTTTGATTTTTTCTTTATATATATATATATATATATATATATCTCTCTCTCTCTTTTAACAATAGTATTCGTTTTTGTTTTTAAATTTATTTTATGTTTTTCTCATTCTGGGGTCGCTGAAGACTATTCTTCGAATGTTTGAGGTTAAAATATTATCTAAGTCTCTTTAGTTTTATTCAATAGAAAATTTGGTCCATATAATTTAAAAATAAAGAACTAGTGTTAATCAACCGTTAGTCAACGGTTAGTATGAAATACGTGACATTGACTAGAATTCTTACATCAGCGTCACATATGACAAATTTAAATACTGATTGGTTTTTTTCTTTCGGTACCATCAGTGCCTATTTTTTTCCACATCATCAAGGAAAAGAACACATCCAACCTTGATGCAGCAGTGAGCTCGGGCTCACTTCTATATTTGGGCGCTGCTCTGTTTTACACAAACCATAATTTCTTCATCCCCATCCCACAATCCCACTCCTTCAGTTCATAAATCGACACGACTTTAGCTTAATTATAAATCCACATTTGTACTTCGAACATAAAAATTAAGCTTGCATGCAGTTTATAAGTTTAGATTTCTGATTCAACTACTGAAAACGCTCCAGTGTCGATACCCCTTAGCTTAATTTAACTGTTTAAGCTTTAGCTTCCCCCTTTCAAATTCATTTTCACACTGCAGCTCAATTTTTACCAGAAATTCAGTTCTTAATCCCACATTGAAACCTCACAGCCCTTTCTCAGACTTTACGCCCACTGAGATCATCACTTCGTGCTAACGCCAATTGAGATCATCACTTCGAAAAATTCCTTCCAAAGTCCCAAATGAATCTTCAGCCCAAAAATTCTGACTGAAGCAAGGAATTTCATGCCTTTGATCAGATTCACACATGTGGCGATAACGGCGGATAGGAGAAGAGCAATGGTAGACCAGGAAAGCCACCAGAGACCGGTGACCCACGCGACTGACAGTAGTGAAGATTGTGGAACAGAGAAAAAAGGAGAATCACTATCACCAAAATTAGTAAGGGTTCAGGCCACGACAGGAGTAAGAAAAGAGAAAAGAGAAGAGAAAAATGAAAAAGAAAATAAAAAAGCACTGATTATGTGAGAAAAAAATTTAGTCAGCATTTAAATTTGCCATGTGGCGCTGGCGGCGCTAACATTATATTTAATGTTAATAATGTAAATATTTTAATCAGTGTCATGCATTTCACACTAATTGTTGACTAACATCGAAGACTATTTTTACTATAGAGACCAAATCCTTTGTTTTAAAACTATAGAGACCAAATTTTCTATTGAGTGAAACTATAAGGATTTAAGTTATATTTTAACCAGTGTTTGATAAAGTTGTATATATCCTATGGCTTCTGTATGTATTAGCCTAATAATCACCTAATTAACTAAAATTGTATATATCATGTGAACACAAAATTTTGTTCCCTGGTCTAGCTTTTTTTTTTTTAATGTAACTCTAAATGAAATTCAATCCCGGATTAGTATTGAAAACAGTTCTATTGCCACTGAACGAAAATCCATTGGGTTTCTTAAAAATTAACATTGATGGCAGCTCCTTTGATAATCTTGATAAATCATCTGGTTTTGGAAGTATAGTGAGTAATAAACAATGTATTTGGGTTATGAGCTTCTCCAACTTCATTGGTCACATTATCACATTCAATCCAAGCTTCATTTGATTTACTAAGTATCCAGTGTTTCTCAAATTCATTGAAGGATTACTGATAATTACAACCTCCACAATAATCACCACTAAGTTGATTTAGTGACAGTTGTTCCCATGGTTAATGGGAACTCCCACTAAATTACTTGTAGAACATGATTTAGTGCTGGTTCCCCCAACCGCCACTAAATCTGTTTGTGGCAGTGCAAACTGTCACTAAAGTGACTTTTGAATTGCCACTAAACACAGTTTTATATTTTTATTTATTTATTTATTTTTGGTAGTGATGCTAGGCATGGTCTGAGTTTGGCTTGGAACCTTCTCATCCAGTGATTCTTGTGATCGATCCTTAGGAGCTGTCCATCTCACTCGACATACAAATGCTAGTACCAATGTGCTTTGAGTTCTTATCAGTAGAATTGTAAGTAACAATTTTACAGGAGGAGAATCATGGTTTTCAGTTGAGGCGTGTGCTTAGGGAAGCTAATCACTAAGCAGATACCTTGCGAAGAATGGGGCCTATAATCTATATTCATGCCAGGTAGGACCACAATAGATAGTAAAACTCTCTCTATCAAGTTTAATGCAACTGCATTTTTAGAAATTTTTGAGACCCTTTGAAGTTTTGGGATAACCCACCTGGCTGTTATTATTCCTTTACTTGCGGACTTCACGTGTGCTGTTGTTCTTGTTAGGAGTCAACGCTTTTCCTTCCTTCGATCTTATGAACTTCAAAGAAAAATAAACCCCCGTGATGTTCCCTTTGTTCAGCTTATAGTGTGTCGGTGTATAAATAAAATGGTAAAATCAGGTTGAATTGCTTTTGGAGATCATGTTCATCCATGCTTGTGATTCCTTAGACAATGTCTCAGAAGTTGTCCTTCACATAGCTAAGTATTGTGAGGCAAAAAAATCCTCAGTGGCCCAAAGGAGAATCTCCCTTCAGAAATTTGTAGTACAAGGTAGGAGAAGAGTCCCTTTCCTTCAGTTTCTCCCTCAGTATATGTATATATATATATATTTAATGTTTCCTTGGGGCTATCAGCAGGGAAACCAATTTAAAAAATGAAACTATGCATGCATGCTGTTCCAATTATTCACTTGTAATTTTAGTTAGAGCATGATTGGTAGGGGTGAAAATGGAAAATTAATTAAGCGTAAAATTATTGAACTGTACTGTTAGGTATTAAGAATATGAGGAGTGAGAGATCAAATTGGAGTGCCTCTATTTTCATTTCATTTAGAAATTAATTTTGGTAGATCATATAATTACAATGATGAATAACTCACGTCTAACATCCTTACGTACATGTTGAATAATTATAATTAATTTAATTTATCTATATATTTTGTAGAACACTGATCTTGAAAATTCTCTTCTCCATATGACAAAAATTATCATTTTCTTACAATTTAGACGAAAATAAGATGAAATCTAGTACAAAACATTGTAAACAAGTTTTTAATGTTTTCTTTTCACTTACTCAATTATGCACTTTCTATCTTTATGATTTTTTTTTGCCAATGAGTTAATAATTCATATATATACAGTATCAAAGTAAAGTTCAATTTACTTCTTTTTCTTTTTCTTTGGAGATAATGAATCTTCAAAAATAACTAAAGGTAAAATATAAACCATTATAAAAAAATAAATTTAATATAAACATGGACTTTTGGGAGAGTATTACGGTTAATTAGTTTAAAATTTTTTCAGCAATTTATTATCAAATTTTTTTTATAAAAAATATGATATATTTAAAAAAATTGAATGATTTAATCTTACAATATTGAGCTATAAATGAATATTTATTTACTATATTTCTATTTTAAAAAATTCAGAAGAAGTTTATAAAAATTATATTAGTATGAATTGAAATAAAGAAGTGATATTTTGAGGGAGTGAAGGTTTTAAGTTTTGATTTGGGTGGTCCAGATGGCAAACTAAATCCAATGACCAATATGGAGGGCTGAGCTCAGTGTTTGAAGAAAGGAATGTAAAGGATGCCTCATGTTTCGTGTTTGACGTTTCATGTTTCAATGACGCAGTGCAGCTCCCCCCTCGGCTCCCTATTTCCCAGCTTTTAGCCTTTCGAGTTTGATGGGTCCCACCAAATTTAATTATTTTGTTAGCACTAAAATTTTAAAGTCTAGCCAATGATTATAAAATCAGATCAGATTAACTAGTTTAGTCGAGAATCTAATGTTTTTGTCCAGTTTATTAAAAAAATTAAATAATCAAAAATTAAATCAATAACCAATTGAACATTAAAATTAGGTGAAAATCGGTAAAATTGAAAATCAATAAATCAGATGAACCAATTTTTAAACAAAAAAAAATACTATTTACAAAATATAATTATTTTTCACACTGTATGGAATTTAGTAAGTTTTTATTTTATATTTTTTATTCTTTTTTATTATATTATATTCTTTTTCTTTTAATTATTTTTTCATAATAATATTATTTTTGCTACAAGACAAATAAGAAAATAAGAAAAAATTTAAAAAAATTTACACACATACATATATAATAATAATAATAATAATAATAATAATAATATAAGTTTATTAAGATTAATTATGAAAATGTTTAATAATTAATTATATTATATATTTTTAATATATAAAAATTAAAAATATATATTTAATTATTATCTGTTCGATTCAAATTCAATCACGTTTAGACCAATAGGTCATGAATTAATACTTTTATCAATTTAATAATTGATTCAATTTTTAAAACATTAAATCTAGTTGTTGAATTACATTATTTTTATCTCATAAAATATTTTTTTTATTTTCAATTATAATCTTTAAATTCAGAGCAAACAATTATAATAAAAGAATTGTACTCAATAATTTTAACATTACTTATAAAAAATATGATCGAGATGATAACACGAACCCTACTTTCTTTTAGTGCTGGAGGAAATAATTTTTTTCAACTTTGGATTTGAACTATTGGATGATCTATTCAATGATCTAGATTAATTTTTTATTTCTTCGTTTTAAAAGATTGTATGATTAATTTAAAAAATATATATATATAATTAGATTTATTAAAAATAATCATATAATTTTTTATAAAAAATATAAAATTAATCAGATCCTTGATGATCTCCGCAGATTTCATAACACTCTCCTTTCCTCTCACAATTTCCCTCATTTACCGCTGGGCTCCACTTGATGCCTCATTATTGCTCTCTCTCTCTAATGTTGATGATGATGCCTCAGCCTCAGACAGTAACAGTATTATTGTTACGAGATGAATCTGGGCCCCCGTGGGCCCTCCTCCTTTTCAGTGCAACTTGTAACTCAAATGCCTTTCCCTCTCTTTTCAAACCCTTGCACGTGGAGATTTCTGAGCCTACAATCAGTGGGGCTGCTTTGTTGGGGCCCACCACAAGAAGGCATTGCACATGAGCATCCTATAGGGCCTATTTATAATTTTTAGTTAATAAATTATAGTTAAAAGTTAAAAATTTATAAGTTAATTTATTGAATTAGAATATATTTTAAAAAAATTATTTTGAACTTATTTAACTTATCTTATAGTATAAACGCTTATATATATATATATATTTGGAAGAATTTATAAAAATAGCTTTTAGTATGTCTATAAGCTGCTTTCAGTTTATTTTCATAATCTAGCTTATAAAAATAAGCTAAAAATAACTTATATAAAGTTTGTCCTAATAAATTAACTTATATACTTATATGATAAACATTTATTCATAAGCACTTAAATAAGTTATTTACCCAAACAGGACTTTAGAAGTGTTTGATAAAAAAAAACTGTTGAAATATAAAATGACATATATGTTTTAATCCCAAAATAATATATTAAATATATCATTTTTTGTTTTTAATTAAATTAATTTAAATTATTATATATATAAAATTCATTAAAATATATATTTATATATTTTATTATATAAAATAAAATATATTTACATATTTTATTATATTTATATATATTATATATATAAGGGTATAATGAATCTGAAATAAGGGTATAATAGGTATTTTTATAAAATAATAAGAAGTAAAAAGAGAAAAAAAGTACATAAATTATAAGCTATAAGCTACTCAAAGTAGTATCTTAGAATAAGTTATAAACTACTAAAATAAACTTATTTATCAAATATTTTTAACGAGTTAATAAGCTAATCAAATAAGTTATAAGTTAATTTATTAGTCGTGCCAAACATAGTCAAACTAACAATACCTTTTTGTACTATTTCATTATATATTTTTTAACTATTTACTATGTAGGAAAATTATTTAATAATGTCTTAATCAATGTTATGTCTGTAGTTTTTTATAATTTTTATTTTCAAATTATTAAAAAAAGTATTTATAAACCTGACTTCGTAGTATAATATATATTTTTTTAAGAGAATACATAACCTTTTTTGTTGTGTTTTTTTTTGTTTTTTAATTTTTAAAACAAGTTTTTAAAATTGTTTTAGAAAATCATTAAAATAAAAAAGTATTTTGAAGATTTGTTTTTTAAAAACAAGATCTAAAAATTATTTGATACTAATTTTTTCTATGATAAATTTAATACAATGAAATAATTAATAACAATATTTAAATAAATGTTAAAAATAAACAATGCTAGTTTAATTTTTTGTAATTTAAATTTGTTTACGTTAAATATTAATCCATTTTTTTTCAAGTGTGAACTTCTTATTAGTAGTATATGTTCAAAGCTACATGGGATAACTCTTTCGAATCTCGCTGTGTGAATTTGATATGATTTTTCTCAATAAGTGTATTGGATCACAACTAGTAATAAAATGAGAGCAAGAATATCTTCATTAATGATTGACTTTTAACGACTATTAATTTCACTAAAACAAGTTATATTTAGACAAATTAAAAAGGTTGGGTGAATTGATCTAGTGCCAGGCATAGGATAGCCAGTGCTCAACGCTGGCTATTAATAAAGTAGATTCTGATTTCTGGCTCTAAGAAGCTAATTTCCTTCTTATTTCCTTACTTCCAAAGTGGTTTCCTTTGCTCTACTTGATAGTCCTTCTTTGTACCCTGAAATGCAAGATCAAACATCAATGACTAGCATAAAAGTGAGGGTGAAAATAGAGAAAATTGTAAGGACTTATGGAAATCAGAATTAGAGAATCTTGAAGTCAAAAGGCAATAAATCAATAAAAATCAAGTAATAGTAAGGTTCAAATATCAAGATAGAATGCACAAAAATCATATTAATTGAGAAATTAACACTCCCCCAAACTTAAACCTTTGCTTATCCTCAAGCAAAAACTTCCACTGAGAAAAATTCTGATAAGGATATGTGCAACCAGGAAAATGTGCAACTAGGAGGAGTAAAGATCTGAAAATATGTGAATTAAGGCAAGCCAAGCCTTATCAAACCATTACTCATAAGATTAAACTCGAGTTTACAATCTTAAGGGTTCAATAATAAGTGTTAACTGAACCACACGAAAACTTGAAATTAAAGCTTCACCTCTTAGAATAATTTATAAAATCAAATTCACAAATTCCAAAACTAAATTGTCTTTCTTTCTCAATGGTATCGTTTTATTTTGATTCTCAAGGGCTTTGTTGTTTTTTTCTCAAGGGCATTGCTTTCTTAATTTCCTTGTTTCCTTTTGGAAATTTTGCCAATTACTCATTTTATTTTAATTATAGGAGCCTACCCCTTATTGAAACTTTCAGCTATCCCTTTATTGAACTTTTTTTTTTCAAACAAAGAATAAGAACTATAAACCATTCACAAAGGGAAGTGAACACCTCTTCTGTTATTCTGAAGTGATAAGGCTAATACTCATAAAACATATAAAACTTAAGATTTGCAAAATCAAGAGGCAAATCTTAAATATATATTTTTTACATGATTCGACTTATTAAAGAATTCAAAACTTTCAGATTTTAAAATTTTTGAAAATTTCCTCCTATTATACATGCATATGGACATATGGACAGCAAAAATTCAACCAAAATTTTCTTAGTATAGGAACCCACAAACATGCTAAACCATTCCCCCAAACCTGAATCTAACAATGCTATCAATGAATTAAGGGGGGTTTAAAACATGAGAATGCAAGCATCAATTTTTCTATAAAACACACAAACAACAGAAAAATGTTGTGCACAACAAAAATATCCAATATTAACAGCACAATATCAACAACTAAGCATAATCATCAGCTCAATACCATATCATAATTCACCACAGCAACATCATGTTCCAAGGAAACAAAGTTCCACCAAAACAACTTCATAATCACAGCCAAGCAATAAAAACTACTAAAAACTAAGCAACAACACAACAAGAACAAAACAAAACAATTAAATAAGAAAGCAAGGAAACTTTGGTTGCCTCCCAAGAGTGCTAATTTTATAATCTTCAGCTAGACTTTATCAATTTATCCTAGATCAAAAGAATTCTTGGAAAAGTCTTGAAGCTGAATTGCCTTCCCCCAATCTTGCCACTATTTTGTTTTTTCTTTGATTGGTTCTTTGGCTTTGCATGGAGGAAATGGAAATTATTCAACAATCATTGCTTCTTCTTTATGATCATAAGCTTCCTTTTCCACAGGTGATTCAATAATGTCAAACACATTAAAAGTCTCCTTATCTTTTTGGACTGTCAAAATTAATGTCCCTTGAGCCATATCAATTACCACTCTTGAAGTAGCCAAGAATGGTCTATCCAGAATGAGAAGGATTACCTCGTTGTCTGCCATGTCTAAGACCACAAAGTCCACAGGAAAGAAAAAATTTCTCACTTTGACTAGCACATCTTCCACTACCCCATGTGGATGTCTCAATGAACGGTCAGCAAGCTGAAGGGTCATCATAGTTGGTTTCACCTAAATAATCCCAAGTCTCTTAAAAACTAATAAAGGCATTAAATTGATGCTAGCCTCGAGATCACACAAGGTCTTCTTGAATGTAACACTTTCAGTAGTATAAGGGATGGAGAAATTCCCTGGATCTTTAAGTTTCAGAGGCAACTTTTTATGTATAATAGCGCCATACTCTTTACTCAATGTAACTCTCATCATTCCCCATCTTCCTCTTTTTCAACAACATCTCTTTCATGAACTTTGCATAAACAAGCATTTGTTCCAAAGCTTCAGCAAATGGTATGTTTATTTGTAACTTTTAAATACCTCTAAAAATTTCCTGAACTATTTCTCATTGTTTTGTTTACGAAGTTTTTGAGGAAAGAGCACCTTGATATATGGTGTAGCAATACAATGTTTGTCAACTTTCTCAATGTTCTCTTTACTTCCCGAATCATTTGGGGAAATGCTACGAGTTGTAGAATTGTCATCTTTCATCTACTGCTTACTCACCTCTTTAGCTGCCACTTTTTTCCTAGACATAGGTTCTATCACCTCCCACACCTAGTGGTTATGGAATTCATATGCTCTCTCAGATTGACAATAGTGTCACTGGGTAATGATCCTTAAGGCCTATTGTTGAAAGCACTAGCTAGTTGGCCCATTTGTGTCTTTAAATTATTGATGGTAACACAATGAGTTTAGCTTATTGCCTCAGTCCTCTCCAAAAATTTTATGAACATCTCTTCCATAGATGACTTCTTTTCCACCTGAGGTAGTGAAGCTATATTCTGAGGAATATAGTTACTCTGATTATTAAGCCAGGAGGGTGAGATGGCTTACAAGAAGATGAAGCTGAGGGGTTCAAGCAATGATTATTACTCTAAGAGAAATTAGGATGATTCCTCGAGCTCGGATAAATTTGTTGAAGTACTCATTGTTCTGGTTCCTTTGCAAATTTCCCATGTAATTTAATTGTTCCACTGAAGGAAATTCCTCACAATACCTGTTGATGTAAGCCCCTCCACAAAAATCACAATTTGCTTCCAGCTTTGCTATTGCATTTACCCTCGTCGGTTCATTTTGTCTGGAGCAAAACATATCAACTTTCTTTGTTAATGCTTTGTTTTAAGCTAGTAAAGCATTTAGGGTTTCTAATTCTATGATTCCCCCTTGAAGCATTCTTGGCACAGCTGAATGCATTTTAGCCTGCCCCCATGGTCTCTATTATCTTCTTTACTTGAGCAATCGATCTTGCCATTAAAGTATCACCAGCTGTAGTATCCAATTTATCTCAAGTCTCATATGTGAGACCACTATGAAGATGGTAAGTTGTTGCCACTCTTAGAGACCATGATTAGGACACTCATCAGTAAGTCCTTGAACCATTCCCAAGCTTCATAAAAATTTTGCCTTCGTGCTAATAAAAGGCGATGATATCATTCCTCAATTTGATTGACCTTGATAGAGGAAAGAATTTACCCAGAAATCTTTTCTATAGCTCATCCCAAGTTATAATATTCCTTTTTGGTTAAGCATTCAACTAGCGCTTAGCCATATCCTTTACAGAAAAGGTAAATAGACTGAGACGTATGGCATCATCACTAGCTCCATTAATCTTAACCATATCACAAATATCCAAAAAATTTATGATGTGGTTATTCGGGTCTTCTATGGGACTCCCTCCAAATTGATTCTATTGAACCAAATTCAGCATTACCGCCTTAATTTTGAAATTGTTAATGCCAAGTGGAGGTTTCACTATACTAGAAGCATGTCCAGCATTTACAGGTGAAGCATAGTCCTAGACTGCTCTATTGTTGTCTTGTTACAAATTTACTGCTCTATTTCCTCTATTGTTTTCAATACCCCCAAGATTCACATTATCATCTGCCATTTCTTCTTGATAACTTTGTTCCTCTTAGGTCTTCTAACTCTAACTACTTTTCGAGTTCTCCTTGTAAGCCTCTCGATTTCGAGATCGAAAAGAAGATCAGCTTAATTAATGGTGGTATATAGATTGGCTGAGTTCCCAGTAACACATCAATGTTGAACTCAATTTCCCTATCCAAGGGTAGACTGGGTAACTCTTCCAGAAAGACGTCTGAGAAGTCTTTCACCATGGAAACATTGCCTACGTCTTTCACCTCCATACTTTCATCCTTCACAAAGGCTAAAAAGCCTTGGCACCCTTTTTTAAAGAGCCGTTAAGAACCACTCTACGATCACCCTAGAATACAAAGGCCTTATCCCTTGGTACATTAAACTTTACGGTCTTCTCATGATAGTCCATCATAACATGACATGATGTGAGCCAATCCATCTTTACAATGATATTGAACTCAACCATATTCAAAATCAAGATATCTACCATCGTCTCCCTCCCACAAACAGAAACCAAACAATCACAAAAACCATACTGAACCAACAAACTATCTTCCGCAGGAGTAGCCACAAGAAAAGGCTAACCAAATTTTTAGAAAAACATTTTGCAAATGTGGGGGACACATATGAATGGGTGGAACTCGGATCAAATAATACATGGGCATCATGAGAATAAACCAAGAGAGTACCTATTACCACTGCGTTAGATGCTTACACATCTTTGAAAGTAATGGTTGGAACCCAAGAGGGGGGTGAATTGGGTTTTATAAATTTTTCACAAGAATTAATTGGAAGTTAAAATGATTTTCTGTAAAAGTACAATGCTTAGGATAATAAATACAATACAGAAAATCAATGTGCTGTCAAGATAAATAATTATAAAGATCAAGGAATTAAAGAATAGATATCAATATGCACAAATTAAAGAGTAAGGGATAGAGAAAGCAAACTCGGAGATTTATACTGGTTCGGCTAATCCAAGTCTACATCCAGTCCTCAAGAGACCACTTGAGTATTTCCACTATAATTGCAAGTTTAATCCGGGTACTTGCAAACCACTACAACCACGCAAATTCAATCCGGGTATTTGCGAAACCACAATGGAGAATTTATGAATCCGGGCTCCTCCTCAACCCAAAGCAAGTTCTTCCAACACCGGTACTTACGAACCTTAACTCGGAATAATATATGTGTTGATCAAAATCAACAATACAAAGAAACTCTCTCTAAAGAGTAGATGAATACAAATGAAGCTCTAATAACTCTAATGATAGAGAATATGCAAGATTTGGCTCAAGAATGCTTTCCTTTCTCTCAAAGATGATAGAAGAAGTTAATATCACATTGTAGGACTTTGTTCTAACTCAAAATCGTGTATCTATGGTCATATATATAAGATTTTACAAAACTACCCATTATATAGCCGTTACAGCACTTATAGTGCAGTCCAGGTGTCCATTGGTCGATCAGTGTGGCACGTTGGTCGACCAGTGTAGTCCAGAAGTGATTTATCAGTCACGTTGGTCGACCAGTGTAGATGGGGTGGTCGACCACCGGCTGGCAGTAGCGAAATACAGATTTTGAGCTTTCTTTAAAAATTCATAACTTTCTTATTTGAACTCCGTTTTAAACAAATAATATACCATTGGAAAGCTCTTGGAGTCTAGTTTCAAATGAGACAAGTTTTACTCAAAAATTATTTTTCGTTTAAAAGATATAATCAAAACACTGACTATAGGTCAGAACAGAATAATTTTTGAGTACAGTAAAATCAACTTTCAGTTTTTCAAACTATATTTTAAATAGTCATATATTTCTCATTTGGACTCCGTTTTGAATAAATAATATACCTTTGGAAAGATCTTTGAGTCTACTATCAAATGAGATTAAGATATTTGAAAAATTGATTTTTCATTTATGAGATATGATATAAGGAGTGACCAAAGGTCAAAAACTAACTTTTGTAAAACTTCATATCTCATTATCTTTTTGTTCAAAATGCTTGAGCCAATGCATCCAAATCTAAATCATTGAGTTGCACAAGTATAATAGCCTATATAAAATATACCTAATGTAAACACATAGGCTATCTTGATGCATCCAAGCTTCCAAGACTTCAAATCTTCTAATTCTTCATTTCTTGGAGCTTTCTCCTTGTATGTTGCTTTCCTTAAGTGAAGCATGATATTGCTTTTCCTTGTTCTTCAATACAATGCTTACTCTTCCTTGTTTTGAACCAACCTATAAAATATGTCTTACTTGCAAATCTAATGGTTAGTTCAATTCATGATAATAGCATGATTCAGTATATGCAACATATATATTAAGTAACATAATCATGCTTAAGTACTTGTAGCATATATATGATAATTAATTTTTATATATATATCAATGCTACAATTCAAATACATTTGTCATCATCAAAACTAATGGCATAAAGCCTTAGGTTCAACAATCTTGTCCTGTGAGAGCATACACGCTAGCCATACCTTGTCTTGATTGAAATTAGCCTCAGCCACCGTTTCCCGTTCTAATACTACTTCTACCTATTGAAGAAAAAAGAGATCTTCTGGTTGTACTATACCCAGCCTGGGAGTGCGATGAATGGGTGGATCCTTGGCTTGATCCCAAAAGCTGACTAGGACACTTATTCCAAAAATGGCTTATTTGGCCATATTTAAAACAAGTTCCCTTTTTACTATAGCATGGTCCAGAGTGAGGTCTTTTGCATTCCTAACATCAAAGCTAGCAATGTCATTACTGAGATTGCCCTTGGCCAATTGAAGATTAGCCTCTATGAGATCTTGCCTTCCTTTGTGACTAATAATCTAAAGATTGAACAGATATTGATGGTGCCACAAATGATGATTGCCCTTAGTTCTTGACTCGAGAGTCTTCCACCAAATTCCCTCTTACATCTCTTCTAGAAATCTTTCGTTTTCTTCTCACCAATCTCTATCATATGAGTGTCCACCATAGCAGTATAACTAGGAAAAGTCTCTACCTATGTCCTTACTAACTGGCAAAGGAGATAATATAACCCTAAAATAAACCATTCGATTTTCTCTCTCTTTCATCCCATACTATGTGGGCTGCATACCTCAATAGTAAGAGAAATTTGGTGTCGTATTCATCCACTGACATAGACCCTTATGTTAAATGTTTGAATTCTCATACTTTAGCAGTTCTGAGGCTTATCAGAATAAATCTTTCTATAAATGCTCGTTAAAATTCTTCCCAAGTAATGGGTGAGGGGTTTTGAGCCCGATCCTCGCTCTATTAAACCCACAATTCATGTGCCTTACCATGGAGTTGGTAGCCTGCAAACTTTACCTTGTTTGCATCAGAACACTTGAAAATCTTGCACGCCTTTTCCACCCTATCCAAGAACCATTGGGGGTCTTTGTTCGGGTCCTCTCCCATAAACACTGGTGGCCTTAACTTCAGAAACTCAGACACCTTCACCTCTCTTACCACTTCACCCTAGGTTAAAGGGGAAAAGGTGGCGGAGGGGCTTGGGGTACTAGTGGAGCATTCACAGTTAAAGGTGTCATCATGTGATTTGGGTCGATTGTATGTCTTTCCATAATCATAGTGGCTAGATTGGCAATAGCTCCTTGAAGAGCAGTAACCGTTGCCATTTTTTGTACCGGATCAGGGGTTAGAGTACAGCACCCTCTTAGAGCCTTAAACATCTTGAGCATTTTCACTCTTAGCGTGCTCATCATCACCATAATGCTCTGTTACTAGAGTCACGAGTACTCGCATGGAGTTTTCATTAGAGCCTACCTAATCGCCTGCTCTAAAAAGGCCTCTTTGATTCATCGAAGGGATAAAAAATTCTACAAGCCAAATATAAACACAATTAGAAACACCTTAACCTTAATATCAATGAGTATGACACGAAGCAAAATTTCCATTGACCACCCCAGGGCCTTTAGTAAGATCTCGTCCCATGATTGTGTTGTGGTTCATAACTATAAGGGAGAACCTTAGTTCACACTAGTACGATGTGGAATCACCCAAAATTGAATTCGTGGTAATTTTGCAGTATAGTGATCCCTATGTCGTATTCTTTCAAGGAGCCTCACTTCTAATTGCTAATTAATTGTCCTAAATACTAATTACATTAATTAACTATACGGGGGGGGGGGGGTTTGGTTGATGACAGAAGCATAAAAATACAACAACAACAACAGTAAACAGTAGTAGTAACAGCAGCAGTAACACCAGGATACAGAACGGTATCAGAGATGCATGTAATCAATCTTTGGTTTCCCTAGAAGTGTAATCATCATTATCCTTTTTTAAAAAATCAGTTCCAACTTCATCTATTATTCCAGCCATCAACTAAGTTTTCTAGAAAATCTCTTATGACTTGAACATATTGAGTCCTAACCAGAATCTTGCTCTCACACAATCGCATATTGGCAACCCAATCTAATCCTACTTACTAAACATGCATAGCAACCACATATATACAAGTTTAGTAAGGTTTACCCTCTAATGGAGCAATAAAAATAGGAATCAAGCCCATATAACTTTTCTAAACAAAAAAATATAAAAATGAGAACAAGAGGCAAAATAGGGATTAAATTGAAATAGATTAGGTCAGAAACACTTATCTATTCAGAAGCATTCAGATTACATCTCCTAGTTCTACCAAAGATTAATTACAAAAGGGTTTTTAGCCATCCATAAGGACTAAAAAGAAAATACAGAGGAAAAACTACATAAAACCTAAACTATTGCAGAAGAAAGGAAGAAGAAAATGTATGTTCTGTCTAAAACGAAATCTGATATATTCTCCTTTGTAGCAGTCCCTTGGAGGACAAAAATGCACTGGTTTGTGCTGTCATTTTCCATCTGAAAAGCTATAGTAAGTGTAGCACCTCGGGCAGAAGCAATGCATGAAAATGGAGGCTACTGGAGGGACTTTTTTTGCAGTAGAGAGTTAACCTGCGAATTTGTCATTTTGGGTAAACTTTGGAAAGCAAAAGAGGTTGAATTACTGCTCTAATTTAGAATAGCAGTGGGGCCCACATCAGCATATCCTAGTCAGCACCAAATCATCCAAAAAATGCCACATCAGCTCCTACATATACGCCCTCATCCATGTTATCAATTTTGCTCTCTAATTACAAAATTAAAGCACAATTAGTCCATAATTAAATTACATCCATTTAATTCTAAAACATAATAGAATAAGATAGTTATCAAGAAAATGTATGCAATAGGACTA
The DNA here is from genome assembly GCA_037074585.1 of Biancaea sappan. NCBI lineage: Eukaryota > Viridiplantae > Streptophyta > Magnoliopsida > Fabales > Fabaceae > Biancaea > Biancaea sappan. Next base: position 23,301,984 of record CM073499.1, on the reverse strand, counting down.
AGATAAGGACTAAATTATATATAAAAATGCCTGATATCAAACCTACCAAAGTTACCTTGCTCTGTAGTTACTAGAACACCTATGACCATGCTATGATACCAACTTTGTCATGCCTAGCATTTGGGACCATGACCGGTATGGTGTGGCACCACTACCACAACCATAAGCTTGAACTAAACCATACACTCACAAGCACATAAGGTAATTACAAAATTTGAATAAGGTAATATAAACTCCACAACCTCACCATTTGACATTAATTCCATTCATATATATATATATATAATCCACAAAAATACAAAATCATGTTTCCAAGCATTCCCTTGGTACATTGTCCCTCAGGGTTTAAAAGAATTGTTCCAAAACATGATGTATCTAGATATCCATTTAAATCCACAAAAAAATAAGGTTAACAAAATAATCCAAACCACTGTCACCCTAGGAGTTTTAGCTAACTACAGAGCATGATACTTCCCAAAAGTACTTCCTATGAACAAAAGACCAACCCTGACAAGGCAAGATTGGAGATGCAGAGACTTACTGACTATTGTAGAATTTGCAAAAGGTACACTAAGAGGGTGAGTAATTCATACTCAGTGAGGAACACATAATCATTCAATAAGAAATACTTACTGTATATTTCTTGTGAAAGTAAAGAGAAACCAAAACCATATACCATCCATACATAACCTATCTACCAATACAATAAAAATAAAAATAAATGGGACCATGTTTTTAGGAGGGGCCATCCCTCTCACACCATTTAATATTTCAAGAGGGGCCAACCTTCAAACCATTATGTGTTTCAAAAGGGGCCAACCCTCACACTGTTATATATTTCATGAGGGGCCAACCCTCGTACCATTTTATGTTTCAAGAGGGGCTAACCTTCACACCATTATATAATTCATGAGGATCCAACCTTCATACATTTTCCCTACCAAGAATCCTCCCCAAGAACATAATCCATGAATTCTAAATTGACCATAAAGCAAAACCAAACCATAACCAAGCTTCCAAGTTTAGAAAATTACCCAACCCAAACCTAGGGTTCATAACTACGTGAAATTTGATAGGAAAATAGAAGAAAGCACTTATAAGTTTATGGAGAGACCACCAAGAAGAGTTGAACAATACTCTAAGAAGCATTCGGAATGAGAAATGAGCAAGTGCAAGGGGGAAGAAAGAGCTGGTCATCGAGAGAAAGAGAGAGAGCATGTGAGAGAGTTGGAGAGTTGGAGGTGATGATTGTGAATGAATAAAGCAAGAATAGAAGGAGCCTTATTTAGATTTGAAGATTTTCATTAATCCCCTCCTTGTCCCCTTTGGTTCAACCCTCTCTTAAAGTCAACCCTTTAAACACTTAGGATTATTTTTCAAGGCTAAGCATAACATTTCACAACATTCCAACTAATTTAAGCCAATTAATTAGCAACATTAAATTTCACATCGCCATAAAATCATAACCGTGTGCACAAATACACCCCTTCTAAAAAGGGTTCCATTTTGTGACACTTAAATTAACCATAATCAAGCCATAGTGCACACGCAACACCATCACTCATCATGCACAAATACAACAATTAAAGAAACTAAATTACTCGAAATTCTCAGGTATTATTGGCACTTTCTATGACATCAACACAATTACCATACCAAATTTCAAAACCATTGGAGCTCAATTCATATAACAAATAGCCCACAACATTGGTAACAACGAATATAGGTAAGCATGATGCAAAAAGATTTTATATACAAGGAATCAAATAGCAACCAGATATTATTTCTTTTCTAAAAGTCACTTCATATTTCAAGCTTAAATATCCAAGCAGCAATGCATACTCACACGCAAACTAAGGGAAAAATTTTAGCTCAAGAATTAAAGAATTCTCGATTTACCCACTTGAGTTCCATTCCTTTCTCTCTCGAGCACGACTAAAATTCACTAATTTAGAATCATGCTTTCGAGTTTAATATTGCTAAATCTCTCCCTAATCAGCTGCCAACACAAATAAACAACACAAGGAAGGGTTCTCAATCATAATTTTGCAAAAAAGAATCATGAGATTGGTTCTTTACCTTTAGCGTCAATCTTTTGTTTTTCTTTCTTTTCACTATTCTTGGTTTTTCAACTTCAATCCACAACAAAGAATAATTTCTAACTTTGAGTTGTCTCCAAATACATTTCCAAACAAGTATATATGATCAAAATAATGTTAATCATCATAGTAAAGAACAAAAAGAATCAATTTCAGAACAACTAACAAGTCAAACAATCAACCAAAACTCTAGACTGTAACACCCAAATTCTCACATTCCAAATTTCCCTTTCATTCTTTATCATTTAGAGTTTCTTGAAATCAATGAACCAAGAATGAACCTCAAGGCAACCTATTTTGTTCCATTTTTCCCAACTCAATACCTTGCATATAATCATATCAAGACCTAAAATTCAATAAAAATCAAATTTACATTCTCCAAATATGTTCTAGATTGTCTTAGGACTAAAGAAAATGGATTGATTTGCGAGAATCACACCTAAGGCCAAGCTTCCATCTGATTTGGTCCTTAGGGTTCTCAGCATCATGATAGAAGAGAGAAAAGGAGAGGAAGACAAAAAGCGAAAGGAAGAACAATAATCCTACCTCAAGAAGAAGGTGAAACCGTTGGCAGTGATGGTATTCTCGAGTGACCTCATTTTTCCTCTTCCCATTATCGGACATGCCCTCTTTTCTTCCCAAGGCTTCATTCTTCACTTCAAGTGGTAGAGAAATTTGAAGGAAGGAGAAGGAGGAAGGAAGAGGTCCTTCCCTGGCAGAGGCAATGGTGGTGGTTCTTAAAATTTATTTTCATATTATTTCCATTTACAATGTAGTCCTCAAAATTTTACAATAACTTACCTCAAACCATAAATATACTTAGCTTTTGGAATCTCTTTTTCTCTCTTAAATACTTATTTGTTTGAGAAAAATTTTCACTGAAGTGAAAATTAACTTCCTCATTAACTTTGTAATACTTGGGGTATTACAAATGATATCTCGTCACTGTAAGCCTTACAATTTTGACTACCATTTCCCCATTTTATTTCATTTTTGCGGAAGCGTATGTTTTCATTTAAAGTCACATAATGTGTTATAAAGAAAAGGGACATACCTTGTCATAACCTGGACCTAAGGCTATGATTGGTGTGGTCGGAGTGTCATACACACCACCATAAGCCTAATATTCACTAACCAGCCCAATACATATAAGAAAAATTCCTAGGTAGCCTACAAAATTATATAGTAGACTAAGATTAACTTTGAAAACAAAATACAAATACCTTACCCTGAACAAAGGGGAGGCATCCTCATTACTACGCTACTCGAACCATCACACTAAACCATCTCCAGAACTCGAAATTGTGAGAAGGGTGAGTCTAATCCACTTGACTTACCAAAAGATCTCTACATAGCACAAATAGATAATCACACCAACTAAAGAAAGAAGTGTTGTATAAAAGATTAAATCCAGCCAGAAAGATATGCATAGGCATCCTAAAGGATTTTAGAGATCATAGAACGCAGTGGAATTTAAAACTTTTTCTCTAAAACCTATTCACCAAAGGATCAACCTACATTATCATTACATTAACCAAATAATCAAGACGAAGAGAAATACCTCTTGTAGCATAGCAATCTCTCCAAGCCAAAGCAAGTATCTAAAATAGGATACCTCTAATGGTAATCCACACGAAATATACTAAAAAAAACTCTTTAAATAATTGAATTCCTTCTCGTTCTTGTACTAGCAAGCACGAAGAAGCTATAGAGAAAACTCTCTTGGATGAATGAGAAGAAAATAAGAGTGTTTCCTAAACAAGATTCTTAACAATTGAGAGAGTGTGTGTGTATTGTGTGTGGCTTTTCCAATCATTTTTAAAGTGATAGGTGCTACCTCAAACCTTAAGCCCAATCTCTTTGAAAGAGGGGGTAGCAAAGAGGTTCTCATTTGGGTTTTTCCTTGTTTGGGTAGGAATAGGAACATATTCCTATTCCTTTTATTCTCTTATCTTATTTTAATTAATTCTCTAATTTAGGATCAAATCCTCAAGCCCGTTTCATATATTCTTATTCCTTTAATTCTTTTATCGTGACCCTCAATTGACTGAAAAGTCAATTGTTTGACTCTAAACCTTTCTACAGCTAAAGTGTGTCTATGCAATGTGTCTTTTCACTATCTTATACCCACTTGGTTTAGAGTATGGCCTGTGTCTACTCCCACTATACTTGATAATGTCAAGTCTAGCCCAAGTAGTTAGTTCCTTGTCCTGTAGGATCAATCACTTTAAACTATGTCACTAAAGACCATCTTTATAACAAGTCTGCTTTGGCCAAAGACTTCTTAGCGATTATCCTGACAAATAGCCATTGGTATACTTCCTTCTATCAGGAATGGTGAATCCTCTGTTTACTACTCAAATATCTCCAAATACTCCATGTTGTGCCCAATCACTATCCTAAGAGCAACCCATAGTCGATAACGAGGAATGCTGTCGAAACACAGGATCTATATCCAAGATTACTTAAGTTCTTCAAGTATAAGGAAACTTACACTGTTAGCTATTATGAAACTTATCACTGACATTTGAATAGGTAGCCATGTGATATCTCATGCAAGTCATCTAATGTACTTGTTCCCTTTAATAATCATTCAAATGTTCGCTCAAAACATTTCATGCTTACAGCTTATAAGGACAGCTGTTTGATCAAATCAAGAAGTACTACATGTGCTAGTCTATCTAGGTCACTGATGTCCAGTTTCAGGTGATCTTATGACTAGGTATAGTTTAGATACATACATAATTATGCATGATAAGAATCTTACATTATGATCTCCATCATAATTTCCTTCATGCTATATTGTGTCATAGACTTCATTACTTATATTATGAATTAATCTTGAGTTTATGAATATGACCATAAATAATGAAGAAAACCTCTTTCAATTAATAACTGAGTTTGTACATTTGATGCTAGAGGTGATTGCCTTTAAAGAACCTTTCTAACAATCTTACACTTGTGCTAAAGCCAATTGCCTTTGTATCAAATACCATAGGCGTATGTGTGTGTCTCAAACTTACACTAGGGTAGTGGCTTAGTTAGCGGATTAGCTAGATTCCTATTAGTGGGAACTTTCTCTATTTTCACATCATTTTTACCAATGATCTTCCTAATCAAGTGGTAACAGATCGTGGCTCCTTTGCTTGTGAAATAGCTCTATTGTTGTCACAATAGATCAGTATTGCATCAATAATGCTAGGAACCACTCATAATTCAGTGATGAACTTCTTAATCCAAACTACTCCTTTTGTTGCCTCAGAAGTCGCAATGTACTTTACTTCGGTGGTAGAATTTTTAGTCATTTCTTGCTTGGAACTTTTCCATCTGACTACACCTCCATTTAATATGAATATGTAACCTGATTGGGATCTTGAATCATCCTTGTTGATTTGGAAGCTGGCATCTGTATACCCGCTACCTTGAGATCTCTTTCTCCATATATTAAGAATAAATCTTTTGTCCTTCTTAAGTACTTAAGGATATTCTTAACAGTCACCTTATGACCCTCACCAGGCTTAGACTGTTATCTGCTCGTGACATTTAGAGTGTATGATACATTAGGCCTAGTACATAACATAGCATACATGGTTGATCCTTTGGCTGAGGCTTTACGCGAGTTCTTTCATCCTGTGTCTTCAGACACATAGAATTTGAGAGCGTAATCCCATGTGTCATGGGAATGAATCCTCTCTTGGACTTTTCTATGCTAAATTTCTTTAGTATCTTATCTATGTATGTAGACGATGAAAGACGAAGCAACTTCTTAGATTTATCTCTATAGATCCTTATCCTCAATATGCAGGTTGCTTCTCCAAGATCTTTCATGGAGAAATTCTTAGAAAGCTAAATCTTCATGGACTGAAGGATAAAAACTTTGTTTCCTATGAGTAGTATGTCATCTACATACAACACAAGGAATGCGACTGCACTCCCACTAACCTTCTTGTGTAAACAAGGTTCATTCAGATTTTGTAAGAAACTAAACTTTTTGATTGTCTTATCAAATCGGATGTTCTAACTCCTAGATGCTTGCTTCAACCCATAGATGGATCTTTGAAGCTTCCATACTTTGTTACTATCTTTGGATTTGAATCCTTTGGGTTGTATCATATATACATCCTAGGTTAGGATTATGTTGAGGAAAGCTATCTTCACATCTATTTGTCATATCTCATAATCATAATGAGCTGCTATGGCTAGGAGTATCCTAATAGATTTAAGCAAGGCTATCGGTGAAAAGGCTTCATCATAATCAACACCTTATTTTTTATGATATCCATTTGCAACCAATCTTACTTTATAGGTTGCAAAATTACCTTTCATGTCGGTTTACTTCTTGAAAACCCATTTGCACCTGATGGGCTTAATCCCCTCAGGCAGATCAACCAAAATCCATACTTGGTTGTTGTACATGGAATCTATTTCTGATTTCATGGCATTAAGCCATTTGTCAAATTCTGAGCTCTTCAAAACTTCTTCGCAGGTCGTAGGTTCCTTATCTTCTATAAGTAGTACATCATTGGTTCACTTATGAGAAATCTATATCTCCCAAGAGCCCTATATACCCTACTAGATCTACAAAGCATTAGTGCTTGTATAGAAGGTTTGGCTGTTACTCTTCTTGATGAGTTAACGGCTCTGGCTCTTAAGCTGGTAGATGTTTTTCGTCTATCAGCTCTTGAGCAGGCAGTTGTTCTATGTCTGCTTGAGTATCTTGAACTTCCTCATGTTTAATCATACTCCCACTATTTTCCATTAAGAAAAACTCTTTCTCTAGGAAGACAGCATGCCTTGAAACAAACACCTTTTATTCCACAGTATTGTAGAATTGATGTCCTCTTGTTTCCTTAGGGTATCCCATAAACAGACATTTGTTAGATTTTACATCAAGTTTATCTGACATTATACATTATTCGCTTCACGTAAGCTGGGCAACCCTATATCTTCAAGTAAGATAAGATGGGTTTCTTATTATACCATTTGTTGAATGAAGTAACATTAACTTCCTTGGTTGGGACTCTATTCAGGATTTGAATAGTAATCTCAAGTGCATAGCTCCAAAAGGACTTAGGGAGCTCCTCATGACTCATAATGGATTTAACCATGTCTAACAAGGTTCGGTTTCTACTTTCAGCCACACCACTATGTTGTGTCATGTAAGGTAGAGTCTACTGGGACAATATCCTACAGCCCCCTAAGATAATCCTGAAACTCTTAATTTAAGTATTTACCACCTCTATTAGATCTTAGTGTCTTGATACTTTTACCAAGTAGCTTCTCTACTTTTTTTCTAAATTCTTTAAACTTCTTAAAGGCCTCAGATTTGTATCTCATTAGATACATATACCCATATCTGGAATAGTCATCGATAAAGATAATGAAGTAGGCATAACCACTCCTAGTGTGCATTGACATTGGTCCACATACATCGGTATGTATTAGACCCAATAAGTCTATTGCATGTTCACCCTTTCCACTAAAAGGTGATTTAGTCATTGATATTTAGCATTTTTATATACATTTTAATCCTTATCTTGGTCTATTTACATTTTCATCTATGAAAATTCTCCAATTTTATTACACTTTGTGATTTAGTGGGTCTAAATATTGGGTCTAAATCAATTTTGGATGGAAATTGAATTATTTTCATCTTTTAGGACTTAAATTATTAAAGACTCAATTTAATCCATTTGAATATTTTACAAAATTAATTTTGGAGATTTCTTGATGATGTGGCATTGACATGGCACTTGTGCTGACATGGACGCTAATGTGGCACTTTTGGGATGAGTAGGATGCTGACTTGGCACTCTTTTCTGCTGACCTGATGACAAAGATATGTGGGACCCACATTCATATTTGTTCAGCTTTTTTGCATGCATTCCAACTTTTGCCTCTTCCAAAACTTCGTTGAAAATGGCAACAAACCCATATCAGTCTTCTACATGGAAAAAGAACTCTGTTAGTGCACTTATTCTATGTTTTCTACTACTGTCTACTGGCAGCCACCTCTGCAAAAGAAAACAGCAACAGTTTAGCATCTTTTGAATGTCAACTTGAGGGCATTTATGGCAGAATATTCCTTAGACATTTAGCATCAGTTTTGTAACTCAGAACATAAATTCTCTTTGCTATAACTTAGTAAAAATTTGTAGGTCATATTCTCTTTGTTTTTCTCTATACTGTTTTGCTGGTTTTACTCTCATAGAGGACTAAAATCTCTTTGCAATCAGCCTTGGTTGGAACTGAAGTTGTAATATGAGTTCATGTGCTTAATGAGATAAGTATTTGTCTATTTATTCCATTTCTATTTCTTCTTTGCCTCTGGTTTGTGATTTATGTTGCTCAAGTTAGAGAAGCATTTCATTTACTGGTTTTATCAAAGGAGTGTTTACTATATCTGGTTGAAATGGTATGTAATGTTGGTTACCTTGCATAAATTTGATTACATTTATTGGAGTCACATTAAGATTATGCTAGAGGAGTTTTTCTTGATCATAACTTGGTGTGATTTAGTCTAGAAGTTTCTTCTTGGACACTTTATTATTTATATAATCAGATGATAAATAGAACAAGGACTTAGCAATTCAATAGAATTAGGAAGATTACATCTTTAGGAAAGACACATCTAGTTACATTTTTCTATTTGTTGTCAATCTTTTCTGTTATTGTTTTACTATTGATTTGTTGCTGGTTTACTACTACTATTTTGATTCTCTTTTATGCTATTGTCACAACCAAAGCCCCCCATTTATGTGTTTTATTGTTCGTGTTTGAGTGTTAAGAACAATTAGTTAGTGGTCAGAAGTGAGGCTCCTTGAGTGAATATGACCTGAGGATCACTATATTGCAAGATTGCTAGGAATTCAATTCTGGGTGATTCGGCATCGTAGTAGCGTGAACCAATCATCTTGCCCTTTAAGCAAAATATGTATGTGTCATATGATGCATAATCAAATGACCCTAATTCACCTCCTTTGTGTAATTTACTCATGCATTTCTCACTTATATAACCTAGACGACAATGCCATAAATATGAGTTTAGTTGATTATCTTGTTCTAGGCATTTAGGGTTGCCATTTTCAATATTGAGAATCGAGTTATATGTATCTAATACATAAATCCCATTACATAACATTCCAATGCCATGAAGAATATCATTTAACATTATGTGACAGCATTTGTTACAAAATGTTAATTGAAAACCTATTTTATTCAAACTTGAAATTGAAACAATGTTTTTAATCAAGGATGGAACGAAATGACAGTTGTCTAATTCTAAAATTGAACCACTAGGTAAAGGCAATACATAAGTTCCTACAGCTAATGCAACAAATCTTGCTCTATTTCTGACTCATAGGTCCGCCTCTCCTCTAGTCAATTGTCTACTATTCTTTAAGCCCTGCATATCGATGCATATGTTTAAGCCACAACTGGCATCAAATACCCAAGTTTTACTAGAAACAATACTTATCTCAATAACGAAAATACTTGAAGTAGTTTCAGCATCAAATGCCTTTTTCTTCTTCAAGGACTCTAGATAGGTCTTGCAGTTCCTCTTTCAATGGCCGTCTTTGCCATAATAGAAGTAAGTCCCTTTGGTTGCAGCTTTCTCTAATATTGTAACATCTACTAGAATTATACACATTTTATGCAAATTAACAAATTTATAATGTAGACCAAGGTAAAATCGGGTCAAAGACGTGATATTTTATGGAAATATTTATAAAACATCCAATTTCATAAAAATAAGTAAATTTTGAACTATCTTAAAACATAAAATTTTACACTTGGTAGTAGGCGATCAGTCAACTAATCCATGATTATTGGTCGACTGATTGGCTATAAATGGTAATCCTAGAAGTATCAATTGACTGATGTAGGATAATTAGTCAACTAATATGTTTTGAACTTCTATTTTCATAAAATGGTACTTAACTTGCAGTACAAATTTCTCAACTTAAATAAACACATAACTATAATACATATTCAACTATTTCTTGTAAATTCTCTTCTATTATGTACTTATCATACAAGGTTTAGTTACAACTCTTATGAAATTACACAAACTTTTAAACTTTATCATCTATATACATCGTACACAACATTCTTTCAAAAATTCCATAAAAGAAGATGACATAGTTAACCAATACATCATAAGTTAATTTCTTTTCTTTCTCTTTTCTTTCTACTTCAGTCCTTGAAATGGTAAATCATCAAAAACAAAGTGAGATATAAAATCTCAGTAGCTACCATATTTCATGAAACATCATCACCATTTCAGTCATAAAAACAAATTTGACAATCATTTCCATGAAGTAAAAGTAATCATAAGAACACATACATCAAATATGTGATCATTCCTAATATAGTGCACTATACTTTAGTTCTTTTCTCAAGAAAAGTACTCAATATACCATGAAGAATTTCTATCATTCCATGAGGAATCTCTAGGGTTCTGTCATCCCATAAGGATTTTCACATCTTATGAGGAATTTCTGTTATCCCATGGGAAATTTCTAGGGTTCTGTCCTCCCATAAGGACAGAAGCTTTACTTTTCAAGAGAAAATTGGTTCTACATATTCATGGAAAGCTTTAAGATGCAAATAATTGATAAATCATACAAAGGCATGACAAACATATCAAATACTTTGCTTTTATGAAAACTAGCTACCTTTAAGTCTCCTAAAGCTGAAATTGATGTGATATCTTCTAGTTTCTCTCTAATATTCCTTCTTTCTTCAACCTCTAGACCAACTCCTTTCTCTTTCTTCCTTCCTTAGCCTGAAAATCCTTATTCTATCATTTTTCAAGCTCTAGATTCTATCAAAACTAGAAGAATCAAGTTAGAAACTTACCTTTTATGATCTTCTTACTAAAATCTCCACTAGAACTTCTTTCTCTCTCTTCTTCTTGCTCCTCGCGTTTTGTCTATCTCTCTCTTTCTCTTCTCTAAATTTCAAAATTTGCTCCTTCTCCCTTTCTTCTTACTTTTAAAAGAGTCTAAAGGGTCTTCTTATTGTGGAAATCCCCTTTTTAACCCTACTCTCTCATTTTAAAACTTCATTATCATGCTATGGGTGTTTAAGTAAATTTTTCCATTGATTTTTCAGTTAACATCGACTTACTTTCGCACTCTAATAGTCCATTAGTCGATTGATTACTCCTCGATAGTTGACTGATCCATCTTGATTAGTCAAGTAATTGTTGCAAGACCTAAATTTTCAGCCTGACATAGAATAATTAGTCAACTGATCTATCCTTATTAGTTGACCAATTACATATATCAGCAATCTAATCTAATCTCTGATGCCATCAGTCGACTGGTTGTTATAATTAGTCGACTGATTCCCTCAAAACTTCACTTTCCTCTTACTCTTCGCTCATATATCCTAATTTCTTATGCCTTTCCTTTATCACTTCCTCCTAAGCATCTAAAACATATTTTGTTAATTTCTAACATCATTTCTAACTTAAATAAAGAAAATATAACATAAATAAAAGAAAATATGGGATGTTACATTCTTGGCTTACTTTTTCTTGATACCTCTCTTGGCCTTAATGGATTTCTTCTTCTTGGAACTTTTCCCTTAATCCTAGAAGAATCCACCAGCATCATAGCCTTCTTTTCTTTCTTGATAGAAGACTCAGCTGCCTTGAGTAGGTTGATCAGCTCTGGTATAGTGAATGAGATCTGATTCATTTGATATTTCATTACGAACATTGCATAATTATCAGGTAAACTCTGGAGAATTAAGTCAACACTTAATTCATGATTCATTGTGAAACGTAGCGTTACTAACTTCTCAGTGTAGCCATTCATCTTAAGTATGTGTTGCACTACAGATGCCCCTTCTTGCATCTTGGAATGAAAAAGCAAACGTGAGATATTGAACCTTTCAAATCTCACTTACTCATCAAATAGTTCCCTCAGATGGATGATCATGATGCATGTGTCAATGGCCTTGTGCTGCTTCTGAAGTTCGAGTGTCATAAAGGCTAACATGATACATGTTGCTAGCTCATCATCACCCATGCGCTTTTTATAGGCCAACACTTGGTCCTCATCAGCATCATTAGTAAGGGATTCAGGGAGTGCCTCATCAAGAACATAGGCTATGCGTTCAGCCTTTAGAATGATTCTCAAGTTTCTTACCCAATCCAAGAAATTTGCCCCAGTCAACTTATTTGACTCTAGAATTGATCTCAAATTCATAGTGGATGTCATGATTCTATCAACCTAGATGTAAAAACATGGGCATGTTAAAGTATTTATATGAATGCATGATATATGGTTTTTAATATATCGCATTATTACTCCCACTATTTTATTACGAACCTAAAACGAAAACAAAAAATCCATTTGGATATGGCAGAACCCGTTGGAAGTTCTCCTAGTGGGCTCGATGTCCAAAACTTACCTTGAATGATCTTGGAGAGAATCCAACAAGCCATCTTGGATCAAATGGTAGTATCTCATACTAATTGCATCGTGTATACAACCATCAAGTAGTGCTATCAATTGTTGATGTATGCACTAATCATTGGGCTTATCAACTTTTGACTCAAACACATCATATGTATATAGCTCAACTTAGTCTCTGTCCACATTAACCTTGGAGAGAGTCTAACAAATCAATGCTTATAGTTAAAGCTGGCCCATTAATCATAAGATTATATCTCAATGGTTTGAACATGTTCAACTTAAAGCCAGGTTTGGAGAGAGTCTAATAACCCAAGCTTTATGATCTTTGGTTCACCCCATATTAATGGAAGACTTTAGCTTTAATATTATTTGAGGGTTTTCTTAATTAGTCTCATTAGATTTTAAATTAGACATGCATCATATGTGTGATCTCATTATGCATATATAGATTGTAAACTATATGGCATGGTTATGGACTTATCTATAATCAACTCTTTGAGCCAAAAGAGATGACTAGGTTAAACCTAGGTATACGCATGATTTTATAATGAAGACATAGAAATTCTATTTCAGTCTTCATAAGGCCTCGGCTCCATATCCATGGCTTCTTTCTTGCATCTCATTCCTATACTAACGTTACGTAATCTAATTACATTGTTTAGTGAGAAATCTCAAGTTACATTTAAGGCGAGTTAACAACAGAGAAATAGAGAAAGGCAGCGTACACAGACCCTATTTACCAAAACCATAATTTAAAAATATGCATGAACAATTCATATTTGGTAAAAGTCCATAACCAGCTATCATGCCATATATACATACTTTTATGCATTGTCTATCAAAATAAATGTATAACGGAAGTCGGTATTTAAGGTCTATGTGGCGTTAGAATAATTTCATCACATGAATTATTTCTACTTTTATTTTAATCTCGACTAAAAATTGCTTATTTCCTTGTTTAGAATTAAAAAAAAACCCTTTAATTCTTGTTTCTTAATCTAATTAGGCAAAATAAATAAATCTCAATTCAAGTCCAAATTGATTTGTTTCCTTATTTAAATTAGGAAAGTAATGAAGATTCTAGTTAATTTTAAAAAATTTGTATCCTAATTTAAGATAAGAGAATAATCAAGATTTAAATTAATTAATTAATTAATTAATTAATTTCCTAAATCATATTAGGAAATCAATCAAGATACAATCTAATCAATTAATTAAATTATTTCCTAAATCATATTAGGAAACTAATCTTGATCCAATCTTATCAATTTATTTGACTATCAAATTAATTGATCTTATATTGATTAAGATTCATTATTCTATTGATTTCTCTAGAATCAATTGTTCTAATTATTTTGTTTCCTCAATCATATTAGGAAACTAATCAGATCTAAATCAATCAAATTAATTTAACCTAATTCAGTCTTGAATTCAAATTTTTTTTATTTTCACAAAAAAATAAACATCTACTAAGAGAGAAAAAATATAGGGTTTATGGATCAAAACAATTTTTCTTTTAAAAAACCTTTTGATTAAAACAAAATATTTTTCTTTTAAAATGTTCATGTTTGGTGTCAAAATATGTTCTTCAACAAAGCGAAATTCAAAACATATTTCTCAACAAAATTCATAAGAACATCTCATGCTCTTTCATACAAAATTTTAAAGAAAAAGAAACAAGCATCACGTCATGTTCATGTTTCAAAACACAAAACCTAAACATGTCGATTTCTATTATACTCATACATTTGTCGTTTTAAAGTAACGGTAACTATAGGTCGACTCTGATACCACGGTAGGATTTTAGAGATCATAAAACACAACGGAATTTAAAACTTTTTCTCTAAAACCTATTCACCACTACTTTACCATTACATTAACCAAGTAATCAAGACAAAGAGAAATACCTCTTGTAGAGCAGCAACCTCTCTAAGCCAAAGCAAGTATCCATAATGGGACACCCTAATGGTAATCCACGCTAAATATGCTAATGAAAAACTTCTTCAGGTAAAGGGGTTCCTTCTCATTCTTATGCTAACAAGCACGAAGAAGCTATAGAGAAAACCCTTTCAGATGAAGGAATGAAAATAAGAGGTTTTCCTAAACAAGATTCTCAACAATAGAGTGTGTGTATGTGTATTGAGTGTGGCTTTCACTATCACTCTTAAAGTGATACGTACTACTTCAAACCCTAAAGCCCTAATTCCTTTAGTGGGTGTTATTCCCTTATTGGACTTCTTAAGGTGGCACCATAAGAAGTTCAATCTCTTTGAGAGATGGGATAGCCAAGAGGTTCACATTTTGGCTTTTCCTTGTTTAGGTAGGAATATGAATTCTTATTCTTTTATTCTCTTATCTCCTTTTAATTAATTCTCCAACTTTGGATCAAATCCTCAAGCCCGTTTCACATTCCTAGTGAATTTCTATGTGTGTGGCCTATTAGGTTTCTGGCTATGTTGGCTATTCGCAATCAACACTTGATTGTAAATAGACCACGTGCAATATCTAGCAATACATCGTGACCCTCAATTGACTGGAAAGTTAGTAGTTTGACTCAAAACCTTTCTGCAGCTAAAGTATGTCTATAAAATGTGTCCTTTCACTGTCTTATACCCATTTGGTTCCGAGTATGACCTATGTGTCAACTCCCACTATACTTGATTACGTCAAGTGTAGCCCAAGTAGTCAGTTCCTTGTCCTGTAGGATCAATCACTTTAAACTATGTCACTAAAGACCATCTTCATGACAAGTTTGCTTTGGCCAAAGACTTCTTAGGGATTATCTCGACAAGTAACCATGAGTATACTTCCTTCTATTAGGAACGACAAATCCTCTGTTGACTACTCAAATATCTTCAAATACATCATGCTGCACCCAATCACCATCCTAAAAGCGACCCATGGTGGGTAACAAGGAATGGAGTCAAAACACATGATCCATATCCAAGATAACTAGAGTTCCTCAAGTCCAAGGATACTTGCACTTTTAGCTGCTATGAGACCTATCACTGACATTTGAATAGGTATCCATGTGATGTCTTATACTAGTCATCCAATGTACTTGTTCCCTTTAACAAGGATTCACATGTTTGCTTGAAACATTTCATGCTCATAGCCTATGAGGATAGCTACTTGATTAAATCAAGAAGCATAACATGTATTAGTCTATGTAGGTCACTAATGTCCATTCTCAGATAATGCTACAACTAGGGATAGTTTAGATACATACATAATTACACATAACAGGAATCTCACATTATGATCACCATCATAATTTCCTTCATGCTATGTTTTATGTCATGGACTTTATTACTTATATTACGATCTAATCTTGAGTTTACAAATATGAACACAAATAATGAAGAAAACATATTTGAATTAATAATTGAGTTTGTACATCTGATGCTAAAGGTGATTTGCCTTTTGAGCACCTTTCTAACATATCCTACAAAGTACCCTAGCATCCCAGCCCACAAATATAGATATATATATATATAGGGGTGTGCACAGGTTAGGTCAAGTTGATAGGTTATATTTTTTTCTCTCTTCTTCTTCTTCTCTCTCTTCCTTTCCTGCTGTCGTGCCTCTTTAGTTCTTTTAATCAGTCAATCTTTAACAACTCCATCACACCTTTGCCTCTGACATCTCACAAAACCTCCTCATTGGTGCACTTTCCTACACCTCTGACCTCCTCAAGTTGAAATACCTTGACTTCACTGGCAACAAATTCTCAAGCCCCATTCCTAAATCTTTCGGAAGCTTCCAAAAGCTTAAGGTCATCTCTGTGGTCTCTAATCTTTTGATACGGCGAGGATATGAACCGGAGATAGAAACGGAGATGGAGACTCAGGCAAAGAGATGGTGAGGAGATCTGCAGATAAGATTTAGGGGACAGAGACCACAAGGCGAGGACCAAGGAAATCTGGATATGAGTGAGGAGATAAGAGACAGAGATTTAGAGAGACAGAGACCAGAAGGTGAGGAAGCGAGGACTAAAGAAGAACAAGTCAAAACCAAAAAAAAATCTTGAATCTCGTCTTTTCTCAAATACTCAGACCGAGGAAGAAGAGGAAGGATTAGGAAAGTGAGAAGTTTGTAGAAGTATAGAAAATATTTAAAATAATAATAATAATAATAATAATAATAATAATAATAATAATAATTTATCGCAGGTTAAGTTAGGTTGAAAATCTTCAACTCGTAATCCAATCAGCCAATGGTCGACTTTAAGATTTTCAATTCAACCTAACCCAACTGTATGGGTTGGGTCGGGTTGGCAGGTCCTTGCCTACCCATACATATATATATATATATATCTACTATTCATTAGTGAAACAATACCGAGCATACCTTTACATAGCAAAAATTGATACCTTGGTTTCACACTTACTAGACACAATCCGTTCAGGAAGTACCACATGCATTCATCTCCTAACATAATTACTTTTACCAAGCTCATCCAAGTATAAACCAAACACAAAATACATACACATGTATATATATATATATGCATGTGTTCCATCACACCATAAAAAACTAACATCAAAATAAAATATCATAGATAATATAACACAGGCGAGCATACCACATTATAATGAGAATCACACACTAGAATGTGTATTTACACATAATTGTAATGACATCCAAACAATCACACAACCAATCCAAGCAATCACCAGCTACTGGTCCCGGAATACGTGCCCGTCTTGGCTTTTAGCTCGTGCCACTCTGGGGCATTTATTAGCTATCGTCACTGGGAGTCTATTCTAAGGACCCTGGATCATGCACACATCTAAATCCCAACTTTTATCAAAGAACAATTTATTCCCTAGGTCATGGCTCATACCCGTACCTGGCAATCTCCATCTACCACCCTTCAGGAGTGTATCACCAAGCCTCATCCACAATCTAGATTCCATACAATTCATCTCATAATGAAACATAAATCTACTAACATAACCTTTAACCTAGTTTCATTATCATTTACCACTTAGTGAATTACAATATTATAATTATGATTACCCATATGATCTCAATACTGTGTGGCACATAATGAGATACAAGTCCATAACATGACCATATAAAAGCAACATCTGGCTTTCTTCGGTGTACACCTCCTTCCCTTGACCTTGGTTTGTGCCTTCATCGACATTCCCAATTCACGATCTTTGGGAGGGTTATATCACTGAAACTACAATCCACATCCATAATATTAATCTCTAGTCCACCTACAGACATATTTTTCCTAGCTCTTCACAAAGGTAGAGTGGTGATGTATGCAAGAACATGTACAAATCCCTTTCCAAAATGTTGAGTATAATAATGTCTTTGTCAAACGTGAAGACAAGTAGATATGTGGATGCACATGACATAGGGTTAATTCATAGGTCGGCTGGACCTCATATATGTCTTCACATATCCTTATCTGATTTACTACACCAAAAAAGGTGAGCTAACACTTATGTGAAGACATATATGTAGGTATCACCACAAACTCTTTTTAACGGGTGAAAATAGGTCCACAAGAGTATTCACACACTTACTAGGTAGTTTCACATTAGTAAAATAGGGTTTATACATATTCTGCACATAATCCACAGTGTCATGATATAGCACAATAGCACACATCAACCTATGGTCGTGGCCTTAATTTTAAATACATGCAACCACAATATCCCTAACCATTCATGAACAAAGCACTTAAGGTATTTAGATTATTCCCATGCTACAACTATTTCCCCAAAATTTTCTAGCATAAAATCTCCTATACAATACAATTTTCATAATCCACTAGAAGTTCACCTATATATTCCATGCATGAGGGTTTCCATATCTATAAAAATATATGCATTTACATTGCCATAGCAAAATAGTTCATGCATATCATTAAACCATAAAGAAGCATTCTTAAAAGAAAACAAAGGAGAAAACCTTGCTTGAATCCTTTGGAGAGGCATTCTAGCCAATTGGAATTGGAACCATAAAGAAAAGAAAACAAATAGAATTTCAAAAACTGCTAGATAGAAACCGATTAGTTGCCCTACCACTTACAACCAACTGGCTCAGTTCTATCAATCTCAACTAGAGAGCAATTAGTTGACTAGTGATACCCTACCAGTTGATTGGTGCACCACTGCCAGATCTGTCATTCCAACCCAGAAATTGCTAGTCGACCAATGTTACCAAACCAATCAATCGATGCATCTTGGTCAGGTCTAGATAGAGAACACCAAAGGTAATCAGTTGACTGCTGGACACTCGATAGTCAACTGGTTGCCTGACAGAAACGAAAACTCTTGCAAAAAAAACCCTCTCATCCTCTTCCAATCCTAAAACCAACCCAAAACTTAATCATTCCCCATGAATTTCTGGTTCTAACTTACACTCCTTGTCACTAGGAATCATCCCTGAGAATTAATATCTAATCACAACCAAGATTCATCCATTTTTCCACCTAAACCTAGGTTTTTCCCTTAATTTCAAATCTTATGTTTCTTAACCCGAAAACTATAAATCTTTACTAGGTTTCTCTAGATTTCTTGCCCCATTGTTCTTATTAAACATGTAGGAATGTTTTAAACTCATACCCATGCTCAAATCTTTCTAGTTGAACCCCAAATCCACTCTAATTTCCCTATGTCTGAAAATAAGAGAAAAATGGAAAAGCTTGGGAAATCTTACCTCATTGGAGCTTCTTTGGTGATACTTCGTTGCTGGAAAGATCACCTGCACTTTGATTATTGTGCTATAGTTTCAGAAACACCACACAACCCCAACACCCACTCCTCATTCTCTATTTAAAAGTTTTAAAATCATCCGAATCTCCTTCATTCTCCCTGTGCCTTAGCCCTTTTCTTATCACTTCCACTCGTTGAATTCCCAAGGTACCAAAATCACATACACCATTTTCCTTTTATGCCAATGAAAAATTTTCCTGCATATTTCTACATCCATACTGATGTCTCACCAATAATAACAGCTAAGAACCTGAGGTGTTACATTACTTCCCCCTTAAAGAAATTCGGTCCTCGAATTTCCATCTCCAAACCCGACTTGATTGTCTGCAAGGTTCTTAAGCTAAGGGCGACCATCTATATGGTTCAGGATAAATATTAGCATCCAATCCACGATATTGCAACTGCAATAGCAATTCTTCTCCTTTCTCAAATGTGACTCTCACACCGTATCATCTCATCACTATAATCATAAGCCAACCCCAAATGACAACGATATTTCTTCCACATACCAATTATGTTTGTCTTAAACTTTCTTATACTGCACAATGGACTCATTTTCTTCAAACTATGGCATACTCATAGGTTACAGATCAAGCTGTATAACAACACCATACGTAACACAGAAAAAGGCTATATACAAACTAACATATCAAGGTATGCAACAATCAGGCATTAACAGCCTTTTCCATAAACTATATATACTTGACATTTGCCAGAATTGAATCCTGTATCTATCCCTAAAGGATTCTACCACTCATGCTCACACTGGTGACTCACGCTATATATGGAAGTCCTTCCTGGATTTTGGTCCATGCCTCACAGTTAACTAGACCTCTCCAGGTACATCTTCTTTTTGGCCCCAGCCCACGTGCTTATAATCTGGCAACTACCAGTCTCCGGCCTCAAGAGTGCACCACAGGTTTTATCCAAACACATTCACTGTATAGCTTTGATCATAAGCCTGTTCTTGGGATAACAATACTTCTTTTCCATACTAATTCTTCTCTTCTTAACCCTTACAAATTTCCTCATTCTGCTACACTTAACTATTCTGATACACTCTTTTGTTTATACTTTTTACCTCACTATAACCCTTCGTACCATGCCAACTTCCAAACTTATGAATTGTTCCCAAGAGCACTACTGTAGCCACATTTTTCAAGGGGCGTAGCCATTCTGCTATCCTTCTCATAAAAAAACCATAGATATAGGTATCTGTCCTTATGTCACAATAGAGTTGACTCATAACTTAAGGTTACAAATCTAGCAGTGTCATATTAGCAATTTCCATTATGACACAGGATAGACTCTTTCTAGGAGTCATATTCTGAACAAGAAGCTAGCTCTGCTACACTCATATGATATATTTTCATACCAGATTATACTATTACCACACTAGATTAAGCCGTCCATTACCAATTTTACATCCATACACCTAGAAGAAATGAGAGTAAAGTCCTATTGGAACTTCCCCCTTAAGTTCAAAGATACTCTCTCTTGGTAAGACTTGCTTGCTAACTCATCCCTGAAGACCAAACATGGTCTAGTACTTTTCTCTCTCCAAGTTGTAACCATTTCTACAAACAGAATCCAAAACTGCTCTTCCATGCATTTCTAATCCATCGTTCACATAGCCTTCTTACTTTACAAGCATCGGCCTCGACCCTTATTGGGTTACAATCTCCAACTAGTGTGTTTACCGACAGCTACTCTAACATCAAAGATTCTTCCATGGGATCTTACCACTGCTTTCCTTTCCTTTCCTTTCCTTGATAATAATCCACCACTATTTTCCACAACTCATTCCATTCTACCATGAGGTGTACCCATGGGCTCCTGCCCTTCTTGGATATGATCACCTCAACTCTGCTCTACTAGCCCTCCATGTTCGTTCCTATGACCTCACCATACAGATACCTCTTATCCTCTAAAAGATATCCCAGATCCATACAGAATGACTAACACCTCACGTCATCCATTAACATCCAACACATTCTTAAGAAAAAAAATATATTTGAAAGAAATGGAAGACACATCCTATAGGGCCTTTAGTAGAGTCGTCTTTTTATAGCTATGCCAGAGTTCACAATGATAAATGAGGATCCACTAAGGTTACCTTACTCTATAATCGGTAGAAAACCCTATTCTGAAAGCTCTAATACCATCTTTGTCACAGCCCGGACCTGAGGCTATGATCGGCGCAGTTGCCGTGTCACATACACCGCTGTAAGCCTGATATTCACTAACCAACCGAATAGTTATAAGTAAAATTCCTAGGTGGCCTACCTGATTATAGAGCATACTAAGATTAACTTTAAAAACAAAATACAAATACCTTACTTTGAACAAAAGTGAGGCATCCTCGCTACCATGCTACTCAAATCGTCGCACCAGACCATCTTCAGAACTTGAAATTGTGAGGGGGCGAGTCTAATCTACGTGACTTACCAAAAGATCTCTACCTAGCATAAGTAGATAATCACACCAACTAAAGAAAGAAGTGATGTATAAAAGATTAAATCCAGCTAGAAAGACATGCATAGGCATCCCACAAAGTACCTTAGCATCCCAACATATAAATATATATATATATATATCCACACGAGAGACGAGGCATGCGGCACTTACTAAGTGGATCGTGTTTGGTAAGTGTAAAACCAAGATATCAATTTTTGCTCTAGAAAGGCGTGCTCGATACTGTTTCACTGATGTTTGGAGGATATATATATATATATATACATGTGTTCCATCATGCTATAAAATACTAACATTGAAATAAAATATCGTCAATAATACAACACAGGCAACCATACCACATTATAATGAGAATCACACACTAGAATGTATATTCACACATAATCGCAATGACATCCAAACAATCACACAACCAATCCAAGCTATCACCAACTACTGATCCCAAAATACATACATTTTCTAGCATCTAGCTTGTGCTACTCTGGGGCATTTATCAACTATCGCCACTGAGAGTTTATCCTAGAAACTTTAGATCATGCACACATCCAAATCCTAGCTTAGACCGATGAACATTTTCTTCCCTAGGCCATGACTCATGCCTGTACCCGGTGATCTCTATCTATCGACCTTTAGAAGTTTATCACCAAGCCTTATCCATAATCACAACCACAATCAATATTCCATATAATTTATCTCATAATGAAACACAAATCCATTAAGATAATAACCCACATGGTTTCATTATTATTTACGACCTAGTGAATTACAATCTCATAATCATGATTACCGACATGATCTCAATACTATACGGCATATAATGAGATACAAGTCCATAACATGACTATATAAAAGCAACATTTGTCTTTTCCGTAGTGTACATCTCCTTCCCTTAACTTTGGTTCGTGCCTTTACTAGCATTTCCAATTCATGGTCTTTGAAGGGTATATCACTGAAGCCACAATCCACATCCATAATATTAATCTCTAATCCACCTACGGACATATTTTTCCTTACCCTTCATAAGGGTAGAGTGGTGACATATGCAAGAAAGTGTACAACTCCCCTTCCAAAATTTTGAGTATAATAATGTCTTTGTAAAACATGAAGACGAGTAAGTATATGGATACATGTGACCGTAAGGTTAATTTATCAGCCTGCTGGACCTCATATATGTCTTCACGTGTCCTTATTCGATTTAATGCACCGAAAAAAGTAAGGTGACATTTATGTGTGAAGGCATATATATATATATATTGCCACAAACTCCCCTTAACGGGCAAAAATAGGTCCACAAGAGTATTCACACACTTACTAGGTAGTTTTACATTAGTAAAATAGGGTTTGTACATATTCCGCACACAATCCACAATGTCATGCTATAGCACAATAGCACGTCTCAACCTATTGTCATTGCCTTAATTTTAAATACATGCAACCATAATATCCCTAACCATTCATGAACAAAGCACTTAAGGTATTTATATTATTCCCATGCTACAAATATTTCCTAAAATTTTTCTAGCATACAATCTTCTATACAACACAATTTTCATAGTCCACTATAGTTCACCCTACATATTCCATCCATGAGGATTTCCATATGTATAAAAATATATGCATTTACATTGCCATAGTAAAATATTTCATGCATATCTTTAAATCACAAAGAAGCACTCTTTAAAAGAAAATAAAGAAGCAAGGTAGAGAAATCCATCACCTCATTTCCAAGTTATACATTACATTCCAATTTGGTGTTGGATAAGCAAACCTTGTTTGAATCCTTTTGAGAGGCATCCTAGCCAATTAGAATGGGAACCACATAAGAAAAGAAAACAAATAGAATTCCAAAAGCTACTAGATAGTAACTAATCAGCTGCTCTACCATTGGCAGTCAACTAGATAGGTTTTATCAGTCTCAACCAGAGAGCAGTCAGTCGGCCAGTGACACCTTACCAGTCAACCAATACGTCACTGCCAGATCTATCATTTTAGCCTAAAAAATACCAGTCAACTAATGTTACCTAACCAATCTACCGGTGCATCTCAGTTAGGTCTTGACAGAGAGCACTAGAGGTAACCGATCAATCGTTAGATGCTTAACAGTCAACTGGTCGCTTAACAGAAACAAAAACTCATGCAAAAAAAAAACCCTCTTATCTTTTTCCAATCCCCAAACCAACCCAAAACTTATCATTCCCCATGAATTTTTGGTTCTAACTCACACTCCTAGTCACTAAGAATCATCCCTAAACAATAATATCTAATCATAACTAAGATTCATCTATTTTTCCACCCAAAACCTAGGTTTTTCCCTCAATTTTGAATCTTATGTTTCTCCGCCCCCAAAACCATGAATCTTTACTAGGTTTCTCCAAATTTCTTACCCCATTGTTGTTATTAAACATGTAGGAATGTTTTAAACAATATCCATACTCAAATCTTTCCACTTGAACCCCAAATCCTCTTCATTTTCTTTATGTCAGAAAATAAGAGAAGAATAGAAAAGTTTAGGAAATCTTCCCTCATTGGAGCTCCTCCTGTTATGCTTGGTTATCGAAAAGATCACCCATATACCGAAGATTATTACCCGGAGGCATCAGGTACTAAATTCCATGGAGTCGGTGGTGCAAGATGAGAGGAGAAGGGGGGATGATGTGAGAGGGAGAGGGAGAGAATTTGAGAGAGTGATGAGAATGAGCTGAGAGTGTGGGGGTATATATGTGTGTATATATATATATATATATATATATATATGTAATTGTATGGTCTAGAAATTACAAAATTGCCCTTAGTCTGCCTATACGGTTAAAATTATAACAATGGTAAAATTGTAATTTCTTAAACTTGATTATCATGCTATAGTTTCAGAAATGCCACACAATCGCAACACACACTCCTTATTCTCTATACAAAAGTTTTTCAATTATCCGGATCTTCCTTATTCTCCTTGTGCCTTTCCCCCTTTCCTATCCCTTCCACTTTGTTAGATTCCCAAGGTACCACACTCACATACATCATTTTCTTGCATATTTTCACATATATATTGACATCTCATCAACAGAAACACCTAGGAACCCATGGTGTTACATACCTAGCATCCTTGCCTTTGCAATTATACCATACATTTATTCATTCATTCATTAAATACATGAAACTACACGGAAGCACATAAACAACCACAACTAATTAGTCCGAGGTGGGAATGTACCTGATTTCCTCTCTGCTTCGTTTACAGAAATATAATTAGGAATCACACCACATTCATAACTAGTGATACTAGCTACTTTAATTCCACTTGTCTAGGCATTTACTAGCCAAACGATGATCTTAGAAGTAAATCCCATTCTTATAGTTTATGTTACTGTCATCACTAAACTAATTTAATACTTTAGCAATGTGAACACTTCATTCCTTCCATCTTTTAAATGTGGTAATTTGCCTAATATTATCTAGTTAGGTAATTTATAATTAGGCTATTATGTACATGGCAAATTTATTATGCCATTTCTTCTTATGTTTAATCATAATAATTTACTACTTATCCTAAGGATAAATCTATTTGTTTTATGTCAAATTCTAATCCATCCAATAAATGCTTATCTAGAATTTTATGAAAATAAAAGTAATCATTCTTGGTACTTACCTAGTATGGGTTCACTTCCTCCTTCTACATTCAATTCATCATTAGGTAATTCTATTCTTACACATATTAAATACCAACATAAAGTATTACACCCATCGCCTAAGTTTAAACAAAACAAGGCAAAACAAAGTAGGTAAGCTCACACAACATATTACTTTAAAAGGAAAAAAATAGCATTAAATAGGCAATAATTCTTCAATGCATAAAATCCATTAAATCAATCAACCATCAAAATAATTGATAATTTGAATGCAATGTTTAATAAATAATTAAACAAATCCAACACATTAAGTCCTTAAAGTCCATAAAAATTTAATTAAAGTCCCATACAATAATGCCAAAAATATCCTTGGAGTCCTGTGATCACAAATCCCTAGACTCAACATCAAAATCACATGGACTTACCCAGCAATAGGAACTCCTCGCAAAATGAAACACCCCACTACTGGATCTAAAATGAGGGAAAACACGAGGGTGAGTTATGGGAAACTCAGTGATGGTACGAATACTCAATAATAGGAACAAAATACAGAGTTAGTTATAAAGAAAACACACGGGCTAAATTATCACTCAGAACATAGTCTAGAAAAACATATCGAAACATAATTGAATTCCACAATCAGTCATTAAACACATGATAGTTGAGTTAGTATTCGTCACTTAGGCTTAGTCACCATTAGCTTAACATCATCATCGATAAGGCACCTCATGAGTTTCTCAATTACTAGGGCTACATCCTTCTATTGTGAGAAAACGTCTCCCCTATCAATTGAGATTTTATAACCAGTGTAACTCATTCCACATAATGGGGTGCCACTTGACATCTCAAACATGCCACACAACTTCTCAATCGTAAAGATTCAATATATCATGAACACACATTTTAAAATCGCATAATCATAATAATAGTCAATTTTCATATAACTTTCTAGACTTTTATTCATTCCTTGCATTTGGAGTTTTCTCATTTCTTTTACATGTAGAAATTATTCATGCTAAACTATTGTTATTCTTTAACGACAAACTTCGGGATATCGACCTAATTCAATCATCATAATAAACTGGGCTATGATTCTATTATTTAAGGATTCGTCTACTTACCTTAGATTTTGTATGAGAACCAATTTTTTGAGTTGCAATGGAGATGAGCACATGTGGACTCCAACTAGCTACAAGCGTCCTTCTTGAAAAAAGAGAGCAAAGATGTGATTAGGGTTCTTTTTCTACTTGGTTTCTTTTTCTTATTGAATGAAAATACTCTACCCATAGAGGAGTTATAGAAATTTTTGTATGAAAGACTTTACCATTGAGTTCTTGATTGTTGCTTATTGGATTACGAACAAGTGGTTTTGTTTATGATAGAGAGATGTTCTTATTCTAGGGTTTTATTCAAGAAAAAAAGGAGACATGGAGTGTATTCTTGCAAGGTGGGAGAGGGATGGTGTTTGATTTCTCATTTTCTTTTGTTTCACCTTAGTTTAATTTTTTAAAAAGAATGGAGGGAGGCAACTAGGGTTTCTCCTTAGTGTGTGGCTGTATGAGTGATGGGAAAGGGGGGAGGGAGAGAGAGAGGGGCCGACATCTCCTTGTGACTAATTTTGTTGTTTGAATTTTAATTTGGTTTAAGTAATTTGATTTAGTCTTTTGTTTTATCTTTTGGTTTCTTAAATCTTTCTTTTATTTATTTTAGTTATCTTTTTAACTTACTATTGGTTTATCTTGATTTAAATTAGTTTAGGTTATTTTAATGTTGAGGCATAGGAAGTTACATACCTAGGCTTTAGATTTGAATTTAAATATTTGGTTTAAGTTTAAATTTGATCTTGTATCTTAGTTAGTTTAATTTGTATTTAAATTTTAAGTTGATAGGTCATAGGTTGCACGCCTATCCACTTTTAGTTTGGTAAGTTAGATTACTTTTTATTAAATAATACATTATATTTTTTTTTCTTATCTTAATAGTTAGTTTAAAATTTAAACTTAATTTGTATAAGATTTGATTTCGTCCTATGGTTTATCTAGCTTTATTATTTTTTAAAAAACTCCAGATTCTCTAATTACTTATAAGGTTGTGCCTAGAATGTAGGGATTGCATTAGATTCTATTTCTTTTATTAGCAATCCTATTTAGATATCCCATATCCAAATCAAGATCAATTGTCTTTAATTATTTCATGTTTATCTTATGTTTTCCCTCTTGCTTCCTCTCACCTCATTCCCTTCCCTTATCTTTTTTTTTGTTTGGCTTACCTAATAGGTGGGCTTCACGCCACCCATCTTTGATTGGGCCTAAGGGAAGAGCTTTTAGGTTTGAGTGGCTAACTTAAGTCTAATTGCCTAATTTTGTTTGGGCCCTGATTAATTCTTACATTTGGGCTTAAGTGACTTTGATTTAACTGGGCCTAAGCATCTTAAGTTGGCCAATTAGTTTAAGGGATTTATGAAATTGAGTCTAGGCCAATTTATTTAGAATTGGGCTTTGGACTTCTTATTTTGTTCTAGGCCTTTTAGTTACTCCTAATCCACATAGTACTCAACTCCACTCAGTTTCTATGGGCACTTGTTGCTTAGTGATGTAGGTCCAAAGCAAACATGAATGTACTTAAAAACATGTTTTTGGGCTACTATATTGTACTAAGGTAATATAGTCCCATGAGTCAAGAATTCTCATCTTGTGGTAAAATCCATTGCGTGTGATTTCTTAATTATGTGATAACATTTATTTGCTAAGCACGTTATCTTGTGGCATGAGGCATTTGGGGGAAAGTTGGGCTTGTTGAAATTTGTGCTCTTTTATTTTATGATTATGAGTAGAGTTGTGTTGTGATTGTGGTTGAGCACGATATGATGTCATTTCCTTGTATGGCTCAGTGGGCTCTTTGTGAGTTGAGTGAGAACAATACAATGGTGTCACATCATATGGCTTAGGGTGGTCTTGGTGTGATGATTTGATATTGTGCTGCATTGTACATATTAAGGGAAAGACACATGGATGTTTGTTTGGTTATGGTTTTGATTGGAATAGTTTCATGTTCTGAGTATGTTATATGATTCTAGGAATGAAATACGGATATTATGAGTTGCTAGGGTAGTGTATCCCTGAGCGAAGAAGGTATGACATGTAAGATGTTTGAATATAGGGATACAATGTGGAGTGGTTGGAGTAGTACTCTATGTAAAGATTGTGCAGACTATTGTATGTACTTACATATGCATGTATGCTGTAAATCAATTTCTTATGATTCCTCATGTGCCTTACTATTATTCTTGTATATATGTGAATGCTGATGTTTATTGCTTGATATATTCCTCACGTCCTTGTATAGTGTTATTTACTTTCTGAGTTTTTCGAAGTCATACTTTCTATGGTTAATATTTTTAGATCTTGCAGAAAAGGAGTATCTGTTAGAGGAGTAGCAGATTCTTTGAGGTGACCTTCTTGATGAAGGATCGGTACGTTGGTAATTACTTTATTTTTTCATTTTAGAATGCATATGCTTACATTGTTGAGAAACCTCTTGTTCATAGTGATAAATGATTTTTCTTAAATAATTACATTTCATTACTTTTACTCATATGCATGATTTAAGACATTTGGTTCGGGGTTCAGGTCAGGCATATAGATCATGGGAGGACATCTCCTTAAGTTCTATGTCGATCACGTGCCCCGAGGTTGGGTCTTGACAATAACTAAGGTAATAACAACAATGAATGATTCACAGACTTTTCATTATAACACATTCGGATATAAATTAAACATAATCATGCCAAGTAATGAGTTGTGCCCTCATGTATAGTGTAGGGACCTAACCAAATTGAGATAATAACTTCAATATGATAATTTAATCAATTTTGTATCCTTTATATAATAGACCATGCCTTTTTCATAATTAACACCTTATCTTAGGACTTGACAATATAACCCTACAGCATTTGGGAGATTTTCCTACGTCATCTCTTACAATATCTGACACTAAAACCATGTTAAAGAGAAGTCATCCCACTCACCTGGATTCCAATGCTATGTTTACCAGGTTTTGCATGTTGTCCAGAGAGAGGGAAGTTATGTCAAGGTTCCAAGATGATTTTCTAATAATTTTAAAAAAAGGATTGTGAAAAGAAATCAAAATCATGAAATCAAAAAACTTCTTATTTTTGCTTCTAACCTTTAGTTACAATTTTGGTCATATCTCCCAATAGGTAAGAAATTGTTTAACGAAACTTGTTACGCTAGAAACTAGACTTAAAGGGCTTTCTAGTTATATCTAATTTGTTGAAAAAGAAGACCTACTAAGGGAGTTATAATCAATTTAATTTTTGTGAAAACAAAAGTACGATAAATCAGATTTTCTAGTTCTTACTTTTGTTTCTTGAAATTTTCTAACACCGGGAAGGACCACTAGAGATGTGTTCCTTGAGGTGGAGGTCTAGTGTATAGGATTCTTGTGTTTTTGAGAGAGAGAAGAGAGAAAAGAGTGACAACTAGGAGTCTTTTAGTTGAGTGTGTATGTTATGTTGCGACTAATGCTTGAGAGAAAGATAAGACGAGGTGCTAGGGTTTTTATAGAGAAGGAGAGAAAGAATAGAATGCTAAGGTGGTGTCTTGTGAATTACGGTTTTATGTGCTATTTAAGATTTAGGTACAGTACTTTAGGTTAAATCTTTTAGTGCTTTAATTGGAATGGTTTGGGTTTGAATCTAGGTTAAATCTTAGTTAAATCCCTTAGTGGGATTTGGTTTATCTTAATTTGAATTTTGAGTTGGTAGTGTAATAGGTTCCCATTTAATTAATTGTTAAGTGTGTTTTTATATTCTTGGTCTTAGGCATATTAAGTGTATATGCCTAGCCTCTTAGATTTAGGATTAGTTTTAATTTCATTTGAATTCTTAAATATATTTAAATTAGTTCTTTTTGTATTATTTATCTTAGGTTTGGATGGTTTATTTGATTTGATTTGAATCCTATGTTTATATATATATATATATATATTATCTTGTTTATTTTATCTAGTTTTATTACTTGTTTATTCATTTGAAATAATGTTCTTATTATTTAATTAATCCCATGCCAACTTTCTAGGGATTTAAGTATTATTGTTATCTTTATCTCTTATTAAATTAGTGTGATCTTATTTTCATTCCTACAACTACCTAATTACCTATTTTATTTAATTCTTTGATCTTCTCATTATCTTGCTTATTCATATTTTAATTATAGATTTCCTATTTAAACATAATTCTTATTATTTTATTTTTTTTCCTATAGTGGTTAGACGCCTATCTTATAAGATTTTATTCATTCATTTGTTCTTTTATTTGTTTTGCCTACTAATATTATTTGCATTATTATTTCATTACACACTTAATATAGTTTCCTTTATTTTGTTCAATTTAATTTTTCCTACATTTTATAATACCTAATAGGCAATTCTTTTCTTTATTTTGCCTACATTTATCTTTCTTTAATTCTAGACTACTAATAATCTTTTAAAGACTCACATTATCTTTACTAAGTCAATCCCCGCCTATTCATCCTACTTTGCGTAATTTAGTTCATCCCCTAACCAAGTTTTAAATTTTCCTTTTAGTCCCTCATTTGACCGAATCATAATTCATACATCATATCATGTAGCATTCATGCCACACAAATTGAAGGTATATCACATACATTCAAGCTTAAAAAATGGACAATATAATTCACATACCTTAGGCATATGGAATTAAAATGACAAACACGGCAAAAATTGTGGTATAACTACGTGTGATGAAATAAAGGGGGAAAACTGAAATGGCTAGTGAAAGCCATATGATATAAATTGTTTCTCATGTGTAGATGTACATGGTGAGGGCGTGTGATGAAATAAAGGTGTCCAATGAAATGATGTGATGTGGATGACGTGATGTTGTGAGGATCAAAGCATGGGCGATGCTAGATTTTGTTATTACTTAGTTCTGATATGTGTTGAGCTTGTGTGGCTATATGATGACTTGTGTTTGAATTTTTGTTAAGGGTGTGTAAACATAAGTGTGATACCTGTGTATGTTGTGTTGGCTATTCCGTTTTGATGATGCTATGTGATTGATCATGCACTATATCTATGTGTTTTTCTTTTGCATGCATAGTCATGTGTGTAACATCCCATATTTTTCTTATATATAAGTCATATTTCTTTATTTAAAGTATGGAATGATGATAGACACTAGTTAAATATGTTTTTGGATGCCTAGGAGGGAGTATTAAAGGAAAGGCATAAAGAACTAAGATAACTGAGCTAAGTGTAGAAGGAAAATGAAGTTCTGAGGGAAACAGTCGACTAATTGTAGCAATCAATCGACTAATAGCAATAGAGATCAGAGTAGATTGTTGATATCTATAATCAGTCAACTGATGAGGGGTTATCAGTCAACTGATTAATTTCTATCAAGTTGAAATTTTACGTTTAGTAGCTATCAGTCGACTAATTAGAAGCTATCAGTTAACTAATTTCCTATTAGTCGACTATCGATAAGCTATCAGTTGACTGATGGACTATTAGAGTATGAAAATAAGTATGTCGAAACTAAAAAATCAATGGAAAAATTGACTTAAACACCCCTAACATGATGATAAAGCTTAAAAACAAGAAAGTAGGGGTAAAAAAGGAATTTCCATGATAAAAGACTTTCCAGACTCTTTTTGAAGCAAGAAAAAAGAGAGAAAAATCATTTTCTAAAAATTAAAGAGAAAGGAGAGAGAGAGAGAGAACGTGAAGAGCAAGAAGAAGAAAGAAAAGGGAGTTTTAGTTGACATTCGAGTAAGAAGATCATCAAATGTGAGTTTTTGGCTTGTTTTTTCTAGTTTAGATAGACTGTAGAGCTTGAAATTGATAAGAATAAGGATTTTCAAACTAAGAAAAGAGAAGAGAAGAAGGAATTAGTCTAAAAGTTGAGGAAACAAGGAGCATTAGAGAGGAACCAGAAGATATTACACAAAATTCAACTATATGAGGATTAAAGGTAGCTAGTTTTTCATAAAAGTAAAGTATCTGAAAGCTTTCTAATTTGTAGAACAAGTTTTCTCATAAAAAGTAGAGCTTATGTCCTCATGGGATGATAGAACCAGAAATTCCTCATGGGATGATAGAAATTTCTTATATGATGTAAAAATTCTCATGGGATGACAGAACTAGAAATTTCTCATGGGATAACAGAAATTTCTCATAGGATATATAGTACTTTTTATGAGAAAAGAGTCAAAGTATAGTGCACTATATTAAAAATGATCATATTTCTATTTATGTGTTTATATGTTAGCTTTTACTTCATGGAAATGATAATTGTTATCAAAATTACTTTTATAACTGAAATGGTTGTAATGTTTTCATAAGATATGCTAGCTATTGAGATTTTATATCTCAACTTGTTTTTGATGACTTACCATTTCATGGACTGAAGTAGAAAGAAAAAAGAAAGAAAAGAAATGAGTTTATAGTGTATTAGCTAGTTGTGTCATTTTCTTTTGGTGGGGATTTTTGAAGAAGTATATGTGTGTTGTATATAATGATAAAAAGGTTTATGAGCTTGTTATAATCCCACATGAGTTGTAATATAATCTTTTGTGTTGTAGTATATTGAGAAGAGAATTTGCAAGGAATAGTTGATATTATGCCATGAAACATGCAATATATTAAAGAGAAATGGTTGTACTATGTTTCAAGTTACAAATTTTTCTGAAATTTTGGACTACAAGATATATTAGTTGACTGATTGTCCCGTATTAGTTGATTGATATCTCCTAAATTTATGAATTATGCAAATCCGATGTCTATCAGTCGATTGATAGATATCCATTAGCTGACTGATCGCCCTCTGTCAAGTTTAAAATTTTATATTGTAATATGCTCTACAATTTTCCTATTTTTATGCAATTGGATATTTTATAAGAAGTTTTAGAAAAATCTCATGGTTTTAGCTTCACTTTTCACAAGAGCTATATTACAATTTTTTAAAATTGTATAAGTTTAATGTAAGTCTAGTAGATGTTACAATGTGTATGTGATAGGTAGGGCTAATACAGTGAGTCAGTGAATTAGATTCACCCTCTCACATTTTCAGGTACCGAAGACTAATTAGCCAACGTTACACATGCCGAGGAAACCTGCCCTTTGTTGGGGGTATGGTACTTGCCTATTTTTTTTATATAGTAGTAATCTTAGAAAGCTCTCTAATCGAGTAGGTTATGTAATGTTGCATAAGGGGGATTATATAAATTTTTATGTTGAATATTGATGAGTACGAATAATCAATTGAAAACATTTAGGCTATGTTTAGGAAAATTAGCTTATAAGCTAACTGAAAGCTTAAAAAAGTGTTTGGTAAAAATAGTTGTTGAAGTAGCTAAAAAATGTAAAATGACATAAAAGGGCATATATTTTATAATTCCAAAATAATACGAATAAACATATTATTTTTTATTTTTTAATTAAAATAATTTAAATTATTATATATATATATATATATATAATTTATTCATATATAAATAAATATATTTGTATATATATATATATATTATATATAACATAACATATATATATATATATAATGTATGTCAGATAATGGTATAATAGATATTTTAATAAAATGTAAGGGTAAAATAGAAAGAAAAGTACAGAAGCTATAAGCTACTCAAAGTAGCATATCAGAATAAGCTATAAACTACTGAAATAAGCTCTTTTACCAAACACTTCTAACAAGCTTATAAGCTAGTTAAATAAGTTATAAGCTCCTTTTTTTACCTTGCCAAACACACCCTTAATTATAGTGTATTAATCATACATTTATGTGTTTTCCGAAAGGGAAAATGATATTTTACGTTCTTGCATGCATTTGGAATCAATTTATTCATGCATAAATAAACTGTGGAATAAATAAAGTATGGAATAACCATGTTGGGATTAAGGGAACCTTACGCTTGGGGTGGTGTGGGTTGAGGCACTGTCCACAACAGTCATGGGCCTAGGAGTGGGTCGTGACAATAGGGATATGCCATTCTCATCTATATGAGAAAGCGTAACCATGTGCTAACTTCAAACTAATCAAAGTTGTCCCAGTTCCAATTGATCCATTTGTTAGGAATCATTCTAGACTTGGGGATCAGAAGGAATGTGAGGTCCCTTGAGATGATTATATCATCCCTCATCTTCCCTGACGCTTAGTCTAATGACATTACCTCATTTGTAATATAAATGAAGGTAGAATGTCAAAGATTTTATTGATAACCAACAATTGTATAATGTCAAATTATTTCCTTTACGGCATACATTCAAACAAAGAGTAAATGAGAAATCTCATGTGACCACATATGCTTCAAGAACACTTGACGCAGCTCAAGCCAACTATACAACCACTGAAAAAGAGCTTTTAGCAATTAATTTTGCTTTAGATAAGTTTAGATGTTATTTGATGGATTCTAAAGTGGTTGTATCCTCCGACTATGTAGCTCTAAATATTTGTTGAAGAAACCAAATGCAAAACCAAGGCTAATAAGGTGGATGCTCCTCTTCCAGGAGTTCGATGTAGTGATAAAAAGGCAAGAGTGGAGCTGAAAATTTACCACCTCATTCGGATTTATGTGCCTTTTGTGTATCTCTCCTAATCAAAGAAAATTTTCTAGATGAGTATTTCTTCCTTGTGCATGGTACTTAGCTATGGTATGATGATGTTGTCAATTATTTAGTGGCATCTAAACTGTCTACATACCAAAATAAATATCAATTGAATAAACCAAAAAGTGAGGCTAAGTACTATGTTTTGATGATCCATACTTGTGGAAAATTTGTAGTGATCAATTGATTAGGAGGTGTGTTCATGATCATGAATTTGCATCTATTTGAATTTTTGTCACACACTTGCAGATGGGGGACACTTTGGTCCTCAATGAATAACTAGGAAAGTGTTAGATTTTGGTTTATATTGGCCCACTCTTTTTAGGGACGCATTTGAGTTTTGTAAAAAATTGCTCACGATGTCAAAGAACGATAAATATTTCAAAAAGAAATGAAATGCCTCAACAACCATTACTTTTCTATGAATTTTTTTATGTATGGGGCATCAACTTTGTGGGTCCATTTCCCATGTCCTTTGGCTTCGTGTACATTCTTGTTCCTGTATCCTTTGGCATATTTTCTACAGGTTTGGCATTGACTTTGTTGTTGTAGATTTTGTTAGAACTCATATTTTCTATAGGTTTGGCATCCTCAAGGCCATCATAAGCAACCAAGGCTCACACTTCTGTAACAGAAACATGTAAGCATTGTTGAAGAAGTATGGGGTGATGCATAAAATTTCCACAACATACCACCCCTAAAGAAATGGGCAAGCAGAAGTGTCCAACAAAAAAATCAAGTAGATTTTGGAAAAAACCATGTAGCCCAACAAAAAAGATTGGAGCAAAAGGTTGGATGATGAGCCTTGGGCCTACAGAACCACCTACAAGATACCTATTGGCATGTCTCTATACAAATTGGTCTATGGAAAAGCATGTCACTCACCAGTGGAGATTGAACACAAGGCATATTGGGAGGTTCGACAATGCAGCATGGATATGTCACTAGCTGATCAAGAAAGGAAGTTGCAACTCCAAGAATTAGAGGAGATTAGACTAAGGGCATATGAGAATACAAGAATATACAAGGAGAGAACCAAGGCCCTCCATGACAAGAAGATTCAAAAGGAGTTCCAAGTTGGCGATTAAGTCCTCCTATACAACTCAAGATTGAAGCTAATGACCAGTAAGCTATAGTCTAGATGGGTTGGCCCTTACGTTATTACTAATGCTTTTCCTTATGGTGTAGTTGAGATAACAAATGAGGCCACAAAACATCAATTTATAGTCAATAGGAAGAAAGTAAAGCAATTTTATGAGGACTTTAAGGAACAGTGGAAGAACTCCATCTCCAC
Source organism: Biancaea sappan (assembly GCA_037074585.1). Taxonomy (NCBI): domain Eukaryota; kingdom Viridiplantae; phylum Streptophyta; class Magnoliopsida; order Fabales; family Fabaceae; genus Biancaea; species Biancaea sappan. The sequence goes on along the minus strand of CM073499.1, from coordinate 23,265,663 downwards.
AATGCATCATCTCCATAATAACAAGGTTGTCTCTTTTTCCTCCACTTTTAAATTTCATGTCCTCTATTATATTGTGGTGATAATTGTTGGTTTGCATTGAGGACAATGCAAAATTTAAGTGTAAGGAGGGGAGAATAAAATGGAGGAGTTCTGTTAATTTCTTTTTTACTTGTTTTCTTGAGTGCTATCTAATTTTTTTCTAGATTTTTTCTGGTTGCAACTTTTTGCACTTTTTGTCATGTTTTAACCTTTTTTTTTTTGCGCTTTTTGAGCCTTCATTTTAGGTTTTTAGTGCAGATTTTTAGTATGTGTTTTAATATGCATTTTGGTGTGAGTTTTTACTAGTAATTTCTAGTTTGCGTGTGTTTTTTTTATTTCCCGATTTTGGTACTTTTTTTTTTTTGAGTTTTAGATGAAATGTTTTGCTTGATGGAATAGTTGAGTTCGAAATATTTTGGCATGATGAGAAATTAATCTTGTTTTTCTAGAGTTCAAGTAAAATGGCAATGATTTTAGTTTCAATGAATTTTTGGTGATAGTTTTTAAACTGTGAGGAATTTAAGCCTAAATGCTAAAAGTCATACTTTCTTATTGTATGTATTCACCTATCATGATATTCACTCTAGAGCTTGTTTTGAACATTTATTGAGGCTACAAATATATATATGCATGCTTAGAAAGGATTTAGGCATTCTTTCTTATTAATCACTTAGCCAAACAGTCATCCCATGCGTTTTATCCATTGTTTACCACTTTGTGGCTTGTGTTCCCTTTTTTCTTTCTTTTGTTTCCAGCTCCTTTTATCCCCACAAATAAGAAATGTTTCCCTTTTACCAACTTCAGAATTGAAGAGCATTGAAATATTTATATGTAAGAGATTGAATATGTTGCAAATTGGGTGAAGTCTTGGGCTTGTTTTATTATGGATTTCTCCATTCCAAAGAAAAAAATGAATATTCATGATGAAAATATGATGAAAAATGTTATATTTCAAAAAATATATATAATGATATATAAAAAAAAAAGCAAAGACGGAAAAGAGGAGTAGACAAAATTTTGTGCCCAAATTAGTATGTTCAATCTCTTATATCGTATGTAGTCAATGCTCTTCATTTTCTTAGGTTTTTAGCCCATTTTATTTCTTATGTTTTCCCCATCTTCTCACTTGTTTTTCCTGCCATGTTGCAACCATAGTAAAGTTCTTTTGATTCATACATGCATGCATATGATACAAGTAATGGAGATTGAGATGATAAACAAGCTTACAGTAGTGAATTTGTGATAGATTGATTTTTGAGTGAAACACTAACCTCAAACACTTGAGAGAATAGAGTGTAAACACCTACCTAGTGAAGAGACTATTTACTTAGATCCATTCTTATGAAATAAAATTGCCATGATACTTGAATTTTAGAAATCTGAGATTATTTTCTCTAAGTGTTCAAATTTCTTTCAAGTTTAAATTGTTCCATTCTTGCATGCTTCCACACACCTTTTTATTGTGTCTTTGGTGTTTTAATTTGATTTTGCCTAAGAGTGCAAAAGGCTAAGTACATTCTTAACTAGTATTCTCTAATTAGGGCATTGATTAACAAGACATTATATATATATATATATATATATATATATTGAAGTTCAAATGTTGTTACCAAGTATTTAATAATCAATTGATCATATATTCGAGGTTAAAGATGTTCCCTTTCATTAAAAAAATGCTTAAATTATCAAGCTCTCAGGAATTAAAATATGACTAAGATACTCTAAAAAATAATATTAATAAATATATAACTCATTAAAAAATTAATTTTCAGACTTTTATTTTAGTTTTATTTATGCTGTGTTGAAAACCATAAATTGATATTATTATAAACTTTAAAAATTATATATTTTTATATTGATAATAGATAATGGTGTTTCATATAAATTATTTTTCGTTACATGGGATTGAAGTTGGTGCAGCCAGCGTTTTTGAAAAATGTAAATGAGCGAACGTGTTAAAAACCTCATACTTTCTTTTTAAAAGATAAAACCACGTGAATGTAGAATATGCATCCACATTACTCATATTATGAACCAATCAGAGGTATGCCAATTTCTTGCTACTCCAACTTATCTACTCATTTTTGTGGTTGCACTTTCCGCCATTTTTGACATTTTGGTGTGCCATACCTCTTACTTAGGTTGATGGTGGGATATACAAACTTTAAAGAAGGTCCCCCCCCCCCTCCCTTTCCCGTCCCCCCTCTCTCTCTCTCCCCACAAAAAAAAACACCCCCACCACACAGGTATGCTTCATTAGAAGTAAAATTGTTCGAAGTATTGTCGAGCATTAGATATAGACATTTCTCTCAATAAGAATTTAAATCGTGATTTTTCACATGTGAGACATTATTCTCTTCTATTTGATCTAACTCATATTAATTTTAAAGAAGATTTTTGATATACAAAGAGGTTAATCATAATCAAATTTTGAACGTGGCTTCTTGAATATAAGCAAAGATATTTTAAAGAAATAGGCTTTTTTAATATGCATATATAAAATTTGAATATTTTAAACTTGGTAATCTTTGTAAAAGCCTATTATATTCCAATTAGACACTACAAAGAAGCCCCAACCCGCATTGATTTCAAAGAAGGTTTTTGATGGAGGTTTATCATAATTAAATGTTTAACGGGGCTTCTTGAATATAAGCAAAGATATTTTGAAGAAATAGGCTTTCTTAATATGCATATATAAAATTTGGATATTAAATACTTGGTCATCTCTATAAAGCCTATTATATTCCAATTAGACACTTCACTCCAAATTTAAATTCAAAAAAGTCAATGATGTGATTTTGTCAAATTATACCTTGTATTAATGGAGAAATGTTGCTAGCAAAATAAAAAGAATTGTTATGTTGACAAAAATACAAACATAAAAAAATAGTAAGCAACTCCTTTTCTAAAGATGTATAGGTTAATTAAAAGATTGTTGGGATAAATAAGAGGATATAGTGTAAATAAAAGGCTAAATCAAATTGTGTTTAGCATTTTAGATACAAGATCTACATTCACACCCTATGAAGTTCAATAATCAAAAAGTACTCTCCAAACGAAAACTTAGACTAGACTCATCAAAAATTCTAACAAGGTATCAAAGTCCAATAGACTTGCGGCCCATAAAGATCCATAGTCTAAGATATTTAAAAAATAAAAACTAAACAAAAAAAAGTGTTAACAAGTCCCACATTGAATAATTAAAGAGGGAAGCAAAGTGGTTTATATAATGTGAAGAGGTCAAACTAAAGTACCTTAGACATTTTGGATACAAGCCCACCTTCACCCTCTATAAAGCCCAACAATCAAAAACACTCTCCAAACAAAGTCTTGGATTGGGCCCATAAAATTCTAACAGAAGATAGAGGGAGTGTGAAAATGGAGAACTAGTGAGGTAATTTTATCTTCTCTCTCTTATTGAGCTTAAAATAGGCTTTTTTTTTTAATTGGAATAAATGAGAGCAAGAAAGAACAAGCAACCAAAAACTTACTTTATCAAGGGTTTTACTCAAAAAGAAATCTGAATTCTCAAAAACAAAAAAGTTTCAAATTGTTATGCTCTATCTTCTGGAAACTTAGTAGGTCCTTGTTTTCCAAATTTGCTTGATGGAAATATTTTTATAAATTTCTAAGCTTGTTTTTTGTTCCCTCTCTTAAACCCCTAAAATTTCTAAATTTCTAAATTGCAGTCTAATACTTAAAAAAAAAAAAGAGAGAAAGAGAGAATTTTACTATTCTCTAAAATAGGAAACCAAAAATAGAAGACACACAAATTAAAGTTAAAAGCTGTGTATCACCGACCAATTCAACCTCCTTTTAAAGTAATGTTTACACTAACAAGTGATATCAGAATTAAGGTCATGAGATCAATTACTCAACATGGCAATTGCTGAGAGAAGGATTGTTCGCCAAAATGTAATAACAATTGTCTTAAAGGCAAAAGTGCAGGTGAGAAGCCTAGTAGTAAAACTGTGCTGCTTAAGCATTTGTTTTACTAAATTAAAGAAATAGAATTGGATTTTGACTAATAATTATAATTTCTTTTCTAACGACTATTACTTTTGACCCAAAAATAAACATTTTATCCTAACAATAGATACAATAAACTAATAAAAAATGTCAAAATGGATATTTTTTAATGATGAGATAACGTAAAAAATCAATTGTTCTGTCTCAATCTAGATAGGCTCATGATAATCTTAAAAACAATGTGTGGGCCAGCTAGTGGTCGTTTAATAAATGGCTAAGTCCGTGGTTTTTTTTTTGTTTGTTTATTGTACATTAATGTAAATTCCTTTCATAAAATTAATTTTGGAATAAATTATGATATTTTTTTCATAAAAAATAATAATATTTATATTTAACAAAGTAATATTATAAAACATAAAAATATATCTTGAGCTTTTTATTTGAATGCGAACCTATCTATAGCTGATTTAGTCCATATTTTATTTTATTTTTCTAATTTTTAAAACTTTTTTCCATTGGTCTTTCACAAGTAGAATAAGTTGGACTACTGAATAAACAGTTGGCCCGAGCCCGTCCAGATCGTTTATTGCACTTGTTTGAGTGTGCGTATGTAAGAATTTCACATATGTCGTAGATTTGAAGAAAATTTGAGATAATTAAAAGTGTTTATATATCATATTAAATGAAACTCAAGACAAATCCATTTTAATGTCCATGCTTCGTAGAAAACTTACAGTTAAAAAAACTTAAAATACTTCAAACTGGTACCATTTGGATCTACTAGAAAAAGTTAGTCTGATCTATGATAAAATGATGAACTCAAATTTTAAATTTTCATTGAAAGAAATATTCACATTTAATACTTGTTAACATCGTAAGCATACCTCTAATGGAAGATACTTATGAAGAACCAAAAATATTAGTTTAGACTGGTTGATTATTCTCATCCTTGTTTCAATCCCACAAGTTCAGTTCAGATAAGTTGTAATGCAAACAAACAAACTAAATTTTAGTTGGAGCCAAAATTAACTTTAATGAAAAGAAAAAGAAATTAAATGATTCAAATTATGATAAATATAGTTTTCAGAATTCAATATAATCACAATCATACTGAATCATGCCTCTAACTCAGAACAGCTCCTCTACATTTGATGGCAGAAAATGCAGAGTTAAATTAAAATTTCAACCTTCCAATTATCAAATGAACAGTAAAGATTGAATGGATAAAAAAAATTATCTCTAATTTTATCTATTCAATCTTAACCGTCAATTCGATAATTAGACGGTTGAGATTTCAATTTCACTCTACATTTTCCGCCACCAAATGTAGAAAAACCGTTCTCCATCTAACTAATTCAGTTAGTAGCATCATCACCAACCAGGGGAAGGCTTTCAAAGCCTTTCTTATATCAAAGAAAACTTGACATTCCGTGGAAGGCCACACTCTTGATCCTAAATCAACCCTAATCCTCTTCAATATAGATTCTCTGTAATTAAAACCAAAACTGCAAGATGCAAATCTATTATAACTACTCATTTTAGAACAAATGGTCAAGATTAAAGGTGAAAAAAATACTTCATGACGTAAAAAAATGATATGACTACAGTTATAGTGTCAATCTCACAGAATCCAAATTGAATCTTTCCCTTGGATAGACATTGATTCGACGAGGTAAGCTTGGAGCTTAGTTTTATCCCAAGTTACTTCGCATTCCCTCTAAATTCAATTTACAAGAAAAAGTAGACCAAGCCATTCATAAAGAAATATGTATACAAGCATGTAATTCTAGTCTCACTCTCACCAAACTCTGTCAGGCATGACAAGTTCGTCTATACCTATATCTATGTTTCCCTCTTGTATATATGGAGCCATATTGAGCAACAATAATTTATCTAGGGAAACATTTGGTGGTGTTGTGGGAAACTATAATTGGATTGAGAATGGACCTCCTTATTAATGCCATCGTCTTCTACCACCGCGGCGTGGTGGTGATGGTCGTGGTGGTGGTGGTGCCAGTCTCTATCTAAAATGATCTGCTTGGACATAATTGCAGCTCGGTTTTCGGCTATGAGTTCTCGTAAGGCAGCGCTGCATCTTGTGGAGAGATCGGCCGGAGAAAGCCAAGGATGGTCATTCTTACAGGATGACAGAAGAGAGAGAACACACCCTGACGATGGCGGCGGCGGCGGTGACGACAAGTATGGAAACCCTCCAACCATAAATCTTTTTTCTGACAACAAATAAACTCATTCTCAGTATACCTTCAATCCATTTCGTTATGACATGATCAACAATATTATTTTGTATTTACACTAAAATGAGTCAAGGCAAAAGCAAAATCCAGCAATAACAAGAGATTAATTAGCTAACCTTATAAGAAACATAGTCATGTATTGAGAAAGATACAATACAATATGAAACACGAAATATCCATTTCTAATTTAATCCGATCCTTCAGTATTTTACACGATATCTTTTACAAATGTGTGCTTCATAGATTGATATGATAAATTAATGTCTTGATGATTTCCTAAGGTATGAATGTTCTGTTTCAAATGACTTCTAATAGCTATCACATCACAGAGACCAAGCTTAGCGTGAATTCATGGTTGAATAAGCCAATTAAAAATTTTGAAAGAGTGAAAAACACAAGGCAAATACACCTGTGATTAATGAAGTTAATTAAAGATTCTTTGATTACTAATCAACTTTAATGGATCATTTTCAGCTGCTTCAACAGTACTAATTAGTACTTCTAAAAAGGAAAATGACAGAACAAAAGAGAAAGACAAATGGATAAGCTATAAGGTTTAATTGCTTCATTCTAATTAAAACAACCATATTGAATTTCATCGTTAACATGCTTTCTTATATAGCTATCCTATTTGTATATATATTATCTTGATCATCTAAAGGAGCCAGATAATTGGGGAACAAAGATCACAAGTCCTTAAACTTATACAAGGAATAAAAAGCCATATGATCATTAGCTCTTTTCACAAGAAATTCTATCTTTGTGAAAAACAAGAGCATCCCATAAATTAATATATATAATGTTTAATTGTATTTTGTCGCGTAAGTTTAATTTATAATATTTAAGAATAGTTAATTTAACATTTGGCATTTTAAGATGAACTACAAGCAACACCTTCCCCCGAGACACCATATATACTTTATTTTTTACATAGATCTTTATACTGAAGTTTTTACGTGCCACTAGTTAGATAGTAAAATTGTACATTTCCCAAATTATTCAAATTGCAATATCTCTGATGCAAATTGAGAATTTCATATTAATAACAAAACTACGTTACGAGTGATGCCATGAAATATTGTTTCTTACAAATGTGACTGAACCAATTTAAGCTGCGGTAGCACAAATTCAATATATATATATATATATATATAATTGTTATTATAGTATTCTTGATTTTTTTTTTCTAGCTATTCACTCCTAGGGCATTTGAAGGATGGAAATATTATTATACTCCCATAGTAATGAAAATTTCATAACTACCTTAATTCATATTTTTTATTTTCGCCTAAAATTTAAAATCCAACTGAACTGTAATTTAAAATTGAATTGTGTGAATTTTATAAAAAAAAATTATAATAAATTGCGTGACAAAATATGAATAAAAGTAATACTAAATCATTCAGTACTAAATAAATATCAAATATGGCCTTCTAAAGAACAAACTTGTTCACAACAGCCTAGTAAATTTAACAAAATTATACTCCCAAAAGTTACCATATTATTTTTATGGTAATATACTGTTTTTGATTAAATCTCCTCAAGATTTGGATAAAATAACTTTTTATTACTACAAAGTACAAACGTATATTTCAAGATTTGGGTAAAGTAAATTTTTATTAGTATATACAGTTAGGGTTTCGTGAATCATGTTATGTGGTGCAAGAATCATTACCAATTTTTATTACCACTCTTAATTTTCAGAGTCGAGCGTGCATCACAAAAGATGCAAAATCTCATATAAAGCTTCAATTCAAAGACCAACAGGCTAGGACTGCAACGAGAAGAGAGAGAGAGAGAGAGAGAGAGAGAGAGAGAGAGAGAGAGAGAGAGAGAGAGGAATTAATTAGCTTCAAAATTGAAATTATATTAGACGAAGACCCATAGATTTACAAACCACGTTGATCAATTTTGTGATAGAAATAAATACAGTTTGCTTTGCAAAAGCAATATTAAATTGCAATTTCAGAAGAATCCAAATTTCTATTTCCAAAATTAGAGATATCACAGAGATTATTTAGAAGCGGATGATATTTTAATTATAAGTTACCTTGGGAGGAATTCCTAGCCACAGATTCGTGGAAGCTCTTTCTTCTTCGCTCATTGTGGCCAGCCAATCTCCTCCTACAACTCCTCTTCGAATCATCGAACTCCGACACCACATGAAACCTGTATGCGTAAGCAATAATCCCAAATCATGATTTAGTTTTTTGAAAAAATGAATTAATATCAAGAAATTTTCCAACATATCAAAACCATTGATTTTTTTGGTAAGATTAGTCTAAATTTCTGTCAAGTCTCACTGCTTCATAATCGAAAAACTTTATTTTATTTTTTGATAAAAGTAAGTTTTAATTTTTTAAATCAATTGTGTATTTATATATATAATTATTATTTGATAAATAAAATCACCTGCTACATTGCTGACAGAATCTCTGCTCCAACCCTAAAACCACAACCTTAGGTGCCTTGGAATGCATCTCACACACTTTGTGCCTCCGGTGGTAGTCCTTCGCGTTCAAGAGCGCCACGTGGCAACCCTCCACCTGACACCTCGGCACCGTCGCCGCCGTCGTCACGCCACCGCCACCTTCGCCTCCTCCATGGTACCCTCTCCCTCTCCCTCTCTTTCCCACCAAAACAGCACCACCACTAAGGGGTGCATTAGCGTCCTCAAAATAATGCCTCTTCCCCAGCTTCAAGCAGACGAGGTTCGGATCCAGGTGCGCGTGGGACCCATCCAGCGGTGGCGGCCGCCGCTCGTGGTGGTCGCGATCAGCGGCGGTCGTGGCCTGAGGGAGAAACATGAGCGCGTTGGCGAGACTCGCTTCGTGGCGAGTGGGGGCTACGGCGGTGGAGGTGTCGGCCGTGTAGAACGTGTTGATGAGGGTAGAATTGGAAGAAGAAGTGGGTTCCCATAAATCCCAACCGAAACTGGTACTATTGTTACTGTTGCCGTTTTGCTCTCTGTTTCCGTTGTTCAAACAGAACATGTTCCCTTCAAAGTCCATCTCTCTCTCTCTCTCTTTTTCTCTCTCTTTCAAAAATGGAGGTAGAGCTATCAAATATGGTAGCTTAGCTAAAGTCGAAAACTATTGAGTATGAGAGAGAGTGAGACAGAGAGAGAAAGAGGATGGGGAAAGAAGGATGCGTTTTGTTTGTATAAAAAAGGGGAAAGAAGGGAAGAGAGAGAGAGAATCAAGAGGAGTGCAGGTTCCTGTGCTCGTTGTAGTCCAATGGGAGGGTTAATTTAATTTAATCTTATCAGTAAAAGCTGCAAAGCTACACACACTCCTAGAGAGTAGGGAGAGAGAGAGAGAGAGAGAGAGAGAGAGAGCAGTGGCACGTGAGATGGTGGAGATCGTCCAAGACGCGCACGTGGGAGGACAACTATTGTTACAATACTTATAATTGGGTTCTTAGCGGGCACCAGCACAACACTAGAGAGTAGAGAGAGAGTGTCAACTGTAATATGAGATAGGGAAGGCGAGGAGGATGATAATAATATTGATGCAGCATGATGTCAGGGATCGATGCAGTCCTTTTTTACAATTTCTAGTTGATCGGTTTCAGGTTAATTACGTCAAATTTAGACAAAGCTAGGAGCAAAAACTTTATCAAACAACCCAGTTACTTACTTTGGTTGATAAAAAATAATATTTAAAATTTCAGTATGATTTTTATATTTTTTAAATCAATTTTTTTAAATAAAACATAACCATTAATGGGATAAATTCACGTTAATATATAAAAATAAGACTAAAATCTTATTTTAGTCCTTCACATATGTTTTTTTTAATTTATTCATTCATATATTTTTATTTTTGATTTGATTACTTACAAATTGATATGTTATCAATTCAGTTTTTTAAAAATTTATATTCTCAATTTAGTTGTTCATAGATTGATATATTATTAATTTAGTCCCTTACTTATTTTTATTCTCAGTTTGATTCTTCACAAATTGTTATATTATCGATCAATTTAATCCTTTTTTGTTGGCCATAAGTTTTGATGGTCACAATTTTTGATGAAAGGATTAAATTGATAATATATGAATTTTTGAGGGATCAAATTAAAAATATAAATATATGAGTGACTAAATTAATAACATATAAATTTGTGAAGAAATATATTGAGGAGGAAAATCTATCAAGCACTGAATTAATAATATGTCAATTTATAAAGAACCAAATTAAGAATGAAAATTTGAAAGACTTACTTAAAAAAAAAAAGTCGAGGGATCAAAATAATGTTTTGGTCTATAAAAATAATGAATGAGATTATATCATCATTTTTCTGTTAATAATCTAAAAAGTATTGTGCTAAGAAATAAAATTGTAACTAATTAAAAATATATAAAATAAAATTGACATAAAAAATTTGTAATAAATTAAAATTTGAGTCAAAATTTAAAATAAAAAATACATTTGGCTCGTAAAGATTACAATACCTAAAACGAGTAATTAGTAATTTCAGCAAAGAGATAGGAGAAAACTACATGAACATTACTCATACGTTGCTTGCCGCCCACGAGTTATTTAAGAAAGGGGTAGGCAAATATTCGAGTTCACGTGTCATTGATGGCTCGGTTTGAAATCGAAGAAAATCAGCATAAAGTTAAGTTCATTGAAGATGAAATAATATTATAAGTAATTCATTAATTAATTATGATATGAAATATGTACTAACAAAATTGACCTTTATTTTGCGCATTATCCTCGTAACTTGAGGTCGGGTTATTCCCGAGTTCCATGTCAGCACAATATGAGATGTCCCCTTACGAAGAAATAGTTGTTAAAAAATCTTTAAAAATTCTTTGATTAGCGACAGAAAAAACTAGAATAATCATCCTTCCTCCATCACTTCAGAGCTGGTTTTTGTTACACATATTAATTTGTTTTTGGAAACTTTTTTTATTTTTTAACTAATAAACTTCATTATTGAGTAAATTATTAATTTAGTGCATGAAAAATTACATATTTTTCACTTTAGTCCTTATAAAAATAAGTGTCAAAATTTAACTCTTGAAAAATTATATTTATCTCAATTTAATTTTTGATTTTCTTCTAAAACACAAAACCTATCATTATTACTAAGTCTCAAAATTTTGTTGCTAATAATTAATTTAACAAAAAGAATGACTAAATTAATATAAATGTAACCTTATAGAGATTAAATTAAAATATTTGATTTATATAGACTAAATTAAAATGACTATTATTTTTTAAAAAACCAAAGTAGTATTTTACTCTTCCATTATTTATTTTTGGTCAAAACGTGTACTTTCGCTTGAGATGGAAAAAATAAAGTTTTTTTATATTTTTATTATTAATTTTTTAAAAAAATAAAACGTCTAAAAATTTTTTAAAAGATCAATTATATAATGATAATTTATAGAAAATATAAATTATTTTTTTTTAAAATTATACTTTTATCATATTTTGATTAAAAATAATATATTTATTATATTTCAATTAAAAAATAGATAATAAAACATAAAAATCAAACCTGATAATAAAGATTGAAACAACTCCACCAAACTTCTTTTTTATTATTATTGAAATGAAAAATGGGATGAGAGAGAACAGCTAGTAAGAAATCTAAAAATGAAGTGGTGGGAATGACCGTACAAGCACCACACGCAATTGGAAAGGAGTGTTGGTACGATTCCATTACTTTTCATTTGCATGGCTTTTCTTACGTAAAAACTAAAACCCAAGGCAAGAGCGTCAGCCTGAGCTGTACCGACTTCAGGAGGTGCCGGCCACGCTCATCGCCCGAGCGTGACTATCTCACAGTCACTGGACCCCACCCGACATTCTTTTGGCATTCCTAATCCACTGGCGGTAGAATTTTGGAGTAAAAACTAAAAACTGAGAAAAAGAATTTAAATGTGATTTTACCTTTTATTGGTAAATTTTTAATGAAAATATCATAAATATTTAAAAATAATTTTTATTTTTTACATTAATTCTTATTTATATTATTATATATCATTCAAAAAAATTAGGTTAATGATTTCCAAAATCAAATGTTATTATATATTTATAAAATATAATATACAAATTAAAATATATGTGAAAGTGAAAAAATTCAAAGCTAATTAATTTTAAAGTGAAAGAATAGGAAGTTAAATAACTTCACACTGCTTATTATTTTAAAAACATAATAAAAATATTACAATTTATTTTATGTTAAAAAAATTGTTCAAGATATTGGTGGGTTAAACAATTAGTATAATATTTCCAAAAAAAATTATGTAAATGTTATATTTTAATTAAAAAAACACAAACAATTATATCTGAGGCTAACGCAAAAAGTTGAGAACTGTGTAGGGCAAAAATCATGGCAGCATGGTGCTAATAAGTAATACCAACTCATTTTAGGAAAAATGCAAACATTTTTGTTTAATTATAATTTTCTTCTAAATATTTTTAATTATAATTTTGTTTAATTATCATTTATAAATATTTCTTTAAACTGTAAAAATCAATAAATAACTCCTTTGGATTATAACTCGTTTAGAAACACTTATCTGGCTTTTTATATTTGCATTTATAGTGATTTGTTCACTTTATTTTATTTTATTTTTTTGGTAACAATGGAGACAAATTTAGTCTAGCCTAGCAATACATCTGGGGAAAGAAACCCCCATAAGATCATTAACAAGAAGCTCTCTCACCCTTATCGGGTGTTCTCTAAGCTGGTAGTCACCAAGAGGTCTATTATGAGCATCTTTGGCCAACCAGGATCAGCCAGAAACTTCCCCTCTCTGTGTAGTTGGTCTTAACTTTCCCATTTCTTTTAGTCATTTCCTTAATGTTGGACACTAGAGAGAAGTGAGACCAGAAAGAATAGCCCACAGCTCTGCAGCAAGAACACTAGAAGAGATCCATCCACATTACATTTAACCCACTCATAAGGTGGGAACTCCCAGCCAAGGTTTTAAATTGTGGTTATATTGTGGGCTACTATGATTGTGGGTGTTGTGGACACTGCGATCCATCCACTGCAGTCGTGATTTTTTTTTTTCAGTTGCACAAAATGTACAAAAATAACTTTTAAAGTAAATTTTTATTTTTTTTACTAAATTATACTTATTAATTTTTGTTCATAAAAATTACATTATGCTTTCTAGACATTTTAGTATATATGAAACAGAATTATTTTAATTTATTTTTATCAAATAAATTATTGTTTTGTACAATATAAAATTATAATTTGTTCTTAATATGCTAATATATAATTGAATTTATATTAACAGTTTTACATGAGACTGTAATTTTTTTTAATATGATAGTAATGAGCATTAAATAATTTTGATCTTTATAGAACATATTGTATAAAAAAATTAAGCTTTATTGGCATGAAAATAATTAAGTGGGAGCTATATATGTATAATTTCTAAAACAATAGAAGTATGATGTGAAATTTAATCAAATTTGTAAGTGTTTGGAATAATTCATTTTAACTTGTAAATGTATTGATATTGTAAAATTTCAGAATAAAATCTCCTCTCATTCAAGCTTTTTTGGATAAGGTTGGCTGATGGGAGCTCGAACCCATGCCGAAGGATGATGGCCAAAGGCTTGAGGAAGTGAGGTCTCATGGGATTGAGGGTGAGAAATAAGAGAAGAGGGAGACATAGAGTGACAGAAGAGAGGGAGCATGAGAATGGAAGGAATGGGGGAGATGAGTGGCGTGAGCATTATAAATACAAAAGGGGTGGACATTACAAGAATGCCCTTGGGTCAATTTGAGCTCCAACCTTTAGTGACAGTAAAGTTGTAATTTTCCAAACTCAGATATTTTTTTCACATTTTCAAAGTGCCACACAAATCCACCATTCAACTCTCATCCTTTAAGTAAAAAATTTTCAAATTTCCAAATATCTCCCTCCTCCACTGAAGGCCACTATAAAATAATTATTTTTCAATTTAATCCCCCTACAGACGTATGGCTCCCTCATTCTCCCTGTGCCACAATTATTTCCTCGCCCTTTACCACTCATTGAATTTCATCAGGCATCATACCCCCTCAAGACATTTTTCCTCCCATCTGAACAAAAAGATTTCCCCCGTACTTACACTTACAACCATTTCAACCATAGTAATACCCTAAGAGCCTTGGGTTTTACAAAGGGGGTGATTGATCATCTGCTTATGTGTTACATGTACTTCCATGTATGAATAGAGACCCAAGCGCAACAATGTTTGGAGAGGAGAAAGCGGGATTATGTAGGCATACATGCATAGCATTCTCGTTTCATAGGGTGGGTAGTGTGTTGCTCAGAGCAAAGGAGACAGAGCCTACATAATGGAAGCATCATGGTAGGATATGGAAGATGGAGGTGCAGTACAGGTTGGGAGATGGAGATGAATGAACACATATGTATGTGTACGCACATAGGTAACCCTTTTGGCGGCGGAGGAATTGTTTAAAAAAGCATTGCTCGACATGTTGCTATTATATGATTGCATTAGAGGAGGATTTTGCAAGAGAATTGGGGAAGGTCCCTCATGAAAGTTGAAACCTAGGAATTATGAGAATTTCAAGGAGTTTTTAAGGATTAAAACACAACTTTGAAGAGTGGAGAGGAGAGATTGTGGGAGTTAGAAAATAGGATTTAGAGTGGTCTTGGAGAGCAAACCAAGGCTGTCCATCTACACCCAGGTGTAGGCGCCCAAGGCACCATACAAAGGGCTCGAATCTGAGAGGGTTAGGCCATGACACCTTAGGTGCCAAGATGGGCGCTCAAGGCGCCATGGGCTAGGCAAGGGAGGAGAGTGGAAAAGCTTGGGTGCCTAAGGCGCCACTAGCTATATTGTTCCTTTGGCTTCTTTTGTCTGCTAAATTACACCATGGCTTGTGTTCGTAAGTAGTAATGGGGAAAAAGACCATGGGCCGCGGGCTAGACTGGGACCACCCGTAAATAGGCAATCTTGGACTGACAAATTTAGGCCCGCGAGCCAAACAGGTTTTCCTTCTTTTTTATTTAGTATAAATAATCTTACTTTATAACATTTCTATATTTTCTAATTCAATAAATATAATAAATTTGAATATAAAAACTTTTGTAATTTTTTAAAAATGGATATAAAATTTTCAAATTTAAATATAATATAGTTAATTTTGAAAGAAAATATGAAAAATTAAGGTTATTAGTTATTTAAAAATATTAAAGAATTAATATTTTACATGTATAAATTCTATTTTAAAAAACATTATTGATTTTTTAAAAAAAAATTAAAATCATATTATTTTAATATTAAAAATTATAAAAAAAAGTTAAAAAAAAAAGTAGCCCATAAGCCGGCCCGTTTAGGCCCACAGGCCAAGCGGGCGGTCTTGGGTTAGGTGTTGAAGACCAGGGTCCTAAACGGGCTGACCTGTTTATGACCGTTTAGCCTTAGACCGTCACAGAACAGTGCTATCCGTAAATGGGCAGCTAGTGAATGTAGATCGAAAATTGCTTTCAAGAGAACAATTGAAGTAGTTTTCCAGGTGAGTGGGAAGCTTTTCTTAGCTAAGTCTAAGGGCTACTCTTGTGCGATGTTGCTTGCTTATATATACTGATATCGGGCATTTTTATATACTTTTTAGTCCCTATTTTAGTCCTTTTTGCCTCTTTAATTTTGTCAATTCTCTAATTTTATTATGTTTTGGAATTTATTGGGTATAAACTATTTATGGAATAAATGTGCTTCAATTTTATATTTTCAGAACTTGAATTGCAAAATGCTCAATCTAATTCCTACAAATCTCAATTTTGGAGAGAAAAGTGTTGACATGGACAAAGATGATGATTTGGATGCTAATGTGGCACTTTTTGGATGATGCAGATGCTGACTAGGATATGTTGGATGTGGGGCCCACTTGAACTCTTATTGAATGCCATGTAGTCAGAATTTGAGGGCAGAAACATTAAATTTCGTAGGTCAGAATATCATGGCTGAAATATTAATTTTGCCATGATATTCTGCTGCTGTTTGTCACTTTCTGCTGCAAAAATATTAATTCTGCTGCTGCCATACCTATCTGCTGCTGCAGAAACATTAATTATGCTGCTGTTTTGCTGTCAAAATGCTGCCACATCATGAAAGAAGCATCCAAGAAAGTATCTAGGGTAGAATATTCTAAGGCATTGAAGGGGCATCAGTTTTTAGAGAGGAGAACACTTTTATTTTGGAACCAGACTTAGAAAATTCGCAGCTCTCTCTTCCTCTTTGTTTTTGCTTTTGTTGTTTGCTGTTTTGCTCTCATGGAGGGCTAAGTTTTCATTGTAATTAGTCACTAGACCACTGGGATGTTGTAGCTTGAACTAAGAATGTAAGCTAAGTATTTTATTCTCCATTTTCATCTCATTTTGTTTCTGTTTTGCTGTCATGTTTATTTTGCTGTCAAATTCTGATTAGAGCTTGAGAATGTAACATAAACATGACTTATATATAAGACATAACCTTGCTTGACTGATTAGGAAAGTGAGGAGGACGAAATGACTAGTTAGATAATATATTTAACTTGGTTTGGTTGAGATTTTCCACTGAATGCATCTAATTATAGTAGAGAGATGTTCTTGACTGTAATTAGTAGCATTAAATTCTAGATGTTATTCTAGAACCATTTTCATAAAGAACCAAACAATGGAATGAGAATAAAACTGAATTAATGAGTTAGGTAATGATAGTTACACTCCCATGAATCCTAGTAGCTGATTACATAGTCTCTTTACTGTCAGTATCTTGTAATTTCTGCTGCTGCTGCTGTTACTGCTGTTGTTGCATATTTTGCTGCTGTTGTAGTATTTAATTACTGTTCTGTTTTGTTTATTTTGTTAGTACTGCTACAAAACCCCCCCCACTTTTATGTACTCTTAATTAGTGTTTAGATGTTTAGAACGATTAATTAGTATCAAGAAGTGAGGCTCCTTGAGTGAATACGACCTGGGGATCACTATACTGCAAATTGCCACAAATTCAATTCTGGGCGATTTGGCATCGTAGTGGCGTGAACCATATACTTGTGTAATATATAAAGTATATTAGTGTTATGCTTAAGGGCATTATTGGAGTTTCCGATGAGGGGAAACAATATTGCTATTGGGAGATAGAGGATTTCCCACGGGAAAATTTCTTGTTAAAACACAATTGGCAACATGCATGTTTGTCTAGTTCATGACTATTCATTCCTTGTAATGGAGGTTGATTGGCCTTGTGCCAAGGAAATTTTTCTTTTTGGCTTTATACCATGGAGATCATAAAGCTTTATGCCTTGGAAAGATAATGACCTAGTGGGATGTTGAAGTCAATAAAATAGCCTCATTTTAGAGAGTTTATTTGTCTATAGTTTTTCCTTTGGTTAGGCATGGCATCAATTTAACAATAGGTTTATAATGATGTGTGGTAATTGAAGCGTAGGGGCTTAGCTTCTTGGGAGTGTAAAGGTTATGGGAAGGGGAAGTACTAAGATTGAGAACAAAGGTATCCCAAGCATGGGATAAAGACTACAAACCTTGTGATTCAAGCACAATCCTTGTGTTTTAAAGTATGGAGGTTTGATTATGGTTGTCATGATGACTTGGAGATAAACAACATCGGAGTAGAAATGTTTGAGGGTCGAGTTATAGCAAAATATGAGTGCATGTGGGTTGCATTTGTTGTGACTACTCAGTGTGTTGTTAGCCAACGAGGCTAAGGGAGATTTATGCATGTTATGTTACACTGGGAAGGTGACGTAGAGTTCAGGCATACCAATGACCCTGGTTGGTGTATGAGTATGCAATAGAGCGAAGCAGAAGGTTATTCTTAGGCAATTGCCTTCAGGCACGTACGAAATTCAAGGCCACCAATGCTAGAGGAATGATCATATGTTGTATCCAAACTAATTAACAGACTATTTACCTATGTACTCCTTAAGGAATATGGAGATTGGTAGCTCCTAGTTGCGAGTAAGCAACGAGGGAGTAAGGCAGACTCATGGAGAAAGGTGCTTGTTGAAAATTTGGGGACTGAACTTCTTTAAAGGGGTGATAATGTGATGACCCGAGCCGATATGGGCTAGTGTGGAGGATTTTCTTTGGGCATGCTCGAAATGTGCTTAGGAGTAAGCGTGGACACCATTATTGGTTAAGCTTTTAGAGTAACCTCTAAGGAAGGACATAATTAGAATAATGGAGTTAACAAATGCTCGTGGGAGAAGTTGACGATTGTGGACTTAGAGAGTGTTTGAGGTGGTGAGAGAGATGTGGTCTTTCATGGGATATACTTGAAGGATGAGACTCTCCATCCGAGGAGACCTTACATGTTTGTGTATTGTGAGAGGGACTAAAGTGAAGAAGAAATTTCTCCATATGCTAGTTATGAAATTTGAGTTTAAGTGATTACTGGGAGTATCGAGGGAGGAATTAAAGTGTTGAGTCGGAGTGTGTGTAATGGATAATTTAAATTTGGATGTCCGATCTTGCCTTTGACCTTTTTTTTTAACAGAAGGGGCAAATTGGTAATTTTAAATGGGATTTTATATATATACACACATGCTCAGCACCCTTCTCACGCTTCACGCCTCACTTTCCTTAACTTTTCCTTCCCTCCACCCATAGTAGCCACCACCAACATTCACGACCGTGTTGTCTCCGACGAGCTTCTTGGTTCCAACAACCACTACCACCATTAGAGGAGGAGATTAAATTGAGGTAAGAGCAAATCTTCCCCTTTTCTTCCTCATTTTTGTCCCGCCAAACCCTAGGATAAGAAAGTAAAGGAATCTTGGTATTTATGGGTGTTTAATACTTCCAAATCACCCTAGGCTTGGTCCTTAAATGTTTGGGAATTTGGGTTTTGGAAGAGAAGTGCAGTAGAAGGAGAAAATCAAATTAAGAGGTTGAAAACCAAATGGAAAAAGTTTGAAATTTGAAATTAATTATGGGAATTCTATTTTGATCTTGCTTGATGCTTGTTAAGAGTGTAATTAGAGGGTTTTAAGATGAAAAATCATGTCAGTAATAACCTATTTTGGTTGGTAGATGCCTTGGAAGTGAAATGAGAAGTTTTGCAAGAGGAATTAGGCAAAGATAATAATTTTTCATTCTGGTGTAGGGCCTGGTGCCTTAAGAGGATGCTTGCTTCAGGCCCTTGGTGCCAAGGCTGGCACCTCAGGAACCCTAGCATGAAGCAAGGGCAAGTGGAGGGCTTTGTGATGGTGCCCAAGGCACCATGGATTGTCATGCCCCTTTGGTTGTTTAAGTTGAGGGCTTAATATGGCTTAGTATGTAGAGCTTCAGGAATTGTTTGGGAGATCAAATCATGGCCTTTTCGAGCAGAAACGGGTCAACACTCAAGTGAGTAGCTTGTAAGTCAAAATTTTCATGATCTGAATCTTGATTTTCATGATTCACACAAACTGAATCATAAATATATCTGGATCCATGTCTGCGAATTTGAATCTGTTTCTTTCCTCTGAAATTCTGCCTTTAGATCTCCTTGATGATTAGGAGGGAAAAACAATAACCATGGTCACTATTCTAATCTACGTGTTTTTTCTTTAATTACTGTTACTTTAAATTTGAAATCAAAGTAAAATGAGTAAATTACCTGTTGACCCCTATAAAGTATTCAATTACATAATAGCCTCTCAACCATTACAAGAAGGCCCCAATAAATTAAAAACTTATCATTTAGATCCTTCAATGTTATATTATGTGAATTTAATAATTAATGCCATTAAACTAAATTACATGGGCCACATATTAGAAAATAATCTAACATTCTCCCACTTGGCCATTGTAATTACTTGATAGTTTAACAACAACTGTAAGTGCACTCCATACATCAAATTCACTAACATCTCTAGACTTAGTTGAATTAGTTTTGAGTGGATCATGGTGGTCACATGTTATTTTGCAACAAGATCCCTTCCATGTATCACAAAACATCCCTAGCCCAACATCAACTTTAATTGAGGAAAATTGTAAGCCTCAACATAACATGTTATCTAACACAATCATATGTACATAGATGCCAAAATGATAACAAGTATAATATGTAAAAACATAACCATAATTGAATTCATAGTGTCATAAAAAATTAACAAGCACAATAAATACAGTACTATAGTCAACACAGCAAGGCTTTGTCTATAATGCCCATATGCTCTATATGACCAGAAAATGATTTGGGTGGTAATCCTTTAGTCATCAGATCCACTATCATCAGATCAGTACTGATATGCTCAATAGACACTCTTTGCTTCTGCACTTCTTCCTTAACTGACAAATACTTCAATTCTATGTATTTGGTACCCTTAGAGTACTTGTCGTTCTTTGAGAAAAATATGGCTGTAGAATTATCATAATAAATTCTCAGCAACCTGGATATACTGTCGACAATCCCAAGTCCCGATACAAAGTTCTGCAACCACAATCCTTGAACAGTGGCCTCAAAGCATGCCACAATTTTAGCTTCCATAGTAGAAGCAGCAATGACATATGCTTTCTACTCTTCCATGAAACTACTCCTCCAACTAATAGGAACAAGTAATTAAACGTAGACTTTCTGGTGTCCACGCATCCAGCATAATTTGAATCTATATATCCAACCACTTCCAAATGATTAGACCTCCTGTATGTGAGAATGTGTTCTTTGGTGCCTTGCAAATACTGAAGAACTTTCTTTGCATCTTTCCAGTAGCCCATATCGGGATTACTTTGGTATCTACCAAGCATACCAACAGAAAAACTAATGTCTGGCCTAGTACAAGTCATAGTATATATCAAGCTCCTAACCACTAATGCATAAGGAATTGTTTCCATTTCTTTACGTTCCAATTTATTTTTAGGACTTTACATTTGACTGAACTTATCTCCCTTCTGAATTGAAACTATTCCTATAGAGTATTTATCTATTCTGAATCTCTCTAAGACCTTATTGATATATGCCTTCTGGGGTAAACCCAAGAGTCCTTGTGACCTATCTCGAAATATTTCTATCCCAATCACATAGGACGCCTTACCTATATCTTTCATTTCAAAGCTCTTAGAGATAAACTTTTTCACATCGTGTAACATACCCAAGTCATTTGCAGTAAGTAATATATCATCAACATATAAGACTAAAATAACAAATTTACTCCTACTAACCTTCATATAGATACATCGATCAATGATGTTCTCTATAAATCCATAAGATGTGATGGTATCATTGAACTTGAGATACCATTGACGGGAGGCTTGTTTTAGTCTATATATTGATTTCTTCAGCTTACACACTAGATTTTCTTTTCCTGTGGTCAGAAAACCTTCAGAATATAGACTTCCTCTTCTAAGTCCCCATTCAGAAAGGCATTCTTAACATCCATCTGGTGAAGCTCCAAGTCATAATGAGCCACCAACGCCATAATAATCCTCAAGGAGTCTTTCTTTGAAACTGGAGAGAAAGTCTCCTTATAGTCAATGCCATCCTTCTGGGTGTAACCTTTAGCAACAAGTTTGGCGTTGAACCTTTCAACATTACCACTTGAGTCACATTTGGTCTTAAAGACCCATTTACAACTGACTCTTTTAGAACCTTCAGGTAATTCAACTAAGTCCTAAACTTTGTTGTCATCCATTGATTTAAGTTCTTCCTTCATGGCATTAAACCATTTTTCAGCATTGTTACAATCCATGGCTTGTTTAAATGAGACTGGATCCTCATCAATGCTCAAGTCACACTCATTCTCAAGATTGTATACCACAAAATCACTAGGAATAGCATATCTCTTTTGCCTTATAGATCATCTTAATGCTACTTCCTGTTGAGATACCTCTTGATGTTCTCCTTGAAGTACCCCTTGAGATACCTCTTGAGGTTCCTGCAGTGGTATAACAATTTTTTGATCAACATGACTGGTTCATTCTCTACAATATGAACAGGTGGGTTTTAAACATTGATTGGTTTTTCCGATACGTTGTGAGGCTGTGATACAACGACAGGAATAATAACATGAGAAGAAATCTTGGGTGTAGGTACTACAACTCGAATTTCTTGAATGTCCACCTTTCATGGTTCCCACTCCCACTATTTTAACTATTCTCAATGAATCGAGCATTGCCAAAATCTACAATCCTTGTAGTATAATTAGGACAATAAAACCTATACTCCTTTGACTTTTCAGGATAGCCAATGAAGAAGCCACTGACCATCCTAGGATCTAACTTCTTTTCATGTGGATTGTACACCTTTACTTCTGCTTGACAACCCCAAACATGGAGATGTATCAAACTGAGTTTCTTTCTCGTCCATAGTTCATAAGGTGTCATAGGAATTGCCTTACTAGAAACCCAGTTAAGTAGATATACAACGGTCTTTAATGCGTGCATCCACAATGAAAGGGGTGTAGAGTAATTACTTAACATGCTCCTAACCATATCCATCAAGGTGCGGTTCCATCTTTTAGCTACACCATTATGTTGAGGTGTGCCAGGCATTATGTATTGGGCACAAATGCCCCTACTCTCAAGGAACCTTGCGAATGGACCTGAACATTATCCATTTTCATTGGACTTACCATAAAACTCACCACCTCTATCTAACGTCACTACTTTCACTTTCTTATCTAACTGCTTTTCCACCTCATCAATGAACACTCTAAGGAAGTCCACAGATTGAGATTTATCAGGCAGTAAATAGATATAGCCATAATGTGAGAAATCATCTATAAAAGTGATAAAATATTTTTCACCGCCCCAATAAGGGACATTAAAAGGACCACAAATATCAATATGTATAAGATCAAGAATTTGAGTGCTTCTTATGGCTGCTTTCTTTAATGTATGTTTAGTTTGTTTTACCTTAATGCAATCCATACATATATCCATGTCACTAAAATCCAACTGAGGTAAGATATCATCTTTCACCAACCTCATTATCCTTTCTTTGGATATGTGACCCAATCTTTGATGCCACAAGAAAGTAGAACTTTTATTTGGTGCAATACATTTAATGCCTACACTACTTTCAACATGAAACAATCATTCAGCAAATTCATTATTCAAATTGAAACAGTAAAGTAAATCACATAAAGTACCAGATCCATAAAAGTACTTGTTTTTATACAAAGCAAATGTACCATTACCAAATTTGAAATAAAAACCTAAAATATCTAGTTTCCCTACTGAAACAAGATTCCTAACACAATCAGGTACATAGAAATGCTTTTCAAGATCTAAATGACATCCAGTGTATAAGATCAATCTATAAGTCCCAATGCTTCTATCTATGCTTTCATCATGTTTCCTATGAACAAGTACTGTTCAGTTCCTTTTTTGGGCTAGATTGAACTAAATCCCTGCAAAACATAAGATACATGAGTAGTAGCACCAGAATCTAACCACCAGGTATTATTAGGAACCTCTATAAGGTTTGATTCAAAGCATACAGAAACATAATGCATGCCTTTCTTTTCGAACTAAGCCTTTCTTTTAGGACAATCTTTCTTTAAGTACCCAATTTTGTTGCAGAAGAAACATTTAATTTGTTTCTTGATTTGGCCTTCAGCAACTTTCATTGGGGCTTTGCCCTTTCTTTTGTCCTTTTTTCCTTTTTCCTTGGCTTGAACTTGCTGCTGCTAGTACCATCATGGACAGTGAGGTGGATGGAGTGATCCTTCATCTTTTTTAATCTCCCTTCCTCCTGAACCAACATAGCCTTCAATTCCTTTTAGTTCCATTTATACTTGAGAGCATTGTAGTTGATCTCAAATTGGCTAAATTCTGTAGGCAGGGAGTTAATGATGAATTACACTAGAAATTGATCACTCATTTCTATCCTCAAAGTCTTCAACTTTGCTGTTAGATTGGACATGTGAGTCACATGATCATGAATGGTCTGTGACTAGTCAAACTTCTTTGTAGTAAGCTCACTCATCAGGCTTCGTACAATTGACTTATCTGCCAAGTCTGACTCAGAATACTCCTTCACCTTTTCCATGAATTCCTTAGCATCATCTGTCTTCAGCATCGATGGCTTTACATTTTCAGCCATGATCATCTTCATGAGGTACAAGCTCAGTCTGTTCGAATGCTCCACAGTTCATAGAGCACAACATCATCATCTGAGCTTTTCTCAGTAATGGTTGCAGGCTTTTCCTTATTAACTACGGCTGCATCAATGTTCCATTGACCGAGATGGAACTTGATTTGTTCAGACCATTCACCATAGTTCAGCTCGTTGAACTTCACAATGTTGTTCACCGATCCTGAGAGGCTTGCTGGTTCACAAACATACATGCTCACCTATTGATGCTTTGAGATAAACTTTAAAAGATTCAGAAAATTCACATATAAACTTTAAGCATGCATTTAAGATTTCCTTTGGGCAATACTCAAATACATAAACACCAAATTGATGCCAAATAAATTAGTCTTTAATAGAAAGATCACAACATACTTCAGTTAACTAAGTGTGTCATCTTTGGATATACTCACTAATTAACTTAAGTATTATGGATCATCTCCTTAATGTTATAAATTACATGCAATGGTCCACCTTTAGGTGACCTCATAGTCATAAAATTTATAACTTCAATTGTTCAAATAAAACAATCATGTCATTCTATTCATGGTATCTATAAAATATGAACAACTGAAACACACTTATAAATGTCTAAACTTCAATCCAACTAGACCACTTTGGTGATAAACTAGTTTCCATCATATAGATAAATTACAAAGTGTAAAATAACTTTTATAGTGAACATACATCCACATTCATATAATCTGGCACTTTATATATAATAGAACATTTATATCACATTCGTTATAGCGGTATGTAACAGAAACATCCAGGATTTTTTAAAGACCCACCGCTATAGCAGTTATAAACCACCGCTATAGTGGTATGGGGCAGAGTCCATTATGCGATTTTCACATAAAATAGTTATTACACCCAGAACCCAGAAAAAGCAAACAGTTCAAAACTTCATGCAAATCCAGAATTCCAAAAATTATTATTTTTCATATAATCGCACAAACCCAAAAATTGCAGAAACTGTAAAACACAGAAAATGAATAACAATTTCCAGAAACCATCATAGATTGCGTACAACCAGTAATTGCAAAAAAAGGAAATGCACATACACGGCAATTTGCAGAAAATTCATAATAATAGTTGTGAATGCAATACAATTATGCGAATTGCAGAAACTGTAAACCACTATCAGAAATGAAAACGCACATATCCCAGAAAAACATATAAACGTATATTCATGAATTTCTGCGTTTTGTAGGAAACAAACTTTATGGTGAATCATGAAAACCACAACCTACCTCTGATACCACATGTATGTCAAATTTTCATGATCTGAATCTTGATTTTCATGATTCACACAAACTGAATCATAAACATACTTAGATCCATGTCTGCGAATTCGAATCTATTTCTTTCCTCTGAATTTCTGCCTTTAGATCTCCTTGATGATTAGGAGGGAAAAACAATAACTACGGTCACTATTCTAAACTACATGTTTTTTCTTTAATTATTGTTACTTTAAATTTGAAATCAGAGTAAAGGGTAAATTACCTTTTGACCTCTATAAAGTTTTTAATTACGTAATAACCTCTCAACCATCACAAGAAAGCCTCAATATATTAAAAACTTATCATTTAGATCATTCAATGTTATATTATGTGAATTTAATAATTAATGTCATTAAACTAAATTACATTTGGGAAATCCTTGGTGGTATAGCTAATATTGGTCCACAATTCATCTCAGCTATACTCCAAGTCCAAAATTCATCAAACTTTCTCCAAACACTCATTTTTCCCATCCTTTTAGATAGGTCCCTCCTTATAAATTTCCTAAGGGCATAGCTAATACTGATCTCCACGTTTGCTTCCATGCACATTATAAATGCCAACACCACTTTTAAATGACCTATAGAGCTTATACACTTGCTCATATCTTCAAAATACACAAGCCCATACCAGCTCGGATTATTACAATGTTAGAAATTTGGCCCTTGAGTGACCAAACTAAAATGAAAGAAAATAGTAATGCCTATAACTAATAAGAGAGGGATGAGTGATTTGAATACTTTTGTGATGTTATATGGAAATCAATTAATGATGATGATGTGTGTGAGGATATTATAAGAGTAACTTGGTTATTGTAGATGATCCCTATTTTACCCTTGTCTCCCTTAACCATGTCTTTGTGCTATAGGGTATGGTCACATATATAACTCTACACTTAGTCTCCATTTTCCTCCTACACACCTCACACACACTCACATTCATATCCTCTTCCATGACTCTCATTCGTTATTCTCTCAAGCTCTCCTCTTCATCTCCATTTCAAATTTTGCAATCTCTCTTTGGTGTATGCTAGCTTGAGGTAAGATCCTTTCCCTTTTTCATTTACTTTTGATGAATAGTGAAACCTTAGGTGGGGAATATGAGACTTTGGGTGGACTTCTTGCTGGTTGAGATGGATGTTGTTCCATGCCAATTCTCTTAAAATTCTTACTCTGAAAACATTTTAGAAATGTTGGATTGTTGAAAGAGATGGAAAATGGATGATGTGAATTCAATGGAAATGCTTGAGGGAACTTTGGAAAATTCATGAAACCTTGGAATCTTGATTCGAATTGGATTTAAGGAGGTCTTTGTTTGTTTAAATAAGTATTTGAACACCCCATTTCAAACTAAGAATGATCCATGAAGGTTTAAGAATGAAAGTATAATACCTCAGATATTTCAATGTCGTAAGAAATCAGAATTTTGGTTGTATGAAAAAAATTTTTCGTGAAAAGGTGGTTACTCATAGGGTTTTTTTTCCGTGTCTATTATTTAAATGTTTTACTTGTGACATGGTTGTGCTATATGTGTGTTAATAATTTGATAATAAAACTTGAATGCACTTCGGTACAATGCATTTTCCTTCACAAATGATGGCACGAGTAAGATAGGGACAAAAATGAAAATTTAAAAACCAAAATGAAAAATTGAAACTATGTGTAGGGACTAAATAGAAGGTATTAAAGGGACATGTGGTTAGGAGTTTATTAAGGAAAATGGCGTGAGGCCCTTAGGGAAATGCATAATGAACCCAAGATCAAGGAAAATAAAAATGGACCAAGTTAGGAAATTGGTTGCATAATGAATATATATATATATATATATAACAGTTTAATATAGGCTAATGAAAAAGCCCAATCTAATTAAAAATTATAAACTCTTTAATATTAGGCATAATTAGCATTTAATTAAATAATAATAGGAGACAAATAAAACAAAAATTTACAATTCCAGAGACTCCTAGGAATTAGGCGCCCTATTCTAGTAAAAAAAAAGGGAAGAATAAAAATATGTATTAAAAATAATATAGAAAAATAATAAAGATTAAGTTGAAAAGATTAAATTAAATAAACAAAATAATAGATGGAGAGATTAGGACAAGATCAAATATATTCATATATATATATATATATATATATATAGAAGAATGTTATAACATAAGAATTAAAATAATAAAAGGGGGTTTAGGATTAGGTTAGGAAGGTAGGTAATATAAATATTAGATAATCTCAAATAATAGAAAAAAATTATATATATAATTTAAGAAGGGTTACGCGTACAATTATCCAAAGCCTTGAAAGAAAAATTTGTTAATGGGAGAATCACAAGAAGATTAGGATATAACCAACCTAGGATTTTTTATTTAAAGAATTTCTGGAAAACTAATTTAAACAAACAACCCTAATCAAGATTTGGATATATAGCAAAACAAATAAATAAATAATTTAAATAAAACAATTAAAGGATAAATCTCTAAACCTTATCCTAAACTAGACCTACTGGGGGTTAGCCTATAATAATAATAATAAGAACAAAAATAAAATTCTAGAAACCCTATCAATTTAATCTAAAACAACCCTAACCTAATTCAAATTAAATAATATAGGTGTTAAGATTATAGTAAGAAAAGAGTAGAGTATTAATAAATAAAATAGAAGTAGCATTATAATAACATAACAAATATTAAACTAGGATAAATAAAATCTAAGAAGCTTAATTCAAAGTAAAAGAAATAAATATAAGCGTGTGGCCTACTAGTAGACAAAGGAATAATGTAATAGTATAGAGGGAATAAATAAAAACCTAATAATAATAAAGTAGGATAACAACATAATAAATAATAAATATAGAAAATATAAATAACATAACTAACAATATAATATAATACTACACAAATAATATAATATAATAAACGAATGGATAAATATAAGAATACAATATAATAAATGAGTGGATAAGTAATTAGGAATATAATAATAATATTATTAAGTGGATATCTAAAAATAAAATACAAATCCTAGTCCTATTTAAGCTAAGCTAGTGGGTAGCCACTATATCTTCTTTATAAATACCATCCAAGCCTTCAACACCTAACAATCTAAGACGCCTCCCATATCTCTCCTACTAGGAAAACTTTGATGTCTTCTCTCTTCTCTTTTCTATTTCTCTTTCTCTCTCTCTCTCTCAAAAATACAAGAACCCTAGATGCCACACCTCCACACATAAAACCTTGAGGAACACATTCTAGCAACAATAACAAAAGGATTGTGAAAAGAAATCAAAACTATGCATTAAGAAAAGTGTTCATTTTTTCATATGACCTTTGGTCACTATTATGGTCATATCTCCCAAATGGTAAGGAATCTTTAAACAAAATTTACTGCGTTAGAAACTAGACTCAAAGGACTTTCTAGTGATATCTAATTTGTTGAAAAAAAAAAGTTCGACTGAGGGAGTTATGATCAATTTAATTTTTGTAAAAACAAAAGTGCGACAAATCAGATTTTTTAGTTCTTATCTTTGTTTCTTTAAAATTTTCCAACATCAAGAATAATGACCAACAGAGATGTATTCCTCGAGGTTTTATGTGTGGAGGTGTGGCATTTAAGGTTCTTGTGTTTTTGAGAGAGAGAAGAGAGAAGACACCTAAGTTTTCCTAGTGGGAGAGATGTGGGAAGCATCTTGAGTTGCTAAGTGTTGAAGGTTTGGGTGGTATTTATAGAGGAGGTGTAGTGGCTACCCACTAACATATGTTAAGTAGGACTATGATTTATATTTTAATTTTAGTTATCCACTTAATAATAATATTATTATATTCCTAATTACTTATCCACTTATTTATTATATTATATTATTAGTGTAGATTATCTCTTCATTTATTATATAATTAGATACTCCCTCTTCTTTTTATTTTTATTATTATATTACTATTTATATTATTTCTGTTATCTTATATTATTTATTTAATTTCATGGGACTTATCTTTTTAATTCTAAACAATCCTCTCATTATTTTTTAGTTGATTTATTATCTCTTTCCTACTACCAATCCAATTCCTAATTCAATTAACTTTTTTATTTTATTTATTTCATCCATACGCCTATTTTATAGGGCTTATCTTAGTTTATTTATTTAAATTTTTTTATTTATTCTTTTATTTGTTTGCCTATTGTCATCATTTGGATTTAACAAATGGGCCACACGCCTAAGGGTTTAGGCTAATATCTAATTAATTTACCTTAATTCCATACTACCTAAAAGCAAACCCTTTGTTATTATTGACTATTTCATTTGATTTAACTTAAATTTGGCATCTTAGATTTTGTTTATCCTATCCTAACAATTGTTTTATTAGTAATTCACGCTTAGACTATTAGGATAGTGTATTATCTTGTTTTCTTTATTTATATTATATTATTTAATTTTCCTTAAATTATATTTATCTAAGGGAATTCTTTTCTTCATTTTTCCTACATTTAATTTCCTTAGATTTTAAATTTCTAATGATCATTTAAAGCCTCACATTATCTTTACTAAATTGATCTCTAACTACTTGTTTCATTTTGACTAATTTTGTCCAACCCCTAGCCAAGTGTTATTTTTCATTTTAGTCCCTTATAGCTTGAATCACAATTCACGAACAAAATAACCATCACATCATACCGCATTGATCATACCACATATTTCATGGATAAGCAGATGCATATTGCTCCAAATTAAACATCCAGACATAGACAAAATCACACACGTACCCTAGGTACATAGAATTAAGATAACAGACAAGAAAAAAATCCCTACAGGCATCCATCTATTCATGAAAAAATTTCTGCATGCTCACACTCATGCTTTCTTATGATGTTGTAATACCTAGGATATTACAAAGGCATTTCCTTTTCTCTGTTGAACTTGAACCTGTGCATATTTTATGTTGTAACTAATTGTGTATT
Source organism: Biancaea sappan (assembly GCA_037074585.1). Lineage (NCBI taxonomy): Eukaryota > Viridiplantae > Streptophyta > Magnoliopsida > Fabales > Fabaceae > Biancaea > Biancaea sappan. The sequence continues at coordinate 23,235,118 of CM073499.1, read as the reverse complement.
GATTTTGATATAATTGTAATGCATGAAGGTTATGGTGTAAGTTTAGGCTTATGGTGGTAAGGTAAGGCTCACCTATCATGCCTATCACATGCCTGGATTTAGGGTATTGTAATACCTGAGGTATTACGCGGTAGGATGAGAGAGTTCATTTTTGCACATGTGAAAAGTTTTCCTCTCTATATGTTCGCTTAAGGAAAATCAAAGGATTCTAAAGCTTGCAATTTAAGTTTGGACTGGGTATAAGTCCATGTGATTACAGCCAAAGTGAGTTGTGGTTGTAATGTTTTGGTTGGTAAGTGCATTTGAAGGTTGCTTGGTACGCATGTAAGGGGCTGGGTAAGGTACCAAAGTAGGCTAGAAGTGTATATAGCGTCCTCTTGGATGAGAAGTGCAGAGAAGAGTCTTAGGTGCTGTAAAATCCCAAAATTTTACATTCTCCTAAGAAAGTTTAAAAAAGAAATTCATGAAAGTCCTTAAGAAATTAGACTAAGAAAATATGATTAAAAGCAAGAAAAATAATATCAGTAGGCTGACAGTCAGCTGCCAGCAAGCTAATAGTCGACTGATAGGCCTAAAGGAAAAATAATAAGCCTGATGCAAGCAGTCAACTGGTACAGACCAAGGGGTCAACTAGTAGTATCAAAAATAAAAATAATTTGAGACAGAGAGTAAGCGGTCGACCGCTAGGAAGGGAGCAGTCGACTAGCAAACTAGAGAATTCCATAAAATGTTAAACAGAGAGCAAGCATCCGACTGGTTAACGCACAATAGTCGACCACTTGCCCATAGAGTAACGTCAAAGTCGGTGTAAATAATAAAAATTAGTTTAGAAATTACCAAAATAACCCCAACTGATTAGAAACATTTGAGGAATAATGTTAGCGGTAAAATGGTAATTCCATAAAGGTCCTATATATGTATCTATGTGTGCTCTATGAGAAGAAAGAAGAGAAAAACAGAAGAAGAAAGAGAGAGAAAGAGCACGGGAATGGCAAGAAGAAGAAGGAATTAGAGCTAGAAGTTCATATTGAAAGCTAGTCTTTCATATAAGGTAGCTAGTTTTCTATAAAAGCATGTTTAAAGAGTATGTTCTGCTAATTATTATTCATCCATGTGCTAGAACTCATCTATGTGCTATCTCTATTTATTAGCTTCAATCTCTATAAAGAGATTTCTAAGACTAATATGTGCTTCTTCAGTTTGGTTTTATGAAAGTACGATTGATTTTAGTATTTTCAGATATTTCATATGTTTATGATGATATCTCTTACTTCCTCAATAGAAACGTTAGAGCTAAAGAAAGATTTATGTGATAAGTTATATTCTATAATAAAGAATAGAAAATGATTAGTAAGAATTTGTCTCATAAAAGAAGACAAAATAAGTATGTAATAAACCAAATTTGTTTCATAGTAGAAAATAGAAAATGGTGAGAAAGAGCTTGTCTCATAGTAGAAGACAAGTATATTTAGAAAGCATAATATGAATAACAAATTCTTTATTCCACAATAGAGGATAAAGAAAGTAGACTTATTCTACGGTAAAGAACAAGAAAAACAAACCTTATTCCATAGTAGAGAATAAGGAGTGTAATCTTATTCCACAATATAGAATAAGATAAGAGATAAAGTAATCTTATTCCACAATAGAGAATAAGATAAAAGTACCTTATTCCACAATAGAAAATAATGAGAGACTCTTATTCCACAAAAGAGAATAAGAGGAGAGAACCTTATTCCATAGTAGAGAATAAAGAAGATAAAGTAATCTTATTCTACAGAAGAGAATAAGAAAAGAGAACATTATTTTACAGTAGAGAATAAAGAAATAAAGAAATCTTAAAGTTATTTACCATGCTCCACTAAGTGAGAAATAAATTATGCCTTGCTCTACCGAATAAGCAACAAGGAAGAAGTCTTGTTCCATAGAAGAGAACAAGGAAGACTTGTTCCATAGTTAAGAACAAGAATGATAAAAAGATATTATATTTTTATGATCTTATTCTAAAGACATAATAAGAAGAGTATGTTTAAATGAAGTAAAAGCCATGGATGAATGATATGAAGGATTTATTTAATTATTGTTTTTATGGCTGAAATGATCATATTTTGTATGAGTTTTTAATGAAAACAACTAGCTATTGAGATATCTTATGTCTCACTTTTATAAATTGATCATTTCAGGAGAAAAAGGGACGACATTGTTGTTGTGAAATTGAAATAGAAAAGTAGCTCAAGTTATGTACTACTCTTGTGTGATATGTATTTGAAGTAGAATAATAGCTCAGAAGTATACAAGTATCAAACTTGCCAGTCAACCGGCTAGTCCTGAAACATCATAAAATTTACCTACCCGAAAGTTACTAGTTGACCAGTACCTTGTGATCAGTCGACAGACAATTCTTGTAAGAAGATTCACAATTTGGCATACTATACAGTCAACCGGTAAGTTATAGGAAGTTGACTGCTAGCTTTTGTAAATGTAAGAAAAGTATTTTAATGAGTTAATTGATCTTAATGTAACAGAAAATGATGTTATTAAAAAAAATATAAACTTATGGTCATGATGAGATATTTCATTATTCAAAAATGAATTTATGATTAAGATTAAGCAAATCAAGTTACGAGATTTAAGCTCTTAACTCTAAAAGAATAGAAATTATATTGAAAGTAAAAAAGAATGTTACAGGTAAGCTTGAGGTGCACTTGTATGGCTTGGTATGAATCAAAATGAGGTTTATGGGTGATGGGTGAGACTTGTGCAAGTAAGTCCTTGAGCAAGGACTAGATTGACAATGAAGTAAGGATCATAGATTTGGATGGAAAAGGTGACGTGGTGCCTTAAGGTATGGAGGAAATGGGAATTGTTGCTTTAGGAGGTTGGTGGAAGCTTGTTTATGTTTGTGGACCTTTGAGAAGGACAAAAGTGAATAAAATTTATTGTCTTGTGTTTTAATGAAAATCTGTAACATCCCAAAATCTCTCCTCTAAGTTATAAATTAAGATATGATTATTTCTAAACACTTAGAAAGAAAAGATCGTAAGGAAGTAGCCAAAAGTGGAGAAAAACTAAATTCTAAGAGAAACAGTCTACTGGTATGTATCTAGCAATTGACTAATTGCAGAAAACTCAGGAAAATGTTATATGATATCTGCAGGCAATTAACTGAAGGCAGGGTAATAGTTGATTGATAGTTCTTTGTAATCCAAAAATTTAAAACTCAAAAGCAACTAATCTACTATCAGATTCTTATCAGTCGATTGGTAGCTCTTTGGGATGCAAAGTAAACGTGTTTAAGGTAGTGTAAAATCAAGATTTTTATTTGGAAAGTGACCAAAATACCCCTAATATGTCTAGGAAAGCTCAGAAATAAATTAAGAAGGCTAACAAAGTCTTTTTATATAAAAGCTTTTAGAATGCTCTGCATAAGTAAGCTAAAAGAGAGAGAAATAGAATTCTACAGAATTTTGAGCAGAGAGAGAGAAAGAGAGAAAAGGACATGAGAGAGAACGAAGAAGAGAAGAAAGGGATTTCTAGCTAGAAATAGCAAGAAACAACCAAAGGTAATCCTTCTAACTTGTTTTCTCTAGTTTAAATTAACTATAGAAACAAAGAATTGATAGAATAAATAATTTCAGACTAAGAAGAGAGAGAGAAAGAGAGAGAGAGAGAAAGAGAGGAAGAAGTATGAAATTGGAGGAACAACAAGGAACTAGAGAAGAACTCACCAACAGAGAAATAAAGGTAGCTAGTGCTTCATTAAAGTAATTATTTATGATATTGTGTATTTATATCATGATTTATAAATGATTCTATGATGATTGATATACTTGTCATGAACCATGAAAGATATCATGATGAGCTATGATCAATTTGCTATGACTATATAAAGAAGTATGTTATAAAAGAATTGTATTACAAACCCATTTGTTTGGTAGACTCATAGTGCATTAAGAACTCATATGAAGGGTAAACTCTTGTGATGCAATGTAAACCCTTATGGTGGGTAAACTTATGTTGCATTGTAAACCCTTATGAAATAGGTAGATTTGTGGTGCACTAAAGCAAGAGCAAAGATATTATGTTTATGAGAATGTTCACATTCATGAAAGTATTTAGGATGGTTTATAAATTCTTTTAGAATTGAAATGGTTGCTTTATGTGTAAACTATTGTCCTAGCTATTGAGATATTATATATCTCATAATCTGTGTCATGACTAACCATTTCAAGTGATGAAGTTGATAAGAAAGGAAAGGAGAAAGCTTAAGTATTTCCATGTATCTAGAAAGTAGAAAGACCATTTGTGGATATATGTAAATATTTGTTTATATGTACCCTTAAGAGACATGTGTTGTATCTCATAGCATGTAATAAAGTATATGTACCTACAAGATGGTTAGATATATGTAAAAATTGTTGTATATATGCTTAACAAAGATATATGTAATCATGTGAATTATTTTAAAGGAATTTCCAAGATTGCCCTTGAAATGTTAAAGGCCTTGCTTGACTTTGAGGGGCAAAGGAGTTAATTAGACCCCCACACTCACTTAAACACCTACACATCAGCCCACAACACACACACACACACACACACACACACACACACACACACACACACACACACACACACACACACACACACACACACACACACACACACACACACACACACACACACACACACACACACACACACACACACACACACACACACACACACACACACACACACACACACACACACACACACACACACACACACACACACACACACACACACACACACACACACTCTCTCTCTCTCTCTCTCTCTCTCTCTCTCTCTCTCTCTCTCTCTCTCTCTCTCTCACACACACACACACACACACACACACACACACACACACACGCCTCTTTCACCCTATCCATCTTCTCTCTAAAGTTCTCTCCTCCTCTCACACCCTTCCTACCTCCTCTACCAAAACCCACCACAAATCCTCACCGCTACCATGAACTGATGTTCTGGCCTACGATGGTCTTTGTTATAACCCACTACCCAGGCTAAGACTAGTACATCGATGATGTCTTCTTGTCACTGTTAGCCTAACCATTCTTTCTACCCATACCCTTATTTGATTCAATTATGCGGAATCTTGTCATTATCATACATTATCTACTACCACAGAAGAAGCAAGAGGGACTCACCTGAAGTCCATGCAACACAAGTGTATAGATAGAATACTTAAAGCATAGAAACACCCAGACATGTATATAATACACATCATTAAGTCAAAGGGGAATTTGTACTTGGGTTCCTCGCCACCCCAATTTTAAAAGACAACAATAATAAAGGTTGAATCACACATGCACCGAATTTGTTTTCTATTCAGAAACCTTTGTAATTTAATTTAAATATTTTTCGTAGCCTCCTTATTGAATTCCATTCCTTATTTAATTATATTGGATAAACATGTCTAGTAGGTTTAACAAACAATTAGCACCTTTATACCTTTTACTAACTTTTCTTAGTTGGTTTATACTAATTTTAATAGTAGTAGTAATAATAATAATAATAATAATAATAATAATAATAATAATAATAATAATAATAGTGATATTAGTAATATTAATAGGAATAGTAGTAATTTCGTAATATTATTAATAATAGGGACATTATTAATAATAGGATAATTATACTAACTTTTCTAATTCTATATTAACATCTCAAGTGAACTAGGGTGACATCAAATTATAAAATTTCCCATTTTGAAAATATCATATTATAGAGAAATTTATGTTGTTCAAAATAGAAATAAAGTTCAACCTTTCAATTATTCTTTATTATGACTTGAGAGATTTTGCCATCCTTATAAGACTGTTTCTCAATTCAAAAATTCATTAGTGTTCTCCTAACCATAATACAATAGACATTAGTGATCAACATATCTAGACGACTTAGAACAAAGAACCCTACTTTTACAAATCTAGAATCCGTGTAGTCTTTTCTAACTCACTTCATACGTTCAAAACTTATCCATGTGACTCTTTCCTTTAATTATCCTACAATGCTTTATTAACTCTTGGTTGCAAATCCTCATGCATACACTTACCCAAAGTCACGCAACACATCACATCACTAAGTCAATTAATTTAAAATCATCCATCTTCAAATAAAGAATTTCAATATGTTTCTTCCACACCATCTTCCACACCATAAATTCACATCCACAATCCCATTAATTCAAAATCATGCCTTTTTGCAAATAAGAAGTTAAAATATCTTTTCAATCAATTAAATATCATATCATGCTTCAAATATTCAGTAATTGAATAATTCATGTAAATTTCTAATAAAAATAATTTAAGCATAACGAACATTTGTTCTTCAATTTAACTGAATTATAGTGTCCATAATTTTTAATAAAGTCCATAATAATGTATGCAGCACTGTGGCCTTCCTCCAAGATTGCTTTCCTTAGCTCCTATGTTCGATACGCATCAATGTTTTAAAAATTAGATCGGTCATTGAACCGGCAGAGGCACCGATTCAAGAGTTAATGGTCAGATCATGGTCGAACTGGTCTACTTAAAAAAATAATATATATAATTAAATACTATAAATAAAAATCATAAATTTAATTAAAAAAAGATTTGATGTCAAATTATACAAAACAACATTTACAATCAAAAGTTTTCAACAAAAATTTACTAAATAAAAAGAAAATATTATTAACTAAGATAATATATATTGATATCAAATTCATAAAATAACAAGATATTAGCATCTCCATTAAAAAATTATATATCAAATTCATAAAATAACAAGATATTAGCATCTCCATTAAAAAATTATATAGTTTTTCACAAATTACTTACATTTTAATTAAATATTTATATTTATATTTATATTTTAAAAATAATTTTTAGTAAAATAATTTTTATATATAAATTATTTTTACCTACACTTAAAAATTATAATAGGCAAATTTGTCACCTGCACGCTTGCACTGCCCAATGAAAGTAAAAGAAAAAAGTACACATCACATCAAATGGATTAATTCTTTGGCATGGCAAGCAACAAGCTTAGAAGTGTTCTTCCTTCTTCTTTTCATTCTCTTCTCTCTCTCTCTTTCTCTCTCCATTCTTTCAGATTGAAAGTTCTCTCTCTCTCTCTCTCTCTCTCTCTCTCGATGTTCTTTTTCTTTCCAGTCTTTCTTCTTAGGCACTGTTTATCTCTACTTCGACAGACAATAATCTGCATGGAGAAAAGGACAGCAGCTTCAACAGCAGCTCTTCGTTCCTCTCCGACTTTCTTCTTCTTCTTTTTTTTTTTAAGGTTGGAACTAGTTGAACTAGTAACCAGGTTGGTTCCACCGGTTTGGATGGTTTAAAATCGGTTCAACTGGTACTAGTTTAAATCAAGATTGGTTTTTTAACCAGATCGGACTGGATCCTAAGCAGGTTGTTAGTTCGACCAGTTGAACCAGCTGGTACAGTCCGATTTTTAAAACTATGGTACACATAACCTGCGTCTGAAGCATAACACACCTACATCATTGTAATACCCTAATAATTTTTACAAATATTCAAAATCCATTTTGAAGTTTATTGAAAATTTTAATTACGTAAAAAAAATATTCTTTTGAATTAGTGAAGGAAATTTGGGAATAGAAATTTTAAATTTTAAATTTAGGAAATTTTTACAAATTCTCAAGGATCTAAACGAACAAATCTTATAAGTTAGAGTGGCAATAAGTAAATTTATCCAAGAAAATTAGTAAGGCCAGTTACTATTCCAGTATACAGTACTATTTACGTATACGGTACTGTTCACATATACTATCGAAATGTCAAATACCAAATGTGGTTTGATCATAAGAGAAAACTAGAAAGAAACTGGGAGAAAAAAAATGACATTTTATATGAGAGAATTCCCTGAGGGACTAAATTGAAAGGAAACTAAATTACCAAATTGATTATACTAGTAGATGAGACTAGTAAGTGAAACTAGTAGATGAGACTAGTAAGTGATACTAGTAGATGAGATTAGTAAGTGAAACTAGTAGCTAAGACTAGTAAGTGAAACTAGTAGATGAGACTAGTAAGTGATACTAGTAGATGAGATTAGTAAGTGAAACTAGTAGATGAGACTAGTAAGTGAAACTAGTAGATGAGACTAGTAAGTGAAATTGGTAGGTGAGACGGGGTAGATGGAATAGTACCCTTAAATTTTCCTATAAATAGACCCTTCCATTTTACTTTCAAAATCACACCTTCAACTTTTCTTCTTCTCTCTTTAAGATTTCTTGGTCCAACGCTAGACCTCTGAGATTTTGGACCTTTCCTTTTCAGCTTAGGTAAAGATACTATACCCTTTTTATGTCTTACAAATCTTAGAATTTATTTTCTTAAGTATGCTCTGTGGTTGCAGCTTTGGCTGATCTTCCACATCAGAAAAACTGTCCTTAGCTGCCTATATATTATTTTGAATCCCTGATTACCAAAATAGAATATAAACTGTGAAGAATACATGTCTAGGAAAGTTCTGGCTAAGGAAAGACCTAGTTTTTAAGTGTGTCCATTGCGACCCTCCACTCTTTCCTGGAAACTTACCTGGTGTACTCTTTTACAAATTGTATTCTCTATTTCTGGTATGAATAATAACCGTATGTATAAACAGTGTCTGTATGAAAACAATCCTAACTTGTTTTCTCTAATCTTTCATGAAAATCTCTGTAGCGGAATACTGAAATTCATCTGTGTACTCTTGTCCGTAGCGACTTAGAGAAGTGATACTGGTACGGAATCCAGGTGAGTGAAACGACCCCGTTTTAATAGAGTTTTAGCATTACTGGTGATAAAAAGTATGTCGTAGGACACTCCCAAGATTCATAGGGGGAAATTGGATTCAGAATGACGAATCCAATGAGATAATTAATCCAGAAGTATGGATAAGACGAAACAAGTATTTCATGTTGATGTGAAGTTTGAATCTTTTCAAAAATAGATTAATTGTTATCTTGATTTGTGGTTTATAAATTTATAATATAGTTATATACTATACCTGTTATATGGATGAATATTCTATTGTACTTCTGATTATGATATGAACTGTTGTGCTATTGATTGTGATTGAGCGGGACAGTACCCCCTCTCACGGCAAGGCGGAAAACCCGGTTGAAAGGGTGTCTTGACCAATGAGTGTGGAGACAATGATTCCCTCAGTAGGGATATAGCCAGGATTGGTGATAAATCCGTGAGGCGCCCTAGCTAAGAGGATGAGGTTGTGCGTCATGACGAAAATATACAGAATTGGTGAGCTGGCCAGTGTGCGCTCTCCGGGATATATTGCCATTGATGAGTACTAGTAACTTTTGTTGAATTGGTTGTGCGTCATGGCAGAAATATACAAAATTGGTGAACCGGCCTGTGTGCGCTCTCTGGGATATATTGCCATTGACGAGTACTAGTAACGTTTGTTGAATTGGATGAATTTTTATCTTCTTGTATGTAGTTTCTAACTATGTCTATTGGTTGAGTATGAGCCTTCGGATATACTTGCATGACTGGTAATGTATTTGAATTTTATTAACGCGAGGTCGATTCGCTCACGGAGTTTTAAAACTCACACTCTATGAAACTTTTTTTTACAGATCAGCTTACCAATGAAGAATATCTGCTAGAAGAGTAGATCACTTTGGACCTTCCTACTGTCGGGTAGGCCCCTCTTTTGTTGTAGATTATGTCGCTCTGTAATCGTCTAGGACATCTAGGTCAGGGGTTTGGCATTTGACTTGTATGTCAGTATAATAATGTATTTAAAACTATTATTACATGCAAATCATCTTTATGATTTTCAGATAAGAAAATTTGATATATTTTCTTCATATTTATTAAGGAATTGTTATTTTAAACTCACGGGTAGAATTTATCGAAGGGCTTACAGTGATGAGAGATTCATCATTGTGCCGGTCATGTGCTTAGAAAACGGGTCGTGACAAAGTTGGTATCAGAGCAATGGTTGTTAGGTCTCCTAGTGATTACAGAGCAAGGTAACCTTAGTGGAACCTCCTCTATCGTTGTGAACCCGGGCAAAATTATAGAGAGACGGCTCTACTGAAGGTCCTGTAGGATGTTTCCATTTCCTTTCCCTTCGAGACTTATCTCTTTTTAGGAAATATGTTATCAGTTTTAGTTTTAGACAGATGTGGCTACACTTTTGAACTTTGTAAAGGAAAGGTTATTACTTGTTTTGATTCCATCGCTGTTGGATCAAATTTTTATATGGTGGATTTTATAAGGTGAATTCATGATTGATTTTGTGTAGCTATATTATTTTAGGGTACCAGCTAATAAAAGAAACCACTTGCATTAAAAAAAACTGAAGGATTACATTGCCAAAAAAAAAAGTTTACTCGTGCATGAGTAATCTAAAGGCGAGGTGGTCTTGGATTAGGAGGGTTGTATTGTATCATCACCCCTCGACCATTCCTTGGAGCAAGAGACAGAGCAATGTCACGGAGGGTAGTGTAAATTCCATTCATACAATCAACACTTCTTTGTTGTTGATTGCAGAAGCACTGGGTGGACCAATAGAAGAATCTATCTATTCTCGAAGTCATTGCCGCGTTATTGCGTTTGGTTAACTTCTCCAGATCTTCTATCATCTTCTTGAGAATCTTCACCTCCTGCTCTAAACAGGCGATTTTGTCCTCTGAGCTATGACCCGTGCTAATCTCTTCAGCTTCCTCATTCTTCTTCATCTTCTTCTCATTTTGATTCTCTTGAGATTCTTCGAGAGGTCTTTTGCCCTTGTCCTTGCCTAAACATAAGTTTAAGTCGAGTTCTTCTTCCTTAGCCTCTACTGTGAGATCGATGTACTTCCTTGTGGCCATGATTTGGAGAATTTAGAAATTTTTGTAAGAGTATGAGTCGAGAGAAATGCCGAGAGATTGTAGGCTCAGAGATTATTACTCTTTATGGTGTGGTAATTGAGAACGCTAGGATGGTTTTTATAGAGAAAAATTAGGACTTAGAGACAAAGAAGATATCTCTTCACCGCACCTCTACACGATCAACCTATGGATTTCTGCAAGCTGGAAGCCGGAAGTCTAGGGTAGGCGTGCACACCAACAATGCGTCGCATTAATGCCAAAACCACGAAAGTCAGTATTCGGTGGAATTGCGGCTGATTTATACTTGGTTTTCCCATTTCTTTTGTTGGCATTTCCGAAATTCAAAGAAGTTGACAATGGAGCCATTAAAGATTGCCTTGGATGCTTTTATGATAAACTGAAATGTATTTCTCTACTTTATTGTGTTGTTCTTGAGAGCCTTCAGTTGAATATACATAACTGATTGAATCATGTTGTAATTACATGTATTTATGTTATTCATGCATAATGAGTGAAGGCTACGACCAAGGAGAATATGTGATGATCCTACATATACTTATAGAGAATGAGAAATCAAAATGACTTGGATAGAATGAAATGTGTAGAGGATAATACATCTTCATGGTTACACATACTTACATATAATGCTCTCGTGGGCAAATGAAAGGCAATGATTTTCTTGCATCATGATAATGCTTGATGCATGCGACCGTAAGCAGTTAACTTTGTTTTAAAAAATATATATATATATATATACATATATATATATTATGTGTAAGTCCAGAATAAAGACACCGATTAGAATATAAGATAAGGCTAATATAAGACTACCCGATCATAGAGTGATATCGTGATCTGAGATTACACTGTAAGACAAGTATAGAGTGAGGAAATCATAGATTGAAACGACGATTAGTCAAAAATTTTGAGAAATGTCAGGATTAGCCGAAATTTTTGAGGAAACCTTTGACTTATGTTAATTGCATTAAATTATATTTACTATTTACTTGCAGGTCTGACATTAATTGCTGGCATTGCGACGTATGCGATCTGTAACCCTCCTAGCGAGCGGCGTATAGGTTGTGGTGGCCTTAGCTCTAGGGGCTTCGGTTTGCCTATAAATCTTGTATGTCCGTTACCCTACTCATCGCACCAAGCAAACCTACTTTTTTCATTACATACCTATTTCTCAATCTCCATTCCTTTCTCATTCGAAGTTATCTCTGAGATCCCTAGAGCAATGGCCGATAATAAGTCTTTCAACTTGAATTTTGAGACTGGCAACGTAGAGCTTGATTTAAATCTAAGTCTCGGAGACAACAAAGGGAAGAGACCTGTAGACAGGTCACCAGAAATTAAGAAGAGAAAGAGGGATGTAATAGAGTTGGAGGAGGACAGTACTGCAACATCCTCAGAAAATAAGCTTGCGTTCCTAGAGCGTAAGATCGAAAATTTAGAGCGTAAGATAGAAAGCCTGGAATACAAGACAGAGGACCAGAAGCGACTAATAAATCGTCTCTTTGAAGACCAAGAGAAACTGATAAACCGTCGTTTCGGAGAACTAGCTAATCGAGTTGATAGACATTCAATGTTTACAACTCAAAATTTTCGTGACCAACAAGCAAGGTGTATTGACTTTATGAACGGAGTAACTTCTGCTCTTCGCCAAATTTCCCAGGCGCTTCCTCCAGAAACCCTTTCTAGGCTACAACGATTAGCTTCCTCCTTAAGGTCTGAAGCACCTTTCTCTTCTAGACCCGGAGCACCTTTTACATTTCAAAATCCTCCTCGTCCTTAATTTATTCTTTCTTTTGTTTGTACCTAAAGCTATATTTGGTCTAAGCTTCACGTATTAAAATTATCTATGTACTAGAAATAAAATTTAAGTTAGTATTTAGATCTTCTTTGTTGAAGTGATTCCTTTTACTGAAAGAACTTGAGGAATGAGAAGATGTTGGACTTATATTTCATACTTGATTATGGAAATTCTAAAGTAGAGTATGGTAATATTCTTTTGACTGAACAGAGTTACTAAAATGATATTTCATTATACTTCTGAACTATGGAGGAGTACTAAATAAGTATTTTATGAACCTATATATAGAGAACTATGGGTTTGCCCTAATCATTGAAGCAGTACGACTCTATATGAGTCATTGAGGTGAGAGGAATTTTCATATATATTTATTTTACAATTATACGTGAGGAGTATGTTATTTACTTATCACATTTTCTAGGATTGTTCTTCTTAGAGATTTATGTAATAATTTCATGTGATTTTTCCTTTTATATCACGCCTTCAGTTAAGAGTATTGCCTTAAGGTAGAAGGATCGCCTTCGGGCAAGAGTATTGCCTATGGCCAAAATGACACCTTTGGGTGGGGTGCTTGTATTCATAAATGTTATGAGTTATGTGTGTGTTAACATGTGTTCTGATATTCAGTGTGAACTGGAAAGACCACGTGCCACTTTTGAAGATGACATCTATTTGAGGTTTTACATAGATCTCTGATTAAATAGTTTGAGTTTGGTAAAGGTTATGTGGATGAGACACTTTATGGTACAAGAGGTCGTAGAGAAGATCAAACTGATAATGAAGAGATTGCTTACTATTTAGAAAGGGCAAAATTCCTATGCAAACCATTGATAATGCGATCTAGAGTTCACAGTCAATGGTATAATGTCCTTGTAAATCTCACCGAGGGTGTGATGTGGTTTGGAAAGAAAGAGATGCGAAGGATGAGATATGGAAGAAGTGACCACACTTATTTCAACCTTAAAGTGAGTTTTGAATTCGGGGGACCGAATTCTATTAAGGGGGGAAGACTGTAATACCCCAATAATTTTTACAAATATTCAAAATCCATTTTGAAGTTTATTGAAAAATTTAATTACGTAAAAAAATATTCTTTTGAATTAGTGAAGGAAATTTGGGAATAGAAATTTTAAATTTTAAATTTAGGAAATTTTTACAAATTCTCAAGGATCTAAACGAACAAATCTTATAAGTTAGAGTGGCAATAAGTAAATTTATCCAGTATACGATACTATTTATGTATACGGTACTGTTCACATATACTATCGAAATGTCAAATACCAAATGTGGTTTGATCATAAGAGAAAACTAGAAAGAAACTGAGAGAAAAAAATGACATTTTATATGAGAGAATTCCCTGAGGGACTAAATTGAAAGGAAACTAAATTAGCAAATTGATTATACTAGTAGATGAGACTAGTAAGTGAAACTAGTAGATGAGACTAGTAAGTGATACTAGTAGATGAGATTAGTAAGTGAAACTAGTAGCTAAGACTAGTAAGTAGTAAGTGATACTAGTAGATGAGATTAGTAAGTGAAACTAGTAGATGAGACTAGTAAGTGAAACTAGTAGATGAGACTAGTAAGTGAAATTGGTAGGTGAGACGGGGTAGATGGAATAGTACCCTTAAATTTTCCTATAAATAGACCCTTCCATTTTACTTTCAAAATCACACCTTCAACTTCTCTTCTTCTCTCTTTAAGATTTCTTGGTCCAACGCTAGACCTCTGAGATTTTGGACCTTTCCTTTTCAGCTTAGGTAAAGATACTATACCCTTTTTATGTCTTACAAATCTTAGAATTTATTTTCTTAAGTATGCTCTGTGGTTGCAGCTTTGGCTGATCTTCCACATCAGAAAAACTGTCCTTAGCTGCCTATATATTATTTTGAATCCCTGATTACCAAAATAGAATATAAACTGTGAAGAATACATGTCTAGGAAAGTTCTGGCTAAGGAAAGACCTAGTTTTTAAGTGTGTCCATTGCGACCCTCCACTCTTTCCTGGAAACTTATCTGGTGTACTCTTTTACAAATTGTATTCTCTATTTCTGGTATGAATAGTAACCATATGTATAAACAGTGTCTGTATGAAAACAATCCTAACCTGTTTTCTCTAATCTTTCATGAAAATCTCTGTAGCGGAATACTGAAATTTATCTGTGTACTCTTGTCCGTAGCGACTTAGAGAAGTGATACTGGTACGGAATCCAGGTGAGTGAAACGACCCCGTTTTAATAGAGTTTTAGCATTACTGGTGATAAAAAGTATGTCGTAGGACACTCCCAAGATTCATAGGGGGAAATTGGATTCAGAATGACGAATCCAATGAGATAATTAATCCAGAAGTATGGATAAGACGAAACAAGTATTTCATATTGATGTGAAGTTTGAATCTTTTCAAAAATAGATTAATTGTTATCTTGATTTGTGGTTTATAAATTTATAATATAGTTATATACTATACCTGTTATATGGATGAATATTCTATTGTACTTCTGATTATGATATGAACTGTTGTGCTATTGATTGTGATTGAGCGGGACAGTACCCCCTCTCACGGCAAGGTGGAAAACCCGGTTGAAAGGGTGTCTTGACCAATGAGTGTGGAGACAATGATTCCCTCAGTAGGGATATAGCCCGGATTGGTGATAAATCCGTGAGGCGCCCTAGCTAAGAGGATGAGGTTGTGCGTCATGGCGAAAATATACAGAATTGGTGAGCTGGCCAGTGTGCGCTCTCCGGGATATATTGCCATTGATGAGTACTAGTAACTTTTGTTG
The DNA here is from genome assembly GCA_037074585.1 of Biancaea sappan. Taxonomy (NCBI): domain Eukaryota; kingdom Viridiplantae; phylum Streptophyta; class Magnoliopsida; order Fabales; family Fabaceae; genus Biancaea; species Biancaea sappan. Next base: position 23,219,640 of record CM073499.1, on the reverse strand, counting down.
AATTGGTTGTGCGTCATAGCGGAAATATACAGAATTGGTGAACCGGCCTGTGTGCGCTCTCCGGGATATATTGCCATTGACGAGTACTAGTAACGTTTGTTGAATTGGATGAATTTTTATCTTCTTGTATGTAGTTTCTAACTATGTCTATTGGTTGAGTATGAGCCTTCGGATATACTTGCATGACTGGTAATGTATTTGAATTTTATTAACGCGAGGCCGATTCGCTCACGGAGTTTTAAAACTCACACTCTCTATGAAACTTTTTTTTACATATCAGCTTACCAGTGAAGAATATCTGCTAGAAGAGTAGAACACTTTGGACCTTCCCACAGTCGGGTAGGCCCCTCTTCTGTTGTAGATTATGTCGCTCTGTAATCGTCTAGGACATCTAGGTCAGGGGTTTGGCATTTGACTTGTATGTCAGTATAATAATGTATTTAAAACTATTATTACATGTAAATCATCTCTATGATTTTCAGATAAGAAAATTTGATATATTTTCTTCATATTTATTAAGGAATTGTTATTTTAAACTCACGGGTAGAATTTATCGAAGGGCTTACAGTGATGAGAGATTCATCATTGTGCCGGTCATGTGCTCAGAAAACGGGTCGTGACAATCATCAAGAGAAAACTCATATGGGTCTTTAGCCTTGACCTTATCCATAATTTTGATAAGTTCGGGGTCCTCTACTTGGGCTATTTGTATCCAGTCCACCAAATACAACTTAGCCATGATGTGAGCTAAGAATGAACCCGTCTCTAAGATCTCAAAGAAGACGTCACTCGGCTCTAGCTCTTGTAACTCTTGGACCAAGGGCCGTCTTACTACAGCAATGTGGGTTAAGCTGCCCATGGATTTTTGGCTCAAGGCATTTGCCATCACATTTGCCTTTCCTGAATGGTACAAGATGTTGTAGTCATAATATTTTAATAACTCCATCCATCTCCTATATCTAAGATTCAAATTTCTATGGTTGAAAATGTATTTCAAACTTTTATGATCAGTGTAAATCTCACAAGTCTCTCTGTATAGGTAGTGTAGCCATATTTTCAGGGCGAAAACCATAGTTGTCATCTCTAGATTGTGGCTAGGGTAATTTTGTTCATGTTTCTTAAGTTACCTCAATGCACTTACCCATGCTGCATGATGACACACCCCAATCCCACTCTCGATGCGTCATAATACACCGTGAAACCACCAGATCCTAAAGGCAGAATGAGTATAAGTATCGAGATCAATCGTTCCTTCAATTTTCAAAAACTATCCTTACACGCATCATCCCAAAGATACTTTACTCCTTTCTAATTAACTGTTTGAGAGGGACAGTAACCTAGAGAAGTCCTGAATAAAATGATGGTAGCATCTTGCTAATCCCAGAAAGTTGTAGATCTCTGTCACTAAGGTCGATTTAAGTCACATCTTGACCTCTTTAACCTTACTGGGGTCTACTTGAATTCTCTCTTTGGATATCACTTGCCCTAAGAAGGCTACACAGTTAATTCATAATTCATACTTCGAAAACTTACAACTGGTAGTCTTTGAGTGACTGCAATACAATCTGGAGATGTTCCTTATATTCCTCGTGTTCCTCTAGACTCTTAGAGTAAACTAGGATGTCGTCTATGAACACAATGATGAAACTATCTAGGAAGGGTTTGAAGACCCTATTCATTAGGTCCATAGAGGCTGTTGGGTGTATTTGTCACTCCAAATGAATCACTAGAAACTCGTAGTGTCCATACCACGTACAGAAGGTCGTTTTTGGCACATCCACCTCCCTACTCTTGAGTTAGTGAAAACTAGACCTTAAATCAATCTTAGAAAACCACTGTGCTCCCTGTAGTTGATAAAATAAGTTGTCAATATAAGGCAATGGGCATTTGTTTTGAATAGTCACCTTATTCAATTTCTTGTAGTCAATGCATAGTCTCATGGTTTCGTCCTTTGTTCTGAACAAACAGAACATAAGCCCCCCTACGATAAACAATTGGACCATATAAAGCCCTTATCAAGCAAATCTTGTGGTTATGCCTTGAGTTCTTTCAACTCGGCAAGTGCCATCTGATATGGAGGCATTGAAATAAGGTACTTCTCCGATGCCCAATCAATTTAAAACTCAACCTCCTGGTTCGAGGGTATACCTGGTAAGTCATCGGGAAATACATATGCAAATTCTTGGACTACCAAAACTCCTTCAAGCTTCAGCTCGTCCTTCTCGACATCTCTTACAAGTGCCAAGAAGCCCTACAACCTTTACATCGAAGGCATTGGACATTCATAAGGGATATTAGATTTCTGGGAACCTCAATCAGTTCTCTTCGAAACACAAAAGGGGTTTTCCCAGTATATTGAACTTAATAGCTTTATCGTGGCAATCCAGGGTGGCATGGCAAGATGCCAACCAATCCATCCCTAAGATGACGTCGAAGCCTATCATATCCAGCAACATCAACTCCACTGTAGTCTTCACCTGCCCCACTATAACTTTACAAGAACAATATCCTTTCTCTACTAATAGAGTGTCTCTTGTACGGGTGGCCACTAAAAAAGGGCAATCTAACCTAACTGACTCAACATCAAGATTCTTAACAAAGAATGGCAACATAAAAGAATGTGTGGAGCCAGAGTCAAACAACACATACGCACAATTTGAGTTTACTAACAAGGTACTAAGTAATATTTGCATCTTGCATCAATGATTTGAATTTCATTCGAAAAGTAGTACACATTTCTTAAAGTCAACAGTGTCACATACCTGCTACTACTACTTTAATGCTTGGGCATCCTATTGGGTCAAAGCATAAACATGGGTTATCCCTCGGCTAGCCGTTGGCTAGCCCTAGCCTCCTTGACCTCTATCGACTCCTTTCCTGAGTCCTCTCTTGCCACTTCCTGCGGCTGGTACTACTCTACTAATATAGGAAGTTTCCATCTGAGCATGCATATGTTGGATTAAATCGTGCTCAAACCTCGTTGCTGCCTGAGGACATTTGTGCTTGAAGTGGCCCATCTAGCCACACTTGAAACAAGTTAGGCTTGTGCTGCTGCTATCATTTTTCCACCCAAAACACTGCCCAAAGTGGCATCTGCCACAACTTAGGCAATAAGGCTTATCTAAATTCTCTCTTCTATTATACTGGGATCAGGGTACTCTAATATGAGACGATGTATATCCTGATGGTGGCGCTGATGTCGAGGCTCTGCCACACCCAAAGGATCTCCTATCCTATATGTGCTTCCATTTATTGCTAAAATCCTCTCAGTGCTTTGCTCTTTCTTCCATCTTACAAGCGGTGTCAACTGCTATTGTGTAAGATGGAAAGGTCCTCATCTGGGTGCCCACCTATTTGTCCAATAGAGAGATAGTTTAAATAAGGTCCTGGTTAGCCCTTCTCAATTCAAAGTAATACAAATTCAAACTCTTACCTTAGAAAATAGTGAGTTCCTAAGACCTTCCATGAACCTTCGGATCTTTTCTTTCTTGTCCGAAATCATATAAGGAGTGTACTCTATCAAACTCACAAATAATAAGTCATACTCATCCGTAATGCATGTCCCCTGCCTAAGGGTTTCGAATTCCCATATCCAGGCCTCCCTTATGCTTTTGGGAATGAACTGGTCCTGGAAGGATTTCTTGAACTTTTTCCAACTAATGGGCGGGGCATTACCTTTCGGGGCTCCAGGCATCCCAGAGTGTCCAAGATCTTCTTGCAATCATCCAAAAAGTGTTGGGGATTGTCATTGGTCCTCTCTCAGCAAACACTAGCAGCTTTAGTTTCATGAACTCGAGAGTCTTAATCTCCACTACTATCCCTTCCCTAACTTGCGGAAGGGGAATGGGTGGCATATGTAGTGCCTCCTACACCTTAATCGTGGATGTTGAAGCCTGTGAGTCATCCCCAACTGACTCTTCAACTAGTCGTGCCTCAAGCCCATTTACCTTATTTTGAATCGCAGCGAGCACCTCGAGTATGACTGTCGGGTTGAGGTGATGCTCTGCCACTCCTTCCAATATTCACAGAAAAGGTCAGTTACTGGGCTAAGGCCCTACTTGACCTATTACATTTACCGTATGCAGTGGTTTACACACGAGCCATTTAATAATTTATAACTACGCGTGAAACACATATTTAGAAATTCCAGATTTTCAACAATCCCTAAAGGAGTATAACATGAAAGAAGAGGATATATAACTCTATAGGACTTTCATCTTATGTTCATGCCACGGTTCACAACAATAGGGGAAACCCCACAAAAGAGACCTTGCTTTGTAGTCATTAAGAGACCTATTAACTAGGCTCTAATACTAACTTTGTCACGACTCGCTACCTAGCACAGTAACAATGTCTTCTAATCACTGTTAGCCTAACTGTTCTTTCTACCTATATTAGATTTAGTTATGCAAAAGTCTTGTCATTATCAGACATTATCTACTACCATAGAAGAAGTAAGAGGGACTCACCTGGAGTCAAAGCAGAACAAGTATATAGATAGAATACTTAAAGCATAGAAACACCTAAACATGTATATCATGCATAATCATTAAGTCAAAGGGGAATGTGTATCCAGGTTCCTCGCCAAAACAATTTTAAATGACAACAATAATAAGGGTTGAATCACACATGCACCAAATTTCTTTTGTATTCAGAAACCTTTGTAATTTAATTTACAAGTTTTCCAATAAAGACCTAACTAGGTGGCTTTTAATATTTTTTGTACTCCCCTTATTAAATTCCATTTCTTATTCAATTATATTTGGCTAACATGTCGAGTAGGTTTAACAATATGAAGGTGTCTAAACAATTAGCAACTTTATACCTTCTATTAGCTTTTCTTAGTTGGTTTATAATAATAATAATAATAATAATAATAATAATAGTAAAATTAATAAGAATAGTAGTAATTTGGTAATATTATTAATAGTAAGGATATTATTAATAATAGAATAATTATACTAACTTTTCTAATTCTATATTAACATCTCAACTGACCTAAGGGTGATATCAATTTATAAAATTTCCCATTTATTTTTGAAAATATCATATTATAGAGAAATTTACGTTATTCAAAATAGAAGTAAAGTTTACCTTTCAATTATTCTTTATTATGACGTGAGAGATTTCGCCATCTTTATAAGACGGTCTCTCAATTCAAAAATTAATTAGTGTTCTCCTAACCATAATGCAATAGACATTAGTGATCAATAGATCTATACGACTTAGAACAAATAATCCTACTTCTATAAATCTGGACATTTGTTTAGTCTTTTCTAAGTCACTTCATACATTTAAAACTTATCCATTTGACTCTTTCCTTTAATTAACCTACAATGCTTTATTAACTCTTGGTTGCAAAGCCTCATGCATTCACTTACCCAAAGTCACGCAACACATCACATCAAAAATTCAATTAATTTAAAATCATTCCTTTTCAAATAAAGAATTTCAATGTTTCTTCCACACCATAAATTCCCATCCACAATCCCATTTATTCAAAATCATGCCTTTTTGAAAATAAAAAGTTAAAATATCTTTTCAATAAATTAAATCTCTTTTTTTGCTTCTAATATTCAGTAATTGAATTAATCATGTAAATTTCTAATAAAAATAATTTAAGCAAAACGAATGTTTGTTCTTTAATTTAACTAAATTATAGTGTCCATAATTTAATAAACTCAATAATATGGAAACGAGTGCCCGAAGGCTTGTATTCAACCAAAAGTAAATCACAGAATATATCCACATACCAGAAAATAGAAACCAGCATCCACAGCACAACCAACGGAATTAATATACGTAAATAGCAATATCACCTCGGGAGCGCACATAGGTTAGCTCATCATTTAACTTTAACTCACCGTGATGCACAACCTCATCCACTTGGTCATGGTGCCTCATGGATCTTTCCCAATCCAGGCTAAATAATCCTACTAAGAGAGTCATTGTTTCCACTCTTTCTGGCCAAGACACCTATATTTTCTCGAGTTTCCTGCCTTGCTACTGTAGAGGGGGTACCATCCCATTCAATATAACAATAGTGTAATATTTCAAAAATCACGCATATTCCGACTTGCACTGTCATACCCAGATTTGGGAAAGTGACCAGTGTGACATATAGTTCTTGCCAAAGATCGCAAGCCTATCTTTAGAGAGTAGTAAACCTAAGTCTAATGTAAAAACACAACATTTTATGCATTACTTGGTAACATCATTCTCTTACATGAGAGTCATACCCATGTTTCTAACCATTCCTACACAATACAAATGTCTTAGGAATAGCAAGAAACATGGCCAAAAGAATAGTCACATGGAACATTTACATTTACCATACATTCATATACAAAAGCAAAATAATGTCCTAAGAGTCCTATCGGAACTACATAACACTTCTAGATGTATCAAAAGTTACATGATGACAAAACACCAACCCTAAAGCAAAGAGGTTGGGACTCCGGCCTACTGCTACTCTTCGAGCGGATGTTCCTCGACGAAAGCTGTTTGAAAATGGTAAACATGAAAAAAAAAAGGTGAGATAAAATCTCAGTGAGTAGAAAACTAACTCATTGCAACTAGGTATTATCACAGAACTGAGGATTCATAACATATAGAATTTCATAAGAGTAGATCCGCGTATGTGTATACATTACTATTTAACTTGCTATAAAGCATGACATTTCGAGGGGAAAACTTATCCAATTTCACCTTCCGTCAACGTATAGGCCTCTATGAACTCCTCACCCAAAGGTGGCTAAAGTCCATCGAACCTCTTATGCTAGGATTTTGGGGTTCACTGAACCTCTCGACCTCTATGAACCATGGTTCCTTAGGCAACTAGGACTTCACCAAACGACATTGGTCTCTACGTGTTGAAGATCTTCATGATTATTAACCATCGTGCCACACAACCTCTATGGGCAATGCAAGGATTTGATAACCCTTCGAACCTCTTGGCCTCTAGGGGTATCCTAGCATCTTAGGTCTCTATAACAAGTCAGGCTACTTAGGCACCAATGTTCATCGAATCTCTTTATCATTCACTTAAAAACATCAAAGAAATCAGACTTTCCAAGTAAGGGAGACACTTAGAATGAGAACCCCTTTTACTTAATCTAGGGTCACCCTTCCTTTATATGATTATGAAACTACCATTCATTTTAAAAGAATTCTCAGTTTCTAGATGTACTATTCTCAATCAACTAGATTGTGCCGTGACTCTTTATAAATTTCGAGCTTATGACTACTACAATCTCGGATGTTTAGTTACATCTCACATCTATAGTCATTCATGCATATGGGAACTAGTCACACATAGCCAACACAAGTTCAAAGAATATAAGGAATTTAACACAAGGCTTGAGTAAGCATTTATCCTTAAGAGTAATAAGAGAGTTGTTTAAACTACTCACCGGGAGCCGTACTAACTTTACTATATTAAGTATTAACAAGGAGGGTTCAATAACATGAAGTCCCATAACAATTCCTTAATCAAAAGCATATGAAAGAAGGAGTTTTAAAATCCAAAATAATCATAAACTTCCTTGTTTTTTCGTTGTAGCACCAAAAATGGAATTTTCTCATTAGCAACATTGCCAACTGCTACAGCATAAGCCAATACTGAGCAACACTGGACTTTACTGCTACAACAGTGAGTTGGAGAATGCTCACTTGTTGATGCACAAAAATGGCCATAAATGCTCTCTAATCTTCCTTCCATCCAACCTAACCTCTTGGGCATTAAATCCCATCTTTCTCTCATCAAAACCAACATATAAGGCTTGACAAAACCCTCAAAAATCATCTAGAAAGATTACTTTAAACTTTTGAATTTACAAAAGGGAAAAACAAAATGTTCAACCACCAAGATGAAAAGATACTGCCCAAGCTCTACCTTAAGAAAATCATTAAAATCTTTTAACTAACTAAAATTAACTAAGGAAAGAAGCTTGGGAACATAATAGAACCTCAAAACAACCATCAACATGGCAGCACAATCACTAGGTCAGTCCATGACAGAATCCAAAGAACTTTGAAAACCCTAACTTTTTGGGGCAAGAACAGAGCAATGTTGTTGTGGAGAGCCAATGAAAGCTTAAGGGATTAATGAAGATGGAGACTTGATTGAGGAGAAGTGGAGAAGGGACATGAACGTGGTGAAGCACGAGAGAGAGTGTAAGTGGTGTGATGAATAAGCTGAAGAGTAGTGATTCTTTAATTAAGTAATTTCTCTCCCTTTTTCCTTTTCTTCTATTATTAGCCTTCAAGGTGTCAAGTAGCATTTTATGGTCTTAAGGAAATTTTTTTGAGAGGTTTGCTAAATACAATTTCTTTAATCACCACTCGTTCAACTTTATCACCACATTGGTCACCCACACTATTCCACCTCAACTTCCACATTTTATTAATAAATCAAAGGTTAGAACCAAATTCACTTTAGTCCCTTTTTCCTGATCCCTATAGTCCACCCAACACCCATTGAAGCTCTAAGACAACATTTTTACACAAGCAAGTGCTAAATATAAATTCAGACATAATCAGGCATATAACTTCAAAATTCATCGATAACTTATGCTAAGCACACAACAAATAGGAACATGACAGTTGTACTTTCGCAAGGAAAAAAATGACGGATATTACATGTACATTCAAGATAATTTCCATTCTACGTCAAAATAAGAAAATACAACAACAATAACTAAATTCGCCCTTGGTTCTTAATCCTAAGGTTCTTTTAACAAGGTGTAAGCAATTACTCCAATCTAATTCCACAGTTTATAATTCACTAAAATAGTTGTTGCTTTGCCCATAAGCGATCAACATTCCCAAAAATTTCATACTCCTAGAATCTATACTTTCATATCATCGTAAATTTAAATACCATGACTACAAGCATGCTCAATATATTTCACATACAATTTTTTCTATCTTAAATTCTATATCTAAGTTTAACAATTTTCCAATCGAATTTGTATTTGATCTGAACCCTTGGGAAAATCCCCTGACATGCTAACATTATAGACAAAGCTACGAACACATTAAAGAGGGGTCAAATCACTCATATTAATTCTGGTGGTACTTAATTGTTTAATTTTTCCAACTAGTCGCGTAAAAGTGGGTTCGAGCACCACATTTTTTTCTCCTTGTTTAGATCAAGAAATATTATCGTTTTAGATAGGGATCATTGAATAAAATTTTAAAATCAAAGATAATATTTGATTTGTTATTACCCTTGGCTTAAAATGATTTCTCCCAAAGTAATTGTTTCCTCGTTTTGTTGATCCTAGGTCCTCCCATGTGTTCCGTGATATCCTGTTGTACGTCTTCCTTAATGCAGCCCTTTGATCCAAAATTCACTAACCAAGTGAGCCTTTGTGTTCTTAGGTGCTAGGGTTTTTCTTAGTTTTCTTTGAATCAACTATAGACTAGGCTTAAGTGACTATAGGCTTTTTAAAATCTTTAATTGTACAAGAAAACCACCTATGTTGTTAAAATTTAATTAAACTACCCTTTAGTTATTTTGATAGTTTATTCGATCAATCAATTAATATAATGCATAGATTTCAAAATCTCCTAGATCTTTCTAATCTTAAATTTATTTGAGTAAACTAACAAGGCCTCATATTTATCCTTTAATAAATAATTATTTTATCTTATTTCCCTTTTTTTGTTTGGTTTGCCCTAGGGGTGTCTACTTTGGTTTAGGCCTAATAGTTAATTAATGATTTGGGCACCTAGGCTTATCCAAACTAGTTTTTAATTTTGCCCATGGACTTCCTCACTAGGCCTAATGTCAATCATCTGGGCTCTTGGCCAAATAGTTCTGTTTTCTTTTGTTTTCACTTAAGCCCTTGTATCTTGAGTTTTAGGGCCTGATTTTAATTTCTGACACCACCCATGTATTTCTTAGGCTATTGTCTATCTATTGGTCCCTATTATATGTTTTTTTTCCTATGCCATACTAACTTTGATTTCTCATTTTAGTCCATGTGTGGCCTGAACCACATTTCTCACGTGACCATCATTTTCCTTAGTGTCGACGCACTCAATAGTAAACAATAAAGCAAAAAATAAATTTAATTAGACAGTTTATGCTACAAATGAAATGTAACCCTATTTCACTTCCATACACACACAAACCGTGAATGTAGCATAGTAACAACAAACAAAAATTTGAAGTTAAAAGGAAAAGAATTTCACAGGTATCATAGTCTTCTTCAACATTGGAAAGCCCTAGGGTTTGAGGTAAGTGGAGGATTTCTCATCGTTCTCTCGAATTTCATATAAACAAACCCTAAGTAGAAATGTTGGGAAAATCTTGGGTATTGAAGATGTTTCATGCTTCCAAACTTACTTCCCTATGATTCTTATTATTATGGAGCTTGATTAAGAGTAGAAAATGTGGGTTAGAAAGGGGAGTTGGACTGTGGTGCGTATAATTTATAGCACATAAAATATTCCAGCAAGTATACTGGGTCGCATCAAGTAATAAAGTGATGAGTAGAGTATCGTCCCACAGAGATTGAGGTATCAAATAAAATTCAATTAGGCTAAGTGAAATGCTATTAAGACTTATGAAGGAAATTGTAGAAATTACACAAAAAAAAGGGGGGGGTGGTGATTGAAATAACAAAATATAAATAACTGAAATTTAAATAACTAAACAGAAAATAAAACAGACAAAAGATGTGTAATTGGTCACAAATTTCATGGAATTGTACATCATCATCCTTTCCTTTGAATATTCTTGGCTAATTCTATTATGTAATCTTCAATCTAAAATTCTTAGAAAGTCTTCTAAGACTGAATTATATTAAAATTATAGTTAGGAAGATCTTCACTAATCTATAACTCAAATATAATCCGATCAAGTCCTAATCACATCAATGCCCCGCAATCGCATATGACATGTTATCTCTTGTCCTCCTCATTACAAATACGTAGCAATCGCATGCATGTATAAATAACAAGCTTCATAGGACAATAAATAAAATAGAACTTTGGCCAAGAAAATACTCATTGGTCCAAATGAATTAAAGTACAATTTCCATTTCATCAAATGACCGACTACACTAGAAAATGAGATTGATTTCGTTGGTCCAATCCGATTAATTCATAGACAAATTAATCTTTGAATCATTGAAGAACAATTCAATTAAATTACAATCCATTCAATGTTGGCCAATTTTCTAAAATATGATTGAATCCAAAAGCTTTGAAATTACAATCTAACTTATTCAAAATAATTGACTAAAATCTTAGATCAACCATTCAATTAAGTCATGAAGCTCAAGAAAATTATTCAAGCCACATAAATAAAACTATCTATATCTAGATAATCTAATTTATGGTGGAAATCACAAGGTCAAGCTCAATATCTAGCTAACTCTAGCATAGACATCAAAATCCCAAACTCATTGAAGGTTCATCAAACATTAAAGAGGAAGAATAATCGGTAAAATCCATTCCATTAAACGAAAATGCATTAAAACTGAATATGTTCAACAATAAAGCTTCATAAAACCGAACTACATCAATCCTTAAACTTAGAAAATTACATGGAAGAGAAGGAAAAACATGACAGAAAATAGAAAATACAACAGAAATCTAAGAAACTATGAAGGAAAATGCAAGAAAAGGAAGGAAAATGGGAGAAGGAGAGCCATTCCCAAGTGGGAAGGCTTCCTTTCCCTCTAACCAAGCTAGAGAGTTGCCTCTATGTTGCTCCCAGCCACTGCTGCCCAAGGAAGGCAGAAAAATGGTGCTAGGACTTCACATCAGAAAAATGACTTAGCCTCCTTAATAAATTTCGATTTTTGCAAATATAAAATGATCTAACACATGCCTAAAGGGATATTCTGCCCTAGATGCCTCCTTGGATGCCTCTTCCATGATATGGCAGCACTTTGACAGCAAAACAGCAGCAAAATTAATATTTCTGCAGCAGCAGAAAAGTATGGCAGCAGCAGAATGGTATGGCAGCAGCAGCAGAATTAATATTTCTGCAGCAGAAAGTGACAAACAGCAGCAGAACAGCAGCAGAATATCATGGCAAAATTAATATTTCAGCCATGCTTTTCTTGACCTACGAAAATTAATATTTCTGCCCAAAAATTCTGACTACATGGCATTGAATAAGAGTTCAAGTGGGCCCCACATCCAGCATATCCTAGTAAGCATCTACATCACCCAAAAAGTGCCACATTAGCATCCAAATCATCATCTTTGTCCATGTCAACACTTTTCTCTCCAAAATTAAAATTTGCAGGAATTAAATTGAGCATTTTACAATTCAAGTTCCAAAAATATAAAAATTGAGACACATTCAATCCATAAATAGTTTATACCCAATAAATTCCAAAACATAATAAAATTAGAGAATTGACAAAATTAAAGAGGCAAAAAGGACTAAAATAGGGACTAAAATAAATGGAAAAAGTATGTTATCAAATCCCCCACACTAGGCCTTTTGCACTCCTGGGCAAAATCAATTAAATACAACAGAGAATCCCAATAAGCACAGCAAGAAAAAGTGTAGAAAATATACAACATTGAAATAATTAAAATTTAGAAAGATTTACATTAGGAAAAATAAATCTTAAATTTCTAAAAAGTTCAAGCTCCATGGCAATTATTTCGAAAAGAATGAATTCAAGTAACAATCTCCTCACAAGGTAAGGTGTTTATCCTCTACTCTCTCAAGTGTTTAAGAGGGAATCACTCAAAGTCGTCCTATCACAAATTTCACTACCATAAGCTTGTCAAGAATCTAAATCTCCTCTACTTGAATCTAATACATACTTGAATCAAAAGGACTTTACAAGGTTGTAACGTGGGTAAGAAAAATAGTGGGAAACAAAGGGAAAGATTGAACAATGAAACAAAATATGGTAACAACTCAAGAAAATGAAGAGCATTTACAAGTGAAATATAAGAGACTGAGTATAAATAAATTTGGGTCTCAATGTTCTATCTGCTCCTCTTTTTCATTATCTTTTTCTCTTCTTTTTTTTTAATTCTTTCTTTCTTTCTCCCTTTTTTTTTCTTCTTGACTGGCCAGTCTTTTTTCTTTTGCTTGAGAGGAAGTAGAAGAAATATAGTTCAAAACACCCCAAAATTCACAAAATTTTTCAGCATATCAATCCCTTAAAAGAATTTAAAATACTTTTCACATCTTAAGTTGAAAGAGAAAAATATTGTTGTAGGCAGAAAAAGTGGTGGAAGAACACAAGAAAGAAAATGGATAAGGCACAAAATGGCATACAATGGAAACAATGATAATGGATGGCTATTTGGCTAAAAGTGGTTACAAGAAACAAATGCCTAAATCATTTCCAAGTATGTACAAGATATGTAGCCTCAATCAAAGATTCAAGACAAGTTCTAGAGTGACAATCCATGATAGAGAACACACAACAAGAAGAATAGCATTTTTCACTTAGGCTCAAATCCTCACAGCTAAAAGACTATTACTACAAATTCATTAAAGTCAACGTCATTGCCATTTAACTTGAATTCCTTAGAGAAATAAGACTAAATTCTCTTCATGCTAAGTCAATCTACACTTTAGCTATTTCATCATGCATAATTCCACACCAAAACTCCATCAAAAATTTAAAAAGTGAGCATCAAATTCGGACAAAACAGAGTAGCAAAATTCTGTAGTGCAGAATTTCTGGCGACACGGCTTTACCGACATAGAACGACCCCAAAACGGATGCGAATCACTCCAAATAAAATTTTACAACTAGAAGACATATAAAGGTTTAAAAACATGTAAAGAAAGTGGCAAAAACCATAGCCAAGCAGTACAGAATATTCATGCAAGATGACAAAATTTCTACCAAAACAGAGAAAACAGAGAAAAAAAATGGGCAACAGAAAAAGACTAAAACAAAATTAAAATTACGAAAGAAATACAACAACAAAATTAAAAAGAGAAAGATTAGAAAAACTTGGGTTGCCTCCCAAAAGCGCTTGGTTTAAAGTCCTTAGCTAGACTTTATTTGGTGTCTATGCTTAGTGTCGCTTCTTCTTTGTTTTCCTTACTTTCTCTTTGATTTTTTTTATTTCCTTCGTCAAGGAAAATGATCAAGTACCTCACACACAACAAAGAGAAATAACATGAGAGATATATCAAATAAGCAAGGTAACAAGAAGAAATGAAACTAATAAAGACACTTGAAAAGCTAAAAACACTTGAAATTGCAAAAACTAAAACAAGAAAAGACAATGTCTAAAATAACATCACTTTGGCTTAAAAGAAAAATCAATTTGACAACCATCAATCCCCGGCAACGGCGCCAAAAACTTGGTGCGTATAATTTATAGCACATAAAATATTCCAGCAAGTATACTGGGTCGCATCAAGTAATAAAGTGATGAGTAGAGTATCGTCCCACAGAGATTGAGGTATCAAATAAAATTCAATTAGGCTAAGTGAAATGCTATTAAGACTTATGAAGGAAATTGTAGAAATTACACAAAAAAAAGGGGGGGGGGTGGTGATTGAAATAACAAAATATAAATAACTGAAATTTAAATAACTAAACAGAAAATAAAACAGACAAAAGATGTGTAATTGGTCACAAATTTCATGGAATTGTACATCATCATCCTTTCCTTTGAATATTCTTGGCTAATTCTATTATGTAATCTTCAATCTAAAATTCTTAGAAAGTCTTCTAAGACTGAATTATATTAAAATTATAGTTAGGAAGATCTTCACTAATCTATAACTCAAATATAATCCGATCAAGTCTTAATCACATCAATGCCCCGCAATCGCATATGACATGTTATCTCTTGTCCTCCTCATTACAAATACGTAGCAATCGCATGCATGTATAAATAACAAGCTTCATAGGACAATAAATAAAATAGAACTTTGGCCAAGAAAATACTCATTGGTCCAAATGAATTAAAGTACAATTTCCATTTCATCAAATGACCGACTACACTAGAAAATGAGATTGATTTCGTTGGTCCAATCCGATTAATTCATAGACAAATTAATCTTTGAATCATTGAAGAACAATTCAATTAAATTACAATCCATTCAATGTTGGCCAATTTTCTAAAATATGATTGAATCCAAAAGCTTTGAAATTACAATCTAACTTATTCAAAATAATTGACTAAAATCTTAGATCAACCATTCAATTAAGTCATGAAGCTCAAGAAAATTATTCAAGCCACATAAATAAAACTATCTATATCTAGATAATCTAATTTATGGTGGAAATCACAAGGTCAAGCTCAATATCTAGCTAACTCTAGCATAGACATCAAAATCCCAAACTCATTGAAGGTTCATCAAACATTAAAGAGGAAGAATAATCGGTAAAATCCATTCCATTAAACGAAAATGCATTAAAACTGAATATGTTCAACAATAAAGCTTCATAAAACCGAACTACATCAATCCTTAAACTTAGAAAATTACATGGAAGAGAAGGAAAAACATGACAGAAAATAGAAAATACAACAGAAATCTAAGAAACTATGAAGGAAAATGCAAGAAAAGGAAGGAAAATGGGAGAAGGAGAGCCATTCCCAAGTGGGAAGGCTTCCTTTCCCTCTAACCAAGCTAGAGAGTTGCCTCTATGTTGCTCCCAGCCACTGCTGCCCAAGGAAGGCAGAAAAATGGTGCTAGGACTTCACATCAGAAAAATGACTTAGCCTCCTTAATAAATTTCGATTTTTGCAAATATAAAATGATCTAACACATGCCTAAAGGGATATTCTGCCCTAGATGCCTCCTTGGATGCCTCTTCCATGATATGGCAGCACTTTGACAGCAAAACAGCAGCAAAATTAATATTTCTGCAGCAGCAGAAAAGTATGGCAGCAGCAGAATGGTATGGCAGCAGCAGCAGAATTAATATTTCTGCAGCAGAAAGTGACAAACAGCAGCAGAACAGCAGCAGAATATCATGGCAAAATTAATATTTCAGCCATGCTTTTCTTGACCTACGAAAATTAATATTTCTGCCCAAAAATTCTGACTACATGGCATTGAATAAGAGTTCAAGTGGGCCCCACATCCAGCATATCCTAGTAAGCATCTACATCACCCAAAAAGTGCCACATTAGCATCCAAATCATCATCTTTGTCCATGTCAACACTTTTCTCTCCAAAATTAAAATTTGTAGGAATTAAATTGAGCATTTTACAATTCAAGTTCCAAAAATATAAAAATTGAGACACATTCAATCCATAAATAGTTTATACCCAATAAATTCCAAAACGTAATAAAATTAGAGAATTGACAAAATTAAAGAGGCAAAAAGGACTAAAATAGGGACTAAAATAAATGGAAAAAGTATGTTATCAGACTGTTATATTTTTAAAATGGAAAAATAAAGAAAATTTAGAGGAGGATGATTAAACCATGAATCTTTGCCTAATGTCTAATCTTTAGCATTTTTTGGGTATCAAAATCATGTATTGGGTGATCGAAATTGGTAAAGTTGAGCTATGATTTGATTTAGGACCGAAACGGGACACTTTGGGGCTGGTTCTACAGCATTTTAGGTTGTTGGAATGCAACCAGTTGACCGTTTAGGGACAACCAGTCAACTAGTTGCCTATTAGGAGGCATACTAATACTAGTTGAGACTATCTAATCAACTAGTTAGGGGCAACTGGTTGACTGATTGCATACTGGATTGCATTCCGTAGCTGGTCTGAGGCTAGCTAGTCAACTGCCTCCCTTAGAAGTTGACTGGTTTGCCCTGAAATGTGAAATTTTGTTGTAAGTTGACTCTTTTCTCATTTTCCTTATGTTGGAACTTGTAGGGGTTAATTCTAAATCCTCTTAGAGCATATTTTCCCCAAGTACATCACAAGGAAATGGTAATTAAAGCTCGAAATTGAGGTAAATAGCTAGCCCTACCTAAGGTAATGTGAAATGGTTATTGTAACTCATTGCATGCATATTGCTTGAGAATAAGTGAGGCTCCAAGAAAAGTGAGGGAAAGTCTCATCTTAGCAAACTTAAATTATATGGTATGTAACCCAAATTCATATGTGCTCTTCAATGGTTTAACTTAAACTACTTGTAGGATACCAAAGGAGCATCCAATTCTATGTTGAATGTTAATTAGCCTGGGAGAGATGGGTATTTTAACACTATGGATATTTGAGTTGGAGCGAGATAGGGATATGTATAGTATTAACCTCCCCGTCCCACTGAGGGAGGTTAATCACAATAGAATAGTAACATGTGGCAAATAATTGAATGAGTAAGAAAACACATATAGGCATTGCCATAAGAAGTGACTTGGATTCTTATTGGAAGGGTGATTTTAGAATCTTATTCATTAATGAATGTTAATGTCATGGATAAGTTAGCATTTAAGGGTGAGGAATAAGAACATAATTATGTGGACAGTAATATAAGTACTTAGCAC
This sequence comes from Biancaea sappan, assembly GCA_037074585.1. Lineage (NCBI taxonomy): Eukaryota > Viridiplantae > Streptophyta > Magnoliopsida > Fabales > Fabaceae > Biancaea > Biancaea sappan. The sequence goes on along the minus strand of CM073499.1, from coordinate 23,202,225 downwards.
ATGGGTATGGTGTGCTTAGGGTTGTGAAGTGTAGTGCTATGTGCACATGGGTAACATGGGATGATGTTGCGAAGTAATATAGGACTGAGATTAAGTCTTTTCATGCCACAGGTAGTAGTGGGCATGGGTTTGTATTGTTTGGGTCTAGTAGGTATATTCTCACAGCGTCGCTTGTTAGGTGTAATGTAAATGCTGATGATGGTAAGGACCATTATATGTTGAGAGATTATGGTATGATATATAATTTATACTCATAGTTGTGGTAATGTTAATTGTTGTTATAGATGTGGTATGATGGATAGTTCATACTCATGATTGGTTTATGTGTGCTAATGAGATGTAGTATGAAAGTTCATACTCATGCATGGTTAATGTGTGCTAATGAGATGCAGTATGATGCATAGTTTATACCTATAGTTAGATTAATGTCCATTACGAGGCATGGTAAGACAGATAGCTCATACCCTAGGTGATTATTGTTTGTTGGAATATGGTATGGTGGATAGTTCATACTTACACATAGTTTATATGTGTTGATGAGATGTGGTATAATGGATAGTTCATACTCATGCTTGGTTCTTGTGTGATAACAAGTTGTGGTATGATGGATGATTCATACTCACGAATGACTTATGTGTGTTGATGGAATAGGATGATGGATGCATTATACCTATGTTGACTTAAGTTGCGTTAAGGGGATATGGCATGATAGTTAATCTATACCCACGGTTGAATTTTGTACTATGATGGGGTACGGTATGATGGATAGATCATATCACTTGTGAAATAGTGTGTGCTGATATAATGTAAGTAAGAAGAACTCCATAGTATGAACTAATCTCGATAAGTTGTAATACCCCAAGTATTACTAAGTAATCAAAAGAGTTTATTTTTGCACGCGTGAAAATTTGTCGCGAGCAAATGAGTATTTAAGAGAAAGCTTGAGTAGTGAAAAGAAAATAGACTAAAGTGAAAAGGAAGAAAAATGTTTAGTAATCCCATGAAATTGGGACAATTAAGGATCTTGAAGAGAGAAAAGCTTGGTGAGGTTGAATTGCAAGGCCGGTGCCACGAGGATAGTGAAAGTAGCCGTAGTAGTGTATGAGGCATAGAAAGGGACCAAAGTGAACAACATATGAGATTTTCATTTTTTTTAATTAAAATTTTGGTGCCCTACTGATCATTTTAAAGGATGACCCAAAATTCCTCTTGAAGTCTCAATTAAGTTTACTTCTTTAAAAGGGATTATTTTGAAGGGAAGGTGGACGTCACCCTTATTAAAAAAACCTATACACATATTAGAATTTTCACTCCTTCATGCCTCTCCTCACACATTTCATCTGTCTTTCTCTTGCTCCCTCCCTCTCCCTTATATGCCTCTCATTTCCTTTGTAGGATTTTAGAGATCATAGAATGTAGCGGAATTTAAAATTTTTTTCTTTAAAACCCATTTACTAATAGATCAACCTATATTACCATTACATTAACCATGAAAACAAGACGAAGAAAAATACTTCTTGTGACACAGCAACCTCTTTAAGTAAAAGCAATTATCCAAAGTGGGATACCTCTAATGGTAATCCACTCGAAATTAGGCTAAGGAAAAACCTCTTTTGTTAATAGGATTTCTTCTCATTCTTGTGTTAGCAAGCACGAAAAAAGCTATGGAAAAAACCCTCTTGGATGAAAAAGAAGAAAACAAGAGTATTTCCTAAACAAGATTATCATCCATTGAGAAAATGACTATGGCGTGTAGCTATCACTATCACTCTTTAAGTGATAGGTGCTGTAACAAACCCTAAAGCCCTAATTCCCTTAGTAAGCATTATTCCCTTATTGGTCTTCTTAAGGTGGCACCTTAAGAACCCCAATCTCTTTGAGAGAGGGGAGGCCAAAAGGTTTTCTCATTTGGGCTTTTCCTTGTTTGGGTAGGAATAAGAACATATTCTTATTCCTTTTATTCTTTTATCTCATTTTCAATTAATTCTCCAATTAAGAATCAAATCCTTAAGACCCTTTCACATTCTTACTGATTTTCTATGCATGTGTCCCATTAGGTTTCTAACTATGTTGGCCATTTATAATCAACATTTGATTGTAAATAGATCACGAGCAATATCTAGCAACACATCGTGACCTCCAATTGATTGGAAAGTCAATTGTTTGATTTTAAACCTTTCTGCAACTAAAGTGTGTCTATCCAATGTGTCATTTCACAATTTTATATCCACTTAGTTCAGAGTATGGCCTATGTGTCAACTCCCGTCACGTCCAGCCTAAGTAATCAGTTCCTTGTCCTTTAGGATCAATCACTTTAAACTATGTCACTAATCACCATCTTCATGATAAGTCTGCTTTGGCCAAAGACTTATTAGTGATTATTCCAACAAGTACGCATGGGTATACTTCCTTCTATCAGGAGTGGTGAATCCTCTGTTGACTACTCAAATATCTTTGAATACTTCATGCTATGCCCAATCACCACTCTAAGAGCGATCCATGGTGGGTAATAAGGAATGGAGTCAAAAAACAAGATCCATATCCAAGATAACTTGAGTTCCTCAAGTCCAAGGATACTTCTACTATTAATACTATGAGACCTATCACTGACATTTGAATAGGTATTCATGTGATGTCTCATACAGGTCCAATGTACTTGTTACCCTTAATAAGCATTCACATGTTTACTCAAAACATCTTATGCTTACAATTTATGAGGACAACTTCTTGATCAAATCAAGAAACATAATATATGCTAGTCTATTCAGATCACTGATGTCTAGTCTCAGGTGATCCTATGACTCGGGATAGATTAGATATATACATAATTACACATGATAGGAATCTCATATTATGATCGTCATCATAATTTCCTTCATGCTATGTTTTGTGTCATGGACTTCATTACTTATATTATTATGATCCAATCTTGAGTTTATGAATATGAATATAAATAATGAAGAAAACCTCTTTGAATTAATAACTGAATTTGTACATTTGATGCTAAAAGTGATTACCTTTAGAGCACCTTTCTAACATCCTTGGCCAAGAGGAACTCTTATAGGTGTGCCACCACTATCTCCGGTATAGGACTACTACAGGCGAACCCTCACCGAAGAACCTCATGATTCAAGGTAAGTGGGTTTTCTTCCCTATTTTTGAAACCATGAGCCCTATATACTGAAATTGGTGTTTTCAGTTGAATTGGATGTTTTTAAGATGGTAAATTGTATACGTTTGGTTCCTTAATCCTCCCTCCCTCTTCCCTTAATGTTTTGGCTGTCAAAAATTTGGAAGAAACTTATTTTCTAAGGTGAAATCCAAGCTATATAAGAAAAATTGAGAATGTTAGGGTTTTTGTAAAATTTTGAACTTGATCCATGGATAGGGGTGTGCAGTGGATCGATTTAACCTGTCCAACTCATCTAATTGGGTTGGGTTGATTTTTGTCTTTTAAACCCAATCTGTGCGAGTCGGGTTGTAGGTTTAGAAATTCCAACTTAACCTGACCCACCAACCTGACCATATATATATATATATATCAATTTTACGAATTTCCTACAGACCTAATCCCTGTGCGCCACATAGACTTCACTTCAATCTTCACTTGAATTTAGTTTTAGACTTCACTTTACTCTCTCTTAGTCATAGATATTACATTTCAATATTTCATCTGATCTCCTCCCAGTTCCCCTCGTGCCCTAGCCCCCTTACGGCCGCAACTTTACTTCATCAAATATCATTTGCTCAACTCAATGCTCCCTCTTCATCCACGGCCATGCTGTTGCTCAGAGCTCCCTCTTCATCTATGGCAATCTCCACTCTCCTACCGTCCTTTATCTCTACTCTGATCATGATAGCTCAGTGCTCGGTTCGTCTCTTTTCTCTCAATTTTTCCTACCTTCATGACTTTATCTCTTTTCTCTTAACAAAACCATAAATTTTTTTTGGTTCTCTCTTTTCTCTCAATTTCTAGTTTTGTTGAGGATTTCTAATATATTTGTCTTCCTCTGCACTTGTTTTCTAGCACGTTGACGCTTTGATTTGGGAAATTTTTGATATTACTCTATTTTTGCACTTGTTTTTTATAACTTTTTTTTAGAAAATTGAGACATTGGTAAAGAAAAGGAATATTAGAGTATCTAACTTTATTGAGAACTTTTAATTGGCTTGAAATTTTAAAACATTCTTGATGTGTAATCAGAAAGTTAGAGAACATAGATCAGAACATTTTTATTGACCTTTAGTTATCTGTAATTTGGTTGAACATTAAAGCTGTTTGACTTAATGTGTAACACATAATTCTTGAGTTTATGAAGAACTAAGTTTGTTATTAGGAGGTACTAAGTCCACCTCTATATTATTAATTGATCATATTGACAAGATACTCTATAAGCATATGCTCATTTGTTGACTATCATATTTGTCTTTGAAAAATAAAACTTCAATTTTGAAGTCAATGTTGTGCTGTTTTCAATGTAATGTCAGTTTTCCATTATAGAATCAAGCAAGAGAAAAGCATAAGTTCATTTTCTCTACAAAATTAATTCTTGTATAACTCAACTAGCTCCTTCGATTCTGTTTATTCTTTAAACCAATAATTACAAATCCTCAAGCTTACTTTTTATTGCAATCAGAAGCCTTCCTTTGATTATAACATAATGTTTAAGAAAGAACAATTTACCTTTAATTTCATGGTTTGATTTCCTCTCTTCTCTTTTGTTTTCCTCGTTGGGGTATACATACTGACATACATAAATATATATATATATATATATATATATATATATGTATGTATGTATATATGTATGTATATATCAGTTGTGTTTTCTCTTGGTCTATAATTTGGTATACATACATACATACACACACACACACATACATATATATATATATATATATATATATATATATATATCAGTTGCATTGTCTCTTATTTTAGTGTCAATTGAGGTACCAAAGCATTTTGTAAAATCATGAAACCATCCAGACCTAAGGCTTAACATGTTAGTCATCTTTTATTCTGTTTATTGTAATTGTTTATATCTAATTGTTTATTCTGTTGTTTAGACATGGTGGACGATGTGTTGAGAGGAGTCACACAAGTTGGGAGTACACCAACAGCAACTCCACTTATTGGTGAGGAGGAAACTCAAGATATGACGACAAATATTGCTGCTGAAGACACTACTCAAACACATGGAAATACAGTAAGCCTAAAACAAAAGCCTTCTAGACCTCCCTCACATATATGGAGTCACTTTACTAAGTTTCCTCATGGAGATAGGTGTTCATACAATTATTGTGGAAAATCTTATGCTTGTAGTTCTAAAAATCATGGAACTAGTAATTTGAGTAGACATTTAATTGATTGCCCTAAAAATCTAGATAGACAAGTTGATAAAAGACAAAGAAAATTGGGATTTGAAAAAAAAAAAACTGAAGACATTGATGATAGCATGGCAAATGTCAAAATACTTAAATTTAATCAACAAGAGTATAGAATTTCCCTTGCCAAGATGATAATTATGGATGAATTTCCTTTTAAATTTATTGAGAATATGGGTTTTAGATCGCTTTTACAATTGCTTTAGCCACAATTTTAGATTCTATCTCGATATACTGTTACTAGAGATTGTTTCCAATTGTATTTACAAGAAAAAGAGAGGTTGAAGTTGTCATTTAGTTGTATGTCTGGAAAGATTTCTGTAACAACTGATACTTGGACTTTAATTCAGAACTTGAACTACATATGTGTCACTGGTCATTTTATTGATGATAACTGAGTGTTGAATAAGAAGATCTTAGGTTTTTTCCTTATATCAGATCATAAGGGTGAAACTATAAGGAAGGCCCTAGAAACATGTCTGAAGGATTGGGGAATTAAGAAAGTTTGCTCAGTAACTATTGATAATGCTAGTTCTAACAATATTGCTATTGCTTATTTGAAGAAGAGATTAAGTGATTGGAATTGTATAACTATATTGGGAGGAAAGTTCATGCATTTAAGATGTTGTGTATATATTTTAAATTTGATTGTCAATGATGGATTGAAAAAGGTGGATTGTTTTGTTGCTAGAATTAGAGCTGCCTGTAAATTTGTTAAGTTATCTCCTGCTAGGTTGGCAACTTTTAAGAGATGTGCACATGATGTTAACATAGAAAGTAAGCTCTCATTGACTCTTGATGTGCCTAGTAGATAGAATTCCACTTAATTGATGTTAAATACAGCTGAAAATTTTGAAAAGGCCTTCAAGATGATGATAATTCTTATGTCACTATGCTTAGTAGTGATGGGGGGCCTCCTACCTTAGATGATTGGAGATGTGCTTGTACTTTTACAAAGTTTTTGAGAATATTTTATGATGCTACTCTTTCTTTCTCTAGCTCTTTGCATGTTACTTCCAACATTTTTTTCCAAAAATTGTGTGACATCAACAAAGTCTTAAAGAAATGGATGGATAGTGATGATGTCTTGGTGCGTGACATGTCCACTAATATGAAGGCGATAGTGATGATGTCTTGTTGCATGACATGTCCACTAATATGAAGGCTAAGCGTGATAAGTATTGGGATGGAGGGGATAATATGAATTATTTGTTGTTTGTGGCTACTGTTCTTTATCCGTGCTATAAGATGGCATTTATTGAATTCTATTTTAAGAGGATGTACGATACGATTCAGGAAAAAGTAAGCAAATGTTGGAGAGATTGAATATCTTAATGAAATAATTGTTTAAGTATAGCAAATTAATGTATCCTCCTGATACTGAAGAGTCTAGCCATATGTCATTTGATGTTACTTCACTATCACGGGGAGGTACTACTAATGATGATGATGATGTAGATGATAACAGTTGGACCTCTAAGATCATAGTGCAAATGAAGAATAAACATTGTGATGATAAGATGAATGAGTTAGAGAGATACCTGGAAGATGATGTTGAATTTTGTTATAATGATATTGATATCCTGAGGTAGTGGAAAGGGAAAAGTTTGAAGTACCAAGTGCTTTCTTGTATAGCTAGAGAAGTCTTAGGTATCCCTGTATCCACAGTTTCATCAGAGTCTGTATTTAGCACTGGAGGTTGAGTTCTTGACACATTTCATATTTTGTTAAATCCTACTACTGTTGAAACTTTGATATGTGCTCAGAATTGGTTGAGAGTGTCTAAGAAAGATATTGATTTAACGAGTAGCATGGATGAAATTGAAAAAATTGAAGCAGGTAAATTTTTAATGTTCATAATTTCATATTTATCTTATTTTTTGTGAATTTTTTTTAATTATCTACACTTATGTTATGCGCATTTAAATTGTTTAGAATGGTTTGATGTTTAATTGTTTTAGACATGTTGGCCACTGGCGAAGATAAGGGACAAGAAGGTTTGGGAAATTGAATGAATTAAAATAGGTAAATTTTTTAATGTATATAAATTTATGTTTCTTTAGTTTGAAATTGTTTCTATAATAATTTTTTCTTTTCATTTTTTATCTCAGGACTATTGGAAGGACTAGAGAGCTCTTGGGCTTAGCAATGACTGTTGAAGTGGACTTTATAATTTTCATCTATGCCTAGTTAGTAATTTGTATATGTTTTGTTAAGAATGTTTTGATATTTAATTGAGAGTTTTTGGACTTAGAAATGAAGTTTTAGAATGGTCTGATGTTTAATTTTCATTTGGTAAGTATCAGAAGCTACTTATGATCTATCAGAGTATTTGATAATATGGTTTGATTAATATATTAGAGTATTGGTTGGATATTATTTGTTATATATGTTAACTTGGATATTAAGATATATGTGTGTTATGAATTATGATCTACCAGAGTCCAGACATATTGCCATTTGCCAATATGCTTACATATTGCATGTATTAGACAATGTTTTTGAAAAAATTGGCAATTGCACCATAAGTCTACAACTTTTCTTCTGTTATGTGAATGTGAAACTGCAGCGAAAAAAAAAAAAAACAACCCGACCAACCCCGCCCGACCCAACCTACTAACTGGCAGGTTAGGTTGGTTCTGGTTCAACTGTGAAAAATGCTTAACGCCACCCGACCCAACCCACTGCTAATAGGTCAGTTCAGGTTGAAATTCACTCTCAACCCGAGCCCACCCCTATTCATGGAATTTGATATGGAGATGAGTCTATGAATGCATTTCTATGGATTAAACCCTCCCTTTGACGGCCAAAACACTTGGAAAGTCTTGGATTTTGGTTTGGGACTGAAAGGAGAGGATTAGAGGAAGAAAAGAGACCTAAAATGGCATTTTTGTTGTTATGGGTGTTGTCATGTGACGTTGCAATGCCACCATTAGCCACTACAGTGGCACAAGACAGAGAAAAATGCTTTTCTACAAAATTACCACTGTAGCGCTAGGTCGCAGTATGTCTTTTGGTCATTTTTCAAAAATTCATAACTTCCTGATTCGGACTCTATTTGTAACATACTTTATATTGTTAGAAAGCTCTTTGAGTTTAAGTTCTAATGGTATAAGTTTCTTTTGAAAATTAAGAGATATGACAAATAGAGTAACTAAAGGTCATAAATAGTAGAAAGCATTTTTCCTATTTTATGATTATGACATCTTTTGCTTTCTTTGCTTAATGGGATCAATAGGAATGATTATATAATCATCTAGGATTATTCAATCTTTGATCAAGATGAAAGAGAATGGCAATCTTAGCTTGGAGGAAGGTAAGTAGTTAAATCTACTTAAGTAAGTATAAAATGCTATTATGGTTATTAAACAAAATTATATGTGTATGACAATATCCCATGCTAGAAAAGAAATCTCTTAATGAGATTAATTAATGCCATTTGCGATATGCATAGAAATTTCATATATAAGAACTTCCATTAATCATGTAATGAACCTTCAAAGAGAATGCTTATAAAGTGAGATAACACATGAGAGGGAGTAAACTCCTTCTTAGTAATCTAACTTAGCACCCTAAAAGAATGGCAAGTTAGTATGAAGTTCATGAATATATCATAATTAGGACTGTTTGTAGGTATGTTACAAACCCTTGGGAAAAGGGTTAGATCTATAAGTTATGTATGGCATGAGTTTAAGTCATAGTAAATAATCATGCATGCCTAAAGGTTTATGACACTTGGAACAAAGTGTCACCACTAATATGAACTAAAAGGGTTTAGTGAAGTCACATTACAACAATATAGTCATTATGTTGCCTAGTGAAGAGGAAAAATGAAGTGAAATCCATTCATATAGCTTGATGTTAACAATATGGGCATGTGTCGAGTAAAGGTGAAACATTAGAACATATAGTAGTTAACGCAAACTAGGAGCAAGGTTGCCCAAGACCTTTGACCGAAAGGACAATATCCATGTGTAGGGAATACAACATGGAAGGTATGTTGTTCAAAGTTAATGCCTAGATTTAGAAACCTACTTAGTATGTCTTAGGCAAAGAGAGAGTACATCCTTACGAAGTAACATGAAAAGTTACACATATGCATAGGTGAACGTATATGTCGCACATAGGCCTTGTTGTTTGCCTAGGAGGCTCAAGACCAATTAGCCCTAAAGTAAGGGCATGGCCAAGAGCTCAAACTAGCAAGAGCATATGACCAAGAGACCCAAGAGTAAGGGTGTAGTCTGGAGCTAGAGCTAGTAAGAGCATAAGGCCAAAAGACCTAAGGATGAGGGTACGGTCTAGAGTCTCTATTCCAGAAATACAGGACCGTAGGGCCCAAAGGCCATAACACGGCCTAGAGACAAATTTCATGGGTTAAGACCATAGTGTGAGCATGTCTAGTTTAGGATAACTGATTTGCTAAAAATGTATGAATGTATGAGTTATGTATGAATGAATGCTTAGAATTTATGCGATGACTTGTACATTATGCTTGTATAGGGATGTACCCTATGTCCATGACTATAAGATTATGAGGTTTGGTGGTCTGGGTAGCTTAATGCTTGACGACCATAGAGACCAATGATTCCTAGTCATCTATAGAAACCCTTGAGATTCGATGGATTTGAAGATTGAGGCATCATCATCCAGAGGCCATGAGGTTCGATGGTTATAATAGTTAAGGTGGCTAGTTAAGTCATAGAGGTCAGGAGGCTTGGTGAATCCTAGTCACTACAGAGACTCTAAGAAATTTGATAGATCTTAGAAGTCTAGATATCTGATGACACATAGAAGCGATGAGGCTTGGTCTATCTCTAAGAGATATATTTCGAGGTTCTTTGAATATAAGCCACCCTTGTGGGTGAGGATTCATAAGACCTAGGTATGTGCATAAGTATGCATTAGGATTGAATGCATGTATGTTTGTATAGATGATGAAAGGGATTGAGGGTGTTAAGATTTACTTGTTAGGTTTTACACGCATGTTGTGTAGATGAAGTGAATGGTTTACGTTTAATGTTATATTAGGATATGTTAATCTTAACCCTTGAACCCATGACTAATATCTGTAAGTATGTACGTGTGCTTTAAGGAGTGAGGCTAGAGGATACTACCTTCTTAAGCTAGCTTATGATCTAAGTATAATGGGTGGAAATGAGAACAGATACCACATCTTGAGTGTGAGGATGAGACCCACAGGCACGGTGGATAGTCCATAGTTTGTTGGGTAGAAATTAAATGAAAAAGTGTAGTCAAGAAACCTAGGCTAGTACGTTTGAGCCTATGTGATAAGAGTATCTAATGTAAGCAGTGTTTAGCAATACTCCATATGTGTATGTCACCATCGATGTTAATCACCATATATAAGGTTACATATACATTGGTATCAGTAATACCTACTTACTGAGTTTTTGTACTCACCCAATAGTTATGTTTTCCTTTGTAGCTTAAAAGGAGTAATCGTGCAAGGAGCGACAGAGGTGCAGTGATGCCTTCTCCTTAGTAAGTCCTTAGCCTTTCCAGAATAGTGTGTGAGTATGCTCTGTAGTCGTATAAGTCACCTATGTCCTAATATTTGTGAGTTCATGTTAAGTTGTTTGGTAGTGAATTATTATAGATGCTAGTAGGTATAGCATAATAGGTTTACGACCTGGGAAAAGCATATTCTTAGTACTGTGCTAGTCACGTGCCCAGGTTTTTAGGGCATGACATAAGTGATGACTGATATGTGTATTGCGTGAGGTTTGCCTTGTGCAGTTAGTACATGGGTAGTATGACCCTTGAGTGTCGATTTATGGATTTAGGATGTTGATCGTTGGAAAGGTGTTTTCAAACATGAGCCGTAGAGGTCACTACAAGTATATAAATAGATGTGTGTGTGTCTGTGTGTCTGTGTGTGTTGTTATGTACATAAGAGTGATGTGTTGTGGTTTTTCTTAAAATTTTCTCGTGTTCCTTGTTGTAATTCATGTATACATGTCAATACCTTTGATGTTACTTGATGTATTTCACACTTACTTGTGTAGTGTTTTCTACTTACTGAATTTTCAAAACTCACTGTGTTGTTAACTTTTTTCAAATCTTGCAGTGAAAGAGGAATATTTGTTAGAGGAGTAACGGAATCTCCAAGGTGACCCTCCCTATGTTTCAGTCGGTATTTATTTATTTAGAATAAGTATTGATGTAGAAAGCTTTGTAGTTGTATAGGTCATCTAGGTCTTGGGGGATTGAGTTGTAATCAGATGTTAGGTTGTCATCCATGTACATAATTTTTTATGTTTTATTTATTCTTTTTTTTTCAAGAAAATCACTTGAGCATGACATTTAAACTATTTTCAAATGAATATATAGTGGATTAATTCCCATATTTGAATTTATATTGTTTCCCTTTATTCATGTTTATGATTTTGAAATGAATCACATTGGTTAAGTTTAGGCTTCCAGGTCTTGGGAGGTTACAGCCCTAGACTCCATGCCGATTATGTGCCTAGGTTTTGGGTTGTGACAAGGACAGTCTATTTGCCCCCTAAACCAGTCGACTAGTTGGCCTTTGAAATAGAATACCATTCTTAACAGAGACAAAGCAGTTAACCATCAAGGCTTAACAGTCAACGTCTTAGCTTTTTATTGAAAATTGTATTATGGTTTAGCTAATTTCCCACACTAAGCCTGAATATTATACTCTCGTCCACTTAAGCTAATAGAAAAAGATAACAAATTTATTGCACTATGCCTAGCAAGCCTAAATTTGGATTTAAATTAATACTACTTCGGGAACTCTAAAAGAAATTCCCTCACTTATCAAGCTTTGATATGCATGTACTAAAGACTAACAGAAGTAGTACAACATTCAATTATGGTATTAAAGCATAAAAGAATTTGCTAGATTAAGTAAGGTATTACATGAACCTATGACCTTGGCTCTTATACCAATTGTTAAGATCAACCACTTACCACTAGGCCAAAAATTATAGCTATTAGTCAGGGTGCAGCTCTATTTCTGTAACCCATAATAAAGCAAATGTCCAAGCATTATGATTCAACTATGACTCAACCCTTTACCTGGATCTCTATCATGGGACAATCGCTACTACACCTTGGCCAATAAGCATGTCATTAAAATCTCCTATTACTAGCCAAGGGAAGGTGTCACACCCCAAAACCAAACATGTGACTAGCACGGTAAGTAGATTCCTTACACTACTGTAAGTCTAAATTGTGACCCATATCACGCATATGAAATCAAGCATTGATACATGTATATTCATATCACAATCATAACCATAGTATACATTTCAAGAGATAAAAAGGTATTACTTTTCATTAATTCAATTTAACCTTTACATCATTGTATCTATTTGTTAACATTTTCGTCTCTAAGTTAAACAAGAATAGTACAAATAGATTCCACCAAAATGCATTGTAGGTCCAATACAAATCATCATCATTCACATGCAACACCTTTCCTAATATCCCACCTATCCTATTACAAAGCTTCAACTAGAGTTTACAAAAAGGTGAGAAAACAAAAAGGACCAAAATAATACCGTGAGCAATAAGGTGTTGACTCAAGCATATTACTTGGCAAGATGAGTCTCTTCAGCTTTAGATGGATTTGAAATGGGAAGAAGGGTGTGAATACAATAATACTCAATGAGAAAAACATTCTACTCTACACAACAATCAAAATACATCAAGTTCTCACAAATTAACATAACATTATAGGTAACAAGAGCAACCGATTCGCATATCAGGAACATTTAGATTTCGAACATATACCCCACATCTCTTGCCACCCTTATTCACTTCAACATGCCTGAAGGCTACCAACATCCTCTTACATCATATAATTTGGCCGAAGAATGGTATAAGCTCATTTGATACCTTATTTTCTCCAATCCTTCTTTATTTGCTCCAACTCATCCACCTTAATACAAGCACATACACACTCAATGCATCATCACAAAGCATATACAATCCACGATATTTATAACATAACAGAAAGCACCGTGTGCCCTGGATGACAAGGGATAGCTACCCTAACTTTCAACAATTCCTACTCATTCATCACCATCGGTATAAGGTCAAGAGGTAGTTATCATAAATATAGCTGCATCATTCTTAATCATCCACAAATCGAGTGAGAAAATCATACACATCATTTCACATCTATAACTATACTCATTACATAGTACATTTCCATGATTACTTATTTTCAAACTTTTGATGAAATCATATGAGGATGCGATCAATTATTCTCTTATATATATATACATATGCATAGGCATATATATGGTACAACTTCATGTTTCACCCATCGTAGGTAACACATACTTCATTATGAGATCTTTAGAGAGTTCTCTATTGTATTCAAGAGCAATGCACAAGATAAAAATAGAAAGTTTCCCTCATCTTGGGTCTAAGCTAAGGTTTCACCTTAAACATAGGATTGCATTGAATTGTAACACAGAACTGAGAGAGGGAATGGCCGGCGAAGATATTCTCTAATGCCAGTCAATAAGAGAGAGGGATGTGGGCTTCAGGGGGATCGGGAAAGAGTCATAAATGGCAACACAAAAGAGACGGAAAGCTGAGGGAGATGGTTGGTGAAGAGACGAAGAAGAAAACGAAGAAATGACAGTGTGACAGAGCATGGTTGTAACGAGCAACGGATCTATGATAGCGAGATGATAGCGACATGGATTATGGAGAGCACCGATTGTCAACAGCGAGCATCAACGTGGACGACGGTGACCAAGGATTAGACGATAGCAACCAACAGCATGGATAAGCAATAATGGCAAAGAGCAAGCACGTGACAGTACATGAAAACAGCAAAGAATGAAAATAGGATTGAAAACTTGAAGACTAGGGTTATTAAATATTAGTAGTGTTTTTGACCTAACCGCCACTACATAGTGGCGGTTAGTTGGAAACCGCCACTATATAGTCAACTATAATCAAAGAGAATTTAATCCATATTTAATTTTTCTTTTCATATCTTCACCAAAAATGGACACATCTTCATGTGTATGATGTGCATTAGAAATTTTGAAGTGAAAAGAATGGCAATGAGTTCAATTTATTTGATTTTGTAATTGACGCACAAACTTTAATTCACTCAAATGATGAAGAGCATAAAGAATACCAATACCAAAACCCAAAAGCCTTCCAACATAGCCTTCTATTACAACTAGTATTTTAATAGTTTTAATATAAGAGAAAGAAGTATGACAGCAGAGAAAGTATGAAGCTTAATTATACCTCTTGGTTATTGATCAAACATATTAATGAGGAAAAAGGAAATGTGAGCAGCCCATTGGCAAGAGAATGGAGCCTGTCGATGGAGGGGTGAATGGTGGAAGCGAAAACAGAGACATGATCGATGGCAGAGTGAGAGTTTAAGGTTTTGTGCTGATGATATAAAGAGTTTAGTAGTGGTTTAATACAGTGGCAGTTTTGGGTAACCGCCACTATATAATGGTAGTTTATCACTAATCGAAACTGCCACTATGTCCTTATTTAGTGGTAGTTTATTTCAACCACCACTACACAACTGCAACTAAATTTCTTTTTTTTTTGTATTGATTGTATTAAGGATTAGTCATACCATTCACTGAGTTTATGACTCAAGCTCAATGTTTTATTTTCTAGAGATCTATTAATTGTTGAGGAGCACCCACCATTAGCGGGTTTACTGTGAACCTTCCCGTTGATGGCTAGGCCATTGTTTATTTTTGGTATTGAGTCATTAAGTCACTCTGTGGTCATTTAGGACACTTAGAAAAGGGTTAGGAATGACTTACTATTTTTATTCTGCTTTTGTTCAATTGGACATTCTGTATATTGATTGGTTAACAATGCATTAAGACTCTTTAGACATATTACTTTACTTCATTGGCTTAGTTTTGAGATTGATTGAACTTTTTCTTAAAATTCTGATTTGTTTGAGAATTCAACTTTATAATTATGACGTTGAGACAACATGGTATACGCAAGGTTGTTTTGAAGTTATGATAGGAGAGTTTTTTTTAAAAAAAAATTGAATTAATTTCGTATTAAATGATAAAGATTTTCCTCTGAAATAAGATAAGTAAATTTATTAACGTTGTTTTTATGGTATGAGGGATTCTTATTCGTTTGGACGTTTCTAGATGATGACGATGATGAAAATAAAAAATGTTTTATAAATTATAACATCTTGTTGATTATTAAAACAAAACTTGGTATGAGACTTATGTTTTGAAATCGATAGAGACTTCCTAAATTACACTTTAATATTTTTGGCATAAGAAAATGTTTTCTCTGATTTGGCATCCCTAGTGAATTTTGAACTATCTTATAAAATCGTTAACAAGATCGAAAAGACTTGGGGTAAGGTCATTAACATTTCATTCAAAAGAGAACTCCTTTGAAACGTTTATTTTTTTAAAAAATTAATAATGTGAACGTGTTAGCAAATTAGATGATGTTAGTGTTATGACAACTGTGTGCATATTACTGAATTATTTGGAATGATATACGAGCCGATATTGAAGCCAGGTACGTCCTTTCCTTATTTCATATGTGTGTGTTTGTGCATAATATATGAAATGGCATGGAACTCAGGTACGCTCCTCTCTATTTTGCCTGCATGTGTGGGCGAATGTGAAAACATTGGTATTTACAAATGCTAGAATTTTTAAGAAAGTTTATTTCCTGTTTTGAAATCTCTCTTCCGCTGTTGAACTTAAAATTTTGGAGTTGGGTTATGCTTACAGTAACGTAGAAAGCGTAATTACTGTACCAGTCACGTCTCTGAATAGCGGGTCGTGACAGTGTGGGAGTGAGTGAGCTGAGTGTGTGTTGTGTATACATATACACATGTGGCATCTAACCAAAATGCCCTTGAGAAATAATTAAGAAGGGCAAGGCAAAGGGTAGGAGAAAAACCGAAATTCTCCCAATACAGATATATTACACAGTCCATTCACAACACACAATTTTCACTATACATTTGCCACACATAACACGTGTGCTTTCAGATTTCTCTGATTTTCATCCCCTATTTTACCAGTGCATCACATTTCTTCTTTATCATATCATTTAGTCCTTGAGAAGGGCTGAACATAACTTTTGTCCAAAGCACACATAAACATCGTTTACACATGATTTCAATTAACCAACACAATTCCACATTATCAACATAACATATACCACTTTCATTTCATTAAATATTCATTTATAATTGAAAATATATATGAGTACGCACACATACAAGTCACATAGCAACATGTACATACACATAATTCTCATGGTATTACAAAAGGCAAGGCTGAGGCAATAGTACTAAGATTATCCCAATGAGAGCTTCCTTTGAGCAAAAGACTTGAATATAATTCATTCCTCGTGTATGATTTTTTGAAAACTTTGGTGATTTTTTTATTAAAAAATACATAAAAAATGATTAAATATTATTTAATAAACTATGTTAAATAACTTTAACATATTGATACTTGTATCTTACTGTGAGGGGAACATGATAGTACATCTTAAAAAATTTAAAACGTGTAGGCATATAATTGAAAGATGCTGCCGTACCTGTCAATAAAGTCTCAAGTCTTGAGAAAATTTAAATAACTTTGTTCAAAAAAACTTTGTATTGAAATTAAGACAAACAAAATTTTTAATTTGTTTATGTAATAAAATATTTACAAAATTCTTCAGAAAAGAATATCTTCTAAATCTTTTGCATTGATTTCTATTCAAAAACTTGCAAATTTATCCAAAAAAAATGTAACTTAATTATTCCAATAAAATAACAACCGCAAGACAGTCCTGCAATCTTTTTATCATTATTAATAGGTTATGTATAATTTAATTTATAATACAGCAAAATAATGAAGGATTAACAAAAGATTGACGACCTAATTCTTAAAATTGAACCGCGTAAGTATGACAACGTCATTAATAACACACGGATCATACGTACTTCTCTGAAATTCTTGATGTTAAAGGATGATTAAAATATTCATGTTTAATGGAACCTGCACAATTTATTTGTTAGGGTTTAGGGAAGAAAATTTTTGTTAGAAACTTTTACAAGCAGTCAATTAAAAAAAAGAAGGTAGTACTAACCTGTCCTAACCTCATAATATAGATGTGTTACCTATAATATTTAATATTAATAAATGCTTTTTCTACATTTAAAAATAAAGACTATAATATCTAATTGATAGTCTACTCATATTCGTATCTAGGGATAGCCATGAAAATGAAAGAAAAGATTATTGATTCAGTTTTTAAAGATTTGCAGCTATTCGAATTTGATTCTTTAAAAAAAATTAAATGCTTTTATTTAGTTTTTAAAAAATATATTATTTAATTTTTTTATTTTTATTATTAAATCTCAAATTTATTATTGCAAAAATTTGAAATTTTTATCAAAAATTTATTTTAATAAAAATTAAATTAAGATAAATATAATATTTTATAAATTAAATTAATACTTTTAATTTTTAAAAAAACTAAATTAAAAAATTAAAAAATCAAATCAATAATTTATTCAAAGTCTGAAATTTGAAGGAAGGGTGGCCCATGGTTCATTGAATGCAAAGTGTAGGTATGCAGCACAGACTGTAAAGTGAATGATGCAGGCTTTAACAAGGGATGAGGATAGGCCATACACGTGTCATTCATGGGCTCCACCTAAAGATTTCTCCCACAAAGATCGACAGAAATCGCTGATTGTGACCACTCCATGCCATTCTTTTACCTCGCTCAGAAGTATCATGACAAGGTCTACCCCGTTGATGAAAGAGAACCACACCAAAAAATGTGTTCCTTTTCAGAAGTATACTATTACTCACAATTTATTTTTACATGTAACAGATGAATTCTTATTTGAGAAAAAAAGTATTTATTTTGAATTTCCTTCAAATAAATACATATAAGTTTGTTGATTTACCAATTCAATTAAAAGAAAATGAAGATTGAGTTTGTTACCTTGAGGACATAAATTCAACAAATAAAAAAATTATGTCTTCTATAATATCCTAGTTGTATAAATTTTCTGGTAAGTAGATTTCACGAAGGCAAAAAATATCTTTTTTTTTCTTTATATGTGATTTAAGTTTCAATTTCATTCTTTTTTTTTTGGTCAATTTTTCCGTATAAATGTTTAATTCGTGTCAATTTGATTTTGATCCCTAACTTCATCTACAAAGTAGACACAACTCCTCTATAGAACGTATTATTACCAACATGTCCCAAATGTTCAACTTTAGTTTCAGTTTCATAATAACCATTAGGAACAAAAATAATACTTTTTCCCATCTTTTTCTTATTCTAGTATGCTGCCTATATTCTCTCTCTCTCTCTCTCTCTCTCTCTCTCTCTCTCTCTCTCTCTCTCTCTCTCTCTCTCTCTCTCTCTCTCTCTCTCTCTCTCTCTCTCTCTCTCTCTCTCTCTCTCTCTCTCTCTCTCTCTCTCTCAATTTTGTTGTAAAACTTGAATATAAAGCTTTCATATTTCAAAATAATAAGATTAGTCTCATATCGACTAAAACATAAAAGGGATGAGGCCTTATAAATCTAAATGTTATAATAAGCTCATAAGAGCTAATAGAAGATGTGAACTCGCGCGCTTACATCACTGAACCAGAGTAGTGCGAATCGGCAATTTTGCCCCCTATGCACAAGATATATCAACTAGGCTTAATTTTACTTTTTCTGAAAACAAAAATGATAATTGATTTGGGTTAGTTATACAATTTTTCTTTTTGTGAATGGGGGAAATTATATTAAAGAACTAACAAAGGATTCTTACAAAAACTCAGAGACAAAGTAAATAACATTGAAACATAAAGAAGCAGGAAAGGAAAGTTTAGCATCTGACTAGGTTTATTACATAAACATCATCAACAAAAGTGGCAGCTGAAGTAAAGGTTCTAAGAGACCAGAGGTTTTTTCTTGCTTCTTTTGCCATCCTGTCTACACATTTGTTTCTTGGTAAGGGACATATTTGACACAAGAAAAAAAAGTTAGGGACATGGATAAAAATTGAGGTAAACGTTAGGGACATGAAGTACCATTTTGACTTGTTTCTTTCTCTTGGGATTTTTGCAAAGGTAATTTCTTCAAAGGAATGGAATAAATCCCTACAATTTTGAACAATGGTAGAAAGCGGGTGAAGATTATATGAGGTGCAAGTATGCAGTTTGAAAATTTCCTAAGAGTTTGTCTCAATTTATAATTTTTTAATGTTCAAATAAATAGCTAGTTGAAGTCCAATTTTTAGGGTCCATCCTTCTGCAAGATCCACATTTCCAATTCCCAAGAATTTACCAAAGCCTAAGTACCAGGTTCCTAAGTCTGATCTGGAGCTACTAGACGTATTTGTACAAACAAAAATGTCTTTACCTCCTATACTCCAGCAAGGGATGGAGAAAAACATATATATCTTGGTGATTCTAGCACCACCATCATTCTTGGAAAAGGAAAAATCTTTCTCAAACTCACATATGGCAAGATCTTGGTGCTGAATGATGTACTGCATGTGCCTAACATTAAAGCTAATTTGATTTTTGTAGCTCTGTTTTGGAAAAACTAAGTTAAAATATCATTTGAATTTGACAAGGTTGTAATGACAAACAATAATATTTTTGTGAGGAAAGGCTATTGTAATCAAAGTCTCTTTGTGCTGAATGTGTAATACCTCAGGTGTTACGGTATCGTAAAAAATCATTAATTCAGTCATATGGAAAATTTTTCATGAATAGACGAATACCCATAGAGATTTTTTTGTATATGTTGTTTAAATTTTTATGCCTATGGCATGCATGTTAAGTGCCTATTTGTGAAGGATGGATGCTATGTGGCATAACGATCATTTTTTTTTTTGAATTGTGATTCGGATAAGGGAAGGACTAAAATAAAAATTAAAACAATGTAAGGGGGTTAAATAAAATACACTAAAAGTGGTGTATGGTTTAGGACTAAATTAATAAGAGTGGTGTGAGACTTTAGGATGGAATTAGTGAGCAAAAATTAAAGAAAAGTAGAAATAGTCAAAAGTAAGAAAAGAATTACATAGAGGAATAAAAATTAAATTATTAAACTAGAAATCCTAAGATAGGCATGCTAGCTAGATTAAATAAAATAAATAATAAATGTGATAAGGATTTAGGTAGAATTAAGAAAAACAAATAAATGTTATAGAATTAGAGTAGGAGTAGAAAACGAGAAAAAAATAATAATAATAGTGATATAGGCATGTGGCCTTTTAGTTAAAACAAAGTGATAACGTAGAAACTTAATTAAGGAATGAAATACAATAATAATAAAAGAAGATAAATGAAAACATGATAATAAATAAAGTAAGTAAGGTGTTAAGGAAAGGCAAACTAATAAAATAGGTGTTAAAATAATAGTAGGAAGAGAATAAAAATTAATAATAATAATAATAATAATAATAATAATAATAATAATAGAATAAGTATGGTAGGATTAGGAAAAGGGAAATAATATAAATAAATAAGGAATCCTAATAGGTAGGCATAACAATAATAAAATAATATGACAAATATGAATAATAATAATATAATAATAATAATAAAATAGGGTAATCATACAATAAATAAAATGTAGGGTCCTAATAATAATATAAATAATATAAACAACAATTTAATGATAATAAAGGGGGATAAATCCTAGTGCTACACTTAACCTAAAAGAGGAGGAGTCTTATTACTATACTCAGCCTAGAAACCCTAGAAGTCTCGCATCTATAAATACCACTTAAGAGTTTCCAAAGCCTACACACCTCTCATACATAAACATCATTCAAAGCCTAGAATCCCTAGATGTCTTCTCTCTCTCTCTCTCTCTCTCTCTCTCTCTCTCTCGTGAACCCTTGATGTCACACCTCCACGCTTAAGCTTCAAGGAACACATCTCATGTGGTCTTTTCCGATGTTAGAAAACTTCAAGAAACAAAGATAACTACTAGAAATCTTGATCTATCATACTTTTATTTTCACAAAAATTGATTCGATCATAACTCTCTCAATCATACTCTGTTTTTAGTAAATTATATATCAATGGAAAGCCCTTTGAGTCTAGTTTCTAAAAAATAAATTTTGTTCAAAAGTCCCTTACTGATTAGGAGTTATGACAAACATAGTGACTAAAGGTTAGTAGCAAAAACGAGCAGTTTTCTTATTTCATGGTTTTTTTTCTTTTCGCAACACTTTTTGTTGTAGTTGTTAGAAATTAACCCTAAAAATTTGAATAATATCTGGAATATGGTAGGAGTAGTGTTGGAATCCAGGTGAGTGGTTTAACTTTTCCCTAACCCTACCTTAACGTCTTGAATCATGTAAATTATGTTAATATGCTAAGTTTCCCGAGAACCATAGGATGAACATGACTAGGGTTATGCATATGACTATGAACTCATTTGTATAATGATGTTAGAGTGATGAGCATGATGTTGTATTGTTAATATGAACATGAACCTACTCGTATCATGAACATGAACATGACTAGGATTGTTACTTAGGAATGTAATTTAATTCTATAATGATAATGACGAGACAAGTATAATGTTATGTTGTTAATAAGAACATGATCTTAATTGTATGATGATGGTAACGACAAATGTTTGATATTGTAATATGTATGAATAGCATGCGATTTTACATATGATATGTGAATGGCGCAGAAACCAAGTATGATCTCCCTGAATACTTGCATGCATGATGTGCTTATTCTTCGTGTTAATTCTATGATTATGCACATGTTTATCTGTATATTGGTTGTGCTGATTGGTACCCTCCTTGTTGAGTTCTCAATTTAGTACCATTTTGGTAATAAATCCCATCTCTTTTGATCTTTTTCTTGCTGGCTTGTAATTCTTAACCCATGTTTTGAGCAGTTTATATTAGTTTTAGTTTTCTTTGATCTTTTAATAAATGGAGTGATTTCATATTTTAGATCTGCGATTTAATGGTGTTATTTGTTATTTTTGATGTAGGTTGAGTTGGTGAGAAGTTTGTATTAGAAGATGAAATGTTAGAGCTGAAATTCTGAAGATGCTTAAGTGTTTGTTGTCTCCCACCACTATAGCGGTGGATTCCACAGCTATAGCGGTAGAATGCTGAAAAAAATATTTTGGAGCCATCTTCTCTGCCAACCACCGCTATAGCAGTAAATCTTCACCGCTATAGCGGTGGAACTTGGAAAAACACATTTTTAAGCTTTCTTCTCTGCCTTCCAAGTCTATAGTGGTGGTTCTCAATTCTGCACTAACATAAATGCATCAGAACAGATTTTTTAGGGTATTCTGAGTTGGAGACAAAGGGGAGGCGCCGATTTCTGTTAGAGGAGAAGGAGGAATCCATTCCCAAAGCCGATCAAGCCCGATTTCCATCAACCCAACCTCATATTTATGGAGTTTGCTCATTCTTTTACTGCTTTTCTTAGTTTTAGAGCCATGAGTAGCTGATTTTCTATACTAGGGTTGCTATGAACCTAATCTCTGATTAGGAATTGTTTTCTCTCTAACATTGTGATTTATATACAATTAATGCATTCCTATCATTCATATATTTTGAATACTTGTTGTAAAACTGGCCATTTTATGATTTGTCTATTACTTTCATCGAACTTGGGAAAGGGAGATGTTGGTAGAACACTGAGTGATTAGGGTGGGTGATAGAACTTAGGGGTTTTATTTGTTAATTAATAGGGATATTAATTAACCCCATTTAATCCAATTAGGTTGGCGTTCACTTGGCTTAAACTCACATAAGGGATTATGTTAAAGTTGAGTAGCTTAATTAAGGTTCGGGAGAATCACTTTAAGCCATTAAAAAACCTAAGATTAAAGTGTATAATTAGTTAGAATCACAAATGGTAGGGAGAGTTTGCAATTTTTAGGACAAGAAAAGGAGATTAGTAGCCCTAGGTCTTTTAATTGAATTAATTTTCATTCGAATTTATTTCTTAGTTTTCAATTAGAGCTACCTTTAATCCGATTTGGTTTGCCTAACTAATGCAATTAAATTTCTGGGGTACTTAGCACGTTAGTCCTCGTGGATACGACACTCTTTACTCATTTTCACTATATTACTTATGCGACTGGTGTACTTACCAGATGTTCAACAAGTTTTTTGCGCCGTTGCCGGGGACTAATGGTTTTTAGCTAATATTCTAAGAAATTTAAAGGTCTAGCTTAGGCATTTTTCTGTTTTGTTTTATTTATTTTTATTTATTTTATTTTATTTATTTTTTTGTAGTTAGTCATTTTTGCTTTTAGCATTAATTTTGTAATTTCCTTTTTGTTAATTCTGATTGGAGTTTTTTATTGTGTATGTGAGGCACCACTCATACTTCTGATCTTCTCTTTGAGCTTGAGATTGAAAGACTAGCAAGGAGAACTAGAAGGGAAGCGAGAGCTAGGAGAACTCAAGTGAGCCAAGCTATACAAGAAGAAATGGTCGAGGATAACCAGAACCATCGGGGTATTAGAGTTAATGCTGGTAATAGGGCTGGAAATGAACCTCAGGAGGATGACAATAGAGCTATGTGGGATTATGCATCACCCACTGAGGCTGGACACGCATCTAGCATAGTGAAACCTCCACTTGGTGCAAACAACTTTGAAATAAAGGCAGTCTTGATGAATTTGGTCCAGTAGAACCAATTTAAGGGGAGCCTGATAGAAGACTCAAACAACCATCTCACAAATTTTCTGGATATTTGAGACATGGTTAAACTTAATGGAGTAAGCAACGATGCTATCCGTCTCCTTTTGTTTCCTTTTTCCTTGAAGGATGCGGCTAAGAGTTGGTTGAACGCTCAACCGAGAGGGAGCATCACAACTTGGGATGAACTCCAGAAAAAGTTTTTAGATAAATTCTTCCCTCTATCAAGGTCAGTTAAATTGAGAAATGAGATCTCGGTCTTCTATCAGCATGAAGGCGAGAGTCTTTATGAGGCTTGGGAACGGTTTAAGAATCTTCTGATAAAGTGTCCTAATCATGGTCTTCCAGAATGACAGCAGTTGACTATCTTTCATAGTGGTCTCACATATGAGACTAGAGATAAATTGGATACTGTAGCTGGAAGTGCTTTGATGGCTAGATCAATTGCTAAAGTGAAAGAAATTATAGAGACTATGGGAGCAAGCCAAAATGCTTCAAACTGGACCAGAAATGCTTCAAGGAGAGGAGTTATGGAACTGGATACCCTTAATGCTCTTCTGGCTCGGAATGAAGCACTTACCAAGAAGGTTGATATGTTGTGCTCGAGGCAACAAGAATCTGCAAGAGTAAATGTTATAATCTCTCTAGGACCCATTTGTGATCTTTGTGGTGGTGCCCATGCTAATGGGTATTGTGATGAGCCAATTGTAATTGAGCAATTGAACTACATGAGTGATGCTCAAAGGAATCAGAAAAATTCCTATTCCAACTCATATCATCCGGGGAATAGGAATCACCTAAATTTCTCTTGGAGCAACAATCATTGTCTAAATCCTACAGCTCCATCATCTTATGATAGGCCTTCTCATCCTCCTAGTTTTGGTAGTTAGAATAATTACTCTCCTTAAAATAGAGCTTCATCGCCTCAAGTGGAGAAGAAACCTTCGATGGAGGAGATGTTTATGAAATTCATGGAGAGAAGTAGTCAATGTTTCAAACTTAAAATGTGGCCATCAAGAACTTAGAGACTCAATTGGGGCATATGGCAATTGCTTTGAACAATAGGCCACATGGTAGTCTCCCCAATAATACTAAGAACAACCCAAGGAGGGAGGGGAGAGAGCATTGTAATGCCATTACCTTAAGAAGTGGCAAGGAGCTTCCAAATACTTTTAAATCATATGATCCTCCTAAAGAAGTGATTGTTGAAGAGGGAAGAGATGAGGTTGTTAAACCTCAAGAAACTGTAACTGAGGAAGCTGATGTTTCAAAGGAAAAAGGTAAATCTTGAAGGGTAGCAAAAGATGTAAGGGCTAAAAGTTTTGTTCCACCACTACCGTATCCTCAGGCTCAGAGGCCCAAAAAACACAATGAGAACCAATTCAGTAGATTTTTGGAGGTATTGAGTAAATTTCAAATAAGCATACCTTTTGCTGAAGCCTTGAAACAAATGCCTATGTATGCAAAATTCATGAAAGAGATGTTGCTGAAAAAGAATAAGATGGGGAATAATGTGAAAGTCACATTGAATGAAGAGTGCAGTGCAATCAAACATAAGAAGTTGCCTCTGAAACTCAAGGATCTAGGGAATTTCTTCATCCCCTGTACTATTGGGGATGTCACATTCAAGAGGACTTTATATGATCTTGGGGCTAGCATTAATCTTGTGCCCTTATCAATTTTCAAGAAACTCAGGATTGGTCAGGTGAAACCAACCATGATGACTCTTCAACTTGCCAACTGATCCTTGAGACATCCATATGGGGTAGGAGAAGATGTGCTAGTCAAAGTGGAAAAATTCTTCTTTCTTGTGAATTTTGTGGTATTAGATATGGCGGAAGATAAGGAAATCCCTCTCATTCTATGTAGGTCATTCTTGGCTACTTCAAGAGCGGTAATTAATGTGGCTCATGGGATGTTAACTATGACAGTCCATAATGAGACAGAGACTTTTAATGTGTTTAATATTGCAAAATCATAGATGGAAAAGGAAGCCCGCAATAATAGGGAAGAAACAATGCTGATTCAGCTTCATGACTCCTCCATGAGTCATTGTGATCCAGGATAAAACTGGTAAAGTCTGGCTAAACACTATAAACTTAGCGCTCTTGGGAGGCAACCCAAGTTTATTGCTTTCACAGTTTTTTTTCCTGTTTTTGTGGTTTGGTATGCTGCTATTGGAAATATTTTAACTGCTATTTTAATTCATATATGGATTTGAATTGTTAAATGCTGAACGTGGTCGTGATTATTATCTTGGTGAATGATAGTTATGATATTTGAGATAGCATTTTGTTTTGTTTTGTTTGTTATGTTGTTTATTCCTTTCCTCTATGTGCTGATTTGGGACAGTAAGGACACTGTCAAATTTAAGTTTGGGGCAGAGGTTTATCATGTTGATGGGTTTCTTCTTTGAGAAAATTTTGGTTAATTTTGTATTGTCCATATGCATATGTACTAGGAGTAAAATTTTTGAAAATTTTGAAATCTGAAAGGTTGAAATTCTTTGGCAAGTTAAATCATGTCAAATGAAATTCTTTTTAAGAGTTACCTCTTGAGTTTCCTAATTTTAAGTTTCTCATATTTTTTTGAGTGTTAGCCTTATCACTTCAAAACAATAGGAGTCATGTTCTTGTCTCTTTGAATGGTTTTTTGATCATATTCGTATATAAAAAAAAAAGTTCAATAAGGAGCTAGTGAAAAAAGGATTCAATAAGAGGATAGCTAAAAGTTTCAATAAGGGGTAGGCTCTTATAATTAAAATAAAATTAAAAAATTTGCAAAAATTTCCAAAGGAAATAAGGAAAGTAAGGAAGCTATATCCTTGATAACAAAACAACGAAACCTTTGAGAATCAAAATAAAATGATGCCCTTGAGAACAAATTAGTAATTTAGTCTTGGAATTTTTGTGAATTTGGTTTAATAAACTATTCCAAAAAGTGAAGCTTTGGTTTCAAGTTTTCTTGTGATTTGGTTAACACTTATTATTAAATCCTTAAGATTGCAAACTCTTGAGTTAAATCTTTTGAGTAATAGTTTGATGAGGCTTGGCTTGCTTTAATTCACATTTTTAGATCTTTACTCCTCCTAGTTACACATCTTCCTAGTTGCACATATTTTTCTCAAAATTTTTCTCATTGAAAGTTTTTGCTTGAGTACAAGCAAAGGTTCAAGTTTGGGGGAGTGTTGAGTTCTCAATTTAGTACCATTTTGGTACTAAATCCCATCTCTTTTTATCTTTTTCTTGTTGGCTTGTAATTCTTAACCCATGTTTTGAGTAGTTTAGATTAGTTTTAGTTTTCTTTGATCTTTTAATAAATGGAGTGATTTCATGTTTTAGATCTGCGATTTAATGGTGTTTTTTGTTATTTTTGATGTAGGTTGAGTTGGTGAGAAATTTGTATTAGAAGATGGAATGTTAGAGCTGAAATTTTGAAGATGCTGAAGTGTTTGCTATCTCCCACTGCTATAGCGGTGGATTCCACAGCTATAGCGGTAGAATGCTGAAAAAAATATTTTGGAGTCATCTTTTCTACCAACCACCGCTATAGCAGTGGAACTTGGAAAAACACATTTTTAAGCTTTCTTCTCTGCCTTCCACCACTATAGTGGTGGTTCACAATTCTACACTGATATAAATATGTCAAAACAGATTTTTTAGGGTATTCTGAGTTGGAGACAGAGGGGAGGCACCGATTTCTCTTAGAGGAGAAGGAGGAATCCATTCCTGAAGCCGATCAAGCCTGATTTTCGTCAACCTAACCTCGAATTCATGGAGTTTGCTCATTCTTTTACTGCTTTCCGTAGTTTTAGAGCCGTGAGTGGCTGATTCTCTGTATTAGGGTTGCTATGAACCTAATCTCTGATTAGAAATTATTTTCTCTCTAACTTTGTGATTTATATACAATTAATGCATTCCTATCATTCATATATTTTGAATACTTGTTGTAAAACTAGCCATTTTATGATTTGTCTATTGCTTTCATCGAACTCAAGAGAGGGAGATGTTGGTAGAACACTGAGTGATTAGGGCAGGTGATAGAACTTAGGGGTTTTACTTGTTAATTAATAGGGATATTAATTAACCCCATTTAATCCAATTAGGTTAGCGTTCACTCGGCTTAAACTCACATAAGGGATTATGTTAGAGTTGAGTAGCTTAATTTAGGTTCAGGAGAATCACTCTAGGCCATTAGAAAACCTAAGATTAAATTGTATAATTGGTTAGAATCACAAGTGATAGGGAGAGTTCGTAATTCTTAGAACGAGAAAAGGGGATTAGTAGCCCTAGGTCTTTTAATTGAATTAATTTTCATTCGAATTTATTTCTTAGTTTTCAATTAGAGCTACCTTTAATCCGATTTGGTTTGCCTAACTAATGCAATTAAATTTCTGGGGTACTTAGCACGTTAGTCCTCGTGGGTATGACACTCTTTACTCATTTTCACTATATTACTTGTGTGACTGGTGTACTTGCCAGAACGTTCAATACTCTTCTGACATGGCAATGAAGGTTAGGACCAAGTTGAGTTGTGACTCTCAACAGTTATCTTTCCGGTGAAAGGGTGGAAGATGACACTCACAATAGAATAGGAGGTCATGTTGAGCATTGACTCTTGAGGGCCACCTTATCATTGAAGAGGGATCGTGCATCATTGGCAAAAGGGGATAAGGGGCCCCAGGTTGAGCTTTGACTCCTGAGGGGTGCTTGGCCAATTGATGAATATCGCGTGTGCTATGATTGTATTTTGATTGTTGATTCTATATGTTTCGTTATGTTATGAAGTTCTGGATCTTAAGAATGTGGCCTAGGGGCATATTTTATATGATACTTGATGTCCTTAGGTTCAGTTATGGTGACGCCATACCCTTCACTGAGTTATAATAACTCATATCCTCGATGGACCATTTTTTGCTAGCAAATCCAACTACCGTTGAGGAGCACCCGTCTGAGGAGTAGTGGAGTGCATCACTAACCTTCCCATTGCCAGGTAAGGTCTTGCTGGTTTATATTTAATGTCTTACTAGGTCGCTCTATAGTTGTGTAGGACACTTAGGGAGATTTTGGGACAATTCATTGTTTTATTTAAACTCAGTTTTATTCTAGTTATTTTGAAATTTTAATTTAAAGTATGTCGTGTTAAGCACGTTTTAATTGAACGTTGATTTTTTTTTTGGAAAATGTTGGAATGTTGTTAAATGGATTTACATAGGATAGTTATCTCTTTTAAAGGAAAGATTTCGTTGGTGAATTATTTATTTTTGAAAGAAGGAATTGATGCTAAGTTGATTTTCAAAATCTATTCTACTTTGAAATGCCTTTATTTTAAAGGAATTACATTACAAAATCAATGTTTTCAAAAATGGGATGTTGCATGTTGTATGAGTAGGATGATGTTAGGCACCTCCAGTTTTTTATTATCATTTGACTAATTCATTTAATGTATGTTAGACTCCACGTTACTATCTGGAGTCCGTAGAGTAATTCAGGGATGTGTTAGGCTTATAGTAATAGGAAGTGTCATTACTGTGCCGGTCATGTACCTGGAAAGCGGGTCATGACAGAATTTCTCTAATATTGCTAATGAAAAATCTTCATCTTCTGCTTACTTGGTTGAATCTATTGATTTATGGCATACTACATTAGGACATGTTAGTGTTTCACATATTAACAAGATGCATGAAATTGGATTAATTTCTACTTTTAATAATATGAATTTGAATAAATGTGAAACATGTGCTGAATAAAAAAAATTAACAAAAAAAAATCTTGTTATAACACACAATGAGAAATAGAATTATTAAGTCTAATTCACACTGGTTTGGGAGACTTAAAACAAACAATGACAAGAGGTGGTAAGAAATATTATGTGACATTTTATAGATGATTTTTCTGGGTATATAAAAGTTTTACTTATAAATAAAGATTATGATTTAATTCTTTTCTTTTATATAAAGATGAGGTAGAAAATTAGTTAAATAAAAGGATTAAAAGAATTAGATCAAATAAAGGAAGTGAATATATATTATTTAATGATTATTGTGAAAAGGAAGGAATAATTCATGAGATAACTCCTCCTTATTCACCTTAATCTAATTGAGTAGCTAAAAGGAAAAATAGAACCGTAAGAGAAATGATGAACGCTACGTTAGTAAGCTCTTCTGCACCAGAAAATTTATGGGGTGAGGCATTATTATCTACTTGTCATCTACAAAATATGATTCCATATAAGAAGACAAATAAAACACCTCATGAATTATGGAAAAATCATGCGCCTAATTTGAAATATTTAAAAGTCTGTGGGTGTTTGGCTAAAATTATGTTGGCTGACCCAAAGAAAAGACAATTAGGCTATAAAACGTCTTATTGTATGTTTATTAGATATGTTGAACATAGCACGGCATATAAATTTCTTATTTTGAAAAGTGATGTACTAGATTATAATACCATAATAGGAAAAAAGCATAATTTTTTAGCATATTTTTCCTTTAAAAAAAAGAGTATTCATGGTACATCTATGCAAAATGTTGATAATGAATATTCATATGAGAATTTATCTAGAAATTTATCTGAGAATGTCTATCAGAATTTAAGAAGAAGAAATGACAAAGGAATGCAACTTCCTTTGAAGATGATTTTTATACCTTTGTTGTTGATGATGAAACTATAACTTATTCTGAGGTTGTTGCATCTCTTGATGCAAAATTTTGGAAAGAAGCAATTGAAGTTGAACCTGATTCTATCACAAAAATAACATATTGGTGTTGGTAAAACAACATTTTTAAATAGTGATTTAGAGGAAGAAATCTATATGTCACAACTAGAAGGTTGTGCTATTCCTAAGAAAGAAGATAAAGTTTGTAAACTTTTTAAATCTTTATATAGACTAAAACAAGCATCTAAACAATGACATAAAAAATTAAATCATGTTTTGATTTGTGATGGCTTCACTTCTGTTGAAGTGGATAGATGTGTGTATACAAAAGTAACTGATGATGATTATGTGATTATTTTTCTATATGTGGATGATATGTTTATTTTGGGTACTAGCATGAATGTGATACATAAAACAAAAAGTTTCATTGCATCTAACTTTGACATGAAGGACTTGGGTGAAGCTAGTTGTAACACCTGCAGTTTTCAGATGTTAGTATATATGGGTTTTTAATGAATAATTCAGTGCAGGGAAAATTTTTTCATTTATTCGAGAAAGGAATGAGAGTTTAAGGTATGAAAGGTGCATAAAATAATGAGTGATGGAGGATTGAGGGAGTGTACACGTAGCACTGAGGGAGTAAGATGATTGCTAAGTCTAAGAAGGGACAAAAATATAATAAGCAAATTGGTGGTACCTAGAGTATATGAGAAATTACACAGTTACCATTACTAAAGTTGACTGGGGGTTTACCAGAGGGATAAATAGTAATTTCACCTTTAGAGGTATATATAGGTGGCTCCACCTATTTTCCATCCATTTTCTCTCCCTCCCTCTCAAGTGTTCTTACCTCTCCCAACTCTTACTCCCTCTTCTCTCTATCATATCTCAATCCTCTACCACCCAAACTTCCAACAACCATTCTCTAGTAAAGATTCAGATCTCCAGTGACCAACCACCACTAGAAAAGCAAGGAATTGAAGTAGGGATTCTACTTTCATAATTTCTTTCCTATTTTCGGATTTATGAAGAATTGGGTAGATTTTGAGTTTGTTTGAGAGCTTTGAAGCTTGGGTAGTGATTTAAAACCTTCCTTGATGTTTAATAATGAAATTAGAAACAAGATTTAATAGGAAACACAAGATTAAAGATGAGATTCAATGGATGAAACATAAAATAGGAAAGTTAGGGTTTTGGGGTAAAATTTCTTAATTCAAGCTTGGAATCTCAAAATTAATTGAGGGTTTTGGTGTCAAAATATTCCCTAAACTTTCATAATGAAAACCCATGGAAGAAACTATGAGAAATGATGAGGATTTGTGTGATTTTAAGAAAAAACATAGGCTTCTTCACATGTGTATAGTGCGTGGCACCCAAGGCGCCACACAAACAGAGAGCAAGGGTCTTGGGTCCCAAGACGCCACCACATATAAGGAAACTTGAGGCCAATTAGGCCTGGGTGCCTTAAGCGCTAAGTTGGATGCACAGGGCTCCTAATCTTAATGCCTCGAAGGCGATTTAAGAGTATTGTGGTGCCCAAGGTGCCACAAGCTAAACTTGGTCTTTCTTCCATGTTGTTATGTGCTGAGCCATATGTTTGATGTCCAGTAGGTTCAGGTATGTTTTGATGCTTGATCGAGGTGATTTACAGGATCTGAGAGTGCTTTAATTTAGGTGAGGGATTTAGCCTTACTTTGTATGATTT
The DNA here is from genome assembly GCA_037074585.1 of Biancaea sappan. Classification (NCBI taxonomy): domain Eukaryota; kingdom Viridiplantae; phylum Streptophyta; class Magnoliopsida; order Fabales; family Fabaceae; genus Biancaea; species Biancaea sappan. Next base: position 23,169,791 of record CM073499.1, on the reverse strand, counting down.
TATATTTTAGGATTGTCTTTCCTAAATTTAATTAAATGTGATTATGTTTTAAATGTTTATGCTAGCATAATTAAAAAAGGGACCTTGTATGTTTATGAAAAGAAAAGATCCATTTGTACATGGGTGATGTCGTGCAATTGTGTGCCAATCACGTAGGTAACTTTTAAAATTAAAATCTTAAATAGGTAATTAACACATAATTAGAATTTCATTTGGGAATTAGAGTTATTGTGATATGGGGTTGTATATCTGATCGGATTTATGAGTAGGTAGTAATGGGGTGCTCGTTGAGGAAGCTGAGTTGGACTACACGATCCTCCCAAAGGGCAACGTCATGGCAAGGTGAGGCCTGACTTGAGAAATGCCAATGTTGGTTATTAAATTTCTCAAGAGGCGACTTGTTAATGATGTACTCACTAGATGTGGGATTTACCATGCTGGGGTTATTATTATTATTTTTTGTTGATGTATGTATGTGATTTTGATTGGGAAATGATTAGTTCATAGAGGAGTAAATCCATGGAATGGTATCTCAACGACGAATCCGTAGAAGTGAAGACCCATGTTGATGAAGCCTTGAGAAATAGAATTATGAGATTGCAGACCCTAGTGATGAAACTCTTGAGTGGAACATCTGCGAGAATGAAGATCTCGATGAAGTGGTTCTTGAGTGAGTTTCCTTGTAGGACAGAAGACCTATGTGGGGCGATGAATTATGTGAGTGGTAAATTGTGTAATGCTCAAGGTAGATATATATGTGCGAGTAACCTGATATGGGTTAGGGTCGTGTGTAAAGTACGTGGGGCCCTAAGGGCATAAAATAAGGTTTATGCATGTGACAGGGATTGGATGAGGTCAAGGAATCAGGTGTACTAGGCATTGGACGTTCGCTCTATTAGGGTAGAGGTAAGATGTCATAGGTATAATTTAGGATGACTTGACGCCGTGTGCATGCTGTCATATGTGGAGACCCATGTATGAATATATATATATATATATATATATATATATATATATATATATATATATATATATATATATATATATATATATATATATAGTTACTTCTTTAATATGCTTATGTGTATGTATGTGTAGAGTAAGGTTGTTTTGGGTGAGTCAGTGAATTAAACTCACCCCTTCATCATTCTTTTACGGATTGAGGATACCTTCCCATTACTCAGGGTAAGGTAATTTTATTTATTTTAAAGTTTTCTTTTTAGTATGTTCTGTATTCAAATGGGCTATCTAGGTCATAGAGTAGATTGTTAGGGATAAACTGAGGGTAATTTAAGCTTGCAGGGGTGTGGGTTTTACACTGATCGTGCTTATCACAGCCCCAATTTCAAGTTGTAACACTAGTGTAATTTTGGGAGTTAAAATTATAAGGAAAGATGATAGTATTTTATTATCACATGAACATTATGTTCAAAAAATTCTCAAAAGATTTGGTCACATTGATGAAAAACCAATGAAAACTCTTTATGATTCTAATACTCAACTAAAAAAAACTCAAGAAATCCTATTGCTTAATCTGAGTATGCACAAATTATTGGGAGTCTATGCATTTGATGAATTTCACTTGGCCTAACATAGAATATGATGTGAGTAGATTGAGTAGCTATACACACAATCCTCGTAATGATCATTGGGGTGCTCTAGTAAGACTCATGAGATATCTGAGAGGTACCATGAATTATGGTATTAGATATAGTGAATTTCCAACAGTATTAGAAGGATATAGTGATGCTATCTGGATTTCTAATTCAAATAAGATAAAATTCACCAGTGGATATGTGTTCACCTTTCGTGGTAACAAAATATTATGGAGATCAGCCAAACAAACAATTATAGCTAGATCAACCATGGAGTCAAAGTTTATAGCTTTGGAATTGGCTAATAATGAGGCTGAGTGATTGAAAAACTTCTTGGAAAGTATACCATTGGATATGAAACCAACACCATTTGTGTCTTTACATTGTGATTGCCAAGCGGCAATAGCTATTGTAAAGAATAAAATTTTTAATGGAAAAAGTAGATACACTCATTTGAGACACAATGTGATTAAGCAATTGCTAAAAGGTGGAATAATATTGATCGATTATGTGATGTCAGAAGAGAGCTTAGCTGATCCTTTAACTAAACCCTTGGCTAGTAAATTGATTGTTCAAACATCCAGGGAAATGAGCCTTATGCCAATTTGAAAGTAATTATGATGGTAACTCAACTTTTCTAATTAGAGATCCTATAAAGAAAGTTCATATAGGTAACAAAAATGAGTCACTTATTAGTTCTACTAGCACTAATTTTTTTGTCCCTTTCCTATGGTATAAGTGTGAAAGTGATAGAATGTATTTGATAGGGAGATTGAGCAAAAGTTTTTAATGATTTTCATATCCCTTAAGGGTGATGTATTCATTGCAAATATACTTGATGAAATCACCTATATTAGTGTGGAGTAAGGTCGCTCTTATGAGATTGTGGCAAAATCTCTAAAGCACAAATAAACACTAGGCATCCACATAGTCGAAAAGGAACACAACAACATCAACAACAGAAATTGTGGGGGTGAGATGTGACTGGAAAGATCTCTAACTTAACAAGCGTTTGTTGGTCTATAGAAGCTATATGCTTTACCATTTACTATGTGAGTTATATCTTATCTATCTAGATAAGATTCATAGAAGTAATATGCTTCACACTGTGATTCAGCCTTACTAAATCAATAATATTAAAAAAAAAGTTATTGAGATATAAAAAAAATTTGGAGATGGAACTCGACCATAAAAATAAAAAAATACATGGCAAAGAAATCGACCAACATTTGGTCTTTTTTTTTTACAAATAAGTGAAAAATATATAAGGAATTACTTTTGAAAAGTTAGTACAGAAGGAATTTTATTTGAAAATGTTAGTACATGGGTGATTAGACCTACTCATATTACCCAATCTATAAAAATTATAAAGCAAGTAAAACTTAAAAAAATAAACATACATATAAGTACAATTGAGGAAACTATCTTAATTCATTTTCTTTATATTTTTAATTTTTATAATTAATTTAATAAACCTTATAAATTAAGCATATTTAAATTAGCCCTTAAATAACAAAATGACACAAATATATAAATATTGGAGAAGTTAATAATTTGGTCCCTATAGTTCACTTCAAATTTTAATTTGGTCAATATAATTTAATATTTTTTAAATCAGTCCTTATACTTTCCAAGCTTTTAAGACATAGTCCTTGCTGTCAAAAGCAGTCTAACACTGTGAGTTTACATGGGTTTGGCTTGTATGTAAAGCTGCTTTAGAAGCATAATTGCTAAATGCTAACCTGTGTACAATGACATTCAAATGGTGCTAATTGTCCCTCTCCAAGCTTGGCTCTCTCTTTCCATTCACCCTACACTACAAGAAAGTCAATGATCAGAGATGGAAAAATCTATCTCTAATTCATGAAAATTTCATCTTTGATTGATCAGAGACGAAATCAGAGATGGAATTTGTCACGTCTTTGATTTTCCCATTGCAAAGCATCTGAGACGGAGACAAATTCCGTCCCAAAGTTAGGGACAGATTTATTCTATCTCAAAAATGAATTTCTGTGTCAAAATTAATTTTCGTGAATCCGTCCATGATTTTGTCTTAGGAAATCTATAAAGTTCTATCTCAAATTAGGGATGGAAAAAGTTTCATCCCTAATTCCGTCTCTAATTTTAGTTTTTCTTGTAGTGCTAACACCAACTTTTTCCTTTTTTTTTTGTCTTCTTTGCTTTATTTGTCTCCTTCCATTCTTATACATTAAAGCCAACAAGATCATTATGATGTTACTAGAATTTGGTTGCCAAGGGGCATATTCAATGATCAATCCACTATTAACGACACATTGATCAATTATTTCTTTCTTCAAGGAGCACGTTTCAAATTCTGTCTTTCTTCATCATTCCATTTTATGAATGTGAACAGCTCCTCTGCTTTTCTAAGGATAAGTAGAGGACATGTTTACTTGTCCTTGCTGGCAGTTGGATCAATTAGATTCAATGGCCAGCAACCTTCAATGAATCAAAAAGTGCCACGTATCCTTTTCATTTTTTATTTTTTGGAACTTGCCAAACAAGGACTGATGTGAAGGAAAAAACTTGAGAAAAATCTCAGACCCTCATGTTTTCTTTCAGATAGACCCTCCAAGCACAAGCAACAACAAAGCAAATCCAAGGACAATGCAACTTTTCTTCCAAGTTTGACGCTGCCAACCTCCAACAAACGAGTTCCTGCGAGTCTGGTGATTCCAAGTTAGAAACATTGTTCATGTTGTAGCTCTTCTTCCTATGATTATAAGCTGGAAATGTTGTTGCAAAGAGTGAACACAAGCAATATCGTGATCATGAAATTTCCAACTCTTCTTTGTATTTTCGTTAGCCAACACAAGCAGTATCAATTCATCAAAATCCCAAGAACTCATCAGTCGGAGGTTGGCAGCGTCGAACTTGGAAGAAAAGCTACAACGTCCTTTGATTTGCCTTGTTGTGGCCTATGCTTGGAGGGTCTATCTGAAAAAAAAAATGAGGGTCTAGGATTTTTCTCAAGTTTTTTTCCTTGACTTCAGTTCTTGTATGAAGAGATCTAGAAAACAAAAAATGAAAAAGACACGTGGCATTTTCTGATTCGCTTAAAGTTGCTAGCCGTTGGATCTAATTGATCCAACGACCAACAAGGACAAGCATACCTCTGCTTGTCCCTAAGAAAAGTAGAGGAGTTGCTCGCTGTATAAATATGTTTACAACAACAATAAGCAACACAGAAAGCCTAAGCTCATTGCTAAGCCTACATCGTTCGTCGAAGCAATCCCAAACAGAAACGACAAAGGTTTTTCTATGTGAACTCATGGTGTTAGAATGATTTTGACAACAAGGGTTTTTCTTAGAAGTCTTGAAAATTATAAGCAGTGATTTAAAAAGAAAAATTAAATTAAATTAAAAATTAAAGAAAAATATAGAGACCAGTAATATATATAAGTAAATTTTTTTTTACTTTTCACAATAAAAGATTAATATTTAGAGAAAAATTAATATTTAGCGACGAAGAATTTTATCATTTAATAAAAAAAATATTAAATCAATAATATTCTATATGTATGTGTATGCTTACTAAAACCTATTGTTCTTAAATTTAAAAATCAAGCAAAGGTGATCAAAGATTTACTATACCATATGTTTCAAGAAGCCATAAATTAATATATTATTTATAATTAAAATCGATTCTCTAACAACATTAAAGATCTCTCATGTTTATAATTACTATTAAATAATTGGGTTCAAGAACTATAAACATTGATATTCAAGAACCCAATTCATAAATTGTAGCGATAACAACATGAAAAAGAATGCGGAAGCATAAAAAAATAATCAAGTACCTTCAACCATTATATTTGAATCTCTAAAAGTGAAAGCCCCAATTATTGAACTCTAATCAGTAATCTATAATCAGAAAAGGAAAGTTAGAAGAATAGAGAGAGTAAAAAATTAAAACTTAAAGGGAGCCTTTCTAATAAATGGGTGACCTAACGACGGAATTTTTGAGAAAACCATTATCTATCATTATCTCTCTCTTAATGGCTAGTGTTCATATTCTTAGCTCACTCCCAGTGTTATTTAATTATAAATCAACATTAGATATTAACTAACTAATCTTATAAATCCACAACAACTACTTATACGAACAAAATAATAAAATAAAAATAAAAAATATCATAAAGACTATTTGTTTGATAATCTAAAAGTCAAATAAATTAGATATTACACTATTCAAAAAATATAATTAATATATACTTTAATTTCAAATTTTAAATAAAAATTCAATATACACTACAAGAAATCAGTTATCAGAGTCTGTCTCTAAATAAGGAAAAATCCTCATAGACGGAAAAAATTTCGCCTTTAATCTTTCCATTGCAAAAACTGAGATAAAAAATAAAATTTTGTCTCAAATCAAAGACAAAATTTTTCGTCCCTAATTCCATCTCAGATCAGGGATGAATTTGAGATGAAATTTTTCATCTCAAATCAGGGATAAATTTTTCCGTTCTGAATTTTATCTCAAATTCTCTAAACATGCTTAAGAACTACTAAATTGTTGAATCGACCTCCCTAAAAAATTTTAGTCATATTAAATAATATTAAATTAAAAGGCATATCCATTCATTAGTTTTTTTAAAACAAGAGTGTCTACTAAAACGCTATATCTATCCATTCATTAGCTTTTTAATCTGACCGATGTGAAACTTATTAAACTGAAACGAACTTCGAGACGAAATTTATTTTGTCTCTAATTTCTGTCTCAACTATTTTAAATAATTTTTTGTCAGATTCCAAACCAATTAAGATGGATTCTGAAGTAATTTAAATCCGTCTCAAGGGAAAATAATATTTAGGGACGAAAATTCAATAGAAAACTCCATTTCTACATAAAATCAAGGGAAAAAAATAAAAAACAAATCCCAATAATATGTTAGAGATGAAATAAATTTTATCTTGAATTCTTTTTAAGATTTTCATACTATCTCAAATTTTATTTTTTATTGTGGTGATATATTGGTAAATTGTAAATATATTTGTTAATTCAATGGTCCATTCCGTGAGATATCTGTGTGCAAGTTGCGGACATCTCACGTTTCGGTTTGGGACAAAATTCACATATCAGATAATCTGAGAATGTCATAAATGTAAAGTGCAAACTGACAAAATAAATAATACACACGCATCTTCGCGGTCCCCTACCCCTTCTCTGAATACACCTAATTTGCGGCCTCCGATGAGCCCACGTGTAAGGTCACCATTCTGCTTCACTTTGCATGTGATTTCTGCAGAGACAGCCACCAGCCAGACCAGCATCCGAAAATTCATCTCTCATATATTTAATAAATATTTCAATACAATATTATTTTGGAATATATTTATATACTATTTCTTTGCTATGTGTAAATTTTTTTAAAAAAATCAATTATATAAAGATCATACATATGTTATATTATAATAAAGATATAAATAATTATATATAAACTTTTAATTATTTTTAGTTTTAAATAGAAAATAAAGGACAAAATTAAAAAAAATTCAAGTATTTATTGTTATATTCTTAAATAAAAATATTTTACATAAAACTAATGTGATTTATATGTTAAAAAAATTATTTCCAAGAAATGGAGACGAAGCTCAAAGTTTGCGGTGAACAAATGGGATAGTGACACGTGTAGGTCGGGCTTACAGGCAACAAGTCGGGAATTTAAGAGACATGGGAGGGTTTGTTTCTTGTAAATGTGACACACTGATTGCTGAGAGAGTGAGAAGAGGGGACCATTTTTTTTTCTTCTCTTTCCCAAATTTTCACTTTGTGCTGGTCAGTAGTAAGTGTGTATCTTACTATCTATATGATATCTGCATATATACATACATATATATATATATATATATATCGTAAGATGAAGAGGGGACCATTTGAAACGAAGGTGATGAGTTCGTTCTTTCTATTTACGGCCTTCTTATTATGATTTAAGTGTGTATCTTACTATCTATATGATACCTGCATATATATATATACATACATACATATATATATATATATATATATATCGTAGATGAAGAGGGGACCATTTGAAACGAAGGTAATGAGTTCGTTCTGTCTATTTACGGCCTTCTTATTATGATTTTGCAATCAGCATTGAGAGAATCTGAGATACCTAGGATTACACATACCAAAGCACCATCAAAAGATTGTATATATATATATATATATACGGCCTTCTTATTAGTCCTGCATGTATGTTCTATCATCCATTTTATTTGCATAAATATTTTTTAAATTAGCATTTAAAGTTCCTGTAAATTTGCTCAATTTTTACTTAGGTTCATATACTTCATTTGAAAATTTGCAATTGACTCTATTCTTTTAAAAAAAACTTTAATTTAATCTCTACTATTGAATTCTTTGTCAATATTTTGCTGATGTTACCTACTATATTCCATTTTAATTTTTTATGTGTATATATATCACTCAAATTTTTTAATATAAATCACATCATATGTCATGTGTGTGTGTACATATATAAATTAATTATATAAAATTATATATTTTTCCACTTTTTTTGTTAGTATAAGTTATACATATTTAAAGTGTAAGCATGTTATAGCATAAATTATAACCATAAACAATCAATTATTCATTATCAATTCCAAATGTGGAAGATGATTGAAATCACAAATATAATACTCTAATCATGATTTAATCGTTATAAGATCTTGATAGACAAATTGACAATAATAATAATATTAACCTAAAGAATCATAGAGAAGAATGTACATTGATTCATAGCAATCAATCTCCAAAGAGGTTATGCTCTTAAACGTTAGTAAGGGTGTTTTTTACAAATTAGATTTTGTGCAATGGATATTATGTCATACACACATATTTTAATTTGGTCAATATAATTTAATATTTTTTAAAATTAGTTCTTATACTTTTCAAGCTGTTAAGACATAATCCTTGCTGTCAAAATCAATCAAACACCATGAGTTTACATGGTTTTGGCTTGTATGTAAAGTTGATTTTGAAGCATAGTTGTTAAATGCGAACCTACGTACAATGACATTCAAATGGTGCAAATGATCCCTATCCAAGATTGGCTCTCTCTTTCCATTAACCCTTCACTACAAGAAAGCCAAGGATCAGAGATGGAAAAATTTGTCTCTAATTCATAAAAATTTCATCTTTGATTGATTAGAGACAAAATCATAAATGCAATTTGTCCCATCTATGATTTTCCCATTGCAAAACATTTGAGACGAGGACAAATTAAATTCCGTCCCAAAGTTTAGGATGATTTATTTTGTCTCAAAAATGAATTTCCGTCTCAAAATTAATTTCTGTGAATCCACCTCTGATTTTGTCTCAGACAATTCATCTCAGAAAATATGTGCCTGATTATGTCTTAAATCAAGGACAGAAAAGTTTCACCCTTCATTCCGTCTTTGATTCCTGTTTTTCACGTAGTGTTAATGCCAACTTTTTCCTCTTTTTTTCCTCTTTGATTCATTTGTCTCTTTCCATTCTCATACATTTAAGCCAACAAGATCATTTTGATGCTACTGGGATTTGGCTGCCAAGGGGCATATTCAATGAGCAATCCACAATGTTTACGAGACATTGATCAATGATTTCTTTTCGCATATTGTATTGAAGTTATTTAGGAAGAGAACTTAATTAGGAGCACATTTCAAATTCTGTCTTTTTTCATCATTCCATTGTCCAAATGTCAGCAACTCCTTTGCTTTTCCTAAGGACAAGCAGAGGACATGTCTACTTGTCCTTGCTGGCCATTGGATCAATTAGATCAAATGGCCAACCACCTTCAACGAATTAGAAAGTGCCACGTGTCCTTTTCATTTTTCTTTTCTGAATCTCGCCAAACAAGGATAGAAGTGAAGGGAAAAAATTTAAGAAAACCCTTGACCCTCATGTTTTTTTTCAGATAGACCCTTCAAGCACAGGCAACAGCAAGGCAAAACAAAGAATTCTTTAGCTCTTCTTCTAAGTTCGACGCTACCAACCTCTAGCAGACTGGCTAGCACGACATGTGGGTATTTTCCACTGATGTAAGGCTAACTGCTAGCTCCAACTCCTATGACAAAAAGCAATAATGATAACAAAAAGGGGTGAATATCACCATACTCCATTCCATATATGTAAAATTATGAAATACTCCTTAAATATAACGTAAAGCATTCATTACACAACTTTAAATAAACAAGCCACAGTATGGCCATTTCCTATGTTTTTATCGATTCCTATATCAAAACAGCCCAAGGAATACAGAAAAACATATACAAAAGAATGATCTCCATAACAACCCTCCTAATTAGTCCTATTGACTACAAAGCGACTAACAAAAGTTTTTCAGAGGGTGACTCTAAAAGATGTTACCAACCTAAGAATCAATCGAGTTGGATCACTCGAACCTTCGCTACTCCTCGGGCGAATGTTCTTTAATGTATGCAAGCTCTGAAAGATGGAAACAACATGAGACAATAATCTTAGTAAGTAAAACCAAACACAAGTAACCAAGACATAAGTGAAGCACTAGGCATCCAATCCACACTTCCCGGCTTGAAGGCACGATTAACTCTTTGCCTGTAGGCTGAAAATATTCTCTCAGCCCCAAAGGAACAATTATATACTCCTTGCCCTAAAGCAATTAAATCTCAATGCCCAGAGGCAATTTATAACTCTCATGAGTATAGCCCATAAATCTCCCGCAAACAAACTAACATTTAAAGCATAAGCACTCCAATAACTTGAGACACATACATAGTTATAGCACATGTATAGATATACCTATATATATATATATATATACTTATGCAAATTCACTAAACTAAACTCAAGAGCACATCCCTTTATAAATCAGAACATAAAAGTCATAGAATTTATCTCCTTTTTCCATGTTTCCCTACACTGTGAACTTTAAACAACCCATGTTTCAACTCATAAATAGTTCACATGCTTAAGTAAGTTATTTACTCACTTGGTTCGGTAATTAAAAGCTAGTAAAAGACCCGAATCAAGCACTTGAAAAGTTTCCAAAACCACCTAAGGAACCACATAAAGCCAAAGAAGTCAACTTCCAACACCATAAGAAAAACCTGACTGGGGCACCTTAGGCACCCAGCAAGCTCCTCAAAATCTTTCACATCTCCAGGACATGGCGTCTAGGGCGTTAAGTGGCCTCCTTTCTGTCCAAAGGTTGCCCTGGGCGCCATGACCTGATGGCCAATAGGCCCTATCAGGCTACATAGCACTTGGGAGCCAAGCTTAAACCCTTACCACTCTCGACCTCATATGGCGCCTAGGTGCCGAGATCTATACAGCAATGAAAAAACCAGAAAAGATATGCTCTTCTCCCATTTCTTAATGGTTCCTTTGCAAAACTTCACTTGAGTTTCAATCATAAAGCTCTTGGGTGATTTTAAACTCTATAGAAACTTTGAAAAGCCACACCTTCAAGCTAAATGAATAAAATTGTAGGAGTGCTCATGGAGATGATTTCAAAAAGTTTTGGCCACTAAAGTCCCCAAATCTCCAATACACTCATTCCAAGTTGTGCAAACTAAGCATCAAAAGAAAGCACAATATCCCTTCTTCAGAACACCCAACGCAGCCTCACAAAAACAAAATTTCATCTAGGGTTTGGGAGAGGGAAAAAACCAACAAGAGGATGGATAATTCACTTACCTCAACTCCCAAGTTAGCACTAGAGACCAAACCCCTCCCAAGCAAAGTAAGCCATAAGGAATTTGAGCAATTGTGGCCCCTTGTGTGTATGTGTGGCATAAGGAGAGGAGAGGAAACCCTTGAAGCCAAGTATGTGTGTATTTACCGTGAATATGTAGGGGAGGAAGACAAAAATGCAATTTAAAATATTTTTTGTAGTAAATGGACAAAAATGCCTCCACTTTTCCAAGCTAACAACAAATATACCACACATTTGTTTCTTATGCCATCTCTATCTAATACTTAGGCAAAAAATTCTCATCTCAAATTATCCAATGTCCCACTAGGCATACACATAACGCATCACAATTAAACTAATTTTATTAAATCTCCCAAAGACTAAACTTATTTCATTTTAGTCCTTACAACAAGGTGTTTAGTATAAACATCTACTAAAATTCCTCAACACAAGAAGGCAAGAAATAAATAATATATTCTCCTCTTTAATTTAATTAACTCTCAATTAAGGATGAAATCAAACCTCCCTCCTATGTGATTACCATAGGATGTCTCCAACTCTATTATACTCAAAACAAAGCCATGAAATGCGATAATATAAAATCCCAGGATGAATAATCACAATAAACAATCAAAAATTAAATCTCCTGTGTATATGTGCACAATAAAATCTCTTATGTATTACAACGAGTTCTTGCAATTTCGATGATTCCAAGCGGGAAACGTTGTTACAAAGAGAGAACACGACACTACAAGAATCAGGCATTATTCCCATAGAAACTCTAGTCACAAATATATGAGATGTAGTAGAAAATCAGGAGTTCTTACAGACTTCCTATTGAAAAGTTGCAGTGGTAAAAATGATAGTCGTTGATTACAAGCTGATTGAATTTCGACTGAAAATTATTTCCTATTATGGGTTGCTACTGCATAATCATGAAACCTAAGGCCACTTAGATATATAATCAAATATATCAATTTTTTTTATTTTTTAAAAGTCCAAAAGGGTGGATGGTCTACACGTGCATATATGTGTGGTTGGGATGTATCCCCCAGTTGTTTTGTGTCTCAACCCCGGCCACATATAATAGATGGCTCAGGGAGTGGAACCCTGAGCCACATTACTGCATGTAGCATGAGGGAGGGGACCCTGCGCCATATACTCATGAGTGGCTCGAGGAGTGGAACCCCGTGCCAGCTATTATAGGTCATACCTCTTGTGGCTCGAGTTGGAAACCACTAAGCCACAAGTATGTATTGCTTGGGCTAGCAACAATCAAGCTACACCGTCCGTGTGGGTTGGGCTACCTGCCACCCGAGACACGTAGACGTGTGGCTCAAGCTCCTAGACCCCAAACCACACCATCTGTGTTTCAGTCCAACTAGTAAGTTTTGTTTTTTATTTGTTTTAATATTCTCACTTTAATTATTATGTTATATTATTTAAAAATAAAATTTATTTTTTAATAATTTTATATGTGTTTTATTTGTATTGTTGTAATTTAGTTGTTATCAATTAATATGTGATTACAAATGAAATTTCTGATTATAAATTTACCGTTTAATTTACAATTGAATTTAGAAATTATAAATTTAATTGGTATAAATGAAATTATAGATTATAAAGAAATTTTTATTTTAGTCTATAAATTTGGATTACTTTAGAGAGGAAAAAATCAAACAACTTAACACTGAGTTTGCTCTTGCATTCCTTTTTTATTATCAATTTTGCTTCAAAATAAATGCATCCAGTTTACAAACAAATTCGTCCTTGTCCTCGTCTTCTTCTTCTAAGACATAAACATTGAAATTGATTATTAGAAAGCCAAACTTGAAAAAGAAAAAAAAGGAAGATAGATATTGAAGAAAATTTAGTGTGGTCACCTTTTTGTTATCCTATCAAGTAATAAAAATTTGGTAAGAGATGAGACAAAAGAGAAGAAAATAAAAAGTTGTCAAAGAAGAGAATAATAGATTGAAAAGAAAGTCAAGAGAATACCAATGAACCAACAAGAGGAATCTAAACCACAGAGCATAAGAGGAAAGAAAATGAAATACCACCAGTGCATCTAGATGAGACAAAAGAGAAGGAAATAAAAAGCTGTTAAACTGAAAAGAATGTCAAGAGAATATTTGTGAAGTAGCGAGAGGAAACTGAAAATTGTAGAGTAGAAGAGGAGAAAAAAGAAAATACTACATTCGAAGGCTAATAAATGAGTGCGAGCTATTAAATAAACCTGTTTTGGCGCGGAATCAAATATTTTTGAAGTGCGCCAAAATATTTACACAAAATTCGTGGGAACCAAATATAACAGCTAAAAAAAATTAATATGCTTCTATTGATTACTATCAAACAACCTATTACATATTTTATATCAATATAAACAAGGTTTGAAGTATTTCATTAAATAATGTTTTATGTATTTTATAATATTGCTAAGTTATTTTATATTATTAGTATGATATTGAATAATTTGTTATATATTTTATATTATTTGTAGATTATACTATACATTTGAATATATTTATGAATAAACATTAATAAATTGTATTAAATAAAAAAATTAGTTGAAAAAAAATTTATATTAGTATACAATTAATTTGCCTAATACAAATCTATTCTTCCTCATCATCTTCTTCATTCTCATCATTAATGTTTTCATTTGCTGGAATATCGAGTGGAATAAAAAAAATTTGTTACATTATTTAAAGAAGTTATTTCTGGTCGATACACATCTACGTCTCCTGGTTGACTTGAACTTGCATGAAATTCCTGTGGAGGTGGATGCGTGGACAAGATCCTTGAATTGCATTTAGTCTGCTCTACATGATAATGATTTGATTACTTATTCTTCTCATCATTTCCCTATATTTTTTCAACTCTTCTTCGTAAGATTTACTTAGACTTAGAACAAGTCTATCCTTTAGAACCTATTGAAATTCTTGGGAACGACCCCAATCAAGCTCCGATGAGCCTTCTTGTATATGATATCCAAAGGTTATTGTACCAACAATTTTTATGGCCTCAACTCCTAAACCATGTATATGTCCTTTTTTATTTTTCTCCGACTTCTTTCATCTATAAATCAAGATCTGAAAATTGTTGCTCAAAGGTAGTTGAAGATTGTAGCCTTTGATATTCTGCCTTGCAAAAAAATGGAATTATATTAGGCTGTATTATGAAAAATATACCATACATATACAATTGTACATGAAATAACACTTACAAAGGTTGCTTTTGATTTTTTATCAACCCATCTATGATCAGTCTTATTCTAATTAGTTAGAGAAATAACTCAGATACAGTAGGTTCTCGTCCTAATTCTTTTGTCTGTGGTATAGAAAAAATAAATAAATAAGTTTTAGATATAATAATGAAATAGTAAATTAATATATTTAAAAAAAATTAAACAAGTTACCAATCTTCTATTGTGCTTAGCCATTAAATAGAGCCTCCACTGTGAAGATATGAGCTGAACTCATTAGAGTCAGAAGATCTATTTTTATTCTTTTGCTCTCTAATTTGTTTGAATTGTGTCGTTTCTCATTTATTGCAGAATTGATTCCAAATAAATTCCCATATCCAGTCTATTTTTTTATTATTCGTATGCGTTCTATATATATCAAATCCTTCAAGCCCATTGACAAACAACTTTTCCAAAATGATGTAAATATTGTTTCCATGATGTGGTAGATTTCTAAAAAAACATTCAGTTAAATATCAATAAATTATAAAGCCAAGAAAAAATTTAAAATAATGATACTAAAATTGTACCTGAAAATTCTTCCACCAAAAGTTTCGTAGGAATTCGATACATCTCTCCAATAAGTGTATGGTCCATCGTATGTTACTTTAATGACGGACACGATCCGACCTCGAACTTTATTATGGTTTGGAGAAAACTTGATTCAAAGGAACTAAAAAATGGACAAATTTCATCAATATAAAATTAATTGTAAACTACAGTAGTTGGAAAAAGAATAATAATAATTACTCTTTTCCATCAGAAGTGATGAGGTCTTTCCTAATAATGACATTGCTATCTTCATGTTTGCGAATCATCGGTCATTGCCTCCATTGAGATTGGGGATCCAGGTGGCAGTGAAGGTTCAGATAGGGCATTTTGTAGAGGTGGAGATGGTGTTGGGCCTAAATGTTGGTATAAAGACTGGGAATGTTGTGAAGAAGTAGAATTATTATGATATGTTCGAGTTGCGGGTAATGAGTTAATTAGGACTTAAGGAGAAGTAGTTAACATATTAGATGTATCATAATGGGCGTAGAATTGCCATGGGGGTAGTGGTCCAACCATGGGAAATCCAGGATGAGCCATTGGTGGCAATACATTTCCCTAAAATTGCCATGGCATCGGTGAGTAAAAATTTGAAGGAGTCACGAAAGACATATTATGCTATGGGCCAAAAAAAAAGGTAAGGAAATGGCTACCATTGGATTTGTTATTGTGGAATTATTAATGTCTGTACTGGTAGCGTTGTTGAAAGAAGAAGGATTATGGGTTTGAATAGAAGGTTGTCTTCTTAGTCTTCCTCTGGATAAATTTCCGGCATGCTATATGGATCACTTGACATATTAAGTAGAAAAGAAAAAATGCAAGCTAGGAGTTATGAGAACTAATAAGGAGAGATGAAAATAGAAAAGAGAGAAGTGAGTCTCGAGAAGCTAAGATCATATGTGTATGGATTTACATGTATATAAACCTACATAACTCCCTATGCATAGTAGATTAAAGTGGGTTCCACCCTATGCCTAGTAGAATGAAATAATTATAATAATATAATTTTGATAAAATCATGTTCATAGAAATTAAAAAATAGCTAGCATAAATAAATATAAAATTAATTATGGTGAAATAATAATTATTACAATTTATATTCAATAAAATATAATAATTATTTTTATTTTATAATTATTTAAAATTATAATAATTATACACGGTATAATAGCCTTCCCCTACGCTATATTATAATATGGCGCGAGGTTCCTTCCCCTACTCCATATTATATATGGTAGGAAGCCTTCCCTCGCCATATATTAAAAAAAAAAATTTTACATTTATGCATATATTAAATTTTTCAGGCCCTATTTCTTTTTTTTTATTTGTCCTACTGCTCTACACACCCCTATAAATACCAATTTCCATCATTTTGTCAACTTCCCAATCTTTTCCATCCCTCACTCCAACTACATCTTCTCTGTTCATCTTCCTATTTCTCTGTTCATCTTTCTACTTTCCCAATCACTTACTATTTGTTTGACATGGCCACGGGTGATTATAATGAGCATGCTGATATTGTTGGCCCCTCAAATCTGAGTTTACTTTATATATGGGAACAAAACATTCCTTCTTTAGTGTGGGAAAATAGAGTAAGTATCTATTATTTATTGTTCCAAAATTATTATTGTCCATTCATAGGAAGTTATTAAATTTTTTATTTACTAATATTATTTTTTGTCATTTATGCCAAGTTAATATTATGATTAAATAACTTTTTTCACCTAGATAACTCGCATTCTTATGGTAAAAAAATGGACAAATTTGTAATTTGTTTGTGATCCACTTGTTGCTATTGTGCCACTTTTTATACAATCTAGGTTTTATTGTGTATTTGTCTTGAGAGATTTTTCCTATAACTACCCTTTAGTTTCTGCATTTGTTGAACGGTGGTGCCGAGAAACACATTTTTCATCTCACTAAGGGTGAGATGACAATTACGTTATAAGATGTAGGAATGTTATTGGGACTTCCGTGTATGGGAGAACCAATAACGGGCAATCCCTGCATAACAAAGTTTGGAGAATTATGTGAGAGAGCATGAGGAGTTGTGTCACATGTATTGCAAACTAATAGGCAAAGAATTACACTGAGTTGGCTTGTCAATACAATTGCAAATATCCCTAAAGGTGCAGACTAGAGCACCTTAGAATTCCATGCTAGAGTGTGGATTCTGCAATTTATTAGTGGATATTTAATGCCTAAGTCTGGCAATTTTGTAAATCTAAAGTACCTCCCTTTCCTTCTTGATTTTCATCAGTGTAGCAATATGTCATGGGGTGAGGCAATGTTGGCCTTTTTGTACAAAGAGCTTTGCTCCAGCGTACTGAAGGTCACTAAACAAATTGAGGGGTGCATTGCCCTCCTGCATATGTGGATCTGGTCGAGATTTCCTTGTTTTACTCATGATGTTGTCCAGCAACCAGATCTATTGCCAAACACTTATGTGTTAAAGCCGCCTTTGGGTTTTAGGTATGTTTCATTAATTGACATATGTGGGTTAATTAATTTGTATTTTTCTAATTAATAATTAATAATTTGTTACTATCTTCATAGGTGGGCGGGGGCTCGAATGCAACCAACCCCTTCAAATGTGCTGTTAAATAAATACAGAAAAATGTTAGACACCATGAGTGATGAAGAGGTATACAATGTCTACTAATGTAATTTAGTTTTGCTTAAATATGAAATATGCTAACAGGTGTCAAATCATTATAGATTAAATGGCTTCCATATTTACAAAGGTGAAGAGATATTTCTACGTACTATACGTATGGGTTTAAAGTGGGTCAGGCCAGAGTGCCTTTAATTTGTTTCCATATTGTTGAAATGCAATTCCTTGATCGTGTACTGCGGCAATTTGGGTACATGCAAGGAATACTACCAGACCCACTGAGAGACCAAATGAAAGGTTATCAAGCTCTAAAGGTCGAAGGGAAACATCAGAATTATGATTAGGCCAACCACTACCAGGAGGCCATTGCCATGTGGAACAATTGGAGAAGACATGTTGTGATGGGTAAGTTCACCAGTGACCTATAGTTGGATCTCTTGTCACTGTACATGAGTTGGTATTTCGGAGTCACTTGCCACTACATTTGTCAAGATACAGCAGTGTTGTTTCTTGTGGTATAGTATTTACTTCATCTTTCATGCAATAAATTAATTTTTAACTCAAATCAATTGATTTAAAAAAAAATTAATGTCACTATGGCGCAAAATGAAAGCACGTATCTTGTAGAATGTGTTTCCTTGTCATTCCCACCTAAAAAATTTATTGGTCTTGCTCAAAATGAAATGCGATTAATACAAGTGAGGGTGAAACAGAGGAACCAAAGACAATTCATGCGGATGCAAGCTCAAGTGTCTCATGGGTTTGAACCCCAAGACGAGGAAGTCGATGCCAATAATGCTGCTAGCTCAGACAACACTGCTGGCCCAAGTCAGAAAAAGAGGGTAATGAGGAGGCAGAGAGAGCAACAACAAGGAGAACAAGAAGGAGGGGAGAAAATGAATAGACTTCCAGCTATTTTTCGTCTGTATGAGTTGTATGTTAAATACTATTTGCACTTTTTTTAATTTGTTTTGAACTTTTTTGAACTATATGTTAAAATTAGCTAAACAAGATAATTTTATGTAAGTATTAAAATTAGCTTAAATTTATTTATTATTTAAATTTTATATACAAGTTAAAAAATAATGAGTAATTTTTGTTCATAAAAAAGTTTTCAATTTTACGTAACACTGCACCGAGGCGACCTCAATGTATAAAATTTTTTTATAAATTTTTTTATTTTTTTGTAAATTTTTTTAAAAAAATTATATAATTTTTTTTTACGTATGTGAAAAATTTTAATTGGTCAAGTTTATGACTTAACATATTTGAAAAAATTAAATTAACATATGTGAATAAGATATAACAAGAGTGAGACATATGGGATTAACTAGTCCTTTAATAAAGTACAAATTTATAACACTTAACTACTTATATGTTACAAAAAGGTGGCAAAATATACATTACAACTATAGAGTTCTAGGTCCATTTTTATAGATCTGAAAAACTTCCACTCATCTTCCTTGAGTGTGTAAAGTTTGACAGCCCAAGGTTCTTCTTCCATCTCATTTTCAAACTCACCGTCTGATTCTTTTGTAATTAAAAACTCATTGTTTGGAAGCCACAGTAATGCATCTAACACATGATCAATAAGAGAAAACTATGTTCCATAAGTGGGGATCACAATTGACAATGTTGCATGTCTATAGTTCAATGATAGATCCTCGACGCTCGTGCTCACCAAAAAATATGATCCCTAAACAATTTTTGTAGCTTATTAGCTTGTAGTCTTCATTCATTGTAGTTGATGGGATGACTAGCGATTTGAACGTATCATCAAATACATTGTGCACCGTCAAAGAGCCTTCCCCATTAGATGCTATAAATAAAGAGGCGATGAAATTGTCTAGCACCATATTAGAGTGGATTATGGTAACCACATGAAGTGAGTATTGATCTGATTGAACCTTCAACCACCCGACCTCGTTTCTTTCTAGATATAATTTGGCCACTCGTACAATATTACCATCTCGATGATAACATATAATTACAAAGTCTTCCACTTCTACATTACATGCAAGACAATATTTAGCAACACTTGAAAGAATATAAATGTCAGTAAAACTATGACTAGTGGAAACATCAAGCATGAGAAAAAAAAAACTATTAAACAACCTAAAAAAGGCAATGTAATTAGTCCGCACTGAAAGGTCACTAGGTTTATAAGCACAAGTTGATGTTGTCTATATATATAATTGGCTTGGAGTAATATCTTGCCATTTAGTATTCCCACGGCCCGAATGGTGTGATACGTCTAGTGCAATGCTTGTGGCAGCCGGAGTGTACGCTTGGACCAATGTCTCATGTCAATAATATCTAAACAAGATCTCCCATATGATTGACATAGCTAGGACAATAATGGGGAAAATGAATATGTTATTTTGGCTTTTTCGCAATGAGCTATTTTTAAAAAAGATTTATGAAAGCTACGATGCCAATTTTTGGACACCGACATTAAATTTCTACAATCATCAACAAACATTCAAGATAAGATATCAACCATAATATTTTTTGGGAAAACTAAATTACTGAAAAGTGGCTCTACCATCATTTAGAACACACTACCAATTAAGGAAAAAAAAAGGTAGTGAGTGTGGTAGATGCAAGAACCTAGACGTGAGATGGATGGATGATGATACTAGGTGGACACTAAAGGCAACTGGAGTGGGAGTGAGGTTGTGTAGTCTCTTTGTGGATATATATAGACATGGGTGTTGCATTTTTTTAATAATTTATATGATTAATTTTTACCATACAAGATATTTTATAACTTGTATGATTATTTTTTAAATAAATTTATATATTTGTATTTATATGTATTTTTTAAAATAACTTTTTTCATTAATAGTTGTTTTTATAAATCAAACAAGACTGAAGAGTTGTGCAATTGTGTTTGAATTTATAAAAATAAATTAGTTTGATTTTTTCACTCTTCTCATTTTTAAAATTTTTATTTTTTTTTTTGGATTTTTCTGAAATGATTTAGGATTCAATTGAAATAAGCTTTTTTGGATTTTTGAGCTTTAAATAATTTGAAAGAGGATTTTTAATTTTAATTATTTTTTCTTTTTTTAATATTTGAGACTATGTTAAATACACTCATGTACATAACTATATGTACTAATACACACACTGACACCTATATATATATATATATATATATATATATATATATATATATATATATATATATATATATATTATATACATATACACACATTATTATATATAATACATACATAGTTCACACCTACACCCACACACACACACATACACACATATATATATATATATATATATATGCACTAGCAGCCCACCACAATAAAGACAAACAAGTTGGCCAAAAAGGACGGGGACATGTAGGTCCCACCACATTGAAAATTTCCAATTTGGTGAAGTAATTCCCAGTATCCAGGCATCAAAATTATTGCAAGTTGTGAAAGGTGAAGGCAGCTTGAAGAAAAGGAAAACACACTAGAGTAGAGCCCTCCGCTTCCCTCATATCACCACTCACAACAGAAGCATTCTTTATATCTTCATATCTTTATCTTTTTCTTTCCACTTCCTCAAAAAAAATAGAGATCCCTTCTCATAGGAGATGGATGTACAATAGACTAAATCCTAGAAGGAAGGGTTACACAGAAGAATTTTTGCTCGAGGTGGAGGAATTTGTTACCTTTGCTGGGCGACATAAACTGGATGGAAAGATCCAGTGCCTCTACTCAAAACACAAAAATGGCACCTATATAGGTTTTGAGGATATTAAAATGGATTTTTACATAAGAGGCTTTGAGTTAGGATACTGGTGTTGGACTTCTCATGGTGAGGTCGATGGTGAAGCAACAGCCTCAGCTTCTGTTGATGTTGGCTCTTCAAGTAGATTGATATTTACTGTTGCTGAAAGGTATGCCCGATATCAAACCATGATCTTAGATGCAACAAGATAAGATCTGGATATTAGAGATGACTCTGAACTAAATAATGATGATGCTAGTAATTTGAATACTGATGAACCTCCAAATCCAGAAGCACAGAGGTTCTTTGATCTGCTAAATGCCTATTAGAAGCTCGTTTGGCCAAGCTATACTAGTCATTAAGAGTTGTCAGTTGTGGTAAGAATGTTAAGTTTGAAACATGAAGGCAATATTTTGGTTTAAGCTTTCAATGACATGGAATGTCTTGAGGGAGAGACTAGCCCCGTTGAAAATCCGGTGCCTATGAATTGGTACAGGATGAAAAATTTGGTATCCAAACTTAGTCTGATGTCCATAAAAACTTCTGTTTTCCAGAATAGATGCGTGTTGTACTAAACGATGATATAAATGAGACAAAATGAAAATTTTGTGAAGTATCCCATTACCAAGAAGATTGACCTAGGAGAAGACAAAGTGCTAAATGGGTTCTAGTGAAAAGGATGCATTATCTACCCCTTATTCCTAAGTTGCAAAGGTTTTATGCCTTAATGAGTTCGATTGAACACATGTGATGACATTGCAATAACAGAAGAAATGAAGATGTATTGGTCCACCCTTTAGATGCAGAAGCATGGAAACAATTTGACATAGTGTATCCAAACTTCGTGATTGAGCCACGTAATGTGAGGCTAAATCTATGTATAGATAGGTTCACACCTTACAATCAGTATGGGACACAATACTCTTACTAGCCGATTATAGTGACATACAACTTGCCTCTCGAGCTATACATGATTGCACTGTATGTGTTTCGATAGCCATTATACCTAGGCCACGGAATCTAAAAGCTGGCGTTGATGTGTACTTGCAGTCACTTATTGATGAATTGAAAATATTATGGGACGGACTATCCACCTTTGATGTGTCGACACAGTAGAATTTTCGTATATGCGCAACGTTGATGTGGACAATATATGACTTTCTAGCGTATGAGATATTGTCGAGGTGGAGCACTGCAGGTAAGTTAACTTGTCCTTACTGTATGCATAACTCGAAAGCCTTCACTCTAAAAAATAGTAGAAAGAACTCGTAATTTGATTGTCATCGACGGTTTTTGCCTACTAACCATGCATTTAGGAGGAACAAAGATGTGTTCATCAAGGATGGAATTGACAACGATTTCCTGCAGCCAAGACTGAGTGGGGAAGAATTATGGGAAGAAGTAAGAAGACTTTCTAAGGTTGTTGAAAGTGGCTTTCCTAAGGATCAAAGTTATGGGGTTGAGCACAATTGGACAAAACAAAGCATTTTTTAGGAGCTCCCCTATTGGAAAGATCTCCTACTCCGTCATAATATTGATCTTATGCATATAGAAAAAATTGTGTTCGACAACATATTTAACATTGTTATGTACGTCCAAGGAAAGACCAATGATAACATCAAGGCAAAGATGGATCTTAAGGTGTATTGTAGGCTTTGTGATTTAGAGTTGGAAGACTTAGCAAATGGTAGAGTGATAAAGCCAAAGGCTAAATTCACATTTATGCTAGAGCAGAGAAGGGTCATATGCAAGTAGGTCAAAGGACTAAAAATGCCTGATAGATATTCTTCGAATTTGTCAAGGTGTGTTGATGTGAAGGACGAAAAGTTGTTCAGACTGAAGAGCCATGATTGTCACATTTTTATGGAATGTTTGCTACCCATTGCATTCAATGCATTGCCAGAAGAGGTTTGGAGGCCTCTCATTGAAATAAGCCAATTTTTCAGAGACTTGTGTTCAACAATATTGAAAGTGAATGAGCTACTGCAAATGGAGCACAACATTCCTATCATTCTATGCAAGCTAGAAAGAATCTTTCCTCCTAGATTTTTTGAATCAATGGAGTATCTACCTGTCTATCTCCCATATAAGGCTTGAGTCAATAGACCGGTTCAATATCGATAAATGTGTCCTTTTGAGAGGTATTCAATCATCAATTACTTCTTCTGTATATTATTTTGATTCCTATTTATTCAAATCTAACAAACTAGTTCCTTTCATTTTTAAAGGTTTTTAAACAAAATTAAGAAGATAGTCAAGAACAAATATTTGCTGAAAGGTTTTATTTGCGAAGCATACTTGGTACAAGAGACATCGTACTTTTGTTCTTATTCTTTTAAGTCACACATACATTCATTAAGAATAAGAGTTGGTCAAAATCCATGTATGAAATAGGAGAGAAGTCAACCGACGACATTAACAATTTTTAACCAAGTCAAGCATCCTTCCAGTAAGAGCATCACTAAACTTTTAAGTGATAGATAATATATGACGGCTTAACTTTACATTCTTCTCAATTGTGATGAAGTGAAGCCATATCTCGAGTAAGAACACATTGTATACCTACTGTGTATGTTCACTGAGTTTGGTTTTGCATAGCAGCAATTTTGAACAATACCATAGAAATTTAAATCCTCATTTCAACTACGCAAATATTGATATACTTGTCGAATCACACTTTGTCTTGTGGCTCAAAACCCTTGTAAGTGGCCTTCTGATTTAATTGGATTAATTGCATGATAGGTCATTTTTTATGTGGTGTGCATTAATTAATCAATTATTCATTGATAACTTTTAACTAGGTACACACTCAATATCATGTTTTTAATGATCCAAATGTGAGAGACTTAGTATAGGGACCATTTATAGAGGTCAAGACATGGCCAATATATTTTGTGAATGGATGCAAATTTCATACTGATGACTGGAGCACTGGGAAGAAGACAATCAATAGTGGGATTTGTGTTAAAGGCACTAGAGAAGGTGATGGAGAAAATGATTATTTTGGCATTCTTAAATAGGTGGTACAATTACAAAGAACCTACAAAAAGATTATTTTATTTTTCTGTGATTGGTTTGATCCAGTGTTGAATCGTAGTACTAGGGTGCACCTAGACTATGTAATTATAGAGATTAAGTAAACAAGGAGATATGGAAAATTTGATCCTTTTGTATTCACGTATCAAGCAATATAAATATATTTTATTCCTTATCCAATTAGAACAAGAGAGGAATCTGACTGGCGGGTTGTTATAAAAACTAGGCCCATAAATCTAATAGAAAATGAAAAAAGACTAGAACTTGCTTACCAGAATGAAAAATCTCATATTTTTTTTGTTAATAGTGATTTATTAAATGAAAATTTAAGAGAGGAAGGACAATATGTAGAAATAAAATATGTAGAAGAAGCAAAAGAGGAAGATCAAGAAGAAGAGGAGGATAAACAAAGTGAAGATGAGGATGAGGACCAAGACACAAATACAAATGAAGAACAAGATAAACAACAAGAACGAAAGGACAACAAAGAAAGTGATAACTATTTTTTTTCTATTCTACAACTCTTTTTGAATACTAGAAGATACTATATCTTGTATACTATGTAATAATTCAATATTTTTCATTTATTTCTTGGTAACTATGAACTTATTTTTCAATAATTTTTTCTAAACATATTCTTCTTAAGACTATATTAACTTATTATAGATTTAAATAACTTAAATATATATTATCTTTAATCTATATACATTTTTATAATATAATTAAGACATAAAATATATATTTATATATCACAAAAACAATTGTTGCATAGGCCATATACAAAGGAGGTTTCCCCCGCGCCACATATTACTGTGTGGCACGAGGAAAGTCCTCCTGCACCACACAAAGGAGTGGTGCAAGGGTGCTTTCCCAGTGTCACTCCTACAATTGTTGTCCCCCGCGCCACACTTGTTTGTGTGGCGTTGGATGAGCGCCCCGCGCCACATCTCATATGTGTGGCCATGCCATGTATGGTGTGGGGTGCTTCCCTGGTTCCATATATAAGCTCCAAGTATAGCGTCCTCGCCATATTATATCTACTACTTTTAGTCGATTTTTAGTAAATTATTTTTTTAGACTGTGTTTCAGTCACTTTCTCTGTCAGAATATTTTGGTGAGAAGTTACAGGTGTAAAAATTAGCTTTCTTATTGTAATTCAATCGAAAAAAATTATAAGGGCAATCGCAAATTCTTACAATAAGAAAGCTTTAGATGCTATTTTGAGACATTGTTATAGTGCGAGTAGTATTGCGTTTGTCGAAATTTCCAACTCTTCTTTGTATTTTCATCAGCCAACACAAGTAGTATCACATTCGTTGGAATCGCAGGAACTCGTCCACCAGAGGTTGGCAGCATTGAACTTGGAACAAGAGCTACAATGTCCTTTGATTTGCCTTACTATTGCCTGTGCTTGGAGCGCCTATCTGAAATAAAACATAAGGGTCTAGGATTTTTCTCAAGTTTTTTCCTTCACTTCAATCCTTGTTTAGCAAGATCCAATAAACAAAAAATGAAAAAGACACGTGGCACTTTCTAATTCGCTGAAGGTTGATAGCTATTGGATCTAATTGATCCAATGGTTAGCATGGAAAAGTAGAGGAGTTGCTTGCTATATAAATGGGTTCAAAACAACAATAAGCAACACAGAAAGCCTGAGCTCGTTGCTAAGCCTACGTAGGAGTGAATCACATCATTCGTCAAAGCAATCCCATACGAAAACAGCAAGGGTTTTTCTATATGAACTCACTGTGTTAAACTGATTTTGACAACAAGGGTTTTTCTTAGAAGTCTGAAAATTATAGGGATTGATTTAAAAAGACAAAATTAAATTATAGAAACTAAATTAAAAATTAAAGTAAAATATAGGGACCAAATGATTAATTTTTTAATATATTATAGAGCAATATATATATATATATATAAGTAAATTTTTTATTTTACTTTTGGCAATAAAAGATTAATATTTAGAGAAAAAATTGATATTTAGCAACAAAGAATTTTATAATTTAATAATAAAAAAATACTAAATCAATAATATTCTATATGTGTGTGTGTGTGTGTGTGTGTGTGTGTGTGTGTATGCTTACTAAAACCTATTGTTCTTAAATTTAAAATCAAGCGAAGGTAATCAAAGATTTACTCTGATACCATATATTAGAAGAAGCCATAAATTCATATACTATTTATAATTAAAATCGATTCTCTAAACACATTAAAGATCTCTCATGTTTATAATTAATATTACATAATTGGGTTCAAGAACTAAAAACATTGATATTCAAGAATCCAATTCATAAATTGTAGCGATAACAACATGAAAAAGACTAAGGAAGCATAAAAAAAAATAATTAAGTACCTTCAACCCTAATATATATTTGAATCTCTAAAAGTGAAAGCCCCAATTATTGAACTCTAATCAGTAATCTATAATCAGAAAAGGAAAGTTAGAAGAATAGAGAGAGTAAAAAATTAAAACTTGAGGGAGCTTTTCTAATAAATAGGTGACCTAACGACGGAATTTTTAAGAGAGAACCATTTTCTATCATGAATATCCCTCTCTTAATGGTTAGTGTTCATATTCTTAGCTCACTCCCACTGTTATTTACAAGTCAACTTTAGATATTAACTAACCACTCTTACATATCCACAACAATTACTTATACAAACAAAAATAATAAAATAAAAATAAAAAATATCATAAAGACTATTTGTTTGATAATCTAAAAGTCAAATGACTCAGATATTACCCTATTCAAAAAATATAATTATTATATACTTTAATTTCAAATTTAAAATAAAAATCCAACGTATATTTGTAAATTGTAAATATACTCATTAATCCAATTGTCCATGAGATATGTATGTGTAGAGTTGTCAAAATAGGTCCAACTAAAAAGCAAGTCAGACTTGCTAAAAATCAGTCCGTTTAGGATCAAGTTGCAATAATTCGACTATCAAAACTCGCAGGTTAAACGGGTTGATCCATTTTTATTTTGTTATTATATATATATATATATATATATTAAAATATTAATAATATATGTTAAAATAAATAATACAAAATGAATAAGAGACATCATTTAAAAATAATTTATATTAAATTTGTATAATTATTTGATCTTAATTATTAATTAATAAAAAAATAACACTAAAGAAAAAATAGAAAGAATAATTCAAAAATAATAATAGTTTCATTTTTAACTTTTTTTTAGTTGTAAATCTTTAAATTCATATATTTCTCTTTTTTTTAATAAATAAATTATTTTTTATTAATTTTTATTTAACCACACTTATTTAAACAGATCAATCCGCCAGCACCCTATCGACCGTTTAAAGTGCAAACTGATAAAATAATACACACTCATCTCACGGTTGGGACAAAATTCACATGTCAGATATCTGAGAATTTCATAAATGTAAAGTGCAAACAGATGAAATAATACACACTCATCTCACGGCTGGGACAAACTTCTTATATCAGATATCTGAGAATTTCATAAATGTAAAGTGCAAACTGATAAAATAATACACACGCATCTTCTCGGCATCCAAAGATGGGGGACCCCTCCTCTGAATACATTCAATTTTGCGGCCTTAGATGAGCCCACGTGTACGGTCGCTATTCTACTTCACCTTGCATGTGATTCCTGCAGAGACAGCCTCCAGCCAGACCGGCATCCGAAAATTCATATCTCATATATTTAATAAATATTTCAATACAGTATTATTTTGGAATATATTTATATGCTATTTCTTTGTTATGTGTAATTTTTTTAAAAAAAATCAATTATATAAAGATAATACATATGTTATATTATAATTAGAGAACTATAAAGAACTTGATAATAAAAATATAAATAATTATATATAAATTTTTTAATTATTTTTTAGTTTTAAGTAGAAAATAATGGACAAAATTAAAAAAAATTCAAGTATTTATTGTTATATTCTTAAATAAAAATATTTTACATAAAATTAATGTCATTTACATGTTAAAAAAATTATTTCCAAAAAATGTGGACGAAAGTCAAAGTTTGCAGTGGACGAATGGGATAGCGACACGTGTAGGTCGGGCTTACAGGGAACAAGTCGGGAATTTGAGAGACATGGGAGGGTTTGTTTCTTGTAAATGTGTCACACTGGTTGCTGAGACAGTGAGAAGAGGGGACCATTTTTTTTCTCCTCTTTTCCAAATTTTCATTTTATGCTGGTCAGTAATATGTGTGTATCTAACTATCTATATATATGATATCAGCATATATATATATATATATAGGTATGTATCGTAGATGAAGAGGGGACCATTTGAAACGAAGGTGATGAGTTCGTTCTTTCTATCTAGTCCTTCTTATTATGATTTTGCAATCGGCATTGAGAGAATCTGGGATACCTAGGATTAGAGAAATCCGGATTTGCTGCTGTGCAAATTCGCTGCTTTTGCTGCTTTTCACTTTCAGCAACGGTTTTTACCGTTGCTGAAAGTTTTGGCAAGAGAAAAAACTGCTGCCATAACTTTTAGCAACGTTAAAACTGTTGCTAAAAGTAAAAAGCAACAACAGCAGCGGCAGCAAATCCGGACTTGGATTACAGATACCAAAGCGCCATCAAAAGACTGTATTGTTCCGTGAAGCCCCTTCATGATTTCATCAATTAATATATTTTGGAACAAAATTTATGTTGCCAATTTAATCCTGCATATACGTTCTATTATCCATTTTATTTGCATATAATTTTTTAAAAAAATTAGCTTTTATAGTTCCTGTAAATTTGCTCATATTTGTACTTAGTATGAATTTTATAGTTCCTGTAAATTATTTTTTTTTTTAAACTATAAGGAATCAATTGCAAACTTTCAAATGAAGTATATGAACCTAATTTAATCTCTACTATTAAATTTTTATCAATATTTTGCTGATGTTACCTTCTATATTCCAATTTAACTTTTTATGTGTTTATACATGGCTCAAATTGTTTAATATAAAATCACATCATATGTCATGTATATATATATATATATATAAATTATATATTTTTACTCTTTTTTTTGTTAGTATAAGTTATACATATTTAAAGTGGAAGCATGTTATAACATAAATCATAACCATAAACAATCAATTACTCGTGATCAATTCCAAATGCGAAAGATGATTGAAATCAAAAATATAACACTGATCATAATTTGATTGTTATAGAATCTTGGTAGACAAACTGACAATAATAATATATTAACCTAAAGAATCATAGATAATAGCGTACGTTGATCCATAGCAATTAATCTCCTGAGAGGTTATGTCACACACTCACATATTTATAGACTTTTTCAAAATAGAAAAACCAAATTCTTATAACCATATGAACCATAACCAACTTATCAAGCTCAACGAGTTGGCCTAATGGGTTAACCCCATTTATTAATAATGCTTCATCACAGTTATTAATTTGGGTTAAATATCAACACATATTATAATACTAATTCACAAACACCTAAAACTAACATTAATATATCAAATAGATCTAGCCCAAAATATACTTTATAAAGATCATTAATTTGGACCTAATTATAGTTAGCAACATATATGTCTCAATATATATATACATGTATACAATAATTAATATGTAAGTCCAACCAAATAAAATTTTTAGCACTTTTTGTGTGTGTATATAAATATATTAATAAATATATATCTATAAATAAATTTATGCTAACAATTCTCTCACTTAGACTACATATGATTTTGAATATTGTATATGTACATATTATACATATATATAAATCTTAGTGCGCACAACCTGCTATCTGATCTGATAAATATTATAACAATATGATCCATTAACCATATCAGCACAGAACCAAAGAGGCTTTCATAACCAGTAATATAGAAACTAAACCAACAGTTATCACAATGCTAATATAGTTAATGATATAGATCTAGTTTGAATATGTAGCATGGAAATTACATGCAAATGATCTTTATTTACGCCTATTTCCAGCTGGTTCCTACACTTTCTCTACCTTGTGCTAATTAACTGCAAGAGAAAGCAATCACTTATATTCAAAATATTCAACACATACACACACAAAAATATATATGAATAACATCAATTCATATATCAAAATGTTAACAAATGAATATCCACCAAAGTTGTCTGTAACAAATTGAATACAGACTCAATCATCTAAAGGTTTGCCCACACTCATACGAGTCATATGCTCATGAAACACTTTAGGGGGTAAACCTTTAGTTAGTGAATCTGCATCATAGTGCTTGTACTAACATGATCTAATGAGACAATGAAACTCTGAACTCTCTCGTTCACGACTAGAAACGTAATGTTTATATATTTAGACTTTGATTAACTCTGGTTTTTCTTATAATATAACTCAGCGGCCTTACTATCACTAAACATTCTCAAAGGCCTTTCAATGCCTTCTACAATCCGCAATGTTGTGATAAAATTCCTCAATCACACTGCCTAGTTAAATGCTTCATAATAGGCTACAAACTTAACTTTAATGGTTGAAGAAGCTATAAGTGTCTATTTGACACTTTTTCAAGATATAGCTCCTACAGCCAACATAAACACACAGCCTAATGTTGATCTCCTAGAATCAATGCTTCTCACAAAGTTAGCATCGGAGTATCTAGTGACTTCAAGTCGATCTGATCTTTGGTATTTGAGCATGTAATCTTTCGTCTTCTGAAGGTACCTTATAACCCATTTAGCTGCTTTCCAATAAGCCATGTCTAGGCCACTTTGGTATCTGCCAAATATTCCTACTATGTACAGTAAATCCGGGTACTTACATACTTGTGCTTACATGAGACTCTCTACTACCAAAGCATATGAGATTTTCTCTAGTTCCCTCTTCTCTATGTCCAACTTAGGACATTAGAGCAAATTGAATTTTTTGCCTTTGGCTACAAGTGTATCACTTGGTGCACAATTTTGCATGCCAAAATGACTTAACACTTTCTCAATATAAGCCTTTTGTGATAATCCCAATGTATATCTAGTACAATTCCTATGAATCTGAATGCCCAGATAAAGGATGTCTCACCAAGATCTTTCATATCAAATTCACTAGATAGAAGTGACTTGGTCTCACCCAAAAATGTCATATCATTACTAGCCAGTAGAATATTGTCTACATACAAGACTAGTATCACAAATTTATTCTCACTCAACTTAAGGTATATGCACTAATCAACCTGATTTTCTTTGAATCTGAAAGAGGTAACCACTTCATCAAATTTTCAGTACCACTGCTAAGATGTCTATTTTAAACCATAAACGGGTTTCTTCAACTTACAAACAAGGTGCTTTGAATCCATAGACTCAAAGTTCTCTTGCTGCGCCATGTATATCGTTTCTTCAATGTCTCTATTAAGAAACAATGTTTTAATATTCATTTGATGTAGCTCTAAATCATAATGAGCTACAAGTATCATTACAACTCTAAAGGAATCATTCAACGAAACCGACGAGAAGGTTTCCTTAAAGTTTACACCCCCCCTTCTGAGTATAACATTTGGCTACAAGGCGTACCTTATATCTTTAAATATTACCATTTGAGTCTCGTTTGCTTTTAAAAATCCATTTACAACCAATTGGCTTCATCCCTTGTGGTAACTCTATTAAATCTCAAACTTCGTTGTTAGCCATATATTTATCTCATCTCTTATGGCTTTAATCCACTTGTTTGAGTTACTAGATGACACAGTCTCTCTACAAATGACTGGATCATCTTACATGCTCATGTCAAACTCATGTTCTTGCAATAAACAACATAGTCGTTTGGTATTACATTTTTCTTCTCTCTAGTGGATCTCCACAATGGTACTTCAGTTTGAAGTGTTTAAGGTTCTTTAGTTTTAGGAGATTGAATCTCTTGATCCTAAATATGAGTGATCTCTTCTTCCATTGTATTTTTAGGTTCATCCAAATTTATAGGTTCATCTATTTTAGGAAAAATTTCCTGATCTAGTGTACCTATGACTATAATAGGAATACTAATGTATTTCTCCTCAAACACAATTTCCTTATCTGATCACTCCTACTGTAATCAATATCCTCAATGAATTTAACAGTCTCAATCTCAAAGAAGGACCTAGTCTAAGGGTCATAAAACTTAAAACTTTTTTACCTTTCAGGATACCCATAAAGTATAAGCTTATTGTTCTTGAATCCAACTTTCTCTCATTAGGTTTATATAGCCTAGCTTCAACTGGACAACCTTAGACATGCAAGTGCCTTATAACAAGTTTCTTGTCTGCCCATAACTTATAAGAGGTTTTTTAGACTACTTTACTTGACGCTCTATTAAGGATTTAAACTGCAGTCTTTAATGCCTCTTCCCAAAGTGATTTTTGTAAAGAATAATAACTAATTATATTTCTTACCATATCTTTAAGAGTGTGGTTTCACCTTTCAACTACACTATTTTGACAAGTAGTCCCAGACATAGAGTATTAGGGCAGGGCTAACCCTAACACTTGTTCAGGAGAATCTTAAGGACCAATTATTGCAGAAGAACATTCTTCTGACTCAATAGCAAATTTTTTTCCTACAAACAAGGTAACTAAATTAGTAAATTATTATCACAAAAGAAATTAGTAAATTAAGAAAATATAAACATTTCAAACTCACACTAATGATCCTAGCTTCATCATTGACAAACAATACATTTGTCCTCTTATCAGTCTTAATATACAAAGCACCCAAGCTAATAGGCTTTCCAGTCTTTATTTCCTAACATTGATTAAATTGATAATGTTAAATTCAAACCATTCCATTATTTGAGACACATTAATGTTCTCTTTCCATCTATGCATCTTCCTAGCATTACTCATGGAACCCCCGGTATGCAAATTTACTAATTTCTTTCTATTTACAATGTTAGTTTCAACCATTTTCTGTAATTGAATATCACAACCCGGATTGGGGCTATGACTTGCGTGATCGGTGCATTACACACACCGCTGTAAGCCTGATATTTTACCACTAAACCCAACAAGATATATATATCCTAAGTAGTGTTAGCCCTAATGTATTATGCTATAAGTTTTGATGATGACAAATATGTGGGAATGATTTAATCTTCTTGGCCCAATGTATGATTTAATCTTTCTTAGCCCAAATAGTATGATTTAATTTTCTTGGCCCAAATGAATGATTTAGTCTTCTTGGCCCAAATGAATGAGTTAATCTTATTGGCCCAAATGCATGATTCAATTTTTCTTGGCCCAAATATATTTAATGCTTTATATATTTATATATAGTAATATAAATTGATTTTTGATAAAGTTTATTGGGTGTTGTAATATAATTTGAAAAAGAATATCTTTTACTGTAGCACTTTTGAAAAAGAAATTTGATTGTTGAAAAAGTATGATAAAGTTTATGGGGTGTTGTAATATAATTTGAAAAAGAATATCTTTTACTGTAGCACTTTTGAAAAATAATTTTGATTGTTGAAAAAGTATGATAAAGTTTATTAGTTGTTGTAATAAACTTTGAAAAAGAATACTTTTTACTGTAGCAAATTTGAAAAAGAATATTGATTGTTGAAAAGGATTGATAAAGTTTTTTGGTTGTTGTAGAAAGGTTGAAAAATGATGATGAAGCTTACTGTAGCAATTTTGACTAAAGCAGTCACTGTAGCAGCAAGGTTTCACTATATAAAGGGGACTTCACAACACCATTTGCATCAAGCTTCAATTGTTCATTTCTCATATTATCTTGAGTTCATTCTCTCTAAATTGCTAGAGAAATATTCTGAGCTTAATTTTTGCGTTATCTACACTTTGAGAGTGTCTACCATTATTTTCCTTAAGCTTTTAAATTTAGTTTCTCAAGGATTGGTTCCTTGAGTTAGTGTTTGAGAGAAAACACGTTGTAAGGGGGAGAGACACCCTTGAGGGAGAAAAGTATGTTATAGTGGTTTGCAAGTACTCGGATTAAACTTGCAATTATAGTGGAAATACTCAAGTAGTTTCTTGAGGACTGGATGTAGGCTTGGGATTAGCCGAACCAGTATAAATCTCCGAGTTTGCTTTCTCTATCCCTACTCTATTTACATTTGAAGTTAATTAATTAATGCTTTGCATTTATATTTGATTTCTACCTCAAGTATTAATTAATTTGTGTAGATTTATATTTGCTATTTAATTCCTTGTACTATAAAATTATTCATCTTGATAAACACTTTGATTTTCTGAATTAAATTATGATCTTTAACATTGTCCAATTTCAGAAAATCATTTTAACTTCCAATTAAGTTTTGAGAAAATTTTTATAAAACCCAATTCACCCCCCCTCTTGGGATCCAATCATTTCTTTCAAGTAGACTATCCAATTACAGAGTATACTAAAGATTAACTTTGAAAATAAAAAGACCAATGCCTTACCTTGGACAAAAAGGGCGGCATCATCACTACCATGTTACTCAAACTGTTGAACTGGACCATCTCCAGGACCTAAAACTATGAGGGGGTGAGTCTAATCCACGCGACTCACCGATAAAACTCTACCCAGCACAAATAGATACTCACATTGACCAAAACAATAGATAAAGTATAAATGAAATAAATCCAGCCAGAAAGTGTGCACCCCTCATAGTACCCCAGCAGCATTTTGCATCCCGAAAATATATATATATATATATATATATATGTATGTATGTATATTTGTATACAATAGCAATGCATTAATAAATCAAAATCAATGGTACTTTGATTCCACACTTACCATACACGACCCAATTCCAAAATGCCACATGCCCTTGCCTCCCAGCACGATCACTTTCACCAAAGTCATCCAAGTACAAATCAAGTACAAGTACGTATATGAATATATATATATATATATATATATATATATATATATATATATATATATATTCCATCACACTTAATTCTAGATACCACAATATACCAAAAGACAAACAACTACCACCGATCAACTAACACAGTTAATCACACCACATCGAAAGTAAACCACATTCCCACAATACATATCACACAAACATCCTCATCACTATCCAAACAAACCATAATCATCCAAGTGATACCAAAAATTGGTCCCAGATTTCCATCCCTTCCTAGAGTCTAGCTCGTGTTACTCTTGGGCATCTATTGGTTATCGTCATTAGGAAGCCTCTCCTAAGAACTCTAGCTCATGGGGTGTACCTATTGATCAGCTTTGCCAATGCAATCCCCCATTCTAAGTCCTACTAGACCCTAGGGGTGCACTAAGTTTTAAGTCACTGACCCTGATCCATTGGGTTATGTCCTCAGCCAATGCATAGGTGCTCTTAGATCTTGTCCTCAACCGATGCATAGGTACTCTTGGACTAAACCCTCAACTACATGAAATCTTCAATTTATTGGGTCATGTCCTCAACTAGCTACGGTCTTGTTGGATCATGCCCTCAACTACAAACACATACACAATCACAACCACAAACAATCATCATAACAATCCTAAGTCCATAACCAAAGTGTACCACACCATCATAGTAATATTACATGACAATTGCATAACTCATCTAATTATATATTTAACTATTCACATGGTTCACACGTGACATGAGAATCATCATCATTCTCATATCATGGAGCATTTATCATAATACCATATACATATATATCAAGATCACACACTATGGCAACCACCATAATATCCCATATGGCTCCTAAGGTTGTGTAAACATGTACCTCTTATCCCTCTAGCATATGTCTTGTAATTATACACCTTTTCAAATGTATAAATACGCACTCGATTACAAAAATTCGGTTCACAAAGTTATATGTTTGTGCGTACTTATACAAGTGTATAGATGTATGATTTCATTTCCCAACTTTCAGTTTAAATCAACTAAGAAGGGGTGCATGTCTACACACAACCCACTTAGGACACCATATCACACCTACAGGTGTAAGTTGCATGCCTACCACACAAATCCCCAATCAACATACTCGTACACTTCACCATATGTGACCAATATCGACCAAGACCACAAATCAATTAACCAGATAATCCATGTATATATGTTCAACATTCCACTATAATATCTACCATTATATAGCATCCAAGCTAATTCCTTATTATAGCTAATTTCTCCAAATTCCCTTAACATTCAAACCTTCCATACCAATTCCAATTCCATAATAAAATTTGGACTTATCCAACCTATCTCATGCATGAGGGGTTCCACATACATCCACACATTTATACACATTCCCATGGTAATTAATTCACACAACTTATCTCATGTATGAGGTACTTCATGTGTATACACACATTCATATTTGCCATAGCAATTACATTCATGCATATCACCACAAGCATAAAGGAACATTCTTTAAAAGAAAGAACAAAGGAGCAAGGTAGAGAAGTCTCTCACCTCAACTTTAAGTTATCTATTCCATCCCAAAAAGATGTGGGAGACACATTAAAGGATCCATTCCTTTGAGAAAACTGTGTAAAAACATGTCAAGGTCATAAGAGAGGAAAATGCTTGACACCAATTATGACCTTTGGTCACTCTTTTGGTCATAACTCTTAAATGCTAAAAAAATTTTAAATAAAACTTATATCATTGGAAACTAAACTCAAAGATTTTTCCAATGATATAACCTTTGCTAAAAATGAGTCTGGATGAGAGAGTAATGACCATTTGAAAACTAACTAGAAGGCATACTGCAAACCAATGTTGCAGCACCAACCACCGGCAAACTCACCGCTGCAGTGGTGACTTGCAGAGCTTACAACCCTATTTTGTGATTTTACCTGCTATCTCAGTTTTCTCTCGTTCCCAACTCAAATTGACCGAAATCCGTGATTTTTGGCTCTAAATCACATCCCTAATCACTAGTAATCATCCCTAAACAAAAAAAATCCAATTACAAGCAAAATTTACCATCCAATCTTCCATCTTTCCAACTAAAACCTAACATTTCCCCTAAATTTTGTGTTTTATGTTCTTCAACCCCAAAACCATGAATTTCTCCTAGTCCTAGCTTTCTCCAAATCTCTTGTTCCATAATCATTAACAAACATGTAAGAAAGTTTTAATCCAACACCCATACCCAAATTTATCCATTTTAACCCCAAATCCTCCAAAAAACCCTATGTTCGAAAATAGGGAAAAAAATGGAGAAAGTTAGGAGTTCTTATGTCTTTCAAGCTTCTTCAGTGATGGTTGGCCGCCGGAAAGATCACTCCTACGTCGGAGAACATTGGTCGAAGACTCGAGGGCAAGGGTTCAATTGATCTGAGGGTGAGGGCGAAAAAGATGGCATGAGAGAAGAGAGTAAGAGAGAATAAGTGGTTTGAGGTGTACAGGAGTGACTCATAAGCGCGCCTGCGCCCGCGCACACACACACACACACACAGAGATATATATATTTTTTTTTTTGAAAGAAATTACAAAATTGCCCTTAAGTTAGTCACACAACCCGACCTCTCATGGGGGCAAAATTGTAACTTCTTCCAACTCAGATATAATCCAAATTGTCACAGCAAAACATATCCTCACTATTCATTCCCCAAATTCCAATTATTTTTCCTTCTCCATCATGGTAATCAAAATTTAGATCTTGTTCATAAGATCACACAAGATCTAGATCTTGATAACAAAAACGAGCAAGATCTTATGTAGGATCTTTTTTGCATTAGGATTTCTTGAGATCTAGATCTTCATCTTAAAATCTTACAAGATCGTACAAAATCGTATAAGATCATACAAGATCTTAAGATCCTAACACTTGATTTTTTTTCCTCAATGTTTTGATATTCAAATTTTTTTTTATGGAAATAACTGATAAATTATAGAAATATGAGATTTTGTATGGAAATATTTTGATATTTTGATAAATTATATTTATTTTTAAATATTTTTATATTTAAAAAATTATATAAATATTTTTTATATTTATATTTTAAAATTGCATAAGATCTTAAACTCCTGCTATTTGATCCTGCAATTCGATCTCACCGGCCTTTTCGATCTATACAAGATCTCAATATTGATTATCTTATTCTCCATTGAAGGGTATTATAAATTAATTATTTTTCAACTTAGTCCTTCCTCGAACTTATAACTCATTTTGTCTCTCTCGTTCTTTACCACTTATTAGATTTTTTGCAACGTGCCAAACTCCATGCCCCTTTTTCCTTATCCTAACAAAAAATTTTCTTTCATATTTTCACATCCATACTGATATATCACCTATAATAACACCCGGGAACCCAAAGTGTTACATGAAGTAAACAACATTTTAGTTCCACGATTATTCAAAACAACAAACCAATTCAAAATTTTAGAGTCACAAGTCACAACTCACAATAACTCAAGCGCACCGGAATCAATGTACACTTTGAAACAAAATTATAAATATCCAACCATTAAAGTAAAACCTCTATTCAAAATCCATAGTCAGTTTATTTCAGTTTACTTAAATCACGCTCCAAACTATACATGGTAGTAATACACTAAATGAATAAATTTCAACTTGATAAAATAAATAAATTTTAGGTCATTTGAAAAACATCTAGGCACTTTATAAAATTGCACAAATTTGAGCAGAAGAGAGGAACCCAATCTAGATGGTTTAAGATGTTATATTAATTGAGGCATCTTAGAAATGTTTCTAGGTCCAACATTTTTACCCTGACAAGTAATCATATCGAACTTAATGCATGTTAAATTTGAGAATTTTTGAACATGTTATTTGTATTTTTGAATCTATATCAGAATTGAGCTATTTGCAAAAAGAGTGGTAAATATAATTGCAAAAAATAATAATGAAAAAAATCCCATTATCGATACTAATAAAAAAATTATTCCTTGATGTTGAATAATTTACGGATTTCTTTTTTCTCTTAAAAATTATACTAAAAGAGATCTTGGAGTCCAGAAAAATTATTTCAATGCAAAAAAATTTAATATCACATAATCAATTGAAAATTCTTTAAAATGGGTCGGATATATAAAAATTAAATGCGACATTTTATTTTAAAAAGTACACTTATAGTCCCTTGATTTTACTTTAAGTTTTAATTTATTTTTTTAATTTTGTTTGATTTCACTTTTGTTTTCTAAATGTTGTTTTAATTTTTTTTATTTATTTAATGAAAAATGCTAATTTGTTAGGATATCAAACGCTAACCTCTCTCTCTCTCTCTCTCTCTCTCTCTCTCTCTCTCTCTCTCTCTCTCTCTCTCTCTCTCTCCTCTCTCTCCCTCTCTAATTCATTCAATACAATAGGGGAATTGGGAAAAGATAGCACAGTTCTATACCAAGGCAGAACTCTCAAAATAAAATTTTGACTGAAGGTTTAATTTTTTTTTTTATCCTTCTGTTTCTTTAGGCTATTTGTTTTGTTCAATATACTTCGATAGTTAATTTTCATTATTATAAAGGCCAAACTAAAATAATCCGTTATTGAAATTCAAAAGTGATTAAGTCTATCTCTCTTTATTTTTCAAAAATAATCTTCCATAACCGTCATTTTCGTTTCCCTGAAGATCTATACTTTTTTACTAATTTATAGAGATATAGTTGATTTTTTTTTTTGCTTGCTTTCGCAAGAAGTATTCTCAGCCAATCATAGGGACTAATCTCCTCCGAGGTACTGAAAGCAAAAAGTAGACCCCTAGCCAACTAAATTTGCTCATATAGTTGATTATTTAGAGTATGCATGAATAATTATTTTTATTTATGTATTACATAAAATTTCCATACGATTATGATGACATTTAATTTGATGATTGGTTCAATGATTAAATATTTCACTGCGACATAATAATAGAGTTAAATTTCAACTTATATTTAGAAAAAAGTTTAATACATTGTTATAAACTCACTAAAACAGCGAGTCAATTTTATTTTATCAAGTTCTGCCAAGTTGCTTTAGAAATGATTGAAAGCAAGCAAGAATAAGAAAATGGGAAAAGGACACACTGAGAATAAAAATCAAGAAAGAATATTTGGAGATGGAAAAACATATAATAGCAAACATCAGCCACAAATATCCTGCCAATTGCCAAGCAAAACTCAAAAGAGAAAAGAACAGAAAGAAAAGAAAGGAAAAGAAAGGGATAAGCACAAATACTTCGAGAAAGTAGCGAGAAAAAACGAGACAAGCCATAGCTGACTCAAGATGGGGTCCTTCCAAAAGGGAAGCCTCCTTCCCAAACAATATTCGTATTTCAAGCCTTCTGTTAATCGGTTAAGATTTATAATAAGTAGTTTTTCATATCTTTATTTTTTTCTAATGTATTACTTAATTATCATATCTAATATTTTCCAAAAACAACAAATAAAATTTAGCCTCATTTCAAAAGTTAACATATTAAATGTGTAAATAATACATTTAAGTATTTCATACCAAAGCTAACTTTATTTTCATCCACTATTCCAAGCACATTGTCTTCTCTTGATGGAAGTGTATTATTATAAAATTATCAAGTGGTTTAGTGTGGGATGTTTGTGTAAAGAGGTCGGTGAAACTATTACAAACACTAAGCAAATATTGAGAAAAAAAGCTTGGTATTAAATATTAGAATTAAATAATTGAATAACTTTCAACTAAAATTAAGTAAAAGAGACATGCTCTATAATTGAATGTATTAGATTTCTACAAAACAATCTTTTAGTTGGTCCTAATGAGTAAGTTGATGATATTATTTTCTATGTAGATATTTAGCTATTGGACTCAAATTTTGGTTATTCCTTGTTAAACAATTAGAATTATTCGAATAAAATAGAATTGACAAATGACTAATGCAATGAAAGACTGAGGAGTTTTACTTTCACACTATACTTTTATTCTGTTTATGTTCAATAAAAAAAGGATAAGGCTGTACTACAAGCTATTGTTGGATATTTTTAATAAAAATGTTAACGTATTAAATTAAGTATAGAAAAAAGACATGTTGACCCAACTCAACCCCAATCTTCTTTGTCCATAATCTTATTAGGATTGGGCTGACCGTTGTTAAATATGGTATGTAATATATTTCTCCAACTTGACTTCATATTTTATTAAGGGTTGAACGAGTCGATTTATGGGACTTGTCCATTGTGACATCTCTATTGGTTAACCATGCCAATAAAATTTAGTAATTGGAGCTAAATTAAAATTTTGTAAAATTATAATTAGGACATAATTACAAATTTTTGTAAGTACATGGATCAAAATAAAAAAAAAATTGAGTAAAATTGTAGACTAAGAAAATAATTAAACCTACTAATTACCTTTAAAAAACTAAATTATTATAACAAACATAATTAGGATAATTATTCTTAAAACTTGTAACTTTTATACGGTGAAAGAAACATTGCAAACTTAGCTTTCACATGGGAAGAATTAATGTCTCCGTCCCTGGCAATACAAAGTGGTCAATTTTAATTTAAATTAAGAATATTATTTAATGTTGGTTGGTGTTGATCTTAGGGATCTCTGACATTGGTTAGTTAATAATTAATAAATAGGATAAATATTACTATATATATATAAAGATTGCGGCTATAGATCTTAAAGCCAAGTCATTGTTATAAATAGTTGGCGTGATACACTGGCTGGTAGGTATGTAATAATGTAAGTCCTTTATCTCATGAATAAGGGTAGACTGCATCTTGCTTTCCCTCAGCGCGAATCTTTTAACGTGTAGATCTTTTACGCCATTAAAACGGGAAATTTAACTCGTTTATTTCGTGTAATTGAATGGTTCATTTTTTTGTGACAAATATAAATTATTCGATCATGCAAAATAAATTATCTAAATCTGATGTTACAATAACGTGATGTCAGAGAATCTATATCCCTTCCCCCTCCCCATTTCCTCTCTCTGAATAAATTGCTAATTAGGATTTTGAAATATTAAATTATTTTAATGTGTTTCCTTAAATTAAATGTTTTAATTTAGTTTTTAAAAAATTATTTTTATCTTAATTTCGGTTCTCATTTCTCTTGTTTTTTAATCAAAGTGACACTTAACAATAAAAACTTTTAGATATGACAACTATAACTAAATTTTATGATTTAGCAATAAATTAGATAGGATCTAGTTGATATAAATGTATTTTTTAAAAAATTAAATTGACATTTTGATCTTTTAAAGATCAAATTATAATAACTACAATATTAGACTAAATTAATAATTTTTTTGGTCTGAAAAAAGTTATTAATTTAGTGTTTATAATATTATAGTTATTATAGTTAACTTTCCCCTTTTTTTTAATGGTTGGGCCTTTTTGAAAATATTGAGCTGCCAGGGCCCACGTCGTTGTTCAATTTGTGAACAATAATTTTTTTTTCTCTTTTCCAATCAATAAATGACCAAAAAATCATATCAATCAATGGTGTTGACTCTGGTTTTTGTTTGATTTTCAGACCCATCTAGTTATAGAACAATATGATATAGATGTTATATTCCAATATGGGTTGAAACCCTATTTGGATCATCCATTTAAAGTTAAAATTTACATCACTTTACCTTTTTTTTAAAAAAAATAAAGAAAAGAAATGCATGTTTTCTTTTTATTAGTGTACATGTATGCATGAATGTGAAACGAGCTTACTTGGAGGCAAATAAATTTAATTAGCTATTCATTTTTATAAAATAAAAGAAAAACTATGAAGAGAATTATTTACTTATTTGGTTTGAGTCTTGTTTAATTGTTTCTTAATGGACAGTTTTTAGAAAACATTTTGAAAACACATGTTTAATTTGTAGAAACATTTCTTATTTTTATTTTTAATATTTATTTTTTAAAATACTAATAATATCTTTTGGTGTCTTTAGATTTGAGCCTATTTTAAGAAATATTTTTTAAAAAAATATTTTCATTAAACTCAACCAAACACATTTCAAACCTATTTTCTATTTTCAATGAAAATAAAAATAAAAAATATCCAAACTAAACAGACCAACAGTTTGAAGAATAGAGCGAGCAAAATTGTTTTGATAATTAATTTTTAAAACCTTTGAGCTTGAAAAAAAAATGTCTTTGGATTTTTTGTAGACAAGTGCTTTTTCAATAATTGACATAATATTTTACATACAATTTTTAGATATAGTTAAAATATAATAAAATAATTGAAAAAAAAACTTTAGGAAGGTAGATAGTAATATGAAAGTTGTTAAAAGATGAAAAGTATGCATCGACAAATACAATTTAGAAGAAACATGCCTCTAATTTTTGGTTTAACGCTACTAACGTATCTATATATTATGTTTATTAAGGCGTCATTAAGTTTGAATTTGAATCATTCAAACTTTAAATCTTTAAGTACGTTTATTTATTTTATTTTTTAAATATTTAATAGGTCAAAATACATCTTAATAAATTAGATTACATGACAAGTCTTAATACTATTCAGATGTACTATTTATTTTAAGTAAAAATATATTTTACCCCCTTAAACTTTACTTTATATGTAAAACAATCATTTTGCTAAATATTTTATTAACTAGACTAACAATCAAGGCTTATTTGTTAAGTTTTAAATTTTTTTATTCAAAATATAATTCTATTTTTTAATTTTTTATCATTTTTTCATAATATATGTTTAATTACTAAATTATTTGAGTATTATTTTTTTTTACTAATAAACAATTTCTATGTGTTTAGATGCTAGTAAAAAAAATAAACTATCTTAATCATTCAATATTAGATTCAAATATCTTAATCTTAAAAAACAATGCCCCCTAACAATCAATGCTTATTTGTTAAGTTTTAAAATTTTTCATTCAATATATAATTCATTTTTTTAATTTTGATTTCATCTTTGTTTTCATAATATATGTTTAATTACTAATTTTTTATTATCATTTTTTTTACTAATAAACAACTTCTATGCATCCAGATATTAAAAAACAAAAACATTATTAATCATTTAGTATTCAGATTCAAAGACAATATATTAATATTTAGATATGTATTTAGATTTAGACATCTTAAAAAAAAAATACCCCTTATGATTATTATTGAATCGAAAAAATTATGAAATTATCACTTTGAAAACAATTGTTTTAAGAAAATATTCTATTAATTGTAATATCTTGCATGATCATACTTGATTAAGTGATTAACTATCTCACTGTATTTCTTTTTTTTTTGGTGGAATATCTCACTATATTTCTTTGTTTCTTAAAAAACAAAAAACCCCTAAACAGCTATATTAGTTCCTCTATATTTTTCTGGTAATATTAATCCTGAGTTCAATAAATATTTTAGCAGGGGAAGCCTTCTAAGTAATTTGTTATAGGTAATATTTCATTAATAACTCTTCCTTTCCAACTCTCTTGCATGGGAGGACTTTGTTCTTTCTATTTTTTAATTGAGAGAAGTGGATTCTCATTTCTCAATTTCACGAAGCGGTTAACAGTTTTCTTTAATAAATGCATTAAATTAAAGTTTACTGTATTGAATAAGGATAGAAAAATAA
The DNA here is from genome assembly GCA_037074585.1 of Biancaea sappan. NCBI lineage: Eukaryota > Viridiplantae > Streptophyta > Magnoliopsida > Fabales > Fabaceae > Biancaea > Biancaea sappan. The sequence goes on along the minus strand of CM073499.1, from coordinate 23,124,870 downwards.
AAGCAGAGGGAACTGAGTTGACTATATGTTTATTGTGAACTTATAATTTTGATTTCGTTAATGAATTGATAAATTTTTGCGTGGCTTACAATATGTATTTTTTTTGGGTCAAAGTTTTCAATGTATAAAGCTGAGCACAATTACATCCAGAATAGCCCATTATGTTTCTTTATCATTGTCACCAATTTCAGGACACTCAATAGGAGCCCAATCCTTTTTGAGTTGGTTTAAAGGCCCAATCACATGTGAGCTTTCACACTTATTACGAAAAATAGCAATTTAGTTACAAAGCTTATACTTCAGAGTCCCCAAAAGCAAGAATACTTCTATTGAGTAAACTAGGATCTGATTTTTGTTTTTATTTGAATCGTTGGACTTCAAATTTAATATTTAATATTTTAATTATTTTCTTTAAAAAAATTATGAAAATTACCACTTGACAACTAGATTGTTTGATTTAAAATTTGATGGTTCAGATAAGAACAAATATTATATTTGTTCTTATAGGACAAACATTCCGAATCAGAATCAATAATTTAGTTTCTAACAAATTATATTCATCTTAAGTTCATCTTTTTTTTGGCTAACTCAAAAAAGCCACTCAAATGGGTAATTTAAACACAAAGGCCTCGCAAATGGGTACCACAACTCAAATAAACATACATAGTAAAATCAAAATAAATAAATAACTCAATAGATAAATGCTCACAAGGCTTAGAATAACATACTAAACATTATTAAAAATTCAAGCACAAACTATCATCGAATTTGGAGGTCAAAGATGTTGAAAAATGTTTTTTCAGGTGCAAAAGCTCTTTACAATGTCACTTATCTCTTTCTCCGATACCTTGGCTTCACAGGATGGCCAAATTAAAGGCACATTACACGAGAGTTACCCAAAAAAAAAAAGTATGTGACTTAAAAAAGAAGGCTTAGGAATATATAACTAGTCCATTTAAGACTGACTTTTTTTACCCCTCTCTTATTTTACGATGCCAAATGACTATTAGTCAAAGTAGATGGCAACTCGATTTAGAAAGACAGACAAAAATTACGAGAATATATTAGATATCCCTTCATTATGGAAATTAGGAGCTATAAAAAGGGAATAATCAATTATGCATATTTGGTTGATAGTATTCCATTTCCTCGATAATCCCATTGTCTCAAATAAGAAAATGAGAATTTCCTAACTCATGTGAAGAAATGGCTTCTCATTCTTAGGAATGAGAAATCATTTTACTATTATATTTTTATAAAACTTAAAATACTATATTAGTATTATTCGACTTATAATTCAAAAACATTGTGTTTTAAATATTATGTCCTACATTATAAAAAAAATATTTTATAATTGGGAACTGTTTTTACTCTTCCAGAAATATGAAAGTAATTGTTATATATTAGCTTTTTAAAAAAGAAGAGCTCAAATTTTTAAGGTGAAAAAATAAAAATATATAAGCATTGTAATATCCATGTGTTGGAATGTATGCTGTAAAGGCCACTTATTTAATATTGTAGAATTGTTTGTTATCAATTGAATCTTTGGCATTCTACCAACAATTATATTACAAATGAAGTATTGTCCTTAGACTTATGAGTAAGGGAAGATGAAGGGTGATATGATCACCTCAAGGGACCTTAGCTTCCTTATGATCCCCGCATCTAGAATGGTTCCTAACTAAGGGATCAATTGAAATTGGGACAACTTTGATCCATTGAGGTTAGTATATGGCTAGGCCCCCTCATATAGATGAAAATGACATATCTCTATGATATTGGTGTAGGTGACACTAAGGGTAGCATGTGGGTGCTCATAGCAAGTATAAGTTATTGAACTAGCCCATACAAGATTAACAGGTGGAGTTCTTCATTAACATGTCAACAGCCGATCTTGGTTCGATGTTGTATAACCTCCTTTGACTTGAAATAACCATTGATGCCTTATGTATGTTAGCATCATGCTTTGACCCTAGTAGGTTATAGGTCCACCAAGTCCCAAGCCAAGGCTAGATTTTGGGTATAGTGTTGCATGCATGAAGATTGTCAGGGATCCATTACTCTCAGTGAATGAGTGAAATGCTTTAGATGGTAAAGACAAGACTAGGCAAGTCTATGGCTACAGCATGAGGAAGAGCACAGAAGAAGGGTCTTCTGATTTCCTCATAGAATAATCTTAGTCCTTGAAAACATGCATGTCATGAACCTAAAGTTTTGACATGTATCCATGCTTAACTAGGTCCATGTAGTAGCATCACATAATGGAAGGATGAGTTTTATTTACATCCGACTAGGCTCAAAGGATTTGCGGACAAATCCACCTTATGCTAGGGGTCATGATATATTGCTAGATGTCACTCATGATCTGTAGGCTTATGAATCAAATGATTCGAGGATTAGAAGCAGTTCTAATTAAACTAAAATCAAAAGGAGTTTCGATTATTTAATAGTTATAACCTACTACTAGCATAAGTTAGAACTAAGGGGTCACACACAACAAGAAGACCAGTAGGAGTATATGGAGGCCTAATGGTAGGTAGGCCTCGGTGCCACCTATTACCAAGCCCACTAGGTGGGTGAGGTGCCTCTATATAAGGGCATATGTGGAAAGGAGGCTAGCACCTTAATGACCTTTCCTCACAACCTCTCATCTATGCCTCTTTTTCTCTCTCTTTCTCTCTAGCGTGTTCTTGTGGGGTGTCCTTGAGGATTTCTCTCCTCTCTTCTTTTGGTCTTGCCTTGGTGTGGATACACTTAGAGGCAAGACATTTGTAATACCCATTAATTTCGGAGTATAATTCGTTTGAGAGTATTTTAGAATTTTATAATGTTACTTTAGTTATTTATTTTAGTCATTTTTAATTTTTTTCATATTTAATTGTTTTCTTTGAATATTATTTATAAAAATTGAGTTAAATGACTAGACTGGATATTTGTACCATGTGGGGTATATTCTTAAGAATGGTGAAATTCATGAAAAAATGGTTTAAGAATGGTCAATTAGTCAATTAATTGTAATTTGACTGGATGAGTTTGGGTGTTAGGTCGTGGATACCCATAGGTTATTCATATAACCCATTAAAAACCCTTAACCTAAAACTTCAATAGTATCTTTTCATCTCTCAAGCGTCTGAACAAAGGCAGAAGTGAACATTGAAGTTTTATCTCAAATTTTTTCATCCTCCTCTTAAATCCTTTCCTTGATCTTTAGAGATTTGATTATTTGTTCGATTCAACTAGTTAACAATGATCTAAGGTAAGCTTCAATCTCATTATTTTCCTCAAATTTCAGTTTATGTGGAAGATTAGAGAAGATTTTGTTCTTAAAGATTTTGATGATAATTCATGGATTTGAGTTATTTTGGAGGTTTTTGAGTTAAGATTGAGTTAAAGTAAGTTAGGAGAGATGAAATTTTGGTTTAAAAATAAAGAATTATAAGATGAAAAATTTTGGAAGATTTTCTACAAATTCGAAGTTACTGTAACAACTAGAAAATATGAAAATTTTTGAGTTTACTATAGCAGTTACTGTAGCATCTACAGTCAACGTATTGTAGCGATCAACGTACTGTAGCAAACTATCACTGTAGTAAACCGTTACTGTAGCAGACCGTAACTGTAGTGAATCATTACTGTAGCTACACTGATCGTTGACCATTGACCGTTACTATAATAATCAGAAAATATTGCATATTTTCATGATTTCGTTCCCTTTCTTATTTTTCCTTGTAATATCTTTTACTAGAAATTTTCCTACATAAATTCTAGTGTGGAACAAGGTAAATTTGGACAAATATCAAGGTAAGTGAATAACCTTACTAAGCTAGTTTAATATTATTAGTCAAAGTACAATATAAGTCCTATTTACAATATTATTTGGATATTAAGTAATCAATCTTTCAGATGACAATATATGATGATTGGTATATTTTTTTTTACAGAAATTCAAAGGAATAAAAGTATGTACAAATCAATTTATTTCATGGTAATTGTACTATATGGTAAATTCTCACTATTTTATTAATGAGGAAAGATCTACAGGATCTAATATATGAGTTTGAAAGGGTTAAAGTCTCATACTACTCAATGTATAACTATGAAAAGCTATGCACGAGTTTGAAAGGTTTAGAGTCCCATACTACTTGGTGTAAATAAATGAAATCATAAATACGAGTTTGAAAGGGTTAGAGTCTCATACCACTCTATGTATATCTATGAAATCTTATTCACGAGTTTGAAAGGGTTAGAGTCTCACACTACTCGATGTATAAGATAATTGATTATATGAGTAAATGTGGTATTTGTACTTTTGATATTTTATATAGTACAGTTATTTACTTACTGAGTTTTTAAATAAACTCACACTCCCTATGATTATCTTTTCAGATACAGTAAACAAGGAAGAAGAGTATCTGATTGAAGATTATAAGCCCCTTGGAGTTATTCTCGATTTCTGTCTGGTGGGATACCAGTACTTATTAATGTAAATACTAGGAACGCTTTGTACTTTCTATAAGTCTCTTAGGCTTGCGATGAGAAAAATACATCAAATTATGTATGTCTATATTTGTTTATCAAATTATTATAATTTTGTTGTGTGGAATGAATGATAAAGGTTGAATGTAAAACCTTATAGAATATATGTGAATAACTCATGTTTAAGAATTTTATTAAATGAGTAGTTGTGGATATTAAGATTGTCCAGGATTTTGGGATACCACTGAGGTTTTCCCTAGAATTACTATCTTTTCACATGTTCAATTTTTGGGATGTGACAACATTTGTGTTACTGAATTACAGGCAAGACATTTGTGTTACTTCCGCAAGTCATTTGAGTCTTTTCAGATTCAAGGCTTACAAGAAAGAGCTTTTTTTCTAGTGAATTTCTTCACCACCTTCTTGATCAACGTCCACTATCACCTCTTCCATCATCTTGGACATAGGTTTTTGGGGTATTCCCTTGATTGGAATTCACATCCAATCAAGTTCCACCCATCATTTGCCACATAGTGGTGACCGGTGACTGTTTGGACCTATTCTTAGAAGATCGATGCAGTTCTTGGAAGGGGCAACCAAGTAAGTACCTTTCTAACCCTTCTATGGAATTTTTATGCAAAACAAAGTCGATTCTATAAATTAAAATTTTGTTTTAGGGTTTTCTTTAAAATTCATTCGATAGAAATTATTCTTGATGATTTTTAACTCAAAAAACCCTAGTTTTTTTTCTCCATGGCCTTGGTATGTATATATGTGTAAGGCTTGGTCGGATAAAACCACAAGTGGGTGAAGGAGTTGGTGCATTATGAGAAAGGCCATATGTGTGTTGAGCTTTGGAGGGATCAAGATGAAATAAAAGTGATTATATGGTGCCCATGTGTAAAAAGGAGACAAAATAAACAAATTTGAATTACAAAATACTCATGAGTAGGTTACAAGTGATGGAGATTACGTGTAGTGCTACCTATGTAAAATGCATCAGTGCTGGGAGATTTCCTATTATACCCTTCTCCCTAGCCTTTGCCTCTATTTCTCTAAGGAGCATATTGGTCAAGTTCTCTCTTAGTGTATATATATATAAGCACACACCACGCCACACTAAAAAATACTCCCTCAAGCTCACACACATCTCAAACCTCTCTCTCGAACTCTCACCTCTCCTCCATTACAGCTTCTTCTCTTCCCTTATAGCCACTATTCTTTGTCAAGCCTTGGTCACCGGCGAACTTCCCCTCCTCTATTCTCTATATCAATTTGTATGAGAATTATGAGTTCCTATATTTTAAAACTAGAACAAATAAGAGAAACATCAGAGATATAGAGTAAATTCACAATTCTCACAATTTCTTTGAATGACATAATTTTTTTTATTTTACATTATAGATAACAAACAAAACAATAATATAAAACAAAAAAAAATCTCTTGGTAGGATATCTGTCTTGTGTTCAAAAATTCAAAATTTCTAGAGCTCAACCTTATCTTTGTGTTTTGGTAGGCCTTGGGTTTGTTTTCAACTAAGTTTTGGTGTCAAAATATGGCTAAAAATCATGGAAAAGGGGATTAGGAAGCTTAGAGATGGTTTAGGAATGATTTGGAGGGTTGTAGGATGCAAGCTTGTGCAAGCCTTCTGGTATGTGTACACTTAAGCGTGCAATAGCACAACTAAGCACGCACAAGCCAATGCTGCATGTGCTGATGAAGGCCCACACACTTAAGCGTGTAGATGCATGCCTAAATGGACAGAGCCGACTTCTAAATTCATGTTTGTAACTGTAAAACTCATATTTCTATGTTGCTTTCTTGTAGGAATTAAACCCTTTTAATATTCCCCATATAATATGAAGCTAATCAAGGTTAATAGACGAAACTCTAATCAAAGGTGAGGGAATTTCACTACTCAACTTGGAACTTAATTATGAAATTGTTTTTATGTGCCATATTAAATTGTGTGTTCATCATTTATCAATATGATAAACTTAGAATGGCTTGGGAGACCTCTATCCTAGCCAAATTTGTGTTGTGTAATGAGAAATGTGTTATTGGTATAGTGAATTTTTGCCTAGATTTTCTAGTGTTAGAATTGCTACTATAAAGTATAATGATTGGATGTAATTTTAGAAATATATGAGTTAAGTTGGTATGTGTTGGAGTAGATTTGTGAATGTTTGTTGGATGAGGTCTCACGTTTATATTGGAACACCATGTGGAGGACTCATATAACTTGTGAAGGATTACATGACTGCGTTTGCTTGGAAGGGGAAAACCAAAAATGTGAAGGCTTATGGATGGTTGAGCATATAACTACTCAGGATAATAATCCCTAGAACCCTCGAGGATGTCATCTAAGTGATTGATAGACGATGAATACATTCTTGCAACCACACTTAAGAGTGAATGCCTAAGGGATGGTGGTAAGAGAAATTAGTAAATCACCCAAGTGTGTGTACGCGTGTGGTGCCTCAACGTACCCAAAGTGGTAGTGTGAAGGAAAATTGTTTCATTATAAACTTACATTCTTGTGTACTTGAGTTGGAAGTGAATCATTAAATGCTTGTACTATCACATGTGTATGTTTATATACATATATAGTGTGATGGCTTATGTTGGCGGATGGGACTGGATTCAAGTTCTCATCCCTACCAGAGGTACATGGTAATGTTTTCTTTTCTTGTAGTGTTATTTATCAATGAATATTATGACTCACCCTCTTTGGCATACCTCTTGTAGATTCTACGTTAGCTGGTGAGTCTCCGTGCGATAAGTAGCAAGGCCTCTTGTCACCAAACCTTTTGTTGTTGTGTTGGTGATATTCTTTTTGGTTTTTTGGGAAGGGTTGTTGTAATATCCCCATAATTTATATGAATATTTAAAATATATTTGAAGTTTATTGAAAAATTTAATTTCATGAAAAATGTTCTTTATGAATTAGTGAAGGAAATTTGGGAATAGAAATTTCAAAATTTTAATTTGAGAAATTTTTACAAATTCTCAAGGACTAATGTGAAAAGAAAAGAAAGTATAGAGGACTTTTGAGAAATGACCAAATAGGAACCCGAGAAGAAGAATGAGCTTATAGGAATGCGTTATGAGTCTGGTACTGAAAGGATGATGGATTCGAGGTTAAATTGGAGTTTGAGACATTGAGAGGGACTAAAGTGAAATAAGGAAATTTGTGGGGCACCTAGGATTTAGAAACACCTGAGGTGAGATTTTATGAATTTACTTTTGCTAGTCTTGACTGAGGGTCAATTGAAGAGCAAGTGATAATTTCACCCCGGGCGAGTATATAGATGGCCTCACCTCTTTTTCCTCATTTTCTCCTTTCCTCTCTCTCTCTTCACTTTCTCTCCTCTCTTTCTCTCTTTCTTCTCTCTACTTTCTCTCTCTACACTCCAACTCCACAACCGAACTTTGAAGGGCGGATTTCAGGCTACGGGGCGAGCCTCTAGGAGCCAAGCAACGTAGGAAAAGCAAGGAATCGAGGTAGAAATTTATATTTCTTAAGTTTTTCCCTATTTTCTAGTTTTAAGAGTGTTTGAGGTAAAATCGAGATTCTGGCTTCGTTTCTCGATTAAAATTGGTGATTTTGGTGTTTAAATGCTCCTTAGACATTAAGGGTGAGATCCCATGGAAGAAATCATGGAAAACGGTGAAGATTTGGCCAGATTTGAGCCAAATCCGAGAGAAATCGCGAAGGGGTCACGATCGTGGCGGCCAGGCACCATGTGTGGCGCCTAGACGCCAAGGTTAGATGGGGAGAAGAAGGGATTGGCACCCAGGCGCCACGTGTGACGCCTAGGCACCAGGCATGGGTTGGCGCCCAGGCGCCAGGTGTACCGGGAAACCTTAGTTTATTTTTCAATCGGCCATAACTTCTTCATCCGAACTTCGTTTTGGGCAAATTTTATATCGTTGGAAAGCTCTTTAAGTCTAGTTTCCAATGGTATAAGTTTCATTTGGATATTCATTACCAGTTAGGAGTTATGATTTGAGAAGTAAGTGAAGGTCGGGAATAATGGTAGAAAATTTCTCTATTTCGTAACCATGATGGTTTTTGTCTGGTTACAATAGGAATGGTCAAGGTGCAAGGTGGGAGTACCGAGAGCGTGAAATCTAGGTAGGTGGGTTAATACTTGCTATGATTAAATATCTTTGTTATTGACTTTTTGCATCATAGTGAAAATATGTTGTATATCCAAGTTTGAAGATGATGATGTGGGACGATGAGGCATAAACAATTGTGGAACGTGCCTGGTGATGTATATAATTATATTTTCTTATTTTCTCATGAATTGAGGTTATATGATGGATTGTGAATGGAATGTGAACTGAGTTGAAATATATCATACTTTGATTGTTGAATTCATTCATATGCGGATAGTTGAAGTATGTTATTGTTGAATAATTGTTTTATATTATGGGTTATGTTGTATACATGCTATGTTGCTGGAACCATATTGATTATGTTGTTGGAACCATATTGATTATGTTGTGACTTGAATTGTAAATGATTGAGTTGTGTATGTGGCTCAAGATTATGATTGAGGATGTTCTTAGATGTGATTGTGATTGTGTTTGACTAGAAAGGAAAGGCATGGTGGTACACCCCATGGAGAAATCTATGTGAAGCTATAAGGGTGAAAAATATACATGGAGCGAAAAGGGTGGATGCGGCGAGGGCCACGGGCAACGATCCAGAGGTATCCTGGATGACCCGGTTGGTACGGGAAATATGTGAAATTGATTTCACTGTTTGCTGTTGTGAATTATTTGAATTATGTTGAAATGTATTTGATTTACTTGAATATTGTTGTGAAGTATTATGAATTATATTATGATCGATTACGTATGATTGCTGCATGTTATCATTATGATGCATGATATTTTTTTGTCATAGTGTTGTGTTATCTGCTCACTGGGCACGTGGTTTGCTCATACCCTCTTATTAACATTTTTTTTTTCAGAGTTGACAGCTGAAGGTAAATATCGGTACAAGGAATTATGGATCTTTAGTCCATGATTACCTTTTCATTTGTTCAGGATAAAGGTATAATAGTTAAGTTTTATTCTAAGTTGTATAAATCTAGAAATCTCTGTAATCGGGTAGGTTCATTCAGTGATGTAATGTGAATGACTGTAGTGTGTATAGAGAACTCGGTTTGGTTGCATAAAAAAAAAAAAGAATGGTATGATGCTTAAGAGAAAGATAGGCTTACGGAGGTGAAATGAAATTCACTTTCCGTGCCGATCACGTGATCAGATTTTGGGACGTGACAGTTGTCCTGCTCTATAGTTGATAGGACTCTTAGGAATGTGTAGTGACGTATGTGATTGATTTGTAACTTATACCTTGGCTTGTTGTATCAACCATGTTTTGGAACTTTCCTTAAAATTTATATTTTGTGCTAGAGAAGGAAAGCTTGGAAACATGGGCTTTTTTTGTAAATCATAAATTTCTAATGGTATAATTCATGTTAATTAAATTTGCTATTGTGTATTATTGTGATGGTTGTTGTGTTACATCCTTGTCTCCGATCTTGAGCTAAGTTGATTTAGGCTTATGGTAGTGGAATGGATTTTACTCTGTCACATAACTCGAATTAGAGGTGTGACACAATGACATGACGATTACACTAGTGACTCGATGACTTGATTTCTTCGTTGACCAAATGATCGATCAAAGTGGAAAAACCATGGAAGACACTCTTTAGACGTAAATCTCCAAGCACCTTGAGGAGAGAGAGAAATGGGACGTGCTCAAATGAGTAAATTAAAGTTAAAAAAATTAAAAAATAAAAAATAATGTGCAAAAAAAATCATTAATTTTGAGAGTTGTGCAATTTACCCCTTAATTTTTAAAAATTGACAATAAACCCCTGCTAAACTTTTAATTTTGTGCTACGTAATCCTCCTATGGACTTTTGGTTTGAAACCTTTACATTATTCAGTTGGAATAAAGTCAAATTTGAAAGAAAAATAATAATACCCCATCATCTTAAGAATCTTTTTTGCTACAAATAATAAATAGAATGTAATTTTTGTTAATTAAACCATTTTAGACTCACATAAGCAAGTAGTGTTAAGATTTTATTTTAAAAAATAACAGAAGAATTATAATGCACAATTAAAAGTTTAATGAAGTTTATTAACTTTTAAAGTTGAAGAAGTAAATTACACAATCCCTAAATTGATGAGAATTCTTTACATTTTGGCCAAAATAATAATAATGATTAAAAATTTAAAAAAAGATTCAAATTATCATATTGATAGAAAATATAAAAATTTGAATTTGTGACAACCTGAAGGAGAGCTGCTGTATTGTCTCATGTCCAAGAAAGCTTGGTGATACAAGACAGCCTTTTGTCTGTTTACAAAGGACTAACAGCTTTAATAATCTTTTAAAATGAAAGGACCACTCCGTATGTTACTTCATAGCCAGTATGGTTGCGCACTTGCCAAAAAACTGGGGCAGCAGAGAAAGGGCTATAGCATCATAACTAGGATTACCCACTTAGACGTTGAAGCAAATTCCTTTAACTGCCATCAAGTTTATCTTAAAAGTCTAAAGGTTGAGGAGGTTTAGTCGAATTGATGTATCTCATTGCTATGGGAAAGCAAGTAGATTGCGGAAAGTGATGCACTGTCTTGAGTATATTTATTGCATTATCCTAGTGTTAAATAATGAGCATTATCACAAAATTATAAGAAACTAAAAATACTCTTCAATATGTTCAATTTATATTAGTGTTTTTGTACTTGGACTAACCAGTCAAACCAGTGGACCTTATGATCAAATCAGTCTGATCAGGTTCCGTGGACTGATCTACAATCAGATCGGTCAAAAACCAGAAACCCAACTTAGTTGTAATAGAACCGGTGATGCAAAGCCCATTTTGACCTGCTCGGAACAAAAGGCAGCATTTGTCTTTGTCTTCTTCTTTGATCTGATCCCAACAAAAAAAAAATTCCCCATTTGAGGTCGCCACCTGTAGAGTTACAAACCACACCGTATCTTCGAACGGCAGCTACCAGCAACAATCACTAGAAGCAGAACCACCACAAGCGGCGTGCACTAAAAAGTGAAAAATTGAACCGGAAATGGACTAGCTGAGGAGCGTAACTCGAAGTTGTCACTTGAATTTTTTTCAAATTCACTGATGTTCTAATAACATTTTTTGTCACTCCTAATTTTCACCTGTTTACTGTCATTTTTCTTTATTAAGTCTTACAATACAACTACAAGTGCCTTAATTATTTGTTGGTTCCAATCCACTCAATTGTTGCCATGTTTGTTTGTTTCATTCAATTTTATTGGTTCTCTTTTTTTTATATATTAAATGGATGATAAAATTGTTGATCATGTGTATTTATAAATAATGAATGCCCTGATCACTATATAATTATTATATATTAATCTAAACTATTATTATGAAATAAAATATACAAATTTTATTTTAAAAATAAGTTATATTTAATTATATTAAAATATAAAATTTGCATAGATATTTTTGTGTGAATGCATATAAATTGTTTTATTTCATTTGATATTTATTTAGAATTATGTATGTGTGTATTAATTATCCCGATTCAGCCTTTAATGGCCGGTGACTCCAACTTCCCGTGTCAATGGCTGGGCCGACTGCTAAAACTATAATTTCGATAAATTAATCATTTTCTAAAAAAATCCAACTTCCAGGACCATGCTTGAAGTACTTTACATACACTTAAATGAACAGGCAATCAAGTTTGGGAATTGCTTGAATATCACGGTTTTAGATGTAACCTGAATGTGCGTTCCTTGTCTCGCCTTCCCCCCACCACCACCCCCCCCCCCCCCCAAAAAAAAAACCCACCACCACCACCACCACAACAAACAACAAAAAAAAAACAAAAAAAAATTCCCCAAATTAAAAGAAAAAAAAAATCTGTTCTTCCATATGAATGGCTGGATGTCCTTAAGAAAAGTAAACAGGTCTCCACTAACAAAAGCAAACAGCGCCTTTCCCCCAAAAAAGATAAAAAGCAATTTCAGGCAACGATGTCTCTGACCCTCGCAGAGTTCGCAACAGAAAATTCGGGGCAAAAACAAATGGGGTAAAATAGCGGAGGGATTTTATTATTCCTATAATCACCTGAGTGTCCTCATTAGGAAACTCAATTGCATATCCAGTAAGGGAAGGCTAATATAAATGTGCTCAAACCGAGATCCCATAGTCGCTAATTTTTGAGACCTCCTTGGTCATGGTACTTCTTTCTCGCTTTGCCACGGAAGCAAGCTTGGAAACCTGCCAGCCAGAGTGCAAGATTAGCATTTGCATAAGCAAAAAGAATTTTTGAAGCCAACATAAGCAGAATTTGGAAGCCTCAGCAGATGAGTCATGACCCACACGCCCCCCAACACCCCCCCCCCCCCGGGGCGGGGGGGTTGGATAAATACCTAAGCAATTAAAATTCAATTAGACCAGTCACCAAATGAGTTATGACCCCCCGTGTTTAAATATGCTAAGTAATTCAATATTCAACTCGACCAGTCACCAGATGAGTAATGCGCCCCCTTGATTGGATAAATTGCCTAAGCAATTCAATATTCAATTTGACCCAATCCCTTGATTGGATAAAAGCCTAAAATCCAATAAATGATGCATTACACTAACACTGTAGTTGCCTATAAATTCAGATTATGAATGTTCAAAAAATCAAATAATTTTTCATTTCTTACAAAGCCACTGGTTAACTCTTGAAAATTCGTTTCGTGTACAATATGCAAAATGGTCCAGCCAACAAATTTTACCTGTGACTGGAAGTGAGATGCTTCTCTTCTAGGGAGTTCGCCAAAGATATCTTTTAAACCTAATGCAAAGTCAACAAATCAGCATGGCGACAGCATTTCCTTATCAATGCAGATATCATATTTTGCATACCTCTTGCCTGTCTTTCAGTTTTATATGCTGACTGAATCACACTTCGGATTTGTTTTCCAGCTTGTCTATAATGAAATTATAACCATTAGTAAATAGGATATCCAAATGCATAAATACAAAGTCAATTTTAGAGCTATATTAGTGTTTTTGGGACCTACTCCGGTTCAGCCATTTAGCCTGGTGTGTAATTAACCTACCCTCGACCCGGTTGACCTAATTGATTTTTCAGTGACCCAATAACTCATTAACCCAGTTTGCCCCCATTTTCCCTTTTGGATAGCAATGACATGGAAATGATTGTAATGACAATAAAGTTGCTAATTTGGACAATAATATGGGATTGCTTGATAGTTTTAGGGTTCCTTATACAGAAGTAAATTGATAAACTTGAAATCCTTAAGTTGTTTAATCTATGTTTTTTAATTATTACTTGTAGTTATAAGTATGACCTTATTTTTTGCATAATGGTACTTGTATTTTGATCCTTAATTACTTAGACCATTGAGCATAACTTGAAGTGTGAAGTTTGAACTTGTGATTAAATATAAATTGTTTGTTATACCTTCTTTGATTATTACAGACTTGATATTTTTATTTAATGTATATAGTTTTTGAATGAAGATATTTGTGTGTGTGTGTTTGTGTTTAATTTATTTATTTTCAATGAATCAATGACTGGTCCAAGTCCAAAACTATGAACTCTACATCCTTAAGTTGCAAACCTGAGCTTTGTCCTTCCACGTAAGAATTCCTCTTCTGCATGTAATGCCCTTTTCTGAAATAAATGACAAAATACCATGGATAATAGTCTTTCTTTCACTGCTTGCTCGTAAACAAATTTCAAACAAACTATAGGCGCTACTTCTAGTTTTCAAAATGGATAAAAAGGCAAATGAAATGCCCAAACTCCCTAGTAATTGTGTTAAGAGTAAATTACTCCCCTTTCCCCTAGATGGCTTAACTACACAGCACTCTCCAAAAACCAAAAGATAGGCTAAAACTATACCTATGTTGATGAAAATACCCTTTAGGATAATATCAATTCTTTTAGAGTAGATGCGGATACTAGTTATGTCTTGGTGTGAATGTGAGGTGTATCCTAGTCTTCCCCCCCCCCCCCCCTTTTTTTTTTGTTTTTACTCTATAAATAGCACCATAGCTGTGCAGATCAGTGTTATCACTGAGACTACTGCAAATATAAGGTATCCTCTTTTATCTCTAGCTTAACATTATACTAGAGCTTGGGGAGGAAACCCCTAGTGTTCAAATGTTACCGTTTTCTACGTCTCTTATGGTGTTCAAATGTGACTGTTTTCTACTTCTCTTATGGTGTTCAAATTTTGCAGTCACCGTTTGTACTTTTTTGGAGCATCAACCCTGGAAAAGTACCAAGGATGTCGACCAGCCAGACCACCAATTCTGGTCACTTTTTCAAAATGCCATGCTCCATTTCATCTTTAAGCGTGTTATCCCATGAGCCAGTGTGTGTGAGCCCATGAGTTCTGGGAAACTTCCAGCAGGACCAGAACTGGCTGCATGAGTAGAGATGTGTGGGCAAGCATATAAAGTACCGAACAGCTTGAGGAGTAGGCTTCCAGTTGTGGACTCTACTTGTTTGGACCTTGTTCAACCACTATGCAGCCTCCCTCCACTGTTTAGCATGTTTCAACCAAGAACTCATGCTCTTCCATCTGTATTTGCCACTCTTTTTGGTTCAGACTCATTGTGCGTCACAGCAGCAATGATTTCCTGAGACTCTCATTCCAGCCACCCTCTTGGTCTTCGTAGGGTTCCCTTCCATCCACTTTTTCATGGCTTAGTATTAAATAATCATTGCTGAATCCAAATTTGATATTTTTACTTTTTTCTTTTTCTCCCGTTAGTTCTACTAGATGGTTGACATATATTTGGATCTTGGACTCGTTCTTCTGCTCATATTTCCAGTAACCTAAGTCTTTTCTCACACATTATTAATTCTCTTCCTAATGTGATTGTTGTTAATGGCTATAAAACCATAGCTAGAAGTATCAGAAAAGCTCATCACTAGCCCTCTTTATCCTTGGATTATGTGCTCTAAATTCCTAGTTCTCCCTTTAATATTGTTTCTGAAAGCATATTGACTCAACTCTTAATTGCTGCATCACTTTTTTTTGGATTTTATTCTTGTATAGGACTGATATACAGGCAGAAGATTGGCATTGGACGTGAGTCACGGGTTTTATCATCTTTACCATGCCAACATCCTCAATCATCTATACTTTTGCCGATCCACCTGAACTTCTTCACAGTTGTCATCGTAGTCTATGTAAGCTTCAAAAGATGGTCCCTACTCTATCCTCTTTACCTTCTTTAGATTGAATCCCATCAACTTAGTAAACATATGATAGGAACCAGTATCTTTTTTTTTTTTTTTGATAACCTGGTATCTGGACGGCATTCCCCTTATTTGTGGGGCCTGGAGGCATGACCAGGAAAAAACCCCCGTACCCCCTTGGCACTAGGGGGATCAAACCCAAGGTCATGTGCTCCCGTTACCACTAGGCCAACCCCTTGGGGTGATAGGAACCAGTATCTCACCCAAAGAAGAACTAATTTTTTATTGCTAAGAAACTGAGATACAGAGTAGAAAAAGATAAACACCCAAAGGAAATTCCAGAGACCAGAGCCTCCTCTAGAGCTCAAAGCTCCTCTCCAGAGCAAATGCTCTTACCTTACTTCTGATAAAATATTCTCTTGCCCACTCTCACGCTCTCCCCTGCCTATCTTACACTCTGCCCTACCTATATAACTAACTTATTCTAATGAAATCCCCATTTTACCCCTTAACAAAATGGTCCCCTACACGATACATATCAATACCCCTCCCTTAAAATCAGCCTCGTCCTCAAGGTTGAAATAGGGGGAAAATAAAAATCTGAGACACGTCAACCAAATCCTTTCGTTCCACCATCTACAAACTCCACTTCTAACGCCAAAGCCTCTACTTGTCCTTCCTCATCTTCATCCCCCATTATAATCAACTTCAAGGATTTCTCACAACACTGGTGCAAAGGATGAAACCTTTCTCCACAGCAAAAACAAAGACACTAATTCTTGCGATCCATCAACTCTTGCTACGTTGTCAGCCGGCAATCATGCTCCCATTTCCCAGATGACTCTGCCAAACTCAAACCAGTACCAGCGAACGAAGACTCCATGGAACTCTTAGAAATTGCTGGGGAAGAAGACGCAGTCCCAATACCCAACGACGTCGTTCCACTTGAATGGTTATTATTGGCCTTTGGTGCAACATCATTCCACTTGTTTTCATGAGGTTTACGGGTCAAACCCGACCCAACACAGAGTGATTCAATCACGCTTGATAAGCCATCATCTCTGCAGTTTAAATCATGCCATTAAGTTCTTGTGCCATGCTAGGAATAACTTGCATCACTCACTAGCAATTTCCAGGATGGAAGGAATGCACCCATTGTCTAATGTTCGGCCGCAATCCTCCCATAAAGCATTCGAGATATTGTGATTCAATCAACCAAGGAACCTGGCAGAGATGAGCTCGAAGGATTCAATGTACTCTTCCACAGAACCTCACTGGTGCAAAACTGATAGCTCTTCAAAGGGATTATCATAAATCGTCCCTAGCAACAGAGATTGTTTAAATTTCTCCCATGTGAGTTGGTCTTCATTCTCTCGCAACGTGAACCAATGAATGAAGTTGCCTTCCATACAAAGACACGACAACTTCACCTTCATATCTTCTAGAGTATTATGGACCTTGAAATAAGCCTCTGCCCTCTGAATCCAACCCATCGGGTCTGTTCCTTGAAAACCTGAAAGCTCAACCTTCTTTATTGACACCCGACACTCATCCCAGTAGTCTCGAATCGACCTCGTACTGGAGGTTTCATGGTTTCTCTTGCTGGTCTCTCTGAAGAAGATGATGACACATCAATAGGTATGGTACTCTTTTTCTTCCCCATCTATTAATCTCCTTCAATAGAGATTGTTGCAACCTTTCCTATGACTGCTGGAGTTTCTCCATCATCATTTTCTACATTTCTTGTTGCAATTGTTGCATCTCAAAAAGTGCTACCCAAAATTCATTCATTGAACCATCTGATCCTTCTAATTGTGGACCCAAATCTTCCATAGCAGCATCTCCCCTATATTGGTTTCGACAGCATGATCCGACAAGTCAGACCAATTGATAGGAACCAATATCTCACCCAAAGAAGAACTAAGTTTTTATTGCAAAGAAAATGAGATACAGAGCAAAAAAAAGATAAACACCCAAAGGAAATTCTAGAGACCAAGGCCTCCTCTAGAGCTCAAAGCTCCTTTCCAAAGCACCTACCACACTTCTGACAAAATATTCTCTTGCCCACTCTCATGCTCTCCCCTGCCTATATAACTAACCTATTCTAATGAAATCCCCATTTTAGCCTGTAGAATTATTGAATGGATTGTCCTTTTCTACTTTAATGCTTGATTGTTTTGTAAGAGGATTTTCCCCCTTAGTTTGTTCCTTGTTTTCTTCCTTAGATTACTCCTTTATTTCTGTTAGCTAGGCCTATATAAATCTTAGCTTCTCCTTGTATCAGACATAACAATGTAGTCCATTGTCCATTCTCTCTATCTCTCTTCCTTCTCTTTCTCTCTTTCTAATTTTATTTTACAATTTGAGATTTTAGAGTGAATAAAATTCTACATACCCTTTAACAGAATGGTCCGCTACACAATACCTATCAACATACTATTGCATCTTTTTCAAAGCATACCCTCAATGAAGCTAAGTCTCCCTTTTTACCTTCCATACTAATATCTGAGATCTGCCATACTAGTTCTATGTTGGGTTTTTATTTTTTTTATTTTTGTGACAGAAAAAGAAATATTATTATCGAGAAGAGAGAGATACAAAAGAAAAAGAAAACCAAAAAGAGAAAGGAAGGAAAGCTGAAACAAAAAAGCCCCTCAAAACCCCTAAACAAGACTAATACAATAAGTCCCTCCAATCCTCATAAACATCTACAAAAGGCACCCCCTTAAAGATGCCATAGCGAATTCGATCCCATAACAAATGAGGAGGCAAAGACCGTTAATTAAAAACACTGGAATTTCTTTCCATCCAAATACACCACACAATTGCAAATATAGCTGCTTTCCACAAAATCTTGTTCTCCTTCCTAAAACCAAAAAAGGTAAAATTAGTCACAAAAAGAGCACCAAGGTCAACTAGGCAAACCCAACTCTCATCAAAGAGACCAAATAACCTGTTCAAAATATCCCAGGCCACCTTACAATGTAAGAACAAATGGCTATTTGTCTTAGAATTCCTCAGACACATCACACAAACATCAAAGGATAAAGCCTTAGAAGGCCGCTTGATTTAACGCAAATCATTAGCATTAATTCTATTAAGAACTGCAGTCTACAAAAAGGCATTCACCTTTAAAGGCACATTTACTTTCCAAAAAGACCTTTTAATTATTTTTGCCACCTTAACTGATGATTATTTTGGTTACACCAAGTTATTCCTTGTTAAATATCATTCCAAGTTGTTCTCTATATTTAAACTATGTAATGCTAAGGTTTGTACACAATTTGGTGTTTCTAACACCTTAAATAGTGACAATGCAAGTGATCACTTTTCCACTGCTTTTACATGACAAAACAGGGGATTCTCCATCAATCATTCTATGCCCATAATCATCAAGAAAATGTTGTAGAATGAAAAGTGATAGGAAATTTAACCAGAAGAAGAACCACGTTATTTATTATCAAGGATTGGGTAATACAGAACAAAATAAAAGGGGTCTAACTAGCAAAAGAGAAAAACCACCAAAGACAAGGATCCTCCAGAGCAAAATGCTCCTACACACACTACTGACAGAAGATTCTCCACCCCTCTCTCACACTCCCACTACCCCATTTATAACTAACTCTGACTTCATAAAATTCCTAATTTGCCCTTCTTACAAGAAACCCTTCCCAACACCTATCATTACCCCCTCCTTGATAGGAAAAGATAAAAAATTCAATTAGCCTATTCAATCATTTTCCATCTCCAGCGCAACCACCTCTCCCTGCTCATTGATATCTTCTTGATCCCCCAAAACAATTAGCCTTGGTTGGCTATCAGCACACTTGTAAAGAGGATGGAATTCTTCTCCGCAGCAAAATCAAAGTCCATGAGTCTTGTGATCCATCAATTTCGCAAAGGAGAGGTGTCTGACTCCCCTATTTCTCTCAGAGTTACCTCGTCACTCTCAGCTTTGCAAGTTGTAAACGAACCTCCTCCGATGTCCTTTGTACTTTGAAGAAAGTTTCAGCTCAAGTAATCCATGCAACCAGGTCAAAACCATCAAATGTCGATAACTCCACCTTCTTAGCAGACAACCAAAACTCATCCCATCCATCCTGAGTTTGAGTTCGAGGTTGTGTCGAGTTTCTTCCCTCTCCATCTTGTCCCACTGATTCACCTACGGTTTTTCAACTTGCTAATTTCTAATATAATTGATTGTTTCAAGTCCTCCATTCCGCTCTCCAATCTCTCAATACGAGCTTCCAACGTATCGACTCTGTCGGACATCTTCTGTGGCATGGATATGTCGAGCTAGCTCCCCTCAGTATCCGATAGGTCGGACTGATTGATAGGAAACAAGAATTTAACCAGAAGTAGAACCAAGTTTTTTATTATCAAGGATTCGGTAATACATAACAAAATAAAAAGGGACTAACAAGCAAAAGAGAAAATAATCCAGAGACTAGGTCTCCTACCAGAGCCTGCTCCTCCAAAGCAAAATGCTCCTATGCACACTACTGACACAAGATTCTCCACCCCACTCTCACACTCCCACTACCCCATTTATAACTAACTATAACTTCCTAAAATTCCTGATTTATGCATCTTATAGAAAACCCTTCCCAGTACCTATCAAAAATCCATCCCCTTACAAACACTGCTCGCAGGTTGCTAAATGCTCTGCTGAATCCTTTAAATATATTTTCTTCAGTAATAATTTTTTAATTTTACTTCATTTTCTTTGTACATCCAGTCCTTAGAAAGCCCACCCCAACATACAAGGCAGGAAGGTCACTTCTACACTCATTCATATGCATGCACATTTTACATATTTCACCCAAAACTTTTGACAACACTTCTCAATTGTGAGGCTCAAAAGATTTGCATAACGCTTTTAACATCATGATCTACTAAAATTATGAATCAACAAAGTAATTATGCACAATGTTGTAACAACTAACAAGCAAGAGTTAGTGTTTAGAACCTAAAAAGTCAAGATCAAAAGTGGTGTTGATCAAAGCTTGAAAGAAAAAAGGCCAAGGAAGACCAAGGATACTTAGAGAAATCGTGGAACGAGATCTTCAGGTGAATGAGATACCTAGAGAGTTGGTCATTAATAGAGCTCAATGGCGTCGTACGATCTATGTGACCGGCTCCACCTAGTGGGATAAGGCTTAATTGTTGTTGTTGATCAAGGATGAGATATAGAAGCATATATAATATTATCTAATTGTTCTTTTTTAAATTTTAAAATAAGATAAATCTAAAGAATCATACATAAGACCCTCTTCAGATAATTTTCCATTGATAGCTACCATGTTGTGAACTCTTCATGATCCAAATTTCAATAGAAAGATCAGTTTTAAATACCGAATAGGAAAATATGAACTTCATAATTTCCATACCAGAAATAATTGAGAAAAGAACTGTTTTCCACTCTATTTCTACTCTATACACTGGCTAATTTAGTAGAGAACCATAGCAGACCCCTTTCTAGGATTCTTCCCAAAAATAGTGTCGGGTATACTAAACCACCGACGTCACACAATTTTAAGATATACATCTAATTTCAATAGATAACTGATGCAGAACAAGAGAAACCACAGAAAATAACTCAAAACACTCAATTAACTTTTATTTAAATTCAATAAAATGCAGTAAGTTCCTAAGCTAAGACTGACAATTGGCCTAAATATAGTACCCAAAACAAACAGTTGAACTAAATTTCAAACAATCCAAACTCAGTGAAAATACAACAGGAAAAATCGTACTAAGACACTATAAAGAGATAAATATCCAAAGATCAAAGCAACCAAAAATAAATCCCAATATAAATAAACAAACTCTGAATTCCCAAATAATAAAGATACGTAATCAATACAATTATTATTTCCTACTTCTCAAATGTCATTCTTAATTCCAATTCTAGTTTCCTTCGAATCCCTTGCTAGGTAAGTGCATGTGATGACACAAAAAACTTTCAACTTTCAAGTGCAGCGAGTCTTCCTCAGTTCTCACTTCTCAAAGCTACAAAGTTCTCTTTTTCCATTATATATCAGTTAATTTATTTGACAATTGTCATACATTTCAGATTTTTTGGGCCCAAACCCTATACATATGTCACATTGACATAGTCTCAATACATTTTAATTAAAAAAACAGAATCCAGTGGCTACTACATTTATGTATATGTAATACACAGTGAAAACCCTCTCTGTAAATTTAGATAAAATACATAATCTCCTCACTCATTCAATCTCAGCTACAAGGTGCTACTTTAGAGCATTAAATAAACCCTCCTGATTTCTTCAGGTGTTTTTTTTTCCCTGAGTACATGCCTAAGAACTTTCAAACCCAAACCCCTCGTTACTAGACCACTAGTGTGTTTGGAAACGCATTGGCACACTCCAAACCAAGGTTTTGTAAGCTGAAATGTGGTTTTGCAAGAAAATTGTTTTGTTTGGAAACACAAAAGAAGCTTGCAAAATTTATTTTGCCTCAAACCAAGGTTTGCATTAAAGTGATTTGGTCATACTTTTGCCTAAAACCAAGGTTTGCATTGATTTTGCCAACTACCATTTTCTTTTTTTTTTTTTGATAGAAAAAGAAATGTTATTAATGAAAGAGAGATACACATAAGGAGAAGGAAAAGAGTACAACAAAAAGAGAACACGAGATCCTCTTAAGATAGAACTAAAAAGAGTGAAAGCTAAAACCAAAAGACACCCCACAAGGCCCCTAAAAAAAGATTAATACAACAAAGCATTCCAATCCCTATAAACATCAGAAAGGGGCACCCTCTTGAGTAACCCAAGCCACAAAACGAATACGATCCCATAACAATTGAGGAGGTAGACACCAATTGTTATAGACTCTAGCGTTTCTTTCCATCCAAATGCACCACGTAGTTGCAAACATAGCTATTTTCCAAAGAATTTTATTCTCCTTCCTATAGCCAAAACCGATAAATTTGGTCGCAAGGAATGCGCCAAGGTCTAATGAGCAAACCCAATTCTCATCAAAGAGACCAAATAACATGTTCCATATGCTCCAAGCCACGTCACAGTGTAGGAACAGATGATTGTTTGCCTCTGAATGTCTCAAGCACAGCATGCAAACATCAGGGGATAAAGCCTTCTACCCATCACTTTCTATTCCGTCTCCCCATTTTATGTGTCTCTCTTCCCTCGATCTCTCATTTTCTGAGCTCAAAACAGGTAATGTGTTTTTAATTTTGGGAAAAATTACACTTTGACCTTAGGTTTGAAACTTCTTTTTCATTTTAGTCCCATTTCATTTTTCATGTTAGTTCCTCTCACTTAGTTTGTTATGAGAAATTAAATAGTCAGAATTCAGAAATCACAATGTAACATATGAACTTTCTGTCTCAACAAAACTCAGTCTTGATGGTTTCTTCAATAGTTAGCAGCCTCACTGTTTAATCAGCATGGCACTTACCCTTTATCCATGTCTTCTATTTTCTATCTGCTCATGTTATTTTAGGTGTGCTAGACCATTTTTCTTAATGGATTTTTAAGGCTCAAATAGGATATTCTATTTCTGATTTTCCCGATTGTTTAACAGGAGGCCTGCCCTCTGCTTAGCTGTCTTTTAGATCAATTTTGCACATTCTTTCCATCCAACTACCTTGAATGCTACATATTTTAAAGTTTTCTATCCTACATCGTAAATGAAAATCATATGACAAAATATATAACTAACCAGAACTGCTATGAAAGTCGAATTTTTACCTCCAACTTATCACTCTCAGCCTTTAAAAATTCAATTGATTGCCGCAACTCTTTCACTTGATTATTAGCTCTGTTGATCAAGGCCTACAACCAGAAACCAATGATAAAGCAATAGTCCAGGTAATTATAACACAAACACTTTCTCCCTTCCAACATATGCTAATTTATCATAACCTTCCATGAATATCGATCAAAATATTAAGCACTGTTAGAAGACAACCTGACAATCTGTCCAATATTGGAACATAAAAAATTTCTGAAGATTTAGAGAATGTTACATAAAAAGTATGTCTTTAAGAAAACTAAAAAACGATAAAATGTATGCTTCAGCCTACAACTTTATAGGCAATATCAGCAAATTCATGACATAAGACAATCAATCATGATGTTCAAACTACATATTAGTTCAGAAGATGTTAGATAAAGCGAAGGAGACGAAGTAAAATGCAGCAGCAGTTAAAGACCTAATAAAAGGCATGCAATGGCCATTCAATCTGCCAGCCTTTGATTTGGCAATCCTACATGAAACAAAACGCACATGATTTATAATTTTTTCCAGTTTAAGATCATCATATGGTGATTCATGTCTCTCCAGCCAAACATAAAAATGTTAAGATGCCTATAAATAAAGCAAGATATTCCCTGCAATATTTATCATGAACCAAATGTGGGAATGTCAAATTGCCAGAAATATGATTCCTGGGAAATACATACCCAGATATGTGATCATTCTCAAGAATGTAACATTCCAAGAACCAAAAGACCCCCAAAGGATTATCATGATAAAAGCCTTTGTGAAAATGCATTCCTAGATTTCGTATGATGTCATCAATTTTAAAAGGGGAGTTTCCAAGTAATTTGTGTGCACTGTAGCAATTAAGGAAAAATAGGAATAAAATTGAGAAGATAAGATTGGGAGAAAAATTCTAGGCAGCATTTTTTTCTTTTAGGTAAGTTCACCTTAGTTTTCATAGAACACACAAAAATGACATTCTCTAGACTATAGGTCTTTAAGCTGGCGGCCAACTATAGTACAAACAAGGAGTGCAAAGGGTAATGGGCTCTACCCCTCCAAGGGCCTCCTACATGGTTGTCCCCCTCTCCTCATGAGAGAACCCTCTTTAATAGATCCTAGACCTCATTGATGCCAAAGTAAAAAAGACATTCTACAAAGTGTAAGCATTATTAAACTTATCAATGATCATTCATAGTAAGAGAAAACAACCTTTGTAGACCGCCAACAGAGATAGCTCTTTCTTTTGCAATGTGTAATACCTGTGGAAATCCTATGTTTGAATAAGTGTGAAATGTGAAAATTTAATTATCCCAAAAAAAAAAAAAAAAAAAAAAAACAGTTGAAAGTGAGATGGTCTGAGCTGTGAGGATTGTCCTCTTTTCTACCCCACTGTCTTCCTGCTTTATTTTGTTTATTGTCACTATGATGATTCAAAGGTTTGCAATTGAGGCCAAAACCTTTGACTTGGTGAAGAAACATATCGGAACTGCTCCAATAGTTGTTATCACTGAAAAAGGGAGAGATTTCTTGTTTTCTATCTCTATGGGGTGGAAAACTGCTAGGTGGTTAATTTCTATCACCCACTCCCTAGAACCAGCCCTTTGGAAGGGATTTGAAAGTAGAAGCTGCAGAGAAAACGGAATCATCTTCGTAGTAGAATTTGGGAAGAATCATAAGGGTGAGTTTCTGATTATTAAAAAAAATTTTCCAGGAGGTAAGAGAACTACCCTTATTATCCCCAAAGGAAAGGGAGGAAGAGGCTGGAGCTTCTTCAACCATGCGCTGAATTTCCTCGTCCATTCTGAAGGAGCCAAAAAGTTGAAGCAAGAGAAGAAAGGTAGTATTTTGAAATTTTGCTCTCATGTAACAGATAACAGATCATATGCAGAGGTTGTAAAGGGCAAAAAGGTTATGAAAGGCCCTTCTGACTTTGGCGATCGCGGTAAACATGACAATCACAGAAGAGGAAAATATTGTGCTGAAGGCGTGGCAGTTATTTCCAAATCAGACGACTATGATAAGAAAGGCTGTGGTCCAGCTTTCTCGAGGACCCTCAGGATATTGGTGAATCCAAAGGGGATTAGGAAGGTCCACTGGGCATTGGTGAGAAATCAGGTTGGAGTAGAAGGTTGTTCTCGAAGGGAGCCAAATCCTGACTCCTCTGGGTCTAAACTTCCATTGGACAAGACACCAGTCTATGCATCCAAATCCAATGGGTCTGCCTCTTCCAACAGGGTCCTATTTTGGAGAGCCAAAAAGGCCCAAATCTCGGGTCCAGTAGAAGTGGAGAGGACCGAGAGGGCTGATCCGATCAAAGCACCTTGCTATCGGGCCCCAGAGAAGCAATGCGACCCGATCCCTTCGACCCCCTCCTCGACAGCGTTTCAGGAGGCGGACATCGATCGAACATGCACAGAACCAGTTGACAGAGACTATGGGGTACCGGAGACCCCGCCGGAGAATCTGAATGGCCGGCAACTGCTCCCCCGTGATTCCCCTCATCCGTTCAAGCAAGGGGCGACGGTGAGGAGTTCGGTATCGTCGTTGAGGAAGTCTGTCGATCCCGAAAGCGCGCCAGCGACAGAGGCTATAAGGGAGGAGGAGTTGCTCTCTGAAGATAATTTATCCCTATCCGATTTCGATAGCGAAGATGGTCTTCTTATACAACAAATTGAGGAACAAATTGATGATAAAGATGTTTCCATTGGGGAGATCGATGATACTCTGAAAGATGTCCACCGGCTCTTTGTGCAAAATAAGGATGATGGAGCTTTTAAGGGACCTTGCGATTTGCCTTTGACCTGGACTTGCATGCGTAGCGACAAACTCCAAGCAAGGTCCTCCCATTCTCCCGATCCCGCCAAACAATCTTCTGCCTGTAGGGAGGATATAGATCTAAAGGAAAAAGTCATACATCTTCGACATTTAGGAGACGAGAGGGCCAGCCAAGATCCACAAGCCTTGCTGGAGTCTCTTAACTTTATGTTGAGAGATAAATCTGGAAAGGAGGTCAAGTTGTCAGTTTCCCCTAGGACATACCAAAGGAAGAAGAACAAACTTGATAATGAATTAAAAAGGTTGACTTCTTCAATTAACTATGGCACGTCCAAGAAAGGAAAGGGCAAGTCAGGTTCTCTATGAGGATTTTGAGTTGGAATGTGAACGGCCTTGGTAACTCCCTCAAAAGGCACAAGGTGAAAGAAGTTTTCAGGAGGGTGGATCCAGATATTGGGATGATTCAGGAAACTAAACTAGGGGTTTTGGATAGATTTCTTATCAGAAGAATTTGGGATTTCAAATTCAAGGATTGGGAATACTTACCTTCCGTGGGTGCTTCAGGCGGTCTTTTAGTCATTTGGGATACTCGTGTCGCCACAAGAAGGGATGTTCTTCAAGGCGCTTTCTCTCTTTCGGTGCTTCTTGAGTTTAAGGACAAAGGGTGTTGGTGGTTTACCAATGTTTATGGTCCGACGAACCCTAGGTTGAGGGGCGAATTGTGGGAGGAGTTATCTTACATTCATGGTTTTTGTAACCCCCATTGGTGTGTTGGCGGTGACTTCAATGTGGTGAGGTCCCCTGATGAAAAGCTTGGAGGATCAAGGATCAATGCTAGCATGAGAGGTTTTAACTCCTTTATCAGGGATTGCGGCCTTAAGGATCTCCCACTTTCTAATGCTCAATTCACCTGGTCGGTTAACAGGGGCTCGATTTTCTCCTCTCGCCTTGATAGATTCCTGCTCACTCCCGAATGGGAGGATTCGTTTCCTGACCCCATTCAAGAAGTTGGCTCTCGCCTGGTGTCCGATCACTTCCCCGTTATCCTTGAGACTAGCAGAGTCAAATGGGGTCCTACCCCTTTCAGATTCGAGAATATGTGGCTTCTACACCGGTCTTTCTTTAGCAACGTAGAGAAGTGGTGGTCAGAATACACAAATCCAGGATGGGAGGGATTTAAGTTTATGAAGAAATTAAAATACGTGAAGGAGAAGTTAAAGACCTGGAACAAAGAAGTCTTTGGAGACATCAGAATCCAAAAGTCTAACATTCTTAAGGAATTGGATGCTCTTGACAAACTAGAGAGTGAGGGTGGCCTTGAGGAGAATCTCGCTGAGCGTAAAGTGATTCTCAGGAATGATTTGGATAACATTAGGAAAAAAGAAGACATAAAATGGCGCCAAAAGAGCAGAATTAAATGGGTTCGTGAGGGTGATGTGAATTCAAGATTCTTTCACAAGGTGGTGAATGGAAAGAGGAGAAGGAACTTCATTAAAGAGCTTGAGACGGAGGATGGTATTACGGTGAAGGACAATGAGGGGATCTCTGAAGAGTCGACTAGTTTCTTCAAGAAACTCTACAAGGAGGACATGCAAGAACGACCCACAATTGAGGGTTTGGATTGGATCCCTATCGATGATACCCAAAGGACTTGGATAGAAAGACCCTTTGAGGAGGAAGAAGTTAGAAATGCAATTTTCAAGATGGATAAGGATAAAGCTCCTGGGCCTGACGGTTTCAATATGGCTTTCTTCCAAGCCTGCTGGTCGATAGTGAAGGACGATTTGATGAAAGTTTTTGATGAATTCTTCCATACTGGCCGTATTCCTACTAGCATGAATTCTACTTTCATCACCCTTGTTCCCAAAAAAGACAGATCCATTAAGGTGGGGGATTTCAGACCTATAAGCCTGGTTACTAGTGTCTACAAGATCATCGCCAAGGTCCTCTCCGACAGATTGAGTATGGTTATTGGGTTTTCCATATCGGAGAACCAAAGCGCCTTCATCGCTGACCGTCAAATTCTTGATGCCAGCTTGATAGCTAATGAGCTAGTTGATGATGTCAAACGCAGAAAACAACAGGGCTTAGTATTTAAATTAGACTTTGAAAAGGCCTATGATATGGTCAATTGGGACTTCTTGGACTTGATTTTTCGTCGCAAGGGTTTCGGTGATAGATGGAGACGGTGGATGAATGGATGTCTTTCCTCTGTCGCCTTTTCGGTTATTATCAATGGACAGCCCAAAGAATGTTTCAAGGGGCAACGCGGGATCAGGCAAGGAGATCCCTTATCTCCATTCCTCTTTACCCTGGTGGCCGACGTTTTTAGCTGCATGTTGAGGCGGGGGTCCGAGAGAGGGCTTCTCAAAGGACTATCAATAAAGGGAGATGGATGTATGGTTACTCATTTGCAGTTTGCTGACGACACAATCCTCTTCTTGCCCAAGGATAAGGATAACTTTCTTAGAGTGCTTACACTGATTCAGATTTTTGAGCTGGTCTCAGGTCTCCGTGTTAACTTAGGCAAAAGTGGCCTAGCTGGCATTAACATTCAGGATGATTCTCTCGGGCAGATGGCGGAGCAAGCGGGTTGCGCGGTTCTCAACTGGCCTCTTAACTATCTAGGTGTCCCTCTTGGAGGTAATCCTAGAGCCAAATCTTTTTGGGATCCCATTATTCAAAGAATTTCCCGCAAGCTTGACAGTTGGAAAGGCCCTTACTTCTCCCTAGGAGGCAGATTGACCCTTATTCAGGCCTCCTTATCTAGTGTGCCCCTGTACTTTATGTCCTTGTTCAAAATCCCTTCCGGAGTGGCTAAAACGATTGAGAGAATTATGAGGGACTTTCTCTGGAATGACAGTGGGGGGGAAAAGAAGGGCCATTTGGTTAGTTGGGAGGAGTGTTGCAAACCTAAGGATGAAGGCGGCTTGGGTCTTGGAAATATTGTGTCTAAAAACATCTCTCTTTTGGCTAAATGGTTATGGAGATTTCCCTTAGAGCCTAACTCCCTTTGGCACAAGGTGATCAAAGCTAAGTATGGGCTTCACCGGAATGGATGGGACGCTGGTTTGGGGGATGTCGTTACGCACGCAAGTCCTTGGAAAGCGATTTCTCAAGTATATCACCTCTTCTCTCCTTCGATATCTCTTATTGTTGGTGATGGTTCTCGTTTTCGGTTTTGGGAGGACTGTTGGATTGATCCCACCCCCTTCAAAGAAAGATTCCCGCACCTTTACTCCTTATCTTCCCTCCATGACGCCCCCATTTCTGAATTCTTTTGCTTACAAGGGGATCACCCTTGTTGGAATTTGCATTTTGCCAGGAATGTTAATGATAGACTTTTGCCTGACCTTTCCATATTGCTTAACATCCTTGATCCTATTCACCTTTCTCCTTTTCCTGATAGGAGAATGTGGAAGCTTGATTCCTCAGGCTCTTACACTTGTGCTTCCTTCCTCAATTATCTCGCTCGTAACCCTATCGTCTCCCCCTTTTTTAAAAAATCTTATTGGAAAGTTAAGGCTCCTTCAAAGGTTAAAGCTTTTTTGTGGCTTGCAGTGCTCAATAAAATTAATACAAACGATCTGTGTCAAATCAGAAGGCCACTTAAGGCTTTATCCCCGGACGTTTGCATTATGTGCTTCAAACATTCAGAGACAAGTAATCATTTATTCCTGCACTGCGACGTGGCTTGGAGTATTTGGAATAGGTTATTTGATCTCTTTGACGAGAGTTGGGTTTGCCCAAAGGACCTTGGTGATTTCCTTGCGACCAAATTTATTGGCTTTGGCCATAGGAAGGACAACAGAACTCTTTGGAATACGGCTTTGTTCGCAACTGTGTAGTGCATATGGCTGGAAAGAAATGCCAGAGTTTTTAATGATCGGTGTATGCCTACTCAAATGTTATGGGATCGAATTCGTTACGTGGCTTCACTGTGGGTTTCAGCCAATGGGCTGTTCAAGGGGATGCCTATATCTGATGTTTATAGGGACTGGAGGGCGTTATTGCATTAATACGTTGTTAGGGGCTATGTGGGGTGTCTGTGCTGTCTGTTAGTTTTTCTTACTTTATGTTCTTGTTTTTTAGGAGGATCTCTTGTCCTCCACCTTTTGTAACCATTCCCTTTGTACCTCTCTTTTCTCCTTAATAATACTTCTTTTTCTATCAAAAAAAAATTATCCTTTTGTGACTTATGATGACCTTGTGATTTGGAAGCTCAAAATTTATATGATGAATGTTATGTTGATAACTCCGCCTATGTTTTATAACCGATCCCAAGCCCGGGTAAAGGGGGAGGATTCTGTTAGGCCCTCGACAGCCAACGTAAAACTTTGTCGAATCTCTCATGAACATGGATCAACGACAATATTATGCTAATGCTAGAACGTTGTCCGGAAGCAACGCACTGTATGGCTCGAGTACAGTGACAAGTGAGCTAGAGCTGCTACATCGGTACCCGGATATAGTGTTAAATGAGCAAGGGTCTACTAATACTAGGTCGTTGCCCGGAAGCAACGCGCTGTATGGCTCGAGTACAGTGTCTAATGAGCTAAAGCCACTGCATCGTCGATCGAATGTAGTGTCACAAGAGCATGTTCCTGGAAGGTTGAGGGTAAAGAAGCTAGTCCAGGAGAGCAAAATCAGGATTGGTACGTGGAATATTGGGACCATGACAGGGAAATCTCTGGAGGTTGTGGACACTATGAAAAGGAGGAAAATTAACATCTTGTGCCTTCAAGAGACTAAATGGGTTGGAGAAAAGGCTAAGAAGTTTAACTGTTCAGGCTTCAAGTTCTGGTACACGGAAAAAGTAAGGACAAAGAATGGTGTAGGTATTATGGTTGACAAGGAATGGACGCTGAGTGTGATGGAGGTAAAAAGGATTGGGGATAGGATTCTATGCTTAAGAATGATTGTTGTAAGAGATACTATCCATTTCATAAGTGCCTATGCACCCTAAGTAGGGACAGATGCATATCTTAAGGAAAAGTTTTAGGAAGATTTGGAGGGATTGGTCATAAGCATATCTTTAGAAGAGAAGATTTTTATCGGCAGTGACCTTAATAGCCACGTTAGGAAAGAAGCAGGATAGTATGAGAGAGTTCATGGTGACTTTGGTTTTGGGGAGCTTAACGAGGAAGGACAGTCTATACTTAATTTCTCAATGGCTTATAATTTCAAGGTTGTCAACACATGCTTCAAGAAGCGAAAGGAGCATTTAATCAGATACAAGAGTGGAGCTTCAAGGTCACAAATTGACTTCTTTTTGGTAAGAAATCCAGATAGAAAAATCTGTCAAAATTGTAAAGTTATTCCTGAGGAACCCGTGGCAACTCAACATAGGGTTTTGGTCCTTGACGTGATTATTAAGGGTCGAAAACAAAAGCATCGACAGGTGATGAACCCTAAGATCAAGTGGTGGTAGCTAAAGGGGGAGAATCAACAGACTTTCAAGAGAAGACTGTTGGAGGAAGGGGGAGTTACGAGAAAATGCTAACATCATGTGGGAGAAGATGGCCAAGAGGGTTAGAAAGGTAGCTAAAGCATTTTTAGGAGAATCAAAAGGTTTTGGACAAAGAGATAAGGAATCTTGGTAGTGGAATGAGACCGTTCAAGAGAAGATCAAATTTAAAAGAAATTGCTTTAAAGCTATCCATCTATGCAATAACTCGAAAAATTGGAAAAAGTATCGGAAGGCTAATAAGGAGACTAAAAAAGCAATAAGTGAAGCACGATCTAAAGCGTTTAAAGAGTTTTACAAAGACTTAGGAATGAAAAAAGGGAAACAAAAGATTTACAAGATTGCGAAGACTAGAGAGAGGAAATCTAGAGATTTGGATCAAATAAGATGTGTTAAGGATGAAGAAGGAAAAGTTTTAGTTACAGATAGAGATATTAAAAACAGATGGCAGAGTTATTTTCACAAGCTCTTTAATGACGGAGCAGAGTCGACTTGTGATATGGAAGATTTAACAACCTTGGAGAGAACAAAATTTGGCATATTATCGCAGGATTAAGGTTGATGAGGTCAAGGAAGCTCTTAGAAGAATGGATAATGGTACAGCCGTTGGTCATGATAGTATTCCTATTGAAGTTTGGAAGTGTTTAGGGGAGGAGGGTATTATCTGGCTAACTAAGCTCTTTAATGAGATTTTAATATCCAAGAAAACGCCTGAGGAATGGAGAAAAAGCACTTTGGTACCTATATACAAAAACAAAGGAGATATCCAAAACTGCGCAAACTAATGAGAGATTAAGCTTATAAGTCACACTCTAAAATTATGGGAAAGAGTGATTGAACGTAGGTTAAGAATGTAGACGAGTATTTCTGAAAATCAATTTGGATTCATGCCAGGGCGGTCTACTATGGAAGTTATTTATCTTCTAAGAGGGTTGATGGAAAGATATCGGAGTAAACAAAAAGACTTGCATATAGCATTTATTGATTTGGAAAAAGCTTATGATCAATATCAAGAGAGGTGCTGTAGAAAGTTTTGAAACAGAAAGGTGTACGGGTTGCGTATATTAAAGCTATAAAAGATATGTATGAGAGGGGCTACAACTAGTGTGAGAACGTCTGGAAAGAAGACTAGAGACTTCCCTATTAAGATTAGCCTACATCAGGGATCATCTTTGAGCCCTTATTTGTTTGACTTGGTTTTAGCTGTTCTGACGAAACACATCCAAGAAGAAATCCCTAAATGCATGCTTTTTGCAGATGATGTTGTTGTCATAGCAGAGTCAAGGGAAGAGATTAATTTTAAACTTGAGTTATGGAGAGCTACTTTGGAATCGAAGGATTTTCGTCTGAGCAGGAGTAAGACAGAATATATGTATTGTAAATTTAACAAGCGACAAGCTAAAAACGAGTTGGAAGTTAAAATTGGAAATCAGGTTATATCACAAGTGTCAAAGTTTAGGTATCTGAGATCAGTTATACAAGATGACGGCGAAATTATTGGAGATGTGGCACATAGGATGCAAGCTGGGTGGTTGAAATGGAGAATGACATCAGGAGTTGTTTGTGATCGGAAAATACATGATAAGCTCAAAGGAAAGTTTTATCGTACTGCTATAAAACCAGCGATTTTATATGGGAGTGAATGTTGGGCGATGAAAGGACAACAAGAGCATAAAATTGGAGTAGCGGAGATGAGGACATTGCGTTGGATATATGGTCATACAAGAAGAGATATGATCCGTAATGATCGTATACGAGATAAAGTTGGAATTGCACCTATTGAGAAAAAAATGGTTGAAAACCGTTTAAGGTAATTTGGGCATGTTCAAAAAAGACCGTTGGAAGCGCCAGTAAGGAGAGTTAAGCAGATGGTTTGGAGTCTTGTGAAAAAAGGTCGAGGAAGACCTACAAGGACACTTAGAAAAGTTATTGAACGGGACCTTCTGGTAAATAAGATACCTACAGAGTTGGTCATTGATAGAGCTCAATGGCGTCGTGTAATCTATGTAGCCAACCCCACTTAGTGGGATAAGGCTTTGTTGTTGTTGTTGTTGTAATGTTATGTTGATATTAGTGAGTGATAGTGAGATTTCCACTTCTGCCTTTAAGGAAACCCTCCCTCCTTCTTGAACCTAGGGGATTTGTGGAATTTGGTCTTATATGATTACTGCTTCAGCCCTTCTCTTCCCATTTTTCCCTCATCTAATGCCAAGCACCCACATGTCACACTCCTCTTCACTTCTTCACCCTCCACCACACCAACCTTCACACCCCTCCTAACTTTCTTGGTTTTCTTGGCAACCCTCAAGCTCTAGCAACCTTCCACCACACCAGAAGACAAGGATTTGGGGTTGAGTTTCCATCCTTTTTCTTCTTCCTTAAGATTTTATTAGGTGCACCCTAAGTTATGGAAATGAGGATTTCATGAGAAAAATCATGTGTTTTGGGTTTGGGTTGCTTCCCATGCAGTCCCTTATGGTTTTTCTATGTTTTCGATGCTTAAGATTGGTGTATTTGTGTTTGATTTCATGAAAATGAAACAAGAACCCTAATATGTGAGATTTGGAAATTTTGTGTAAATTGATGGAATGTTGATTTGGAAGTTGATTTCTTGGTAAAATGATATTTCTATAGCTCCTAAATGATGATTTTCATGTTTTGAAACAATCTTGGAGGTTGGGTTTTGGTTTGGGACCATTCGGGAAGTAAAAATGCAGAAACTTTTAAAGCTTCTGCTGCTTCACATCACTAAAACCATTGCTACAACGATAGATGATAGCGGATTGCTAATTCTGGTCGTAGCGACCATACTTATCGCTACAGTGATGCCTACCCAAGAGGTAGCCTATGTCCTAGTATCCAGCATTGCAATGATAGCATTAATCACTACAGCAATGAGCCATCTTCCTCCTTCATGTTTGACCCTTTTTTCCTTGTTTTCCTTGCCCTTTCATCTGGGACTTCCCCCGTAAGTCTTCAAGACCCTTTCCCCCTCTGTTTGAAGTGAATTCAAGATATGACTTGAAGCTTTGGGCCAAGGTGAGTAGATAAACCTACCCTATTATGAGTTAATGATCATCTTTCTTGTAACTTGAACTATATACATATATTGCCTTCTTTATGTTCAACCTTTGGTAGAATTCATTAAAGTAATCATACTCCGGTAATGTATTTGTCCCTTGAAATTGTTTTGAATTAGTACTTGTGGAAAAGCTTTGCTATGGTAATTGAGATATGCTTTATGTATGGTATTTATACTCACATTATCACATAAGTGGAGCACTTGTTGCATGTTTACAAAACCTTGTGGATGGTTGGACATTTTGGTCTAGTGTAGAATTGAGTAATTGATGATGGATTTCATTCACTTGTTGACTATTGACATATTTGATGTGATTGTGCTTGTGAATTATAAACCCTAGCTAAGTGTATATAGACGCTAGGCCTCTCTTGTAAAAAATTAGACTTCGAGTGAATAATATTTCACAATTTTCTTCAATTATACGTGTGTATGTGTTTTTCATATAATTTATGACAGAAGGTTTTTATATTGTTGTTAATGGTTTAATTAGAATGAAAAACAGTGTCGTATTAAGTATAAATTTTTTAAAATATAACATATTTAACTTAACTTAGTGTAATAAAGAATGTTATATGTAAATTATTGAATGCTATTTAATAATAAAATACTTGTATATCACATTCTCAAAAAAAATTAATTATGTAAGATATAATGTTATAAAATTTAAATGTTTTTAAATATAACATACATAACTTAATTTAGATTAATAAAGAATGCTTAGTGTAAATTATTGAATACAATTGAAGGCTATTGATAGTTTAATAAAGAAAACACCTATGCAAGACATAGTATTTTATAAAATTTAAGTGTTTTAAAATATAATATATAAAACTCAATTTAGTTTAATAATGAATTTTAAATGAAAATTATTAAAGATTATTGATAATTTAATAAAGAAGTACACATTTTTTAAAATTCTTTAAAAAAAAGTGCTTGGGGGGCTGGGACAGGGCAGGGCCATATGATTCCCCATGGGTACAGGTTCCGCGGCGGACTGTGGGGCAACAGGGAGGGAACAGGCAAGTATGGGGTTGCAGGGCGGGAACAGGTAGTGAAAGCCCCATCCTGATTCACCCATTGCCATCCCTAAGTGTGGGAGTTACTGTATAGGTGATGGAGTTATTATATAGTTGTAATATATAAACATGTGATGTAATTAGTAGCTAGGATCCAGGGAGAGATTAGAATCGAGGTTATTCAGTCTTTAATTCCTTGTCTTGTAATCACCCTATAAATTCAAGTGTCTCCCGTAGTTTCAGACTCACTGACTATATTTCCTACAAAGCGTTTCTTTCTTCTTCTCTCCATATTTCACAAGACATATTGATCATGAATATGAGTTTAAATCCTATTTGAATATTATATATATATATATTATTTATTTATTACTTAACTTCAGCAAGTGCATTTATCCCTTTTTTTTTTTCGGTAGAAAAAGAAATTTTATTCAAGAAAAGAAAAGGGACAAATTACAGAGAAATGAGGACAAGGAGTCCTCCCCAGAAAAAAAAAAAAAACACTAAGATACACTCCGCAACTCTAGCTCAAGAGAGCCTTTCAATCTCTCTGAAGATCCATAAGGGACACCCCTAAAAAGATCATTAGCAGAAACCCACAAGGACGAAACAAACAAAATCCTTTCCCAAATAAGATGTGGTGAAAGAAAATGTTGTTTAAACACTAGAATTTCTTTCAAGCCATTACTTCACAACATTAATATTTAGGCCATTACTCACCTCTTCACTAACAAAAAGGCGCAACGTGTTGTAGTACAAGAACCGACGAGGCCCTGCAAGGTCAATAAATAAAAACAAAAATAACTTTCTGCAAGTGAATAGCATATTGAAAACTTGCAATAAGGAGTCAGGGAAATGAACATTCCATGATTGCTTGTAACAACATAGAAATACCATAAACATACACTACCAAAAATTTGCTGTCATCAACAAAGCTATAAAACTATTTGTTTACACAAAAGTAATAATAAGGATTCATGGGTAGCCCTTGGCCTCAATAAAATGATTTGGTTAGCATACAATATGCATAAGTTGCAGAGCTTAACAACAATGGCTTCTTTCAATCTGGATGAAATTCAGTAACAATATGCAAATACAATATCTTATAATAGCTACATGAAGATCAAAATTCCAAATGCGACATGGGGCATGGGAAGAATTTATATTCCATTAACTAGAAACTACAAATTAGTATAATATGAACCCTTACTTTTAAGTACCAAAAAACCCAAGGCAGCAGTAGTCCCACATGTATATATTGGACGAGAAGCTGCAACAAGAATACCCTCTGCAGCGGAAAAGTACAAAGGTTAAACATTTGAATTTTGACCGTATTGAAACAATAGCCAATATCACTTCAATAACAACTATTAAATCAATATAACAACCACAAAACAAACCTTTGATCTTTCCAAATAAAAGATCCTCATAAGCACTGTACTCAGACTCGAGATCGTGTAAAGCACCCTACAGTCAAATTGATAAATCAAAAAAAAAAAAAGACTAGTAAATATTCAGGGAAACGAAATTCTAACATTCAGTTAAGAAAACGAAATTCTAACAAAATTCAACATACCAACGAAACGTATAATTCTAAAATTGAGTTACCAGATGTAACATTCAGTTAAGAAAAACAAAACAAAATCCATATGCTGACCAAATAAGCAATGAAGCTAAACCCATACAGTTATGACATAATTCATCAAATTCTGAATGGTCCAGTTGATATTTTTTTTTTTTTGAGATTTTTTTTACCACCACTTTTTTTGGGAACAAAACAAGTCATGTCACAAATATTACCAAGGCTTGGTGAAAATGAGCCAAGGATGTGGAATGAATCTGGGACAGCCGGGACTTGGAAGCCTCAAAAGCAGACTCGAGGGCGTCGTTGAAGGCCTTCTGGTAGAGCTGGGCTTGCTGGACAGCGTAATCAATCAATGGCGTCGTTTCATCTAGGGTTTTTGGGATGTTGATTTTCGGGTGGCTGCCTGGTGATGATGCTGGTTCAACATCCGATGACTCCGCCGTAGTCGTCGCCATTGTCAGAGTGCTCCTTCCTTGAGGATGTGAGCTGAGAATCAACGTCTCCTCCTCTCCCTAGACTAGCAACTTGCGTTCTACGGCGAAGTGGTAGCGATTCGGACTAGAGAATGGTACCACGTGCCACATGCTTAACCTGCTTTTTTTTGGGAATAATAAATGAAAAATTAACTTATTTACTCCCATACTCAGTTTTTTAAAAAAATTATCATTATACTAATTATTCAAAATAATTTTTTAATATATTAATTTTTACTAAATACTAGTTTAATTTTACCAAGTCTAATATACAAAATTCGACCAAGCACTGCATATTTGGTCGAATTTCTTCTTATATATTTTTTATTTTTCTTTCAAATTTTTGTGCAAATTAAATTATAATAATGATATTTTTTATTTATTTATTTATTTTATTTCATTAATTAATAAAATATATAAATTGTTGTTTTAAATGAATTAATTTTATTAATGTGTTAATAATTAATAATTTTTTAATAAAGATATAAATTATTTTAAATTATTTTCATTATTGTTTTAATAAATATATTGGCAAAGAAAATAATTTTTAACAATTTAAAAGATTTATTTTAATATTTTAAAATATTTTAAAAATATTTCTAATTTTTATTTTTTAATAAATAAAAAATATGAAAATGCATCAATTGTAATTAAAAATTAGATATCAAATAAATTTTATACCAAATGCAATTGTTACTAATTGAATTTACTGTGAAAATTAATTTCAATTAAAATTGTGGTAAATTAAATTTATTTTTATTAAATGAGTGAAAATGAAAATGAATGTTGTGATTTAATGAACAAACAAATTTTAATTCATGTGAATAAAAATGAATTAATTAAAAAATTATTAAATTAATTAATTTGGGTGAAAATTAATTTTTCTTTATATGAGTAAAATCAAGAAAATTAATTGATGTAAAAGAGTACTTATTTGAGTGAAAATTAACAATAGAAGTGTAATTATTTATACAAGAATACAAATTGATCACGCAAATATTCAATAATATTGAGAGTCAGTTCCACAACGGCGCCTAGCGACACGTCTCTTTTCACGACCGAGTGATTGTGTTTGATCCTCCTCTTCCTGCTTGCTATGTTTGGTCGAGTCTGAATCTATGTTCAACGAACTATATTGTCGTGAACTTGGATATGGGGTCTAATAGACCGAGCTTGGACCAGTGTCATCCTCCCTCTTGGTGCTTGGGCCAGCTTTGGATACCATGAAATGGCCATCACGTCTCCCTCACACACTTTTGCCTTGCGACTTTTCACCTCACGCCCTCCTGCTTCGCCTGCCTTGGGGTCGCCTTTCTATGGAAATATATAACTGCAGTAAGTCTTGTGCCGGAGGAGCTGGGTAGTCTCTACGTTCCACAATAGCTTGTAGGATAATGTCACTATTCAATACCATAATATTTGAGGGAACCGTTGGTTACTGCAAGCCTAGTTAGCGTATTCCTCTCACTATAGTAGCCTGCAAATAATGCAATAAACAAAAATTATGCCTCGAGTAATATTAATTAAAACAAATAACAAATATATATTATACCATGAAGGACGAATCCATTGCCATGTGTGGAGCCAAAACCATTGCATATACTAATAGGCAACAAAATAGTACCACATTAATAACAAAATAAATGTCAATGCCTCATCATCACCCATCTAGTCTAAAAATCTCCTATACTGATTTAGAGCATGAGCAATGAGAGCTTGGTATAGGGAAACTCGACTCCAACTATTAAAAAAAATCGTTATTTCAATTTATAATTTAAACAAATTATCATTTAAAATTACAATTATCTAAATTTAAAATTCATAAAATAATGTAAATGATAAATAATATTTAAAGTGCAATTTAAATAAAATATTAATAGCATATGACATACTTGTGTGCTATAGGTAGAGGCCACGAATGTTCTTCATCATCATTAGGTTTAATTGGTATTGCCAACCTCAGTCTTGGAAATCATTCAAATACTCACACATGCAATAAATGAATACACCTGCTAATTTGATGTTCACTAGAGCGTGTTGCCTTACACAACTCACTATATAAGTGGGGGCAAAGAATTGTTGTTGCCCCAACTAAACTTTCCGCATTCTTCAAATGAAGTAACTCCAAGAATTGTTATTAAAGTCATGCCATACATAATCTTTGTCCTCTCAACTTGTCCTTAGGCGAGACAACCCCCAACAAAAAACACAAACCATGTCCCACAAGAAGATAAAATATGTGGCGATAGCACCTCTACTACAAAGTAGTCCATACAGTACTGCCACATCCTATAATGTGATAGTGCACTCTCCTTCTGTTAGATGAAATGTATTAGTATCGAGTCGCTATCTCTCAACTAGCGCTATGACTAATGATTGATCATACATAAAATATCCAATCCTTGACATTCTATAAAACAGTGCTTGTTGCAAATATGGTACAATGTAGGGGTCTGCATGGATCAGTAGTTCACTCGTATGTCGACGAATTTTTAAGAATCGATCAGGTTATATATAAATTAACAGAAAATATGAGTAAAATAAAAACCAATAAATAATATACATAAAAAGCAACAAATAATATATAAAAATCAACAAATAATAGTATGGGATGTTATTCACTTACTAGGTCCTCTCTCCATCTTGTTCAGATATGTGCGGGTCTTAAAAATATAATGGACTTCTATCTATTGATCCAAGATATATGACTTGATCTCTCTTAGCCATTATAGTGGAAAAAAATTACAAATAAGATTGAAAATGAAAGACTGGAAGATGTGGTGATACTAAGGCAGCTGTCACGCTCTGAAAAATGGGCACGTGAATTAACATAAATTTTAGGATATATCTCAATGGTTGCCCATAAATTCTCTGAACAGTTCTAATATCCACAACTATGCAATTCA
Source organism: Biancaea sappan (assembly GCA_037074585.1). Classification (NCBI taxonomy): domain Eukaryota; kingdom Viridiplantae; phylum Streptophyta; class Magnoliopsida; order Fabales; family Fabaceae; genus Biancaea; species Biancaea sappan. The sequence continues at coordinate 23,084,081 of CM073499.1, read as the reverse complement.
TAAATTTCAAAGAAAATTAATTTACAGTGTTTTTTCCCTTTTCCCAAAACATTGGGAAATATACATACAACAAACACAACAGAAAATTTCAACTTCAATAAAAATAAAAACAGCAAGAAGTAGGTGGCCTATAGGATTACAGACCATTTTTCTAGGCATATAGCCCAAAAATTGGTTCCATGAACTCTCCAATAAAAAATGGAGTATGTCTCCATAAGCCGCTAAATCTCTAGCGATTTCCCTTCTTCCTCAGCTGTTGTATCTGAAAAAGATATTCAATAACGGTGCGAGTTCATCTAATCCTAGTGAGCAAACTACTGTGCAAATAAAATAAGGTAAAAGTACAAATACCAGCATCACTACTAAATCTAAAAGGATATAAAATAAGCACGACTAGGCATAAATAAAATACACACAGGTATATCATGCAATAGCCACATGCCTTCCTACTCGTGAGTTTACATTCTCACGTATTTCTCGAGGTTCATCCATAAGGAACTCAACCATTCCAGGACTACTACTCGCTTTAAATACTCGAGGTTCATCCATAAGGAATTCAACCATTCCAAGACTACTACTTGGCTTATGCTTATGGATCTACATTCCCATACTCTCTTTCTCTTTCTGGCATGCAAGATAAACCATCATATAATACATAATGCAATAATTCATTATTCAAACATAAACTCACAAGATAATTCCTCAAAATTATAAGAAATTTCATAATCTAGTTAATACCACTAACTAGGAAAATTCTTGTGATTTATTAAATCAATAAATTCCCAAGGTCTAGTTAACACCACTAACTAAAGGAATTTTATTGATTAATTTCCTCTTTTGCTGTGAATGAGATTTATATTGTACTCGAGTAATTTTAATAAAAACTCAATTTTAAGGTCACCCACTTACTTCAATGCTGACAAGATTTTATAGTGTAAGAGAATCGAGAAGTAAAGCCAACAAAGTTCCCAAGCCACTTAGAAACCAAACCAAGATCATTATAGTCCCACTTTCCCTATTTTCCACCTGCCCAGTATAGGGCACTTGGGCGCCAAGGTGGGCAACACAAAACTATCCAATAGGCTGAGGCCTCTGTCCAGATGGCACCTAGGCACCACAAAGCCCAAAACACACTGCTTCAAGGGTGCCTGGGCGCCAAAAGTCCTGCAAACTCTTTAGACTTGGGCACCTGGGTGCCCCAGGTCTGGAACTCCCCTGTTCTTCACAATTTTGGGTGAAAAACCCACAAAAAATCCTCCCTTTACATTCCTTTTCTTTCATCCTTTGGTTCTTGCTATTACATGAGTTTTTAAGAGTAAAATATGGTGATCAAAACCCTGCAAACAATTAAGAGTAAAAATGATTTCATGAATTTATTGAAAATTCCCAATTTTTCTTCCAAATTGCACTTTTACCATTTTCTCCCATGAAACCACCTTTATTCTTTTAAATCAATTGTGTTTCACCATTTCCAGCAAGAAAACCAAAGAAAGAAGCAAAGGAAACTAGTTTTACAGCAAAAAGTAAGAAAATCCATTTTTTTTTTCTTCAAGAAGAGCATTAATGGAGGAAAATGGAGAAGAAGAGGAAGATAAAGCTTACCTCTTGCTCCTACTACTATAGAGAATTGGAAAGTAATTAAAAATGAGAAATCAATCACAATAAATGGAAAATGAAGTTTGGAGGTTTTGAGAGAAAATCTTCCTCCTTCTACCTCCTCTGCATCTCAAGCGTGAAAGCAAAGAGGATAGAGAGAGAAAAGGAAATATAAATGTTGATTGGTTAATGGTGACTCACTGGTACTTATACCCAGATACCCCAAACCCGAGTGGCTCTACTATAACTATTCCTTAATAATTATATTAATTCCATTAATTTTTCTGTCCCTCTTATTTTTCTCAATTCTAAAAAAATATCATTCGCAACAAAATACTTGGTCTAGTCATTTATTTCAATTTCCACAAATAATCCTTCAATTAGAATAAATTAAATATGGAGATTAAAAATGACTAAAAGAATTAAATTATTTTTCCACGTAAAATATTGTAATACCCCTAAACACAAGATCCCAATTTTGGCGGGTATTACATTTTCCCCCTTAATAGAATTTGGTCCCTCAGATTCAAAACTCTCCTCAACCTTGAAGAGGTATGGATTCCTCGTTCACAGCCCCCTGGATCATCTTAGGTCTCAATATCTTAGCTGTACCAACACTCAAACCAATTGGTGGGAGACTAACACTGTCTCTGGCACAAAGCCTTATAAGGCACAATCCCAATGCTAACTTGGTAGTTGATACCCATAAGCGAACTCAACGAGTGGCAAGTGGTGTGAATGCTTACCATGCATAGGTTCCCCTACTCCTCAACTAGTTTAAACACAACCTAAGAACACCTACATATGTGTATATATACATATATACACTTTGAAAACCCAACTTACACGACATCTGGTTGCCTTGAACATACATAAGGTGGGGTATCACGCTCTAGATTCTCGTATAGCGTATTACTAATACCACCACATATCGTGTCCCTTTACTGGACCCCCGATCATACCCATCACACACATATATACCACAATTAGCCACACACATATAACATGCAATCAGTCTTTCTCATAGGTCTATGCTTCCATGGAATCCCTACTTCAGAGTTTCATTGATGTGGGCCTATGTTCCCATGAATTACTACTCAAAAGTCCTGTCACATGAATCTGTATTCTCACGGACTAAAGATCTTCAGAAACACCTCTCTGTATAGGTATGCATCCTTGAATTCCCACTCCTCAAGCCCTCTGGCTTCCTGGTGTATCCTTCTTGGTCCCGGCCTACGTGCCTCACCTCAGTAACTACCGATGTCTGACCTCAGGAGTACACCACCCTACTCCCACATCACTAACTGATAATTACCCTAACTAACTCAAGTCCTACTAGAGGCTGGTTTCAGATGTTCATCCCTTTGTGGATGTTAGCCATTGACTTCCCACGACGTCAATTAGTTATAGTCATTGTAGGGCCTATTCTAGGGAACTAACTCATGAGACGAACCTTTGAACTAACTTTCCTAGTGCAAACCCTAACTATAAGTCTTACTGGACTCTAAGGGTGCACTAGGCCTGTTCCAAATCTTGGTCTATTGGATCATGTCCATAACTAGTAACAGATCACTAAGATCATGCCCTTAATCACGAACACAATTTCCTATAGACCAAAGCCTTAACCCTAACCCATACGACAACTACTAAGTCCACTAAAACCCAGTCTAAGGTTACAAAATCTCCACACTCTCATAGTGATAGAAATTCTCATAAACCATCCTTTACTCTGTCTGATCTCCTTGGTTTAAAAATCTCATGCATCCTCACACCCCACACCTATTGTATCCTCACTTGAATGATTACTGAGAACTTGTCTCATGAGTCCTTTCTTCTCTCTAAGACTAATCCCTTTTTCCCAAACATCTCCTATACACAATACCAACACTAGCAAACTTCAACCGAATAGGTGCAACAGGGACAAGTTACCCCTAAAAGATTTATAACTTACTCCAACCCTTTTACGTTGAGTTTCATCTCACTATGATGTCTCCTCTAGGAGAACTACGCAATCTAGATCGATCCCTCAACTGAGGCTCACATTATTAGCTTTCTCTAGGATACATGCTCAAGTATGCATCCTAACTCTAACTGACATAATCACCTTAGCATCCAACCTTACGATGAAACCTACATCCTAGCCCTCAGCTCATTTCATATAAGCGAGCTTTCTCCCCTCTCATACGCTCTTTTCTTTCTAATTTCTTCTTTATTCCTCAACCCCCTACTCAATTTCAGCTCAGAATGAATTAGTTGAAATACTTGCCTACACACAGTTATCTAAGATGCCATCAACATTTATGGACATGGACTACATTTCAATCTATAGAAGTGCAAATTCCTAAATACCCATACTCGTCACTCCATGTGACCAACAACAGCCAAAGCCATAAATAACTTATTCCAACACCTCGCAAATGAACATTTTTTATTCTATGATGAGATACAATACCATACATGAATTCATGTAAAGTATTTAAGTTAGTTCTAAGTTATAACCATTCCCCAATTTTTTTTCCTGACAGACTAGTTTCCACAATTCATTAAAAGACATTAATGAAAATTTCCTCAAGGTATGCACACAACCATCCCCACCAAGGAATCTGAGCAAATTTTCCCCTAACTTGTAAACACACACACACACACACACACACACATATTTATATATTCACAACCACTAGGCATTGAAAATCGAACCAAACCTAAATACATACATGAATATATACATATATTCCATCACACAACTAGCTTCACTAATGGTCATATACCAAATCCAAAATAAACTATCACACATCATATAATAAAAATAATTACATGACGTTACATGGAAAACCCATGTTTCTGTGATATATATCCATACACACATTAACATCCTTCTCTAAGCGATCTATAACCACCTATGTGGAAATGTAGCAAGGTTACATCTGAGCTCACGAGCTCCCTGTGCTCTGAGAATTTCTCCTCCATCAAGAGTAAAAAACGTACACATAGGAACAAATACTTCTCAAGTTAGCAAAATTACCTTTGACTAATTCCACTGAGGAGTAAGTCACAAAAGAGATACTCAATACTCTACAAGGCATTTTATGGAACTTAAAACTATGGTCATGTCACACGTCTCACAATAATCAGAAAGGGCCCACAAAGAACATTTAACTCTATAATCTATAGGAGATCTAAAAACAAACTTTCTTCTTATACCAATTTGTCATCCTCCAAAAAATAGGCATGTGAATTAACATAAATTCTAGGGTGCACCTCAGTGGTAGCCCATAAATTTCCTGAACAGTCTTAATATCTATAACTATACAATTCATAAATTTCAAAGAAAATTAATTTACATAGTGTTTTTCCCCTTTTCCCAAAACATCGAAAAATACACATACAACAAACACAACAAAATATTTTAACTTAAATAAAAATAAAAAACAGCAGGACCTAGGTAGCCTATAGGATTACAAAGCATTTTCCTATGCATATAGCCCAAAAATTGGTTTCTTGAATCCTCTAATCAAAAATAGAATATATCTCCATAAGCCGCTAAACCTCCAACGGTTTCCCTTCCTCCTCAACTCCTATATAAGAAAAAGATATCTACAGAGTGTGTGAGTTCATCAAAACTCAGTAAGCAAATGACTGTGCAAATAAAACAAGACACAAGTACAAATACCAACATAACTGCCAAATCCAAAAGGATATAAAATAAGCACGACTAGGTATAGATAAAATATACACAGGTATATCATGTAATAGCGACATGCCTTCTTACTCGTAAGTCTACATTTTCACGTATTTCTCGAGGTTCATCTATAAGGAAATCAACCATTCTAAGACTACTACCTGCTTTAAATTCTTGAGATTCATCCATAAGGAGTTCAACCATTCCAAGACAACTACTCGCTTTAAATACTCGAGGTTCATCCATAAGGAACTCAACCATTCTAGGACTACTACTCAGCTTGTGCTTATGGGTGGCATGCACAAACAACCATCATATAATACATAATGCGATAATTTACTATTCATTTACATAAACTCACAAGCTAATTCCTCAAAATTACAAAAAATTTTATAATCCAGTTAATACCACTAACTAAGGATATTCTTGTGATTTATTAAATCAATAAATACCCAAGGTCTAGTTAATACCACTAACGAGGAATTCTATTGATTAATTTCCTCTTTTAGCATGAATGAGATTTATATTGTACTTGAGCAATTTTAATAAAAACTCAATTGCAAGGTCATCCCCTCACCTCGATGCCGACAAGGTTTACAGTGTAAGAGAATCGAGAAGTAAAGCCAAAAAAGTTTCCAAGCCACCTAGAAACCAAATCAAGATCATTTAACATAAAATAATCTCATTTTCCCTATTTTTCCACCTTTGCCTAGTATAGGGCGCCTAGGTGCCATAGAACTCTCCAGGAGGCTGAGGCCTCTATCCAGAGGGAGCCTGGGTGCCATAAAGCCTAGAACACACTGCTTCAAGGGCGCCTGGGTGCCAAAAGTCCTGTAACCTCTCCAGAATTGGGCGTCTAGGCACCCCAGGTCTAGAGCTCCCCTGTTCTTCACAATTTTAGGTGAAAAATCCATAAAAAAATCCTCCCTTTACATGTATTTCTTTCATCCTTTGGTTCTTGCTATTACATGGGTTTTTAAGAGTAAAATACAGTGATCAAGACCCCTAAAACAATCAAGAGTAAAAATGATTTCATGGATTTATTGAAAATTCCCAATTTTCCTTCCAAATTGTACTTTTACCATTTTCTCCCATGAAACCACCTCTATTCTTTTAAATTAGTTGTGTTTCACCATTTCTAGCAAGAAAATCAAAAAAAGAAGCAAAGGAAACTAGTTTTATAGTAAAAACCAAGAAAACCCATTTTTTCTTTAAGAAGAGCATCAATGGAGGAAAAATGGAGAAGAAGAGGAAGATAAAGCTTACCTCTTGCTCCTACTACTCTAGAGAATTAGAAAGTAATTAGAAACAAGAAATCAATTGCAATAAATAGAAGATGAAGTTTGGAGGTTTTGAGAGAAAATCTTCCTCCTCCTACCTCCTCTGCATCTCCAACGTGAAAGCAAAGAGAAAAGAGAGAGAAAAGGAAATATAAAGGCTAATGGGTTAATGGTGACCTACGAGTACCTATACCTAAATGCCCCAAACCCGAGTGGCTCTGCTATAATTATTCCTCAATAATTATATTAATTCCACTAAATTTTCTCTCCCTCTTGTTTTTCTCAATTCTCAGAAAATACCACTCGCAACAAAATACTTGGTCAAGTCATTTATTTCGATTTCCATAAATAATCCTTCAATTAGAATAAATTAAATATGGAGATTAAGAATGACTAAAGGAATTAAATTATTTTAGAATGTAAAATATCGTAATACCTCCAAACATAAGATCCCAATTTTGGTAGGTATTACAGCAGCTCAGAGAGAAGAGGAGAGGAATTTTAAGAGAGAAGAGGGAGAGAATATGGAGTGATGGGGCGGACATGTATATATTGGGGTCGAATTTGTTAGGAGTCCTAAGTTAGATGAGACTTGTCTAACTTGATGCTCCTTAACATTGAAATTTCAGTGTTAGGACAAGAAGTATTTAGCGTTGGGTCTTTATCCAACACTGATATTTCAGCATTTCAATGTTGAGAAGACCCAACACTGAATATATAGTTGTGAACAAGATCAATTTAAAAGTGACCTAAATTGAATTTCGTATAATTCAACTAAAAATTCTTTGATAATAGTTCTAGAATTTTGAACAATGTAAACTAAAATAATATAAAGGAAATCATTTGTGTAAGGAATAGAAATAGTATAATGAAAGAGGAATCTCATATTGAATATGACCAAATTATAAAAGATAAATTTTGAAAATAACTTCTTGAATAAAAGATATAACTTACAAGTATGGATTACAAAGATGATGAATGAGGTAACAGACAAGAATAACAAATATAAGGAGAATGTCTACAAGAAAGAGAGAGACTTGGATAAAAATATGATGCCTAACTTAATCACTAGACACTCTTTTTATAGAACTCTTGAGCTCAGATTTGAAGGTTGATTAAGTCCATGGATTCCAAAGCATCTGATGTCCGCGGAATTAAGAGAATTAGAGTTTGGAATTATTAAGATGAGTTATTTTCTTCTTTTTGAAAAGCTGACTTCTTTTGAAACTGAATTTCTCTTTTTCAAAAGTTGTCTGCCACAACTTTTGTCTTCAGATGCCGACAATTTTTTGAAGATGCTATCTGATGAGTTGTTTATGATAAAATGAAACTTAACCATTTTGAAGAGTAACCTGACCTGACCTTAGTCAAATTGACTAAATGTGGTCAAATTGATGTTGAAACAATTATCTTTATTATGATTGAATAGACATTCTACTACTTGAGTTCTACCTGTTGATAAAGGAGTTTTTCTGAGACGGCTTTTAATTTTTCTTGAAATTCTTCCTTTGTTGAGGTTGTTACTAATTCTACTAAAAATTTTGATTTTTAAGAAAGAAACTTTGAATTCTTTTGAACTACAAAATCTTGTTTAACTTGTTGAGGATGTTGTTGAAGCCATTCAAGAATCTTGTCTTGGCTTAATATCGATGGGTTATAGGCTACCCACCACTTTATTCTGAAATCTCTTGCAAGATAATTTGGATATGTAAACGTTAATTTCTGAACATAACTGTAATCCCAAGTCATGATTCATGATATTCCAAAATTTACAACGGTGAAGAAGTCTTGTTTCTTGTACAAAAATAGTTTGTGATCTAAAAAGTTCATTGGCTTCTTGAGCAAGTGATGGAAGAATATGACCTATTGGTCCATATAAAATGAACCATTCTGTAAACCAGTATAGAAAATATGCTTGTCCTTTTTTTAACCAGATAAACCACGAATAAGAGTAGGGTATGAGTAACAAAAAATTGAGACATACCTTTTGATAGTCCCAATAATCATATGCTTGGGGTTTGAATTTCCTTGTGAAGGACTGTTGAGTATAAAGAGACTTATTCCACTGCTTGAGTGTTAAAACTTCATTAATTTTGATTTTAGAAAAAAGGATTTTTTGAGGATCTGTTTGATCATATTCATGAGTAAAGATTATTGAATCTATATCGACAAGAATGAATGCATAAAAAAGTTTGGTAGAAAGTGTCTGTAGACTAGGAAGGCTTTTTGAGCAACTTCTTTAGGGGGGATCCCTAGTTTCAACCATTCGGTTTCAATGGCCAAAATTGGGACATTAATATTTTTCTTAAAATATTGAGGACGGTCTTTGGGTTGAACAATATTTTTGACATATTGATTTGCTGGGGTTTAAGGGACCATTAAGGAAGAAGGTGTTTATTTCTTTTGCTGACTAGGTTGTTGAGATGTTGAAGGAGTAGACAGAACTTGATGATAAGTTATAGCTGAAAAACGATTTTGAATAGCAGGCCTAAGGTCTGCTGTAGGCCGAATGCTTGAGATGCCTGAAAGGCACATGTTAATTGGATAGGGAGCCAATGTTGATGGTGATGATGAACCCAATGGGAGTCTATATTGATCTTTAGTCTTTTCTTTTTTCTTTTTCCATATTTTGATTTTCACTGTAGAAATTCTCTTGTAAGAAAATCTGGTAAAGCATTATTTTTTTTTCAATGTATTGAATTTCAAAATCAAAGCAAGATAGAATAGCTTACCAATAGGCAAAAATATGTTTTGAAACTAAATTTTGAACATCTTTTTCTAAAACATTTTTTGCTGCTTTGCCAATCCATTTTTTAAAAGAAAATTTTTATTAAATAAATCATCTAGAAATTTTATGATACATAGCACTATAGATAAAATTTCTTTTTTGATTATTGAATATTTCTCTTTAGCCTCTGTCTAAATTCCTGAATGAAATCTAATTAATTGTTCTTGGTTACTCTCTCTGGGTTTTTGCTTAAGGATTCCTCCATAACCTATATCTGACATATCTGTTTCTACTATTATGAAGGCTTCTAGATCTAGAATTCCTAGACATGAAAGACTTTTAATCTGATTTTTTAGGGTTCTGACAATATTGGTCATACTTTCATCCTAAGTTGGTGGATTCTTTCTTAATCTTTTAAATAAGGGTTTACAAATTATCCTTAAATTTTGAATGAAGTCTGCAACATAATTAAGACATCCTAAAAATCTTTACAGTTAATTCTTATCTTTAATTTCATTTGGAATTTTTTTTGAAAATTCTATTGATCTGCTAATAGGTTTGATCATTCCTTGATAAATATCAAAACCTAGAAATCTAATTTTTGTTTGAAATAATTTCATCTTTTTTGCAAACACCACTAAACCATTTTTCTTGATGATCTTGAATTTCATTTGAACTAGAAGAGGTTGAAGGTAAACTAAGAGTCCTATCTCTATTAAAGAGTCTTCTTTCCTTTAAAGATTCAACATTAGCAATGGTAGAATCAAATTTAAATAGTAGTCCAATATATTTTCATTGTTATCCAAATTACATGTTAGGAATAAAAAATGCAAAATATGCTTTACAATTACATATCAAAACTAAAGAAGGAATGTTTAGAGAAGGAATAGATCATTTAGTAATATTATACAAAATTCATTACAAGATATCAAAAACTAGTGTCAAAGTAAAAAGAGAATCACCAAGAAATGAAACAATACTCATGGAAGCCAATCTTCAAAGAATAACTGTAACCACCATAAAACCTTTAAAACGTGAAGAAATTATGGCAGATTTTCCAGAAGAATGGAAATTAGAAAAAATTCAACCCTCTAAGAAAAATGAATCAATAACCTTAGAAAATTACACTTAAATTCCAGAACGAGATGTAGCAATAAAAATGAGAAGAACTTAATCTTCTAGAAATATAAGAGCCATGAAAAATTCTGAAACAAAATTTAGTAAACATTCAATAGATAGAGATATTAGATCAACAACCAATACTATGCAAAACGATATAAGATCAGTAAACTTTGAACCTAATATTCCACAACCAGTTTATGAACTTGTTAATGAAACACCTTCACCAAATCACTCTCCCACAAGATCACAAGTTTTAGTAGTTACAAAAGATTTTATAATTGATAAAGAAAACTAAGAAAAGAATTTATGCAAGAATATAATAAGCCTATAAGAAATTGGTATTTTGAAACATTTTCAAAAGAACAAAAAGATAAATGGCTAACAGAATATTATAAGTATTTAGAAGATATAAAAGAAAACATTTTCTTCTTTACCTGATTCAATATGTATACTGAAAATAATAATATATTCAATCCTTTTGTAGAACAAGAAAAGACAATAAATACTAATACATGAATTACAATAGAATGGGACATAGCTAAAGGACAAAAAATAATATTAGTACATCCCCCTTTAGAAGTAGTAATATTTAAGCAAGGAAGTACATAATTAGAAGCATCACCTTTCAAAACTATAATTTCAAATGAAGAAGAACCAAGTCAAAAGAAAGACATTAAAAATATACAATCTAAAAATAATTATACAAATTTAGCTTTAAACACCATAGGAAAACAATTAGGAAGAATGAAAAGTCAAATCAACAATAAAATAGAAGTTGGAAATTCTTCAAAAGAATTAGTAAAATTACAAACTCAATTTAATCCACAAAAACCAATTTATAGGATCCCTACTTTGTCAAAAGAAGAAGCTAATACAATAAATTTAGAAAAATCTTCAACCTCAGTTATAGAAAATATTACAAAAAGATTAGATTAATTAAATGTGTCAAACAAAAGCAAAGATGAAAATAAACAATTAATGATAAATACTATATCCCATGATAAAGAAGATGATCACATAAATAAAATAAAATTTAAAAACCCTCGAGCCACGATAAGAAATTATTATCCTAGACCTACATATCCAGATACTCAATATGAAGAAAAAAGTTTGATGTTAGAAAGTAATTATACATGAGAAGTAATATGTGAATGGAATATAGATGGTGTTAGTGAACACCAAATATTTGATATAATCCAAAACATGTCAATGTGTGTTACAACTTAAAAGATTAAAAGAAATATTGAATCAAACATAATAGTTATGTTAACAACAGGATTTACTGGTTAATTAAAAGGATGGTGGGATAATTATTTAAGTGAACAAGAAAGATTATCAGTAAAATATGCTTTCAGACAAGAAGAAAGAGATGGCCAAATAGTAGAATTAGAAGATAGAGTAGCTGTGACAATCAAGGTATTAGGAACCCGGGTTAAGGCTAGACCTTGCGTATATATGCTTATGTGGATGTTTGCGTAGAATTAGTAAGAGCTTGGAGATCTTCAAAGTTGATAAGAACGTCTGGGTATGTGATGTTTATACCCATGGTAGAGTCACTTAACTTTCGGTAAAAAGAACTTCGTAAAGGCCTGAGTAAGGGACCAAAGTGAAAAGTTAGAAAATAAATATAAGCTTTGTGTGAGGGAACAAATGAGGACCTTTATAGTGACTTGACCTTGGGAAATATTCAAGTTGTGGTTGGTGCAAGGGTGTTGGTGGTAGTGGAGCTAAAGTTGTAGGTCGGAAGCTAGAAGGGACTAAACTGAATAAAACATAAGATCTGATATCTTTTTTGTAAAATGTGTGGTGAACTGGAAATTGGTGCATGTATTGTGTTTTACTGAGATGTAGTGTTGACACCTCCATTGATTCTTTAGAAAATATTTCTAAAATCTCTCTTGGGTCCTAACTTGGATTTCTTAATAAGCAGGGACTAAATTGCAAGAAAATGGGGCCCACACACATATTAAGACACACACACTCACCTTAGCACTTACACACATTTTTTCTCCATCCTTCCTCATAGTCTCCCTCTCTCGTCCCCTTCCTATTTTTCTTCTCCTCTTGCTCATCCTTCTTCCTCCATGGCCAAAGGAGATTCAAGGATGTTCCCCACCTTCACTTCTGGCGAACATCACCACTGAAGACCCACTTCCCTCACCAAACATCCTTTTCCAAGGTAAGAATCAAAAACCCCTCTTTCTTCTTGAGTTGTAAATTAGAAATCCTAAGTTGGAGTGTCAAAGAAATCATGGATTTTGAGCTTGGTTCTTGAATGGGATTAATGTCGCTTGCTTTTAATTGAGCCTAAGACCCTAGAAATTTAAAAGAAAACTATGGTCGAAAGCATGATTGAGGAGGAGTGAAAAAAACAGGATTTTAAGAAAGGAATTTAGCAAATCTTAAATCAATGATGAATTTGATCTTTTAGAAAGTTTCTATATGCAAAAATAAGTATTTGATGGCCTAAATTGATTTGTATGAGCTTTGGGAGGACTTGGGAGACAAAATGGTGGATTTTGGGTATCAATCATGTCTTGGGTGAGTTTGCCCAATACAGGGTACCTGAGGCACCAATGTTGGCTCTTGGGGAGCCCATGTGACCGAGAAGCAGAGCCTTGGTGCCTAGGGGCACCAAGGTGGGCGCTACCTCCAGGTATCAAATTTTAGTATAATTGAAATTGTCATAGCTCTCTTGTTTGAGCTCTGATTTTAGCAAACTTTATACTGTTGGAAAGATTGAATCTAGTTTCAGATAGAACAAGTTTCATTTAAGAATTATTTACCTTTTAAGTTTTATGATTAAAATAGTGAATGAAGGTCAGAAATGTTTGGAACCATGTGTGCTAGTAATTGCGATTGATGAGGTTTTGAGTTGATTATAGTATGAAATGAGCTCTTATAGTCTTAAAATTTTTATAAGGTATTTCTTGATATATGTATATATGATCTAGATATTTTCTTAGTGTTTGGGAAACCATGGCTATGTCAAATATTAGTGAGATAGTACCTATCTCAAAATTTATACTAATCTAACTAAGTTTTACCTAATACTATGTTAGATGGACCAAATGGTCAAGTTTGACCTTGAAATATTTATGGAAGGACGTTATAACACTAAGTACATGTCCACCAAATTTTGTGAGTTTTAGAGTTGATTTAATGGGTCAATGACTGGTAAAACTGAGACCTATATGTTGTAGAGGCAGTCTGGGCAACAGTCGCAAAATAGTATTATTGATGGGGTAAATGTCATTATTTCTGTTTGAAATTTTTACTTAATATTATAAACATGTTAGGGATATTCTCTACCAAAATTTATAAATTTTGGAGTTATGGATTTTGCCCAGAAATTTCTGGAAGGAAGGAGTCCAAAATTTCGATCTTAAGTGGAACACATATAGTCTTTTCGAGGGATTTGAATGGTATTAAGAGAGATTTACCTCTAAATTTCGTATTTTATACTTTTATGGAAATAATCATGACCCAAGGTATAATCTTTAGGTACCTTTATGAGATACTCCTTATTTAATGAAATTGGGAGACTTGTGGCGCCTAGAGATCCTGGAGCGATACTTGAACTAAATGCCTTTGTTTTGTGTCTTAGGTGTGTCCATAACTTGCTTGGGTGTTGCGGCAAAGTTGTTTTAGATTTATTACTATACTTCGGATTTGAAGTGAGGGATTTAAGTTATGCATCTTGATAAATCTTGAAATGTTATCCGTAGTTCCATTATATGTGCTTTACATTGTTGCATGAGTTAAGGGCTTAGCGTAGCTCGGGTAATTCTTTCCGTTAGGTTGCTTGGTGGCATCTTTTTTTGGTCATTGGTATATATACATATATATATATATATATATATATATATATATATATATATGTCTTGTAAAATCACAGATAGTGTGGTGAGATTTAACATGGAAAACCCAAATAGTATGAGGTGAACTTGTTATGTAGCCTTCGATTAAATTATCCTTACAATGACAAACATACTTACTTATATATATACATATATGTTTTGTGACTTCTAATCATAATGGATGATAATGATGATTATAGACTTTGCGTAAGTATCGTGATTTATTTCCTCATCTTAGCCATCAATCAAAAGTCGATATGTTATGATGTCCTTGGATGGTGGACATCATATTGCCTTGAAAAAAAAAACAAAAGAGGTGACGCTAGAACCTTGAGGATTTGGCCTATGTGATGGTTCGACGTGGTAATTAATTTTTATCAATTAACACCTAAATTGGTTTGTTTTTGTTGATGTTGAATGCTAAGTTATATGTGGTTGATAGAGGATCCATAAGACCTAGTGGCACGTAATCCATGAAGCCTATGAGGTTTGAGGGAATAGGGTTCCTACCCATGAGGCTCGGTGGCATGTAGTCTATGAAGCCTAAGAACTCCCTTTAAATTATTAGTCTCGGAAATACCATGAGACTAGGTGGTATGTGGTCCATGAAGCCTATGGGGGTTGGTGAAACAGGATTCCTAACCATGAGGCCTGGTGGCATGTAGTCCATGATGTCGATGGTAATTCATGGCTGGCTTGCACTTAATGGTGACGTTATGAATCGTAATCTTGGTTGTTTCATAAATTGTATTAAATACTGTTAAAAAGGGGCCAATGTATAGGTAGTGAGAAAGTCAAGAACTGACTATATTTATCGAGACATCAATGATGCAATAAGATCAAGGGATCTGAATGATTTGTACTCAAAGTCTTCCCTGCTATCAAGAGAAAACTTTTTACAAGTAGACTTCAAGTAAGTAAAGTTGGTTCTTACTGAGTATTAAATTTACTCACGTTTCCTTCTTTTATGTTTTCTATGCAGGTTTTGACATTGACCCGCCCGAGCAGTATGTTTAGTGTGTGACTTAGGTTTTTAAGTGAAGCCTTTGGGTTAGTGATCCCTCTCTTTTCTTGGTTGGTTTTAGTATGCTCTGTAGTTACATAGGACACTTAGGTCTTGCTTAGTTTTGTTTATGAACGTTATGGTCCAGTGTTTTGATTGAATTATAGGAATAGTCTTTAATGGGCTAACAGTCTAGGGATAACATATCCCTTGTTATCATGCCAATCACGTGCTTGAAAACCCTGGTCGTTATAGTAGCAATATTAATATATGCATTAACAAAACATTTTATAGGAGATCCTTCGAGTTTTCAAGAAAGAGTTGCAAAACATTTAATAAATCTTAGGTGTTCAACAATGTTGGATTTTAGATAGTATAAGGATATGTTTTTAACAAAATTATATACTAGAATAGATAGTAAAGTAGACTTTTGGAAAGAAAGATTTATAGCAAGGTTACCACAAGTGAATTAAATAACATATTTAAACCATATTATGCAATATGGTTATATCATTTATATACATCATTCGTCAACTCATAATAACAATAATCCAAATCCTAGGCTGCCTATGGCATCATAGAGCAACTCTAGAGTAGCAAAATAGAAGATACAAGAATAAGAAGTAGATCATTCCCGAGTTCAAGTAGGGTCTTGAGCTAAAAAAAATATCTGTGACTCCCTGTATGAAGATTTTCTTACTGCCAACTCTGAAAAATGTTAATAATAGGGTATGAGCAAACCACTTACCCAATGAGAAGACAATACTATGCTATAACGAAAAAAATAGTTGTCATGCATCATAATCAATTATACATAAATCGATTATAACACAATACAATATAATCCATAATAGTTTTCAATAGCATTCAAATAAATCAATCACATTTCAATATAACATAATTCAGAACAATTCACAATAGCAAGTAATTCAATCAATTGCACAAATTTACCATACTAATTGGGTTGTCCAGGGTACCTCTAGATCGTTGCCTGTAGCCTTTGCCGCATCCACCCTTATCGCTCCATTTATAAATCTCCATCCTTATAGCTCCTTATAGAGTTTTTCCATGGGGGTGCACCACCATGCCTTTCCATTTATTCCATTCACATACATAATCACAATCATAAATATAACTCATAATCATTTACAAATCTAACCACAACATAACTCATCACTTTCCATACTTAAACACAAATTCATCAGCATGTATATAATCATCCACTATTCATAAAATTGATCTTCCAAATCATATCTCAAACATAGAAGCTCATAATTATTCCACATAAACTTCTCCTTATAATATGATGAACTTGACAAGAACCACAACTTTCTCACTTTAATCACAAAATTAGGATGCACATATGTGTGCATGTGTTTATATATATATATATATATTGACAAGCCATCTCTTTCCAACAATTATTATTGTAAATGATTACATATATATATATGTATGTACATATACTTCATGACTAAACAAACATAAATATTACTTTGTGCATACACACACACACACACACACACACACACACACATATATATATATATATATATATATATATATATGTATATATATACATACATGTCAGCTTCCTTAAAATAAGACATGTTAGCTTCCATTATCAAAGTGTGTGCATATCCTCTCTCCCTCTCTCTTCAACAAAAATTTTCAGAAGCTGGAGATTAAGGTAATAGCCTTCTAAATCTCTAGGGGGTTCAAAGGGGAATTTAATTTCTAATAAGGATCCATGGTTTCATAAGGGTCACCTTACTGATTAATATGCTATTAGAAGATGTATACAGATTAGCTATGATTTATCATAGCATTTAGATCCATGAAGTATATATATATATTATAGGATTATACTGAAATAGGCCTGGAAGGCTATATGACCTGTGAAGGCTTGTGGTGCCATGTAAAGGTCATATAGATATATATATATATATTGATCAGTCTGTCACCCCGGTATGGTATTAGAGCTCCTGAATTAGAAATTAATGAACTTTTTGAACCCTAAATGATTTGAAGCCAGAAACCTTCCTTTCTCATATTGATTATTCTGCTTATATTATTACTTGAATATTCATTTGAATTATTAATTATGGATGTGTTAGATAGAGTAGAACCTAGAATATATGATGTAGAACAATATGAACTACCTGTATATTCTCATATCCCAACTATCGAAGATAATAATATATATATATATATATATATATATATATATATATATATATATATATATATTAGCTCCATACTGTATAGGTGGAGAAGGTGAAGAATTAAAGAACCAAATTAATTTTACAAACATGTTTTTAATGAAACAATTAGGATGTTATTTAGATGAAAAAGTAGCTAAAGGACTTTATGAAACTGATTATACAGAAGAAATGGAAAAGCTTCCTAAGGATGCTTTAAAACAAGTATTGTTAGAAGAAAACAAACTTAAATTCGAAAGAATAATAGAATTAGCTAAACCTTTAGAACAAAAAGTATATGAAATAAAATTACAAGTTCAAAAGAATAAAGAACATTTAATGTATCAAAATTATAAACTAGAAAATATGACAAAAAATATGACTAAAATAATGAATTATTTAGGATTAAAAGAAACAGAGGCAGAAACATCAGTAGTAGAACCCATAATAGATAAACCCCAGATTAACATGCTAAATAAAATAGATATATTAAATAAAGAAGAACAGATAACAATAGACAAAATAAGAAATCAAACATTAGACGGAAATACTAAACAGACCAGAATAGAAGTAGAAAGACTACACAAAGGCCAAGAAACACTTAATAGGAATTTATGGACGATATTCGAAGAAGTTAAAAAATATGATAAACAAAGATTATATGGCAAAATACAACAACAAGAAAAACCACAAGAAATAATTAAGATAGAAAAAAGAAAAGACAAAGAAGAAGAAGAAATTTATGTAGAAGATGAAAGAAATAAGTTAGCAGAAATATTATATAATGATGAATATTATTATAGTTTGACAAAAATAAAAAATAAACCAGAAATGAATACAATAATACTCGAAGAAGAAGAACAAGATGAAGAAGATGATATTGACAAAATAATGAGTCAAGAAGAAAGGAAATAGATATGGAAAAACTAAAATTAGAAATAGAAGCATTAAACCAAAACTTAGATATTACAGAAGAAGAAATAAATATACAAACAACTGAATTTAGCCAAGTAACCTCACAAAAAACTCAACAACAAGAATCATTTAATCCTCCAGATTTAAGTCAACCTTCATACAATATGAGAATGACAGAATCCAATATAATTAGAGAACAAGAATTAGAACAAGACGAATTAAGACATAAAGAACCTACTAGGACAGAAGACTATAGAGATATGAATATGAATTTTGAAATACCAAAAAATAGTAGATATACACCAACGCCATTAGAACAATATGAAACTAAGTCAATACCAAATACAGGAATATAGTTAAATTTAGATTGTAACTTAGACAATCATAAAAGAATAGAAGAATGGACTAAATCACAATTAATAGCATTATTAACTAAAGGAATAGATTTGTAAACTACTAGTTTATTAATAGAATCAACATTTATAGGAATAGTACATGAATGGTGGAAATCAAAAGATCAAAATTTTAGAAATAGAGTAAGAACAATAAGTGATGAAGAAGATTTAACACGACGACAGAAAGTAGCAGTATTATTAAGACAATATGAACAAGTTTTAAGAAACGAATTTGTAGGAAGAAATGCAGTATTAAACGAGAAAACAATAATTAATAAAGCATTAAATAATTTACATAACATATAATTATGTTCTTTAGATCCAAAATATCTCAATCAATATATATGTGAATATAAAAAATATTATTATGAAGCAAGATTAGGAGATAGTTACCAAAACCAAAAATATTATTTAGATTTGTTTTATAGAAGAATCCCAAAACTAATTAGTGAACCAATAATAGAAGAATACTATAAATTTCTAGAAAATAAGGACATAGACACAATAGCAGTAATAGACACTATGGGAAGAAGAGAAGATTTTCTAAGAGAATATTTATCAGATAAATGTAAAAATGCTTGGAGAAGCCAAAAATATTATAAAGTGAATAAATATTTATTAAAATGCGGAGATTTACAAACATCTCATAAATGGGGATGTGAACTGACTAAACACAAAAGAAAGAAAAAACGATTTAAAAAACAAGATGAATTTAAAAAATATCCAAAAGAGAAATATAAAAAATATTACAGAAAGAAAGAATATAGACCATATAAGAATAAGAAATATTTTAGGAAAAGAACTAATTATAATAAAAATCCTAAGAAATGTAAATGTTATAATTGTGGAGAATTAGGATATATATCAAGTAATTGTACCAAACCAAAAAATAAAAAGACTTTAAAAATACTAGAATTAGCTAATGAATATAATTTAGAACCAATAGAAGAATATGAAAGTGAAATAGAAAATAATTTAGAAATCTATAAAATATATGAAATTAATATAATTCATCAGAAGAACAAGATATTAGTGAAACCAGTGAGTCTGATTATTCAGAAATAGAAGACCAAAGTAATATATACATGATGAATACATAATTAGGAGAATCTAGTAGTATTAATGAAGATTATGATTCATATAATCAAGAAATAGAACCTGAAGAAGGAATAACCGAAACTAGGATAACATTTAATGAAAAACAATATGATAAAATTTCAAAAATAAATTTAGACTTACAAGAACAAGATTTAAAACAAGAAAATATATTTAGTAGAGTTAGTAAGATAATAAAGAAGAACCAAAAAGAAAAATATTCCTGTATAATGCTAGATAAAAAACAACCAATAGAATCCGAATTAGCAACAGGAGTATTGAGAATTCCATTAATTAATAAAACCTTAATAAAAAATGAAATATCTAAAATACCATTCAAAGATGAAGTATCAGAAATATATATACAAGGAGTACAACTATTAGTAAAAGTTTATTTCAGAGAAGGAATAAATACACCAGTAAAATTAGTATTAACAGATGTAAGAATAATAAATGATGTTAGAAACAGTATATTAGGAATACTTAGTGGAAACTTAATATATCAGAAATTAAAATTCACAGTAAATACTAATTTTGCAATATCCAGAGCAGAAGGAAATATGGATAAAACATTAAATATATATCATAAAATTAAAGGTATTAAAATTCCACCACACAGTAAAATAATAAGTATTCAAGTACGAGTAGGATTAGTATTTACAAACCAACATAAAATATATAAAAAGAGACAAGGAAAAATATTAATAGACAGACATTTTACACCAGTATTAAGAGAAGTACCTTTATATATATATATATATATATAAGCGCGCATACACACATTTAGTATTTCATCATTCACATTTCCTCCCATAAAAGAAAATAGTTACTTACATATAACCACACAAGTTTCACAATTATTCAACATCTCATCATTTCATTCAAGAGATATTAACAAAATAATTATTCAACATCTCATCATTCCATTCAAGAGATATTAACAAAATAAATTCAGATATACTCTTATGTATCAATCATCATTATCCTTTAAATTGGATATGTCTCATGCTTTCACTATGATGCAAGAGTCATTAAAGAAAAAAAATGCTTAGCCATAGGAAGTATCAACCCACTTACCTTGGTTTGATATTATAATTACCCTTCTAATGCTACTCACCCACACAAAATAAGCTCCAAGATGTCTCCCAAATTGATCCCTGGGATTTGATCAAGAAGGAAATAAAAAGAACAAGTCAAAAATGGCAATTAAGAGGAATTTCTATTTATTCACTTAGGTCCTTGGTCCAAATTTTCCTTTTGTCTTTTGCATGATTTAATATTATATTAAGCTTTATCCAGGTCCCTAGTCCCAAAATATATTTTGAATTAATTCAACTCCTATAAACTTTTGAGTTTATTCAGTTTAGTCCCTGTCATGCATTAACATGTCTAACTCTCGGTTTTGCTTTCCAAACCAGTCCAAAATTTCATCCTAGATGTCTTTAGGACATTTTCAGTCATTTCCATCACAAAACAAGGTAAAGAATGAATTAAAAATCAAGTTTTTGAATTCCTCAAGCTTACACGACTATTCACGTCATTCTTGCTCTATTCTTCATTTTTTTTTCCTGGTTTTTCCTCTACTTAGCCTCATAATTTTGGACCAGAAACTCTCTTCCTTATATTTCTATCAATACCAGTAGAAATTTATAATTATAATATCTCATCTTCAATTCACACACATATAGGTCAAAGAGACAAGTTTGGTTTGAAGGTTAGAAGTTTTTGCTTACCCAACAAAGCTTCACTACTCTGTTTCTGCTCAGGGCTTCTCCTTTTTATTTCAACATCCATTTCTAATTTTTTTTTTGGCTACAATCTCAACCCAACACTTCCACTAATTTAAATTTAAACAACGATTTATGACTTATTGATCAAAATTGACGACATACATGAATGGGGAAGAGAATTATACTTATGCTACCCTGTTCCCATGTTGTCCTATCTGCACTACCATCCTCCACCGCAAACCACCATTGAAGAGCTAAGTCAAGGAGAAATACGTGACTGATTGAGCAAGTCAAAGAAATTTGAGAAAATGCTACTTGTGTGGTCTATGGCAATGAAGGAGAGAAAGCTATGTAGAAAGCAAATGATAAAAGCATCAGAATTTTTCCTGAAGCTTCTCGACCAAAGCATGGAATTTGATAGTGGAATCCATGTGGAGTCTTTTTACTAAGCCACCTCTCAAACCTTTGGACGAAATAACATGCAACTCCACTTAAACATTTTATCTTTCATCCAAGTCCATAATGTCTTGAATAAATTTTCATTTATTCCCCAATAAAATTTATAATTTCATATTCTCACTCACCTTTGTAATCTAATTTCTTTTATTGTCTAAACTTTTATACTTACGTGAAAATCCTTGTTGAAATTATGCAAAACAACCTTCTTTGAAATAAATTTTCATTTGGGTCCCTGAAATTTTATAAAAATTCTAAATTTTACCCAAAATTCAAAATTATATTTTTACCATTCCTTGTCTCAAATTTCCTATTAATTTAATTCTCCTACTTGAATTAAGAAATTTTCAAATAAGTCCTCAAGAATCTATTATTAAAAATTAATCCTCATTATATATTTTCAAAATTTAGAATTTTAGTTCTTCAAAATTCTTTTTTTAAATTTAAAGGTCCATCACACTATTTTAAAATCCGGGATATTACAAAAATTGTCGTCACTCCACTATCGAAAGGTGAAAATGGAAAATGACTACCAACTCCATGTTGCAGTGATCACACCTCGATCGCTGTAAAGATCAAGCTGTGATGGAATTATTGGTAGAGGTCAACATAGTACAAATGGATGTTAGCATTAGCATATTGACCCACATGACAAATCTAAAACTATTGTCTCAAGTACAAGACTCTCAATTGTTGGATCCAGTGACACTCTCAATCCCCTAGTGCTACTCACAGCTAAGTTCATCGGACCATCCACTTTTACTATCTGCTACATAAACCATGGGCCTGGAAGATAATATGTCAAATGAGTTAGGTGATCTCGACTATGATCCATCAAATGTTGACAATTATGCCTATGATGAGGATGACGGCGATGACAAAGAAGACATAATTACATCTTCGGACCTAGCTCTCATAACTGATACATCATCAACATTTTTTCATCACGTTGACATTGAACAAATGGGAAACGATGACACCTAGAAACACATGCAGTTTGTAGATGTCCAAAGTTTAAGTGGCAGTGAAGTTGTATATTGTTCGAACACACTAGACATTTCGAGTAATACTATCAAAGTGTGGTATCAAAGATTGTAGGTGCCTACATTATGGAAATAGCTGCAAGTAAAGGGTCAGAGTAGTGCAAAAATACCTAAATACTTGTATAGGATCACCAAGTACAATGGAAACTATACATGTCTATCAGCTACAATATCTTAAGATTATGAAAAGCTAGACTCTGATCTGATTGCCTCTTGTATTACTCATTTGGTTAAAGAAAAGGGTGATTTGGCTATTAGCCTAATAATAACCATAAGGAAGACCACATTTGGAGGTATGGTATCATACAAGAGGGCTTGGCTTGCAAAGCACAAGGCATTGTTAGTTACTTTCAGAGGTTGAAAATGGTCTTACAATTTATTACCCTGGTAGTTAAACATTGTCTATCATTTTAACCCCAGCACTATCTACGACTTAGACACTCATCCTCTAATATTTAAACAACATGGGAAGGTCTATTTCCATCATCTTTTTTGGGCCTTCAAGCCTTGCATTGATGCTTTCGCCCATGTGAAGCCTATAGTGCAAATGGATGCGACGCACTAATATGGAAAGTATAAGGTATAATTAATAATGGTTGTGTCACAAGATGGGGATAGAAAAAAAGTTCCCTTAGTATTTGCATTGGTAAAAGGCAAGACCAAATAGGCATATTAGTATTTCTTGTCATGCTTAAAAACACATGTGACTAAGAATTGGTAAAATGTTTGCATCATCACAGGCAAAAGACTAGGTGCGACGGCGGCATTAGAAGATCCAAGAATAGGGTAGCAATCACCATATGCCCAATAGATGTTGTACATTCGTCATTTGGGGGACAACATCAAAAGAGAGATAGACAATAAATTCTTATGAGAAAAATTTATCAGTATAGGTGAGTTTTTTTTTCAATCTTAATGCTGATTAGTAACTCATGGCATAATTAGTTTCTCAACTTAACTTATGTATGTATGGATGACAGGATATTATTTTGAGTACCACAAGGTAAATGCAGAACTAGCAACTATACAAGCCTAATCTAAGAGGATATACCAATGGAACGACGGTCTCGTGCATACGATAAAGAAGGTCTACAGTGGAGTCAAATGACTACAAACCTCGTGAAATGCATGAATGATGTTTTCCTAAGGGTGCGGCACTTACCTGTACTTAGACTGGTAAAAGCAACAATGTATAAATTGATATAATATTTAACAACATTAGTCACAAGTATACAAGCACATCTTTCAGCTCGCAACACTAACTTCTTAGAGATTGTGATGACAGATCAGCAAACAAATCGCAAATGCGGAAGAAGGTGTAAAGTCTATGATTTCAATCAATAGAGGTCATTATTTGAAGTGGAAGAACCATATGATGAACTGAACGGACTATTTAGGCATACTTACAAGTTGGATCTTAGTGCTAAAAAAGTGTGATTATGGGGAATTTCAAGCCTTGCACTTTCTATGTTAACATGCGATAGCAACATGTTTAAAGTGGGGCTTTGACTACCACTGATTAGTTAATAATATTTATCAATTGGACACCATATTGAAAGCATATCATGAAAAATTTTATCCAATTAGAAGTCACGAAGATTAGCCAGTCTACAATGAAGACAAAGTGGAGCCTTACCCTCAAATGACTCGAAAGCAAGGGTGCCCAAACTCTATGTGCTTAAATAGTTCAATAGATTATAGACTACGTGAGGACCCTTCACGATGTGGAATTTGTAGACAAACTGGGCACAATTGATTAACATGTTCATCCCACCCTGTTATACCAAACCAATTAGATTAAATGATATTTATTTATACGATTATATTATCTAATGAGATTTTAAAAAAATTCTCATTCAAAAATGTTATTCTATTATATTTTATATGGCTTATGGTGGAGAGAAAAAGTATTTAGAAAAAAAATGATTTAATAAACAAAATTAAAAAATGTAATTAAGAAATTTATATATATTACCTTCTTAATGAAAAATTTAATAATTAAAATTTTGAAATAAAACAATTATTTTAGTATTAATATAGTTATGATTATTGATTCATCATTGCTTACATTGCTTAATTAATTTTCTTGATTTTACTCACTTAAAGATAAATTAATTTTCACACAAAATAATTAATTTAATAATTTGTTAATTAATTCATTTTTATTTACATTAATTAAAACTAGTTTGTTCATTAAATCCCTCACATTCATTTTCATTTTAATAATAGTAAATTTAATTTATAATAATTGGAATTGCAATTGGTATAAAATTTATTTTTAATTAATTTTCACAGTAAATTTAATTAATAACAATTGCAATTGACATAAAATTTATTTAATATCCAATTTTTAATTTCAATTGATGTATTTTCAATTTTTTATTTATTTAAAAAGTAAAAATTAGGAATATTCTTAAACTAATAAAAATAAATATTTTAAATTATTAAAAATTATTATTTTTGCCAATATATTTATTAAAACAATAATGAAAATCATTTAAAATAATTTATATATTTATTAAACCAATAATTAATTATTAACACATTAATAAAATTAATTCATTTAAAACAATAATTACATATTTTATTAATATTTGTTAATTAATGAAACTTAATAAATAAAATAAATAAATAAAAAATATCACGATTATAATTTAATTTACACAAAAATTTAAAAGAAAAAAGAAAAAATATATAAGAAGGAATTTGACCAAGCACTGGTCGAATTTCCCTTATGGAATTCATTCACCATTCTTATTTTTCATTTGCTGCTTTCGTGGGATTCAACATGAATAATTACTTTAAAATTGTTGGAGCAGCACTTGAAAAATAAAAATAAATACAAAACAGAAGAATTTGAAGGTTAGAGTAAAAATATAAATTGTGTGGTACTGGGCTGAAGTCCGAGTAATTTATCTTTCTCTAAGGTAATTTTTACGTCTTTCACGGGTTAATTTTGTTATGTTACCCGGTGCAGGGGTACACAGACATATTACCTCCAGGATATAACAGCCCAAACTCGCTTGTTTGTTTACTACCTCTGCACGTAGGAGATAAACCAAACTTGTTTTCTTTTGCACCTTCTCTACCCAAAATATCACACAAATGTGTTATATAAATATGAATATATATTCACGTTAACACACCATACACACATCTATATATTGTGCAAGACTTCATCCTCTCTCTCATTATATATTATACCAAGGCACACACATATATATAGTGATTAGATGACTTCCGATATTCTTTCCATTGGTCACCATTTAAAGCTCTTCTTCATTGTTGAACATTGGCCACATAAACAAGAATAGTAGCCTTTTAATACCAATTCAATATGCCAACAAAGAAGCAACATAAAACCACTTTATATCCTTTAGATTTACCAACATTGAAGAGACAGGAAATTAATACATAAACATTCTTTATTTAACAGTTTCCAAAATATAATTTTATTTTTTTATTTTTTTATAATAATAAACTCTAACAATCCCCTACTTATTATTATAAAATAGCACACAATAATATATATACACTTTGGGTAGAGGTGGATTATTATGCATAATATAGGTAGCTTGATTTGCCTTGAACCTATACGTAGTAAAAATATATTTCCTGATCTAATGTCATAGTGGTATTCGCCTTGAACTATAGACTGTTTAAGGGAAACAAGATCTATATCTTGCATATAACAACCCAGGTGCAAATCATTAGCCCTAACTGGCATTGTTATGCGGCCTTGTACCGTATCCTATTTCTTGAATGTGTTCTGAAAATACACCTTGTATATTCCATGTATGAGCGACCTCACTTCGTCACATTCAAATAGGTGAATTCTATCAAGGAAGTTCTTGCAGTTTAGACACTCCACTCTTATAGAGCTACAGATTTCATTAAAAGTTTTTTTTTCTTTTTTTCTTTTTAAAACTCAACCTCACATATTCGCTACAGGAAAATGCACTGACATCATATGGATGAATTTAAGAATTTGAACTCTTATAAAAATGTACATTTATCAAGCAACCCTATTATTCGTTTTTCCCTTTGAACCAAGTTTTTAGGATCTCTAGTCATAAGGTAGGGTATCCTCATAGATTAATTTTAATCCGATGGGCTAGATGTACATCCCCCTCGATGTCTTTAGATTCTTTGACTATAGGTACAGTTTTAGAAAATCTCATAATTCAAAAAATCTAGGTAAGATGTTATTTATCACAATAAGTGATTTCATAATTATTATAGGTGGGTATGCACTCACATAATATATATTCAAATATTTATTCTTCCACCAAATAATAATTTAATTCATGAGCACATAATCATTTAAGAAACTTTCCCAAATTTAATTTTGTGACTAAAATTCTCAACACCATTGTACCTCATTATACAATAGGAGTGTTGTCATATAATAGCATATGAATATGCTTCCTCAAAAATTATATATGGCATATATCAGCATCTCAAATTTTAATGAGATGGTATCCATAATTAAAAATATATATGCCAAAAATCACAAAATATATGGTCACGAATTCACAATAAAATTAGTTCCAAAATGATATGTGCAATTCATAATATTGCATATAATATATAGCAATAAAAATTATCATCTAATTTTGGTGAACTCATCTTTGGATATCCACAAAATTTATATACCCTCACTATTGATAGGTATTGTACTTTTTCACAAGAATTTCACAAACTTTTTGTTGTTCACCAAAAATATAATATTCTTGTGGCTCTATAAAAACATCACATATATGTGAAATCACAATTTATATATATGTATATACAGTGAATTTTCTCAAAATTTACAGTCACAAATTATATAAAAGTGTGAGTTTTCTCAAAATTCACAATTTCTTTTTGTATGTATACATGTCATCAAATATGTAAAATAGATATAGACATTTTTCACAAATTAAAATACTTTTCACAAATTATAGTACTTTTCACAAAATACAATTTACCACATGGCTTTATAAAGCCCACAATAGTATAATTAAAAAATTCTAAAGGGTATACTTTATTTTTCACATGGCTTTATATAGCCCACATTAATAGAATTAAAACCAAATTCTAACACATTTTGTTTTTAATTCTCTTGACCATTGACCAAAAAATGAAATGTAGAATTAAAAACAAATTCTCAAAGTGAAATTTCATATTTCACATAGCTTTAGAAAGCTCACAATATATGGCCATAAAAATTATATTCCATATAGCTTTTAAAAGCCTTTTCATATTATCAATAGCTATGTTAATAGAAATTTATGGAATATACTCAATACTCAATTATATTAAGCCCATAAAATTTTTATTAAGCTACAACAATATTAACTATTGATCTTAAAATATTTTTATCAAAATTTGTATATTTTTATAACAACATACATCCCCCACTTGTTGTTATAAAATAATACCCAAAAATATCTTTTTCCTTGCCCCCACTATTAATAAGAATTCTCAAAAAAAGAGAAAGATTAATATAGTGACACATACCTCAAGATGTAAGGAGAAGAAAACACCGTTGCATTGCCATTGGGGCAAGAATCAAATACTCAATATAAGAATAAAACTCATAGTTTCCACATAATGAATATGCTATTTCTCATATAACATTTGCCCTTATATATATATAATATAATATATAATATAAATATATAAATCTACTTTGAAAATTTTTTTCCAAACAAGTTAAAAGAACTTGTAAAATAATACAGATATATAAGATAATATATAGCCAAAGCTAAAATTTTGTAGCAACGTACCTCATCATGAGTATCTCATATAGTGAAAGATTCTTTCCCATAAGTAAAATTTCCTTTTGTGAGCAACAACCAAATAAATAATAATAATATTTATAAGCTCACAAAATTTCATAAATTTAATCAATTGAGAATCACAAAGATTTTCACCAGAGAGAAAATTTACAATTGAGAAAATTTCATAAATAAGATATATTTCTATCTATTGAAAAATCTTTTGGCTACTCATAAACAACCGCTAGTTGCAAAAATAATTAATAAGATGATTGAATATTTACTAGCCATCGTTTAAAAAATAAAATAAAAGAGTTCCAACATGCAAACTACTAAAGGCCTCATATACCAAGTGAAAAATATACATATATAGAAATAGACCATATAAATAAATTCCCAAAACTCATAAAAAATTTATGAGTTGTAGAAAGATAAATATTCCACAAAAATATTTATACAATTTCTTTATGAAATAAATTCACAACTCAAAATGGAAAAAGCCAAAAATATTTTCATTGATTTACTCAAATTGTGAATCACAAAATTTCTTTTCAAAGAAATTTCACAATTGAGAAAATCCCATCAAAAAAGATTTTTCAAAATCTTCATTCACCATTCTTATTTTTATTTGCTACTTTTATGGGATTCAACATGAATAATTATCTTAAAATTGTTGGAATAGCACCTGAAAAATAAGAATAAATACAAAATAAAGGAATTTGAAGGTTAGAGTAAAAATATAAATTGCGTGGTACTGGGCTGAGGTCTGAGTAACTCATCTTTTTTTAAGGT
Source organism: Biancaea sappan (assembly GCA_037074585.1). Taxonomy (NCBI): domain Eukaryota; kingdom Viridiplantae; phylum Streptophyta; class Magnoliopsida; order Fabales; family Fabaceae; genus Biancaea; species Biancaea sappan. The sequence continues at coordinate 23,054,424 of CM073499.1, read as the reverse complement.
AATTTTCACGTCTCCGACAAGTTAATTTTGTTATATTACCCGGTGCAAGGATACACAAATGTGTTACCTCCAGGATACAACAGCATAGGACTCGTCTGTTTGTTTACTATCTCTGTATGTAGGAAGTAAACCGGACTCGCTTTCTCCTGTACCTTTTCTACCCAAAATATCACACAAATGTGTTATATAAATATAAATATATATTCACGTTAACAGACACCATACACACATCTATATATTGTGCAAGACTTCATTCTCTCTCTTATTATATATTATACCAAGGCACACATATATATATATATAGTGATTAGATGATTTCCCATATTCTTCCCATTGGTCACCATTTAAAGCTCCTTTTTATTGTTGAACGTTGGCCACATAAACAAGAATAATAGCCTTTTAATACCACTTCAATATGCCAACAATGAAGCAACATAAAACCACTTTATATACTTTAAATATGCCAACGTTGAAGAGATAGGAAATTAATACATAAACATTCTTTATTCAGCTATTTTCAAAATATAATATTATTTATTATTTTATAATAATAAACTCCAACAACTGTTGGAAAAGAGAAGCAGGACTGCCTTTGTGGCTCAGAAACTGTTGTCTTAAAGTTTAGAAGATCTATTGATCTAGTTTTAGGAATACCAAAGGAATTTCTCCTATTGAAGGTAATTCCTATGGTTCCAATTTGGGTTTGCCTAATTTGATTAAAATCAAAAGTGGATCCAAGTAAAGTAGGAGTTATCTTTTCTATGATCCATTTGTCTGGTAAGGTAAGGTAAGGTAACATCTTCCCATAGAAAAGTTTTGGGAACCACAACATTTGCCTGGGAGGTATCGGTTAGGAAAAAGGTTGTTTGGCCAATTTCCTTAGGTTTAAGAACCTTAGAGCTAGAAGAGTTCATAACTTTGTATTGGATCCTATATAGCAAGGCTATAGGGATAGAAGTAGGTTTCATGTTAAACCTGTTTAGTTTGATAATTAGTTTGAGAGTATCCACAATGTTTTGGTCATAAGGACTTAAAATTTTGTTTGGGTAACAGTTCAAATAGATTGGTCTGACATGAAGATCAACTTCTATTGTTCCTAAAAAGGAATCAGTAAACTCGTTATGTCTAGTGTCTCTAAGATAGAGAAGGTAAGAGATGTTCAAGCCATCCCTAACCAAAAATTTGAGAGCGATTTGCACACATCCTAAGTTCAAAAATTTGTATTTTTCTTTATAATTTTTTGAAAATTTTTTTAGAAAAGAGGTGGAATTCTTCTACTTTTGGATTAACTCGGATAACATCTTCCATAAATCTAATAATATAATCAGAATTATAGAAGAACTTACCCATAGGTTTATAAAGTTCATTTTTAGAGATGGGTGGAATTTTCCAATCATCTATGTTTTGGTTGGTGTTATTAAAATGAATTTCTCCATTAAAAATGTTGGTTAAAGTAGAGGATAAACCTCTATCCAAGATAGAAGAAGATCTAGGAACAAAAGATCATCGAGAATAAGAGAAAGAACTAAACATAAGATTGTAAAATCTCCCTAAACTGCCACCTTCACCACTAGGTCTTATAAGATATATAGAATGAATAAAAATCTAAAAACATTATAGAATCTATAATTAATACCTTAATATTAATATAATTCTTAATCTTAGCCACCGACTACGGGAGTGTAAGAATAATTTTATTAAAGAAAATCAAACTATTGATGGACTTACTACCCTATCCATTGCGCTTTACTACCTTAACATAAGAAACGAATGATTTCTTCATAAAATTATTAAACACAAAAATGCGTGCTATCAGAATAAGAACATATCATATTTAAGATATTATTAACAGATTTTGTTAATATGTTCAGATTCACCTACATCCCTACTTCCTCTTCTAACTCTAATACTAGAAGTTCAGGAGAAGGCCCTGAAAAAGAGGAAAGATGAAAGAATGAGGCAGAACAGATGATAAGTCAGGAGAAGACAAACTTCTATATTAACATGCCACTATCACATAACCTCATTTAAGTATCCTTATAAAGGAATCACACCCAACCACTTAATCACTATAATCCATTTACTAGGATCCTGTAATACCTGTGAAATAAATTAGGCCCTCAATGAGGGACTAAATTGAAAGAAAAATAATAAATTTTTGGGACTTACTTGAAAACTTTTGGACGAAGGGGGATCTTGGATGATTATGAGAAAAAGGCAAAGGGGTAGTAAATTAACCCTGAGGACAATTGGAGATTTTTAAGGACCCGAGTAAAGAGTTGTTTTAAGTGATAGTGGTCCTATTATAGTTTTAGCCATTAGGTGAACACATGGTACTAAGAGAGCCAAACACGTGTCCCTTACTCTCCCATCTATTGTGTTTTCTTAATGAAGCCACGATGAACCTTCCCCTAAGTGTGCAAGAGACCAAGAGGGAGAACCATCAGGTGAGCATGAGAGACGAGTGAGAGGAGCTGAGCCAGAGGTGCTGTCGCCGTCCACCACTGTAAACACCTTGCTAGAATCCTTCCTCCTTCCATATTCTTTTTCCTTCATCTTCTCCTACGATACAAGATAGAGTAAAGTGGCATGAGAAGGGGTCAAGAGGAATGAGTGCGACAGCTGCTCCTACCCTTCTATTGGCCCGACCGGCGTTGTCTTTGGTTAAAGATAAGTCAAAATGCTTTTTTTAAAAAAAAAAAACTAATTTTTTTGTCCATGTTGGTTGGATGGGTTTGAGTATCACAATCCTAAGATTTAATTAGTTGTTGGTTGACAATTTAAAGTCTAAATGAAGGGAATAAGAGTTAAATGTTTCTACTATATGGTTGAACAAAAAGTAAGAGACAATTGAGACTGAGACCAAGGAAAACAATGGGTATTTATAATCCTTCTTTTTGCACAATTTTTTTGCATCATTTTTATCATTTCTATTGTATGAATCAAAATAAAACAAAATAATGATTTAGAAGGAAGAACACTGGACTATATTATGACTAAATGTGTGCTAGCCGAGGAGTATAAACACAGTAGAATAACTGCTGAATGTGTGAGGATTGCTGTGAGATTTGACTGATTCAAAATGGTTTATTTTCATAATATCTTTGCTATTCCTTATGTGAATAGGTTAAGTAATATAAATTTTAATTGGATGGCTATTGGGTATGAATTGAAGCAGAGATTTCATTGATTTATAATTTATGGGTAAGATGAAATTCTGTCTATCTCATTGTCAAGTTCTTTAGGTCCAGCTATAAATAAGTTCTATACAATTCTCTTAACTGATATTATTGTAACCTAAACCCTAAAGTCATTTTATATGAAAGAGAGTTGTTCACTAATTTTGAGCATAAAATGTTATGGGAGTTAAAGTCTTACCTTAATTGTTGATTGATTCTCGAATAACAAGGAATATGGGAGAATTCATTGGAAGTTTAAGATCTCTAAATCATTTAAAAGCGATGAGTAATTTAAGAATAAAAGATGGGAAGTGTGTACTTTTCTTTTCTTTCTCAGTTCATGCATAAACCTCTTTAATTATTATCATAGCTGAAAATGTTCAATGCACACATAGATGACTAATTTGGTGTCCGATTTGACTACTACTTGGTGGAATAAATTGTGGATTCTGAAATCAAATTAACGATTTTGAGAATTACTCATAGATAGAGTGAGGAACCATGATTTATGTATCTTGGATGACTAAGATAAGATTTTAGCTTGTGATGCTTTTGTCACAACCTGTATGGTTCAAAAAGTGTCAAAGATTGATGTTGCTTGTATGGTTTAGAACAATTAATCCTTCTCCAATTTTATTTGGAACCTTAATTTGTGATGAAACTTTAAATGTGTATTTAACTTGTGACAGTAAGGTCATGGTGAAAGTTCTGAATAATAAGTAATGACTACTCCATTATGGATAAGTGATGGAGTAGTTCTAGAGTTTGATGCTCATGCTTGTGTGGGATAGACTATGATGTTTAATTTATTTGGTAAATATTTCTTTCTCTTTTGTCTTGAGTACCATAACACATTGTGGTCTTATGCTAGGCGAATTGGGTTGCAAGAAAACAATCTTCATTAAAAAATTTGGATGTAAGGGATTAATCCTAATTATCTTTGTTTGAACCTTGCAAATTCTATGTGAAACAATTAAACTCGTGCTTGACCATCATCTTAAATGTTTGAGTATGAAATAGCTTAGGAACTTACTACTTAATCACATTTGTGTGGTGAAATGAATATCATCACATGTTGGAAATTGAACATACCACCTTAGGGGGTTAGTTGATCTTGTTGGGTGCTATTATGTTAGATGCACTTATAGCCATACTTCTATTTACCTATCATTTTAATTGTGGAGGAATTTTATTGGAAACCTAGCATTTATTAGAAATGTAAATCTTTGTTGATGGCTCTCATGAATTATTCATGAACCAGATAAAGTGTATCTTATAACTTCCAAGTGTGTGTGCGACAATATCTATCCCTTTATCTGTGAATATTTCTTGTAGTTGTGTCGAGTAAAGACTAGCACTACTTGGTTAAGATCAATTATGAAATGTTATATTGTGTTAGGTTCATTGAAACCCCTTTGTGTGTAGATTATGTGAACAAATATTGATGTGTTGGAATTATGTAGTGAGTGTTAACATGTGCTGGGTGTGTAGTGCCACAATTTGCATCATAATCGCGAACTACTTTATATTCTGGATTTAATGTTCTTATATTGGAACCTGTGTCTTGTGATGGTTATGTTGTTGTGGAAAGCTTGTGTGGCTAATTTAAATTATATAACCAGTAATGCTTGAGATGGTGCATTACTTGGAATGCTTATGGGATGACATGATATTTAGTCGCTATATGGCTATGCGACCCTAACCTCAAGAACGCCACACTTGAGTATATCGCCTATATGAAGGAAAGGCGAAGGAACTTGGAACAAGATATTCTTGTGACTTATAAGCCTATGAGATGGTTAGGCCTATGAGATTGTTAAATACTTTGTGTATATAAATCTATGTGATAGATATGATTGAGTGGTGAAGTTTGAACACTAGCATTATGAAACCTTGAATTTATGTGATGATTCGAGGTGTAAATTATCTCTTGTGTATGTGAATTACCTTGTGATGGGTGTGATTAAATGTTGGTTGTGTAATTGTGATGATTACTTTATGTGTGGAATTTTAAGTTATTGTGTAGGTTGTGCCATGACCATCTGAGTGATTTGACTGTGGTTGAGGATAGGACCTCCCCAAGGTCCGATCCCTACAAGCAGTACACGGTTTGTGTTTTCATATGTTAGAAGTCTTTTCTTACTGAGTTTCACACTCATCATTTCTTTGTGTACCCCTTGCAGGTTCTTGATAGTTGGTGAGTCTTCGTATGAGGATTAGCAGAGTCTCTAAATGCACGATCCCTGCTGGCTTCGGGTTAGTGGTTAAGTTTCATGTATACTGGGTTTTAAGTCACTCTGTAGTTAGATAGAATACCTAAGAACTTGTGTTGGTTGTGAAGGAAGATTGTGTATAACATCTTGATTTACCTTGTTATTCATGCATCAAATATTTTCTTAATAGTTAGTATTGCAAGGGAGGTAAAGATATTTCGTAGACATTTGATAATCATTTCTAAATTTAACATATCATTGAGATGGAATTTCTATATCATCTGTATTTTGTGTGTTGGCATGCTTTAGTGTTAGGCTTATGGTGGTGATAAAGGAATCACTCTATACCGATCATAGTTCCATTTTGGGACGTGATAGATCCTACTCATCATAAGAACTCATTCCATATTTTAAATTCATCCATATTGTACTAGGCAACAAGACAAATAGAGAAAAGGTATAACTATATAAATTATGAAGAATAACATCATTCCTCACACAAATGATTTGGATAAATAAATACCTCTTCTTCCTTTAGAGAATGTGCATGTACAACTGTATCTCATTTCTTTCAATATTGAATGTCCTTCTATATATTAAGCATATGAATTCACAAGTTCAATATACAAAGAGAATTAAATACCACCAAGGCACAAACATGTAAACCAAAACAAAAAGCAGAGTTAGTCCTTCACCTCGAATATTGACCAAATTATGTACCCAAATCCTTGCTTGAAAGCATGCAAAGAGAATGAAGGAACTTGGGATGCAATTCTTCATGATTCCACCTTGAATATTGACCAAATTCTATACCCTAAATCCTCTGCTTTGTTTTCTCTCTTTTTTTGCTGTCAAATCTAACTCTATTAATCTCTAACTTAAGAGTCTGAGATTCAATGTAAGATTTGAATTCTCTAACATACCTTTATCTTTTCCTCAGCTAGCTAGAACGAATTCAACTCGTTCTTACCTGGAATCACGCAACACAATCCACTCTATTTCTCTCACCTAGTTTTCTTTGTTTCTAATTTCCATTTCTCTCTATCCCTTATTCGTAGTCACGCCTAACAACACCTAAATCTTTCCTTTATTGACCCTAAAATTGGCTTCTACTATCTCTATGTCACTAAAGGTATTATGGTCTTTTTCCATTGCTTAAAAGTGACATGCTTGTCGCCATTGTCAAATCTAGAGGTGAACTGTTGAATGGTTACCCTGCCAGTCAAGTGCTTGCTCTTAGTCAAGTGTTTCCTAGGCTTTTTGGCTTCATCCAATAGACTGGCTTTCCTTGGCAATCAACTGCTCACCCTCTTATAGTCGACTGCTAGCATTAAACAGTCGGTTAGTTCTCGTCAGTTTCAATTTCCCTTGTTTTAAAACCTATTTCACCTTACCTTAGAGTTCCTTTTTCTCATGTTTTCTCTTTCCAAGGTTTCCTTCTCATTTTAACCCCTTTGAAACTCTTGTTCTCCTAGTCTTAGTTAGATGTTTTTTTAGGATGTTACAACACAAGTATTGCCTCATTACATAGACGTCTTTATTATCACAAAGGTATCATACAGTCATATAGGCATCTTATTATCATGCTATCACATAGGTGTTCCATTTTCATATAGGCATCGAGTGACTACTATAGCTTTATATAGCCACACAGGCAATCTCACAATTGTTAGGAGAATTAGCAAGCGCACCAGTTGCATAAGTAATATAATGTAAAATGAGTAAAGATGTTGATCCCACGAGGACTAAGTGGCTAACTACCTAAGAGATTTGACCGAATTAGTTAGACAAAAATATTGGATTGAAGATAGCCCTAATCAATGAATGATAAAATAAAATCAATGACAGTAAATTTTTATAAGGATTTTCTCAATTTGACAGCAAACAAACTCACAACTGACGAAATTAATCTAATTAAAAGCCTAAGGTCACTAATCCCTCTCCCTCGTCCTAGAAATTACAAAACCCCTCTCACGCACTCGCAACTTATTCAACCATATAGTTAATCATAGGTTATTCCAATAACTTAAAAGAATTCTCCCGAATCTCAATTAAGTTACTTAACACCATGAATTCTCCCGAGTTAAGTTCATAGTAACCCTAGATGGAAAATCTAGCTACTTATGGAAAATAAACAGCAGAAAGCAGAAAAATGGATAAAGATGGCCATGAATCTGATGTTGGATGATGGATTGAGTCCCAAAAGCCTTGAAAATCAGGTTCCCCTTGCTCTTCTCAGCCAAAATGGCGCTTCTCCCTTCTATCCTGATCAGAATCCCCTTTGAAAATAACCTAGGAGGCTATTTAAACTGATACTGAGGTGGCTGAGAACGTGTCCCGGCACTACAACGGTGCGAACTCACAGCTGCAGCGGTAGAGAACAGAGAAAATGACCTAAAACGAGCTTCAGTGGAGGTCTGGCGCTGCAGCGGTGGAGAACAGAAACAATTACTGCATAGTCTTCTACAACTGGTGCCGGGCACTGGCCAACTAGTGCCGGGCACTGGTCATGCATTACAGAGGTTACAGCTCCCCGCTGCAATGTCGTGCTGTAGAAATCAAATGAAGCTCCAGCGCTGGACGCTGGATAGCCAGCGTCGGGCGCTAGCGACTAAGTCAAAATGCAATTTTCTGGCGCTGTGATTTTGCTTTCCTTCTTCTTATTTCCTTGCTCCCAAAGTGGTTTCTTTTCCTCTACTTAATAGTCCTTCTTTGTACCCTAAAATGCAAGATTAAAAATTAATTAATAGCATAAAAGTGAGGGTGAAAATGGAGAAAATTGTAAGGACATAGGGAAATTAAAATTAGAGAGTCTCGAGGCCAAAAGATAATAAATAAGTAAAAATCAAGCAATAGTAAGGTTCATATGTCAAGAAATAATGCATAAAAATCATGTTAATTGGGAAATTAACACTCTCCCAAACCTAAACCTTTGCTTGTCCTCAAGCAAAAACTTTCTACGAGAAATTCTGATATGAAAATGTGCAACCAAGAATATATGCAACTAGGAGGAGTAAAGATCTGAAAATATGTGACTTAAATCAAGCCAAGCCTCATCAAACTATTACCTATAAGATTTAACTCAAGAGTTTGCAATCTTAAGGATTCAATAATAATAAGTGTTAACCAAACCACAAGAAAACTTGAAATCAAAGCACCACCTCTTAGAACAGTTTATAAAACCAAATTCGCAAAAATTTCAAAACTCAATTACCTCTTTGTTCTCAAAGGCATCATTTTATTTCGATTCTCAAGGGCTTCACTGTTTTGTTCTCAAGGATATCGCTTCCTTACTTTCTTTATTACCTTTGGAAATTTGCAAATTACTCATTTTATTTTAATTATAGGAGCCTACCCCTTATTGAAACTTTTAGCTATCCCCTTATTGAATCCTTTTTTCACTAGCCCCTTATTGAACACTCTTTTTTTTATATGAAAATGATCTAAAAACCATTCAAAGAGACATGAACACGATCACTGAAATTTTGAAGTAGTTAGGCTAACACTCATAAAAATATGTAAAAGTTAAAAATTTGCAAACTCAAGTGGTAAATCTTATATGCTTTTGTTTGAACTGGCTTAACTTGCTAAAAAATTTTCAAATTTTCAAATTTCAAAAGTTTCAAAAAAAAAATCCTCCTACAACACATAATCATATGGACAGCACAAAACCAATTAGAATTTTCTCAATAAAGGAACCCACATATATGCTGAACTACTCCCCCAAACCTGAATCTAACATTGTCCTCAATGAACTAAGGAAGGTTCAAAACATGAGAATACAATCATCAATTTTTCTATAAAATACACAAACAGCAGGAAGATGTCGAGCACAACAGAAATATTTAAATTGACAGCACAATATCAACAACTAAGCGTGATCATAAGCTCAATACCATAATATAATCCAACACAGCAACATTATGTTCCAAGGAAATAAAGTTCACACCAACACAACATCAAATTCACAGTAAAGCAATAAAAACTACTAAAAACCTAGAAACAACACAACCAAAACAAAACAATTAAAACTAAGAAATCAAGGAAACTTGGGTTGCCTCCAAAGAGCACTAAGTTTATAGTCTTCAGCCAGACTTTACCGATGCTTGTTCAAGGTGGATTGTCCAATGTTGGCCGTTTCTTAAATGATTTTGACTGAATATTTACCATTTTTGCAATTTCAGGCGGTTTGAATTCATGGGGATCATCCTAAATCTTTGCATATGCCTTGGAAGTTCCAAGAACTCCTTTGTTCTTTTCCCCACATCTTCAGCATCCTTCAAACAATTTTTATCCATCCCATCATGAAAATACTCGTGAGATTCTTTATCAATTATCTTCACGAAGTAGCACTCCTCCGACTTATCAGAAGCTTTCGTTGCCTTGTTCATGTTAAAGGTGACTTCTTGATCATTGACCCTCATGGTTAACTCACCTTTTTAAACATCAATTAAAGTTTTTCTGGTTGCTAGAAAAGGTCTTCCCAAAGTGATCGGGATTTCCTTATCTTCCTCATAGTCCATAATGATAAAATCAGCCGAAAAAATCAACTTGTCCATCTTGACAAGTACATCCTCAATGATTTCGTTCGGATAACACATTGAACGGTCAGCTAACTGTAGAGTCATTGTGGTAGGCCGAGCATTTCCCAAACCCAATTTCTTGTAAATAGAGAGCATCATCAGATTCACGCTCGCTCCCAGATTACACGTGCTTTTCTAGAAAAGTTACTCCCAATGTGGCATGGAATGATGAAGCTACCCGGATCTTTCATTTTGCTAGGCAACTTCTTTTGCAGAATGGCACTGCATTCTTGAGTCATAGCTACAGTTTCAAACTCACCCAAACGCCTTTTCCTTGACAACACATCCCTCGTGAACTTTACATAAGTGGGCATTTGTTCCAATGCCTCCACGAATGGGATGTTGATGTGAAGTTATTTCAGGATCTCTAAGAATTTTCTATATTGTCAGTCCAGATTAAACTTTTTCTGCCTCTGAGGGAAAGGTAACGGTGGAATAAAATTTCCAACCCTAATGTCTTGCCTTGTATTTTCCCTTTTACCTTGATATCCCGAAGCATCAATTTTCTCAGTTACCTTCTGTTGAGGCTTGATAACTTCTTCATTCTCTTCTGCACTGATCACCCCTTGCCTCGTGATTCAACAACATTAGGGAGCTCCTTACCACTCCTTAAGGTAATGGCCTTGCAATGCTCCATGCCATCTCTTCTTGGATTATTTTTTGTATTGCTTGGGAGGCTACTTTGTTCCCTTTTGTTCAAAGCACTTGCTAATTGGCCCATTTGAATTTCTAAATTCTTGATTGTAGTACTTTGAGTCTGACTTATTGCCTCAGTGCTCTCCATGAATTTCATGAACATTTCCTCCATTGATGACTTATTCTCCACTTGAAGTGGTGGAGCTCTATTTTGGGGCGAAAAGTTATTTTGACTATTAAAACTAGGAGGATGGGAAGGCTTACCAGAAGATGAAGTCAAGGGATTAAGGCAGTGATTATTACTCCAGGAGAAATTCAGATGGTTCCTTGAGCTCGGATGATAATTGTTGGAGTACTGGTTATTTTGATTCCTTTGCATATTACCCATGTAATTTAACTGTTTCACAGAAGGAAATTCTTCACAACACCTGTTAACATGAGCCCCTCCACAGAAATCATAATTTGCTTCTGGCATTGCTATTGCATTTACCTTCGCCTGTTCATTTTGTCTGGAGCAAAGCATGTCAACTTTCTTTGTTAATGCTTCGTTTTGAGCTAACAGAGCATTTAGTGTGCCTAATTCCATGATTCCCCTTCTTGCAACACTCTTGGCTCGACTAGATGTGTTTTGGTTTGCCCTCATTGTCTCCATTATTTCTTTTACTTACACTATTGATTTCGCCATCAAAGCACCGCCAGCTGCGGTGTCCAATTTGTCTCGAGTCTCATATGTGAGACCACTATGAAATATAGTGAGCTACCACTCCGAGAGACCATGATTATGACATTTCATTAGTAAGTCTTTGAATCGTTCCCAGGCTTCATATAGGCTTTCGCCTTCATGCTGATAAAATGTTGTGATTTTGTTCCTCGGTTTGATTGATCTTGATGGAGGAAAGAACTTACCCAAGAATCTTTTCTGTATCTCATCCCAAGTTGTTATACTTCCTCTTGGCTAAGCATCTAACCAACTCTTAGCCATATCCCTCAAGGAAAAGGGAAAAAAACGTAGACGGATGGCATCATCACTGGCTCCATTAATTTTAACCATGTCACAAATATCCAGAAAATTTGTGATATGGTTGTTCGAGTCTTCTATCGGGCTACCCTTAAACTGGTTCTGTTGGACCAAATTCATCAAGACTTCCTTTATTTCAAAGTTGTTTAGGCCAAGCGGAGGTTTCACTATGCTGGAGGCATGTCCAGCATTGTTAGGTGAGGCATAGTCCCACACAGCTCTATTTTCATCTTGGTGCAAATTTGCAGCTCCATTTCCTGCATTGTTTTCAATACCCCCAAGATTTATATTATGTTCTGCCATTTCTTCTTGAGAACTTTGTCCCTCTTGGGTTCTTCTAATTCTAGCTTCTTTTCGAGTTCTCCTTGCAAGCCTCTCGATTTCGGGATCAAAAAGAAGATCAGCTTGATTAATGGTACCTCGCATGCATAGGAGGAAGATACCAATTAGCAATGACAGCAAATTTAGCAGCAAAAATCAACACAACAAAAACTAAAAATGACCCTATAATAAAAAAGAACAAAAAAAAAACAAAACAAAACAGAACAAGATAAAGCGTCTAAGCTAACACCTTCAAATTTCTTTGAATATTAGCACAAATCTCAGTCCCCGACAATGGCGCTAAAAACTTGTTAGGCGGCTTAGCAAGCGCACCAGTCGCATAAGTAATATAATGTAAAATGAGTAAAAATATCGATCCCACGATGACTAAGTGGCTAACTACCCAAGAGATTTGACCGAATTAGTTAGACAAAAATATTAGATTGAAGATAGCTCTAATCAATGAATGATAAAATAAAATAATGACAGTAAATTTTTATAAGGATTTTCTCAATTTGACAGCAAACAAACTTACAATTGATGAAATTAATCTAATTAAAAGCCTAGGGTCACTAATCTTTTTCCTCCATCCTAAAAATTACAAAACCCATCTCACTCACTCGCAACTTATTCAACCATATAGTTAATCCTAGGTTATTCTAATAACTTAAAAAAATTCTCCCGAATCTCAAATAAGTTACTTAACACCTACACAATTCCTTGTGTGGGTTAAGCCTAATCCAACCAACCTAGCCTTGATTAAACAAGATCAACTAACATTCCTATTAGCTAACAAGTGAAAACACTTAGTAAGGTTCACACACTCGTCCTCCCTATTCAGTGTTCTACTCTCACCTCCATCTCTTGAGTTCGAAGACAGCAACAAGCATAAATATAGGTTGATCAAATCCATATAACGCAGCAATAAAATAAATAGAAAGACTTATATTAATTGAAATAAGGTTGCAAATACATGAGAGAATGCAAAATCTATTCAAGAGTTAAGTTCATAGTAACCCTAGATGGAAAATCTAGCTACTTATGGAAAATAAATAGCAGAAAGCAGAGAAATGGATAAAGATGGCCATGAATCTGATGTTGGATGATGGATTGAGTCCTAAAAGCCTTGAAAATCAGGTTTTCCTTGCTATTCTCAGCCACAACGGCGTTTCCCCCTTCTATCCGGATCAGAATCCCCTTTGAAAATAACATAGGAAGCTATTTAAACTGATATTGAGGTGGCTGAGAATGCATCCCGGTGCTACAGTGGTGCGAACTCACCGATGTAGCGGTAGAGAATAGAGAAAACGGCCTAAAACGAGCTTCAGCGGAGGTCTGGCGCTATAGCGGTATAATTCCACCGCTGCAGCAGTGGAGAACAGAAACAATTATTGTAGAGTCTTCTCCAACTGGCACCGAGCGCTAGCCAACTGGCGTCGGGCGCTGGTCATGCGCTGCAGAGGTTACAGCTCCCTACTACAGCGCCATGTTGTAGAAATCAAATGAAGCTCCAGCGCTGGGCGCTGGATAGCCAATAAGTCAGAATGCAATTTTCTAGTGCTGTGATTTTGCTTTCCTTCTTCTTATTTCCTTGCTCCTAAAGTGGTTTCTTTTCCTCTACTTAATAGTCCTTCTTTGTACCCTGAAATGCAAGATTAAAAATCAATTAATAGTATAAAAGTGAGGGTGAAAATGGAGAAAATTGTAAGGACATAGGGAAATTAAAATTAGAGAGTCTCGAGGCCAAAAGACAATAAATAAGTAAAAATCAAGCAATAGTAAAGTTCATATGTCAAGAAATAATGCACAAAAATCATGTTAATTGGGAAATTAACAACAATCACATATATTTCATCCATAATCACATTCACAGATAATCACCCTCAATGCATCACATGATACTACCATACAGGTCACGTGAGTCCAATGCTCAAATTTATATGTCACACCCCAATCTGAACTTGTGACCGACATGGAGGTAAACTCCACCGTACCACTATATGCCTATCTTAACAAAATCATCCATACAGGAAGATTAAAACACAAGCATGTCCATCAACAGAGTATAGCAAATACTTCAAAAATAAACATGTGATCTTTCATAATGATGTAAATCCATATTTTCCACATCTAGTTCATGTTTCACCATTTTCTTTTCTATACAGCACAATATTCAATAAAGAGGATAATTTGAAACAAGACTTGCCCAAAAAGAATAAAAAGAATAATTTATTCACAACATTTACATCATTCATACATATTCATCATACCTTAGGAATCCTATCCAACTACAAACCGAAATCCAGATCCAACATGACACCAAAAGGAACTTTAAACCACCAACCTCAAAGACAAAAGAGGTTTGGAACTGGAAGACTACTACTATTCTCGCAAAGACTTGTCAGCTATCACAAAATTTGCAAGGGTACACAAAGAAAGAGTGAGTATAGAATACTCAGTGAGAAACAACTCTATAATATAAAAGAACATCTTATCATGTACCACTTACATAGAGAGCTTTGGGGGATAACTTAACCGAAGCACACATTCACATAATAACAAGATTAGTTCATGCATACACATCATCACAAATTCATATAAGCCACAAACAATCAAGTCACTTACGACCATTTGTCCCATCACAAAGGCTCATATCACCATAAGGATATCACACTTTAACATAGGCGTCTTATAATTACACAAATATAATGCCATCACATAGTCTTCTTATCACCTCATAGGCCTGATTTTACCACACTAGCAATCCCCGTAATCCATATATTCAATCCACAATCTTAATTAATATCAATCACAATTATCACGTCACATGATATTGCAATGTTAGTCACGAGGATACATGAATCCCTAATGCTCAACATGCATCCAAGTCCTACATTCATCACAATTTAATGCCATTGAATCATATAACAATTCATCATAGGGATAAAGGTCATTACATTACATGATGCATGATAAAAGTTGGGTTATTCACTCACCTTGGGTCCAGGTCACCTACTTTTCTCGAATCCTTACTTGCTTGCACTTGAAAGATGTCTCAACGTATTTAGCGATCTAATCCTAGTGATTTATTATGAAAAAAAGGGGAAAAAGAGGTCAAATTCTAACAAAAATGTGATTCTGGAGCCAACCAGTCAACTGGCCTACGTAGGCAGTCAACTAGCTCACCTCTGCTAGACATTGGGCATAACCTAAAAGACTACTAGTTGTCTGGCTTCCCATACTAGTCGACTGTCTTATCTCAGCTAGCCCCAGACTAGATTTCTAAAAGGCAACCAATCAACTGGTTGCCTTGATAGTTGACTGATATGCCCCATCCCAAGCTATACCTGATCCAAAACACCTTCCCAAGCTTTCAAAACACCCCCAAGCCCCAACATGAACAACATGGTTCATCAAACATCAAGCTTTGTAGTCAAAACCTCTGAAAAACTCAAAAATATGATTGGGTTTTCCTTCTCTATTCGATTTTGCCTCTTTTGTATATTTCTCTCTCCCTCTCTTTATTATAAGCATCTTTCTCCCTCACTGTTCTGAGCATCTCTCTTTCTCTGTCTTCACGCTTCTCTCCTCTGTTTTCTTACTTTTTTGCTCTGCCAACTCTCCATTTTCAAATATCTCTTTCCCTCTCTATTTCGTGTCCCTTTCTCTATTTGGTATATCTCTTTTCTGGTCATGTCGAGGATCCTACTCTTTGTTGCACATATTCCACTACATATATACTAAATTGGAGCATCTATGAAATAGGGCTTGGGGTCAACGGCTATACAAAGACTAGAAAAAAGGAGGAATGAGAGAAAGAGAGAGACCAATCACCTGAACATATAGAAGGGTTAGAGTAGAGGGGCATTTTGGAGATGTATGGATGAAACACATGCAAGAAACCAAAGGAGAATAGAAAGGTACTTTGTGACATCACACCTAACCACTATGTTTAAAGGTAGCAAGTCTCATAGCGAGGCCAAGGCGAGGGCCCGTGGGGCATCTAGCCACTGACATGTACCTCTAGTTGGTTATATTTTAGCAATGACATGGTAGGGTGATGACCCATTGGTCATCTTACCATGGACGTGTGCTAGGTAATTTCGTTTGGATGCTATATATATCCAGTATGTATCTTTCTACTCATTTCAGTATTGAAGTTTGGCCCTATGGGCATTTTATTTGATATGGATGTATTTGACATATATTAGGAATTAGCCGTATCATTCACTAAGTCTATGACTTACACTCCCAATGTTTTTACCTCTAAAGATTCAGTTATCATCAAGGAGCACCCACTTGAGAAGTAGAGGGGCTTGCTGAAGACCTTCCCGTTGCCTAGTAGGCCTTCCTATTATTTTCAGTTTAAGGTTTGTAAGTCACTCTATAGTTGCATAGGACACTTAGGAAGGATCTTGGGGATGATGTATATTTTTATTTAAATTTTGATTATCTGGATTTCTCATGAAATTTCATTCTCCTGAAAGATTTGGCATATTTGGATTTTGAACATATTTAAGCCACTTGCTTATTTTTGAAAACCCATTTATTTCGAAAAAATAAATTTACATTAAGTTAACTATATTTGGTACTTATTTGTTGTGAAAGGAGGACCTTGAAAAAATAACTTTACATTAAGTACTCATCTATTTTGAAAGAAAAATCTATGTTAACTGTATTCGTGAATTTTGGATACAAACTTTATATTTTATAAAGTATAAAATAATGTTAATATCCTTTAAATAATTGACTTCTTATTTATTTATTTTGTTTTAATCTATAAAAACTTCCATGATTGTGGTGTAATTCGATGATGGGTTAGGCTTACAGTAACGGGAAGTGTCATTACTGTGCCCGAGGTTAGGTTGTGACACTTTTCTTAAAAATTGCTTCCAAAAAATTGGGGCCCTTTTGAGAATGAATTAAATTTAAATCCAATAATTTTTTGAGTTTGTTTTTTCATTGATCACTATTGAAACATTTTTTTCTTTTGGGCTATGGACCCTTTAGATTCTCAACATTGTCCATTTTCTCTTTTATTTTTGGATTGATTTTTTTGACCTTTTCTTTAAAAAAGTAGTATTTTCGTTTTTTCATTTCCTTCGTTTTTGTATTAATTTATTTTTATTATTTTTGACTTTTTCTCATTTCTTTTTCTTTTTTTTGTACAATTTTTTAAAAAAGTTACAAAACAAACCCAGACAAAATATGATGTCGACAATGTTGCTATATTGCTTATTCATAAACAAAAGGGACATTGGAGAAATGCCAATTGAAAAGAAGATATGAGGCATACTCTCAAACTAGTTGGGGATCAAAAAAGTAGGAGTCATAACTGCTAGCATTATGAAAATCCATCTTCCTTTGTTTCACTTAGTTCCTTTCAATTTGCTTGTAACTAATGAATGTTTTTCTTAGAGCATCACCAATGGTGCAATTTTAATGAGTTGTTTATTGTAGTTCTCACAATGTCACATTTCCACTTTTGTCTTTAAACAACTTTCTACTACTTTAATCAACTCTCTACATAAATGGTGCAACTCTTAAAAACTCACAAATGGGTCCTACAAGCAACTCTCCACTACTTTAACATTTATTTTTGTTTCAACTTAAAATATTAACTCATTAGAAATGATTTTTTATTCTTGAAAATGAGAAATACTCTCAAAAAGCTTAGAATATTAATGGTATTTCCTTTATATAGTATTGTGAAGTTTATATTTTAATTATGTTTATATTGAATTAACAAAGTTTATGTAATTATTATTCTTTATTTATGTTATGTACTATATATATATATAGATATATAGTATTGAAATCAAACTTCAATCTTTGGAAATTCCAATTCTACTATGTGCAGACCATTCGTAAAGAAGAAATTCAACCAAATTAGCTATTTGTAATTCAGCTAAAGAAGAATTAAGAAATGAAGAAGCACCAAAAAAATAATGTTTAACGAACTAGCAATGAAGAAAAAGAAAACTGATTAGAACTAAATGGCAATTTGATTGCTAAGAAATAGAGAAATTTCAAATGACTATAAGTAGCCATCATTAAAGCAGATAAAAAGGGAAATCCAAGGGAAGGGATGGGGATTACATGTCAAATAGGCGTATGATCCGATCGTCTCTCTATTCTCTCTACAACTCACTACCACAGATAGAACCGAAAACCCAATCTTTTTCTTCTGTACCCCTGAAACGCAAAACCAGAACCCCTTCTTTGTAACATTCTTCCTTGCTAATAATATAATTACTATTCTTTTAGAGTTAAGAGCTTAAATCTCTTAATTTGCTTATTCTTAATCATAAATTCATTTTTCAATAATAAAATATCTCATCATGACCATAAGTCTATATTTTTTTATAACATCTTTTTCTGTAAATTTAAGATCAATTAACTAATTAAAATACTTTTCTTACATTTGTAGAAGCTAGCAGTCAACTTTCTATAACTTACTGGTCAATTGCCAAGTATGCTAAATTTTAAATCTTCTTCTATGAGTTGCCAATCGACTAATCACAAGGTACAAGTTGACTGGCAAGTCTGATACTTGTATACTTCTGCTGTATTTCTTTTGAAAACTTTCAGCAAATTCTATGTATTCATAAATGATAATACAAAACACTTTAGGATACATACTCATCCATCTTAAACTTACAAACATACACCATTAAATACATATCTTAAAGAGTAGTACATAACTTGAGCTACTTTTCTACTTCAGTTTAAAAACAACAATGTCTTCCCTCTACTTTTTTCTCGTAAAATGATCAATTTATAAAGTGAGACACATGGTCTCTCAGTAGCTAGTTGTTTTCATTAAAAACTCATACATAATAGGATCATTTCAGACATAAAAACAATAATTAAATAAATCATTCATATCATTCATCCATGGCTTTTACTTCATTTAAACTTACTTTTCTTATTTTGACTTTGGAATAAGATCATAAAAACATAATATCCTAAAAACATAATATCCTTTATCATTCTTGTTCTTAACTATGGAACAAGTCCTTCTTGTTCTCTTCTATAGAACAAGACTTTTTCCTTATTTCTCACTCGCGGAGCATGGCATAATTTATTGCTCACTCAGCAGAGCATGACAAATAACTTTTTGATTTCTCTACTTCCTTATTCTATACTGTGAAATAAGGTTCTCTTTTCTTATTCTCTTTTGTAGAATAAGATTACTTTATCTTCCTTATTCTCTACTATATATGGAATAAGGTTCTCTCATTTTATTCTCTTCAGTGGAATCAGAATCTCTCCTTATTCTCTACTGTGGAATAAGGTACTATTATCTTATTCTCTTATGTGGAGTAAGATTACTTTATCTTCCTTATTCTCTTCTATGGAATAAGGTTCTTTCCTCTTATTCTCTTATGTGGAATAAGAGTCTCTCCTTATTCTCTACTGTGGAATAAAGTACTCTTATCTTATTCTCTTTTGTGGAATAAGATCTGCTTCTCTTATTTTATTCTTTATTGTGGAATAAGATTACACTTCTTATTCTCTTCTATAGAATAAGGTTTGCTTTTCTTGTTCTCTACTATGGAACAAGCTCTCTTTCTTGTTTTCTACTATGAAACAAGTCTTTCTTTTATTCTCTACTGTGTAACAAGTCTACTTTCTTTATTCTTTACTGTGGAATAAAGAATCTACTGTTCATATTATGCTTTCCAAATCTCTGTTTTCTACTATGAGACAAGCTCTTTCTTGCTATTTTCTATTTTCTATTGTGAAACAGATTTGGCTTATTACATATATGTCTTCTTTTATAAGACAAGTTCTTGCTAATCATTTTCTATTCTTTATTATAGAATAGAACTTTACTTACTTGACATCATATTCATACATATCACATAGATCTTTCTTTAGCTCTAATTTTCTATTGAGGAAGTAAGAGCTATCATCATAAATATATGGAATATATGAAAATACTTAAATCAATCATACTATCATAAGACCAAACTGAAGAAGCACATATAAGTCTCACAAATCTCTTCATAAAGATTAAAGCTCATAAATAGGGACAACACATAGATGAGTTGTAGCATATGGATGAATAATAATTAACACAACATACTCTTTAAACATGCTTTAGTGGAAAAATAGCTACATTGTATGAAAGACTAGCCTTTAATATGAACTTCTAGCTCTAATTCCTTCTTCTTCTTGCCTTTTCTGTGCTCTTTCTTCTTCTATTTTGTTTTTCGTCTCTCTCTCTCTTTCTCTCTCAAGTTTTTCTCTTTTTTCTTCTCACAGAGCACACATAGTTACCATTTTACTCTTAACATTACTCCTCAAATGTTTCTGATCAATTACGATAATTTTGGTAATTTTCTAGCTGATTTTTATTATTTACACTAACTTGACTTTACTTTGTGGGAGAGCGAATGACTGTCGTGTGTCAACCAGTCGACTGCTTGCTCTTTGTTTAACATTTTCTGGAATTCTCCAGTCTGTCAGTTGATTGCTTCCTTGCTAGCAGTCAACCACTTACTTTATGTCTTAAATTATTTTTTATTTCTGATGCTAACAGTCGGCTACTTGCATCAAGCTTATTGTTCTGCCTTTAGGCTTATCAGTCGACTGTCAGCCTTCTGATATGATTTTTCTTACTTTTTAATCATCTTTTCTTAGTCTAATTTCTTGAAGACTTTCATGAATTTCTTTTTATTCTTTCTTAGGATAATGTAAAAATTTGGGATGTTACATTCTTCTTCTTCTTCTATACCTCTAAAACTCAGAACCAAAGCTTAGAACCCAAAACTCAAAGACACTAGCAAAAACATTGCCAAAGATGTTGCTAAGGACACTGTTGGAGACAATAAAGAAGATGCTGCTTGAGTTTCTCTCTCAGGAGACGAGATGATGGACAAGATCATTTAATAGATTTAATTTAATGTTTATCTTTTGATTATTTTATTATTATTATTATTTTATATAAGAATATGTTCTTACGCGTGGCAAGCGGTGTGACAAACTCCAATAGTAAAACTTAATAAGAATCAGTTCTTATTTTTAAGAACTATTTAAGAACCATTATTGGAGATGCTCTTAAGATCTTTTGTTGTTGGTATTTGCAGAGTTACTTGATTCTAGCCAAGAAACTAAATTTTCACAATTATCATAAAAAATTGTACAAGAAAGATTGATACAATTAGGAGTGGGTAGCAGTTCTAGTTGACCTACCCAACCCGCCGATTTTAGTTGGGTCAAAATGTTTGAACCTAATTACTAACGAGTTGGGTGGCAAGTTGAGAAATTTTCAGCCTAACATAGCCAGCCAACCTTATCTATATATAATATTTTTTTAGGATTTTCTATTTCTATGTTTCTAATTTCTAGCCCTAGGTTATCTATTAGTTCTCATGCTCAATCTCAGCTCATCAGATTCGTTTCTCCTCTCTACTGCAACTCTCCATGAACCTAATCTCTTAGTCTTTGATTCTCTTTGTCTTTTGTCATTACTCTCATTTTCCTTCAAAACCATTGACAATTATAGTTTGTTCTGTACTGTATATGGTGGAGAGAAGAATTGGTTGTTTGAGGACTGTAAAAATAATAGTTTTACAATTTATGTGGCAGAGTGTTCATGTTTAATTTGGGCAAACTCCTCCACTGTCACGGCTTATTGCAAACCAGAGCTACTCTTAAAGTTGTAGCTGCTCTTGTTGAGAGAAGACAGTTCGACAAATCCTTACGTGTTGTGTGTCTTGTTTTTGGAAAAGACAAAAGAGAAGAAAGAAAAAGAGAGAGATAGAGAAAAAAGAAGAGGAGAGATAGAGAAAAAAATAACCAGTTTAATTGACTTGAACCAACTCGTTAGAATGTGAATTGGGTTGGTTCAAGTCCACCTTTAAAATTTCAATAACCAGGTTACATTTGGTCAGTTTGAGTCGAGATTTTTCATGGCCCTACCCAGGCCTACCCTTAGATACAATGAGGGAACTTGTACAAATTTTATTGTTAATATAGTATATAACAATGTTCAGAGAACTAAACTAAACTGGTCGGTTTAATTGGAAAATAGGTGAACCGATCAGGAAACTAGTTTAGTTTAAATCAGTGAACCAGTGAGTATTTAAACCGGTTCTTTTTTTTTTGAATTTTTATTGAATATTATTATGTATTTTTAAGAAATTTTCAAAAATTTAAGCTATTAGGAGAAGATCTAAGGTCATAGTTGTATGACTTGGCCTGAACCACTGGGTCAAGGATTCATACCGGGTTGCAAGTGATTCGGCCAAGACCCAGTTGACCTAGACCTTTTTTTTTAATGTTCAAATTTGTATGAAAATCTAGAAAAATATATACTTACCAAGAACAAACTCTATCCCACACCTACAGGTTGTGTGTCTTATCATTTTACTATCAATTTCTTCTTAATTCATATGGATGAAATATTATATATATATATATATATATATAGTGGGCCAGAGAAGAGTGGGCTGACCCACTTTTCAAATGGGCCAGCATTTTACGGGCCTGGGCCTTATTTGGCGGGCAGCGGGCTAAAAGGCCAGCCCATCAACACACCTTTATATATATATATAAGTAGAGGTGTCAAAGTGGGCCAGCCCGGCCCGTTCGGGCTGGCCCGTTTGCGGGCCAAGAAAAAGCCCGGCCCACTTTTAAAAACGGGCTACATTTCGTGAGCCCGGCCCACTTTTTTTTTTAAAAAAAAAATGTTAACATTGTAGAAAAATTTTTGACATTTAAGGTTAAGGAAATAAGTAATACTTTCACTTCCAAATAGTTGTTTGGTCTTATGAGTTATCAGTAGTATTTATTTAGAATTTTCTTGGTGAAACACTCCAATATTTATCTTTGGTTTTTTGCATCCCTTAATATTTGATTATTCTCCAACTTTTTAGATAAGTCATTATATACCTTAATATTGGAAGTTTGGAACAAACAATATGGACGAGGCAAATAATGTGATAACCAAGCCACTACTCTAGCCATATTCATGTTACACATAACAAAATGTACATAAAAGTTATATCAATGACAATAATTCAATATCCACTTCCTAATTAGTTGTCTATTTGTCTTAGGCAATACAACAATAGGCAAAATAAAACAAACCACATATCTACTCCCAAATCCATTAACATTAAGTGCAATATTCAAAAGTAAAGACAAATAGACAATACAAAATCATCAATTCTTCATTCTCCATTATCCAAAATCATCCAAGCTGCAACATTAAAAAGAAGAAGAAATTAGTTAAAAAAAAAAAGAAGTTTCAAATCTCAAAGAATCAAAATTATGCAAAAGTACCTTTGCAATGCAAACATCAATCATCATTCATCCTCAATGTCAAGACTCAAGAGGAACATTAGAAGCCTTGTTAGCAGTATCATCATCATCATCTTCATCATCTACATATAATTTATAAAATTAATCATATTAAAGAATCATCATTGGCTATTAAATAATATTGTATAAATAAACGTTAAATATATTATTACCTTTACATTCAAATCCTTGCATCCAATTGCGGGCACATATGAGTGCTTGAACATTTTCTGAAATGAGGGAACATCTATACTTAGTCAAAACTCGTGAGCCAATACTAAATGAGCACTCACTAGCTACTGTAGTGATCAGAATACTTAATACATCACAAGCCATCTTGGAGAGACATGGAAATCGTGCATGATGATCTCTCCAATAATGTAAGACATCCAAGTGCTCATAAAATTGAGGCTCCAATTTTGGCTCTTCTAAATATGTATCTAACTCAGACTTTGTAATAATATTAACATTTTGACTTGAGAAAGTAAGATATTCCTGCAACATAGAAACTCAAGCATATTATCAGTATTCAATAAATCCAAAATGTTTGAACTAGGTTGATGAAAACATCAAGAAATTGAATTTAATTAGTCAATTGAGAAATACTTACACCAAAGACATTGATTTTTGGCTTTGTTTGTGAGCTACTTGCTTGAGTAGGTAGAGGATGTGCAGACAAGCTTGAAGTTGAACAAATATTAGAACCTTTCTTCTCATAAGTAGAAAAAAGGTTGTACATCTCTCTCTTTATGTGGTCTAACTTGTCCTTCCAATCCATAGGATTAATTTTTGAATAGCAATATTGAATCATTTCAAATTTCATCCTTGGATCAAGCACAGAGGTAATGGCAAGAATAACACTGTATTCACTCCAATACTTGTCAAATTTCCCTTTCATTCTTGTTGCCATATCTTGAATTATGAAATCATCACTATTTTGAGTTTCCTTCAACAAACGTTCTATCGTCCAGATTTGCATAAAGTACAAATTCGAAGTGGGATAAGATGATCCAGAAAATAAATTAGTGATGATATAAAAGGGAACCAGAAAGTTACAGATCAATTCACCTCTCCTCCACTATGCGAGACTCCCAAAAGCACGTCGGTACTTCAAAGCACTCTCTAACATGACATATGTCAAATTCCATCTAGTGGGAACATCTAACCGTAACCCCGCACTAGTGTCAATGTCTCCCACTTGCTCCACACACTTGGCAAACATAATTTTTCTTGCTTCGGAACCTTTCACATATTTGATACTCTCCCTAATTTGGTGTAAACCATCACTACAAGCTTTCAACCCCTCCTGAACTATCAAATTCAATATATGTGCACAACACCGTATATGGAAGAATCGGCCATCACATAACAAACTATTTTGCAATGATAGATGTTGTTTCAAAACATTTTGCATGCTGTCATTTGCAGAAGCATTGTCCAAAGTCAAAGAAAAAGCTTTTCTATCAATTCCCCATTCTTTCAAGCATGTCAAAACTTTCCCGGCTAACTCTATACCGGTGTGTGGAGGCTCCATTTTACAGAAAGCAAGAATTTTACTATTTAATTTCCAATCATCATCAACATAATGAGCAGTTAAACATATAAACCCTTCAACTCTATAAGAAGTCCAACAATCCGAAGTTAAACAAATTCTACTAGGACTCTTGGTCAAATCTTGTTTTAGCTCCTCTTTTTTTTCAAGATAAATATTCCAAACATCATTCATTGCAGTATTTCTAGTATAAGATTTCGCATCCGGATTCAATATTTTACAAAGCTCCCTAATCTTATGATATTCAACAAAAGAATATGGGAGGTCATGTGCAATAATTGTCACGACCCGTTTTCTGGGCACATGACCGGCACAATGATGAATCTCTCATCACTGTAAGCCTTCCGATAAATATATCAAATTTTCTTATCTGAAAATCATAGAGATGATTTGCATGTAATCATAGATTATCAATTTAAAATACATTATTATACTGACATACAAGCCAAATGTCAAACCCCTGAACTAGATGTCCTAGACGATTACAGAGCAACATAATCTATAACAGAAGAGAGGTCTACCCGACAACGGGAAGGTCCAAAGTGATCTACTCCTCTAGCAGATATTCTTCGATGGCAACCTGATGTGAACAAAAAGGTTGTACAAACAATGTGAGCTTTTAAACTCAATGAGCGAATCGGCCTCGCATTAATAAAATTCAAATACATTACTAGTCATGCAACCATATCCGAAGGCTCATACTCAACCAATAGACAGAAGATAAAAATTCATCCAATTCAACAAATGTTACTAGTACTCGTCAATGGCAATATATCCCGGAGAGCGCACACAGGCCGGCTCACCAATTATGTATATTTCCGCCATGACGCACAACCTCATCCTTTTACATACAAGAAGATAAAAATTCATCCAATTCAACAAACGTTACTAGTACTCGTCAATGGCAATATATCCCGGAGAGCGCACACAGGCCGGCTACCACTTATGTATATTTCCGCCATGACGCACAACCTCATCCTCTTAGCTAGGGCGCCTCACGGATTTATCACCAATCCGGGCTATATCCCTACTGAGGAAATCGTTGTCTCCACACTCATTGGTCAAGACACCCTGTCAACCGGGTTTTTCGCCTTGCCGTGAGAGGGGGTACTGTCCCGCTCAATCACAATCAATAGCATTTCATATCATAATCAGAAGCTTAATATAATATTCATCCATATAACAGGTATAGTATATAACTATATTATAGCTTTATAAACTACAATTCAAGAGATTCAATCTTCACATCATCATGAGATACTTGCTTTTTCTTATCCATACTTCTGGATTAATTATCTCATTATATTTGACATTCTGAATCCAATTTCCCCCTATGAATCTTGGGAGTGTCCTACGACATACTTTTTATCACCAGTAATGCTAAAACTCAATTAAAAAGGGGTCGTTTCACTCACCTGGATTCCGTACAAATATCGCTTCTCTAAGTCGTTACAGACAAGAGTACACAGATAAATTTCAGTATTCCGCTACAGAGATTTTCATGAAAGATTAGAGAAAACAAGTTAGGATTGTTTTCATACAGATACTGTTCATACATATGATACTATTCATATATACGGTCACTATTCATATATATGGTTACTATTCATACATACGGATAATATTCATACATACGGTCACTATTCATACGTATGAATACTATTTTTACGTATGGATACTATTTATATGTACAGTTACTATTTATACGGTTACTATTCATACGTACGGATACTATTCATACCAGAAATAGAGAATACAATCTGTAAAAGAGTACACCAGGTAAGTTCCCAGGAAAGAGTGGAGGGTCACACTGGACACACTTAAAAACCAGGTCTTTCCTTAGCCAGAACTTTCCTAGACATGTATTCTTCACAGTTTACATTCTATTTCGGTAATCAGAGAATCAAAATAACATATAAACAGCTAAGGACAGTTTTTCTGATGTGGAAGATCGGCCAAAACCGCAACCACAGAGCATACTTAAGAAATTAACTTCTAAAATTTGAAAGACATAGAAAGGGCATAGTATCCTTACCTAAGCTGAAAAGGAAAGGCCCAAAATCTCAGAGGCCTAGCTTTGGAGTAAGAGAAACTTAAAGAGAAAAAAAGAGAAGTTGAAGGTGTGAGTTTAGAAGTGAAATGAAAGGGCCTATTTATAGCAAAAGTCAAGGGTACTATTTGATACTATGCGCTAATAAAATATTCAATTTACTATTCATGAAAATGACATTTCTAATAATGCAGTTACTGTGCACCTCATACGATGGAAAATTTTTCTGTTATTACTATTGGAAACTTAAAAGGGAAAAATATCCTTTCACCTTAAACCTTTAAATTTCTTTTCAATTCAGTCCTTTCACTTTAGTCCCTGAGGGTATTTTCACACATAAAACGTCAGTTTCTCCTACGAACTTCTTTCTAGTTTTCTCTTATGACCAAACAACATCTAGTACTTGACATTTCGATTGTATAAATGAACAGTATCATATACGTAAATAGTATTATACTGGTGAATAGTACCGTATATTGAAATATTAACAGTAGTTTGTAAACAAATATTTATATTTTATTTTTCTTGGGTATTACAATAATAGCCTCTGCCATAACTTCCCGCACACGTTTGTGATCAAGTTGCCTAGATCTCAATCTTCCTTGTTCATCCAACATCATTACTCCAATATTGTGATATTTAGGAAGAGATACACATTTTGGAATATGACGCAACAAAGTCGACGTTCCATATTTATTGCTCCCAATTACATACTCTTTACTACATCCATTACACCTAGCCTTTTCCTTTCCATTAACAACACCAATTTTAGTGAAGGACTTCCACACATCTGATGTAGTGACTTTAGCTCTTTTAGCCTTAGGTTGTACCTCATCCTCATTTGAATTCAAAACATCTAAGGGGTCTAAATTTATTTCAACATCATTACCAACACTATGATTGTCACTAGGAGTAGGAGTAGGAGTAGGAGATGACATTGCTGCAAAGTTCAAAACCCAACTAATTTTTAACTACACATATCAACCAAAATTCAATTAAAACTTCTGTCTATATCAAAACCGCTTGTAGGCTAAATTAAGTGCAAATTAAATATAGTGCCAGAAGAAATAGCTTTAAAGGAGTTATAGTAATACTACAAAGCTAATATCAGAAACAAACATATTCATGGGAAAAATATATTTTTTTAACCATAGATAAAAGGGAGAGAAATTATCAGAGCAGAAAAACTTCTACAGAGCAATTATCAGAGCAGAAAAATATCAGAGCAGAAATTAACTACAAAGCTAAAAGACGTTTAAGAAGTCTGTTTGGTTTCTTTGTTTATTGAACTTATTTTCATTATAAATAAAAGGGAGAGAAATTATCAGAGCAGAAAAACTTCTATTGTTCGACGATGAGGAAATTGTCACCTGGTCAGAGAAACTTCTTGCAGGCCGACGATGAGGAATCAAATGGAGGAGGATGTCAGGATGATGATGACGATTGACAAGTGGAGAAGGACGACGCACAGTCACACACGACGCGACCAGGGGCAGGGACGATGAATCGATGATGCCTTTCACAGTTTTGCCTACTGCTACTGCTAGCCGATGCTATGGCTGTCGCGAACTCGGGATTTGTGGAAATGGTTGTGGCTGTCGCATCGCACAAAGGACTAGAGGAAGCTGATGTTGTGGCTGTCGCGAACTCGCAATTGTGGAAGTGGTTGTGGCTGTCGTACCTCATACGAAGGACCAAAGAATTGGAGGGAGGAGGCCGATGTCGGCTGTCGCGAACTCGAGAGGCGATTGTTGGAGGATGGAGGCTGTGTATGTGCTACACTACTGCTCGGCCTCGGCTGCTCCTGCTCTGCGACTGCGAGACTGCGTTTGGGTTTGGCCGATTGCTATGCTAGGGTTACTTAGGATAGGTTACTAAAGAGTAAAGTGAAGACTTGGGAGTTGGGAGTTAGACACACACACAGTCAGTCAGTCACACACACAGGGGAGAGGGCTCACCGCTCACGGACTCGGCACGACACAGTCAAGTGAATGAAAATAAAAAGAATTGAAATATTTTGAAAAAAAAAAATTTTGGTGGGTTCACGGGTTGGCCCGCGGGTTAGGCGGGTTAGCCCGCCTAACCCGCGGGTTAAGTGGGCCGGGCCTAAAAAACTCGGCCAAAAACGGGCCTTGATTTTCAAAACCCGGCCCACCTAAAAAGTGGGCTAAACGGGCCCATCCCGCCGACAGCTCTATATATAAGTATTTTTTTTTTTGCTTTTCTAACTAAAAGAAGATGCACCTCCCAGAAAGCAAAAACTCTCCTCTCTTATTCTCTTTCCTAATAATTGAAACACTGTAGCTGTGTGTCCCCAACTGCCCATCATCATCATTCCCTCAAGTCCCCCTATTACTCAAGTACTCAGCCCCACCACTATCTCCACTTTTCTTTTTCTTCCTCTTTGTTTTTCTCTGTAAATTCCTCTAATCCATTGAAAGACAGAAGGCAAGACCGAAAGAGGAAAAGATTGAGATAGACCGCTGTGTGAGACTGTGAGTGCGATGCTAGTAAAGCCTTGGGAACGATAGATGGATAAAGAGGAAGGAAAGGAGCTTCACCTGCTATTGCGTGAGGCGGTAGCCGGTGAAGAGCTGTTGATGACTCGGGTTGAGGATATAGGCATGTAGTTGCTGTGCTTGCTTAGTCTTGACTACTACTACTGTTATGCATGCTTTAGTCTTAATGACTACTATTGCCTGCTGGAAATTGGAATGAAGGAAGGAATGAGGCTGAGGCGCTGTGTGGAGCTTGTGTGTATGTAAATTTACAAAAAAAAACATGAGTTAGCAGGCTGGCCCGCGGGTTAGTCGAGTTCAACCTATCTAACCCATGGGCCAAGTGGGTCGGGCCAAAAAAAAACCCGATGAAAAATAGGCCTACTTTTACAAAGCTCACTTTAAAGTAGGCTAAATAGGTTCAACCTGGCTGATTGGGTCTGTTTTGACAACTCTATATATAAGATACCAAAATTATTCTAATCCAAAAACCTAGTGCTATAAGACCCGGCCCGGACCAGCAGGTTGAAACGAAAATCAGAGACCCAAGACTAGACTCGAATCGAGTGGCCATTTCAGACCGACCAGTAATTGGCTGGCTAAGACTCGGTTGATGCGATCGAGTCTTAGTCGAACTAGTTGACCCGTCACTGGGTTGACCTACCCTTCCATTTAAAAAAAAAGTTACAGTCCGACAAGGGAGAGAGAGAGAGAGAGAGAGAGAGAGAGAGAGAGAGAGAGAGAGAGAGAGAGAGAGAGAGAGAGAGAAACCAGCGTAAAATGATCAAGAAGAAGAAGAAGAAGAAGAAGAAGAAAGAGGCTGTTGAAGAAGACGACCAAGGCTGCTGAAGAAGAAAAAAGAAGAAGACCGGGACTGCTGAAGATGAAGAAGAAGAAAGAAGAATAAATGAGTTTTTGGTTTTAGCCTTTCTCCGTTGCTTAGTCGTCCATAGTCTGCAAATTCTAGAAGTGGAAAAGACAATATAAAGATGAAGTTACAAACTTGTAGTAGAAAAGTCTCTAGATCGAATGCTGACTAAGTGGCTGGCACAACTTTCAGAGAGAGAGAGTGAGTGAGTGAGAGTGAGAGTGAGAGAGAGAGAGAGAGTGTGTGTGTGTGAGTGAGTGCGAGTGAAAGTGAACTTTGAAACTTGAAAGAGTGAATAACGGAAAAAAAAAAGGAGTAAAGTTGTGTGGTATAATCTTATCTCATTAAATGCATGAATGTTTTACACATAAGGATGTGGAAGGGATGAGAAAATTCTTTTTGAGCCAAAAAAGCTTCAATGATATAATACTTTGGTCCCTTAATTCCTTACAATTTAGTCCTTCTTGCTCTTTTTTTTAAATTAATTTCAATTCTTGTACAATATTCATTGGGCATGTCATGTATTAGAAAAATAGAAAATTTAGAAGTTTGGGATTTATAAGTTAATTAATTTTATGATGTTTGTTTGAATTATTATGGATATTTATAATTTTATAATGTGAAATTTGCTAATAAATTATTTATTTTACTTCTTTTTACATTTATTTGTAAACATATATATATATATATGTCAATTTTTTTAACAATTGACATAGTAACCCGGAGGTCAGCCCGGGTCAATGTCCGAGCCAGTTTCAATAACATTGTAAAAACCAAAATGTGCATGTGGCAAGATGACAAAAATTAAAATAGAAAAGACATTTAATTTAACGAAAAATAAGTATATTATTACTAATTAATTAGGAAATAAGAAAAAATAATTATATTTATATAATTATATGATGTAAGAAAATTAATTCAAGAAAAATTGAAGAGCATAAACAAAAAATTTTATATAATCATCTAATATAAAAAATAACAATAAAATATTTTAAAAAAATTATTTGTAATTTTATGACTGATAACATTATTGATGAATATTTGTATTTTAATTATTTATGACTAATGACAATGGTTTTAAGACTTTAAAGTGTTAAATTTGTATATATATTATTTATTTTACTTGTTTTTTAAAATTATTGTAAAAATATATAGGCATATATATAATTTTTAATTTATTTTTCCATGTCAGCAATTGATCCTGAGATCTGGTGATTGAACAAGTGACCTGGTGATCTGAAGGTCTGTCTGGGTCTGATAACTATGTCTAAGATTGGTATAAATATATATCTATAACATACTTAAAATATTTCAATATTATATATTATATATTTAATATCTTAATATCTTAACATATACATTAATTATATATTTTAATATTTTAATATATTTTATGTACCATTAGTTTGATAGTGTTTCAATCACATTCTGACCATTAATTATTGAATCTGTACCTCGATCGATTCAATGATCAGTCTAATTTTTTGAACCTATTAAGAAATATTCAATAATATGCATTAAGATATTACATTCAATAGTATGAATTAATTTTGTTATCTGTTTGTCAATTTTAATTCAACATTAAATATATTATTATTATTAAATATTTTAATCTCTCTCTGTTGTTTTATTATGTACATGCATCCCATGAATTGCTTGAGACATCGTATAGTTTTTAAACTTATTTCACTTATAGTATATAAACAAGTACTAAAGATGAGTTAGGTAGATAATGAGAAAAAAAAATGAATGAGAAAATAAATGAGAGGTAGTGAGAAATTATTTAAATTATTTTTTAAAAAATACTAATTTTTTAATTTTTCAGAGAGAGAGAAAGAGAGAGAGGGAGAGAGTATGATGTCTTTCATTCCTCCTCCCTTTTTGGCAATTGCTTCCTCTCCTTCGAGAGGCAGAGAGAGAGAGAGGATGCAGAGAAACAAACCATCATTTACCCAATAAGGAGATCGGGACAAACATGGGAAAAACACTAAATGGAAAATAAAAAACATAGAGAAAGGTTCTATATCAGTAGTAGGGGTGAGCATCAACCCGCCCAACCCGACTCAACCCATACATTTAGATTGGGTTGGGTTGGGTTGGCGGGTTGGGTTGGGTTGGGTTAAAATTTTCTAACCCGCCAAGTAGTTGGCGGGTTAGAAAATTAACCCAACCCAACCCGCCAACCTGCCCAATATATATATATTTTAGGATTTTTTAGGGACTTAGCCACTTAGGATTTTTTGTTATACTCATTATTTATAAATAAATATTTATGTGTTATGTATTTATTAAAATTTGGATTATATAATATTGAATTTTGGATTGAATTAATTTGCCTATAGCATTATAGCCTATTGTTGACTATTATTGCCTTGTTAGATGGAATAAAGAATAATGTGTGCCTTTACTAATTTATTTGTCTTCTATGTATTGTGAATAAAGAAAGAAAAAAAAAGAGAAAAAGAAGAAGAAGAAGAAGAAGAAGAAGAAAGCAAAACAAAAATAAATAAATAAATAAATATTTAAAATTTTAAAAAAATAGACCACCCGCCAACCCGACCAAACCCAACATGGAATAAAGAATAATGTGTGTCTTTACTAATTTATTTGTCTTTCTATATATTGTGAATAAAGAAAGAAAGAAAAAGAGAGAAGAAGAAGAAGAAGAAAGCAAAACAAAAATAAATAAATAAATAAAATTTTAAATTTAAAAAAGACCGCTTATCGACCCGACCCGACCCGCCAAGGTGCGAGTTGGGTTGGTTCGAGTTCATCATAAAAAAATTAATAACCTGACCCAACCCAACTTGATCAAATTTGATTGGGTTGGGTTAAAATTTTTCCTCAACCCGACCTGTGCTCACCCCTAATCAGCACCATTGAAATCTACCACTCAAAAAAAAAAAAATCCTTCGATCTCCCTGCTCTCTCTCTTTCTCAACTTTCTCAAACTCTAAAGTCTCTCCTTGAAATCAAAATCTCATTCTACTCTACGATGAACATAGATGGCGACGATGGAGACAAGGGGAGATGAGAGGGAGATCAGAGCGACTAATAAGATGAGAGTTGAGAGAGGGAGTGTGATAAGAAAGTTGAAGAGAGAACGAAGATTGAGAGGTAGAGGGAGACAATAGTCTGTAGGGATAATTTAGTAAATTACTCCACAAACTAAATACATTTTTTTTTCTTTTTTATCTCATACCAAACATATATTTTTTTTCTTTTTTTCTTTTCATTTTCTTATTTTATTTTTATTCTTACTTTTTTTTTTTGGGTACTAAACGGGTTCTTAATAAAGTATTTTATTTATTATTTTCTTTCTCTCTTTGTTTTTTTTCCCCCTTACTGCGCAGGCTGACCGACACACAATTACTGGTATATCTCGGGCCAAGCAGGTTGATCATGGGCCCACAATACTAGAGAGCCGAAAGGTGAAAGAAGAAAACCTCACTCCCGACAACTTTCCCTTACGCAAAACCTCACCGCGCACAAAATTCATTTCTGCTCCGAACCCCCACTCTTGTTATAACCAAATCGTTTCCTCTATATTCCTCTCCATCTTTGCGCCTCGAAACCCTACCTTCCAATCTGTGGCACCATGACGAAGTTTTCCTCCCTAGCTTCGAGTCAGATTCGGTTCCTGCTTCAGAGCTTGAACGAAGTCAACTTCGACTCCATTTTTCAGGAACTTTGTCAGGTACCCATTTCATCTAGGGGGTTGGGTTGCATTTTCGCTAATTGATTTGTCTTTTTCTCTAATTACTTTCTGTGACTTACTTATGTTGGGTTGTATTTGACGTTACGCTCGAATCTTGGTCCTCATGATGTAGAAGTCGTAAAGTTTCTTTGTGTTGTGGAGTTTCAGAAATATGGTCCAACCATAAAATTCGGAGGAAAATTTAGACCCTCGTCGAAATTTGAGTGTTGCAACATGCGATTGACCGTGAAACAAAAATATTGTTTGTCTGGAAATATTCTAGTTTTAGTTTTATTTAAATTTTTTTTTTGTTGATGAGCCGACTGCGTGACAGCAAACCTTCAAAAATGTTTATCTTAGTCTGTCTGATTCCCAGTATGCTTTGAACTGTTGGAACAGAGTTTAGTTGTTGGTTTTAGCGACGAGGTGACTAGTGAAACTTTCTGATATCTTTTTGAGTAATTAACGATGGGTTCAAGGCTTAAAAGTCTCTGCATGCCCGGAGGTGAATATTGAAGAATACTTTAGCCTATAGGCTTCTGTGTGATTTTGATGAGTCGTTGATAATGTTGGAGGGGTAACTATGGAAGATCTGGAGGTTGTAATTTTTAAATTCAGTTATGCTCTACCAGGGCACTTCGAGGCTTCTGCTTTACTGCGTGTAATATGATGTATGGGATCGTATACGATGTTTTTCACTATCTTATTTATTTTACCTCTAAGCATGATTAGTGCGCTAAGCATTCTTTTAATCTCTTGTTTCACTCAGTTATATTCTGTCTTTTGCTTCCCGTTTAAATTAGTTCTCCTTCTGTTGGAAGAAAAGGGAAAAGTATCATGTGGACAGACTTTAGTATATTTACGTTTTTTTCCTATTAATATTTTTATTTAACCTTCTGACTGGGTCAGTTCTTGATAACTGTTTCTTACTGTCAGTTCATTGAATATGGAACGGATGGAAGCATTTTGCTTCTGCAAACATGCTTGGATCATCTGAATTTTTTCAGAAGTGATCTGAAGGACATGCAGCACGTGCCAATTGTAGGGGCAGTCATCAAGTGCCTCTTGGACAAACCAAACTTCAGTACAGTGTTTTCTGAGTCACTAAAGCCTGTAGAAATCAGTGAAAGCTTTCTAGAAAAGTTTTCTAATGGATTGCAGTTGTCTTTGTTGGAAAAAATAGCCATTGGTCTTGCTTTATCTGATTCTGAAAATATTGACACTAGGCTTTGCGGTAAGTATGAAGTTACTTGTTATGTAATTTCGTGCTTAATGTTTTTCCTCTGTACATTTACTTGTAAATTGGCAGAAATCTTTTAGTGATGTTAGTTTCATGATCAGTTTCTCATTTACTGTTTTTTGGGTTATGAAATATGCAACCTGACGTCTTGTTGTTGTTTAGGCAAGAACTTTTGTGTGGCTCGAATCGAAGAACTGTGTCTCAATCCAAGTCTCAATCCAAGTTCTTTGAATTGCTCTGAGCAAATTCAAAATATTGTCATGTTCCTCAATCGGTCTGACGGCCTTTCCAAGCATGTGGATTCCTTTATGCAGATGTTATCATTGGTGCAATTGAAAGAAACGCCACCTTTTGTTTTGAGTCCGTTGCTGCCTGATGAGATGCATGAGACCAATTTCTTGAGGTGTTACTTATTTAGTTACTTTTATGATTCAAGCTCTTGATGCTGCTGCTGCTACTTTTGCTGTTGATGTATATAAAGACATGTCTGCTTAGTAGCTTCCCTGACATATTTTACAGGAATATGGAGTTGTTCCATACTGGTGTTGAGAATGATTTTGATGCTATTTTAGCAGACATACAGAAGGAAATGAACATGGGAGATGTTGTGAAGGAACTTGGATATGGGTGCACTGTTAGCGTCTCACAATGCAGGGAAATTTTCTCACTTTTCTTACCTTTAACTGAGGATATCCTTGCTAAATTACTTGGTTCCATTGCTCGTACCCATGCTGGGTTGGAGGACAATCAGAGCACATTCTTAAATTTTAGCATGGCCCTTGGTTACAGCACTGTGTCTGAGTTGCCACCACTGAGCTCATGGAATATTGATGTGTTGATAGATACAATCAAGCATCTGGTGAATATGTGTTTCTTCTCTCTCTCTCTCTCTCTCTCTCTCTCTTTTTCAATCATTGATGTGCGAATTTATAACGTTAAATTGTTTTCCATATGTGCTTATTGCATACAGGCACCTGGAATTAATTGGACACGGATTGTTGAGAATCTTGATCATGAAGGATTTTTTGTTTCTAGTGAAGAAGCATTTTCATTTCTCATGTCTGTCTATAAACATGCTTGTAAGGTATTTTATCAAGTGTCGGCATATGTGTGCTATTCATTTTGGCCCCTGGCAGTCAATTTTCAGCAAGTCAAATCTGTCACATAGAAATCTGAATATTTGAATTTGAGACTTGCAGGAGCCATTTCCTCTCCATGCGATATGTGGGTCTGTCTGGAGGAATACTGAGGGCCAGCTATCTTTCCTTAAATACGCTGTATCAGCACCACCAGAATTATTTACCTTTGCCCACTCTGTTAGGCAGCTGGTATGATGCTCTGTTCACTTGGTTGCCATTTCTTGTTTCTATCTCCTCCAATTACTTAATTAGCATATTTTTATACAGGCATATATTGATGCAATTAATGGCCATAAGCTTCATCGTGGACATGCAAATCATGCATGGTTGTGTCTTGATTTGTTGGAGATATTCTGCCAGCTAGCTGAAAGGGGTCATGCTAGTTCTGTTCGGCCAATCCTTGATTATCCCCTTAAACACTGTCCTGAAATATTGCTTCTTGGGATGGCACATATTAATGTACAATTTACTGGATTTTGTTTTTTGTTCTTTTCTTTTATTTAATTTTTTTGGGGGAAAAAGTTCAAATTTTGTTTGATATCCTTTTTCATGCGTCTCTTCTGGGTGTTAAGCTTGTATTTCTTGTTGCAGACTCCATACAACCTCCTTCAGCATGAAGTGTCTTTGATTGTTTTTCCTATTATATTAAAAAGTGCAGTAGCCAGTGGTATGATTCTACACCTTTGGCATGTCAATCCCAATCTTGTCTTGCGAGGGATTATAGATTCCCAAAACAATGATGTAGACAGCATTACTAGGATTTTGGACGTATGCCAAGAGCTAAAGGTAGGTTCACTGTATGGTATGGATGTTTCATATTGGTTGTTTTTCTGAGTGACAGAATAGGTTGTCATTTGATTTTTCTTTGTTTTCAATTTAATGATTTCTGAAAAGGCCAAATTTTATTTCCTTGACAAGTTTTATATTAACTGGTTTGCTGTTTCCTTTTGTAGTATTCCTGCTATTCTTTAATTTTGAATGCCAATCTACAGCTTTGCTATTTTTTAATTATGATTTGTTTTGCAGATTCTGTCATCAGTATTGGAGATTATCCCTTCTTTTTCTAGTATCAGGTTGGCAGCCCTTGCTTCAAGAAAAGAATTTCTTGACCTTGAGAAGTGGTTGGTTAACAATCTAACTACATACAAGGATGTCTTTTTTGAGGTAATATTCTCCCCTCCCACAGTCACACCTCCCCATTTCTGTTTAATTCAGACTACGAGTACAGATTTATGCAGTCTTTTTTCCATGTTTATTTTGATGTTATTGTATGAAATTAATTTAACAGAAGGAATGAGCTTACACACTTATTTTTTTAATTTTTTCAGGAATGCATTAAGTTCTTAAATGATATCCATTTTGGTGGATCACAGAACCTTTCTGGCAAATCATTTCATCAGCCTACTGCTGTTCTGAATCTCTACGTTGAGACAACAGCTACCTTCTTGAAGGTTCTACTTCAGTCTTTTGGGTCTATCTGGCTTGGGCATTTTTTGTTTTCATTTTCACTGAAAATAAAAAATGGACTTGAAAATATATTTGGTTGAGTTTAATAAAAATGTTTTCTTGAAAATATTTTTTAAAATAAGCTCAAATTTGAAAACATCAAAAAAATATTTTTAATGTTTCAAAAAATACATTTCAAGAAATGAAGACTGAAAATGTTTTCACAAATCAAACAGACTCTTGGTTTTTCTGGTTCCTGGCCTTATTTACTTCTTAAAACTCCTTGGATCTGGCTATGTCCATATACAGGTTTTGAAAAGTCATGCTGGTTTAGTTACCTCTAGCCAACTTTCTGAGGAGCTGGAAAGGTTACATGCATCCATTATGGACTCAAATCCAAGGTTGCAAAGTGGTGGGGCTGCTGATTCATCTACTTCTGACGGATATGCAGAAGACATTGAGGCAGAAGCAAATTCCTACTTCCATCAAATGTTTTCTAGTCAGTTAACTATTGATGCAATGGTGCAGATGCTTGCGCGATTCAAAGAATCTTCTGTGAAGAGGTGACATCTGTTAATTATGACATTTGATTAATTTGGCACTATTACTGTGACACATGCTTTCACTGATTCGGATATTAGAAGGGGAAAAGAATTTTTAATTCCCTAGTATGACGACATATTTTTTGGGGAGTTTGATTGCCATCCTTAAAGAAGAAACTTCCTGATTTCAAATTTTAACGTAGTCTGTTGTCCCTTTTTTTTTTTTTTTTCCGTGAACTTCATCTCACGTATCCTCTATATTTGGTGGAACTATGGTACACTTGTGGATTTTTGTGAATTGGGTCATTAACCAAATGCAGTAGATATTGCTTGGTCATTGATGAGTCTTTAATGTTTACCTGTGGATCTCATAAATTTACATCAAATGCTATAATAATTTAACCTTTTTTTTTTAATTTAAATTGGGCTCCAACTAAAAATGCTAGTGCTGTAGGACTGTATCTTGTCCTGTTGACAAACTGTCATCCCCTAACTACAGAAATTATTTCTTACATTTGTGAAAATGAAAGTCACATCTTACAAAGTGATTTGTTTAAAAAATCTAAACAAGAAGTTCATTATAGGTTAAAATGGAACTAACTGATGTCTTTTTCAAGGATTTAGGCATGTCATAAAGTTGTTTTAAAGTATACTTAGTCAGTCTGTGGAGTTTCGCTGTATTCCCAAGAATAATTATCTGATTGTTTTATGTTTTGATATTTTCTGATAAATGATTAATCAATAATGTCCTGGAGGCTTCTGTGTGAATCAACAGGGAGCAGTCAATTTTTGAGTGTATGATGGCAAATTTGTTTGAGGAGTATAGGTTTTTTCCAAAGTATCCTGAGAGGCAACTCAGAATTGCTGCAGTTCTCTTTGGTGAGTATTGCATTAACATTGCAGATGATGAAATTGACTCAACTCTTTTTGCTTTTTGTTTGAAGCTCACCATTATCATGAGGGTTTGTGTTAGTATGCTACTAGACTATTTTAAAATTCAGTTGCAATTTGCATTTTTATGGAAAAGTGTTTTGATAGACATTGGATTTTTCTTGTGTGATTTTTCATAATTGTCACTTACATTGCCATTGCTCTATAGTTCCTTGACTCATTTTTTGAGGTGTTATCATGAATCACTCATTTAATGTGTGTTCTTATTTATAGAATACTTTGAACTGTGGTGAAATTAGTATTATTAAAAGGCAAGCAATACAACTTGGGGGGGGGGGGAGGGTAAGTGAATAAGGGAAAATGCATACCTTATACTCTTCCTAACCAAAATCCTTTTGGTGATGGTAATGGACGTATTTTCTTGATTATGATTGTAATTCTTACAAGTCATAACGGTTATCATAAATAATATTTTGATCATATTAATCAAGGGCATCATTTCATTGTGCTGATTTTATTTGTTATTGTAGATTTATTTGAGGATGCCAAAGCTTGCGTAATACCAAACTTATTTGAAACTGTGTGTTTCTTATTTGATATTTAGTTTTCTATCATTTTTATTAGAAGGGATTTTGAACATTATCAGGTTCTGTGATCAAGCATCAGCTTGTGACTCATCTTACCCTTGGGATTGCTCTTCGTTGTGTGCTTGATGCATTGCGTAAGCCTGCAGATTCAAAGGTTTGTATTGGGTTAATGAGTGAATTCTGCTGGTTTCCTTTTGATGCCAGAATTGACAGTCCTTATATGCAGATGTTTCTATTTGGAAGTCTGGCATTGGAGCAATTTGTGGATCGTCTGATTGAGTGGCCTCAGTACTGCAATCATATTCTTCAAATTTCCCATTTGCGCAGTACACATGCAGAAATTGTTGCTTTCATTGAGCAGGCTCTTGCCAGAATTTCATCTGGTCATGCAGAGATAGATGGAATCAGCCATCCCTCTGCGATTAATAATCATAATTCTCTTCAGGCTACTTCGGGGCATATGGAGG
This sequence comes from Biancaea sappan, assembly GCA_037074585.1. Classification (NCBI taxonomy): domain Eukaryota; kingdom Viridiplantae; phylum Streptophyta; class Magnoliopsida; order Fabales; family Fabaceae; genus Biancaea; species Biancaea sappan. The sequence continues at coordinate 23,014,184 of CM073499.1, read as the reverse complement.
TAATCAGTAAATTCATCTTGTATCTAATGTCTAATTTTGTTTGGTTTTGAGATCCTTGTAGGATAGTCATTTATAAATTATTTTATCTTTCCATGAAAAATAATCTTGAGATAAAAGTTGGTTATAGTAGAACGTACATCTTATATGGTTGCTGAATTTTACTCTGTTTAATATGATGTTAATTCTATCTGTGCTTTCTTGGTATGTGGAACTGGCTGTGAAGCAGTTATGTGGATACTAATTTAGACACACAATATTGTTCTTTTCAATACTTATAAATGAAATTAGAAATCCAGTTTTTTTGGGCAATGAAATCTCAACCATTGGTTGCAAGTCATGACTTATTTTCTGGAGATCCTCATTATTAAGGCTTTCGAATGGTTGTTTATCTGATTTATTAATGTTTGTCTCTTAAATACATTTTTCTTGGTGTTTAGGTCACACATTTACTTTCTTGGTCACCCTTTTTTGGCATTTTGTTGTTTCAAGTTTGTCTGGTACAGGTGGTGAACGTCTTAAAAACAGGATTAAGTTAGAATTATGTGGTATATAAATGAGTTTTTGTAGCCTTACCACTGGCACCTTTATCTGAATTTTTTCAACACTACTAATCATCGTTTGTTGACAATTTCACTAAGTAGTTTTGTTTCACTGTGATCCTAACTCAAACTACATAATCTTGATGTTTTTAGAGACCTAGATTGTTGTCCCCTGCACAGGCTGTTCAGCTAATTTCATTTGTTGTTATTTAGTCTGAGAATTTATGTAAGGTTGTTTAGAATGTAGCTTTTTTATTACGAATGTCTGATTGTTCTAATTGGATTATATTGTTTTCTTATATAGTAGGAATCTTGGGCTTTTTTATTGAGAATAAACAAGTGATATTAGTTTATTGGACTTCTCGCTAGTCCAAAGTGTATCATTAGGGTCTAAGCTGTTCTCAATGCATGAGTTAATAGTGAGATGGATGGCCTCTTAATATTCCAGTGCCTTTATTTATCATTTAGGGCTGATAATTACTATGAGAGGTTGTTATATGCTCATTTGGTAGAACCTATTTGACATCTATCAATCTTCCTTTGTAATTTTAGTAAAGAAGAGCTATTTCAGGATGTGCAAAGTGACAGCACCTTGGTTGTAAAACATGTTGAGCTTAGTTAAATAGTTTATTGATAAGGTTATATGAGAAGGACAATATATTTTTATGTAAATGTTCCTTTATAATATAGAAGCTCTATGCTTCTCCTTTCTACTATTTTCCTATTTATATGTTTTTACTAGTTTCCCATTTATTTATACCATTTGAGGTGACTTTTTATGTGCATTATGTTGTTATAGCAGTTCAATGGTTCTAGTGTAATACAGCCTGGACAGCAACTTGCTTCGCAGCAGCTTCAACAAAGACGTGAAAATCCCTTGGATGACCGTCATAAAGCCTCTGCTGTTCCAGCTAATGATGTAAAGTCGCTCTTATCTTCTGTAGGTCAATCTTCAGTTGTTGGGCCTGGTGATGCTACTAGTACTAATAAGGTACCATCCTTTTATCTTCTTTTGTATATTTGAAACTGCATATGTGAGTAGTGTCTGCCTTCAGTATCTATTTTGTTATTCTGATTTGTTTTGTTGCTACAATTGCAGATACCTAACACAGCCAGTGTCCCATTGATGCTATCATCTTCTCCTGGTTTTGTTCGTCCTTCGCGTGGGGCAACATCTACCAGTAAATTTCTGTTACTTCTGAATGACTTCTGTTTTTTAGTCTGAATAGTGGGGTAGTTTGTTCTTATTCTTAGAATTTATGATGTGTTTCTCTGTTTTATACATCTCTTATAGGATTTGGCTCTGCTTTAAACATTGAAACGCTGGTTGCTGCTGCTGAGAAAAGAGGAACTCCCGTTGAGGTGCTCTGTCCTATTGTCTTTCATAGAAAATTGTTGACATTGGCTGCTCTTTTTGAATTTTGTATTTAAATATACCAATATTTTAGGCACATGATTGTTCCCACTGTCTTATCTGGTTACAAAGATTGTTATATGTTTCATGTTTTCTTCCTTGCTCCTTTGCTTTATTATTTTTTCTTTTGAAAATAAATGTATGTCTCGCATCTTCTGTTGTTTGCCTTTGCTTAGTCCTTCTTTTTTATATTCTGTAACAGGCTCCAGGATCAGAGGTTCAGGACAAGATATCGTTCATAATTAATAATATTTCTGCTGCTAATATTGAAGCCAAAGCAAAAGAATTTACTGAAATTTTGAAAGAGCAGTACTATCCGTGGTTTGCCCAGTATATGGTTATGAAAAGGTCAACATTCTTCATAAATCCTCATTATGCAATTGTTTAACCCTTTTTTGTTGCTATGTTGTAGTGGATGTATAGAGGTTGTAGATGGAAGCAGTATACTGAATAGTGATTAAATACAGCCTGGGAATATAAAGTTTATATTATTGTAATTACTGGCAGAAAAATTGGTTTAATGGTGCCTTTTTTTAAGAATGAGACAGTACAATATTTGAAGTTACCTCCTTTTCTTTCATCTTTCTGTCCTAAACCATGAGAAGGATAACTGAGCAAAAGAACAAAATGGGAGAATAGAAACACTAATAAAAAATCCAGATAGGATTGCTTGGGAAGGGTAGAGACAGGAAAATGGGGGTTTCAATTATTGGCCACCCTCTACACTGTTTTTGGTATCTGTACATGTTTACGTGCATTGTACTGATACCATCTCTTTCCTATTTTTATTTGTAACAACATTTACTAATAGTATGTTCTGCACAACATTTTGACAGAGCAAGCATTGAGCCAAATTTCCATGACTTGTACCTGAAATTCTTGGACAAAGTTAATTCGAAGTCCTTGAATAAAGAAATTGTCCAGGCAACTTATGAGAACTGCAAGGTTTAAGCTTTGTTACTGTTTCCTTTTCTTCTTGAAAGTGAAGATTTGTTGGAAGTTTAAAATAACACTTGGCATTTATGTACTTTTCAGGTTCTTTTAGGGTCGGAGCTCATAAAGTCAAGTTCAGAAGAGCGCTCTCTGCTTAAAAATCTTGGGAGCTGGCTAGGAAAACTAACAATTGGAAGGAATCAAGTTTTGAGGGCACGCGAAATAGACCCTAAATCTTTGATTATAGAGGTAATATCTGGATTAAATACTTACTAACATCTGTTGGCACTATAATTTATCATTTTCTTTTGTGTCCTTGGGATATTTTATGGATGATCTTGCATTCCATTTTTTTATTCACTGAATTGTTTTCCAATTTTGTAGGCATATGAGAAAGGACTGATGATTGCTGTAATTCCATTTACATCAAAGGTATGTTATGATAATTGTTCATAATACAAACTCTATGATGATAGTTAAATTCAATCTTTAGGTATTTTACATTCAATTGCATGTTGTAGATCCTGGAGCCATGCCAAAGCAGTCTTGCATATCAACCTCCTAACCCTTGGACCATGGGAATTCTGGGATTGCTTGCTGAGATATATTCAATGCCAAACTTGAAAATGAATCTCAAGTTTGACATAGAGGTAGATATGGTTTTTCTTTATTGCCACGGAGGAGTGTTACTAGCTTAATTTTGTCTATATGAATGCTACATACTCAAATTATTGTGGTATCCAGGTTTTATTAAAAAATCTTGGTGTAGATATGAAGGATATCACGCCAACTTCTTTATTAAAGGATCGTAAAAGAGAAGTTGAAGGAAATCCTGATTTCTCTAATAAAGATATGGGGGCATCCCAAACACCAATTGTGGCTGATATTAAATCAGGCCTTGTACCTCCAGTAAATCAAGTGGAACTACCACTTGAAGTCACCAATCCATCTAATACTGGAGGGCATACCCATTTGCTATCCCAGGTTTGTCTTTTTGGTATTTTGTGGGGTTTGGCAATGCAGGAGTATTCTTAACATTTTTTGTGTAATTTTACTAATTGTTTTCTGAATTTTTTTGGGTCATTAGTATGCTGCTCCTCTTCATCTTTCTACGGGGGCACTGATGGAAGAGGAAAAGGTAGCAGCGTTGGGCTTGTCTGATCAGCTTCCTGTTGCTCAAGGACTGTCTTCGTCCTCAGTGCCTTACTCCATTAGCCAGGTTTGGTCCTCAGTGCCTTACTCCATTAGCCAGGTTTGGAACTCCTCAAGCTGGAATGATTTCCCTTGACCTATCTTGGGACCAAGGTTGTTAGGATCGCTTGCAAGATCACAGGATCCTAAGATCCTACGGTCTTGCTCCTTGCTATTGATTTCGATCCCATGTTGAATTTTTTTTTTCCATGGGATTGTGCAGGATTGCATGATAGTACAATCCTGTATGATCCGATCAGGAATTTTTTGAGGCAAAATTAACTTTTATGCCCCTATACCTTGACCCTTGTTTCCAATTATATCCCTAAACATTGTTTTGTGTGAATTTTATCCATATCTTTTTAATTAGTTTCAATTATGCCCTCTAGCCAAAACACTGTTTAAATTGCTAACGGAAAATACCTATATAGCTACCACTATTGTATACGTCAACCTTGTTTTACTGAAATATAATGATTTTTTGGTTTTTATGGCTTTATGTTGTATAGAAAATTTATGTCACTATGTTATTTTTTTAAATATTATTTTATTCTTAAGTGGTAGGATCTTTACTCAATCAGATCTAACAATCCTATCTATCATGTGCTCTTTTCAATCTTACAAAGGATCTCATTCTTGACAACCTTGCTTGGGACCATGTCTAACTTCACAATATACTATTTTTAAGCACAGTTGATGCTGATTAAATGCTTATTGTGCTTATAGGTTCCAACACCAATACCTAATATTGGAACTCATGTCATTATCAATCAGAAGCTCAGTGGTTTGGGTTTGCAAATGCACTTTCAGAGGTTTGACACTTGCTATAATTGTTTGCTTAATGTGTGAATCTCGGAAGATCTGACCTTGCGTGTATATGTATTTTTTTATAGAGTGGTTCCAATTGCAATGGATAGAGCTATCAAAGAAATAGTGTCTGGTATTGTGCAGCGCAGTGTTTCCATAGCGACACAAACAACAAAGGAGCTTGTTTTAAAGGTTGGCATCTTACTGGAGCCTTAATTCCAATTGCTTAGTTTTGAAATTCCATGTTTTCATTAGCTCTACTGTGTAATTCTGTTTACACCTTGCATATGATTTATCTAATTCTTGTTGTATACATATATTGAGTATTTGCATTAATGGTAATTGACTTAAAATTTGTATTTCTACACTTGTTGCTATGAAATATATGAAGCCAATTTTGTTTTAAAGTTGACAAGGTAGAAAATTTGTTGAATGTATAATATAGAAGCAGGAACCATTTTGGGTCCAAGAGAAAAAAAACACGCATAAAACAATTATAATCTTCAGGAGCCTGGACCTACCTGTATCCTCTGCCAGATTAGCTAGAGGTTAAACTGTTTCTTTCTGGTTACATCCATATTTTGTTCATTTACTTGGACGGCTCTTTCCCTCATATTGTACTGGGGACCTTATTGCACCCCCTCTTTGATTATTTCTCCATTATGTTAGAAACCAATAGCTGTATTCTCTCTGTTCCTAGGAAATCCATTGTTATGTCATTACGACCTGTACCATAGAGGGATTGAATTGTCCAACTTCCAAAAAAAAAAAAATTCAATTCTAAAGAGGGAGAATAGGAACAAGGTAATGAAGAGTCAATTGAAAGATCTGAGGATGGCCTCTAACATCAAGATTTGCCAAGCTTATTGGAGAGAGTAGTAGAACCTTGAAAGAACTACTAAGAAAGAAAACTTGTGTTGGGCCCTACTCTTCTGAAAACATGTGGCTTCTCCAATCTCCGTTAGGCTTATCTGTTTTAGTTAAAGCTGTGTGGGAAGGCAGGATGGTTTTAAATTATGAAAAATCCTTCAATTTTAGGAGAAATTGATAGTGGAATGGGAATGTCTTGGGATGATGAAATCATGAGGGACAGCATTCTGTGACTAAATCATATCTTGCATAAGTTTAGAAAGAGGAGGAAAATCGTTCTGTAAATTGGTCCATGTGTGGGCTATTTTGATGATCAATTTTGAAGAGGCCTTTCTCAATAAGGTAAGTTTTTAGGGTCGAAAAGTCTAGATTACAATGGGCTAGGGAGGTGGATGCCTAATATAAGCTGTTCCGCAAAGTGGATACTGGTGGAAAAGAGAGTTAGGTTAAGGAGAGCTTAATAATGGTATCTAGGTGAGAGATTTTGCAAACCTTGTACACTAAATCATTCAATCATATGGTGCTTCTGGTATGAAGGAGAGTCATATCAGACCTTTTATCAAACGACTAGATTGGATTCCTGTCTCATAAGATAATTCCATTTTGCTGTAAAGACTTCTTCTGGGCCTAATGGTTTTATTGTGTTTTTTTTTTTTTAAGAGAATTTTTGGGATATCATTTTAAAAGATCTGAAAGGGATAGGATCCTGAAGGTAAAGATTAGAAGCCTATCTTTTTGATTACTAGAGTGACGTCTATAGTTCTTTCCTCTAGGTTGATCGATATGTTCAATTTACAAATACTATCTTAAAATCTAAGTGCTATGCTGCTAGGACTCGATCTTGCTCAATGCTATTGTTTTGAATCAAGTGGCAGAACATGTAAGAAGAATGAAGAGTTTGGTCATATGTATGGAAAGTTAGAGTCTACTTTCAGGATCGCTTTCAACAATCACTATCTCCAATCTCAATTTTTGTGAAGGGTTTTGAGGTCAGAGGAGAATTGGCAAGTAGATGGAAATGGAAGTTCCTCTATCTCCTATTTTGTTTATCTCCTTTGTGGATGTGCTGAGTAAGATGATTTCCAAGCCTAGTGATAGAAGCTTTAAAAGGAATGAATGTGGTAACAGTTTACAGTTGGGCATGGGTGCGTCACCTGTATTCTGCTAATGACAAGAACTTATGATAGAACCAGTGCAAATTATAGGTAGGGGGTGAGGGAAGAAAAATGTGTGATAGTAAGGTATTCGTTGGATTAGGTTAAGAGAGATGGGTCGTATTTAACTTAGGTTGAATGGGTGGGGACCTGTTAGTCACAGAGAGGTTTAAGAGGGAGGCAGCAGAATGAATGTATGGAAAAAGTCGTGGAATGGCCTTGGGAGAGTGCTAGATTCTTGAATGCTTAGCAACTTTGTCTGTTTACTGCATTTAGCTTAGTTTTCTGCTGTTTTATGCATTGTGAGTCCTGTGAGTGTGATTCTGTTATTGTGAGTATTTATTACTCTAGTGTGTTGTTTATGTGAATGTAATCCTCTCTCTATCCCACTGGTAGAGTCTTAATAGTAATAAATCAGAGTATTTCAGTTTCCTTTACTGTATTTCTATTCATTTTTCATTAGTTTCTGTGTTGGGTTTTATCAAATTGGTATAAGAGCGGTTTCGTTTAGGGTGTGGCAACAACAAAAATTGAGGATATAAATGAAAGATTCAAAAGGGAAGCTCATTGCAAGAAGGGAAGAAATAGATGCAAGATTCAAAGAGGTTGTTGCTGTGTGGAAAAGAGAGAAGTTCAAAAGGGACATGGATGAGATGAAGGTGATGATGAAAGAAATTTCAACGACATTGGTGGCTAAATCAAGCAGTAAAAGGGAGAATGTAGTGGAACAGGAACCCAACCATGGCCAAGTAGTGATCCTTCCAATTTCAAAGGATACAACCCAATCAAAAATGGAGAAAGATGTAAGTTCGAATGAAAATGAAGCTAGGGAGGAAAATAAATCCGAGGAAGTGAAGGTTACTGCAGTTAAGTTTTTGGATGAAGGATGCAAGGGAAGAATAGACAAATTAACAAATACTTTCCTTCAAGATGAGCAATCACAGAAGTCTATCCCATTTTTAGAAGATGCGGACAAAATGAAAACTAAAAAACATAAAACTTGGATGGCAGCAACTATAAATGAGTTGGAAGAAACTCAAAAATGTGTGACGCCCCAAAAGTCATGAGATTAGAGTCATAGTATCACCAAGAACAGAGTTCTATTGATAGCAGCAAGGAGATGATTGTTGCCAGGGATAGGTAGGTGATTTTGACGTCAGATCTAAGCCGACCAATAGGTATTTTTCACTTTTCCGTCACTGAGACAGCAGTATGGAGTGGTTGGAGACAGTTGGGGGGGGGGGGGGAAGAAGATGACTCAAGAGAGAAGGTCTTCATTTGTGGCAGAAGGTGAAAAGCATATGGATCTTGGATCGGGTCAAAAAGACCCATTGGGGGAGAAGCCCAGTAGGATATTGGGATGGCAAACCTAATAGGCCTTGCTTGAGAAGAAATAAACACATCTTGTCTCAAAGTTGGGAAGGGAAGCTTTATGTGCTTTATTCCAGAATAAGTAAAGGTGGTTTGGCCCAATATTTCATCTTCTTCATTCTAACTAAACCCAATCACAACTCTAGGGTTGCCCAAGTCCCTGACCCATTTAAAACCCACCTGACCCGAGACACACAGAAATACAAGGTGAAATGCAACGTTCGCTTATGTCCGGTTCCACTATGAGGAAGCAAGATCAAAATTGTTTTCTATCATATTGAGGGGTTTCGAGCAGTCTTTAAGGGCAAGAATGCTCAATTTTGGCTCCTTATCGTGGCAAAGAAGCTGCATTTTTTCCCTGGTACAGTGTCGAACAAACTAGAAGAGCTCCATGGCCTGTCTGACACCAACAAAAGCATTAGAGAGGAAGCTGGACTGCAATTTCGGTGAGAAGTTTGGAAGCAGAAAATTCAATTGCAAACCCTAAACCCTAAACAAAGCACAGAGGGGGTTTAGTATGATATAGAGGAGGAAGCACCTGCAACATAGTTGCAGCAGTGGGTTCCAAAGGAAAGAACAGTCAAAGGTGGATTATCCTTGGAATATGAAGCTAAAACATAAGTTACACCTGCACTTGCAAAATTTATTTGTGACAAAACAAAGAAAGCAAATAGAGGTTAGGCTGTTATTCTTTAAGCTTTGGCCTTTGTTGAACTTGTTTTAGTGCACCATGTATTATTTTTTCTTGAGGTGGGTGTTGAGCAAATAAGTAAAGGAGGTAAAGCTCGGTATAGGCAGAAAGAAACACAAGGGCATCCAGAACTTATTTTTATGATTAAAGGGGTTTTTTTTCAATATTGCTTGGCTGGTGGGTTGAAGGATTACCCGAAACCCATTATAGGAAAGAACCTAGTTTATTTGGTAGGAAGACCAGCCCTCTTTAAGACCCTAGTATCCTTTTACGACTATGCTAAATATAATTCAAGGAGCAAATCAAGGAGACCTAGCTGAGGTTGGGGATATGATAGTGCAAGAAGAAAAGGGATGTTTTTGGGTATAATAAACAGGGGCTTGAAGATTTACTCAATTTAGAAAATCCAAAACTGATTGTGACACCATTAAACTACAATTTGCTTGTTTCTGGTACGATGACAAGATGTGTTTGGGAGATGCTTGGTTGGGCTCTTTGGGAAAATAGGAACAAAATTTCATGGGAAAAGTCACCAATATCAACCTCTATTTCTCACTCTGAGGGCAAGGTAAAGCTTTGAGGGTGGGGTAATGATAGAACCGGTGCAAATTATAGGCGGGGGTGAGGGAAGAAAAATATGTGACAGCAACATATGGGTTGGATAAGGTTAAGAGAGATGGGACGCGTGTTCAACTTAGGTTGAATGGGTGGGGACCAGTTACTCAGAGAGGTTTAAAAGGAGGGAGGCAGGAGAATGAATGGTATGGAAAACAGTCATGGAATGGTCTTGGGAGAGTGCTAGCCTCTCGAATGCATAGCAACTTTGTCTGTTAACTGCATTTAGCTTATATGTCTGTTCACTGCATTTAGCTTAGTTTTCTACTGTTTTATGCTTTGTGAGTTCTCTGTGTGTGTGTAATTCTGTTATTGTGAGTATTTACTGCTATAGTGTGTTGTTTAAGTGAGGGTAATCCTCTCTCTACCCCACTGGTAGAGGCTTAATAGTAATATATCAGAGTATTTCAGTTTTCTATACTGTATTTCTGGTCATTTTTCATTAGTTTCTGCATTGGGCTCTATCAACTTCTTTTTGGAGGATGATCAGAGCAGCTTCGTGATTGTTCGTTGATTCTTTATGTGCTCAAATAATTTCTGGTTTGAATGTTAATTCGGTTAGGATAATATCTGGCATTAAGGTCCATTAGAAAGTTTGGCTTTGTTTAGTGTAGGAAACCATGTCTTCTCTAGCTAGCCGGGCTGGTTGGCAGATTTTGCAATGGGCTTGGGCTGTTTATGCCTGAGGTCCTGTTATTCAAAAGATCTCTTAAGTGCTTCTGGAAGGAGGCATTTCCTTCTCTACCTTATTCTAGCTTGTTTATTGAGTAATGCTCTTCTACTTGTCTCCTCTTTGGGTTATGGATGGTATCAAAGGATTCAGAAGATAATGAGGGCTTTCTTTGGTTTGGAGTGGGAGAGAAGAAAAGAGATCATCTAGTTAATAATTGTAGTTTAAACTGGAAGTATTCTTATTGCTTCAATAGTCGCAGATTACAAGGGTTCAATATATAGATACTAGGACTAACTAACTTTCCTATAAAGTGGGGATTTACATCAGTATTGAATATAATTAAAAGACTATTTATATCTATCTAATATTAACAAAAGAAATATCTATATTAATCTAATATTAGTCGACACTCCCCCTCAAGTTGGTTTGTAGATGTCAAGCAAACCCAACTTGCTAACAAGTAATTCAAAAGTAGGTTTGAATAACTCCTTGGTCAGGATATCCGCCACTTGCTCTGTACTGGTAATAAATGGAATGCAGATTTCTCCTCCTTCAATTCTTTCTTTAATGAAATGTCTATCCACCTCCACATGTTTCGTTCTATCATGCTGAACTGGGTTATTTGCAATACTTATAGCAGCCTTGTTGTCACAAAATAGTTTCATAGGATTCTTCTGTAATAATTTTAATTCAATCATAATCCTTTGCAACCATAGTAATTCACCTACTCCATTTGCCATTGCTCGGTATTCAGTCTCAGCACTGCTTCTAGCCACAACGTTCTGTTTCTTGCTTCTCCACGTAACTAAGTTACCCCACACATATGTGCAGTAACCACTTGTAGATCGCCTGTCAGTGATGGATCCTGCCCAATCAGCATCTGTATAGGCCTCAATTCCTCTATGCTCAGTTTTCTTGAAAATTAATCCCTTCCCAGGTGTCCCTTTAAGGTACTTCAAGATTCTATATGCCGCTTCAAGATGGTTTTTTCTTGGAGAATGCATGAATTGGCTCACAAGGCTCACAGCAAATGCGATGTCTGGGCGAGTGTGAGACAGGTATATTAATTTCCCAACAAGTCTCTGGTACATACTTGTATCAAATGGACTTTCTGACTCTCCTACGCCAAGTTTCACATTAGGATCAATCGGAATTTCAACTGGCTTACACCCCAACATCCCAGTACTTTTTAACATGTCCATAATATATTTCTGTTGGGTGACTATGATTCCTTTTTCTGATCTAGCAACTTCCATTCCTAAGAAATATTTGAGATTTCCTAGGTCTTTAATTTTGAAGTCTTTTGCTAGATTCTTTTTCAATCTATTCATCTCCTCCATATCACTACCAGTTAGGATAATATCATCAACATAAACTATCAACACTACTAACCTTTCTCCCTTCGTTCGTTTAAAGAACATTGTATGATCAGCCTGTCCTTGTTGATAATTTTGCTGCTTTAACGATTCTGTAAATTTTTCAAACCAAGCCCTCGGAGATTGTTTGAGGCCATACAAAGACTTCTTCAATTTGCATACCTGTGAATTAAATTTCTCCTCAAAACCAGCTGGGGGATCCATATATACCTCTTCCTCCAAATCTCCGTTAAGAAATGCATTCTTAACATCAAGTTGTTGAAGTGGCCAGTCCAAATTTACTGCCACAGATAACAGCACTCGAATCGTATTTAATTTTGCCACTGGAGCAAATGTTTCCATGTAGTCTACTCCATAAGTTTGTGTGAACCCTTTTGCAACCAATCGAGCCTTGTATCTTTCAAGTGAGCCATCGGCATGGTATTTCACATTGAAGACCCACTTACACCCGACGGTCTTCTTCCCCTTTGGTAAGTCAACAATTTCCCAAGTTTTGTTCTTCTCTAAAGCCCTTATCTCTTCCAAAACTGCATCCTTCCATGCAGGAACCTGTAGTGCATCTTGTATATTTTTTGGAATCTCAATATTAACAAGTTTAGTCAGAAAGCATGAAAAAGACGAGGAAATATTCTGATGAGACACAAAATTGGAAATTGGATACTTAGTGGAGCATGATCTTACCCTTTTCTAAGAGCAATAGGTTTAGACAGATCTGAATCAGAAGGATGAGTACTAGATTGATTCAGTTCTGACGACGGGTTGGAAGATTGGCCGTGCTGAATTGCTTGAGATGGATTTCTCCTCTGATAAGTCTGTTCAAAATATTCGAAGGGTAATCTCTCTTTTTCAGGCAATGCAGTTTCAATTTCTAAGGGTTGTTTTTCCATATTTAAATTCAGACTTGGACTAGTTTCGAAGTGATTTTCGTTATTTATAGAAATTTCTGGAAAATCCTAATCTACTACCGAATCTTCTTTACTCTTAATAACCATATCTGGATTTTGAATCTCCCCCTGAAGATGAGGAGTAAAAAAAGGAATTTTTTCCAGAAAAGAAACATCCATTGTGATCAAATACTTTTTCAGCTCTGGGATGTAGCATTTGAATCCTTTTTGAGATACAGGGTAACCAGCAAAAAAACCTTTGTAAGCCCTAGTATCTAATTTGCTTTTTTGTTTATCAGGATTATGCACAAATACTATGCAGCCAAAAACTCTTAGGTAAATCAGATATCAGTTTAGAATTAGGTTTTAATTGCTGAAAAACTTGTAGTGGAGTAGAAAAGTTTAACACCCTAGAAGGCATTCTATTTATTAAGAAAGCTGCATGAAGAACAGCATCCCCCCAAAATTGCTTAGGAACTGAATTTGTAAATAACAAAGCTCTGGTAATTTCCAAAAGATGCTTATTTTTCCTTTCAGCAATGCCATTTTGCTGTGGTGTGTCGAAACATGAGCTTTGTTGTACAATCCCCCTTTTTTGAAAAAAGATTCCCAAGTTTTTGAAAAATATTCTCTTCCATTGTCACTTCTAAAAATTTTTATTTTTTCATTAAATTGTGTCTCTATCAAGGAAGAGAAGTTCTGAAAAATATCAACAACTTCAGATTTTTCTTTCATTAAAAATATCCAACTCAACCGGGTATGATCATCTACAAAGGATACAAACCATCTTTTGCCTGTACTAGTAGGAACCCGAGAAGGTCCCCAAATGTCACTATGAATGAGTTGAAAGGGTTTGGAGGGAAGATATGGTTTTGGAGCATAAGAACTACGATGATGTTTAGCCATGACACAAAAATCACATTGAAAAATAGATGGATCTTTATTGATAAATAATTTTGGAAACAATCTTTTTAAATATTGAAAACTTGGATGCCCTAATCTATAATGCCATAACATGACATCTTGACTTTCTACCTTAGAAACTGAATTTGAAACAAAATTTGAGCTTGACAGATAACTCTGAACAGGTTTACCCAGGTTGTATCCATCTTCAAAGAAGTATAAGCCTTCTCTTTGTTTAGCACTGCCAATCATCCTCCCCGAGGCCAAATCCTGAAATTCACAGCCAGAATGAGAAAAAACAGCCTTGCATTTTAATTCTCTGGTTATCTGACTAACAGACAACAGATTACATGACAATTTGGGAACATGAAGGACATTTTCAAGAATAAGAGGGTGAAATTCGGATTGAGCCATGACCAGCAATTGTAGAAAAAGACCCATCAGCTATCTTAATTTTCTGGTTACCTGCTGCAGGTCTATAGGATATAAAAAGATGAGAATTACTGGACATATGATCAATAGCCCCTGAATCTATGATCCAAGGGTTAGCCCCAGAATTGACAGTAAAAGATGAGTGAGATAAATTACCTTGATGAGCTAGGGAACAAGATGGTGCAGTTTGAGACTTTTGAGAGATTAATAATTTATACAGATGCTCAATTTGTTCCTTCATGGAAGGATAAATTTCGGAACCTGTGGAGGTAGACGGCTTCTCATGAGTTTGATCAACAGTGGTAGTTAGTGCACGACCTTCCCCTTTTTTCTTTGCATTGGCTGGTTTCCCATGGAGCTTCCAGCAGTTCTCTTTGGTGTGCCATGGTTTCTTGCAATATTCACACCAAAATTTCTTCTTCCCTTCTCCCTCTGAACCACCTCGAGAAATCAGGGCAAAAGCAGAATTTTCTGGTCCTGGTCCAGCGTCAGCCTTGACACATGGAGCAATCATCACACGCTGTCGGCCTTCTTCTTGTTGCAATTCAGAGAAAACTTCTCGGATGAAGGGTAGTGGTTTCCTTCCAAGAAGCCGTCCCTTAACTTCATCCAGACTGGGGTCAACGCCAGCCAAAAACATGAAGACACGGTCATTGTCTTTGCGTTTTCGAAACCGTGCCAGGTCACGAGGATTCTCCCACACCTCGTTATAGCAAAGATCTAATTCTTGCCATAAAGACAACATCTCATTGTAGTAAGTTGTGATATCACTTTCCCCTTGCTTGGACAGCCATAATCTTCTTTTTAATTCAAAGACTTGTGATGAGTTATCAACGTTAGAATATGTTTCATGGACTGCTTCCCAGATTTTTTGTGCATCCATGAACATATAGGGCCGACGAATAGATTCTTCCATTGAATTGAGAAGCCATGCCGTGATCAGAGATTTCTCTGAACGCCACTTACGAAAACTCGGATCTGTCTCACTGGGTGGCTCTTCCTCGCCTGTCAAGAAGCCTAGTTTCCCTGTACCATCAATTGCGAGTTTCACAGATTGGGCCCACTCTAAGAAATTGTTGCCATTTAGTCTAACAGGAGTAATCTGAAGAGAGGCATGGGTCCCAATCTCAACGTTAACTGAAGGATAGGCAGGTCTAGGCGAAGGAACAGGATTAGGGGAGGTATTGGTCGATGTCGGTGAGGTAGTCATCCTGAGTGAAGGTGAATGTGCCGTACTGGTCAATAATACGCACCCGAGGCCTCAGTCAAAGATGAACGGTGCAGTGGGTTAGCAATCAAGGGGTCGAAAGTCAATTGCTTCTTGACGTTCGAAGCCGAAGCCAAAAAACGGAAGTCGACAGGGGCAGAGAACCTGAAGTTGAAGTCGGCAGAGGCAAAGGAACCTGACACCAATAACCTGAAGTCGACGGAGGCAAAGGAACGGAAGTCGAAGTTGGCAGAGGCAAAGGAATTGAAGTCGACACTGGACACTGGAGTCAAGGTCGATAGAGGCAAAGAGCGACGTCACCGAAGGTTATGAAGGCTCTGATACCATGTAGTTTAAACTGGAAGTATTCTTATTGCTTCAATAGTCGCAGATTACAAGGGTTCAATATATAGATACTAGGACTAACTAACTTTCCTATAAAGTAGGGATTTACATCAGTATTGAATATAATTAAAAGACTATTTATATCTATCTAATATTAACAAAAGAAATATCTATATTAATCTAATATTAGTCGACAATAATATATATGAGATTTGTTGTAGGTGTAATGATGAGGGGTGTATTGACAATTTGTTATTCAAAAATTGCTTAGGCTCCTGGCAGTTATGGTGCTTTCTTAAAAGATTAATTCTCTGGGCACTGTATTGTAATTAGAAATTACGTTTCCATAAGAATGGCTGGGTTGTCAGTTTTGTGATCTTTGCTTCACTCTCCAGCGTCTGAAATTTACTTTTCATGGCTATGTCTAATATCAGCCCTTGCTCTTTCTAAAGTGGGCAAATACCCATATCAGAGTGTGAGCTCCTTTAGATATGTAATATTTATTTCCGGAGGCTTTTTTCCCGACTTCATTGCCTTTCTCATCTATACAAATCCCTTATTCATAATTTATGTTACTTTGGATTCCATTATCTCTTGGAATTTCCATCTCAATGAACAATAGATAAACTTTCAATTACAATGTTATTGCTCATGCTAATTTCCCTTCATTTAACTCCTGATGTGGAAAAAAATAATTTTGACTCTTGAATCTACTGGCGAGTATTCATTGAAATACATTTTTCTTTTCCTTTTTCACTCTTGTAATGGAGAGAAAAAGGTCATTTTCAAATTTCAAAAGCTCGGTGAATTTTTTCGATGTGGGTGATTCTCATTAAGAGCTCCCAAAACATATTGCCTAGTATTTGTGTTTTGTGTGGCTCTAGCTCATTTGTTTTTAAACTGTCTGACAGCCACTTCCATCTGGACTGGGTTATTTGGTATTTATTATGGTGAATTTTTTATGGGTCCTTTCAATTTGGAACACAAGAAGTTTCACAGATAGGTTTGACTAAGAGAATAAAGAGTTAGAATGAATAATACACCTCAGAATATTCTCATTTAGAATGGGTTTATATACAATCCGTTGTACTAGACAAATTCGCCAACGGAAAACAGAATCCTAACAGAAAACAAACACCCAACCAAACTAACACCTGAAACTAATACTGACTAATACGAAAAGATGTTAAACAACATAAAACGAACAAAGTAAGCACGAAACACATCATTACACTTAGCTAGTAAACACACCGCACCGTACCACCCTCGAATAATACGCAACACACTATTTAACTGTCCCCCTCAAACGAGAGGGTGCATTTGCCACTCCTAGTTTGCTGCACAACACACTAAATCTGGAATTTGCCAGTGGTTTGGTGAAAACATCTGCTGGCTGCTCAGAAGATGGAACATAACCAATGTTAATCTCTTTATTCAACACCATATCTCTAATGAAATGGAGATCAATCTCAACATGCTGAGTTATAGCATGTAAAACGGGATTTACTGCAATTGCCTTGGCTGAAAGGTTGTCACACCACAACATTGGAATCCTTAATCCAGAGAACTTAATTTCTTTCAAAACAGACTTCAGCCATGCAATCTCACTAGCCAAAGAAGCTAGTGCCCTGTACTCAGCTTCTGCATTGGCGCATGAGACCACACTTTGCTTCTTACTTGACCAAGACACAAGGTTTTCTCCCAGTAGCCCTACTGATCTTCTATCAACAACATCATTGGCCCACCAGTGATAGATCAACAGAGGGTTTAATATGTATACCATAGCCAATAGTACCCTTGAGATACCTTAATACTCTTTTTGCCTTTGTCCAGTCAAGGGTAGTAGAAGTCATAGTCTGACTTAGCTGGTTTACTGCATAAGCCAGATCTGGTCTTGTGTTTATTAGGTACTGTAACCCACCAATCAAACTCCTCTACATAGCTGGATTCTAGGCTCAATCTTTAACTTGGTATTGTGTTTACCAAGTGTCATAGGTGTAGAACATGGTGCTGCATCAAGCATATTAAATTTTTCTAACAAATTATGCACATACTTCTTCTGACTTAGAAACATACCATTGCAGCTTCTGTTAACCTCAATTCCCAAGAAAAAATGCATCTCCCCAAGATCCTTTAAAGAGAAAACATTACTTAATCTTCTAATAAAATCATCAGTAAGCTTTCTACGGTCTCCTGTAATAAGCATATCATCCACATACACTAGGACAATAATCAAGTGATTTTCTGTGTGTAAAACAAAGAGAGAATGGTCTGACCTTGTGTGATGAAAACCCCACTGCATCGAAGTTTCTCTAAGCTTGTCATACCAGGCTCTAGGGGCCTGTTTTAACCCATACAAAGCCTTCTTCAGTTTGCAAACATGATTAGGAAAGGACAAATCAGTAAAACATTGTGGCTGTTTCATATACATAGACTCTCGCAATTCTCCATTCAAGAAGTCTATGTCAATTTGCTTCGCAGACCAGTTTAGAGAAGCAGCAATAGATAAAACAACTCTCACAATGGCCAATTTTGCCACTGGACTAAATGTTTCAGTCACCAATAAACCTGGGTCCTGTTGAAACCCTTTTGCCACCAACCTTGCTTTGAACCTTTCAACTGATCCATCTACTGCCAATTTGGTCCTGAAAACCCATTTATTGTCAATAAGGTGCTGTCCCTTGTAAGGCACAAGCTGCCACGTGTTGTTTTTCATCAAGGCTTTGTATTCTTGCTCCATTGCCTTTCTCCAATGTGCAATCTTGAAGGCTTCAGTAGGATTTGTTGGGTCTGGTACAATGCTTCTTGTCAGACCAATATAGACATGCTTAGGTGTAGTAGCATCACTTTTTGTCCTAGTTATCATAGGATGTACAGATCTGGAATTTGTGTTTACTTCTGCCACATCAGGGGACTCCACTGCATGCTGCATTTCTTCTGATTGAACAGTCTCTTCAACTTGCTCTGCAACATTGTCAACACTGTTATTCTCCACGACTTTTGAATCCGATTTGCTTTCAAAATTTTCTTATAATTTAATCCAAAACAATTTTCGCATTGAATCCACAAATGTCTATATTTTTTAGTTTCATCTAGAGCATTAGATCTTATTACTACAGAATCAATTTGAACAATTAGAACTTGACCTATTTTAGGTGTGGTCCGTTTTTAGCTATCATACATTTTCACAAAGAAATTGCCCAAAGTTAATTATTGTAAATGTTTTTTCACAATAATTATGATGATAATTATGATGGAGAAAATGCCAATTAAAATGGAATGGATTCAAAACTATGTTACTGCATAGATCATGTTTATAAATTCTCCCGTTTTCGTCCATTAAATAATATTTAAATACTTGAGAAGTTTCCTTTAAATTATCAAGTTGCAAATATTTAGTTGTCGAGATCTGATTACATGCTAATTCACTTTCTACTGGTGTCTCCTGCACATTACTTAAGGAGGAGTTAGATGAATTAAATTGATTGAATGACACTGGAAGCATATGAATCACCTCTGATCTCTGTTCTGGATTTCTAGTATTCGGAAAACCATTTTTGAAAGGAAACTCCTTTTCATTAAAAACTACATGTCTTGACACATAGATTCTTCCAGTGGAGGAAATGCATTTATATCCCTTATGAGACATGCTTGGCCCAAGGTAAACACACTTTACTGTGTGAACTTAATTTGTGCTGATTGCATGGCCTTAGGTAAGGAAAACGTGCACTTTCAAATACTTTTAACTCTTTGAAATCTGGGTCTTTATTAAATAAAATAGAATAGGGAATTTTTCCCTGTAAGGCAGAAGTAGGCAGTACATTTATGAGTCGTTGCTGTTTGCAAAGCCTCTGACCAATAACATAAGAGGCATTCCTGCCTGAGCTATCATACTAAGACCCTTTTCCACCACTTGCCTATGTTTTCTCTCTATTCTCCGGTTCTGGACAGAGGTGTAGGGACAAGAATTCCTGAGTATAATTCCACTGTCATGAATTATATCAGAAAATGGTTTGAATTCTGCCCCTCCATCACTTTGGAACACTTTAATCTTCCTCTCAAACTGGTTCTCAACCATATTTTTGAACTGTTTGAAAGCTTGAATAGCTTCAGCCTTTGTTTTCAGTGGGAACAACCACAAATACCTACAGTGATCATCCATAAATGAAATGTAGAACCTATGACCAGAAGTTGATTGCACAGGGGCACGGCCCCATAGGTCTGTATTAATCAAGTCCAGGGGGTTTTGGGCATAGGATTCAGACTTTTTGAAGGGAGAGCATGAAGTTTTCCAAGCTGATCACAAAAAAAAGTCTCTTTATTCAACATTTTATTCATTTTACCATACTTGAAAACATCATTCAACACCCTTTCTGAAGGATGTCCTAGGCTCCTAGCCTTCTATGCCATAACTCTTTTTCAGTACAGTTTTCAAAATTTTCAGTCACAAAACAACTTGCATGAGAAGTCTCTTGCAGTCTGTAGAGTCCCTCACTTTGCACCCGTTGTATCAACACCTTGCCCGTCTGTTTGTCCTTCACAACACAACATCAGATGTTAACTGAGACACACTTATCAGATTCTTGCTAATCTTAGCAACATGCACCTTTAATTTTAATGGAGGTTTTTCATTGCAATAGGAGATACCAGATCTGCCCTTACTTTCAACAGCAATCTTTTGCCCATTTCCAACTAGAAGAGAGTTCTTATAAGGGATTGTTTTACCTTTTTCAATGACAGAAGAGTCATTGGTAACATGGTGGGAGGCCCCACTATCCATGTACCAATCTTGGTTATCAAGATTGTCCTGACTAACCAGATAGGCAGAGTGATTACTGTTGCTTCCTTCTTTTCCATTTGTACTGACTGCAGAGGGGCCATTGTAGTTCTGATCAAATATGTAGAAAAAGGTTTGAACAGAATGACCAACCTTAGAGCATAGTTGGCATGTAGGCTTTCCACTGTTTCTGCCACCTCTGCCTCCTCTATTGAATCTGTCTCTTCCACGTCCAGCTTGGCGCCTCCAATTTTGATTTGTCCCTGAGTTGGACTTGGATTTATTCATTGTGAGATTGGCACTAAGTTGATTAAAGTTGCTGATATTTGTCCAGTAGGTATTTGTGGATAGCTTCACCCTTTGTTTTCAGTGGAAACAACCACAAATACCTACTTGCTGAGAGGACAATTGAACTTCATAGCAGGTAATTTGTTCTATCCAACTTGACAGAACAAACCTGGTTCAACGAGTCAGGAAAGGGTGTTGTCTTGTTTGAGCCAAAGGTTCTGGTTGACTGCTCAGTAGTTCTATTTGTTGTGCCAGATGACGTTGGCGAAAGGTTAGGGGTCTCCATTGCTAGAGCCAAGGAACGAAACCTTGCTCTGATACCAACAAGAAGTTTCACAAATAGGTTCGACTAAGAGAATAGGGAGTTAGAATGAATATTACGCCTCAGAATATTCTCATTTAGAATGGGTTTATATACAATCCGTTGTACGAGACAAACATGCCAACGGAAAACAGAATCCTAACAGAAAACAAACTAACATAGATTAATACGAAAAGATGTTACACAACATAAAACGAACAAAGTAAACATGAAACACATCATTACACTCAGCCAGTAACCACACGACGCCATTCCACCCTCGAATAACACACAGTACAATATTTAATTGGAACTATTTCTTTTTATAAGCTTGACAGGCTCTAGTTTAACTGAGGGGGAAAGGCTTCATGGTGGTATGCTATCCATGTTTCTCTTCAGTGTATTGAAGTTGCACAAAATTTCCTTCTTCTTCAAGAATTCTTCAGTCCTTAGACCTTATATGGGACAATATCATTTTATTCGGATGTAAATAAGCTTATTCATTCTTGTCCTGCACCGTAAATAGGAAAGCTATTTTCTTGCTTTTAACTTGAAGCCTTTGTCAGCAAACCTTGAATTGACTCTTTGTTTGATCTGTTTTGCCTTTATTAAATTTATTCATTCGTAGGATTATGCCATGGAATCAGATGAGACACGTATATTGAATGCTGCACACCTGATGGTTGCTAGTTTAGCTGGGAGTCTAGCTCATGTTACATGCAAGGTAATGCTCTGAAATATGACTAATTATTTTTCCTGTATGCCAATATTGCTGCACACTTGATTTTGTTACCTAATACTTTTAACTCTGGATTCTTTCAGGAACCTTTGCGTGCATCAATATCAAGTCAACTGAGGACTTCACTTCAGGGTTTAAATATTGCAAATGAAATTCTGGAACAAGCTGTACAACTTGTCACCAATGATAACCTTGATCTTGGTTGTGCAGTCATTGAACAGGCTGCGACTGATAAGGTTAGTTATACTAATTGTATATTACTTGTGGTTGTTATATCTAGCTTCTAATTATGTTCTACAGGTATTCACTAATGCCTAATAGGTAGTTGTGGCTTTTTAGGGGCTGGCAATGACAATGTTTGAGTTGCTTTTTTTTGGCCAATGATCACATTTTTGTGTTTTATGTTGGTTATTTATAAATATAAAATTTTATTTGAAATGGTCAGTAGTTTTGTTATGATTTAAGCAATGCTTCAGTTGCAGTACTTTATATTATGAAAAGCCTGAACCACCGTTCTGTGATGTGTCCTTAGACAACTCTATTTATTTATGAAATGTGTCTTCTCAGTTCTTGATAATGTGTAGTTCTGGATTTTGAGGTTGGGTATGAACCAATGATGTGTTTGTTTCTTCTTTGTAAAATTCAATTTTGTCTGCTATTTTGATTTCGTTCTCAATCTTTCAATCTGGTGCAAATCTTATGTTAGAGACGCTGCTAGTATATTTGATGAAATTTTCTAACTTGGATGAAAGTTGATGAACAACCTTAAACTTACTGATTCATACCAAAATGATATATAATGTATTATTACTTAGGATTGAGTGCTGCATAATGCATATGTTATTTATTTTGAACTTATTACCAAACTGACAGAGCAACAGACCAGCAATTGATTATCATTTTTGAGAATTTTTTTATCAAGAAAAAATTTAAATAATCATCATCATCATTATTATTATTATAATTTTATTTTGCTATTGATAAGGACATTGGCCATTTTCATTTGATATAGAGGCATTGCGATTATGTGTTGCTAGGTTACATTCTTATCCAGCAGGGAATTGGTCCTGCATTAAATATTCAAGAAAAAGTATAGTTGGCAAAATGAAAAACATAAGGGATATAGTTGAAACTTGTTAAAGTATAGGAATGCCAACGTAGCCTATGAAGGATAAAGAAAAAGTATAGTGCAACATCCCCATCCATTGCTTTGATGATGGCATACTTCTAGTGTTTACCGATTGTTGTTTGAACTGTTGATGAATGGAATAAAATATGAAGAGAATTAAATTGTTGACTAGTGGTGGACATTGTTGTGGATAAATTTATGTATATTCCATATAAACGGTTTAGCTTTCTGAGATTCAAATTTAAACTGTCTTCAGTGGACGGAGTTTTGCTTTCTGACTTCTCAAGTTTGTAATAGGGTTCATACCAATGAATTTAATTTACCGTCTCCTTTTTGAATTTATGATGATGGCATTGTGGTAAACAAATTGTTTGTTTTACTTTAAAATTTCAATTTTTTGCAAGCTGAAATTTACTTGTTTGTCGGCTTTTGTGGTATACTACTATTTTGCAGGCAATAAACACCATTGATACAGAGATAGGTCAACAGCTTTCTTTAAGAAGGAAGCATCGTGAGGGTATGGGTCCTACCTTTTTTGATGCAAACTTGTATACACAAGGTTCTATGGGTGGTGTGCCAGAGCCCCTTCGCCCAAAACCTGGCCAATTGTCCCTATCGCAACAGCGTGTTTATGAGGTATTTAACTAGCTGCCTGTTAAATTGGTGCACAGGTGATAGGAGTTATTGTGAAGAATTTTACTTAATTTCTTTCCTTTTTATTATAATTATTTTAGGACTTTGTTCGGCTTCCATGGCAAAACCAATCTAGCCAGAGTTCTCATTCTATGCCTGCTGGAGTTGGTGTTCAATCTGGCAGTGCTGGTCTCACTGGAACCTATGGTCCTGCGTCAGGACAGATTAACCCAGGTTACTCGGTTGGCCCTGGATCTGCAGGATATGAACCAGTCTCTCGATTGTCAGATGACGTAGCTGAATCTAATTTGGCTCCACACTTTAGGTTCCTATTTGTTATTCATTTTTCGATGTATTTGACATTCCATTGTCTTAAAAGTGCTGTTTGTATGATAATTCTGTTTTATATTTCAGTGCTTCCTCAATTCACCTTAGAGCAGCTGACGGTGTTTCGCAGCATAGTGTTGAGAATGATTCTGTTGCTGCCTCATTTCCTTCAACTACAACTGCCCCTGAGTTGCATGCAGTGGATCCTTCTGATGCTGTGAAAGTGATTAATTTATATAAGCATATATTTTGAATACGCTGCCTGATGTGTGATAGTTTGGTATCTAAATGTGCTTTTGATCTGTTACTAGGAATCTGGAGCATCTTCACAGCCACTGGCTTCATCAGTTGTTGAGCGTCTTGGTAGTAGCATATCTGAGCCGTCTCTCACTACAAGGGATGCTCTTGATAAATACCAGATTGTTGCACAAAAGGTTGTGATTGAGTTTTATTTATTTATCACTGTATATCCCTTTTTGATAGCTTAATTAACTATATCTTACTAGTAGGCATATAACACATGAATCTTTGCATTCTGGTATGATCTCATGCCAGAATGTTCATCATTTGTCCTGGGCTATTAGCTATGGAGGGCAGAGATTTGTATAGAAGTAAAAAATTTGAGTTATAGTATGATTCTTGGTGCAAAAGGAAAATTATGCTTCATAACATACTTCTTTGGCTTCTGAGATAGTTGGTCATTTAATGTGTTACTCAAACATGATCAGCAGTTATAGCCTGACTCCCCATCCAAGGTGATGGAAGTGTGTTCAATTGACCATCTGCCAAGCAATATCTACCTCCTCAAGACAGTAAAAGAGGATCATCTGTTTACCTGTTCAAATCTCTTTAGCCTAAACTGGTGCAAAAATGAAAATTAAAATATAAGATGACTCTAAAAGCAACACTCAATAGTCTGTTAATAAAGGTAGACAAACCAACGACCCAACATTCCTTATATAGTCTTATAGGCTGATGAAGTTGAAAGCAACTAAAGCACACAAAGCAGATAAATGGCTCTCCATGATTGAGAGAATTAATATCTAAACAATGAAAAAAAAAATACTGACCATAAACCCAAATTCTAAAAATTAAAAGCCCCAATTACATTATCGCTTCTAACAATTAGGACAGAAGTATCTGTCTCTCTTGTTTTTAATAATTAAAGCAATGTAACACGGGTGTAATTCATTTTGTGTTTCATTCAGTTTTATGACACAAAATACAAGTGCGATTGAAGTGGAAAGTCAAGGTGGTAAAGCTTGATTTAGATACTCAGTAATTCAGTGTTGTTCCTATTAGTTTAATCTTTCAGGGTAATTTAAAATTTGACAAATGCCAGGACAGGATATTGCTTAGGTTGAAGATGGAATTAGAATGATCACAGTTCTATGTATACATTTGTTTAGTCAACGTCTGGGGAATTGCATTTGCTTCTCTCTTTATCTTGACAAATGCGAACAGACCAGGTTGATCTGAAAATATGACTACATGGCATTTTATGCTATGCATTGTTTACTATCTTCATTCAAAGTTGTTCATCATGTCTATTGATGCTTTGCATGTAATTGTTTTCAGTTGGAATCTTTGATTAGCAATGATTCAGGGGAAGCAGAAATACAGGTATATCTTCCTGGTTCACTTGATTTACTCTCTAGATTGTAGCATGTTAGCTGCTATGCTAAATGAGTTGATATCACTCCTTTGCTCTAGCTTTTTCCGCACTAATTAAGAAGCATTCCTTAAAACTTTCTTTTCCTACATGTAATATATTTGTTCGGGTTTCTACTTTTTTCTAGGGAGTCATTTCTGAGGTTCCTGAAATCATACTTAGATGCGTTAGTCGGGATGAGGCAGCCTTAGCTGTGGCTCAAAAGGTCTGCTGTTTTTTACAGGGAGTGTTACTGTTTTTGAATTTTACTGAATGATTAGTGCCAGATGTTTTCTCCATAATTTGATTGCTTTCTTAGTTACCATGTCTGCCTTATGTATGTTGATTTTCAGTTGGAGAATGATCATGATGGTTGTGACCATGTTTCATAATGTTTTTATTTCTGACAGGTTTTTAAGGGTTTATATGATAATGCATCAAATAAGATTCACGTGGGGGCTCATCTTGCAATTCTGACTGCTATTCGTGATGTTTGCAAGCTTGCTGTGAAGGAGCTTACCAGTTGGGTACGATTTATTGAACTTAGCTATCAATTAACTTCATCTCTCAATTGGGAAAAGCTGACTTGATTGAAATTGAAAAAGAAAAAAAGAAGAAAAGATTCCATTTATTTTGGAATTGATATTTTGACACTATTTGTTACATGGTACTTTATTCTGTCTCTTTTTTTGGCAATGAGAATTTGAATGTAAGACTTTTATGTTGATAATTATTTTGGCATCTTCTATTGTACCCTTAGAAAAAGGCAGCTTTTCTTTTTCTTTTTCCTTAATAAAGTAAACACTAATTATAAGAGATATATTCGAATTGTTCTGCTTTCAGTGGTGCTTTTGAAATTTCTGTTTGTTTTATAATGTGTTTTTCTCTATCTTTTGCAGGTAATTTATTCAGAAGAAGAAAGGAAATTTAACAAGGATATTACTGTTGGTCTTATTCGAAGTGAATTGCTAAATCTTGCTGAGTACAATGTTCATATGGCAAAACTTATTGATGGGGGCAGGAACAGTATGTCAAAAGAAAGTACCTTTTATCTTTAATATAATGTTCTACAACTGATTCTGGATTATGTGCAGAGGCTGCCATGGAGTTTTCTATTTCTCTTCTTCAGTCATTGGTCATTGAGGAACCCAAAGTTATTTCAGAATTTCACAATCTTGTTGATGCTCTGGCTAAGGTTTGTGTCTGTTTAATTTGTATTGGTTTCTGGATTGCTCAGTGTCCTCAACTTTTTCACTATTTCATATTTTGCAGCTTGCTACCAAGCCAGGATCCCCTGATACCCTACAACAGCTGGTTGAGATGGTCAAGAATCCAGTTTCTAATGCTGCTTCATTATCTGCTATTGGTTCTGGGAAGGAAGATAAGACCAAACAATTAAGAGACAAAAAGGTCAGAGGAAACACACGGTTTAACAGTCATCCTTATTGCATTCATAACAAGCTTTTCTGTTGTAAAACTCATGAGCTTTTTTTCTTATACTTGTGACAAAAACAGAGTCCCAGTCTGCTTGCAGCAAACAGGGAAGAATTTAACAGTGTTGAGTCTGTTGAACCGGATCCTGCTGGATTCCGAGATCAGGTATATTCTCTCAGAAATTGCTAAAATGTTTTGTATCCTGTTGCTTGGCTACATGGTTCAGATCAGGTGCTAGTTTGAATAAATGTTGTTAAAAAAGCTTTTTGTCTGAAGGAAGTTCTTTTACAGAATGTAAATAATTTATCCTTTGAATGCAAATAGAAAAAAAAAAAAAAAGCTTATTTGAGATTTATATAGTACTTAAAATGCTTATTTTTAAAAAATCTTTCTTTGGACTAAATGCACAAGCTCTTGCAAACTGGCAAGTGGTATAAGAAACCAACTTGTTATTGCTTCTATTGATACAAAAATATTTTGTGCTAACTACCAGTTTAAATCTTCTTAACCTTGGTTTATTTTTTATTCACTAAAGCTGACATTGTTTTTGGGTTGGAATTCCTTGGAGCTGTTGATGTAAATGCTAGACCTTGAACTGATTGTATGACATTGAAGGCTTTAATTATATGTTTAGCCCAAGGGAGAACAGGAGAATTAATAAGATGTATGAGAGTGATAATGTGCTATGTTTTGTGTATTAGAGCTGTAACAAATGTGTCTTTGTCCACAGCTCATGTTGAATGGTAGACAGACTAATAGGCTATTATGTAGGGGATCTTTTCATTGTTGAAATTCAGAGTGAACAGAACTCTGAACACTCACTTGAACATACTTTGACAATGCTCTCATTTCTTCTATTAATAATTTTTCCAAAATATAGTTCAACCAAAATATGTGTGTACTGTGCAATGTGCATTGGTTGCAGTATCTTGAGTGTCCCAGTCTGAATATGTGCTTATCATTTCAAAGTGTGTAACAAGCTGAAGCTTGTAAAATTTCAGCTTGATGGGGAGTGTTGAGAAACGTATCCAAGTTGAACTTCTAATGGATTAGGAATTTATCTTTTTCTAGATTCTCATTTTATTATTAGAGTCTTGGTTATCCTTCATCATTATCTTCAAGAATTTATGTTGGTAGTTAATCTTCAACCTATTATAAACAAAGGAGGAGTGGGACTACCACAAAACGTGAGTTCCACATGTCTGCAAACCTCCTCATTCACCATATTCCTTTTCTTATCCTCACTTTTATAGTGGCTGCTAATTTGAAATATAATTTATACTTTGATTGTATGTTAGTCAGGGCACAATATTTGGAATGAAGTATGTTCTATTTTTATTGCTGGTAAATTTTCTTTAATATACATTGGAGGGGGACATCAAATTGGGTAGGGTGGGACCAGAGATGAATTTGCAATTTTGAAATAGTGAAGATGCTTAAAAAGTATTATTCACAATGCTGACTTGTTGTCATATGTATTGTAGGTGTCCATGTTGTTTACAGAATGGTACAGGATATGTGAACTTCCTGGTGCCAATGATGCAGCTTCTACTCATTTCATCTTACAATTACATCAGAATGGCCTGCTTAAGGGCGATGATATAACTGACCGCTTTTTCAGGCTCTTGATGGTGGCATTTCTTCCTTCCTGCGGTCTACATTTTCCTAATGTTAGTCAGGGTTGTTAAGTTTTTTGTACATTTTTTTTTTTCAGGAGCTAGCTGTTGCACATTGCCTATCCTCTGAGGTGATTAGTTCAGGGGCATTGCAATCTCCTCAACAAATGCATGCAATGTCATTTCTTGCAATTGATATATATGCTAAGCTTGTCTTTTCAATCCTAAAGGTTGTCAACTATATCCCTTCTCGTTTTAAAATTATTATACTGTAGCTATAAACTACTTAGTAATTTGAGTGTCCTATGAAGCAGGGATCAAGCAAAATCTTTCTTCTTTCCAAGGTTTGTAACACATAAAAATTCCACCATCTCTGTTCCTCATTTTTGTCTTCTTTTATAAAAGGTGATTTATTAACTTCCCATTGTCTGTGGCAGATTCTGGCGGTGACTGTTAGATTCATCCAAAAAGATGCTGAGGAAAAGAAGGCGTCTTTCAATCCTAGGCCTTTTTTCAGATTGTTTATTAATTGGCTTCTTGACCTTGGTTCACTAGAGCCTGTTACGGATGGCGCAAACCTTCAGGTATTTGTCATTTTCATTTACTTTTGTATTAGTTACTATATTATTTTTGGTAAAAGCTAAGTTTTTAATCGGAAGGACACATGAACTATATATTAAATCAATCTTAACCAATTATGTCTTAGATAATTTATTTAAAAGAAATGCATTATGAATCCAAAATTTTTAGTCTATAATCATTAACTGTTTAATAGTTTTCTTAGAATTTGTTTAAAGTAAAATGATGTATATGGTTGAGAGTTAAATTACTTCAGGCCTCAAAATTTGTTGTCAAGCCATTGCTTAGAGTAAACTGAGTGACGATGACAAATCTATTCTGATATGGATTGCCTTTTTTTTTTCCCCCTAAATATTGGGATCTGATGGCATTAGTGGCAATAAAATGAATGCAAAATGTTGGGATGGTGGGGAAGGCATGGATAAGATAAATAAATGGTGTTAACGGCTCTTTTTTTTTCAAAAAAAAAAAACCTTCGGTTATATTTTGTTTGCTACTCAATTTGAATATTATTTTGTGAATTTTATTAGCAAGGGTTTTTTAGTTGTACCTTTCTCGGGTTTTTGTTTTGATAAGTTTGATTGATTGTCTGTTTTCCTTTTTAAGCCCCCTTAAGCTTTTCCTGAGTTATTTTTATGAAAATCATGCAAGTTTGACTAATGTTCTGTATACTACAGATTTTGACTACTTTTGCCAATGCATTTGATGCTTTGCAGCCCCTCAAAGTTCCTGCATTCAGGTTTGAATAAGAATTTATAGTTATTGGTTGAAGGTTGACTTTAATTGTTCTGGAATTTTTTTAATGGAACTTTATCTTTTTGTATCCTTGTCATTTGTTTCTGCATTTTGTTGGTATGCACTTGATTTTCTTGTATTATAATTAATATTTACTATTTCTGAATGTGTGATTAATTTATTTGCTTCAACTATCTGTGTCAGGCCATTCCATACTAAAATCATGTATTTGTGATTGTGCCCTTGTTTTGAGCACCTCAGCGTGAATGCTCAAGTGTTATGCCTTTGTATCATTGCAATGATGTCAAGTGGTTGTTTTACTAGAATGCTCAACATAATTATGTCATGAGAAGGAAATAAGTGAAAGGGCAGCATGTTCCCTGAAAACTTACGCAATTTTAAGAAGTTGAAGGGCATGTAGTAACCTGCATATAGGATATTTAGCAGTGTTTTGAAAACTAGACCGAACTAACCAGTCTGACCGGAAAACTGGTAAATCTGTCACAGAATTGGTTCAATTTAACCCAGTGAACAGGTCACCTTTGATAAGTGGGTAAAAAAATTTGGACAGTTCACTGGTTGAACTAGTTTTAGTTTTATTTTTCTATTTTTCATACATTTTATTTATTTTTCATATATTTGTAAGTACTAATGCATTATTTTATTATTGTTGTTGATACATTATATTGTAAAAAATTTTAAATTTTGTTCCACTTTCATATAGTATTCAAATTAGGTATTATTGTTAAATATGTACAAAATGCTTGATAGCTTGTTTAGACCCTATGTAAGTTTGTATGCTTAAGCATGAAAAGACTTAGTAATTTATTATTAGACTTTTAATGTATAAAATTAAAAAGATATTTATTTAATTACAACCGGTTCAACTGCGATCAGACCTTGAACATTGAACTAATACCTTTATCGGTTCGATAACCGATCCGGTTTTAGAAACCTTGATATTTTGGATGTATTGTCAAGTTGCCCTATGAGCCCAAGTGAACTTTGGTTGAATTCGGTGGTTGTCCAATTCTGCTATAGTATTGTTTTGTTTTTGCTAAGTTAGGTCTTAAGCAGATTCGAGACTGCTCTTCTTTAGATCAATTGTGAATTGACTTAATATCTCTCAGCTCTCTGGCCTTGTTTCACAGTCCAGGGTATATTCCTCTTAAATTCAATGAACTTCCACTTAGCTTTAGACCTTTTTAATTGGTGCTTCCTAGGGAGAAATGTGAAGCTAGATTAATATAGTTCAATTTATGTGAATTTTTTTTTTTTGTCCATTTGCAAGAAGTTGCTGACTCACCCTTGTCTTGTTCGATTTCGAGTATTGTCATTGGTGATACGATATGTGATAATTTATCATGGATTGAGAATTTAAGTTGTGCTAAGAGAGTACTTTTATTGGTATTTTATATATTCTCTTGGGGCTTATATCAACCATAGGAGTCATTTCTTCTCTGTGGCTCTGCATGTCTCAATGCTTCCCAAAGTGATTAAGATTTGTTAATTGTCCTGATACTGCCATTTATTTCTTGCTTTGAACAAATACCTGTTTTATGTTCTTGCTGTTTCGTTTTGGAGAAGTCCACAAATCACGTCTTACCTAGCATTTTATACCCTTTTTGAATTATATTAATAAGGTGTTATTACGATATATTTCCAACATAACATTTTGTAAACATTTCTTCAGCTTTGCGTGGCTTGAGTTGATAAGTCACAGGAGCTTCTTACCAAAAATGCTGACTGGTAATGGTCAGAAAGGCTGGCCTTATATCCAACGGTTGCTTGTAGATTTGTTCCAATTCATGGAGCCATTTTTGAGGCATGCTGAACTTGGATTGCCGGTTTGTTACTGTGTTCTTGTCTTGTTTGCCAATATGGTCATAGCATGATAATGCTTCTTACTTTTGTTTCCCTTGTGATGATCAGGTCCAATTTCTCTATAAAGGCACACTTAGGGTGCTTCTGGTGCTACTTCATGATTTTCCGGAGTTTTTATGTGATTATCATTTTACCTTCTGTGATGTTATACCTCCTAGTTGCATACAAATGAGAAATATTATTCTAAGTGCATTTCCTCGTAGTATGAGGCTGCCGGATCCATCCACACCCAATTTGAAGGTCTTTTTAATCTTGTCTTATCTCATCTAGTTAATTTTTTGGTCAAGGATAACAAATATTGGTTTCCCATAACTGCTTTTTGCTTTGCAGATTGATTTGCTTCAAGAGATATCTCAATCCCCTCGCATTTTTTCGGAGGTTGATGCAGCACTTAAAGCAAAGCAGATGAAGGCTGATGTAGATGAATATCTAAAGGTATTTTATTCCTAAGTTGTGATTGTATATTATGATAATTGGTGTTTATAGTCTTACAATTCTGAGCTAATTGCATGTTTGCTTTACTAACAGAATTTTCTACAGTCTGTTAATATTTGTTTGGGTTAAAGGTTTTGCTTCCTTTTAATTATTTATAGTACAATCTATTCCCTTACCAGCTACTGCTGAATATGGTATTTTGTTTTGTTTTTTTTTTTGATTTTTTTTTCCCTCCTTTTTCTGTTAGGTAAAAGTGTATTATTTTCTATATTCACAATTCTATCTTAAAACTCTTTAATTCATGGTTGTTTGATCAAATTTTCTGCAGACAAGGCAACAGGGTTCACAGTTTTTGTCTGAACTGAAGCAGAAGCTGCTCCTGTCCCCTAATGATGCTGCCTCTGCTGGGACCCGTTACAATGTACCATTGATAAACTCACTTGTGCTATATGTTGGAATGCAGGTACCTTTTTTTTTTTTTCCTCGGTATCTTCCATGTATATATTTGCCTCCTCTCATGAATTAATGAATGATTGCCGGTTATGAATAAGATGTTGAATTTCAAGAGATTGTTCAAAGCATCTTTTAATGTTAATTGTCCAAAGTGAAAAAACAGAAATTTGATATAAAAAAATTGTCATATTCATGCTCTCTGGATTTCTTTTTCAGTATTAGATTTATAGTCTTTTCACACAATGATATGAATAATTCTGAAAAGAAAAAGAAATTGATTTTTCTGTTTTTTCGTACAAGACAGTGAGGTGGTGAAGCTTGTAAATTGAGGAAGTGAAAGGATTGAATTATATGAAAATAATAAATCAACAGCATGAGCCCAATATAGGATTTTCCTCTTGAAGTCTAGAAAATTCCACATGGTTTGAGAATAGGAAGATTTGGAATTTCCGCTGTAATGGGTTGTTGCAATAAGAAGATTGCTTGTTTTCAGTATTAGAGATAATGTGAATCCCTGTTTGGTTTTTAGTGCCTTGAGTAAGATCTTATATTTCTTATTTTTGGTCTATTAACTTACGGGCCATCCAGCAATTGCAGGGACGTACTCCTCATGCACAATCAGCAGCAGGGGCCTTACCTTTGTCTGTATTTTCAGTTGGTGCTGCATTGGATATTTTTCAGACACTCATTGTGGACTTGGACACTGAGGGGCGCTACCTTTTCCTAAATGCTATTGCCAATCAACTACGTTACCCAAATACACATACGCACTACTTCTCTTTCATCCTTCTGTATTTGTTTGCAGAATCCAACCAGGTAGGCATAAAATTCTCTTGTGATTCATGTATCAAACAATTCAGCTAAATAATATTGGCTAACTGCTCAAGTGGATAGTCACTTCACAGACTCCTAGAACTTTGTTAGATACTTTTGTTCCAGTTTAATTGATTTAGTTTTTGAGGATGTACGAAGGAGTAGATTTCATCTGTCTGCCTTAGGTTTTCACTGAACTACATTTTTGCACCCCTTGAAATTATGTTTCGGGGAATGGTTCCTATGTGCCTCATTTGTCATGATTTCTATGATAGCTTATGTTTTAGTTTTGAAAATTGTTCTTACAATTTTTGTTTTCTTTTTTATCATTTGTCAAGGTTTTTATAGCTGATGCTTTAGTTTTGAAATTATTACCTGTTTTTTAACTGATGCAACCACAATATCTCAACTGAAGAAGTGAAGAGTTACTTTCACTCTACCGTATGTTCAGATATCTATGGATCTTTCACCAAATCTGGCTGTGACGGTCATTTTTTTTTTTTCCTTTTGCCCTTGAAAAGCTCTATTGTACCAGCCAATAATGCTTGTGTTAAATATGTTCATATTGTTTCATACTTCCACCTACATTTGGAAACCCTGTTATGAGCCTGAGTGGTTAGAAGGGTTAGTTATAACTACCTAACTGATACTGTGTGAGAGGGGTTTTAAGGGGATTTGAGGAGTGTAGTGGGGGGCATGGTTGTTGAGGGAGAGTCCTAACCACTCGAAGATTTAGGATTGTTTGGGAGTGACCTAGCCACTTGAAATTCTAGGGAACTTACTGTCTTGTGCATCTGTTCTTGTATCAAAAATATATTCAATGAAGTCCATATTCTGTCATTTTGTATTGGGTTCCATCACCGTTCCCTTTAATTAAGAAAATAGAAAAATTTTTACATTGATGTGTCATTTAACAATTTCCTATTTCTGGAAGTCATTAGGTGGGTGTTGCTATGGGTCAGGACCACCACCATCTCTGAATTTTTTATGGGCTCCTTGCATTGTAACTACGAATGAAGCACCTAAGAATTTTTGAGTTGGACAGTATTACATATTGCTTGTGCTTAACTGAATATTTTTGTTTTGACTTGCCAGGAAATTATTCAAGAACAGATTACAAGAGTCCTTTTAGAAAGGCTAATTGTTAATCGACCCCATCCATGGGGCCTGCTCATTACTTTCATTGAGCTGATTAAGGTAATATTTTATTTCTTCCCATTCTATGAAGCTTGGATGCTTAAATAATAGAGTTAAAGTCAATTCTGACACTTGCATCAGACGCCCAAAATTATTAGACACTATGCTTTTTGTTTTTGTTTCCTGCTGTTTGTATAGTGACATGCCCTAAATCCAGTGCTACTATTGATATTTCTTAGGTTTATTGTTTGCCAGTCATTCCACTGATGGCTTGGAAAATTGAATCTGCACTTGTTTTCTGTCATTTCCAGAATCCTAGGTATAATTTCTGGAATCGATCCTTCATAAGATGCGCACCAGAAATCGAAAAACTTTTTGAATCAGTTTCAAGATCTTGTGGGGGACCAAAACCAGTGGATGAGAGTATTGTATCGGGCTGGGTTTCTGACGGTTCACACTGAGTTTATCCTTGCTTATTTGTAGGTTATGTAAATGTTTGTATTGTTGGCATACTATTTTGTACTTAAACCAATTAATGTGGGGCTATTTACGCCGTTGATTTAACTTGCCCAATCTCTGTAGATTTCTTGTAAATGGTATGTACAGATCATTTCAGTGATTTATATTAAATTATTAATGGCGTTCGAACTGAATTCATTATGTTTTACATGTATTTATTAGTAGTTGCAAAGGAAAGGAAACACAATAAAAGATGTTGAAGAGATTCTAATTTCCTATGTACCCAAGAAAAGTTTTATGTGGCTTAGATAATAGAAATATAAGAAAAATATTTTACATTCTAATAAACACTTGATAACGTGGCCACTGCTTTTGCCATTATTGTCAAGAACTCATCTATAG
This sequence comes from Biancaea sappan, assembly GCA_037074585.1. Lineage (NCBI taxonomy): Eukaryota > Viridiplantae > Streptophyta > Magnoliopsida > Fabales > Fabaceae > Biancaea > Biancaea sappan. Next base: position 22,978,987 of record CM073499.1, on the reverse strand, counting down.
TCCTTTTTGTCTTGTATCCTTGAAATGGCAAATCTACAATTGGCCAAGGCAGAAAAATAGATATTGCGAGGTAAATGTCAACAGTTGATAGTATTGTTGACTCTTTAATTAATTGTCATAACCGAAAATAATTAGTGAAAATTGGCTTATCCGAAGCTTAAAAGGTAATCGTGAATTTGAAGGTGTAATAATTGGGGGATCACAATATCATCTCGCGTTGTTTAAAAAAAATGACCAAAATAAATTGGCTCTTGTGGATTCAATAACTTTCATTTATTTAATATTTTTTTAAAAAGATCACAAAATATCAACTGATCCGACAGTTCTCATTGGCTTTTTATGTGCAGGAGCTAATCTGAGTCCAAAAATGATTCATTTTTTTAAAATGATTACCCATGTTGCATAACATTAATTTGGTTGTAGTGCATAGTTTTAGATTTATCAATATTCTTTAGCAAGATAATTAGAAATTTAGTCTTTAATTTTAACTCATAATTAGGCGCCCAGAAAGCTTAATAATACTATATGAGAAATTTAAAGTTATCCAAGGAAACCATGTTTAAATTAGTTTTACACATTGTTGAACTTGAATATATTTTTTCTTCGCCTGGTGTCAAAGATATTTGGTGCTTATTAACTGTACCAACATCTATGCAACATAGGGGTTAATATTTTTCGTTCTCTCTCTCTAATGTAATTTACCTGTTCCATGTTATGAATCAAATTACGATAAGTGCTTTGCATAATGCTAAAGATTGGATCATATGCATATTTAACCAAATCTTCAGGGATTGACCATTGCTTGACCATCATTATGTTCGTTAGAGACTCCTTCACTTATATAGTATCCACCCTAAAAATTCATTTATTTCATCAATGCTTGCACCATTATTACATGTTTGCAGCTTCATATTCCTTGATTTGTCATGACTTTGCAGTGCATTTATAGTAAAAAAAGACAATACTTCAACATGTATATTTATAAATTACTAATATCTGGAGTTGTCAAAACAAGGTTAACCTAGTGGGTAGAGATGACAATTTCTAACCGAACTCTGTTGCCCCGCCTAATTCGCTTTGGGTTATTTAACGGTTGATCGGGAAATGGGACAAATTCGGAGATTCCCTGAATATACAATCGCCAGTTCAGGGTAGGTCGGGACAGTGTCTTCCCCACCCCGAACTTACCCCGAATGTATAATATATATATATATATATATATATATATATATAATAAGTCTCTAAAATGGCTTCTGAAGAATTAAGAACGCGACTAGCAAAACTTTAACATGCATAATTGATGAGAGGTAATTTTGTGAATGTAGCGATGGCATCTTTTTTTTTTAATATTTGGATATGCTTTTATCTAATGTTAAGTTCTGATTATATAATAATTTAATGATTGGCTTACATTAATATGATTTTTTTAATAGTTTTAATACCATTTGTAATGGAAGATGTTCAATGGATACATATTTAGTATAATTTAAATGTTTGATATTTTGTCTTTTTTAAATTTCATATAGAAATCGAGAGTTTTTTTTTTCATCAATTAATTGTAACCTTTGCCTAAGCAAATGACTTCATTTATGATTGATGAGAATACAACAAAATGCACCAAATGACTTCATTCATGACTTTGATGAGGATACTGAATACAACAAAATGCACCAAATTATCCCTTCCACTCATATCAAACATGATGTAAAATATTTTATGATATAAAAAATGATGTAATATATTAAGTTTTATGATATCATAATATTAATGTAATATTCGGGTTCGGGTTCAAATTCAGTACAGGAAAAGTCACTCAATATAATGATTTCGGGTCGGGGTGGGGCGGGGCAGGAATGGGTATTAAAATTTCCCGCGGGTTCGGGGATGGGGCAAAATAGAAAAAACCCGCAGGGCAACGGGATGGGAATGGGGCAGTGTGTAGGTGCGCGGGGTGGGTACAGGTAGTGAAAAACCTTCCCCCGATCCGTCCCGTTGCCATCCCTGCTAGTGGGTTGACCCATTTAATCCACTAAAGTGGTGGCCTTTCAATTTTTCCAATTTGTATTATCATAATATTTTTTGAACTCGGCTTACTTAACCCGGTGGGTTGACTAGTCTTTTTATTAATTTATTTGTTTATTTTGAACCCTGCCCCATTTTATGTTTAGTTTTTCATAGACTCATGCGGCCCATAATACCAGGTCCAATGAAATACAACTGGATGCCTTGCAATATATAATTCTTGCCCCATTTTTTTTTATCAATTTGATTGAATGCCTGTACCATCGTCCACCAATTAGCTTGATAGCATCCCATGATCCCAATCCAAATAAATGCCATATAATATATAATTCATGTTTTTCAAATTAATTTGAATTATTTAATCTGAATGAATTAAAATAATAGAACGAATGTAGGGGTGGTCATAGTGAGTCACCCAGCAAGACAGCAAGTAGCACTTCAATTTTCTTTTTTTCTTTTTCTCCTTTGGTGGGTTAAACAGGTCCATTGGTGGGTCGGGTTAGATTTTTCATAACCCATGACCTATATTACACCTCTAGCAGTATCAGTTTGCAGTCATAACCAAAAATCAGAATATTACAACCAAGAGGTTGTGATTTATTGTTGGAATTCGTAGATCATAATATATCCCTGAAACTCTAGTTAATGGCTTCAAAGCATCAGTCATTGCCTCATTGGTGCTTCATTCCAAATGAATATATTTGTATTAGCGTTTTGTTCATCCAAATCATTGTGTTGCTTTATATTGCAAATAGAATCCACATTTACCTCTAATGTATTCCAAATTGTTGGAAAATCTCTTATTTCTCTCCTTCAATCTCTCCTAGTTGTTGAATGTTCTACAGAAATTTAGTCTATAGATATTTGCATTCATTTCCTTGTATTTGTATTTCCTTTCCCAGGCTACTATTTTATTTCCTTTTTTGCATAGTTGACTATTACAGGTTTATTATATTTTATGTCTAAGTTGATTGTAGGAGATTTATTAGCATGATTGTAAGGGATTTTGTTCCCTTTCATTTCTTATTTATGTATGTTTTCCTCTAAATAAATTTGACAGTCAGAAGTTTTAGTATTGGTTTTTATCTTTCTCAAACTTCATGGTATCAGAGCCCCATTAGTTCTGATCATCTCCCATGCCCAAATACGGTGCCGTTCACCACTGCAGTAGTGTAAGGTAGAAAAGGTACAACGATGAAAGGTGTTCGGCCGCTGTAATGGTAGGCAGCAGACTGGAGTGTGTAGAATGCTGCACTCCAACGTTGCAGCGCCACACCAAGTAAGGAATTTTTCATGATGATGTGATTTTAAATCCCTATCTTCATGGATGTTTATTTAGATGTTGGCTTCAGGACTTCTTAGACCGTTTTGTTGTGATGCTAGCACTTGGAGATGGTGGAGTTTTGCTTGGATTCCAAGTAAGTAGAAGATTACACTTAGCTTGGGCTAAGAATTAAATTCTTGCACATTATTTCTTGCTTGTGTGTATGAGTATTGTATGAACGATATGTATACTTCTTAATGCTTGGTACTGTGATTAGAGTACCATGTAAAAGGAGATATCATGGTAGTTAAGGAGAAGTGAGTTTGCCCTTAGGGGATATTCATTGATTTGATCAACAAACATGATTCTCTTGCTTGCCTCACATTAGTGTTTATATATGTGTGCTTGAGTTGTACCTGAGACATATTGCATAGCAAATTATGAGAAATTGGAGAGTTGTATAATCTTGTGCTAGGGAGATTTTATGGCTTTATTCCACGAAGTTTGTACAGTTTTATACCTTAGGAATTAATCAACTTTGTGCCAAGGAGAGCTAAATAAATTAGCCTTCGGGCTTGGAGACTTTGATGTATGGTGCATACTTTGTACTAGGTATTTTCTACCTTCTTATGTGAGATATAAATTTTTTTTTCGTTATGTGATGATGGAGTGTAGAGAACCTCTTGTAGTGTTTATGTACACTGGGGGTTTCTCGTTTGGAGTTAGAAAGGTACAATTCACGTACTCACTGTATGTTAGTTAGTTGGCTTGAAACATGCAACTACTTGGGAGGATGATTCGCGTTTGAAATTTTTTTACACCAGCCCTATAGTGGAGAGAGATACTTTTCACCTTCGGGAAAGGGGGGATGTGATGTCCTCCAGTAAGGGTGTTATTATGCCTTTGGCTATAGGAGTGTAATGTCGTTGGGTAGGGAGATATCTACATGGGGCCTTCGGGTATTTGAGTCCTTTGTGTGTATATTTGTATTGTGAGGACAACTAAAGTGGGATGAAGTGATTTCCCTCACTAGAGACTTTCATGGACTTTGGCCTAGAGGATGTTATGGCCTTCTGGTCATGGAATTATATGGTCTTTGGGTCACAAAAGTATTATGCTTTCTTTATTTTGTTGTGCATTAACCTGCATGTGGTATTGGAGATTGAATTGGTGAATGTTGATTGTAGTGTAACACGCACTTTGCATAGTGTTGTTTGTAGTGTAATTCACTCTTTATATTGTGTGCTTTTTAGAGACATATGACCTACAGGTCGGGAGTTAACATGGCCTCTAGGTTGAGAATTGATATGACATACAGGTCGAGAGATATTATAACTTACAGGTTAGGAGATATTACAGCCCATAGGCCCACGATACATTAACTTCTTTTGTTTGTAGTGTAATTCACTTCTTTTGATAGGATGATGGATTGATCTCTACATTATCTTTGTGGACTTGCAATATGTGTTGGTTGTTATGGATTATGGTTGAGGGTATAACCCAATAGGACTGAATACTTGGTATGGTCGAGGGTAAAACCCAAAAGGACTTATGTGGTTAAAGGTAGGACCCAATAGGACTAGATACTTGATATAGTTGAGGGTATGACCGAACAAGACCAAAACATGAAAGTACACATATATAACAAGTGAATTAAGGTGGTAGTTTGAGTTCCCAACATAGATTGCTTTGAATTGGTAGGCTTAAAATGTGAATCAAGTGGAAATTAATGTATTAATTGGCAATCGTATATGTTGTTTGGAAATGAGGGTGTTCATTCATGAGGTGGATAATAGGATATTAGTATGGTCTTGAGGATTTAGACTATAGCATCAAGACCTTTGTGAGTTGGTTGCACTAGGGGTCAAGCGTTTGGGAATGGTTGGGTTGTCTTGCAATTGAGGACCTATGGTGCAAAAGAGGGTTAACCCTTTAAGGGGGAAGTACCCTAGGGGACTTGCGTGAACCATTTTGATACACCAGAATAAGTCGGAGCCTTAGTGGCAAACCACTAGCAGGGGAGTCAGCAATTGTTGAAATTCGGCACTTGAATTTCTTTAAGGGGGAAGTAATATAATACCCTAAGTATTACAGTATTGTGAGAAAGTGAGTCTAGTCAGTGAAAAAAATTTCATGAACAAGTAGATACACATAGGGATTTTTTTCATTGCTTTTATTTAAAATGCTTTGAGATGTCATTGTGCATTGCTTTGTTTTGCCTTGAAATGTGTGGTGTGTTGATAATTCTCTTGAGATATGATAGGGACTAAATGAAAGTTAAAACTTGGTTAGGCGATGAACTAAATTGCATAAAACGGGAGAATAGGTAAGGATTAACTTAGTAAAGATAATGGGAGGCTTTAAAAGGTGATTGGAAATAATAGGGCTGAGTAAATGACTTGCCAATCTGACCCAACCTATATAGTTAGGTTGGTTTGGGTCCAAAAAATTGAACCCGATTATTAATGGGTCAGGTGATAGGTTGAAAAACTTTCAACCCAACCCAACCCACCAACCCTATATATATATATATATATATATATATATATATATATATATATATATATATATATATATATATATATATATATATATATATATTTTAAAAAAATTTCTCCTAGGGTTCAGTCTCTCTCTCTCTCACATTCTCTTTCTTAATCTCAGAACAAGCAAGGCATTTCTCTTCCAAAATTCTCAGACGAATTGGTCAAGGTATTCTTTCTCAGAGTCTCACACATGGCAGTCCCAATAGCAAGGGAGCAAGCACCACTTCAAAATCCAGATATGAGATCACTCCTCCTTCTCTATCATTTCATCTTTGTCGAATTCATGCTCTTCCCTGTCACTCATCAGTCCTTCACAGCTTCACTCAAATTCTCTCATCTCCATCATCTCCGTCAACAGTTATGTGCAGTTCTATTCTCTTCCTCTACAACAAGAACTCTAGTAAAGCAAACCCACGGAGTAGTCCATTGAACCATCGCACCCATCACTTGGAACCACCACAAGTGAACCACATCATGCCCTAACTGTTCTTCACCTAGTTGAACCAAATCCTCTAGAAGGTTTCAGTTTTCTTGCAAGTCATCGCCTTCCTTCATCTATATATGGTAGCTTTCACTGTTTAGAGTGAGAGGGGGTTCTTTATTGCAAAAGGTGATTAAGTGAAAAGAGAACACATATGAGGCGAACGAAGAAAAAGAGAGGAGAATAAGGGAGGGAAGGTAGAACCACAAAAGAGGAGGAGGAGGAAAGGAAAGAAACAAAAAAGAAAGGAAAAAAAAAAGTTCAACTTGCCAACCCAACCTAACCAACCCATTCACTACGGGTTAGATTGGTTTGATTTTAGCTCCAAAAAAACTGAACCATACCGAACCCAACCCACCAGTTCATGGTTGGCTCAGGTTGAGATTTCCTCTCAACCAGACCTAACATGACCCAACCTGACCCATGCTCACTCCTAAGAAATAAAATCGAATATTTAAGAGCTTTATGAAGTATTCAGGAAAGTGAATATGAATTAAAATTAGTTATTTACATTATAAAAGATATATTCTTTTATAAACTTATGTATTTTGAAAATAAAATTGTTCATGGAATTTTGTTAATTTCGGCAATAGGAGTCTCATTTTTTCTTTTAAACTTCTATCATTTATTATCACTAAAATAGGTTGCATTAAGCACCCCATGTTTTCAAAGTAGACTGTTTTATTTCATTTGAACTGGAAAAGGGAGTCCACGTCAATTCATGCGTTATTCCTTCATGTTTTGAAAAGAAAGTAACAATGGAAGAATATTTAAACTTAACGAGGATTTTTATGTTCTACATTTTCAATGTAATGTTAGGGTCCCTCAGGTGTTTTAAACATTTTCTTTTTAAAGCATTTCACATTTTTTGAATAGTAAGTGAAATCGTCTGATCATTTAGGAATGGGTAAAGCTTACAGTAATGGGAAGCATTGTTACTGTGCTGGTCACATGCTCGAGAAGCGGGTCGTGAGACATATGCATTGACTTGGCTGAACAAGAAAAGTATGTTTTACATAATGAAATAACAAGCACTAGTAAGCTGAGTGAAGGCACAAAAAAAGTTACATAACTGGGGAAAAAGACCCAAATGTTGCTAAGCATAATTTCAAAGCAAAAAGACTCAATCAAAGTAAAATTAGTTATCTAGATTTGTCTTGTAAGTAGACTTTCTTCACTTATTAAAGAGTGTAGAAATAATGAATAACATGTACAAGGATTAGGGCAATATCTTAGTCTTTGATTTATGGGATATATCTTGTCATATTTATTGTTTGATGTTCCAAAGTGACAACATTATCATTGATGAGTGGCAATTCAAGTCAAGATTTCCAAATCCAATTGAAATGAAAAAAGTGAATTAGCTTTGGTTGTCAATAAATAATCATTATAGACACAGGATGAGGTTATGATGAAAATCCCAAGTAACCCAAGATTGGGGCAAGCTCTAAATTGGCAAACATTATATAAACATAAGTCTCTCAAATGTTCAATTCAAAAGAAAGGTCTGTTAGACGGAGTTCTCCAAAGGAGGGGAAATGCTTCTTTTTCAAGCATGTAATCTTTCTAAAATGATTTCTCTTTGTATATCATACTTTTCCTAAAGTCTTAACATTTTAGGCAATATTGAAGTTCTCTATCTTAGTTAACCTTTAAAGCCATGGCCCCTAGGTACTCAAAATTGGAATTGACAAATGTATGGTCGTTTGACCAAAAATAAGGAATTGATATATATATATATATATGATTCTTTTGACCAAAATTGGAATTGATGGATATATGGTCTTCATGACCAAAAATTGGAACTGACAGATATTTGGTCTCTAACTAGAATTTGGATTAGATGAATACCTTAAGCATCTTCTAGCCTTGGTACCTCAGGTACCCTATAAGTCTTACCCTCGTCACGTACATTTGTTGAATTGCCCATAATTGAATCTATGACAATTTTGCAATATAGTGACTACTCAGGTTATTCTTACTCATGGAGCCTATATTTCTATCACCTAATTAATTGTTCCAACTCTAATTACACGCTACTTACATATCAATTACACAGGAAGGTGGTGTCATACCCCATAACCTAGGCACGTAACTGGCATAACATAGGGTTACCTCCCTAAGACATAAGCCTAAACTCCATGCTTACATGCCATGCACGAACATGAAATTGATTCAACTCTAATACATTAATAATGACAACAAATTAAATAAGAAATGCCAAAAGTATATGTGAAGAATGACACAATTATTTCTACAATTAGCTCCCTATATGAAACTCCTCCCTTTTAGGTATCTTATCTGACTATAGAGATTGCCCAAAGAACATACTAGAAATAAAGACTGACTAAGACCCTGACCCTTAAGGCAAGAAGGGTTAGAATCCTCGAGCGTCCATTACTCCTTAGGTGGTTGTCCTACAACACACACAAGACTTGCAAAATACAATTAACAAGATGAGATAAACATCTCAGTGAGTAGATACTCTCTCTACTACCATTTTATATGAAATCCTCAACCTACAACCATTGCAAGATCACAACTTGATACATCCACTATCCTGGTGGTCTCACAGTTTTACTTCGAGGCACATGTTAGCCATTTATATGATACAACCTAACTATAACTCTGTACATGTCATGCCCCAAATTCCAGGCATGTGATCAACACGACCTAAGGTTATCTCTCTAAGCCGTAAGTTAAAAACTCTTAACTCCTAACTCTTAATCCCCATGCAACGTATGACATGCTTAAACATACAACTAGTTCAAATCCAATAAGCAAAGGATTAAATGGTATGATCAAATAAAGGGTAACAACTACACTTGCAAAAAATAATAAAGTTAGGACCTACCAAAACTCCTTACATGCAATCCCTTCCTCCTAGGTGTCCTATTTGACTATAGAGTTTACAATGACAAACATATCGTACAAAGACCTACAAAATGCAAATACTGAGATGCGACAAAATCTCAATGAGTAGGTACTCCCTTCAATTACCCCTTTCATGAATTGATACCTCCAACGTTTAGCCGGTCTTACACTTTTACTCCAAGGCATATACTAGTTAATTATACGATGCAACCCAAATACCACTCTACACAAACATACAAGGTACTCTATACTACTTAAGGCAATCTTGAACACCAACATAGATGAACCCTTAATACCCGTCTTTACACATAGACATGAGGGTCATTATCTCTAAGTCTGAAATGACTTATCAACTCCTAGCTTGAAAGCCACTAATACCTACATGCTTGTAGGCTACCTATACTAATATCTCCTGTCACTATATAGGGTGATAAAACAACTCGAAACGTGTTTACCCCCCTCCAAGAACACATGTTTAACAATCAACAAAAATCCTTACACTAACACAAGAGAATTAAACAACTTTAATTCCAAACAAATCCCTATAAAGGGTACTTTCCACTCCCAAGTATTATACATCAATATAAATTTACATCTCGCCTAAGTTAATGTCATGCATAACAAAAGGCAACACCACACAATAGATTATTTAATCTCTCCTAGGCATGAAGTCGTATGATCTCTGGAGCATACGAATCTCTCATTGGCATGAAGCCATACATTCATCATAATATGTTTATATATATACATATATACACACACACACATAATCAAGCATAAGTATGCACTATAATGAGTCAAGATAAACAATCGTATTTGACGATTATTAGCCATCAAGAATTCTCCATAAACCAATCCCATCCTCCTTGTTACAGTACGAACCACGATCATGTGATCTAGCTTACATGCACCATAATTACATACATCAACAAACTCATAAATGCCCATCTTTTATGTTTCATTTATGAACCAAAATGTATCTCAACCGTACCATTCATAAGGCATGTTTTTCATAATGTAGTTCAAAGGTCCACCTCAGTCTTGACCAATTTCATCAAGAAAAATGGTCACAATTCAACCCCCCAAACAACTACCAAAGCACCTGTATATCATGCCATAACCATTTTTAACTTAGAAAAAATCAAGGGAGCATGTCAACTTGTGGCGCCACTATGTTGCCCAACAACCCACCTTGCTCTAAGCTAGGGCGCTTGGTTTTCCAAGGGCCTGATCATGGAACCCTCTCAGGTAGCCTTAGAGCCCAAGCGCCCAGCCCTGTAGTAGAAAGCCATGATCGAAAACTCACCCCTTCAACTTCATTCTTAAAATTTCTCTTAGCTTTAAGTTCATATGGCTTACCTCCAAATAGATAAGTGATTTAGAACCAAACCTATGCCTCAACACTTAAGAAATCACCCTACAAAAGCCTAGGGTTCTCCATATTTGAAACTTAATTAAAGAATACGAAACCCTAGTATAAATACCTTGAATTTGTGGAGCTTAAGCTTAAGGAGGCTTTTAACTGACACAATCCTCCATGAGAGTTGGAAAATTTGGTGGAAGTATTGTTTTATTAGAGAAGATAGTGAGTAGGGTGTGTGGGAAATGGAGCACAAGAAGAAGAAAGCATCATGGGTATAGGACTAAGGCAAAAGGCTGATGTGGTTTATTTAGTGGGTGTGTGGCATTTTAAAATGACTAATTTGCCCCTTCTTCTAGAAGATAAAGTGATTTATAAATCAAGAGCAAGATTATACATCCTGTTAAATTATTTGCTACACACCCTTGAACCCGCTACACCACAATCACTTCACCTAACACTCCTACTATCCACATAAACTCCAATTTCGTATAATTAATACATAGAGAAATTTCTTTTTTTTTTTCTATTCACTTAGTCTTTCTCACACCTCGCAATTGCATTGGGCCTCTTCAAATGGAAGGATCCAAATGCCCAACGTATCTTACACTAAACCATACCTCCATTATACCCCAAGTCCATACTTCGTCAACTTCTCTCATGAACACTTATCCCTTTTGTTGTTCTCAAAATGGTCCCTTACTAGAGATTACTCCAAGACATAATACCTAAGGGTATCCACGTTTAAATTCACATGCATTTCAAGCATACACTCTAGCTTAAAAGGCCTCTCTATGACGACATAATTACATGTTCCTCGAAATTTTCAAACATGCCAAAAGAAAACTCCTCACACAAGCCCCTACCAACTTAGATATTAAATTACCACCTTCTTTAAGAAATTCGATTTCTTAATTTTTAACAAAGACCTTGCTTACGAGATTTCCCTTGCTCCCACATTACTTATTCATAACAAGAAACTATCAACCTTTACATTATTCAAGGAATGCAAATAACCAATTAGTCAATTCGAATACAATCATATTATTGTTCTCCTAGCATTGGCTTCCTTAAATCCCTGTATGCCCAAAGGCTAGTACTCAAGGATGATCTCCTGCTCCATCACATTATAGACTCATATGTTAACTTAAGTCATAGATACTCATAAGCTCTACGTTACAGTGTTACATAACATACACAAATCTCCATTAGCCTAACAAGCTAATTATATATCGAGCAAATGCAATGTGTGTAACCCACACATACTCACATCGCTTAATAACTCGACCTCAAACATCCCCGCCCAGATACTATATCCCCCCCAAGCCATCACGTGGCTATAATTAAGTCCATGTACCCCAAGACACGAAGATTGTGCCTGGATCACAAGGTTTGCAGTTCTTGTCCCATGTTCACCATACCTTTGTAATTGTAATGATACATCATCATAGGCACTGACACTCCCCATCTATTGGCTAGGCCTGACTGGCACTACTTACTACTCAGTCTGTGTTGATAAGCATCTAAAGCATAGCCGAGTTTACCCTCCGTTTGTTATCTCTAACAACATCACTCTTATATCGCTATACATACTCCCATGCCATCTCAAGCTCTATAATAATTTCTTCATGAAGAAGCTTCTTGTTCAAATATTGTTTTTGGGATCTCTTGTGACTAGTATATGTGCTGACAAGTCCCTTCTCTTCCCAGGTAGTGTTACTATACTCCCTAGCAACTCCTCACATGCCATCACCCTATCCAAAAGGTCTCTCAAACCTAAGTAAAATAATGATGAAGGTTAGCGCCGAATGCCTAATGACTTTGCAGGACTCCTTTCCTCTTCTAATCTTTTTTGTAATTGTCCTCCACTCCCATCTGTACCAACATGGCGGTTATCACCATCACAATTAGGCAAATCCATCTCCCGTTAAAATCTCACCAAGGTGCAAGGGGTGCAAAGCTTCCAAGACAAATCTCCAAAACCTCTCCTTTTCCCTAAGGATGAAGTCGATTTTATGGTACTTTGGAGGATGTGTTGTCCTAAGATTTATTCAAGTGAAAATTTCAACGGGGTGAATTAAAAACTTTTCTCTTACCAAATAACTGTGGAAATGTGAAATCTTGAGCGGATGTTGCCATTTTGTGTATACATGAATGGTGGTGGGTAAGGATATGATCTCTAGGTTGTGGCTGGGTGCTATATGGAGGGCATAGTATGAGTTATGGTATTGGATGGAAATTCTTGTTAAAGGAGTGAATTAGGGAGAATAAATATTCTAAGTTAGACGGAGTGGTCGTGAGGTATGGTTAAGGGCAAATTGTGTGTTAGATAATTAATTTTGGGTTTTAAAGAAATTCCATCTGTATCCTTGGGCCTTAACTAACATTGGGTGGAAATTAAGGGGGTAAAATGGTAAGTGGATGGTTTATATATATATATATATACATATATTAACACACACACACATTGGCCCTAAATCCACTCCTCACACCTCTTCACTATGCCATACATCTCTCTTTTTCCTTTCCTCTTCCTCTTCTTCCAAGCTTCAGTCATGGCTTCCCATAGAGTCTTCTGACAATGGTTTGACTACAATGACTTCTCTCCAGCAAGGGATCGAAGAACTCAAGGTGAGTTCTATGAAGGAACTCTTATTCCTCTTATTTTTCTTATTTTCAGAGGTGCCCTAGCCTTAGGTTTGAAAATGTGAAAACGATGGATTTGGATAAGTTTATGCATCGAATATCTTCCTATGGGTATAATAATGTGTTGGGAAACATATATCTATGATTTGTGATGCTTGAAACTGGATTAATGTGAGGAAATTGTGGGAAGAACTCTTCTTACTGTCATATGTTAAATTTTCTGTTAAGAAAGGGGGAATCTTGAATGTTGGCAAATCAATTTTTATTTTAAGTTGGAAAAGGGTTTGGTGTTATCCTTATTGCATGTGAAAATGTAAAAAACTAATTTTGATGACAACAAATAAATTAAAAAAAATTCCTTGGATTATATTAACACATTATTTTTTAGCAATTTTAGAGAAGTCAAAGGCAAGAAGCTAAAAGTGAAGAATTTTTATTCTTGTCCCATGTTCACCATACCTTTGTAATTGTAATGATACATCATCATAGGCACTGACACTCCCCATCTATTGGCTAGGCCTGACTGGCACTACTTACTACTCAGTCTGTGTTGATAAGCATCTAAAGCATAGCCGAGTTTACCCTCCGTTTGTTATCTCTAACAACATCACTCTTATATCGCTATACATACTCCCATGCCATCTCAAGCTCTATAATAATTTCTTCATGAAGAAGCTTCTTGTTCAAATATTGTTTTTGGGATCTCTTGTGACTAGTATATGTGCTGACAAGTCCCTTCTCTTCCCAGGTAGTGTTACTATACTCCCTAGCAACTCCTCACATGCCATCACCCTATCCAAAAGGTCTCTCAAACCTAAGTAAAATAATGATGAAGGTTAGCGCCGAATGCCTAATGACTTTGCAGGACTCCTTTCCTCTTCTAATCTTTTTTGTAATTGTCCTCCACTCCCATCTGTACCAACATGGCGGTTATCACCATCACAATTAGGCAAATCCATCTCCCGTTAAAATCTCACCAAGGTGCAAGGGGTGCAAAGCTTCCAAGACAAATCTCCAAAACCTCTCCTTTTCCCTAAGGATGAAGTCGATTTTATGGTACTTTGGAGGATGTGTTGTCCTAAGATTTATTCAAGTGAAAATTTCAACGGGGTGAATTAAAAACTTTTCTCTTACCAAATAACTGTGGAAATGTGAAATCTTGAGCGGATGTTGCCATTTTGTGTATACATGAATGGTGGTGGGTAAGGATATGATCTCTAGGTTGTGGCTGGGTGCTATATGGAGGGCATAGTATGAGTTATGGTATTGGATGGAAATTCTTGTTAAAGGAGTGAATTAGGGAGAATAAATATTCTAAGTTAGACGGAGTGGTCGTGAGGTATGGTTAAGGGCAAATTGTGTGTTAGATAATTAATTTTGGGTTTTAAAGAAATTCCATCTGTATCCTTGGGCCTTAACTAACATTGGGTGGAAATTAAGGGGGTAAAATGGTAAGTGGATGGTTTATATATATATATATATACATATATTAACACACACACACATTGGCCCTAAATCCACTCCTCACACCTCTTCACTATGCCATACATCTCTCTTTTTCCTTTCCTCTTCCTCTTCTTCCAAGCTTCAGTCATGGCTTCCCATAGAGTCTTCTGACAATGGTTTGACTACAATGACTTCTCTCCAGCAAGGGATCGAAGAACTCAAGGTGAGTTCTATGAAGGAACTCTTATTCCTCTTATTTTTCTTATTTTCAGAGGTGCCCTAGCCTTAGGTTTGAAAATGTGAAAACGATGGATTTGGATAAGTTTATGCATCGAATATCTTCCTATGGGTATAATAATGTGTTGGGAAACATATATCTATGATTTGTGATGCTTGAAACTGGATTAATGTGAGGAAATTGTGGGAAGAACTCTTCTTACTGTCATATGTTAAATTTTCTGTTAAGAAAGGGGGAATCTTGAATGTTGGCAAATCAATTTTTATTTTAAGTTGGAAAAGGGTTTGGTGTTATCCTTATTGCATGTGAAAATGTAAAAAACTAATTTTGATGACAACAAATAAATTAAAAAAAATTCCTTGGATTATATTAACACATTATTTTTTAGCAATTTTAGAGAAGTCAAAGGCAAGAAGCTAAAAGTGAAGAATTTTTATTTTTATAGTGCCTTAGGACTTAGAAAAATTTGTAAAGGTATTTGAATGGCAAGAAAATTGATTTTAAAGTCTTAAAAATGTTTTTAAACATTTTTATAAGTTAGAAAAGTTTTCTAGAAATGCTGGAATAATTCTACTTGGGTCTTAGAACATTAAAACTTTTGAAAACTTAATTTTTGACTCCCACTGGCTATCAGTTGATTGGTTGCTTGCAAGTAGTTGACCAGTTTCTCTCGGGTTAAAAATCTTAAGGCTTCTAGTAGGCTACTAGTCGACCGCTTGCCTTAAAACTTTTGAAAACTTAATTTTTGACTCCCACTGGCTGCCAGTCAACTGGTTGCTTGCAAGTAGTTGACCAGTTTCTCTTGGGTTAAAAATCTTAAGGCTTTTAGTAGGCTACTAGTTGACCGCTTACCTATAAGCAGTCTACTGGATACTCTCTATCTTAAATTTAAATTTCCTTTCATCTAGTAGGTTACTTGTTGACTGCTTGTTACAAGCATTCGACTAGATACTCTCTATCTTAAATTTAAATTTCCTTTTAGTAGCCTACTAGTCAACCTTTTACTAGGAACCAGTCTACCACTAGAGTCTAGAGCTTTTTCAAATAGATAAAATAAAGTTACCAATTGATTGCTAGGTAGCTGCCAATTGACCGGCACCTCATTAAAAGGTATCAGTCGTCTATCATAGACCTACCAATCAACTACCAGCACATTGACATCATTAATAACGGCTATTTTCTGTTGATATCATTTTCCAACTTTCTCCAACAGATCTTTTACACCTTGGGTTATTTATATAAGCTCCAATAGGTGTCAAATAATCAAGAAAACATTCTCTTTGCTACTGAATCTCTGAAAAGTTTTTTCTTGCCAATCATTTACTAATTAGAAAGCTTTCAATTATGTATCCATTCTAAAAGAGAGTTGACTTTGATATTCTTCATCTTTTTTTGAGTTTAATGATCAAGGAGTGGGCTCTTTGATTTAGTGTTTGGGATTAAACACATTTTAAGGGGGAAAGACATAGACACCCTTGAGAAAGAAAATTGCTCTAAGTAGTGGCTTATAAGTGCCCAACTTTGATAAACTTGTCATTTATAGTGAAATACTCAAGAAGTGGTCTTGAGGACTAGATGTATGCTTGATTATAAGGTAAACTAATGTAAATATTGTTGTTCAGTCTTTTCATCCATTACTCTTTAATTGTTTAAGTCTTATTTTTTAGTCCTTCTACTTTAATCTTATTCATCTTGTTCATACTTTGTTTTTCTTATTTAAAAAGATTAGCTTTGTTTATGAAATTATCTTTAACTTCTAATAAGTCTTTGTGAAAATTTTTAATAACCTAATTCATCCCCTCTTGGGATTTAGCCATTTCTATCATTTGGGGTGTTTTATATTAAGTTTTCATAGATTAAAGTGTTGGTAAATGACCCATGGAGTTTGGGAACGACAGATGCTTGTTTTGGAGTGAACTTTTGCACTTTTAGGCTGCTTCTCTACCTTAAGTTATTGACCATTATAGTAGTGGTTTGTGCAGTGGTTGGCATTCCAGTGCCAAGTTTAGGTGCTACAACAGCAACTTCCAAAACTTGTCTTTTTCTGGCTTTGTTAGGTGCCGCAATGGTGAGCAGTGGCTTGGCAATTTCTTCCTCCATATCTTGACCCTTTTTCTTTCCTTTTTCTTGTGTTCAATGAGTAGGAATGGCAATCTAGGATTGTCAATTTTTTCCTTTTCATGGAAGGATTTAGGCTGAATTTGATTTGTCATACAAGGTAAGGGATGAACGCCACTTCCATGCTATTTGTTTAACCTTTTTTCATCCTAATATTTTTGGAATTCTCCTAATGTGTATTGGAAACTCAATCGGATGGATATATATATATATATATATATAAAAACTTAATGATAGGGTTATTATGGCCAACATTAAATAGGAGGGATCAACTTCGTTATTATTACCTTGTTATATAGTGTGAGCCACTACGACCGCCGAGTCGCCCAAAATTGGATTCATGGCAACTTGCAGCATAATGATTATCCCGGGTCATATTCTTTCAAGGAGTCTTACTTCCAAATTGTCTATTTAATTGTTAACACTAATCTACCCTAATTACAGCCTAATTACTTACTGATTACCACAGGGGGTAATTGCACAATTAACACATAAAACAGAACATAAACAGCAGAGCATTTAACAAAAATAGAAAAAAAAAGAACAGAAAAGAATAGAAAATAAACACAACAAAATGCAATAAGCCATGGAATCCTTAGAATGCAACTATCATCATTCTTGTCTTGAAATTAATTCTGGTGTTTTCTATCATTATTTTTTCTAACTAAAATTTCCAAGAAATCTCTTAGAACTAGATTTCATTAAACCTAATGAAACCCAATTAGGCCCTAAGCTAAATCAAGCTTAATAATCATCAAAGCAAGCTATTTCTATTCTACTTGCTACATCAACCAGTAACAACAAGAAAGCATCTTAGATTTAAAACATTCAAACCAGTAATCATACTTATAGAGGCTAACCAGCACGCTAATGAACATGAAAACAGATATAAGAAACTAGAACATAAATGAAATCAAAGAACAACAAGCAAACTTATCTGATTAAGCTCCAAAAATTCAAGTTACAACTTATGTTCACAATTTTTAGCCTTCCATGGAGGCCAAAATACAACAAAACAAAGAAGAAAATAGGGGGTAACATACAAATTTTATAGAAAATGGAAGAAGAAAGTGTTCTTCAACAAGTGAAAAATAGAGTTCTGAAGCCTCTTAAGCTATTGCCAAGGAGAGGGATGAATTTTCACTTCCTGTTAGGTCCCTTTCACATTTTGACATACAGTTTTGCTACAGCATGAGTGCAAAACATATTCATAAAAAGATTGCTGTAGAAACTCCCTTTTGCTGGTGCAGAAATGTCATCAAGATCAGGTTGCTATTTTGGGAAATAAAGCACAAAAAATCAAACTACTTTGTAGCAAAATGGGGCCCACATGTCCACCACATCATGGTCAACGTCCAGTCATCAAAGAGACACCACATCAACATCCTTGTCATCTAATTCGTCTAAGTTAGCATTAACTCTCTAATTAATTAATTATGTAAATTAAGCACAAGGATTAATGAGTCTCTAATCAATTAAGCTTGTAAAAGTATGGAATTAAAATATATTAGTTCTATAATTATTTTAGACCTAATAATTACCAAAATATGATATAATTAGA
The DNA here is from genome assembly GCA_037074585.1 of Biancaea sappan. NCBI lineage: Eukaryota > Viridiplantae > Streptophyta > Magnoliopsida > Fabales > Fabaceae > Biancaea > Biancaea sappan. The sequence goes on along the minus strand of CM073499.1, from coordinate 22,960,431 downwards.
TAGTTCACAAGATTTAAGATGCAAAAAGGACTAAGATAGGGACTAAATTGCATATAAAAATGTATGATATCATTATACACTTAATGGCTCTATTTAACTTTGTTATAAATTAGAGGGCTAAACTTGGCATGATGAAATTGTGTTAGGATTAATTGTTATGCATTATTGTATAGTGACAAGTATTCCCTTGCTTGTGGAATTCATTTATCATGATTGAATGTGTTAGAGAGATATTTATGTTCTCTCAAACTGGAGTTCATTTTTCATGACTGGATATATTTCCCTACTTGAGTAGAAATTATGAAACACAAAAGCGAGCTTGTGTGGCTCTCCCATGAATATTATATGGGTAACCCCAATTGCTGGAAGTTATGCATTGTGGGAAGAACCCTAGGATAATTATTGGAAGTGGTAACGTGATGTTTTAATTTGCGTAAAAATTATGATACACTTTACACTTGTCTATATGTGATGTTGTCATAACCCACTGTCAGGGCCTGTGACCAGCACAGTAATGACACTCCCTATTATTGTAAGCCTACCTGTTTGCAATTACCCATTTTATTTTATTCAATAGAGTGACACCATTTATATATGCATTACAGTATTACTTAGAGAGATCTTAATGATCATAGTCAACACACAAGCATGTACGATTCAATCAAGTATATATCTAGCTTCCTTGTTACTTATATATCACATACTTATGTTTACATATACACATATCAAGAGTAGGAAACAGCATACTTAGCTACCTTGCAACTCACACATTAAGTGGAAAATGTGAGTAAACAATCACCCACAACTAGAATAGAGAAGGTACATACCTGGTATACACATTGCGTTTTACATATATATTACATAACACGCATACGCCTAAACTAGTTTATGTTCCCTAGACCATTATCTGAGTTTTGAACTCTTCATGATATTGTATCCTGTGCCTAACGCCTTATCCAAATCCCAAATCCCCCTCTTTAGGATTTAATCATAAAAACCCCTTTCCTTTTTTGACAATAAGAGTTTTCAAAAATATTCCCCCTATTCTACTTAAGGACAACTTAATGCCATCCCTCCCTTACATATATGACAACTCGTTAATGGTTTCCTTTCAAGGTGTATGTTGTCTAGAGATGTCTACTATATTGCAAATTTTAGGGGGTAGCGTTAACTCCATATAGGTTATGCACCTCTTAAACATGACCACATTTTACATTCAAATTATCATTTAGACCCATGTCATACAAAATCATTGTTGAATTATGAGTTTCCAATTAAGCTTATCATCAAGCATGACATGTTCCATCATTTAACTAAAATCACCCAATTTCAAAGCACACAATTACATACATGTATACCATTATATACTTGTATACCATAGAGTACACCACATGGGATTCACCGTTCCATGACAATATCTCAACCATATTATCCTTATCCACTTTAGGGCATAATTCATCACATCATTATTATTCAAGTAAAACATATTCTATCATATTATCATTATTCGTATGAACCATAATCCATCATACCATTGTAATAAAAGAATATAGTCCAATATGCCATTAATGTATGAATTATGTAATTTAAACGTGTCACCCCTATCCAGAATATCCTGACTTCAAACAAAATATAATAATGATCCATAGTGGCCTTAACGCCACATTCACCAAGTCCTCATGCGAAAATGTGCAAGTTAATTAAATAAAAGCCAAATAACAACAACTATAGAGTGGCCTACAACTATAGAGTGGCAACGGGAAGGTCACAGAACAAGCACTGCTACTTAGGCGGGTACACCTCAATAACCAGATTTGTAAATAAAAAAAAAAAGAAATAACAGAGAGCGTGAGTTATAAAACTCAGTGAATAAAATGACTCTATTGTAACAATATTCAAACATGTCAAACAAAAAGTGCCCATCAGGCTAAATCTCAATACCAAAACTATAATAACAAAATATATCATCATAGAGACATCCAAAAGCATCCAACTAGTGATACTCGTCAGTGGTAAGGTGTCAACGGGAGTTAAACTCGCCCGGCCACCCTTCTTACCTACCCTAAAGCAAGAACACCCCATTGGTTAAGGCACCATCAAGAGTTGACTCACTCGGCCACCCTTCTTAATCTCGTTATGGGGGTCGTCTCCACTACTTATTGGTTAAGGTGCCATTGGAAGCCATGATTGCCCGGCCACCCTCCTTGACCTTGCCATGAAAGGGAGGTACCACTAATATCAACCAAGCAATGTAATAACAAACATACACTCTATTCCAAAATCAACATACTGAAGTTATCTCAATAGAGAACAATTCACAATCTCAACGTGTTCGGGCATAATCTATCTTTAAATTAAAAATAATTCATCATCCTCAACATGTATGGACATAAAAATAAACTTTAAATTAAATTATTTCACCATCCCCGACATGTCCGAGCGTAAATGAACTGTAAATTTATTTATAATTCATCATTCCCGACATATCTGGGCAAAAATGAACTTTAAATTAAATTATTTCACCATCCCTGACATGTCTAGGCATAAAGAAGCTTTAAATTAAAAACGATTTACAGTTACTTACGTGTTCGGACATAATTTAGCCTTAAATTAACAGCGGTTCACTATTTCCAACATGCTTGAGCAAAATTTATCTTTAAATTAAATAACAATATGTTGATTAAGAATTAATGTCCCTCATAGGGACTTCACTTAATTGAGATAAAAATGTCCACATAATTATTTAGTCAGTCCGTACACTATATGCCATAGGCCATGCCTATTTTTTTGTCACCTTTTCACCTAGAGACTTAATGATTTACCTTACAGAGTTAGGGAGACCACCCGTACGTCACCCTTTATAATGTTCAACACTAAAACCAAGTTAAAACGAAGTTGAACCACTCACCTGGGTTCCAACGACGTCTTTATCATCACTTGGAGAGAGCATAGGTATTGCAAGGTTTCGAGATAAAATTCTAATAATTTCAAAAAAAGGGTTGTGAAAAGAAATCAAAACCATAAAATTAGAAAACTTCCCGTTTTTATTGCAAGGTTTCGAGATAAAATTCTAATAATTTCAAAAAAAGGGTTGTGAAAAGAAATCAAAACCATAAAATTAGAAAACTTCCCGTTTTTACTTCTGACCTTTAGCCACTATTTTGGTCATATCTCCCAATAGGTAAAGGCTTTCTAGTGATATCTAATTTCTTAAAAATAGAGTCTGATTGAGGGAGTTTTGACCAATTTAAGTTCTGTAAAACAAAAGTACAATAAATTCAGGATTTCTTGTTCTTACCTTTGTTTCTGTGAGATTTTTTGCTATCAACAAAAACCATCAGAGGTGTATTCCATGAGGTTTATATGAGGAGATGTGGTGTCTAGAATTCTTGTTTGTTTGAGAGAAAGAAGAGAGAAGAGAGAGATGCTAAAGTGTGGTGGAAGAGTTGATCGTGTGGTGTATAGGGTCTTGGAGTCTTTTGCTTTTGTTTTGTGTGCATTTTAATTGTATCTTTTTTTTTGTAGAGCTAGGTTTGTTGTTTCTTTGTATTTTAGAAATTAGGTTTAATTTAGGTTAAATATCTTTAGAGATATTTTAATTTGATTTGAATTATTAAATCTATTTAATTTTAAATTTGAGTTTGAATTAGATTTTGTATCTTAGTTACCTTGGCTTAGTTTAATTTGAATTTTAAAGTAGATAAGTTTTTGGTTTATTTTCTTATTATTTATTCAAGAAGCGCCGACTTTTAAGGGAGAGTTTATTAATTCATTTATCTTATTTTAGTTTGAATTTTAAATCTAATTGGCTTAAATTGAAGTTATCTTGTATTTTATTTATCTTGCTTTAATATTATTTATAATCTTACATGCTTAGAATTTAGGATTATCCACCTTTTATTTTATTATTTCTTTGAATCTTCATTTTATTAATATTATTTGAATTCCTTATCTCTTAGTATTCTTATGTATTATTATATTCAGTTTTTCTTGAATTAAGCTTCTTTAAATTGTTCTTATCCCATCGTAACACTTGCCATGTATATTATTAGTATTATTAATTTATTTACTTAATAGCTCACACCTAAGCTATATATTACTTTATTTATTATTTTTATCATTTAATTCTACTTAATTTATATTTACCTAAAGGGATTCTTTCTTTATTTTCCCTACATTAATTTTCTTAAATTGTAGGCCTCTAAATAACTTCTAAAGCCTAATATTATTTTTATTAATTTAATCTTTATCTACTGATATCATTTTGAACAATTTCGTCCAACCCCCACATAAGTTTTATCTTTTCATTTTAGTCCCTCACTTTTATTTTTTATTTTAGTCCTTCACTTTTATTTTTCGCGTTAGTCCTTCATTAGCCCAAATAACATTTCACATGTAGGATAAACATCATATTATATAACATCCATCATACCACACAATTTATGCAAAAATGAATGTGTAATACATACTTTTAACTAGAACATACATAAGAGATGATGTAAAGCACTAGGCATACAAAATAAAATTAATAGACTTGGAAAATTTTAACCATGGGTATCACAAATGTGTAGTGGGTTACATGAAGGGATGAATTCTTATTGTTTGCGATTGCCATAGATAAATATTGTGTGTTACATAAGAAGCCTACGTGGCTTTCCAGATGATGATTGATTAGCAGCAGTACAAAGACCCGTGGGGCCTTTTTACACTATGACTAATAATGTTATATGAGAAGCCTATGTGGCTGTTCGAATGATGATGGATTAGTTGTATTAGCCATGGAACCCTCTTACACTATGCTAATAAATTATATGAGAAGCCTATGTGGCCTTTCGAATGATGATGGATTAGTGGTAGTATGAAGAGTCGTGATGTCATGACCCATTACTTGAGCACATGATCGGCACAATAATGAATCTTCCATCACTGTAAGCCTTCCATAAATTCTACCCGGAAGTTAAATTATTAGTAATTATCTTCGTGTTATCAAAATAACCATTCCTTATTAAATAAATACGAAGAAAACATATCGAATTTCCTTATTTGAAATATACAGAGATGACTTGCATATAATAATAGATACTCTTTATGAAATACATTATTATACTGAAATACAAGTAAAATATGCCAAGCCCCTGACTTAGATGTCTTAGACAATTACAGAGCAACATAATCTACAACAAAGATGGGCCTACTCGATAGCGGGAAGGTCTGAAGTGATCTATTCTTTTAGCGAATATTCTTCGCCGACAACCTGATTTGAACAAAAAGATTTCATAGAGAGTGTGGGCTTTAAAACTCAGTGAGCAAATCGGCCTCGCTTTAATAAAATTCAAATACATCACCAGTCATGCAAGTATACTTGAAGGCTCAAACTCAACTAATAAACATGACTAGAAATTACATACTAGAAGATATAAAGTCATCCAATTCATCCAACGGTATTAGTACTCATCAATGGCAATATATTCCAGAGAGTGCATATAGCTGACTCACTAAATTTATTTATTTTCGCCATGACGCACAACCTTATCCTCTCAGCTTGGGTGCCCCATGAATCTATTATTGACTCGGTCTATATCCCTTCCGAGGGAATCGTTATCTCCACACTCATTGGTCAAGACATCCTTTAAACCAGGTTTTTCATTTTGCCATGAGAGGGGATACTATCCGGCTCAATCACGATCAATAGTACAGTATTTCATATCATAATCAAAAGTACAATGTAATATTCATTCATATGACATGTATCTTATATAACTATATCACATGTTTATAAACCACAAATCAAGATAACAATTAAGTTGCTTTGGAAAGATTCAAACTTTATATCACCTTAAAATACTTGTTTCGTCTTATCCATACTTCTAGATTAATCTGAATTACCTCATTAGATTCGCCACTTTGAACCAGTCTACAACTATGAGTCTTTGAAGTGTCCTATGACATACTTTTTTATCACCAATGATGATAAAATCCTATTAAAATTAGGTTGTTTCACTCACCTAAATTCTATACGAGTATCACTTCTCTAAGTTGTTACGGACAAGAGCATACAGGTGAATTTCAGTGTTCTACTACGGAGATTTTCATGAAAGATTAGAGAAAACAAGTTAGGATTGTTTTCATACAGATACTGTTCATACATATAGTTACTATTCATATATACGATCACTATTTATACATATGATTACTATTCATATGTACGGTCACTGTTTACACTAGAAATAGAGAATACCATCTGTAAAAGAGTACATCAGGTAAGTGCCCAAGAAAGAGTGGAGGGTCGCAATGGACACACTTAAGTACCAAGTCTTTCCTTAGTCAGAACTTTCTTAGACATATATTCTTTACAGTTTACATTATATTTTAGTAATTAGAGAATCAAAATAACATATAGGTAGCTAAGGACAATTTTTCTGTTGTGGAAGATCAGCCAAAGCCGCAACCACAGAGCATACTTGGGAAAATAACTTCTAACATTTGAAATGCATAAAAAAGGCATAGTATCCTTACCTCGGATCTAAACTAAAAAAGAAAGGCCCAAAATCTCAGAGGCTTAGCGTCGGAGCAAGAGAAACTTGAGGAGAGAGAAGAAGAAAAGTTGAAGGTATGAGTTTAGAACTAAAATGGAAGGGCCTATTTATAGGAAAAGTCAAGGTACTATTTGATACTATGCGTTAATAAAATATTCAATTTACTATTCATGAAAATGATATTTCTAATAAAATAATTCAATTTACTGTGCGCTTTAATAATTTAGCTTATTGTGCAAATTGTATTGGTTAATATTAGGAACTTAAAGAAAAAATTATCCTTTTACCATAAACCTTTAAGTTTCTTTTCAATTCAGTCTTTTCATTTAGTCCTTGAGGGTATTTTCTCATACAAAACATCATTTTCTCCTACAAATTTCTTTCTACTTTTTCCTTATGACCAAACCACATCTATTATTCGACATTTCGATTGTATATATGAATAGTACCGTATCGTGAATAGTATTATATTGGCGAATAATGCCGTATACTAGAATAGTAACTATAGTTCGCAAACATACATTTATATTTTATTTTTTACGGGTATTACATTATCACCCCCTTTAAGAAATTCGGTTCTCAGAATTTAAATTACCTTAAGTCATGAAAAGATGTGGATATCTAGAACGCATATCAGCCTCATCTTAACATGTGGCTTCTTCGTGAGTCTGATTCCGCTATAGCACCTTAACCGATGGAGTCTCCTTAGACTAGGTTTCTTTACTTGACTATCCAGGATAACTACCAATATCTTCTCGTATGACAAGTTCTCATTTACAAAGATAGAATCATTGTGAGAAGGGTGAAGTATATGAGAAAGATCAGGAAGGTACTTTCTCAACATGGATACGCGAAAAACAGGGTGAATCCCTTCCAGTTCCATGGGTAGAGTGAGCCGATAAGCCATTTTTCCTATTCGCTCTAAAATCTCATAATGCCCTATGTGCCTAGGACTTAATTTTCCCTTCCTTCTAAATCTCAACACACCTTTCATTAGAGAAACTTTTAGGAACACCATATCACCGAATGAGAACTGTAAATCACGCATCGGTGGTCGGCGTATGCTTTTTGTCTACTTTGAGCTACTTGCATCCTATCCTGGATTGTTTTAACTTTGGCTAGGGCATCCTAGACTAAGTCGGATCCAAATGCTTTCGCTTCACCTACCTCAAACCAATTGATCAAAGATCTACAATGTCTCTCGTACAAGGACTCATAAGGTGCCATCCCAATAGTAGCCTGGTAGCTGTTGTTATATACAAACTCTACGAGATACAAATGCTTCTCTCAACTACCACTGAAATCTAAGATACAAGCTCGTAACATGTTCTCTAGTGTCTGAATCGTCCACTCTAACTGTCCATCTGTCTATGGGTGAAAAGCGGTACTAAGGTCCATTCGAGTTCTAATGCCTCTTGAAAACTTCTCCAGAAGCAGAAGGTAAATTGAGGACCTCTATCAAAAATGATAGATATGGGCACTTCATGCAGCTTCACTATTTCCTTAATATATAATTGTGCCAATGTCGCCACGCCGTAAGTGGTTTTGACTAGAATGAAGTGTGCTGATTTAGTTAGTCAGTCAACAATAACCCATACTGAGTCATAGCCTCCTATGGAGCAAGGTAGACCAACAATAAAATCCATCGTCACTCGTTCTCATTTCCATTCACGAATCTCCAATTGTTGTAACGAGCCTCCTAGCTTCAGATGCTCGGCCTTAACCTGTTGACAAGTTAAACAACGAGATACAAACTCTGCTATATCTTGTTTCATTCCTTTCCACCAGTAAATCTATTTTAGATCCTGATACATCTTAATGGTGACTAGATGTACGGTATATGCGGCACTATGGCCTTCTTCCATGATGTCCCATCTAAGAGTTCCAACATCTACTACATATAACCATTTCTCAAAATGCAAGGCTCTTGCATCGTCGAGTGTGAAACTATTCACTTCACCACCCTTTACCTTTTCCATAATTTAGAGAAGCTCAGGATCCTCCATCTGGGATATCCGTATTTGGTGTATAAGGGAAGATCTAGCCCTGATATAAGCTAAGAATAATCCTATCTTTGTAATCTCTAAAGTAAGACCTTTTGTTCTCAGCTTCTATAGTTCTTGAATCAATGATCTTCTTGTCACTGCTATATGGGCCAAACTACCAATAGATTTTTGACTCAAAGCATCTGCTACTATGTTCGCTTTGTCTGAGTAGTAAAGAATGTTACAATCATAATCTTTTAGTAATTCTACCCATCTCCTCTACCTCAGGTTCAGGTCCTTTTAGTTGAAAATATATTTCAAATTCTTATGGTCAGCGTAGATTTCACAGGTTTCTCCATATAGATAATGTCGCCATATCTTTAGGGCGAAAACTACTGCTGCTATCTCCAGATCGTGGGTAGGGTAGTTTTGTTCATGCTTCTTAAGCTGTCGGATACACGTACCACTACCTGGCCATGCTGTATAAAAGCACATCCTAACCCCATTCTTAATGCATCACAGTATTACTATAAAACCTCTAGGTCCTGACGGTGATACCAATACAGGTGCGAAGATTAACCTTTTCTTGAGTTCTTGGAAGCTTTCTTCACAAGCGTCATCCCACTGGTACTTTACTCCTTTCCTAGTCATTCGTGTGAGAGGGGCAGCTAACTAAGAAAAATCTTAGATGAAACGACAATAATATCTTGCCAATCCCAAGAAGTTGTGAATCTCTATGACGGAGATAGGACTAGGCCATATTTTAACTACTTCTACTTTGCTTAGGTCTGCTTAGATGTCATTCTTAGAGATCACATGTCCCAAGAAAATCATGTGATCAATCTAAAACTCTCATTTAGAGAATTTGGTGTACAATTGGTGATCCCTCAATGTCTGCAACACAACACGAAGGTGTTGTTCATGCTCTTCTGAATTCTTTGGGTACACGAGGATATCGTCTATGAAGACAATAACGAATTTGTCTAAGAATAGTTTAAAAATCCTATTCATTAAATCCATGAAAGCAGCTGGTACGTTTGTTTGTTTGAACTACATTACCAGGAATTCATAGTGTCCATATATGATACGGAAGGCTGTCTTGGGCACATCCTCCTCCTTGATCTTGAGTTGGTGATAACTACTAGACCCCAAGTCAATCTTTGAAAAACACTTGGCTCCTTGAAGTTGATCGAAGAGGTCGTTGATGCGAGGCAACGGGTATTTTTTTTTATGGTTACTTTGTTTAGTTGCCTATAATCTATGCATAGTCTCATCGATCAGTCCTTCTTTTTCACGAATAAAACAAGAGCTCCCTAAGGTGAATAACTCGGCCTTATAAAGCTTTTGTCTAAGAGGTCCTATAACTAAGCCTCTTTTAACTTTGTTAGCGCCATCATATAAGGGGGTATGGAGATTGGGTGAGTCTCTAGAGCTAACCCTATTTGGAACTCAATCTTTTGATCTAGGGGTACACTCGATAGATTATCCGGGAAGATGTCCATAAACTTCTGGACCACTGGAACGTCCTCCACTTTTAGTTCTTCCTCCTTGATATCCTTAACAAATGCCAAGTATCCTTGATAGTCCTTTCGCAATAAACGTCAGACACATATTAAGGATATAAGGTTTCCAGAAATCTCACTTTGTTCACCTTAAAATACGAAGGAGGGTTCCCCAGAAATATTGAACTTAACTATCTTATTATAGCAATCAAGGGTGACATGACAAGATGCCAGCTAATCCATGCCTAAGATGACATCAAAGTCTGTCATATCCAATAGCATTAGGTTTGCCGTTGTATTTACTTCTCCAACTTTCACCTTGCAAGCCCGGTAGCCTGGTTCTATTAGAAAGGCGCCTCCCGTAGACGTAGTTACTAAGAATGGACATTCAAATCTAACAACTTTTTATGTAAAGTTCTTAGCAAAGAATGGTGACACATAAGAATGCGTAGAACTAGAGTCAAACAAAACATGTGCAAAGTTTGATTCAATCAAAAAGGCACATGCTACCACCGTATTAGATGCCTAAGCATTTTGAGAGGTTAAGGCGAATACTTGAGCGGTCCCTCAGCCTGCTCAAGCTTGACCTCGGCCACCTTGTCCTCTGCCAGCGCCTTTTCCAATTCTGTTGCCTCCTATAGTTCTTTGGCCAAATCTCATGTCAAGTTAAGGGCAATCTCTCTTGAAGTGGCCCTGTTGACCATATTAGAAACAAACCTTAGTGTTGTTGTTGCCAAGACAAGCTCCTAAGTGGTTTCTTTCATACTTGGAGCACTAGGGCCTTTGTTGACCCCCTGTACTACCCTGTTGACACTGTGATACACTGGCGGTAGAGGGTACATATCTAACGGTTTTAGTGGGTATAGAACTTCCTCTACGGCTTTATGACTTCTCATCTTATTTCCTTTTTCTTTTGTTATTCAATTTTTGTTGCCCATATCTATTTCTTCTATCATACTGGTAATATCGACGGCCTCTATATAAGATGAAAAGTCTCGTATCTATGATCCTACCCTTGAAAATATGGACTCTCGAAGGCCTTTAACGAAACGTCAGATTCTTTGTTTCTCATCTAGGACCATGTAAGTAGCATATTCGGATAATTCCATAAACAGATTATCATATTCATCGACAATCCGTACTCTTTGCTGGAGTGTCTCAAACTAGTTCATCTTTGCTTCTGTATGCTTTCCAGGATAAATTGCTCCCGAAAAATTCTTTTAAAGTCCTTCCATTTGAGGGGTGGGGCATTACTTGCCATTCCCTTCTTCTTTGTTCACCACTAACGGTCCACCTTACCTCTTAATTGAAAAGTAACAAGAGTCACTCTTCGGGGTTTAGGACACTCCAACGTATCAAGGATTTTCTCATAGTCATCTAGAAAATACTGTAGGTCTTCATTAGCATCTTCTGCGAAGGTTGGCGGATTCAACTTTATAAATTCTGAGGTCTTGATCTCTACCCTTACCAATTCTTGAGAAAGGGTGGAGGTGGCATCTAGTCTGTCTCTTGCACTTTTGCGGCATGTACTGATGCTTGTGAGCTATTTTCAGATGACTGTCCCATCAGAAGTTCCTTCAGCCCTTTACCTCGTTTTGCATTGCGGCTAATGCTTCCATTACCATAGCTGTGTCGATTTGTAGTGGTACTCTACCTCTTCTCCCAGGGTTTACAGTGGGTATCTCTCTGTCTTGCGCATGGTTACTTCCTACACGGTTAGGCATCTCCAACCTTACACCTGCTGACTGAGCAACTTGAGGGACTAAGGCCCTGCCAGATCTTGTGTGAATTCTAAAGCGTTTAATTTCCCTCGTGCCATCTAAACTTATTCTACAATTAAAAATAATATGTATCATCACCATTATGCTTCAAGGGTAAGACACGAAAGAAAAGGATTTAAACTCTATAGGGCTTTTGGTATATCTTTGTCCTATGGTCGTGCTGCAGTCATGACAATAGGGGAGGGCTCACTAAAGACACATTACTCTGTAATCACTAAGAGACCTAACAACCTTTACTCTGATACCAATTTTGTCACGACCCATTACTTGGGCACATGATCGGCACAATGATGAATCTCCCATCACTGTAAGTCATTCTATAAATTCCACCCAAAAGTTAAATTATTAGTAATTATCTCCGTGTTATCAAAATAACAATTTCTTATTAAATAAATACGAAGAAAACATATCAAATTTTCTTATTTGAAATACACAGAGATGACTTGCATATAATAATAGATATTCTTTATGAAATATATTATTATACTGAAATACAAGCCAAATATGTCAAACCCTTGACTAGATGTCTTAGACAATTATAGAGCAACATAATCTACAACAAAGAGGGGCCTACCTGACAGTAGTAAGGTCTAAAGTAATCTAATCTTTTAGCAGATATTCTTCGCTGGTAACCTAATCTGAACAAAAAGATTTCACAGAGAGTGTGAGCTTTAGAACTCAGTGAGTGAATCGGCCTCACATTAATAAAATTCAAATACATCACCAATCATGCAAGTATACTCGAAAGCTCAAACTCAACCAATAAACATAGTTAGAAATTACATACTAGAAGATATAAAAGCATCCAATTTATCCAATGGTATTAGTACTCATCAATGGTAATATATTCCAGAGAGTGCACATAGGCTGACTCACCAAATTTATTTATTTCCACCATGACGCACAACATCATCTTCTCAACTAGGGTGCCTCACAAATCTGTTACCGACCCGGGCTATATCCCTACCAAGGGAATCGTTGTCTCCACACTTGTTGGTTAAGACATCCTTTAAACCAAGTTTTCTGTCTTGCCGTAAGAGGGGGTACTATCACGCTCAATCACAATCAATAGTACAGTATTTCATATCATAATTAGAAGTTTAATGTAATATTCATTTATATGACAGGTATCGTATATAACTATATCACATGTTTATAAACCACAAATCAAGATAATAATTAAGTTGCCTTTGGAAAGATTCAAACTTTATATTACCCTAAAATATTTGTTTCATCTTATCCATGCTTCTAGATTAATCTGAATTATCTCCCTAGATTCGCCACTATAAATCCAATTTACCCCTATGAGTCTTGGGAGTGTCCTATGACATATTTTTTATCACCAATGATGCTAAAACCCTATTAAAATGGGATCATTTCACTCACTTAGATTCCGTACAAGTATCACTTTACTAAGTCGTTACAGACAAGAACACACAAGTGAATTTCAGTGTTCTGCTATGGAGATTTTCATGAAAGATTAGAGAAAACAAGTTAGAGTTGTTTTCGTACAGACACTATCTATACATACGATTACTATCATATGTATGGTCACTATTCATACTAGAAATAGAGAATACAATTTGTAAAATAGTACACCAGGTAAGTTCCCAAGAAAGAGTATAGGGTCGCAATAGACACACTTACGTACCAGATCTTTCCTTAGCCAGAATTTATCTAGACATGTATTCTTTACAGTTTACATTCTATTTTGGTAATTAGAGAATCAAAATAACATATAAGCAGCTAAGGATAGTTTTTCTATTGTGAAAGATCAATCAAAGCCACAACCACAGAGCATACTTGAGAAAATAACTTCTAAAATTTGAAAGGTATAAAAAGGGCATAGTATCCTTACCTCGGATCTAAGCTAAAAAGGAAAAGCCCAAAATCTCAGAGGCTTAGCGTCGGAGCAAGAGAAACTTGAGGAGAGAGAAAAAGAGAAGTTGAAGGTGTGAGTTTAAAACTGAAATAGAAGGGCCTATTTATAAGAAAAGTCAAGGGTACTATTTGACAGTATGCGTTAATAAAATAATTCAATTTACTGTGCTCTTTAATAATTTAGCTTACTGTTCAAATCACAAAAAGACGAAGGCGGCTGAATTATTGGTTACTATTGGGAACTTAAAAGGAAAACTATCCTTTCACCTTAAACCTTTTAGTTTCTTTTCAATTCAGTCCTTTCATTTTAGTCCTTAAGGGTATTTTCTCACAAAACGTCATTTTCTCCTACGAACTTCTTTCTAATTTTCTCTTGTGACCAAACTACATCTAGTATTCGAATTTCGATTGTATATGTGAACAATATCGTATACGTAAATAGTATTATATAGGTAAATAGTACTGTATACTAGAATAGTAACTGTAGTTCGTAAACATACATTTATATTTTATTTTTCACGGTTATTACACGTGAGGCCCTTTCGCACTATGACTAAGGATATTATGGGAAGCATGTGTGGCCCTCTTAGAGATGATGGATGATGGTACTATGGGAAGCATGTGTGGCCTTTTCAATGGAGAATAAAAAGGACCTAATAAGATAGCCTGTATGGCTCAATGTGAACCCATGTGCAGGGTTATAAGGATGGTGTGTGGCCCAATGCAAATCCTTGTGTAGTGTTATGAGATGGCCTATGTCACCTATTATGGCATTCTTGAATGGGAAAGCGAGGGAGCTAATGTGGTCTAATGAATACTGGTTGTGTAGATTATGGACTACCTTAGAAAATTTGTGTGATGGCTTGTTATTGATATGTTGTGTAGATATATATATATATATATATATATATATATATATATATATATATATATATATATATATATATATCCAGTGGGATTACGTGCAAATATGGAATTATATCAAACTACAATAGTAGTGTTATGTTGGCATCCTAATCCTATGTAGGTTGTGTGATGATCATATATGTGAGGTGAGATTGTGGTGGAGGATGCAACTCTTCCTAAGGTCCTATCCTTATAATTGGTACATAATTTGTATTTACTTTTGGTTGAATTATCTCTAACTAAGTTATATACTCACTATCCCTTTGTGTACCCTTTGCAGGTTCTTTTGTATCTAATGAATCTTCATATGAGGAGTAGCAAAGCCTCCTAGTCTTCAACCCTTTTCAGCTTCAAGTTATAGGTTTATCATAGGAATAATGGTGAATTAAGTCACCCTATAGTTAGATAGAACACCTAGGGATCTTATATTTAGTAATGAAAGGATTTGGAATATATTTCATACTTTAACTTATTGTCACATATTAATTACTTCTTGGAATGAATAATGTTGATATGGAAAAGATATTTATCTAAACGATGTGGTCGTTGAAGTGAAGTCATCATATCATGCTGAAATGATATTCTTGTATTATATCTTTTTGGTGTGCTGGTTGTGTGTCGTTAGGCTTTCAACGGTGGGTGGAGTCCACCACCGTGCCGGTCATATTCCCAAGGTGTGAAAAAGTTAGTATAAGAGCTTATAAATTAAGCCTTTTATTAACTAGAAAGCAAGGTGACCTTGGTGGGCCCTTTACTATTATTGTGAACTGCGACATAACCATAGGAAGAGATTCCACTAAAGGCCCTAGGGTGGTTAAGGATACCTTCTGTCATGTCATACTCTTTAATAATGGTTGTGTAGGTTTTTCTCTACTTTAAGTCGTGTGCTCGTAGTGTAACTATTGTCAGCTCTGGTGGAACATGGAGGGTTGTTAATCTTGGGTGAAAATGTAGACCTTAAGGAAGTGTCTATGCAACCACCTATCATGCCAGTGCATGGGCACCTTAGAATAGGTTGGACAAGCAATTCCTTCTGCAATTTATGTAACATGATGCTTGGCACACTTACCATCTTGGTGTATGTAGATGGGAACGCTATAAGGTAAGTGACATTTATGAAATGTATTAAAACTATTGAAAATTATTTGTTGATTGATTCGGTAATGTTTGGGTTAATTCTTTAGTAATTGAATTAGTGCCAAAA
The DNA here is from genome assembly GCA_037074585.1 of Biancaea sappan. Classification (NCBI taxonomy): domain Eukaryota; kingdom Viridiplantae; phylum Streptophyta; class Magnoliopsida; order Fabales; family Fabaceae; genus Biancaea; species Biancaea sappan. Next base: position 22,944,636 of record CM073499.1, on the reverse strand, counting down.
TGTGAGGAAGGGTGTCATGTGATCCCTCAAATTAACGGTGATAATTTCACTGGAATTTGAAACCTTTTTTTGCATGAATGGTGTGACCTTGATTGATCTAAATTCCTTGCTGATTTTATTATGACATGCATATGGTGGATAGTGTGGAAGCTAAGCAATTTTATTTTATGCGAGTAAATTGTGAAGGCAGTTGAGGGAGTGATCCAACAAGGTCAACTCGATTGAGGGCACAACCCAATAGGACCTAATTGCTCAGTATGAATATTGCATGACCCAAGAGACCAAATATAAGATTTGGATGAGGGTACGGCCTAGAGAATTGAATGTACAAATTGTTGAGGGCATTGACCCAAGAGGACTAAAAACATTAAATTAATTACATATGTGCATTGATGTGGTTGATTTGGGTTGCTTGCTTGATTTGTTTGACTCGGTATGCTTGAATTGAGTTGAGTAGCAATAAATATATTGATTTATAATTATGCATGTTGTACGAGTGTGAATGTATAGTGTCACGACCCAAATCCAGGCATGTGACTGACATGGACGATGCTTAAACCCACACTGCCGCAGGCCTAAGATTCCTTAATTCCTTAATTTTCACTACCTCATTAATCTTTTATTAAAGTGCAAAATAAATCATTTGCAACATGGATGAATAAGGTATCATCCTTCATCCTTCATTTCATAACTATGCAGACATATATAAATAAAGAATTCTTACATTTAGAGTTATATGCTTTCAAGTTATCATTTACACTTTCTCGTGTTTCCTATTAAACATTCACCTGAAATTATTATACATTGTAGTGTGACTTACTTGATTACAGAGCTTCTAAGATTACTAAAATAACATAAATAAAACTATCACCATACCCCGAACGAAGGGGAGGTATCCTTGGCATACTTATAGTCAAACTAGAGGGCCTTTAGCACTTGAAACTAGGGATGGCAGTGAGGATGTGGATCGGGGAATACTCGCGAGGATCCCTAATAATGAGGCCCCATGAGTGAGGAATTTTGCCCTGCGGGATCAGGGGTAGGGGACAAAATCTCCTCGTTACTGTTTCGGGGACAGGGAACCCCGCCCCCGAAACAATATATGTAAATTACTAAAATGTCCTAATATATATATATATATAAAAAATATTTTGTAAGGCTAATATAGTCATTTTAAATTTAAATAATTTAATTTAATTTAATTTAAAAAACTAAAATTCCTAAAACTAAATCTGATTGCCCCAATCCTAAACCCTTTCCAAATTCCTTCCAGTTTAGTCCATCGGCGTTGTGCGTCTCTTCGTTCCTGTCCACATGCCTCTGCTCTCTCATCTCTCCATCAAGCTCTCGTCTCTCAATCCTCCCATCATCATCGCCTATGCTTGTGGTCACTGTCGTCCTTGTGCTTCCTCTTTTGCCGTCAATGTGCTCAGGTACTTAATCCACCTATCTCTCTTTTTTTCCACTCCAATCTTCTTCCCGTTCACCTCTGTTCTTCTTCTATTCATCATCTAACATCTCACACTTCTCTAGCACTGAGACTCAAAACCCCTCACCTCACTCACTTAATCACAAGAGCCACATCACATAGGCCACATCTGCCCCTAGTACTAAGAAATCAAACAGAGATGAGAGTCCAAAAAGTCCACAACATCGAAGGATTAGTGGTCGTGCTTTCTCAATTTTCCTCCCAGTGGCTATGCTTCCTCTATCACAGATAAGTGTTTGATCGGAAAATAAAGGAAACAATTGTGCTCAACTCTAATAAAAAAAAGATCCTCCACCCCAGGTAAGCGTCTCCATCCTAGATCTTGTTGCTTCTCGCATACTCTGATATTCTATTCTGTGAATCTAATGCTTGCATTGCTAATTGTTTTGTTTATTTTAGTGTTGTGTCATTTGGACTTCCCTTCTGTCTGTCCTAGATTTTTTTTTAAATTTTCAAAAAAAATTCATAGGGTATGAGGTCCTTGCGGGGATCAGTAAGGAGGTAGGGATTGGGGATAAGGGTTAAAATTTTTTCCTAATAGGGATCAGGGATGGGGACGGGGGCAAAACTGGGGGGCGAGGAAAGGGGACGATGGAGGCATTCCTCGCCCATGCCCCGCCTCATTGCCATTCCTACCTGAAACTATGAAGGAGTGAGTTAGGTCCACTGACTCACCGTAAATAGCCCTACTCTAACATGTCTATGCATGCCAAAAAAAAATATAGGTAATCAATGCATGAACATGCAAGCTATCAAAGACAACTGTGTGCATACATAGCATCAAGTCATATTTTATGACATTCCTAGCACATGTATTAGTGCAAAAGACAATAAAGTCTCAATGTACATAATCACAAAGCACATTTATCTTGCTCCTCGACTCAGTTCATGCTCATATCACTAATAATTCATTTCTCATAACTTAAACACATAATGCTCTAAACATCTAGTGTCACTACCTTAACCCATATGGGATCCTATGAAAATATATCAACATGTCACCGATAACCAACATGTACACAACATAATAGCCATAACATGGCATCGTCTCTCACATAGAAAACACATATACATAACAAGCACATCATAATTCCACACATAATCATCATACATGTAACAACCCCCTTTTGGGTTAATGACCAGGACATAGTGATTTCCTCATTACCATCGTAAGCCTAATTCCTAAGACAAACACCATGCCTTGAAAGGGTACAATGGATAGACCATCATCAAAATAATAAAGGAAATTTTCAAAATAACCTTTCATAAATATGAAATATGAAATTTTTTCAATTCTCAACAATTGCAATTTATTAGAAAAATGAAATAAAATAATCCATATTTAATTCATTATAGCAATCACAACAAAAGATCTTAGGAGTTCTATCTAACTACAGAGCTACTTGAAGACACCACGACTACCATAGACTAATCAATATTCCCAGTCAAAGGAATGTAGAATCAAAGACTCTCCTACTCCTCATACAGAGACTCACCCACTAAATAAGAAACTTGTAAGGGGTACAAAAGAGAGAGTGAGTATAAAACTTGATGAGGGACACATCGACTGAAATAAAAAAAAACTGAGTACCCCATGTAGGAGTGAAATCAATGGAAGACTCCACCTATAACCATTGGTCCATGCTGTACACATAGCCTATATAACCTGCACTCAGTATGACCATCACTTTCCAACCAATCCTGAAATTCATAACATATACTCAAATTACCACAATCAAGACAAAGCACAAATTATATTAGAAATCCATATTTGCACAAAATAACAAAGCAATTGCTACACGGGCATTCATGTTGCTCATCATAGAGTAATTACTTACCGAATACTTCCTATGAGGGAGAAGCCAACCCAATATCACCCGAAATTCCATACAGTGATAAAAAGATCAACCAACCAAAATATATCAAGAAGACACATATAAATTAACCATATGATATAGATTTCTCATAAGAATTCCACAAAAGGGGTTAAGTGGCACCATCTAATCACTTGTCTATATATATAAATATTTAACAAGAAATCCCATAAAAGGGTTAAGTGGCACCATCCAATCACATGCCCATATAGATATAATGTTCCACAAGTTTATCCATAAAGAGGCCAAGTAGTACCATCCAACTACTTGCCATATAGATAAAAATATTTCAGAATTATAATTCCAAGAATAATAAGCATAACCAGTAGATAACAATTTTTAATCATAATACAGACAAGAAGATTATCATTCCCCCACGAAAGTGTTCCAATCATCAATAGATACACTTATCCATCACACAAATGTCTCGCATACAAATTAAACAAAATAATCCATCTTCATTTCTACAACCACTGGGGTTCCTATTATATAGGGTCTACAAAGCACAATCAAGATATTACCAAAAGAAATCATCAAGTCAATAACCTTGAAGAATTATAAGAGTCACTCAGGACATAAAAGATGAAGCTCGTCCTTCTCTTTGATTGACTTTGAGAGTATAATTAAATTTTAATATACATTCCCCCACAATTTATACAAAACTCGCATCAAACACACAAGAATGAAGTCACATTGGCCATTGACCACTCAATGTAGTAAAATATGGTTAGCCACAGACTAATACATTTATAAGACCGTTTGCATGTCAAAAGTTATGTATCCCACGTAAACAGAAATAATTATTATCACTTTGCATCCCAATCGAGAAGAGTAAGGTACTACTATGATAAACTCAAGAAATGTTGACTCAACGTCCACCCATACTCATACATCCCAATTTAGTATTCACACCTCAACCGTTATCCCCATCACATTGAGTTTCAAGAGTAATCCTCATATAAGTATTCACTTTGAATTTTAATTTCACATATAAAGTAATTTTTTACTCACTGAGTATTATTATGCCCACTAATCCCTTAACATTTAATCATATTCTATAAAGTTAAGAACATAACTTGAACAACAATTACATTAATATATCACCATTCATTATTGTTCTAGCGAGAATGACAATGGAAAATCAACACGCCATCAATTGAGAAAAAATAAAAGTTATCCTTCACTTGCATTCGTTTATCTATCCCTTAACAAGGCATATAATTTTTATGTATTGGCCATACTCAAATACAAGCACAAGTCTTGTCATAGAAAAGTGATTCCTTCAAATTTAAACATGAAATCCACCAAAAAGAAGAGTTAGACCTTCAATTGGGAGTTTCGAGTTTCCAAGGACCAAAGGAAGCTAAGAGATGGTTGTCGAGATGTTTAAGGCCACTCCCTACCAATAATAGATGAAATAAGGTGATTAAAAATCACATTTAGGAAATTTTCCTACCGCTGCATTGGTGATGGGCAGAGGAGAAAATGTAAGTCAAACTTTTCATGATTTGGATCTTGATTTTTATGATTCACACAAACTGAATCATAAACATACCTGGATCCATGTCTGCGAATTCGAATATGTTTCTTTTCTCTGAATTTCTACCTTTAGATCTCCTTGATGATTAAGAGGGAAAAATAGTAACTGTAGTTACTTTTCTAAACAACGTGTTTTCCTTTTATTATTGTTACTTTAAATTTGAAATCAGAGTAAAATGAGTAAATTACCTTTTGACCTCTATAAAGTTTTTAATTATGTAATAGCCTCTTAACCATCACAAGAAGGCCCCAATATATTAAAAACTTATCATTTAGGCTATTCAATATTATATTATGTGAATTTAATAATTAATGCCATTAAACTAAATTACATGGGCCATATATTAGAAAATAATCTAACAAAATACCCTTGTTGCAGAGGCTGTCGCTACATCGACCATGCAACGACCACTCCTGTTGCTGCAGCGACAGAAAGTAGCTTTACTCTCTATTGCCCATTGTTGGATTGCACAGTGGTGCACTACAACAATGGCCCCAATTTTGCAATATGAAAACAAGATTTTGAGCAACCCAAGCCACCATTTGAGCCTCCAAACTTCCATAGATTGTTAGGAAACATATCTAGGCATCTAAACCTTCAACAAACATAGTTTTCAACCCTCTCCCAACTCAAAATGATGTTGAATCAACACATTTCCAAACTTTCACACCTATGACAGCAAAAGAAAAGCATTAATTGCAGCCATATACCTCTCTTACCCAAATTTCTACAAGAAACAGCAGTCAAATGATTTTAAACCATGCAATCAAGCTAACCAACACTTTGTTCCCTTTTTAAAAGGAGTTTGCAAGCACCAACAGCCCCAAACATTAGAAAAATACCAAATTCTCAACCTAGGGTTTTTAATGGTGTGAAAATGAGAGGAAGAAGGGAGCAAATCCAAGAACTCACTTGGTCTTCTACCTTTCCCAAGCCAGCAAACATCAATCCAATCAAGAGCCAAAGCAAATCCTCCAAGGATGAAGGAGATGGAACACGAGAGAGAGGAAAATGTGAGAGAGACACTCCACACTTCATTCAACAGAAAAGAAATAGGATAAGGGCTGGAGGGGGTCTTGGCCTCTTTAAATAAAACTTTGCTTATTTCCATTTTGACCCTTCCACTTTATATTTTACACATTTAGCCCCAAGATAGCCATTATTCCTCTCTTCTTTAATTGCAAAGCCACACAATTAATATAACATGGAAATTATACACACCGCAAATAAATCACAAATTTTCTCATAGACCATAACTTATATTACATTTCAAATAAGTCCCTATAGGAGTTCTTATGAAATAATTCAATATAAATTCCACAATGATTTATTTCGTCACCAAGCCAAGGCATTGATCATGCACAATCACACACATAAATAGTTGAGTATAAGAGTAAGGACTTTATATGATTTACCCATTGACTTACAACCATCCATATAAAAGGTTTCTAAAATACCCAAAAATAAGTACCATCACATAAGTAAATTGGGTTCAACAACAAAGCACAAATGAGGTCTAGATACACACATACACACACACACACACACACACACACACACACACACACACACACACACACACACATATCTATTAAAAAAATTGTACCAAAAATAAGGTATACATCCCACCTAGGGTATTTTCAAAACAACAGGTATTACAATATGCTAGCACATCATCGTGCTCGTCATTCTAAAATCCTTCATCATCCATATCTCATCCATAACTTAACATCTTAGTTTACACCCTTATTTCACCTCGCACCCCCATTATGTATGTCTACACATAGGGTGCAAATTATAGAATCTTATCTCTTAGGTTTCTCTAGCCATATGATGTCTCCCCTTATTTCACCATACGTGGATGAACCACACATTTTTCTTATATTTTCTGCCTACCTTGACGATGTGTCCATCAATATACATCCTCATGGCATAATTCCATCCCGTATAATCCTCTCATGATTGCTATAAAATTATGGTTGAAGCCTTTTTTAAATTTAATTCTCTATACGTACTAGAATTTGAGGTTTTCCAAATCCATTTGCAGTTTTCTCCAAACATAATGCCTTAAATTCTTAGTATGTGGTTTCCCTTATTTGTGCACTACTCATGCACATAATGCATATGCATATACATATAAATATTCTCTTTTCTTAATGAGGCAATCATGAGGAGGCATACGGATATTACAGCTCTTACTTTAAAGGCCACATACACAAGGCACAAGCACATATACATTCAAGATTCACAATGCCTTTCATACTCAAGCTAATTCTCCCTATGTGTTCATCACATATTCATGGCAATTACCTTAGATATGGTCATTAACATGTTTTCATGGTTAATGGTATGTGCCTATATGCATATATGCATAATTATTCCATAACACATCATTCCATGGCAATCCATGAATCCAAACAAGATTTGCTTCAAAAACAACAATTGGTATACACTTACAAGCATATCAACAATTATCAATCACAAGCGATGATATGGGTTTATTTCATATGCCTGTAGGATCTCCATTTCATATATACCAATATATCATCATTTTGTCATATATTTCCTTTTCTTTTTAAACACTAGGAAAAACAAATCCTAGGAAATTAAACAAGCAAAGTAAGGCTAAGTCTCTCACTTGAAATTGAAACACTTCCAACTTTCGTAGGGACCCTTGATCGAGCCTCAAACCAATACAAAACCTACGAAACATCAAAACATACATCTTAGCTCATAATTCATGAAGGAAAGGGCTTGCCCAGGTTGTGACGCCTTGGGCACCATAGCCTCTCCAAAGCTCCCCATTGTTTCAGGCTTGGATGCCTTGGGATCCCACCATTGAAGCTTCAGCCATGGTCTCGGTTTTCTTTTATTTTAGCTCAAATTTTAATCTTTTAACTTGATTATTTCCATGAGTTTTCATTATTGATGATTAGGCAATATTTTAACACTTAGACTTCAAGCTATTACCAAGAATTCAAGCCTAAATCAACCAATTTCAATCAAAACCTTAACTTTTTCATTCTCATTCTTCATACTTTGTAATCCCACTTTAATCATGATCTTTCCATCAAATTTGGGTTCTAATTCCATCAAAAAACATCTAAGAAGGTTTGAAATCATTACCCAAGCTCAAAAGCTCCCAAACCAACTTATTTTCACCCTAATTGCTTATAAATTTGAAAATGAAGAAGAAATTGGGAGAGTTAGGAGTTTACCTTAATTCCTTTCTTTTCCTATAGTCATTGGTTACTAGAGACTCGAACTCACACTAGAGATTGGTTACCAAAAGCTTGGGTGGTGACTTTGATAGTAAAAGGTTGAAGAAAGATGAAGAAGTGTGCAGTGCTATGGCTCATGAGGGAGAGGGGACGTGAGTGAGAAGTGATAGAGTTGAGTGTGAGATGTGCATGGTGTGGCTCCATATATATACCCATAAGGGTGAAATTACTATTTTGCCCCACGGTTAACCAGCAGTTAACTTTAGTAATGACTTGTAATTTTCCTAACTTGACTATTTCTAATATGCTCAAGACATCACACAATGTCCATCACTAACTTTCTTATCTTACCAAAAGGTACCTCATATTTCTTCTTATTTCAAACTAGTACCTCTACGGACTTAAAATTCATCTGACTCTCTATAGGTTATGTGTACACCCTCATCGTATTTGGATTCTCATTAAAAATCCAATTACACTAATACCCGAGGGCCTTGGGTATTACATGCATAATTAAGCCTCAAACTTCATGTGAGTGAGAATTACTATCCTTGTGTGATTATATGCTTTGAAACTATCCCTTTATTCTTAAAACTCATGGTTTATATCAATTATTCACTTGGTATGGTGTTGGAATTCAAATGACCTCTATCAAACTAATTGAAAAGGGTATATGGGATAGTGTAATAATAATTTCGTTTGTGGAAAACTATGGATATGCTACTTTGTAGGTGTATGAGCACATTTATGTGGATGTGTGTTATGAACCTTGTGAATGTGTTTGTGTATATTATTTGGTCTGTGTAACCTATGGGTGCTGTGAAGGTGTATCATTTGGAATTATCATATGATGATATTATGATAAACCACTGTGAAGGTGTGGGATAATTATTTGGTTATAAACCCCTAGACGGGAATAGAAGGAAGCCCATGAGGCAATTTGGCAACTTATGTGTGCTATGGTGATTATGGAATTGGTATGAATCTACTTTGTGTATACTGTTTGTGAAATTGTGTTGGTTCTTGTAGTGTTGGAATATTGAGGTTGTGGTTGTGGATGGGATCTCTCTGAAGGTCCTATCCCTACAAGTGGTATGTAATAATGCTTTTATTTTTGTGGTAGTAATATTTCTTAACGAGCATTATATACTTACTCCTCTTTTATGTACCTCTTGCAAATTCTGCTATAATCAAAGAGTCTCCACATTAGAAGTAACGAAGACTTCTAGTCACCACCCCCTTTTTGGCTATAGATTGGTGATCTTGAGCTCGCATTTTTTTGAGAAAGGTTTGCATCACTCTGTAGTTGAATAGATCACCTATGGCTTTATTTGAATGTTGGAAAATTGTTGTGGTATAGATCATTCTTTTGTTATTTTGATAATCCTTGTTTTGGAATGTTTCCTCAAGAAACTGTGATGTGTTAAAAAGGGAAGATTCAGAAACATAGATTGGATGTGGACTATGAAATTGCAAATTTAATGAATGATCAAATTGTAACAGAAGGATAACCATCTTTACTCTATTATTAATTCTTGCACTATTTTTATATGGTATGTTTAGATGCTTTGGATTAGGCTTATAGTGGTGATATGAGATTTACCTCTATGTCGGTCATATTCCCAAATCGGGGCGTTATATCTCTTTTTTTCTTTTCTTTTTCTTTGTTTCTTTCTCTCCTTCCTTCTCTCTCTCTCTCTTTATGTGGAAAAGTTAGAGACTCCAACAATGATAAAAGAACAAAAGCCAAAGGAACGCTAGCAAGTGACATCACATCGACAATCATGAATGGCGGCAGCTTCACAGAATTAACACTTTTTGCTGCTAATGTGAAGGAAAGGGCTTTAACTACCTCATTATTCTTTAGTCAATTTTTTTTCTCTTTTTTTGGTTTATTAGGGGGAGAGAGGGGGGAGAGAGAGAGAGAGAGAGAAGAGGTGAAGAAGTGAAAGCAATGTAGTGAAAATTATATGAAATTGACCAGTTCAACCAATTGGTCTAGAAATTGGTCAGGGGTCCAACCTAAAATAACTCCTAAAACTAATAAGTGATTAAATTGGTCAGATTGGCTAAGAACAGGTCAAACTGAGTAAGAATCAATGTTAAATAAAATTGTTGAATCAATCCACTTGCAATTTTTTTATTTTTGAATTTTTCTTATTCTATAATCAGGTAATAAAAAAATTAATATTACAGATAAACTAATTTTAGTAAAAATGTCAATATATTGATATTTTATAAATTTGATATGAATTAATATTATATTAATTATTAATATTTCCTTATTATTTAATCAATTTTATTGTAAATTTTTGATTATAAATATTATTTTGTGTAATTTGATATCAAATATTATTTTCAATTAAATTTATAAATTTATGTTTATAGTATTTAATTATGTATATTATTTTTTAATATTTTAAAATAAATTGATTCAATTACAATTTGATTACAGTTTAATTATTAATTATTGAGTTGGTATATCTATTAGTTCAATAATTAATTCAGATTTTAAAACTTCAAGTAAAAGAACAAGAGGTCTATAGGAGGGTGAGAGAGAGAGAGAGAGAGAGAGAGAGAGAGAGAGAGAGAGAGAGAGAGAGAGAGAGAGAGAGAGAGAGAGAGAGAGAGAGAGAGAGAGAGAGAGAGAGAGAGAGAGAGAGAGAGAGAGAGAGAGAGAGAGAGAGAGAGAGAGAGAGAGAGAGAGAGAGATGTTTCCTTTTTTTAATTTTATTTTTTTGGGCGAGGATAATATAGAAGGTTAAAAGTTGAAGCCTATTTCAATTATTCTGTGAAATTAAAAAAACAAAATACACACACTTCACGCAATTTGTGCCGTTGACGAATTTCTCATGTTTTAAATTCGATTTCGACTTTTTTAAAATTTATTTTTTTAAAAATTTTTAACAACTTTTTCAGTTGGATCCTTAAATGGTAGAATCGAATTTCTCATGTTTATATGATAGTGTAGCGGTGAGGAGTATGAATAGTTGAATAAATAATTATAAATTCAAATTTTTATTTTATCATGTAGAAAAATTCTATTTGTTCATTATCATATTAATAAATTTGACAAAATTTCACATCGCACCAAATAGAAAGTATGGATTTTTTTTTTCAAATTAAATTGTCCAAATGCTATTTCCGAATTAACATGATTGTACTAGATTATAAGTAGAGTCCACCATAAAAACAATTATCAAAAAGACCGTAAAAAAATTATCAACCTCAAAAGGGAAATAACTAATTTAAATAAAAATATAAAAAAGTTGAGAGGTATTTCTGAAGTTTATACTTTAAAATATTTATAAGAATGTTATAATTGAAAGAAACTATTTGCTAATTTTTATTTCTTAGAGTTTAAAAAGTATATATAAATAAATAAGAAATTATTTATTGTGTATGCCTTTTTTTTTTTCCTCCTTCTGACCACAAAGATTATCCCGCCTAGGGATGATAATGTGATCTTGAAAGAATGGCAATAGTAACCCAAATTCAAAAATTTCTATAAAGATTTTCGAATTCAAGATCCCACAAATCCCTTAAAAAGTTAACAAGTGACTAAAATGGAGATTATACTTTTCATCTTATACTTTTAAGAATATCTTAGTAATTTCATCAAAATTACTAAAATATTCTTAAATTATATATATATATATATATATATAAGAGTATTTAAGACATTATATAAATATAAAATTATTTTAACAAAAAATTTAAAATTAATGTCAAATATTCCCACTCCTAATTAATTTTTCATTTTCCATTCTCGTTAATTTAGGATATTTTAGTTATTTTGTTATTAAATAATTAAAATAATTTTAAATATTTAATAAAAAAACAAAAGATGCCCAACAGGCTAAAACCCTTCCCTGAATCCCTCTCGCACAGCAGTCTCCATCGTTCCTCTCGCACAGCACACCGGCGTCGTCCCCTGTTCTCCTCCGTCACCACCATCGACGCCGTAACACCCACACATCTCGGCCGTGCCACCTATCCTTCTCGTCTTCGCACATCTTCATCGCAAACACGCAGCGCCGTCGCTCATCTCTTAATCTCGCATCCACCATCGCCGCAACCATCCCGTCACCCAAATCACTCTCATTCATCGTCTTCCACATCGCAACCCCTCGCTGCCATCGATCACCACTAACCCTCAACGTCTTCGCACAATCGCTCCGTGAAAGCTGCAGCACTCTAATCGCAACCGATCGTTCCCTTCTTCTCAACCCACCACGCGGCCACTCAATCTATTAGTGGGTTTATTAATTTGGGCATAGAAGAAGGTTAGTAACTCCACTCTTTCCTCACATTGATTTGAGATTGATTTGTTAGTGGGTTTATTTTGTATTGATGAAATTGTGGTACCGTAGTACTGAGATGATTATTACCCTGAATTGCTAGGGTTGCCATTGCTTATATTGTTGTTAAATTTAGGAAATATTACTGACAAGTTTATGGATGCCTTTTTGCTGAGTGAGTTGCTATTGTTGAAGATCCTTTTACTTTGATTGGTGAATTGAAATGATTTTGCTGTTGGTCTCATGTACCATGAGTCCTGGATTTCCCCAGTTGTCCCTCAACCCAAAAGAGAAAAGAAAAGAAAAAGTTAGAAAGAATAAAATATGACCTCCCTTTCTTTTTCTGAAAGGAACGATTAAATCAACAAAGATGTAAAGATTCAAAAATTCAATGGGTAGATCTAAATCAACCCTAAAGAATAAAATATGTGTTATTATTATTATTTTTTTTACATTTTTTAATTTTTAAATAACCAAGCAGGTCCCCGTTTCTTGAGGGGGTGGGGATGGGGAAAATTTTTTTCTCTCTGGTGAGGATTGCAGATGGGGACGAGGGCAGGTTTTGAGGATGGGAGGGGACGGGGATCACACTCCTCGCCCCTCGTTGTCTCAGTCCCTGAAGGGCATTTTAGTAATTTTATTAAAATTACTAAAATACCTTTAAAATATATATTAGGGATGATTTAGTTATTTTGTAGTTAAAAATAAATAATTTTAATAAGAAAAGAAAACCCTAAAATTCTAATTACCAAATCCCAACCCTCTCCTCTGCCTCTCAATCGTCTTCTGCATTTTTGGCTGTTGCTCTTTCCGCTGTCTTACCTTCGTCTTCCCATCGGCTGTGCCCTCCATTTGTCCCCCCGCCATTTGTGCCCTCCTTTCGTCCCTCGGCATCTCTGCTGCTTTTGAGTCTCGGCTCTCCCGATTTGTTCCTCTTGTCGTTGTGCTTGACTGCCTTTGTCGTCCTACTATCTTGCCTTCATCCTCCCTTGGCATCTCTGCCTTCATCCTCTCTCGATGTCTTTGCCTTCGGTGTCGTTGTCTCTGACTGGGTTCTCTCCATCCTCGTTTGCCATCGTCTCAGGTACGAGGAACTCCATTTTTGGTCAGTGATCTTTTTGAGTAATTTGACTACACACTCTCCATTTTTGGTCTTTGATGTTTGTAAATTCTGTTACTTCATCTCTATTATATATATATAGTAAGAGTATACCCGGGAATATTGTGTATTTGTAGTGTATCATTTGTGTGTCTGTGTGTGAGTGTTCAGATCTTTTTTGTCACAAAGAGCAAATAATTAGCTTCTCGGATTAATTGGGCAAATACAAGAGGTAACATATCAATGACTTTGTTCTGCAGAGCTTTAAAAAGATCATAAGCTCTTCCACATTTGAATGCTATATGTGGCTATATGCATAATTTTCAGTTTCTATTTTCTTTTTTTAAAGGAAAGTTTTATCGTACTGCTATAAGACCAGCAATTTTATATGGGAGTGAATGTTCGACGATGAAAAGACAACAAAAACAAAAAATTGGAGTAGCGGAGATGAGGATGTTGCGATGGATGTGTGGTCAAACAAGAAGAGATATGATCCGTAATGATCGTATACGAAATAGAGTTGGAGTGGCACCTATTGAGGAAAAAAAATGGTTGAAAACTGTTTAAGGTGGTTTGGGCATGTTCAAAGAAGACTGTTGGAAGTGCCAATAAGGAGAGTTGAGCAGATGGTTTGGAATCCTATGAAAAAACATCGAGAAAGACCAAGAAGGACACTTAAAGAAGTTATTGAATGGGATCTTCTGGTCAATGAGATACATAAAGAGTTGGTCATTGATAGAGCTCAATGGCGTCGTGCGATCCATGTAGCCAACCCCACCTAGTAGGATAAAGCTTTGTTGTTGTAGTATTATCCAGTAACTAGGGCATATTCCAAAAGAAATGGAACTTTGATAGAGCTTGAAGATATCACTCGTGCTGAATTTGAGCATTTTTATTGGATATTTGCAAAGATATATCATTTATCAGAAATCAGATGAACCACAATTTGAAAATTTGATTTGTGTAGTTTCTAGCTTTGAATTCACTGATGTATGGAGAGGTTGATTTATATCTATAGGATGTTGCAGAAATTCTTACCAAGTCACTAAAATGTTGAACTAATATAAAGAATAGTTATATTTTTTCGTTCCTTAATATAACACAACAAATATATATGGGAATTCTATGAATAGAATGGAGAAGGGAATAGAAGAGGAAATTTATGTATAATTTTATATGTTTTTTAATGTATTATTATTATTTTTTTATATTTTTGAATTTTAAAAATAATCCCGCAGGGTCCTTGTGGGGAGCGGGAAATAGGGATGGGGGAGATTTTTTTCCCTCGGCAGGGATCGGGGGGGGGGGGACTGGGGGCTTGGACAGGGTAGGCACTCCCCGCCCCGTTGCCATCCCTTTGCGCCTAGAGTTGCCACCTAGAAGTCTATAATTGCTTTAAGCCCTAACTTTGTTAAGACAGATTAAACTCCAGCTCTAGCTCAGACCAGAACTACGACACCTACTGTAATCTTTCTTTCTCGTCGGAGCTTCTGTGAGTCACATCAGAAAACCTAATGTCTTTCTCAGAGCCCTTTTTTTGCGTAAACTGCTGCCAACTTGGTCCCTTTTTTGACCCATCCCTATTTTCTGAAGCTTGCTTCACTCTGTTGTGTGCTGCCAAATGTTCTATTGACTTGCTCGTGCTTGCGGCCCTAGACCACTGGTGCTTAAGCTTTGGTAGCTTCCCTCTTTGAAAATTGTCCGGAAAAGCAGCACCTTGCTCGCGGGTATAGCAGGAGTTCGTCTGTCGGTTCCTGGCAACATCGAACTTGGAAGGAGAGGTACATCGTCCTTCGATTACCGTTTCTATTGTTGGTAGATCGTCCCTCCTCTATGCTTCACTTCTTCTAATCTAATTAATGGGTTCTTTGTTGTTATTATGGAGTTCTTTGTTGTTATTATGGAGTTCTGACTTATGAACGAATGAATGTTGATTTATTTACATTGAGCTTTTGGTAGGTTGGTTCTTGTTCCTTGTTTACAGTGAGGATTGAGCTATGAACAATGAAGATAACACTGACCAAAAAAAAAAAAGGCTATGTTGAGTTTGAGTAGTCACTTCGGAGGTTATAACCCTCAGAAAGGTCAAAAGTGTGTTTTCTCATACGAATGATTGTTCTTGCAAACTTCTAAAGTTTAATTCCTATTGAGTTGTATTGTAATTTTTCTTGTAATAAATTGTCTTTTTATCTTTGTTTATCTTAGAAGTCCAAGTTTGCTAATTTGTTTCTATTAAGAGTAGTGTGCCAATTATTGTGGTCTGATGTTGCTAGGTTATATGCCTATTTTATTTTGTTAATTCCTTCATGTCAGCATGAATGAATGTAACCAAAAAAGAAAAAATAAAGTATTTGTCAACTTTTTATTTTATACATACTATGTCATATCTTTGGTAACTTTCAATTCACATGCTTGTACATATATTAACATCTTTCCATAAATTAAAATATGTTAAGAAGCAATTCTTGTTAACAAATAGAAATGCTATGTAAAAGCTTAGTAATTTCTTATTTACGAACTTATAATATATTCTTATTAGCTATTTTTATCAGTTGCAAACTCTTACGAGTTCTCATAGCGGGTCTATCCTCCTTTTATGAGTTTACTTAAGCTTGAGAGTTTGACGACCTTGACAGTGTTAATTTGGAACAGACTTCTTGATATTTGTGCCTAAATTATTGCCCCCTCTGCCAGCACTGAAAGGACCATCTGCATTGCTCCACCATTGATACCACCATTGCCTTTGCTCTTCACAGCTTCAGCAAAAGATAGCAACTACTTCACTTCTCTTAGCATGACTTGATTTCAACCTCCTGTTATCCAAAACTCTCCTATTCTCTGAGCATAACAAAGCCCCCAAGGCTCTCCCAAAGTGACAATGGTGTACTGTGATCACTGTAGAAGAAATGTTTCTGGAATGCGACCGGATGAAAGTTCCTTGTGAGTGCCTTTGTACTTGAGCTTTATTCATGGATGGTAACTGTACAACTGTACTTTGTTTATGTGGCTTGTTGAATTTAGAATTTTTTTTTTTATAACTAGAGCATTGGGCTGTTGCTTCTTGGAATATGAGAGAAAATAGCTGACTACCATTTTTGTTATTTGTTTTTGGTCACAGATGTTGTGAATACTGCGGGAAGGTTTTGGAAGATTTGTATATTTCTCAAGAGGCAACTTTTGTAAAGGATTCAGCTGGACAGGTATAAAATTTTAGCCCTATTGGCCTAGTTCAAGTGGTTGTTGGGTGGCCATTTGGGTAGAGCACTTACGGTCATTTTGTAGTACTTCCCCAAAGTATCAAAAAAAAAAAAAGAAGGAATTTTTGTAGCACATTCTTTGTTGTTTCTGATGGAGAATAGTTTGAAACGTTACTATTGGTTTGATGGTTTAATTTCCAAGACTTCATGGATTATGGTGTCTCATGAGAAAGACAAGTTAAATAGCATTTTGTTATGAGCAGTTTTTCAATCTGTCTCTAAATTTTATAGTTGCAAATTTAATTGTTCCTTCATAAGGCTTCTTTGTTTGTGTCTAATTTGTCCAACTTATTTTGCAGAGCAAATTGTCTGGCCATTTTGTAAGAACAATTCAAAGCGAGTACTCTGCTTCACGCCAAAGAACTTTAGATAGAGGTATTCTTGGTTAAGCTTCGTTGCTTGTTCTACCTTATCAATATAGTAGAAGGAATGGTTTCCAAATTTTTGTCTGTTTAATATGAAATAGTTTCCTTATTTAGTGTATCACAGTTTTTGTGTCCATCCATCCTATATTTGTTTTATTTTCAGTAGTATGTTGAGACTGGGGTTGCTAACATTGAAATCCTATATATAAGATTAGATGGAGGATCATGAGATCTTTCCTTTTATGACAAAAGCATATATAAAAAATATATGGTTATATAAGATTCTTACATCAACTATCAAAACTTCATAATTGTTCAATAAAACTCAATCCACGAGTTACCAAAGCAATAATATTCCTAATGAAGCAATTTACCTGTAATAAAGTCACAGATCACAAGATAAAAGTTGAACTATTATTCACTAAACTTAGACACATTCAATAGTAGAGTCGATCCAACAAATTTCACGGGAATAATAATCAAGATACGATAAGAAGCAAGAAATCAGCAAGCTGAACCATAGACTACCTGTGGTAATGTTAGCTATAAAGGTGTGTTCTAGCCTTAAAACAGTTGCACTTTGAGTGAAATAAGAACACGAGATATAAATATATGCAATCTTGAGGATTTGGTAGGATATCATGATCTTGACCACAATCCTACTACAGTCTTGGTTATTTTAAATCCTACATAGGATCGGGGTAGTTTTTGAAAAGTGAAATAGTAAGATCATACAATTTATGATCTAAAGACAACCATGGTTGTCACAGTATTTATAATTACATAAGGAAAGGAAAATGTGCTAATATAATGTAATAGACGGTGGGCAGGTGGATGACAATCACAGTGAAAGCATGTATAAAAAGATGAGAGTGGGGAGTGATTAAACTTTAGACAATATAATAATTACTCTTATAACTTTTTTTTTTTGGGTAAAGAATTACCGTTATAACTTTGATACATTTATTTGAGCCCATTCTTATTTGCCAATTTTTTCTTTTTGGTTTACAGCACTTGACGATATAAGATATCTAAGTTTTAGCCTTGGAGTGGAGGATACTAGTTTGGTTACACAAGCATTGGCCTTCTATAAAGTATGTTTTGAACATTATTGTTGACTTGTTTCTTACTTTTATTCATGTGAAAATGATTTTTTTAATCCCTGAAATATGTCCTAGTGAAGATAGCAGTTGAACGGAATTTCACAAGGGGACGTAAATCAGAGCAAGTACAGGCTGCTTGTCTCTACATCGCATTCCGGTAAACAATCTTTCTGTTATAGGCTTGCATTAAGCAGCATCCTTAATATTTTTCTTACACATTTTATCTGGTAGTGCATAAGTAACTAGATGGTTTAAATTGTTTAAAGCTGTAGTTAAAAAACTTAGTACGAAGTCTTAAATTATTCATCTTTTATAGTCTCAAACTTTCAGTGACATACTCTAAATATTAAGATTTTTCTGTTGGTTAAGCATAGGTGTCAAACTATGTGGATCTTTTATAGTCTCAAACTTTCAGTGACATACTCTAAATATTAAGATTTTTCTGTTGGTTAAGAATAGGTGTCAAACTATGTGGCAACAAGGAATTGAGTCATATTGGTGTATTTTGTGGTGGACTAGATCTGTCTTCTATTTTTGGTTTTATATCTAGATGCTGTGACTGTAGTGGAAGTGCAGCATGAGTTTGATGAGATGTTTCTCTTCCTTTATTGTACCATCAATTATTCTGATCTTTTATCAACTCTAATGACCTAAATTTTTTGCAGATTTTTTATGCTGAGCTAATATACTTATATTTGATTGCAGGGAAAATAATAAGCCATACCTTCTCATTGATTTTTCAAATTACTTAAGGACGAATGTGTAAGCTTTTTCTGACACATCTATACATTTCCTCTTATTTTGGTTACTTTATCTTGATTTATCTTCGTTTTTGTAATTTTGACTGTTGTTTGTTCTTGTCAATCATGTGGTACAGTTATGTGCTAGGTGCAGTTTTTTTACAGCTTTGCAAAGTATTAAGGCTTGAAGAGCATCCTATTGTTCAAAAACCCGTTGATCCTAGTCTTTTTATTTTTAAATATACAAATAGTAAGTATCCTTTTTATGGTTAATTTGTCTAACTGGTTCAGTAGTTTGTGCTATATACTGTATAATATAGTATCCTTTTTCATTTCTAGGAGGATCCCTTGTTCTCCTATTTCCCTTGTTTTTCTTTTCCTGTTGTAATCCCTTATTCTCTGATAAAACTTATTTTTTCTATTAAAAAAATTTATTATAGTCTCATGATTTATGGTGTAGTCTCTTGCAACTGTGAATCTTTAGCTTTTAATAACTTTCATGCTAGAAGAAAGAAGATAGATATTTCTATATTGGAGCAACAGATGTTCGTGTACACTAAGGTAAGGAACTTGCCATTTAGGATTGTTCAGTCTTGATCATGAGATGCAATCTAGAGGGGAGATAGTCTTGTTTTGAGATCACTTGGTAAGTCGCTGTCTAGCGGTTGCAAGGTCAGGCCAGTAAGCATTGATGAAATTAAATCTGAATTCAGTGACTGAGTGGATAGAAGAAAGCTGAGGGAAAGGAAGATGAAGAAATTGAGGCCATTAATTGGATTGAGTATGAAATATGAAAACACTGACTGATAGAATGGATACTCAACTGGGCTATTTTTTGTTTGTTTACATTATTTTTCCTTGAAGTTTGGAATTGTGGTTGGCACAAACACCATTTTAATTTCTCAGGCTTCTTAATATATTTCAAACATATTTATATATGTCTTTTGTAATTGGTAAAAATTTTTTTTATTGAAAGCAATTTTTTTTTAATCAAAATAGAACATTAAGATCTAAATATAATTAAAAGGGTTAGTTAAATATAATAATTTTTTATCATATATGTATTAATTTAATTATAAAATATTGTACATATGAATATCTCCTTGTATATTTCTAGTAAAATACATATTTTAAAAGAATTGTTCCACCATGGTTGGACTTTTAAACTCTGAATTTCTCTCTATTCCGGTTTTAATATGTAGGTTGTTAGAAATGATTAAACCTGGGAGTAGGGGTATGTGTCATAGAATTTTCTAGGGCTAAATGATGTACTTGTGATTGGGATAGAATTTATTTTCTAGCTTCTCTTTGGGTTGCTACTTATGGTGTCTTTTTTTTTTGGGGGTTGTCTTTCACGGATATTCATAGGGATTGGAAAACCTTGTTGTTTTAGTTTGTTTTGGGTTTGGTTGTATGGCTTTTCCTAGTTTTTCTTTTTTCTTTTTTTTTTTTAATTTTTCTTTGTCTGCTTTGAGGACCCCTGGTCCTCCCTATTTCTGTTTTGTTGTAATGCTGTTCTCACTTCTAATAAAATTCTTTTTTTGCTATATATATATATATATAAAAGTTTCCAGTTTTTAATTGTAGAACTGTTTTATGGTGTATAGTAAGAATGGGAGGATAAAAGATATATTTAAACCAACTCATGTGATGCTGCCATGAAGAAAGTGAGAGGGGTGGGCATGGGTTAGGTCAGGTTTGTGGTGATTTTCAGCCCGAATTGATCATCTGTGAGTGGGTTGGGTCGGGTTGGGTTTATGAAAATTTAAAGGTGGACCCGAATCAACCCAACCCGCACACTAACGGGTTGGGTCGGTTCGGTTGGTGGGTTGCTTCTTAATTTTTTTTCCTTCTTTTCTCTCTTCCTTTTCTAGATCTGTCTTTGTCTCTTCTCCTCGTCATCTCTGTCCCTTATCTGCTCGCATAAATCACTGCTCTACTTGAATCGATGATGGATCCTCATTGTAAATCGTTGCTCTACTTGAATCGATGATGGATCCTCATTGTAAATCGTTGCTCTACCTGAATAGTATCATGCGAACCTCATCAATCCATGGCTGTGTCTTTTCACGACATAGCCTTCATCCCTTAGAGGCCAATTACAACACAACGAGAAATCTAGAATTTTCATTTGAACTAGAAACCACAAACCAGAAGTCGATGAGATGAGATGAAAGACAGAGACTGAAGGCGATGAGACAGAGAGAGAGAGATGGCAAGGAGGAGATCTGGAGATTAGATGAGACCACAGATGACAGACCAGAAGGCAAGATGAGATATGGTGAGGAGGAGATCTGGAGAATCGAAGATGAGATGAGAGACAGAGATGGCGAGGCCGAGGAGGGATGGAAATCTGAGATGACAGATAGAGATGGCGAGGCCAAGGATGAAATGGAAATCTGAGATGAGAGAGCGAAGTGGAGATTTGGAAATGGAAAACTGGATATGGAAAAGAGACACCTAAATCTAAATTGAAAAATTATTAAAAAAATATTTTTAATATTATCGGGTTGGTGGGTTGGGTTGGGTTGGAAAATATCCAATCCGCTCGACTCGCCAATTGTCGGGTTGGAGATTTTCAACCCAACTCAACTTGCGAACCCAACCTAATCGTGCGGGTTGGATGGGCTGGTGGGTTCCTTGCCCACCCCTAAGTAAGATGATAAAAGGGGAGTTATGAACAGGTTTACTAGAAAATTGTGAAGGTCACTTTAGGTCCCGCAAATTTGCCCTTATAATTAACTTTATATGTTATTAGAATGGCAAAATGTACAATATGCATGTGTGCAGGACATATATCTGTTTCTGTACTAAATTATATATGCATAGTTTGGGTTTCTTTATTTATATTATACACCTATTGTTTTTACTAGGAAACATTATTATATTGATTTTCATGTAGATTTATTAAAGCAAAGGAATATGGTTGTCACTGAAACTGCACTGAGCATTGTTGCTAGCATGAAACGTGATTGGATGCAGGTACCTTGATCTGGCATTACCTTTAGATTTTAGTCTTTCAAATCATCAAGATATTGCATTGCTAATGTTTGAAAACAGACAGGGAGAAAACCTAGTGGCTTATGTGGTGCAGCACTGTACATAGCTGCTCTTGCACACGGTTTTAAGTGCTCTAAGTCAGACATTGTAAGTTACAATTACCTTTTGTTCCTTGTGATGATTAATTTTTATTTTTCAGATTAATCAAGTGCATTCTCCATTCATTTCTTGGAGAGATAACCGTATGGTTCCTTGGAATTTTTTTTTTTGATAAGAAAAGAAATACTATTGAGGAAGAAAGAGAAGACAAAATTTACAAAAAAAGAAAAAACAGAGGACTAGGATCCTCCTAGAAAAGAAAAAAACAAAGAGAAAACAAAAGAAAACAACCCAATGAGCCCATAAATAAGGCTAATACCAAAAGACCTTCCAACCCCGATTAATATCTAGCAAAAAAGATCCCCTCAACAGCCCAATACAATCCCACAGCACAAGAGGAGAAAGAAAAACGAAGCTAGAAAGCTCTACACCTCCCCTAGCTAGGGCTCCTTAAACATCAAAAAAACTGGAGCAACCTGCTCGAAAACCACTTTGACTAAGAACCTCTTGCACTGGTTGCCTAACCCATTAACAAACCAACTAAAAAACTTTATAGATTAGTGATCTTGCCCTTCCTTTCCTTGATTTTATCATAATTTATCGAAGATGATAACCTTTTCATCTCCATTAAAGCTTTCTTCTTTTTCCTCTCATAAGTCCTCGGCGACACATTCACTCTAACCTCATTCCCAAAGTTGTCTCTGAGTTGAAAATTAAGGGCATCAAGCAAAGCTTGGGGATTATGGTTGTCTTTCTCACCCCCTAAAAGAACACTGCCTTTTGTTATCCCGTTAACCCCCCTTTCAGCATAAGTTGATTTGCGATCATCCGATAAGGGAAGGATACCCCCTCAAGGAGTTTCGTTGCTCATAGCATTTCTTGAAAGAATGGTACTGATCTACTCACCTACGACCCCCTCATCCTTATTGCGAATATGATCCAAAGTGCCATCACCCTTACTTCGATCCTCCTCTTGGGTCTCCCTCCTATTGATCTCTTTCTCTTTCTCAAGTTGTTCAATTAGAAGCTCTTCTTCCTCCTCAAAATTAGACAACAAAGAGTCTTCTTCCTTCCAATTCTTAGCATACCTATAAAGAGAATTTTGTGAAGAAACGTAATCTGCATCCTTATTTCTTTGAAAAACCATAGGTGGTTTCTCCTTACACCTATTCTTGATTCCCAAGCTCCCCTCCAAATTGCCATCCTCCATCTCTCTGGCTTGGGAGATTTCTGAAGACCCCTTATCAAAGACCTTACGCCTATTCTTGATTCCCAAGCTCCCCTCCAAATTGCCATCCTCCATCTCTCTGCCTTGGGAGATTTCTGAAGACCCTTTATCAAAGACCATGAGAACCATATAGCTATCCTTTGTCACCCTTGTATCGACAATGGCGTTTGGGTGTCTGTTTTGAGTTTTTGGCGACCTTGCCAGATGACTTGGTAAGCTAATGGACTTTTTTGTTAGATTCCGACTAGCCACCACTTGCAAAAGTGACTAAGAAGACATAGACAGAATTTGGGGTCTTGATTTAGGATGGGATAAAACTTCACCGGCCGATGATCGTCCGCTTTGGACCTCCAACATTGTCGCCTTACCTTGTGGGGGCTGGTCGCACGTTTTTGTTGGACCTTGGGTGTCCTCCATGTACGACTGCAACTGGGAGAGTAGTGGTTCTCTCAGAGACCCGTGATGCCTTCTCCAGATCCAGTAGCGATGTGGCCGGGTCGGTTTGCTGGATGATGGCCTATCCACAAACAGTCCGTTGAGGTATTGGACGTCGCCGATATAGCTATCATTCCTTTTAGGTACCCACTTCGATGCTTGTTTGGGCCTCTGCTTAATAAAAGCCCTCCCATTTTCCACACCTTTAGTAGCCACGTTCGGGCCCCTCACTAGGGTCCAATATACATTCCTCCCTCCACCTAACAGCACCTCAACTCTTAGAGTTCTTTTGAACTTTTGACCCCCAAAATCCTCCACTAATATCTTCTGTTGAATGTTCTTTTTCCTCATAAGTGTTGAGTCATTATTCCACATGTCTTCTATCATGATCGGCTTTTTAATACAAAAATCCAACTCATTCTCCACTATGTTTTCCTCAAAAAACCCACCAGCACTTTTTAGTGTTGCATTGGCTGTCTTTAAGGAATAACCTTTTGGCCAAGCTGTAGTTTGTCTCCCTTCTGATCTAGAACCTCCATTGATGCCTTTTGCAGGGGGAGCTTTGTTGCTTTTCAGCACATCCGCGAAGGACATGTTACCAGACACACCATAACCATATGCTGGATGTGTTGAAGATGTCATTTCCACTGATGCCTTTTGCAGGGTGAGCTTTGTTGCTTTTCAGCACATCTGCGAAGGACATGTTACCAGCCACACCATAACCATATGCTGGATGTGCTGAAGATGTCATTTCCTTTGCCTTCTGGTCGTTTGCAGCCTTTGTAAACTGTAAGGTATCCACAGCTCTCCCAAAAGACCTCTATCCCTCGCCTCCCTCTCCCTTGGGAATTCTAACAGGGATCCTCTTGCCTCCATTGTAGAACTCCGTAACAACTAGAAACTCGCCCTTGGCATTTTTCCCTACCTCAGCAAGGAAGATTTTGTCCTCCTCACGATAGCTTTTCACCTCTGAAATCTTCCTTCTATCATCTACCAAGATATGGAGGACAGAGGCAAGCCATCCAGCAGATTGCCATCCCAAGTTGATGGAGAACCGAAACCCCCTTCTTGATTCCAACATGGTAAACTTAATAAACTCTCCTGAATGTTCCACCACCAGATCAAAGATCTTTGCTTCGATTTCAAGCCGACGAAACCCCATAAAAAACCCTCTTGTCAGAAAATAAAAACAACTTCCTTGGTAAAACTAAATCAAAAGACAAAACTCTGCTCTTGTGAACACACGGAAACCATGACAGAAAAATTGGAAAGACTCTCATTGATCAGTCTCTGCCAGAGGTGTAGAGAGAAGGAGACTCTCTCGGGGGTAAAATATTTTATCCAATTTTTTTGGTTCCTTGGAATTGTTAAAGATAAGAAATCTGCATCACTGAATATATAATCTGGCAGTTCCTATGTCAAAGACAATTTCAACTCAAAAGATTAAGCTCTTAAGTAAAGGCCCGTGAATAATTTTATATAATCTCCAATATGCCCTCTCACATGAAAAACCCGTTGGGCTTGAAGTGTGGACAAAATGCATGCCTTACAAACCTTGTGGCCAAACACAATTTTAATTGAGGATCGCTGGCTTAGAGTCTCTTGTACATATTAAGAATCGTTTCAACTTGAAAGCTTAAACTATTAAGTGAAGGCCCATGAATAGTTTTGTGTAATCTTTAACGCCCTTGATGCTTTATTTATGGTTTATTGGAAAGATTTTAAATGCTGATACTGATGTTTATCTACAATAAAAAATAAGTTAATATCTCCCTGGGTTTAAGATATTGATGTATATCTCCCTGGGTTTCTTTCTGATTTATGCTCCATTATTGTGATAACTCCCTCTTTGCTTTTGGCTTTTCTTCAGTTTGTGTCTTCATTATTAGATTTAGAGAATACAAGTGTAATGCTTAATATTTTAGATCTCCAATCAAGAATAAGTTCAACTCTCTTGACTTAGTTGCTGCCTGACTGGGATGTTGGGCCTTTGGCATCAACTATTATTTGAAATACTTTATATGTCTGCAGGCCTGCCAGTATTACATTTTGTTGCCACCTAAGCTTTTTTTTTTTTTTAAAAAATTGTGTTTAAGATGCTTCATATCAGCAGTGATGGATGGCAATGATGCACAGACTACTTATACTTGTCAGTGAATTTGTCTTTTTCTGTGACTGCTCTCAATTTCAAAGATGTCAACTGTTTGAGTTGAGCCTTCTCCTGTGTAATCCACTTTTTAATTTTTCTGTAATGTATCTTTGATTTGCTATGTAGCTAAGAATTGTCCATGTATGTGAAGCAACATTGACCAAGCGTTTGGTGGAGTTTGAGAATACAGACTCTGCAAGCTTGACAGTATGTTCCTTATACTTTGGCATGACATCGCATTGTAATTTACAGTGTATATATCATATATGACAGTGCGGCAAGTAACTGCAGTTTGTAATCAGTACTGTTGACATATGTAGCGTGTGCTATTTTATATGTTCGTTCTGAATCATGGACAGGATCAATATGATCTCCCTTACATGATGAAATACCTTTATATGTCATTCAAGCTGGGCGTCTTGAAGCTCTATTTAGGGATGTTGAAATGCCTTCATATGTTAAATATCAGATTTACAAGGGACTTCTTTCTATGCTGCTCATTTAAAACATGATTCTCCTATACAAAATAAACAGGAAGTTGTAAAGTGAAGCCTTTTTCAAATTAGGCCAGGGTTATTAATTATAGTTGTGTGGTCAACACAGTAATTTTACTCAGCATATTATAACATGGTTTTGGTCTTAGATATTCCAGAACACATCTATGGAATGTGCACTCGGGTTTCATTGGCTTTAAGTTCTTTCTGCTCAAATGTGACTCCTAACTATATTTTTGTGCATTTCCTTATTTTTCTGGACATGAAATTTTATGAGCTCAGAAGTAACTTTAATGGACAAAACTGCAGAAATGCATCTAGAAACCCATTTATGGCCAAAATTGAGCCATTCATGATACAAATATATTACCAAGAGTTTATAATAAAAAGACAATACAACAACAACAAAACCTTATCCCACTAGGTGGGGTCGGCTTATAATAAAAAGACAATAAGGTAGAGAAATAAAAGAAGAAAAATACTTAATTCCTAGTTCCTCTTAATGTGGTTTGCTTGAGATAGACAAGCAACAGCTGCATTTCATAAGTGTGAAAAGTTTGGGCTTTTGGATTTCCCCTATTTTGATAAGAGTCGAGAGCCTGTTATGGTGAGAATAAATTATAGGTTTCTGTTGAAGGACAGTAATATTATTGCATATATGATAAGTTCACGTTTTCTATTTGGAAATATGAAAAATATCCTCCAGCCCCCGGTTCAACTATTACTCATCTTCAAATAACTCCCTGGACAAAGAAAACTGGCAAATATCCTTGTCAGCTATGATCTATTTGGAAATATCCTCTGCACTTTCATGTGTTTGCATTTATATCCTTTTGCTTACTTTTGAGTTAACAGAATTTGCACATCATGCTCCCCTTAGGACTTGGTACAATTTTGTTGGCTTGGAGACAATACCTGACAGTTAATTTTAAAAAAAGAAAAAAAGAAAAAAGAAAAGACAAATCCATGCTTCTCCATCTGAATTGCAGCTTTGACCACCTTCTGCTGGATTTATCTTTGTTTATTTTTAAATCAAATGTTATGTCTTGATTTCAAGCCAAGCAGGATTGTATTGGGTCATAAGAAGAATCTGACATGGAAATTCGACCAACTCCATCAACATGAAATGGGCAAATAGATCTATATGCAAATATGTGGAAGACATAGGGGTATTTGCCAATTTTTGTTAGTTCGGGTTTCTGCAAGTTGGTCATAGTTCTGGGAAGAGGGTTATCTCCTTTTTATGCTTATATTTTCTCAACAGTCATATGCTGAAATAGTTCATTTTTCTTTTCTTGGATGCTGGTTGAGGCATGTTAGATCATCTCTACTTTGTGCATATTATGTTCTATTAAAATGCAATTTGCAGTTATGTCTCACTAGAACTTTAAATATACCTTTTTAATGCTTCCTTTGAACTGAAGATAGAAGACTCTATGGTACATTTTCAATCTGTTATCTTTTGTTCATGATCAAATATTGCTGGCATTTTTTTTTTGGTTTAATTTTTTACTGAAAGTGGAAGTTTGACATTAAACTCAGGTTGACGAGTTGAATATGATGGCGAAAGAGCGTGAAAAAACTCCAATCGAAAAGCCAAATTGTCTATCAGAGGAAACTACTTCAAAGGATCTACTGTGTGAACACAAGGATAGAGGTGTGCCCCATTATGCCCATGGATTATGCGAAACATGTTATAAGGATGTGAGTCGTTTCTCCCTTGTCTGGACTTGGCTTCTTTACTACATCATGATCATTGCCATTTACAGTTACATTTATTGGTACAGTTTGTTAAACTCTCTGGAGGTCTTGATGGTGGTTTGGATCCTCCAGCATTCCAGCGTGCTGAGAGGGAGAGAATGACAGAATCACTTTCTGAGGAAAGTGGCAACCAATCAAGTGATGTAAGTAAATGCTGATTAGTTCTAATGGTCGTATGCATTTTCTTTTTATAAAAACTGTTTTTTTCTTTTTTTAACTCTAATGTAATGGAAAATTCTTAAATGTCACTAGGGTTTGTATTGTGTACAAAGAAACAAGATTATTTGCACTGACATTGTAACAGAACTGTCACATTAAATTTATAGTTAATAGAACAGTCAATGGGGAATTGGGAGTTCAAACTGTCGGACTTTGAGAAGGCTTACGACATGGTCAATTGGGAGTTCTTGGACTTGATTTTCTACCGCAAGGGTTTCAGTGAGAGATGGAGGCGTTGATGAATGGTTGTCTTTCTTCAGTAGCTTTTTTAGTTATCATTAATGGGCAGCCTAAAGCCTGTTTCAAGGGGCAACGTGGAATTAGACAAGGTGACCCGTTATCCTCTTCTCTCTTTACTCTGGTGGCCGATGTTCTTAGCAGTATGTTGAGGCGTGGTTCTGATAGAGGGATTCTTAGAGGTTTATCGATAAAGGGAAATGATTGTGAAGTAACCCACTTGCAGTTTGCCGCTGACACAATTCTTTTCTTGCTTAAGGATAAGGATAATTTTCTTTGAGTGTTATTGCTCATCCATATTTTTGAGCTGGTGTTGGGTCTTCGCGTTAACTTGGGCAAGAGTGGCTTAGTTGGCATTAATATTCAGGACAATTCTCTTAGGCAGTTGGCCGAGATAGTGGGATGCGAGGTTCTCAATTGGCCTCTTACCTATTTGGGAATCCCTCTAGGAGGTAACTCGCGCGTAATTTCTTTTTGGGATCCTGTCATCTAAAGAATTTCCCGTAAGCTGGATAGTTGGAAAGGCGCCTATTTTTCCTTAGGGGGAAGATTAACCTTCATTCAGGCATCCTTATCTAGTATGTCTTTGTATTTTTAGGCCTTGTTCAAAATTCCGGTTGGTGTGGCTAGAAGGATTGAGAGAATTATGAGGGATTTTGGAGAATAAGAAGGACCACTTGATTAGCTGGGAGGAGTGCTGCAAAGCTAAGGAAGACGAGGTCTTGGGTCTTGGTAATCTAGTGTCTAAAAATATCTCTCTTTTGGCAAAGTGGTTATGGAGATTCCCTTTAGAGCCCAATTCCCTATGGCATAAGGTTATTAAAGCAAAATATGAGCTTCATCAGAATGGATGGGACGCTGGCTCGGGAGGTGTCGTTATGCATGCAAGTCTTTGGAAAGCGATATCCTAGGTATACCATCTTTTCTTTCTTTCGTTGTCTTTCATCATTGGTGATGGTTCCCGTTTTCTTTTTTGGGAAGACTGTTGGATTGGTCCTATCCCCTTTAAAGATAGATTCCCGCGTCTTTTTTCTTTGTATTTTTTACATGATGCCCCTATTGCTGATTTCTTTTGCTTGCAAAGGGACCAACCTGGTTGGAATTTCCATTTTACTAGAAATGTAAATGATAGACTTTTGCCTGACCTTTCCTTGTTGCTGGACATTTTGGATCCGATACGCCTTTCTTCTTCTCCTGACAAGAGAATGTGGAAGTTGGATTCCTCAGGCTCGTACACTTGTGCTTCCTTTCTCAATTTTTTCATCCGTAACCCTACTGTTTTTTTGCATTTCAAAAGGTCTTGTTGGGAAGTTAAGGCACCTTTAAATGTTAAAGTCTTTTTGT
Organism: Biancaea sappan; assembly: GCA_037074585.1. NCBI lineage: Eukaryota > Viridiplantae > Streptophyta > Magnoliopsida > Fabales > Fabaceae > Biancaea > Biancaea sappan. Next base: position 22,914,681 of record CM073499.1, on the reverse strand, counting down.
GGACTGCAGTGCTCAATAGAATTAATACAAACGGTCTGTGTCAAGTTAGACGACCTCTTAAGGCTTTATCCCCTGATGTTTGCGTGATGTGGTTGAGACATTCAGAGACAAACAATCATCTATTCCTGCTCTGTGATGTGGCTTGGAGCATCTGGAACAGGTTATTTGGTCTCTTTAATGAGAATTGGATTTGCCCTTTAGACCTTGGTGAACATCGCGACCAAATTTATCAGTTTTAGTTATAGGAAGGAGAATAAATTCTTTGGAAAATAGCTATATTTGCAACTGCGTGGTGCATTTGGATGGAAAGAAACGCCAGAGTCTTTAATGACCGGTGTGTACCTCTTCACTTGTTATGGGATCGTGTTCGTTATGTGGCTTTCTTGTGGGTTTAGGCCAAAAAATAGTCAATGGAATGTCCCTCAAGAATATAATGTTTAATTCTACCGGAGAGAAATGATGAGAAAACCTCTGTCCCCAAACTGTAGCTATAATCAAGGTAATCAAGATCGTGATCTTGATTGACATTACAATCAAGACCAAAACGATGCATATCCCTCTCTGTGCAAAAGAAACCCTTGCCCCTCTTTCTATTTCTGCTTTTCTTTTTTGTTTCTCATCTCTTCTTCCATTATGGTTCTTTGTTATCTTATATGACTTCTATCATCAATTCTCTTCTGCGGCTTCTACCTTCGTTTCTGATCTGTGCCTTCATTCTCGGCATTTCTTTAATGGTGATTCTTCCCAATTTGTTCTTGTTGGAGTTGGATGCTCGGATAAGGTACCATAAAATGCTTCACTCTCACTCCTTGGGAACTCCAAAGGAAATAGATAGTTGAATGTAGATGAAGATTCAAGAGTCTCTTTCAGTTTTTCAGTCCTTCTTAGTTAGTTTCAAACACTTTTTTCCCCCCTTCATTTTTCTATAAATTTTTAAAACTTGAATGTGTTTTAAGTTTGGAAAATTATTGTCATTTATCAAGTTTTTATCTTATACATCACAACTTTTATACTTGTTTAATGAATGGATGATTCGATCTTATCACTTTGGTGACTTTTAAATGTGTTTATGCATGAAATCTTATCACTTTTGCAATATGATATTTTTATAGTAGTGCGATCCATGTAACCGACCCCACTTAGTAAGGCTTTGTTGTTGTTGTTGTTGTTAGTTTATCAAAATGAATAGGATTTTATGATACTTGATTTGATCCAATTCTGCCTCCCTCAATTTAATATAAGATTTTGATCTTGATTATCATGGGTATAACATGCTCATACCAGTGTGTTTGAACCAGAAGTATCCCCCCCCCCCCCCCCCCAAAAAAAAAAAATCAGATCCATGAGTTGTCTAGTGGTAACCTAATACATCCAGTAAATTAGAATATTGGTTGACATCGATATGGAATTCTATGAGGCGATAAGAAATGAACTATTGTCTGCACTTCTAGTAAATACTATCTTGTAACTTATATGCTATGCTGTCATAAATCATTTGCTTCAAAAGCATGACCAAGCAGGAACTAGTGATTTTGATTTAGTCCTTAAAGGAAAACTATCTACTTTAAAGCCATATATAGGCAATCTAACATCAATTCTGGTAAACTTTATCTCCTCCTTTCTTACAACATGATGACCATTAAGAATTGTACAAAGGCATAAACTAATTCAGCTTCAAATTTGCATGTAATTTTGGATTCCTTTCTTACAACATGATGACCATTAAGAATTGTACAAAGGCATAAACTAATTCAGCTTCAAATTTGCATGTAATTTTGGATGTTCTTTTGGTTAGTTGGCAAAAGCATCAGATGGTGCATGTGCAAGCCAAAAAGAACTACATGCTTCTGGGTCTGAAAGCATTGGTAGGAACTTATATATCTATCTATTTCTTATGGCTATTAAAGTTCTCTGCTATCAGTAATCGATTCCTAATTTTACTAAAATGCTTTCAGGGGCTGATGTTGAGCATACAGCTACTAAAGATGGTGGTTGTGATAAATCACATAGAGAGGATGATATGAATGCAAAAATTCATGATGAATCAGAAAGTCTATCTGATATCGATGATTTGGAGGTGCTTAACCAAGCTTTTTTTTTTTTGGCTGCTTTTTAGCTGTGATTTCTGCAATTCAACTTAGATGCCTGCTTCATTTAGAGCTGCAAATTATCTTTAGATTGTTGCTATGATGTCTTGGTCGGTTGAATGGTTTTTCTTAAAAGGAAGGTATGACAATTAACCTGTGTCTTTTTTACCTTTTTTTTTGGGGGGGGGGGGGGGCGGGGGTGGGTGGATTTATTGGGTTGTAGATCTTAGTTGATGTGAAATATCTGATGTTTATAGTTATATTTTGGATAGAATTTCTGGGGCTCATTTCTGCAAATGCTCTTGTTCCGTGCATACTCTTGGTGCAAAAGCTTCTTGGCAACTTTTATCTGTTCCTATTTGGTTGAAAAGAGACATTAGATAATGAAAGAACATTTAGTACTTTTATTCCCCAAGAATCAGCCAGCATAGTGGACATTGAAGTTGAGATGTGACAGCTAATTTTGTGACTCTTGCTTGCTAATTTGAAAGAAAATAAATTAAAAAAAAAAAAAACTCCTAACTCCTTTCAAGGCTGGCATTTAACATAAATGATTTTTTTTTTCCTGATCCGGCATTTCTGCTTATATTTTGCAGCATGTGCATGAGTCTTAGTTAAATTGAGATATTAATTTGAGATTATGTTATTCTTGACGCATGATATTTTCTGTGGCCAGACATTTGTTTTTTCCAGTAGGGCTATGCAAAATGACACTTCACCCCAGTTGATCATAGTTGACCAATATTGTTTGGATGCTTACAGAATATTCTGGTTAACTACGATTTGCACTATGTAGAAAATTTTTAAAGTTATATTTTTCTTAAACAATTTAATTCTGGTCATCTCAGTGAGAAAATGCATAATAACTGATTTTTTGGGCTAAATATGTAACTCTAAAGTTAGAGCATTCTTTGTTTTCTTTTTCAGATAATTCATGACTACTAGTTTTTCTATCTCTTAATCTTCCATATCACCTGTAATTTGATCTAATCCCCTTATCCTCTCTTCTTTGTCGTCATCTTCTTTCATGGCTGTCGAAAGAGAATTGTCCTGCATCTTGCCTTTTTTTTTCCACAAAATTAGAAATTTTGAAAGAAAAAAGAAAAAGAATAAATGACTTTCACCTAATATAGAAGCTTCTTGAAAAAAAAAATAGAAATAATACCATTAGTAGAAATTGTTTTGGTATTTTGGTAAAATATTCTGTTCTAACAAATAAACAGTTTGAATACCATTTTTTGGTTTGCATAGAGAAGTTGTCTGTCAACTTTGTGATCCAATGGATTTAGAATTATTTAGTCAAGCGAAAAGAGAAAAGAGTACTATGCATTTATAACTTAAATTGAGACAAGTTGTTTAGGTAAATTATAAATTTTAGAATCTTATCTACTGTAGAAATTTATGCAAGTTGTAGTTCTGATAGCATAATGGAATGCGTTAATCAAATATAATCATTGGGTGTAGTGTCATTTTTTGAGAGATTGGAAGTGGAATGTTATTTTGCAATAACTTAAGGAGAGTGTTGTAATTGACATCTTCTTTCAAGTCTTGTTGCTTTAAAACATTGTGTGTGTTGTCTTGTCTATATTAGTTTATTGACATGTTTAATATTACTGCATAGGTTGATGGCTATCTTCACAGTGAGGAGGAGAAGCATTACAAGACTATTATATGGACTGAAATGAATCGGGAGTATCTTGAGGTGCATAAAAAATTAATATCATTTTCTTTTCTTCTATAATACTGGTTAAAGTTCCCTGGTGGGTTTTTGCATTCTAACACGATTTTAACTGTGTGTTGCTTATATTTGTATATTGTTTGTCCTTGATTTGGTATTACTTTTATTCTAATTTGTCTTATGGGGAAATTAACTTGTAGTTGTGTACTTTATCTCATTCAAGTCGCAACTCTTACAGGAGCAAGCAGCCAAGGAAGCAGCCGCTGCTGCTGCTAAGGAAGCTTTTGAGGCAAATTTTCAGAACTGTTCTGAGGATATGCTAGCAGCAAAAGAGCTTGCTGAATCTGCTGCTGCAGCTGTTGCAAAATCCAGAAAGGTCACTTTTATGTTCTGTGTTGTAGTGTTTGACACTGGTGTAAGTAATCAAAGCAACGCCATTAAAGAACTTCAATAGTTAAAAGTATCCATGAAATCCCCTGTTGGGTTTGAAGCTCAGGTCAAATAGATCAAGTTTAGAAAGTTTCATATTAAACTGAAATTAATTAGTGGTGTACATCAACTGATTACCATACTATATGATTTCTCAATATAGGAAGTTATTGACTTATTTGAAACTAAAGAATTTCCACACATATACCTGTGAGCAGTTGAGCCAAAAGGTAATGGAGATGAGGGTGCAGAAGAATGATGAAACTGGGCTGACAAATTTGGGGAATAATAGATACTTAGAAATGATTCTAATTTATTTTAAACTTCTATCCCCTACATTTTTTGTTTATTGGACAAATGTTTGAATTAGTTATGGATATTTTTGTTTTTGGAACGTTTGGACAAAAAGGTGTTAGATTGAAAACTACCTCCTAGGATCTCTTTTTGATTATTAAGGTTTGTGAAGGATTGCTATTCACTCAATTTTTGAATAATACAAGGAGTAGCCTAGGCTTTATATACACATAGCTAGAGAAAATAAGGGAGGAGAATCCTCCTCAATCCTAGGAAAACAAATCAATCCTAGGATAGTTTTGCTTTTGTAATATCAATTATGCTTCATAAATCACAGCTAGACTTGAAGCTTGTAGTTCGCTGATCTTTTTTAAATACACCTCTGTAGGAAAGGAAGCAGAGACGTGCCCAAGAGGCAAAGAATTCAGGTCCTGCTCAATCTGCTGCGGAGGCTACTCGCAAAATGTTGATTAATAAGGTATTTATTTAATAATGCACATGCAACTTCTTAATCGATTTTAAATATTATATTTATTGACACTTTTTTAAATTTCTTTTTTACGGAGCTATCTTTTTCTCCTTTTTGTAGTTATTATCTTGTCTTTTTTTTTTTTTGGGAAAAAATTGAGTCCCAAGGAAACACAAACATAAAAGGGATTTCCTGATTACTGTCTGTACTTGCCATATTTCTTTTACTCTGGAAAATAGCATATTATGGTTATACAATTCCATGAGAAATTGAAGTGAGGTGACTAATAGGCTCACGAATTGACACGAGAGTTGATGTGATTTGGTGGCTTAGATAAATTATTGCGGTTAAGAGGCTTTGAATTCAAGGCCACCAAACGATGCGGTCCTTTGGTGGCTTGTTTTTTGGGTGTCTAAGTCATGGGGGGTGTAGAGATTTTCGTTCTCTTTTACCTCTTTTGCCGTGGGTTAGTTTTTTTTTTTTGGGTGATTTAGGGGTTTCCTTTGGTAGGTGTTCTTTGGGTTTGGAGGGTTTTCTTGTATTAGCCTCCTATTTGGCTAATTGGATTGTTCTGTTTTTTCTTTAGGAGGACTCCTAGTCCTCTATCTTTAGTATTCTCTTTCCCTCTCAATAATTTTTCATTTCTTATAAAAAAAAATATAAATTGATATATTTCATGTGTTTTTCTAAACCTAGTAATTGTATTTGTGAGATGACAGCTCCACTGTTATTTGGATAGTTCTTACATGCTGAATTCATTCCTAGTACATGTGTTTTTCTAAACCTAGTAATTGTATTTGTGAGATGATAGCTCCACTGTTATTTGGATAGTTCTTACATGCTGAATTCATTCCTAGTACTGGTTTTAAGGAAGGAAAAGACTAGGAAGTCTATACTCATGAACAACACGTGTTTGTCTTTTGTACTCTCTCTCTTCTGATCTGCCTTATCCTTGCACTGTGTCTACTTCCCATGGTTGTTGTTAAGAATCATTTCATTGCAAAAGTTTAAGCTTTTAGGTTAAGGCCCAAGAAGTTTTGTTATTAATGTCCAATACACCTAGGCAGAGTGTGAGAATTTTCACTTGTGTATTCGTTCCCTCACATCTTTTTGTGAAGGAGATTTATATGTTTCATCTAATGGTTTTTCTAGGGGGATGTCCCTTGTGGATTTATGAAGTGGGATTGGAAAGCTCTTCTGAGCCAAAGATTGTTTAGTCTTTTCTTTGTTTTGGGAAGTCCACTTGCCCTCCATTTTTTATTGTTCTTTCATCTCATCAATAAACTCTTAATCTATCTAAAATAATTAATCTTGGACATGTCTCCATATGTGGAAGTCCTTTGGGCTTGAATCGTGGATAGTACCTAGTGCTGGAAATTAATTAGAAGAGTGGGGGCAGTAAGGATCAAATTCCTTATCACCTAGTCATAGAAGCCTTGATCAGAAACCTTTTCATCCCAAAGGTTTAAGCTGTTAGGTAAAGGCCATTGGATAGCTTTTTATGTTATCTCTAGTAGGATTTTTTTTTTAAATTTTTAATTTTGATACGACTCTAGTAGGTGTCATTTATTGCTCTTATAGTTATCTTCTTTTCCCCCTTTTTTAAAAGCCCATTTCTGTGTCTGTTCTGCCAAAAGCAAAATATATTTTACCCAGTGAAAAATTTTAATGCATAACCTCTTGCCTTTGCATGAAACTTTTTTTTTTTTTTTTAAATTTCCAATTGAAAAATAGGTAATTAAAAAGAAAAAGAAACCCTAAGCTTTATTATTTTAGTTTGCTCTACATCCCTGGTGTAAGGAACGGAGAAAAATGGGAGTATTTCGGACTAAAAGAATGAAAGAAAAGATAGTTTAAAGGGAACTAAAAAATAAAATGTAAGAAAGGAAAAAGAAACAATCACGTAATATTTAGCTGCCTGTACTGTATGTGCAATCTATCAAACAGCTATAACATGCTTCCATTTATGCAAATGTAAAGGCAATACTAATTCAACAGCACATTCTGTAAGCACTGATTTGTTGTTCAGTGGGCTGGGTGTTTCTGTTGCTGGCTAGCTTGTAATTTTCTAGAAAATTGATTTTTGGCATAAATATACTTTTTGTGCTTTTAGTTTTATTAAAGCATCAATTTGGACGGAAGGAATGCTAGAAATTTTAATGGTGCCTCAGCAAATCTAAATGACTTATGTAAAAGGGTCATATTTTCTGTTTCCTGTTGGTCTTCTGTTCGTGGTTGTTTTAAGGGTGTCTCTTTTGACCAATGTTTTTGGACCTGGCTCGGACATTGACCCAGCCTAGCATTCGGGTTATCGGGTCACTGGTTCAACCGTTGGGTCACCGAGTCAATTGCTGACCCAGGTAAATAATTTTTTTTAAAAAAATTATATATATACCTATATATCTTCACATATAAATTCAAAAGAAAGGTAAAATAAATAATTTATATGTAAATTTCACTCTTAAAAGTCATAAACATTCATAATAATTTATAAACACCTATAATAATTCAAACATAAAGTTATAAATATTCATAATAATTCACAAAGTTATAAATAATATCATACAAACATAATAATTCATATATTAAAGTCTTAACATGCATAGTAATTTATGAAGTCATTAAAAAAAATATTCATAAAATATCAATCATGTTAGAAATTTCAAGCATCTGTGTTGTCGGTTTCTCCAGTGTAAAGCATGCCCCATTAGTCAACTAGTCGTCTGTTATACTCTATGTTAGCAGCTCCTTGAATGCACCACCACACCACCACCACCACCACCGCCATGAATAATCTCATTCAAATTCAATTATGTAGAAAATAACTTAGAAAAATCAAAATCTTGAAATAACATTATAAATTATAAAACAATATATCAAAATTATCAAATACAAACCACAATCAGTATCATCTTTCTCAGTGGAACAAGCTGCAAATTTATGGTTAAGAACTTCTAATTCCTCAACAGTCAAGCTTGGTGGTTCTTCTTCCAATATCCAATCACCATTTCCTGTATATTTTTTATTTAAACATATAAAAATATAAATGACTCTTTGTTTAAAATTTGCAAACAATGTTAAGAAGAGAAATATACCTTTTTTGGAGCTTCAAGTTGTAATGAACATAAACAAGATTATTAAGCTTTTGATGCTTTAATCTATTTCTCTTCTTTAAATGAATATGTTCAAACACACTCCAATTTCTTTCACAATCCGAAGAATTGCACGTTTGATTTAAAACTTGAATTGCAAGCTTTTGTAAATTTGGAGCACTTAATCCATAACATTGCCACTACTCATCTAATGATATTATACAAAATAAATTAATGAAATAATACTAAGACAAATAAAAAAATTTGTTAATAAAGATCAATATTACCTGGTATCATTGTGTGACGATTGTTTACTGCAAGTTTTCTTCTAAAGTCTCATTTTGCATTCCTGAAGATTTTCATCTCACTTGATAACTTGGTTTCCAACTCTCTGTCATTGTAAGTATATCTTTCAATGACATCAATAACCCCCGAGATAGTGCTTTTATGCCTTTCCATTGCTTCGGCATCATATTGATAACTTGGATTAAACCAAAAGCCTGCAGCATGAAAGATTCTTTTGTAGTTGATTATCCCAACGCCTATCAAGAATTCTTAGAAAAGGCTCAACAATTCTTTTTCTTCTTTGAAACCTTTTCACCATTTCACCTTTAGCTGCACAAAAGGCTGCAAACAAATAATCCATTGAAGGCTTATCTTCACTATCTACAATACACAACAAACGGATCAACAGTTTAGTAACTTTCACAATGAATGTACAATCTTTCCAAAATACTGAATCCAAGATAAGATCCATAAATTTCTTTGCTTTGTTGTCCCTAACATATACTGAACTTGTCCATTCTTTACTTGTCACCATGACTTGCAAAGAATTCTATTGCACTAATATGCTTTGCAAAGCAATGAAATTAGTTGCAAAGTGAGTTGGAGCTGGACGAAGGATCTCTCTTCCATTAGTATGCTTCCTCATCAAATGCAAAGCAAAACAATGATTGTAAATGAATTTAGTAATTTTGGAAGCATGATTTATGACTTCTGTTACCTCATCTAATTTGCCCATGTCTTGCAACATCAAATTAATACAATGGGCAGCACATGGAGACCAATAAAGAGTTAGAAATTCTTGTTCCAACATCCTACTAGGAGTAACATAGTTTGCAGCATTATCAGTCACAATGTAAATTATATTTTCAGGTCCAACATACAACACAATCTCTTTAAAAAGCTTAAACAACATATCACCGGTCTTAGAAGCATCAGATGCATCAACAGATTTTAGAAACACAGTCCTTTTAGGACAATAAACTAGAAAGTTTATGAGGGTTCTCCTACACTGATCAGTCCACCCATCCGTCATAATTGTGCACCCAGTTTCTTTCCAAATATTGCGGTAATTATTAACATATGAATTTAGCTCTTCAACATTTTTCCTTAACAAATAACTACGAAGGTTCCAAACTCCAGGGCCTTTATATCCTACACCTATACTAGCAATAGCATCAATAATTGGTTGATAGTAAGACGAGTTGGTAGCATTAAATGGCAAGTTAGCATCAAACATCCATTTAGCAATAGCAATGTCGCACCTTTCTCTCAACTCTTTGGTTTGCAACACACTTTTAATGGTGGGTTGGGCTCCGGGAGTTGTTCTAGGTATAAAATAAGAGCTTATAGGCTTCGTTCACTTTTCTTTTGCTTTTCCCCTAACTTCAGATGGCCGAACAACAAAGCTGTTTAATTCTACAACATCATCACTATAAGCTCTCATCTGGATAAGGATTGCTTTCTTCATATTCTTCTACTACCTTTCATTTCTTTTGAGCAAATTCTTCAACACTATTTTGTATTTGAAAACGAATATCTGTTGGAACTTTTTTATATGGCTCCACATCTCCCTTTATTCAAGCTAGATGAAGCTAATTCGATTAATTCCACCCCCTTGAAAGTCTTGTTACAATATAAACATATTAAATGACGCCTAGAATCAGTCTCTTCAGCAATTCTACAATGACCTTATGCTAAGTCTGTTTTTCCTCTTGAAGCACATTTTTGCACAGATTCAACTGACTCTTGTGTGGGATTGCTAGACGACATTTATGATAATCTAAGATTAACAAAGAAATTCCTAAATCAAAATTGGTTCCAAAGTTCTCTATATAACATTAAAAGTCTTATTTTATATCACTGAATTCAATATCAGCACTCATTTCATCATTCAATTTCAGCAGCATTTAGTATCAGCATCTAGACATTCAATAGACAATAGGACATGTCATTCTAAAGTTTAAATCACATTCAGCATTCAATATGTCATTCTATATAATTATGTATCTCCCATAGCATCATCTTTCAATATATATATATAAATATATATATATATATATATATATATATATATATATATTTATAAACACATAGATTCAGCGAAAAGAGAACAGCAGTGAAAGATAAGGATCAAGAATTCAAACCTTGAATGCAGAAATTTCAAGAAAGGAGAAGACAATAAGGCAATAAGCTGAGTTGATGATCCAAGATCCACAGCCTGAAAAAAAATATAGAAATTTCAATCGAAGAGGGGTATTGGTGGCCGTCGAGAGAGAGAGAGAGGCTGTCGAACCTCACCTCTTAGTGGTCGTCGGTCTATTTCAGTCGAAGAGGGAGAGTCCAAGTGAGAGGCCGCCGGTCTGCGTCACTCGAAGTCAGCCCGGTTCATTCGAAGAGGGAGAGAGTCTAAGTGAGAGGTTGTCGAAGTCCCTACCGTTTGTTGGACCTCTGCCTGCGTCAGTCGAAGTTGGCGTGTGGTGGTGGTGTCGTGGTGGTTCGAAGCCGAAGAGGGAGTGTGGGGGACTGTGTTCTCAACTTCTCATAAGAGTTGCTTCAGTCAGTATTAAAAAAAAAGGGTCGTTGGGTCGGCCATGACCCGGTAGGGTTGGCCGGGTCACTGTCTGGCTGGTCTGATGCCATGACCTGGACCGGGCTCGGCCCTGGGTCGTTGGGTCCCGAGTCGACTCGCCGGGCCAGTCCGGGTCTCAATGCACTACTATTGTCTAAAATGTATAGGTATTGGGTGACATTGTTATTTTAAATCCATGATCTTTTCATTTCTTTTCCCAACCTTTTATTTTTTTTTGACAAAAGTATATATTATGTCCCTAACGTTTATCCCGAATTTCATTAATACCCCTAACCTTTTTTTGGGATATGTCCTATATGTTTTGATTTTTATCAAATGAACCCTCATTTTTAAAACCGTAAAAAAACTATTAGAATTCAACGTTATTGGCTGATTGGGCTCCCCACGTGACAAATATGAGTACTACTTGGAAGAATTCCACATCACTTAATATCTCCAATGGAATGACGACACATAGCATGCACTTTTGTAAGAGGAAAAATCAACAAAGTGCATATGCAAAGATTCGAACCCAGCCATCCTCCTTTTATTTTTTTTTTGACAAAAGTATATATCATGTCCCTAACGTTTATCCCGAATTTCATTAATACCCCTAACCTTTTTTTGGGATATGTCCTATATGTTTTGATTTTTATCAAATAAACCCTCATTTTTAAAACCGTAAAAAAACTATTAGAATTCAACGTTATTGGCTGATTGGGCTCTCCACGTGACAAATATGAGTACCACTTGGAAGAATTCCACATCACTTAATATCTCCAATGGAATGACGACACATGGCATGCACGCACTTTTGTAAGAGGAAAAATCAACAAAGTGCATATCTAAAGATTCGAACCCAGCCATCCATGGAAGAAGAAGACACATTCAACCATTAAGCCACTTATGTATATTTAACATATATATGCACAATTTAATATATATAGGAACATTTGGTATTGTTTTCAAAATTCAAAATAATATACACCAATTATTATATGTTATAAAACAATAACAAATCTTACATATAGAGAATATGTTATTGTTTTACATAACTTATTTTAAATTATACAAAAATTTAAAAAATTTAATAACAAATCTTATAATATAAATTTAATTATTATTTATACTTAATAAAAATACACTTTATATTTAAAAAAATTATAACAATATGCTATGCATATTAAAATTATTTTATAATATAAGATTTGATATTATAATTTTTAATAACAATTAAATTTTATAATATTTAACATAACATAATTTTTAAATTTTTGTATATAATAAAATTTAATTGTTATTAAGAATTATAATATGAAATCTTCTCTTGTAAATAATTTTAATATGCATAGCATATTGTTATAATTATTTTTTAAAATAAAGTGGATTTTTATTAAATATATAACAATCTTCTCTTATAAATAATTTTAATATGCATAGCATATTGTTATAATTATTTTTTAAAATAAAGTGAATTTTTATTAAATATATAATATATAGTAATTGGTGTATATTGTTTTAAATTTTGAATACAATATCAAATGTTCTTATATATATTAAATTGTGTATATATATGTTAAATATACATGAGTGGCTCAGAGGTTGAATGTGTCTTCTTCCATGGATGACTGGGTTCGAATCCTCGCATATGCACTTTACTAATTTTTCTTGTTACAAAAGTGTATGCCATGTTTCGTCATTCTATTGGACATATTAAGTGACGTGGAATTCTTCCATGTGGCAGAGTATTTGTCACGTGGGCAGCCCAATTAGCCGGTGACGTAGAATTCTGTTAGTTTTTTTACGGTTTTATAAAAAAGGGGATATATTTGAAAAAAATTGAAATATATATGAGACATATTTGACCCAAAAAAAAAAAAGTTAGGGACATGAATGAAATCGAGGTAAACGTTGGCGACACAACATATACTTTTGCCTATTTTTTTTAAAAAATGGTTCCAATGTGGTGCCCCTAGTTAAAAACCCTGCAATGTTGGCATGCATTCCCCTTCCCCAGGTGCGGCAGGATATGGTATAGTTCTGCCTATGTCACATTATCTACTAAAGTTCAAAGCCAAACTTAAGTAGAACATAAGTTTTTCAGTAGTTTCTTAGGATTCATGTGTCTTAAGCATTTGGGTTTAATGCTTGTTACTTGTCCTGTAACGGACTTATGATTGAGATAGGGATGAGGTTGCATTCTTAAGTATTCTTTCTCATATATATTTTTCAGTTGTGCATGTTATTATGTTAGTAAACTCAGAAAGCAATAAATATGATCTATTTTTATAAATTGATTATATAATGATAACAAGGCTTATTTACATCGATCATATGCAGAGGCTCAGCTCCAAAGTCAATCTTGACCGCTTGGACAATTTGTTTGATGATACTGTAAGTCTTTCCTCGAAATGTTTTGTTTTTAATGCATGTGTACACATCCATTTGAGTTTCACAAACTAGAAGGTCATTTGTTACTTGATTTGGCTGAAACAACCTACTTATTTCCATCTTCTCTTTGTCATTAGCATATCATTATTTAAAAACTGGTTCTATAAAAATACTCAAAACATAGATAAGCCAATCGTGTAATTATTAATGCATGGTCATGTCTCCTTGTTTGATCTTCTGTTATTTCATTTCTTTTAGTAAAAGATGCAAGTATATTCATTTATTTAATTATTCAACGCTTCGGGATATACTCAATTTTCTTGAATGTAAGTTACGTTATTCAATCTTATCATGACCAGGAGGCTCCGGAGAACACTAAGAAAGTACGATTTGAACTGCATTCTGATAAACATGGCAAGGTAGAGCCTGAGGTAGAGGACAAAAGCAAATATGATGATATGGGATCAGTTGATGAATTTGAAGGCGGTGATATGGGCGAAGAAAGTAATTTGTATGATGAAAATTTGGTCGAGACATATGACTACGAAGATGATGATTATGGCTATGATGGTTTCTGAATTATTGCCAGAAGTTCTTTTGGAATTCTTATTTTAACATGGCAGGCACCAAGTGAACTGAAGATTGTCAGTTCACATTCTTGTCTTTGGTGATGCTGTCTTGCCATCTAATAGCGTCTATTTTATTGTAGTTCCTTGTACAGTCAGAGTCTACATTTCATTACTAGTATTTTTCCTTTCCCTTTACTTCCTCTCACATGCATGGGCTCCGTTCTGTGGAGTTTCGAATACTTAGCATTAGGTAATTTCCTTTTTCCTAGTTTGAGGTCATCATGCGAGAATAGATTGTAATATGTAATCTTTCCCCCATTTTTTTTATTAATTACAAGCTTGATTCAGCAAAAGCTGGTGAGTACTGCGTAAGTTCGTGTATAGATTAATGTTATGAACTAGTGCATAAATGGATTCCAAGTTGCACAGAATTCCCAATAAGAGAAAATTCTACTTGCGGTTAGAATTTCCGAAGCGGCTTCATATTCTTTAGAAATAGTATTTCTTATGACATTTTGTTGTGTTTGCAGATCTTTGAATATGCATTTAATAAAGGGTCTATTTTCGGCCGCATGTAAGAAGTTGGAGCTTCAGCTGCGACGTGAAATAGATAAATGAATAAATAATAAATATAAATACCTTTAAAATTGCCCCTCATCTGTTTCTTTTTTGTCATATTTTATCTCATCTTGTCTGTCTCGTAGTTGTTAATTACAGTTGTCTTTTTTTTTTTTTTTTAATTTTTTGTAGTATACGTATATATTTTGATTAGAACGATTTGCATATTTGATGTGAATTTTCTATTTTAATTAAACAGAAAAACGAAGAATTAATTAAAATTACCATAATTAATACTTATCATTATCTATTCATTTACGTCATGTTAGGTTATACATGGTGCTTTTAGTAATCTTGCAGCAGACTCTCAAAAATTTGTTGAACGATTGATTGAAGTTAATCAAATTACATTATTGAACACGAGCTACTTATTTTTTATTTACACAATTAAAATAAAAAAATCCACAAAGATTCTAAACAGCTTTTAATCATTATTTTTTTTCTTCGAAACTATGATGTAAAAAGTGTAAGGCTTCATGGAAGTTACACTTGGTAAAATTGTTTAGAGTTCAATTCCTTTTTTGAGCGCTTGATTGGGAGGATGCTTTGTGTTAGAACAAATTACACTAACACTTCGGTAATTGTGTAAATGAGATCGAATGGTTTGAATATTTTATTCATAGTTCGATGGGATGTTTAAAAGAATTTTAGACAGTTGGCCCTTTGCATATTCATACATTGAATAGCAGGTCTTTTTATTAGTAAAAGTTCGGTTATAATTCTTATATTTTTATTATCAAAGCTAGTTAATTTATGATAAGTATTTGACCTTTAAAAATTATTGTATTTTTTTAATATTGCATGATTGATTTTTTTTTTCATGTACACTATTTTTAGCAACGAATATGATAAAAAAATATAAAAAATTGTATATAAATCTTTTTTTTTTTGGCTCTAGCTGCTATTACCTCACAAGGATCCCATTGTCTAAAGAGTTAAAGTTTGAATATTTGATGACAACAAATATTTTTGACAAACTTTAAGAGACATTTTGTACTTCAATGTTAATCTTTACAAGAATATATGTCACAATCCGCTTCCGGGCTTATAATCGGTGCGGATGGTACCTTAACCCACACCGTAATAAGCCAAAGATTCTTTTAATCTCAATATAGTTATTTCATGTTTTTTTTATTCCACAAATTATATATACATAATTAATTTGATTTCAAACGCATGAGAGAATGTGAAATAACATTTTTCATTTCGAAAAACACGTAAATATATGAGTAATACATTATAATTAAATGGTTCAGATTAATCATCCATACCCATGAACATTCAACATAAAATACATCTGAACCGCCTTACGCAATGTTATGTGGCTTACTCGATCACAGAGCTTTTTAAGATTTCCACTATATAACAAAATAGACAAATTACTGTTCCTCGAGCAAAGGGGAGGTATCCTTAGCATGCACAATGTCGACTAATCAATCTTCAGTACTTAAAACTGTGAGAGAGTGAGTTTAATCCACTGACTCACTGTATTAGCACTGGCTATCATGTACACACGACTATGCATGCAAAAGAAACACACATAGACAATGCATGACCGATCATATAGCATCATGAAAATGGAATAATATCACACTTACATTTACATATTCATAACACAAATCCAAACATTATTCTTTACATGGCCACACAAGCTCAACACATATCAAGCTAAGCAATCACAAAATCAAGCACCGTTTGTCTTTCATTCTCACCACATCACCCCATCCACATCACATCATCTCATTGTGCACCCTTTATTTTGTCTCACGCCCTCACCATGTACGTTTAAAAGTGAGGTACAAATTAATATCACATGGCCCAACTTGCCATTTCAATATCACCCTTTATTTTGTCTCACGTGATTGCCAACCCAGGTAATGCGTCTGTCAACATGTCCTTATAATGGAACATTTCATATCCTCCACATTCTTCATCATGATTGCTTCCTCCCTCGATCGTAGCCTCATTTTCGTAATTCAAATCTCTACACAATAGACACCCAATTTAGAAAATAGTTCGTCATCATTTTTTTCATTGGGTCCCTACTTTAACATGTGTTTTAATACATAAATCTCATGCATTTGGCCATGCACATTTAATTAAAGGGATAGCAATCAGATGTGAGAATTGAGGATTTCTAAATGAGTCTTCCCGAGGCCCAACCGCCTAAAGGCATCATTCCACATCGACCTTGTGTTCAAAAACATATTTCACATACAAAAATCCACACATGCCACATTCATTCATACACACACAACATTCATCATTTATACTCATGTACAGCTACCCACATTCATCATTCATGCATAATGTCACCATACGTTTTCACCATTCACATTTATATATAGTTATTCACATTCATATACCATTATCTACATACATGTATAACTAGTCATGTATAACTATCCACATTCATTTATAACTATCTATATTCATGTATAACTATCCATATTCAAGTATAACTATCTATATTCATGTACAGTTTTCACACATACACAATATCTATCATACACTCCCTTATATTATTTGCATACATCATTCACACAAGGGTATGCCTGTTCAAATTATAAGCATGTGAGATTTTATACACATTCATCATATTGTCACAATATCATAAGTTTTCTAAGAGAAGTCCTAGAAAGAAAACAAATAAGATAAGACTAAGTTCCCACACCTAAATTCCAATGCTAAACTTACCATGTTTCATGTGTTACTTGGAGGGAGAAGATGTATAACTAAAACACAAAAATCTTGCAAGGAAAATTCAAAACCCTAAAATAAGAAAATTGCTTGCTTTTGCTTTTGACCTTCGGTCACTATTTTTTTCATATCTCCCAATAGGTAAGACATTTACAAACGAGATGTATCTCATTAAAAACTATACTCAAAAGGCTTTCCAATGATATAAAATTTGATAAAAACGAAATTCGATTGAGAAAGCTATGACAAATTTAGGTTGTTGTTATGTACCTTGAACTTTTGAGTTCTTAACGTCGAGGAAAGTACCTAGTAATCGGGATTTCTCCAGAGATCACAAAGGTATAGGGATCTAGGATCCTCTAGGGTGGCGTGTGTATGGATTTGGGATCAACTACAACATAATGTTTATAACATGAAAATAACGTTAAGAGTTTTATCTGATTCTAATTTTCCAAACCTATGACCTAAGGTACTTGATTAAGTTTAGAGTTCTCGTTCTTACCTTATCCATAGAAGTTCACCGCAGATGTGTTTCCATGTATGGAGATGTGTTGAGTAGGTACGGAGGCTACTGTTCCTCCTTGAAGGGGTGTGCACGAGTAACTTAGGGCTTTGAGAGTGTGAGTGACATTTTAGGTTTATGATGTTTAGGTGGAATGTAAGAGTGTACGGTGTCTAGGAGTATGTGTGTGTGCTAGGGTTTCTAATCAAGTGTGGTGCCTAGGGTTCTTATTATGTACTAGGGTTTCAAGTGGTTGAGATATATGAGAGAGAGACGTCTACCTATTGGCTAATGTGGGAGGGAGGCGTCTAGGTTTTTTTATGTGTTAAAGTGGTGAGAAGCCGTCTAATGTTTTGTGAGAGAGAGGGACGATTAGGGTTGGAATACTCGAGAGATGTTTATGATTTGAAAATACATGCGAGATGTCTAGGGTTGGAATACATGAGAGATGTTTAGGATTGAGTGGGGCCTATGGTTGAGAGATGTTTAGGATTGAATGGGGTCTATGGTTGAGAGCCCACTTTAAGTAGGTCTCCTTTCTTTCTCTTTTAATTTTTTTAATATTTAGGTTGAGTGTAGAACTAGGACTTTGCCTCTTTTATTATTATTATTTTTTGTAATTTAGATTGAGTATAGAACTATGACTCTTCCTCTTTTTTTTTATTATTATTTTATTGTTAGCTTATCCACTTTTATTATTATTATTATTATTATTATTATTATTATTATTATTATTATTATTATTATTATACTTATTTATATTAATTTTCCTTTTTCCTAATCCTGCCATAACATCATACATATTTTATTATTTTATTTCCAAATCTTACACTAATGCCACCTCCTACTCATATATCAATATTATTAGGATCCCTCCTATGATTATCCATTCCTTTTTCATTAGAGAAAAGGTGAGAAGCCTCTTAGCTTTACAAGTGCTACATGCCTCTTCCTTTTCTTAAAATGCCACACGTCTCTTTGAAATTTTACTTTGTTTTGTTAGTATGATTTCATTCACTTATCCCTTATATCCTCACACCTATTACTTGCTCTATTTAACTTATTATTAATTCTTATTTTAAATTGTACTATCTACTCATTTATGCTCTTTTATTTACACGCCTAGGTCATGTAATAACATCAATAATTTAAATTGTTTAATCTCCTAACACATCACACATGCAACATATTATTCTTACATTAACCCATATATTTTTGACGGAATAATCCAAGCACACTTTCCTTTTCATTTTAGTCCAAAAATGCATTACACAACATATGCATCAAAAGCATTTCATGCATCTCTAAGGCAAGTAATGAAATCATTTAAATAAACCAAGCGGGCTTGTCATTCCTTAGGGAATTTCTTGAATTCCCCCTCGAGTACTCGTTTATTCACAAAAATTTTGTTTTCATATGCCTAGACTTTCATTTTCTTACGACATCATAATACCTGAGGTATCACAATATAAAGGATAGCTTTCACAACATTGTTAATATCTCCTTCACAAATAATTTGGGGAGATACTTGGGTGTCCCTTTCATGACCTACTTCTCGGGGACGTGACCGGCACAATAACAACACTTCCTCATTACTGTAAGCCTAACATACCCCTGATACACCCCATAGATTATAGCTTCAATGTAAAGGTTCCATGATTTAAAACTAATAAATTAATTAATTAAATAATAAAATAGTAAATGAACATCAAATCTATGTATAAAATGGGTAATCCTTTTTCCAAAAATATGTATACTTCATAACGTGACTTAATTCAAATAAATTGAATTTTCCAAATAAATAGAATTAAACAATACAAATGCTACCCAAACTCCTTCCTAAGTGTCCTATGCAACTACAGAGCAGCCTACGAACATCATAAAACAAAAAAAAAAGACCCTACTCAACAACAAGAAGGTTAGCAACGAGCATTGCTACACCTAAGATAGGTTCTCCTCTATGATAGTTGGACCTGTAAAAGAAAAATGATCCACAGAGGGTATGAATTATCATAACCCAATGAGCGAAATGACATTACCATAACAAAATTTAGAGGTGTCAAACATCATATAAATATGCCCATCAGGACACAGTTTCAATACCAAGAATTTACAAATAATATGTAACACCTGTGGTTTTAGGGTAGATGGTTAATAATTTATCTTGCTAATTGTATGGGTAAAAATTTTGAGAATTCGATTAAAGGCTTTCCTTGTACTATCAAATTATAAACTTGGTAAACTAGTATGGATGTTTGCGCCTTGAGTTTATATGAGTATGTTTGATTGGTTGAAAATCATGAAGTAACCCTTGGCTTATTGATGGTCGCCATGTAAAAATTAGAGTGTTGAGATATAGCAACAGGACATTGTGTAAGGACTAAAGTGAAGAAATGAGGAAATTCTTGTAATGGGAGTAAAATGATAAAAAGTCATGACTCGAGTTGGAAGCGATAGTCGGGGAGCATGGTTAAGAGAAAAATGTGTGACAGATATTAAATTTTTGTGTTTTGAGGAAATATCATTTATACCCCTTTGACCCTAAATTACCTTGTATGTGAAATAAGGGACCAATAGGTAAAAATGGGCTTTGTTCATTAACATATATGTCTTAACACACACTTCAGCCCACAAGATCATTCTCACCCCCTCTCTTCATGGCTCACGACCACCTCCCTTTTTTCCTTCATTTCTCCTTTCAAGACCCAACCGTGGCTTCCCATGGAGATTTCTAGCAAAGGTTCAACTTTGATGACCTCTCTCCAGCAAGCAATCAAGGAACTCAAGGTGAGCTCTATGAAATAACTCTTCTTCTTCTTGTTGTTCTTATTTTTGGAGATATTTAAACCCTAGGGCAAGAAGGGTGAAAGTTGAGTGGTTGGGTTGTGTTTATGCATCAAAACTCCTTCTAAGAGTATAACAACATGTTGGGAAACTTAAATCCATGGCTTGCAATGCTTGAAACCAGATTAATGGGGGAAATTTGAAGGAGAAGCTCTTTTTTTTTTTTTGCTGTCATGAGTTAAATATCTTAGATTTGGAGTGCATCTTGTTTTGAAGTTATGGGAGGTTACTAATCTATTTCTTAACTTGTTTTGAAAGCATAATTGTTAGAAACAGTCCTTGAGGGATGAGAAGTGTAGTTGGAGACCTTTAAGGTCAAGAATTCGCATTTTTTGGTTTACTGTCATGCTACTAGTCTACTGTTGTAGGCTATCAGTTGATCAGAAGCTTTCTGTGCAAGGTTCTAAGAGTTGGCTGAAGAGAACCAGTCGACTGGTTGGGTCTACCAATTGACCAGTAACTCCCTGGTACAGGGTAACCGAGAGCAAGGGAAGCCAATCGACTGGCCATTCCTGGACTAATTTTAGGTAGTGTATGATGTTGTTTTTAATCCTTTCTTTTAGGACTTGGCATCTCCATCCTTGTTTAACTTTTCTCTCCGCTTTTAGTGGAATTGAAGCATATGCTTAACTCAAAAACCAAGGTGAGGGATAATCTCTATTCTCATCCATGTTGTGTATGGACTTCCCACTATAATTTCTTTATGAAATTGTATTGAACTATAGTAAATTATTTGGTCTGATATGAATGAAAAGTGAAATCATGTAAATGGGAACTTTGGTGATGAATCAATACAATTATACTATGTCCATGTGGTAGTCCTAGATCTAAGCACCTCGATTGCTTGCAAAGTAAGATTGGTTAGCAGAATTGTTGATTGAGTTATAGATGTTTGAATTGGAATGTCCTTGAGGTAAAACTTCATATAAATGAAATAGTCTAATTGTGCTTGTGAGGGTCTAACCCTAATTATATTGTGGCTTTCATGTTTGTGCCTTAGTAGGATTATATATATATATATATTATAAGACTTGTGCTTGTATGTGAGCACTTGACCTCACTTAAATTGTAGTTAAGGATTAAATGCTTGGGTGTTACGATTTGGATAATAATGAACGAGGGAATGAAGTGTTTCCATTAGGGGAATACCTCTTTGGCTTGTGAGCATCAGGTGTAATTGTATTGCGTTAGGAAATGTGATGGAACTTTTTGCTCATAGGATTTATTTGCTATGACTTGATTATGTTGGAGTATGGATACATGCTGAATTCAATTCCTTGCTTTCGTATGGAATGTATGTGATGTATCATATAAAGGAGTTTGTGTGGCTTCCTAATTGTTGGGAATTGTCATGTGGTGCCATGTCTGTCTTGTGACTATGATGGTAATATGCTTATGGTTGAACATTGTATAAAATGAATTAGTGGTAGTACAAAGAGTCGTGTAGCTATCTCGTACAATGACTAATGACATTATGTGAGAAGCCTATTTGGCTCATTTGCTGAGGATGGATTAGTAGTAGTACGAAGAGCTATGTAGCTTTTTTGCACTATGACTAACGCTTGTAAGAGAAGCTTGTGTGGCCTTGTCTATCATGGAAAAGTGAGAATGAAATAAGGAGCCGGTGAGGCCCTCTCAGATTGTGACCTATGCTCATATGAGCCGGTGAGGCCCTCTCAGATTGTGACCTATGCTCATATGGTAATTAATGAGAATCTAGTGAGAAGCCTACATGGCCCTCTTCACTATGGTAGATAAGGACATAGTGAGAACACCTAGGCTTTTGGAGTTGTTGTATGAGCAATGTGATGCAATTTTTGGTAAATCATTTCATATTTTACTTCTGCAAATTAAGAATATTGGTTGCATCTAGATTTAGTCATTATGGTAATGAAAATAAATTTCATTCTTTATTATCTAGTTCATTTTAATATACCCCTTTCTATGTGTGGATTGTAAGTGATGCTAGGCTTACTTAGTAGACAGAGCCAGTCATGTTCCTGAATTGGGGCATGACATAATAAAACATACTAGTCAAGAAGCACAATACGACAACATCACAAGTGGTACTCATCAGTGACAAGGCGCCCCTCAGGAGCAAGCTCAACTAGGGCCACTTCCTTACCATGATGCATGATCTCATCTCATCGGTAAGGCACCTATCAAGAGAAAGCTCAACTCGGGACCCCTTCCTATCGTGAGGATTGTCCTCTATATGCTCACCGGTCAAAATGCCCATAGAGAGCAAGCTTAACCTGGGCCACCCTTCTTGTCATGAGGGAAGGGTACCAAATAGCACAAAAATATAACCCATCCTATCATAGCTCGGACCGGGGGCTATGATCAACGTAGACGGCATATCACTCACACCGCTGCAAGCCTAATTTTTCACTAACTAACCTAAACAAGATATATATTTGATTATAGGTTATATTAAAATGATTTAACTTTAAACTTAAAAACAAATACCTCACCCTAGACAATGGGGACTTTAAACTTAAAAACAAATACCTTACCCTAGACAATGGGGAGGCATCTTCACTACTCAAACCATTGAACCACATCGTGGGGGTGAGTCCAACCCACTGACTCACCTAAAAACTCTACCTTACACAAATACATGACAATACAAGTCTGAGATCAATTAAATAATCCTTAAATAAATACATGTAACAAGCAAAGTGCATGCGCAAGCACCATAACCAAACCTAACACTGTTCTCAACCTATATTTTTAAACACATTATACACATAATCATAGGCATCGTACACTAATACAATTAATCCCCACAAACTGTATGCACATCACGATTATACGCATATAACTTTAGCCACACAAATTGACACATCAGGGCAGACAATGATCAGGCTCTCACGGCCTTCTTTACAAATCACATCTCATACCAGCTCAGTAACTACCAGTCACTAATCCTGGATCCGTCCTTTAAGGGTTCTAGCTCATGCCCTATACCGGAAACTTACGCTATCGACCCCGGGAACACTTTCTTGGATCCTGGCCCATATGCCTCGCACTTACTGATCCCTAAGCACAACTCCTATTCTGAGTTTTAGACCACATTCCGTTCTCGACAACTACCAGTCTGACCCTAAGGATTGTTCCACTGAATCCTTTATCCATCGACCCCTAAGTATGACCAATATTCTAAGTCCTGGCCTACATGCCCTATTCGAAAACTACCAGTCTGATCCCAGGAGTGTACTACTAGGTCTTATCCTCTAACTTTCAGTTACATCCCTCTTAGCCCCGACCCATATGCTTTATCTCAGCAACTACTGATCTCTAACCTCAGAAGTACACCATTGAGTCTCATCGAAACATAAACACAAACACAAACACATCGCAATCACACACCTACAATTATCAATAACATGCAATCATACTATGCCGCACATATCAACCCAACTCACATGGGTCAGTGGCCTCCCCATGGTTGAGATTTCTATGAGCCATCTTTCCCTCCGTCGGGCTCATGGACCTCTTCCCATGATTCAGTCCCTATGAACCATACTCTGCCCTGTTGGGCTTCATTGGCTCATAGACCAACACTTACCGGCAAAAGCCACAGACACTGCAACTATCACCTAGTAGCTATCTTCTATAATTGAAAATTTGCTCCCCTTACCACTCACCAAATAAGCACTTGGGAATTGCCACACACCAATAACCCCTAGACATAACCAACTCGCCTCTTACTGGCACTATTCATGTAATTGGGATTTTCCATTTACCAACAATTCTTCACATGTCTCACCAACACATTACTTGATCTATCATACAGTTATTCTATGCCAAAACATCGCTAATCCATCACGGGTTCAAGATTCATGGAAATCATATAATCCATCATGATTATGTTGTGGAGATGTATGTATAAGTACAAGTTCATTCCTGAAATCGGGATGAAAGAAACTTGTTGAATTTTGGAAAGTGTGGGCTCATACATATACATATACATACATATTTTCAACAACATCTCTCATCTTGCATTAAAACACTCTAACCTCAATCATTGGCCAAAGCCTTGACTCACATCCTCACAACCAACTCACATTTGTTCATTCCACGAATATAGACATCCAACCTATTCATTGATGCCTCAAATCTAACTATCTAAAATTCTCCCTAGCACTTAATTTCCACAAATGGTTTTCTCTCAATGTGTCACATGCAAGAGAAGTTCATAAGAAAAAGCACATAATATATATATATATATATATATATATATATATATATATATACACATATTGTCATAGCAAAGTAATCCATACATATCATCAATAACATCAAGAAAATAATCTTAAAACAAGAAAACAAAATTTTTGAATGAAACTTATCTCATTTAAAATTACAACACAAAAAGGTTGCGAGAAGAAGTCAAAACCATAAAATAAGAAAAATGCTTGTTATTATCTCTGACCTTTGGTCATATCTCCTAATCAGTAACGAATTTTAAAATGAAACTTATCTCATTTAAAACTTGACTCAAAACGCTTTCCAATGATATATAATTTACTATAAACAAAGTTTAATTGAGAAAGTTACAACCGACTTAATATGTTAGTACTTACCTTGAACCTTGGAGTTCTTGACATTGGGGAAAGTTTACCGATTATGTGTTCCTTGAAGTTTATGAATGGAGATGTGGCGTGTTGTGTAGGTGTAGAGGCTAGGGTTTAGAGTGTGAGTGTGGCATCTATGGTGTTTGTGATTTGAGTAGCGTCTAGGGTCTTAGGTTTATAGGTGACATCTAGGGCTTAGGTTCCTTAGATGGATGGGGGACGTCTAGTGTTTAAGTGAAGTAAGAGGCGTCTTAGGGTTTTATAGGGCTTTGGCCGCCCACTTTGTTTCAACTAAGTATAATTCTTTTCTTTTCTTTTTGAATTCTAGGTGAAGTATAGCACTAGGATTCCACTTTTCTTGTATTTTATTTATCCCCTTTATTAATATTATATTATTATTTATATTATTGCCACACTTATTTATATTATTCTAGGTTAAGTGTAGTACTAGGATTCCTATCCTATTATATTTTATTTATTGTGTAGTTAACTTTTATTATTTTTATACTTTTATTTATCTTCTATTTATTATTTAATTTCCTAATCCTATTCCAAAGCTATGCCTATTTTATTATTTGTTTTCCTAATCCTACACTAACACCACACCTAGTTTATTGTTTGTTTTCCTAATCCTATACTTACACCACACCTAGTTTAATAATTATTTTCCTAATCCTTTACTAACATTTTCTTTCCTAACCCTACTTTAAATGCCTCTTTTTAACTATTTATTTAATTTGTTTAGTTAACACTACTTCATTGATTTATCCTTTTTTAAATTCACATACCTATCTCTTATTTTATTTAACTATTATTAACTCTTATTTTAACTTACACTATTTTACTTATTTATGCTCCTTTTTATTTACATGCCTATCTTATGTAATAACATTATTATTTAATTCATTTATTAACTTAGCTCAATCTCATCCCAGTGCCCCATGTACCACAAGGTCACAGAAGGTGTCCTTGACTAGACAATCCCTGACACAATTTCCATTTCATTTTAGTCCTTCGCTTACCTAAAACACATCACACAATTTAATGCATCCAAAAGTAGCTTTACACACCTCTAAGGAAAAATAAACAATGAAGATAACAAGCAAAGAAATCATTTAAACAAATAAGCACGACTAAAATCCCTACGGGTATCCATGTCTGTTCACGAAAATTTTTTCCATACGCTCAAACTCAGACTTTCTTGCAACATCATAATACTTGGTATATTACAGTGCCTATCTTACAAGGTCACATTAAGAGAGAGGACTTTAATCATGTGATCCAAAAGATTAACTCTTACCTTAGCTCTTGGAAAGTGAAGCTTCTAAATAGAGCATGGAGAGTTACTCTAGCCAAGGCAATTCTTACTTCCATTCCTAACTACTGTATGAATTCTTTGTGGCTGCCCAAGCATGTGTGTTTGAAGTTTCATTTAGGGTACTAAAGAAAATAGGAGAGGTCTTCATCTTGTCAATTGGAATAAAGTGAAAACTTCAATGAACTTGGGTGGTCTGGGTATATGCCCAGCTAGGCTTTGAAATATTGCTATGTTGGGAAAAGTTGTATAGGGCTTGGCCCAAAATGAGAACAAAATTTGGGTTAACTTGTTTTAAGAACCACTATTTGAATTCTTCTCACATTTTTGTAGGAACAACGAGTAGGTCCTAGTCCTAACTCCTACGTTTGGTATGGCATCCTAAAAGCAGCTTTAACTATCAATAATGGTTATCACTTTAGAGTTGGGACAGGGGATAAGATTAAGGTGTGGACAGATTGATGCGCCAACAATATGTCTCTAATCTGATCATTTGAATACTGATGTGTTTGACTTTATTGATCTTAACATGTAGGTGAAAGATATTATCTTAAGAAATAGTTGGGACATCACTAGGTTGTTGTCTTATGATCCTGACACTATTATGAGCCTAATTAGGAGCGTTCCACTTCTCGTTTGCATCGCTCAGGTGGACACCTTTATTTGGGGAGATGAGCCCTTCAGAAAGTACTCTATCAAATCAGGGTTTCTTTTTCTTCTTAAAGATACTAGTTTGGTGCAGGATACTCATCTTAGAGTTAGGTCTGGAAATTAAGAGGACCCAAATTTGTTCGCTTTCTAATTTGGTTGACCTTACAAGATGCTCTTCCTACTAATGTCCTAAGAGCAAGGAGATGGATTAACTCAAGTAGCTTTTGTCCCAAGTGTAACAAGGAAGAGGAAACAACCTTACATTGCCTAAGGGATTGCTTGTTCTCTCTAAGGATTTAGAATGCCCTTGGTTTTACCAAATGTAATAGTTTTTTCATAAATAATGCTTGGAATTGGATTCGAGGTTTTGTGGCTGCTAAGTGTTGTGTACGGGAAACTGACTCTTACATCTCTTTCTTATACACCTTGTAGTGGTGCTAAAGGTACAAAAATAATGTTGTTTTAGGCAATTATGATATGTATTTCTTTTCTATTTATAGTTCCATCTCTATTCTTAGAAAGATGTGTAGAAAGGCTTTTGTTGTTTCATTTTCAAAGTATAGCGACAAGGAAAAGTTGGTTCGATAGACTATGCCCAGCTATGGCTCCTTGAAAATATATACTTATGGTAGCCCTTTGGTACCCAAGATGTGTTGGGATCAGTGGACTAGTGCGCGACAAGCATGAACAATGGGTCACAAGTTTCTCTAGTCATATAACTTGAGACAAATTCGCTTAAGGCTTGGAGTTTGATTAAAGTTAGTGATACTTTTACCCATGAGTTTGGCACTATTATAGATGACATCAAACACATCCTTAAGAAAAAGCCTGAGATTACTGTAAGGCACATTTTCAAATAAGGTAATAGCTATGCTGATATCCTAGCTAAAATGGGTGCTCATAGTACGACATGTTTGTGTTTGTGGGAAACCCCTTTTAGAGTTAACAACGTTGTTTTTTGCTGACTACACTTCTACAATGTTTGTCAGGCATTAGTTTTTTTTTTTTTCAATTTTTGTTTTCTTTCTTTTATACCAAAAAAAAGTCACAAGTCTAATGTGTATAAAAAGCTAATTTCATATTTGTAATATCCGAGGTTTTCGAATATTAGTGTTATTGAAATTCTGATTGAATATCTAGATGCAGGGGAAATTTTTCCATTTTATTGGAAAAAGGAAATGCAAGGTTAGAGGTGGAAAGGCATGAAAACAGTGAGTGGCCAAGAGATAAGGATGAATACATGGTGTGTGAAGAGTCAGATGTATACCGAGTTCATGGAGGGAATAGAATGAAATAAAAAGAAATATGAAATACCTTTTGTTAAGATGCGAAAGTTAGTGTTGGAAAGTGTGTGGTGCCTAGTGAAGATGAAAATGCCCGAGTTAGGGAAATTATAATTGTTGTCATTACTAAAATTAACTATGGGTTGATAAAGGGCAAAATAGTAATTTCACCCCTATGAGTATATATATAGAGCGTGCACACACACACACACACACACACACACACACACACACTCAACTTCCATTTCTCTCTCATGTGCACTCCCCTCCCAAAGCCCTAGCACTCATTCTCCTTCATTATCTCCCAATCCTCAACCACCAAGGGCACACCCAAGCTTTTAGTCATTGTTCTTCGGTGAGGATTTGAGTCTTTGGCAACCAACCACCACCAGAAAAAGGAGAAACTAAGGTAATTTTCACACTCTCCCATCCTCTATATTATTTTGGATTTTGAAGAAAATAGGGTGTGAATGAGTTAGTATATGTAATAACTTGAGCCGGTATGGGCTCGTGTGAAGAGTTCTTGTTGGGTGAACCTGAAAATTTCGATGGTATGTGTAATACCCGTTAATTTCAGAATATAATTCGCTTAAGAGTATTTTAGAATTCTACAACGTTACTTTAGTTATTGATTTTGGTCATTTTTAATTTTCATATTTAATTGTTCTCTTTGAATATTATTTATGAAAATTGAGTTAAATGACTGGATTAAATATTTGCACAATGAGGGATATATTCTAAGAATGGTGAAATTCATGGAAAAGTGGTTTCAGAATGGTCAATTAATCCATTTATTGTAAATTGACTGGATGGGTTTGGATGTTGGGTTATGGATACCCATGGGTTATTGAATAACCCATTAGAAATATTTAATATAAAGTTTCAATAGTAATCCTCACTTTTTCACTCAGCCGAAGGAAGCAGAAAAGATTTCTCTCTCAGTTCTTCATTTTCTTCTCAAATCATTTCCTTGATCTTCAGAATTTCTGATTATTTGTTCGGTTCAAAAGCTTTGTAAGGATCAAAGGTAAGCTTTAATCCGATTATTTTCCTTAAATTTCAGTTTATATACAAGATCAGAGGAGGTTTTGTTCTTGAAGATTTTGATGATAATTCATGAATCTCAGTTGTTTTAGAAGTTATATTTGAGTTATAATCGGTTTAAAGAGTTGAGATTCTGGTTTTGAATCAAAAGAAAGGAAAGGATGAAATTTTTTGAAAGATTTTCTGCAAAATTCGAAGTACTGTAGCAACTGAAAATATGAAATTTTTCTTCGAGTTACTGTAGCGACCAGAAATTTCGGGAAAAAATCTGAAAAATTTTCTTCGGGTACTGTAGCAGTTACTGTAGTGTCGGCAGTCAACGGTACTGTAGCAGTCAACGTTACTGTAGCGAACCGACACTGTAGCAAACCGTTACTGTAGCAAACCGTACTGTAGCAACCCGTTACTGTAGCAGTCAGAAAATTTTACGTATTTTCGTGATTTTGTTTCCTTTCTTATGATTCCTTGTAATATATTTTACTAGGAAATTTTCCTACACAAATTCTAGTGTGGAACAAGGTAAACTTAGACAAACATCAAGGTGAGTGAATAACCTTGCTCAGCTAATTTGATATTACTAGTCAAAGTACAATTTAAGTCCCATTTACAATATTATTTGGATAATAAGCAATTAATTTTTCATATGGGAGTATATGATGATCAGTAGATATAAGAGTATGAAGAAATTATTTATTTCATGACAATTGTACTATGTGATGAATTCTCACTATTTTATTAATGAGTAAAGATCTACGGGATCTAATACACGAGTGTGAAAGGGTTAAAGTCCCATACTACTCGGTGTATATCTAAGAAATCTAATACACGAGTGTGAAAGGGTTAAAGTCTCATACTACTCGGTGTATATCTAAGAAATCTTATACACGAGTTGGAAAGGATTAAAGTCCCATACTACTCAGTGCATATCTATGAAACCTATACACGAGTTGAAAGGGTTAGAGTCCCATACTACTCGGTGTATATCGATGAGATCTTATTCACGAGTTTGAAAGGGTTAGAGTCCCATACTACTCGTTGTATATCTAAGAAATCTTATTCATGAGTTTGAAAGGGTTAGAGTCCCATACTACTCGATGTATAAGACAATTAATTATATGAGTAAATGTGGTATTTGTACTTTTGATATTTTATATAGTACAGTTATTTACTTACTGAGTTTTTAAATAAACTCACACTCCCTATGATTATTTTTTTCAGATACAGAAAATAAAGAACAAGAGTATCCGTTTGAAGATTAGAAGCCCCTTGGGTTTATTCTCTATTTCTGTCTGGTGGGACACCAGTACTTATTAATGTGGATATTAGAAAAGCTCTGTATTTTCTATAGGTCTCCTAGGCTTGCGATGAGATAGAAATATCAGACTATGTATGTCTATATTTGCTTATCAGATGAATATAATTCTGTAGTGTGGAATGAATGATTAAGGTTGAATGTAAAACCTTACAGAATATATGCATATAACGTATGTTTGAGAATTATATCAAATGAGTAGTATCTTTTCACATGCTCAATTTTTGGGATGTGACAAATTTGGTATCAGAGGAAAGGTTTTATAGGTCCCCTATAGAGTACAGAGCAAAGTGACTTTGTGGGCCCTTCCCTATTGTCGTGAGCCGCGGCATGACCATAGGATTAGGTTCCATAAAAGACCTTGTAGAGTATAATGTCATTTTATAGATAACTTCTCAGTGGGGCTAGTAAGTGATATTTTGTTTATGTCTGAAAATTGTTTGTTATGTGTGTAGATCTGTGACAGATCAATGTCAGAAGGATCTTCTAATAATAATGAGCATATGGGTCCAAGGAGGGCCATAAATCCACCAGTACATGTGCAAGATGATCCTAACCGTGGTGATAGTTTACATGCTCAAAGTACTGAGGGCGCAATTAGTGAGCAAGCAAGGAGAGTCGAACCTGATGCTCACGTTGGCAATGTAACTATTGCACATGTGATTAATTTGATGAATGAACGATTTGACCGATTTGAGGCTGAAATGAGAGGTCGAGCTGCACAAGCTAACCTGCCAGTGGATCCTCCAATTGTTGAAGCTGAAATTGTACCACCAGCTCAGTTAGCTGGAGGAGATAACGTAAGGGAGGTAAGAATGTCTGAATTCCAGAAAATGAGGCCTCCTACTTTTTCAGGGGAAGATCCCAAAGAGGACCCACAATGTTTTCTTGAAGATTATGAAGCAATCTGTGATGCTATAGGGTGTTCTCCTACTCAAAAGGTAGAATTCACTTCCTTTCAGTTAAAAGGTAGGGCTGGTAAATGGTGGAGGAACTGGAAGAAAGCTAGAATTCAAGGCACACCGCCAGTTATGTGGACGGAGTTTTACAGATTGGTTATGGTAAGGAAATCAAAGAATAAAGAAAAATATCGACAAAAGAAGAAAGCTAGATATAGGAGATCTTTTGATCAAAGGGAAGACTCAGGGACTTTGAAACCCTTTACTGCATCACAACATGCTCCAGCCACTCCTACTAAGTCATTGTATTCTACAGCCAGTGTGGCTAAGCCTCGTTCAAAGAGCAGGGGTGGTTTTAGTTCTTCTAGTAGAGGAGGTACTCAAGCTAGAAGGAAGAAACCTCAGTGTCCTGAATGTGGAAAGTTTCACTTCGGAGAATGCAGGTTAAACACTGTTGGTACAGGTTGTTTTAACTGTGGACAAAAAGGACATTTTGTAAGGGAGTGCCCTCAGCTCATGACAGGACCAGGTCAAGGGTCTACTTTGCCACCTCGACCACAATCTATTTCTGTTTCTATTACTCAAACACCAACCCCTTCAACAGGGGGTAGTATGGGAAGAGGTTCTGGAAGAGGCCAAGGTGACCGTGGAAAACAAGCTGCTGGCAGAGGAAATGCAAGAGTATATGCTCTAACCCGACAGGATGCTCAAACATCCAATGCTGTAGTTACAGGTATATTATCTGTTAATACTTTTGCTGCACGTATTTTGTTTGATCCTGGTTCTACTCACTCATATGGTCACCCCTATTTACCAAGAGATTTGCATTTGATTCGATTACTCTTAAGGAACCATTCTTGGTTTCCACACCGATGAGAGAGACTTTGATGGTTAAAACATGTTATCGTTCTTGTAAAATAATCGTTGGAGGCACGGAAACTGAGATAGATCTTATGATTCTCAATATGTTAGATTTTGATGTGATTTTAGGGATGGACTGGCTATCTTCTTGTCATGCTACTATAAATTGTCGTGACAAAGTTATTTCCTTTAATATGCCAGGGAGGAGTAATTTTGTGTTTCAAGGGGATCAAAGTGATGTACCTTGCAATATGATATCTATGTTAAGTGCCCGGCGTATGTTGCGAGGGATTTCTAGCTTTTATCAAAGATTTAGAAAAGAAAGAACAGAAGTTAGAAGACATTCATGTGGTTAATGAATTCCCAAATGTGTCCCAGAAGATTTACCTGGATTACCGCCAGAAAGAGATATTGAGTTCAGTATTGATTTGGTCCCAGACACAAGACCAATTTCTATTCCACCTTATCGTATGGCTCCTGTTGAGCTAAAAGAACTCAAAGAACAATTGGAAGATTTGTTAAACAAAGGGTTCATTCGCCCAAGTTTTTCACCTTGGGGTGCTCCTGTTCTTTTTGTGAAAAAGAAAGATGGTTCTATGAGATTATGTATAGATTATCGTCAACTGAATAAAGTCACAGTGAAGAATAAGTATCCTTTACCAAGGATAGATGATTTGTTTGATCAGCTTCAAGGAGCAAAATACTTCTCAAAGATTGATCTAAGGTCTGGATATCATCAGTTACGAATTAAGAGTGATGATATACCTAAGACTGCTTTTCGTACACGGTATGGACATTATGAGTTTCTTGTGATGTCTTTTGGGTTGACAAATGCACCAGCAGCATTTATGGATTTAATGAACAGAGTGTTCAAATCATTCCTTGATAAGTTTGTAATTGTGTTTATTGATGATATTTTGGTATATTCAAAGAGTCATGAAGAACATACTGAACATTTGAGAATAATGCTTCAGACTTTGAGAGAGCATCAGTTGTACGCAAAGCTCTCAAAATGTGAATTCTGGATGAGTCATGTAACATTTTTGGGACATGTTATTTCCCAAGAAGGTATTCATGTAGATCCAAGTAAAATTGAAGCAGTTAAACAGTGGCCTAGACCAACAACTGTGTCTGAAGTACGTAGTTTTCTTGGCTTAGCAGGGTATTACCGTCGCTTTGTCAAAGATTTCTCTAAGACGGCTCTCCCATTAAATAAGTTAACCCGAAAGAATGTTAAATACATTTGGGATGATTCATGTGAGCAAAGTTTCACCCAATTGAAAGAGTGTTTAACTTCTGCACCAGTCTTAATCCTACCATCAGGACCAGGGGGTTACTCTGTATTATGTGATGCCTCAAAGATAGGCTTAGGATGTGTGTTGATGCAACATGTTAAAGTCATAGCTTATGGCTCACGTCAGCTTAAAAAGCATGAATTGAATTACCTCACTCATGATTTGGAAATGGCAGCTGTAGTGTTTGCCCTAAAGATATGGAGACATTACTTGTATGGGGAAACTTGTAAAATTTTTACAGATCACAAAAGCCTTAAGTACATTTTTGAGCAGAGAGATCTCAATCTAAGGCAACGAAGGTGGATGGAACTTCTGAAAGATTATGATTGTACCATCCTTTACCATCCAGGTAAAGCAAATGTAGTGGCTGATGCTCTAAGTCGAAAGTCTATGGGAAGTTTAGCTCACATTGCCACTATAAGGAGGTCTCTAATACATGAACTACAAGAATTGGAAGCTGATGGAGTATTCTTCGAGATCACTGAGTCAGGTACATTTCTGGCTCATTTAACAGTTAGATCATCTCTTGTTGAAAAAGTAAAAGTAAATTTAGAAAATGACATTGATATGGTCAAAATCGGAGATAAGGCAAGGCAAGGTCTAGCACCAAGTTTCTTGGTAGATGAAGAAGGAGTCTTATGGTTTAATGGAAGACTCTGTGTCCCCAACATTGAATCTTTGAAACATAAAATCTTAATGGAAGCTCATGGTTCGCCCTACGTTGTACATCCTGGTGCTGTGAAAATGTATCAGGACTTGAAACAAGTTTACTGGTGGGAGGGCATGAAGCGAGACGTGACTGACTTTGTAGCTCGATGTTTGACTTGTCAGCAAGTTAAAGCTGAACATCGACGACCACCTGGATTGATGCAAAAACTAGATATTCCCGAATGGAAGTGGGAAAGAATCACTATGGATTTTGTAGTAGGTTTACCTCGGTCAACAAAAGGAAATGACTCAATATGGGTCATAGTGGATCGACTTACTAAGTCAGCACATTTTCTTCCTGTTCATACCACTTTCAATGTAGCAAAACTTGCTCGAATTTATGTTAAAGAAATAGTGAAACTTCATGGTGTACCAATATCCATTATATCAGATCGAGGACCTCAGTTTACTTCTCGGTTCTGGAAAGTCTTTCAAGAGGCTTTGGGTACCAAAGTGAATCTTAGCACAGCATTCCATCCTCAGACTGATGGACAGTCCGAAAGGACAATTCAGACTTTAGAGGATATGCTAAGAGCTTGTGTGATGGATTTCAGTGGAAGTTGGGAAGATCATTTGTCTCTTATTGAATTTGCTTATAACAACAGTTACCAAGCCAGTATTCAGATGGCACCTTTTGAGGTTTTATATGGGAGACGGTGTCGATCTCCTATAGGTTGGTTTGAACTTGGTGAAACCAAAATATTTGGACCTGAGATGATTCAGGAAGATATAAATAAAGTTAAACTGATCAGAGAAAAGTTGTTAACTGCTCAGAGTAGACAGAAGTCTTATGCGGACAACCGAAGACGTGACCTTGAATTTGCAATAGGTGATATGGTTTTCTTACGAATCTCACCTATGAAAGGAGTAATGAGATTCGGGAAGAAAGGAAAGCTTAGTCCGAGGTATGTTGGCCCATATGAGGTTGTAGACAGAGTGGGTAATGTGGCATATCGCCTAGACCTACCTTCCAACCTAGAGGGAGTTCATCCAATATTTCATGTGTCAATGCTACGGAAGTATCTTCCTGATCCTTCTCATGTCATTCAACCCCAAGAAGTTCATTTTGATGAAACTCTCACCTACGAAGAGGTACCAGTAGTTATCCTTGATAGAAAAGTCAAAAAATTGCGTACCAAAGAAATTCCTACTGTCAAGGTTCTTTGGAGAAATCATTCTCGCGAGGAAGCTACGTGGGAGGCAGAAGATGAGATGTGGAAAAACTATCCACATTTATTTGAAACTTGAGGTAAGGTTTTAATTCGGAGGACCGAATTCTTTTAAGGGGGGTAGAATGTAATACCCGTTAATTTCAGAATATAATTCGCTTAAGAGTATTTTAGAATTCTACAACGTTACTTTAGTTATTGATTTTGGTCATTTTTAATTTTCATATTTAATTGTTCTCTTTGAATATTATTTATGAAAATTGAGTTAAATGACTGGATTAAATATTTGCACAATGAGGGATATATTCTAAGAATGGTGAAATTCATGGAAAAGTGGTTTCAGAATGGTCAATTAATCCATTTATTGTAAATTGACTGGATGGGTTTGGATGTTGGGTTATGGATACCCATGGGTTATTGAATAACCCATTAGAAATATTTAATATAAAGTTTCAATAGTAATCCTCACTTTTTCACTCAGCCGAAGGAAGCAGAAAAGATTTCTCTCTCAGTTCTTCATTTTCTTCTCAAATCATTTCCTTGATCTTCAGAATTTCTGATTATTTGTTCGGTTCAAAAGCTTTGTAAGGATCAAAGGTAAGCTTTAATCCGATTATTTTCCTTAAATTTCAGTTTATATACAAGATCAGAGGAGGTTTTGTTCTTGAAGATTTTGATGATAATTCATGAATCTCAGTTGTTTTAGAAGTTATATTTGAGTTATAATCGGTTTAAAGAGTTGAGATTCTGGTTTTGAATCAAAAGAAAGGAAAGGATGAAATTTTTTGAAAGATTTTCTGCAAAATTCGAAGTACTGTAGCAACTGAAAATATGAAATTTTTCTTCGAGTTACTGTAGCGACCAGAAATTTCGGGAAAAAATCTGGAAAATTTTCTTCGGGTACTGTAGCAGTTACTGTAGTGTCGGCAGTCAACGGTACTGTAGCAGTCAACGTTACTGTAGCGAACCGACACTGTAGCAAACCGTTACTGTAGCAAACCGTACTGTAGCAACCCGTTACTGTAGCAGTCAGAAAATTTTACGTATTTTCGTGATTTTGTTTCCTTTCTTATGATTCCTTGTAATATATTTTACTAGGAAATTTTCCTACACAAATTCTAGTGTGGAACAAGGTAAACTTAGACAAACATCAAGGTGAGTGAATAACCTTGCTCAGCTAATTTGATATTACTAGTCAAAGTACAATTTAAGTCCCATTTACAATATTATTTGGATAATAAGCAATTAATTTTTCATATGGGAGTATATGATGATCAGTAGATATAAGAGTATGAAGAAATTATTTATTTCATGACAATTGTACTATGTGATGAATTCTCACTATTTTATTAATGAGTAAAGATCTACGGGATCTAATACACGAGTGTGA
Source organism: Biancaea sappan (assembly GCA_037074585.1). NCBI lineage: Eukaryota > Viridiplantae > Streptophyta > Magnoliopsida > Fabales > Fabaceae > Biancaea > Biancaea sappan. The sequence continues at coordinate 22,877,647 of CM073499.1, read as the reverse complement.
AAGGGTTAAAGTCCCATACTACTCGGTGTATATCTAAGAAATCTAATACACGAGTGTGAAAGGGTTAAAGTCTCATACTACTCGGTGTATATCTAAGAAATCTTATACACGAGTTGGAAAGGATTAAAGTCCCATACTACTCAGTGCATATCTATGAAACCTATACACGAGTTGAAAGGGTTAGAGTCCCATACTACTCGGTGTATATCGATGAGATCTTATTCACGAGTTTGAAAGGGTTAGAGTCCCATACTACTCGTTGTATATCTAAGAAATCTTATTCATGAGTTTGAAAGAGTTAGAGTCCCATACTACTCGATGTATAAGACAATTAATTATATGAGTAAATGTGGTATTTGTACTTTTGATATTTTATATAGTACAGTTATTTACTTACTGAGTTTTTAAATAAACTCACACTCCCTATGATTATTTTTTTCAGATACAGAAAATAAAGAACAAGAGTATCCGTTTGAAGATTAGAAGCCCCTTGGGTTTATTCTCTATTTCTGTCTGGTGGGACACCAGTACTTATTAATGTGGATATTAGAAAAGCTCTGTATTTTCTATAGGTCTCCTAGGCTTGCGATGAGATAGAAATATCAGACTATGTATGTCTATATTTGCTTATCAGATGAATATAATTCTGTAGTGTGGAATGAATGATTAAGGTTGAATGTAAAACCTTACAGAATATATGCATATAACGTATGTTTGAGAATTATATCAAATGAGTAGTATCTTTTCACATGCTCAATTTTTGGGATGTGACAGTATGAATAGGTGCATGGCTCTAGAGGCCATTTAAAGGTAGGGTGCATACTTGTAGTGAACATGGGAGCAAATATGGAGACCAGTTTTAGCTATGCCCTTGGAAATTTCCCGATGAGGGACCTATCTGAAAAATTAGGAATAACAAGTTTTTGGAGAAAAATTGGTGAATTGTGGATTCAAGAATGGATGAGATGGTGGAAGAGATGTGGTCTTAGGTGGGATGCACTAGAAGGATGAGACTTCCTATTTGAGGATGATTTTTATGCCCATGGGTGGTAAGAGGGACTTAAGTGAAAAGAAAATCTATTTTTTATGTTAATTGAGGAAAATGGAGTTTCAAGATAATAATGTGAGTATAGAGCAAAGTGACTTAGTGTACCAAATTGGGATGTGTGTGGTGAATAATTTAATCGAATACTCTATTTTTACCTAGAACCCCAACTTTCACGAAGGAGTGGCAAACTTGTAAATTTTTTATCAATGGATTAAGATGTATATACACACGTATACCCCCTTGGTAAATACATACCCACTCTCCCATTCCACCTTCTTCCTTCCTCTTCCTCCCACAGCACACTACCAACCCCCATAGCTAAGGCGGTTTCTAGAGAGCTTTTGGATTCTGATGATCACCACCATCATCGGAGAAGGAGATTGGACCAAGGTAAAGGCGAATCTTCCCCTTTCTTTCTCATTTTTTCCTTTCTAAACCCTAGGATGAGATTGGAGAAATCTTGGTGATTATTGGTGATTGATGCCTTTAAATCACCCTTTCTTTGATTCTTCTAACTTTGGGTATGTATTTCCAATTTTTTGGGTCATGTTTACATCATGTTAGAGTTGGGTTTAAGTTAGAATGATTTTTTGGATGGGTTTACGGAGTTTGGTAACCAGTCGACTATCGTGGGGATACCAGTTGACTAGTTGCCTCTGGTGCTTTCTGTCCAAACTTGACCGAGACGCACCAATAGACTGGTAAGGTAACAACGAGCAACTGGTAGCTTCTGGGCTAGAAGGGTAGATCTAGCAGTGACGCACTAGTCAACTGACATGTTGACACCAGTTGACTGGTTGTTCTCAGGTTAGAGCTAGATGATCTGAACCAGTTGACCTTGAGAGGGCAATGGACCAGTTGTTATCAGACAACATTTGGTATGTTATCTACTTTCTTTCCTTATGTGTTTTCCATTCCAATTAGCTAGGATGCCTCTCCAAAGGACTCAAAGAAAGTTTACATATAAACATCGAGTATTGGGATGGAATGGATAACTTAGAGTTGAGGTGAGTAGATGACGTCACTTAATTTGGACTAGGAATTAAATTCTTGTACATCATTTCTTATTGTAGTATAAATATCTTTGTGAACAATGTGTGTAGTTCTAAGTGGTTGGTATTGTGATTGGGATACCATGGAGAATGAGATATTATGGTAGCAAGGAGAGAAGGAGCTTTGTCATTAGGAGTTGTTCATTGACTTTTGATTAAAAGTGTGATTGTTTTACTTGCCTTGCAGTGTTTACGTAATTGTGTTTGTATTGTGCAATATATATACATATACATATACATATATATATATGTATGTATATATATATATATATACATACATATATATATATATATATGGATATTTATATATTGCATGACATTTGTGAGAAAATGGAGAATTGTATGGCCTTATGCTAAGGAGATTATATGGATTTATGCCATAGGGATTGTGCAGTTATAAACCTTGAAAATGATAAGGCCTCGTGCCAAGGAGAAGTAAATAAATTAGCTCTTAAGCTTAGAAAATTTGACATACAGTGCATATTTCGTAATAGCTACTGTAACATATAAGTTATATGGTAATGTGACGATGGAATGTAGAGAACCTCTTGTGGTGATTATGAACACTAGGGTTCCTTGCTTAGAGTTGGGATGGGGCACTTTATGTACCTATCAAATGATTATGCATTAGCTTGTAAGCATAACTAGTTTAGGAGAGTTATCATCTCTTTAAACTGTTTGAACCATCCGAGGCGGTGGTGAGAGATACTCCATCTTCGAGCAAAGGGGGATGTGGGCCTTTGGGCAAGGGTACTTTTGTACTCTGGACTATAAGAGTGTAAGGAAATTGGGTATGTAGATACTCACATAGGGATTTCGAGTATTTAAGTCCTTTGCGTGTAAGTATGTATAGTTAAGGTAATGAACATGGGGAAAGGTAACCTCACCAATGAAGATCATTTGTCTTTGGACATAGAGATCATTTGCATTCGGACATGGAGATCATTTGTCTTTGGACATGGAGATCATTTGTCTTCGAACATGGAGATCATTTGTCTTTGGACATGGAGATTAATATGCCATCGAGCATGGATATTAATATGCCATTGAGCATGTAGATTAGTATGCCATTGGGCATAGAGGATTAATTTGCCTTCATGTAAAAGGATTGGTTTGTCTCTGGGCATGGAGATTGATTACCTTTAGCCATGGAGATAAACTTCCATTTTGGCATAGAGATAATATCGGTCGGTTGATAATATTGGCCTCTAAGTCAGGAGATTATATTGGCCTACGAGCCAGGAGATAATATATATTATGTAAATATATATAAAGGCCTTTGGCTGAGAGATTTTTATGGCCCTTTTTGGCCAAACACTATTGTGGTCTTCAGGACATGGAGAGGTTGTCTATGCTGGATTGAATACACGTATTAACCTACATGGTTGTAATGGAGTTCCATTAGCAAGCGTTGCTTGGAGTGACTAATGGCCTATGCGCTCAAATCGTTATTATCCTATGGGCTAAGAGGCATTGATTGACCTTCGAATTAGGTGTCAACAAATTACCTCAGACTTGGAAATGTTGACTCAATGTTGGTCTGTATGAGAGGATATTAAGGAGTTGTCATTAGAGATCAAGATTGGCCTGAGCAATTTAGAGTACCTAGTATGTTTGTATGAAGTTACTATCGAGTTGTTTTTACATACTCAGTTAGTATGTGTTCCAAAGTAAGATTTGTTTAAATCTATTTTCATTGTGAAGACAATGTGTTGAGAAGAGGTAAGGAAAAATGGATTGTCTACTCACTTAGATGTTTATCTTATTGTTTTGTTACTTTTCCTTGTAGGTTGCATTAGCCGTGATACCATTGCCCGAGGAGTAGTTAAGGTTTACAGTTTTTGGTTCCTTCTTACTCGAAAGTCGAAGTTTGTTGGTATGTTGTTGTGAGCTCTATAGTTAACTAAAACATCTAGGAGGGAGGGGTTGCAAGTACAGAGTTTATGATATGACATGTTTACTCATTATTTTTCACATGTTTAATTAATTATTTATATGATCATTCATGTTATTTGTTGCAAAGGAACTGAGAGTTAAGAGAATTAGATTTACGACATAGGAAAATAGCCATATGTCATGCTAGTGACATACCTTTTTTTTTCGGTCATGATAGTATGAGACCTTTGGAGCTTGGGTATTGGTTTAAAAACTTCCTAGATGATTGTTGATGGGATTAGAACAAAAATTTGATGGATTAATCATGATTAAAGTTGGATTGAGAAAGTGTAAAAGGATAAAAAGAAAAGTTAGGGTTTTTAGAGAAAATTTGATGATTGAGGCATAGAATCTTGAAATTAGCTTGGGACTTAAGTATTTCTATGTTGCCTAATCATCAATAATGAAAACCTATGGAAAGAATAGAGCAAAATGATAAAAATTGAGCCAAAAGTGTGAAAAATCGTGAGCATACTCGAAGATCCAAGGGTGGGTGCCTAAGGCGCCACCAAAACAGGGAGGAATTGTTCTTAGCTAGAGTGAAGGGAGGCCTAGGGTGCCTCAGGCGCCTAAGGCTAATATGAGGGAAATGATTGGTTGAGCTATGGTGCCCAGGTGCCACAACTTGGGCAAACTTGTTTTCCATAGTATTATGTGCTGAATGTGATGCTTTAATGCTCCATAGGTCTTATATTGGTTGATGCTTGGTCAAGGCACCTTAAGAGGACTAGAGGGGCTTCAATTCTAGGTGAGGGACTTAGCCTTGTCTTGTTTGATTTATTCCCTATGATTTTGTATCCTAGAGTTGTGTAAAAGTATAGAAGAATATGATGAATGAAAATGTTTTTATCATATATGGTATGAGACATTCCATGCATATGAATTGAGCTTGTGAAATTGCATGCGGAAGATTTGATATTGAAATTTTTTTCTATTGTATGCCCATTATTGATTGTGAATCAAATCTTGTAGTGATTTATGGTTAGCATAAAAATTATGTGATATGGGCTAAGCACGTGTACACACATGTTTACATATATATATATATATATATATATATATATATATATATATATATATATATATACACATCTATACAAAATGGCACAAAAGATTTCATGAGATGCATACAAATAATTATAAGAATAAGAAAGTGGTCAATTTCTAAGATTAATGCTATGCTATGAATGTGTGGTGGGAAATTGACTCAAGCATTAGTATTGCAAATTTGTATATACATGTGTTTATGCTTGTGTATGTGGCCTTCGAGCAAAGATTATGAACATCCACATATTCTCCTCATGATTGCCCAATTGAAAATGAAAATAATATATGTTTGCATATATATATATATATATATATATATATATATATATATCCCTAGTGCATGAGTTGTTGCACAAGGAAAGGAAAAGACATATTAAAAATTTGAGGCATTATGATTATGATTAAATTTGGGAAACCTCAAATTCTAGTACGTGTAAAGATGGAATTGAAAAAGGGTTTTTGGCCTTATTTGGTAGCAATCATGAGAGAAATGCATTGGACGAGATTGTATCATAAGGGCATGTGTCGACAGTCAAGGTTGGCACGTGATATAAAGACAAATTCATGGTTCACCCATATGTGGCGAAATAAGGGGGATATGATATGGCTAGAAAAAGCCAAGGAACTTAATTCACACCTCACGTGTAGACGTACATAGTGAGGGGGTGTAGCAAAACAAGGGTGTATGATGATATGTTGAGATTAAGATGAGATGTGGAATGACAGATGAGGAGAGGATAAAGAGCACAGTGAAGTGCTAGCTTTGCAATGTGTATGTGATGAGTTATGTTATGTTCTGTTTTCCCACATGAATTATGTGATGTATGAAATGATGATTGCATTGTGTAATGATTATGTTATACACATATGTGCTTGTACCCGAAAGGGGTAATTTTATGATATTAGATGCATTAGCATAGGGAATAAGCTTTAATAGAGGCATGAGGATGATGACTTGTCACTTGTGCACGAATATAATTGAGTGTAAGATAATTGTGCTTGTGCTATGTAAAGTTTAGATTTCATTATCTCTTGCACTAGTTGAAATGCTAGGAGTATCACAAAGCTTGACATGACAAAATAGTATGCATGGTTATTTGTGAATGCTCATATGTTCATGCATTTATTATATATTTTGCATGCATAGTCACGTGTATGTACTTGGTAGGGCTATTTTTTTGGTAAGTCAAATGGGTCGGACTCACTCCTTCTCAGTTTTAGGTAAGGAATGCCCTATAGCTCAACAATGCATGTCTCGAAGGTACCTCCCCCTTGTTCGGAGTACATTAATGTTCTTAGTTTTGTGTCATTTTAGTATTATTAGAAGCTTTGTAATCGGGTAAGTCATGTTGTGTTGTAATATAATGTTAAGTGAATGATGTATGGGAAAAACACTAGTAAGTGTAGTGAACTTGAGAATATGCAATTGTAAGTGTAAGTGTACACTGTTTATCTGATTATGCATATTTATGAATGGAAAAAAAAAGACTTTATATTCATTTAAATTGCAAATTCAGTTTGTTTTTATTTAAGAAGAATGATGAGTTAATGAAAGTAAAGGTATTAAGAGAAAGTTAGGCTTGCGGTGATGACAGTTTAGGCACCGTTCATGCTGGTCATGTGCTCGGATTTAGGGCGTGACAATATTATGGATTACATTAAAAATTTGGGCAAATTGTAAGGACCAAATTGAAAATTTAAACAAACTATAATGACCAAATGTATAATTTTTAAGTCCATGTAAGAGTTGTCTAGTGGTACATTGATAGTTTGTTAGTCATGTCAATTTTTAAGTAACAATGTTATTACGGATCATTGATGTTGGGAACCGAATAAAAAATGGCTAAAGAGTAAGGATTGATTTAGAAAGGGTTAAATATATATATAAGATCTGTATAGTTTCACTCAATCCTAATTTTGTCTCTATAGTTTAAAGTCAATGATTTGGTCCCTATAGTATCCAAAAACACAAAGATTAGTATTTATTTAGTTAACTATCAGTCAACTGTTATCTTAACACAAGTGAAGCTAACTAGGATTCTTCCATTGTCATACATGTCCATGTTAGCAGCCATACATGTTCACATCAATGACCACACATGTCCAAATCATTAGCTGATGTAAGCACACATCACTATTTTTTTTTTTTTTAAATTTTCATTCAGATCCACATTGGATTCACGACTTATAATGCATCTTCCTTATCTATAGTCCAATATGCATTGTACAACGTTTTATATTCATCTGTAATTTATCAAATTGCATTTGCTAAGTATACTTTTTTGAAATATTTGTATAATTATAAATTATAATTTTATTATTTAAATTTTAAAATGTAACTCTACTCTTTCCAATTATTATAAAAAAATATTGCATATTTGAAAAAAAAAATTTCAAGTCAAAAATTGTGAAGAGAAAAAAGAAAAGAAAAGAAAAGAAAGACAATGGAAGTCTACAATGTAATTCCATAAAGCATTTGATTTTTATTTTTATGCATTAGTCTTATAAGTAAATTTGCAAATTTCAAGATAGTTAAAGGGAATAAAGCATTATATTTCAATGGTAGCTGATTTGAACAGGAATTTTAAAAAAAATTATGACATAGTGCCACATCAGATAATTTGATTTGGATATGTGCGGCCGCTAACGTGAATATATATGTTGGTGGAAGAATCCTAGTTTATGCCAAGTTTGTCAAGATAATTGTTGACTAACAGTTGATTAACACTAAAAATTAATCTTTGTGTTTTTGAAAACTATAGAGACTAAATCATTGATTTTTAAATTATAGGGACTAAATTCAGAGTTAAGTAAATCTATAAAAACTTTAGATATATTTTAACCTTTAAATATATATATATATATATATATTTACAGATACCAAATTAAAAACTTCGGCAAAGCCTAGGGATCGAACTTATAAAACAAACTCTAAAATGAATAAGATGTCAATTTCAAACTTGTTTACATAAAATCTACTCGTTTAAAATTACACCAAAGAACGATTCATCTTAAATAATCGCTAATATGATTCATATAACAGACACAATACGTTTTAGATGGCCCTTTTATTTTACTGTTTTTCTCATATATTAAATTAATCACACACGCGCTATGAGTTTAATCCAGACCTATATCCTTGAAATATTGAAAAGGCTCAACGTAATTTTCGTCTATACCTGGACTCAGGCACGTAAATTTTACGAATACCCATGGAGGATGTATATTTTGTCCAACCCAAAATAGATCAAACCAAAGTACTGTCCATTTTTGGGCCATACCATACCATACCATACCATACCATACCATACCAGAAGCATTATGCTACTTTGTAGACTTCACTGCAGGACCATAACTAGAACATTATGGCCTTTTATTAATTTAGGCTATAATTGGTGCCATTTCTTTTCAAAAGAAATCGCCGTATGTATTTCTTTATCTACTTTAGTTTTATCATACTGTAACATTATCATGAACATATATGACGAACATATGACTGATGACTGATTTCAGCAGCGAGCCGAAAACTTCATATTTACTACTCTCTAGGTGAAGGGTAAAAATGGACTTAACTCCAAAACTTCAGTTCACACTCATGAGGATTTGAAAAAAAAAAAAGGACACATTGATTTGATCTTATGTATAGTATCTAACATCAACGTTTTTGGAACGAGCTGGTCATTTGAGTCACCGATTCAACTGCAGGATTAATGGGTCAATTGTTGAATTAGATAAATAAATTAAAAATTAAAATTATATATATATATATATATATATATTTTAAAGCCCAAGTCGACTTTGACCCTCACCAAGTCGACCAGGTCAAAAGCTGGTTCACATATAAATTGGTTTAAATATGTGACCTAGCCCGGACTACGTCTCGGGTCACCAGATTCAGAGTTGACCCCAGTAAGCAAAGGTCGGGCTCAAAAACACTGTGCAACAGCAAAAAGAAAGAGAAAATCTATTTAAAAAAAAAAGAATTCAATCTCTTAAAATTTTTTATTTTTTCTACAATCAAATCACCTTGAGATTTATATGTATAGTAATAAAAAATACTTTATAAAAATGTCGAGGTGATCCATCAATAAAAATACTAATTTGAGCTCTTTATATATTTACTTTAAAAGAAATTTTGCAACTAGATTATCAAGAAAACGAAGAAAAATGATTTTCAAACATCTATATGTAGTAATGAAGTTTCTCCTACTTCAGAACAATTTGAATCGTCCATTTTCTCATCAACAACTATCCACTTGCATTATACATTTTAAAGTGCAGAGTAAATTTGAAAAACTAATATTGCTGTTGTCTCCGGTATAAGCAACTTGTTTAGTGCGACGATTAAAGATTGACGAACATGGATTTAAAAGAATGGAAAACTCGAGACACAAGAAATCTCTGCGGAGGAGTGTGTCTCAGATGATTGAAGCTTCTGAATTGTTCTCATCGTTGATAGTCTCAAGCCTGCCTTTTGCATCTGTGCCTTTTCCTTCACTAAGCATATTTTCTTGTGGGTTTTGGCAGAGACCACTAGTAATTTACTCTCTAGGTTGTTCTGCATCAACAAAAGATGTTCATAAAAAGAGAACTATTTGTTGCATTTGTATCCGTGTTTTCTTGTTCACTGTGTCGTTAACAAAGAGCCCATGTAAAGTTTACCAAATGAACAGAATTAATGTGCGAGAGAGAGAGAGAGAGAGAGAGAGAGAGAGAGAGAGAGAGAGAGAGAGAAGCCACTATGTCATTCAAAGTGGATTCATGAGTTTGTGTCACCATAACATTGAAACAAGCATTAACACTGACGTTCGTTGAAGCTATTTATTTTGAAACATTATGCACAATTCTCGATTGGGTAAGTTTATGAAGAACTCGACAAGTTGGGCTTTATCCACATTAAATCACCTTATGATCTATGTAAAGTATTTTCTTTATTATTATACCTATAGATGTCAAAGTAATTCAACAATAAAAATTTGACCTCTCAAAAAATTAAATTCTTTATAGACTTTCCTTTCTTGATTAAAAGATAGAAAAATGACACCAATCTTTGTAGTCTCAACTTTGCCCAATAGGCTCACTACAATGCAAACTTAACTAGTATAAATACTTATATGAAAACAAAGACACAGCATGGACTTGAACTCCACGACACAACAAAATCTTAAGTGTGCATGTCACGTTTTAAGCAGTTTGAGTGAACACCATGAACAGAACGTATCTTTTATTTTTTTTAATTATTTATTTGAACTGTGCATGCAGTCAAGCTTCATAGGTGCAGACTGCTATCTAAAGAAAACATATTTTGATCTGGAAAACATAGGGGATGCTAGTGCTTATATTCCTTTTAAAGCTAGAACACATTTTTACAAATCTCATTTACATACCTGAAATTTCTCCATCTCCTCCAAAGCCTTCCTTGTTTGCTGCAATTCCCAATCGTTTATGGCAGCTTCCTTCCTTCTCATCCTATCAAAGCATACGTAACCAGGATTGGCTTGTCAATGTCTCTATTAATTAATCACAGGCGAACAAACCAACAGCTAATGGAACATACAGATTTCTTTGCTCTATTCTCACCTGTCAATTAGTCTAGCATGTTTGGCTTTCTTCCATGCTTCTCTTTTAGCTTCCAGCTTCTTCCTTTTGACTTCATTCAAGTATGCATCATAAGGTTTCTGCCAGCTTCTAAATTTTCGCATCTCGTCTTTACAGTTCCCACACTTAGTGGCTTCACATATGCTGTTTATGCATCCAAAATGGCACTGCCCTTGGTATTCAGGACTCTCTTCTCTAATTGAAGGTAATGCAACGCTATACAGATCATGATCGGGAGCTGTACAAAAGGATTTGCACATTGGTGATATGCTCAGTTGGTCATCGGGGCTTCTATTTCTCCGAGAGTTATCGGTTTCTGATGGAGGATTGCAATGTGAATCAGATTAAGAAATAAGCTATCCCAAGGAAAATGGAGGGAGAGAGAGACAGACCTATAAGATAACTGGCCTGAGAGTTGAATGGTCTACAAAATTTATTGGCATGTTCCAACCATTCATCTATATCAGAGAAACATGAGGAGACGTTATTGTCATTACAGGAGTTGCCACAGCTCTGAGAATTCATGGTTAAACATATCACTGTAAGTTCCTTATTGCCTTCACAGCCACACGTATAAATTGCTGTAACGAATTAACAAATATCGTAGCAAAGACAAAAACGATGGAAGATCGGTGAACATCCTTCTTGAACCCAGAAACAGAACCAAGAACACCAAAACGGAAATGTTTAGAAGCAAATTAGAGTCTAATTAACATTTCAGGGTAAACCAAGAACAAAGGTTCAAAGGGGAAACGAATTAGAGAATAATGAAGATTCATTTCTCAAAATTCCATTCATGACGGAAAACAGAGATTGTCATTGGAAAAATATATATCAGTTACTCTAGAAACGTGGTCGACACGGGAAGCAACATATTCAATTAATGTAGAAACGAATTAGAGAATAATTAAGATTTATTTATTGCATTCATGACGGAAGAACAGAGAATGTCATTGCAAAAATATATATCAATTACTCTAGAACGTAGTCGGCCCTGGAAGCAACTAATTCAATTATTCTAGAAACGAATTAGGGTAGAAAGATTCACTTCTGGAAAAATAAATAAATGAATAAATAAAAAACCCTAAAAGGACCAACGATTTTCTTGAAGGAATACCTGGTTTCTTGGGATAGAGAATTCAGAGGCAATTTCGGAGTAGTATGTCTCTGGTTCAGGAGATTCTGGCAAAGCCGCCATGATAGCACTCATATTCCAATGAGGCTGAACAACGGAGGGGTCTGGATGATGGGCATTTCTGGGCTCTAAACTCGTGATTCTTGGTGAAGAAGAAAGCGAATGCCATTCACACTGATCGGTGTCAGAGAAAGGCATATAATTCATATTGCGAAGAGAGTATTTAGGACATGATTCCTTCTTTTTCTTCATCTTCTGAGTGCTTTTCCTTGAAGACTTGATCGTGGAATTCCCGGGATCCATATCTTGCACTCAAATAAAGATGGAGACGGCTCTCTTCTCCGTACAAGATCACTCTTCCTTGCTTTGATGCTTTATGTAATAAAATTGTCCAATTTTGAAAAGTATTGACTAACTCCATTATTGATTTTGAATTGACGTTTTCTTTTTATTTAAAAAAATTAATAAGTACAATACATTCGTCGAATTACTTGAATTTTCGAGTGAATTTTGTTCTTTCACTAGCCAACAAAAAACTTAATTTAAGCTTATTATTAAAAAATAATTTGAGCTAAAATAATATACATCTAAGTCCTGATAATATATTATCAAGCTATTGAAGGAGACACCTGCATTTGATAAAGGAAATGCGATACAACATCCTACTAAGAGTCAAGATATTAAATGTTTCAAGTGTTTAGGGATGGGACACATAGCCTCACATTGTCCAAACAAGAACATTATGATGATGAGGGCTAATGGAGAAGTTGAAACTGAAAGTGAAGAAATGGAGGGTGGTTCATCTAGTGAGGATGAAGAAGACAAAGGAATAGAACTTCCAACGGAGCGAGATATACTAGTAGTCAAAAGGACGCTAAACACTTTGGTGAAGGAGGAGAATGAGGTACAGAGAGAGAACATAATCTACACTAGATGCCATGTGCATGCTAAGGTATGTTCTGTTATAATTGATGGAGGCAGTTGCACAAATGTTGCTAATGCAACTATGGTACAGAAGTTGAACTTTACACATGCTAGACCCTACATGCTTGAGTGGCTTAGTGATTGTGGTGATATTAAAGTGATCAAGTAGGTGAAAGTACCATTTTCAATTGGGAGATATACCTTTGTGATGTAGTACCCATGGAGGCTAGACACATGTTGTTAGGGAGGCCTTGGCAGTTTGACAGGAAGGTGCAGCCTAATGGGTATACTAACAAGTATTCTTTCACCCATAATAACCATCCTATTACACTTGTACCATTAAGCCCCAAACAACTACATGAGGATCAAATTCAAATCAAGCACGATTTAGAGAAGAACAAATAGTCAAAAAGAAAAGAAAGAAAATCAAAAGAAAAGGAACATGATAAGAACATTTTTGAGATTGAGAGAGAAAAAGAGAGCTGAGGAAGAGGTAAGAACAAATGTGTTTTGCAAGAATCAATCAGGTTAATAAAGCCCTTTACTCTTACCAATCCTTATTATTATTTGTTTACAAAGAATCTTATCTGATATTCTTTTGCCCGGTGATGTTAAGTCTCTTTTGCAAGAATATGAAGATGTATTTCTAGGAGATCTTCCTATTGGCTTGCCACCTCTTAGAGGAATTGAACATCATATTGACTTCATTCCTAGAGCTGTCATTCCAAATCGGCCTGCTTATAGAAGCAATCCTGAAGAAACCAAGGAGCTCTAAAGAAAGGGGAGGAGCTACTATCAAAAAGGTATGTTTGTGAAAGTATGAGTTCCTGTGCAGTATCAGTCTTGTTAGTACCCAAGAAAGATAGAACGTGGTGCATGTGTGTTGATTGTTGCACCATCAACAAAATCACAGTAAAGTATCATCATCCTATACCTAAGTTAGATGATATGTTGGATGAATTATAGGTCATGCAACTTTTCCAAGACAAACTTGAAAAGCGGTTATCACCAAATAAAGATAAGGGAAAGGGATGAATGGAAAACTTCTTTTAAGACTAAGTTTTTATTGTATGAATGGTTGGTCATGCCATTTAGCCTGACTAATGCTCCAAGTACTTTTATGCATTTAATGAACCATATGCTATGTGAATTCATTGGAAAATTTATTGTTATGTATTTTGATGATATACTTGTGCACAAAAGAAAGTTTGCATGAACATGTTGAACATTTTAAAAGAGTCTTGGATGTATTGCGATAAGAAATTTTTTTTGCTCAGTTAAAATAGTATACCTTTTGTACTGATAGAGTAACATTTTTGGGGTACATTGTTAGTGATAAGGGAGTGGAGGTCGATCCAAAAAAGGTTAGAGCTATTAGAGAATGACTTACACCCACAAATTTGAATAAGGTTAGAAGTTTCCATGGGTTAACTAGTTTCAATAGGAGATTTGTGAAGGATTTTGGCACCATAGTTGCCCCAATGAATGAGATATTTAAAAAGAATGTGGGATTCAAGTGGGACGAAGCCCAAAAGAGAGCATTTAACACTTTAAAGGATAGGCTAACTGGTGCACCTATGTTGCCCCTACCAAATTTTAGTACATTATTTGAAATTGAATGCGATGCTTTAGTTATAGGGATAAGAGCAGTGTTGATGCAAGAAGGAAAGCCAATTGCCTATTTTAGAGAAAAACTCAAGGGATCTACACTCAATTATTCCATGTATGACAAGGAACTATATGCCCTAGTGAGAGCTCTTAAGACTTGGCAAAATGATTTGATGCCCAAAGAATTTGTCATACACTTAGATCATGAGTCGCTTAAGCATTTGAAAGGTCAAGATAAGCTTAATAAAAGACATGCTAAGTGGCTTGAGTTCCTAAAGGCATTTCCTTATGTCATTAGGTATAAAAAGGGGAGGGAAAATGTTTTTGTTGATGCTTTGTCAAGGAGATATATGCTTTTTTCTTTGCTTGACACAAGATTAGTTGGATTTGAACATGCAAAAGATTTGTATGTGCATGATGCTTATTTTTCCTCTATTTTTGCTACTTGTGAGAAAAATGCTTTTGATGATTATTATAGGCATGCAGGATATTTAATTAAGAACAAGAAACTATGCATTCTTAGAGGATCATTGTGATATTTACTTGTCAGGGAAGCTCATGAAGGGGGATTGATAGGTCATTTTGGGATAAAGAAAACTTTAGACTTGTTGCAAGAACAATTCTTTTGGCCAAAAATGAAAAGTGATGTTGAAACCTTGTGTAAAGATTGCATTACTTCCAAGTATGCTAAGTCTAGAGCCATGCCATATGGATTGTATACCCCTTTACTTGTGCCTGATGCTTCCTTGACTAATATTTCAATGGATTTTGTACTTGGCTTACCTCGTTCTCGAAAGGAACAAGATTCTATTTCTGTGGTTGTTAACAGATTTTCAAGATGGCTTATTTCATAGCCTATCATAAGACTGATGATGCTTCTCATATAGTTGATATCTTCTTTAAGGAAATGATGCGACTTCATGGGATGCCCATAAGCATCATATCATACCAAGACGCAAAGTTTCTTAGTCATTTATGGAGAACCTTGTGGGCCAAACTTGGCACCAAGCTTTTGTATTCTACTAGTTGCCACCCTCAAATGGATGGCCAAACAGAGGTAGTCAATGAAACCCTTTCTACTTTATTGCAAGTGATGGTAAAAAAAGAATTTGAAATCGGGGGAGGATTGTTTACCATTTGTGGAATTTGCTTACAATAGAATTACTCATGTAACAACAAATTGTTCTCTATTTGAAATTGTGTATGGCTTTAATCCATTGACTCCCATGGTTTTGCTTCCTTTACCCATAACTAAACAATCTAAGAAAATCCAAGGCAAAATTTGTGAAAAAGTTGCATGAGAAAGTCAAACAACAACAAGCCAATAGAAGGCGCAAAAAGTTGTCTTTTAACTAGGTGATATTGTATGGGTATAAATGTGAAAGGAGATTTTTTTGAACAACGATGATCTATCCCGTTCCATGTGATCAAGAGGATCAATGACAATGCCTACATGATTGATCTTCCAAGTGAGTACTTAGTAAGTGCCACTTTTAATCTATTTATTCTTTCTCTTTTTGATGCAGGTATGTCCTCAAGGATGAGTCCTTTTCAAGAGGGGGAATGATGAAAACTAGAGCAGCATGCTGACTAAAGATCCATAAGAGCTAACTGTGGAAGGCCCAATCACTAAGAGCCAAGCTAAGAAACTTCAAGAGGTGTGGAATAGGCTAATTTAGAATGAGTTGAGTTGCGAGTCGGTCCAAGAAGTTAACGTAGATGTGATCACATGTATTTGGTCCACTAAAGATAAAATTAGCAATTAAAAGTATTTCATATTTTAAATATAAATTGTGTTGTAATACTTGAGCCATAAACCTTAATTTCCTTGTATGGATTATTTAGGCCCAAAATGCTTTTGGTACCAAGTGGGTTTTTATCCATTTGTAGTTAAGCGCAATTAGGTTAGGGTTCCCATCTACAAAAGAGACTACACTATTTTGTATTGAGGTTGATTGAATGAGAATTAGATCTTGGATCTAATCTTCTCCATTGGAGAGCTTTCTAGGGTTCTTATGGCACCCATCCTTTATTCTTTTTTTTTTTCTTACCTTGCTAGGTTCGCACGATCTATCTTCTATTTGTTTAGGGCACCGATTCCATCATTGTTGTTGGGTCTTTAATCATATATTGGAGGTTCACATCAATAGCGGGGCCTCTAGTGTCAAGACTCCTTACATTCGGGGTTAGTTTCTTTACAGTTATCTTATTTTGGTTCTGTAAACTCTAGTATGGCATTATAGTCATGTAGGTCACCTAGAATATGTATGTGTTGTGCTATTTTTGTGTAAATTGATGAAGAGATATATTTTGATTCTTTTATAAAATTTTGTTTTTGAATATTCACTTTATTGAAACGATGATTTTGTTTTGGGAGTAATTAGAAACACGTATATGAACACATGAGATTTCATGTTAAATGAATGAAAGGTTATGTTTCTCCCCTTGTATAGTTTGAATGTATGTATATTTTGATATTTGTGGTTGCTAAAGTTAAGTTTAGGCTTAATTTCAATGGAGATTACATCCACTTGTTATGCTGATCATATGCCCGATTTTCTGGACATGACACATTTAGCGACAAAACAACGATGCAACGACCATAGAAAAAGTGACCAATTGGTGATGGATATTTCACCGCTAATAGGCCACTAGTTACCGACAAGGAGGATGTATTGTCCGAGTTGTTTCTCCACGTCTTTGTGTCAAATTATCCATTCCTGAAGTTATGGCAATGAATTTTTGTGTCAAGTTAATTTTGTCAATGTTCCATTGCAAAATAGTGACCATTTATCAGCAACAGAAAACTCTGTCACCATTTGCTATCAATTTTGTCGCTAAACATTTAATGACAGTTAGCTATGAATTCTTCTATCGCTATTTCTTCATTTTCTTGTAGTGTATGTAACTGAGCCATTGTAGAAGAAACAATAGTAGTAGCATCATTAATCTTGTGAGAAGCTTGTGGGGTGGAATAAGCTTTGAGAAGATCAAAATTGGTTGAAGACATAGAGTCCACTTTTAAGCTTCTTTCTTATCTATAAAGATAAAGATGATTTTTCTTCCATTCATCATAAAGGCTGGTGTCACTGGAATCACACATATATATAAAGTTGATTGTCAAACGAAATTTCATGTCAAGACAATTATTAAATAATCTTTCATAGCACTGTTTGCCACTCAATCATGTGTGTGTAAGATGTCGGTATTCATGACTTCAATTCCCCAAAATATCGGAGATATTACATATTTTCACATCAAAATTATCTGATCCTATATACACATAAAAACTTATTTGAAGGTCTATTTTCCTTTACTAATGTATTTTTACAGTTGAAGTGTGTCATGCGTGTGTAAGATGTCGGTATTTATGACTTCAATTCCCCAAAATATCGGAGATACTACATATTTTCACATCAAAATTATCTGATCCTGTATACACATAATAACTTATTTGAAGATCTATTTCCTTTACTAATGTATTTTTACAGTTGAAGTGTGTCATATATCAATTTATTTTATATATATGAAAACACACAGAATTGAGTTTAAGACTTTTCTGCAAACGGTATAAATCACTTATTACTAAACTACACCTAATCAATTTAAATTTATCAACATGTGTGTAACTGTATTATTAGTTTATTATTGCACTAAAGATGTCATTCATAACAAAAGAATGGCGAAAAATCTAAAGTCAAATATAATTAGCAAAAACCAGATGAGTTGCAACAAAATAAATTGGCCAAAGTTTTTCTATATCTGAAATCCAAGCTTTTTGTGATTACATAGAAAAATACTTATATCTGATATGTAACCAGACACAAGTTTAAAATATAATTATTGCCTAATTTTGAAATTATCAACCAAAAAATTATTTGTAAACCGATATGTTGCTGCATTTTTAATTGTTCTGGACTTCTGTATACCACCACATTTATGCAGTCAAACAAAAAAACACATTGTACAATAATCGCATTGATACCATCTAATTTAGGGGTTTTACAATTTATTTTTTAACTTTAAAAGCCGACAACAGGTATTTGTAAACTTTTAATTTTGTGTAATATAAAAAAAATAATACATTTGACTTATCATTTCAAGTGATAAAACATTGAATTTCTTTCATTTTCTTCTACATTTTTACAACAAAAAAGATCTAAAGATAATAGATTACATGCATTTTTTGTTGATTTAGTATTTTTCAACATATAAACAGGTAGTGTAATAATTTTGAAAACAAATCAACAAAGAAATTATGTCGTACAAAGATAAAAGTCTAAGAAATCTATTTCTAAGTTTTAAAGTTATGGAAATATATTGTGAAAGAGGATTAGCTCCTGCGTAGGCCTTTGGATCATATGTATCCAACGACGGGATTTTTTTTAATATTTTAAAATTAAATTGGACATCAGATTTAACGATAGTCAGATTAGATTTAACGGTTAGTAGAGTTTTTCAAAAAAAAATAATAATAAGCAAAAAAATAAAAAATAGATCCTAGTCATTGGATGCATGATCCAATGGCTAGGATCATGAACTGCGAGCCAATCCGTTTCATATATTGTATAACTTACTAGGTGGAGACTATTGTTTGCATTTTTTCCAAATAAATATTTTATAAAAACCCAATAACCTCTATTTTTTTGCAATCTAGCCCAAAAACAAAAAAAGACATTGTTGACCCTATTACTTATGAAAGTTAATATATTATGTTTTGATAAATAACAAACAAATTACAATATATATATATATATATATATATACATTGTACATAATGTTCAATCATTTCAGGAATTTATAGATCAAACCAAGGCATTAAGAGCAAAAACAAGAAGTTTATCTTTTAGTGCCTTAGGACTTAGATTCTTTGTAAAAGTAATTTGACAGCAAGAAAATGTTTTTGAACTAATTGAAAACTATTTTGAAAAACTCTATCTAGCTAGAAAAGATTTTACAAATGCTAGATGAGATCTATTAAGTCTTAGCAATATAAATGTTTTGAAAAATCCTAATTTCTAAGTCCAAGTAGCTACCAGTTGATCAGCTGTCTTTTAGTTTGAAATTAGCCAAGACTCAAAAGAACCTATCAGTGGACTGCTTGTTTGCAAGTAGTTGATTGGTGAATCTCAGTGTGGAATTAAATTTAATTCCAGTAACTACTAGTCGACTGGCATATAGGTGTTAGTCAACTAATATGTTTTAGAACAATTTAATGTTGGGTAAGAGAGTATTACCAGTCAACGGCTAGGTCTAGATTGATAGACCGACACCTCATTTAGAGGTACCAATCAATTATCGTGATGTTAGTAGTTGACCGACAATAGTATAATATCAGCAATAACAGATATTTTTCAAAATCAATGCTGATATCTTTTGTAAACTTTCTCCAACAGATCTATTTCGACTGGGGCTATAAATATGAGCCATGGCCAGTCTAAAACTTAAGAGAGGAGGCTAAAACTCCATATTATTACTCTGTCATTTCATCTTGCCAATCAATTGCTTCTAAGTGAGCTTCAGTTGTAATATTTACTCTTTGAAGAGAGTTTATCTTGTGATTCTTATTTCTTTTCTTTCTGAGTTGTATTCTTAAAGTGGTTAAAATCCTTAGAAAAGTTTTTAAGGTAAGTCACTAGATTGGGTTGAGGAGGAGCTCGACTGATAAAATTCTCCATATTGGGTTGAGAGGAGCCTAATTGATAAAATTTTCTGTAGTGTCTAACAAGTATTGATAGTTACAAACTTGTAGTGGTTTCACAAGTACCTACAGTTATAAACTTGTGGTTTAGTGAAAAATCAAGCAATTGTTCTTGAGGACTGGATGTAGGCTTGTGATTAGCTTAACTAGTATAAATTTTGTTGTGTTATCTTCTCTTCCCTTGCTCTTTATTTTGCTTACATATTTGCTCTTTAATTCCTTACATTCTACATTTTATTCATCTTGATAGCACTTTATTTTTCTAGTTTGAATTTATTGTCATATCTTAGCAAATTTCCAAAAACATTATCATAACTTCCAAGAAGAGTTTTATGAAATTTTTATAAAACACAATTCACCCCCTATTGGGATCCAACCATTATTATCAGCCATAATTGGTGAGAGTGCTTATTTTTTATTTTTTATCCGCTTTTCATTTTGAAATTTTCATATTCATTTGTAAGAGTGCTTATGTTTTACTCTTTGACTCCAAGATCCTTCATATGTAATTTCTAAAGTATCTTGCAATTCTTTAGCACTTGCACAACTAGATACTAAAAATTTTCATCTTGGCTTAAAGCACTAACTATGATAATCTTTGCTTTGGCATTCAGCTGGACAAGTTTCTTTTCAATTTCATTCCATTCACTTTTAGGTCTTGTTGGGAGTATAAGGATCTTGTTCCACAACATCCCAAAGATCAAGGTCTACTGCATTGAAAAATATTTTCATCTTGGATTTCCAATAAGTATAATGGTTTCCATTAAAACCGGGTGGTTTGGTGAAGGAAGTTCCTTCCGATAAAACACAATACCAAAGCCAATCATATTTCAACTCTTAGATGATTAAGTCTTTGATCAAGAGCCCAGGCCGATAAAAATTGATAGAAATGTCTAGTTTCCAAGAGGGGCTGAATTGAGTTTGTAGAAAAAATTTGCTAAGACTTGTCAGAAGTTTAAGAAGTTTTAAAGATAATGCCAAACCTTTTGATGACATTATAAACAAAGTATGATCAAGATGAATAAATATGTAGTGGAAATAATCAAAGATAAAGCTTTAAGCAATTAAAAAGATGAGAGAAAGAAGATTGAATGCAAGTGTTTATACTAGTTCAGCTTATAACCAAGCCTACATCTAGTCTTCAAGATAACTTATTGAGTATTTCACTATAAACCACAAGTTTAGGCAATTGGGCACTTGTGAGTTACTACAATAGCGATATTTTCTTTCTCAATGGTGTCTCTCCCCCTCACAAAGTGTTTTCTCTCAACTACTAACTCAAGGAAACCTTCCTTAATCAAATTACTCAAAAAAAGTTAAAGCTGAGTTGACTCTATTTGATAGAGCAAATATATAATTGAAAGCTTTCATAATCAGTAAATTATTAGCAAGAATTGATTTTAAAAATTTTAGAGGCCAAGAGAATGTATTCATGTTGATTTGACACCATTTGAGGGTTATATTTATAGCCCAAAGTGTAAAAGATCTATTAGAAGAAGATCAAAGATGATATCAACATATTTCTTCTAAAAATAGTCATTGTTGCTGATGTCATCATATTGGAAGTTGACTAATAAGTCATCAACAGTGGACTGGTACTTTTTAATGAGATGTTAATCGATAAGTAGGTACTTGGCGGTTGAATGGTAGCTTTAAGTTACCTATTTCAAAAATACTCTAGACACTAGCAGTCGACTGGTTCTTAGCAACCGATTGACTGGTAGGCTACTGGAAGAAATTAAATTTCAAGAAAGAGAGTAACTGGTCGACTGCTTGCAGGAAAGCAGTTGACTGGTCGTACACTGGAATCTTAGCCATTTTCAACCTGAGAGCAATCGGCCAACTGCTTGTTAGCAAGCAATTGATTGGTAGCCTTCTGGGACTTTTCCAAAAGATTACCTGAGAGCAATCAGTCGACTAGTAGTCTACTGGGACTTTTTCAAAAGATTACCTGAGAGCAATCAGTCGACTAGTAGCCTACTGGGACTTTTTCAAAAGATTACCTGAGAGTAATCAGTTGACTAGTAGCCTACTGGGAGTTAAAAAGTGATTTTTCAAGGTTTTGAAAACTTCAAAGATTCAAATAGAGCATTCCTGCATTTTTAAAATATTTTTCCAACATACTTAAAGGTTCAAAAACAGTCTCTTAAGATTTTAAAACAAGTTTTCTTACCTTTCAACTACTTTACAAAATAATCTAAGTCCTAAGGCATAACTTACATAAAAGATTTCTCTTTTAACTCTTGATGCCTTTACCTTGAACAAAATTCCTGAAAAGAATAAATGTCAATATTACCAAAGAATTTATTATTTTAATTTGTTTGTAATTCATCAAATTTTAAAATATTATTCTCTCGTGCAATGGGGTCAATAGTTCCAATTGATCTATCAAAGGTTAGTAGTTGATAATTTGGAGCCTGCATACTGAGCTTATAGAGTTAGCATTTATGCATCGATTTGCTTATTTATTTTTTGATTTTAATAGGACTTGGTTTTTTACCATGATGGAAATGTGGGCATATTGTGTATGTTTTGACCATGACGACTCATGCATTGGAAATCACATTGCAGGTTCTCTTTGTTTATAATGTGAATTTAGTGGAAATGATACCCAATCCTTTGTTGGATAGAAAGGAGGTGGTTGCTCTTTTAAGGTATATTACTGATTTACTTATATGTAGCTCTCAGCAGAAAACTATCATCAATGCAATGGCTGTTAATTAGGAGGGAGTGATGGTCATAGGATGTATAGACCTATTTTAGTACTTTTCTAATTTGGAAGTCATCTATGTGCCACTTTTATGGTAGGCCATTAAAGCTTTGTTTCTCCCCATTGTTGACATATTGTCTCATGTTTAAAAAGAACTGAAATGGGTTAAGTATCCTTTTCATACATTCATTATCATTAAGCTTGTCTTCTTCTGGTTGAAGGCGACAATGGGAGTTTGTGATTCTGGGATTGGAAGAGTGGTCACAATTTCCAGCAAGCCCAAACAATTGTACAATTTGGTATGTGTATATGTATTTATGCCCACTGTTAGATGTTGAAGTGCAAATGTTAGTGCTTGTTTGGCCGTACTTACTTCTAATTTAGACTTTCTTATAGTTTTTTTTATTTCTAAAAGAAGTTTTTTAAAAAGAAGTAAAATAAAGCGCTTTTGTTTATGTCACTACTCACCTGTGTTTCAATCTCTCAAAGCATCTTTTAATTATTGTAAAAATAACCACATAAAATATAATTGAAAAATACTTGGGGTCAAATTTTTAGTGATTGTCTTTGTATTGAAGCTTCAGTTTTATGCTTTTCTCCTTCAGTAGAAAAATAGATTATATTGTCATTTAAAAAGCAAATTTATGTCCTAACCAACCTTATGCAACCTTATTTTTGTTACTTTTAGGCTATTTGATTGGTCATTGAAGAGGGTAAATTACAAATTTTGCTTTTTCAACTTAAACAAATTTTGTCATTTAGAACTATTATTTAATTTAATTTTTTTATGTTTATAGGCTCCAGATAAAGGAAGTGTAGAGAAAGCACCACCAATAAGTAAAAGATCTTATAGAGCTAGTCATGACCTGTTTTAGTGAATATTAGATTTTATATTTTGATTATTTTATTTGTATTGACCTATTAAACAATATGTCATATTTGTTAAGACTTAGTATATTTTTCATATTGGATATTGTATAAGATGATTTTATTATCAATTATATATTTGTTTGAGACTTAATGTAATTTAGACCATTGTATAATGAAAAAATGGAAAATTAAATAAATAGGGATATAAAATCTCAGCATTAGTTGATATTGATGTTTAAGTTTTGTCTCAACTCTAACTAATGAAAATAAAAGAAATAAATGTTTAATAATAGTGTCAGTCATAAATAACATTATATTTGAAATTATTTAAAACTAACATTAATTAATGTTAGTTGTAACTAACGTAAAAAGTAAAAATTCATATTTTTTTGTCATAATTAAGTGTAAGTTGTAACTAATACTAAATATTCAATTTAACATCAGTTATTTCGATAGTTGCTATAACTAACGCTTTTTTTGTTGCGACACTGTGTCTAGCTTCAGTTATGGTAATTGATGCAAAACTCCTTAACGTCAGTCATAACTGACGCAAATAATAATTTTTAACTGACACTAAACTATAATTTTTTTTGTAGTGATAGGCCACTAGTTTGCAATGCGAGGATGTATTGTCCTAGCTAGTTGTTTCTCCACGTCTTTCCAACGACGGATTATCCATTGCTGAAGTTATGCGATGAATTTTCGTGTCTAATTAATTTTGTCAGTGTTCCATCGCAAAATAGTGACCAATGGTCAACAATAGAAAACTCCGTCACCATTTGCTATCAATTTCATCGCTAAACATTCGGTGATAGTTAGCTACGAATTCTTCTATCGCTATTTCTTCATTTTCTTGTAGTGTATGTAATTGAGCAATTGTAGAAGAAACAATAGTAGTAGCATCATTAATCTTGTGAGAAGCTTGTGGGGTGGAATAAGCTTTGAGAAGATGAAAATTGGTTGAAGACAAAGAGTCCATTTTTAAGCTCCTTTCTCATCTATAAAGATAAAGATGATTTTTCTTCCATTCATCATAAAGGCTGGTGTCACTGGAGTCACACATATATATAAAGTTGATTGTCAAACGAAATTTCATGTCAAGACAATTATGAAACAATCGTTCATAGCACTGTTTGCCACTCAATCATGTGTGTGTAAGATGTCTGTATTAACTTCAATTCCCCAAAATATCTGAGATACTACATATTTTCACATCAAAATTATCTGATCCTATATGCACATAAAAACTTATTTGAAGATCTATTTTCCTTTACTAATGTATTGTTACAGTTGAAGTGTGTCATATATCGATTTATTTTATATATATGACAACACACAGAATTGAGTTTAAATTTATCAACATGCGTGTAACTGTATCATTAGTATATTGCACTAAAGATGTCATTCATAACAAAAGAATATCGAAAAATCTGAAGTCAAATATAATTAGGAAAAACCTGATGAGTTGCAACGAAATAAATTGGCCAAAGTCTTCTATATCTGAAATCCAAGCTTTTTGTGATTACATAGACAAATACTACACAAGTTTAAATTTTAATTATTGCCTAATTTTGAAATTATCAACCAAAAAATTATTTGTAAACCGATCTTACTGCATGTTTAATTGCTCTGGAGTTCTGGATACCACCACATTTATGCAGTCAAACAAAAAACAATAATCGCATTTATACCATCTAATTTAGGGGTTTTACAATTTATTTTTTTAACTTTAAAAGCCGACAATAGGTATTTCTAAACTTTTTAATTTTGTGTAATATAAAAAAATAATACATTTTACTTATCAAGTGACAAAACATTGAATTTTTTGTCATTTTCTTGTACATTTTTACAATAAAAAGATCTAAAGATAATAGATTATATGCATTTTTTGTTGATTTAGTATTTTTCAACACATAAAGAGGTAGTGTAATAATTTTGAACCAAAAAAAACAACAAAGAAATTATGTTGTACAAAAATATAAGTCTATAAAATCTATATCAAAGTTTTGAAGTTATGGAAATATATTGTGAAAGCGGATTGGCTCCTCCAACACATTATTTTAGCTATTGAATCACATGTATTTAACAGTTGGGATCTCTTCTTTATTTTTTTTTATTTTAAAATTATATTAGCCATTAAATTTAATGATAGTTGAATCAGATCTAACAGTTAGTAAATTTTTTTTTAAAAAAATAATAATAAAAACAATAAAGAATGGATCATAGCCGTTGGATGCATCATTCAATGGATAGGATCATGCACAAGGGCCAATCTGTTTTTATATATTGTAGAACTTACGAGGTGGAGACTATTCTTTGCATTTTGTCCAAATAAATATTTTATAAAAATCCGATAACATCTCTAATTTTTGCAATCTAGCCGAAAAATAAAAAGAACCACGATTTGGGTGATTCCCGAATTTAGCCACGCCTCTTTTCTCATTGTCATGTATCGCTTTATGTTCATTCATTCTGTTTGCGCTAGTTGTTACTTATTCTTGATCCAAATTTGTTCTTGTGCGTTAGAAAGTTTATCTGTTGATAGCTACAATTTTATTATTTTTAGCTATAATTATAATCGTAATTATTTTTTCAACATACACAAAATTGTAGTTAAAAAAATTGAATTTTCCAACACACATAAACAGATCCTGTGGGACGGTTAGTGGTCACACAACTTGCATACCATTAATTAATATCTCTCAGGTCATGGATTCGAGAGGTGTGGGAGGCGAAAAATCTACTTTAGTGGATTTAAAACCCCTTGAGCGATGGGACAGTTTCTAACTTGTAAAAAGTGAAACTCGTAAGGTCAGCTCTAGGCAGGTGTTAATTGTGAGGAGTGTGGCTAGTAACCAGCTCTAGGCAGTCAGGTTTGAGGGTGGTTCTTCTATCAATAATCTACCATCATATTATAACATCTGCTTAAAACTGACTTTATGAGTCCTCTTATTCTTAGTTGGGAAGGGCAAAGAAAAAACCTCCCACTTTTTCAGTAACTTATTGAATCTTAGCTCATTTAAAGCTCTCTGCGAGAAACAAGCAAACCCTTCTTTGACTTATTTCTGTGTGTATGTCTGTTTGACATAATTAATATTAAAAATAATAACAATTGTAATATCTTTTTCTCTGTCTCCATTGTTTTTCATTTTTTCTCGTGTATCTATATCTACCCTTTTAGAGGCACCTCCTCTCCTCTCCCACTACAATATCCTCCAACTTCTTGACAAAAATTTTCTCAAGAGCTCTCACTGATCTTACCTCTTCATATGGAGTAGACTAGACTATCCCTTGTCCCTTGTGACTGATTTCCCTCCCTGTTCTTCTCCAACTTTCTGTGAGAGCAGAACTAAGAAAGAAGAGACCCTGTGTTTCTTCCTTCCAAATGAACCAGTGCGTTCCTAGCTGCGATGTCGATGAAAATCCCACACCCTCCTCATTCCCTCTTCGGTCATCCTCCGATTCCGGCGCTATTGATGATCGCATGTAACTTCTCTCTCTTTCTGAATTCTTTGCAGTTGGCGCCAGAACTACAGAGGAGAGGACACTTCTTTTATAATATCAGTCCATTTTGGATCGGATAGTTTGTCCTTTAGCTCTCTCTCTGAATCTTTGCAATTCGCACCAAAACTATGAAATACAATTGTGGCCGTTATTTTAGATTAGATAACCAAGATTACATGACTGCACTATAAAATATTGGCCCCAACATCAGAATATCTACTTTGGTGCTGTGTGTCTGTTCATGTGAATAATAAATAGTATTGAATCTATGGATGATGGTGCTGTGTGTGTGGGTGCAGGTTAGACTATGAAGTTGCTAAGC
Source organism: Biancaea sappan (assembly GCA_037074585.1). Taxonomy (NCBI): domain Eukaryota; kingdom Viridiplantae; phylum Streptophyta; class Magnoliopsida; order Fabales; family Fabaceae; genus Biancaea; species Biancaea sappan. The sequence continues at coordinate 22,850,193 of CM073499.1, read as the reverse complement.
TGACATGGGAGAATAGGCAGTTATGGATCCACGGGCTGGGCTGGCCGCGAGTGGCGGCGAAAGTCATCTCTTCGGCCACATGGGAGAAGCCTCGAGCCAGTGGGACCTTGGAGTCCATAGTGAACCAAGCCACGCGCTTGCCCCGCCGCACCAAGCCCGTGTCCGACGGAGACGACTTAGTGCCGTGGTTCGACCCGCCGAGAGCGGCGCCGTCTAACACGATGACCATGGACGCCATGGTGCCATGCTCCCACTACACCGACGAACAGCAGAGCGCGAAGATTATGGACTCTGTGCCCCGAGGGGGTGTGCTGGGCACGTGCATGGCGTGTTGCTCCACACGCGTGGAGTCTTGTAGTGGGTCCCATATGCACACGCAACAGCAGGAGGACGAGGCCCACTTGTCCGGGAAACGCGCGAGGGTAGCGCGTGAGTGGAGCAGCAAGGACCACAGCGTTAGTGGTAGCACGACGTTTGGAAGAGATAGCCAGCACGTGACGGTCGACACGTGCGACAGGGAATTGGGCGTGGCCTTTACTTCCGCTTCCACGGATTCGCCGGAAAACACCAGCTCCGCCAAGAAGGGCACCAAAACTACCACGACCGACGACCACGATTCTGTTTGCCACAGTAGACCACAGGCAAAATTCTTGTGCTCTAATTTCTTGATAATATTTAATTATTTAAAAAGATTACAACAGCACTGCTGCAGCATCAGCTTTGGTAAAAAAAAAATGAGGTTTTTTTTTATATTTTCTTGAAAGGTATAGTTGCAATGAAATTTTAAAAAATATTTCATTATATTTCATATATATTTTACCAAAGTTATTATTCATAAAATCTGAATTTATATTAAAATCTTAAAGATCTTATTTTGGTCCTTGATAAACATGTAAATTTCAATTTAATTTTCACAAATTATGTCTTTTAATTTATTTAATAATTAAAATGCTTGTAATGTTGTCGTTATATCATAGTTGCAATGAAATTTTAAAAAATATTTCATTATTTTTTCATATATATTTTACCAAAATTATTATTCATAAAATCTGAATTTATATTAAAATCTTAAAAGATCTTGCTGTGGTCCTTGATAAACATGTAAATTTTAATTTAATTTTTCACAAATTATTTCTTTTAATTCATTTAATAATTAAAATGCTTGTAATGTTGTCGTTATATCTGATTATGATTTTAAATTTGACAGTCAATTGAATATTATTTATTTATCCGACATAAGCAATTCACATTTCGAATTTGGAGTCAAAGTGAACAAGTTGCAAAAGTTAACGTTGAACTTTGAAAGAAAATTGAATAAGAGAACAATATATCTTAAATATATAAATACTTAAAAATTTAAATTGAAGGAAATAATCGGTAAGGAACTAAATTGAAAATTCATTTATTTATAGGAGATAAATAAATTTTTCTTCATAATTTAACATTAATCTTTATTAATTTAAAATTATATTTTTTATTTTAAAATTTTATCTAAATATACATTTTTTTTCTCGCTAGTTATCAAATTGTACTTTAAAATATCTTTTAAAATACAGTACTACAACTTTTGAAAAGTGGAAACATTCCTCACCGCAAATTTCAGCAGAGAATTATACCATATATACAAGTTCAAATTCTCTTATCAGAATATTTTTCTTTTTATATAAGATTAGGTTTATTCCATTTGACTCTCCGAGTTCTAGCTCGTCTCTAAATATTAAAACTTTCTAATACTTTCATGAGTTTCTAATACTAAACAATTTTAATTTTCTTTTTTTAAATTTTTATAGAGAGAGACAGGCGAAGAGGACAGAAAGAAAGGAATTCGGAAATCCTCAGTGTCCACTAAAAGTAGGGCTGCAGCTATACACAATCAATCTGAAAGGGTGGGCCTCTCTTATTTAACAAATTGAAATTAATATTTTATTGTAATTTTTATTTATTTATTTATTTTTCAGAGAAGGAGAGATAAAATAAACCAACGGATGAAGACGTTGCAAAAGCTGGTCCCAAATTCCAGCAAGGTATACATAGAGTAATATAGTTGCAATTGATGGCTTTTACTGTTCCCAATGATATTATCGTATTTCAAGTTTGTGCGAGCCAGTTATTTTGATATCTAATGGTCCCAATTTCCATCAATTCAATGCGATAAACAATAGCAATAGCATCTTTCTTTTTACATGCATTTTTCCTCTACTAAAAAAAAATTAGTGGTCCCTTTAGGATTCAACCCAATATAAAACCCATGAGGGTTTTTAGGCATAAACTGATTGTCATAATCCTTGCATGGTAAAAGTATGTCTCTCACCATGCTAAAACTCAAAAGTATAGAGATTCAGATTAAGGTGACACTGAGTTAGAAAAATGTGGTTTAAAACTAATTGTTTCCAATTAAGTAGATATAGGAATTATACTATAGCATACTGTTTTGCAGGCATGTATTGTCCACACAAACCCTCCATTATTTCATTGTGACACTTTGACACAGGGTTGTTTGGTGAGCAGACAGCCAACTGCTCCCTCATAAACCTTTTGTGGCGGTGGGTCCTTTTGTCATTTGCTGCCCAAACTCACTCACACTCGTTTGACATTTTACCACCCTTTTACACTTTTGTTAGAATTTTAAAATTTTAAATATGGAACTACTTATTTTAGATTGGATGGTTCAAATAAAAAAAATTAATTTTTTTTTTAAAAAAGGTCAAACAGCATGTGGTAATTTTTTTCCTCTAATTCCGACGGTCTTATCTAGATTAGGCGATCTCGATTTGAGGAATAGATTTTGAAAGTTTTTGTAAAATTGCAAAGGATCGAAATCTTCCATCTCCCAAAAAAGAAATTTTGGAGCAGGATCTAAGCCTCCTGCTCCCATGGGAATCGTATTTTTTTGATATTTTTTTAAAAAAGTTTATAAGTATTATTTTGTATTTATTATTATGCTTACAATTATAATTAGATTAGTTGATAATTATAAAAGAAATTTAAAAAAAAAACATTGAAAGAACGAGATCCAACGACTCCTACGAGAGTTGGAGGTTCCTGCACCTCGAGCGGATCCTCTGAGAGAAATTTAAGGGGACATTTGTTTGCACTTAACTAAAACCTATATATGATTCGCTTAAATTTCAAACTATTAAGTACTTTTTTTTATATATTTATTAAGTACTTAATAGCTCTAATATATCTTATTAAATCAGATCTCATAATATGTTTAAAAATTTTTCAGACATGAATTGTTTTAGATATATCTTTTATTGACATATATTTAATGTGTACAAATGTTGAAAAAAAAATATTAATTATTTAGTACTCAAATTTATAGATAATATCTTAATATTCAAATATATATTCGAATTCAGACATTTTAACCTTTCTCGGTGAGTTCAATTACTTATTTTTATTTAAATTCTTTAATAAAAATATAACAAGCAAATTCTTTTATAACTTAACACTTCAAAATTAGATTTTTGAAAATATATTACCTACATATTACTGTACCATAGTATTTACAAAGTTCCACTATTCAAAATTAATTCTAATGATGCTACTATATTAATTACAGACCGATAAAGCTTCAATGCTGGATGAGGTGATAGAGTATCTTAAGCAGTTGCAAGCACAAGTGCAAATGATGAATAGAATGAACATGTCTTCCATGATGCTGCCAATGGCCATGCAACAACACCTTCGGATGTCTATGATGCCTCCAATGGGCATGGGTATGGGCATGGGTATGGGTTTGGACTTGAACGCCGTCGGCCATGCTAACATGGCCGGAATCCCTCCGGTCCTTCATCCTTCTGCCTTCATGCCTATGACCTCATGGGACGCTTCCACCAGCAATGATCAACTACAAGGGGCACTCGCGGCCATGTTGATGTCAAACCCCTTGTCCACATTTCTAGCATCCCAGTCACAAGTGAGGAATTTTTCTTTCCTTTTTCAAAATAAGTGACTTCGATTTTTGTTTTTTCAAAATATGTAATTTTGATCCTTTTATATTTGATTAGCAACTGTTTAAGACTAGAAATATCTGGCTAATGTTGATGAATAAGTCATGTACTAAAATGAAAATTTGGATCCTCTCATATTTATGGTGTGAATATGATCCTCATTTTTCTAATCGCAATCAATCATTTTAGATTGGACAGTTCAAATTAAAAGAAAATAATATTTAAAAGTCAGACCTCACGAGGTATTTTTTTTGCCTCTGATCTAAATCGTCCAATTAAAAATGAACGACTATGATCAGAAACATAAAGATCCTATTCATGCTACAAATATAAGAGGATAGAATCTGAATTCAATCAAGTCATCAAATTAAATGGAGCATGAAAATTGTGTTGAGATTGTTATGAGAGTGACAAATTTGATTACTTACTTATCATTTAGTTATTAGCTTCTTGTCCATCATATAAACAATTGCTGTTTTGGTTAGAAAGATCTTCATCAAGAGCTTCCAAATAAAATTTCTCAGGGTACAGCACTTCATTGAAGGTCCTAAAAATGGTCAACATGATTAATCTTCTACATAAGAGATCTCACTTTAACTTAGTGGTGCATCGATCTAATCCACTTAGAATTTGATTGGAGATTATAGGTAATAATTAAGATTGCATTAACAGTATAATCGTGGTGATTGTGGGGATTATATGTTTTTGGGCCAAAAAAACTATGGTGATCGTAGGGAAACTATGGTGATCTATGCTTGCTTTTGTAATTTTTTTTTTAATTTTTCTTTATGTGAAGAGATACATAATTATTTGATGAGATTATATGTATATTGAGTGGTAATTAATGAAAAGATTAATCTATATGCAGCCTATGACCATTGATGCATACAGTAGGATGGTCGCAATGTATCAGCAACAACTTCAACCTCCAGCTTCTAATTCCAAGAGCTAAAATACTGTGCAGTTTTAGTTATTTTTTTTGGTGGAATATTATAAGTATATTATATAGCTCCAAAGTGACGAGCCAATTATTATAGCTTCATTTTATAAGGGCCTTCAATTATTTTGTGGAGAACAAGTTGATGAAAATTAATTAGGTTGATTCCGGCTTTTTTTTTTAATCTTCATATGTTCTTACAATTTGCAACAAACTTGCATTGTTTGTATTTTGATTGATGTAATAATGTGACTTTATATTCTATAATCTGTTCTTCTCTTCCCAAATGTTTTGCCTTTTCTTTTTAAATTACAAAATAATTTAAATTGAAGATTTATTGATAGGTGCTAACTACTTAATTAATTAAACTCTTCTGTCTTCATTAATACCTAGTATTTTGTTTTTGTTTTTTGGCACTTTGTCTTAATCTTTTGTTTTTGGAAACGAAGAAAGAAAGGAGGAAATGTGAAAATGAAATGCAAAGGGAAGAGAAAGCGAGAGAGGGACGAAGCTTTGTGTGTAGAAACAAAAGGAGGAAATGCAAAGGGAGAAAGAAAGAGAGAGGGATGAATTGCTGTTGTAAAAAAGTCGTCACTAACATAGTCTGAGTCGCATTTTAAATGACATTGTCCTTAAGAAAATTATTTCATATTTGCAGAATTTCCTCTCAAGATTTAACAGACCCTTATGAGATTTTCTTAGGTACCAGAATAGCTAAAAAAAAAAAAGAAACTGTAACCTATAATAGAATAGAGCAGAAGACGTGTGAGAGGATAGGATATGTGAAATATGAGGGGGAGGCGTGCCCAACAGGAATTAAAAGGCAGTTACAAAGAATCTAAGGACTGTTACGAAAATTTTAAAACAAATTAAATAGTGAAATTGAAACTATCAGTCCCTTCAATTTTCTAATATTGACCAAATCAAAATTTGCAACTGCCATTTTAGCCTCTGTTCAAGCAAGCACAAAAATAAAAAATAAAAAATATTTTATTTTCAAAAAGAGTAAAATCAGGCCCGATCGACTTATTGTGCGCGTAGGGGGAAATCAACGATTTGCACTATACTAGCTCGAAATTATAAGCATGCGAGCTCACCTCTTCCCTTAGCTTTTTATAAGCTTATTAACACGTGTTAATTTATAAAGCCTCATCCCCTCTTTATTTTAGTCGATGTGAGACTAAATTCATTCTTTTCAAATACCAGAGCCTTTTATAAAGCAACTTTCACAATAATCCCCATATATTTCAAAAAAGATTTTGAAAAAACTAGTGGGTTACATACATGGGTGTAGATGCATTAATCCAGTGTCCTCTAGACAATGAACTCAATTTAAATAGATAAGATATAACTCATAGAGTAAATGGTGAAGCATATAACTTCTATGAACCAACATACTTTTCTTGTAAGTTAGAAATCTTACTAGTCACATCTTACCCCCACAATTTCTGGTGTTAACAACGTTGTGCGTATGCTTGGTTTTTCATGAGTGCTTTAGAGTTTGCCACGATCTCATAGGAACAGCCCCACTCCATACTCAGATTATTTCATCAAGTATGAAAATCATTAAGAGCTTTCGCTCAACTTCATAATTAATGCATTCTAGCACTTTCGCACTTAAAATCATAAGAAATAGACTGAGAAAACAGTGCTAGCAGAACTAACATATGACTTGTTATTACCAATATGAACCTTTTTCATGGGATCTCCAATCATAAAGATTGGGTTACCATTACTGTTAATTTTCAATTGGCTTAAGTCTCATTTCTCTCGATGTCTTAATAATCAATTTTCTACCTAAGGGTTTAGTCAAAGGATCGGCCATGTTCACTTCTGAGCTCACATAATTGATTGATATTATTCCATCCTTTAGTAATTACTTGACCACATGTGTCTCAAATGAATGTGTCTACTCTTTTCATTATAAATTTTATTCTTTGTAATAGCTGTTGCCGCTTAGCTATCACAATGCATAGACACAGATAGTGCTGGTTTCATACACAATGGTACACATGCTAAGAGGTTTCTCAACTACTCAACCTCATTACCAATCAATTCTAGAGCTATAAACTCTGACTCCATGGTGAATCTAGCTACAATGGTTTGTTTTGCTAATCTCTATGACATTGCTCTATCACCAAAGGGTAAACACATATCCACTAGCAAATTTTATCTCATCTGAATCTGAAATCCAGTTAGCATAATTGTATCTTTCTAATACAATGAAAAATCCACTACATTCAATACTATGACTCATGGTACCCCTCAGATATCTCATGAGTTTCATGAGAAAACCCCAATGATCATTATTGGGATTGTGTATATACTTGCTCAACCTACATATAACACATGCTACGTTAGGATAGGTGAAGTTCATTAGATACAATAGACTTCCAATAATCCATGCATACTTTGAGTGAGCAACAGGCTCATCTAAGTTTTTCTTCAATTGAGTGCTCAAATCGTAAGAAGCTATTGATAAGTCCTAAAAAGCCATCGAATTATGCCATTATAAGTGGAGTTTTCTCCTTCTCTTAGCCTTGTTTTGCTATCCTTTTGCGTTTTCTCTTGGTTTTCATTTAGTCTCTTTGTGCTTTGTAGTTTTCTTGTTTTCTTGTTTTATTTCCTCTTTTCTTGTCTTTTTAATTGATTTTAGTTGTTGTCTTTTGTAGGTGTATTTTTTAGAGAAAACAAGAGAAGCGTGAAGACAAATGGAGCCTCCAGTGGCTTGGTGCCTAGGCGCCAGACGTGGCACCCAGGCACCAAGAAGTTGAACATGAAGAAGCCTCTGCCCAATTGGCGCTCAGGTGCCTAACCCATAAACTTGCTGTTGGACTTGGCGCCCAGGCGCCAAATCACGAAACTGACAGTTTAAAAGCCTTTTTTAGGGTTGTTTAACCTAACTTTTTATTAGGAGATTTTGGAGCTTGGAGGTAGCAAAAGAGAGCAACTTCTGGAGCTAGTTAGGGGAGAAAAGGCCTTCCTTCTTGGGATTGGTCTTCCTTCTCCCATCTCTTATCTTTTCTCTTCATTTTCTTCTAGTTTAATATTGTAATTTGTTCTTTATGTTAGTTGTAGGTAGTTATAACTCTAGGGTTGTTGTAAATCTAATTTTAGATTAGGTTTGGTGTAATTCATTAAACTATTGTAATTGTTGATTGGTTAATATATGTTTATTTATTCCAATCTTAATGCTTTCCTTTAATTTGGCCAATTATTGGGATGATATGGTATTTCTATTGAACTTGGAAAAGGGAGGTAGAATCTAGACCTAAGAAATGAGTTATATGAGTTCTTGAACCTTAAAGGAGAAGGGATTGATTAGCGAAGGACACCAATAAAGTCTGACTAAGGACTATAAACGTAGCGCTCTTGGGAGGCACCCCAAGTTTCTTGACCTTTCCATCATATTAATTTGTTCTTGGTTTTATTTTGTAGATTTAATTATGTGTTGTTGATGTTTAGTGCCTTTGTTAAACTATTTTTATGAATTGAGTTATGTTTTCTTTGATTTGTTTCTTGTGTTTTTGTTTATTTTTAGTTGCTGAGTGTTTTTACTGTGTTTTTGGTGTTGTTGGTTGTGACTTTATGGATCACAAGACCTCAATTCCATGGGTTATCTTTTTCTAAAGGCTGAAGGCTGCTGTTGATAGGAGAAATTCATTTCTGTTAAGATGGCGCCCAGGCACCATAATGCTGAAGGAAGAATTGGCCTCTATCTTGTTGGCGTACAGGCACCACTAATGGCGCCCAAGCGCCCATATGCTGAACAATTAAGGTTCTGAATTGGCGCCCAGGTGCCAACGTCGTATTTAGGATTCTGTAGTAGTTTTCTCTTCAGTTTTGAATCTTCCAAGCCCTACCAGCCCCTCCCCTCGATGCCCTATCTCCCCTAAGCAGCCATTCACACCAATAAGAAGCTTTTCTTCACTTCCTTTCTTCATTTTTCCACACTTCCATCCCACATTGAACCTCCCTTTCCATTTTCTTTTTACTTTTCATCTATTTTCCATTGATTTCTTCCCCTTTTTCTTCCCTTATCTGTCTTGTTTGCGTTTTGGGCAAGGTTTTGAAGTTTGGTGGTCCTCTTCCCAATTTTATGCAAATTGTGGTAAGTTACTTCCTCCCCACTTTATATTCCTTTATTTAAAAAAAAATATTTCAGATTTCTAATTTTAGGGTTTCAGGTATTACATTGAATTTCTTAAATTTCTGAAATTTTTGGAAATTACTTTTTATCCTTTTAGTATTTTGTTTATTTATTTTATTTCATTTTCTAGACTTTTAGGAATTTTTAATTTTTGTTGAATAATCCAAATTTCAGAGTTTTTGAAATTAAATTTTTGCTTCTTGTATGTTTAGGATCTTTTAATTGCTGCATTATGTCTCACAACCATTCAAGAAAGCAAAAGGAAGTTGAATCCTCCTCTAGTAGAGATTTTGATGCCTCTAGGTTTAGGAATTTTGAGAGCAAGATAAAATTTTGAACCTAGAGAGTTTACTAAGGAGAGAGGGTTTGATTTGAGAGCTAATCAATACCCAGAAATTCAAGATCGAATAAAAGAGTAGGGGTAGGAGACCCTTTGTAGGCCGACTACTAGATATTGCTCTAAGGTTGTTAAAGAGTTCTATGCAAATGCATTTAGGGGGCGTAATAAAAGCGTTGCAGATAGGAACACTTCTTTTGTTGGGGAGAAAACAATTTATTTTACTTCAAACAATATTAATAATCTGTTTGGTCTGAGATATGGTCTTGATGCTGATATTGAATATGATGAATGGATGAGGTTTATGTACTTAAGATCCAATACTCTTATTGACACTCTCTGTTAAGAGGGAGCGAGGTGGGAGTTGGACGCTCAGGGGAAAGAAGCAAATTTTAAAAAATCTAATATGAAACAAATCCCTAAAGTTTGGTGCACTTTCATCCAATCCAACCTCCTCCCTACTTTGAACCGTTCTGAAGTGACTATAGAAAGAGTGATGGTTATTTATATGATTGTTACAAGGAATATCTTTAATGTTGGATCTATGATATCCCTAAATTTAGAAAAATTAGTTCAAAAACAAGGAAAAAGATTGGGATATCCTTGCTTTATTACTAACCTTTGTCAAAAGGATGAGGTGCCTATGATTAATGATGTTTTTTCGTAATCCCGAGGGCCCTAACACTGTACAAGTGATAGATTTTATGGCACCACATAATAGAGCCCCCGTAGACCACCCTCAAGCACCTATTCTGATTCCTCAGGCACCATCTAGACCACGCGTTGCACTTGCACCTCAGGGACCATATATGTCGCAGCGGATTATTGATATTTAAAACTCTATGAATGAATTGAGAGTGTCCCACAATGCTTTCGTTGCCTCCCATGATACATTTGTAGGAACACAGAATGAGCATAATAGGGGCGTAGCTCAGGCTTTATATGCCATGTCTAGGCATTGGGGAGTGAGTACAGAGGGTTGGACTTTACAAGATCCTTCTCATGATCCGACAGACGACATCAATTTTGATCCTGCAGTCAACAGTGGAGTAACTGGTGGAGATGAAGACATGGGAGAGGAAGACGACGCTGATGACACGGACTAAGGCGTTGTGTTCCATTTTCTGTTGTTTTTATTTCTTTTCTTTATTTTTCATGTATTGTACTTTTCGTTTGAGAACTCTATGTTATCACACTTTCATATATTCAGTTGAGTTTTTTGTGGATTATTGTGGATGTTTTAAGTTAAGTTGTGATGGAATGGTTGAGATGCTCTTTGTTATTCATTTCCTTTTTATTTTCGTTCTTGTTTAGTGAACTTTTGTATTTTATATTTAGTTAATTAGCATTTTAATTGCTTTGTGTAATCTCTTTCTGTCTTGTAATTCTATAACATCGTTGTTGATGGTTTATTTATGGTTTATAAGCATTCATTTTGACCCCGCTCCCTTTTTGTTGATTGTCCCTTTTTGAGTGCTCAAACCTTGTTTTTGGGTCGGTTTGACATTGAGGACAATGTCTAGTTTAGGTTTAGGGGAGAAGAGTGGTTTTAGGTATAGTATACCACAGACTTTTTGTTGCACTGACCCATTTTTGTTAAATAAGAATGCCTTTATTTTTTGTTGAACCATCGCGTTTTAGGATCTTTCTTGATATTTTGGAAATTGTTGTACATGTTTTATGTTATGCCAATGTTGGTTAAATTCATGTTGTCATCTTATTTAAAATCTAGCTAAGTTATGGATTTTTAGAATTTATTGGTTAAATTGGAAAATTTCAAAAATTCTTAAATAAAGGTTGTGGGTGTTTTTAATTTTCTTTAAATACTCCTCAAATTTTTAAAAATTTTTATTCTTATGTGTGACACATATTTGCTCAATAAGGGAATTAAAGAAAAAGAAAAAAAAGGGATATATAAAAAAAATATATATAGAAAATATAGAATAAGTGTGATTTAAGTTGAGAAAGTGTAGTGTGGATTAGGCGCACAATACTTTTTCTAACCAATGAATCATATCTTAATAAATAAAGGCAACAGACAAGGCATTGTTGTGTGGATTAGGCGCACTGATGATTCTTTGCTTCCTTAGCCTATTAGCATATATTACCTAGATTGAGGGGAAGATGTGTGGTTAGGTGCACAGTCTTCATTTCGATCATAAATAAAATGAAATTCCCTTTGCTTGAAATGTATTCTGATAGAGCTAAAAAAATCTCACAATAAAGTAAATTCTTTTAAACTTTTGAAGGAGTAAATAAAGAAAGTCAATGGTATCTATGATTTTAATTTTAAGATTAATGAAAATTTTTTAATTTGTCTATCAATTCAGGAAATTCATTACCTAGCTTCATTTTATTTAGATGAATGCATGAATTCGACTTACTTGTCCTAAATCTTTCAAAAATTGTTCAGCACTTCCTTTTTATCATGAAAGATCCTTTCGTTCAGTTTGTTTGGTGTGCTTTGTTGTGTTGGTAGTAGTTTGCTTGAGGACAAGCAAAACTCTAGGTTTGTGGGAGTTGATAAGTCTTAAAAAGCCATCGAATTATACCATTATAAGTGGAGTTTTCTCTTTCTCTTAGCCTTGTTTTACTATCCTTTTGCGTTTTCTCTTGGTTTTCATTTAGTTTCTTTGTGCTTTGTATTTTTCTTGTTTTCTTGTTTTATTTCCTCTTTTCTTGTCTTTTTAATTGATTTTAGTTGTTGTCTTTTGTAGATGTATTTTTAGGAGAAAACAAGAGAAGTGTGAAGATAAATGGAGCCTTCAGTGGCTTGTCACCCAGGCGCCAAGAAGTTGAACATGAAGAAGCCTCTGCCTAATTGGAGCCCAGGTGCCAGACGTGGCACTCGGGCACCCAACCTATAAACTTGTTGTTGGGCGCCATGTCATGAAACTGACAGTTTAAAAGCCTCTTTTAGGGCTTTTTGACCTAACTTTTGATTAGGAGATTTTGGAGCTTGGAGACAACAAAAGGGAGCAACTTCTGGAGTTGGTTAGGAGGGAGAAAGTCTTCCCTCTTGGGATTGGTCTTCTCTTCTTTTTTCTCTTCATTTTCTTCTAGTTTAATGTTGTAATTTGTTCTTTATGTTAGTTGAGGTAGTTGTAACTCTAGGGTTGTTATAAATCTAATTTTAGATTAGGTTTTGTGTAATTTCTTAAACTCTTGTAATTGTTGATTGGTTAATACATGTTTATTTATTCCAATCTTAATGCTTTTCTTTAATTTGGCCAATTATTGGGATGATATGGTATTTCTATTGAACTTGGGAAAGAGAGATAGAATCTAGACCTAAGGAATGAGTTGTATGAGTTCTTGAACCTTAAAGGAGAGGGGATTGATTAGCTAATGTCATAGGAATATAGATATTAGCCTCATATAGTCAAATTAGGGTTTGTTAATTAATTTAACTTGATTTTTACATAAGGAATTATGGAGAATTAGGTTTTATTTTAGTTGAGGTTTGGAAAAATCAAAGAATGTTAATGGAACCTTTGAGAAATGAAAGGTTCGGTGGTTGATGTAACTTGATTTCTTATGAAGTTTTTGTTATTGAATGATTTTTCTCAATTGCATTTTGTATTTTGTTGGAGTAGATTTTACCGATTAATTTGCTCTAAAATAATTGATCACCATTTTATTGAATTTAGGGTTTTTATCTAAGATAGGGATAGCTAGATATTAACTTTGCCCTTTGTAACTTTTACCATAAATCAGATTAATCTAAGGATAGATAATCTTATTTATGTGGTTTTTATGAATTCCTAAACTTAATCACCTACTTGAATGATTGGATTAAGGAATTAGACAATCATTTGGGTCAGGTAAATTTGTTTCTCCAAGGGATTGGGTTCAAACAATTTTGAGAACATAACCAACATCAAAAGGATTTGTAATTGGATTAAATCATTCTTTAGCAACTCAAAGATTAATTTGTCTATGAATTAGTCAAATTAAGAGTCAAGTGAAGTCAATCCCATCAACCCAAGGGTCTTGTCATTAGGAGTAGCTTAGTTTTAGGTGTTAGTTAGTAGTTTTAATTTAATTTGTTAGCTTTAGCTTTATATTTCTGTTTAATGATTCGTCTAGATAACATTTAACTTTAGTTTCGCAGGTACTTGGCACCTCAATTCTCATGGGAACGATACTATACTCATTCTGTATTACTTGTACGATTGGTACTCTTGCCAAGTCGTCAATAGCTATCACATGTTTATCATTAAAATGACCAAACATTTTGAGTAGTTTTTGAACTTAATGTTCCATGATAGTAAAATACTATCACCCTTTCTTATAATTTGTCATGACCCACCTCAGGGACACGTGACCAGCACGACATGTGGGTACCTCCCATGAATGTAAGCCTTGATCCTAGTTCCAACTCATAAGACAAAATCATTAATAATATAAAAGGGGTGAATTTCACCACACTCCACTCCATACAAGCAAGATCATGAAATACTCCATAAATATAATGCAAAGCATTTAATACATAACTTTAGTCAAATGAGCCATAGCATGGCTATTTCATATGTTTCTATCTATTCCTATATCAAGACAACTCAAGAAATATATAGAAACATATACAAAAGAATGTTCTCCTAAAACAATCCTCCTAATTGTTCCTATTGGACTACAGAGCTACTACAAAAGAATCTCCGAGGGCAACTCCAAAAAGATTTACCAACCCAAGAATCAAGTGGGTAGGATCACTCGAACCTCAATTACTCCTCAAGTAGATGTTCTTCAACATTCACAGACTTTGAAACATGGAAAAAAATAGCAGCATAAGATAATATCAGTCAGTAAAACCAAATACAAGCAATAAAAAGTATGGCAGAGCACTAAGCATCCACATCTCCCGACTCAAAAGCATTATTATATCTCCGTTGCTCTAAAGCAAGTAATTCTCCATACTCCAGAATAAATAAATTTCTATGCTAAAAAACGGTTACATTTTTGTGCACAAGGGAATTAAATATTTACACTCAAAGGTTATTGATTTAAATATTTACACTCAAAGGTGATTAAACCTCTATGCCCAAGGGAGTTAAATATTTACTCTCAAAGGCAATTAAATATCCATGCCTAATGGGAAGTTTCTCTATGCCCAAAGGCAATTAAATCTCCATGCTTAGTGGCAATTTCTCTATGCTTAAAAGCATTCCTATTCTTTTACATGTAGGCAATTATTCTCCCAAAACTCCTATGGGTCTAACCCATAATTCTCCCACCAAACAGTCAAGGCTCAAGGCACAACAACTCCAAAAAATTTATAAACATATAAATAGGAAATGCCCATACACACACAATTAACCATTCAAGAATCTAAGCTCCAAAACATACTCCCTCATAAACTCCAACATGTTAACTATAGAATTTTCACTTCCCTTATTCCATGTTTCATCAATTTGTAAAATTCACACAATGCACTTTTCAACTCATGAAGTAATTCACATACTTGAGTAGGTTGTTTACTCACCTCGACCCAAGCTATATTTTATCGTATGTGCAGAGACACAGAAGGAATTCGGATTATGAAGTTTTAGAATTGAACCTGTCACGCCCTGAAAATTAGACATGTGAATTAATACAAATCCTAGGGCATACCTTAGTAGTAGACCTTAATTTTTCTGAACAATCCTAATATCCACAATATGCAATGTATAAATTTACAAAGAGAATAAAATTACATAATGCTTTTTCTTACTTCCCATAACATCGGGAAAATATATACAACGAAAATACAAAGCAATTTACAGCCAATTAATAAAATCCCTAAGACACAACAAGACTTAGGTGGTCTATAGGACTACATAGCATTCTTATTGGCATACAGCGCCCAAAAATTGGTTCATCAAAAATCCTCCAATAAAAAATGGAGTATGTCTCCGAAGCTACTAAACTCCTAGAGGTTCCTTCTCTCCTCAGCTGCTATATTTGAAAAAAAAAAGTGTATCCACAAAGTGTGTGAGTTTATCAAAAATTCAGTGAATAAATGACTGTACAATAAAATAAGGTACAAGTACAAATACCAAGATTACAACCATAATTTAAATAAATACCTCTAGCACGAATATGCATGTATAGATACATAAACATAAGCGTACTTGATTATGTGACCATAATGTGCTAATTTACTTGCGAGTCCACACTCTCGCAATCCACATCAAATCACATCCAATACTCTAACTTAACCCCAAAGTATGTACAAGCACAAATAATCACATACATAGATTATAAATATGCAAGTAATAATATGCTATGTTTTCTTGCACCTTCTCATGCTTACCACATTGAGACCCTGTCTAGAATTTTCTCCCTCGGACTATTATTACTCAACTGGTTTATTTCATAGGTCCACCTCTCTGTTCTTGATTTTTAACGTTCTTCCCAGGAATATCCACATCCTTGACTTACTAACCAGTTCCCTCTTGTAGGTTCACATTCCCACATAATTCTTTTCTCCACATGTAATGCACATACACAAACACAACACAACACACATATACAATAATCATTCCTCTAACCTAAAAACAATTCACAACATAAACTCTCACTATCACAAGAAAATTCTATACTCTAGTTAATACCACTAACGAGGGAATTTAATGAATTTAAATTCAATTATGGTGTGAGTGAGATTTATATTTTATTTGAGTATTTTAAATAAAAACTCAATTAGCAAGGTCATCCACTTACCTTGATGCGTATAAGTATCCTGGGAAATGAAGCCAATGAAGCTCGCAAGTCACCTAAAATCACTAAAATCAATAATTAAATAAAACATAGAAAATCTTTATCATTAACTCTGACCTTTGCTCACTTATTTGGTCATAACTCTTAATCGGTAAGGAATTTTCAAATGAAACTTATACCATTGTAAACTAACTCAAAGAGCTTTCCAACAATGTAAAGTTTACTAAAAACAAAGTATGGACAAAAGAGTTATGGCCATTTGAAATGGACCAAGAAACATGTTACTGCCTGGCCTTGGTATGGGTGGAGCCTGGGCGCCACACTCACTTGGCGCCTGGGTGCCACACCTTTATCTTCCTATTTCCTTCTGAAGTGTAGCGCCTAGCACCTAGATGCTACGATCATGACCAATATGATTTGGCCTCGGTTTTGGCTTAAATTTGGCCAAATTTTCATCATTTTTCATAATTTCTTCCATAGATTTTCATCCTTGGTGTCTAAGGAGCTTTTAGACATCAAAACCCATAATTTTAACCAATAAACCAACCCCCAAGCTCAATTTTACCCAAAATAATCTTAAAACTAGGAAATAGGGAAAAGTTTGGGAAATCCAAATTCTTGCCTCGATTCCTTAGTTTCCCTACGTTGCTTGGCCACTGATGACTCTCCCCACCGCTGGAGAAAGGCTCACTGGAGCTTAGTTGGTGGATTTGGGTGGAGAGGAGTAGAGAGAAAGAGAGAAGAGAGAGTGTGAGGAAAGAGAGAAAAGTGAGAAAATGAGGAAAAAAAGGGGTGGGGCCGCCTATATATATCCACCCATGGTGATATTATTACTTTTCCCTCCACGAGTCAACCCTCAGTTAACCTCAGTAGTGATAAAACCATAATTTCTCTAATTTGGGCATTTCCCATAATGTAGGTGCTACCTTAGTTCCTCGTTTCATTTTAGTCCCTCTTTGGACCCTGGAAGCATCCATCTCCCTCTATGCCTCATGACTACTCTCTGTTCCCTATCCCCCAACATTATTTCTATGAAATTTTCTCTTCCTCTTATTTTTCCTCAAATCTCAAAAATATCATCCACAATAAAATATCTAGTCTAGTTATTTATCTCCATTTTTATAAATAATATTCAAAAAGAATAAATTAAATATGAAAAATAAAAAAATGACCAAATAATTCCATTAAAATAATAGAAATTTTCATTATAAAAACTGTAATACCGCCAATCACGTGTCCCTAATTTTGGTTAGTATTACAGAACCCCTAAGGTAAAGCACATGAAATATGTGATTTAATTAGAACTCCTCATTGTTATCAGGAAACAACCAGTCGGTTGCCTTCTCCCTAGTAGTTGACTGATTCCAATTAATAGAATTTGATGGAGATCAGCCTATTGACTGATTTACCCTTACCAGTCAACTGGCCCAAATTTAAATAATTTAGGTAATCTAGACAGAGAACATTCAATCAACTAGAAGTTATCTACCAGTCAACTGATGCATCTAACAGGAATTTCCCACTTACCCAGAGGCATCCAGTCGACTAATGGTTCCTTATCGGTCGACCATTACATCTCTGCCAAAACTAGACAACATACTAAAGGCAGCCATTTGATCGGTCTCTACATGTTGATCGACTAGTTACCAATAAACTTCGAAAACCCAAAAAAGAAATGTCCCTCTCTTAGATCTTGATGCTTCTTTTGCAACACTTCACTTAGGTTTCATTCATAAAGCCCTTAAGTGGATTTTAATCTCTATAGCAACCTTAAAAAGCCACACCCTTAAGCAAAATGAGTAAAATCTTATGAGTGTTCATGGAGATGAATCCCAAAAGCTTGATTACCGTTTTTTTTCCAAAACTCCATTTACTCTCCTTCCAAGTTATGCGCATTTGCATCAAGAAAGGGCAAAATAATCTCTCAATAGAACATTCACTACGACATATACAACCAAGAATTTATCTAGGGTTTAGGAAGGAGATGAAGTAAAGAAGAGAAGAGGGATGGTTGTTACCTACCTTCCTTTTCCTCAACCAGCAAACAAAGCACTCTCCCTAAGCTCCTATACGTGCTAAGAAAGAAGGAAGAAGCTTGACAGAAGATTGAAGCTTGTGAGTGGCATGAGGGGTGAAGTGAATACCTTATAGGCATTTAAGGGGATATTGTCTTAAGTATGGAGGGAAGAAAGAGTGGTCAGATGTTTTGAAAAGGGGGTTGATAACTAAATAGCCAAAAGTGGGCCCCACAAGCACTCTAAGGCTCCTCCTCTTCACATAGGCAAAGCCCACCCAAATTTTCTCCAAATTCCCATAAGCCCACTAGGCCTACCATATAACCAATAGCTACAAGACTTATCTTCGGTCAAGGCCCTCCCTCCCCTTTCATTTTCGTCCTTGACATAAATTAATTAGGACTTCTCCTTATTCTATACCTTGGTTACAAGTTCAAATAGTTAATTCTCTAACCCAACAATGATACTCTTCTAACATGCAAGTTAGCAAGTGAGTTATGATTAATCTCCCCTTAAAATAATTAAACTCCCAAAAAGAAGGAATTAACTCTCCCTCCTATGTAAATACCATAGGATGTCTCCAACTCTATTGCATCAATTATAACAGAATCATAGCAACATAATTAATACCAATGCAAAGATGCATAAATAAGAAAAATAAACAACCACAAAAAAGGAAATAAATTCTCTCATGCACACATGCACAATAAAAATCTTCTTGGGTATTAAAATTTTAACTCCCAAAATCACACTTGCTTCACCCAAGTCCTTCATATCAAAGTTTGATGCAAGAAAATCTTTTGTCTTGTGTATCACATTCATGCTTGTACCAAAAATTAGCATGTCATCTACATAAAGACAAATGATCACACAATCACCATTAATCACTTTTGTATACACATATTTGTCCATTTTAACAGAAGTGAAGCCGTCATAGATCAAAACATGGTTAAGTTTTTCATGACATTGTTTAGGTTCTTGTTTTAGTCCATATAATGATTTAAGAAGTTTACAAACTTTTTCTTCTTTTCCAAGGAGAACACAACCTTCAGGTTGTAACATATAAATTTCTTCCTCTAAATCATCATTCAAAAATGTCATTTTGACATCCATTTGATAAACATAGAGCTTATATATTGAGGCTAAAGCAATTAAAACTCTTATGGAAGATATTCTAGTAACAAGAGCAAAAGTATCAAAATAATCAATGTTTTGTTTTTATGTAAAGCCTTTGGCTAATAATCTAGCTATATATTTATCAATAGACCCATCTAGTTTGTATTTTCTTTTGAAAATCCATTTGTAGCCAATGGTTTTTGCTCCTGGTCGTAAATCTACCAACTTCCAAGTTTTATTTTTTGAAATAGAATCAATTTCTACTTTAATTTCTTCTTTCCATAATTTTGCATCAGAAGATGCAATAGCCTCAGAATAAGTTCTAGGTTCATCATATCAATAGTAAATGTATAAAAATAATCTCGAAAGGAAGTTGCCTTTCTTTGTCATTAGTTTCTTCTTAAATCCTCATAGACATTTTCAGATAAATCTCTAGATACATTCTTACACGCATCTTCATTATCAATGTCTTGCACAGATGTACCATAAATATTCTTATTTTTCAAAGGAAAAATATTCTCAAAAAATTCTGCATTTTTTGCTTCAATTAGAGTATTACAATCGAGTACATCACTCTTTAAAACAAGGAACATATATGCAGCGCTATGTTCAGCAAAGCCAATAAACATGTAATCAGATGTCTTAGAGCCTAATTTCCTTTTTCTTTAGGTCAGACAACATAACTTTAGCCAAACACCCCCACACTTTCAAATATTTCAAATTAGGCGCATAGTTTTTCCACAATTTATAAAGTATTTTTTTTGTCTTCTTATAGGGAATTCTATTTTGTAAATGACAAGCAAACAATAAGGCCTCGCCCTATAAATTTTCAAGTTCAGAAAAACTTACTAATATAGCATTCATTATTTCTTTTACAGTTCTATTTTTCCTTTTTGCTACTCCATTAGATTTAGGTGAAGATGGAGGAGTAATTTCATGAATTATTTCTTCCTTTTCACAATAGTCATTAAAAATTATATATTCACTTCCTCTATCTGATCTAATTCTTTTAATCCTTTTATTTAACTAGTTTTCTACCTCATCTTTATATAAAAGAAAAGAATTAAAAGCTTCATCTTTATTTCTAAGTAAATTTATTTTAGTATACCTTAAAAAAATATCTATAAATGTCACATAATATTTTTTACCTCCTCTAGTCATGGTTTTTTTTAAGTCCCCCAAGTCAGTATAAATTAGACTTAACATTTTGTTTCTCTTTGTATATTATGACAAGACTTTCTTGTTAATTTTTATTCAACATATGTTTCACATTTATTCAGATTCATGTTGTTAAAATCAGAAAATAAATCAGTTTCAAGCATTTTCTTAATATATGAAATACTAACATGTTCTAGTCTAGCATGCCATAAATCAACAGAATCAACCAAGGAAGCAGGAGTTAAAGTCTTTTCATTGGCAACATTAAAGACATTCAGTACAGAGACCTTGATTACAATAGCCTTTGCCCACAAAAAATATTATTCTTTGTCATTATAATCTTGTTAGATTCAAATGACACTTTAACCTCAGCTTTTCCTAACAGAGCTACAAAAACCAAATTAGCTCTAATGTTAGGCACGTGCAGTACATCATTCAGTACAAAAACCAAATTAGCTCTAATGTTAGGCACGTTGATGGTGTTGGAATCACCAAGATACACACATTATTCTCTATCCTCTACTAGAGTGTTGGAGGTAAAGGCCTATATGTTTGCACAAATGTAGTCTACCACACATTCTTTTATATTGGCAACACGAAGAGCCTCAGAAATGATAGTAGTGACTATATCATCTCCTTTAACCAAATTTGCATTTGGCTTAGGAGGATTGTAATTTCTTTCTCTTTTTCTATAATGCACTGCATGATGTCCCATTTTTCCATACACATAATAATTTCCCTTTCTTTTGAAGGTGGGGTTAGATTATCTAGGCTTGTAATTAGATTTTTATTTTTGTTTTTATTTTTGTTTTTATGACTAGATATACATTGCACCATGTTAGCTTTTGATGTCATCTCCTTGGCACTCACCATTTTAGACTCCTTTCGATTGGTGTCCTCAATGATAATGTGTACGATCAGTTCTGAAAGCGCCAGTTGTTTTTGTTTATTTTAAGTTGTTGCTCATAGTTTTCCAAGATTATGGCAGTTTCTTGATCAAGACTCTAGCAAAAAACTCATCTGGTAGGTTGAATTTTTTCAGCATAGAGGTCCTCCAACAGCTTATGGTATTCATTAATTTGAACTTTGATGTCTTTGTCATCAGTCATTTCCCATCGGTAAAAATTACTAATGACAAATTTTTGTTTTCCAACATCCTCTATAGTATATTTGAGAATCATTGATTCCCAAATTTTATTCACTTCCTTGTAAGTACAATAAACATAAAAAAAGGTCATTAAATAACATATTAATAATGATTTGCCTACATACCATATTAGCATAATTCTAGCTCTCAAATCTGCTTTGATCATCAGTAGATAAAGGTATTGTTTCTGTCAGTTCTACAGCAACTCCATGTATGTCTAGAATTATGTGAACACGTTCTTGCCATCTTCGGAAGTTTTAACCGTTGAATACTTTAATTTTTTATATATCCGAGAATGGCTTGAAGGACGTTAAAGGGGGTGCGACAGATATAGGGACAGTAGCATCATTGGCATGAGTAGCAGGAATAACAACGGTCTGAGCAATAAAGACATCAATTGTGTTGGCCTCCATAATTTCCTTAAGATTGTTGTAAAAAAGTTGTCACCAACATAGCCTGAGTCACGTCTTAAGAGATATTATTCTTAAAAAAATTATTTTGCATCTATAGAACTTTCGCCTAGGATTAAACAAGCCCTTATGAAATTTTCTCAGGTACTAGAACAATTGAAAAAAAAAAGAAACTGTAACCTATAACAAAAAAGAGAAGAAGACGTGTTAGAGGAGAGGAGAGAAGATTAAATTTGTATGTGACATATGAGAGGGAGACGTGCCCTTTTATAGGTGTTGAACCATAACTGAGGCAGACATGAATCAAAAGGCAGTTACAAAAATTTTAAAACAAATTAAACTGTGAAATTGAAACCGTCAGTCATCTAATGTTGACCAAATCAAATTATTTTATTTTCAAAAAGAGTAAAATAAGCCCGGTCAACTTTATCGTGGCATAGGGAAATCAATAATTTGCACTGCACTAGCTTGAGATTGTGAGTGTGCGAGCTCACCTTTTCCCTTAGCTCTTTATGAGCCTACTAACATATGTTAGTATATAAAGCCTCATCCCCTCTCTATTTTAGTCGATGTGGGACTAAATTCACTTTTTTGAAATATAAGAGCTTTTTACAAAGCAACTTTCACAATAAAAGCTGTAAATAGAAATGAAAAAATGAAACAAAAATGAAAAAAGACATAGTCGGAGACAGTGAAACAGAGAGAGGAAAGGGGAAAAATAAGATACATTTTTCGGTGGTTTAACGACCAATATATCACAAATAATTGTCGATAATTGATTCCCACTTCTGGCAGTTACATGAACCACCGGAAAATATAGCATTTCCTGACGATTTTAATTTCTAAAATAGCTGGGAAATAAATGGACCCCCAGAATTATCTACCTTTCTTGTGTTGATCTCCTATGACCTTCACAATAACATTCTTCCTCTTCTCAAGAAGATACATGAAAAATCTTAGTGTTATGATCTCCAAACTTAAGCCACTTAATTTTTGGCCTCTGACCTAAATATAACTCTTCTCGTTGCCATAGTTTACTAATTAGCTACTTTTTGCCTTTTTTCTCCTTAATATTGTTTATCTGCTATGATCCTTGTTGTAGGTATTTAATGAAAGATTATTTTTGCCTAAACTCAATGAAATAGTCAAGATCCACAGAAAACTCAAGTGCAGAAAAACTCAAATTTATAAATATAATATTTGTAGATCTTGATAAGTAATAAGAACATAAATGAAGAACATAAAAAAGCATACCTTGATCTATCGTTAACCCGAAAAACAAATCGAAGAAAAGGTAGGCTCTTCCAGGAAGATATAGGATGGCTCTCAACTCACTTTTCCAATGGAAAACACAAATGACTACGAGTCTGACCAAAAGTGAATTAACCCCATATAACCCAGGGAACCATTACCTATAGGTCAACTCATAGATTGACTCATTCTATAATAACACCCTATCATTGTTATTATTTAGGGTTGGGCATTTACACATTTATTATTTTCACTAACACCCTAGACCAAAACAAATATATATCAAATAGGTCCTTAAACACAAATTAATGAAGATTTTATAATGGACCTAATTAAAAATAGCATTAATATATATGTCCCAAAAATATGTACACATATATAATAATTAATATGTCAGTCTACACAAATATTTATTAGCATTGACTGATATTTATAAAATAAATAGTAAATATATAAAATAATATGTATAATAAAAATTAATGCTAAAAAATCTCCCACTTGGATGACATATGATTCTGAGATTGTATATGTACATATCAAACACATATATAAACTCAACATGTGCACATTTTGCTATCTAACATATATATCACAAAAAATCTCGTCCACTAACTATATCAGCACAGAACTAGAGAGGCTTTCGTAATCAGTTGAATTGAAACTAAACCCAACAATGATCATTGTACTAACATAGCTAATGACATAGATTAAGCCTGGATGTGTAGCATGAAAATTACATGTTTAAGATCTTCATACATGCCTATTTCTAACTGGTTCCTATACTTTCTCTACTTTATACAAAATTGGAGGTGCTAAACCACATTAAGAAAACATAATACATATGTCCAAAGTTCTCAAACACTCACACACACAAACACAAATTATATATGAATAAATACATAATCATATATATAACTAAAAATGTCACAAATGTAAATACACTAATCAAGTACAAAGAAAATGTACAACAAGCTATGAACTTAACCTCTATGGTAAAAGAAGCTACAAGTTTTTATTTAACACTTTTTCAAGAAATAGCTCTTTTAACTAATATGAAGACGTAGTCTGATGTAGATCTCCTTGTATCCATGCATCTAGCAAAATTAGCATCGGAGTATCCCATAACCTCAAGTTGATCCAACCTTTGATAAGTGAGCATGTAGTCCTTGGTCTTCTGAAAGAACCTCATAACCCTCATAACTACCTTCTAGTGAGCCATACATCGATTACTCTGATATCTGCCTAACATTCCCATAATGTACGCCAAATCTAGACACGTACACACTTGTGCATATATGAGACTATCCTCAGCTGAGGTATATAGGATTTTTTCCATTTCCTTCTTCTCTATGTCGAATTTAGGACATTGGAACAAGCTAAATCTATCACCTCTAGCTATAGGTGTGTCACCTGGTGCACAATCTTGCATACCAAACTGGCTCAAGACTTTCTCAATATATGTCTTTTCTGATAAACCCAAAGTTTATCTAGTACGATCCCTATGAATCTGAATCCCCAAAACAAATGATGCCTCACCAAGATTCTTCATTTCAAATTTACTAGAAAGAAAGGGTTTGGTTTCAAACGAGAAAGATATATCATTACTAGATAAAAGTATGTCATCAACATGCAGAATTAGTATCATAAACTTGCTCCCACTCATCTTGAGGTATATGCACTAATCAACTTCATTCTCTTGGAACCCAAAAAATGAAATTACCTCATCAAATTTTTGGTACCACTGCTGGGATGCCTGTTTAAGACCATAAATGGACTTCTTCAGCTTACATACAAAGTGCTTTGAATCTTTCGATTCAAAGTTCTCTAGCTGCACCAAATATATTATTTTTTCAATGTCACCAAGAAGAAATGATGTTTTCACGTCTATTTGATATAGCTGCAAATCATAATGAGCTATAAGTGCCATTATAACTCTAAAGGAATCCTTTGTAGAAACTAGAGAGAAGGTTTCCTTAAAGTCAATGCCCTCTTTATGAATGAAACTCTTAGCTATGAGACGTGCCTTATATCTTTCAATATTACCACTCGAGTCCTTTTTGGTTTTAAATATCTATTTATAACCAATTAATCTCATACTATGTGATAATTCTACTAAATCCCACACCTCGCTATCAGCCATGGATTTTATCTCATTCCTCATGGCATCTATCTACTTTTGAGAGTTATACATAACATAGCCTCCCTGTAAGTGACTGGGTCATCTTGCATGCCTATGTCAAATTTGTGCTCTTGTAAAAAAATGACACGGTCGTTTGATACAATACTCTTCTTCTCTCTAGTGGATCTCTTCAAAGGCACTTCCATTTAAGGTTGTTGTTGGTCTTCAGGTTCAGGAGAAAAAATCTCTTGATCCTGAATAGGAGTAATCTTTGTATCAATTGTTTTCTCTATGGGTTCCTCATTCATGGGTACAACCATCTCAGGTAATGTTACCTGATCAAACGTTCCCGTGACCATAATAGGAATACTAGTGTATTTGTCTTCAAACATAATTACTTGAAGTTGATCACTCCCACTATGACCAATATCCTCAATAAACTTGGCATTCCTAGTCGCAAAGAATGACCCAGTCGAAGGGTTATAAAACTTGAAACCCTTCAATCTCTCAGGATAACCCACAAAGAAGCAGCTCACAGTCCTTGAGTCTAGCTTTTTCTCATTAGGCTTGTACGGCCTAGCTTCAGCTAGACAACCCCAGACATGCAAGTACCTAACAATAGGCTTATTGCCTGTCCATAACTCATATGGGGTCTTTTGTACTAATTTACTTAATACCTTGTTAAGGATATACTCTGACGTCTTAAGAGCCTAACCCCAAAGTGACTCTAGTAGAGAAGAATGACTTATCATACTTTTTACCATGTCCTCAACTGTACAATTACACCGTTCAGTTACATCATTTTAACTTAGGGTCTTCAGCATGGTGTGCTATGGCACAATCCTACAATCAGCCAAAAATTTGGCAAAAGGCCCTAGATGTTGTTCTCCTGATCTGTCATATCTACTATAGAACTCACCTCCACAATCAGATCTGATAGCCTTATTTTTCTTGCCTAGTTGATTTTTAACTTTAGCTTTGAAAACTTTGAACACGTCCAATGACTGAGATTTCTCATGTAACAAGTACATATACCCATATCTAGAGTAGTCATCTATGAAGTTAATAAAATATTGTTGTTCATTCCAAGAAGCTATAGGGAACGAACCACATATATCAATATGAATTAACTCTAGAGTCTCACTAGCTCTAATAGCATCTGTTAACTTAACTTCTGTCATTTAGCCTTTGATGCATTCAATACAGATATCTATATCTTTGATATTGGACACTTGTATAATGTCATCTAACATAAGTCTTTGCATTCTCGGTTTAGAGATATGCCCCAAACGCTTATGCCATAGACTAGCAGAATTATCATCAGTTAACCTACATTTAGTACCAATATTCACAAAATGCTCATTCACAAAGACATCAAATTTAACACAATTTAAGAGATATAGATTATCAACCAATGAACCAGAAGCAATTAATTTAAAATTTAAGAACACTAAAAATTCTATTATCAAATGAACAAGTGTACCCAAATTTGTCCTAATAGGAAATATAAATTAAATTACGTCTAAAAGGTGGTACAACAAAAGTTTTCTATAATTCTAACTAGTATTCATGTCTTAAAGAAAATCTAAATACTCCAATAGCTTCCACAGTAGCCTGATTGCCATTTCCCATATAGATGTATATTTTTGCTATCAATTGGCCTTCGGCTGGTGACTTAATCCTGTAAAGAAATACTAATGTGAGTAGTAGCACCCGAATTAGAGATATTACACAAAATTCACATGTTCACATAAGGTTTTAATCATTTTAGAAATGCCTTGTACATCACCATCTATTAGTCTTTAGACAGAATAAATGTTTGTTAGTGGTACTCTCTACATAAATGTAGTTAATCAATGTAGAACAACCACACTTACTTAACACATGTCTTCCTTTAGGCCAACACATGCCAAGCAAGTTTCTCAAAAAAGTCATACAATTATTAACTAACTTGAGCCTAGCCAATTAAACTCCTTTAGGATATTTAACATGCATAGGCTTTCAAAGTTCTCTTGTTAAAACTAAGTTAACTTTACCTAAATTAGCTACTTTGGTAACCAAATAGTTTACATCAATCTAATTCTAACAAGAAAACATAGCACAAATTTATTAGAATTCATGGCAAACTCAAATAGTGTGATTTCAAAAAAATTTGATGGAAAAAATGGAGATCTGTGGTGCGAAACAGCACACAAAGCAGTACAAAATTGGCATTCAGGTGGCACAGAGCTGAGCGCTATACTTGCAACGCTCAGCGTTGGGTCTAGCATTGAGCACTAGCTAACCAGCACTCAGTGCTGCATCAATAGAAAACCACCCAAACTTTGGTGGGCCAACATTAAGCGTTGGCTTCACAGAGCTCAGTGCTGACGTCATAGAAAACTACTATTTATTGTAAAAAACTGCTGTTTATTGAAAAAACTAAGTGTTGTTCGCTGTTCTTCATCTAACCCCCTCCCTAAAAACACATCTAATACCCATATTTCATGAATCCTAACTCAATTAAACTTAAATGTTTGATTAAAATCATTAAATAATCGATGAAAATACCCAAAAACACCCAAATTTTCATTTAATTAGGAAATCCCAATTTTTAGGGTTCATACAAAAAATCCCTAATTTTTAGAAATTTCCCGAAATCTGAGTTATTACTTAAAAAATACACATAAACAAAAACAAAATTACACTGTAAAAAAGGAATTAACACCTAAGAACCCTAAAACTTCCCAATTTTAACAAAATCGAAATTTTACACGTATAGGGTTCTTCAAAAAAATTTCAGTTTATGAAACCAAATTTGATTTTCAAACTCAAAATGGTTCTTATTACTTATCAGAACTTGGCCCTGATACCAATTGAAAGATTATTTATGTCTAAACTCTACCAAACAGTCAAGATCCACAGAAAACTCAAATGCAAAAAAACTATGAATCCATTGTTTGTAGATCTTGATAAGTAATAAAAATATATATAAAGAACGTAAAAGAGCGTACCTTAATCTATCGTTAATTCATAAAACAAATCAAAGGAGGGTAGACTTTTCTAAAAAGATATGGGATGGCTCTCAACTTACTTTTCTGATTGAAAACACAAATGACCAGCGAACCACTACCCATAACCATCGATCCATAGATTGACCCATATATTGACCCCTTTTATAATAACACCCATCACTGTTATTATTTAGGGTCAGGCATCTACACATTTATTTTTTTCACTAACACACTAGACCAAAACAAATATATATCAAATAAGTTCATAAACTAATTAATGAAGATTTTATAATGGACCTATTTAAAGATAGCATTAATATCTATGCTCCAAAAAATATGTAAACATATACAATAATTAATATGTTAGTCCATACAAATATTTATTAGTGTTAAACAATATAAAATAAATAATAAATATATATAATAAAAATTAAGACTAACATTTAAATCTCCTTTTTAAAATCAGTAATCTATTTGTCAGCATGCTTGAAGAAAGATTTACCCTATTTAGCAACATTACTTGGTACAGTACCACATCTACTAAAGAAAATCTTCAAGTCAACCATGACTGCCATTCCTTCTTCATTATCTAATCAAAATGATTATGTTCACTCCAATATGCGAACCATTTAAAGGAATGTTCCTTCTCACTGTGGATATTAAAAAGATCGAGCCGAAAATTTTCAATACGTCACTCTCTATTTTTCCCATTTCAAACATTGTCCATGTTTAATTTGAGCCCTTGAAATTTGAGGTTGGGTCAACCCATTAATAATCCGAGATTATTACCCACATGGCTTTCGATGGAATTAATTTTGAGATTCTTGATCAACAAAAATGAACTTGTGCTTTTTGCATGCTTTGTTCTTATAACTGCTAGGATTATATGTAAAGCTAATACAATAAATATAAATGGTTTTAGGGTCTAAGTCAAATATTTTTTTCCTTTTGTAATGTGACATTATTTATTTAATAAATAAGTTAGTCATTATAAGATGATGCGTCCATAGTCTTCAAAGTAGTTCAATATTGCTAAATAATTAATCTAGTGCATTTCTTTAATTAAGTCATGAATGATACTTTTTCTAATGCAAAAAAGAATAAGAAGTTGAATTTAAACTTTGATCTAATTACATCTAACATTCAATAATCATTGGAAAATTGACCTAAGCCTGCTTAGCGCAACCTACACAACGACCAAAATACATTGCATACAGTATAAGGCTCCCCTGCTTGTCTTAAAGACAAGCAAGCACCTGCTTTTCTTGAAACTGTGTCGTTTCGATGCCTCAAAACAATGCTGTTTTGGTGCTTTTTTTTGGACTCATCAAAACGACGCCGTCCCAGTCTTTTTTTTTTTGGTTTTCAAATATCAAATTCACCCGATGGCTTCCCTTCTTCAGTTCTTCTTCATTCCTTTGCCGCCACCTGGTTTGTACTTCAATCCTACTCCAATCCTGTCTTCCTTTGTTCCTTTCTTCTCTCTGTCATGTCTTCTCCCTTCACTCTCCCTTAAATTTCTCTCAAGAAGCTTTATTCCCCCTCGCACTCCCTTTTCTTCCCTCCGCCATGGGTTCCAACAATGCTTTTCTGATCTCAGTCCGTGGACAATGCCTCATTCTCTGATCTGAAGAATTTTGGCCATGGAGGATGTCGAGGTTCTGAGCTGAAGAAGCTCCGGTGGACCCAAAGTTAGTTCTGATTCTTTCACTCTCGTCCATGAATTCTATTACCATTTCCTGCTTTGGTTTTTTTTATATTATTTTAGATAGTTTTAATGAAAGATTACTAGAAATATTAATATTGATACTTTAAATTTTTTCATTTTTAGAACCTTCAAACCTTTCAAACATAAGAAGCAGCAAAGCATTGTAATTGCACAATTGCTGGTAGGTTCAAGTCCACTGGATCTTGCAAAGTCTAATTTGGCTAAGAGTGGACAAATTAGTAGAAAAATACTTAGGTTTTTTCACTGGTGAAATTGCTGTTAGAAACTAAAAAAATACATCACTGGTGCAATTTAATATGACTCTTTGAGCCTATATTTGAAATTGCTATTTGTGTGCTGTTTGTGTGTAATTCACTGGTGCTGAAATTGCTCTATGATATGTTTACATCATGTTATTTTTGATTTTGCTCACCATGGTATCTGTTATTCTACCTCTTGTTTATTTGATATTTTGCAATTCAATATGACTCTTGTTTATCTGTTATTTTGCTCACCGTGCTGAAATTGCTCCATGACCTTATATTTGATATTGCTTGCTGTTTTGCTAACTATGCTTACTTTTCTTCATTGAACTTGCTAATTCTATTTTGCTTGCTGTTTCTGATTAGTCAATTTGCTATTTCTATTTCATAACATTATCCCTACTATTTGTGTTGCTCCAGTAGTGAATTGGTCAATTTTGTGCCTTCTTAACTCCAAATTACTCATCATTTGATGTAGATATCTGATAACCAATTAATGGCAATTTTTGCTTGCAAATAAGAAGAGCAAATGGGTAGGAACAAATGGCAAAGAGCAAATGGACAGAGGAGAAAATGGACAAAGGAGCAAATAGGCAAGAGCAAAATGCTAGTTGCATAGTTAGCAAAAAAAAATTTGTATTGGTTTGTATTGGTTTATAGTGGTCTATATTGGTCTGTGTTGGTAAAAAAACTGTATTGGTTTGTATTGGCAAAAAAAATTGTACCTGTCTGTATTGGTTTCCAAGTACAATGTAGCATTGTAATGATCTTTCAACAAATAATAAAAATTTTGCTTTTTGGGTTAAAGTGTCTTTCTCTTGTCTTTCTCTCGATTTCCAGATGTTTATCTTTCTTTGTACTTTCTTGTTCTGGTTGGATAATACATAATGTCCATATGCACATGTTATATATTACAGTATTTAACAATTCTTACAAGGTCACAAATATAGTGTAAAATACATGTTGAGTAATCAAGTTGTAATATACTTTAATAGTCCACAAAACAAGGTACTTGCAGAGCACTACATCAACAAATGCCTAAACTACAATCTAAATGAACATCATCGACTCTGGTCTACTGTATATTTACACAAAACACAGATGTATGCCTAAC
This sequence comes from Biancaea sappan, assembly GCA_037074585.1. NCBI lineage: Eukaryota > Viridiplantae > Streptophyta > Magnoliopsida > Fabales > Fabaceae > Biancaea > Biancaea sappan. Next base: position 22,818,820 of record CM073499.1, on the reverse strand, counting down.
ATATCTACAAATGTGGAAAATCTGAACCAAACTGCAATGTGTCAAGCGATTGCATTGACTGATCAATGGGCACCTGCGTTAAGAAATAGCATAGATTAATATAATTTTTAGGATTGTTGTAATTGAGATAATTATATTAGACTCATTTCAGAATACTAACTATAAGCATATCAGTGAAACTCATTTTGAGAACATGTGCTTGGGGTGTAGGAGGTGCTAAGCATGATAATTCGGCTGGTGCTTCATTCACCTACATGGAATATGCATTTATCTATTAAAATCATAATTTTCCTAAACAATTTACTTACTTAGAAATTTTTACTCACCGTAGTTGCTACTCTTCTCTTTTTCTTTCTTTGAATCTCGAGATAACTTTTATACCGATTCTTATTTCTTGCACCCTCTTTTTGCTTAAACCCCGCCGGTAGTGATGCGAGCTCTGATGTGGGGATGGTTATGGCATTGGCAACAGAATCCAATCCTTTTCCCATTGAATGAAGCTCACAAATATGCTTCTTTGCCTCGGTAGTGATTGTTTGGAAGAAGAAATATTCTTCCTCTAAACTAGATGCTTCAGCAGCCAAACTGATCAAATCTCGACTGAGCTCCCTAAACCGATTCGTGCTCTGAATTGCTTAGGGTCTTCCTCAATCTCCTTTCCCCTGATATCACATATTACGCTGGCTCGTGCTTTTCATCCATCGAGGCATGATATATCAGTCGGGGACTAGGTGTACTTCATTACGGTTGTAAACCCTCAAAGCATAGGAATATATAACGATGCTTGAGGATAGATCAAAAGATACCATGTAATATCTCCCTTTGTCAATCAAAGAGACTACATACTGGAACACTGGTATACTTTCATTCTTTTCCTTAATGCCCGTTGCCAATATCTTCTCATACTCTACCGAAAATAGCTCAAAAATAGTTAGTGTGTAAATTGTAAACAGTTGTCTCAATGTAGGAAACATTGGGTTCCTCAGTCGGGGCACTTTCTCCCTATATTCGTACTCGCACTTCAATTCATTATACCTCTTGTCATCTACAATTCTCTCAAAATGCTTAAAGAATTGCACCAAGTCCACATCTAGGTTCAATAAGTCCTTCAAGTCAGAATTCAAGCTAAAGCTTTCTTCATGAAACAAGCCTCACATTTCTCCCTTATTCCGTACGTTGTTGTCAACCAACGATTATCTCCAATATTATGCTATACCAACATGCAACACCATGCGGCTTCAAACTGATCTTCATCATCAATCATGCATCGAGAGAGTTCCCTCAAGATGTGAGATTCCCCCTTCGGAACACAGCTCAGATGTTTAGCAGCATTCCACATCAAATGCCATGTGCATAGGCCATGCACACTGTTCGGCATCACCTCAGACAACACCCTTGCTATAGCCACATCCTGATCAGTGAACACTATGAGGGGCTTCTTATGATGGTGAGCCTCTAAAAAGATTTGAAAGAGTTAACTAAATGACTCTACAGTCTTGTCATACATCAATGCAGCTCCAAAAATCACCATTCCTCAGTGATGATTAAATCCACAAAAAAGAGAAAGAGGCCTATTGTTTTTATTTGTGTTGAAGGTTGTGTCCAATGACACCACATCTCTCAATAGCTTGTAATCCACAAGCATCATCACATTTGCCCAAAATACATTTATGATCTACTCCTCAAAGTCCATTTGGTAAGCATAGAAGAATGAAGGATTCTCTGACTGTTGATCCTGGGAATATTGTAACAATGCCTCTGCCTCCCCATACACCATATTCCTCTATTGCCTTGACTTGAGATGATTTTTCAAATCATTTCGAGTGTATCCAATATTCGCTCCCCCCTTCCCCCTGGCGTATGGAAGCTCATCAAGTCAAATGCAATCTTTTACATAAGGCCAGAGGCTTTTGAAACCTCGATCTCATGTGTCTGGACTTCATATATTCTTCGTTGAGATCGCAACATGTGGCTAGTGTCTTCAGTATATAGCTCATAATTGTGTTCCTCAGTGAATTTATGCACTTTGTACTTTGTCCCCACAAGCTTCAAGTGTAGTTTACTTGGCAAGCGAGTCTAGTTTCATTTCGGGGATTCTTCACATCTCTTTTATCCGGTTCTCAAAAGCCCTCTTTGGAGTATACATACTTTATTGAAGTAAACACATTTTTATCCTTCTTGCTTCTAACGTACGTATCTTTCCTCACTCCAAACCCCATTTTTCCTCTATATACCCGCCAAAAATCCCACGCCTCCTTTACATTTTCAAATTCTATTCCAATCTTAGGCTTCCAATTTTCATCCATCATAGTTATCTGGAAAAAACATACATAAAAAAGTTATTAACAAACAATTCCAATTCTTTTTCATTTTCTCTGATACTGGAATTCTTATTATAATTAAACAATTTTTGAATTGCAGTCGAGCGATGAAAGAAAGGTAAAGATTTATCATTTAAAGAAAATTGAAGGCAATTTATTTGTTAGTGGAGTTTCTTATGCTTTCTCTATGTAAATACAAATCAAATTTTAGAGGGATTATTTGTTGGGAATAAAGTTCCAGTGAGGTTTGAGAAAAGGGAGCTTGGGGATATGTAGAGATTATTTGTTAGGAATAAAAGCTTGTTCTTGAGTGTTTATTTAAGAGCTCTTTATTCTAGGTTTCACTGAAAGATTTCAGCTTGGTTTTTGTGTATTGATTGTATCATAAAGTGTAATTTCCTGTGGTTGACTTTGAATAACTTGGTCTCCTCCTTTAAACTATGAGATGAAGCAGCACCATCTTGATCTTTAGAAACTGTTTCTAAACCATGTGTGCGTATAGTTTTTCTTGAGATCTTTAACATGTTTATGGATAATTAAGGATTTAATTCAACTAAAAATCTAAACATCATACTGTACAAAGTAGTAATTTTTTTACTTTCTTGATTGTTACAGCCTTTTCTAGTCTTGGAATGGAAGTTGCTACTGACAATTCTATTATTTTTATTCAAACCTTATTTACTCAAAAAGAATGTCTGTTGTACTTAATTGCTTATTTCACTCTTCATTTGTTTTGTAGTTTTGCAGATTTGCTATAATCAGTTGACAGGAAGCATGCCTACATAGCTTGGTGCATTGAAGAAGCTTGTTGTGCTTGCTCTGTAGTCAAATAATTTAATTGGGGCCATCCTTGCTAGTTTAGGTGATTTGGGAATGCTATTAGGAAAATTTGAAAAAAAAAATTCATTTTAGATCTTTGTTAATAACGGTTATAGCAGCAACCTATACAGCTCATAATAGTAAATAGCAGCATCAATGGGAGTTAGAAATAGCATTAGCAAAAAATGGGAATCAAAGAAGATGAACACAGTCAAAGAAGATGAACACCATTTTTTAATACTGAAACAACGGTAGCAAAGATGACAAACCAATAAATGATATCACATTAATCTCATGGCATTGAAGTATTTTCTGATTACACCAATAACCTTGTTGGATATTAGATAATAATCTAAAGCATAACATTAAAACAGTGGTGAAAATGGATGAAGCATACCAGAGAAGGAGGAGGACACTGGAGAAGGAGGAGAATGCTAGAGAAGAAGGAAAGGACGTCGCCATAATGTGGAGGAGAGTCTAAGTTTTAACACAGTGGCGGGAAAGTTTCATTGCGTGCATGAAGTCACAGAAAATGAGTCCAGCTAGGTTTATTTGCAACAAAAGTTGATATTTGGGGCTTCTGTGTGATTTTCTCTTTCAATTCAGTACCTATTGTCGATTTGGGGCTTCTGTGCAATTTGCTCCTTCAATTCAGGGACACGTGGAGGCGTATTACTGGAGGAAGTTTCTAAAAACCAAAAAAAAAAGTTAATTGAGACGGTGCGTTTCGACACCGTTTCAAAGAAAACTGAAACAACGCCATTTTGCACCGTTTCCAGAAAAGAAAAAAAAGAAAAAGAAAAAAGGAACGACGCCAAAACAATATCGTTCTAAAACAAGCAAGCGCCTACTTGTCTTTAAGACAACCAGGGGAGCATCTCTTGGTTCAATTGATGTATGGAATATAAATGATCAGACTCCGGAAAAAATATAATTATTAGTCAAGCTTATTGAGTTTACTTTTATACTCTAGCAGCTGTAAGCGATTAATATTATTATAATTTATTTATCAATTTTTGTACAATTTTACTTTTTGTTAAAATTATACATTAATATTTTAAACAAAATAATTTACCATACAGTTCCTTGAGATGATGTCATCACATAAGTAGACCCACTAACTCTCTTTCCCATTGTCTTTATCAAGCAAGGGAAGCTTCACACTGCAGGATCAAAACCAACCCAAAAAATTTAAAAAAATGTCGCTGAACATCCTTCAACTAGACTCCATTAGAAACACACTCTTCTTTTCTCTTCTCTTTTTCTTCTCTCCCCTTCCTCTCTCCCATGGCTTCCTCACCAGATCTCACAGATTCATCTACGCTGGCTGCTCCCAATACAAATACCAACCCGACTCACCCTTCCAAGCCAACCTTAACTCCTTTCTCTCTTCCCTCTCAAGCTCATCCTCCCAAGTCTCCTACAACAGCTTCACCATCGGAAACACAACCTCAGGCCCTTCCCAAGGCTCCATCTACGGCCTATACCAATGTCGGGGAGACCTACAGCTAAACGACTGCTCAAAATGCGTTTCAAGTTGCGTCAACCAAATAGGCATAATCTGCCCTTATGCCTCCGGGGCTTCTCTACAGCTAGAAGGGTGCTATATTAGATACGAGCAATTTGACTTCTTGGGAAAGCCTGACGTGGGCGTGCGGTACAGGAAGTGTAGTAAATCGGTGGCGAACGATGACGAGTTTTTCCGGCGGCGGGATGATGTGGTGGCGGACTTGCTGCAGGCAAATGGGTTTCGGGTCAGCACATCGGGGTTCATGGAAGGGTTTGCTCAGTGCTTGGGGGATTTGAGCGTTGAGGATTGTTCTTCGTGCCTCGAGGAGGCAGTGGGCAAGTTGAAGAGCATGTGTGGTTCTGCTGCTGCTGCTGACATGTTCCTGGGGCAATGCTATGCAAGATACTGGGCATCTGGGTACTATGAAGAACCAGGTTTGTTTTGATCCTCTCATTTTCTTTTTTCTTATTTTTTAGTCCATGCAATAATTCTTGGTCAGAACAAGGGCATTGTTTCTTTTCAAAAAGCAAGAAGGATTCTATCCCTGGTTTCTTTCCTGGTTTTAATTGTAGCCAATGGTGAATTTATTGGGAATTTAGGATAGTTCTCGAAAATATATATGTATATTAATATGTTGTCAAGACGTGTTTAATTTTCATTAATTACAGGAAAATTAATGCCTTAAAAAAGAAGTTACTTTGGTAAGCCAAAATTTGAAGTATTTATGGAAACTAGTTTTATTTTTTTTTAATAATTACCATTTTTAAAAGTCATTAATTGTTCTTTCAGCCAATAAAAATTCAACATAACTTAAAAACGTCTTAATATACATGCTTTTGAGAACGTGAAATCACCGCTTCTTAGTTTCAGTATCAGATATTTTGTTTTAATTAGGAATTTTTTTTCAAATATTATACATTTGTTGAGCATCTAACGGTAAAGCATCAAAAATGAAAAAGAAGAATTATCTGAATTTTGTCCATTAATAAAACCTACTTATTAATAGGGGAGCAAGATACGGAAAAGAGTCATGATTTTTCTGTTAATAGAATCTATTCAATTATTAACTATATATACCTGTCATTTAGTTTGACGCTGAGTTGGGGATTAATACTCTAATTCTTACGTGTAGTAAACTCGAAATAAATTAGGTTTTCATCTTTCTATTAAAAAATAAATATAAATCAAGTATACCCTCGAACTTACCAAAATAATTAGAGCTCTAAAATCAAGACTGAAGTTGATTGAAAATAATTTGAGGTAATTACTTAAAGAGGCTTTATGCCACTGTAACAACTAATTAGGATGGAGGGGAAGTGCTTGACAATTTGTCAAACCTAATAGTTAACAAGTAATCTTTTTCATAAAGTAAAGCATTCAGCATATATGCTTTACACTTTATTTCGGAATTTCACACTTTCTGTCAGGTTTTTATTTTTTAAAAAAATTCTTCTTTGCTTTTGAATTCACTTTTTGTTTCATTATCAGTTAGGGTTTCAATCCTCATTCTATACCTATCAACTCACTTGTGAACCTTAGAGGCTTCCTCAACTCTTTTCATATCAACTCATTCAAGTAGTGGGCATAGGATAAAGTTACATTTAAAAATATAAACAAAGGTGAAGATAATAAGGAATATCAGAACAATCTTTTAATCCCATATGCCGAAAAGTTCTATATTCTTCCTCCAAATTCTTAGACCCAGTTTCATATAATACTCAAAATTCCCATTCCAATTTCAACTTCCAAAAGTTTGCCTCGACATTAATTATAAATCACACAGAATAACGTATCTGACAAAATTTGAATTATTTAATTTGAATTATTTGACATTAATTATTACATACGAACAGCATGACCTTATAAAATTTAAAGTGTCTCAATTTTAAATTAAAATATTATATCACATATAATATAAATATTTAATATATGTCAAATATTGACACAAGTCCCTAGTTAAAAAATTAAGATTTTACTGAATTATAAGCAAACATCTATATTTTAATAAACAGTACTAATTCTCGTTGCTTTTCTCCAAATTGGAACTTTATATATGCAGATTCTTCCAACGATGACCAAGTGGGGAAATCAGTTGCTATCATAGTGGGAGTACTAGCAGGTCTAGCCATTTTAATTGTTCTTCTCTCAGTCTGCAGAAAAGCAATGGGTAATCATTTTCTCATTCCCACAATATGCCTATAATTAAAGAGAGAAAAATCGTTTTTGAGATGAAAGTGCTGATAAATATTTCCATGCTATATGTGATACAGGTTAAAAGAGAGGAACTATGGGGTTGTATGCTCTCAAATAAGGGTGTAATCATTATGAAAGGTCGTCAAATGTTCGTTTAAAATTTGTGGAATCTCTGCTTCCACTTTTTGTCCCATTAAATACTCTTGTTTTTTCCCACAAAAGAAGCTGAGTGTTATCTTCTGAAATCCATCGACTTCGAGAGGACTGCTGATTATCTTTTCCTTTGTGATGTCCAACCAAAATCCATAATTCTTTCTTTATTTTTTTAAATTATTATTAAGGGTAATGTGCTAAAAGCTACTTCAATTCTAGATCATTCTGTATACACTTCTTTCTAAATCACTATGCCTTTTTAATTTTCATTTTTTGACTTGGTGTCTAAGTGCCCTTATATAAGTATATAATATAACCAATGGACATCAAGATCAACCTATTGATCTACTCCGTTTCCCCTTGCAAAATTCTAGTTGAAAATATGAATTGAATTAAGGCTAGGGGTGGCAACCTTAGGTGAGACTTCCCTCTCACGCATAGGAGGCTTCTATGCATAGGAGGGAAAGCGAGTCGTTGGATCTTGATCCAACAGCAACCATTCATTCAATGTTTCTTTAATTTTTTAAAAAATAAGTTAAATAAAATTTATAATTATCATTTTATATTTATTATTGTGTTTACAATTATTATTAGATCAGTTGATACTTGTAAAATTTTTATTTAAAAAAAAAGAAGAAAAAAATATTGAATGAATGGGAACCGTTGGATCAAACTGATCAAATAGTTCCCAGCTTCCCTCCTAGGCATAAAAGCCTCCTATGCATAGGAGGGAAGCCTCACCCGATAATCTTAACCCAAACCCATGTACTAAACCAAATTTAACCACTATCTCTTTTAACCCACCCATCATTGTCAAATCGTCATATTTTCTTTCCTAATCCCGGTCACAATAGAAAATCTCTGATATTATAAAATGATCTCGTTTATTGTGTATGATCATGTGATTTCCTTTCTCTCATTATTGCGTATTCATATATTATTTAATATATTTAGCTGAGTAAATTAATAATTAGTTTCTAAAATTATAATTATTTTAATTTGGTCTTTGAAATATCAAACTTCTCAATTTGTCCATCCATTTATCAAAATAACTTTTAACCGACGAAAAATTTGAAATTCAGTAACAATAGATTCGACAATTTTATAACACCCCTGAAAATTCGGCACACGCGTGTCTATGCTATCGATGGTCATTGTTATAGGAAAATTCATTGGATTATGTAAATAAATTTCAAGAGAATAAAGGGTTGTGTGCGTTAAGCCCATGATGAGACTAAAAATTTGGTAATTTGGAACCATTAAGGGCAATGTTTGAGTTAGAAATAAAGTAATTATAACAATCAAGTTAAGGACTTATTTGAAAATTTATAAAGTTGTGTGGAGCTTTTGACTTTGGTGGAAAGGGATGAGATAAGGGGTAATAAAATAGATTCTATGATTTGTGGGTATGATTTCAAATTTTTACAAAATTATGGAGACCTGAGTGAGCAATTATTTTAAGAGGAAATGGCTTCATATAAATTGTGCAACAGAACACTGGACACTTATAACCACTCTTCACCACTAGCTAAGTCCATAAGCTTCTAGAGGAAGCCACGAAGGAACCCCTCTTTGTGGGTATGAGGGGACACCGAGAGAAAGAAAGAGAGCCAGTGATGAGAGAGGGAGAGAATTTGATGTGATGGCTGTCGCTAGCCATCACCCCGATGTTCCCTAAATTTTTGACCCCTCTATGTGGTACGCCTTGAGAAAATAGTTGTGGGATTAGGAAAACGACAAGAAAAGAGTGAGTTGTCGAAACCATTATTCTCCATAGAAAAACTGTCGTAAGTATCTTCTCTCTCATTGTCTTCTTCTCTTTTCGTCAGAATCCCTAAATAATCAAGAAGAATTGAGCAGATGGACATGGGTTTTCTCGAAACCCTCTTCCTCTCTTCGTGTTTGTAACACTTGAGCCGGTGTGTAACCATGAAAGGAGTTATTTTTGACGTGCATGAAAATTTTGATGTTTGTGCATATGTGTTGTGATACTTAAGGGAACTATTATTCATGTGTGAATGTCGCATCTATGCTTTTGTTATGTTATGTATGTATGCAACGTTTAGAGAATGAAAACTACTTGATATTCATGTCATGGTGTTGTATATGGATTGGAGTTGGAGATGCCATGTGTTGGCTAAAAAGAGAGAAATTTTTGTAACATCCAAGTTCTAGGGGTTTGTGATTTTTGTATGTACCCTTGCGTGATTATTGTGGTAACAAAATTTATATGAGTGTCCTTGTTAAATCATATTTGAGTCTCGGAGTGATTACAACATTCACTTTTGTAGGTTTTGGTTAACTCGAGCACAATATATCAACCTTCTTAGTCAATGCTTCATTCTGAGCCAAAAGAGCATTGAGGGTATCAAACTCTAGTATCCTTTTCTTTATACCGCTTCTTGCTCAGATGGAAGCATTTTGACTAGCTCTTATTGTTTCAATTATTTCCTGAGCTTGTTCAATGGATCTTTCCATCAATGCACCACTAGCTGCGGTGTCCAGTTTATCTCTAGTTTCATATGTTAATCCACTGTAGAAAATTGAAATTTGTTGTTACTCCTGAATACCATGGTTAGGGCATCTTCTCAGCATCTCCTTAAATCACTCTCAAGCAGTATATAAACTCTCACCCTCTTGTTGATAAAAGGTTGTAATCTCATTCCTCAATTTCACTGATCTTGAGGGAGGGAAGAATTTATCTAGAAATTTCTTTTGGAGCTCATCCCATGTAGAGATGCTCCCTTTAGGTCAAGTTATTAACTAGCTTTGCACTATCCCTTAAGGAGAAAAGAAATCAGAGTCGAATTGCATCATCAGTAACTCTATTTAGCTTGACCATATCACAAATATCAAGAAAATTCATGATATGGTTGTTTGAATCCTCCATGGGGCTTCCCCCAAACTAATTTTGTCAGACAAGGTTTAGCATCATAGCCTTCATCTCAAAATTATTGGAACTAATAGCAGGCTTCACTATACATGAAGTGTTTCCAATGTTGTGGGGTGAAGCATAGTCCCATATTGCTTTGTGTCCCTCCTAAGACTCATTGTCAACCCCCATTACCAGTATTTACCTCAACACCCCGATGATTATGGTTATCTTCAGCCATTTCTTCTTGTGTAACTTGGCTCACTTGAGTTTTCCTAACTTTCACTTCCTTTCTAGTTCTCCTTGCAAGTCTTTCGATCTCAGGCTCGAAGAGAAGATCAGAAGTTTGAGTGGTACCTCACATACATAGCAGAAAACTCCAGTCAGAAGTGACAAATAAGAAATAAAAAAAAAACAATTCTAAACACAAAACTGACTAATTAAACATAAGAGAATAAAATCAAAAAGAAAATTAAAATAAAAACAAAGACTCAAAGCAAGACAGTGTCTAATCTAGCACCCTTGCATTTCTTTGAATATTAGCAAAACCATTAGTTCCCCGCAACGGTGCCAAAAACTTGTTAAGCGATTTGGCAAGCGTACCAGTCACACAAGTAATAAAGAGTGAGTAAGACATCATTCCCACAAGGACTAACTTTCTAATTACTTAATAAATTCAATTTCATTAGTCAAACAATCAAAATTGGATTAAAGGCAACTCTAATTAAAGTATTGGAAAGAAATGAAATTAGAAAAGTAAAATGCAATTAACAACGACCAATAAAAGATTTGACTAAATTAATCAATGTAAAAGCCTAGAATCACTAATTCCCTTCTTTCGTCCTAGGAATTGCTAAACTCTCTCTGCATTTGTGATTCTAAACAATTAATCATGTTAGTCTTAGGTTAACTTATGGCTTAAAATAATTCTCTCAAATTGGATTAAGCTACTCAACACCTACGTAATTCCTTGTGTGGGTTAAGCCTAATACAATCAACTTAACTTTGATTAAATGAGATTAACTAATATCCCTATCAGTTAACAAGTGAAATCCCTTAGGTTAAGGTCGTGCACTCGTCCCTTCCAATTCAGAGTTAACAAGTGAAATACCTCCCTCTCTCGAGATCAGTAAAAGCAATAAACAAACTATAAAGTGATCAAGTTCATAGCAAGTTCAACATAGATGAATGAAAAGACATGTATTAATTCAAAAGAAATCACAAATATAAAGAGATCACAATCCCTAATCTGAAATTGGGTTCATAGTAACTATAGAAGAAGAAAATTAGCACACATGGCCTTAAAACTATAGAAAACAGTAAAAGATAGAGAAAACTCCATAAATCTGAGGTTGGGTTGGCGAAAATCAAGCCCTGAAAGCTTCACAATAGGGTTCCTCCTCTTCCCTCTACAAAAATGGCATTCTCTGGCTTCCCCTGAACTCAGAATACCCTAAAAAACCTATTCTTGCGCTATTTAAACCAGAATCTGACGCTGCAGAATGTGACTCACCATTATAGCGGTGAATACCCACCGCTATAGTGATAGAAGGCAGAGTTTCGAGCTTAAAAACACTTTGGTGCAAGAGCCACCACTATAGCTGTAGAAAGCAGATAAGACAGCTTCAAAATCTTCACTTCCAGCGGCCACCGCTATAGTTGTGGGAGATAACCATATCTCCAACATCTTCAGAATTACAACACTAACATTCCATCTTCTTGCACAAACTTCTCACCAACTCAACCTACAACAATAATAACAAATAACACCATTAAACAGCATGAAAGAATCATGAAATCACTCAATTTATTAGAAGCTCTAAGAAAACCTAACTAATCTAAACTAACCAAAACATGAGTCAAGAATTGCAAGAATAGGCAAGATAGACATAAAAAGAAGAGGTAAATAGCACTAAAATAGTGCTAAGTTAAGAACTTAACACTCTATTTTATTTAGAAATGTATCGGTCGATTGATAAGGGTTAATTAGTCGACTGTCTACTTTCTATTAGGATTGGTTGAGTTTAACCAGTCAACTACCAGGTAAGGGGTAGTCGACAGGTTGCCCCAGGAAGTGCTTCTAGAATAATAATTAATTCCTCCTTTTTCCATGTGTTTAATTAATAGGGTGTGAACATAATACCTTAGGACTTCTTTACTTTCCGAGTTATTGCATCTTACAGTATAGTGTAGCTTGAAATCGAGGTGAGTGGAACAACCTTATCTCTTTAATCAAGGAGTTATGTATATAATCCTAATGAGATTCAAGAGTACTAATAATCGATAAGTGGGTATGTCCACTATTTGATTTATTGAAATTCTAGATTCCAATGGAAACATAAGATTTAGCATTGATGTGTGTTATGGTAATTATGTGATGTGATCATATGGTAATCCTTATAAATTATTCAGATATATTGTACCGAGGTGTAGCACTTCCATATTATATTATACTGAGGAGTGTTACCCGTCATGACTAAATCATGTCGAGGTATAGCACTTGACTATATTACTTTATGCCATGGTGTGGCACTTGAATCTGGTGTTGTCATCTTCTTCCATGTCGCCAGTTGATGATTAGTTAAATGATTGTGAATTTGAGAGATACCTTGAATTATTCCATATTAATATGTTCATGTAATTTATGTTATTGCTCACTGAGTATTGATTACTCACACTCTTCGCTTTTGAATCTTTTTAGAGTCCGTAGCCGAGGTAGGTGGCGTGTTTGAATAGTAATGAGCCCCCACGATCACCAACCCTCTTTTAAATCCTTGGGTTAGTCTTCTGTTTTGGGACTTGGTATATTATCTAGATCTCTAGAGGTCGTTATATGACTATGTAGGTAGCCTAGGACTTTTTGTACATATTATGGAATATGATCCAGGGTTATAGATATTCTTTTGGAAACGATTGATGGGATCAGTGGCGTATCCAAGACCCCTCGGTCAGGGGGGGCAAAATTTTCATTCACTTTTTTAGATCTAATGGTAATTTTCTCTTAAAAAATATTTCCATTATAAAAAAAATTTTCTTTTTCTAAATCTTAATTGTATAATCAATCAACCAATTTGATAGATTTAGACCTATGCACAAAAACCTCAAATTTCAAACTTTTACAAAGAGGTCCCTAATAATGGAATGATAAATTAACCATCATCAAGAAAAAATTTTATGAAATTGACTTCACAAATGTGTTTCTCATGATCCTAATTATATAATCAATCAATCAATTTGATGGAATTAGAACTATATACAAAAATCTCAAATTTCAAACTTTTACAAAGAGGTCCCTAACAATCAAATGAGAAATTAACAATTATCAAGAAAAAATTTCATGAAATTGAATTCACAAATATGTTACTCATGATCCTAATTACATAATCAATTAACCAATTTGATAGAATTATACTTATGCACAAAAACTCTAAATTTCAAACTTTTACAAAAAAGTCCCTAATAATCAAATGAGAAATTAACCATCATTAAGAAAAAAATTCTTGAAATTGACTTCACAAATATGTTACTCATGATCCTAATTATATAATCAATTAACCAATTTAATAAAATTAGACCTATGTACAAAAACACCAAATTTTAAACTTTTACAAAGAGGTCCCTAACAATGGAATGAGAAATTAACCATCATCAAGAAAAAATTTCATGAAATTGACTTCACAAATATATTACTCATGATCCTAATTACACAATCAATGAACCAATTTGATAGAATTAGAACTATGCACAAAAACACCAAATTTTAAATTTTTACAAATAGGTCCCTAATAATAGAATGAGAAATTAACTATCATCAAAAAAAAATTTTGTAACTCTAGGGAGTGGGGGTCTCATGACTGTAAACAGCAGAGAGGGACTGAGTCACTGAAGGGGATCCAAAAAAATTAAGGGGGTTCAAAAAAATATAAGGAGGGGGGCAAAATGAAATTTTTTTTTTTTACATATGATTCTATAAAATCCAGGGGGTGCAGCTGCACCCCTTCAAGCACATGTGGCTCCGCCACTGGATGGGATATCATCTATTCTTTTGTATGAAACTATATGGTTCAATGGATGGAAATGAAATAGCATTTATCACTTGTATTATGCAAATTAAATTATTTCTATTCATATATTAAAAAGGATATTATGGTTATGTTGTGTTTATCGAGTTATGTTGTTAGGCTTATGGTGTAAGGGTAGCCTTACCATCGTGCCGGTCATATGCTATGTTTTGAGGATATCACAATTTAAATTAATCCTTGTATGGGGACTAAATTGAAAATCACAAGAAAATGCAATATTATTGTGAAATTGTAATTTAAGTTGTTTATTGGAGTAAATAATCTTACGAAGTTGAGTGGCCTAAGTTTAGGTAGGTGTTTATAGCCAAAATAATTTATTTTGACATAAGCTTCATTTTTGCTTTGGGAGTTTTATGAAAAGAGTTTGGGAAAGGGGGCAAGAAGGTAATTTGGCTTAGACACACTCACACTTAGAGCTCACACCTCACCTATCAGCACACACATACACCTTCCCTATCATGTTGTCAATCTCTCTCATTTTCCTTGCCTCTTCGACCTACATTTTGCCCCAATCCCTTGAAATCGTGTTAGACCCATATCCTTTAAAGAGTTCCTGACATCCAGCGACTCTTCCTCACAATGAAAAAATGCCTGGATTTGGGTAATCTCTAAAATCTTCATTGTTGGTTTTGTTTTCGATTTTAACAAGCCCTAGGATGATTTTGGGTGAAAACTAATTTGTTTAGGGTGAATCTTGTTTCTAAAACCTTCATGATGTTAGTTGGGATGTTGTGGAAGAGATTTGTGTTAATATATGAAAGTTATTCGAAAGTTTGGAACTAAAATCTTTCAAGGAAAACTTTGAACATTGCATTTTCAAATATGTTGAATATGGTCCCTTTTCACTTCAAATTCATGCTTGAATACTCAATCTTTTTTAGGGAGTTGGTAGAGGTTTATGAGGGGAATATATAGTTGGAAGTTAGGATCTAAATGCTCAAGGGTTTCTGAGAATCAAATGAAAATATTGGAGATAAAAAAGGATGAATCAGTCAAATTTTTTTGGTTTTGTCACCATTGAAAGAGTGTGAGTCAGAGAGGGTAGTGGGAGGAAGAATTTGGCCTCTGCAATAGCAGGTAGCAAACTGGAAATGCATAATTTCTACACTTTAATGCTACAGCGCCAAATGTGGTGTTGTAGCGGCCAAGCTAGACTTTTTCATGAAATTTTGATTTTTAAATCCCTTTTTTCATGGATGTTTGATTAAGGGTTGGTTTCGAGGCCTCTTAAGCCATTTTCCTGTGATGCTAGTACTCAAAAATGGTGGATTCACTTAGATTCCAGGTAAGTAGATGGCATCACTTAGCTTAGGCTAAAGGTTAATACTTGTACAATATTACATGTTTGTATGTATGAGTATTGTTGTGAATGATATATATATATATATATATATATATATATGAATGCTTGGTGGTGTGATTGGAATATCATGGGAAGGGAGATATAGTATGGTAGCAAGGAAAATGGAGTTTTACCACGAGGGGATAAACATTGATTATTGATTAACAAGTATATATATATGTGTGTGTGTGTGTGTGTGTGTGTGTGTGTGTGTGTGTGTGTGTGTGTGTACTTGTCATGTATATAGGTATATTGCATACCAACAATTATAAGAAAATAGAGATTGTATGACCTTGTGCCAAGGAGATTTTATGACTCTATGCCATAGAGATTATAAGGCTTTATGCCTTGGAAATTATATGGCTTTGTGCCAAGGAGAGGTAAATAAATTACCCCTCTAGTTAGATAATCTAATGTATGGTGCATACCTTATATTATGTATTGTATCTTCTTAAGATATAAATTTATATTGTTTTGTGATGTTAGAGTGTAAAGTACCTCTTGTAGTGATTAAGCATTCTGGAGATTTCTTGTTTGGGGTTGAAATGGTGCCATTCATGTGTTTATTGTATGGTTATCTGTTGACTTCTAAACATGCATTTTTTTAGAGGAGTTATATGTGTTTCGAATTGTCTACATCACGTCATGTGGTGATGAGAGGATTCCACCTTTGGGCAAAGGAGATGCAGTGCCTTTAAGAAAGGGTGTCATTATGCCTCAAGCAAGAGGAATATGATGTCGTCGGGTAAGGACATATAAACACGAGGTATTCAGGTATTTGAAGTAATACATTCATGCTTACTTGTAGTATGCTTGAAATGTTAAATAAATTATGTTGGGATATAAATTAGTCTATTGACTAGGAGGTAGTGCGGCCTACGGTTAGGAAGATATAACGGCCTAAGGGTCAGGAGATATTATGACTTACAAGTTGAGAGATATTATAACCTATGGGTTAAGAGATATTTCGGCCTACGGGTCGGGAGGTATAATGGCCTTTAGTCGGGAGATATTATGGCTCACGAGGCAAGGTATGTGATTAACTTTTGAGCTTGGAGTTGTTGGTTTCTCATATCTGTCTTGTTTAGTATTTTTAAGTAGAACATTTGAGTGATGGAGACTAGATTATTATCGTGTTACTCGGAGTTCATGTTTATTTTAGGCTGTGTTGTGTTAGAAAATGCAATAGTATATGCTAGATGGAAGATATGATGGTGAATGATATTCGTTTTAGAATATATAGCCTACAAGCTTGGAGATATTATTGGCCTTCGGGTTAGGATTTAATACATCGTCTCAAACTTAGAGATACTGACTTTCATGTTTATGTGTACAGACGGGTATTGAGGGTTCATCCATGTTGGAGATCATGATTGCCTTGAGCAATCTAGAGTATTCTATATGTTCGTACTGCGTTGTATTTAGGTTGTATCATAGAAATGACCAGCAGATGCCTCAGAATAAAAGTGTAAGACCACCTAAATGGTGGAGGTATCGAGTTGAAATCTTGTGATGGTTGACGTTTAAGGATTTTAGATGAAACGATAGCAGAGTTAATATCTACTCACTGAAATTTTTTTATCTCGTCTCGTTATTTGCATTTTCCAGGTCTTGCATATGTCGTAAGATAGCCACTTGAGCAGTAGCGGATGTTCAAGGTTTCCAACCCTTCTTGGCTTAAGGGTTAGAGTCTTGGTCAATCTTTACTCAGTATGTTCATTGTGTAAGCTCTGTAGTCAATATGACACCTAGGAGGGAGGGGTTGCATGTAGAAAGTTTATGTATGGCATGATTTCGTCATCCTCTATATGTGTATGTTAATGCCTCTTACTTGATTTAATTGTATATTCATGCATGACACATGTTGTATGGGGAATAAGAGTTAAGAGTTAGGCTTACGTCTTAGAGAGTTAACCCTATGTCGTGCCAGTCACTTGCTCGGGTTTTTAGGTCTTGACAAAGTTGGTATCAAAACTTAGGATTTTAGGTCTCCTATTGACTATAGAGCTAGGCGTAGGATTTGTTGAAGTCAAAATTCCTTTCATGTTATACTCCTCGGTAGGGTGGTAGCAAAATACAATTTAGATGTAAAGCTTCATCTTGTTATGTGTCAATAGCAATGTCTTCGATAAGGCATGGAAGACCTTTGGCCTAGAGATATAGTGTGGGTCAAGAGATTTGTTGATTCGTGAAGTGGAGAAAGTGGTTAACCCCGCTTATGAATAATTGATAATACTTTGGCTTAAAGGGTCAAACACGCGATTATGTAACATGCGTAAGGCCTCGGTAAATAACAAGGTAATTTTATTGTAAATTTAGAGAGAGTATGATTGGAGACAACATGAGGAAGATAGAGAGGAACCTATGTCACCGATCGGGAGACAGAGAGGAAAGAAGAAACACTCAATCATCGGAGTTCCATTCATAATTTTATCTAGACAAGATGGGTTATGCCAAGGGTATACTTTAGCATGGAGTTATGGTGATGAGACCCGAAATTTTGGGTACTCTAACCATTATAATGGTAGGGACTAAATTGAAAATCATTACCTGAAATTATAATGGTTCTTATGATGGTAAAGGAGTATGTATGACGATACAGGAGTGATGTTGTTGAAGATAAGAATTAGAGAATAGACTCGACTGTGCCTTGGGTGTGTATCGGCATAGATGTCATGATTGTAAGCAGTAACCTAGTGCCTATAAAGCCTAGCCGATAGATTGGGAAAGATAGTACCCATGATGATGTATCATTGTGAGTTGTGGAGGTATCCCAAACATGAGATAAAGAGTGCAAGCCTTGTGATCTAAGCACAATCCTTGTGTCCCGGGGTACAGAGACTTAATTGCGATCATCATGACAGCTTAGAGGGAGAACAATATCTAAGCGGAGATGTTTGAAGTCAAGTTATCTTGAAGTATTAGTGTGTGTGAGTTACACACACTGTAGTTACTCGATGTATGGTTGGCTTACTTGGCTAAGGGAGATTGGTGTGTGCTATGTAATGCCGAAGAGGTGGCATAATGCCCATGCATATTGATGACCTCGGTTGATGTAAAAGTCTATGATGGAGTTGAATAGGAGATTATCCTTAAGTAATTGTCCTTGGGCATATAGAAATTTAAGATGACCGATGCCTGGAGAATGATATTATGATTGTGTTCAAATTGACTAACTGGCTATTTACTTGTGTATACATCAGAGAATACGGAGGTTGGTAGACTCTTATTGCAAGTACTCAACGAGAGTATAAGGGAGATCTCATGAGCATAGTTTTTATTGAAAACTTGAGGATCAAATTTCTTAAAGGGGTGATAATGTAACACTTAAGCCGATGTGTAACCATGTAAGGAGTTATTTTTGACGTGCATGAAATTTCAATGTTTATGCATATGTTTTGTGATACTTAAAGAGACTATTATACATGTGTGAATATCACATCTATGCTTTTGTTATATTATGTATGCAACGCTTGGAGAATGAAAACTACTTGATTTTCATGTATGGTGTTGTGTATGGATTGGAGTTAGAGATGCCATGTGTTGGCAAAAAAGGGAGAAAATTTAAATTAATCAATGTGTAGGGACTAAATTGAAAATCATAAGAAAATGCACTATTATTGTGAAATTGTAATTTGGATTTATTTATTGGAGTAAATAATTGAAAATTTTAATGTTATGTACATATGCACTATTATTGTGAAATTGTAATGAGAGAAAGTATTTTTGCATATGTCAAAATTTTTCTTGACTATGAGTACTTAAGGGATAATTGGAGGTACCAAAAAGCTGAGCAAGTGTTCAAAATATCTACATGACCAGGTAAGTATGTGCCAAGTGAAGGCATGTGGTACCTTATGTGGTTGTTATCCAAAAGGTGTCAAGAGGAAACAATGCATGAGTCCAGGTGAGGGACCAATGCAAAAGGAAAGAAGGTGTGGAGTATCCCTGAGTTAAGGGGTGAGTAAGGATCTTGGAAGATTAGACTTCACAAGATTAGGGGGAGTGGTTGGTGCCATACGATTTATGGTAGAGGGTTTATTGCATATGAATCCTTGAGGGGGACTAGAATAAATTAATTTAAGAATATATGTTTAGAAGTGGAAAAACGTGAAACTAAAGGTTTTGAGGTTAATTTAGGGTGTTGTGCTATGAGAAAATAAAGAGGCCAAGTTTGTTGGGTTAAGGAGTATGGATAAATTTTTAATGAATTTCTATCTTGCCCAAGGACTCATAAGATACTCTCTTAAGTTGAGAAGGGAAAAATGGTCAAGGAAGATAATAAACCCTCCTCACACTTAGCTTTCTCTCATTCATGCTTCAATACCTCTATTTTGTTCCTCTCTCAAGCACTCACGCCTCCTCTCTTCGTCAAGGCTAGAAGGAGCTTTAACGGTGTCTCCACCATCGTCCCTAGTGAGACTTCAGTCACTGGCAACCTCTATTCACGTTGGGAAACTCTAGGGCTTAAGGTAAGTCAAGAATTCCTCTTATCCTTCCTTATCTTCACATAGACAAACCCTAAGGTAGTATGTTGTTGAAATTTTTGGTCTGAGGAATGATTTGTGTTTTCAAATCTCCATTTTATGATTCCTAAGCTTTGGATATAATTGTTGAGAGGAGAATTTCATATTTGAGAAAGAATTGAACAAGAATTGGGTAAAAGATTGGTTCATGTCACTATGACTGTCGAATCGCCCATAATTGAACTCTATGGCAAACTTGCAGTATAGCAATCCCCAAGTTGTTCTCACTCATAAATCCTTGCCTCTAATTCCTAATTAATTGTTTTATTCTAATTAACCCTAATTACACTATTAATTGCCATAGGGGTGATTTTATAATTAAAGAACACAAAAAACAGCATTAATTTAATGACAGAAAATAATAGAACACTCAACTAGATTAAAACACACAATACAAAATAAAATGTAATCAGTCATCCATCCCTAGAAATTTGCATCTATCATCATCCTATCATTGATTTAATCTTGGTTCAATTCTACCATTCAGTTTTCAACTAAAATTCCTAGAAGATCTTCCAAGACTAACCTATATTAGCATCACAAATGGGGAAATCTTCACTATACTATAACCTAATATAATTTGATTAAGCTCTAACTGAAATTATGTCCTGCGACCGCATATTGACATGCTATTTCTGGCCTATCTTACTATACACACACAACAATTGCATACGTGTGTCTATAGCAAGTTTAACCTCAGATAAAATTATCATGACAAAACTCATGCTTAAATAAGTCATACCAAAGCAAGAATAAACACAAGAATAAGAGCAAATACAGAAAAGAAATGAAATAGGATTAGAACCAAAAAACTTTTTTGTATTAAGCCAGAGATTCCATATACAAGCTCCAGTTTAGGTATGACTAATTACATAACAATTTTAGCCTTCCATGGAGGCCAAAATACACAAAACAGAGGAGAAAAATACACAAGAAAGTGACTTACGAATTTCTACAGAAAAATGGTGGAGGAAGGAGAGTCTTCAACCACCAAATGGTGTCTGAACGTGTTCTATATAACCAGAAGAGAGAGAAGGATGAAAATGTAATTTTTATTTGACTCTATGAGCTGTCCTTTTCTTCTATTGTTGTTGTTTTTGTTTTGCATGCATGCTGACCTGCAGATTCTATTGTTGTTTTACTATTGTAAAGAAACCAAAATAGTAGCAGAATTATGGGACCCACACAGTCAGCATAAGTAGTTAACAAACCAATATTTTATAAATATATATTTGTTTGATGTCAATCCACATGAGGGTTAGTCGAGAGTATATTCGGCTTATGGGGGAGTTGTTAAGAGACCTGATATAGTTGGGTGCTCGATTATCATGTGTATAAGTGTTGGGCTAGCCAAATTTGTACTTATAGGATAATAACTCATAGAGGGATTGGGCACATCGGTTGGATACAGTTTGGAGTTAAATTGATTAGAAAGTAACCCGCACATGGATAATGTTGTAATGGGTTAAATAAGTACTTTTCGTTTATGAAGGGAAATTAAAATCCATGTAGTTAAGATAATTGATAGTGTCATGTATGCCTTGGAACTTTGTGATAAAAAATGAAATCTTGTATGCACAAATAACATGGATACCTTGTTGCTCATAAATGTTAGCCCGTGTATGTGAAATCATATATTGTGTGTGTGGAAATGCATGAGGTATGCTGAGTTGAAACTTGTATGTCTATATTGTGATTTTTCTTGTGACGTTAGGGGGTAACCCCCCTTTAACTTACCTTATTTGATCACAACATCATATATACATGCAATGGGAGTCAAAGGGACCTAAGAGCTTGTAACATAATATATGTATGACCAAAAAGTAATTTGAATTGTTGAATGTCCATGCATATACATGAGAAAGGAACATGCATTTGAGATTATATGCATTGTAGCAAATGGGTTGAGTTGAGCATTATATTCTCCTCACTGTGATTCTTATATGTGCTATGATTGTGCATGGGGTCTGGGTTGAAAAAGCCAAGTGGGGCTATTCTCCCAGAGGCAGAAAAAAAAAAGCTTAGGTTGAGAGGGCTATTGTGAGCCATTCTCTTAGGGGACGAGGAAAGTGGAACTCGGTTAAGGAAGTCAAGATAGGTTATTGTAATCCTCTAGAGGGGTAACACAAGGGCATTGTGATTTCTCCTTGTTTGAGTTGCAAATTTGCTTGATATGCATTAAGGGATTGCATGGTCAACATTCATGAACTGTGTTGAGATTGAATATGTATCCTTTATCATGTTATTGTTTGATCCTATTGTGAATGTGTTTGGAAAAGAGCTAGTCCATGGAAACGTAAACTCATGTGACAAATTCTCGGCAACGAATCCATGGAAATGTAGACCCACATTGATGAAGCTTTGAGACATGAAACCATGGGAATGTAGACCCATGTAGTAGAACTCTTAAGTGAAGAATTTGTGTGAATGTAAACTCCAGTCGATGAAGCTCTTGGGTAAGGTTCCCGTAGGGATGTAAACTACGCGATGTGAATGCAATGTGTGTGATAGATGACTGATTGATTAAATTTGGAATGAACTTGTTTGATTGTGGCATGATTAGTGCTTGATGTGAATGTTGTGTTTAGTCTGGGATATGATTGGTATGGAATGACCAAAGAGGCATGGACACTCGAAGTTTCATGTTGTGTAAACCCAAGGAAGGCGTTATGACCCGTGGAGTCTACAGATTTGGAAATAGGGCGATGAGTGCCTGACTTGAATGCTCCATTGCGGCCCATAAGGCCTTGCACTTAGTTGTTTATAGACAAAAGTATATGTGATGTCCCTAACATATACATCGATTTTCACTTATGCCCCCGAACTTTTTTTTTGTTGGGTAAATTATGTCCTACATGTTTCATTTGTTTATAAATATATCTTTTTTTTAACATCGTCAAAGAAATTAATGGAAAATGTTGATTGGATTGTCCACATGGCATATATTACTCGCCAAGACAATTGGCATGTGGACCCATAACCTGAATACAAAAATACTCTTAATAATAATTTTATAAAAAATGTTGTTCTACGTTTACTACTCTGTGTGTGTGCGCACGCGCTACGTTTTTTGTGATAAAAAACAGAGATCACCAAGAGTGATGGTAGGTGGTAAATTCTTCTGCTAATAACTGATCCACAGTAGTAGAAGAAAAGGTTTGGCTAACACAACAGGCCAACACTGTGCTGGGAAACCAAGGCAAGAAAAACAATCCAAAGCTAAGACAGTTACAACCCACACAAACCCACAATATTGCATGCACCAACTCCATATGGCTTCCATGTGAAACTGTGACTTCAATAGACAAAGAAACTATGATAGATGGAAAATGGCATCACTTTTCTAGTTATGAATATGACTATTTTGGTAAGATTATGACTTCAATCTCCATTGACCATTTTGGTAAGATTATGAATATGACTAACTTACTTGAAACTTGCAACAAATTCAAATTCACTAGTTTTTTTGCTAATAAATTCTTAAATCCTTAAATTTAGAAGAAATTTTAAATTATAAATATGTCAATTCTGATCTAGACTCTGGCCAGGAAAATTCTTCACCCTCTTCCCAAAGAGAGAGAGAGAGAGAGATATATATATATATATATATATATATATAACTATGACGAGAGATGAAAAGGAGAAAGAAAAAGAAAGGATTGAGACAAACAAGAGAGACCAATAGATGGAGAACTATGTTTTTTTAAAATTATTATTAAGGGTATTTTTGTTATTTTAGGCTATGGGTCCAAGTGACAAATGGCATAGCGAGTTATATGTGTCAAGTAGACTGCCCAGTTAGCATTTTCCATTAGTTTTTTTGACGGTACTAAAAAAAATGTAGGATATATTTGACCAAAAACAAATGTTAGGGACAGGTGAAAATCAGTGTAAACACTAGGGACATCAAGTATACTTTTACCTTGTTTATATTCTTCTCTATATATGTTTATTGTGTTACCTACTTACTGGGTTTTCCAAACTCACATTTCCTGTTGTTGTATTGTCTGACCTGTAGATGAGCTTGAGGAGGATCCATTATAGGAGTAGTGGACTTTCCAAGATGGCCCTCCCCACTGATGACCGATATATGTTGTTTATTGTTGAGTTTGTTTAGGATGCTCTGTAGTGGTATAGGTCCACCAAAGTCTTGGTTTGGTTGTATGTCATGATCATGGATTAGGTGAGATTAGCATATAGTTATATGATTGTTGGTTTAGGCTTACAGTATTTTGGGAAGATGTTCCCCTATATTGTCTCAGTCACATGCCCCTGGGTTTTGAGGCTTGAAAAAGTTAGTTTATGGGTGTTTGTGAATTAATATTATAATATGTATAGATACTAAACCTAAATTAATAATGATGATGAGGCATTATTAATAAATGAGGCTAACTAATTGAGCTTCATAGGTTAGTTATTGTTCCCAGGGTTATATTTGGTTTTTAGGTTTTGAGAAAGTCTATAAATATGTGAGTGGGTGACCTAATATCTATCACACAAAACCTAATTTGTGAAAAAATCACTCTTACAAACCTTGAAGAACCTAACATTTTGAAGATTGACTTGGATCAATGAATAATTTTCTCTATGATTCTTTAGGTTAATAATAATAATAATAATAACAATAATAATAATAATAATAATAACAATAATAATAATTAGTTTGTCAGTCAAGATCCTATTTACAATCAAATTATGATTAAAATAAATAATTTGTGATTTCCGCATGTGAGATTAATCATGAATTTGGTTGTTTATGGTTATAAATTATGGGGGAAAATGCATTTTACCTGCATGAAGTTTACTTTATGTACCAAAAACCCCCATAAAATTTAAAACTAAGCAAAAGATCCCTATGAATTTTTATATTGTGCCAAAAACTACATGTCAGTTAGTTGATCGTTAGTCAACTGACGGTTAATGCTAACATAGACACTAAAGCACCATGTCAATAGATAATTCATGTACAAATCAGCCCTCTTCCACTCAATCACCATATCCAATAGAATTAGTGTTGTGACCCGTGCGATACACGGATAATTCACAAATTTAAAAAATTTTGTCACTTATAAAATAATAATAATTGATTGACAGCAAACATATAGTAATTCATATAAGAAAAAAAACATTTTAGAATATCTATATGCAATGTGAATAAAAAAAACAAATTATCCAAACAAATAAATATTTCTCAAATGCAAATACACCTCCAATGTGATATATTATTTACACATGCTTTTCAAATACAATGTCTTTGACCTAAAAATAAGGAAATAAAATAAGGAGTTGGAAATCCTCATAAAACCTAAACAGTTGAATTGTCGAATTGTCAAATCTTCCACCAGAGAATAACAAGAACAATTGAATGACCTAGGTTATTGACAAAATGTTAATTCAGCTCATCTGTGAATTGTCCTTATAATGTACACATAATTCTGTTATACCTAAAAAAAAAAAAACACACACACACACACATATATATATATACATGTTAAAAATAAGAAAAAAAAAGAGAATACTAATAGAAAGATATAATAAATATACAACAAAATAAAGTAATAAATAAAAATAAAATAATCAAAATAAAAAATTAAAAAAAAATAACAACAATAATATTCTGTATCTTCAATCTCAATTTCTATACACATGCTCTTGATACCGTTCTTCGAGCTCTCTATAATAGGACCAAATTTATTGACCAGAACTATAATATCTGAATGAAACAATATTATTTGTATAAAGTTGGAATCAATAACAAATAAAATATAAGATAAAAACTAACATACTAAATAATTCTCATCGACAACATAATTCAAAATATCACTGAATGAACAAAACATGAAAATAGATTTTGGAATACTAAAATCATTTTCAGCTAGCCAGACATCAGTTGAAAATCAAAACTCAAGCATGAATGGATGTTTTGTTGCTTGATAATCACTATTAGACTTAATTACAGCAAACATGAACATCACAAAAATATTTTCCTCAATTATTTGATGCCTAAACTTATTTACAAATGATCTCTTCACACGACTGTGTATACGATCACCCTTAGAAGCCAAAAATTAAACACAACATAAGCATAATGAACAAAATAATAAATATAAAATAATTGAATATAATAAAATTAAATTTATCTAAGAATCTTGTAAAATTATCTCCAGACTAAAAATATTCTCAAGCATATTGAACGATGGAATTGTCCACAACTTCACTACAAGAATCTTAATCCTCCAATAATAAATATAAAATAATTGAACATAATAAAATTAAATTTACTTAAGAATTTTGCAAAATCATCTCTGGACTAAAAATCTCCTCAGACATATTGAATGATGGAACTGTCCACAACCTCATACCTAAAACTTAATCCTCCAATCATTCTTTGATGCATTAACATCAGCAACGTCGCTAAATTTAACCATATACGAAGCACTAACGAAATAAAAATTAATTCTGCAAGAAGAATATTCAATACAAACACAAAATAAATACAAGACAGTTGGAATGACATTTTATTTATATAACGTGAATTTTGAAATAATAAATTAAATATATTAAATGCAAATGATGTAATTATTAATTATTACATTATTACATTATTAATAAAATTTACGACAATTCACAATTTTAAAGGAATGATTTCAATTCATTTGCATTCAAATTTTTGAAATTCATTTGAATGTAATCTATATAATCAATCACACCCATTTGCATTTAATATTTTACAATTATTAAATTATTAAATTATTAATAAAATTTATGATGATTCACAGTTTTTAAAAGGATGGTTTGAATTCATTTGAATGCAAATTTTTTAATTTATTTGAATGCAACTATAGAATCAATCACACTAATTTGTATTTAATATATTACAATTATTAAATTATTAATTAAATTTACAATAATTCACAGTTTTAAAAGGGATGGTTTGAATTCATTTGAATGCAAATTTTTCAAATTCATTTGAATACATTATAGAATCAATCATATCAATTTGCATTTAATATATTGTAATCTTCACGAAATTTAAAGGAGAGCCTTATAATACATCTCAAAAAGGTTGCTTAGAATGAATTAATTCATTTATATAATTTATTTATTTATTTTTTATTTTAATTATTAATTTTATTTTATATTATTTAATGACATCCATGTAATTAATGTCTTAGAATGAAATTGTTTTAGTCTATTATATAGATGCAAATTTTTCATATTTATTTAAATGTATTATAAAATTAATCACACCAATTTGCATTTAATATATTGCAATCTTCACTGAATTTAAACGAGAGCCTTACAGTACATTTCAAAAGGATTGCTTAGAATGAATTTAATATAGTGTCATTAATAGGAATAAATTCATTCATTTACATAATTTATTCATTTAATTTTCATTTTAATTTATTAATTTTATTTTATGTTATTTAATAACATCCATTAATGTCTTAGAATGGAATTGTTTTAGTCTATTATATAGATTGCGACATGTGACATATACTTAGTTTTGACGAAAAATCAAAGTAACACATGCAAAGTAGAATTCGAATTTAGACTTGGATAAAAAAAAGGAAGAGCTCTCTACCATCTAACCACTGATGCACATTCAATATATATTTGTGAAATTTAATATATATAAGAACCTCTATTATTGTATTCAAATTTCAAAAGAATATACACCAATTATTATACCTTATAAAACAATAACAAATCTTATAATAAGAAAACATGCTATTATTTTACATAACTCATTTTAAATTATATAAAAATTAAAAAATTTTAATAACAAATCTCATAATATAAATTTTATTTTTATCAAGTAAAATAATTATAAGAATATACTATGCATATTAAAATTATTTTTTTAATATAAGATTTGATATTATAATTTTTAGTAATAATTAAATTTTATAATATCAAATCTTATAATAAAATTTTATATTATAATGTCAAATCATTTTAAATTATATTAAAAATTAATTATTATTAAAAATATAATTTTGACATCTTATATGAAAAAATAATTTTAATATGCATAGTATATTTTTATAATTATTTTTAATATAAATTTTATTTTTATTAAGTATAAATAATAATTAAATTTATATTATAAGATTTGTTATTAAAATTTTTAAATTTTTATATAAGTTAAAATGAGTTATGTAAAATAATAGCTTTTTATTATTATTATTAGATTTGTTATTTTTTATAAGATATAATAATTGGTGTATATTGTTTTGAATTTTGAATACAATCACAAAGGTTTCTATATATATTAAATTTTGTAAATATATGTTGAATATGCATCAATGACTAGATGGTGAAGAGCTCTTTATTCTTTTATCTAAACCTAAGTTATAACATTCTGACATTTTTTGGCTCTACAATTTCATCTCAATTTGTTGTTAGATTGAATAACACAACACAGCCATGACGGGTTGAAGTGACGAAAAAAAAAAGAGTAAATTACCAATTTGGTTTATGAAAGATCATAATTTTCTCAAATTGATCCTTCACTACAATAATGAATAGAATTTGATACTAAAAGTTTCTGACTGACTTCTACTGAATATATTTGTGACCGCTATCGTTATTGTTTCCAACTGAGTACTCAGTCGAAAAATATGCTTGTCAGTGACACAAATTTTTCCTACTATTCAATGACTAAAATTTAGTCAAAAATATTTTTTTACTGCACACCCATTAATTTTCAGTCGGTATCTCACATATCATTTTAAAATATTATTTTTATTTTTTAAAAGCATTCTAAAAAATTAATTTAAATAATTTTTTGTGACAATAATCACACTGCACAATGTGTGCTCGAAAGTGTCTATCTCGAGCACTTTCCATCTCGAGCAGACATTTTATTTTAAAATATTTCATACATATATTTCATACGTTGTGAAATTTTTTTATTTTTAAATCAACATATATATTAAAAAAAATTGTTATGTTGTATTATCTTAAATACAAATTTTATATTGATGAGAACAATTTTTTATTTCTAATATATATATATATATATAAGATTTTATATAATATTATTATGTTTATGTGATTATTATATATTTTTAAGTTAGAGAAATATAAATATTATAATAAAAATAACAAATGTATAAATGTAAAATATGGTTTATATAAAACGACAAAAAAAAAATTACACTGTGTGCTCGAGAGAAGGGACAGTCTCTTGAGTACATGTGTGTGTATATATATATATATATATATATATATATATATATAATTTTGTCTAATATATATATATATATATATATATATATATGTTGCTTCAGTAGATTTCTTTTTTTTTCTACTTTTTATATCAACATATAAATTGGGAAAAAAATTTTGTTATAGTGTATTGTGAATTGACGCATATAATCTTTAAATTGATTAGAATAATCTTTTCATTCCAAAATATATACATCGTAAAATTGAGTCATATATGTGGCTGCCACCAAAATTATTTTTAAATTTTTTATATCCTCAAACATATTTTTTAAAAAATTATTATATTGTATTATATTTTGATCAATTTGATCTATACAATATTTTTTTAAAATTAGAAAAGATTTATATAATATTTTTAAATTCATATAATTATTATTTATTATTTTGTTTCAACATATTAATATTAATATTAGAGAAATATAAATACATACCATAAAAAAATTTACCCACATACAAGACCTCTCTCAAATCATATGTGTGGCATGAGAGGAGCCATCCATACTGTGCTGCTTGAGTGTGTGTGTATATATATATATATATTATATATTATATATAGTATTTTTTTCTTAAAATAATTTCTTAAAAATAAAGTTTAAAATTATTTTTAGTAATTTAAAACATAACTAATTTTACATTTAGATAATTTTAATTCCTTAAATCAGAAAGATTTTACACAACAAAGATTGGCCTACCACTTCTTAAGAATTTTACAGAAATATTGATGATGAGTAATTTAAAATAATTTGTATTTCAAGTACTAATTAAATTTTTTTTCATAAGTTCATTTTTAATCGAATAATTTACATTAACTTTTTAATTTAATATTTTATACATGAATTAATCTTGCATATCAATAAATTATTATATAATGAATGTAATGACCATTTAAATTCCAAAAAAAAAACCCTCATAATATCTAACTCTTAACCTTAATAATTCAAAATTATTCATCACCATTACTTCTATGAAATTATCAGGTAGTAGTAGATAAATAAATAAAAATTAAGAAAAAATATACCATATATATGCCTTTTTTTGATTTTATTTTTTGTATTGTATAATCTTTCTTGTTTTCATGTGATAAATAGAAATATTTAACAAGTTAAAATCAAAAAATAAATTTTTGGATTTAAATTGTCATTACATTCATTATATAATAATTTATTGATATGCAAGATTAATTTATGTATAAAATATTAAATTACAAAGTTAATATAAATTGTTGGATTAAAAATGAATTTATGAAAAAAATTAATAATTCAAATATAAATTAGTTCAAAATTACTCATCATCAATACAAAAAATAATTTTAAACTTTGTTTTCAAAAAATTATTTTAAGAAAAATTGGCAAAATATATTAGACAAAATCTTTATATATATATATATATATATAAAGAGTAAATCTACTTATATATATATATATATATATATATATATATATATATATATTTATATATTTATATAATATTTATATCTTCATTTATTTTATATTTCTTACTTTTATTTTTATTATATTTATGTGACAAATAAAAATATTTAACTAGATAAAATAAAAAAAAGAATTTTTGAATTTATTAAAGTGATGAATAATTACTTTAATATTTCAAATTTAAATAAAGTGTTTATTTTTTTAATGAAATTGTTTATTTTTAAAATATTTTAATTTTTCTTAATTTATAGTTTAAGTTAGGTATAATTTTAACTTTATATTTATGTTTCACACTTACCAAGAAAAATTTCTTCACATTTATCATTATTATTCTTGGTCTACCCAGATATATATGTGTGTGTGTGTGTGTGTGTGTGTGTGTGTGTGTTGGGGGAAGAAGGGCTCGAGGGATTCTCCCTCAAGTCAAATTTATATAAGGATTACATATATATATATATATATGAACACAATGTTTTTTAAAATTATATATGTATATATAACAAAAAAATTTAATATATACAAACAAAATTTTGTCAATGTTAAACAAAATTTAATTATATATATATATGGGGGTGGGTTGACACTCTGTCGAGGCCCCTATATAACCAAAATAAAAATTATTTTATCATATTATATAATTTATTATTTTTATATAGTTTGCATTTATTTTGTATAATTTAAATAAAGTAATTATTAATTTTTTTACAGAGTCATATACAATTTTATTATTATATATAAACTTTAATTTTAATATATATATCATTTATTTTTTACAAAATAGTCTTCGTGGGATTGAGGGGTAAATTTAAATTTCTAACTAAGATACAAATTTATTTATCTCAATTGTCTTCAAATTTTTTGGCGCGACTTCATCCACTTAAGGCTTCTTTTTCGTAGTAATCTAAATTTGAGACAAAATTTTTGCGCTCGATTTGAAAAATATCCATTCGTACCAATTATTTTTATTTAACAATTATTTCTTCTTCTCTTATTCACTTTTTTTTTGGTTTCGTCTTCGTCTTCCGCTTGTCCTACTGTTTACTCTGTCGTGTCTTGTCTTCTCCCATCACAGTGCTCTTCTACTTTATGGTTCCCTTTTCTTTCTTCTGCTTTAAAAATTTCTTTTCTTTCAATATATCAGAGCATGATAACAATGTATGACAGTTTCATTTTTGTCTTATATACAGATAAAAACTCAATACATTCTTCTATCAAATTATTTATCTTCTCAATATCCTTTTTCTTTGAATTTTTTAATATTGTACAGTTCTGATTTACTAGAGAATAGAGAATGCAATTATTGTAATTTCTTTCAGGTATTCAATTTTTTCTTATGCAAGTTAAATATCTCCTTCTTTCTTCTCTTTCTTTTTCAAGGTCACGCTATGTCTAATATCTTCTATTCTTATGTGTGCACAGGATGATGCAGCAATATTTTAATTCCTTTCTTGGAGAGCTAATGTTTTTATTTTGATATGCTATCAGAAGGTAGAAGACCAACAAAAGATACCAAAAGTTATACACAAGACAAAGAGGAAATTATATAAGATGAAGAGAAAGATTGAATTATTTCATATGAAATTTTTTTAAATTCATTGTTTTATTTGAGTACAAAACAAACAATTCATTCACATGAAAATTTGTAAATTGATAGTTTTATCGTAATAAGATAAATTCATTTTTTTAGCGTCAAATAAAATTTATAGCCTCAAATGGAATTCATTGCCATATAAATCTATTAGTTAATTGTTACTCTTTTCTTTACATAGTTAAAAATTTTCTTTTAATGAGTAAAAAATCCACATCAATATAAAAATTTTAATTTTTTAAAAAAATCACAGATCTGAAAAAATGGAACCATGTCGAGCCACTGGCTCATATATATATATATTATTTCATTCACTGCCATATCATAATTATTTTAATTCATAGATGTTCAATGGAGTAACAGAGAAGATGAGCTCTAATGCCTGTTGAATCATTATGTTTGGTTGGGTTGGGCTCCTTTAGAGACCTTCCTTTTTAATTAAATATTATCAAAGGAGTAACATAAATAGTGACCTCACTCCAATCTACACCAACCTTATGGTGCTAGGAAAATTCAGTTCCTTAGCCCTTAGAATTTATTTATATAATATTAGAATCTAAATTGGGGATTCTCCATTCCACATAATTTTATTAGCAGCATATTGATTGTTGTTTTAAGCACTCAATTTGAAAATGTTTAATCAAGTTTGACAAGTTAGTTCCCTCATCAATTATAAAGCATTCTTCTTTAGATATACATCTTATGTTGGTGATGGTAGTTAATTCGTTTATTATTGTTCCATTCTCTTCATTCAAGTGGTTAAACAAATTAAAGTGTTGGTAGATGCCGCGGAAAAAATAGAAATATATAGCTTTTTCTTTATAGATGCTACAGGATCTTATACTTCGATAATGATAAAACTTTGGCTGCTTTTGGTGTCTTTTTCTCCCTTTCATATTGTTTCTAATCGTCCTCAATCATTTAAATTTATTCATGCATATCTCAAATAGAATCTTAGCTTATCTCAGCATGTAAGCATCAATATTTTGGGATAAATTAATTTAGTAGGTACATACATTCCTTATATCTTTTTTCAAAAAAATAAATATTAATTATTTGTCACGGTTTAAATTATAACTAACAAAATATTTTAAAAATTTTTTTTAAAATAAATTAAATGATTAGCCATGGCTTGCCACTGTCTAAATCATAGCAAATAGATGTTATCATGATCATTAAAATTAAGGTTAATTATGAAGCGCAGGCCTAATTTTGCCATAAATTCTACAACCATGGTGACATCATGTTAGCCATGGTTGTTTAGTTAAACCGTGGCAAAAGACCAATTTTTTTTTTTGTGTGGTGGTTTTAAATTATGTTATAACAAGCTGACATTTTTTGACTATACAATTTCATCTAAATTTGTTGTTAGATTGAATAACACAACACAGCCAAGACGGTTTAAGAGACCCCAAAAAAAAGGAGTAAATTACCAATTTGGTTCATGAAAGACTATAATTGTCTCAAATTGATCCCTAAATTATCAAGTGTCTTAAATTAGTCCCTAACATATTGTTTTTGTCTCAATTTTATCTCTCCATTTATAAAATTTTGAGATTTAGCAACATGAGATTTTGCAATAAAAAGATCAAACTAAAATGAACATAATTTTTTAAAAGCTAAATTGAGATAATTATTTTTTTTAAAGACTAATTAATTGAGATTTCCATAACCTTTATTTAAGAACCGAATTGATAATGTAATTTACTCTTAAATTAGTACGTATCATCAATACAACTCAACCAACAATGATAACTCCATAAACATAAATACAATTTATTGGCTTTACAATGTCACTTAACTTGTTGTTTTACCAAGCCATGAGGGACGAAAATTATAAAAGAAAAATTACAGACACAAATAATTAAAGACCAGAGGTGAAAGGCACATTTGTGGCTGGTAACCACGAGTTTCCAGCAATGAAGTTTGCAACAGTGAATTGCGAGGCTTGAGAAGCACTTGCAAGCACATGGTAACCCTTCCATTTAACCCTATTTGCAGTGGAAGAACCAGGGCCTGTGTTTGCATACTCAGCATAATACAATGTGTCTAGGGCAAAATTACCACTCCATGCCATCCAACCAGCAGAATTAATCAAACTATCAAGATACGTCTTCATGAAAACTGTCCTCGAGTACTTTTGCCACGGCCGGCCGAGATACGCCTTGACTGAGCTCGGGTTTAGACCGGAGGCCGCCGTGACTTTGGAGTTGTGGATGATGATTCCGGTGTTTTGGTTCGGATCGGTTCGGCCTTGAGCCGTGACTGTGATGGTTTTCTGGGGAGGGTTTCTTGCGTAAATATTACAATTTTGTAGAACAACTGCAGCGTTACCAAAGATAAAGTCAACTGTGCCGTAAATGTCACATTCTCTATAGAATTGTCTCTCCGAATGGACATACAGTGTGTCTTGATAACCTTCAAATCCGCATCTATAAAACACTGATAGATCTGACCCTGAACGAAATGCCACAGCTTGATGATTTGACGCTCCTGCAGTGTTCCTAAATGTGATGTCTCTAGCAATAAACCCATCTCCAACGGCAGCTGTGAAATCCAGAAATTATAATCAGTTCTTTTATATGATTTAATTTCAAAAAGTTCATTAACAGTTTGTAGTTGTACTATATATATATATATATATATATACACACACACTCAAACTATATACATGAACCAGTTATTAATTTGTCTAGTTATATGAGACTATGTCTAAGCTGAATAGTTCGAAAGATTATTTATGAAATGATTTCACCGACAACAATTTCTTTTTCTTTTTGCCTATATTCTATTTCTTAATGTATATACACTTGAATCTAATTACTTCAATTCATAATACTGTAGATGAGAGTTTCTCAAAGTGCATGGGTCATGCTCTTGATTCCGATGCAGAAAAGGATGCATGATGAATGCCATTTCTTGCCACTAAATAATGACGAATGCGTTTTCATATATGAAGGACTAAAGATGATTGTTAATTATTGTACCAAACTTATGTACAATTCTTTATTTCTTTGCTGTTAGATTTTTTATTTAAAATACAACATGTGAAAATATTTTTTAAGGAAACCTAATCATATAATGTTGAGTTGAGAAAATTAAACTATTATTAAAAAAAATTATACACTTAATGACAAAAATATAATTAAGAACTGACCTAAGGTTTTTTCTTAATTATCTATTGTTTTCTGGAATACTATTGATATTCTAAATCAGCACGTCTCCATTTTATTGCTTTGATCGCTAGCTATAATTAATTAAAGTCAAATCCCAACCTCCTGCATGTACCTTAATCCTAGGTAGCTTGGTTCGTTAGACAAGTTTGTGTATATCCCATTTCAGTGTTGAAGTCATAAATTCAATTTGTACACGCATATACTATTGAAACTAAAAAAATTATTGCCGGATTAATTTGAGTTCTGTATTTTCCTATGGATTTAACAAAAGAAATTATATTTATTCTAGGAAGATACTCTATTGGCCCCTGATTACAAGTCATATATACACTACTAATTTGACTATTCACAAATTATTTCTTTCCATATCATCCCTTTATTAAAATGTTTACGATATTATCATTAAATTTTATTTCACTTTAATTTATTTTATTTTCATAAAAAGTTAACACTAAATCTAATAGTCTGTGGGCTCGAATATCAAATTTAATATGTGGGTTAATTGTATCGCATAAATAAAAAGAATCTAGGTTAACAGTAAGTATTTTAATAAGTAAAACATTAAGTTAAAAATTAATTTCTAAATTACCAAAACTCAAACTCTACTTATTTTTGAAAGACTATAATATAGAATTCTCTTTTTTTTTTCCCCTCTTTTACGATTAATAATTTCCTGGCCTTTGGGCATCAATTAATTGGAGAAGAAATTGTCTGTTGGACTTATTACACAAGCTGTTGAAATTTATGTCAAAAATTCTGGACTATTCTAGCTTAAACTAATGTGGACCACGATTTGCCTGCATCACAAAGAGATTAACGCTATATATAGGATCAACTTATTATATTTTTAAAACTATCTAGTGTGTATCCTAACATACCTCTTAATTAGTCAGCCATTACTCTATCGAATTTTTAAATTTATCCACTTTTATAATTAATAACAAACACAAATATATTAACACGAGTTATATTAAAATGAGAATACTGATTTTATTCTCAAAAGTTTACAGTTATTATAATTTAGTCCATGAATGATAGTATGTATCAATTAATTTAGTCTCTAAGTATTTATCTTATTATAATAACTCTTGATGACAAAAATTTTAATATTTAGCAATGAAAAATATATCAAATATAATTTTTTTATAGACTAAATTATGCTTTAGTTAATATTTCAAAGATTAAATTAAAAAAATTGTAATTTTTTAAGCATTAGTAATTTACTTTTAAAATAAATAAAAGGAATACTGAATTAAATTATGTGGTAATAAATCGTAACAAAAACAGTTCCTTCATATTTGGTGGCTAGAAATATATAATAAAATTAAAATTTCAGTTGTTCGATCATTAAATAGATAGTTAGGATTGAATTGATGAAAATAAGAAAAATAAAAAATAAAAAATTGTGTCTCCAACTTCATCCATTTTATCATGACTATTCATTTGATAATCAGATAATTAAGATTTCAACTTTATTCTGTATTTTAAACTACCAAATATAGAGAAATCATTCTTGTATTATGGTACGGAACTCTTTCTCTCTCTCTCTCTCTCTCTCTCTCTCTCTCTCTCTCTCTCTCTCTCTCTCTCTCTCTCTCTCTCTCTCTCTCTCTCTCTCTCTCTCTCTCTCTCTCTCTCTCTCTCTCTCTCTCTCTCTCTCTCTCTCTCTCTCTTTTTGTAACATTAAAGCCTAACAGAATTATATTTTTACTTACCGACAGTGGCTGAACGGAAGGTTGTGGTGCCTCCTCCAACACTTTTG
Organism: Biancaea sappan; assembly: GCA_037074585.1. NCBI lineage: Eukaryota > Viridiplantae > Streptophyta > Magnoliopsida > Fabales > Fabaceae > Biancaea > Biancaea sappan. The sequence goes on along the minus strand of CM073499.1, from coordinate 22,781,809 downwards.
CTACCAGTAATAATTGTCTTGCCTGTACCATCTCCCACAAGCATTATATTTTTTTTCGTTATCTCAACTTGTTCATTATACACTCCTGCCTTCACGTAGATCACATACCTACTGCTACTACTCGACGGTGCAGCACTCACGGCGGCCTTCACCGTCGTGAACTTGCCAGACCCGTCATTGGCCACCACTACATTAGCCTGGGAAGCCGGAGAAGAAGACTGCAACAGCTTCCGATCACCGGGCTTAACCCACGCCGGAAACCCATCTTTAAAAGATTGTTCTTCTTCCTCCTTATTGGACGGAGTCTTGCAGCTAAGAGCCAAGCTGTTGCTTAGCAACTCGGTAACATTATTGCTGGAAATTAAGGACCACATATAGTCCCCGGCATCGAGCTCCTGGAACCCGGTTTTGCAAGTTTCGAGGTTGGTTAGGGCTGTGCTGAGCCACGTCTGAGTGTCAACTTGGGTGCAGTAAGGGTCTAGGGTTTTGCTGAGCTTGAGGATGGTGTGCTCATAGAGGTCAAGGCAATCAGTCCATGCGGCTTTCTCACGTGGGTTCCGACATTTGGGACCCAATGAAAGAGTGGTGGCTTCTCCATTTTGGGTTTTTTCAAGGGCAAGTTCTATCGAAGCCTTGAGAAAATCAGACCTATTCTTGATGGGTTTGTTATTAACGGCTTTATTGGTCATAAGGCCATACTCACATGGCTGAGGGTTAGGGGTTTGGCTACACCAAGATTTGATGTCACTCAAAGAGTTGCCAGAAACATAAGGGGCAATAAGAAAGGAAACAGTTAAAAGTGATATTAGCAAGCGACGCGGTATCATTCTAAATAGTTTGGGAATGATGATTTTGGACTCAAGAAAGTGGAGGAAAACAAAGATAATGAAATGTTATTGGAGCTAGAGAGGTTGCATTGTTCGCCTGCATTTGCAGCGTTTATATAGAGGGAAGGGAAGATGGGATGGCGAGCCGAGGCACGAAACAAGTACTTGAGATTATCACAAACGGCATTGTACTTTAGTTTATAATAATAATTTAATAATAATATATTATTAAACGAAAGTATACTTCTTGTTTTTAATATTTAAACCAATTTTTATTTATGTCCCTAATTTTTTTTTTCAAATATGTCACATGCGCATGTTTCATTTTTTTTTTGCAAATATACTATTTTTTTAGGCAAAAGGACATTTTATGTCTGTAAGGTTTACGTCAAGTTTTATCTATGTTCTAAGCTCTTTTGGCTGAGTTATGTCCCATATGTTTCAATTTTTGTCATATATACTCTTTTTTTGTAAATCCGTCAATGAACTTAACAAAATGTTGATTGGACTGCCATGTAGTAAAAAAGCATCTGTCACATGGACTTCAGAAAAAAAAAATTAAAAGGTTTCAGTTTATTCACTTAGGTCATGGGTCAAAATTTTCCTTTTGTCTAATTTTTTATATAAATTCATTTTCTACTTTGTTTACGTCTCTAGTTTAAGAATCTATTTTTATCTTTGTCAAAATATCCCCTACAAACTTTTCAGTTTATTCACTTTAATCCATGTTCTTCACTTTCATTTTTTTATCTCATGGTTTGGTCCTCCAAATCAGTCCATAATTTCATTTGTAGTCATAATACAATTAAATCTATCATTTCCACCCAAAAATAACTCATTAAATGAATATAAAATTCAAGAATGAAATTTAATTCATTTGAAACTTTAAAACTTTAAATTTTATGCAACCTTTAAAACTTTGAATTTTAATTTATTTTCTTGAGTTTTTTTTGGGTGGAAATGATATATTTAATCATATTATGACTAAAAATGAAATTATGGACTGATTTAGAGAACCAAATCATGAGAAAAAAAAATGAAAGTGAAGAACAGAGACTAAAGTGAATAAACTGAAATGTTTGTAGGGATATTTTTCAAAGATAAAAATAGATTCTTAAACTAGGGACCTAGACAAAGTAGAAGATGAGTTTATATCAAAAATTGGACAAAAGAAAATTTTTGACCAAGGACTTAAGTGAATAAATTGAAACTTTTAAAAAAAAACCTTTTTTTGGAGTTTACGTGGCAAATTTTTTGTCTACGTGGCAACTTAGTCACCATTCTGTTAAGTTGACTGACAGAATTACAAAAAAATAGTATATATGAAAAAAATTGAAACATGTGGGACATAACTGGGCTTAAAAAAACCTTTTGGGCATAAATGAAACTTGGTATAAATCTTAAGAATATAAAGTAACCTTTTGCCTTTTTTTAATATCGTCAAAGAAATTAACAGATAATGCTGATTGTGCTGCCACGTGGCAAATATCATCTGTCACGTCACTTGCTAAGTGAACTCATTACTGAAATTACAAAAATGACCTGAATAATAATGCCGGTGTTTTCCTCTCATTGTTCACCACCATGTGCATTTTCACGGAGGAGTCATCTTCATAGTGGGTCAGCTTTGCATCAAACCCTTGCACTTGCTCTATTCCTGGATAACGTACTTCCTCTTCCCTCTAATTTTCCTTCCCTTACTTCAATCTCTGCAACAAGTAATAAAATTACACGCAGCGAGAATGCAAATCATGGGGTTCCTATTATCGATCATCTCATCTGAATTTGGGTTCTATTATCACGAGTCATTGGAAATGGGGCCACTTGTTGATAATGGTATAGCAGACATCGGCAAGGGTATTACACGTGTTTGGGAGGGTACTGGTGATGGACTATGTGTCATGCGGGGAAAAAGGATGCATTCAAGAGATGGTTCACCTGGGTCAAATCTACTGGTTTGTGTGTGGGGTTCACGGTGCACTGGGCGGTGCCAGGTCAGGTTCGAACCTTTTTTGGAGTCGCATTTTGTGGTGCGTTTTGTTGAGAAAAAACACCTTTTTCCTTTGAAAAATACCTTGGCACAAATAAACCAGAGAAATAACAGGAAACAATACTCACAATCACAACACAAGAAAATAACGTGGAAACTCCAAAATCGAAAAAAAAACCACAACCGTTGTCAAAGACAACCAGAGAAAACACTATGTGTAAATTTTTACAACACACAGAAACTTCTCTTAAATACCCGGTATCCAATACTAGATACCAACTGATACCCAAATACACCCACACACTCTCAAGCATGTATTTAACTTACATTTCTCATCACTCTAGAACAAGAGTATAAAGAAAGAAAAAATTAAATACAAGCTAATGTGTCTTGTATTGGTATAAAAAAAATACAAGGAAGTAAAGCTTCTATATATAGCAAGGAACCAAGCTTCACACCTTAAACCCAGTCGATGTGGGACTTCAAATAGCTTCATTCATATTTGCAAATTTCTTCTTGTGGGTCCCACCACTTTCAATCAATTTTTTCAACACGTTTGTGGGAATAGTGGGTCTGCTTTTCATGACGAGAGGAAGACGCCAGTGAAATGCACATGGTGGTGAACGACAAAAAGAAGACGCCAGCAAGATGTGTGTGTGTGAGAGAGAGAGAGAGAAAGAGAAAGCAGAAAGCAGAGAGAGAGAGAGAAAGAGAGAGCAGAAAGCAGAGAGAGAGAGAGCAGAGAGCAGAGTAGCGATGAGATGAAAGAGACTGAGAACAGAGATCACTGAGAGAGAGAGAAGGATGGACTTTTCTTTTTTAAAAAAATTATTATTGGATATTTTTGTAATTTTAAGTGATGGGTCCATGTGATAAGTAACGTGGCGAATGATATTTGCACGTGGTAGCCCAGTTAGTATTTTTTATTAGTATCTTTGATGTTGTTAAAAAATGACATATTTGCAAAAAAATAAAATAAAACATATGTGACATATTTGACCAAAAAACAGTTAAGGGCATAACTGAAAATTAGTATAAATATTAGGGATATAAAATATATTTTTGCCTTATTATTATTAAATAATAAGTAAATAAAAAAAATAAAGATCTAAATTATCTAACATGACCTAAAGAAATAGAATGTAGGTATGCATAAAGTTGCCTCCTTAGCGCAAGGCTATGGAGGCTCCTTGGCCTCCTACAATTAAGTGGGGCTCACAACCATTTAATAGCTATGAGATGCTAAGAAGTCTCTTTAGCACCTAGGTTAAGGAGGCAACCCAAATCTTCCCTAGAGATGCCAAAAAGTGGATAACCACTTATTTTTGTCGCTATTTGTATCGATATTTATCCAAAATATTTAAAATTCAAATTTTATTTGAAATTTATAACAAAAATTCTTTTCTAAGTATCAGTATTCGAAATATTAAAAAGCTTGAAAAATTTTGGAAAAAGTGTTGCATAATAAATATGAATGTCTTGAGTTAGTTCTTGAGTTCCCACATATTTGATAATACAGTATCTATCCAACAAAAAACCTTAAATTTATTAAATTTATATATAATAAAAATGTATTACATAAATAGTTATCCAACATGTATTTGATAATATATCCATCTATTTATACTGAAGTACAGATACAAGATTGTTAATGTCAACATCTATACTCGTCTAATAATTAATAGTATATTTTTTTATTATCTATACTCCATCTAATATCTAGTGTTATATAAATTTCACATTTTTTTTTTCAGAATACTCAAGATATCTCCAACAATTAGGTGTGCCATCCCTTAATGGATATGTATTGGTTCACGCATCAATATAATGGTTTATTAATTAAGTGACCATGGTTTTGAATCATAAGAAGCTGACGTTTCCCAATAATTATGATACATGTAGAGGTACGGACGAATTATTGGAAGTAATCTTATAAGAAGTATCATCGAGTGCTAAATATTACCATCTTTTTTAGTAAGAATTTAAATATTAATTTATTACTTTATAGAAAATTAACTTTTTAAACAAAAACTCTTTTTGATTTATCCTTTAGTCCTCCTAACATGTACCATTTTATTGAAATTTTATAAGATCATATAGAAAATTTCTGTTCACATTAGCTATATTACTGTCAACTATTTTTAATTTATCTTTATTATCAAGTGGTTTGAGATTTAATAGTAAACACAGAATTCGCTCCGTTTTTAATTTATTAGATTCTCGTCACATAATATCAAATATATCAGTCAACAATCTTCTTTTTAATCACAGTTCATATGTTATATTAGAAGTTTTTTATCTTCATTTCTTTTTCTTTTAATAATTTCTTTGTCCTATCAGTCGCCCAAAAAATAGTATTCTCAGTGATTAAAACGTTGACGGTATAAATCTTGTGGAAGCAGACATGTCAAAACGAATAAGTCCGGCTCGTACGGGTTTACATTTAAAACAGGTCGGGTCAATCTGGTTTAACTCAATTTTAAATGGGCTGGAAAATCTCAAGTCCGACTCTAAACTATATAGACTGACAAGCCAAACGGCTCAGCCCACAAATTTTTTTTTTTGAGTTGTCAAAGTTGACAACAAGGAGAAAAACAAACCTTTAAAGAGCAAATTAATACTACAGAAGGGAGAAGCAGCTGACGGAGACGGAGAGCGACGACGCCAGGTCTGTGTGATGTGAACGGCCGCTGCGCTGAAGGCTGAATGCCAGTGCTTGAACCCCTGAATGCGATATTTTAATTAAGAAAAACCAACAGGCAATAATTGAGATAAGCAAATTAATACTATTTTCTCATAAATAAAATACGATTATCTAAAAGTGGAATAAATGGTAGTTGGTGTTTGACATATATAAGTAATTTCCAGATAAACTTTTGATCAAGTATATATTTAACAAAATGAGATAAGGTACATGATTGTAATTATAACAAACTATAGTTACCAGATAGTGTTCAAAAATCCAATTCCATCCCATTTCAACCAAACCAATTTAATCAAATTCAACTAGAACTGATGAAGTTATTAGATTGATTGGAAAAAAGTTTTACCAAAATTGATTTAATGGAATTGGTTGTTAAATAAATATAGTAGCCATCTAATTTAAATCCAACTAAACAATTATATATTACATAATATATTATATGCTTTATATTATATATATTATATATATTTTTATTTATAATAAAACACTAAAATGAATATAGGTTTACATATTTTTTATAAATGGACTTATGTTAAATTAATGTTGCCAACTTGTTATATTACAGTGTTCTTTATTATGACATATTATATTATAACTTATGTTTGGTTATGAAGTTATGATATGATATTGTTGAATAAGTGTAATTTTTATAGTGGGAAAAGTTTAGTTTTATTGTTTAGATTCGGAAATAGAAGAAAAGATTAATGTTCAATTTTATTTTTTATTTTTTAAAACAAGCACAATCATCTAATTCAATCAAAACTAATCAGTGTTTAGATTTGGAAAATAGAAGAAAAAAATTAATGTTCAATTTTAAATATTTTTTTATTTTTTTTAAAACAATCATCTAATTCAATCAAAACTAATTATGACTACAATACATTGGTTTGGTTTTGTATAAAATAATTGTTTGATTGGATATGATTTTTTTCTCATTTAATTAAGTCAAATGGATTGGTCAAATCGACCAAATCATCTAATCCAATTCAATGAACACTTATTATCTCTAAAGTTGTCAAATTTGCAAGTCGAAGTAAACACATGGAGGGAGTGTAAGCAAGCATTGATTTGTAAGAGCTTACCTTTAATAAAATCTGGAATCTATGATCATTAATCAATAAACTTAAGCCTCGTATCACTTGAGCTACATGTTCGGTGGTAAATCTGGCTATTTAATATATATAATCATATTATATATAATATTTAACATAAAAATTCAAACAAAATTTAAGTAAAGTTCATAACACAACAATTTACACGCAAGAAAATCATCCACATTCCAAAGAACTTAACGTACAAATTCAATTGAAATTCTTACATATAATGTTATAAATTATTATTTAACATAGTCACATGGTTCTAGATAATTTCTAGATACTCAATAAACAGTTTAGCAATAGCAAAAAATAAAGGAAGAAATGGAAAGCTGAAATGAAATTATGGGACAAAGATGGAATATACTTCAATAACTCGCTATTTATGAGGAAATTAGAGATACAGTTAAAAATTGAGTTTGAGATTAACCGAGTTGGATAATTTGGATTGGATGGATCTGTGGAATATCTAAATTAGTGAGACAAATTAAAAATGGAATAAAATAAGATAATGAGTACAAACTCAGTTAACTCTTTGTAAACTTACGAGTTTGATTAAGTCTAACAAAAAAAAAAAAGAAATTACCAGGTGTACATGTTTTTGTCGAGACAACCACAAAGAATATATATAGCACCAAGAATAGATAAACCATTGGCCTGTCTGATTTACACAGTATTTTATGATGTAATGAATTAATGGAAGATTCCAAACACAATATATATAATAATGGTCACATGATATATTGTACTTTGATTCTCATATCCAAACAAAGTTTGACTTATCTCTTAAGTCTTTATTGTACCGTAATACCGTATGCGAATCTCTAAAATTAAGAAGCTAGTATAATTAAGTACGTTCCCTTTTTTTTTTCAGTAATATATTTATTTGATGCTTCTTATAGACTACCCTCATTTTATATATACATAAAAAAAATTGTCCATCGATATTATATCATCAAGTTGTATCAAATTATTTCGCCGAAAAACAAGTTGTATGAAATGAAGGAGAAAATGTTCATTATATTATATGTTAGTATTTTTACAACCTATATATGATTGTTTGTACTATTTTCTTTATAATCATATGTTTGAATAACAGGAACGTACGCAAAATGTATTAGCCAAGAATTAAAAAAGAAATATATTTTTAAAAATATTTTATCTGATAAAATTAGAGATAAACACAGATACATCAAAACTATTTGAATGAAGTCAATAGACCTTATTATTTGGGTTCCATGCATTTCTTCGTGTTCATCTCTCTCTAACGTTAGCCCTGTCCTTTGTTCTCTCTCTGAACAGATCAATAAAGTTTGTTCAATATTAATATTGTGCATCAATGATGATCACAATAGAATAGATATATCTGAGGGGAATTAATATTTATCAATTATAGATCTTAGCTATCTCAATACAAGTATATATATATATATATATATATATATATTTTGATGGTTGTTACATAATATGTATTTCAAATCGTCATCCTTATCATGTTTCACTTGTCATAAACCCAATTAAATTTAATTAATCAGGTGGGTGCTCTGTAGCTCTGTACGTGGTCCTTGGTCAGCCCACACGGCTATACAGCTAAAAGCATGAATGAATGATTTGGTCATCGACGCTGACTTTTCCTTTACTTCTTCTAACTACCAAATACGTCATTACAAACTTTCCTCCCTTCACGTTTTTGTGTGAGCAAAGCACTTATCCAAATTTAAAAAACAATCAAATTAGACAGGATAATTCCTCGCCACCATAAATCTGTAAGGCGCGCTCATAAAAAAAGGCCCCTCATCCTTAGGCCTTATATAGATCCTTTTTCTTTTTTTTGAAGGGTGATTCCCAAGCCCAAGGATGGTTACATTTTGAACCCATTTTTTAAAGAGTTATCGATGAATTGTATTAATATTTGAGTAAATATAATTATACTTCTCTCCCTTACAAGTATTCAAAATCAATGTCTTCCCTGTTTCTAGAATATACACCTCCCTTCCTTTATTACAACTATAAAATCACCACATTTTAGTCTAGTTTTATATTTTATTTCTAGAGAGGTTCATTATTATAATTACCTACTATTACCAGCAATTTATATATATACATATATATCTAAAACTATAGTTCTAGAAATTCATGTGATTGAATTAAGTTCTAATCTATACTTGTTAGGCATACTTCCACGAGTTCCTTACTCTTGTTTATTAGTTGATATAAAAGTGAACTTCATTTAGTGGCTAGTGCGGAAAAATAGCAACTCCTTTCTCATAATATGATTCTCAACCAGAGGCAAAGCGGTGGATTGTTAGACTTAGCCGGTCAACTACTTGCTTTTATCAAGACAGGTTATGTTGTTCTAGAGGCTGACTAGCCGATTGGTTGCCCCCGATTTGGGAATGTGACTAGGACGAAGGTGATTACTGTATCACCACAGTAAGCCTAAACCAAACATGCATCCAACCATAGAAAATAATGCAACATCAAAATTGAGATAAGATACAAGAAAAGGAAAACTCAACCATGACTTAATAAATCATTTAAAGGGAAGTTTCCACAATTTCATACAACCCACGTTTTCGAATCTTCGCCTTTTTTAAAATACCAATTCTAAGGGAAATATTCCAAAATGAAGGAACACTCAAACACTCACATAGGGAACCTTAATCAACCACTCAAGCAAGCCAAATGAGCACCTAAGGGTCACTACGTTAATTAATTGAAGTATTAAAGAGGAATAAGACCACCAACCCATGGTGCCTAGGTGCCACAAGCTTTTCTAAAAACCCTCTCCTATATACTCGCTAGGGTGCCTTGGGTGCCCACCTTGGCACCTAGGGTGCCAAGAGCCTACACAACCATTTGGCGCCTTGGGTGCAACCCCTTAAACCACACTTCCTAGTGGGTGCCTAGGGTGCCAACACTTGCACACCTAAGGTCACCCACAAGCTCAAGCCCAAAACTTCCTTTTTGATCCTCATTCCAACTCCCATGACAAAATCTTCAATTTGGGGTTTCAAAAACATGATTTTAGCACCATAAGAATCATTTTCGACTCTTGCTAGCTATTGAGATTTGTTTCTTACTTTTCCATTCTTTTCTAACAAAATTTTTAGGTGCCTAAGAGGAATAAGCCAAATTTTAGTATAGACAATAGATTGGAAATTAGTCCTTATGAACCTTCTTTCTTGTGGCTTTGATGATTGTATTTTGGGTTATACTTTGTACTCCCAAATGTTAGAAAGTTGTAATTGTATAACTAAGGGGGTGTTTGGTATGGGTACTGTAGCAGAATGGAAGAGGGAATTCTCTCATTTTTTTTTTCACTTCCAGCGTTTCATATGGCATTATGGAAAATGGGGAATGGAAAATCGGTTTCTGTACAGTAGTTTTTTTCCATTGAAAATTTTCCATCAAAATTGAGATGGAAAGCTGGTTTCCATTTGGAAAACAGTTGAATTTCCAAATGTTCCCTCTTAAATCCCATGTCCCATGGTCTGTATAGCTACAACTTCTTAAATAGCCATAACGCAGAAACTGTGACGAGAAGAAAAAAGAATGCCGCAATGGAGAAGGGTGTACCCAGTACATGCATCCTTTCTTTCTTCTCATTTCTTTGCCATCAGAGACGAGAGAGTTGAGAGAGAGAGTAGGGGCAAGCCAAGAAGAACGAACTTGAGAGTGAGTGTGAACCTCCAAGAAGAATGCTGATGCTTACCACAAAATCCTTGGTTGTTTGTGAGTTTTTCCATTTCCTCTCTTTTACTGGTTGACTTGAGTAGCCATGTAAAATTCCTAGAAAATTTTGAAACTCAATGTGGCAGTCTACTAGCATCAGATGACTGGTTGACTGGCACATTCCAGAGAGGAAACAGTTGACCGGTCTTCAGCCTAGTAGTCGACTGGTCTTTAAACTAGTCACAGGGAGAGGGAGCCGAGACCAGCGACGAGGAGAGAGAGCATAAACCAGCGATGAGGAGATAGAGAGAAGTTAGGGACGGGGAGAGAGAGCCTAACAGCAATTGGGAGAGACCATTGACGAGGAGAAACCATCGACAGTGAGACGAAAGGTGTGGGGAGAAACGAGGTAGAGATGCAAAGTGAGAGAGATGAGATGCACAGAGATGAAAGGGCCAAGAGAGATGGAGAGAGACGAGGCAGAGATGCGAAGAAGTGAGAGATAAGATACACAAAGATGAAAGGGCCAAGAAAGATGAGATATGAGACAGAGTGATGAGAGTCTGATAAAAATAAGGGTAATTTAGTAAATTACGCCACATACTGCTTTTTTTAATTCATTATTTTCCATCTTATACCAAACATATTTTTTTCTTTTTCTCTTTTCCCTCTTCTATTCTCTTTTTCTTTCCATTTTCCTACTTTCTTTCCATTCCTACTCTTTCCTAAATACCAAACGGGTCCTAAATGTCTTGGATTTTACTATGAATATTGTAAGCCAAGGAAGTAAAACTTGGAAAATGCTGAATTTGGGTATTGAATTTGTTACTGTGAATTATTATAGCAAATGACCTCCAAACGAGGCGAATTTTGGTGATAAGATAGATAATATGTTAAAGAATATGCCTACCAAATTGCATAATTTTCTAGGCTAGTTAAGGTCTTCAAAGATTTACCAAATAGTGGGCTCTTAGAAAACTAATAGAAACATAGTAATGTTGAACAGTCTTGTTATTTGCATGCAAAATGTGTATTTAACGATCTTAGATTTCTATGAAATTTTTATCATGTATGAATATCATGTTAAGAAGCTTGCTTACAGAATTTAGTATATTTTGGAGCTATAGAATGTTCCCAGTAAATCCTTAAAATTCATTACCCAAAATTCAGGATTAAACAAGATAGCCTAGTGTAGCATGCACGTTGAGGGTCTAAACATAGGAGTTAGACTCCATGACTTTTATAGCTAACAGTTCATATATGAAGGTATCTTGATGCCAAATTTCAAGTCATTTGGAGTTCATCTAGGCAATAAGCACTTTATAAAATTACACAAAATTGAGCATAAGAGAAGAAATCAATCTGGATAGTTAAAGATGTTATGTTAATTAAGGTAGTTTGGAAATATTTTTAGGCCCAAAAATTTTACCATGACAACTAATCACATAGAACTTAATGCATGTCAAATTTGAGAATTTTTGGACAAGAATTATCATATCATTTGGAATTTTGTATCTAGACCAGAATGGAATTATTTACAAAAAGAATAGTAAATTGCTAGAAGATAAAATACAAATAAAGAAATAAAAACTTAGAGTCTACATTAGGGGTCTAGAAGAAGTTCACAATGAGGCATTAGAGAAAATGAAAGCGTTAATTAGAGAAGGAAATTAAGAACTTTATAATTGTTATACAAAATATGCCAAATTATCCTTTATTGTTCATTTTTATCACGTAAAAAAGTCCTTTGTGATGTAACAGACAAAACAATTTTTATGATTTTATATCTTCTAAAATATATGCTCAACCAAGTGATGTGATTGGAAAAGAGTTTGGACTTGAAATCCTAGTCTTGTTCGAAGTTTCGGTTTAAGTGTTTTCCCTTCTAATATCTTTTGGCTTAGTTAGACAGGCTTTGGTCTCCATTAATACTAGTGGCTTTAGCAATATGTTATAAATGAAAATCATTTTGCAAACTTAGTGATGCAAGTGGAGGCTTTAGAAGAAAAGTTGATTAGACATGAATCAATCAAAGAAGCGCTATCACAAACTCAAGCACAAATGAGTATACTTCATAAATTTATATTGGATAAATTTGTTTTTGATTTGCCTACCATTAGCCTAGATGTACTACACCCCTAGGGCCCGTTTGGTATATAATAAAAGAAAGGAAATGAAAGGAAATGAAAGATAGAAACGAAAAGGGAAATGAAAGATGGAAAAAAAAAATGTTTCCTATGTGATGGAAAAAAGTGAAGGAAAAAGGAAAAGATACATTTAGTATGTATATTTTTGAAGGAAAGAAAATAAGATATGTAGAACATATTTACTAAAATACCCTTGTGTTAAATTTATTATTTATAACATCAATAAAAATGTGTTTAGTAAGATGTTGGCTTAACTATTACTTTTGTCCCTTAAGTTTTTAATTTCAATATAGTCCCTTTAATTTGAAATTTGTGTCATATATGTCCTTATTCATCTTTTCAATAAAGTCCCTTAACTTTTTATTTTCAATATAGCCTTTGTAGTATAAAAAAGTTTTTTTAATATAGTCTCTGCATTTTGTCTCCATTCGTCTTCCTCTTCTGTCTTACCATCAGCCCTGTCTTCCTCTCCATTCATCTCCCCTTCTCTCTCATTGTTGTCTCTTTCTTCTCTCTCACTGTCGTATCTTTCTTCCTCACTGTCGTTTCATTCTTCCTCTCCAGAACCTTCGACTCCTGCACGACGAGCGTGAAGCATGTCTCCTTCCCTTTCAATGTTAGGGTGAGGAGTAGAATCGTTCTTCGATTCTTCATCGACATGAAGCTTGGCACAGCTTCCCCTTCGTTCTTTGATTTCTTGGAGAATAGAGTAGCTTGGAGAACAAAATTGGTGCTTTGACTCAGACCAAAAAAGCACGAGACAAACATGGAATTGAAGAGGGCAAACTGGAATTTTAGCCTCTTTACCTAATGGAAAACCAGTTTGCCATCAAATTTTTTTATGGAAAACTTCAATGGAAAAATTGCATCTGATGGAAAACTAGTTTCCATCTTCAGCTCTCCCTCAACTATATCAAACAAGGGAAATGAAAAAAAAAATGCAATTTCGTCTTCCCACTTGCTATAGTAAGACTACTAAACATGCCCTTAGTCCTTTTTTCCCCAACAAACTTATGGTTGACATCATGGTCAATAATTTCTAAATATTTTTAATAAAACAATGTTATATCATTAAGGTTTTTGCCATGGCCAATATTTTTTATTAAAGAAATAGAAGTTAGTAATTAGCGATGGTTGAACCGTGGCTAATGTCCTTTTTAAATTCAACTAATGTGTTTTAGGCATGGTACCCATGGCAAACTAGTATTTATTTATTTTATTTTCAGATTTCACAACAGTTATTATGTTTTTAAACGTAACTATGAATTGTTTAGTCTCAGTGTAAATCTTAGTTATTGGATCCGGCTTGGGCAGGCCTTCGAGTCACTGGTTCAACCGTTGTGTCATCAAGTCAATTGCTGACTTGGGTAAATAAATTAAAAAATTAAAAATTATATATATACCTATATCTTTATAAATAAATTTAAAAACAAATAAAATAAATAATTTATATACAAATTTCACACTTTAAAATCATAAGCATCCATAATAATTCAAACATAAAACTATAAATATTCATAATAATTCAAACTATAAAAGAATGGAAAGTTTCATAGGCAAAGCCGGTGGTAGCATATGATGGTCGGACAGTGGGCGAGGGAGAAGGGCAAAGCTGGTGGTGGCGAAGGTCGAATGCAACTCTATTATGTTGTTGCTACACTTGCTTTTTCCATTTTTGTTGCGTGATCCGTGTGAGGGCAAAGTCGGTGGTGGCGAAGGTCGAATGCAACTCTATTCTGCTGCTGCTATACTTACTTTTTCCATTTTTGCTGCGTGATCCATGTGGAGGCAAAGTTGGTGGACCGGTGGTGGCAGACTTTTGCTTCTACCGTTCTGAACTTTCTGCTTCAAAGCTATTTTTTTTTTTAAAAGAAAGTCGAGTCAACCCATGTTGCCAGGTTGCGGGGTCAGCTAAGACCTGGCGAGGTCACACCGGGATCCATTGCAAATCGGTTCTATTGCTTGACCCAGACTGAGTCCAGCCCTGGGTCACTGGGTCGATCCATCGAGCGAGTCTAAGTTCAATAACTATGGTGTAAACCATAGGAAAATGTAGGTTACCACTTATAAAAATTGTAGGTCACAGGTCGGGTCTTAGTGGGTATGGGTATGGATATGGGTGAATCAAAAAAATAATTTTGGAAGATAATGTGGCATTTTATGTATACCATAGGAATTTTTTTTTTTAAAGAGAGTCGAGTCAACTGAGGTTGCCAGGTTGCGAGTCGGCTAACACCTAGCGCGGTCACACTAGGGTCGATTACAAATCGGTTCTATTGCTTGACCCAGACCGAGTCCAGCCCTGAATCATTGGGTCGATCCATCGAGTCAGTCCAAGTTCAATAACTATGGTGTAAACCATAGGAAAATGTAGGTTACCAGTTATAAAAACTGTAGGTCACAGATTGGTTCTTAGTGGATATAGGTATGGACATAGGTGAATCAAAAAAATAATTTTGGAAGCTAATGTGACATTTTATGTCATGTCAACAGTTTATGTAACTTTTTTTACCAATTAAATATTGGCTGTTAAGTTGACTAATAATTTTTTTTACAAAAGAGATAAATTACACACAATAAAAAATTTATAAGGGTTCATTATCAAATTTTAAAATTCATAAAGATTTTGTGCATATTAAATAAAGCACATGGGAAAAAATGTTTCGAGTGCAATAAACATAGGAACTGGCCCAAATCGAAAAGTATTTACACCATATGATATTACAAAAGTAGCTGCCACTGGAGGCACGTACTCACGACCTAGCCACCACACTAATACTACCAATTGCCCAGTCATCCCCTTTGAATTTAAAATCTTTTATGCGTGTGCGTGTGCGGGTGCGCGTGTGTGTTAAAGTTTTAACACTTATTCGTTCTCAAAATTGAAGTTGCGACATATGATTAAATTTAAATTAAGTTATTTATATCTATTTTTTAATATTATAGTTAGCATTATGGTCAATGCACAGTTTATATAATTAAATAATTTGTACACTTACTTTTAAAATTTGACTATCTACTGTTTGGCCAGTAACTTGTATAATTTAACTTTTTAATTAGTAAATCTGTTCAAAAATTAATAAAGCCCCTTTAGGTAAATTATTTTTATATCACGTGCCCTTGAGTTAAGTTTAGTTGCTAAAATTGACTTGGAACTAGAATGAAAATGAGAATTTTTAACATTTTCATATTTAATTGTTAAAATTCTCATTCCCTTAAAAATTTATACATGAGAGAATATGGATTTTCAAACTCAAGTGATGGTATGGATTTTCTCGTGCTTCTAATATAATAATTTGACTATTCTACCTTTATAAAATTTTTAAAATTATACTCTTATCCTAATTTCATTTAATTGTCATAAGATATTTGTAGCATTTATGTTGGCACACTTGAGAATAATAGGACCACAATCATTGGTCACTATTAGTCAAAAGTTATTAAAAATTATTTCATATATTTTGTAATATATTAAAAATATTAGTGACCTATTGATTATTAATTACAGTAATGAATTAACTCCACAAATTTAACTTTCAATATGTTTTATATATAATATTTAATAAAATCAATATTTTATTATTTAATATATTTAATATGTACTATATACAATATTTAATATATTAAATATTTTGTAGTATATTAAAAAAATATATTCAATTTTTTTGTTGAATTTATTTACTAGTGTTCTTTTATATAATATTTATATAACTTTTTGCTTTCATGGGTATCATAGTAATTTTTTCAAAATTTCTTTACACGCTACCAACACAAATTTTTACAACTATACATGAAAAATGAATGATTTTCTCATTCTTTTTTATGTCTAACCAAACATGAAAATGAAAATGAGATTCCAATTCTCATTCCCATTTAAATCATCATTCTAATTCACATACCTCAATTCTAGTAACCAAATATGACCTTGAGGATTTACCAGTATATAAAAAATATATTTTTTAA
Source organism: Biancaea sappan (assembly GCA_037074585.1). Classification (NCBI taxonomy): domain Eukaryota; kingdom Viridiplantae; phylum Streptophyta; class Magnoliopsida; order Fabales; family Fabaceae; genus Biancaea; species Biancaea sappan. The sequence continues at coordinate 22,765,409 of CM073499.1, read as the reverse complement.
AAGAATCCTTCATTTTTCTCTTTTAAATTATGTCCAAAATAAAAAGCACACAAATAAACATCAATTTTCTTTTTCTAGACTTATATTTCTTCGAACATGTAAATCAAACATCTAAATATTCAAACTATATTAAATTTTTGAATAAACTAATTAGAAGAATTGAAAAAAATTGAAGAGTCAGATTTTGAAGTTAAAGAGAAATTAAATGCACAAACTTTATAGCTAAAAGGAAGTTAGTTTTGTATATTTTATTCTATTATAAAGAGTAAATTACATTTTTTTCTTGCAAATTTTTAAAATTACACTTCTATTTCTTTTAATTATTTCCAAAATGTAAAACTTTAAAATATGCTAAGTGTAATTTAATTTTATTATTTTCTTAGAGAAATTTATTGCTTATACTTTTTTATATTTAATAAACAAATGTCACATAAATTTTTGACTAAAATACCTTTCATCAAATATATTAGTTTTTGCATCTTTTTTAAACTTTTTTTTGTTGTTAATCTAGAATAAGATATCATACGTTTAATTTTTCTTATAAAAAGGGCATCCAATATATATTTAAATTAATAGATAATTTTTTTAATCCAAAAAAATTAAGTAATTGAATATAAAAAAAATATACTATAATAGATTTTTTTGAGTAGAAATTATAAAATTACATTTATATTTATAGAAAAAACATTTTAAAAATAACATGGAGGATAGTTATATGGAGATCTACGCAATGACCTCATGCGGTATTCAATATGGTTCTTTTTATGACATTCAACACATCAAAACTTGGACAATGGACTGAGGCGCAGGAGCCTCCTGCACACCAGTTTAGTTATTGGATTGGTTTAATCTAACGATTGATATTCAATGGGCATCTCTGACCTTTTTTAAAAAAATTTACATGATTCATCTAAAATTGTTCGATCAGCGTCATTTGTAAGCATATCTAACGGTCAAAATCTCGCCCACGTTTTAATTTATAAAATTACTCTTCAACCATTAGATCTCGGTCAATGATCAGCATATTTGACAATGAACAATAAAATTACAATAAATATAAAAATTAATTTATAAAATTGTAAAACTACAGAATATATACAAATTAATTCATCAAACTACTGTAATTTTATAGTTTGATGAATTAATTTGTACATATTCTGTAATTTTACATTTTTATAAATTAAATTGTATATTTTTTTGAAATTTTATATTCTTATAAATTACATACTCATTTTTTTTGTAAATTAAATTACTATAATTTTATATGTTGATGAATTAATTTGTATATATATATATATATATATATTCTGTAATTTTATATTTTTATAAATTAATTTGTATACTTTTTAAATTTTAAATTTTTATAAATTATATACTCATTTTTCTGTAAATTAAATTACTGTAATTTTATATTTTGATGAATGAATTTGTATATATTATGTAATTTTATAAATTAACTTCTATATTTATTGTAATTTTATTATACACCATTAGATGTATTGATCGTTGACCGAGATTGAATGATTAAAAAATGATTTTATAATTCAAAACACAAGCAAGATTTCGACCGTTATATGTGCTTATCACTAACTCTGATCGAACGACTTGGGATTAATTATGCAATTTAAAAAAAAAGGTTAGAATATTAGCTGTTGGATTAAATCAATCCAAGGACTGATTTGGTGTGCAAGAAAAAGTTCCACTCTCCTAGCAAAACCTCTTTTCAAGTGAAAAAAAAAAATTTTAGGTACAATTCTTTATATATTTTCTATCAAATTTTTTAATTAAAATATAACAAATGTAAGATTTTTTAATTATAATACAATAAATATATGATCTTTAAAAAATAACTTTATATTTTTCACAACTTATCATTATATGATTAAAGCTTTTTACCCATTTTATTTTTAATGAAAAATCTGAAAACAAAAATATAAACATTTTTATATAACTCTTTTCCTTTCCAAATGTATTTAAAGTTATTATAAAATCACCAGATTTTCTTCTCCACTCCACCGAATAAACCGATCTAAACACGTAGGGCATAGACTGCACAGCCCTAAAGAATGACATCTGGTCATCATCCATGTGCTTTCTTTCCTCAGCTGGCTATAAATCAGCATCCCACAACACCACCCTCCATGCACAGTACTCATCACCAAAAAATGGCCACTTCTCCCCCCGCCCCCGCTCCCGCCGTCGCCGCCTTCTTCCGCCTCCTCCTCTTAGCAGCTGTCACCGCCACTGCCTTCTGCCACCGTGAACCGGAGGTGATTCGGATGGCTAGAGCCCAAGTTCGCCAAGCCAAGACCTGGGTTCTTCAGAGTGGCTCCGTTGACACGGTCCTTTCATCATCATCATCACAAACAGGTGTGGGTGTGGCTCTTAGAGACTGTGCCAAGCTGTATGAAGAGAGTGACGCTAGACTTGCCCACATGGTGTCTAAGGAGAAGAGATCAGTTGATTTTAGCAGAGAAGATGCTCTCACGTGGGTGAGTGCTGTGATGACGAACCATAGGACTTGTTTGGATGGATTGTTGGAAAAAGGGTATGGCCAAGTTCATGATCAGGTTTTGGCTAAGAACTTGACTTTGTTGCTTCGGGAAGCTCTTGATTTGTCCGCAAAAAAAAAAAGGACAAAGGAAAAGGTAAGTAACTAGCCAGCTATTTGTTCTTTTTGCACTCTCACTACCTCATTTGAAGCAGTTAAATTTTATACCCTGTTATAATTGTATATTTTTGCTATTAGTAAAAACCCTTATCACCAAAATATAACAGTGTATATAAATTTTATACCTCATTGTTCTTTTTGCTTTGTCATAACTTAAAATGCATGCCATCTACATTTGTTGGCATGTTATTGTTGAAGTTTCAAGTTTGCAAGCTGCACTCGATCGAATAGAACAAAATTATCCAACCGCTTTACATGCCAAGTGTCTAGCTGGGAATGAAATAATTTATTGAATTATATTTGTGTAATTTAAGATAAATTCAATACTTTTCGATATGATATGATATATATATATATATAACTCCATTAAAAAAACTTTTATATTTAAATTTATAAATCATCGGGCTTGGGTCTAGTAAAAGTAATCTATCACATGACAGTAATGTTAAGTTTGAATTCTGGTTCAAAAAAAAATATATTCACATCTAATATTCAACTAGTATCTTAAATATGATTGTTTCTAATAGAGAATACTGGAGGATCTAATTGAATATTTTGTTAACAGCGAGAAATTTGAATATTTTGTAACTTTGTATGAGATTATCGTAAATGAAATATTAAATTTTGTTTCTGTTTTAATAATTTTTCGATATATTAAAAAATTTAAGAAGAAAATATTTTTTTAACATTTTTCTCTGCATTTAGTCGATAGAAAATTTGTTTTTAAATGACAATAAATTTTATTTATATGCTTGCGAAAGAAATAGAGAATTGAAAATTTTGTTATAAAACAAATATACTTACCTCAAATAAAATTACAAGCTTTATTTGGCAGTAATAATAGATAAATATTATTTGAAACATTAGCAAAATTGGTAAAAGTCTGTATTTAGTGATTCAACAATAAGTAATATAAAATTTGGAATAAATTACTAATTTAATTCTTGAAAGATCAAATGCTTTAATTTAATTTTTAAGTGATTGTACTCTTAGCTTATTTTTTTATTATTAAATAATAAAATTTATTATTGTCAAATTTTAAATTTTTTATTGTTAAAAGTCACTTCAGTAAAAAAAAAACAAATTGCGAGAAACACATTTTTAGAGACCAGATTAAAATCTTATTCTTGAGAGATCACCACATTGCAACATCTTTCCACGACCAAATCAATTATTTACTCAAAAAAAAATTGTTATTGCACTTTTAACAAATTAACTTCAAAAAATGTAACAATTTGCATTTTAATCAAAGAGACATTCAATAATTCGTGCTAAAAAAAATCTTCCTAATTACTAAATTGACTCTATGCATGTCATTAATTTGCACTGTTTTCTTAACAGAATCGATCAGTTTTAGTTGGACTGAAAAGTGGTCAGGGAATCAGTCTGAAATAACTCTTAAAATTGATGCATGATCGAACCGACAAAATATTGGTGTTAAATGAATTGTTTGAACCGGTCCACTTATTTATTTTTATTTTTTTGTTTTAATTTTTGTACTTTTTTTATTCTATAATCAGATAATAAAAAAATTAATATTACAAATCAGTCAATTTTAATGGAGATGTCAATATATTGATATTTTATGGGTTTGATATTAATGAATATTATATTAATTAATAATATTTTCTTGTTATATGATCAGTTTTTGCTAAAAACTTTTAATTGCAGATGTTGTTTTGTGTAATTTGGTATTCAATCCTATTTTTTATTGAATTTGTAAATTTATATTTATAGGGCGAATTTACTGCGGTATTAACATTTTTAAAAATATTTCTCAGTATACTAATTATTCAAAATTATTTTTTGATATACTAACTTTTTACTTAATTCAACCAATACTTAATCGAATTCAATAAATATGTAGAGCGAATTCGACTGAGTATTGGTCGAATTTCATGTAAAAGCATGAAATTCGACCAATACTAAGTCAAATTTCATATAACTTTCATAAAAAAATTATTTTTTTGACACATGAAGGAATTCGACCAAAGTTTGGTCGAATTTCTTCATATATATTATTTTTTATTTTAATTAAATTATAATAAATAAAATCTACATGATAAGTAATAATAAAGTAAATAAAACTTATTAAATAAATGAAATTTAATATATAAGTAAACAATAAATAATAAATTAATATAAATAGTAAGATAAGAGATAAACCACAACAAATAAACAATAGTATAAGTAAAATATATTAAATAAATAAAATAATAGTAAATTAAAAGCAAGAAGAATAATTAAATTATATTAAACTTCTTTGAATAGATAATTTAATCATTATAGGGATGACTAAAAAAAAGACGAGCAAATATAATTAAAATATAATTAAATAATATAAATTTACATATGTGACGTACACTTAGTATAAGGATGATAAAATATATAATATTAAGAATAATATTAAATAATATTATCTTAAATAATAGTTACAAACAATATAAGTAGTAAGATAAAGAAAATAGTTTTAAAATTAATATATTACTTAGATAATACATCTTAAACAATAAGGGAATTGATGGCATCAAGGATTGGCTAACCATCTTGGATGATAGGAGTACCGTCAGGTTCAGTTCTGACAGATTGAATAATCTAAATCCTATCAGAGCTAGTGAGATAATTATTTCACCAACCTTTTAGTTATCCAGTGAAACCGAAAACTAAAATATGGATGACTGCCTCTTCAGTACAATCATTGGCGGTTTGAAAGATGGTACTAACCATTGTCATCTGTTGAAGAATATTTAAAATATTCATTTCAGATTGACCATCTATGTTCCACACATAGATGCTATCTTTTCTAAAGCCTTTGTTAAACGTCTAAGGAATTTCTTCTATCACTAGGTCCGCAGCAGTGGCTCTAGGGTAGAAGAGTTTGGTTGGAGTTTTCTAATCAGTCTAAATCTGGTTGATACAGGCTTCAGATTGAACACTACTACTATCTACAGTAACTTTTTATAAGTTGTTAAAGGCCAACTTAGAAGCTAAAGAAGATGATTCTTTAAGGAGCTTAATATTTTTGAGTCTGTTAATCTCATTTTGCAGACTCTTATTAAGTTTAGTTTTGACTAGGCCAGGAAGCCTAGTAGGCTTAAAGAGAAGTTTCTCTTTAAGAGCCTTGATTGAAGGATCAGGCTTAGAAGGAATAATTTTACAAGGTTTTTAGGCATTTAAAGATACTAGGCATTTAAATTGGTCCGACATGAAGACCAGCTTCTACAATTCCTAAAATAGAATCTGTAAAATTTAAATGCCTAGTATCTCTAAGACATAATAGACATGAAATATTAAAATAGGAAATATAAATCATTCTTAGAGATAGGAGGAATCTTCCAATCATCTAAAGATTGATTTATATTTTCAAAATGAATTTCTTCATTAAAAATATTTTTGGAGGATGAGGATAGCTCGTTCTCGTAAGAGAATGTCTTAATATTTCCTGTCTATTAAGTTTTAGAGATACTAGGCATTTAAATTTTACAGATTCTATTTTAGAAACTGTAGAAGCCGATCTTCACACCGGATCAATTTAAATGCATAGTATCTCTAATATGCCTAGAAACCATCTAGGATTATCTCTCCTAAGCCTGATCCTTCAATCAAGGCTCCTAAAGAGAAACTTCTCTTTAAGCCTACTAGGCTTCCTGGTCTAATCGAAACTGAGCTTAATAAGAGTCTGCAAAATGAGATTAACATACTCAAAAATATTAAGCTCCCTGAAGAATCCTCTTCTTTAGCTTCTAAGTTGAACTTTAACAACTTAGAAAAAATTACTGTAGATAGTAGTAGTGTTCAATCTGAGGCTTGTATCAACCCGATTTAGACTGATTAGAAAACTCCAACCAAACTCTTCTATCCTAGAGCCACTGCTACGGACCTAGTGATAGAAGAAACTCCTCAGACACTTAACAAAGGCTTTAGAAAAGATAGCATCTATGTGTGGAACATAGATGGTCAATCTAAAATGAATATTTTAAATATTCTTCAACAGATGACAATGGTTAGTACCATCTTTCAAACCGCCAATGACTGTACTGAAGAGGTAATCATCCATATTTTAGTTTCCAATTTCACTGGATAATTAAAAGGTTGGTGAGATAATTATCTCACCAGCTCTGATAGGACCTAGATTATTCAATCTGTCAGAACTAAACCTGACGGTACTCATATCATCCAAGATGGTTAGCCAGTCCTTGATGCCGTCAATTTTCTTATTGTTTAAGATGTATTATCTAAGTAATATATTAATTTTAAAATTGTTTTCTGTAACATCCCAAATTCTTATATTTATTAAATATAGGTAAATTAGTATTTGAAGGACTATTATGAAAAAGAATATTTCTAAAATATATATATATGTAAAAAAAATGAAAATAAATTTGATATGCAATAGATGAAATTGAAAGAAAACATAAGGAAATGTTGGAAATGATTTTGGGTATCAAATTGAAAATTTTCCTTGAGGGCCAAGGACACACTTGAAAGGATAGAAAAATGTGAAGGGTCTCTCTAGAATTTTGGCTAAGCCATTTGAGATGGCATTTCATTATTAAGCTATGTAGGCATACACATATTACTTCATTACTCTTTTCACTATAGACTTGCACCAATAGGAGAAAACCACACATCACCATCCACCTTAGCTATCTCCCATCCATGTTGCACCACTAAAGCTATCCATTGTGCAATATTTTGATGCTCTTGGCCCTACACTCCATCATGGCAACAGACCATGTTGTCCACGTTAAGGACAAGAAGGAGAGAAGGCTGAAAAGTTGGTGTGGGAAAATGCATGTAATGGACTCTGACTACATAGCTCTCGGCAAAGAGTAGAAAATATTGCTGCACTTGAACCCATGAGAATTTGGATGATCTGTCTTCAAGCTAGGCAGCCACGGACTTCCGAAAAGGGGCTCATCTCTTCATTCCCCTGCTGCCATGCGTGGGAAACTAAGAATGAGAGACATCCTGCAGCAAACCGTGAAGACACCGCATTTAAGGTGTAGAATGAGAAAAAAAAAAGAAGAAAATTTAGCAATTGATCTATATCTCTACTGGGCAGCCACGTGAAGCATATCCATGTTTTATATAGCCTTTAGCTTCCTTCTTGGCTGCACAAAGAGAGAACCCGAGGAGAACAAGAGAAAGTTGTGAGTTTGGGTAGAAACCGAGAGCTAAACACGTGAGTTCTTCTCCAATCTTTCTAATCCAAAACTGTAGGCTTCTTTGAAGCTTTTAGGTGCAGTTAAAGGGACAACTCAAGGTGACATTCTTGGGTATTTAGACACCCTTTACAGCAGCAAGGAAGTGGCAAGAAAGTGCAGAAAAATTTAGAGAGAAAGTAAGCTCGGAAATCTTGGGTAAGCTCTAAATCCTTTTTTTTAGGCTCGCTTTTGTTTAAGAAATGATTAAACATGTCTTAGAGAGTCCCTAGATGAGTTTGGGAGAGCCATACAGCAAGAAGAATGGAAAAACTTGGAGTTTAGAGGAATGCATCCATGACAGCGACTAAACTGAATAAAATCAAAAGTTTGTAGGAATAGATATAATTTCGAAACAAGATATATTTGTGACCTATGGACTTAGATGAAACTAAGTATGGTCTTAGATCATGAAAATGATAAGGGAAAAATAATTATTGAGGACCTAAGTGAATGAAATGAAAAGTTGGAAGGAAAGAGTAAAAATTCTGAAAATGTCCAGATTTAGTATATATGGGATTTTAGTTAAAATTTGATGGATTTTACCAAATTTTGAAGGTTATTTATATGGTTAAAGTTCACATTAAGGACTAAAGTGAATTAATTCAAAGTTTCTGAAGAAAAAAAAAAGAAATAGGGTGGAATTTGAGAAATCAATTAGAAGAAATTTTAGCTGATTATAATTATATGAATTTGGGTCTATAAATGATATTATAGACATTACGTAATTAATTTTTGAGGTACAAGATTTAATTAATTTTGAAATAGTAATTTTATTCTCCTCCCTATTAGGATATATTTTTTTAGCTAATTATATTTATTTAAATTTGGGATTAGAAATAAGATTGTGAATAATATGTAATTAGTATTTAGTACATAGAAATTGCATTTTAAAAAAATGGAATAGTATTTTTTTAAATATTCCATATTAGGATTTTAATAGCTAATTTATTTTATCAGCACCTTGGAATAATTTCGAGTGGAATCGGTACGAGACGGTAAATTCAGGTAGCCAGTTACATTTCATAAAAGCGCTGTTCATATATTTTGAAATTGTTTTATACTGAAAATGATTTAATTATGAATTATGTGATGAAAATGATTTATTGATAAATTATGCGATATTCAACTCTATGCATTGTTATGTATGTATATGTATTATTATGATACTCATGTGCTAAGGCAGTGTACGCCAAGCATCTGGGGTACGACGGTACGCGCCAGTATAAGACTTGCCATGGTTAGGGCGGAAGCAGCTATGCATGACGATGCTAGTGTCAGTCTTGTTGACCTTTGGGCCACAGGGTATAATCAGACCCTGGTGGTAGGCACTGAGAATAGTGATGACTCTTGGCACCACTTGAGGTGAAACAGACTCTTGTGATATTAAGACCTAGGGATAATCTCTGCATGACAGTGGCATAGATGAGTTGAACTGAATTATGAATGATGTTATGAACTTGCTTTTATGAGTGGGAATGGTTCTTGTTTTCAAGATTAACTACTGGCTACTGAGATTTCTATGTCTCATGATTTCGTACTGTATTAACCATTTCCAGGTGCAAATCAAAATGGGAATAGCGGGGTTGCAGCAGAGAGTCAGTAGATGTAGCCTAGGTTTTATAGTTTTTGTAAAATAATTAAGACTTAATCTCCAGTGATATGTATATATGTCCAAATGATGGTGATGTAAGGCATGGGATGATGTTAATGGCTCCTAGTTGTCTTTAATTATGGACTTGAGATCTTTGAAATTTAAGATTTGAGAATTTTCATAATTATTCACTAAGGAACCTTATCTTAAAAATCTTTTATCCTAGAGATAGTTTTATGAAAATTTTGAGGTGTTACATTGAAAATGGTATCAGAGCATGGTCCTAGGCACTAAGTGGGTTAGCATGGGTAGTTTAGAACCCTATCTCCATGTTTTAGGTTATTTTTGAAATAATCTAACTGTCTATTTTCAGAATATGGCTGCAAGGAGAACTCAGACTGAAATCCTAGAAGAAATAGTGACACAGTTGAGGTATCAGGCTAATACTCAGGCTGTAACGGCTGATATCCTTAGGAGATTGCAGGGTGAAGGGAGAAGGGACCAAAATGAAGAAAGGCACCGAGGCAATGGTGAAGAAACTGAGGATGCCATGATTAGGTGAAGAAAGGCACCGAGGCACCGGTCAAAATCACCCTTTAGCGTCAGTTTTGACCGACGCTAAACGACTTAACGTCGGTTTACAAAACCGACGTTATCTGCTTTGTTGCGAGGTTATTTAACGTCGGTTTTGACATCCGTAGGAATAACCGACGTTAGATGATTTAACGTCGGTTTTGACCGACATTAAATTCTGACAATTAACGTCGGTTATGACCGACGTTAAAATTGTAATTTAATGTCGATTTTGACCGACGTTAGATAATATACTGATGATTATTTGGTCATTTAACGTCGGTTGTGACCGATGCTATGTGAGTGATCTAACGTCGATTTTGACCGATGTTAGATGAATTTTGAATTTTTTTTGTTATTATCATTTAGCATCGATGTCGACCGTCTCTCTCTCTCTCTCTAACCCAACACAGTTGTTACTCTTTCCAGCATTCTCACACTCACGATAAGAATGTAAGGATTATGGTTAAAAATGAAATTATTGGAAGGATTAAGGTCAAGAGGTGGGTGTGGGAGAAAATATTGAAGGGGAATTAAAATAGAGAAGAGGAGTGAAACTAAAATACGAAAGAGATATGTGAATGGCATGTTTTGCGGAAGAAATTCTCCTATTTTTCTTTTCTTAAAATAAGGCATTTAGCGTCGGTTTTAACTGACGCTAAAGAAACCGACGCTATATGTGACATCTAACGTCGGTTTTAATCGACGTTATAGAAACCGACGCTAAATACAAAATCTAACGTCGGTTTTAACCGACGCTATAGAAACCGACGCTAAATTCAAAATCTAACGTCGGTTGTAACTGACGCTATAGAAACCGACGCTATATTCCCTTTTTTTTGTAGTGTATTTATATTAATTTATTATTTATTATTTACTTATATATTAAATTTTATTTATTTAATAAGTTTTCCTTATCCTATTATTTCTTATCATATAGATTTTATTTATTATAATTTAATTAAAATAAAAAATAATATATATATAATAGTTTAAAATTTAATATATTTTATTTTAAATTTAATATATATTAAAAAATTATATATATATAATAATATAATATTTATTAAATATAATATATATATAATATTATATATATATATATATATGAAGGTCGTCGAATTCCTTCATATGTTAAAAAATTTTTTTTACAAAGTTATATGAAATTTGATTAATGCTCGGTCGAATTTTATGTTTTTACATGAAATTTGATCAATACTCTGTCGAATTTGTTTTACATATTTATTAAATTCGATTAAGTGTTAGAGCTGTCAAAACGGGCCTAGCCCACCGGGTTGGGCCCATTTAGCCCACTTTTTAGGTGGGCCGGGTTCCTAAAATTTATGCCCGTTTTTGACCGGGCTTTTTAGGCCCGGCCCACCTAACCCGCTGGTTGGCCCGCCTAACCCGTTTTTTTTTTAAAATTTATATTTTCCTACTTTACTATATATGAATATATGATGTGATTACATAAATGTGTATGTATTTGTATAACAATATTAGTTAAATGATGAGTATTGAATAATTAGTGATGTATGATCCTTCAATTTTTTTTCTTTTTAATATTACATCTTAGAGAATATTGATAAATTATTTTGTATTGTAAGACTTTTGATGTTTTTAAATTAGTTGTATTGTCCTTAAATGATTTTATTGGCTTTGATTGATTAAAAAAAATAAAAGAAAATTAAAAAATATAAAAAAAAAAGTGGGCTGGCAGGCTGGCCCGTTTAGCCCGCCAGCCCGCAAAAAGTAGGTCGGGCCCTCAAAATTCAGCCCGTTTTCAAAAGTGGGCCGGGTTGGCCCGGCCCACTTTTCGTCAACCCGACAGCGGGCCAGCCCGAACGGGCCGGGCTGGCCCACTTTGACATGAAATAATTTTAAATAGTTAATATATCATGAAATAATTTTAAATAGTTAATATATTGAGAAACATTTTTAAAAATATTAGTACTGCAGTAAATTCACCTATTTAAACACAATACTTAATTATATGTATATTATTTTTTAATATTTTAAAACAAATTAGTTCAACTACGATTTGATAAGGTCCAATTATTGACTTTTAAACTGGTACCTACATAGTCCACAACCTTGTTAATTTGTCTACCATCATTATGAAGATTTACATAGTCCACAACCTTGTTAATTTGTCTACCATCATTATGAAGATTTAAATATTTTTCATGTCTTGCTTCTTTATTTTCTCTACAGGACCACCGGCACGGGGAAGCATATCCAAGTCATACAATGGGCTATTGGCATCGTGGAGCCCAGCCACATGGAAGGCAGATTTCACAGTGGCGCAGGATGGTTCGGGCACTTATAGAACCATTGGAGAAGCAGTCGACGCAGTGGCTTCAATGGGACATAACCGTCCTGAGAGAGTAGTTATTCATGTCAAAGCAGGAGTTTACAATGAGAAGGTGGAGATTGGGTTCAGGCTCAAGAATGTCATGCTTGTTGGAGATGGCGTTGACCGCACCGTCGTCACTGGTAGCAGAAGTGTTATTCAGGGCTCTTTCACTGTCGACTCAGCCACATTTGGTAACCCAACAAAAATAAATAAATCAATTACACTCCTTTTCTGTCTAAATTTCTTTCGCTCTAGTTTAAAATAAAAAAATATATACTTTTCTATCGTGAACTTTTCTGTGTGAAGAAAATTTTTATGAATTTTAAAATTTAATAAAGAACTCTTATAAATTTTTCATTTCGTACAATTTAGCCCTTCTGTTAAAAAAATATTAATTTGAGTAATGGTCAGCGCTGACTAAGAGTTTTTAGGTGTTATGTCATCACTCTTTTGTTCACGTAAGCAGCTGATTTAGCAGTGAATATAATTTTTTTATATTTTTTATATTAAATTCATTGCGAAGTCAATTTTTTACCTGGACAAAAGAGTGATGAGATGACACCTAAGAAATCCAAGTCAGCATTGACCAAGTCAACTGCTTAAGTGGACAAAAGAGTAATGATGTGGCACCTAAGAAATCCTAATCAGCATTAATCGTTTGTCAAACTAACGATTTTCTTTTTTTACGGAAGAGTTAAACTGCACGAAATAAAAAGTTCATAGGAATTTTTTGTTAACTTTTAAAGTTTATGGGAGTATTCTGCACTTTGAGAAAAGTTCATAGAAATAAAGTGTATTTTTTTCTTTAAAATATAATTCCCAATTTTAATAAGAGTAAATTAGTGGCTTAGTTTTCTCAATTTGACTCTTAAAAGATCAAGTGTCTCAATTTAATTATTGAAAAATTGTATTTCTCTCATTAAATCTTTTTAGTGGTTAAATTACAAAACTTACTGTTGCTAAATCTCAAATTTTTGTTTGTTAAAAGTCATTTTGACAAATAAAGAAGCCACATTGAAACAAATATAATTTTACAGAATTAAATTGAGACATTTGATTTGTCAAGGACTAAATTGAGATAATTATAATTTTTTAGGAACCAAATCAGGAATTTGCTTTATTAATAATTATGAAATGTTATAAATTAATCCAATTTTATATTTACTGTTCATAAATGTTCGTTATAATTTTTTTTTAATATTTGATAATTGAGTATCACACATTTTTTTTGGCAAAAATATTATTTGTTTATCTAAGTACGTATTAGATGGTTTTTTTTTAAATAAGAGATTTGAATATTTGTGATGTCCTATTATGAATTAACAACAAGAAAAAAGTATCAATATACATAAAATTTTGTCTTTAGGCAAAAAGAAAGTATTTTAATTAAAAGATAAGTAGCATTAAATTATCAAATGTCGAAAAACACATAATATATTTCTTTGGAAAAAACTATAAAATTAGATTAAAGTATATTATATTTTATAGTTATTAGGAGGAATTATACATTTTAAAAGTAGATGAGAGAAGAGTGTAACTTTAAAAACTTGTAAGAAAGGGGAGTATAATTTTTTTTTGTTTTAAAAAAAAAACACTACTCTTAATTCTTCTCACTTTGTGATCAACTTCTTGTGTACATGTAGTTCATGCATGTCAAATGTCCAAAATTTGATTTTTTGAGTTTGAGACATATGCAGGCGTTTATGCTGGAATCAATTTTTGATTTTTACATATATGCCCTCATTACACAGAATTTTTCATGATTGTTAGACCACTGGAACACCCAGTTCAACCAGTCGAACTGGTTCTAGGTTTGGTATGAAAAAACAGTTCAAATTGTTGAGGGATTGGACCGGTAAAAAATCGATCACACTGGTTTTGAACCGGTAATACAAAACAAACCGACCGATTTACTAGTCAGATTGATTCAATAATTTTTTTTTAAAATTATTTGATAGATTTGATATTCATGACTTATACAAACTCTGTTCGGCAAAATTAACTTATAAAATAACTGATAGTTTCTAAATTAATTTTTAACTTATAACTGATATCTTATAAGCTAACATATTGAATTAAAAATGTTAGGTAAAAGTAGTTGTTGAAGTAGATAAAAATTATAAAATGACATAAAAGAGTACGTATTTTTTAATTTCAAAATAATATAAATAAATATATCATTTTTTAATTAATTTAATTTAAATTATTATAAATATAAAATTCATTAAAAATATATATTTATATATTTTATTATATATAATAAAATATATTTACATATTTTATTATATTTATATATATTACATATATTTATATTTTTTTTATCATATATTATTATATATATAATATTATATATCTATAATATATTATATATAAATATAAATATAATAAAAGATGAGTAAATATGATAAAATAAAGTAAGAAGCATAATGAGTATTTTGAAAAAATAATAAGGGTAAAATAAGAACAACAACTATAAGATATAAATTATCAGAATAAACTATAAGCTATTAAAATAAACTCGTTTATCGAATATTTTTAACGAGCTTAATAAGCTATAAGTTGTCTTGCTGAGCATAGTCATAATAATTGATATTTTTTTTGTTAGTTGGTTTTTTTTTTCTTATAAATTTTTAATTGGGAATATTGTTTTGTCAAAAATTTTGTGTTATTGAATATTAAATCTTATTATTAATTGAGATTACAGATTTATATTTATAATATATAATTGTGTATAATATTTTAATATTTTTAACTATATATTTTATTTTTTAATATTTTTAAAATACCATAAATTTAATTATAATTTGACTATTAATCTATAAATCAGTATAACTATCCATTCAATCCAATTTTCACAAGCTTGTAATTTTCCTCTCTTCATTAGTGTTATAAATAAGTCCAAATCAATGCACACTAATTAAGAAAAATTCGGGCTTCCATGAAACGTTGAAACAGATGTCAGGGGATGGGTTCTAGGCAAGGGACATGACATTTGAGAACAGAGCAAGACCAGAGAAGCGCCAAGCGGTGGCTTTAAAAGTGAGCTCAGACCTCTCAGTGTTATATAGATGCAGCTTCAAAGGCTACCAAGACACTCTTCATCCAATCCAATCGCCAATTCTACCGAGACTGCCTCATTTATCACACAATTGATTTCATATTTGAGGACGCCTCAGTCATCTTCTAGAACTGCAACATTCTGGTGCGAAAGCCCATGCCCCACCAAGCTAACCTAATCACAGCATAGGGTAGAAACGACCCCAATGAACCCACAGGGATTTCGATCCAGAATTACAGGGTAAGGCCGGCCTTTGATTTGGCCCCAGTCAAGGGTCAGTTCAAGAACTATTTGGGACGACCATGGAAGAAGTACTTAAGGACTGTGTTCTTGAAGAGTGATCTGGAAGGGTTGATTGACCCTCGAGGGTGGAAGGAATGGAGTGGTAATTTTGCACTTGAAACTTTGTACTATGCAAAGTATGTGAACACTGGCACTGGGGCTTCTACACAGCGTAGGGTGAACTGGCCTGGTTTTCATGTGCTGACTAGTCCCAGCTAAGCCAGGCCATTATCTGTGGATCAGTTTTTGGTTGGAGATAGGTGGATTCCGACCACCAGAGCGCCCTTCTCGGCCGGAATTTAAGTAGTTATGTATGGAGCTATGTATATATAAGCTTATAAATGTCAAGGAAACTCACCCACATTGTCAAGGAAATACATTCATTTTTTCAACCTCCCCACATGCACCTACCTCTGTTTTTCAACATCCACCTACCTTCCAAATCCAGAAGTCCACATTGTCTGCACCTTCCAAGCTTCAATCTTCAACCTCTGCCAGCTACGTCCATGTGCCATTGTTCCCCTAGAATTAGTATAAATAGGTGAAGGTTTCATTGTAATAGATCAGAATCAAGTAATTAAAGCTTGCTTTTGAAACTTTGAAGTTTCATTTCTTCTTCTGCTCTGCCCCCCCTTTTCCCTGAGCCAATAAATATGTGTTGTAGTAAGCTTTGCTGGATGAGGTGTGTAATATCTGAAGTTATGACTTTGGGGGAATATGAAGCAATAGCTGGTAAGGTTCATAGTGTTTTGGCTAGTTTTATGTATCAATCCTTATTCCTATTGTCGTGTAATGGTTGTATATGATATTATGATGTTTAGGATAAGGGCATTAATATGCACAAATGGATCTGCATCACATTTGTGTTTGGATTAATTTTGAGCATGATTGATTTTGAATTAATTTAATTTTTAAATTTAATTTTGGTTAAAAGTAAATTTGTATTGCATAATCATGATTTATATTTGAAAATTGTTATTCCACAAGTATTTTGGAAAAAATTGATGCTATTTGAATTTCCTTTTCATCAGAATCACTTTTACTTTGGTTGATTTACTCTTATTACTTAATTTCGCTAATTTTTAAATATAATATATTAAGTATTTTCATAACCTATTAGTTAGTAGAAGTGGAGAGTTAGAAAACATATAGGAGCCTCCAGAGCTCCTAATGGCTCTAATTCATCTCTTTTTTTCTGTTTTTTTTATTTTTTTAAAATTACACCAATAATTCTCACTCATCCGATCTCGATCAACGATATCTCGATCTAACGGTCAAGATTGCACTCGCATTCGACAACAGGTAACCGTCAAATCATAATCAAATTGTATACGATCAAACGGCCTGAAATACGTTATTTTCTTAAATTACAATACAATTACAATAAATATACAAATTTAATTTAAAAAATATAAAATTACAGTATATTTAAAAAATAATCTATAGAAATATAAAATTACAATAAATTTACAAATTAATTTATAAAAATATAAAATTACAATAAAAATATAGTAAAAATAGAAATTAATTTAGAAAAATATAAATTACAATAAAATTACTGTAAATATAGAATTGAATTTGGAAAAATATAAAATTAATGTAAATATAGTATTTGATTTAGAAAAATATAACATTGCTGTAAATATAGTGTTGCTTAATACTTAAATTTTTTATCTTTTTAAACCTTAAAAATATTTATTCTTCGAAAATATTGATATTTTAAATATCATCTTAGTATCTTTAAAAAACAGGAAATTGAATAAAATCAAATTCGTAAATATTAAAGTAGTACACAAATTATTTAAAACAGTTCATTGATATCGTTGTAAATATTATAGTGGTGAGAGCACGGTCGCCGAAGGGAGGATTCCTCGCTGAAATGGAAGCAAAGTTGAGGTTTTGGTGAATGAGGGAGTAGCGACGGGTGTGTGGTGTGTAAATCATAAAAATGAAGAAGAAAAGCTTATGTTTAATGTATTTACCCCCTTGGACCATTTTGCCCTTTATCCCACAGGTGTAGAGCTCATGGTGCAAGGACAAAATTAGAATTCTTGTTAAAACATCATTTTTATGCACTAATTGCACACCACACCAGGTCCACATGACCATAAATGTTTCCATTACTCACCAAAACAACGACATTGGAATCCCTCACCACAATTCTAGAAACACACAAGGATTTAATGTTCCTTTCACTTTGGTCCCTACACAAAGGCCCTCAATCCTCATGCAATACTTCACAACCACAATTACAACCATTCACACGCACATATTCACACAAGATAAGAATACACTACACAATAATCTTGCAAATTCACAATTATTACCATTTTTGTAAATTTCAAACTAGTCCTTAGATTTACACAATTACATGCAAGAGGATAAACACATTATCTAAGCTAAACTAAAATCACAGGTATTACATTTGATGACATGTATGTACATCTTTATATGTAATGCAAGATGAAATGTTCTTGAGAATCATGTTTTGGATTATAAGTATGAAGTTATATATGTTATATCCACCCAATGTCTGTGCATGTTTGTTGTGATGACTTGAGTTATGATAGTATAGATGGTGACTAGGTTTTCCTAAGGAGTAGGCTAACAGTAAGAGGTGGGTTATTAATGTGCTGGTCATGCCCCACATTGAGGTGTGACAAAATTAGTATTAAAGTCTAAATTATCCAAATATTATAAAGCCAAGTGTTCTTCAATTGAATCTCATCTATCTTTATGAACTAAAGCATAACTATATGTGAAATGTCATTGAAGGCCACTTTGCACAAAATATTGGCAAACACTTTAGTTTATTAAAATTACCCTTAAAAGTTAAAAACATGATGAAGAAAAAAGAAAAAGAAAAGGTTATTTACAAAGGCAAACTTAGGATTTGCTTAGGGTCTACCTAGCGGCCAAAACCAACTTACATAGTTTGAACTTTTGAATACCGTGCATTGTGTAAAGAGCAACAAGATCCGGAGTTGATTTTGATTTAATGAACAAAACAATTATTTAGATTGTTAAATTTATGAAACAAAATGACTTTAACCCTTCACTCTCCCCATTTTTTAAAATTTTTTATAACACACTATATGTCTTGGTTGATCAATCAATTTAATCATTCAATATTTGTACCACACCAGCTCCATTAATTTAAGACTAATTAAGCCATAATCATTTACACATCATGTCATAAAAGCTCCATAACCTTCCCTTGTTTTCAAATTATTCTTTCTTTTTTCAGGTGTAAAAATTTTGTTCATAGTTAAATAAACAACAAAGTTTAGAAAAAAAAAACTTAGATGCAATTTTTTATACCTTTGCTATCAAATTTTTTAATTAAAATGTGATAAGTATAAGATTTTCCAATCGATAAATGTATGATTTTTAAGAAATAACTTTATATTATTTACAACTTATAATTATTTGATTGATTTTTTTAATAAACTTTTAACACATGTTATTTTGAATGAAGAACTTAATAATAAAGATATCAATAATTTTATAATAACAAAGATATCAATAATTTTATATAAATTTTTTCTTTAGAATAAACCCGATAAGCAAATCCAAAAGGAAAACAATATCTTTTAGTAAAAGAAATTACCTTAGATATGAAGAATTGAACCTATAATTTTTTAGTTAACAAACACACGCTCTATTCGTTGAACTACAAGAGCACAAAACATTGTGGGACCATTTGGTATGCTGATTTCAGTTAGAAAGGAAAGTTGCCTTTCACTAGTGTGTTTTTTTTTTTCTATTATTTGATATGGTTTACTATAGACGCGGGAAATGGATCCAAGCATTTCCTCTTTCTTCAAAATTAAGATTTTAGCTTCCCTCGCATTTCGGATGGAAAACTGGTCATCTTGATGGAAAGCAAAGTGAAATTCCTCATTTTTCCATGCTCTGTTCATTGAAATGTCGAGGATGCCCTGATGCACTACAGAAATGTTGACAAAGGTTGTGTATGGTTGTGGCTGCCGTTGTGAACTCTGATCTTCCCACTGTGAGTTCCGAGTCGTAGTCGTTGTTGGAGCTTTTAAACTATTTTTCTGGCATCTATGAGAGGGTCATCCTTCATCTGCCACAAAGGTTTCATCTAAAAATCCACATCTCACCGTAAGCTCTCATGGGTGTTTATAAATATTGGGTGTATAGTGCATGCATGAATATGGAGACCCAATAATAATTATTGGTGTAATGATTATAATTATTATTGGGTCTAGAATATATAGATGCAATATGTCTATTTGGTGGAGTAGAATCTGAGTATTGAAAATGGAGATAGATAGATGACCTACACCCGGTCAATCGTCTGGCACCAAGTGGTCGACTGGCTACTACCTAGTGGTCAACTGGTTGGCAAAAGGGTACCAGGCAGTCAATCGGGTGCCAGTCGGTTGACCAGCTGTACCCGACAGTCGACCAGCTGGCACAGGCGATGCCAGTCAATCAACGGCGTCAACGAGAAGGAACTCAGGATTCAGGTCGGCGTAATTCTCATAGGAGTTTTAGTGAGTGGGAGGTTGACGCGAGCTTTACTAGATGAGTAAGAGAATGCAATAGAATGAAAGATTGTGGTCTTCTAGGCAAATAAGACAGGGATAATTTAGTCATTTCATTCTAACTTTTCCTTTCTTTCCTCTTAAAAAAATACACATCAAACACATAAAATATTCTATTCTTACTTTATTTTCTATCTCATATCAAACATTTTTTTTATTCTCTTTTCCTTCTTCCAGTCTCTTTTTCTTTCTATTTTCTTATTTTATTTCTATTTTTACTCTTTTTTGAATATCAAACAGCCCTTGAGTGATGTAGTAGTATAATAAAACAACTGAGTGTTCTCGATCAATGGGTTTAAACAATCGGTCCATGAGCTACTATTTTTTTTAAAATTTTTTATATTAAAATAATGTAATTTCAAAATTTTTAGTAAAAAATCAATAATTTTTTATTAAAATAGAATTTATACATATAAAACATTACTTCTTTAATAATTTTAAATAATCAATAACTTTTATTTTTATATTTTCTTTCAAAATTAATTATATTCTATTTAACTTTAAAAATTATATATTTATTTTTAAAAAATTATAAAAATTTTCATATTCAAATTTATTGTATTTATTGAATATAAAATTATAAAATATAAAAATGTGATAAAATAAAATTATTTATATTAAATAATATATTTTTTAAAAAAATAAAAAAATTGTAAAAGAAAAAAAGACAAACTCATTTCGACCTGTTTTTAAATAAACTCATTTTTTTAATCCCAAATCACCCATTTATTAACGATCGCAAATTGACCTATCGATTCTGAGCCAAATTGACAGAATTAGGTGATAAAGCATGTACCGGCTTCCCAATACTTACCCGAGATATATTAACATTTTTTACCAAAAAAAAAAAAAGAATGACGGGGAAATTGATTTGTATAGATGCAAATGAATTTTACATTTCCCACCCGGTTCTTCTACCTTTGTCCCGGACTCTGCAACTCTGACCTTCCCTCGTTGAATCCATCGTGATTAAATCGTGGGATTTTATGGCTGGCGTTTCTGATGTGGCTGAGACTACCCTTTCATGTGCTAACTGTGGCAAGCCTGCTCATCTTCAGTACGTATTCTCTCTGTAGCTGCCGAGTGCTGATCATACTCTCTCTCTGACCCAAGTGATTCTGCCTTCTGCTTCTTCTTCATATGTTATATGGGATTGTGAGATGCTATATTCTACTTGTTACATAGTGTTTATATGAGAAAAAGAATATTTGGAATGTGATCAAACGGCTTGCTGAAGCTCTCAGCAAATATTTTTGATGTTGTAGACAACTGTGCAATATTGGGGCTTGGGATTGAATTAACACGGAATTTTAAAACACGATTCGTAATATAATGTAGAAAGTAGGTCCAGCTATATTTTAGTCAATTCCAGTGAGTAAACTGCTATGCTATGCTGCCTTACCTATACCTAGTGATATTTTATTTTATTCTGCCGTGAGTGTACTTGTTTCATGTTCTTGGTTTATAATTCTTAGCAAAAGCCAGAAGTAAATTTTCATAAACAGTACTTTTTTAAATAATCATGTTTAATCTTTTCTTTTCTTTTTAAAATTTCCAGGTGTCCAAAATGCATGGAATTGAAGCTTCCTCGTGAAGGCGCTGCTTTCTGGTTTGTGATTGTTTCCTGCTTATTCAGCTTTGTCAAATCCTTTTTTATTTTTAGCAATAGAAGTTGAGTGAATAATATAAAGTCAAACAACCAAGGAAGAAAGTTTGTATACAGAGAGTTATTTTGAAGAGAATTTTCACATAAGCTGTCAGGAAATTTTCCTATTAACTGGTGAATCTACACAAGACCTGGCTTCTTCAAAGACATATTTTAAGTATTGATGGATCCATGTGGGTGCTACAAATGTTGATGTTCTTAATCTGTTACTTTAGAATGCGGAGGTTTTCACCTACTCCGGTCTTCAAATTGATGAACTTGGGTATTTAGTCTGACGTGCAAGACAATGGCATGATAGTATTGGTGCTAACTTATAATATTGTTTAAATCATTTTAACTAGAGGAAGATATAAGTTCTTATGGATCTAATGTAATTTGACAGAAGATTGTGTTAGTAATTAGGGTCAGTAGTTTGCTGAAGTGGATGGCATTGTTTCTCAGAATGGCAAACTCAAACTGTAAAATAATGTGATGTGATTTTCGGAGGGAAAACACTTGATCGATTTTCTGGATAGGTTGAAAGAAACAAACAAATGAAACCAAATCACTCAATTGATAAGCCAAAGGGCGCCACAACTAAGAGAAATGGGTTGATCTCGCCACACTCAAGAAAGAAGAACGTGAGTGATAAGAAATCTAGTTGCTCTCGCCACTAACACAAGTTAGATAAGAGAAAGAACTCAAGAATCCTCTTGAAAGCAAAATGCCAATATCTCATATATGATTCAAAGATGGTTTACAACATATGGCAAGGACCCTTTTTATAGAGGGTCTCCAAAACAAAAAGACAAAAGACTCCAACTAATGCATTAAATGCATCAACTAAAAGTCAAGTAGTGTAGGCTAAATGTCAAAGACAATAAATGTATAGGTAATAGACTACAACTATATTCAACAAATGCAACTAACCCACATGTAATCTTTTCACACTTCTTCCACTTTCAACAATGTGGTTAAGCCCAATCCAAGCCCTTTAGCACTTGAACGAGTTAGAGGCCCAATTGAAGTGTTCTCCCTTTCTTGGGCTGCAATTAGTTCAAGCTCTTTAACCCTTGAACGAGTTAGAGGCCCAATTGAAGTGTTCTCCCTTTCTTGGGCTGCAATGGGGTTATCCTTGGTTACATCATCCTCCCCTGGTTGAAATGGATTTGTCCTCAAATCCAAGTCCTCTTTATCTTCTAAGTACGGGGAAAGATCCCTTACATTGAAAGTAGTAGAAACAGCATAGTCTTCAGGCAAATCAATTTTGTATGCATTATCATTTACCTTGTCTATGATACGGAAAGGACCATCTGCCCTTGGCATTAATTTAGACTTCCTTTGGTTTGGAAATCTTTCTTTTCGAAGATGAACCCACACTAAATCTCCAGGACTGAATTGAACAAATTTTCTTTTCTTGTTGGCAGTCTTCTTATAGATGGAGTTCTTCTTCTCAATTTGCTGTTTAATGTTTTCATGTAACTTCTTTATCATGTCAGCCTTCATTTTTCCATCTATGCATTCTCGAGCTTCAAGTGGTAATGGTACTAAATCAAGTGGGCTCAATGGATTAAATCCATAAACTACTTCAAAAGGAGAGTGTTTAGTAGTACCATGTACACTTCTATTGTAAGCAAATTCAGCATAGGCCAAGCATTCATCCCAACTTTTCAAGTTTTTGCCAATGATAGTTCTTAGCAAAGTAGAAAGCGTTCGGTTCACCACTTCAGTTTGCCCATCAGTTTGTGGGTGACAGGCAGTACTAAAGAGCAACTTTGTTCCCAGCTTTCTCCATAAAGTCTTCCAAAAGTAGCTAAGAAATTTGGCATCACGATCTGACACGATACTCTTTGGAATGCCATGAAGTCTCACAATTTCTTTGAAAAATAAATTGGCGATGTGCACAGCATCGTCGGTCTTATGGCATGGAATAAAATGAGACATTTTTGAAAAACGATCAACAACAACCATGACCGAATCTTTACCTCTTTGTGTCCTTGGTAAGCCTAGCACGAAATCCATACTAACATCAGTCCAAGGTTGATCTGGAACAGGTAGAGGTGTATAAAGTCCATGGGCTGCTTCCTTGCTCTTGGCTTTTTTGCAAACAATACACCTTTCAATCACATGATGCACATCTCTAATCATGTTAGGCCAATAAAAATGCTCTTTCAGCATCTCCAATGTCTTGGTTTCACCGAAATGCCCAGCCAATCCTCCTCCGTGAGCTTCTCGTGTAAGTAATTCCCTTATAGAACAATTTGGAATTACTAGCCTCCCTAAGCGAAATAAAAAACCTTCAGATCTATAAAATCCCTTATATGCCATTTTCTCACAAGCGAGATAAATTTCAGCAAGTGTTGAATCTTCCATGTAATGGTCTTTAATAGATTCAAATCCCAACAATTTAGCATTCATCATGGAAATTAAGGCATATCTCCTTGATAAGGCATCTGCAACAATGTTGGTTTCTCCCTTCTTATACTTCAACACATAGGGAAAAGCTTCAAGAAATTCCACCCACTTTGCATGTCTTCTATTCAGCTTGCTCTGACCTTTTAAGTGTTTGAGTGATTCATGGTCTGTGTGAATTACAAATTCTTTTGGTAACAAGTAGTGCTGCCATGTCTCAAGAGCTCTAATTAAAGAGTAGAACTCCTTATCATAGGTAGAGTAGTTAAGACTGGCTCCATTCAACTTCTCACTAAAATAAGCTATAGGACGCTTTTCTTGAAGAAGTACTGCTCCAATTCCCACTCCACTAGCATCACATTCAATCTCAAAAGTCTTAGAAAAATTAGGCAAAGCCAATATGGGTGCATTGTACAATTTTTCTTTGACAAGCTCAAAACTTCGTTGGGCTGCATCACTCCATTTGAACTCCTTTCCTCCCTTAATACATTCAGTTATGGGTGCTAAGATGGTGCTGAAATCCCTTACAAATCTTCTATAGAAAGAGGCAAGCCCATGAAAACTTCTTACTTCAGATATGGTTCTTGGAACGGGCCATTCTTTGATAGCTTTCACCTTTTCTTCATCAACTCCCACTCCTTGCTGAGATACTACAAAGCCAAGAAAAATCACATGGTCTTGACAAAAGTAGCATTTTTTTAGATTAGCATAGAGTTTCTCCTTTCGCAACACTTCCAAGACTTCCTTCAAATGTTGCACATGCTCCTCATAACTTTGACTGTAGATCAAAATATCATCGAAATATACCACAACGAATTTTCCAATGAAAGATCTAAGCACATGATTCATCAATCGCATAAATGTGCTAGGGGCATTAGATAGCCCAAATGGCATTACCATCCATTCGTAAAGTCCATGCTTTGTCTTGAAGGCTGTCTTCCACTCGTCTCCCTCTTTCATTCGGATTTGGTGATAGCCACTCTTCAAGTCAATTTTTGAAAACACCTTGGAACCATTCAGCTCATCCAACATGTCATCCAATCTTGGAATTGGGTAGCGGTATTTGATGGTGATCTTATTTATAGCACGGCTGTCTACACACATTCTCATAGAGCCATCCTTTTTAGGGACTAATAATGTAGGCACAGAACAAGGGCTCATGGATTCCCTTACATAACCCTTTTCAATCAACTCATCGACTTGCCTTTTTAGCTCCTTAGCCTCCTCTGGATTCATTCTGTATGCTGGCTTATTTGGTAAGGCAGCACCGGGCACCAAATCAATTTGATGCTCAATTCCTCTTAAGGGTGGCAATCCCTTAGGTAGCTCATTCGGAAAGACATCTGTAAATTCTTCTATCAACTCCCTCACAAGCTTAGGAAGCTTTTCTGCAAGTTCTGGATTTAGCTCCTTAAGAATTAGTAATAATACAAAGTTTTCCCTTCTTATTGCCTTCTTTAACTCATTCTTAGAAGCAAAACAGCTAGGCTTCTTCTCCTCGATTACATCCTCCTTCGGCTGTACTTGTATTGGCTTTAAGGGTGCCAACACAATCTTCTTTCCATCCTTCTCGAAAGCGTAGGTGTTTTTGAAGCCATCATGTAGTGCTCTTCTATCAAATTGCCAGGGCCTCCCAAGTAGAAGATGACTAGCATCCATAGGGACTATGTCACACAATACCTCATCTTTGTAATTCTTCCCTATAGAGAAAGGTACCTTTACTTGTTTGGTGACCTTCATCTCGCCATGATTATTCAACCATTGCAGCTTGTATGGACGGGGATGATTGATGATAGGTAGCTTCAATTTGCTAACCAAGGTGGTTGAAGCAACGTTAGTGCAGCTCCCACTATCAATTATCACGTTACAAACTTTGCCTCCGATAGTACACCTTGTTTGAAAAATATTCTCCCTCTGTTCTTCTTCTACTTTGGCTTGGATATTCAAGGCACGTCTAATAACCAAGGCAGCACCTTCATCAGCATATTCAACAACTTCTTCTTCATCAAAATATTCTTCCTCTTCACATTCCTCCACAATATCTTCATCTTCACTCTCTATTTCCCCTTGTTTTTCCTTCAAGATCATCACTCTTCTATTAGGACATTCGGATGCTATATGGCCATGACCCAAGCACTTGAAGCACTTAATGTCTCGGCTTCTTTTAGAGGACTGGTTGTCTTCTCTCTTATCCTTCCCTTTAGAACTTTCAGATTTGTTCGGCTCTTTCTTCCATATCTCCTTATTACTCCCTTTGGTAGTGTTTGAGGTTTGGGAAAGTGTTTGGAAAGGTTTATTCCCCAATGGTTTAGACACTCCATTGGTTCTTCCATAAACTCTCTTTTTCTGTCTCTCCACCTTAATTACCAATTTAATTACATCTTCTAAGAAGACAAAATTCTGCAACTCTACTAAGTCAGCAACTTCTCTGTTCAAACCACCAAGAAATCGAGCTATGGTTTGCTCTTGAGGTTCATTCAGCTCACACCGAATCATCAAAGTTTCAAATTCTTTGACATAATCTTCAACACACATACCTCCTTGCCTCAAGCTTTGAAGCTTAAAATAAAGCTCTTGCTTGTAGTAATCAGGTACAAAACGCCTCTGCATGAGCCTTTTCATCAATCTCCAATTTCGAACTTCCTCCTCTCCATCTCTTCTTCGTTGATTCTTCAAATTTTCCCACCATAGATTTGCATAATCAGTGAATTCAAGGGCTGCAAGTCGGCATTTGGTAGCTTCTGAATATTCTTGATATTCAAAAATCTTCTCTACTCGTTGCACCCACTCCAAGTATTCTTCAGGAGAACTTGTTCCCTTAAATGGAGGAATCTTCATTTTGATGTTGGCATCACGTTCCCTCTGCTGCCTTCTTTGCCTAGGTTGATCACCTTCTTCAGCTTCAGATTCTTCTCTATGGTGTTCAACATAAGCTCCTCTTCTTGGTTGTTATTGTTGTAGCTCCATAAATCTAGCCATTTGAGAGGTTAGTTGAGCTATTTGTTCCATCATTTCTTCTTGACCTCTTTGTAGGCCAACAATTTGAGCTTGTTGTAGGCTAAGCCCAAAAGGAACTTCAGAACTATTTTCTCCTGTCATAGTGATTTGTAATTTGTTGGTTTGAGTTTGGTGAAGGGTAGGTTCACTCTCTAAGTGTTTACACTCGGATTAACAATGAACAGTAACGATGAACAATGAACAGTAACGATGAATTTTTTTTTTAAATAAAAAAGTTGGAATAAAATAGAACAACACAAGAATAGAAATAAAGATAAAGATGAACAGACTAGAAAATTAGCCTTCCATGTAGGTGGCAGATTACAAAACAAGGAAAACTAAGCCTTCCATATAGGTGGCAGAATACAAAATAAGGAAAACTAAGCCTTCCATGTAGGTGGCAAAACACAGAATAAAATGCAATAAAATTAAGCTTTCCACGAAGGGGCAAAACACAAAACAAATAATAGAACCTGAATTGAAGTGGCTTTGATACCAATATGATGTGATTTTCGGAGGGAAAACACTTGATCGATTTTCTGGATAGGTTGAAAGAAACAAACAAATGAAACCAAATCACTCAATTGATAAGCCAAAGGGCGCCACAACTAAGAGAAATGGGTTGATCTCGCCACACTCAAGAAAGAAGAACGTGAGTGATAAGAAATCTAGTTGCTCTCGCCACTAACACAAGTTAGATAAGAGAAAGAACTCAAGAATCCTCTTGAAAGCAAAATGCCAATATCTCATATATGATTCAAAGATGGTTTACAACATATGGCAAGGACCCTTTTTATAGAGGGTCTCCAAAACAAAAAGACAAAAGACTCCAACTAATGCATTAAATGCATCAACTAAAAGTCAAGTAGTGTAGGCTAAATGTCAAAGACAATAAATGTATAGGTAATAGACTACAACTATATTCAACAAATGCAACTAACCCACATGTAATCTTTTCACACTTCTTCCACTTTCAACAATGTGGTTAAGCCCAATCCAAGCCCTTTAGCACTTGAACGAGTTAGAGGCCCAATTGAAGTGTTCTCCCTTTCTTGGGCTGCAATTAGTTCAAGCTCTTTAACCCTTGAACGAGTTAGAGGCCCAATTGAAGTGTTCTCCCTTTCTTGGGCTGCAATGGGGTTATCCTTGGTTACATCATAATGTTAGACCGGCCGTGGTTGCTAATGAGACAACAGCTCATTACTATATTTACTTCTCAATCATTATATCCTTTATTCTATTGAAATCTCTTGACAGCACTCAGGATTGTTTCAAGGCTTCATGGAGCTCACACAAATCAGTGCACTCAAAGGCGAAGCTGAACTCTCTTGGGACAGGTAATACAGATGAAAAAAATTCAGACTCACTTGAAGGGTGGTTATATTGCTTGAAGAAAGGCCAGGCTCGAACTCCAAAGATTCCTCACTTTGATTGGACTGGGTCAGTTAATGCGGTCTTTTGTCTCCATATTTTAGATATCTTACAGTTCTGCTTAACCATGACAGAACAGAAGAGTATGTTCAACATTAGCGATAGTATATTTCTAAACTTCTGATTGTCTCTTGCTTTATTTATGTACATGATTGATCTAACCATTGCAGATGTTTGAAGCAAGAAATTATCAAATATTTTTTGTTAGTTTATCTGTTGCAGATTCATCTTTTCTTGGTAAAATGTACTGTTTATTTATTTATTTACTGATTATTGGAATGAAAATTTCATTGTTGCTTTTATAAGGATGCTGAGGCCATATCCAATATCTAGTAAACGGGTTGTACCAGCTCAAATTGATATACCAGACTGGGCAGATGATGTGAGTTATCTGAATTCTTCCTTATATCTGTATCTAACTTATTTTTTCCTAGATTCAAAGGGATATCATCTTTTGACCACTTAGCTCAGACTCAGTAGTTTCTAAATGTTGTCTCTCTTCTGCTTGAACCTGTAGGGAATTCCCAAAGTTGAGCCCAGCAGTGATCTGCAGCATGTTGTTGAGGTGAGGTTTTTTATATTGCAAGTATACAATTGTTGACAAGATTCTGTTATTTTTTGGTTCTTAGTATTTCTCCTCTCTAAATGTGATATCAATCTGCAGATCAAGACTCCAGATCAAATTCAGAGAATGAGGGAAACTTGCCGTGTAAGTTCCTCTATTTTACCATTTTGCCTATTTAGATTCTCGTGGGGTGTATTTTTAAATCTGTACATACTCTGTTCATTCAGACTAGTTTTATCATAAAAATAAAATCGTTTCAGCTTTGAATGCTGAACAGAACATGGTCCCCATTTTGAATTCATAGTGGAGTCTTTGTTATTGACAAATTGTATGACACATGGTCTGGGGATATGAATCAATTTCACATTGTTGATTAATGATGATGATTGACATGATATCTGGTGATGACCTTCTATCCATGTGGTCTTAGTTTTCTTTTTGGTTCTTTTTTTGTGGAGAGGGGTGGGGACAAGATTTGTTATTGAAGATGAGAATCTTTTTCAATTTTCTTTCCTAAAACATGATGGGGAAAATATGGGATATATTTATACCTTGTTTAAAGTGATATACTTAGATTTTATTGAACATATGAATTTCCAGATTGCAAGGGAAGTTTTGGATGCAGCTGCTCGAGTCATAAAGCCAGGTGTGACAACTGATGAGATTGATAGAGTTGTCCATGAGGCTACTATAGCTGCAGGTAATGATTTTATTCAGTGCATCATATTTACATTTGGAATAGCTTCAAATATTATTGCTAGTGTTATTATTATTATTATTTTTATTATCATCATCATCATAATAATAGTAGAATATTCCCTTCTTTCATGTATTGTTGATGTAACACAATCTGTCACATCCTCAAAATGAGAGCATTTGGATGGAGTATGAGGTTAACTCGCATCCATAACCTGACAAAACCACATTTAAACTGACTGAAATACTTATTCAACCATAATGAAGCATTCATAAGAGATTGATAGAAACCGGATTTAATAAGGGAAAGAACTAAAATTTATTTCTGGAGAAACAGGAAAAACACAGACAAAGGAAGCTTCTTAAGCAATGCTTGATTCATCGTGGTCTGCTCTTGTTGTACAGCTTCTTGTTTCTATTGAAGAAGTAATAGAGAATCACGAAAGGAAGTCTCGAGTGCAGCAATGGAAGACTCAACGGAATCCAAGTGGCCACCCATGGCTTCCAAATTGGCAGAGAAATTGGAATAATCAGCTGGTTTAGGCGGCAGGTCGGACCAATTGATAGTTAATAAGGGAAAGAACTACAGTTTATTTTTGAAGAAACAGAAAAAGCATAGACAAAGGAATATTTAAAACAGCAAGAAAGAAAACACCAGAGATTCAAAGGGCCTCCAACCAGAGCTAAGAAGCTCCTCCAGAGCATAATGCTTCTACACACCAAACTGAAATACTCTCCACGTTTGACCTTCTCTCTCCCTCCCCTTCCTATATAACAAACTTTGTCCTATTGAATTCCCTCTCTAGCCCTTTAACAAAAATAACAGAATCACCCACTACACCCACTACCTGATACCTATCAGAGATCACCTTTCATTCAAAGATAAAACTGCTTTATTACATGGTTAATTCAACACCAACTTTTGAGAACATTTCATCAGAGAGTACGCAAAAAATAGAGCACATGAAATTTGTACAAACAGTTTCCAGGCCAATACATCAAGCGACCTCTACTTTTAGATCTTATTCACCATACAACAAAAACTGAGGTGGGAGATCGGACCTGAAGACTGGTGGAGCTATGCTCTAGACTACACAAAAGTGTGAATTTTATTAACTAATATAACTATATACAAAAAAATTCTAACGAATTAATTAATTAATGTTTGTCATAAATGGTATGGTCTTATGATTTGATATTTTGGCTCTTCTTTTTTATTTTATGTAAAATCTCAATCTTGACAACCTTGTATAGAATTGCCTTTAAGCTGTGTAAAAGGAATTAATTATTCATATATTGGTTATATCATATGAGCCCTATGAAAAAAGGTCGAGGAAGACCAAAAAAGACACTTAGAGAAATTATTGAACGGGATCTTTTAGTAAATGAGATATCTAAAGAGTTGGTCATTGATAGAGCTCAATGGCGTCGTGCGATCCATGTAGCCGACCCCACTTAGTGGGATAAGGCTATGTTGTTGTTGTTGTTGTTATTGGTTATATCATATATTTCATGCTTTTATGCAGCTGGCTTTTATCAATATATCCATTCTGATGGTGAAGTACTGTATTTAGAATTGGAATTTTCTTAGGTTTCTTGATGTCATTGGCAATTCTGATTAATAACTGGTGCTGGTGGTAAATACTCTGTATTTTATCCCTGCAGGAGGATATCCATCGCCTCTCAATTATCATTTCTTTCCAAAGTCTTGCTGCACGTAGGTACTTTCCTTCTGTATGTGTTCTGTTTTCTTTATCATCTTGGTTTTTGTTAACATTGTGCACCCACTCTCTTGATCAGGTCAGTCAATGAAGTAATCTGCCATGGAATTCCTGATGCCAGGTAGGTTGTTCTGTGCTTTTGCTTTATAGTTCAGAATTCTTTGTATTTTTATACTTCTTTTGGGTTGGACATGAGTGTGCTTACAGATCTTCTGACTTGGTACTTTCTTAAGTAACTACACGTTTGTTAGTGGAAGTGCCATACCATCAAGTCAGACAAATATATCAACTTGAGAACTTCTAATATTCACTCATTCTACAGGAAGCTTGAGGACGGTGATATTGTAAATATTGATGTCACTGTATACTACAAGGGTGTTCATGGTGAGTTGATTAACATCCATTACTGATGCTTTCACCTATTTGTCCAAAAAATCTGCACTTGGTTAAATAATTATGATTTTTGCAGGTGATCTTAATGAAACATACTTTGTTGGAAGTGTTGATGAAGAATCTCGCCGGTTGGTCCAATGCACATATGAGTGCCTGGACAAAGCAATATCAATTGGTATTTGTCCATTGAAATTGAACTCTATAAACTTTCTCTCGACTTGGCTCAAAACATAGTTAAAACTTCTAGCTTTTAGGAGGATTGGATTTCCTTTTTTTTTTTTTCTTGGGGCATGTCTTTTGAAGCAGTCAAGTATTGATAAAGTAAAAGCATGAATCTCAACAATATGGACGGGGAGGGGGATGCATAAAGGGATGGACATGGACAAGTAGAGGGCATTTTTTTTTTAAAGATTAAGATGTTTGAATTTGAATACACATTTTAATATTAAGATATTATCTTTGAATATGAACACTAAATGATTAAGACTGTTTGTTTTTTTTAACATCTAAATACATAGAAATTGATTATGTAAAAAACATAATATTAAAAAATATTAGTAATTAAACATATATTATGAAAAAAATGAGGAAATCAAGATTAAAAAATTGAATTATATGTTGAATTGAAAATTTAAATACTTAACAAATAAGCATTGATTGTTATTTTAGTTAACGGAAAATTGGTTGTTTTGCATAGATTGTAAAGTTTGAGGGGGTTGTTTATTAAGCTTTAAAGTTTAGGGGATAAAATGCACATAAGACAAAGTTTATGGGGACAAAGTATATTTTTGCCTAAAATGAATAATACATTTAAATTGTATTAAGACTTGTCACAAGATCCGATTTGTTAAGATGTATTCAAGTCTATTAAGTGCTTAAACAAAAAACAAATGCACTTAATGGTTTGAAGTCTGAATGAATCAGATTCAAACATTTATTAAGTGCAAACCAATGAAGCCTAAACTATTTTAAGGAAACATCAATTGTGTTAATGAACTCTTGATTACTGAATTGACAAATGGAATAATAATTTGGGCATGATTAGTTTTTTTTTAGAGTGTTTTGAAATATAGTTGCCTGAGGCAGTAAACTTATTTTGGATCAATCTTTTGAGTTAATTTTAAGCAGATTAAGAGGAATACTGTATTTCTGACCTTGAGGGCTGTTTAAAGGTAGTACGAATCAGATATTTACTTTTCTTAGCGGTGAAGGCTTTGGTGAAGAGAACCAACTTTGTTCTTATTTATGTTGATATGATTACTGACCTCCACCATGTCACTCAGTAATCAAAGTCATTTAATAAAATTAGTTTGTCAAGGATTCTGATGAATTCCATTCTTTTTTATGTTGTGGAATGGTTATCATAAATTGCTAATTTACTTCCACATTATGTTTCTACATTTTAATTGATTGAGTGCTATAGTGCATGCTGCAATCAAATTAAAATTGTTCATGAAATTTCCATCTCTAAGTCTTGTCATGATTTATTCATGTTGGCAGTACAGATATAAATATATATAACTATACAGTCTGAGCATTGTATTGAAAAATAGTGACAAGCATAGTTATTTAGTTATGTATATTGAATTTTATTACGTTTACATTTTTTCATTCTTAAAAGTTGATTGATATTTAAAGAATTATCTGTTCCTAATTCTTCCTTTCCCATTAACTTCAGTAAAACCTGGGGTCAGATTTCGTGAGATTGGTGAAGTTATAAATCGTCATGCTTCAATGTCTGGCTTTTCTGTGGTAATGCATATCTTCGTTTAAAACTTGTTTATTAGATTATCATTGCTTATGTGGCTGAGGGTTATTACTAGTCCCGTACTCTTATTTCCCCTGCTTTCTTGAATAGGTAAAATCAATTTATGGTCATGGAATTGGAGAGCTCTTCCACTGTGCACCAAATATTCCCCATTATGGAGGTATCCTTAATTTAAAGCATGCAAGGATCTGGAAGCATTATATTTGGAGAATATCTTCTGCATCTTCTGATATTTGATCTAGCTGTCAATTTAGGGAACTTTTAATTAAAGTGGATTTGATGATGGGCAGAAAATGATATTTTCAAATGAGTTCTTTTCTAAAATGAAGGTTAAGCCAGTTTCCCAATACTTGAAAGTTTTGCTCAACACTGATCAACCTATTATGAGCACTATTGCAGGAAATAAAGCAGTTGGCGTGATGAAGGCCGGACAGACCTTCACAATTGAACCAATGATTAATGCAGGTATTTTTGCTCATTGTTTTTAATGGTTAACTTCCCTATATACTCCTTTGTCAAACTCTCACAGAAATTTCTTAATAGGTGTTTGGCGCGATAAAATGTGGCCTGATGGATGGACTGCTGTTACTGCAGATGGCAAACGCAGTGCTCAATTTGAACACACACTGTTGGTAAGCTCAATTTCTCGTTAATATGCATATTATGTATATATTTTTTCTGAGTTCTAATTTACTTTTCAAAAGTTACATCGCCTCAATATTATATGCTTCTGACCTTAAGAAATATTCTAAAAACGTAGTCTTCAAGTGTAGAAGGGAAATGATATAATTGTTCCTGTTTATTTTGGCTTTTAGTCTCTTAGCAGAATAATGATATCTTGAAGTTTGACATACGTCTGTATGAATTACCCTTGTTTGTCAGGTGACAGAGACCGGTGTTGAGGTTCTAACGGCAAGATTGCAAACATCACCCAATGTTTTTCCTTGGCTTACTTCATAACTGGTTCGGTGAAACCGGACGGCAAGTCACAGATACAATATTATTAATAGACAGGCCAACTTGCTCCTATTGCCTTTGTTTTTCTCTCTCTCTTTTTGGTGTGGTTCGGTATGAAGTTTGTAACTTGTAATATCAATCATTAAATTAATGTCGTGTCCATTCAGGCAACTTTGATTTTTTAAAGCAAGATAATTTAGATGTATTTTTTATGTGCCTAAGTGGTGGTTACGGAATCGATTTCTTATAATAGAGATATGATATGTGGCTGAATTATTCTAGGGTGTCAATGATATGGTTTTGACGTGTTATATTTTTGTTGGTCAAATTGGTAATAATTGCATAAAATTAGAGGTGAACGCTGGTTGGATTAAGAAGATTTTAAAAATTGATCTAATAAAAAAAGAGTAGATTGAATTGGTTTGGATTTATTTGGTATATTCAATTTAAAATGTCAGGATTAAAAAAAAATGAATTAGATTTTACTTAGTTATACATTTTTTTAAAAAAATTGTTTATAATTTGATGTCATGTTAAAAACATAAAATGAATCATTCACTAACCGGTCGGGTTGTGATTAAATTTTTAGTTGTGATTAAGTTGTTATTAAGTTAAAATGTTATAAAAAATATATTTAAATGTTACATATTTTTATAATCTAATTATCTTGTAATAATTACTGTATTGAGTTTCATAGAATATGTATCCACTTTTTTTACACTTTCCATTCAACACAGTACCCGTCATATGAATTCATATAAGCATGCATTAATGATGCATTGGAAGGAAAAATCTCAAAACATTTATTGACTAAGATTATCTACTTACCTCAAGTTTAAGCTACAAACTTTTACCGTTTTCTTTCTCAATGTGCGGGGCAAGAATGATTCAAGATATTTGGGAGGCCAATCCTAAAGATTTCACATGAGAACTCGAGATCGGCACGACATTGGGTTACCTTCCTAAACAATAAACCTAAACTCCTGACTCCTGTTTCTCATGCATCATATGCCATGCCTAAACATACAATTAAATGAAATCTAATGCCCAAGATAATAAATGACATAGTCAAGTAAGATGTATCAAGATACATATACAGAGAAAAACATAATCATGCCATACAAATGGCTCCCTACATGTAAATCCATCCTAGGTGTCCTATACATGAGCCAGTAGTTATTAATTTGTCTAGTTATATGAGTCTATGTCTAAGCAGAATAGTTGGAAAGATTAATTATGAAATGATATCGCTGACAACAATTTCTTTTTCTTTTTGAATATATTCTATTTCTTAATATATATACACTTGAATCTAATTACTTCAATTCATAAAACTGTAGATGAGAGTTTCTCAAAGTGCATAGGTCATGCTCTAGATTCGGATGCATAAAAGGATGCATGATGAATGCCATTTCTTGCCAATAAATTGTAGAAATGTACATAGTACTGATGTACTGATGTGTACATAGTGCTTATGTGTATTTAAGTGTGCCGATGTGTGTTAGGATTAGTTATAGAAGTTATTTTACTGTTCTTTTCTGTTAAGAGGTTGTTTATTTTCAGTTAGGTGGTTTAAGCTTCTGTTAGGTGTTTTAATCTCTATAAATAGTTTACTTAACAATGTAAATACTGATTTTGAATGAATATAGATTTTCATTCTTTTACCTAGTGTCATGTTCTCTTACCACTCTCTACATGGTATCAAAGCCTTCTGGATACTGACTCAATCCAATTTTTCATGATATTCTATTTTCTTCCAACAATTCGAGGTGAAGGCATGGAGAATACAGAGGAGTCAAGTGTCGAGAGAAGATCAATCTCCTCTCAAACATATGATGAACGGTTCATTGTACAAAACTCTGATAACCCTGGGATTATCTTAGTTACGGTGTTGCTCAACGGTACGAACTACCTCATTTGGAGTCGATTGATGAGGAGGGCACTCGCTACCAAGAACAAATTAGGTTTCGTCGATGGTTCAATCAAAGAGCCAGAGCAGGAACCAAACCGTAGCAAATGGCGACGAGTTGACGAGATGGTTTCTGCTTGGATTATCAATTCGATGGTGAAGGAAATAGCAAAAACTTTTGTGTATTGTGTTTCGATGAGAAGGTTATGGTTGGAGCTGGAAGAACAATATGGAGAAGGAAATGGTCTGTTGATCTATCAACTTCAGCGTCAGATCGTATCGATTGACCAAGGCAACAACTATGTTGTGATGTACTACAATAAATTGAAAAGGCTATGGGAGGAAATCAACGTGCTTCAGCCGGTACCTCAGTGTTCGTGTGAAGCAGCTGCAAAGTGTATATGCAATGTTTCCAGTGCTTTTGCAAATATATTGTCTTAGAACAAACTCATTCAGTTCCTTATGGGACTGAATGAGAGCTATGACTCAGTAAGAAGTCAAATTTTAGTACTAAAACCACTACCTACAGTTAATAAGGCCTATTCTATGGTCTTGCGAGTTGAGAAACAGAGGTCCATTCAAGGGGATATACTCAGCAGCACAGAGACAAATGTGTTAATGGCTCGAAAGTACAGAGCAACAAGAAGAAGAAAGATGATTGAAGTTGTGAACATTGCAAAGTCCCTGGACACACCAAGGACACATGTTTCAAGTTACATGGGTACCCGGACTAGTACAAACAATTGAAGAAGGAGAAAGGAGCTACAGCGAAGGGACATGCAAATATGGCTAATGCTAATAGTCCTTTTGATGAATCCTATGAACAAGAAAGGGAAGTGACAAGTGCAAAGTGGACTCCGGCCATGGCAGAATTGGTGCAGCAGGAAGTAAGTAGAATTTTGAAGGGAAAACCAGAGAAAGATCAAGTTAATTTTGCCTAAATTGGAGAATATGCTGAGTATGCTGGTAATTCTATCCTGACACCTTCTGTTTGCTTAA
Organism: Biancaea sappan; assembly: GCA_037074585.1. Lineage (NCBI taxonomy): Eukaryota > Viridiplantae > Streptophyta > Magnoliopsida > Fabales > Fabaceae > Biancaea > Biancaea sappan. The sequence continues at coordinate 22,727,604 of CM073499.1, read as the reverse complement.
TAATTCATCTCGAATATGGATTATGGACACAGGAGCGACCAACCACATATGTGCTGTAAGAGAAAGTTTCATTGACCTTAAAATTTTACCAAAAAAACCTTCATTCATTTACCTGATGGTAGTGCCAAGGATATTAGGTTCTATGGCATCATAAAGCTACATGATTCATTATACTTACAAAATGTGCTTTATATACCCTCTTTTAACCATAATTTGCTATATGTCAGTAAGCTTTCAAAGGATAACTTACTGAAATTCATTTTCTTTCCCTGTCTCTGCCTTATGTAGGACCAATGACTAACAAGATTCTTACTGTGGGAGAATTGAAGGACAATTTATATGTATTGGGCACAAAATCATTCTCTTGCGAAGCTATTAATCTTGGAAAGAATTTACTATCTAGTGCTAAGGTGTTTGTAAACAAATGTTCAACAAGTAGTGAATCCATGTATACATGGCACAAGAGGCTAGGACACTTGTCAAACGCTGTTATGCAATATTTACCATTCTACTATAATAAAGATGATGCTATTATAGACTGTGAAGTGTGTAGGTTTGCCAAGCAAACAAGATTTTCTTTTCCAATTAGCAACAGTAAGACAAAAAAGGTGTTTGAGTTAGTACATTTAGATATATGGGGACCTTATAAGGTCAAATCTAATACAGGAACAAGATATTTCTTAACCGTGATAGATGATTGCAGCAGGTCGACGTGGGTATATCTCATGAGGGAGAAGGGTCAAACACTGTCTATGATAAAGAAGTTTGTAAACATGGTGAAAAATCAATACGGTACCCGCATTAAGGTTATTCGAACTGACAATGGGTCTGAGTTCTTGAGTTCCTCATGTCAAGCCTTGCTAGATGAAGAAGGTATTTTACACTAGAGGAGTTGCCCATACACTCCCCAGCAAAATGGGATAGTGGAGAGGAGGCATAGGACAATACTTTAACTAGGAAGGGCTATTCTTTTCTAATCAAGACTTCTTGCCAAGTTTTGGAGGGAAGCAATTCTTCATGTTGCCTATTTGATAAATAGAATTCCTTCTTCAATTAATTAGGAAACTCCTTACAAGAGACTATTTAAAAAGGATCCCTTGTATGACAATCTCAAGGTTTTCGGTTGCCTTTGTTATTCTATCGTGACGAGGCCTCATGGTGACAAATTTGCTTCTAAAGCAAATAAATGTATATTTCTAGGATACTCAGCAGGACAAAAGGGATATAAGGTCTGCAATTTGATTACAAAATCTATTACAGTATCTAGAGATGTGGTTTCTAAGGAGAATATTTTTCCTTTTAAATATGAGACATTTTCTAATGTAGAAACAACAACAGAAGTAGCACTACCCATAATGCCAGTTACTTCAGATGAATTAGCAGCTGGGAGTTCAAAAATTCCTCTTGAGATACATGACTCTGCTGATTCAGTGTCAGCAAATTTGGATAAAGATTACATGGACAACATTGATGATAGTAGAAGGGAGGAACAGTCAGTTGATGTGGTGCAGGAACAACCAAGACTTAGCACTAGAACCAAAAGACAACCGCAGTGGATGAATGATTTTATGTGCAATATAGTCAATTCTCACAGTAATGAATCAGTACCTTTTCTAACTCATTCACCTCATACTTTTCCTTTTATTTCACCTGTTCATTTCTCTCCAGCACATATTTGTTTTGTTGCGAATTTGTCTGCAGTTCAGGAGCCAAGGACTTATGGTGAGGCAAAATTAGAGGAAGCATGGGTGAATGCCATGAATGTAGAGTTGACAGTGGTGGAAAAAAATGATACATGGGATGTTGTGGTTTTGCCTCGTGGGAAGAAAGCTATAGGTTGTAGATGGGTATACAAGGTGAAATTAAAGGCTGATGGCTTGGTTGATAAGTATAAAGCTCGGCTAGTAGCGAAGGGGTATAATCAAAGACAGGGGGTTGATTTTCATGATATTTTCTCACCATTAGCAAAAGTAGTTACTGTGAGAATTGTATTAGCAGTGGCTGTTGCAAATTCTTGGCAAATACATCAACTTGATATAAATAATGCATTTTTGCATGGTTTTTTGGATGAAGAAGTATACATGGAGGCACCAGAAGGGTATGACAAGGTGAAGAAAGGACATGTTTGCAAGTAAAAAAATCTTTGTATGGCTTAAAACAAGCCTCTCGGCAGTAGAATCTAAAGCTTACTGCACAGTTAAAGGTTTTTGGGTTTGAACAGTCAGTTCATGATCATTGTCTATTCATTTTTCATGCTCAGAATATTTTCTTAGTTCTATTAGTGTATATAGATGACATAATACTAACAGGAAATTCTCAGGCAAAAATAGAGGAAGTGAAGAAGTTTCTTGATAGAAAGTTTACTATCAAGGATTTAAAGTTTGCTAAGTATTTTTGGGTCTCGAATTGATTAGATCAGACAAGGGACTTTGGGTCAGTCAAAGGAAGTACGTGCTGGACATGTTGAAAGATATAGGCTTGATGAAGTGTAACTCAACTTCTACTCCTTTACCAAATGGAGTAAGTTTATGTAGTAATACTGGGATTTTGCTTGATGACCCTGCAAAATACAGATGTTTGGAGGGAAGACTGCTTTTTTTAGGGTTTACAAGGCCAGACATCTCTTTTGCTACACAACAATTGAGTCAATTTGTACAAGAGCCAAGAGATACACATTGGGAAGCAGCTTTGTATGTTTTAAGATATTTGAAAGGGTGTCTATCTCTTGGTTTATTCTTTCCCTCGTCTAATTCATTAAATTTGACTGCATACTATGACTCTGATTGGGGTTCTTGTCTTGATACTTGAAAGTGTTTAACAGGATACTGTGTGTTCATTGGCGATGCTCTTATCTCATGGAAAACAAAAAAAACAAGCCACAGTTTCGCGTTCAACAGCTGAAGGGGAATACCGAGCTATGGCAGCTACAATTTGTGAGTTACAGTGGATCTCTTTTATCCGTCGTGATATGCAGTCACCTGCTTCAATTCCTATCACAATTTTTTGTGACAATAAATCTGCAATTCAGATTGCAGAAAATCCGGTATATCATGAACTGACCAAACATCTAGATTTATTGTGCCATTTTATCAGGGATAAGGCGAAAAATGGTTTCATTTCTCCCAAGTATGTTAGTTCTATAGAACAGTTGGCGGATTCATTTACTAAGGCAGTAACGAGGCCTTTATTTACAAGCATGAAGTCCAAGTTAGGCTTGTTAGATTGCTATCAAGCCCTAACTTGAGGGGGGATGTAGAAATGTACATAGTACTGATGCACTGATGTGTACATAGTGCTTATGTGTATTTAAGTGTGTTGATGTGTGTTAGGATTAGTTATAGAAGTTATTTTACTGTTCTTTTCTATTAAGAGGTTGTTTATTTTCAGTTAGGTGGTTTAAGCTTCTGTTAGGTGTTTTAACCTCTATAAATAGTTTACTTACCAATGTAAATACTGATTTTGAATGAATATAGATTTTCATTCTTTTACCGAGTATCCTGTTCTCTTACCACTCTGTACAATAATGACGAATATGTTTTCATATATAAAGGACTAAAGATGATAGTTAATTATTGTACTAAACTTATGTGCAATTCTTTATTTCTTTGTTGTTAGATTTTTTATTTAAAATAAGACATGTCTAAAATATTTTTTAAAGAAACCTAATCATATAATGTTGAGTTGAGAAAATTAAACTATTATTAAAAAATTATGTACTTATTGTTCTGCTTTAAAAACTTAATAACAAAAATATAATTAAGAATTGGACCTAAGGTTTTCTCTTAATTATCTATTGTTTTTTGGAGTACTATTGATATTCTAAATCAGCACATCTCCATTTTATTGCTTTCATTGCTAGCTATAATTAATTAAAGTCAAATTCCAACCTCCTGCATGTAGCTTGGTTCATTAGACAAGTTTGTGTATATCCCATTTCAGTGTTGAAGTCATAAATTCAATTTGTACATGCATACACTATTGAAACTAGGGGTGAGTACGGGGTTGGGTTAGGTTGGGTTGAGGAAAAATTTCAACCCAATCCAATCAAATTTGATCTGGTTGAGTTAGGTTGGGTTAGTGAATTTTTTAGAATAGACCTGAACTAACCTATCCCGCACTCTAACAGGTTAGGTTGGGTTAGGTTGGTGGTTTTTTTTATCTCTTCTTTTTCTTTTTCTTTCCTCTCTCTCTCTCTCTCTCTTTCTTTCTTTCTTTCTTTTTTCAGATATAGTTAGCCTTAGCGACGAAAAATGTGTTTTACTGATTGAGGGAAATCTTGACAAAAGATACATGGAATGAACCAAAAAAAGTACTGGGGTTAGAATAAGTGAATGTCTATGTTGCATTTGCATCTGGCGTTGTTTCTATTACTATTGATGATGATGGTTCCTTGTGGGTTTGGGGGAAGTCTAAGCGTGGCCAACTTGGTATTAGGAAAGATATCATCGAAGTTGTTGCACCAGCCAAAGTTTAGGCACTTGTAGGAGAAAAAGAGGCCATGCTCTTGCTGAAATAGTGGATGGGAAAAATGGGGAATGACTTGGAGATATCTCCACTTGATTATGATGCTAGCAAGAAAAGAAAAATGACAAGAGAGAGATTGTAAAAAAATAAATGAAGTAGGGCTCCCTAAAAAAAATATATTTTTTTAATATTTGACGTATTGACAGATCGAAAAATTTCCAATCCATAACCCAACCCGCCACTTAGTGGGTTGAAAAAATTGAATTTAATTCAACCCGCCAACCCAACCCAAACGTGCGGGTTAGACAGGTCGATACTCACCCTTAATTGAAACTAAAAAAATTATTGCCTGATTAATTTTGAGTTCTGTATTTTCCTATGGATTTAACAAAAGAAATTATATTTTTCTAGGAAGATATATATACTCTACCTGATTACAAGTCATATATACACAACTAATTTGACAATTCACAAATTATTTCTTTCTATATCGTCCCTTTATTAAAATGTTTACAATATTACCATTAAATTTTATCCACTTTATTTTTTTCATAAAAATTTAACACTAAATCTAATAGTCTGTGGGCTCGAATATCAGTTTTAATATGTGGGTTAATTGTATCGCATAAATAAAATAAAAAAATCTAAGTTAACAGTAAGTATTTTAATAAGTAAGTAAAACATTAAGTTAAAAATTAATATTTAAATGACCAAAACTCAAACTCTACTTATTTTTGAAAGACTACAATATAGAATTCTCTTGCCCCGCCCCCCTTTTTTGTTTCCTCTTTTACGATTAATTGGAGAAGAAAATGTCTGTTGGACTTATTACACAAGCTGTTGAAATTTATGTCAAAAATTCTGGACTATTCTAGCTTAAACTAATGTGGACCACGATTTGCCTGCATCACAAAGAGATTAACGCTATATATAGGATCAACTTATTATATTTTTAAAACTATCTAGTGTGTATCCTAACATACCTCTTAATTAGTCAGCCATTACTCTATCGAATTTTTAAATTTATCCACTTTTATAATTAATAACAAACACAAATATATTAACACGAGTTATATTAAAATGAGAAAACTAATTTGATTCTAAAAAAATTACAGGTATTATAATTTAGTCTCTGAAAAATAGTACGTCTCAATTAATTTAGTCTCTAAGTATTTGTCTTACTATATAACTCCTAATGACAAAAATTTTAAGATTTAGCAATGAAAAAGATATCAAATATAATTTTTTATAGGCTAAATTATGATAGTTAATATTTCAAAGATTAAATTTAAAAAACTGTGATTTTTCAAGCATTAGTAATTTACTTTTAAAATAATTAAAAGGAATACTGAATTAAATGATGTGGTAATAAATCATAACAAAAACGGTTCCTCTACATTTGGTGACGGGAAATATATAATGAAGTTGAAATTTTAATTCTTCGACCATCAAATAAATAATTAAGATTGAATGGATGAAAATAAGAAAAATAAAAAATTATGTCTTCAATTTTAACCATTCTATCATTACTATACATTTGATAATCGAATAATTGAGATTTTAATTTTACTCTACATTTTACATCACCAAATATAGAGGAATCATTCTCATATTATGACACGGATCTCTCTCTCTCTCTCTCTCTCTCTCTCTCTCTCTCTCTCTCTCTCTCTCTCTCTCTCTCTCTCTCTCTCTCTCTCTCTCTCTCTCTCTCTCTCTTATTGTAACATGAAAACCTAACATAATTATATTTTTACTTACCGACAGTGGCTGAACGGAAGGTTTGTGGTGCCTGCTCCAACACTTTTGCTACCAGTAATAATAGTCTTCACTGTAATATCTCCCACAAGCATTATATTTCTTTTCGTTATCTCAACTTGTTCATTATACACTCCTGCCTTCACGTAGATCACATACCTACTGCTACTACTCGACGGTGCAGCACTCACGGCGGCCTTCACCGACGTGAACTTGCCAGACCCGTCATTGGCCACCATGACATTAGCCTGAGAAGCCGGAGAAGAAGATTGCAACGGCTTCCGATCACCGGGCTTAACCCATGCCGGAAACCCATCTTTATAAGATTGTTCTTCTTCCTCCTTATTGGACAGAGTCTTGCAGCTAGAGCCAAGCTGTTGCTTAGCAACTCAGTAACATTATTGCTGGAAATTAAGGACCACATATAGTCCCCGGCAGCGAGCTCCTGGCACCCGGTTTGAGTGTGCTGAGTCACGTCTGAGTGTGAACTTGGGTGCAGTAAGGGTCTAGGGTTTTGTTGAGCTTGAGGAGGGTGTGCTCATAGAGGTCAAGGCAATCAGTCCATGCGGCTTTCTCACGTGGGTTCCGACATTTGGAACCCAATGAACGAGTGGTGGCTTCTCCATTTTGGGTTTTTTCAAGGGCAAGTTCTATCAAACCTTGAGAAAATCAGACCTATGCTTGATGGGTTTGTTATTAACATCTTTATTGGTCATTGTTAGGAAAAAAGGTGGTGTTCGTAGTAATTGTAGAATCAAAATAATTCCACAGACCCAGGATAATTCCCAAAACACAATAGACAAAAATAACACTAAAAATTTTAGCGTAGAAAACCCAAATTAGGTAAAAATCACGGGACCCGTAGGCCGCTTAAATCTTCCACTATAGCAATAATGGGAATACAATCTTCACCCTTAGGTGGACCTCTCACTCACAAAAAAAAATACTACAACAGTATTTCTTCAATTTGTGGACAATAACCCTCACAAATTGGACTCACTATTTTTCCTCTCAGAAACTTTCTGAGACACTCTCTCTATTTTTCTTCTCACTCTTTCTCTCAAAGGTGAAGCTTCTCTGTGAAAATGAAGGATGAAAGAAAGAAGGGACGAAGACTCTATTTATAGAGAAACTTCTCCCTTTCTCAGATGCAAAAATGAAATTGTATTCTCCTTTCTTCACGCGTTTTCAGCTGCAGCAGCCTCCCCTCACAATTTTCCTCAGGCTGCGCCAAACTCCTTTGTCATTTTTTGACTTTGGAGTAAATTACAAAATTTTGGTTGCAATTTTAGTTAAATTGCAACTTTGCCATTTTTTTTAATATTATAAGATATGGGTCCCACTTATGAAGGGACCCACCTTTCAATTCTCCCCCTCCCGACTAAGTGTGGGGTTCCACCAATCATGCAGCTGATCGACAATATTCAAACTTGCTTCTTGGAAGAGTCTTAGTTAACATATCAGATCCATTTTCATCTGTATGGACCTTTTCAAGCTGTAGTAACTTCTTTTCTAATGCACCTCTTATTCAGTGATATCTCATATCAATGTGTTTTGATCTTGAGTGAAAGGAGGCATTCTTTCCAAGGTGAATTACACTTTGATTGTCACAAATTAGCTCATACTTTTCTTGGTGGAAAGTAAGTTCATTTAAGAACCTTTTCATCCATAGCAACTCCTTACTGGCTTCAGTTACTGCGATGAACTCTGCTTCAGTAGTGGACAGTGCAACACACTTCTGTAACTTTGACTGACATGCCACAGCTCCCCCTGAAAAAGTGATCAGATAGCCTAAAGTAGATTTTCTTGAATCTACGTCGCCGGCCATATCTGCATCTGTGTATCCAACTAACACGGGTTTGGTATCTCCAAAACATAAGCATATTTTGGAAGTACCCCGAAGATACCTGAATATCCACTTTACTGCAGCCCAATGTTCCTTTCCAGGTTTTGAAAGGAATCTACTCACTACTCCAACTGCATGTGCAATATCCGGCCGTGTGCACACCATGGCGTACATTAAACTTCTAACTGCTGAAGCATATGGAACTTTGTCCATCTCTTCCTTTTCTTCATCTGTGGAAGGACACTGCTTAGAACTTAGCTTAAAGTGATTAGCAAAAGGACAACTAACCGCTTTAGCTTTGTCCATATTAAACCTTTGAAGTACTTTCTCAATATACTTCGCTTGTGACAACCATAATTTCTTGGTGCTTCTGTCTCTAGTTATCTTCATGCCAAGAATGTGTTTTGCTGGCCCTAAATCTTTCATAGCAAAAGACTTGCTCAACTGCTTCTTCAAGTCATCAATTCTAGAAATATTTTGGCCAACAATCAACATGTCATCCACATAGAGTAATAAAATAATGAAATCATCATCAGAGACTTTCTGCACGAACACACAGTGATCTGAAGTAGTCTTCTTGTAACCATGCTTCCCCATAACAGACTCAAACTTCTTATACCATTGTCTTGGTGCTTGCTTCAAACCATACAGGCTTTTCTTTAGCTTGCAAACATAGTTCTTTTTTTATTTTTGCTTGAAACCCTCTGGCTGCTCCATGTATATTTCTTCCTCCAAATCACCATGAAGAAATTCAGTTCTGACATCTATTTGCTCAACCTCAAGGTCAAGACTTGCTGCTAACCCTAGCATTGTTCGAATGGATGTCATTTTCACCACTGGTGAAAATATCTCATCAAAGTCAATCCCTTTTCTTTGGATGAATCCCTTAACAACTAATCTGGCTTTGAATCTTGGATGGAACTGTTCTCTTCATGCTTAATTCTGAACACCCATTTGTTCTTCAAAGCCTTCTTGCCTTTTGGTAGCTTCACCAGTTCAAAAGTTTTATTCTCATGCAATGATTTCATCTCATCTTGCATGGCCTCAATCTACTTCTTCTTGTGTTCATCATCCATTGCTTCTTCGAAGCTTTCTGGTTCTCCCCCGTCAGTTAATAACACATACTGATTTGTAGGGTATCTAATAGAGGGTTGTCGAACTCTAGTAGATCTTCTCAGTTCTGGAGAACCCATTGGAACTGGTGGTTGATCATGAACACCATCATCATCATCAGAATCTTCTGATGGAATCTCAACGGGAGCATCTGGATCACCTATCTCAGGCTGATCATTCTGTATTTCATCTCCAACTTGTCTTGGCATCGGTGTTGGAGGAATAACTTCCGAATCAGTTGAATCACCATTGGCTTTAGAAATATCTTCAATGGTCTGATCTTCAATGAACACAGCGTCACGACTCCTGACCGGTTTCTTCTCTACTAGATCATAAAATCTGTAGCCAAACTTATCTTGACCATATCCAATGAACACGCATTGTCGTGTCTTACTCTCAAGTTTGGACCTTTCATCCTTTGGAATATATACAAAGGCTTTGCATCCAAACACTCGCAGATGGTTGTAGGAAACATCTTTTCCCGACCATACTTTTTCTGGAACATCTAGCTTTAAAGGGACACATGGTGAGCGATTCATCACGTGTACTACTGTTAGTAAAGCTTCACCCCAAAATTTCTTTGGTAACTTTGCATGAGAGAGTAAACATCTGACTCTCTCCATCAAAGTTCTGTTCATCCTTTCAGCCAGGCCATTCAGTTGCGGTGTTTTCGGAGGCGTTGTCTGAAGCCGAATACCATGCTCTTTACAGTAGGCATCAAAAGGTCTAATGTATTCTCCACCATTGTCTGTCTGAATGCATTTTAGCTTCTTCCCAGTTTCTCTTTCAACTGAGGCATGAAACTCTTTAAAGACACTCAGCACTTGATCCTTTGTCTTTAAAGTGTATGCCCATATCTTCCTTGAATGGTCATCAATGAAAGTCACAAAGTACTGAGCACCACCAAGTGACTTTATCATTGGTCCACATAAATCTGAGTGTACCAAATCCAGTACATTCGCCATTCTAGAAGGAGGATGACTTTTGAACGTAGCTCTATTTTGCTTTCCTGCCAGACAATCATCACACTTCTTTAAGTGAACTTGATCCAAATCAGGTAGAGCATTTTTCCTAGTTAAATGGATCATGCTCTTCTCACTCATGTGACCGAGACCTTTGTGCCATAGCTCAATTGTACTATCATTCTCCGTTGTGTTCACAACATCCTTGGAGAGCTTTGCTTGCATAATGTACAGTTTAGAGTCTTTGTTCCTTTTGGCCACCACCAACGATCCTTTGGTGAGCTTCCATTGGCCATTAAAGAAGGTATTGCAGAAACCTTCATCATCTAGCTTACTTGTTGAGATCAGATTTAGGCGCATATCTGGAATATGCCTCACATCCTTCAGAATTAATCGCAACCATTCTCCGTCTTTAAACAAACATCTCCTTTACCTGCAATTATTGAAAGATTATTATTTCCCATTCTTACAACACCAAAATTGCCCGGTGTGTAAAATGAGAAAAATTCCTTCTGAGATGTAGCATGAATTGTGGCACCACTGTCAATCACCCAGCTTGTCTCATGGGTTGTAAGATTGACTACATCATCATTATCATAGACAATGTTGAACTCCTCAGCAACATCTGCTTGCTCATCATCACTACTGTCGTTTTTCTTCTGTCCTCTGCCTTTGTTCTTTTCCTGATCCTTCTTGAACTTGCGGCAATGTATTTTGATATGACCATTCTTTTTACAGTAATGGCATTCAACATTGGCATATCTGTTGGATTTGCCTCTGCTCCTTCCTCTAGGTTTTTGATCCCTAGACTGGTTCTTCCCCCTGAAGTCTGAAACCAGAACATTTGGTTGTGATGAAGAAGATGAGCTTTGAGATCTTCTTCTCATTTCTTCATTTAAGATACTGCTTTTAACAGACTCCATATTAACTACACCATCAGGTGCAGTGTTGGTGATGAAAATTTTCAGAGTTTCCCACGACTCTGGTAGAGAGCCCAATACCAGCAGAGCAAATATTTTATCGTCCAAATTTATGCCCATTCTGGACAGTTGATCCACGACCCCTTGCATCTCATTTAGATGATCTGCTATGGAAGTCTCTTCCTTGTATTTCAACTGCGTCAATTTGGTCAAATAAAATAATTTATTGTTACCAGTTTTTGACGCATAAAGCTGTTCAAGCTTATTCCATAGCATCCGGGCATGAGTCTCATTGCAGATGTGGTTGTACACGTTGTCTTCAACATATTGTCGGATGAAACCGCACACCTGCTCATGCTCAAACCCCCATTCTTCATCCGTCTTGCCTTCATGTTTATTTGATGTAAATACTGGTAGATGCATTTTCATCACAAATAGGAGATCCTTCATCTTGCTTCTCCATATGTGATAATTTGTGCCATTTGGGCTGATCATTTTGATGTTTCTTGTCTCCATTGAGATCAGTAGTCAACAGATTTAACTAATCCGAAAACTTTTCTGGCAGTGAACAGTACTTACGTACGTATGAACAGTATCTCCATATATATGAACAGTACTTCCGTATATATGAATAATACTTCTATATGTATGAACAGTACCTATATATGTGAATAGTACTCGTACGTCTTCGTACAGTATTTGTGAATAATACTCGTACGGTATTCTTCAACGGTACTCCAACCAAAAGCTTTGATACCACTTGTTGGGAAAAAAGACGGTGTGCGCAGTAATTGTAGAATCAAAATAATTTCACAGACCCAGGATAATTCTCAAAACACAATAGACAAAAATAACACCAAAAATTTTAGCATGGAAAACCCAAATTAGGTAAAAACCACGGGATCTGTAGGCCGCTTAAATCTTCTACTATAGCAATAATGGGAATACAATCTTCACCCTTAGGTGAACCTCTCACTCACAAAAAAATACTACAACAGTATTTCTTCAATTTGTGGACAATAAACCTCACAAATTGGACTCACTATTTTTCCTCTCAGAAACTTTCTGAGACACTCTCTCTATTTTTCTTCTCACTCTTTCTCTCAAAGGTGAGGCTTCTCTGTGAAAATGAAGGATGAAAGAAAGAAGGGACGAAGGCTCTATTTATAGAGCAACTTCTTTCTTTCTCAGATGCAAAAATGAAATTGTATTCTCCTTTCTTCAGCGTTTTCAGCTGCAGCAGCCTCCCCTCACAATTTTCCTCAGGCTGCGCCAAACTCCTTTGTCATTTTTTGACTTTGGAGTAAATTACAAAATTTTGATTGTAATTTTAGTTAAATTACAACTTTATCATTTTTTTTAATATTATAAGACATAGGCCCTACTTATGGAGGGACCCACCTTTCAGTCATAAGGCCATACTCATAAGGCCATAAAGGAAACAGTTAAAAGTGATATTAGCAAGCGAGGCGATCTTTCTAAATAGGTTGGGAATGATGATTTTGGACTCAAGAAAGTGGATGAAGACAAAGATAATGAAATGTTATTGGAGCTAGAGAGGTTGCATTGTTCACCTAAATTTGCACCGTTTATATAGAGGAAAGGGAAGATAGGATGGCGAGCGGAGGCACGAAACTAGTACTTGAGATTATCACAAACGGCATTGTACTTAAGTTTATAATAATAATAATAATAATAATAATAATAATAATAATAATAATAATAATAATAATAATGATGATGATGATGATGATGATGATAATGATAATAATAATAATATTATTATTAGACAAATATATAATTCATGTTCCTAATGTTTAAACTGATTTTCATTTATGTCCCTAATTTTTTTTGGTCAAATATGTCACATGCACGTTTCTTTTTTTTTTTTGCAAATATGCAATTTTTTTGGGAAAAAGGATATTTTACATCCTTAAGGTTTACACCAAATTTTATCTATGTCTTAAAAGTTTTTTTTGACCTAGTTATGTCCCACATATGTTTTAATTTTTGTCATATATATATATATATATATATATATATATATATATATATATATATATATATATATATATATATATATATATATATATATATTATAACTCCATCAATCAACTTAATAGAATGCTGACTGGACTGTCATGTCGCAAAAAAGCATCTGTCACATAAACTTTAGAAAAAAAAATTATTTTTTAAAGGTTTCAGTTTATTCACTTAGGTGGGTCAAAGTTTTCTTTTTGTCCAAATTTTTATATAAATTCATATTATACTTCATCTAGGTCCCTAGTTTAAGAATTTATTTTTATCTTTGATAAAATCATCTCCTACAAAATTTTTAGTTTGTTCACTTTAGTCCCTATTCTTCACATTTATATTTTTTTCTCACCGTTTGATCTTCCAAATCAGTCCATAATTTCATTTGTAGTCATAAAATAATTAAATCTAACATTTCCACCCAAAAACAACTCAATAAATGAATTAAAATTCAAGAATGAAATTTAATTCATTTAAAACTTTAAAACTTTGAATTCTATGCAACCTTTAAAACTTTGAATGTTAATTCGTTTCTTGAGTTATTTTTGGGTGAAAATGATAGATTTAATCATATTATGATTAAAAATGAAATTATGGACTGATTTGGAGAACCAAACATTGAGAAAAAAGCATGAAAGTGAAGAACAATGACTAAAGTGAACAAACTAAAATGTTTGTAGAGGATGATTTTTCAAAGATAAAAATAAATTCTTAAACTAGGGATCTAGATGAAGTAGAAGATGAAATTATATCAAAAATTTGATAAAAGAAATTTTGACCAGTGACCTAAGTAAATAAACTGAAACCTTTAAAAAAACCTTTTTTTTTTGGGAGTCCATGTGGCAGCCACGTGGCAGATTTTTTTTTTTCTACATGGCAACCCAGTCACTATTCTGTTAAGTTAACTAATAGAGCTACAAAAAAATAGTATATATGACAAAAATTTAAAAATGTGGGACATAACTAAGCCCAAAAAAAACCTTTGGGGAATAGATAAAACTTGGTATAAATCTTAGGGATATAAAGTACTATTCTGCCTTTTTTTTTAATATCATCAAAGAAATTGACGGATAATGCTGACTAGACTGTCACGTGACAAATATCATCTACTACGTCACCTGTCACGTGAACTCATCACATGAAATTACAAAAATGGCCTTAATAATAATTTTTATTAAAAAAAATCCATCATTCTCTCTCTCCGTGATCTTTGTTCTCAATCTCTGTCTTTCATCTCACCGCAACTATGCTCTCTCTTATCTTGCCGGCGTCTTCCTCTCGTTGTTCACCACCATGTGCATTTTCACGAAGGAGTCAACTTCATAATGGGTCAGCTTTGCATCAAGCCCCTGCACTTGCTCTACTTCTGGATAACGTACTTCCTCTTCCCTTCAATTTTCCTTCCCTTACTTCAATCTCTACATAATATATTATATGCTTTATATTATATATATTTAATATATTTTATTTATAATAAAACACTAAAATGACTATAGGTTTACATATTTTTTTTATAAATGGACTTATGTTAAATTAATGTTGCCAACTTGTTATATTACAGTGTTCTTTATTATGATATATTATATTATAACTTATGTTTGGTTATGAAGTATGATATGATATTGTTGAATAAGTGTAATTATTATAGGGGAAATGTTTATTTTTATTGTTTAGATTTGGAAAATAGAAGAAAAAAATTAATGTTCAATTTTAACTTTTTTTATTTTTTTTAAAACAATCACAATCATCTAATTCAATCAAAACTAATTATTGTTTAGATTTGGAAAATAGAAGAAAAAATTAATGTTCAATTTTAAATATCTTTTATTTTTTAAAAAAACAATCATCTAATTCAATCAAAACTAATTATGACTACAATACATTGGTTTGGCTTTGTATAAAAAAATTGTTTGATGGGATATGATTTTTTTTTTCATTTAATTAAGTCAAATCGGTTGGTCAAATCGACCAAATCATCTAATCCAATTCAATGAACACTTATTATCTCTGAAGTTGTCAAATTTGCAAGTCGAAGTAAACATATGGAGGGAGTGTAAGCAAGCATAGATTTATAAGAGCTTACCTTTAATAAAATCTTGAATCTATGATCCATAATCAATAAACTTAAGCCTCATATCACTTGAGCTACGGTAAATCTGGCTATTTAATATATATAATCATATTATATATACCATTTAACATAAAAATTCAAACAAAATTAAGTAAAGTTCATAACACAACAATTCACACACAAGAAAATCATCCACATTCCAAAGAACTTAACGTACAAATTCAATTGAAATTCTTACATATAATGTTATAAATTATTATTTAACATAGTCACATGGTTCTAGATAATTTCCAAATACTCAATAAACAGTTTAGCAATAGCAAAAAATAAAGGAAGAAATGGAAAGCTGAAATGAAATTATAGGGTAAAGATGGAATATACTTCAATAACTCGCTATTTATGAGGAAATTAGAGATACAGTTAAAAATTGGGTTTGAGGTGAACCGAGTTGGATAATTTGGGTTGGATGGATCTGTGGAATATCTAAATTAATGAGACAACTTGAAAATCGAATAAAATAAGACAATGAGTACAAACTCAATTAACTCTTTGTAAACTTACGAGTTTGATTAAGTCTAACCAAAAAAAGAAATTACCAGGTGTGCTTGTTTTTTGTCGAGACAATCACAAAGAATATATATAGCACAAGGAATAGATAAACGATTGGCCAGTCTGATTTACACAGTATTTTATGATGTAATGGATTAATGGAAGATTTCAAAGGCAATATAATAATGGGCACATGATATATTGCACTTTGATTCTCATATCCAAACGAAGTTTGACTTGTCTCTTACAATTAAGTCTTTATTATAACGTAATACTGTGATATCCCAAATTTAATTACTTAGAAAATGAGGCTAAATAAATAAATGAGCAAGAAAATAAGGATAAAATAGTTATTAAGAAATTTTTGAGAGATATAAATAGAATTTTATCCATTGAGTAGGGACCTATTTGTATAGAATAAAAAGATTTGAGGGTTTTTATCATTTTCAACCAAAATAAAAAGTGAGAAAGTGATGTGTGTGAGGTGTTCGGTGAGAATGAAAAGGAAGAAAAGGAAGAAAAGAAAGAAAAGAAAGAAAAGAAAAAAAAAAGAGGAAGGAGACATGTGGGTTGTTAATGAATAATTAATTAATATATATATATATATATATATATATATATATATATATATATATATATATATATATATGAATGTGTTGTGAGTCGGTGGGGTGGAAGAGAAGAGAGGATAAGGGAAAGGAAGATGAAGAGACCAAGAAAAAAAAAATAAAAGAAGGAAAAATAAAAGAGAGAAAGTGATGTTTGATTTGAGGCGGGAATAGTGAAAGAAAAGGAAGAACGAAAGAAAAGGAGACATTGCTTTTCTTTCAATTATATATATATGTGTGGGTGCGTTGTGGTATGGGATGGAGAGAGAAGAGTAGAGAAAAGAGAGAGAGAGAGAGAGAGAGAGGAAGAGGCGAAAATTTGAAGAAGAGAGAGGACTAAGAAACAGAGCAAATAGGAGCAAGGAAGTTTAAGAGGTTGAGAATCAGATCAGGTAGTTAGTTTTCCATAAAAGTATGATTATTTATGATTTATGATATCTGTGTTCATAATCAGTTTTTACAGAATTTTATTCTACATAGTGAACAAGAGAAATTTAATTGTTATTAGTGTGATGTTGTGCTTTTATGGCTGAAATGATCTCCTCATGTGTTTACATGTTTTTAAGAAAGTGACTAGCTACTGAGATATTTTATATCTCACTTTTAGAAAATTGATCATTTCAGGAAAAAGGGCAAAATGGAAGGCTTGATGATATTAATGATGATCTTGAAGTGTGGAAATATATTTTATGGTAGTTTATGATTCAAATATGTAAAGATAATAATAAATATTATGTAAATTATTTTTGTATGTATTCAAGCTCAGATATAATTAATGAGAATCTTGTAAATTTTCTGAAAGGTTACTATTCACATGAATAGTAAAATTCGTGAATAGTGAAATCTATTGAAAGAAAAATTATTCAGAAAATTATCCAGTGAACCGATTTAGAGAAAAATTATTATTTTTAAAGGAAATAAAATGTCGGGGTGTTACAAAATGGTATCAGAGGAAAAGATCTTGCCATCTTATGGAAAGGAAAATATTTACATGTAATTGTTTGATTTGTTAAAAGTATTATTTTTATGATGTTTGTGTTTGAGTTGCTGTGAATGTTTGTTATGATTAAGTGAGATTTAGAAGAGTATTTGAGTAAAAAAAAAAAGTAAGTCATATAGAGAATTGATTAAATATGAATAAAGGCATACGAGGTATCTTTTGATGAATAAAGAAAATAATGGAGTATTATTTGTAACGTATGCCTGGCCAGTATATTTTACACATAAGAAATCATTATAGTCTAAATTCATAAAAAGAAAAGGTATGCCGAAGTTGAATTAGAATTTACTTTGAGTGTGATAATTTAGAAAAAAAAAAAAAGAAAATTGCCTTGGATGCTTTTGTGATGTATTTTCCATTATCTTACACATTTTCAAGGATGATTCAAGGTAAAATTGAGCAAAAGTCAAGGTAAGTGAATAACCTTGCTAAGCTAGTTTGATGTTATTAGTCAAAGTACAATATAAGTCCCATTTACAATATTATTTAGATATTAAACAATTAATCTTTCAGATGACAGTATATGATGATTGGTATATTTTTAGAAATTCAAAGGAATAAAAGTATGTATAAATTAATTTATTTCATGGTAATTGTACTGTGATAAATTTTCACTTGTTTATTGATGAGTAAAGATCTATGAGATTTAATACATGAGTTTGAAAGGGTTAGAGTCCCATACTACTCAGTGTATAACTATGAAAACCTAAAAAGATCTACGGGATCTAATACATGAGTTTGAAAGGGTTAGAGTCCCATACTACTCAGTGTATAACTATGAAAACCTATGCACAAAGAGTTTGAGGGTTAAATTCCCAGGTCACTCGATGCAAGTATCTACGGCACATAATGCAAAGTGATTGAGGGATTGATCACCCAAGAAATCATATGCAAATCTATAGTACAAATGCAAAGTGATTGAGGGTTTGATCACCCAAGAAATCATACGCAAATCTATAGTACAAATGCAAAGTGATTGAGGGTTTGATCACCCAAGAAATCATACACAAATCTACGGTACAAATGCAAAGTGATTGAGGGTTTGATCACCCAAGAAATCATACGCAAATCAAGCAAAAATAATACTGCAGATGTGTAAAATGAATGATAGATTGATTATGTTAATAAGTGTGATGTTTGTATTTGGAATATTTTCATGCACGTTGTGGTTGCAATTTTTATATGTGTATATATGCATTAGTTTGAATTTTGGGGACAAAATTCATTTAAGGGGGGAAGAATGTGATATCCCAAATTTAATTACTTTAGAAAATGAGGCTAAATAAATAAATGAGCAAGAAAATAAGGATAAAATAGTTATTAAGAAATTTTTGAGAGATATAAATAGAATTTTATCCATTGAGTAGGGACCTATTTGTATAGAATAAAAAGATTTGAGGGTTTTTATCATTTTCAACCAAAAGAAAAAGTGAGAAAGTGATGTGTGTGAGGTGTTCGGGGAGAATGAAAAGGAAGAAAAGAAAGAAAAGAAAGAAAAGAAAGAAAAGAAAAAAAAAAGAGGAAGGAGACATGTGGGTTGTTAATGAATAATTAATTAATATATATATATGAATGTGTTGTGAGTCGGTGGGGTGGAAGAGAAGAGAAGAGAAGAGAGGATAAGGGAAAGGAAGATGAAGAGACCAAGAAAAAAAATAAAAGAAGGAAAAATAAAAGAGAGAAAGTGATGTTTGATTTGAGGCGGGAATAGTGAAAGAAAAGGAAGAACGAAAGAAAAGGAGACATTGCTTTTCTTTCAATTATATATATATGTGTGGGTGCGTTGTGGTATGGGATGGAGAGAGAAGAGTAGAGAAAAGAGAGAGAGAGAGAGAGAGGAAGAGGCGAAAATTTGAAGAAGAGAGAGGACTAAGAAACAGAGCAAATAGGAGCAAGGAAGTTTAAGAGGTTGAGAATCAGATCAGGTAGTTAGTTTTCCATAAAAGTATGATTATTTATGATTTATGATATCTGTGTTCATAATCAGTTTTTACAGAATTTTATTCTACATAGTGAACAAGAGAAATTTAATTGTTATTAGTGTGATGTTGTGCTTTTATGGCTGAAATGATCTCCTCATGTGTTTACATGTTTTTAAGAAAGTGACTAGCTACTGAGATATTTTATATCTCACTTTTAGAAAATTGATCATTTCAGGAAAAAGGGCAAAATGGAAGGCTTGATGATATTAATGATGATCTTGAAGTGTGGAAATATATTTTATGGTAGTTTATGATTCAAATATGTAAAGATAATAATAAATATTATGTAAATTATTTTTGTATGTATTCAAGCTCAGATATAATTAATGAGAATCTTGTAAATTTTCTGCAAGGTTACTATTCACATGAATAGTAAAATTCGTGAATAGTGAAATCTATTGAAAGAAAAATTATTCAAAAAATTATCCAGTGAACCGATTTAGAGAAAAATTATTATTTTTAAAAGAAATAAAATGTCGGGGTGTTACAAATACCGTATGCGAATCTCCAAAATTAAGAAGCTAGTATAATTCAGTACGTTCCTTTTTTTTTCCAGTAATATATTTATTTGATGCTTCTTATAGACTACCTCATTTTATATATACATAAAAAAAAATTGTCCATCGATATTATATCATCAAGTTGTATCAAATTATTTCGCCAAAAAAAAAGTTGTATGAAATGAAGGAGAAAATGTTCATTATATTATATGTTAGTATTTTCACAACCTATATATGATTGTTTGTACTATTTTCTTTATAATCATATGTTTGAATAACAGGAACGTACGCAAAATGTATTAGTCAAGAATTAAAAAAGAAATATATTTTTAAAAATACTACTTTATCTGATAAAATTAGAGATAAACATAGATACATCAAAACTATTTGAATGAAGTCAATAGACCTTATTATTTGGGTTCCATGCATTTCTCCGTGTTCATCTCTCTCTAACATTAGCCCTGTCCTTTGTTCTCTCTCTGAACAGATCAATGAAGTTTGTTCAATATTAATATTGTGCATCAATGATGATCACAATAGAATAGATATATCTGAGGGGAATTGATAAATCTTGAACGTTCATAATGTGCACTAATATTATTATTATTATCAATTTTGAACTGATTAATTAAATTCTACGAAATATCCCACTGATAAATCATCATGGAATTAATATTTATCAATTATAGATCTTAGCCATCTCAATACAAGTATATATATATTTTGATGGTTGTTACATAATATGTATTTCAAATCGTCATCCTTATCATGTTTCACTTGTCATAAACGCAATTAAATTTAATTAATTACGTGGGTGCTCTGTGGTCCTTGGTCAGCACACACGGCTATACAGCTAAAAGCACGAATGAATGGTTAGGTCATCAACGCTGACTTTTCCTTCACTTCTTCTAACTACCAAATATCTCATTACAAACTTTCCTCCCTTCACGTTTTTGTGTGAGCAAAGCAGTTTTCCAAATTTAAAAAACAATATAATCAAATTAGACAGGATGATTCCTCGCCACCATAAATCTGTAAGGCCCGTATAAAAAGGCCTCTCATCCTTAGGGCTTATATAGATTCCTTTTCGTTTCTTTTTTTTTTTTTCCCTTAAGATCCATGGGAAAGGTGATTTCCAAGCCCAAGGATGGTTACATTTTGGTCCAATTTTTAAAGAGTTGTCTAGGAATGTATTAATACTTGAGTAAATTATACTTCTCTCCCTTCCAATTATCAAAATCACACAGTCTTCTCTATTTCTAAAATATATTGTCACGACTTGCTACTTGGACGTGTGATCGGCATACTAGCAATTCTTTCCTTTACTGTAAGTCTAACCCCTTATGTACTACCCGTAGTTTTAAATCATCAAATTATAGTTTTCCACACATGAACATGAAATAGATCAAAGGTACTTGATAGTTCTAGATGCTAACATCCTCATACGAGCTCAAACACACATTCAGAATAAGAGAATTCATATTTGGATTCCACACTGCTCACATAGCATACATAAAAGTTACATTATCCTTACAACACACATACACGAAAACACATGGATTAGGGAGAATTCATACATTATCCACAGAAAGTCTAACTTTCAGTGGTAACTATTGGGAGTTGCCACTAAAAGTTCGACTTTTGATAACGACTATTGGAAGTCGCCACTGAAAGTTCAATCACCACCAAAAGTTAAATTTTTAGTGGTGACTTCCTTTTTTTTCGTGAAATTAACAGAAGTCGAACTTTTAGTGGTGACTCCTAATAGTCGCCACTAAAAGTGGAACTTTTATCAGTGACTTTCATAGTCGCCATCAAAAAAAAATTTTTTGTTAAATTAAAAAAAATCAAACTTTTGATGGCAACTATGATCAAACATTCAGTGGCGACTCTTAATAGTCACCACCAAAAGTCAAATTTTCTTTTTTTGTGAAATTAACAGAAGTCAAATTTTTGATAGTGACTCCCATAGCCACTAACAAAAATCGGACTTTCAGTAGCGACTCCCTATAGTCGCTACCAAAAGTCAAAAATTTTTTTTGTGAAATTAACAAAAGTCGAACTTCCAGTGACGAATCTCAATATTGCACCACTGAAAGTCCTTTTTTTTGTGAAATTAAGAAGTCGGACTTTTAGTGGCGACTCCCAATAGTTGTCACAGGAAAAAATATTTTTTTTGTAAAATTAATAAAAATCAGACTTTCAGTGACGACTTCCATAGTCGCCACCAAAAGTCTTTTTTTTTTTTTTGTGAAATTAACAGAAGCCAAACTTTCTGTGGTAATTTCCTATAGTCACCACCAAAAGTCAGACATTCGGTGGATATTCCTATAGTTGCGATCAAAAGTCAGACTTTCTGTGGTAACTCCTAAAGTTGCCATCGAAAGTCAATTTTTTTGTATTATTGACCCGGGCTATCGTTCGAGTCACTAGTTCAAAGTGAATAAATTATATACAAATTTTACACTTTAAAGTGTTAAAACTATAATTTTTCTTCATTATATTAGATGATTATATAAAATTTTTTGTTTACGCTCTTTTATTTTTCTAGTTTTAAAATTTTTTATACCAAGTAATTATATAAATATAATTATATTTTTTTATCTCTTAATCCATTAGTAATAATATATCTGTTTTTTGTTAAGTTAGATGTTATTCAATTTTGGTTTTGCAAGATACTTGGCTTAAAATAATTTCAACAGATTATATATATATATATATATATGTGTGTGTGTGTGTGTGTGTGTGTATGTGTATATATATAATATTTTGCCTTTATATAACACAAATGAAATTGTAGCAAGATGGCAAGACACACATGGTTAAAAGCAAAGAACCCATGTTTGAATCTCAAGTATGCATGTGTTTGGTTTAATTTCAAATAAATTTGAATATTCCACATATAAAAAATCGAGTCACCCCGGTGCCCTAAGTCAGTGGACCGGCCAAGACCCGGATGGGTCGACTAAGTCTTGATTGGGTTACTAGTCTTAGATTGATTCGTCTAGCTAGGCCAAGTAGAATAATAGTGGCGAGTGACTTTTGGTGGTGACTTTTAAAGTCGCCATGCCACCAAAGGACTTTTTGGTGACAACTAAAGTCACCACATAATTTTTTTTTCTTTGGCAATAAAGATGACTTATTGAATGGTGACGTTTGGAGCTGCCACCAAAAAGGTCGCCACTAAAAACTTTTTAGCCACGAACTTTCAACAACCACTTTAGTTGCCACCAAGGGTCTTTGATGGCGATTTTTATACTTTTGGTAGCATCTTTAGTGGATACCAAAAGTCAATTTTTTTGTAGTGTTCTCTGCCTTACAAGTATTCAAAATTACATAATCTTCCCTATTTCTAGAATATATTACCCGCTACTCAGGCGCATGACCGAAACAGTAATGACTATGCCTATTACTGTAAGCCTAACCCCTTATGTATTACTAGTTTTAAATCATCAGATTATAGTTTCGAACACATGAACATGAAATAGATCAAAGGTACTTGACAATCCTGAATGCTAACATCCACATACAAGCTCATACACACATTCAGAATAAGAGAATTCGTACATGGATTCCACACTGCTTATATAGCATACATAAAAGTTACATTATCCATACAACACACATACACACAAACACACAAATCAGGGAGAATTCGTACCTAGCCTCTACGTCATTTCTCATAATATGCAGTCACATACAGATAGAATAGGGGGCATACCTAGTTTCCATGCCATTTTGCATAACACACATGACATCCAAGAATATACACACATCATGAAGTAAAATCTATTTTCCAAAGTAACTTAATTATATTACATGAAGTCCTCTTTTAGCACAGAAAATGTTTACACTTAATTTTCTTCTTAGATGTGACTAATAAAGCTAATTAAGATTTGGTATCTGCGTTATGTCACCCACCAAGTCTAACGTCACATGGCTTATTTACATAAATTTGAAATGTCCCTTTTGAAATCATCATTGATTGTAATGAAAAACCCTCATTTTCAAAGAGAAATACTTTCAAAGTAAAGTTTCCTTTATTATGCAAGAAAATGAAATCCCCTCCCTTTTCTAGGTTCATATGGTAATCTGAAATCCCCTCAAGATAGGTTAAAAGAATTTAATCATTCTTTCCTAGTTTACAACCATTCATGCAACACAATATGAAATATACCAATTTCCATATTCAATTACAATCTGAAATATACAAACAACCACATTTAGTTTAGATCATAATACAACCCGTATTATGCAAACATCCACATTTAGTTTAGGTCATATATGTTAACCATATATCAATTGTAATATAGTATAAACCAGACATCTAGAATATTTCATCGTAATGCCTTCTAATCATTCCATAACCATTCAAACCATCCAAAATCCAAGGAAAAATGAAATATCAAATCTGACATACTCTTAATGTAACAATCCAAATAAAGTGCAAAATGTCTAAAAATAAAAGCAGAATAAAGTGATAATAGTACCAAAACCCCTCCTAAGTGTCCTAAGTGATTGCAGAGTGTCTTATAGGCATAAATTAAAAATAAATGATAAGGCCTACTCGGCAACAGGAATGTCCATGGTTAGCCCCACTACTCCTCAGATGGATGCTCCTCATCAATAATTGGATCAATAAGAAAAACAATCACATAGAGTGTGATTTATATAAACTTAATGAATGAAAACGACACAACTATAACCAAATCCAAATGCATTACCAATTATACAAGTGTGCTCGAAGGCCACAATTCAAACCAAGGATTGTAGTTAAGAATACTTACTAGATACACAACACAACATCATATCCAAGTATCGGGACTGATACTTATCAAATGGCGGGTATCCCTTAGAAGAAAACACTCAACCTCGAGCCCCTTCTTGCCATTAATGCACGACCTCCTGTCTTATCAGCAGGGCACCTCACAGGTCCAACACTCGACCCGAGCTCCAGATCCAACTGTGAGAACATCGCGCGTCTTCACACTCACTGGCCAAAGCACCCTCTAAGTGGTTTCCCGCCTTGTCGTGAGAGGGGGTACCATTCCTGCCACAATCAAGCCATGCAGGAACAGAACAATGCATGATAACAGTCATATGGTTTCAAGAATCAATAATTAAATACTGAACAAACACTCATTATCCCAATGAACCTGTCAAGATTTAGCATAAGTGCTACGTTTCATTATGCCATACACATAAATTATAATAAGAATTCACTTTATTCCATAACCTTACCATCTTACCTTGCAATTTCGAGAATCTGCACACAGTATACATGCATAATTAACAACATTAAGATTTAACTAGTGATAGATCAGGAAGATACTTCCTCAATATAAATATATGGAACATGGGGTGTACTCCCTCTAGCTCTATGGGTAAGGCTAATCGGTATGCCACGTTACCCACTCTCTTTAATGTCTTATACAGACCAACATACCTGGGACTCAGCTTCCCCTTTTTCCCGAACCTCATGATTCATTTCATCAGTGATACCCTCAAGAATACCATATCACCTACCACAAACTCTAAGTCGCATTGTCTGTGTTTTGCATAGGCCTTCTGCCTACTCTAAGCTGCAAGCATGCACTCTCGGATAGTCTTGACCTTGATCAAGGCTTCTTGAACCAAGTTGGGTGCTAAGGCCTTGGCCTCATTTAACTCAAACCACCCTATTGAAGATCTGCATCATCATCCATACAAGGCTTCGTAGGGTGTCATCTCGATGCTAGCATAACAGCTATTATTGTATGCAAACTCTATGAGTTGTAGGTGCTTCTCCCAACTTTCACTGAAGTCCAAAATACATGCCCTTAACATGTCCTCAAATGTCTGAATAGTTCTCTCAGACTATCTATAGATCTGCGAGTGGAAAACTATACATGGATCCACTCTTGTCCCCAAAGCCTCCTGAAAGGTTCTCCAAAATTAGGAGTGTCACAGTCCGCTTATTGGGCATGTGACCAGCACAGTAACGACACTTCTTGTTATTGTGAGCCTAACCCATTCCCAAATATTCCTATGGGCTCTAGATAGTAATGTAGAGTCTAAAATACATTAAACGAATTTGCCTAATGATAATAAATAACTAGAGGTGCCTAACATCATCCTACTTATACAACATGCAACATTTCCTTTTTGAAAACATTGATTTTGTAACAAAATTCCTTTCAAATAAAGGCATTTCAAAGTGGAATCCATCTTTTGAAAATCGACTTAGCATTAATTCATTCTTTCAAAAATAAATAATTCACCAATGAAATCTTTCCTTTAAAAGAGATAATTATCCCATGTAAATCCATTTAACAACATTCCAAAAATTTTCAAAAAAAAAATCAATATTCAATTAAAAACTTACCTAATGCAACATGCTTTAAATTAAAATTTCAAAATAACCAAAATAAAATGGAGTATAAGTAAAACAGCGAATTGTCCCAAAATCCTCATAAGTGTCATACACAACTGCAAAGTGACCTAATAAGACATCAAATGTAACCCAACAAGACCCTACCCGACAACGGGAAAGTCATTGATGCACTTCACTACTCCTCAGATGGATGCTTCTCAACGGTAGCCGGATCTATATTAAAAAAAAAACAATGGTCTACGAAAGGTATGAGTTATCATAACTCAGTGAGCGGTATAGTATCACCATAATTGAACCTAAGGACATCAAGTATCATATAAAATATGCATGTAGGCCACAGTCTTAAAACCAAGAATTTCATCACATAATAATACATATATAATCACAACCATAAAGCAAACATAGCATACACAATACTCATCAATTGACAAAGTGCCCCCAAGAGTCTATACTCTTCCATTTTCTCTAACTCTTCAAAATGAGGAGTTAGAGAAAATGGAAGAGTCAACTAGAGAAGGAAATTAAAAACTTTATAATGGTTACACAAAATATGCCAAATTATCCTTCGTTGTTCATTTGTATCACATAAAAGTCCTTTGTGATGCAATAGACAAAACAATTTCAATGACTTTTTATCTTCTAAAATATATGCTCAACCAAGTGATGTGATTGGAGTAGTGTTTGGACTTGCAATCCTTGTCTTGTTTGAGATTTTGGTTTAAGGGTTTTCCCTTCTAATGTCTTTTGACTTACTTGGACAGGTTTTGGGCTCCATTAATACTAATGACTTTAGCAATATGTTATAATTGAAAATCATATTGCAAACTTGGTGATGCAAGTGGAGGTTTTAGAAGAAAAGTTGGCTAGACATGAAAAGACCGAAGAATTCTATCACAAACTCAAGCACAAATGAGTATAGTTCATAAATTTATGCGGATAAATTTGTTACTGATTTGCCTACCATTAGCCTAAATGTAGCACATCCTTAGTCCTTTTTTCCCCTACAAACTCTTGGCCATTTCTCACTTTTGACTAAATCTCAAGATAAATTGATGTGTACATATTTTGGTGATTGCTGTAGATTGCTTTAATATGTGATTGCTTCCTTTTAAAGGCAGAAGCGTGTGTGTGTGTGTGTGTGTGTGTGTGTATATTTTTAAAAAAATGTCAATTAATAGCCACGGTCTACACGGCGGCCAATAATTTTTGAATATTTTTTTAAAAAAGAAAAATGATAATTATTAGTCATGGTTCACACAGTGGTCAATATTTTCTAAATATTTTTAATAAAACAATGTTATATAATTAGGGTTTTCGAAGAAATGGAAGTTAATAATTAGATATGGTTGAACCGTGGCTAATTTCCTTTGTAAATGCAACTAATGTGTTTTAGACATGGTACCCATGGGCAAACCAGTATTTATTTATTTTATTTTTAGATTTCACAACAGGTACTATGGTTTTAACTGTAACTATAAACTATTTAATTTCATTGTAAACCATAGGAAAATGTAGGTTACTAGTTATAAAAACTATGGCTAATGATAAATGCAACGACTGGTTTTGCCATGGTTTCTTAAGTGTACCATGAGTTTAGCCACGGTTACAAGTGGTTTAACATGATTTGAAGAGGTGTATATATATATATATATATATATATATTAATGAATGATACCCAATCACTAATCTCTCCAAAATTAGTAAGGAAAAATTCCCTCGCTTACACCCTTGGTTATTTAGTGTTTTTCTTCCAGTAAAAAAAAAGGTTAAAAAAAATTATATTCATTTGAAAGATATTATTAATTTGGCCGAGGGAAGCAAAATAGAGATGAAGATTAATAATTGTATTGATAAAACAAGAAATATAAAGAAGCCATGAGAATGAAAATGCTATTTTAAATCTTAATAAAATTATAAATCCCTTCAAAGTTTTTTTGGGCACATTCGGTAATGTTTTAAATATTATTTCTATGTATTACTTATATTTAAAATGTTATAAGTTCAATAAACATAGAACCTGGCCAAAATCGAAAAGTATTTACACCATAAAATTTTGATATTACAAAAGTAGCTGCCACTGCAGACACGTACGTACTCACGACCTAGCCACCACACTAATACTACCAATAGCCAAGTCATTCCCTTTGAATTTAAAATCTCTTTTTTGTGTGTGTGTTAAAGTTTTAACACTTTATGTAGACTTGTTCTCAAAATTGAACTTGCGACGTAGTTAGCATAATGGTCAATGCACAAAGTTTAAATAATTAAATAATTTGTACACTTTTGGCCAGTAAATTACTTGTATAATTTAACTTTTTAATTAGTAAATCTGTTCAAAAAATTGATAAAGCCCCTTTAGGTAAATTATTTTATACCGCGCACTTAAATTAAGTTTGGTTGCTGAAATTGAATTAAGGAACTGAAATGAAAATGAGAATTTTTAACGTTTTCATGTTTGGTTTTTAAAATTCTCATTTCCTTAAAAATTTACATGTGAGAGAATGTGGATTCCCATACTAAATGATGATATAGACTTTCTCATGCTTCTAATATAACAATTGGACTATTATAACTTTATAAAATTTTTAAAACTACACTTTTATCCTAATTAATAATTAATTTCATTTAATTGCCCTAGAATATTTTTAGCATTTATATTGGCACACTTGATAGTACTGGGACCATGATCATTAGTCACTATTAGTCAAAAGTTATTAAAATTTATTTCATATATTTTGGAACATATTAAAAAGTTATTTAAAATATTAGTGATCTATTGATTATTAATTACAATTATGAATTAGCTCAACAAATTAGATTTTCAAAATTTTACTTGCGTTTTGACTTATAAAATCACTCTTCAATTATCCAATCTCAATTAATGGTTAACATATCCAAGGGTGTATAATAAAATTACAATAAATATAGAAGTTAATTTATAAAAATGCAATATTACACAATATATACAAATTAATTCATCAAATTACTGCAATTTTATAGTTTGATAAATTAATTTGTATATATTATGTAATTTTACATTTTTATAAATTAATTTGTATATTTTTTGAAATTTTATATTTTTATAAATTACATACTCATTTTTTTTGTAAATTGAATTACTGTAATTTTATATTTTGATGAATTAATTTGTATTGTACACCATCAGATATATTGGCCGTTGACCTAGATTGAATGGTTAAAGAGTGATTTTATAATTTAAAACGCAAGTGAGATTTCGACTGTTAGATGTGCTTACTGCTAACTTTGATCGAACGGCTTGGGATCAATCATGCAATTTAAAAAAAAAAGTTGGAAACATGCATTCAATATCAACTGTTGGATTAAATCAATCTAACGGTTGATCTAGTGTGCAGGAAAAAGTTCCACTTTCCTTAGCAAAACCTATTTTCAAGCAAAAATAAAAAAAATCAAGTGCAATTTTTTATATATCTTCTATCAAATTCTTCAATTAAAACATGATAAATGTAAGATTTTTTAATTATAATACGATAAATATATGATTTTAAAAAAAACTTTATATTTTTTCACAACTTATCATGATTAAAACTT
Organism: Biancaea sappan; assembly: GCA_037074585.1. Lineage (NCBI taxonomy): Eukaryota > Viridiplantae > Streptophyta > Magnoliopsida > Fabales > Fabaceae > Biancaea > Biancaea sappan. The sequence goes on along the minus strand of CM073499.1, from coordinate 22,697,854 downwards.
TTTACACATTTTTTTTAATGAAAAACCTGATAACAAAAATATAAACATTTTTTTATTTTTTATATAACTCTTTTCCTTTCCAAATGTATTTAAAGTTATTATAAAATCACCAGATTTTCCTCTCCACTCCACCGAATAAACCGATCTAAACACGTAGGACATAGACTGCACAGTCCTAAAGAATGACACCTGGTCATCATCCATGTGCTTTCTTTCCTCAGCTGGCTATAAATCAGCATCCCACAACACCACCCTCCATGCACAGTACTCATCACTCAAAAATGGCCACTTCTCCCCCCGCCCCCGCCCCCGCCGTCGCCGCCTTCTTCCGCCTCCTCCTCTTAGCCGCTGTCACCGCCACTGCCTTCTGCCACCGTGAACCGGAGGTGCTTCAGATGGCTAGAGCCCAAGTTCGCCAAGCCAAGACCTGGGTTCTTCAGAGTGGCTCCGTTGACACGGTCCTTTCATCATCATCATCATCACAAACAGGTGTGGGTGTGGCTCTTAGAGACTGTGCCAAGCTGTATGAAGAGAGTGACGCTAGACTTGCCCACATGGTGTCTAAGGAGAAGAGATCAGTTGATTTTAGCAGAGAAGATGCTCTCACGTGGGTGAGTGCTGTGATGACGAACCATAGGACTTGTTTGGATGGATTGTTGGAAAAAGGGTATGGCCAAGTTCATGATCAGGTTTTGGCTAAGAACTTGACTTTGTTGCTTCGGGAAGCTCTTGATTTGTACGCAAAAAACAAGGACAAAGGAAAAGGTAAGTAATTACTAGCCAGCTATTTGTTCTTTTTGCACTCTCACTACCTCATTTGAAGCTGTTAAATTTTATACCCTGTTATAATTGTATATTTTTGCTATTAGTAAAAACCCTTATCACCAAAATATAACAGTGTATATAAATCTAATCCTTTTCTTATATCTCTAGGGAATTTTCGCTTTATCATAACTTAAAATGCCATCTACATTTTGCTATAGAATACTTAATTGTTGGCATGTTATTGTTGACGTTTCAAGTTTGCAAGCTGCACTTGATATAATAGAACAGAATTATCCAACCGCTTTACATGCCAAGTGTCTAGCTGGGAATGAAATAATTTATTGACTTATATTTGTGTAAGTTAAGATAAATTCAAAACTTCTCTCTCTCTCTCTCTCTCTCTCTCTCTCTCTCTCTCTCTATATATATATATATATATATATATATATATATCATTCCATCAAAAATTAACTTTTATATATAAATTTATAAATCAACGGACTTGGGTCTAAGTAATCTTTGACATGATAGTGAAGTTAAGTTTGAATTTACAGTTATCAAATGTTATTTTTATTTTACTTTTAACTCCAATATCTACAGCTGTCAAATGTAATTATCCTATTGAATAACTTTTTCTTATTAAACACAAATTAAGTTTATGGTATCTTTTAGTAGTAAATAATTAATGCTAAAAGAGTCAATAAATTCGTAATTAAGTCATATGAGGTAATATTATTATACTAAGTTTTGTTATATACAAAGAATTCATTACAACTGTATCCTGCATATATTTCTGACATTGTTCATATTTTAGTTATATAATATTATTCTTTTTACGAGACACAAGACCTAGAACATTAGAAATAAAATAAAAGATGGTTGAGTGAGAATCAAATCTGAGTACATCAAGTGATCCGACACTTAAATTTGGAGAGATAAAACTAGAGCTAACATTATTGGACTTTTAAATTTTTATTTAATATTATATATATATGTATTATGTATGTATTATAAAAAAATTAAAGCATATGTGAAGGTGAAATAATGAGAAACTAATTAATTTCTCCCCATTTTTTATTATTTTAATAATACAATAAAAATAACTATTATTTAATTTAAATATACATAAAAGTAGAAGAATGAAAAGTTAAACAACTTTTCTCTATTTTTATTTTAATATTTTTATAATAAAATTATATGTATTTTATATTTAAACTAAAATTTATTTAAATTTTTAAACTTTAGCATACACCGCATGCCAAACAATTATTTTTTCTCTTAATAAATGACGTCTGCCTAAACTTTAAGAAAGAAAATCTGAAAGCTTCTGTTTCATAAATATGGCAGAATATTTAGGGTTTTGGGTTGTGGCAAGCCGATAATACACCACATGTTGTATCAAGTTATATATGATCTCGATTCTCGAGTCATCCCATAAGAGACTCATAAATTACTAAATTAGCACCCCTCTTTCTCTCTCTCCCTCTCTCTCTCTCTCTCTCTATATATATATATATATATTAGCTTTCGTGGTCTAACACGTATTGTATAGTGAATATTGAACTTACCTCCACTTCTATTTCTGAAAAGCTACATACATTATTTCATTTTTTGCCTATAAATTTGTAATCTTAGGGGAATGCTACGATTGAAATGTTGTCATTTTGCGTATGGACGGACTCAATAATAGGCAGTAAGGGACCAAAATGGAAAAGGGAAAATTGATTATATGTTTCCAATTAAGTAGTAGAGACTAACTGCTTTGTTTCTTCACTGTCATTGGAAAACATATTTCAGTACGCGAAGGATGATTTGTTGTGAATCTTTGATCAGAAAACAATGCTTTTGAATTTTGATTGACTTGGGATGAGTATTTATATGATACTACCAATTAAGCCAAAGTCATTAGGTTAGCAGGGAGAAATTTGAATATTTTGTAACTTTGTATGAGATTATCGTAAATGAAATATTAAATTTTGTTTCTATTTTAATAATTTTTCGATATATTAAAAAATTTAAGAAGAAATTATTTTTTTAACATTTTTCTCTGCATTTAGTCGATAGAAGACTTGTTTTTAAATGACAATAAATTTTATTTATTTGCTTGCGAAAGAAATAGGGAATTGAAAATTTTGTTATAAAACAAATATACTTACCTCAAATAAAAATTACAAGCTTTATTTGGCAGTAATAATAGATAAATATTATTTGAAACATTAGCAAAATTGCTAAGAGTCTATATTTAGTGATTGGACAAGAAGTAATATAAAATTTGGAATAAATTATTAACTTAGTTCTTAAAAAATCAAATGTTTTAATTTAGTTTTTAAGTGATTGTACTCTTAGCTTGATTTTTTTATTACTAAATAACAAAATTTATTATTGTCAAATTTTAAATTTTTATTGTTAAAAATCACTTTTGTAAAAAAAAGAAAAAGAAAAAAAGAAAAATTGCGAGAAACCAAATTAAAATGTTATTTTTGAGAGACCACGTTGCAACATCTTTCCACGACCTAATCAATTATTTACTCAAAAAAATATTTGTTATTGCACTTTTAAAAAAATAAATTAAAAAAATGTAACAATTTACATTTTAATCAAAGAGACATTCAATAATTCATGCTTAAAAAAAATCTTCCTAATTCCTAAATTGACTCTATGCATGTCATTAATTTGCATTGTTTTCTGAACAAAATCGATCAGTTCGATTAGTTGGATCGGGAAATGGTTAGGAAATTGGTCTGAAATAACTCTTAAAACTAGTGAGTGATTGAACCATTAAAAAATCAGTGTTAAATAAAACGTTTGAACCGGTCCACTTATTTATTTTTTTGTTTTAATTTTTTTATTTTATAATCAAATAATGAAGAAACTAATATTACAAATCAGTCAATTTTAATGAAAGTATCAATATATTGATATTTTATGAGTTTGATATTAACGAATATTATATTAATTAATAATATTTTCTTGTTATTTGGTCAATTTTTGCTAAGTACTTTTAATTATGGATATTGTTTTTTGTAATTTGATATTAAACTCTTTTTTATTAAATTTGTAAATTTATATTTATAGTATTTAATTATATATATTATTTTTTAATATTTTAAAATAAACCAGTTCAACCACGATTCGATACAATCTAACCATTGACCTTTAAACTGATATTTATATAGCTCAAGTCCGACCATTAACCATCTTGTTAATTTGTCTACCATTATTATGAAGATTTAAATATTTTTCCTCTCTTGCTTCTTTATTTTCTCTACAGGACCACCAGCACGGGGAAGCATATCCAAGTCATACAGTGGGCTATTGGCATCGTGGAGCCCAGCCACATGGAAGGCAGATCTCACAGTGGCGCAGGATGGTTCGGGCACTCATAGAACCATTGGAGAAGCAGTCGACGCAGTGGCTTCAATGGGACATAACCGTCCTGAGAGAGTAGTTATTCATGTCAAAGCAGGAGTCTATAATGAGAAGGTGGAGGTTGGGTTCAGGCTCAAGAATGTCTTGCTTGTTGGAGATGGCGTTGACCGCACCGTCGTCACTGGTAGCAGAAGTGTTGGTCAGGGCTCTTCAACTGTCGGCTCGGCCACATTTGGTAACCCAACGAAAATAAATTAATCAATTACACTCCTTTTCTGTCTAAATTTCTTTCCCTCTAGTTTAAAATAGAAAAAAAAAACGTACTTTTCTCTTATTAACTTGTCTCTATGTGTCATGAACTTTAAAATTTAACAAAGAATTCTTATAAACTTTTCATTTCTTATGATTTAGCCCTTTTGTTAAAAAAATATTAATTTGAGTAATGGTCAACGCTGACTAAAATTTTTTAGGTGCTATGTCATCACTCTTTTGTCCATATAAGCAGCTAACTTAACAGTGAATTTAATTTTTTTTATATTTTTTATATTAAATTCATTGTCAATTCAACTGTTTACATGGATAAAAGAGTGATGACATGACATCTAAGAAATCTTAGTCAGCATTGACCAAGTTAGCTGCTTACATGGACAAAAGAATGATAACGTGGCACTTAAAAAATCCTAGTCAGCATTGATCGTTTGTCAGACTAACGATTTTTTTTTACGGAAGGGTTAAATTGCATGAAATGAAAAATTCATACGGATTCTTTGTTGACTTTTAAAGTTCATGGGAGGTATTCTGCACATTGAGAAAAGTTTATATGAGTAAAGTGTATTTTTCTCTTTAAAATATAATTCCCTATTTTAATAAGAGTAAATTACTGGCTTAGTCTTCTCAATTTGACTCTTAAAAGATCAAATGACGCAATTTAATTATTGAAAAATTGTATTTCTCTCATTTAGTCTTTTTAATGTTTAAATTACAAAATTTACCGTTACTAAATCTTAAATTTTTATTTGTTAAAAGTCATTTTGACAAATAGAAAAGTTATATTGAAACAAATATAATTTTACAAAATTAAATTGAGACGTTTGATCTATTAAAAACTAAATTGAGACAATTATAACTTTTTAGGGACCAAAACAGGAATTTACTCTATTAATAATTATGAAATGTTATAAATTAATCCAATTTTATATTTACTGTTCATAAATGTTTGTTATAATTTGTTTTTTTTTTAATATTTGATAATTGAGTATCACACATTTTTTTTGACAAAAATATTATTTGTTTATCTAAGTACGTATTAGATGGTTTTTTTTTTTAAATAAGAGATTTGAATACTTGTGATGTCCTATTATGAATTAACAACAAGAAAAAAGTATCAATATACATAAAATTTTATGTCTTTAGGCAAAAAGAAAGTATTTTAGTTAAAAGATAAGTAGCATTAAATTATCAAATGTCAAAAAACACATAATCTATTTCTTTGGAAAAAACTATAAGATTATATTAAAGTATATTATATTTTATAGTTATTAGGAGGAATTATACATTTTAAAAGTAGATGAGAGAAGAGTGTAACTTTAAAAACTTGTAAGAAAGGGAGTATAATTTTTTTTTGTTTTTAAAAAAAAACACTACTCTTAATTCTTCTCACTTTGTGATCAACTTCTTGTGTACATGTAGTTCACGCATGTCAAATGTCCAAAATTTGATTTTTTGCGTTTGAGACATATGAAGGCGTTTATGCTGAAATCAATTTTCAATTAAATTAATTTATCAGTTAGCTGATAACTTATAAGTTAACTCATAACTTATAAACTAATTTTTAACTTATAGCTGATAGATAATAGCTTATAAGTTAATATATTGAATTAGAAATATTAGGTAAAAATAATTATTCAAGTAGTTGAAAACTGTAAAATGACATAAAAGAGCATATATTTTTTAATTTCAAAATAATATAAATAAATATATTATTTTTGTTTTTAATTAAATTAATTTAAATTATTATAGATATAAAATTCATTAAAATATATATTTATATATTTATTATATATAATAAAATATATTTACATATTATATATATATATATATATATATATATATATTATCATATATTATTATATATATAATATTATATGTGTATAATATATTATATATAAATATAAATATAATAAAAGATGAGTAAATAAGATATAATAAACTAAGAGCATAATGGATATTTTGAAAAAATAACAAGCAAAAAAATAGGAACAAAAAATTAGAAGCTATAAGTTATAAGTCATCAGAATAAGTCATATGTTACTAAAATAAACTCGTTTACTGATCATTTTTAGCGAGGTTAATAAGTCATAAGGTGTCTTTCCGAATACAGCCATAATGGTTGATATTTTTTTTTATTAGTTGATTTTTTTGTTATAAATTTTTTATTGGGATGTTGTTTTATCAAAAAGTTTATGTTATTGAATATTAAATTTTATTATTAATTGAGATTGCATATTGATATTTATAATATATAATTGTGTATAATATTTTAATATTTTAATATTTTAATTATATATTTTATTTTTTAATATTTTTAAAATATCACAAATTTAACTACAATTTGATTATTAATTCTGAAATTAGTGTAACCACCGATTTAATCTAGTTTTCACAACCTTATAATTTCCCTTTCTTCATTAGTGTTATAAATAAGTCCAAATCAATGCACACTAATTAAGAAAAAATGGGGCTTTGATGAAACGTTGAAACAGATGTGTCAGGGGATGGGTTCTGGGCAAGGGACATGACATTTGAGAACAGAGCAGGCTCAGAGAACCACCAAGCGGTGGCTTTAAAAGTGAGCTCAGACCTCTCAGTGTTCTACAGATGCAGCTTCAAAGGTTACCAAGACACTCTCTTCGTCCACTCCAATCGCCAATTCTATCGAGACTGCCTCATTTATGGCACAATCGATTTCATATTCGGGGACGCCTCAGTTATCTTCCAGAACTGCGACATTCTGGTGCGAAAGCCCATGCCCCACCAGGCTAACCTAATCACAGCACAGGGCAGAGACGACCCCAACGAACCCACAGGGATTTCGATCCAGAATTGCAGGGTACGACCGGCCTCTGATTTGGCCCTAGTCAAGGGTCAATTCAAGAGCTATTTGGGAAGGCCATGGAAGAAGTACTCGAGGACTGTGTTCTTGAAGAGTGATCTGGATGGATTGATTGACCCTCAAGGGTGGAAGGAATGGAATGGTAATTTTGCACTTGAAACTTTGTACTTTGCAGAGTACATGAACACTGGCACTGGGGCTTCCACACAACATAGGGTGAACTGGCCTAGTTTTCATGTGTTGACAAGTCCTAGCCAGGCCAGGCCATTCTCTGTGGATCAGTTTTTGACTGGAGATAGGTGGATTCCGGCCACCGGCGTGCCATTCTCGACCGAAATTTGAGTAGTCATGTATGGAGCAATGTATGTATAAGCTCATAAATCCGTGTTATAGTAAGCTTTGCTTGATGATGTGTGTGATATCTGAAGTTATGACTTTGGGGGAATATGAAGTAGTAGTAGGTAAGGTTCAAAGTGTTTTGGCTAGTTTTATGTATCAATCCTTATTCCTTGTGTCGTATATGGTTGTATATGATATTATGATGTATAGGATAAGGGCATTAATATGCACATATGGATCTGCTTCACATCTGTGTGTTTGGATTAAGTTTAAGCATAATTGATTTTGGATTAATTTGATTTTGGTTAAAAGTGAATTTGTACTTCATAATCATGATTTATATTTAGAAATTATTATTCAATAAGTATTTTTGGAAAAATTGATGCTATTTGGATTTTTTTTTCATCAGAATCACTTTTGAATATGTAATTTATCAAAAAGAGTATGAATATTATATTACTTTGTTTGATTTATTCTTAGGCAAAAGGGTACCTTATGTCCTCAAAATTTACACCAAATTTCACTTATGAACCAAAGGTTTTTTTGGCCCATTTATGTCTCTTATGTTTCAAATTTTGTCATATATATATTTTTTTGTAACACTGTTCATCAACTTAACGAAAATATTGACTAGACAACTACATGTACTTTCAAAAAAAATTTTGGCTGTCCATGTGGCAATCCATGTGACTGCCACGTGGATAGCCAAATTTTTTTTAAAAAGAAAGTTTCAGTTTATTCACTTTGGTCTTTAGTCAAAAATTTTTTTTTATCTAATTTTTGATATAAACTCATCATCTACTTCGTCTAGGTCACTAATTTAAGAATCTATTTTTTCTTTGTCAAGATCATCCCCTATAAACTTTTTAATTTATTCACTTTAATCCCTATTCTTCACTTTCATGCTCTTTTCTCACGATTTAGTCCTCCAAATGAGTCCATAATTTTATTTTTAGGCATACTATGATTAAATCTATCATTTCTACCCAAGAAAAATACAAGAAATAATTAAAATTCAAGTTTTAAATTTTACCTTTTATGAGAAGGAGAGATATGCAATTTGAAACTTTGAATTTTAATTCATTTCTTATATTGTTCTTAGGTCTAAATGATAGACTTAACCATATTATGACTAAAAATGAAATTATGGACTGATTTGAAAGGCCAAACCATGACAAAAAAGCATGAAAGTAAAGAATAGGGACTAAAGTTAACAAACTAAAAAGTTTATAGGGAATGATTTTGACTAATATAAAATAGATTCTTAAACTAGGGATCTAGACGAAGTAAAATATGAGTTTATATCAAAAATTGGACAAGAGAAAAATTTTAACCAAGGACCAAAGTAAATAAATTGAAACTTTTTTTAAAATTAAAAAAATTTTAAAATTTTTTTGGCTTTCTGGACTGCCACGTGGATAGCTAAATTTTTTTAAAATCCATGTGGTAGATTTTTTTTGCCACGTGGCAGTCTATTTTCGTTAAGTTGATTGATGATGTTATAAATGGTATATATGATAAAATTTGAAACATGAGAGACATAAGAGGGTCAAAAAAACCTTTAAAGTATAAGTGAAATTTAGTGTAAATCTTGGAGATATAAAGTATCCTTTTATCTTACTCTTATTACTAATTTCACTAATTTTTAACTATAATATATTACATATTTTCATAACCTATTAGTCAATAGAAGTGGGGAGTTGGAAAATGCACAGGCCTCTAGAACTCTTTACGGCTCTCAGTCATCTCGTCTTTTTCTTTTTTTTTTGTCTTTTTTTTCAATTGCACCAATAATTGTCACTCGTCCGATCTCGGTAAATGGTATCTCAATTTAACAGTCAAGATTTCACCCGCGTTTGACAACAAGTAAGTATCAAATCATAATCGAATTTCACACGATTAAATAGCCTGAAATACATTTTTTTCTTAAATTACAATAAAAATAGAAATTTAATTTAAAAAATATAAAATCACAGTATATTTAAAAAATCATTTATAAAATTACAATAAATTTAAAAATTAATTTATAAAAATATAAAATTACAATAAAATTATAATAAAAATAGCAATTAATTTAGAAAAAATATAAATTACAATAAAGTTACTGTAAATATAGAATTAAATTTGGAAAAATATAAAATTACAATAAAATTACTATAAATATAGTATTTAATTTAGAAAAATATAACATACTGTAAATATAGTATTACTTAATACTTCAATTTTTATCTTTTTAAACCTTAAAAATATTTATTCTTTGAAAATACTGATATTTTAAATATCATCTTAGTATCTTTAAAAAAATATGAAATTAAATAAATTAAATTTGTAAATATTAAAGTGGTACACAAATTATTTTAAAAAGTTAATTTGATATTGTAGTAAATATTAAAGTGGTGAGACCGTAGTTGCCGAAGGGAGGATTCCTCACCGGAGTGAAAGTAGAGTTGAGGTTTTTGTGAGTGAAGGAGTAGGGACATACAAGACACTTGGAGAAGGGCTCAAAGGGGTGTGTGGCGTGTAAATGATGAAAATGAAAAAGAAAAGCTTATGATCAATGTTTTAAAAATCGAACCAGTCCATAAACTGGTGGAAGCACTGGTTCAAAGTTCAATAGTTGAATCACACTTAAACCGCGGTCAAACCAGTAGTACTTAAAAAATATTAAAAAGTAATATACATAATAAAATTATTAAAATATTTTACATAATATAAGTAAAATTTCTAAGTTTTTTATTAGTAAATTATTTATTGAATATATATTATGTTAATTAATTTTAAAAACTTATCATACTTTTTTATTTCAACAAATTTAATAACAAAAATTCAAAAATATTAATAACTATGCATAAGGTGGGTCCTCGTAACACGTGCTCAGTTCTAGCTACCACATACAAATTATCAACATTGCCTTTCTGTTTTTTTCCATTTTTTCTCCTTCCCAATGTATTTGTTAACATAGGCTTTAGGTTGTAGGTACTCATTTTCCTTCTGATGCGTTTATCTCTCTTTTTTCCTTCTAATGCGTCTTTCTGTTTCTTCTGCAACACGACTTCATCTCATTTTTTCTTTCTCTCTTTCTGTAACACGGCTTCATCTTCAGACTTCGGATTTCTCTGATTTCTTCGACAAGGAAGGCGAAGACGGTCGAGGATCTATCCATATCACACACACATGCACACGCGCATGCACACCCACACACACACTCACTCTCTCCTCAGCTTCTTTCTCCATCTTCTTCTCCATCGCAACGCTGTTGAGTGGGGAAAAAAAGAAATCGGTGGACCCGGTTGACCATTCAGTTTCACCAATTTTTTTTTTCTAATTCGAATGTCCAACCGGATCAGGCCTAGGACTGGTTCTAAGTCTAACCAGTCGAACCGGTTTAAGCCATGCTTATGATTAATGTATTTGACCCCTTGGACCATTTTGCCCTTTATCCCGCATGTGTAAAGCTCATAGTGCAAGGGCAAAATCAAAATTGTTGTTAAAACATCATTTTTATCCACTAATTGCACACCACGCCAAGTCCACATGACTATAAATGTTCCCATTACTCACTAAAACAACAACATTGGAATCCTCACCACAATTCTAGAATTAGACAAGGATTTAATGTTCCTTTCACTTTGGTCCCTACATAAGGACCCTCAATCCTCATGCAATACTTCACAACCACAATTACAACCATTCACATGCACGTATTCACACAAGATAAGAATACACTACACAATAATATCGCGAATTCACAATTATCACCATTTTTATAATTTTCAAACCAGTCCTTAGATTTACACAATCACATGCAAGAGGATAAACACATTATCCAAGCTACATAAAAATCATAGGTATTACACTTGATGACATGTATGTACATCTTTATATGTAATGCAAGATGAAATGTTCTTGAGAATCATGTTCTAGATTATAAGTTATGTTATATCCACCCAATGCTTGTGTATGTTTATTGTGATGACTTGAGTTAGAATAGTATAGATGGTGACTAGGTTTTCCCAAGGAGTAGGCTAATGGTAAGAGACGGTTTATTACTCTGTCGGTCATGTCCCACGTTGAGGTGTAACAAAATCGGTATTAGAATGTAGGTTATCAAAATGTTAGAAAGCCAAGTGTTTTTTAGTTAGATCTCATCTATCGTTATGAACCCAAGCATACCTATAGGTGAAATGTCATTGAAGGCCATTTTGCAAAAATATTGGCAAACACTTTAGTTTATTAAAATTACCCTTAAAACATGTTAAATAAAAAGAGAAAAAGAATATGTTATTGACAAAGGCAAACTTAGGGTTTGGTTAGGGTCTATTTACCTGGCAGCCAAAACCAGTTTACATAGTTTGGACTTTTCAATACCGTGCATTGTGTAAAGAGCAACAAGATCCAAAGTCGATTTTGATTTAATCAACAAAACAATTATTTAGACTGTTAAATTCATGAAACAAAATGACTTTAACCCTTCACTCTCCCCATTTTTGAATTTTTTTTTATAACACACTATATGTTTTGATTGATTAATCAATTTAATCATTCCATATCTGTACCATACAAGCTCCATTATTTTAAGAATAATTAAGTAAAAGATTAAGCCATAATCATTTACAAATCATGTCATAAAAGCTCCAAAACCTTCCCTTGTTTTCTGATTATTCTTTCTTTCCTAGGTTTAGAAATTTTGTTCATAGTTAATTAAACAACAAAGTTTAGAAAAAGGAGAAAACCTTAGTACAGTTCTTTATATCTTTGCTATCAATTTCTCTAATTAAAATGTAGTGTATGATTTTTAAAACATAACTTTATATTGTTTACAACTCAATTGTTGATTTTTTTTTAATGAACTTTTATCACATGTGCTATTTTAAATGAAAAACTTAATACAAAGATATAAGAAACTTTATATAAGTTTTTTTTCTTAAAAAAAACCCAATAACCATCTCATGGTAAAATCCAAGCGGAAAAAATATCTTTAGTCAAAATAATCGCATTAGATAGGGGTTGAACTAGTTTACATACCTAGTGGCCAAAAATAGTTTAAGTAGTTTAGACTTTCAAAAACCATGCATTATGTAAAGAGCAGCGAGATTAGAGATCAATTTTGATTTCATAAACATAATAGTTATTTAGATTGTTAAATTCATGAAACAGAATGACTTTAACCCTTCACTCTCCCCATTTTTGAAATTTTTTAATAACACACTAAATTGAAAGTAATGGTTGGAACCCAAGAGGGGGGTGAATTGGGTTTTAAAAATTTTTCACAAGAATTAATTGAAAGTTGAAATGATTTTCTGTAGAAGTGTAATACTTAAGATAATAAATACAATATAGAAAATCAATGTGCTATCAAGATCAATAATTATAAAGATCAAGGAATTAAAGAGTAGATATCAATATGCACAAATTAAAGAGTAAGGGATAGAGAAAGCAAACTCGGAGATTTATACTGGTTCGGCTAATCCAAGCCTACATCCAGTCCTCAAGAGACCACTTGAGTATTTCCACTATAATTGTAAGTTTAATCCGGATACTTGCAAACCACTACAACCACGCAAATTCGATCCGGGTATTTGCGAAACCACAATAGAGAATTTATGAATCCGGGCTCCTCCTCAACCCAAAGTAAGTTCTTCCAACACCGGTACTTGCGAACCTCAACTCGGAATAATCTATGTGTTGATCAAAATCAACAATACAGAGAAACTCTCTCTAAAGAGTAGATGAATACAAATGAAGCTCTAATAACTCTAATGATAGAGAATATGCAAGATTTGGCTCAAGAATATTTGGATTTCTCTCAAAGATGATAGAACATGTTAATATGTCATTGTAGTACTTGGTTCTAGCTCAAAATCGTGTATCTAAGGTCATATATATAAGATTTTAAAAAACTAGCCGTTATATAGCTGTTACAGTACTTATAATGCAGTCTAGATGTCCATTGGTCGACCAGTGGGGGTCACCTGGCCAACCACCCACTGACAGTAGCAAAATATAGCATTTTCAAGACAACTGGCCGACCAGTCGGAAGCTGCCTGGTCGACCACCGGCTGGCAGTAGCGAAATACAGATTTTGAGCTTTCTTTAAAAATTCATAACTCCCTCATTTGAACTCCGTTTTAAACAAATAATATACCATTGGAAAGATCTTGGAGTCTAGTTTCAAATGAGCTAAGTTTTACTCAAAAAATATTTTTCTTTTAAAAGATATAATCAAAACACTGACTATAGGTCAGAACAGAATAATTTTTTAGTACAGTAAAATCAACTTTCAGTTTTTCAAACTATATTTTAAATACTCATATATTTCTCATTTGAACTATGTTTTGAATAAATAATATACCGTTGGAAAGATCTTTGAGTCTACTATCAAATGAGATTAAGATACTTGAAAAAATAATTTTTTATTTATGAGATATGATATAAGGAGTGACCAAAGGTCAAAAACTAACTTTTGTAAAACTTCATATCTCACTATATTTTTGTTCAAAATGCTTGAAGCAATGTATGCAAATCTAAATCATTGAGTTGCACAAGTATACTAGCCTATATAAAATATACCTAATGTAAACACATAGGCTATCTTGATGCATCCAAGCTTCCAAGCTTCCAAGACTTCAAATCTTCTAATTCTTCATTTCTTGGAACTTTATCCTTGCATGTTGTCTTCATTGAGTGAAGCATGATATTACTTTTCCTCTAACAAACAGATATTTGATATCAAAGTGCTTTGATCGAGAAAAGCTTCTGTTGTTTTGAGAGAAATGCACAGCAGCAGTATTGTCGCAATATATCACAAATGACCTAGAAATGCTTTTAACAATGTGAAAGCCAGAGATTAAGTTTTTCAGCCATATAGCTTAATAAGTAGCCTCATAGCAAGCGACATACTCTGCCTCCATGGTAGAAGTAGCTGTAAGAGTCTGTTTAATACTCTTCTAAGAGATAGCTCCTTCTGCCATTATAAAAATAGAGTCGGAAGTAGACTTTCGATCGTTAAAATAACTTGCAAAATCAAAATTAGAATAGCCAATGACCTGAAGTTGATCATACTTCTTATATGTCAATATATAATCCTTGGCTCCCTACAAATATCTTATGATCCTTTTCAAGGCTTTCCAATGACCCAAACCTGGATTGCTCAAGTATCTCCCTAAATCATTAACAACAAAAGCAATATCGGGATGAGTACAAACTTGAGCATACATTAAACTACCAACAGTAGAAGCATATAGGACCTTTTTCATTCCAGCTGTCTCTGCATCATTTTGAGGACATAGAGATTTAGAGAGTTTATCACCCTTTTGAACAGGTGCAGCACATGGGGAACATGAATGTATGTTAAACCACTTAAGGATCTTTTCAATATATCCTCTCTGAGACAATTCAAGAATGCCACGTGACCTATCATGGTAAATCTGGATGCCTAGAACAACTGAAGCATCACCAAGGTCCTTCATACCAAAGTAACTATTTAACATCAATTTTGTCTCAGTCAAAAGGCTAACACAATTGCTAGCAAGAAGAATATCGTCAACATATAAGACTAGAATTATAAAATTGCTCCTATTAGTCTTCAATTAAATGCACTGATCTGAAGCATTTACCTTGAAGTTAAAAGAAGTGACAACCTGATAAAATTTCAAATACGCCTGGATGCCTGTTTTAGTTTATAAATGGACTTTTTAAGTTTGCAAACCAAATGCTCTTTACCTGTTTCAATGAAACTATCAACCTGAACCATGTAAACATCCTTGGCTAGATCTCCATTCAGAAAAGTTGTTTTCACATCTATCTTGTGAAGTTCTAAATCAAAGTGAGCTACCAAAGCCATAACAACCTGAAATGTATCATTTGTAGAAACAGGTGAGAAAGTCTCCTTATAATCGATGCCCTCATTTTGACTATAGCTTGTCATTACTGGTCTAGCTTTGTGCCTCTCAACTTTACTATCTGGACTACGCTTGGTTTTAAAGACTCATTTGCACCCAACTGGTTTGCAACTAACTAGTAATTCTACAAGATCCCAAATACCATTATGAGACATGGAAGCAAATTCATCATGCATAGCATTTAGCCAATCAGAAGCATGAGAGCTAGAGATAATCTCCTGGAAATTGATAGGATCATTGTCATCATGGAGATCAAACTCATACTCCTAAAGATAAACTACATAGTCATCTGGTATAGTAGGCCTGCGTACTCTTTGAGATCTTTTCAATAAGGGTCCTTCAGCAATTTCATCCAGTTCCTATTCATCAGTTGGTGGTGCCACTACATCATCTTCTCCTTGAAGAGTCTAATCATCATTATGAGTGACTAGAACCATGATGTCTGTAGGAAGTGAAACAATTGGTACAGGAACTACGGTCTGATGTTCTTTGAGAGTGATTGGTCATGGTGTATGGCTCCCTCTATCCAAATCATCCTTAAAGAATATAGCTCAGTCAGACTTGATGACTCGCATAAAATGAGAAGGATAATAGAATCTGCAACTTCTGGAGCCCACTTAGTAGTTGATGAAGAAACCACTAATAGTTTTAAGATCAAGTTTCTTCTATTGACGATTATAAGGTCTAACCTCTGCTTTACAATTCCACACATGAAAGTGTTTCAAACTTGGTTTCCTTCCACTCATCAATTTATAGGGAGTTTTCGGTACAAACTTGCTAGGCACTTAATTAAGAATGTACATAACAGTCTTTAAAGCATCTCCCTAAATAAAAAACTGGCAATGATGAATAACTCATCATGCATCTTACCATATCCATGAGTGTGTGATTATGTCTTTCTGCAACTCCATTCTACTCAAGAGTACCAAGCATAGTGTATTGAGCTTCAATTCTATGTTCATTAAGAAATCCAGCGAACGGTCCTGGATTTCTTCTAGTCTCATCATATATGCCGTAATACTTACCTCTTCTGTCAGACCTCATACATTTAATCTTCTTGCTTGTCTTTAATTCAATAGCAGCCTTGAAGGATCTGAAGGCATCTAAAGAACCAAATTTTTCCTAGAGAAGATCTATCCAACCAAATCTTGAGAAGTTATCTATGAAGGTAATAAAATACCTATATCTATCTATAGCAATAGGTGTAAAAGGTCCATACATGTCTGTGTAAATCAGCTGTAACAAATCATCACACCTTTTTGATCCTTTCTTCCTAGTTTTAGCACTGAACTTACTTTTAATACAATCAACACAAGTGTCAAAATCAGAGAAGTCAAGATCATGAAGAATACTTTCCTTAATCAATCTTTCAATCCGAGGTCTAAAGATGTGCCCTAAGCATCTATGCCATAGTATAGAAGAACTTTCATCAATCCTACTACACTTATTTCCAATAACGGAGTTAACAAACATATCATTCAAATTCAGGATGTAAAGCCCATCACATAAAACTCTTGAACCAACAATAACGGAATTAAAACAAATAACAACTTTTCCATTACTAAATTCAAAAGTGTAGCCACATCTATCCAAAGCTGAAACTGAAATCAAATTCCTTCTCATGGAAGGTGTAAAAACAAGATAACTACTCTTATTTCTTCCATGGATACTTAAGTTCCATCTCCCACAATGATATTGGATTCAACATCACTTGGCTTCCTCAGGCTTGTGAACCCCTGTAAAGAATTCACAACATGAATGGTTGCACCTAAGTCAAACCACCAAGTATTGGGAGCAACATCAATCATATTTGACTCATGACAAGCTAAAGCTAGGAGTGTACCTTGCTTCTCAAGTTTCCTCTTGAGAGTGTAACAATCATCCACTTTATGGCCATACTTCTTGTAATACTTGCAGTTTCCCTTGAAAAAATTCTTTTTAGGCTCTAAGTGTTGAGAAACTTTCTCTCCTTTCTTTTTATCATATTGAAACTTGTCTTTATGACCTTTCTTTTTCTCAGATTTAGCACCAGAAGAAGAAGCAACAACAAACTGAACATTGTGTGACTTCCTTTTCTTTATAGAATCTTCTTCTTGAGAGACAGTGACAATCATTTCATCAATTGTCCATTCAATTTTCTGAGTGTTATAAGAGATCTTCAGAACATCAAATTGAGAAGGGAGTGACTCCAAAACCTGACAGATTAGATAACTCTCACCGAGATCAACCTTGGGAGACTTCAATTTATTAAAATAGTGGACTAATTTCATGATGTGTTCACGAACTCCACTAACACTATCATATTTAGTCTTCTTAATCAAAGAAAGATACTGACCCTTCTGAATTTTATCAAAAGTAGTGACTTTTTCACCAACAAACTTCAGAAAATCCTTAGCATTTTTTGCCTCTGGAATGCTTTGTCTAATAGACTTCTCTATAGTGTATTTCATCACTATAAGGCACACCCTGTTTGAGTGCTCCCATTTTTCACGAGAAGCTTTTTTAGTAACAGTGGACTCAACAATAAGAGCTAGAGATTTTTCTTCTTTTAAAGCTAAGTCCATATTAGTGATAGCCAAGTAAAGATCTAGAGATTCTTTCCAGTTCTCAAAATTGGTCTCATTCAAAATCTTGACAGAAGTCACTTGCATAGGCAAAGAGGCTGGCATTAAAACAACAAAGAAAAACATTTAATATGTATAATGTTATTATGCTATAAGAGAATTAAATGTTTCTATATGCACAACCGACTGTGCCTTTTAAAGAAAAATTCTTACTTACTTGGTCTCGCCTAAGGGTCCGAACCATAATAAATAAAAAATATAATAATACAATGCACAAATCTCATATCATCAAAATTTTTAATACCGATAGGGTATTCAAAAGATAACTGATATAAGTATAGACTAACATGGCATTGTACAATAAATTACATTAATAACAACACATCGATAGGGTATAATTAATACTAATGCAATAAAGAATATAAAGAATTTTATATAAATTTTTTCTTTAGAATAAACCCAATAACCAAATCCAAAAGAAAAAAATATCTTTTAGTCAAAAAAATTACCTTAGATAAGAATTGAACCTATAATTTTTTAGTTAACATGCTCTATCCATTGAACTACAAGCGCACAAAATGAAAACAACTAAGAATTTAGTTCGAAGATCAAGACTACCTATCTTGACTAGTAGGCCTACATGTGTCGGTATGTGGGCCATTATTTTTTTTTGAATTTTTTATATTAAAATAAATTAAATTTTAAATTTTTTTAGTAAAAAATTTAATTATTTTTATTAAAATAAAATTTATACATATAAAACATTACTTTTTTAATAACTTTAAATAACTAATAACTTTTATTTTTTGTATTTTCTTTCAAATTAATTATATTATATTTAAATTAAAAATTCTATATTTATTTTTAAAAAATTACAAAAATTTTTATATCTAAATTTATTATATTTATTGAATATAAAATTATAAAATATAAAAATGTGATAAAATGAGACTATTTATATTAAATAATATTTTTTTAAAAAAAACTGTAAAAAAAAGAATAAACTAACCCATTTTGACCCATTTTAAAACAAATTTATTTATTTTTAATTTAAAATGACCTATTTACAAATAGTCCCAAGCCAAATCGACAAAATTAGGTGTTAAAGCATGTACCAGCTTCCCAATACCTACCCGAGATATATTAACATTTTTTACGAAAAAAAAAGAAGAATGACGGGGAAATTAATTTGTATAAATGCAAATGAATTTTACATTTCCCATCCGGTTGTTCTATCTTTGTCCCTGACTCTGCAACCCTAGCGTTCCCTCGTTGAATCCATCGTGATTAAATCGTGGGATATTATGGCTGGCGTTTCTGATGTGGCTGAGACTACCCTTTCATGTGCTAACTGTGGCAAGCCTGCTCATCTTCAGTACGTATTCTCTCTGTAGCTGCCGAGTGCTGATCATACTCTCTCTCTGACCCAAGTGATTCTGCCTTCTGCTTCTTCTTCATATGTTATATGGGATTGTGAGATGCTATATTCTACTTGTTACATAGTGTTTATATGAGAAAAAGAATATTTGGAATGTGATCAAACGGCTTGCTGAAGCTCTCAGCAAATATTTTTGATGTTGTAGACAACTGTGCAATATTGGGGCTTGGGATTGAATTAACACGGAATTTTAAAACACAATTCGTAATATAATGTAGAAAGTAGGTCCAGCTATAATTTAGTCAATTCCAGTGGTTAAATTGCTACGCTATGTTGCCTTACCGATACCTAGTGATATTTGATTTTATTTTGCCGTGAGTGTACTTGTTTCATGTTCTTGGTTTATACTTCTTTGCAAAAGCCAGAAGCAAATTTTCATAAACAGTACTTGTTTAAATAATCATGTTTAATCTTTTCTTTTCTTTTTAAAATTTCCAGGTGTCCAAAATGCATGGAATTGAAGCTTCCTCGTGAAGGCGCTGCTTTCTGGTTTGTGATTGTTTACTGCTTATTCAGCTTTTTCAAATCCTTTTTTATTTTTAGCAATAGAAGTTGAGTGAATAATATAAAGTCGAACAACCAAGGAAGAAAGTTTGTATACAGAGAGTTATTTTGAAGAGAATTTTCACATAGGTTGTCAGGATTTTTTCCTATTAACTGGTGACTCTACACAAGACCTGGCTTCTACAAAGACATATTTTAAGTATTGATGGATCCATGTGGGTGCTACAAATGTTGATGTTCTTAATCTGTTACTTTAGTCTGACGTGCAAGACAATGGTATGATAGTATTGGTGCTAACTTATAATATTGTTTAAATCATTTTACCTAGAGGAGGATATAAGTTCTTATGGATCTAATGTAATTTGACAGAAGATTGTGTTAGTAACTCGGGTCAGCAGTTTGCTGAAGTGGATGACATTGTTTCTCAGAATGGCAAACTGTAAAAGCATGTTGTTAGAGACCTTAATAATGAGGGGAATGAGAATATGTTATTATCTGAAAAAAGGGATAAACCTCTGACTTGGAAGGTGTATTCGAGAAGGAGAAAATGATGAGCTGTCAAGAGTAGTTTTGGGTGTCTTGGTTATTATCCTTTGAGTCTGTTAGAGTTTGTTATGTTTGTTGGTGAGCTGGCAGAGGGGAGTGTTTTAGGGAGAATAAAGAATTGTTGGGGGGTGTCTTGGTTTTTCTTTATGCAAGTTTTTCTTATATGATTTCATCTATATTGTCTGGAGACTTACAGTGAGGAGCGTTTTCTGGTTGAGGGTCTAATACTGGAGTATTGGCCTTGTTTTTCTCTTGATATCTGTGTAGTGAGAGTTGATGTTTTTTTTCTATTATTAATAGTTATATCGAATTTCAATACCAGTTTCCTAACATTGGTCCGACCTGCCGGATTCAGCGAGGGAGAGCCAGTTATACTAGGGTTATTCTATGCCACGTAAAATGTCAACTAGGAATGAGATAGTAGAGGAGAGATTAAGTAGAGTTGAAGAAGATCTGTTAAAAATGGATGACAAGATGGAAGTAATGCAGAGTGCAATAGTTGAGATAAAGAGCTTATTGGAAAAGAAAATTGACGGAGGACAATCATCTGGTAGCAATGAGGTTCAAACAGTGCCGCAAGCCCCTAATGTCGCCAGAGTTGCGAGTGATAGATTGGAGGAGTTCCGATTATCCGCAAAGAAGGTAGAGCTGCCATCCTTCGAAGGGTTCGATCCAATGGCGTGGATTATTAGAGCAGAGACCTACTTTGAGGTACAGCGTACGACGGAGGAGATTAAGATTCAGCTTGCCAAGTTGAGTATGGAGGGTCATACCATACATTGGTTTAGCCGTTGGAGGGAGTCTACGGAAGAAGTGACGTGGGAAAGTTTTAAAGAAGCGCTGTTGGCGCGATTTGGCATGGGGAGGTTAGACAATCCGTTTGAAGAACTGAAAGAGATTAGGCAAAAAGGAACGGTGGATGAGTATATAGAAGAGTTCGAACTGTTCTCAGCCCAGTGTGGGCGTCTACCGGAACGTCAGTTCTTGGGTTTTTTTGTGGGAGGTCTATGCAGAGAGATCAAAAGGAGAGTACGTACGTTGAAACCAAGAAATCGTTACCAAGCGATGCAGCTAGCTAGAGATATTGAAGTAGAACTCAATCCCGATGAGGAAGAAGATGATATTACTGGAAACAGAAAGGGAGGATACGGGCTGGGTTATCGTCAAACGAGGTCCTCGACAGTTGCTAGACCAAACACAGGCTTGAATACTAATTTGATGTCAGCCCAGAACGCTGCGTCTAATTTTAAGGCCAAATCAGGCGGGTCTCTCGGGTATGGAGCAAACCAAAGCGGGTCTAAGCTTTTGACTGGGTCTTTCATCGGGTCAACTTCAAATCCAACTCGAAACCCAACTTCTTCCACACAGACGACTGCGAAGAGACCGGTCATAGATCGACGGGTGTTTGGCGAGAGGGATCGGAGCCTTAAGCATATCCCACTGGCCGAATTGAATGAACGCAAGGCCAAGGGCCTTTGTTTTCGGTGTGGAGAAAAGTACTCCCCCCTTCACAGATGTGCGGATCCTCAACTAAGGCTGATAGTGTTGGGAGATGATGAGAGAGTGAATGACGATGGTGAGGTGTTTACGATTGACCTGGAAGAGATTTCAAATGAGCCATTGGTGGAATGTAAGATCGTGGGTTTGTGTGGAGTCTCGGAGGAATCGATGGGAAAGGAGAGCCCGAGGACGATGAAGCTGACGGGAATGGTGGATGGGATTCCGTTAGTCGTGCTAGTTGATACAGGCGCCAGTCATAATTTTATATCACCAACAGTGGTTTCGGTTTTAGGCTTGAAAGTGGATGGAAAACAACTGATGAATGTTAAGTTGGGTGATGGGCACCGAATCAGAACTCAGGGAAAATGTTCAGAGTTTAGAATGCGATTGGGTGAGGCGGATATTAATGTGGAAGCTTTTGTAATGGAGTTAGGGGGACTAGATCTAATTTTGGGGGTAACTTGGCTTGAAAAATTAGGTAAAGTCATGATGGACTGGAGGGAAATGTCTCTATCCTTTATAGAGAATGGGAAAAAAATTAAGTTATGTAGTTCAACAGTGGGACAAAAGGCTGGAGAGGTAGGAGTGGAGACGGACTCTCTGTATAGTATCATTGGGAATAGATTACAGTGGGTTGATGGATTACTTTGGACTATGGAAACGGATGGAGGAAGTCTTAGTAAAGCTGACCTATGCGGAGACCAACAGAGGGGGTTGAAGGAATTAGTGGATGCACATCCCAAGGTTTTTCAGGAACCTAAGGGATTACCTCCCTTACGAGGAATGACCCTTTCTATAGTTTTACAACCAGATGCTGGTCCTGTCAGTGTACGTCCGTACCGGTACCCACAATATCAAAAGGATGAAATTGAGCGGCAAGTGAAGAGTATGTTAGAACAAGGAGTGATAAGAAACAGTACCAGTGCTTTCTCTAGTCCAGTAATTCTGGTAAAAAAGAAAGATAATACATGGCGTATGTGTATTGATTACAGAGCCCTCAACAAAGTCACGGTCCCTGACAAATATCCTATTCCAGTGGTAGAGGAGTTAATAGATGAGTTGCATGGTGCTCATTTTTTTTCGAAGCTAGACCTTAAATCGGGGTATCATCAAATTAGAATGACTGAGAAAGATGTTCATAAGACTGCTTTTCGCACTCATGAGGGTCATTACGAGTTCTTGGTAATGCCCTTTGGATTGACTAACGCTCCGGCCACTTTTCGGCCATGAATCAAATTTTTAAACCATTCCTCAGGAAGTTTGTGTTGGTTTTCTTTGATGATATCTTGGTTTTCAGTCAAGACTGGAGGAGCCATATAAAGCATTTGACCACTGTCTTCACTGTACTGCAAGAGAACAATTTTGTGGTTAATAAGAAGAAATGTGGATTTGGGCAAAAACAAATTGATTACTTGGGCCATATTATATCAGAGGAGGGAATAGCCATGGATCCGAATAAGGTGAAGAGTGTTATAGATTGGCCAGTACCTAAGAATGTGAAGGGAGTGCGAGGTTTCCTGGGATTGACAGGGTACTACAGGAGATTTATTGCGAATTACGGTCATATGGCTAAACCTCTTACTGAATTAACAAAAAAGAATGGTTTTCATTGGAATTTGGATCAGCAAGAAGCCTTTGAGAAATTAAAGAGAGCAGTGACTTCAACCCCGGTTTTAACACTACCAGACTTTAATTCCACATTTGAGCTGGAATGTGACGCGAGTGGCAAAGGTATAGGGGCTGTTCTATTGCAGAGGAAAAGACCCATTGCTTTTTATAGTAAGGCGTTGACAGGGGCAAGTTTATTGAAATCAGTATATGAGAAAGAACTTATGGCTGTAGCATTGTCAGTACAACATTGGAGACAATATCTGTTGGGACGCAAATTCTTTATCTATACTGATCAGAAAAGCCTCAAACATTTGGTGGAACAAAGGCTTACAACTGAAAATCAACATATGTGGATGGCACAGTTAATGGGTTTTCAATTTGAGATAATTTACAAGGCCGGAAAGGAGAACAAAGCTGCGGATGCTCTTTCAAGACAGCATGAAGGAGGAGAATGTCATAGTTTAATTTCATATCCTGTGTGGGAAGAATGGACAGCAGTTGAAAGTGAGATTGCAGCAGATACCCTGTTACAGCAGATTGTAAGGGAGTTACAAACTGATTCTTCATCTTGGTCTGGATACTCTTTGGCGAAGGGGAAATTATTTTATAAAAACAGATTAGTGATTCCAAGCAATTCTATTATCATTCCCAAATTGTTAAGGGAATTTCATTCTACTCCTACTGGAGGGCACTCGGGTTTTTTGCGTACCTACCGCAGACTTGCAGCGAATGTATACTGGAAGGGAATGAAGGGCCAAATTCAAGCTTTTGTGAAAGCTTGTGATACATGTCAGAGACAAAAGTACCTAGCTATTAGTCCATATGGGCTTTTACAACCATTACAAGTGCCAGAACAGATTTGGCAGGATATATCCATGGACTTTATCACAGGATTACCAAAGAGCAGAGGGTTTGAAGCTATTTTAGTAGTTGTAGATAGACTGTCCAAGTATAGTCACTTTATAGCCATCAAACATCCATATACTGCTAAAAGCATTGCTGAGATCTTTACCAAAGAGGTGGTAAGATTACACGGAGTTCCTAATTCTATTGTAAGTGATCGTGATCCTCTTTTTGTCAGTATTTTTTGGAAAGAATTGTTCAGGCTACAGGGGACAACATTTAATATGTCTTCCTCTTATCACCCACAAAAGGATGGTCAAACCGAGGTGGTCAATAGATGTTTGGAGACTTATTTGAGATGCTTTGCGACTGAACAACCTAAACTATGGTCTCATTGGCTAGCTTGGGCGGAATTGTGGTACAACACTACATATCATGTTTCTACTGGTCTTACTCCTTTTGAAGTGGTGTATGGCAGACAGCCTCCTACTTTACTGCATTACACTGAGGGGGAAACGAGAGTGGAGGTGGTAGCTAGAGAATTGAGGGATAGAGACGAAGCCTTGATTCAACTCAAGTTTAATCTTAAACGTGCTCAGGATCGCATGAAAATGCAAGCAGACCTGAAACGCACAGATGTGCAATTTGAAATTGGAGATTGGGTTTTCTTGCGTTTGCGCCCTCATAAGCAACATTCGGTTGCTCAGCGAATTAATCAGAAATTAGCACCAAATTTTTTTGGTCCTTATCAAATTTTAGAGAAGGTGGGATCGGTTTCTTACAAGCTTAAGTTGCCTCCTACATCTAAGGTTCATCCGGTCTTTCATGTTTCACAATTAAAGAAGGCTGTGGGCAATTATGTGGGTGAACCAGATCTACCAGCTGACATGGCAGTAGATTCAGAGCAACGAACTCAGCCGTTGAAAGTTTTAGCTTGGAGGATGAAATACCGAGAATATGTTAATTTGGTTATTATCTTCATGAAATACCGAGAATATGAAATACCGAGAATATGTTGAACTCATCCTCCCAGGTTGCATCTTCAACTGACATCCCTTAATAATGAGGGGAATGAGAATATGTTATTACCTGAAAAAAGGGATAAACCTCTGACTTGGAAGGTGTATTCGAGAAGGAGAAAATGATGAGCTGTCAAGAGTAGTTTTGGGTGTCTTGGTTATTATCCTTTGAGTCTGTTAGAGTTTGTTATGTTTGTTGGTGAGCTGGCAGAGGGGAGTGTTTTAGGGAGAATAAAGAATTGTTGGGGGGTGTCTTGGTTTTTCTTTATGCAAGTTTTTCTTATATGATTTCATCTGTATTGTCTGGAGACTTACAGTGAGGAGCGTTTTCTGGTTGAGGGTCTAATACTGGAGTATTGGCCTTGTTTTTCTCTTGATATCTGTGTAGTGAGAGTTGATGTTTTTTTTCTATTATTAATAGTTATATCGAATTTCAATACCAGTTTCCTAACACATGTTAGACTGGCCGTGGTTGCTAATGAGACAACAGCTCATTACTATATTTACTTCTCAATCATTATATCCTTTATTCTGCTGAAATCTCTTGACAGCACTCAGGATTGTTTCAAGGCTTCATGGAGCTCACACAAATCAGTGCACTCAAAGGCAAAGCTGAACTCTCGTGGGACAGGTAATACAGGTGAAAAAAATTCAGACTCACTTGAAGGGTGGTTATATTGCTTGAAGAAAGGCCAGGCTCGAACTCCAAAGATTCCTCACTTTGATTGGACTGGGTAAGTTAATACGGTCTTTTTTCTCCATATTTTAGATATCTTACAGTTCTGCTTAACCATGACACAAGAGTATGTTCAACATTAGCAATAGTATATTTCTAAACTTCTGATTGTCTCTTGCTTTATCTATGTACATGATTGATCTAAGCATTGTAGATGTTTGTAGCAAGAAATTATCAACTATTTTTTGTCAGTTTATCTGTTGCACATTCATCTTTTCTTGGTAAAATGTACTGTTTATTTATTTACTGATTATTGGAATGAAAATTTCATTGTTGCTTTTATAAGGATGCTGAGGCCATATCCAATATCTAGTAAACGGGTTGTACCAGCTCATATTGATATACCAGACTGGGCTGATGATGTAAGTTATCTGAATTCGTCCTTATATCTGTATCTAACTTATTTTTTCCTAGATTCAAAGGGATATCATCTTTTGACCACTTAGCTCAGACTCAGTAGTTTCTATATGTTGTCTCTCTTCTGCTTCAACATGTAGGGAATTCCCAAAGTTGAGCCCAACAGTGATCTGCAGCATGTTGTTGAGGTGAGGTTTTTTATAATGCAAGTATACAATTGTTGACAAGATTCTGTTGGATATTTTTTGGTTCTTATTATTTCTCTTTTCCATATGTGATATTAATCTGCAGATCAAGACTCCAGATCAAATTCAGAGAATGAGGGAAACTTGCCGTGTAAGTTCCTCTATTTTACCATTTTGCCTATTTAGATTCTCGTGGGGTGTGTTTTTAAATCTGTACATACTCTGTTCATTCAGACTAGTTTTATCATAAAAATAAAATTGTTTCAGCTTTGAATGCTGAACGGAACATGGTCCCTGTTTTGAATTCATAGTGGAGTCTTTGTTATTGACAAACTGTATGACACATGGTCTGGGGATATGAATCAATTTCACATTGCTGATTAATGATGATGATTGATATGATATCTTGTGATGACCTTCTATCCATGTGGTCCTAGTTTTCTTTTTGGTTCTTTTTTTTGTGGGGAGGGGTGGGGACAAGATTTGTTATTGAAGATGAGAATCTTTTTCAATTTTTCTTTCCTAAATCATGATGGGGAAAATATGGGATATATTTATACCTTGTTTAAAGTGATATACTTAGATTTTATTGAACATATGAATTTCTAGATTGCAAGGGAAGTTTTGGATGCAGCTGCTCGAGTCATAAAGCCAGGTGTGACAACTGATGAGATTGATAGAGTTGTCCATGAGGCTACTATAGCTGCAGGTAATGATTTTATTCAGTGCATCATAATAATAATAATAGTAGAATATGCCCTTCTTTCATTTATTGTTGATGTAACACATTCTGTCACATCCTCAAAATGAAAGCATTTGGATGGAGTATGAGGTTAGCTCGCATCCATAACCTGACGAAACCACATTTAAACTGACTGAAATACTTATTCAACCATATAATGAAACATTCATGAGAGATTGATAGAAACCGGATTTAATAAGGGAAAGAATTACAATTTATTTTGGAGAAATAGGAAAAACAGAGACAAAGGAATATTTAAAACAGCAAGAAAGAAAACACCAAAGACTCAAAGGGCCTCCTACCAGAGCTAAGAAGCTCCTCTAGAGCAAAATGCCTACGCACCAAACTGAAATATTCTCCACGTCTAACCTTCTCTCTCCTTTCCCTTCCTATATAACAAATTCTGTCCCATTGAAATTCCTTGTACTCCTCTAACAAAAATAACAGAATCACCCACTACACCGACTACCCGATACCTATCATTATCCCACTTAAGATCGAGGGCAAGGCTGAAGATAGAAAAAGAAAAATCAATTAGCCTATTCCGTTATCTTCTAGCTCTAATGCAACCACCTCGCCCTGCTCATTGATGATTTCATAATCTTAGCTAGCTATTAGCACATAGGTGAAAAGGTTGAAACTTTTCACCACATTGAAAGCACAATCCTCTTGATTTGCGATCCATCAGCTCATTGTAAGTCAAATGCTGAACTCCCTTGCTTTTCTTGAAGGACCCTCGTCGATCCCCTTTGAGATGCTTCGTTTTTGTTGTCGCCTGTGTAAGGGACGTTGCTAATGCCACAGACATAGACGGACGAGGCATTATAGCACTGGAAGGCAACAAAGAAGTTGAGGACGAAGGGACAGGTTTAGTTGGATTCAAAACAAGACCTATTGAGTTTGAAGACCCGAGACCCTTCAAATTTGGGCTTGAAAACGAGTGTGGCCCAAAGTGCTTACTCGAACATGAGAGTGAAGACCTAATTGCATTAGAAAATTTGAGCTCCAACTCCACATCTCTGGCGAGCTGCATAACATTCCATTGTGAAATGGGACGCAGAGTGTGAACGTGTTGCCTAATGTCAAAAAGTAGTCCTCTTATTAAGAGACCCATATATTGCAACTCGGTGAGCTTAGGGACCTGCGAAGAAACCAGCTCAAATTGCTCGACGTAGTCATTCATAGGCCCAGATTGTTGAAGGACCTTCGACTGTTCAAAAGGGCAGCAAAATGGAGAAGAAGAACCCTTTTAAAGTTATCCTAAGATAGATTTTGCTCTGATTACTTCACAAATTGAACCAATGAATAGTAGACTCTTCCATACAAAGACGGGCAGCTTAATTTTCATCTCATCGGAGGTATATGAACTTCGAAGTAAGTCTCAGCTTAAGTTCTAGCTGATGAGGTTGACACCAATGAAGCCCTGAAGTTTCTTCTTCTTAATTAAGAGTCGAAACTCATCATAGCTCTCATGCACAGGGTCATAATGAGCCACATAGGGTTGACGATTAGGTTCGTGTTCAGAAGAACAGTGAAGAGAAGTCGTTCCATCCACCTGAGTAGGAGAATTTTTGTAGTAGGTATTTTACCAGTTAAACACTGAAGTTTCTTAAGCAATGCTTGATTCATCGTGATTTGGTCTTGTTGTACAGCTTCTTGTTTCTATTGAAGAAGTAATAGAGAATCACGAAAGGAAGTCTTGAGTGTAGAAATGGAAGACTCAACGGAATCCTAGTGGCCACTCATGGCTTCCAAATTGGCAGAGAAATCGGAACGATAAGTTGGTTTAGGCGGCATGTTAGACCAATTGATAGAAATCGAATTTAATAAGGGAAAGAACTACAGTTTATTTTTGAAGAAACAGAAAAAGCATAGACAAAGGAATATTTAAAACAGCATGAAAGAAAACACCAGAGATTCAAAGGGCCTCCTACCGGAGCTAAGAAGCTCCTCCAGAGCATAATGCTCCTACACACCAAACTGAAATATTCTCCACGTCTGACCTTCTCTCTCCCTCCCCTTCCTATATAACAAACTGTCCTATTGAAATTCCCTCTCTAGCCCTCTAACAAAAATAACAGAATCACCCACTACACCCACTACCTGATAGCTATCAGAGATCACCTTTTATTCAAAGATAAAACTGCTTTATTACATGGTTAATTCAACACCAACTTTTGAAAACATTTCGGCAGAGATTATGCAAAAAATAGAGCACATGAAATTTCTACAAACAGTTTCCAGTTCAATACATCAAGTGACCTCTACTTTTAGATCTTATTCACTATATAACAAAAACTGAGGTGGGAGATCCGACCTGCAGACTGGTGGAGCTATGCTCTAGACTACACTAAAGTGTGAATTTTATTAACTAATATAACTATTTACAAAAAATTCTAACAAATTAATCAATTCATGTTTGTCATAAATGGTATGGTCTTATGATTTGATCTTTTGGCTCCTCTTTTTATTTTATGTAAGATCTCAATCTTGACAACCTTGACAACCTTGTATAGAATTGCCTTTAAGCTGTGCAAAAGGAATTAATTATTCATATATTGGTTATATCATATATTTCATGCTTTTGTGCAGCTGGCTTTTATCAATATATCCATTTTGATGGTGAAGTACTGTATTTAGAATTGGAATTTTCTTAGGTTTCTTGATGTCACTGGCAATTCTGATTAATAACTGGTGCTGGTAGTAAGTGCTCTGTATTTTATCCCTGCAGGAGGATATCCATCTCCTCTCAATTATCATTTCTTTCCAAAGTCTTGCTGCACGTAGGTACTTTCCTTCTGTATGTGTTCTGCTTCCTTTATCATTTTGGTTTTTGTTAACATTGTGCACCCACTCTCTTGATCAGGTCAGTCAATGAAGTAATCTGCCATGGAATTCCTGATGCAAGGTAGGTTATTCTGTGCTTTTGCTTTAGAGTTCAGAATTCTTTATAGTTTTATACTTTTTGGGTTGGACATGAGTGTGCTTCCAGATCTTCTGACTTGGTACTTTTTTAAGTAACTACACGTTTGTTAGTGGAAGCCCCATACCATCAAGTTAGACAATTATATCAACTTGAGAACTTCTAATATTTACTCATTCTACAGGAAACTTGAGGACGGTGATATTGTAAATATTGATGTCACTGTATACTACAAGGGTGTTCATGGTGAGTTGATTAACATCCATTACTGATGCTTTCACCTGTTTGTCCAAAAAATCTGCACTTGGTTAAATAATTATGATTTTTGCAGGTGATCTTAATGAAACATACTTTGTTGGAAATGTTGATGAAGAGTCTCGCCGGTTGGTCCAATGCACATATGAGTGCCTGGACAAAGCAATATCAATTGGTATTTGTCCATTGAAATTGAACTCTATAAACTCTCTCTCGACTTGGCTCAAAACATTGTTAAAACTTCTAGCTTTTAGGAGGATTGGATTTCCTTTTTTTCTCTTTTTTTTTTTTTAAATTTTTTATGGGGGGCATGTCTTTTGAAGCAGTCAAGTATTGATAAAGTAAAAACACGAATCTCAACAATATGGACGGGGAGGGGGATGCAAAAAGGGATGGACATGGACAAGTAGGGGGCATTTTTTTTTTTTTTAAATAAAGATTAAGATGTTTGGATTTGAATACACATTTTAATATTAAGATATTGTCTTTGAATATGAATACTGAATAATTAAGACTATTTGTTTTTTCTTTTTTTAACATCTAAATTCATAGAAATTGATTATAAGTAACACATAATATTCAAAAATATTAGTAATTAAACATATATTATGAAAAAAAAGAGGAAATCAAGATTAAAAACTTGAATTATATATTGAATTGAAAATTTTAATACTTAACAAATCAGCATTGGTTGTTATTTTAGTTAACGGAAAAAGGATTGTTTTGCATAGATTGTAAAGTTTGAGGGGGTTATTTATTAAGCTTTAAAGTTTAGAGGATATAATGGACATAAGACACAGTTTATGGGGGTAAAGTGTATTTTTGCCTAAAATGAATAATGCATCTAAATCATATTAAGACTTGTCACAAGATCCGATTCGTTAAGATGTATTCAAATCTATTAAGTGCTTAAACAAATAAAAAATAAATGCACTTAATGGTTTGAAGTATGAATGAATTAGATTCAAACATTTATTAGATGCAAACAAATGAAGCCTAAACTACTTTAAGGAAGCATCAATTGTGTTAATGAACTATTGATTACTGAATGACAAATGGAATAATAATTTGGGCATTTTTATAAAATAATAATAATAATTTGGGCATGATTAGTTTTTTCTTTAGAGTGTTTTGAAATATAGTTGCCTTAGGCGTTAAACTTATTTTGGATCAATCTTTTGAGTTAATTTTAAGCAGATTAAGGGGAATACTGTATTTCTGACTTTGAGGGTTGTTTAAAGGTAATACGAATCAGATATTTACTTTTCTTAGCGATGAAGGTTTTGGTGAAGAGAACCTACTTTGTTCTTACTTATGTTGATATGATTAGTGACCTCCACCATGTCAGTCAGTAATCAAAGTCATTTAACAAAATTAGTTTGTCAAGGATTCTGATGAATTCCAGTCTTTTTTATTCGTGGAATGGTTATCATAAATTGCTAATTTACTTCCACGTTATGTTTCTACATTTTAATTGATTGAGTGCTATAGTGCATGCTGCAATCAAAGAAAAATTGTTCATGAAATTTCCATCTGTAAGTTTTGTCAAGATTTATTCATGTTGGCAATACAGATATAAATATATATAACTACACAGTCTGAGCATTGTATTGAAAAATAGTGACAAGCATAGTTATTTAGTTATGTATATTGAATTTTAATATGTTTACATTTTTTCATTCTTAAAAGTTGATTGATATTTAAAGAATTCTCTGTTCCTAATTCTTCCTTTCTCATTAACTTCAGTAAAACCTGGGGTCAGATTTCGTGAGATTGGTGAAGTTATAAATCGTCATGCTTCAATGTCTGGCTTTTCTGTGGTAATGCATAACTTCGTTTGAAACTTGTTTATTAGATTATCTTTGCTTATGTGGCTGAGGGTTATTACTAGTCCCGTACTCTTATTTCCCCTGCTTTCTTGAATAGGTAAAATCATATTGTGGTCATGGACTTGGAGAGCTCTTCCACTGTGCACCAAATATTCCCCATTATGGAAGTATCCTTATTTTAAAGCATGCAACGATCTGGAAGCATTATATTTGGAGAATATCTTCTGCATCTTCTGATATTTGATCTAGCTGTCAATGCAGGGAACTTTTAATTAAAGTGGATTTGATGATGGGCAGAAAATGATATTTTCAAACGAGTTCTTTTCTGAATGAAGGTTAAGCCAGCTTCCCAATACTAGAACGTTTTGCTCAACACTGATCAACCTATTATAAGCACTATTTCTTTCCTATATTGTTAGTGTATCAAGCATCTTTTGCTCTTTTTCTTTTGCCAACACAATGCTTGGAACTTTTGCTCCTGCAAGAAAATGATTCTTTATAAAAGCATGTCGTAGAGAGCACTTCTTCTGGCCACAAAATATATTTAGTCATTTTTTTTTTTCATTTAGAGAAATCTTAGATGCACTTCTTATATTTTTGCTATTAGATTTTTTAATCAGAATACAAGTGTATTGTTTTTTGAAATAACTGTAAATTTTTTATAAGTTAGAATTGCATGATTCATTCTTTCAAAAAAAATTTTTACACGTGTTCTATTTTTACTAGAACTCCGCCTATGTTTTATAGCCGGTCCCAAGCCCGGAGAAAGGAGGAGGGTTGTGTTAGGCCTTAGACAGCCAACGTAAAACTGTGTCGAATCTCTCATAAACATGGATCAACGACAATATTTTGCTAATGCTAGGACGTTGCCCGGAAGCAACGCACTGTATGGCTCGAGTACAGTGACAAGCGAGCTAGAGCCGCTGCATCGGCACCCGGATGTAGTGTTAAATGAGCAAGGGTGCACTAATACTAGGTCGTTGTCCGGAAGCAACGCGCTGTATGGCTCGAGTACAGTGTCAAATGAGCTAGAGTCACTGCATCGTCGATCGATTGTAGTGTCACAAGAGCATGTTCCTGGAAGGTTAAGGGTAAAGAAGCTAGTCGAGGAGAACAAAATCAGGATTGCTACGTGGAATGTTGGAACCATGACAGGGAAATCCATGGAGGTTGTGGACACTATGAAGAGGAGGAAAATTAACATCTTGTGCCTTCAAGAGACTAAATGGGTTGGAGAAAAGGCTAAGAAATTTGACTGTTCAGGCTTCAAGTTCTGGTACACTGGAAAAGTAAGGACAAAGAATGGTGTAGGTATTATGGTGGACAAGGAATGGACACCGAGTGTGGTGGAGGTAAAAAGGATTGGGGATAGGATTCTATGCTTAAGGATGATTATCGTAAGAGATACTATCCACATCATAAGTGCCTATGCACCACAGGTAGGGACAGATGCATATCTTAAAGAAAAGTTTTGGGAAGATTTGGAGGGATTGGTTAGAAACATACCTTTAGAAGAGAAGATTTTCATCGGGGGGGACCTTAATGGGCATGTTGGGAAAGAAGCAGGACAGTATGAGAGGGTCCATGGTGGCTTTGGTTTTGGGGAGCTTAACGAGGAAGGACAGTCTATATTGGATTTCTCTATGGCTTATAATTTCAGGGTTGTCAATACCTGCTTCAAGAAGCGAGAGGAACATTTAATCACATACAAGAGTGGAGTTTCAAGGTCACAGATTGACTTCTTTCTGGTAAGGAATCCAGATAGAAAAATCTGTCTAAATTGTAAAGTTATTCCTGGAGAACCCGTGGCAACTCAACATAGGGTTTTGGTCCTTGACGTGGTTATTAAGGGTCGGAAACAAAAGCATCGTCAGGCGATAAACCCTAGGATCAAGTGGTGGCAGTTAAAGGGGGAGAATCAACTGACTTTCAAGAGAAGTTTGTTGGAGGAAGGATCTTGGGAGTTACGAGAAGATGCTAACACCATGTGGGAGGAGATGGCCAAGAAGGTTAGAAAAGTAGCTAAAGCATTTTTAGGAGAATCAAAAGGTTTTGGACAAAGAGATAAGGAATCTTGGTGGTGGAGTAAGGCTGTTCAAGAAAAGATCAAATTTAAAAAAGAATGCTTTAAAGCTATCCATCTGTGCAATAACTCGGAAAATTGGGAAAGGTATCGGAAGGCTAATAAGGAGACAAAAAAATCAGTAAGTGAAGTACGATCTAAAGCGTTTGAAGAGTTTTACAAGGATTTAGGAACGAAAAAAGGGGAACAAAAGATTTACAAGATTGCGAAGGCTAGAGAAAGGAAATCTAGAGATTTGGATCAAGTAAGATGTATTAAGGATGAAGAAGGAAAAGTTTTGGGTACAGACAAAGATATTAAAAATAGATGGCAGGGTTATTTTCATAAGCTCTTTAATGACGGAACGGAGTCGACTTGCGATATGGAAGATCTAACAACCTTGGAGAGAGAACAAAATTTGGCATATTATCGCAGGATCAAGGTTGAAGAGGTCAAGGAAGCTCTTAGAAAAATGGATAATGGTAAAGCTGTCGGTCCCGATGGTATTCCTATTGAAGTTTGGAAGTGTTTGGGAGAGGAGGGTACTATCTGGCTAACTAAGCTCTTTAATGAAATTTTAAGGTCTAAGAAAATGCCTGAGGAATGGAGAAGAAGCACTTTAGTGCCTATTTACAAAAACAAAGGAGACATTCAGAATTGCGCAAACTATCGTGGGATTAAGCTTATGAGTCACACTCTAAAATTATGGGAAAGAGTGATTGAACGTAAGTTAAGAATCGAGACGAGTATTTCTAAAAATCAATTTGGATTCATGCCAGGACGGTCTACAATGGAAGCTATATATCTTCTAAGGGGGTTGATGGAAAGGTATCGGAGTAAACAAAGAGACCTTCATATAGCATTTATTGACTTGGAAAAAGCCTATGATCGAGTACCAAGAGAGGTGCTGTGGAAAGCCTTGGAACAGAAAGGTGTACGGGTTGCGTATATTAGAGCCATAAAAGATATGTACGAGGGGGCTACGACTAGTGTGAGAACGTCTGGAGGGGAGACTAGAGACTTTCCTATTAAAATTGGCCTACATCAGGGATCATCCTTAAGCCCTTATTTGTTTGACTTGGTTTTAGATGTTCTGACAAAACACATCCAAGAAGAAATTCCTAAGTGCATGCTTTTTGCAGATGACGTTGTTCTCATAGCAGAGACAAGGGAAGAGATTAATACTAAACTTGAGTTATGGAGAGCTACTTTGGAATCGAAGGGTTTTCGTCTGAGCAGGAGTAAGACCGAATATATGCATTGTAAGTTTAACAAGCGACAAGCTAGGAACGAGCTGGAGGTTAAACTTGGTGATCAGGTCGTATCACAAGTGTCAACGTTTAGGTATTTGGGATCAATTATACAAGATGATGGCGAAGTTATTAGAGATGTGGAACATAGGATACAAGCTGGGTGGTTGAAGTGGAGAATGGCATCAGGGGTTGTTTGTGATCGGAAAGTACCTGATAAACTCAAAGGAAAGTTTTATCGTACTGCTATAAGACCAGCGATTTTATATGGGAGTGAATGTTGGGCAATGAAAGGACAACAAGAACATAAAATTGGAGTGGCGGAGATGAGGATGTTGCGTTGGATGTGTGGTCATACAAGAAGAGATAAGATCCGTAATGATCATATACGAGGTAGAGTTGGGGTGGCACCTATTGAGGAAAAAATGGTTGAAAATCGTTTAAGATGGTTTGGGCATGTGCAAAGGAGACCGTTGGAAGCGCCAGTTAGGAGAGTTAAGCAGATGGTTTGGAGCCCTATGAAAAAAGGTCGAGGAAGACCAAAAAGGACACTTAGAGAAATTATTGAACGGGATCTTTTAGTAAATGAGATATCTAAAGAGTTGGTCATTGATAGTGCTCAATGACATCGTGCGATCCATGTAGCCGATCCCACTTAGTGGGATAAGGCTATGTTGTTGTTGTTCTATTTTTACTAGAGAATCTTGTAGCAATATAAGAAATTGCATATAAGTCTAGTCCTTTTTATTTTTAACAAAAAAGAAAACTGGAGATGACAAAATCAAACAGGCCGTTTCATTTTCATATTCCATCAATAGTCAAACATGATTACAAGATGCAAGCCACTTGCTCTAGTAAACCTTAACAGCTTGCAGGAAATAAAGCAGTTGGCGTGATGAAGGCCGGACAGACCTTCACAATTGAACCAATGATTAATGCAGGTATTTTTGCTCATTGTTTTTAATGGTTAACTTCCCTATATACTCTTTTGTCAAACTCACACAGAAATTTCTTAATAGGTGTTTGGCGCGATAAAATGTGGCCTGATGGATGGACTGCTGTCACTGCAGATGGCAAACGCAGTGCTCAATTTGAACACACACTGTTGGTAAGCTCAATTTCTCGTCAATATGCATATTATGTATATATTTTGTCTAGTTCTAAATTAATTTTCGGAAGTTACATCGCCTCATTATTATATGCTTCTGACCTTAAAGAATTATTCTAAACACAGTCTTCAAGTATAGAAAGGAAATGACATAATTGTTCTTGTTTATTTTGGCTTTGAGGCTTTTAGCAGAATAATAAGATATCTTGAAGTTTAACACGCGTCTGTATGAATTACCCTTGTTTGTTAGGTGACAGAGACCGGTGTTGAGGTTCTAACGGCAAGATTGCAAACATCACCCAATGTTTTTCCTTGGCTTACTTCATAATTGGGTGGGTGAAACCGGACGGCAAGTCACTGAGATACAATACTATTAATAGACAAGTCAACTTGCTCCTATTGCTTTTGTTTTTCTGTCTTTTTCGTGTGGTTCGGTATGAGGTTTGTAACTTGTAATAAAATATTTTGAGTGTAGGCGAGTGGCAAGGTTACATAGAAAGGATTCTTCCGTTGCAGGCTTATAGTTATATCAATCATTAAATTAATGTCTTGTCCATTCAGGCAACTTTGATTTTTTAAAGCAAGATAACTTAGATGTATTTTTTATGTGCCTAAGTGGTGGTTATGGAATCGATTTCTTATAATAGATGATATGTGGCAGAATTTATTTCAGGGTGTCAATGATATGGTTTTGATGTGTTATATTTTTGTTGGCGAAATTGGCAATAATTGCATAAAATTAGGGGTGAGCTCCGATTAGATTGAGAGGATTTAAAAATTAAACTAATTAAAAAGGTGTGAATTGAGTTAGTTCGGGTTTATTTGGTAGGCTCAATTTAAAATGTGAAGATTAAAAAAAAATTGGTTATGTTTTTTGAAAAAAAAATTTATTTATTATTTAATGAGTTGCAAACATAAAAAAAAAATCATTCACTAACTGGTTGGGTTGTGATTAAATTATAATTAAGTTAAAATATTATAAAAAATATATTTAAATGTTATTTATTTTTATAATCAATTATCTTGTAATAATTATTATATTAAATTTCTCAGGATATGCATCAACATTTTTTTTCATTTTCCATTCAACACGAGCAGTTAAATGAATTCATATAAGCATGCATTTTTTTTCATTTTCCATTCAACAATGACTTCATATAAGCATGCATTAATGATGCATTGGCAAGAAAACTCTCATAAAACATTTATTTACTAGGGCTTTCTACTCACCTCAAATTCAAGCAGCAAATTTTTACTGTTTTATTTCTCAATGTGCGGGGCAAGGAGGATTTAAGATGTTTAGGAGGAAAATCTTAGGGATTTAACATGAGAAATGTTACGTCCCAAAACTCGAGAGCAGCACGACATACAATTACCTCCTTAAGCCATAAGCCCAAACTCCTAACTCCCGTTTCCCATGTATCATATGCCATGCCTAAACATACAATTAAATCAAATCTAATGCGCAAGATAATGAATGGCATAATCAAGTAAGATGTATCAAGATACACATACAGAGAAAAAAGTAATCAAGGCATACAAATGACTCCCTACATGTAACCCCTTATTCCTAGATGTCTTATCTAATTACAGAGCTT
This sequence comes from Biancaea sappan, assembly GCA_037074585.1. Classification (NCBI taxonomy): domain Eukaryota; kingdom Viridiplantae; phylum Streptophyta; class Magnoliopsida; order Fabales; family Fabaceae; genus Biancaea; species Biancaea sappan. The sequence goes on along the minus strand of CM073499.1, from coordinate 22,659,298 downwards.
ACTTCTACAAATGTACCAAGTAAAGACTAACTAAGACTCTGACCCTCAAGGCAAGAAGCATTGGAAACCTTGAACGTCCGCTTCTCCTCGGGTAAATATCCTATGACACACGTAAGACTTGCAAAATGCAAATAACGAGATGAGATAAACGTCTCAGCTAGTAGATACTCCCTCCAATACCATTTTGTGTGAAATCCTCAAATGTCAACCATCACAAGATTGCAAATTAATACCTTCATCGTTCAGGTGGTTTCACACTTCTATTGCGAGGCACACATTGGCCATTTACATGATGCAGCCTGATTACAACTCCGTATGGACATATAGAGTACTCTAGACTGCTTGAGGCAATCTCAATCTCCAACATGAATGAACACGTTAATACCCATTTGTACACACAAACATGAAAGTCAAAATCTCTGAGTTCAAAACTACTTATCAACTCCCTCTCCAACATGAATGAACATGTTAATACCCATTTGTACACACAAACATGAAAGTCAAAATCTCTGAGTTCAAAACTACTTATCAACTCCTAGCCCGAAGGCTAATGATATCCTTCGAGCCTATAGGCTACATATTCTAAAACCAATATCAATCAACGTCACATTTCCAATTTAACACACATTCGTGCATCTCCTAACACAACACAACATAAAAAGAGCATGAACTCCAAGTAGCATAATAACAATCCAATCTCCATCGCAGAAGTGTTTAACTTGAAAACACTAAACAAGACAAACACTAGTAACTAATAACTCCAAGCTCAAAAGCTAATCGATATATCTTGGCCCCCTAGGCTGTAATATCTTCTGGCTCGTAGGCCATATTGTCTCCCAACTCGCAAACTAGTTTACTCCCTAACCCGAGGGCTTGTCTATAACTCAACATGACCAATACGGTACATATGCACAATACTATTCAAACATGAACACATATTCTTAATGTCCGAAGGGTATACATGTATACGTCTCGTTGCCTAAAGGCATAGTATCTCCTTTGCTCGAAGGCATAATATCTCTTGCCCGAAGGCATGTTATTTCCCTTGCCTGAAGACTAAGTTATCTCCCTGGCCCAAAGGCATAATACCTCCTACCCAAAGGCACAATACCTCCCATCTGAAGTCATATTATCTCCCTTGCTCGAAGGCTAAGTCATCTCCCATCACCAGATAAGGTGATATAAACATTTCAATGAGTGGACATTTCCACATAAATAATTGTTCGAAACAAGCATTAACGTAATATAAATGCTTAATTTGAACAATTCTAACTCCAACGAGAAATTTCCATCATACATAACCACTATAAGGTGTACTTACATTTCGATATCACATATAATCATATTTCATACTTTAATTCAAATGATGCAATACATAATGTAAGATATGCACCACACAATAAACTTTCCAAAGCAATAAAGCTACCTCATTCCCTTAGCACCAAGCCACACCATCTCTATGACATAGAGCAATATTACCCTTATTCCTTATAATTTATGGAATGGAATGTACACGAGTACCTAACAAGCATAGGTATGCACAAACATGAACCAAACAAAACATCCATGCATGTCAAACATCAACCAACAAGCATCTCCCTATATTAAGACTCTATGCTCCTTGTTTCTATACTATTCCCTTCCCCATGGTACTTCAATTACGCCACCCACCAAGCATTCATTTATATCATTCACAACAATACTCATGTACACGAACAAATAATTTGGCACATCCGTTAGACCAAGCTAAGTAAGGCCATCTACTCGCCTAGAATTCAAGCCAAACTCCATCATTTTTTAGCATTAGCATTGCGGGAAAATGGCTCAAGAAGTCTTAGAACCACCCCCTAATCAAATATTCATGAAAGAAAGGAATTCAAAATCAAAATCTCATGAAAAACCTTGGTTGCTGCAACACTACCTTTGGCACTACAGCACTGGAGTGCAGAAATTCTGCACTTCTAGTTTGCTACCCACCGTTGCAGTGGTCAAATTCCTTCCTCTCGCTGCTCTCTCTGTCTCCCATTGCTACAGCAATGAATCACATCATTACAGCAGTGACAAACAACATAAAAACTTTGCTGCAATGCTCTTTTCACTTCCTAATCTCTTCCTTCGTTCTCTCAAACCTTTGAGAATTTAATGCCCAACTTCCAGCCATAAATTCCCCTCCTAAAACTCTACCAAACCCTTCAATAATCCCTCAAAAATATTGAAAATAAAAGCATGAATTTGGCATGAAAAGGGACCATATTTAAGCACAACTGAAAAATACAAGGTTTTCAATTTCATTTTAAATGTTTAGCTCCAAACTCCCAAATAAATCCTATTAATTTATACAACCCTCTTCTACAACATCCCAAATGGCACCAAGAAGGTTTTAAAGTCAATATTCACCCTTACCATCTCAGTTTCACCCGAAAATCACCTTAGGGCTTGTTAAAACCGAAAACAAAACTAACAGTAGAGATTTCGAAAGTTACCTCAAATCCAAGTGTTTTCCGTTGTAATGAGAAGTAGCCGGAGGTTAGGAACTCTTCAAGAATCACAAAACTAACAAGCTCTCAGGGGTTAAGGGTGAAATTTAAGTGCAAGAAGCAAGGAAAATGAGAGAGATAGACATCGTGATGGAGTGTGTGTGTTCTAATATGAGGCATGAGCTCTAGGTGTGGGTGTGTCTAAAGCCAAATTACCTCCTTGCCCTCTTTCTCCCAAACTCCTTTTCACATTACTTCCAAAGCAAGAATAAAAATCATGCTGAATAAATTATTTTAACTACAAGCACCCACCCAACTTAGACCACTCAACCCCCCGCAAGATTATGTGCTCCCATAAACAACTCCAAATTAAAATTTCACAACAATATCATATTTTCTCCCGATTTTTCCATTTAGTCCCTGCATAGGGATTAATTTAAAATTTTTCCCTTTTTTTTAGCCAACACATGGCATCTCTAACTCCAATCCATACACAACATAAAGGCATGACATGAAAATCAAGTACTCATCATTCTCCAAACATTGCATACATACATAACAAAAGCATAGGTACAACATTCCCACATGTATAATTGTAATGCCTTAGCTATTACGTAGTAATTAAAAGAATGTATTTTTTGTGGGAGAAATTTTTTCACAAATGTAAGAGTGAAACTTGAGCAATGAGAAAAGGACTAAATTGAAAAGAAACCCAATTATGAAAATTTTATGAAATTTCTTGTAAATTAATGTTGTGCTTGGGGAAAGAGAGTTTAAGTGTAAGTCAAGACCTTGATGATTTATGCCTACACTCTTTGATTATGCCTAAGTCTCTTGGGAAGGGCATTTTTGCCCAAGGCACTACAATCAATTTTGAACCTGAGGCACTTTAAGGTGGCACCGTAGGTGCCAGGGTGGGCGCTTGGCGCCACCACCTGTAGCTTCACCAGAAGTGTAAGAAATTGATCCTCTTCCTTGCTATTTGATCCCTTGGGTGTTGTACGACGTCTTTTAGCCTTTTCCACTACTTTGGAGGCTTGATTTCCAGCTCTAATTCCAGGGAAGTTGGTAAGAGTGAATCAATGCCAAGGGGAGAAAATTCTTATTCTACTTGTTACTCTTTATTTGTGTATCTGGATAGCACTTTATGTATATATATACACCATATGATTGGCTTCACCTTAGCCAATTTGGAACCCCAACTATGATTCCGGAATGTGAATGGAAAGGAATAAATTGAGGGGATGGCCATACTTGGAAACTTGTAAGTAAACAAAGTTATGAATTGTACTTTTCGACAAGTGCTACTTGATATTATAATTAGTTGGTATTGAAGCTAGTACGTTTAGGTTAGAAATAGCCATGTGTATTGTTGTCGTAATTTAGTATGTTGATTTATATTAGACTTGGTTGTTGAAACCTTAGTGTTGAATAATGAATGAAGTCGTTAATACATTTTGGTGTTGTTGCAACTTGCCATGATGTTATTCCCATACACCCCGTGTGTCCCTAATATTGATGGATAGATAACAAATACCATAGTTATGTAAGTGTTGAATAATGAATGAAGTCGTTAATATATTTTGGTGTTGTTGCAACTTGCCATGATGTTATCCCCATACACCCATGTGTCCCTAATATTGATGGATAGACAACAAATACCATAGTTATGTACTGTAATATGGGTGAAGTTAATGAATGCCACGAAAATGCTATTGTGAACAATACTATAAAATCACTCCAATGGTGTGTTAATAATAATTGGTAGAAATTGTAAGTTATAAATAAGTGTAATTTATCATCTTGGTTATGTGTTGGTACCCTCTAAGGAATGGTAGTCAATTTATGCTTAAATGTTGGTGTGGTGCTTTAATGTGGCTTGATATGCTTGTGATGATTTTGAATGCCAAATTGTATGTGATTGTGTTTGTGATTGATGGAAGATAAGGTGGGCTATGTGTTTGAAAAGGCCATATGGAGTTGTATGTACAAAAGGGACATTCGATGGGCTCACACGTATGTGACCATTGACATGGCAACACTATGTCTCCGAAAGGGTCATATGGTGCGATATGTGTAAAAGGAGCATTCGAGTGGCTTGTATATAGGTGTCCATTGGCATGGTGGCACTACGTGATGTTGATGATGGATATAGCCTTCGGGCTTGTGGAGGATAAAGAAGGACTGACAATCATTGCCCTTGGTCTCACGATGCCATAAGCACGAGCGGGGGCATAGGGAAGTTTTGTGTTTATGTGGTCATTGAGTTGCTTAGGGGTCGATTGGTCTTTTGGGCAGATGTTTGGCCTTCGAGCATGTATGAAATGTGTGGAACCGATGATGAGAATTTATGTGCGTAACTGTTGGTTGTTTTACTCATTACTTGTGATGTCTAATTGCTTAAAACTGTTGATTTTGGATATGATTGCTCTATGCTAGTTGTGATGCCCTGTGTACCTTTATGTTATCATAAACATTGAATGATATGCATTATGGAAACATGTTAAAGGTATTTTGGTATTTCGCATACGCCCTTATGCTCTTTTATAATTGTCATCCACATGACGTTATATATATATATATATATATATATATATATATCATTATTGTTATTGCCTTTGATTGTAGTAGGATAGGATTTTCTCACTGGGTCAGTAGACTCCCACCCTTACAGTTTCAGGTACCATTTGAGAACGTGTTTAGTTGATCCAACATCGCAGACACCAAAATATATTAACATCGGTACAAACAGTGTGTTACCAGCATTGTTAGTAATGCAGGATCATAAGTGGTGGCCTATTTGATTACATAGAACACTAGAGTAATATAAATAAATAAATATAAATTACCTTACCCCAGACAATGGGAAGGCATTGTCGATCCACGAGCCCTCACGTTACTATCCTGCTACACCTGTAATTGTGAGGGGGTGAGTCTGAACTACGGACTCACCACCACCAGCCCTACTCTACACAGATATACCGAATATATATATATATATGTATGTATATATATATATATATATACCACACAAAATAAATGCACGCAACCCTTACATAAGGGTCTATGCTCCCATACCACATTTCAAGTGTGTAATCAACGTGGGTTTACATTTCCATGGATTATCACTCAAGAAATCCCTCTATATATTCGGCCTATAGGGTCATATCTATACCCATAACATGTGTATGGTTTCTTGGGTTATACCCTCAGCCATAACATACATTAGGTTTCTCAGATTAGATCCCTAGCCATAACATATACCCCACTCATAAACAATACAGCCACAACCACATAAAAATATAAATATACAGATGAATGAGATACACCACTCTTTTCCACATCATGCAGAAGACCAACCCTCTGCTTTCCACATTTTTCCACTTTCCATGAAATAAATATGCAAATGAATATAATGCAATGTTCCCACACAATTTCCATCCATACATCCCACATAACAATCCCAAATAATCCCAACACAAATCCCACACATAATACATTTAACGAGTAAATATATATAAAACAATATAAATATACATATATATACATATATGCATATCTGCACATAAGAGAGCTAGATAGATTCCCTCACATGGATTCCACGCTCTTGGCACTCCCACCTTGCGCTTCGACCATCCCTATTGTAACTAGGTAAAACCATCGGGGTTACGAAATAGAAAAATTCCTTTACACTAATCCCAACCTTCACTTACTTCTCCATTCATAACTCCTAACTGATAATGAATCCCCAAATTAAATTTATACCATTAGAAACTAGACTCAAAGAGCTTTCCAACGATATAAAGTTTATCCAAAATGGAGTGTAGATGAAGGAGTTATAGCTGATTAAGAATGGACCAAGATTTCCAGGAATGGCTGGCGCCTGGGTGCCATACATGGCGTCTGGGTGCCCACCACATGCCTAGTGCCTAGGCGCCAAGCCCTTCTTCTTCCCCAAAACCCTCTGAATCTTGGCGCCTGGGCGCCACTATCGCGACCTTCCGCGATTCCTCTTGGATTTGGCCCAGATCTGGCCAAATCTGCACCATTTTCCATGGTTTCTTCCATGGGATCTCACCTTTGATGTCTAAAGAGCATTTAGACACCAAAAGCCCTAATTTTAATCAAGAAATGAAGCCGGAATCTCGATTTTATCCCAAACACCATTAAAACTAGAAAATAGGGAATAGCTTGAGAAATAAGAATTCCTACCTCGATTCCTTGCTTTCCCTACGTTGCTTGGCTCCTAAAGGCTCGCCCCGTCGCCTAACATCCACCCTCCAAAGCTCGGTTGTGGAGTTGGAGTGTAAAGAGAGAAAGTAGAGAGAAGGAAGAGAGAAACAGAGGAAAGAAGGTGAAGAGAGAGAGAGGAAAGGAGGAAATGAGGAAAAAGAGGTGAGGCCACCTATATATACTCGCTCGGGGTGAAATTACCACTTGCCCTCCAGTTGACCCTTAGTCAAGACTGGTAAAAGCAAATCCGTAAAATCTTACCTCGGGTGTTTCTAAATCCTAGGTGCCCCATAGTTTTCCTTATTTCACTTTAGTCCCTCTTTGCATTTAACCAGTCTCCTAACTCCCTTAATGCCCTCGATTCCACCAATACACTTCTCGATTCTCAACCACTCAATATTCCACAACTTTGCCACATCCAAACCTTAAATCTTCCTGCACACACCACAAGAAAAATATCTTCAGCCCAAAATACTCTACAAAATTAGCTTTAGTTAGTACCCAAAAATCACAAATTTTTCGAGGTATTACACATCCATTGGAGGAGTAGGAGATTTTCATTAGCTGACCCTTTTTTTCTGGGTCAATAATTATGTAAATGTTTTGTTCTTATTCAATCTAGAAGGCTCTGTAGTCGTATATGTCACCTATGTCATAGGGAATGTCTAGTGAAGAATGATTATTAAATAAATGAAGTGTTCCTCCTTGGGAACCATAGTTTTCTTTTTTTATGAATGATTACCTTAATACATATGTTATGAATATGAATTTATCAATGAGCTGACTGATAAATATGTTTTTGGCACTAAATGTATCTATGCTCCTATTAAAAGAAGTCATGTAACTTTCTAAGTTTATTTTCAATGAATTAAAAGTCAATCAGGTTAAGTATAGGCTTACGGGCTCTGGGAGATGTATCCTTAGATCTCGTGTAGGTCATGTGCCTGAGCTTTTAGGGATGTGACAATAATAGTCTCCTTACGTATCATAATACCTATGCACAGACATCAAAATTTTGACACACACCAAAAATAACTCCTTACACAATTACATATCGGCTCAAGTATTACAAGAAAAGAGGTCAAAATTTGAGGAGAGGAAGGGGCTCTGCCACTGCAGTAGTCAGCATAGAAGCAAATGTTGTCTCCTTTGGTTGTTGCTGCTGTAGCACCAGCATCCAGTGTTGTTGGCCCAAACCAATGATGCAGTTGCGATACACACTACTGCAATAGTGGCCATCAGTCCTGAGTTACAACCAATGTGAAAATCAAACCCAAAAACCTCTTCTCATGCATTTAAACCACCCTAACCTTACCAAAATAAATTTGGGTCCTCAAATCACCAATTTTAACATTTAAAAACCTTCTAAGAACCCACAACAAGATTGATTCAAAACCCATAAACATTTCTTGGTTTTTTTTTATATTCTTATCACACGAGTTCAAACAAAAATCACTCTTATTAGCCATTCCCAACCCAAATCAAACTTCAAATTGCAATAAATCATCAAGAGGGAGGTTTGGAAGCATGACCCAACCTCAAACAACTAGATTTTCACCAAGAATCAAGCTAGGGTTTCATGTATGTGAAAATGGAGACAAGTGTGAGAAAACCTTATCTTACCTTGAATTTAGAGACTTTTCGATAGGGAGGGGGGTCACCAGAGGAGGGAAACTTGTTGGAGATTAAGAGGGGTTGAAGAGGAAAATGGCTTGGGGAGTGGAAGATAAGCACAAGGCAGTAGAAAGAATTGAAAGGCGTGTGTATGCTAAGATGTGGCAGACTAAGTGTGGGTATGAGGATGTGAAAATTGACCAATTTGCTGTTCAACCTAAAGGTAGGAAGTATATTGGTTCAAAGGCAAAAATGGAAAACTCATAAAATCAAAAGATCCGCATATACCACACACACCACAATGAAACCCCTACACCACATTTAACTCAACAACTTGTCAACTCATCAACACCATTTTTTACCATATTTTCATGAGAACATGCGAATTCCATATCTCTTTCAGTTTAGTCCCTCACAAGGACTTATTCACACAAATCCACTCCCAACAAGCATCGCACATCAATTAATCACAAATACACAAGCATACACATTACTCAAACATTACACAAAAGCATACACATTACTCAAACATTACACAAATAGGAATGAACGCAACATGAACATTAACATGAACCTGACGGGTATTACACTGAGCATGATAAAAAAGGAAGCCTTGTAGGAGTGGGAGTCTTCTATTTTTCATTGATCTTTCTGCCTCGTCTTTCAACAACTTCTTCATCTCTTAGTTCTTTACATTTTACTTGTTTTAGACTTATGTATCTTTTGTTCGTAATGGCCTCTCGAGGCTAAGTTTTTCTTACTCTAGTTGAATGAATTGAGGCCGAGACCTCAGTGAATTGTGAGATTGTTTGTAATTTCTCAATTTAATGCTATATTCTTCTTTGCCTAAGATTCATATTTTAATTTGTAATGATTCACTCTTGCTATCTAGGTCCCTAGCTAAGATTAAACTAGCGAATTATCCCAAACAGAGTTAAAGGCGTTTTGTCTAATTCCAGTAACAAAAGTGAGAATCCATAAAACGAAGTTGTACAGTGCTTCTGAATTATATGGTGAAATTGTAAATATCTGGTGTTTGATTATCTTGCTTGAGATTCTTGGCCAGGATTGGGTCTTTCTTGTTTAATGCTTTTCACAAAAGAACTTGAGTGCTTGACTAAGTTTGTAGTTGAAAAGCATCTAAATGTTTTACTTACAGAGTATATGGATAAAATTACAAGAAAGATTGGTTTGAGGAAGCAATCAAATGACTAGAACCAATCTATAGTGATTAAACTCATCTATCTTTTAAGTCTCTGATCAAATTCATAGATCTCGGGTTGATAATTCGACTCAACTAGAGTTTTTCATTTCATATTATTTCATACCCTATTTCTTGTACATGTTAGTTAAATTTGTTATCTACAATATTTTATTTTATATTGTTTTTTAGCGTGTCCACGGTTAGGTATTGGAGTCATACTCTCTATCTTTATATACTTTACTATTTTCTATTCAATAACCCCCCTTAATTAAGTTCCATTAATCATCTAGTTCTTCAACATAAGAAGTTTAACCAATCTCAGGATCAACTCTACTCCTATCTATCTGTAGATTAATAGTATATTAAGAGAAGTAGGATTTATTTTTGATGGTTTCGACACCATCAACGATAAGTGTATGATTTTCAGAAAATAATTTTACATTTTTACAATTCATCATTGCATACTTGATTTTTTAAAAAATTGTTTACACAGGATACATTTTTATTAGAGATCTTAATATCTTAATACCAAATATATAAAGAGCCTTATATAAATTTGCTCCAAAATTAGATCAATTCAATTGTATTTAGGTTTACAAAATCAACTGACGACAATCAAACCAAATGAATTCATTTCGAAAAATTATTTTATTTAATCTGATAAAGTTAGAAACTATCTTGATTCAGTTAGTTTCAATCGATTCCGTTAAAACTAACCAGACCAATTTTGTTCAGCCCTATTATATGCCAGTAAGCATTCGATTCAGTTACAACGGGCACGAAATATAATGGGGAAGAAATGATACATAAAATTGAATAAGCTGACAGCGCCAATCTGCTCATTGCGACTTACTAATTAAAATCCACTTTGTAATTAATCATGTTTAGTTTGGTTAACTAACCATTAACCACATTTTGGCACCATAAAATCATAAATAAATAGTAAAAAATGAGACAAAAATCAAGAAAAATATTTATTACATATTTATGACAATTTGTTTGTGATTTAAAAGTTATTATTCCCTCTTCTTATCCCTACTAAGATCCCTCCTCACAGAACATACCGGCAAACCTATCACTTCTTTTAATTTGACCCTCCAAGGATAAATCCTTTCAATTTAATCGTTCAAATATTTTTTACCTCATCAAAATGGTACTCTCTTGATACTATAGAAATATTTGTTCCCCCACCCCAAAAAAAAAAAGAAACTGGTACAAGATATCGTTCTGAGTTGAAAACAATACATGTCCATAGCATCAATTAATGGCTACAAAAATCATATATTTGCGTCTTAGAAAGACCGTTTTGATTGGAAATGTTTTAAAAGACTCAATTTAGAAGACAGATGGAGCCTTTTCCTTAATTTTAATTTTAACTTTGACTAACTTGAAATTTTACAGTTTCTGCAATAAAAGTATAGCAACCTTCAAGGTCATGAATGGCGGATTACACAACCAAAAGAAAACTAGAGGGCGAAGAAAAAAGAATGGATGGAATTTGGCGAATGTGAATAGTGTATAGCAAATTTCATATCAACTAGTAAACAATGTACAGAAACAAACCTGGTATATCACTCACAAAAATCAGAAGCCAGATGACTCAACTAAGGAGGAATATGAAGCATTTTCATCCAAATCTACTGGACTCTTACTGCTGATTTTTCTCGATGCTCCATCACTATCCTTGGAAATTGAAATTGGCCCAACCTCCAAACCCAACAAATTATACAACTCTAATCTTTTATGTTTTGCTAAATCCATGTCACCATCCCAGCAAGTCTCAGAAATAACTTCAAGTGCTTTCTCCATCTTGTCTTCAGCCACGAGACACTCATTTTGCAGGAGGACAAGGTAAACTTGTTCAGCTGAAGCTTTTCGAATCTGGTTCAGAAAGAAGATGAAGAAGAATAAAAAGAGAAAATAAAAAGAAAAAAGAAAAAAGAAAAACATAAATTTGAGAAGCCACAAGCAACCAAAAACGAAAAAAAAGAACTTGTGAAGAACGATCTATCTACTTTGCAATTGATTTTGCCCTTCCCCAAAGATATATGTAGGAGCTCAAAGACTAGTTGAATAGCCTTTTGATTTTGGGGTTGGATCTCCACCTATCTCTCGAGGATCATAGGCCTAGTTGATAATTTTGAAGTAAACTATTCTTACCACCATTTTGCCAGTGGTAATCAAGAGTTATCATACTGATGAATGTTTGAGAATCACCTTAGGGTACCGATGACCGAGAAAAGTAAGAAGGTGATTAATGGCCCTCATATTGATGGGTTCTGGCACTGAAGCTACATAACTAAGAATGGCAATACCAGCATATAACTTAGAGAAGTCCTTTGATCCCTTCAATTCAATTGCCAGAGACTCCAAAACACCAGCACAAAAAGTTGTAGTATGAGCCTGAAAACAATTTATCAATCTAAAGTTTCTCACTACAGATTTGTTAAAAAAAATTGAAGACAAAAAACAAAAAGATATAAAATCAATAATAGTCTCAAGCATTCTGCAGTTCATACCAAACAATATAAATGACTCTAACCCATAATTCCTTTTATTAGAAAACTGGTCTTCTTGAATCTTGTTCAAGAATACTAGAATCTTGCATATTGGCATTTTCCACGTCTTAAGAGGACACTAAGCATTAACTGTTACCCCTAATGAGTATAGCAAGGAGAAAAAGAACTTAAACCCTTCCAATTTCACTAACCTGTCTCTGTCTGCATAATTGATCTTGCCGGGTAGCTTATAATTACTAGTTTTAAAATATCTATAATTACTTAAAGTTGGTTTAGTGAATTCAGATTATCAATCCATAAAACTCACTAGCATATAAGACACAAATTATCGCTTAAAACACAGCAAGACAAGTAACCTGACATACTGCACCTCTGTGAAGTACATCTTCCCATATACGATGCCTTTCACTAACAACTTAAAGAACAAGTTGATAGAACCCAGAATATAATAGAACCGAAAGACAATTTTATTGCTGAGTTCAATTGCAGAATGAGTTCTTGTAATATCTGTAAAGATCTCGTGCGCTTAAATGTATACTTCTAGATGGAAACTCATTGAAACAATCACATTTTGATAATACACTTAACACCTTGATTTTTCCTTTAGTATTTTGAGGAGTCTCACCATGGTGAATGACATGTATATCCATATTCACACTTTTACAGAAATGAAGCACTAGTTGGATGCTTATGAAATCTTGTGAATTGGGCTAGATATTATGGTTGTGTTAAATTGACTGGATGACTATGGATTTATTTACTTGTTGACCCTAGTTACGTGTGATATGATTGTGGTCATGGTTATGGATTTGGAGGATGGTGTTAAAATAGGAAATTTTTGTAGCACAGGAAATAATCTTTGTGATCAATGTATTTTTATGATTCTTTAACCCTAGAAATTAGGCTAGTTTAAGGGATTTATCAATCCCTAAAGTTCCTCTTGTGTATAAATACCCTATGTACAAAGCATTTTGAATCAACACAGAAATTACATTCAGACATATTATTTGTCATGGTATCAGAGCCTTAGGGTTCATTCTCTAGTTTTTCTGTGTTCCCTTTTAAGATTCTTTCTGCCAGTGGCCTACTTTGCCAGTAGGGCAACCTTCTTTTGATCTCCTTTCAACCCAAACAGCCTTGCATCCTTTTCAGAAGACCGCGATCGGTGTTTCTTCAGTGACTGGATCTCCATCGTTACTACCATGTTCTACCACAACAACAACAGTTTCGTAGTTCACGCATCCATGCATGAGAGCGCGTGAGCCACTGTTTTTGGCCAGCGTCGGCCCAAATCATTTTGTCAGCTTTTTCTCCATCCATCCCAAGGCATGTCATCCTCATCTGTCACCAATAGCAGTACTGGAGTTGCTCTCACCACGGTATAGACCGATTCCACGAATAATTTACCACCTATTCATAATGCATACAGGATAGATGGGGAAAATTACTTGAAGTGGTTTCAGTTGATTCACATGTACATGAAAGGACAAGGGAAACTGAGTCATTTACTCAATACGGGTCCAAAGCCAACAGATCCCAAATTTGAAGCTTGGGATGACATAGATTCATTAGTTCTGTCTTGGCTATTGAGCTCTATGAATCCCAAGATCAGTTATTCGTGCATATTTCTGAATTCCACTAAGGAGATATGGGATGTCATTCAACAAACCTACTCCAAAGTTGGGCTCAGATTTATGAGCTTAAAACCAAAACCCATCGTGCTAAGCAAGGTAATAGATTTGTTACTGAATATTCTAACTTTTTGAAGGGCTTGGGGCAGGAGTTGGATCACTATCAATGTATCCAGATAAAGGAAAGTGAGGATGCAGCTACTTCTAAGATTTTGGAAAGGGAGAGTTTATGATTTTTCTTGCAAGATTGAATATTGAATTTGATGTTGTGAGAGTTCAGATCCTTGGAAAGGAGGAGAAACCGTTGTTGAATGAGGCAATCTCAATTGTTCTAGTTGAGGAACGAAGGAGAGGCGTGATGATAGAAGCCTAGCCTATAGAGAGTTTTACCCTGATGTCAAAAAACAATGTGCAGCATTTTGAGGGAACCGACCAATTAAAATAAGTCAAAGACTCTGTGGTGCACCTAGCGCAAGAAACCTTGCCACACAAAGGAACAGTGTTGGAAACTCCATGAAAAGCCTCAAAACACAAAGAAAGGACAAGGGCAAGCTCATGTAGCACCTACGGATCCTACAGGTGAACCAACTTCCTCCTCAATTGAATTTAAGAAAGAGGAGATTGAGAAGCTATTAGACATGCTAAGGTGTGAGATGGCTTATATCACCTTGAAGAACATAATAGGAGGCATAAAGTTCAGAGTTTGTCACTCCTTTCTTTTCATAGTGATAGAGATGAGGCCTTAAATGGCAACGAGGGCCCCTTAGTGGACCAAGGGAATGGGCCCAAGGTCTGGAGAGTGTATGAAAGGAAAAAGAGAGGGGCAAGGGCAGAGATGTAATTGAGTGCATGTTTCTGTTAGTGGGGACGCGTTATGTAGCAGGGGGGTGTGTGTGTGTGCTGGGGAGGAAAAAGGTTTGTCAGTTGTAGTGGGAGGAACACCTTGGGTGTCAAGGGTTCACCAGGAGCAGCAGCTCTGGAAGGGGGTTTATTGCTTGTAATCCCTCCTTTTATCTTAATCTGAGTAATTTCATTTCTGAGTCTCTAACAAATTGGTCCGACCTGCCGGATCGATGCCGCCGAAACCAACCGATAAGGGTGATGCCATGGAAGCACGGATGACCATCGTGGAGACAATGGTTCCACGGGTGGAGGGTCTAGAAAATGCAATGAATGAATTCCGGGTAGCTATGATGGAAATGCAACAATCTCAATCGATGCAGAGAACAATGATGGAAAAACTTCAACAAACTCAAGAAGGATTGCATCAATCATTCTTGAAAGAGTTTAGCAAGTTGGGAGGAAAGAGAGTGGAAGAGGAAGGCACTATACCTGTGGATGGCTCTTCAGCATCGTCTGAAAGGCAAGTCAGAGGGGTTGCGAGACCTCCAGCAACAGGAATCGTGCAAGATGGGTTGGATGAGTATCGGATGTCAGTCAAGAAGGTGGAGCTTCCTGGGTTTCAGGGAACGGATCCTATGGGCTGGATTCAAAGAGCTGAGGCATATTTTGAAGTCCAAAACACTCCAAATGAGCTGAAGGTTAAGCTATCTCGCCTATGTATGGAGGGTGCTTCAATCCATTGGTTCACGCTACTCAGGGACAGTGAGGAACACTTGACTTGGGAGAGGTTCAAACAAGCTCTGTTGTTGAGATATGGTGGAACCATTTATGATAACCCATTTGAGCAATTGTCAGTCCTTCATCAATCAGGATCGGTGGAAGACTACATTGAAGCATTCGAACTGATGTCTGCTCAAGTCCCTCGTCTCACTGAACTTCAGTACGTGGGGTACTTCATGGGTGGGCTAAGACCAGATATTCGCCAGCGGGTGCGGTCGTTCCATCCTGAGAACCGAGCTCGTGCAATGCTTGCTGCTCGCGACATGGAACGTGAATTGGAAGGAGTGTCTCTGTCGGCCGAAGTCTCTGCGTTTCGGGCAAGGGTGAATCAACCAGGACTTGGCAGGCTTCTCGGGTCGGGTCCGACCCACAAACTACATGAGCCCAGTTCGAATGTGTCTGGGCTACACAAGCCCAATTTTAAGGGCCCTAATGCAACGACGTCGCAGGCTTCGAATAGGGTAGCATCTTCGTCCCTGTCGTTCGCGAAGAGTCCCAGTCCTTCGATTGGGTCTGGTTCGAACCGCAGATGGGAGGGGGAACGCCAGCAATCAACCGAGAAGGCCCGAGGGACAAAACACTTGACTTACCAGGAGCTGCAGGACCGAAGAAACAGGGGACTGTGTTTTCGCTGTGGAGAAAAATTCCATCCTTTGCATCGCTGTACAGACAGGTCATTTAATCTGGTTATTTTGGGAGAGGATGATGATAACAGTCAGACCGAAATGGGGGCTTTGGAGGTCGAGCAAGGTAGTGACAACGAAGGTCTAGAATGTAAAATAATGGGACTACTGGGAGCTGCTGGCCCAGAGATGCCTCTTGCAAATACGTTGAAATTGGAAGGTAATCTTCGGGGAGTGCCCATACTTGTCTTGGTGGATAGTGGAGCAACCCATAACTTTGTTGCCCCCCAGGTAGCCACGGCATTAAATATTCCCATGGATCCCAGCAAATGTTTCGGGGTGAGGCTAGGAGATGGTCATCGAATTTTTACCAAGGGAAGGTGTAATGGATTACCTCTAAAGGTTGGTGACAATGAGGTGGTAGTGGATGCGTATGTTCTGGAGTTAGGTGGGGTTGACATGATTTTAGGAGTAGCGTGGCTAGCAACGTTGGGCAAGGTTGAAATGGATTGGGATGCCATGACAATTTCCTTCAAATCACAGGGAAGTGCAGTGAAGTTACAGGGGATTAAAGGGCAATGGAATGGACATGCTTCTCATAGTGGGTCCCTGATGGAAATTATGGACAAACCCATCAAGTTGGTGGATGGGGTCTTATGGAGTATGGAAGAAGAGGTGACGCTTAAACCTCATGATCAATTATCTGCACAACAGAGGCATGAATTAGACATGGTGTTAATGACATTTCCAAGAGTCTTCATGGAAATTTCTGGTTTACCTCCTTCTAGAGGTATGGACCATTCTATTAATTTGAGGGAAGGAACAGAACCTGTCAATGTAAGACCATATAGATATTCCCACCAACAGAAAAACGAGATTGAATGCCAAATTCAGCAGATGTTAGAACTGGGAATTATTAGGCATAGTTCAAGTCCGTTTTCTAGTCCTGTAATTTTGGTGAAGAAAAAGGATGGGTCATGGAGGATGTGTGTGGATTATAGGGCACTAAACAGAGTGACTATACAAGATAAATTTCCCATTCCCGTAGTGGATGAACTCATAGATGAATTGCAAGGAGCTTGTTTCTTTTCGAAGCTGGACTTAAAATCCGGATATCATCAGATTCGGATGCGGGATGAGGATGTGGCAAAAACGGCTTTTCGAACTCACGAAGGACATTACGAGTACCTAGTGATGCCATTCGGATTAATGAACGCTCCTGCCACTTTTCAAGCCACAATGAATCGACTCTTCAATCCATATTTGCGTAAATTTGTCTTGGTATTCTTTGATGATATACTGGTTTATAGTGGGGACTGGAAGGCACATTTGCAACATTTAGCTACTGTTTTAGCAGTGCTAAGGGAGAACCAGTTTGTAGTAAATAGAAAGAAGTGTAATTTTGGTCAGAGTCAGGTGGAATATTTAGGACATGTGTTATCAGCACAGGGAGTTGCAATGGATCCCAAAAAGGTTGTTAGTGTGTTGGAGTGGCCGACTCCACGGAATGTTAGGGGGGTGAGAGGATTTCTAGGGCTGACAGGCTATTACCGCAAGTTCATCAAGGATTATGGTAAGATAGCTAAACCCCTTACGGAGCTCACCAAAAAAGAGGCGTTTAAATGGGGAGTTGAGGCACAACAATCTTTTGAGCTTCTAAAAAGGGTAATTACTACAGCACCTGTACTTTCTCTTCCTGACTTTTCCAAACCATTTGCCATTGAAAGTGATGCGTCGGGAGCGGGATTAGGAGCTGTTCTGATGCAAGATGGCAGACCTATTGCTTATTACAGTAAGGCAATTGCTGCAAGTCATCTTTCCAAATCCATTTATGAAAAAGAATTAATGGCATTGGTTCTTGCTATTCAACACTGGAGATATTACCTAATGGGGAGGGTTTTTATAGTCTATACTGATCAAAGGAGCCTCAAGGATCTTCTCACACAGCGAATAACCACCTATGATCAACAAAATTGGATGGCAAAATTAATGGGATTTAAATTTGAGGTCAGATATAAACCGGGAACGGACAATAAGGCAACTGATGCCTTGTCAAGACGCCCTATTGAAGGGGAATTAACTTCTATTTGTTCATATCCAGTATGGCCCCAAGGTCATGAGCTATGGGAGGAGATAGAGCAGGATTCGGAGCTTCAAGCTATTGTGGCTGACCTTCAAGCTGACCCAAACAGTAGGCTTGGTTTTAAACTGCAGAAAGGAGTTTTACTCTTCAATGGGAGGTTAGTTATTTCTGCAAAGTCAGCTTTAATTCCCATCTTACTTCAAGAATTTCATTCGTCCCCTATGGGTGGCCATTCGGGTTATCTAAGAACATATAGGAGGCTGGCTGCTAATTTATATTGGATAGGGATGAAGAAAACTGTTATGGATTTTGTGAGATCATGTGTTGTTTGCCAAAGGATGAAAAGTACAGCAACATCCCCTAGTGGTCTTTTGCAACCTATTCCGGTTCCAGAGCGTGTTTGGGAGGATATTTCAATGGATTTCATTACGGGCCTCCCAAAGTCTAAAGGCTTTGATGCAGTATTAGTGGTGGTGGACAGGTTATCAAAATATGCCCATTTCCTACTGTTAAGGCATCCTTATTCTGCCAAGAATGTTGCTGTTCTGTTTGCTAAAGAAATCATACGCCTCCATGGGGTTCCTTCATCGATCATCAGTGATAGAGACCCTGTTTTTATCAGCTCTTTTTGGAAGGAGCTTTTCCACCTGCAAGGAACAGCCTTAAGGATGAGTTCAGCTTATCATCCAGAGACGGATGGTCAAACGGAAGTAGTGAATAGGTGTTTAGAGTCATACTTGCGTTGCTTCGCCTCAGAACAACCTAAGACTTGGTCCTTGTGGCTGTCATGGGCAGAATTATGGTACAACACAACTTTTCACATTAGTACGGGGTCGACTCCATTTGAAATAGTTTATGGACGTGCACCTCCGACTATAGTCAGGTTTTTGGTTGGAGAAACTAAGGTGGAGGAAGTGGCAAGAGAATTACAAGACCGAGATGAAGCTTTAAGGCAATTGAAGTTCAATCTTAACAAAGCACAAGAGAGGATGAAGTATTATGCTGATAAAAAGAGGAAGCATGTAGAATTTCAGATTGGTGATTGGGTCTTCTTGAAGCTGCGACCTCATAGGCAAACGTCCGTTTCTCAAAGAATATACTCTAAGTTATCACCAAGGTACTACGGACCCTTTCAAATCGTGGGGAAGCATGGAGAAGTTGCTTATAAACTCCAGCTGCCTTCCAATGCACGGATTCATCCGGTGTTTCATGTTTCACTCCTAAAAAAGGCCATTGGAGGTTACACAGCTAGCCCTTCACTACCGAGGGATATGGAGGAAGAGGAGATAGTAGAACCAGAGAAAGTTCTTGCTGTTAGGAACAGTTCTGAAACAGACCAAGGCGTTCGGGAGTATCTCATTCAATGGGTTGGTATTGCTCCTGAGGATTCAACATGGGAGAATGAACTCTTTCTCAAGAGCCAATTTCCTAACTTCAGCCTTGAGGACAAGGCTCCAGTGGCAGCAGGGGGTAATGATAGAGATGAGGCCTTAAATGGCAACGAGGGCCCCTTAGTGGACCAAGGGAATGGGCCCAAGGTCTGGAGAGTGTATGAAAGGAAAAAGAGAGGGGCAAGGGCAGAGATGTAATTGAGTGCATGTTTCTGTTAGTGGGGACGCGTTATGTAGCAGGGGGGTGTGTGTGTGTGCTGGGGAGGAAAAAGGTTTGTCAGTTGTAGTGGGAGGAACACCTTGGGTGTCAAGGGTTCACCAGGAGCAGCAGCTCTGGAAGGGGGTTTATTGCTTGTAATCCCTCCTTTTATCTTAATCTGAGTAATTTCATTTCTGAGTCTCTAACACATAGCCTTTCCTTTAAAACCAATGACGAAAAATTTTGGCTTTATCATCTCCGTCTTGGACATCTAGCTTTTCATATTATTAAGTAATGTTTCCCGCTTTGTTTAGTGGATTAGCCATTGAGAATTTTCATTGTGATGTGTGTGAGCTTGCTAAATATAAACGTGTTTCCTTTCCTATCAGTAATAAAAGAACTTTTGTTCCTTTGATTCATAGTGACATTTGGGGAGATTGTACTTGTGTGACTTGTATCTACTTATTAAAACAAAAGTATGATGTTAGCTTGATAATTCCTATACTTCATCACATGATTCAAACCCAATTTGGGGTAGGGAAACATAGAATTCGTTTTGACAATATAAAATATTTTTTAAATCAATCCCTATCTTCTTTTTCCCATAAACAGGGCAAAATCCATGAGTCCTCGTGTTCATACACCCCAACAAAATGGAGTTGCCAAGCAAAAACAGTCATCTTTTTTTTTTAATCAAAAAAGAAATATTATTAAGAAAGAGAAAAGGATACAAAGTAAAAATAAAACAAAACAACAAAAGGAGGACTAGATATCCTCCTAGAAAAACAAGACAAGCACAAAACCAACTCAAAAGCCTGAGAGCAATGCTAATACATCAAAGCCCTCCAATTCCTAAGAGCACGAAAAACAATCATCTTCTTTCAAGCACAAGATCTCTTTCACTTCAGAATCACGTCCTGAAATAGTATTGGGGGAAAAGACGTCTTAACAGCAACTCATATGATTAATAGACTTCCGATTAAAGTTCTTGATGTCTCGAGATTTTGTAGAAGCTTATTTTTCATCTTTCTGTTTCATTTTTCTTTTTCTTCATCTTATCTTTATTCTGTTAGATCCCACTAACAGGGAACTAAATTCCTTTGCTAACAGACAAATATCTAAGATTACTTGACCACCAAGGACAATCTAGAGAGACAAAAGATGAAACAAAATATAAGAGCACAAGCTGACGAGAAAGATGGAAAACATTAAAAAGCGAACTAACCTCCAACTTAAGGAATATCTTTTTACTGAACAGGATCTCAACGGTCTGAAATACAGAAATTCATCAATATATCAGGACTTGACAAATAATGTTCGGTGCAAACAAATTAATGCCTTACACATGCAATGGGTTAACACAAGGGATACACAACAAAAAAGAAAAGATAAACTTTCATTCATGAGAATTTTAAGTACTGATAGTATATGGTTGGGGGTAAGGCTGGAGTTATGTAGGCACTATCTCCTCTGAGAGGATTTTGACCACTCGTTCAAGTTAACCCAGTGGCAGACTAGTTAAGTGATATAGTTAATTCCTGGGCCTTGGTAGGTATTTTTTATATCCTAGGCATGTTAATCTCTTTCCATTGGTAAGTCATGTCCAGCAACTAGGTTTTGAGGCCATGATCTCTCTCACAGCCTTTATTGCAGAATTTAAGGCAAGTCTTATAAGTTAAAAATCTTTGGCTAGAACTCAAATTCTTACTTTATTGCCAAAGAAAGTTTAGTTCTTCTTCTATTAGTTTAAAAAAAAAAATCTGTCTAAAAGTACATCTCAATTACTGAGGCTTCCATTATTTTTCTGAAACAATAGAAGAAGGCTATGTTGTTGTTGTTGTTGTTGTTGTTGTTGTAATGCTTGTGAGCCACCCTTTCCCCTATTTTCAGGTTCCTAGTCTGTTCTTGGGTTATCATTCACAAACCGTAAATTTGCTTCATTCTCAGTTGTCTCCCTTGTTTTTCCAAACAAATTCCTGAATTTTAGCATCTATTTGCAACCTAAAGATTGGATCTTCACAACAATGGATAGCATAGGAGAATGAAACTCAACCGAAAAGGTAGAGAAAAAAATCCACTTTAATCTTCACAAGTAAACATCAATCCACCAATTTCTCACCTGTTCTCTCCTTTTGTCCTGCCCTAGTAAAAATTCATATAGGAACCTAGAGCCCTTCAGGTATTTTGAGCATCTCTTTGAATCCACTAAGCAATAATTTCAAGAATAATTTCATATCTTGTAAACATAACCAACTTACCTAGGTTTTCCTTTAGGTGGTAACCCACATGCTAAATCTTTTTGGGATCCAGTGGTTCATAGGATCTCCAAAAGACTTAATTGGAAAAATGCTTATTTTTCAAGGGAGAATTACTTTAATCCAAGCGTCCTTGTCTAGCATCCCCTTGTATTATCTCTCATTGTTTAAGATCCCAAAGAGGGGTAACTGACTGGATTGAAAAGATGATGCAATACTTTTCGTGGTCTCGGGTTGGGGACAGTAAAAAAAAAAAATCACCTAGTTAGCTAGGAGGGATGTTGTAGGTCAAAGGAGGAGGGAGGACTGAGCCTAGGTAATTTGATGTCCAAAAACATCACTCTAGTTGCTAAATGGCTTTGGAGATTACCTTTGGAACCTAATTCTTTGTGGCAAAGGGAGATCAAGAGCAAATTTGGAGTTCAAGAAAACGAATGGGATGTGAAACTAATGGAGATGTATAGTAATTGAAGTGCAAAAGAATGAACTTTATTGATACTTAGAAGATAATTACACCAGAACTATAGGATACACGTTACCCTTAGGCTTAATCCACTAGCTTTTGAGAGGCTAGTTCTCTCTCCAACACTCAAAAGTCTAACTTCTCACACAAAAATCAACCTGTCTTCTCTTCATAAACCTTTCCCAACATAAGCAATAGAACTGAGTTAGTTACACTAGGTTACTTATAATAACTAACTATTTCTTATTCTCCTTGTGCCTTCTGGTATAGATTTTAACCTCCCCTACTCCCTATCCCTTATTTCTTCTGCTGTAAAGTTTCAATTTACCATTAGATCCATCATCAACCCCCTCCCCCAACCCCCCCCCCCCCCCCCCCGCCCCCAAAAAAACATAAAATAAAATAATAGACACCTTGTCCTGAAGGTGAAAATGGGGAAATTTCTCCTTAATGATGTCATATAGCTCCCAGGTATTTTCACATGTTGGTAAGCCCTTTGATTTAATCAGCACTTCATTCTGTCCATTGGTCAACAATCTGCTTTAAATCACCTGCTCAGGTTCATACAGCAACTCCAATTCTTCTAATAAGCATGAAGGCAGTGGCTGTGGTTCCACATTGGTTTGTAAAGACTTTTTCAGTTGAGAGATGTGGAAGACAGGATGGATTTTAGCTGTGTCAGGAAGCTCCAACTGGTATGCAACTACCCCATTTCTTTTAAATATCTTGAATGGCCCATAAAATCTGGGGCACAATTTCTCATTTAATTTTTTGGCCGGGAATTTCATCCGGTAAGGTTTCAATTTCAAATGGACCATGTATCCAACTTCAAACTGTACATCCCAGCTTCTAGATTGCATTTTTACTCAAAGATGAAGCATTCCTTTTTCTGATCTGTTCATTTACTTCTTCTACCTGTGATAGCATATCTTCGAGCTTGAAGAGTGTAGGAGGATCCCTGCTAGATAGAGCTTTAAAAGGGGTCATCCCCGTGGATTTATTATATGTGGTATTAAACCAATATTCTGCCCACAATAACCATTGAGCCCATTCCTTCGGTTTTTCCCCTGCGAAGCATCTCATATGTCTCTAGACTCCTATTAACGACCTCGGTTTGGCCATCCGTTTTACGCTTATTTGCTGAACTGAATTGTAACGTGGTCCTAGATGCTTTAAAAAGTTCTTGCCTAAAATTGCTCATAAAAAGTCTACCTCTGTCTGTCACAATGGTTGTTGAAAAACCATGTAATTTCACAACTCACTAGATGAATTCAACAGCTACATCCTTTGCTGTAAAAGGGTGACACAGCAGAATAAAGTGGCTGTATTTGGTCAAACGGTCCACGACAACCAAAATTTTGTTGAACTTGGAGGATTTAGGTAAGCCGGATATAAAATCCATGCTTCCATGTTGAGGAATAGGTAAAGGTTGAAGTAGACCAGTCGGGGAAAGAGCTTCATATTCAATCTTCTGGCAAGCAGCAAATAACCCAAATGGCCTCCCATTTGGAGTAACATGAAACTCTTTCAAAAGCCACGGCATGCGAGGTGATTGTTTGGGCAACATCAACCTTACTTCATACAACAAACAGCTTTTTTCTTTTTTTTCTTTTTTTTTTTGGGGGGGGGGGGTTGTATTAGAAATAATCTAATTCATGATGGCTGACAACTTTTAGTCTTTGAGAATTTCTTCTTCCCATTTTTCTAAATTATTGTCATTGGATTGCAATGGTTGAGACCGTCTCTGGAAACACAGCTCAAAAAAGGTATTTTCTTTAATGAACTTCATCTAAAGACCGAAGAGGTTACTACTTGGATCATTGATTCTGAGGCATCAAATCACATGATTGGAAATGCATCTTTATTGGTCGATTGCAAACCATGTCATGGAAATTTCTCAATGTTTTCAGTTAAAAGCTACAAGAATTAAAAGAAAGCTAATTACCTTGAAAGTGGGTATTATAACTCTGTCACATTTCTTGTACTGTTGAAGAACCCAAAGAATGTCACCAGATAGCATATACTCCCTGGAACTCCTACTAGTACAGTCCTCAGATTCCAACCCTTGTAGATAATCTAACAGTGCTGAGAGTGATGCCCTCTTCAAATAATCTTGCAACCCACCAATAGATAGAACTAAACCTGACAGCACATCTCTACTATAACAGCCAAATTGAAGTAATTGTACAAAGCGGGGATATGAGTAGGCAGGAACCTGCAGCAAAAAGGCCATCTTTCAATGAAAGAAAAAACTATGCCACCAACCTCCTGGACTGATGAAATAAGCACTTTACACTAACCGCCCATTTTGCATCTGCTTCCTTAGGAACAATTTCTTCCAGCTTTTCCCTAAAAGGAATATAAGGAACATGAAGCATCTGATTATACAATATTCTGTAGAGAACATTTGCTGCTGCTTCTCTCAGCTTATCCATCTTCTCAGCAGCTAGCTTACAGATTCCTCCAACTAAACTGGTAGCAAGGTTTTCATCAAATAATGGAAGATCTTGGTTGTTCTTAAGCATGTCATTTTCAGACTGCTGCTTTACAGATACAGTTACATTCTTTAATGTTCCAGTCGAACAAACCAAGTCTCTCTTACAGAGCATGTATGTACATTTCTCAAGTCCCTCTAAAGCAGCCTCACGAACCCAAGAACCCACATCACCTCTGTTATCAACAGAATAGTCATCAAGCGCTTTAAACAAAGTTGTCATCACTTCATTCTTCATCAGAAGAAACATAGAGAAGTCATCCTCAATGAGAGGGATAGCAGAATCTTTTCTTTCATTCATTAATGTTTCACATACTGATACAAGTCCTTTGACAGCATTTACACGTGCTTCAGCATCTCTATCTTCAGGTTTTTCCTGCAGATAAGAAAAAATCATTTTTATAACATGGTCAATTAACTAGCATAATAATATAATATATAACAATTGAAACTGTAATATTCACCTCAATTGTACAACAGCCACAAAGATTCAAAAGCACATTTCTCCACCTGCTGGTTAAAAACTTGTATGGCAAAACACCTATTGCCAATGCAGATCCCCTTCTTACCGCCACATTCGGATCAGCTAACATATTGAGGTACTTTGATGTGACAGCACTTGTACTATTATCATCCACAGCAAGCAGGTATGCTTGGATAAAATGCTTCAGGGATTTAACAGCAGCATTCTGTACATCAAATCACAATATTTATTCAGATTCATAACAATTAACAAAATCGGCATATGATGATGAAATAATAAAGGAACAAATATAAAAATATAAAGTTCTTGCTTTGACTGAGTGAAACCTGTATCTGAGAATTAGGATGTCTCAAATTCTCATTCAGAGTATCAACCAAGCTCCTTTTAATCTTTTCTGATAACGCTATATTAGATACAGAGATACATTCAATGAATTGAGAAACAGCTGTACGCATTATCTCTCCTCCTTTCCCACGATAAAGCCGTGCTTTCTCAATAGCCGGAACTACACCAGCAAGAATTTTCTGCTTATCTGTCATGACAATTTTACAATATTTAAATTCTGCCAACATCGTAAATGTCTTGAAACCACAGAATATATATTTTTTTAGATCCAAAAAGAAAGTAATATTAAAGAAGAGAGAAAGATACATAGACAAGAAGAAACAAAAGAAAAGAAGAGGAATAGATATCGTCCTAGAAAGAACAAAACTCAAACAAAACCAACCCAATAAGCCCAAAAACAGGGCTAATACAACAAAGCCCTCCAATCCCTATGGATATCTACAAAGGGCACGCCTTTAAAAAAACCTATTAGCCGAAACCCAAAGAGAAGCAACGTAACAAATTCTATCCCAAAGCAGGTGAGGAGGAAGAAGCCATTGCTTAAACACTAGCATTTCTTTCTGTGAAGTTAGAGAGAGAAATAGAGGAAAACACTTATTTGGAGAATAATTTCTACATATATTCAAAAGCATACATGGTATATATAAAGCGGGTGAGGAGGAAGAAGCCATTGCTTAAACACTAGCATTTCTTTCTGTGAAGTTAGAGAGAGAAACAGAGGAAAACACTTATTTGGAGAATAATTTCTACATATATTCAAAAGCATACATGGTACATATATATATATACATGAGAGAGACTACTAGTATACTAGTTTAAGTGATGTGGGACTAAAACAACCTATATACACTTAATACAAAACTATGTACAACTCAACACTCCCCCTTAAGCTAGAGCATACAAGTCATATGCACCCAGCTTGTTATAAATAAATCTAATACGAGGACCCCTGAGAGATTCAGTCAAGATATCTGCCTTGACATGATCAATGATAATGCACCCACATAGGATCTTTTCTCGAATGAAGTGACAATCAATCTCTTGATGTTTAGTTCTTTCATGAAAAACTAGATTGGAGGCTATATGTAATGCAGCGTAATTATCACAAATCAACTTCATCTGCGATACATCACAAAACTTTAGTTCCTGAAGTAGCTGTTTCAACCAAATAAGTTCATAGGTTGCCAAGGCCATCACACGATATTCTGCTTTTGTACTTCACCTAGCAACAACAACAACAAAGCCTTATCCCACTAGGTGGGATCTATATGGATCGCACGACGCCATTGAACTCTATCAATGACCAACTCTTTAGGTATCTCATTTATCAGAAGATCCCGTTCAATAACTTCTCTAAGTGTCCTTCTTGGTCTTCCTCGACCTTTTTTTACAGGGCTCCAAACCATCTGCTTAACTCTCCTTATTGGTGCTTCCAACGGTCTTCTTTGAACATGTCCAAACCACCTTAAACGATTTTCAACTATTTTTTCCTCAATAGGTGCCACTCCAACTCTACCTCGTATACGATCATTACGGATCATATCTCTTCTTGTATGACCACACATCCAACGCAACATCCTCATCTCCGCTATTCCTACTTGACCTAGCAACAACGTCCTGTTTTTTACTCTTCCAAGATACTAGATTTCCTTCAACTAGAATACAATACCCAGAAGTGGATCTTCTATTAGAAGAACTTGCCCAATCAACATCAGAGTATCCAATCACTTGGGAATGACCATGATTCTCATATAAAAGCCCTTTACCTGAAGCACCTTTAATATATCCTAGTATCTTGACTACTGCATCCCAATGATTGTCACAGGGAGACTAAAGGAACTGACTAACAACACTAATGGCAAAAGATATATCAAGCCCAATAATAGTGAGATAATTAAGTTTCCCAACCAACCGTGGATATCTCCTAGGATCTGTAAGAGGCTCTTGCTGTCTTTGTACTAGCTTCACATTAGGATCCATAGGAGAGTCTATAGGCTTACAATCAAGCATCTCGATCTCCTCCAGAATATCTAAAGCATATTTCCTTTGAGAAATGACTACACCAGAACTGGATTAAGCACTTTCTATGCCAAGGAAGTATTTCAGCAGGCTAAGATCCTTAGTTTGAAAATGTCTAAAAAGATGTTCTTTCAATTGAGTAATACCATCCTGATCATTGCCAATAATAAC
The DNA here is from genome assembly GCA_037074585.1 of Biancaea sappan. Lineage (NCBI taxonomy): Eukaryota > Viridiplantae > Streptophyta > Magnoliopsida > Fabales > Fabaceae > Biancaea > Biancaea sappan. The sequence continues at coordinate 22,631,470 of CM073499.1, read as the reverse complement.
AATATCATCTACAAAGACAATTAAATAAATGTACTGCCCCTCAGATGTATGTCTATAAAAAACTGAAAGATCAAATATACTTCAAATCATACCAAACTCCATAACCACAGTATTGAACCGACTGAACCAAGAATGTGGTGATTGTTTCAAACCATAAAGTGAGCGACGACACACCAAATGAGACTCCCTCTAAGCAATAAAGCTAGGCGGTTGCTCCATATAAATCTCCTCCTGGACCTCAGCATGAAGAAAAGCATTTTTTATATCCAACTAATACAAAGGCCAATGCTTCATAGCGGCAATTGATAGAAGCAATCGAATTGAGGACATCTTAGCCACAGGTGAAGAGGTATCACCATAGTCCACACCAAACACCTGGGTGTAACCTTTGGCAACTAAACGAGCTTTAAGCCGATCAATTTTATCATCAGGGCAAACCTTGATCGTATAAACCCACCGACAGCCAACAGGAGATTTCCCAGGAGGTAAGGGAACCAAATCCCAAGTACCATTAGTATGCAAAGCAGTCATCTCCGCTACCATTGCTTGTGTCGACCCTGGAAAGAGCCTCACCGATATTTTCAGGAACAAAAGTGGAAGATAAAGACAAGACAAAGGCACAATAGGAGGGAGAAAAATGATGATAACTAAGAAAATTATAAATGGGATGAAGGTTCCGAGTAGAATGGTTACCTTTTCGCAAGGCGATAGGAAGATCAGTGTCAAGAGGTAGGTCCTCGATAGGTGGAGACGTTGGTGCAAAAGGTGAGTGAGTAGGAACTACATTAGGAGGTGAAGTTTGGGGCCAAGGATGCCGATGGTAAACCTGCAATGGTGGAGGTGAGGAAACCTCAGAAACAATAGGAATGAACTCAGGAAGAGATAACTGTGATGGAATAGGTAACATTTCAGATAAAGAAGGATCCTCATATGACGATGAGGAATATAAGGGCAAGGTTTCAAAGAATGAGACATCAGAGGACAAGTAGTAGCGATGGGGGTGGGCAAAAACACTTGTAACCTTTTTGAAGTTTGAAGGAAGCAAGGAAGATACATTTGATTGCACAGGCTAATGATTTATCCTATCCAGGAGACATATTATGAACAAAACACGTGGACCCAAAGACACGAAGGGGAAGAGCATACAAAGATTGAGAAGGGAATAAGATAAAGTGAGGAATTTTGTGCTGAAGAACAGATAAAGGCATCCAATTAATGACATAACAAGCAGTGAGAACATCATCAACCCAAAAGCGTGTAGGAACATGACGATGTAAGAGAAGTGTGCAAGCAATTTCAATAAGATGTCTGTTTTAGGCTCAACAACACCATTATATTGAGGTGTGCAAGTAGAAGACTGATGTAGAATGCCATGAGAGGACAGAAACTTAACAAAGGGAATAGAAAAATATTCAGGAGCATTGTCACTGCGCAAAATTTTAACAGATGCATTAAATTGACTTTTAAATTCAGCACAAAATGATTCAAAAATAGAAAATAACTTAGAATGATTTTTCATTAAATATAACCAAGTGCAACAAGAATAATCATTAATAAAGGGGACAAAGTACTGAAACATCAGAGTGAACTAAAGCAAAAGGAGAGGCAGCCCGATTATTGACACGCGTGGGAAAAGACGACCTAGAATGTTTACCAAGCTAACATGACTCACACAAATGAGACAAATGAGGAACCATCTTCTGAAATTTGTAGAAGCTAGGATGACCCAAACGGTTGTGGAGAAGAGCAAGAGAATCCGTGGCAAGGCAAGCAACAAAAGCAACTGGTGGACTGCTGAGATAGTGAAGTCCCTATGACTCACATCATGTGCCAATCGTCTATCCCGTACCCAGGTCTTGGAAAACAAGGGAACACGGGTCAAATTTAATAGAACAATTTAAAGCAAGAGTGATCTTACTAACAAAAACAAGATTAAATGGACAGTTAGGGATATAAAGGAGATGTTCCAAAGGCACAGAAGATAAGGTTTGTGCCTTACCAACAACTTTAGCAACTGTGTTAGAGCCATTAGCAATAGTAATAGAAGGTAAAGATGCCAATTTTAACAAATGAGAGAACAAATGAGGGTTACCAGAGATATGCTCAGAGGCACCAAAATCAATAACCCAAGGACCAAGGGTGGAAGACTGAGTGATACAAGCAATTGAGTTACCAGTGCAGGTAATGGATGCAGTAGAAGATGAGGACTGCTGAAATGCTTGAAAATGGAGATATTTTTCAAGATCTGCTCCAGTGAGAAGTAAAGAGTTATGAAGCTAGCCATCAGAAGATTGAGAATCCACATTCTGAACAACATTAGCCATACTTGGATTGAAGGAAGCCCTAAGAAACTCAAAGAACAAAGAAAATACTGGAGAAACTCCAAGGAACTCAAAGATATTTGAGAAATTGAGACGAAAAGAGGCCAAAAAACATCAAACAGTAGCCAGCGGAGAACAAGGACGTCACTTCAGGGTTTGGTTAATCGAACCCCTTTGAGGCCAAATATGCAGCATGTCACTGAAAAACAGCCAGAAAAGCATATTGGCATTCAAAGGGTGACATTGAGTGCAAGAGAATGGCGGCGCGTGCGACGGAGAATGGTAGCAAGCTTCCAGGGATATGACACTGGAGAAGAGACAAACACCGTGGTGTGGTTAGATTTGCGATCTTATGCCAACAAGGGAATCAACCAAGCTGATAGCCGTCGAACTAAGGGTTTGGGTCCTGTTTGGGAGGGTTTGACACAATAGCTAGGGTTTCTCACTCAAAGGGCTCTGATACCATGTGAAGTCAGAGAGAGAGAAAGAAAAACCCTTATTTGGAGAATAATTTCTATACATATTCAAAAGCATACCCGGTACATCTATATATATATATATACATGAGAGATACTACTACTATACTAGTGTAAGTGATGTGGGACTAAAACTACCTATATACACTTAATACAAAACTATGTACAACTCAACACTTTCCATCCAATGACACCACACACTTGCATACATAGCCGGCTTCCACAAAACCTTATTCTCCTTTCTCGTTCCCAAACCCATAAAATTAGGGGCAAAAAAAGCACTAAGGTCAACTGAGCAAATCCAACTCTCCTCAAAGAGCCCAAATAATTTGTTCCAAATATCCTAGGCCAGCTCAAAATGTAAGAGAAGATGATTATTTCTCCCTAAGTTCTTAAATCACATCACACAAACATCAGAGGGTAAAGCCTTAGAAGACCGTCTAATCTAAAGCAAATCATTTGTATTGAACCGCAAAATATATGCAACCAAGGATAATAGATGAGATATGTAAACAGGACTAACATATGAATGCTATACAACAATTCCTTAAAATAGAGAGGAACTGATGCACCAAAAATCCTGGATAATTTACCATGACCATTCTTCAGTCATCCTTTGCTGTGATATCTAGATTGGCAATCACCATTAAGTGTAAGAATCAACTTAGTATAAGACATCTATTGGTTATCTAATGTTAAGAAGTGAACCAAGTCAACTTCTTTCAACTTTTCTTTTTTGTAAGTTTCATTTTGTCATTTCTTACAACCACTTTTCTATTTAAATTAAGTAATCATTCCCATTCACCTTGCCCATAGAGAGAACGGGAGAGAAAGAGAGAGAAAGTAATCAACCAGTTTATGAGAAATTTGGGTAGCTCAGTTGTTCTGAAATCACTGAAATTCAAATGGGAAACCATCAACGTTTAGAAATCATCATATAAAGACAACCTGAAATGGAATATGAACCAGGCTGAGCCATCATCAATCTCATCCATGTAGATGGAAATTAGTTTCATAGTAATTCCAATATGTTCTAGAAACAATTTGATTTGTACAAATTCGAAATCATTTCTTCGGTTTTGAAAGAGCAAGTTTAAATCCTAGACCAGGTGAGAATTCTTGAAAATGAAGACAGGCCCAAAACAAATTAGCATCAAAAGTAACAATTTAATAACTGCGTCTGTTCAACTAGCTTTTCAATTTTTGTTTAAATAAAAGAAATCTATTCTACTTCTATTATAAAAAACTTGACCATAAGTCTCAAGAAGAAAATATGACCTGGGGAAAGAGCATAATTGCATTTATATAGAACTAAAACAAGTTTGCCAGTTGCTAATGTTGCACCATGGCGCATGCACAGATCAGATGATAGAGTGCAAGGAATTAATTTTTCCAGGACAGCACTTGCAAAATACTCAGGATCATATTTTACAAGAGAAGAAAGGGCCTCTGCAGCAAGTTCTCGCAATCCTTTATCCTGAAGATGTAATTTCCAGATAAGTATTGTCAAAGAGTACCACTAAAGGCAATTGAGCAACATGAAACAACAGTAAGACAAACAATGTTTAAAGTACCCTCTGTTCCCTAAAACCTGCACGTTGTTTCAATTGTCCTTCAAAAGTTAATTTTCAATTGGATCTACCAAAAAAAATAATAATAATTTCTCAACTAAATCCATGTTCAGATGGAACCATTGAAACCTGAAGTTGCTGACATGACAAGCAGTATGAAGTACAGAATTACTGATCATGAGGTCAGCATTTTCCATGTCAGCGACTTCTGTTAAGTTTCTTACACTTCCATCTGAATATGCAACCAAGAGAAGAATACTGTGAGGAACTAAATGAACAAATTGAAAATTGAAAATTATGCAATTTTTAAGGAGCCAAATTGTAATTAAACCAATAAACCATTCAATGATAACAACTTATGCCAATAAATATTAAGACAGTTACAAGTAATAATGAGAAGGAATAACGACTAATAAATGTAGAGAAACACAGAATTAATACTAAAAGAGTGTTGCTGACTTAACCAGGCATCCTATGTTTATAGCCATATATTCAGATAAGTACATATAGTACAAGCCCAAGCGCACTAGTCCTTAACACTTGATCTAAGCTAACCATCTAATGGAGATGCATGGTAGTTGACCAAAAATAGAAGAATTTCATTGATATCTGAATGAGATTTTACAAGGTACTAAGGAGCATGACACCCTTAGACTAACTTACTAGTTTTCGAGAGGCCAGTTCTCTCTCCACACTCACTGTCTAATTTTCCACAACCACCCCAAAACACCCACTGACTCCCCCTTATATACCCTTAAGGTTAGTTACAACAGATTAGTTATAGTGAGTAATTATAACCCGCCACCCACATAACTAATTCTGCTTGTTCTTTCTTGTATAATCCCTGACTTCATCTGCCTTCTGCACCGTATTCCTTCTGCTGTACTGCTTCAAATTTTAACAATAATCATCAAAATTACTAAGCTATGACATCTTCTAACTGCCACATGAATAAACTAGCAATAAATTTCAATATGAGTAGGAGGAATAACTCCAGTTGCACAGATCCTAAACAAAATTATATTGGAAGTAAAAATGCACATAAATATTGGTAATATCACTATTATATGAACACCACTTTTTGACATCAAATGTACAACCAATGACCATTTCAGATTACAAAACTAACAGGGTATCTGTACATAATAGAAGAACAGAAAGCATTTAACATACTTGGGAAAAGACAATATAATGTAAATAAAAGGAAATTAATGGACTAGTATAATTCTTGTCTTCAGCAAATCCTGGTGATACTTGAATTCTAGGAACCTAAAAATTCCTAGAATACTGCTGAAATATCCATAAATACCATTTTTGAATTGGTTTCTAAGACTAATAATTGGCCCAATTCCTAAATGATGCCAATTCCCTTCCAATGCACAGAGCAACTTAGTAAGAGGATCAGACTAGAGAGAGAGATATTGCTTTTTCTTAGCAAACAATAACACAAGTGCTATGATAAAAAATGTGAACAGGTTTCGCAGGTAAAATTTTATTTTGTAGAAAGTGAATCAGTACTCAACAAAGATATAGTTAAGGATATAGAGAGACAGAAAGATTAAATTAGAGCATACCCAGTGACAGATTTTTCTATAAAGCAGGTCATCCACAAACGGAAAAAGATACCCTTCATATTGAGCAATGAAGACAGCAACATGAAGATAGGAGTTTACGCGAGAAGAAAGTGAAAAGTAATCTGCAGTATTCACTATATCAATGCCATGTGGATAATTCCCTTGTCTTCCAACGTTCTCCTGAAAAGCAGCAGCTGCTGCTCTTCTGCAGTTAACCTAAGCATCACATGTCAGTTAGCAATTCTATTTACTCAAGAAGCAAATATTTGATACAAGTATCATTTAAAAATAAATCTTTTGATGAGAAAGGCATAAAAATATCAGCACCTCTCGGTCATAGCTTGCCACTGTTAGGAGGTGTGGAGCAAGCTGCTCTAAAATGTTCCTCATGTCTGCATGACAATACGCACGCCCAAATGCCCAACACACATATGCAGCAGCATCACGTACATGAGAACCAACACTGTGTGGACCTCTTCGAACATCATAGTGCAGTGCCTGTTCAGAAATTTTGTTTATTATTTCCTCCATTTTGAAGTAGTTATATCTAAACCAAGGGCTCAACTTCAGGTTGCATGTGAAAAAGATGTTAAAAAAATCATTTCCTAAGGTCCTTCATCTAATAGCTTAATCTTTTGGGTTAAAGTAACCCTTCCTTGAAATGGAATTAGAGTTTCCATCTTTCTTTTAAAAAGTTGGTATTAGAGCGCAAGCTTCACCCACCTTGAATCCCAAGTTCTAACCCTAGTTTCCCTTTTAAATAACTAAAAAAGAAAAAAGAAAACTCCAGGTTGAGGGCTCTAATTGATTCATTTTTTGAGATTTCATCCCTAGGTTGCTAACATCAAAGTTCAGCTCCATTCATATTTTGCTGTTTCTACACAGCCAAAACCCATGGGCAACCAGACTGTCCAAGAGTGACCTAGTCCATTGTTTGTCAGATTATTTGAGCTTTGAGGAAGAATGTTGACTTCTGGTTTAATTGGAACTTTTCCAAAATTTGTCAAATGGGCAGTTAGTGCAAGGAGCTAATTGGTGTTTAGTGTTTCTTTGGGTTTGACTGTTGCAAATTTTCTATCTAAGTTTATTAATATCTTCCTCACTGTTCATGGTTCAGGCATTTCCTCGGGCTCTTCACATAAGTATACTGGAACGAAGTTGATGATGAATATGGCCATTCAGTCTTCAAGATGTGGTGTTGTCGTGTAGTGCAATGTTTTGATGTGCTGCTGTAATGGCTGCAAAGAGAGTGAAACCAAGACTGAAGTGTTTTTCGGCTTTCTGACTAATGTGTGAATGTTTCTGGAGAAGATTCTGTTTGATTGTCATTGAGGGGTAGATCTGCATATTTTTATAATGGTTTAATCCTGAGTTTAAAGTGTTTTGGGTTCAATTTATTGGAGGTACTATAATAGAAATATTCGAAGGCATTTGCTTGACATCGTATGACAACCTCAATGACCAAGTGGTCTAGACTTCAATCCTTGCCTACTCCCGTTCTCTTAATTTTATTTAACTTCCAGCACAAGAGGTAATTTTATTTAAGTTCCAGCACAAGAGAGGGTGAAATTATACTTTGTCTGCACTTCAAGCCCAAAGGGTATTCATGTCAAAGGAGGTGTTAGATATTATAATTAATCTATTCATTTTGAAATGAAGTGATCCTCAACATTTATGATAGTGCCGTTAGTGAGTTCTAGTCTGAGAAGATATTCATTCTCTGCTATATGGTTAATGATTTGGTTTTTGTTCAGGTGATTGAGATACTTTGGTATCATGGGAAGTGATTAAGAGTTGGTTTCTTAGTCTCGTAAGCTCTTGGTACAACCTAGGGAGTCATAAGAAATGGATATTCTAAGACTAGCGTAAAAAAGACTTGTAATTATCCCCACTAAGTATCTCAAGAATTTGTCTTCCTCTTGGAGGGGGCTTTTTTCCCATAGACAGAAAATTTATTAAGAAGAAATGGAAAAAATGCAAGACAGGGGGATGATGTATTCTCCTAAGAACATAAACAAGAAACAGAAAAAAGATGTATTCAATCATGCAGCAAAGCTGCCCAATCCCTTCACACATCTAATATAGAGACACCCTTAAAGAAACCACGAGCTGAACACCAAAAGATAGGCCACAAAAGTTATTCTATCCTATAATTCCCTTCCAATCAAATGTTCCAATCACAACAAAGACAGCGCAATACCACAAAGTTCAGTGGAAATATAAAAGGGGAGTGGGCTAGTTAAATAGTGAGGTTATTTCTGTTGGTTGTTAGATTAGTTATGTTCCGTTTGTCTGGTATTAACTGTCATAAGTAGTTATAGTTGGTTATGACAGTTATATGACAGTTAGTTGTTTCTCTTGTATAAGTACTTGTTTCCAGAATTTAATCATAAGATTCTTTCGCTGTTTACTGCTGCTTTCTCTTTAACGGTGTCTTGTCATATTTTCTCTTGGTATCAAAGCCACAATAACGGCTCACGCCATGGATTCACATACCACCTCTTCCACTACATCCACATCCACGAATGAGAAGACACAACAGTCGTCTTCCCTTGTTAATTAAAACAAGGTGACTCCCCTCATTACGACGCTGAATAAATTGTTCTGTCAAGTTGGACAGAACAAATTATTTGCTGTGGAGCTTGATGGTTTTCCAAGTAATTATAGGGAACAAATTGGATAGGTATATTCTTGAGACGAAGCCATGCGCAGAAATTTTCGTTTCAGATGGTGTCAAACGCAAGGATAACCCTGCATTTGAAGATTGGATCACGATGGACCAGTTGCTTCTCGGCTCATTGTATAACACCATGTCGACGGAGGTCACATCGCAAGTTCTTGGGTGTAAAACCTCCCAAGAATTGTTGAACTCCATGAAAGAACTCTAGGGTATATAGACTCGCTCGAGAATCACTTTGTATAAGAGTGAACTACCGAGGTTGAGGAAAGGAAATTGGAAAATGGATGAATATATCAAGAAAGTCAAGGAACTGTAAACCCTAAACCCTAAAACTTCATTGGCTGGTCTTGATGCAAAATATAATGCTGTGATGGTTTGTTTTGTTCATGGGTTGTATTGTCCTCATTGGTGTGTTGGGGGTGATTTTAATGTTGTGAGTTTTCCTGCTGAGAAATTAGGGGGGTCTAGGATTCATACTAGTATGAGAGGTTTCGAATATTTTATTAGGGATTATGGGTTAAAGGATCTCCCCTTGTCCAATGCCCAATTTACTAGGTCTATTAGTAGGGGCAGGATAGCTTCCTCTCGAATAGATAGATTCTTCGTTACTCTTGAGTGGGAGGATTTTTTTTCCGAATCTTATCCAAAAGGTGGGATATTGCTTGGTGTCTGACCATTTCCCCATTATTTTAGAGTCTAGCAAGGTCAAATAGGGTCCTACTCCTTTCAGATTCAAGAACATGCAGTTACAACATCAATATTTTTTTAGCAACATGCAGCGTTGGTGGGCTAAGTGTTCAGTGTCTAGGTGGGAGGGTTACAAGTTTATGAAGAAGTTAAAATATGTGAAGGAGAAATTAAAACTTCGGAACTTGGAAGTTTTTGGGGATATTAGAGTGCGGAAAAAAGAGGCTCTTAAGGAATTGGAATTGGATATTCTAGACAAGTTAGAGCGTCAGGGTGGTCTAGAGGAGAGTCTTATTGTTCGTAAGGTGACCCTTAGAAACACTTTGGATGATGTTAGCAAGAAAGAAGAGATTAGTTGGCGTCCAAAGAGCAAGGTTAAATGGGCTAAGGAGGGTGATGTGAATACTAGATTTTTCCATAAGGTTGTTAATGGGAAGAGGGGGAGGAGCTTTATTAAAGAGTTGGGTGGATGAAGGAAGAATTGTTAGGGATAATGACATGATTTCGGAGGAGGTGACTATGTTTTTCAAGGAGCTTTATACTAAGGATGTGCATGAGAGGCTATTTATTGAGGGGTTGGATTGGTTGCCCATAGATAGTTCTAAGGGTGAGTGGTTAGAGAGACCCTTTGAAGAGGAAGAAGTTAGAGGTGCTATTTGGAAGATGGAGAAAACCTGGGCCTGAAGGGGTTAATATGGCTTTTTTCCAAGATTGTTGATCTATTATGAAGGAGGATTTGATGAAGGTGTTTGAAGAATTTCACCACACCAGTCGTATAAACACTAGTATGAATTCTACCTTCATTGTCCTCACTCCTAGAAAAGACAGGTCCATTAAGGTGAGGTATTTTAGGCCTATTAGTTTGGTTACTAGTGTTTATAAGATCATTGCTAAAGTGGAAAGGGGCTTATTTTTCTTTAGGGGGCAGAATAATGTTGGTTTAGGCTTCTCTTTCTATTATGCCTTTGTATTTTTTGTCCTTGTTTAAGATCCTGGTTCGAGTGGCCAATAGGATTGAGAAGATTATGAGATATTTTTTGCAGTCTGATGGAGGGGAGAGGTTCATTTAGTCAGTTGGGAGGTCTGTTGGAGATCTAAGGACAATGAATGGCTGGGTCTAGTCTTGGTAATTTGGTATCTAAAAACATCTCTCTTTTGGCTAAGTGGTTATGCCATTTCCCTTTGGAGCCTCATTCCCTCTGGCATAAGGTGATTAAAGCCAAGTTTGGTTTACATCGTAATGGCTGGGATGCTAATTCGGGGGATGTCGTTACGCATGCAAGTCCCTGGAAGGCAATCTCTCATTTATATCATTTTTTTCCTCCAATGTTGTCTTTACGTGTTGGAGATAGATCCCGTTTTCACTTTTGGAAGGATTGTTGGATTGGTCATATCCCATTTATAGAAAGGTTCCCTCGCCTCTTCTCTTTGTCTTCTTTGCATGATACCCTAATTGTTGATTTCTTATGTTTTGAAGGGGACCAATTTTCTTAGAATTTTCATTTTTCCAAAAATTTAAATGATAGACTTGTGGGTGAGGTTTCTTCGATACTGGACATTTTGGCTTCGTTTCGCATCTCCTCTCTTCTTGATAAGAGGCTGTGGAATTTGGATTCCTCGGGCTCTTACACTTATGCCTCTTTCTATTATTTTTTGACTCGTAGCCCACATGCGTCGTTACCTTTTAAAAAGTCAATTTGGAAATGAAGGTGCCTTCAAAAGTGAAGGCCTTTGTTTAGATTGCAGTCCTCAATAGAATTAATATAAATGATATGCATCAGATTAGGCGACCTTCTAACGCTTTATCTCTTGATATTTGTATGGTGTGTTTTAAGAACTCAAAGATAAATAGTCATTTGTTCTTACATTGTGAGGTGGCTTAGGATACTTGGAACAGACTTTTTTGGTCTCTTTGAGGAGAGTTGAGTTTGCCTCGTGGATCTTGGTGTTTCTTCGACATCAACTTTATGGGTTTTGGAGTGAGAAAGGAGAATAAGATTTTGTGAAAGGCCGCTGTGTTTGCGACTATGTGGTCTTTGGGCAGAAAGAAATACTAGAGTTTTTAAACAACGACTTCTGTCTCCTCATCTGCCATGGGTTAGAGTTAGCTACATCGCTTCTCTTTGGGTTTTGCCTAATCAGTTTTTTAAGGGGGTGCCCTTTTATAAACATTTATAGGGATTCGAGGGTTTTGTTGTACTAGCCTTGTTTTTGGGCTTTTTGGTTTGGTTTTGTTTTCTATTTTGTTTTTTCTAAGAGGATATCTATCCTCTTTTTTCCCTTTTGTTTCCACTTTTTTTTTTCTTTTATGTGACCCTCTCTCCTTCTTAATAATATTTCTTTTTCGATCAAAAAAATAACATTGTGGTGGTGCAATTGGCTGAAAAGGCCAATCTTACATGAGTAGAATTGCAAGCCTCACTCTTGACCTTTGAGTAGATTGGAACAATTGTGTACTGCAAATAATTTTGGTCAGCCCAGTGCAAACTTGACAATGAACAAGCCTAAAAACAATTCTAGCTCAAATCAAGGCTGGAGAGGGCAAGTCGTGGAAGAGGAAGAACAAGTCATGGAGGCAGAGTTGGCACTGGCAGAACAGGTGGGAGGTCCGCATGTCAGTTCTGTGCCAAGGTAGGTCACACTACCTTAAATTGTTTTTTTAGGTTTGGTCAAAGCTTTAATGGGACTTTTGGAGGAAATTCTGATGGCAGTAAAGAAACCAACAATGCTCACTTAGCCTATTTCATTACTCAAGAGAAATTGCACAACCAAGACTATTACATGGATAGTGGAGCCTCTCACCATGTGACCAATGACACTTCTGTTATAGAACAAGGTACTAAAATTCCCTACAAGAATCATCTATTAGTTGGAATTGGTCAAAGCATAAATGTTGGAAGTGTGGGAAAACCTGCTATTTGTCTGCAATAATCAGGGTTCCTCTCTAAAATGAACTATTGCATGTTCCTTAGATCAGTAAAAACCTAATCATTGTCTCTCAGTTGGCCTCTAACAACAATATTCTTATAGAATTTGATTCCTTTGGTTGCACTATGAAGGATAAACTGACAGGCAAAGTTCTGATTCAAGGTGTGCAAAATGAAGGTCTATACTGAGTTCAGGGAGCACCAACAACAAATTCTCTTTCAACTGAAAAAGAGGATGAATGTTTTGAAAGGGATTTACCCCTTTGAAAAAGCCTTGAATGATGTTTTCAAATGTTGTAATATCGCAAATTTAATAAATAAGAAACCCTCTTTTTGTGAAGCCTGCCAACTTGGCAAATTACATGCTCTTCCTTTTAAAAGGTCTGAATCACATGTTGAACACCCACTTGACCTTATACACACTGATTTGCAGGGCCCTGCACCTATCCAATCTGCATTTGGATACAAATATTAAATATCTTTCCTTGATGACTGCATTAGATACTTATGGTTATTTCCCCTTAAAAGCAAAAGGAGGCGCTGTCCAAGCTTTTATACAGTTTAAAAATATGGCAGAAAAATAAAAGTTCTGCAAAGTGATGGGGGAACTGAGTTTAAACCCTTTTGCAGAAATTGTACATAATAGTGGCATTGTTTTCAAGCATTCCTGCCCTCACACCTCAGTTCAAAATGGCAGAGTAAAGAGAAAACACTGTCAGGTGGTTGACATGGGACTGAGCATGTGGAGTTCCTCCACAATACTGGGTGGATGCATTTCAGGCAGCAGCAAGACTTATAAACAGGCTGCCAACCACGGCTTTAGAAGGAAGAATGCCTTACTCTTTGTTATTTAAGAAAAATCCTGACTTTATAGATCTTAAAATCTTTGGTTGTGCCTGTTCTCCATATTTGGAACCTTATATCCAAGTCCAACATAAAATGAGTTTTCACTCAATTAAGTGTGTCTAACTTGGTCCCAGCATGTCTCATAAAGGATTTAAATGCCTTTCTTCCACTGGAACAATTTACATTTCTAGGCATGTGGTTTTTAATGAAAGAGATTTTCCTTTCAAAAAGGGTTTCTTAAATACCAAAAAACCAGAGAAGAGGAGCAGTGAAGTAATTCACATGCTTCCAATTTTGCCTGACACAATTAATCAAGCTAATCCCTCCAACCTATGTTCAAGTAATGTGCATATCTCACAAGATTCTAAAACAGCAATTGGCAGTGCTGGTTCTAAGGATGGAGAGGTCCCTGAATCAGCAAATGAGGAAACTACTGTAAAACAATCTCTACAGCCAGAAACCATCATTGAGGAGCAGACACCAAGCCAACCTGAGTTGGCAGACAGCAACATGGCATCTAAATCTATTCACCCTATGATAGCAAGGTCTAAAAGTGGGGCTACCAGGCCTAAGTCAGTTTATATAGGACTAACAGAGAAAGTCAGTGCACCAGATCCTACTGATCCTAATGAAGCTTTTAAAATTCCTCACTGGAGAAAGGCCATGGAGCAAGAATATGAGGATCTTGTCAAAAATAATAATTGGCAGCTAGTTCCCTACAAAGGACAACAACTAATAGACTACAAGTGGATTTTCAAAACCAAGGTGGCAGCAAATGGGTCATTAGAGACAAAAGGAGAGAAAGTATACGAGAGGGAAAGACACTTAGGAGAAAGAGAAAAAGACAATTCTGTATCTTGTACTGAAAAGACTCCAGAACCCTCTTATAGGGATGCCCAGACCAACAACAACCAAACAACAACTATAAAAACAGAAACAACCGCTTAACAGAAAACAAGAAAACAAGAAACTAAAAAACAGAAAACCAAGAACACAACTAATTATTTAACTGCCCCCCTCAAACGAGGAGGAGAAACACTAAGACCGAGTTTGCTGCAGAGAACTCCAAATCTTGATCCAGCAATGGGCTTGGTAAACATATCAGCAGGTTGTTCAGAGCTAGGCACATAACCAATAGAAACTTCCTTAGCTAGTACTTTATCCCTAACAAAATGTAAATCAATCTCAACATGCTTTGTCCTAGCATGCAATACAGGATTAGTGGCAATAGCTTTAGCACTTAAATTATCACACCACATCATAGGCACCCCAGAGATGGGACACTTTAGTTCACCCAGCAAAGACTTCAACCACACCACTTCACTAGTTAATGAGGCTACAGCCCTGTACTCAGCTTCAGCACTTGATCTTGAGACAACACTTTGTTTCTTGCTAGACCAAGAAACCAAAGACTCACCCAAGAACACACAATAACCTCCAACCGACCTTCTATCCATGATATCATTTGCCCAGTCAGCATCTGAAAAACCAGTGATAGACAAGTCAATAGAGGGCTTGATGTGAAGACACAAGTCGGTTGTACCCTTGAGATACCTTAGAGCACGTTTTTGCTTTCAACAAATCAACAGTTGAGGGGGTACTCAAATGCTGACTCAACTGATTTGTAGTGAAGGAAATATCTGGCCTTGTGCAGGTAAGATATTGCAGACCTCCAACCAAGCTCCGGTAAAGAGAAGGGTTCTCCAAAGGCTCTTCTTTTACCTTAGTGTAGTGCTTCCCGAGAGTGAGAGGGGTAGGACAAGGTGTGCACTTCTTCATATTAAACTTTTCTACTAACTCATTGATATATTTCCTTTGACTGAGAAAGATACCTCTGTCATTCCTCAAGACCTCAATTCCCAAAAAGAAATGTACTTCACCTAAATCTTTGAGAGAAAAAACATTATTAAGACGTTTAATGAAGACATCAATAAGACCATTACTATCTCCAGTAACTAGCATGTCATCAACATAAACAAGAATGATTATAACGTGATCTTCGGTGTGTAACACAAACAATGAGTGATCACATCTTGTGTGTTTGAAACCCCACAGTATTAGAGTATCTCTCAACTTGTCATACCAAGCCCTTGGGGCTTGTTTTAGCCCATATAAGGCTTTCTTCAATCTGCAGATGTGCTGAGGATACTTGGGATCCCCAAAACACTGAGGTTGCTTCATAAAGACAGATTCTTTGAGATTTCCGTTTAGGAAGGCATTATCAACATCCACTTGCCTTATATTCCAATTTAACGAGACAGCAATTGCTAGTATTACTCTTACAGTTGAGAGCTTTGCGACTGGACTGAAGGTCTCACCCACATTCAAGCTAGGATCCTGTTGGAATCCTTTTGCCACAAGTCTGGCCTTATGTTTCAGTATACTCCCATCAGCAGCAATTTTTGTTTTGAAAATCCATTTACTGTCAACAAGCTTTTGTCCAGCATAGGGAACCAGCTCCCATGTATCATTCTTCTTTAGAGCTTCAAATTCTATCTCCATGGCCTTTTTCCAGTGAGGTACTTTATATGCTTCAATAGGATTGCAAGGATCTGTAGTGTTGTTATCTAATTTTGCTATGCCAGCATATGAGGTAGGTTGAATGGCTCCACTTCTCAATCTTGTGACCATGGGATGTCTGGATACTGTGGTGCTGTTGGTCTGATGAGATATGTGTTCTTGGTTTTCTGTTTTTTAGTTTCTTGTTTTCTTGTTTTCTGTTAAGCGGTTGTTTCTATTTTTATAGTTGTTGTTTGGTTGTTGTTGGTCTGGGCATCCCTATAAGAGGGTTCTGGAGTCTTTTCAGTACAAGATACAGAATTGTCTTTTTCTCTTTCTCCTAAGTGTCTTTCCCTCTCGTATACTTTCTCTTGGTATCAGAGCTCAAGTTCAAGATCCAGGTTCTTGATTATGGAATCTCAAGCCAACTCATCGTCGACCACAGGCTCAGGTAACGCTGCAACAGAAGCCACCTCGCAAGCCTCATACCATGTCAAGCTAACTGCCCCAACTTCGATGCTCAGCCAAGCTTGCTCCGTCAAGCTCGACCGAATGAACTACCTCATGTGGAGTTCATTGGTTCTTCCCATGATCCGCGGCAACCAGCTCGACGGATTCATCCTTGGAACAAATCCTTGTCCTGACGTTTTCATTTTCGAAGGTGAAGAACGAAAAATTAACCCAAAGTTTCAAGAATGGGTTACTCTTGATCAACTATTACTAGGCTGGCTGTACAATAGCATGACCCCCGAAGTCTTCTCCCAAGTCCTTGGATGTAAAACATCACAAGAACTATGGGATGCTGACCAAACTAGTGGCTAAGCGGTTTCAATAAGAACCTGGAATAAATGTTGGTGAGACCTTTAGTCCAGTAGCCAAAATAGCTACGGTCAAAGTAATTTTGGCTATTGCAACCTCTTTAAATCAACCTGTAAAACAGATTGATATCAACAATGCTTTTTTGAATTGAACTCTTCAAGAACCTGTCTTCATGAATCAACTAGAATGTTTTGTGAACTCAGCTCATCCACAGCATGTGTGTAAACTGAATAAAGCCTTGTATGGGCTTAAACAGGCTCCGAGAGCCTGATATGACAAGCTCAAAAGCACTTTGTTGCAATGGGGTTTTCATCATACCAAGAGTAATCGTTCTTTGTTTGTTTTGCACAGTGAGAAACATATTATTATTACTCTAGTATATGTCGGTGCTATATTAATTACTGAAGAGAGTGTTGATCTTCTGGAAGAGTTTGTAAAAAGGCTTAATGCAGTGTTCTCCTTAAAAAGATCTTGGGGAACTTCATTATTTTTTGGGGATTTGAAATGTTTAGAAGTTGCAATAGAATGGTCTTGAGTCAAAGGAGGTATGTTGTGAGTTTGTTAGAAAAGTTTAACATGATTAGTGCCTCATCCAGTCCTACTCCCTTGACTTTCTATAAGCATAGGACAAGAATTAAAGAAGAGCCTCTCAAAAATCCATCCATGTACGAAAGTCTGGTTGGAGGGCTACAGTACCAGATATTTCTTTCACTGTAAATCAGCTTAGTCAACACCTCAATGCTCCAACCACTTTGGACTGGCAGAGGGCAAAAAAAACTTTTGAGGTATTTGAAAGGCACTATTGATCATGGTCTGCACATTAAACTGTAATAATTCTGGAGTTTATTATGTATATGTGTACATGGGAGATTTGCTTATATGCATATTGTAATTATTTTATTAT
Source organism: Biancaea sappan (assembly GCA_037074585.1). Taxonomy (NCBI): domain Eukaryota; kingdom Viridiplantae; phylum Streptophyta; class Magnoliopsida; order Fabales; family Fabaceae; genus Biancaea; species Biancaea sappan. The sequence continues at coordinate 22,614,166 of CM073499.1, read as the reverse complement.
GCTAGTAATGTGTACGATGTTTGGAGACTATTGAGTGCATAATATTATTGCCTTACTCTATGATTCTTGGGTGCAATGGAGTTGGAGATACCCTATGTTAACTACATAAGGGGAAAAGATTTAACTACAACCTTAATTGGGGACTAAATTAATTAAGGGAGAACATAAAATAATTTAAATGCCTAGTGATATTTTTTGTGTAGGACCAAGTGGTGAATTTACATTTTGTAAATTTTGGAGTTTGTTTCTTTACTTATGAGTGTGTGGGTGGAGATGGAGAAATTAATATGAAGAAATCTTGTACTGCAGTAATTCTAGTGAAGTGTGGAATTGAAACCCTTCCTAAGTGTTTTTTTTTATGAAGTCTCAAGCTACTTGTGGTTCATGGAGTAAAATCAGTAAGTTTTAAGGGGCAAAAGGGTCCAAATACAAAAAGGCACACTCATTAAAATTGCTTAAGTCAGAAGCTCTTCCCTCCCATTCATTCATCTCGTCTCTCTCTCATCTCCACGCCTATCTCAGCTCTCTCAAGCCCTCGATACTCAACAGCTTCCTGAGGTTTTCTTCAAGGTGCCACATGGCATCAAGCTTCTCCAACCTCTTGCTTCACGGATTTTGGGAGGTGAGTGGCGAGTTTCACATTTTTGGAGTTTTCTGATTTTGGTTGGGATTTTAGTGAGTCATTTTGTGTTCCCTTGAACATTTGAGTCTTCTAATGCATTTTTAAACTCCTCTCCCTACTCTTGTCTGGTTTGGTGAAGCAATTTGGGAGAGTTGGTAAGTTTTGAACTTGAAAATGGTTTTGTTTTCTGTCATGCTTGAGGTTGCACAATTTTCCCTCCCAAATCCTTGATTCTTGTTTGAGGTTTTCTTTAAGAGGATGTTTGAAAGGTTTCAGAAGCTTGTTGGAACTAGAAATTGAGTGGGAAAGTTGTAAAACCCATGGATTGAAGCTTTTCTTCAAAAAGGGATCAAAGGGAGTGAGTTGGGGAGCCTTGTGGAGTGGCTCTCGGGTTGCTACAGACCTAGGCGCCTAGGGCGCCATAGAAATAGAATGCTTGGAGGGATAGGCCACTTGGCGCCTCAGGCGCCATGGCCTGGGCTTGGTGTAGCCAACGAATGAATGGGTGTTGGGTGCCTAAGGCGCCCCACACTAGAGAAGCACTATGTGCTCTTATGCTAAGTTCATGGTGTCATATGATTCCATAGGTGGTTTGGAAACCCTTTGGGTGCTTGTTTGGAGTCCTTCTTCCGGATATTTGTTGGCCGAACTCAATTTAAGGTTTGAATTATATATCTTTGGAGAGGAGTACCATAAGGAGGAATTGGAGTTAAATGTGTCAAATTAAATCATTTGAACATAGAACAACAATGTTTACCCAGAGTACATGTCTAGTCTAGTGAGTGTCAGAATTGAGTTTCATGTATGTTAGTACCTTGGCTAGTTGCTTGTATTTCATGGAGTATCTTGTGCTTGTTATGGTTGCATCATGGGAGATGAGTGGGTTGAACCCACGGGAGATACGTAATTTGCCTTCAAGCAAGGAGATCATTTTTGCCTTCGGGCAAGAAGATTATAATTGAGCCTTTGGGCCGAGAGATCTTATTTGCCTTCGGGCAAGGAGTTGAATTTGAGTCTTTGGGCCGGGAGACGTGGATGCTTTCATACTCCACAGTTTCACTATTTAGTTTGTGTTGATTATTTACTCATCGGGATTTTCATATCTCACTTTGCTATTTCCATGTTTCAGAGCCTACGTTCATTGAAGAACATCCATCCGAAGAGTAGCAGAAGTTCGAGTGTCCCAACCCTTTTTTGATCTTTGGGTTGGTGTATTTTTGGTGTACCCTCATTTGAAAACTTTTGCAATTGCTTTGTGGTCCAATGGGACAATTAGGAGGGGAGTGTTTTTGGGAGTTGCTTTGTCTACGAGATACTTGACTTGTCTTCTTTTGCATGTGTTTCTTTATATTCCTTGCTCTTGTGCATGTGGTTTGGAATAGATAGAAACGCTGGAGATGGTCATGCTGTGACTTGTAGAAATTTAAGATTTATGGAATAGAACTCTTCTATTTGTATATTGCATCATTACTTGTGGAGTTACTTGTGTGGTGGGTTCCACCCTTATGTTTATCCCAGTTTGTCATTCGTGGAATTGGAGTTCAGAGTTAGGCTTACAATTGTGGGATATACCCACGTGCTCTGTCAGTCACATATTCTGAGAGGGTTGTGACATAAACCTTCAATGGACCTTGCTCTTATTGGTTTTTCATATGCAAATTGGGCTAATGATGTGGTTGACAGAAGATCTATTGGTGGGTACTGTGTGTTTTTGGGTGAATCTCGTGTCTTGGTCTAGCAAGAAACAAGGAGTGGTGTTTAGGTCAAATGCTGAGTTTGAATACAGAGCCTTGACATCTTGGCTGATATCTCTTCTGCAGGAGATCAAGTTCCCTACTTCCAGGACTCCTACCTTGTGGTGTGGCAATTTGATTGCAAAAGCTATTGTTGTCAATCCAGTTTTACATGCTAGGACTAAGCATGTTGAACTAGACCTTCACTTTCTTCAAGACAAAGTACTGAATAAGAAGATTGTTATTGGTTATGTTCCTTCCTCAGAGCAGCCAGCCGATATTTTCACTAAGCCTTGGAAAGTTCTAGATTTAATGTGTTGCATGACAAACTCAGGTTTGTTGTTGTAACAGAACACTTAAGAATACTGAGAACACAGAGAGAACTGGGAACAGAAAGAGAACACTTTCTGATGTCTATTCCATTGATCTCCATAGGTATATATACACATTACATAGACTCAAAGAAGGAAGTAAAATAGAATTCCTAAGATTATTTTATCAAACAAATCCCTAAGAATTAACCTATGGATTAGCCGTCATAAATAGAAGATAAGTCAAATATGTTAACTATACAATAACTAAACAATCTCTATCATTAACAGTTGTAGCACACACTAGTTTGAGGGGGGCAGTTAAATAGTGTGGTTATTTTCTGTTGGTTGTTAGATTAGTTATGTTCTGTTTGTCTGGTGTTAACTGTCATAAGTAGTTATAGTTGGTTATGACAGTTAGTTGTGTTTCTCTCAAAAGTTTATCATAAGATTCTTTTGCTGTCTATTGCTGTGTTCTCTTTATCGGTGTCTTCTGTCATATTTTCTCTGGGCTCCCAGTATGTGTGTGTTACATGTAAGCAAGGCTTCCTGCACACTGTATCTTCACTTAAGGATACCTTCTTAATAGAGCCCGAAACAACTACCCTACCAAGCTTTCAGTATATACAACTCAGAAAAGCAGTACAAAACTAGTTGTAAAATTACACCATAGCTTGGAGAAAATAGAAAGCAGAAAAAATAAGACCCAGACCAGGAAATTCTAGTCTTCCGGCTCTCCCCAAATCCGTTCCGGTCTCCACCTAGGCCAGCAACCCCCTCTATTCAAGCTCTAACTATATAGCTGTCAGTTTTCACTTATGGGAATTATGTGAATACCAAAATGTTCAGAGAGAAAAATATTCCCTTAATGAATTCATATCTGTACAACAAGGCTTCCTATATGTACATTGTAAAAGATTCTAAAGAGAAAGACATAATTATGTGACAGAAAATTATACGCTCTGTAGACAACTATAAAGAAGAGAATAACATGTAAAGTTGCAGACAACACTATGCTGGATGAGGTGGGAGAATATTTGAAAAACTGAAGGATATCTCTGAAGAATATTTCAACACTCCCCCTCAAGCTGGTAAATGGATGGTTTCCATACCCAGCTTGCATACAATATTCTGGAAGTTTGAGCTATTCAATCCTTTGGTTAGAATATCAGCAAGTTGGTCATGTGTAGAAACATGGTGTACAAATCAGTCCACTATCCAATTTTTCTTTGATGAAATGCCTATCCACTTCAATATGTTTTGTGCGGTCATATTGTACTGGATTATGGGCTATGTTGATAGCTGATTTGTTGTCGCAATAGAGTCTCATAGGGCCATCCAACTTTATCTTTAAGTCTTGAAGAATAATCTTTAACCAGAGTAGTTCACATACAGCGTGAGCCATTGCCCTAAATTCAGCTTCTGCACTTGAACAGGCTACCACGCTTTGTTTTTTACTTTTCCATGTCACAAGATTCCCACCAAGGAACGTACAATACCCTGATGTTGATCTTCTGTCAATAATTGATCCAACATAGTCAGCATCAGTATATGCTTCAAGTATTAAACCTCCATTTCTTCTAAACAAGATACCTTTTCCAAGCGTTCCTTTAAGATAATGTAATATTCTATGAGCAACCTGTAGATGAGTTTCCCTTGGGTCATGCATGAATTGGCTGATCATACTCACAGCATATGCTATGTCTGGTCGAGTGTGAGATAGGTAAATAAGCCTTCCTACCAAGCGTTGATATAACTCTCTGTCAACAGGGATGTCATCCTCAGCCTTTCCAAGTCTAAAGTTAGAATCTATTGGAGTGCTTGCTGGCTTGCATGTTGTTTTACCTGTTTCCTTGAGGAGATCTGTAGTATATTTTTGTTGACAGATAAAAATTCCTTTCTTAGAATGAGCCACTTCTATTCCAAGAAAGTACTTCAGTCTTCCCAAAGCTTTGATCTCAAACTCCTTAGCTAGACATTGACCCAAGGCCTGTTGTTCCTTTTTATCATTTCCAGTTACTATTATATCATCAACATATACCAATAAGGCTGTGACTCCCCCTGAAGAAGAGTGTTTGATGAATAAAGTATGATCACCTTGGCTTTGTTTAAACCCCATAGTTATCATAACTTTTGTGAAACGCCCAAACCAAGCACGTGGAGATTGTTTAAGGCCATATAATGCCTTTTTCAATTTGCATACAGTATTTGTAGCCAAATTCTTTCCATATCCTGGTGGAATCTCCATGTAAATTTCTTCTTCTAGCTCTCCATGTAGAAAGGCATTCTTGACATCAAATTGCTGCAATTCCCAACCAAAATTAGCTGCAATTGATAATAATACTCTAACATTGTTCATTTTTGCTACTGGGGCAAAAGTTTCATGATAGTCAATTCCATAGGTTTGGGTATAACCTTTGGCTACCAACCTGGCCTTATATCTCTCAATTGATCCATCAGCTCTATACTTCACAGTATACACCCATTTGCATCCTACTGGTTTTTTTCCAGTAGGTAATTTCACTAATTCCCAAGTTTTATTCTTCTCCAAAGCTTCCATTTCTACATTCATAGCTTGTTTCCATTTTTTATTAGATAAAGCCTCGGATAAACTTTTAGGAATGGTGATAGCATTTAAGCTTGTCAGAAAAGCTTTGAAAGATGGTGAATAGTTATCAAAGGATAAAACTTGTGCAAGGGGGTATAAAGGTTGTTTTGTACTTTTTCTGGTTCCTTTTCTAAGAGCAATGGGTAAATGAAGATCCTGGTCACTATTCTCAAAAATCTCATTTTTATTTTGTAATTGATGGTTAGAGATCATTACCTCATTTGAAGGATTTGAGTTGGATTCTTGGACATGCATAGGTTCTGGAATGACCATTTTCTTCCTTGTATACACCTTGACCTTGCCTTTGCCAAATCTTACTTCCTCAGGAGCAGGGTTCAAAATATCCTCTGCTTTAGGCCTGGATTCTTGGACATTAGACATGGGTTCAATTACTGTTTCAGATTCAGTTTCATGGTTATCATCCTGTGTTTCAGGTCTGAACATGGATTCAGCCACTGTTTCTACTGTTTTTGTGGGTAAAGGTTTAGACCTTGTCAAGGGAATTGATGAAAAATCAAGGAGGCACCCATTTTCTTCGCACCCATTATCTTCCTCAGGTGTATTCCCCCTTTGAAGATAATGGGTAGCAAAATATGAATCTTGCTCATTAAAAGTGACGTCAACTGAGACATAGATTTTCTTTGTGGGTGGATGATAGCATTTATACCCTTTTTGAGTTGATGAATACCCTACAAAAACACATTTTAGAGCCCTCGGGTCTAATTTTCCTCCATTTTGATGATGGATATGAACAAAAGACACACACCCAAAAATTCTAGGGATGAGATTGTTTGTAGTTTTCAGATTTGGGTAGAAAAGTAAAAGGATGTCCATTGGACTTTTGAGACCCAAAGCTCTAGAAGGTAAACGATTTACTAGGTATGTCGCTGTAAGAACAGCTTCTCCCCAAAAACTTTTAGGCACATTCTTTTGAAATAACATTGACCGAGTTTGTTCAAAAAGATGACCATTTTTTCTCTCAGCCACTCCATTTTGTTGTGGCGTATAAACACATGATGACTCATGTATAATTCCCTCCTTTTCAAAAAACGAGTTAAGAATCTGATTGAAATAATCCCTAACATTATCAGACCTAAGTCTTTTGATATTAACCCCAAATTGATTTTTTATCATAGAATAAAATTTGGGAAAAATATAGCTGACATCAGATTTTTGTTTGAGCAAGTATATCCATGTAACTCGGGTGCAATCATCAATAAAAGTAACAAACCATTTTGCCCCTGAAACATTAGAAACAGTAGCTAGTCCCCAAATGTCACTATGAACAAGGTAGAATGGAACAAGGCTTCTTTTATTGCTAATTGGAAAAGGTACACGCTTATGTTTGGCAAATTCACACACTTCACAATGAAGATTTTCAACATCTAAATCCTTGAATAATGAAGGAAACAAAGTTTTAATAATTGAAAAAGATGGATGTCCAAGACGGTAATGATGAAGAAAAATTCTTTCTTTATTGGATGTGGCAAACTGTGAAACAAAAGTAAAAGGCATCTTGTTCTTAGCTGTATTTGACGTCTCAAGGTAGTATAGGCCATTCCATTCCCTAGCATGTCCAATCATCTTCCCTTTGTCCTGAAATTCACAGTAATTTTTATGAAAAGCCACATTACAATCTAAATCTTCAATGAGTTTTTTAATAGAGACCAGATTTGTGGTTAATTTAGGAACATGTAGGACATTTTTAAAATAATAATTGGGCTAATTTTGATATCACCTTGTCCTGCCACAGTGGTCAAAGACCCATAAGCGATAGCTATTTTCTTGTTACTGGGACATGGGGAATAAGTTGAGAAAAGTTTAAATGAATGAGTCATATGGTTGGTTGCTCCTGAATCCATGATCCAAGAGTTGGAAAAAGTAATATCTGAGGCATTTAATCCAATAGAGAATGGAAACTTACCAGAATAAGCCATGGAGTATGTACCTGAGAGTCCCTCTTGTTTTTCCATGTTGTTGATAAAAGCCTTTATCCTCTCAATCTCTTCTTGATTAAGGTTGTTCTGCTCTTGTGATGTTACAACAACATGTGCTTGGTTTCTATTTCGTTATTGCCCTCCTTTTTGACCCCATTCTTTACTTGGTGGTTTTCCATGAAGTTTCTAGCATTTTTCTCGTGTATGACGAGACTTTTTGCAGTATGTACACCATAACTCATCCCGATTCTGATTTTTCTGTTGGTCACTTTTTTCCCTTTCGAGACTTGTGACCCTCTCTTGATTTGTAGTTGATTTAGCCACCATAGCAGAGCTATTAGTGACTTTAGGTTCAAGCATCAGCCCTCTCCTGCTTTCTTCACTTCGAATCAGGGCAATTACTTCATTAAAACATGGAACTTCTGATTTCCCTAGAATTTGGACTCTAACTTGGTCAAATTCTGGATTGAGTCCCACCAAAAAATCATACACTCTGTCTTGCTCAATATACTCTTTTAGAATAGCAGCATCCTCAGGACATTTAGTTTTTATGACTCTGTAATGATCTAGTTCCTGCCATAAAGATTTTAATTGATTTGCATATTCAGTAACAGTCTTGTTACCTTGTTTTGCAGCCATAGTTTTCACTTTTACTTCATATACTTGGGCAGCATCTCTAGCTTTGGAATATGTTTGTTGAATTGCTTCCCATATATCTTTGGCAGTAGCTAGAAACATACAGGTGTCGCTGATCTCAGGTGTCATAGAGCTCCATAACCATGCCATAATCATGGAGTCTTCCTCATCCCATGCTTCAAACTTAGGATCTTCAGGTTTAGAACCCATACCTGTGAGATGTTTGATTTTTCCTTTTCCTTTTAGTACTGTACGTATAAGTTGAGACCACTTGAGGTAGTTCTTCCCATCCAATCTATAGGAAGCAAGAATATTTAGTAATTCCCCTATACGGGTAATCTCCTCAGGTTGAATTTTAACCTCAGTTTGTTCAACTCCAGACATAGCTAAAGGAAATAACTACAATGGGTATTTAAAAATTTGGTGAGACTAAAAGGACATGGCAGTGAAGGCCACTCAAAGTTGACAATTAAGGTCAATAAATGAGCTAGCTCAGTATTAAAAATGGTAATTAAGGCCAAGAAGGAGCTAATTTAGTAATGGCAATGAAGTTCACTTAAAAATGGCAATTAAGGCCAAAGAACACTTCTTTCACAGCCAGAAACAGTGACACAGGCGTTAACAGGTAAGTATTAGAAATACAAAAATGCTCTAATAACCAAACTGACACCAGGAATGTGCCGGAGACAGGGAGTCGACGCCAGAAGTACGAACACGAACCTGAACGGCGGTCACACGTGCCCACACGCGCCGGTGCGTGAGATTCACGTGAAAGATGGGAGTGGCGCGTGAGGCTCACGCGCGCCAGAATGGGCTGCCGGACTTCGGGGACGGGCGAAATTGAGGAGGGAAGACTTCCTAGGTGGGCAGTGAGATGCCAAACTCACTTTTACAGATCACTCAAGATTTAATGGATTCGACTGTGCTCTGATACCATGTCAGTTTTCACTTATGGGAATTATGTGAATACCAGAATGTTCAGAGAGAAAAATATTCCCTTAATGAATTCATATCTGTACAACAAGGCTTCCTATATGTACATTGTGAAAGATTCTAAAGAGAAAGACATAATTATGTGACAGAAAATTATACACTCTGTAGACAACTATAAAGAAGAGAATAACATGTAAAGTTGCAGACAACACTATGCTGGATGAGGTGGGAGAATATTTGAAAAACTGAAGGATATCTCTGAAGAATATTTCAACAATAGTGACTAAATAGCCTCCTTTTGGCATAGGTCTCCACATCGATTCATCTGCACATGTCTCCCCCACTCCTTTCAGTTATAACCTTGTTAATTCCCATCTTACCATTTCTGTGATACACTTTTCAAATAGGAGATCTAACAGAGCCTCTCTGACCAAATGGTTTGGAGCTCAATCCTTACTAAGTCCATTCCAACTAAAATTCAATTTCAAATCAAGATATAGTGAGTTAATGTCTAGGCATCAAGCTCAAAGGACTTTTGCATGAGGGGGTGTGTATTAATATCATTCTTGGGGGCCAACACCTATGCCCACAAGATGGGAACTAGTAACCATAAATCATATTTGCAAGGAATAATTTCCTAAGTTTGATATGCAGTAAAAAGTAGGGATATAGTCTTTGTTCATCATAATATCAATCTAAATACAGGAGAGCCATCAAGAATCTAGTATGATATTCAGGCCATTTTTAACTTCTAGTCTTTCATTCTCTACCTTAAGAATACAATATGCACCAGTGATTTACTTGCTAACTATTTAAGCTTTTTTACAAAGTTGGCCTCCAACCTCCACTAAGGTGCTACTAGATAATTGTCCTTAAGATTCTTGTTTTAAGTCTTGGATCTCTTGGTACAAAATGATGATGTACTTCGACCAATAAAAAAATTAAAAGTAGCCAGAGCAATTTGAAATATCAAATCAAATATCTTTGCACTTGAGGATATACTTTTGTCAAATTTAAAAACCACCTTCACAACAACAGGAACAACTTTGGGAAGGCTACTAGGTAGGAGCAAGCCTCTACGAGCAAGTTCAGCCAAAGCTAAGCAGCCTCCGTGCCATGAACCATCACCCTGAAAAATATTACATGTAAGCTACAACAGTAATTTCCACATATACTTATTAACAGAAGTGATCTCAAGCATAAAGATTTAAATACCTAAGCAGATTTAAATTGAAACTGTAAATTACGGTAATTAGTTCAGGAACAGCAAACAATGGAATGTCAACTCTCATACCTCACCAGGTGAAAACAGCTCCAAAACAGATGATAAAACCTCCTCAGAAAGGGAAGATGTCAGACGTGAAGTTATGCGGCCTATACCTTTTGCTGCAGACCATCGGACAATAGTATCCTGAAATTCAGCAGCAACAAGTGATAAAAGACATAATAATCAGAAGCAAAGATCAGCTTAAGTTGTTACTACATGCAAATCCATAAATCCATGTGATGCTTATGCTTGTCTTTTGAGGACACCGAAAGATGCCAAACAAAGAAAAGTGACTTCTTAACAGCAATACGCCACCAGTAATGTCTAATGTTTTTCATCAGCGTACACCTCAATTAATCAAATTTCCAAAACTGGGGGCAAAGAAGGGGAGAAGTTGTTGATAGATATAGTGAAGTAAACAGTTACCAATTAACACTTCGAGCTTATTATCCAGCAAGTTTTCTTCTCTAGTCCAACTAGATTATTTAAATAATAAAAAAAATTATAGAAAAAGAAATGTTATTACTAAGAGAGAGATACAATAGGAATAGGGAAAAAAAACACGGCATTGGGAGGACAAGAGATCCTCCTAGGAAAAGACTAGAAAGAGAAAAAACTGAAACCAAAAGACACCCCACAAGGCCTCTTAAAAAGATTAGTGTAACAAAGCCCTCCAGTCCCTATAAACATCAGATAGAGGCACCCCCTTAAACAACCCATTGGCCGAAACCCACAAAGAAGCCACATAACGAATACGATCCCACAACAAGTGAGTGGGTAGACACCGGTCATTAAAAACTCTGGCATTTCTTTCCATATAAATACACCACACAATTGCGAACATAGCTGTTTTTCATAGAATTTTGTTCCCCTTCCTATTGGGCAAACTCAATTCTCATCAAAGAGACCAAATAACTTGATCCAAACGCCCAAGCCACCTCACAATGCAGGAACAGATGATTGTTCTCTGAATGCCTCATGCACATCACACAAACATTAGGGAATAAAACCTTAAGAGGCCATCTAATTTGACACAAATCATTTGAATTAATTCTATTAAGCACTGCAGTCCACAAAAAAACCTTGACCTTTAAAGGCGCCTTAACTTTCCAAGAAGACCTTTTAAATTGCGAAGAAACAATAGGATTACGAATCAAAAAATTGAGAAAAGAAGCACAAGTGTATGAGCCTGAGGAATCTAGTTTCCACAGTCTCTAACTAGGAAAAGACAAAATGCGGATCAGATCCAGAATGTCCAGCAACGAAGAAAGGTCAGTCAAAAGTCTATCATTTACATTTCTGGCAAAATGGAAATTCCATCCAGATTGGTCAAACCGGCAATGGGGGCATCATGTAAAGAAAACAAAGAAAAAAGACGCAAGAATCTTTCTTTAAAGGGGATAAGAGATGCGGGAATCTTTATTTAAATAATAAAATCCACTGACCTAAAACCATAAGCTGTCAAGCAAGAGACCCCTAGTCATTGTTATAACACTGGCAAGCTACCTCATAAGTAGGCCTAATTGGCCTGTGACATTGACAAACTGCATTATGTCAATGGTCTTCAAGTGAAACGCACTTCTTGAACAACAACAACAGCAAAGCCTTATCCCACTAGGTGGGGTCGGCTACATGGATCGCACAACGCCATTGAGCTCTATCAATGACCAACTCTTCAGGTATCTCATTTATCAGAAGATCACGTTCAATAACTTCTCTAAGTGTCCTTCTTAGTCTTCCTCGACCTTTTTTCACATGGCTCCAAACCATCTGCTCAACTCTCCTTACTGGCGCTTCCAATAGTCTTCTTTGAACATGCCCAAACCACTTTAAACGATTTTCAGTCATTTTTTCCTCAATAGGTGCCACTCCAACTCTCCCTCGTATACGATCATTACGGATCATATCTCTTCTTGTATGACCACACATCTAACGTAACATTCTCATCTCCGCTACTCCAATTTTATGCTCTTGTTGTCCTTTCATCGCCCAACATTCACTCCCATATAAAATCGTTGGTCTTATAGCAGTACGATAAAACTTTCCTTTGAGCTTATAAGGTACTTTCCGATCACAAACAACTCCTGATATCATTCTCCACTTTAACCACCCAGCTTGTATCCTATGTATCACATCTCCAATAATTTCGCCGTCATCTTGTATAACAAATCCCAGATACCTAAACTTTGACACTTGTGATACAACATTAGCTCCAATTTTAACCTCCAACTCGTTTCTAGTTTGTCGCTTGTTAAACTTACAATGCATATACTCTGTCTTACTCCTGCTCAGACGAAAACCCTTCGATTCCAAAGTAGCTCTCCATAACTTAAGTTTAAAATTAATCTCTTCCCTTAACTCTGCTATGAGAACAACATCATCAGCAAAAAGCATGCATTTAGGGATTTCTTCTCGGATATGTTTCATCAAAATATATAAAACTAAGTCAAACAAATAATAGCTCAACGACGATCCCTGATGTAGGCCAATCTTAATAGGGAAGTCTCTAGTCTCTCCTCCAGACGTTCTCACACTAGTTGTAGCCCCCTCATACATATCTTTTATAACTCTAATATACGCAACCCGTACACTTTTCTGTTCCAAAGCTTTCCAAAGCACCTCTCTTGGTACTCAATCATAAGCTTTTTTCAAATCAATAAACGCTATATATAAGTCTTTTTGTTTGCTCCGATACCTTTCCATCAACCCTCTTAGAAGATAAATAACTTCCATAGTAGATCGCCCTGGCATGAATCCAAATTGATTCTCTGAAATACTCGTCTCTATTCTTAACCTACGTTCAATCACTCTTTCCCATAATTTTAAAGTGTGACTCATAAGCTTAATCCCTCGGTAGTTTGCACAGTTCTGGATGTCTCCTTTGTTTTTGTTATAATTATAAGCTGAAATATAATTATAAGATGGGGAAAGTAAGGATCAAACTCTAGTATGATTTCAAAGAACCACTAACTGACTCACCTAATAAATTAGGCTGCTAAGCAAGGACCCAAGAAAATATTTTGATAATTCTAACACAGGCATCTATCTTATATCTAGTGATACTTAAGCACCACATTGGAGATAATAATTTAAAAAAAAAAAATTAAATATCATTCCCCAGCCTTCTTTTAACAACTTAGGCTTTTGATATTGCTGATTAATTGACATATATTAGAGCCTTCATGACCAAGCAGTCATGGGTTAGATCCTTGCCACCCTCACTCCTAGATAAGTAAAATTTCAGCACAACGTACGAGGACTTGTGCTTTGTCCACACCTAAAGCCCAAAGGGCTGAAAAAGTTGCACATCAATTGCATCATAAATTATGCAGATGCATGTACTATCAACACTTTCATTTGCCAATCATGTTCATAGGTGGCATCAACTTATATGCTGGTTTTATATATGCAATTATAAAGTTTACATCCATGATGCATAAAACAAATTAGGTCAGTATAGTTAATACAACTTTCCATAGCTTACAAGGTCCTTTATTTCAAACTGTTTGCCAAATGCCAAGTCATCCAATTACTTTAGACAAATTATCATTCACAAGCATCTAAACATCACCAGATCTTTTGCCACCTGAACAATTAAGCACACAGGAGAAAAACAAAATTCTTATTAAGAATCTCACCCTTTAGACATACCATATCCCTCAGACCGGATAGCAACATCTCAATGATCTCTTCAACAATTTCTGGAACATCCATATCCTCATCTTGGGCTACATCTGTTACTTGCATTGAGCTAAAGGAGTCATTATCCACATCGTTTCTGGATTGATCAATTTGTCTGGATTTATTCAAAGAAACATTTAGAGAGGTACTTCTTCCCTGCATGGTAGGCATACAGTCAAGGCAAGATAATGGTGACAGACAAGTTAGCTTCTGCCAATAAAATTATGAAATGCACAAAAAAGAAAAAGTGAGACAAGTCAAATATTATAAGAATACAGAACATCATATGTGGGAAAGAAAAAAATTCATTATCAATGGAGATGAAACCACGGGATAAGTATAAATAAGAGTAAATGCTGGAGTACATATTAATGAGGCTGATCCTGTTAGGTCAAGAAATTTATCCTAAAAATTGAAATTTAAACCAAGTTCACTTGGGTCTGCTTGTGTTAACATGACAAAAAATTTAATTCATTCCAAGTAGCTTAAACTTTAAAAGGACAAAAGAGATAATTGGTTCGGCCTTTTAAAATTCCCAGTTCCAAATAATCAATCCTATAAACCCAGTTCTGTTTCCAGTTGTACATACAGTTTTGGACTTGCATGACAAAAAAACAATTTATTCATATTAGCTTAAACTTTAAAAGGACAAAAGAGATCTTTGGCTCAACCTTTTAAAATTTCCAGTTCAAATAATGAATCCTATTTTAAAATCCAGTTCTGTTTCCAGTAGTACATACAGTTCTGGACTTGCATGACAGGAGTATATTCATCTTCTACATAGCATCTGAGATATGGAGATCACATCAAACATAAAAACAAAAAAGACTAACCACATAACGCCATGAAGGCAAATGGTAAGGAAGGGCAATAAGCCCAATTCGCTGAGTTAACTTCATGAGATACTTGCGGAGCAAAGGACTTCGAACTGCAGTTGAGGACTTGAATAGTGTCAAAGTGTCATTCCAAACAATAAGAATTACATCAAGCAAGAGTTTCCGACTGCCAGCCTGTTTACAAACATATAGTATAAGAATTAGAAGTATTGAAGATAACAAAGCAAGTCTTTAAAAGGACTGCTTTAAAAAAAAATTAAATAAATAAATAAAACATAGATCTACTCCAATTGTTGTATGGGTCAGATATATATTATGACATATGACCAATATGTGTGTGTGTGTGTGTGTGTGTGTGTGTGTTATTACACTTTTTGCCTCATTTCTAGTTATAAGAGGAATGAGAATCAATTTGCATGAAAATCTACTATTGAAATTAAAATATATATATATATATATATATGTTTGCACAGAAGGTGCAAATGAAAAGAATCAAAAGCAAACCTTGAAAATGGCAGCCAGTGATTCTGTGGCACCAAGTAATTGAAATTGATGCAGGACATCCTCTACAGCAGAAGAAAGGGCCTCATGTGTCCACTCAACAAAGCTGAAACCATCAGAAATTTGTTTATACTGAAACAGTTGTGAGTGCTTCACTTCTTACCATAATTACTGAAGCAAAAAGTTCTATACATCACACAAACGCAGGCATGAATGGCCCAAACATGTCTGAACTGATAATATATAGGACAAGACTTAGATTCCTCATGCCAAAAAAATAACAAGTAGAGGAAATTTTTGAAATACAAATCATGTGGTGCTGCAATGTAAAAAAAAAAACACTTGTCATGTTTTTATTGGGGAACCCAATAGCAAAAGCCTGAAAATTGTACTTAAGTTTGGTCCTAATACATAATAGTCTGTGACAATTAAAAACTAGACATTTACAGGAAATTTAACAGATGCGTTTCTTATATTTGTAAAAATGCGCAAGAAAACAAGGAAGAAATTGGTAATGGCAATAATTTATACATCCATGACATATCCAACGTGAGAAAAACATTCAAGGCGTGCAAAGAGAAAAATAATTTAAAATTAACAACAGGGAAGCAATATAAATTATTAAAGAAACCTCATAAAAGCCTTGGCCATATCTGGACGTGTAAGAAGCCTAGAGAGCACTAGTCCAGCCATAGTGCGCATAGGCCCAGCAGTCGAGAGGTAATCCTTACAAAATCCTATTATTCTCAACACAAGAGGGGCAAGCTCAAATTCATTGAGATTGTTATTGTTGGTGATACTGGTGTCAACAGTGGAAATATCAAAAGGAACCAATACAAGTATATAAAGCCACAATAGCATCACACATTTAGCTTCCATCTCTCCTGTGCTTTCCTGCCTTGATGATGTGGCTGAACTTGTGTGATGACAACTTTCTACGAGAGATACAGCAAGTTCTAGATCAGAAACTTGATGTGGAAAGAATTTGATCACAGCTTTATATCCACAAACTGTGACTAATGAATAGATAATGATGCATATTGGCTTGATTATTTCAAGAATTTCATCCGAATCTACACCAAGTTCAATTGTTCTTGAACGAACAATGGACATCAGTGGGGAAACTATGCTTTCCAAGTAAGGTTCGAGTAGTTGACCCTGCTCCTGATACTTGTCCATCTGCATATAGAAAGAAAGTAAAAATTTTCTCTACACATGAAGCATGCATATCACACAAAATGCAAAAATCTGGCCAAACATGATTAAGATTCCAAAGAATATATGTCCCTGACAGAGGTCAAGACATCAATCTATGAACATTTAAAATCAGTTCATAGGCAGTATTAAATTACCAATGGAAGAATGCTCTTCCGAACTAGACTGGTGACAGACAAAAACTGTCAGCGGTAAACTTCAATATTTGACGTATCAAAGGCAGTCCATCATCCAGATTTTGACTCTACTGTAACAGAATAGCTAAATCATATTGCCTCAAAACTAAACTTCAAAGTGCATTGCTAAAGTTCATCTTTTAAGCTCAAAACTATTAAGTTAAATATGGATGTGAACTGTTAAACAAGATTCCAAAGCTAAAAAGGCATTTTTACATGAAGTAAGTAAAATTTAGCATCTTAACCAAACTCCACATCATAATCAGTACAAAAGGCATCCAAGAGCAATTTACATCATGAACCCAAAAGGATCGAGGCCACAAATCCCAGAACCAAAAGCTCATAGTCATCACAAGCAGGTCTAAAGCGTTCTTCTTGTTCTCATTTCTTAAGTTAATGAACACAAAACTACGAACGAGAATTTAAAATAAAAACAAATGGCAAATGAAAAGACAGTGTGAGGGTGAGAGGGGGTACAATGGATCGGATTTTGTGAACTGAAGAAGGGTCAGAGACACGGCCATTAGAAACAATGTCATCAAGAAGGGACTTGACTAGTTTCCATTCCTGAAGGAAGTACTTCTGCAGCACCCTCTCTTTGGAATCATACTCATCCTCTTCTTGATTCGCTATAACTACTGATCCCTCCTCCTTTACCGTCTCTTCTACTACAGCCGCCATGAACTGTGAGTTGATTCAGTTCCCGCCTGTGTCACACTACACTAATAACCGGAACTACGCAAAATTGGAGACGAAAGTGTAATTTTGGTCACTCAGGAAAGCGCAAGAATTGCTTCACGCGAAGAGGCGAAGCGATGAGTCTTCAATCGCTGTTGTCACGCGCGAAGTGCAGCAAGCAATTACATTTGCATTTGGATGGATGTCAAATGTAATGAAGAGGGAAATATTGGAAATAAATTGTTTTCTTTGTAAATTATAAAAGGGAAAATAAAAAAATAAGTAAATTACATTTGTCTTTTTTAAGGCTTAGTTAAACGATACTTGATATTTTCTTTTTAAATTATATTAGGTATTTAGGTACTTCCCACAGTGATTTTTTTCTTTAACTGAAATTAGCTTTTACTTAAAAAAAGCGACACTTATTATTATATTAAAAATAAAATCACAATGGATTAAAAATAAAAATAAAAAAAATGCCACATAGCAAAACTCTGGATTTCTTAAATGCCCTTCTAGACTCCCCTCTTATGTTCCATTATATATTTTCTAGTGCTGGATATGTAACAGACTACGTTTAATTTAATTATTTAATTTAACTTCCTTATTTTACCCCAAAAAAAAAATCGCACGCATCAACTCAATTATTTATTTGAAATAAATATCACATATAATTTAACCATATCTCAAAAGGCTAGTATAATTTATCGCCTTTCATTCCATCTTTTTCAATTACTTTTTCATTTCAAATCTAATATTTAAAAGGTAAAATAATATTTTATGTCCATAAAATTAAAATCGAGTTTCATTTATACTCTAAAAGTTTTTTGTTTTGCTCACTTATGTCTTTTATATTTTAAATTTTGTCATATATATCTTTTTTTTGTAACAACGTCAGTCAACTTAATAAAATATTGATTGGGTTAACACGTGACAAAAAACATCTGCCACGTGGACAGTCAAAAATTTTTAATTTTTTTTTAAGTTTCAATTTATTCACTTTAGTCCTTGGTAAGAATCTATTTGTCAAAATCATCCTCTATAAACTTTTTAGTTTATTCATTTTAGTCTATATTCTTCACTTTCATATTTTTCTCTCACAGTTTGGTCCCCCAAATCAGTTCATAATTTTTTTTAATCATAATATGATTAAATCTATCATTTCTACCTAAGAACAATACAAGAAATGAATTAAAATTTAAAGTTTTGAAGATTGCATATATCTCCCTCTTATAAAAGGTAAATTTTAAAATTTTAATTTTAATTCATTTCTTGTATTGTTCTTAGCTAAAAATGATAGATTTAATCATATTATGACTAAAAATAAAATTATGGACTGATTTAGAGGACTAAACTGTGAGAGAAAAGCATGAAAGTAAAGAATATGGACTAAAGTAAATAAATTGAAAAGTTTATAGGAGATGATTTTGACAAATAAAAAAATAAATTCTTAAACTAGAGATCTAAACAAAGTAGAAGACGAGTTTATATCAAAAATGGGATAAGAGGAAAATTTTGACTAAAGATTAAAGTGAATAAACTGAAACTTTTTAAAAAATTGTCAAAAAAATATTAAAAAAATTTTTTTGGGCATTCCACATGGCAGTCATATATACTGCCACGTGGTAGCTGAAAAAAGTTTTTTTGACAATCCACGTAGCTACCATGTAGCAGATGTTTTTTGTCACGTGACAACCAAATCAGCATTTCGTTAAATTAATTGGCGGTATTACAAAAAAATGTATATATGACAAAATTTGAAACACAAAGGACATAAGTATGCCAAAAAAAAAATTGAGACATAAATAAAACTTGATATCAACATTAGGGACATAAAGTACTATTTTACCTATTTAAAACGTAGATCCCTCAAATATATTTAATGTAATCATGTTAGAACTCTTTCTTAAATGCACTTTGTCAAATAGTCTTCATTGTCTAGGCTTTTTTTTTTATTTTTTATTTTTCTATATTGTGTGTTCAAAATATGCACTTTGTCATCATGATCACCACAAAATAACCAGCTTTTTCCCTTTACATACAATCTTTATTTCTATTAGTCCACTAAGTGACCAAACAATGAGGTTTCATATCCAAGTTAAACAATGAATTTTAAATCAAAAAAAATTGAGTAAAGTTTCTTATCTTTCCTATTAAATTCTCTAATCAAAACATGACTAGTGTATGGTTCTTCAATCAAATTATAAGCGTATATTTTTAAAAAAATAATTGTACATTTTTTACAACTCGACACAAAATGAATGATTTTTTATGGAGTTTTTTTTATACATATGTTCTATTTTTAATAAAAAATTTGATACCAAAAATATATAAAATTGTATGTAAGTTTTGTCCATTTTAAATTAAATCGGGTTCTTTGTTGTCATTCATTCTGAATTCAAACAAATATAGTTGAGAAAAATTACAACTTTTGCATATTGTTCATTATTGTTTTATGCTCATCACTAATGATTGTTGAATTAGTAAGTTTGGTCATGGTTGTGAGATATGACGCCATCAAAAAAAATTGTCCATTTTGAGAAATTTGGAGGATCAAAGCTATGATGTGATATTGTAGTTTATGCTTGGATTTAATATTACAAGAGAAATTAATAGCATTGAGATGGTCTTTGTAGATTCTTTGGTAATTTATTTGTTGTTTTATTAAAATTATAAGTTATGCAACTAAGGTTATTGTATATTTATACTATTGATATGTGATTAAGCTTCTTTTTGTATATACATCTATTTTGGGAGACTCGGATTCATACCTGTGTCAAACAAGACTTTGTTAACAAGTAAACATGTCCTATCTAAGGGAAGGTCTTTGTTATCAATAAATTTGGTGTTGGTCAAAACAGTCTTTCATATCAAACCACTAGGCATGCATTTAAAATATATTTTTAGTACTCGACATACGTGTAGTTGAAGACTATTATGGTATTAGGAGGTATGAATTCAAGTTCTATTAGTTTGTTGATATATCTTTTAGACAAACAAATGATAACTATTTAGTTGGTGAGTTTCTTTTGTTTTAATATGTATTATGTTCAGTTATTTTTGCTAATATGCTTTTTAAGTTGAGAAGTTGATTTAATGTGTGATACCTTACAAAGTCGTCATTAGCAAGTTGGCAGCTATTGGTGAAATAAAAGAAATTTGTCAAAATGGTAACAAGAACAAAAGGATGTGTTAAAGTCAACCAAATATGCATCAATTTTGCCCTAATCTGTAGCTTATTTTTAGGGATGTAATCAGCACAATATCATAATGTAATTAGCATAATATCAGGATTACATTTATTCTATTTTCATTATGATATATGGCCCTAGTCGTATAAATAGCTCCCTTTGTACAATGTTGAATCACACAAGAAATATAAAGATCATTCTCTCTGCTCTTTCTTTCTTTCACTCTCTTGGGTTTACACTTTGTATACTTTTCCATTCCATCAGGAAATTGATACTGCTTCCTCCATTTTACCATCTCTGACTTTTTTTTTTCATTTATTTATGTTGATCTTTCTGAAGGATATAACATTGGTGCTTTCATTGAGATTTTTTACAATGGTAGAAGAAACTTGATTCACTGAACTAGAAGCCACGACTACTGACTTATAGAAGACTCAAGAATAGTGGATGATAAGCTCAGCTTCTTTGATGAAAGGATAATCAATCTGAAAGAAAAAGTGAAAAGCTATAAGAAGACATTGTTCATGTGCAAGAGATGATGAAGAGAATGCTACAAACTAAAAATATTGAATCTTCTTCAGGTTCGAGTGTACAGAATAACAATGAGGAAATCAATTTTATTGGGTTATTTGTAGGGAAGGGATTGAAGGTGGAAGTACCCAGATTTAATGGGACTGAGGCTGAAGACTAGGTATTTAAAATAAAGGAGTTCTTTGAAATTTATGGGGTACTAATGGGGCATAAAATTAACCTTGCTTCATTCCACATTAGCAATCTAGACTATCACGCCCCCAATCTAGGTTATGTCATCGGCATGGTGTGGAACCCATTCCACAACCGTAAGCCTAGACCAACACAAATAATAATTGTATTAAATGAAATACAAGAAGATCCAATAATAATAAGCGGAAGCAATTCAAATAAAATCATTCATACCATATGGTGTAAAGTTTATAAAAGAATGCCTATGTTTCTAAGCTTTCTTTCTTTCCATCACAAAACAAAGTTCAAGGAAAGTTCTAAAACATAGTTCAACCAATAGTCTACTGTAATACTCGCTAATTTTGGATCATGTGATTGGCGGTATTACGATTGTTCTAATGAAAATTTTCATTATTTTTAATGGAATTATTTAGTTATTTTTAATTTTCATATTTAATTTATTCTTTTTGAATATTATTTATGGAAATAGAAATAAATAATTGGACTGAGTATTTTATTGTGGATGATATTTTTAAGATTTGAGGAAGACTAAAGGGAAAGGAAATTTTATGAAAATAGTGTTGGGGGACAGAGGACGAAGAAAGAGTAATCATGAGGCATAAAGGAGGCCAAATACTTTCAAGGTCCAGAGAGGGACTAAAATGAAATAAGGAACTAGAGTGATACCTAGATGTGAGAAATACCCAAACTAAAGAAATTACAGATTTGCTGCTATTAAGGTTAACTGAGAATTGTCTGAGGGCAAAGTAGTAATTTCACCATATGCATGTATATATAGGCGACCTCAAGCCCTTTTCCTTATTTCTCATTTTTTTTCTCTCTCTCCTCACTCTTCCTTCTCTCTACCTTACCCTCTCCACTCCAAATCCTCCAACGACTTCGGAGAGCCTTTCTCCGGTAGGGGGCAAGTCATCGATGGCCTAACAATATAAGGAAAGTAAGAAATCACGGTAGGAATTCTTATTTCCCAAACTTTTTCTTATTTTCTAGTTTTGAGGGTATTTTGGGTAAAATCGAGATTTTGGCTTTGTTTCTCAATTAAATTTAGGGCTTTTGGTGTAAACGTTCCTTAGATACCAAGGATGAAAGCCCATGGAAAAAATCATAAAAAACAGTGGAGATTTGGCTGAATCTGAGCCAAATTCAAGGAGAAATCGAGAAGAACACGATCGTGGCTCCTATGTACCAAGTTTCAAAGGATTTGAGGAAGAAAAAGGTCAAGCGCCAACCATCTTGAGTTTCCTTGGCCTTTCTTCAAACGGCCGTAACTTTTTCATTCGGACTTCGTTTTTAACAAATTTTATATCATTGGAAAGCTCTTTAAGTCTAGTATGGTATAAGATTTGTTTAAAAACTCCTTACTAGTTAAGAGTTCTGACTAAGTGAATGACCAAATGTCAGGGTTAGTAGTAAGAATTTTTCTTGTTTTATTTATTTATTGATTTGGATTGATTCCAGGTGACTTGGGAGCTTTATTTACTTTGTCTATTGGGATTTCTTATACGGTAAACCTTATCGGCATCGAGGTGAGTGGGTGACCTTGCCATTTAAATTTTTAATAAATTAATTGGCCAAGTTCAATATAAATCTCATTCACACCATAGTTAGAATTAAATTAATAAAATTTCTTAGTTAGTAGTAATAATTAGATTAAGGAATTTTATTAAATGATTATGGGACTTATTTTGTGGATTGGCAGTTCTCTTTTTTTATGAATTGCTTATGGGAATGTTGTAGGTTAAATTGTATTTGGATTTGGGAAATGTTTTGTGAATGTGTTTGTGAATGATGAGTAGATTGTTGGTTGTTATGTACATTACATTTTATCATGTTAATTTATTGCATATGAAAAATAATCGTGTTGGAATGAGTGGGAACAAAGGGGTGGACCTCTAAACTAAACCCATTGAGGGGTAGACTTCAATGTGGTAAGCGTGGGAAAGAGTGGAAAAAATATTGCATATTGCATTTGCAAATCCATATTACGAGAAGGAAAGAGGGGTGAACTTCTGAATAAACCCATTGAGGGTTGGTCTTCAATGTGGTAAGTGAAGGAATATGTGGAAAATGCATAGCATATGTTTGTTACATCATGTATTTTGGTGTGGATGTTTACTTATACATTTATGTGTTTGAAAATTGTTTTATGAATCGTTTTGCGAGAACATAGAATCATATAGGGGCTGGTGGTTGTGGTTGCACAATATGTTATGTTTTATTTTATTATTTTATGCTTCTCGCTGGTGGTATTTACTCTAATTGTAGTAGTGAGGCTAGTATTTGCACTTGTGCTATGTTTTATTGCATAATCTCCTGCTCACTGAGTTTTCATAAACTCACACTTTCTATTGTTGTTTTCATATTTAGCAGCTAAATAGGATGGGAAACCGCTGGAGTTAGCGGCTTATGGAGACATACTCTATATTTGTTTGAAGGTTCTCAATGAACCAATTTTTGGGCTGTAAGCTATTAAAAATGCTCTGTAATCTTATAAGCTACTTAGGTTCTACTGCGTTTAGAGGGATTTATTTATTTGGCTGTGATTTGTTTTGTAAATTATGTAATTTACAATTTGCATAGTTATAGATATTAAGTTTGTTTAAGGAATTTAAGGACTACCACTGAGGTACACCTTATAATATATGTATATTCATATGCCTATTTTTTGGGGTGTTACAAAATGGTATCAGAGGGGAAGTTTGTGTTTAAGTCTCCTATAGATTACAAAGCTTAGTGTTCTTTGTGGATCCTCTCCCATTGTCGTGAACTACGCAGCATGACCATGGGTTTAGATTCCATAAAAGACATTATAGAATGTTGAGTTTCTCTTTTGTGACTTACTCCTTGATGGAGTGAGCCAGAAATAATTTTATTAACATAATAAGTGTTTTTTCTTATGTGCGGGTTTTTTGCTCTAGATGGAGGATAAATTCTCAAAGCATTAGAAGCTCACGAACTTGCTTAGATGTAGCTTTGCTACGTTACCACCGAGGTGGTTGTAAATTGTTAGATAAGGATGTGGGTGTTTGTGTGGTTATGTATTGTGGAAACATGAGTTTCCCTATGTGATGCGTGGTTATCTGTGATAATTTATTTTTGATTTGGTATGATGTGGTATATAAACTTAATTGTTTATTGAAAGGTAATGTAAAGGAGGTTGGAGTGAGTTTTAAATTTCTTGGGGCAACTTGATTCAGTTGCACCCATTTGGTTGGGGGTTCGTAGGTGGTGATACAGTGAGACGAGTGTGCTTAGGTAGGCGGGATTAGTCTTAGAGAGAAGAAAAGAATTATGAGACCAATTCTCGGTAGTCATTAAGTGAGAATACGGTAGGTGTGGGAGTGTGAGGATGCAGTAGGTGAGAGGGAGTCCTTATACTCAGAAGGTCGAACGAGGTAAAAGTGTGGTTTACGAGAGTTCCTATCTCGGTGAGTGTGTAGAGAACTTATGACCTTATAACGGTCTGAGTGTGTCGTGAGTAGGCTTTTGCATGAGTGTCGTCAGAGTTGAGCAGGTGTTGTAGTGACAATTTGATGTCAGAGATTAATGGGAGGTTTGGCCTACCTTTTTTGTAAAAAAGAGGGCCTACGTGCATAAAGTGTACATATTTATGAATATGTACGCTTGGAAAATTATGTACGACTGAGGGTGGTTGAGAATCTTTTTATGTTAGTAGAGTGAGCATCAAGAGTGTTTTATGTTAGTGTAGGGAAATAGTGCCATGAACTTGGCTTGGGACAAGTTTGGGTTAAACTTAGACTCATTGATGTTAGAATGAGTGCCTAGGTGGTCTAAGTGTTAGTTTGAGGAGAAGTGCATACAGATGGGTGTAGAAACGTAATTACTTGCAAATGAATATGCATGGAATGTATATACACGAGTAGTTACATAAATACAACAAGTGTGAGTTTATTTGGGGAGGATGATCTCCTTGGGACTTTTAGTCCCGAAGGAAGGAATCTTATTGTGATTAGTGGTTAGAGTAAGTATGTAGTGGGAAAGTATATTATGGGCTTTAGTTGGCCTGGTCTAGATAGTGTATGTATGGTTAAGGCCTTGGCATGTAGGTTAGTATGACATGGTTGTGAATATGTTCTTATTGACTTGTTGTTGGTCATGGACATGACTCAACGAACCGAGGGTTGGGACAGGCTTAGTGCACACAAGAGTCCGATGAGACTCATCGTGAGGGTTTGATTTAAAAGTCAGTGGAGCGATTCGTTCCATAAGCTGGTTTTCTAGGGTAGGTCATCCAGTGACTATAGCTACTTGACAATGTGGAAAGTTAGGTGCTAAAGTCCAAAAAGGAATGGAAATCAGGACCGACCTTTTATGGGATTTGTGTTGGTTAGATAGTTATTAGTTAGCGTTGTGGGAGTGGTTTAGGTGTACTCTTGAGGTCAGAACCAG
Source organism: Biancaea sappan (assembly GCA_037074585.1). Lineage (NCBI taxonomy): Eukaryota > Viridiplantae > Streptophyta > Magnoliopsida > Fabales > Fabaceae > Biancaea > Biancaea sappan. The sequence continues at coordinate 22,588,708 of CM073499.1, read as the reverse complement.
CAACTTTTGATGTAAGGCACAGGGGCTGAGACCAAAAGGGATGCACCTGAGAATTAGAGGGGTTGAGGAACAGAAATATGAGGATGTATACCTTCACAAGAAAGTCCCTATGGGGATATTCAGTCCTTGAGGACACAGATTCACATGACAGGACTCTCGAGTAGGGATTCCATGGAATTGTAGATCTATGGAAAGGACTGTTTGTGCTATATGTATGTGGTTTTGTGTGTGTGATACCATAGATTCTTATTCAAATAATTTATTTTTGTGTTGTGATTGTGGGTATGATGGCAATATGGAAGCCCGAGTTGAGCTTGATTCCCATGGGCAACCTGCCAATCATAGAATATCACCTACGAGTGGAATAACACCATAGGGCGGGGTGCATGTATTTTATATTATTGCGAGATATGCATGTGGTTTGTGTTTGTGGTATATATAATGTAAAGTGTGAGATTGATAAGGTTAATGAATGAGCGGTGGTGTACAATGGTATCAAAGTACGCTCTACGTGAGCTATGAGCGAGATATCGTATCATGCATATACTTCTAAGGTGACCAGTAATATCTAGTATTTTTACATATATTTTAATCTCTATCTTGGTCTATTTGCATTTTCATCTATGAAAATTCTCCAATTTTATTATATTTTGTGATTTATTGGGTCTAAATCAATTTTGGATGGAAATTGAATTATTTTCATCATTTAAGACTTAAATTATTAAAGACTCAATTTAATCCATTTGAGTATTTTATAAAAATTAATTTTGGAAAATTCTTGCTGATGTGGCATGGTTGATGATGTGGCACTAAGGTGGACATTTTTGTTGATTGGACACCACATGTTTTTCTCTGTCTCTGTTAGTGACATGGACATGTGGGGCCTTAATTTCATATTAATCCAACCCTTTTTGCACGCATATAACCTCCTCTTCCCCAAACTTTGTTGGAAATGGAAGCTGGAGGTGTGCCTCAGATTCTGCACACAAAAGAACTTTCTTGTTGCACTTATTTTATGCTTTTTGTTGTTTGTCTATTGGCTACCACTTTTGTAGAAGAAAATAGCACACTTCAGCACCTTTTGAAAGTCAACTTCAGGGCATCTAGGGTAGAATATTCCATATGCATTTTGGGGCTTCAATTTTGTAACTCAGAACATTATTATTTACTTCTGTAACTTAGAAATTCGTAGGTTATATTCTCTATGTTTTCCTCTCCATTGTTTTGCTAGTTTTGCTCTCATGGAGGGCTAAATCCCCTTTGTAATTAGTCACTAGGAACTTGGGATATTGTAGCTTGAACTTTCAGTGCAAGATAAGTGTTTTATTCTCCATTTCATCTCATTTTCGTTTTCTGTTATGTTATTGTGTTTATGTTGATACTAAATTCTGATATGAACTTGTAGAGGCATAAACTAATTTATATGTGAGATATAACCTTGCTGAACTGACTAGAAAAGTAAGCAAAATGAAATGGCTAGTTAGATGATATTTAACTTGATTTGGTTAAGGTCTTTTTAAGTTGTATCTATCTATAGATTAATGAAGTTCTTCTTGACTATAGTTAGAAGCATTATAATTTCTGGAAGTTCCTTTAGAATTCTTTTCATAAAAAAACCAAATGGTGAAATGAGAATAAGACTGAATCAATGAGTTAAGTAGTGATAGTTACACACCCATAAATCTTAGTGGCTAGTTGCAATTCTCTGTTACTTTCAATCCATTACGATGGTTTACTGCTATTATTTCTATTATGTTGTATGCTATTGTCATAACCAACCAACCCCGCCCCTGGTGTTAATTAGGTTTTAGTTAGTGTTTAAGTGTTTAGAACAATTAGTTAGTGGTTAGAAGTGAGGCTCCTTAAATGAATACAACTTGAGAATCACTATATTGCAATATTTCCATGAATTTAGTTTTGGGCAATTCGGTGTCGTAGTGGCATGAACCAACAGGATATCATGTGGGATAATTATCCTAAGGATATTTATGTATTTATGCATATGTTTGTGTGTGTGTTTGGGGTTGAGTTATAATACCCATGATTTTCGAGTATTACGTAAAACTAATTTTTTGAAATAACTTAGGTGAGGGAAATTTTTTGGTTATGTAGGAAGGAAAATATGAGTTTTAAAAATGGAAAGATTGTGGAATATTAAGTGGTGGAGAGTTAAGGAATATATTGGTAGTACCGAGGGAGCTAGGAGACTAGTTGAATTTAAGAGAGGGACTAAAGTGAAATAAAAAAACTGTGGGGCATCTAGGATTTAGAAACATACGAGGTGGGATATTAAGGATTTGCTTTTACCAGTCTTGATCAAGGGTCAACTGGAGGGTAAAGTATTAATTTTACCATAGGTGAGTATATATAGGTGGCCCCGCCCTTTTTTCCTTATTTCCTCTTTCTCTCTTCCCTCTCTTTACTTTCTCTCTCCACTCAAATCCATCAACCGAGCTATGGGAGATGGATCTTGAGGTAAGAATTTCGATTTTTTGAACTTTTTCCTATTTTTGAGTTTTAAGGGTATTTGAGGTAAAATCGAGATTCTAACTTTGTTTCTCGATTAAAATGGGAGTTTTTGGTGTCTAAATGCTCCTTAAACATCAATGATAAAAGCTTATGAAAGAAATCATGAAAAATGGTAGAGATTTGGCCTGATCTAAGCCAAATCCTAGGAAAAATCGTGAAGAACGCGATCATAGCGCCTAGGCACCAAATTTTAGAGGATTTGAGGAAGAAGGTCTAGCACCCAGGCGTCAGCATATATGTGGCACCCAGGTACCAACCATCTTAGGAATCTTAGGCTTTTCTTCAAATGATCATAACTCTTTTATCCGGACTCCGTTTTTAGTAAACTTTATATCATTGAAACGCTCTTTGAGTCTAGTTTTCAATGGTATAAATTCATTATTGATTAAGAGTTATGACTAAAGAAGTAAGTAAAGGTCGAGATTAGTAATAGGGAATTTTTCTATTTTGTAACCTTAATGATTTTTGCATGGTTACTTGATAGGAATAGTCGAGACACAAAGTGGAGGCCGAGAGAGCATAGAATTTAGGTGAGGGATTTAGCTCTCCTCTGAATGGATATGTATATATATATGTATAGGTATGAATATTTATATTTTAGAAATTTATTTTCCTAAATTGTTTTATACACATTTAATTATTAAATGTATTATATGTGGGATATGTAATGGAGATTATTTGGGATATATGTGTGGGAATAGTGGATTGGTTGTTGTATTGTACTGGTGTGAATGCATTGCATATCATCATCTGCATATTTATATTACGAAATGAGAGGGAAATAGAGGGTTGGACTTCTGTAAAGAGTAAGAATAGAATGATGGACCTCTGAAATACCTATTAAGGGTTGGTTTTCAATGTGGCAAGGCGGAAAGTGTGAAATAAGTATTGCATCTCATTTATTTGCATAATATATATCATATGTGTGGTTGCTTATTTTGTTTGTGGGTAGGATACATGTATGGTTGAAGGCATAATCTAAGAGACCATATGCATGTTATAGCTGAGGGTATGACCCGAGAGGCCAAATACATATTATAATTGTGGATATGACTCAAGAGACCAGACACATGAATAAGATTTCATGAGTGATAATTCGTGAAAATGTAAATCCACGTTGATTAAGCTCTTGAAATGTGGTATAGGAGTATGGACCCTTGTGTAGGGTTAGGTGCATTTAATATGTGTTGTATGTGTGTGTTTGGGGGAGAATATGATGGGTCATGATATTATATGTGCACTTTCGAGTAGCTTGGTATTATGCGGGATAAATTCCCGAATGGGTATATATATATATATATATTTTGTATATTTGTGTAGTGTAGGGCTAATATAGGTAAGTTCATAGTTTAGACTCATCCCCTCACAATTGCAAGTATGACATGAGCGGTAGATCGAGGACTTGCGGATTAAGGATGCCTTCCATTGTCTGAGGTAAAGTAATTTATTTTTATTAATATTTGTCTAGTATAGCTCTGTAATTAGATAGGCCATCTAGGATCCTGTAGAAGAAATTTAGCTTGCGACAGTGTTGGTAACACACTGTTCGTACCAATCACAAGTTCGTTTTCAAGTCATGACATGAGTGATAGAGGAACTTATGTGTGGTAGGTACTTAAACCACCCTAAGTTCCCTAAGTTGCTTATGGTAGTAGTTACCAGAACAATATAGATATGGTGCCTTCCGAGGCTTTATATGAGAGGCTCTATACTTTGAGTTTTGATCATCGGGGCTTTATGAGTGGTAGCGTATATGCTTTGTTTTCTGATGGAAATTTAGGGGACCGAATTCTTTTAAGGGGTGAAATGTAATACCCGCTAATTTTGGATCATGTGATTGGCGGTATTACGGTGGTTATAATAAAAATTTTCATTATTTTTAATGGAATTATTTGGTTATTTTTAATTTTCATATTTAATTTATTCTTTTTAAATATTATTTATGAAAATAGAAATAAATAACTGGATCGGATATTTTATTGCAGATGATATTTTTGAGATTTAAGAAAAGACTAGAGTGAAAGAAAATTTCATGAAAATAGTGTTGGGGAACAAGGGACGGAGAGAGAGTAATCATGAGGCATAGAGGATGTCGAATACCTGTAGGGTCCAGAGAAGGAATAAAGTGAAATGAGGAACTAGAGTGATACATATAGTGTGAGAAATACTTAAACTGGAGAAATTATGAATTTGCTGCTATTAAGGTTAACTGAGAATTTCCTGAGGGTAAAGTAGTAATTTCACTATGGACAGGTATATATAGGCGATCTCACGCCCTTTTCCTCATTTCTCACTTTTATCTCTTTCTCTCTTCTTTCTCTCTACCTCACCCTCTCTACTCCAAATCCTTCAACGACTTCAGAGAGCTTTTCTTCGGTAGGTGGCAAGTCATCGGTGGCCTACCAACGTAAGGAAAGCAAGGAATTGAGGTAGAAATTTTGATTTCACGAACTTTTCCCTATTTTTTAGTTTTAAGGGTATTTGGGATGAAATCGAGATTTTGGCTTTATTTCTCAATTAAATTTGGGACTTTTAGTGTCTAAACGCTCATTAGATACCAAGGATGAAAACTCATAGAAGAAATCATGAAAAATTGTGGAGATTTGCTTAGATCTGAGCCATATCCGAGGAGAAATCACAAAGAACATGAGGAATAAGAAGGGCTAGCGCCCAGGCACCAACCATCCCGAGTTTCCTTGGCCTTTTTTCAAACGGTCATAACTCTTTCATCCGTACTCCGTTTTTAGCAAACTTTATATCTTTGAAAGCTCTTTAAGTCTAGTTTCCAATGGTATAAGATTTTTTAAAAACTCCTTACCGATTAAGAGTTATGACCAAGTGAATGACCAAAGGTTAGGGTTAGTAGTAAGGATTTTTCTTATTTTATTTATTTGTTGATTTGGGTTGATTTCAGGTAACTTGAAAGTTTTATTAGCTTTGTCTCCTAGGATTTCTTATGCGGCAAACCATATCGGCATCGAGAGAGTGGATGACCTTGCTATTTAAGTTTTCTAATAAGTTAATTAGCCATGTTCAATATAAATCCCAGTCACACTATAGTTAGAATTAAATCAATGAAATTCTCTAGCTAGTAGTAATAACTAGATTAAGGAATTTCATTGAATGATTATGGGATTTATTTGTGGGATTAGGAGTTCTCTTTTTTTTTTTATGAATTACCTATGGGAATATTGTAGGTTAAATTGTATTTAGATTTGGGAAATGTTTTGGGAATGTATTTGTGAATGATGAGTGGATTGTTGGTTGTTATGTGCATTACATTTTATCATGTTAATGTATTGTATATTGCATTTGTATGTCCACATCACGAGACAAAACAGAGGGGTGGACCTCTAAATAAACCCATTGAGGGTTGGTCTTCAATGTGGTAAGTGCATGAAAATGTGAAAAATACATAACATATGTTTGATGCATCATGTATTTTGGTGTGGATATTTACTTATGCATTTATGTGTTTGAGAATTGTTTTATGAATCATTTTGCGAGAACGTAGACTCGCATAGGGGCTACTAGTTGTGGTTGTGAGATACGGTATGTTTTATTTTATTATTTTATGTTTTTACGCTCTGGTAGTATTTACTCTGATTATGGTAGTGAGGCTAGTATTTGCACTTGTGCTATGTTTTATTGCACAGTTACCTGTTCATTGAGTTTTTATAAACCCACGCACTCTATTGCTGTTTTCAGATTTAGTAACTAAGAAGGATGGGCAATCGCTAGAGTTGGCTGCTTATGGAGACATACTCCATATTTGTTCAGAGGGTTCTAAATGAACCAATTTTTGGACTGTAAGCCATTAGAAATGCTCTGTAATCCTATAGGCCACCTAAGTCCTGCTGTGTTTAGAGGAATTTATTTATTTGGCTGTGATTTGCTTTGTAAATTGTGTAATCTATGATGTATATAGTTGCGAATATTAAGTTTGTTCAATGAATTTAAGGGCTACTACTAAGGTACACCCTTTAATATATGTATATCCATATGCATATTTTTCGATGTGTTACATCTACAGAATGATTTACATTTCCATCACATTTACTAATAAACAAATCCTAGGAGTCCTATCAACTACAGAGCTGACTTCCCTCCCAAAATATACCAAAAGAGAATCACCAACCCAGCAAGAAAAGGTGTGGTGAGTGGAGGTCCCGTTACTCCCCGTGTGGAGACTCATAAGCTACAACGGAATATGCAAGAGATACATTAAAGAAAAGTGAGTAATAATACTAGTGAGATATAACACTACAAAGATATTAAATGTTATCGTGTACCTCCTGCAGGGGGTAGGAACTCGCACTCGGTCCCATCCTCCAACATAAACCATCACAACCATAAAACACACATTTGAGCAATCATTAGTAAGAGAGCACAAAAATAAACCATTAATCACATCCATCTCAAATATTAAGCTTGCACAATGTATGTATAATTTAATTATCCAACATAATGCTTCATTGAAGCACCAAGCCATCAAGGCCATGTCACACTTGGGTGCTTTAAGGATTTCCATTGTCATCATCTCATAGGCATGCCCTACCAAGTATAACTAAAAGTATAATTTAATATCGTCTGTCTATCACTCAGACAATATCCTCGAGAGTTTAGGAATTAGGTATCCCAAGAATATAAATATGTATATGCCCACTATCCACAGGCCTTCACCTTTGCCTACCCCTACAAGCAAAAGTGGAAGTACTATCCTTCACTAATTAAATTATCTATCATATACTTGTTCAATGCAGACATGATATTTCACAAGGTAAATATCCCATTGAAATGATATAACGAGCATTTCTCACAAAGATAGATCAACAGTGGCAAATACAAGACTCACCATTACATGAGGTGTATATAATCACATATGGAATTTAATTCAGTATAACACATTTCTAAGCCAAGTTGCATTTGTTACGAAGCTAGATAATGAGTATAAAGAGAACTCACTCTACTCATTAAATGAATGCAAACATCAAATTTAAGTAATGATAGTCCCTCACCTAAGGAGCACAACAAATGAAATTCAAGAACCTTGTCACAACACACAAGCAATCTACGAAAGCATCTAGGGGGCAAAGCAACAAGATTTAAATTTAAATAAGGTTTAGGAAACCCTCAACCTGTGGTGCCCAAGCTACCCAATCATACCCCCAAGTTCCAACTATGGGCGCCCATGTTGGAGCTCTCAGTGGCGCCCCATGTTGGAGCTCTCAGTGGCGCCAACCTCCCCTTTTATGCACTCTTTCTCCTAAACCTCACATTTGCTTATGTTAGGCGCTCATACCTGACCTATCATACCCCCAATTTAGAGAACATGATTGGCGTGGTGGTGGGGTCCACACCACCACCATACTCTTAACACAAGACACACTTCACACATAAAGATAGACGAACTATGAATTTTCCTTTCCAAAATAACATGATAAGGCATTAATAATCTAGAAAGTTTCATTCACAACATTCAACTAAAATCTTATGAGTTCTATTCACTACATAGTGACTCGGAGAACTCGAACGTACCCAACAACAATATCTACCTGCGACCAGAATGGGTTGAAGACTCAGAGGCCCCACTACTTCTCATACAGAGCCTCACCAACTAATAAAGAACCTGCAAGAGTACACAAGAAAATGTGAGTATGAAAATACTCAGTGAGGGAAAGATAACCAGAAAGTAAAATGTAACATGTGTACAACTTATAGAGATGAGGCCTTGAACAAGATCCCATCCACAATTACCACTGGATCAACATAATCCTTCACTGCACAATCACATAATTAGATGAAAGCATCCTAAAGCAGCACTGTTACCATGCAAGGTCACGATCAGTAGCAAGTGGCCCAACTCAATATATGATACAAACCACATATACAAACATAAAACTCTCATCCAAGACACACCAATTGATAATATATAAACATGTATGTATATATATAAAAATATTTTTGTATCTAACACGAGATTTAATCAACACAAGCATGTATGCATGGGATAACCCTATGATTTCAGGAGTTCATCCATCTCAAAATTTCCCTTCACAACAATATGGGCCATTTAAAATAATTGAGAGGATAGGGGTTGCGCCTTATAGACTATTATGGGACCATTATTATCAACTAATTGTAGAGTACACCCTGTGTTCCACATATCCTTGCTGAAAAAGTATCATGGAGACAGCTGTCCCTGAGTCAATCTTACATTCGGAGATGCTGTTAAAAGCAATTGTGTATCAGAGGATCTGTATAGAAGATGGGAAGCATAATCTAGAGGTTCTGGTGTCTAGAGAAGAAGCAACCTGGGAGGATTTTAAGATGCTATAGGAAGCATTTCCCAGTATTAACCTTAAGGACAAGGTTATTTTTTAACATGGAGGGTATTATTATGCCTCAAACAATGGACAGTGTGGAAACAAGGTACAACCAAGGAGAGGAAGTGGACAAAGATGAAGTTGACAAAGCTGCTAAGGTGGACAAAGATGATGTGGACAAAGCTCAAGGAGATAATTTTGCAGTATATCACACGGAGAAGAGAATGAGGAGAGCACTCTTATAGACACGTGACTATGATATGAATTGAAGAGAGAAAGATTTTTTTTGTTTTGTGTGTGTGTGTGGTGAGGCCAGCGGGGGCCGACCGGGGGGGGGGGGGGGGGGGAGGGGGGCACTGAATAGGTGTCACAAAGTATTTAGAATATTTTGATATGTTTATTACTCTGCAATTTTCATTCTGTTATTGATAGTTTTGCTTTGCATGGTCGTAGGCTAAATAACTAAGGAGGGGACTTTGCGAGGCATTATTGAAGAATACATGATCAATGACTAGGAGCTTCCCTTTGCTGGAAAAAGGGTTTACACTTTGTATACTTTCCGATTCCATGGAAAATTGATACTGCTTCCTATATTTTACTATCTCTGACTTTCCATTTTTTTTTCATTTATTTCTGTTGATCTTTCTGAAAGATATAACAAATAATTTTTGTTAATCTAATTGAACTAGAGATAGATAAAGATTATTAACAACAATAAAAGCATTACAAATAATTTAAATAAAATAAAACAAGTATTTTATTTTATTTATAAAATACTCAATATATACTTTAGGTTAATGGAGAGTAGTTTAATTATATATATATATATATTATATTATATTACCAACATAAAAAGGACTGTAGTAAAGTTCGGAATACGAAAAGTGTAAAATTATGTGAAAAAATGTATATTATAAAAATAAAAAATAATTTTGTAATTTTAAAAATTTACATGGAGGGTAAAGTTTACTTATAAATAAAACGTATATAAATCTCTATTTTCAAAATGGTTTTCAAAAACTACCGTGTAACCTGAAGAGTTCCAAAAAAGTGCCATAATTAGCAAAGAGACGGACAGGTTGCTTTCATCCTTGGCCATAGGGTTTTCTTTCCCTTGCGCTCCAGGGAGACACATCTTCCCCGATACTGACAGTTGAACCAGCATACTACCTCTTGCTTCTGCCTTTCGCGGCGAATCTCCGACGAAGTTTCCAACAAGGTAATAGATCTCTGTCATTACGTCCTCTTTGGCTGTCCCAATAACTGAATACAGCATAAGGCAGATTAAAACATTTTAGCCTGATAATCGAAATGGTTTGAGCTGATTTTGGTCTTCAGTTCGTCGATTGAGGTTTATTTTGATATGCTCCAATGTTCTGTACTTTCTTCTGCTCTTCAGATTTCTCCCAAATTTAAGTCGTAAACTACAGGATAATCGGTTGCAATTGTGGGGCCAACTACCCTCATTTTAATACCGGGAAAAATCAATGAGTGGCTAAGGAATTGATCCTCAGGGTGTTGAAAAGTCTAATCTTTGAGAATTACTTGTGCATTTTTCCATTTTTATTGGGTTTGACATCGTGATAGAACTGCAACAATTTCTGGATTACTTTCTTTATATCAGTTATCTTGAAAGATTTCTTTTTATTGGCGCTTAGATGTGGGTCTGATAGACTTTGCATAGCATTATTCCTCCTCGAATGTATATCTTTCTCATAGTGGTATTATTTATTTATTTTATTTTTTAAATATATAAGGTCGAAGGATATTACACTTGCTGGATGCTTTCTATGGCCGAAATGCAGTCTTTGTAGGTAGAAGGCTTATGCCCAACGTTCAGTTTTGTAGAAGGTAAGTTCTGTTCCTTTAAGCTTGTGACATTTGAGTGTGTTGAAGATTCCCAATTTGATGGTATGCTAAGCTAGAAATTTCTTGACTAATCAACCTTTCTATTATAAACCTCATGTCTTAGAGTACGAACTATATCCATCTATATAACTTTTTTTTTTTGGGATAATAAAAGAAATTTTTATTGGAGGAGAAGAGAGATACAACAAGACCAAAAAAAGAGGGGGGGGGGGGAGGACAAGGGAGCCTTGAAGAAAATAAAACATACAACAAGAAGAGAACCAAACCACCAAACTAAAAAGCCTAAGACAACCAAGGCCTAATACACCAGTCTTCCAATCCCTATAAATATCTGCAAACCGCCCCCTCTCAAAGACACCATTGGCAGCCACCCAAAGAGAAGCTATGAAACAAATTCTGTCCCAAAGCAAGTGTGATGGGAGGAATTGATTATTAAAAACTCTAGCATTGCTTTCCGACCAAATACACCAAAATGACCAAATCACTGCAAATTTACCAGCATTCCACAATGCTTTACACTCCTTCCTCCTCTTGAAACCTCTAAAATCAATATTTATTAAAGTTCCCAAATCGACTGGACAAACCGAAATTTCCTCCAAGATAGCGAACAATCTATACCAAATATTTCAAGCCACCTCACAATGAAGAAGGAGATGGCTATTGGTCTCGACACTTCTATAACACATCACACAAACATTAGGAGACAAGGCTCTATGCAGCCTCCTAGTTTGAAGGAGATCATTTATATTGATTCTATTGAATACTGCTGTCCAAACAAAGGCCTTCACTTTCAAAGGCACCTTAACCTTCCAAAAGGATTTTTTGAAAAGAATTGAAGCACAAGGGTTTCATTCTGTCATTTTTCATTTCTATTTAGTTGTTGAAGTTCAAGTAGTCAAAATTTGGCAAACAATAGCAGCACATTGAATTACTGGGTGATGATAGACCAGAGTGTGAAGAGTTCCTTGGTGTAGTTTACAACTTCTAAGGCCATAGGATATAGATAGCTGATATCTGTTAGTTAACCCTCAGGAAATTTAGAACGAACAGGAGAAAAGGAAAAGTTTGACTCAATCAGGTACTAATTGTCAATTAATAGTTATAGATTATGTCCTTCATGTTGAAAACAAATGATCTAGTGAACTTTTTGGTGGTTTTTAATTAATAAGACCAATCATGTGTCTTATTAGACACTGAACAAAGATGAAGTGTGGTAGAGGAGGTACAGGTGCAACAAGAGGAATGAATGCTTGTAATGTGTTATAGGCTAGTGCATCTGTGAAGATTGAAGAAGTAAGAGACCTGGAGGAAATAACAAGATGTTGAAATGGTATAAATGCTCTAAAGGATGTCCTATGTAATTAATCCCATGTTCTTACTGGCAATCAATTATATATTGCATTCATAATTGTTATACTTTCCCGAGGATGTTGCAGTTATTTGCATTAGTGATTATCGTCTTGATATTATTGCCCTTTCCTTCAATTAGGAGCCCCCTATTTCTTGAGTACAAATTAGCAGAATCATCTTTAAAGTCCTTGGCCCATGGTGCATAATTGGAGGAGTGGAGGTATTTTGCCGTATAGCATCTCTATTTGGACCTTCTTTGTGGCTGCCCTAGAGCACCAACTCCTTTTAATTCCCCCAAGCTGAAACATAACCTTAAGACAATAATAAGCAATAAGTTTATGTAATAACACAATGCTCCTTTTAGCAGGTCCCTATGTGTTGTGAATAGATTACCAATCCAATTATGGTTCTTTAACAGGGCGAGTAGACACTACTTAGTCTTAGTTGATTTGCGTCGTGCATTTCACTGCTCACAGACTGATTACTTGTCTTCCATAGATGATTATGCTCAACTGCTAGGGCTGCCACTGAAGCTCTTAGGTTTGAAATGTTATAGGACAATTAAGTCACCCAACTTCTTCCTTCCAGTGCTGCAGAAGATTAAAAAAGAAAAAAGTTTTCCATAGATATAGACAAGCAGTTCTGTACAGCTAATGGTCTGTTTTATTTAGTTGTCATTGAAAGGTTTAACTCTCATTATAAGGTTACATAAAGTCATGTTGGCTCTAAACTTTGTTCAGAGTTTAGATCACATAGGTTGGGAGTTTTTATATTTTATTCCAAGACTGTTTCTTAACATAAATTATAATAATTAAAATTTACCAATTTTTTGTTTCTATACATGTGTGTTTGGTACCACTTTATGAAAAAGTATACTTGAATTTTTATTAATGAGTTTAATTGAATTGTTTTACTTAATTTTGCATTTGGAATAAATCTTAAATTGGTCAACTTCAATTGAAAATTTTGGATTGTATTTTAAAGTGATAGAATTCATTTAGATTGTTAATTTTACAATAATGTTGTTTGCTAATATTACATCAAAGAAATCATGAAAAACAATATTTTTTTTTTGTGTCACCAAGTGAAAGAAATCCCATCAATTTTGATGGGATTTGAAAACTTGGTCAAGTCTACATTCTCTAGAAATATAGAATTGAGTTCCACCGAAAAAAAAAAAAAATCCCTATCTAATTGTATCCTCAATTTTGAAGTGTTCCAAACATACTCTAAGCATGACTCTCAACCTAGCTTTGTAAGCTAGAAGTAGAAAGAAGAACTTTTGTTGTAACGAACGGCTGGCGGTTTATTTTCTTTAATATTTTCATCTAAATTATTATTATACCTTTTTTAAATATAAATTTTGACTCCTAAATAATTATGCCAACATTTTGAGGCTTACTTGTTGCCTTTTATACTTGTGCCTCAAAAACACAGGCCATGGAAAAAGTGATTGTATCATTGTAACTGTAATGTTAAATGGCATGGTTTTGCATTAAAGGGATTCGTGGCAGACAAGAATTTGGAAAGAAGTTATACCTCTGTTGATTTTACGCCGTTTCTCCTGCTGGTTGAGTTTTCTTATGATGAAGCTATCTCACCTCTATGAATCCAACAGATAGACTTCCACTTTTTAGTTGAAACTTAATTTTCTTCCCTTTTTTTTTTTCTGGATGATTCTCACTTGATATATTATAAGAACCTTAATCTTTCCCTCCAATTTGTCAATTCTGTTTTTGGAGTTGGTAGAAGTGCAACAAGTGCTTTTGATTTAAGTTGGAAGCTGTGGAAATAGATAAGGAATAAAGGTGCAGACTGTGTGCAAGAAATGTTAAAATTACATTTGTCATTTCAAAGAACGAGGACCAACATCTGATGAATAGATTATTAACCAAGGAGAAGCATAATCACTTTGTCAATTTTGTAAAGGATCCCACAGTTTAGAAATTTTGTGACACTGAACTGAACTCACTTTGAGAAACCTAAAACTGAATGCAAATCTTGCATGGGAATTGTTAACGTTCTTTGGTTTGTAAATATAACTTGAAATTCAAGTATGAACACTTGCTTTGAAGGGATTTGACTTGTAAAATTATGAAATTACTAGGTCAGTTCTCTCTCCTTTTTGGCTTGCTGTATGATTTGCCTTTGTGGATTGGATACTAATACATGTCTGGCTTGTCTTTTATAATGTCACATACTAGGTTTATGTGTTTTCTGTTTTCTATGCAATCCTATCTGTCTATAACTTAAAATGCTTCATGATTATTCTTTTTTTTTTTTTTAGCCATGTTGAAATGAATCTGCTTTCTTTGCATGTTGATTTTAAGTACATTGTTGTAGACATTTAGAGTGTGAAACATGAATTGAACACTTATGTGTTGTGAACAAGTATATAGTTTTTTACACTGAATACCTTGATTGAACTTCCATGGAAACTTGCAGGTTGTGTGTTAGTTCTGGTTTTTCTGAAGGAAAGTTTATTCAATTGTCCCTTTATTGGCATTAGCTATGCTACCCACTGGAGCAAAAGATACCCAATTACGTGAGAGCAACAGTCAGAAGATCCACCCTCAACCCATGGAAGAGGCCATGAATCAGAATCCTGAAGCTTTGGAAACTTTAATATCTAGAATCTTTACAAATATCTCTTCCTTGAAGTCAGCTTATATTCAGCTGCAATCTGCTCATACTCCATATGACTCTGATAAAATTCAAACTGCTGATAAACTTGTTATTGCGGAGCTGAAGAACCTGTCTGAAATCAAACATTTCTATAGGGAAAACAACCCAAAACCCGTGTGCGTTTCCCCACAAGACTCTCGTTTAGCTGCAGAAATTCAAGAACAACAGAGCCTCTTGAAAACTTATGAGGTTATGGTGAAGAAATTCCAGTCTGAAATTCAAAATAAAGATTCTGAGATCCATCAATTGCAACTGCAGATTGAGGAGGCGAGCCAAAAGAGGGCAAAGCTAGAAAAAAATCTGAAGCTTAGGGGATTGTCTACCAAAGAGTCAGAAGATGAAATTGGATTTTTCCCTGTTGATCTCACTCCTGATCTGTTCACATCTGCTATTGAAGCAGCTTCAAAAGCCATTCATGATTTTTCTAAACCGTTGATCAACATGATGAAAGCAGCTGGTTGGGACCTTGATGCTGCTGCCAACTCAATCGAGCCTAATGTTGTTTACGCAAAGAGAGCTCACAAAAAGTATGCATTTGAGTCCTACTTATGCCAAAGGATGTTTAGTGGCTTTGAGCAGGAAAGCTTCTCTGTCAAATCAGACAATCTTGTAATCACTAGAGAGAGTTTTTTCCATCAATTTCTTGCTTCAAGGGAGACTGATCCTTTGGATATGCTAGGGCAAAATCCAGATTCCGTCTTTGGGAAATTCTGTAGGAGCAAATACCTCGTGGTAGTTCATCCAAAAATGGAAGCATCATTCTTTGGAAATCTAGATCAGCGAAATTATGTAATGGGGGGTGGGCATCCAAGGACTGCTTTTTACCAGGCGTTTCTGAAACTTGCCAAGTCAATTTGGCTTTTGCACAGACTCGCCTTTTCGTTTGAACCACATGTCAAGGTATTTCAGGTAAAAGGGGGTAGTGAATTCTCTGATGTTTTCATGGAAAGTGTGGTCAAGAATCTGATCATGGATGAAAGTGATGAGAAGCCTAAAGTGGGGCTGATGGTCATGCCTGGATTTTGGATTGGGGGAAGTGTGATTCAGAGTAAAGTCTATCTCTCTAATATGAAGATTGCCGAATGATTCTGAAATATCTGTAGTCCTTCTGTGCAAACATGGTTGGTGTTTGTGGTTTGTTGAAGTTACAGTTTCTTATCATGTAATATAATGCTGGTTGTCTGTAATAGATAACATTCCTGTTAGTCGTTGTTGAGATGAAATGAACTCTGGGTATCCTTTTCTTCTATCAGAGGTTTTATTATGTATGCATTATCCTGCATATCAACCCAAAGAGAGTGTTCTTCTCTGGGAACCCGTGTCTGGAATCGTTCTTATGTAGCATATGTATAAAATTTTAAAGACAATGTCGTACACTCATTCTTGCCTACCCTGTGAAATTGGCTGCCTGAAATTTTACTTCAAGAATCAATCGCACCTTCAGGCGTAGAGCTATTTAATCATTGCATCTTAAAATGGGTTCACCATAAAAATTGATGTCAAAAGGGCTTTTGACACTCTCTTGGAACTTCATCTCCCAAATGCTAAAAATTTTCAATTTTCCGGAATATTTTACTCATTTGCTCTTATCTTGTTTATAAAGTGTTAAATATACTCCAATCATCAATTGAATGAAGGCTCAATCTTTTTATCCTTCTAAAGGAATTCTAGAGAAATTAAATAGGAAGATCCAATTTTACCATATCTCTTTATCCTTTTCATGGAATATCTATCTAGTCTAATAAAAGAAAAAACTTGCAAAAATCTTTGACAAACTTCCAAATTTAAAAATAAAGAGCCGAACATCTTGCATTTACTCTTTGTATTCTCCTTTTCAGTAAAGCAAATCTTGAAACTATTGAAGCTATGAATGATGTCCTTACCACTTTTTGTGATCATAGTAGTATGGAAATTAATTTAGATAAATCTAGAGTCTGGTTTTCTAATTATGTAAGATAAGAAGTTTTAGATTCTTTTCAAAACCTCCTGAACATAAAAATAACTACTTATTTAGGAAACTATTTGGGATATCCTCTAAGGCCTTCTTACAAAAATTCTGACTTTAATTTTGTCTTAGATAAAATTGAAAAAAAGCTTCAAGGTTGAAAAGGTAAACTTCTCTCAAAAGCTGGAAGAATTTAGCTTTTAAACAACAATTTCTAATCTTTCAAGCTACACTATGAAGTCCTTCATTCTCCCAAAAGAAACTCATAAAAAAATTAATAAAAAAATGAGGGACTTCTTTTGGGGACATGAGAGCAATACTAGGAAATTTCATCCTGTTAGTTGGGATAAAATCTGTACCCCCAAAAGTTTAGGTGGCTTAGGCATTAGAAACCTTCAAATACAAAATAATACTCTCTTCTTAAATCTTATTTGGAAAATAAAAAAGACATCACAGCACCCTTTAACTCAAATCCTCACAAATAAGTATGGTCCCCTTCACCAAAAAGATCAACAAATATAACTCATACTTATAGGGCTATAAAGAAAACTCTCCTCTTCTTTAATTCTTGCACTAGATGGATTCCTAGAAATGGTATGATAATTGGCTGGGAAAAACTCTTAGGAGCCATCTAAGTGGCCCTTTCCCAGAATTAGATGAAAATAGAAAAGTTAATACTATTATAAAAATTTCTCAGGGATTGAAACAGTGGAACTTCAACAATCTCCCTTTCTGTCATCCTTGGAACTTAAAATATGAAAATTCAAATACAACCTCTACCCCTACCTACCACACCTCAAGAAGACAAACTCATTTGGAATCTAACACAAAATGGCACCTTCACGAGTAAATCAACCTATCACTTTATCTCAAAACAATTTTTGAACATTGAAAATACCGATGCTAATGAACAAAAAGAAAATTTTAATTGGATTTGGAAAACTAAATGTCATCCTAGAGAACAAATTTTTCTCTGGCAATCTTTCACCACTAGTCTCCCAACAAATATAAAACTTGAAAGAGCAAGAATCACTAATAATAAATTCTGTCCTCTTTGTCTCTCTGATCCTGAAACTCATCTCCACTTTTAAGAGATTGTGTTTATGTTAAATCTATTTGTCTCTCTCTGAACATTCATCAGCAAGATTTCTTCACCTTGGACTTAAAGACTTGGTTGTTTAAGAATTCTATAAACCAGGATAGAACTCACCTTTCCCTCCCCTGGAATAGTCTCTTTCTCTACTGTATTTGTGGCATTTGGCTAAGAAGAAATGAGAAAACCTTTAAGACTCAAATAATCTTTGATTATGTTTTCTTAAAACAAGTTATCTTCAAGGCTATTGAATTCTAGTCTCTCTCACCCATTACAAACCCAACTCACAATTCCTTAATCAAAGATTCTCAAAATAATGCTATTACCTGGAGTAAACCAGAATTGGATTGGTGTAAACTTAATATTGTTGGCTCAGGAAAGGAGGAAAAAATTACAGTTGCAACAATCATAAGAGATGAAAATGCTAGATGGATCATTGGAAGCTCTAAATTTGTTGGCTTGGGCTCAATAATTATGTCAAAAACTTGGACTCTCTACTTGGGTTTATCCTTAGCTATCTCTTGTGACATCAGAAACTTGGAAATAGAAACTGATAATCAAATTGTGTACAATCTGATTTCCAATGATACAAATGAAAATCACCCTTTGGCTGTTCTGATTGCTAATTGCAGGTCCCTAATGCATTCACTGTCCGAAGTTAGATTCAAGAAAATTCCTAGAAGTTGTAATAAGTGTGTGGATCTTTTGGCTAAGAAGGCAAGAAGGTATCAGGAACCACAAAAAATCCTTTTGGAACTATCACCATATGTACTCTCAGCCTACCTACAAGAGCCGGGATAGCTTTTTGCTTTCTTATTTTCTGCTATCTATTCGGATTATTTTGCATTGTTGTAATGATTGTTTACATGATTGTTTTCTGTAATCATTGTTATGTCTAATATATATTTTCCTTTTCACCAAAAAAAAGGGGTTTGTTTCTTCCTCATGTCTCTATGTGGGTGTCTAAAATACTTAATTTAGAGAATTGGTAGAAAACTAAAAAACTGGTATAAAATTGAACCTGTTATATATATGTTTTTTAATTTTTTCTAACTTTTTATACTTTTAAATTTTTCATACATTTTAGAAAATATGTTATTTGAGTACTAATATATTATTTTAAAAAAATATTATTTTACATGTGTATTACTGATATTACATTTTGTAGTCAGTTTTAAATTTTATTTCAAATCTGATTATACAGATTAGACATAGTTAATGTGTAAAAAATTAAACCTAAATATAAAAAATTAATTTATCAAATTACCTTAATAAATAATAATGTATATATATGCGAAGTGTTATAATTTTTTACATTACATTCTTAATGTTTATACAACCGAACCAATAAACCTAGGCTGGTTTCTTTGGTTTTTTTTTGGTCAAACCTAGGCAAGTTTCAAACCGATAACTCAGTCACCTGTAACTATTCCAGTCTCATTATTAGTAAAAACCAAAACGAGTGTTTTACTAAGAGATGGGCCCAATAAGAGGAAAAGCCCAACACGGCCACTAGCCATTGATTAGAGGTGGCTGAGACTATGGCTGTGTTCGACAAACGAGCTTATAGTTTATAAGTTAGCTTATAGCTTATTTAACTAGCTTATAAGCTTGTTAAAAGTATTCGGTAAACGAACTTATTTTAGTAGTTTATAGCTTATTCTGATAAGCTATTTTGAGTAGCTTATAGGTTATAGCTTATAACTTAAAATTTTTTGTTCCTATTTTGCCCTTACTATTTTTTCAAAATACCCATTATGTCTATTACTTTATTATATCATATTTACTCATCTTTTATTATATTTATATTTATATATAATATATTATACATATATAATATTATATATATGATAAAAATACATAAATATATTATAAATATGTATAATATATATAAAAATAATAAACTATGTAAATATATTTTATTATATATAATAAAACATAATAATATATATAAATTATTATATATGTAAAAATATATTATTCATATATAAATATATATTTTTAATGAATTTTATATTTATAATAATTCAAATTAATTTAATTAAAAAAAATGATAGATTTATTTATATTATTTTAGAATTAAAAAATATATGCCCTTTTATGTCATTTTACACTTTTCAGCTACTCAATCAGCTACTTTTACCGAACACTTTTTATTTAAATAAGCTAGTTTATAAGCTATAAGCTATCAGTTATAAACTATAAGCTAATTTTTAACTTATAAGCTATTAGCCAGCTTATAAGCTAATTTTAACGAACAAAGCCTATATATTTATAACCAGTTGAGAGACACCAAACCAAAGACATCCTGAGCAATGTGGGACTAAGTTCATGGCCATATTATGGATCCCCATATTTACACTTTCACGGAATGAGAGGAGGCATGGGTAGTTTGATTTAATGATTTTTATTTATTTTATTTATCTTTATTTTTTTTTTACAATAATTAACTCATCCAATGATAATTGTAAATATAATAATAAATATAAAATAATAATTATAATTTTTTTAAAAAGTTAAAAAATACTGAATAATTAAGAATAATTGAATCAAATATCCAACAATTGCCAGAGGCGCAATCTCATTTCCACTTTCACAGCATCATATATTTGCTTTAAGGAACCAGGACCCTACGCCAATGTGGTAATCCAAGACATGGTGAATATTCTCACTCATCAAATAAACATCATTACAAACTCTAGCCCCTTAGATATTGATAATAGGTGGATACAAATATACACTCCTACCTTTGTTTCCTACTGTTCTATTAACAATCGAGAAAAAAGAGGTCTACGTGCAAACAACTCTTTCTTCATTCCTCTAAATCTTTTACACTGGTAGTGACTATATATATATATATATATATAATTTTTAAACATTATCTTAACAAGACTTAGATGAAATTTATTCTAATATATTTTATATATTAACATATTACCTTAAATTTCTACAATTATTAACATATGTTAATCTAAAGAATTATTTTCAAATAAGATGTACAAATTTTATTTTAAATATAAGTTATATTTAATGATATTAAGGAGTGAAATTTACATATATAATATAATACTTCAAATATTTATTAAGTTTCAATTATGTTTGTATAATACACATTATATATATATATATATATATATATATATATATATATATATATGTAAACATTTATACAAATGTATATATATTGTTTATTCTTCTAGTTTTACAATTAATCGGGTGATGGTTAAACCAATGACTTGGTGAACTGAGCTATTCTCTGGGTCAATAAACATGTTAGTTCCTAAAACTATGGTAATTTGAATTAGAATTGAATTTGAGCTTCAACACTTAGATTGAGCCTCACATTAGAATTGTTTGTTAGAAATATATTATTGGCCTAATTGACTTGAATTTCTGTTTTCTAAAAAGAAGACTCGTTTAAAAGTGAATGGTTTAACTTAGAACACATCAACCGACTCCTCTACCATGAAACGTTTGTTGACCCCATTGCATGATAAAATAATAGATTATGTTTTGATGAAAATAAATAAATTAAAATAAATAAATTCCCTGTTTATAATGTTCAATCATTTTAAGAATTTTGATTAAGTCAAGGCATCAAGAGCAAGAAGACTAATTTTATCTTTTTAATGTCTTACGACTTAGATTATTTGTAAAAGTAATTTGATGGCAAGCAAGAGTTTTTTTAAAAGGATTGAAAAACTATTTTAAAACTCTATCTAGTTGGAAAAGAATTTAAAAATACTGGATAAGTTTATTGGGTCTTAGAAAATTTAAATGTTTTAACAAAGCTTTATTTCTAACTCCCAGTAGCTATCAGTCGACTGGTTACTATGCTACCAATCGACCAGTTGTTCTTGGGTTTGAAATTGCTGAGACTCAATAGAATTACTAGTCGATCACTTGTTTGCAAGCAGTCAACCAGGTACTCTTTCTCTAGAAATAAAAATTAATTCCAGTATCTATTAGTTAACCTATTGTTATGCACCAGTCGACCGTTAAGGTCTGGAACAATTTTGAAAAAGGCAACAGAGAGCTACTAGTCGATAGTTAGGTACCTACCAGTCGATAGCCAGGTACCTACTAGTCGACTGGCACCTCATTAAAAGGTATCGGTTGACTACCAGCATGATGACATCAATATCAACGGATATTTTCATAAGAAATATAGTATCATCTTTGATCTTCTTCCAATGGATTTTTTACACCTTGGGCTATAAATATAACCCTCAGATAGTGTCAAATCAATAAAAATGCATTCTCTTTACCTTTGAAATCTTTGAATTAATATCTTGCCAATAATTTACTGATTAGAAAGCTTTCACTTGTATATAAACTCTAATAAAGAGAGTCAACTCAGCTCTTCTATTACTTTTTTTGATTAATTTGATCAAGGAGGGTTTCCTTGAGTTAGTATTTGAGAGAAACACTTTGTAAGGGGAGAGACACCCTTGGGAAAGAAAAGATCTCTGCTGTAGTAGCTTACAAGTGCCCAATTGTATAAATTTGTGATTGATAGTGAAATACTCAAGAAGTTGTTTTGAGGACTGTATGTAAGCTTGGGTTAAGCTGAACCGGTATAAATACTTGTGTTCAATTCTCTTTCTCTCATCTCTTTAATTGTTTAAAGCTTTATCTTTGATTATTTGCACTCTAAATTTATTCATATTGATCTTGATTTGTTATAAAAAGTTTGACATTGCTTTTAAAACTTCTTTAACTTTCAACAAGTCTTAGCAATTTTTTTATAAACTCAATTCACCCCCCTTGGGGGCTAGCCATTTCTATCTATTGGTATCAGAGCTTGAGCTCTTTATCAAATACTTAATCCTCTAAGAGTTGAAATATGGCTGGCTTTGGTGATTACGTTTTGCCAGAAGGAAGTTTCTTCACCAAACCCCCTGTTTTTAATTGAAACCATTACACTTCTTAGAAGTCTAAGGTAAGGATTTTTTGATGCGGTAGACCTTGATCTTTGGAATGTTGT
The DNA here is from genome assembly GCA_037074585.1 of Biancaea sappan. Taxonomy (NCBI): domain Eukaryota; kingdom Viridiplantae; phylum Streptophyta; class Magnoliopsida; order Fabales; family Fabaceae; genus Biancaea; species Biancaea sappan. The sequence goes on along the minus strand of CM073499.1, from coordinate 22,565,924 downwards.
GGAACAAAGTCCTTATACTCTTACCAAGGAGGCTGAAGGGAAAGTTATTCCAAAGTCCAAAAGTGCATGAGACGAAACGAAAAGAAACTCGTTTAGTTGAATACCAAAGCCAAGATGATTATTGTTAGTGTTTTAAGCCAAAATGAATATTTTAGAGTATCTAGCTGTGCAAGTGCTAAAGAAATATGGGATACTCTAAAAATTGCACATGAAAGAACTCTAGGAGTCAAAGAATAAAAAATAAATACTCTTGCAAATGAATATGAAAATTTTAAACTGAAAATTGGTGAGAGCATTAGTGAAATACAATTGAGATTCACTCACATTACTAACCATTTGAAAGCTCTTGGTGTTTCTTATGCAGAAAAATTACAAACCACCAAGATTCTAAGGTGTCTTACTCCGAAGTGAGAAGCAAAGAGGACTACAATTATGGAAGTAATCTATGAGTTCCCTCACTGCTTTATTTGGAGACCTCCAAAACTAGTCCAAAATTGTGGAGATGAGGCAAGATGAAGAAACCAAGAAAAAGAAGATTCTCTCATTTTCTTTCAAGAAGGTAGAAATCAATAGTGATGAGGGAGAAGAGGAACTTGATATCAATGATGAAGACCTTGGACGAAGAGACCAAGACAATAACAAGGAAAGTCCCACTTGCTACGAATGCAAAAAGGTAGGACATGTCAAATGAGATTGTCCACAATTCATCAAGATGTAAGAAGGGAATAAGAATTATGACAAAGGTAAAAAGAAAACTTATGTCTCTTCAACAATATTATGTGATGTATATATTTTTTCATAGATATTATTTATTGAAGACAATCTTACTTGAAGTACTATTGGACACTGAATGTTATGTAACTTTGTTTTATACATTTCGTGACTTCTTTGGCTTCTCATGACTTGTTTTTCTTCTTTAAAATCATAATAAAAGTTTTTGACTTTCCAATTATTTCTTTGTATTAATAAAATCAAAAGGTGCATACCAATGAAATTTAAAGGGTTGGGTTATAAAGAGCTCGACCTCCTTGGAGGTCGAGCATCTTAGCCGTCCATTTATGTTTTGAGATCCATGATTCATTTTTTTTTAATATTGTATACATTATTTTAATATTAAAAATAATTTTTCAAAGTTGGTTGGGTGAGGAATAACGACATGCTAAAGAGAAGATATACGAACCACCCTTTAATGGAGGAGCTGATGAGCAAGAACGATGCCTATTTTCGGAGAAGCTGCCACAACCCAGAACTGCGGCTCAAAACAATGACGATTGAACCAGAATGGAACTACAAAACCAGGATGAATGATGCGCCAGAAACCCTCAAATAGAATAGCAAATTCTGCGCGAACCAGAACAAGACAGAGTCCTTAGGATTTCATGATATTTCTCAGTCGTGTTGAACCGAACAGAACACCAGAGCAGTGTGAAGACCAGAACTATGCGAGACGGAAACTGCTAAACTAGAAACTAAAAAGCAATGCTAAGACCAAAATAGGGGCTAATGTGCGTGAACAGGGTAGAGTTATCAGGTGAAATGGGAGGCATATGCAGTCATCACTGATGGGCTGCCACCCCATTTGGGTCTTCCTGGAGGGCTCAAGGAAGGAGCTGGACACAGAGGCGTATTTCACGCACACCAGATTCAGGGAAGCCCTCTAGAAGAAGAGGTAGGTTGGGATTTGTGAATATGATGTCAAAGATTTTAGAGGGTCTTCGATAAGCTTTTAGAATTTATAGGTTCAGTGCTAGACATCGTTTGTGATTAATTTGTGAGATTTGTTTGTTATTTGTATTTGTGGGTTTAGCGTTGCACAAAGGTAGTATTGGGAAAAAAGTTCGTGACTTGCGGGTTAAATTAGATCGCTTGTAAATGAGTGGTCTTGGGTTAAACAGTTTGGGCCCGTGTAAAAACGGGCTTAAATGGTTTAACTTGTTTAGGATTGCGGGATAAACAGGCTAGAATCCTTTCTTTTAAAAAAAAAATTATTTTTTTAATATATATTATTTAGTATAAATAATCTCACTTTATCACATTTTTATATTTTATAAACCTTATATTCAATTAATATAGTAAATTTAGATGTAAAACATTTTGTGATTTTTTAAAAATAAATATAGAATTTTCAAATTTAAATATAATATAGTTAATATAGAAAGAAAAATATGAAAATTAAAGTTATTGGTTATTTAAAAATATTAAAAAAGTAATGTTTTACATATATAAATACTATTTTAATAAAAAATTATTAAATTTTTTACTAAAAAATTAAAATTATATTATTTTAATATTTTAAAAAATAAAAATAAAAAGAGTGGCATGTGGGCCAAATAGATAGTCTTGGTCTTTAAAAAAAACCACGGATCTAAACGGGATCGACCTGTTTAACAATATTACACAAAGGTATGAATTTGTTGTAGAGCATATAGTGATGTGCAGAATCCATGCTTATTTGTAGCACCGTCAAAACGGGCTCGAACCGCATTTGGGCTGACTTGGATATCTTAAATAGGTATGTTTAAATTTTTTTATTTAAATTTTTTATATGATTATATTATATTAGTTAGTATATAAATAACCCTATTGTATCATATTATTATATTTTATAACATTATATTCAATAATTATAATACATTTGAATATGAAAACTTTTATAATTTTTTAAAAATAAATATGAAAAATTGTGTTGAACCAATTTTTTTTTTTTTCTAAAACCACATGTGCTTTAGATTCAACTATAAATCTATAATGTTCATTTGCTAATTGCTATGGATCCAAGTTATCAGATGCCGATGGAACCGAGGGCATGAATTTGTGATGCCTAGGTTTTTCTTCTCATCCTTTTCTTTCAGTTCTAAATCTGACCACTCCTATGCTGCATATTACCAAAGACCTTAATATTTCTCATTCTCACCTCTTTATGCTCGTTAAACTCAAATTTTCAAGCCCAAGAGTCAAGACTCTGTGTGTAATGTAAGCACTAAACACAGGCAACAAACACTTGAAACTTTGTCTTATAGGTTTGTGGACTTTTTTTTTTAATTCATTTTTATAACTAAGTGCTACTATGGGCTTTTTTACAGGCTTATTAAATTAGTCCATTTTATAAAAGACATATGTTTTCTAAAAAGCTTGGCCCGCGAATTTGGGAGTCCAGGCCCGTTTAAAAAAAGGTCGGCTCGTATTGACAGTTCTACTTATTTGTTATATGTATTTTCTATTCTAATATTCTATATTGAAATTGCAATTCATTCATATTATTTTCTTCAGTTCAATCTTATAATGCCTAGTCCTTTGATTATACAAATTCAAGTGCTTTTTTTTTTTAATTAGGCTACATAATTCGATGAATTTTGTTTGTATTGGAAATTATGTCTATAGAGAAGGAGGAGTAGATGGAATTTGTTACTGTTCTAGACGTAAATGCAGATAAGATAACCAAGCCACCACTGAGCATGAGAATTATGTCCTTTGTACTGTTTGTGTACTTGCAAGAGTCGATAATGCTTCTCCATTTCATTTCTAGTGCTTTTCCTATGTATATCAGATAACAAACATTTAATATTCATTTGACTATCATACTTTTTAACTGATTGATTATTTATATTCTTTGGTTTCAACTTTGAAATAGCCATGCTCTAGGTATTGCTATGGTAATCCTTTATATGATTTGTATTGCTTCCATCGACTTCTTTTATTCCACTGATCCTCTCCAGCTTTACAATGGCAACTTTAGAAGCTGACTAATACTATCACTTTGCAGTGCTGCTCTGGCCTTCCCTAGTCTAAAAAGGGCATATATATATAGTATAATCTCTGTTTAGGAGTGATATATTAGTTAGTCTTCGTTTCCTAATCATCTCTCATAGTTTCATGTCATCTTCATTAACTGGATCTTACTCAGCTTTCCAATAATTAGGCGTTTCTAGATTCCTATTCACTGCAATATTCCACAAGAATAATTATAGCTAGCTTTAACAAAAAAATTGCCCCATCATTTTATGAACACCAGAAGAGTTTCAGGAAGAAACAGAACAAATACTCAAATGGATGTCTTACTAGTAGGTTTTGAGGTTTGATATCACGATGGCATATTCCAATGCAACAGGGCCCTGTAAATCTGCCACCAAATTCAAAGAGGGAACCGTGTATGAACAAATAAGGGAATCGAAGAGGGAAGCACGTATGAACAAACAGGGTTTATGGAACTGACCTGAGAACGGGGAGCTGTTCGTGGCCAGAGTCAGAGTTTTTGGCCGGAGCTATTCGTAGCTGGAAAGTCGTTGGGAAAGCTAGGGGTCGAGACAAGAAGCAAGATGTGGGTCTGACAGTAGAAATGAACAAGAAGCAACTTTACTATGTATTTGGCGCCATTTGATCTGATATCATCTGTCAAAAGTAAAGTTATTTTTAATATTAAAATAATATATACAATATAAAAAAAATGAGGCATCTATCTCAAAACATGAATGGATGGCTAGGATGATCAACCTCCAAGGACGTCGAGCTCTCAATGGCTCAATCGAAATTTAAATCTCCAGTTGCAGGCACCTTTTACTCAAGTTTATTAAGTTCAACATATTTACACATGAGCAAGACAATTTCACATTTCCTTCATTTGGGTCCCTTGAAAGGACTTAATCGCACAAATAAACTTTCTCATCATGCATTTCACATCAGGCACTCATAAATAAAGGATACCACAATCACATGTTTTATTGCACAAAATTACTTAGTTACCACATAAATCAATTATTCATTAATTTCAAAATGATTCCCACATACACAAATGCACATATGGAATTAAACAACAACATGAATGTTAACATCAAACTTATAGGTATTACATCTTTTTCTCACAAAATAAAGATGATCACAAATACAAAGCAGGAATGTTTCTCTTGATTCTTAATATATACAGCCCTAACTTCATAAAACTTTATAAGCACAATTGTACTAGTCGTTGTATGCAATCAATTGTTGATCAATATCTTCAAGTTTGTAGTTGACTGATTTTGATACTTTCCATACTTATTTGATTTGTTGATCGTTGGTTCAATCTTTCCCTTGAATCATGCTTGAGCTTTGCTTCTTAATCCCTTGTGTCACGTGATGATGAATGTTGCTCTAGAAATATTTCTTCTTGATTCTTGCAATCGAGCTCCTTCTACTCATAGAGCTTTGACTAGGCGAGATTTAATTAATCTAGTATGTTTCTTGAGGCTCTGTTCCAAAAATGGTGTCAATCATAACTTCTCTTTTTCGTTTTGATATTTCCAAAATCTGATCATATTTAATTTTGAATTCTTGCCAAATGAAATGTGAGCCATATATCAAGGAGTAATAGTATTAATCAAGATATAGTAAACTTTCCTTGTATGAAAGATATGATTAGATTGATTCAATTTAGGAAACATTTCTTTCTAAGCTCTTTAAGATGTAATTAATTTGCTTTTGGTTAAACAATTAATAATGATTTCATAATCTTGGCAATTTTCTAAAACAATTGTCCAATAAATATTAATTCTTTAACTTTTGTTATCATCAAAGTCAATTATAAACCCTTGGACCAACAATACATTGTTTTTATGATATACATCACTAGAAATGTTACATGCTTATGAACGTAGCTCTTCAACTAAAAAGAGGCATATCTTACATAACAACTTGGAAATGATTTTCTCTTACACTAGAACAAACTCTCAAGTCACTATTTTAGCTCACAAGATACATAACCACAACTTATACTATCTCCATTAGTGTCATATATACTTCTACAACAACATGTAAACAAAGACAAGATTATATTTCACATATTCAAGGGGTCCATTATCCTGTGTCTCTACTTCCACTTTCCTCAGCTTTGTCCCTCGTTGGAAATGGTTAGTTTTACAAGAAAAATAATGAGATAACATAATCTTAGTAGCTAGTATCATACTTCTTAGGAAAAATAACATTTTCAGCATAAAAACATGTTAGGGGAAATATTCACATAGCAGTTCATGTATGAATTATGTTTCTAAACTGCTGGGCATTATGTCTCGCTATCCCTAGCCTTATAGGATTTACGTATCACTGTTCCCATATTTATTATTCTTACCTTTCATTACTCAATTGGGTGTTATGTACAGTCATCCCTAGGGACCTCTTTGCCAGCTACTACAGTCTTTCACTATACTCAAGTTCTTAAGCATCTAAACACATCATGAACATGCATTCAAATATCAAATAACTCAAGTAATTGTTTAAAGAAAGCTGAATATGTTTTTATGAGGAAAAAAACTTGCTACCTCTTTAGAAATCAAGCCCTAGGATTAATTCTTCTCCTCTTCTCTGATTTCCCTTCCCTTGCGTGCTAGATCTCTCTCTAGCTTCCTCTAACCTTTGTAAGTACCCATATATTAATTTTATCATAGAAGGGTAGAATTGAAGGATTAATTCTAAATTCTAAGCTTACCTTTGAACTCTTTAAGCTCAAGCTATTAATTTCCATTGGATTTCTAGCTAGAAACTCGTTCTTACAGCTTCCCTCGCTTTCACTGCCAGTTCTCTGCTTTCTTCTATGTTGTTTTCATATTTTCTCTCTTTTTCCTATATATACATATAACAAAACCCAATTATAATTACATTTCCCTACCTTTGGGTTGTCCTTTGGCCTATTTCAGCACATCTAGGGGTAATTTGGTCAATTCCCATAATTTAAATGATAACTGCTTACTACCTCATACATTTCCCAAAGTCAACAATTGATTACTTGCTCTCGATCTTGGAATTGTTTTAGGCTTTGTACCTGCAAGTCAACTGGTTGTACCTCAACGGTTGACTAGTTGCTCATTGTTTAAATTTTTCCCTGTTTTTAAACCTTTTTCATCATATTAAATGTTTAGAATCTAATTCTCCTCATCTTAGGGAAGTGTTTTAGATAGGATGTTAAAAAAGGTGTTTTGATCAATTTTAAAGTTGAAGGGGGTAAATGGCATATACCCATAAGTAGGGGTAGGTAGTGGTTTAGGTTGACCCATTCAACCTGTTTAGTTGGGTTGGTTTGGTCAAAATTTTTGAACTCGGTAGAATGTTAAAAAGGGTGTTTTGATCAATTTTAGAGTTGAAGGGGTAAACGGCATATACCCATAAGTAGGGGTAGGTAGCGATTCAAGTTGACCTGCTTAACCTACTCAGTTGGGTTGGTTTGGTCAAAATTTTTGAACTCGATCAGTGGCAGGACTCACCAACCCGATCTATTTAAAGATTTTTCTGATTCTAATTTCTAAGTTTCTAATGTCTAGCCCTAGGTGATGCTCAATATGTCAAAGTCTTTGCTTCTCTTTGTCTCCTATCTCAGTGTTCTCCTTCAGTCCTTCTCTATCATCACAAACTTAATTGTCTTCGTCTTCTCTATTGGACCATTTGCTTCGATGCTTCAACCTTTGTCTTCATGAAATCATAGGTAAGTGTAAATCTCAAATCTTCTCTGTCCCAATCTAGTTCTCTTATCTTTCATTCATACGGTATGAACCAGAAATTTGTGTCTTGTTTTTGGAAAAAGAAAAGAGAGAGAGAGAGAGAGAGAGAGAGAGAGAGAGAGAGAGAGAGAGAGAGAGAGAGAAAGAAGAAAATTTAAAAAAAACAACCCACCCAACCTGTTAAAATGTGTGTTGGGTTGGTTCGTATCCATTCCCAAAATCTCAATAACCCGACTCGATTCGACTCTATCACATTTGGTCGGTTTGGCTTGAAATTCCCCCTTAATCAGCCCTTGACATGACCCATGCCCCATTATCCCTATGTTTGTAGTTTTTTTTTCCCAAAAGAAAAAACCTAGATTACTCCAAAATGCTAAAATGTTAATATTTATTTTATGTAAAATATAAAGTTGTAGTATAAAAAGAAAATATAATAATTTAGATTCAAATTGGTTTCGTAGGATAATATTTGCTTGAAGATCACTGTCTCGCTGGCTTGCTTGCAGTTCTATAGACAAAGCAATTAAAAACATATAATGAGTTCATTTTCAATCATCTAATTACAACAAAAAGAAAAGCCAAAAAAAAAAAGACCAAATTGTTTATTTAGTTTATTTTACTCTATACTTTAGCTTTTATATGTAAAAAATTTTAATTGAGTCCTCAAAATTTTTTAAAAAATTAAATCAATCCCTACAGTTAAATTTCTATCATAATCATTTTGTAAAATTTTGCTAACCTGGCCAACCATGTGACATCTTACCACTTTGAATATGCATCAATTATATTAACAAAAGGGTAAAAAATAAATAATATAGTAGGATTAAATAATATATTTGACATGTAATGCAATTTATATTAATTAATTTCAGTGAATTATGTTATTTGGAGTGTTAGGCTCAGTTTGGTAAAAATAGCTTATAAGCTAGTTGATAGCTTATAAACTAATTTTTAGCTTATAACTTATAGTTGATAGCTAATAACTTATAAACTAACTTATTGAACTAGAAATGTTCGATAAAAGTAGCTGTTGAAGTGGTTGAAAAGTGTAAAATAACATAAAAGGGCATATATTTTTTAATTTCAAAATAATATAAATAAATATGTTATTTTTGTATTTAATTAAAATAATTTAAATTATTATAGATATAAAATTCATTGAAAATATATATTTTTATATTTTATATATGAATAAAATATTTTCACATATATAATATATTTACATATTTTATTATATTTATAAATATATTATATATATATATATATTTATCAATATATATATATATATATTATGTATAAATATAAATATGATAAAAGATGAGTAAATAAGATATAATAAAGTAAGGGGCATAATGGGTATTTTAAAAAATAATAAGGGCAAAATAGGAATAAAAAACTATAAACTATAAACAACTCAAAGTAGCTTATTAGAATTGCTTATCAGAATAAGGTATAAGCTACTAAAATAAGCTCGTTTACCGAATACTTTTAATGAGTTTATAAGCTAGTCAAATAAGTTATAAGCTGTCTTATCGAATACAGCCTTAATTAAGTTAGTACATCATTGGCTATGTCAAAAAACTTTTAAAAAGAAATTGACAAAACATTAATGACAAGGACTAAGTTAATTGTTTTTTAAATTTTAAGGACCTAATTACAAAAATTGTAAATTATAAGAACCACTTTAAAAATTAAGTGAAATTATAAGTTTAACAACAACAACTCTAACTGTTTTAACAAGTAATTCTTAATTAAGCTCTATCATCTTAGCTTTAGGATAAATTAACCTTAAGTCACATTTACCTTGATTAAATCCAATTTCTCGTTGATTTCTTACTCTTGTTCATCAATTGTTGCAATTATAGCTCTAGAAATAGCTACCAAAATCTAAGTTCAGAAACCTCATCCAGAGAGGAAATAATTGACTGTTAGGTGGTAATCAATCGACTATTTGGTCCCTATTTTAATTTTTCAAACTGAACTAGATACTGACCGATCAACTGCTTCCAAGAAACTAACTAGTCAACTGGTTAGTCTTTGTCAAGATTTTAACTTCAAACAGAGGGTTGACAGTTGACTATTTAGTTAGAAATAGTTGACTGCTAGTTCTTGAAAATAGTTATTTCTCTTTGAGTGATAAACACCGATGAAAGTCTTACATTTTGTCAATGCAATCTGCTAAGTGAATTAAACACCCTTTTACCACTTTTAACCATCACCATATTAAGACATGGATCAAAAAGCTCACACTCCATAGATTTGAACATCATGGTTGGATGAACGCTACATTGTAGATGGCAACGGGGCGAGACGGAGGCCGGGAGTGCTTCCCCCGTCCCCGTCCCCACAGCCTAAATCTGCTCTCGTTCCCGCTCCCGATCCCCAGCAAGGAAGGAAAAATTTCCTCACCCTCGATCTCCGTGGGGAAGCGAGGACCCCGTGGAATTTTAAAAAAAATTCAGAAATTAAAAAAATTATAATCTATAAAATTTAAAGATCCATTTGTTTCTTTTTTATTTTTTTATTTTAATTTTTTAACATAATGCTTTGAAATGAATTTCATGAACTTGTTTTTGCATATTTTGTATCATTTGCAGAATTGCGTCAAGATTCAATTTTTTTTGAAACATTTCAATTTCAAACTGTTTTGTATGAAAATTTTCCTTTTCACAGTGGTAGGCACGTTATAGTTTGTTTAGCCTTATTTAATTTTCTTTGTTATATATAATTTCTTGACAAAACTTGATTCTTGAAAACTTGGTTCATCAATCTAGCAAATCTTGCCATCTAAATTCCTTTTGTTTGAGACCTGAAAATAAGAGCATCACATCAGATTACCACCAACTACTCAAATACTACAAAAATAAGCTCCCTGTTCAGATCTATACTATGAAATATTAAAAAAAAAGCTCCATGTTCAGATCTATACTAATTACTTGAAAGCAAGTTTAAAAGAAGTTACAAAATATTTTTAATCAACTATCAAAATAATTCATCAGAATCTTCATTCAGAATCAACTATCAAACTATCAAATCTAACCACACACCAACATTCGAAATAATTCATCAAAAATTCAGAAACTACAGATGCAAGCGTCGGCAAGAGACATAGGCGAGAGATGCAGGCAAGAACATTCAGAATCAACTATCAAATCTCACCACACACCAAATGGGTCGCGGATTACCTGAGTGAAGCACGACGGCGACGAAGAGTCTGGGCAGAGAAAATTGAGACCAACGACTAGTACAGAGGACCAACGAAGAGTAGAGACCAGAGAAAAAGAAAGCACGAGACCAACGACCAATACAGAGGACGACGACAACGACGAGACGAGAGTAAAGAGGAGAGGAAGGCAGAGCTCGACGGACAGGAGTAGTGGACGAAGACCACGAGCAGAGAGGAGAGGAAGGTAGAGCTTCACGGAGAGTATACAGGAGAGGAAGGCACAACTGCACAAGGCCTGCGCAGACTTCGACGGATGGTGGGTAGAGAAAAGAGGAAGGGATTAGGGTTTTCTAAATATAAATGGGAATGAGAAATATGAAATGTGAGAGATTTGGGAGGGATTGTCACAGATTTGTGAATCTGAAATTGGTATTTAGGAGGGAGTGTAATTTTATAGGTATGAAATATCTTAATTACCCTCATATTATATATATATATATATATAAAATTTAAGGTATAAAATTATTAAAATATCTTTTAAGGACGGGATCTCGTGGGGCTGAGAGTATGATCCCTGTCCCCAAAACAGTAATAAGAAAATTTTTTGTAACACCCTCGTCCTTGCGGGGATAAAATCTCGAATCCCCATTACCATTCTTATACATTACTACAATCTTTAGCTATCAACGTGACTTTAATTTTTATTTCTACCTTTTTAGCCCTTTCCTCATCTGAAAATAGTTAGTTTCATAGGAAAAATAATGAGATAGTATAATCTTAGAGCTAGCAATATGTAATATAAAAAAATTGTAGCATAAAAACATGTTTAAAATATCAATGATTATGCATTTCATGTATGTCAAGTTTCTCTATTCTCATTGGGTGTTATGTCTCGCAGTCCCCAATTGTAAGGGTGTTACATACTTTCGTCCTCATACACTTTCTTTTATATTTTAGTTACTCAATAGTGGAGAGACTCAACTGGGCTTTATTATCACCGTCCTGAGGGCCTTCCTAGGCTAGCCACAATTGCTTTTCACATACTCAAGCTTATATTTAACCAAATATATCATGAACAAGCAACCAAACATCAAATATCTCATGTATTCATTCAAACAAAGTTGAACATATTTTTAAGAGAGAAAAGCTAACTACCTCTTTGGAAAATCAAGCTTTTAAATTAGTTTATCTTTCACTTTTTTGATCTCTCCCCTTCTACCAGAATTCTCATTCTAGTTTTCCTTTAATTTCTCTTTGCTTCCTTGTAAAATACATGTGTCAATTTCTACTACAAAAAAGGGGTAGAGTTAAGGATTAATTCTAGATGTCTAACTTGCCTTTCGATTCTCTACACTTGGTTTTAGCTTAGTATCCATTCCTCAATCTCTCTATGCCCCTCACCACTTGTCTCGGCTCTTCTCTACTGTTAACATGTTTTTCTATCACTTTCCTATTTGTATCTATGGCCAAGCACACTTAAGAGTTTTCTTTCCCAGCCCCTGAGATTTCCTTCGAGTTATTTCAACGTGTCTAGGGCTGATTTGGTCAATTTTCATTACTTAAATGGTGGCTACTTGCCGCCAAACATTTCTTAGAGCCGACAATCGAATGGCTATTCACTAATGGTTTATTGCTTGCCCTTGTTCTGAGAGTTTTTTGAGTTCTAAACTTATTAGTCGACCTCTTGCTACCTAACAATTGATTGGTTGCTTTTTGTTTCAGTTCTCTTGTTTCTAAGTCTTTTTTTTTTTTTTACCATTTTCCAAAGTTCCTTCTTCATATTTTTCTTGCTTCCGTGGGGTTCCTTTCTACATCAACTCCCTAGTCTTAAGGTGTTTTTTTTAACTAGGATGTTACAATAAGGACTAATTAAAGGATCTTAAATTATTTTTCCTCTATTAATATAAAAATAAAATTAAACACACACAAAATGAGATTATCCCAGATTGCACCAAAATATTGATCAAAGCTAAAATGATAATATTTAGTTTAAATTAAGGCTTAATATTTGCACTTTATATATGGTTTTTACATCACAATGAACGTAAGTGTAATATAAAGATCAAAACTTTATTTTGGTCTCTCATAAAGAGAGTATTTTCAATTTGATCTCTCATAGAATTGCTTTCTTAATTTGTTCCATACATAAATTGGCCTTTTCAATTTGATTCTTTATATTTAGATATTTCTCAGTTTGATTCTTACAAATAAATATGTTATAAATAACATATGTAGATTAACAATTAGTTTATTAATAACAAATTAATGGAATGAAGTTACTTGTAAGAATTTTATTTGTTAGGGACCACATTGAGATATACTCCATTTGTGAGAGATCAAAAGGAGAGCACAACTTTATAAGGATTCAATGTGAAAAGTACCGTATTTATAAAAGACTAGAATGAAGTTTTAGTCATAATCGTAAATTAGCAAAATATAAGAAAACTAATTGTTAACAGAATAATTTTGATTTCTTACGTAGAGATATTTGCGGAAAGATCACTACACTTGCAATTCATAAGCAAGATATATTGTTGTTCCAATCCTTCCAAATTTTTTCCTCGAGAATTGTAATCGTGATTTAGGGTTTGCTAATTATATATGCTTAATTTTCCAACCAATTGTCCAACCACTTGTACTGGGTTTTGTTTGACTCTTTTCCACAGGACAAATATCCCTTTACATCGCGTAGAATCTCTTATGTTGCACGTTGGATTCAGCCGACGAAAAAATCAACTATATATTCAATGCTTTTCCTATTGCTTCAAGTTTCATATATACTTTTTTCATCCCCATCCTAAGCATCACATAAATAATTTGTTCTCTAGTATAATACAGCTTGCACAATAATTATCTCACAATCTTTTACAATTAACATGTAGTTGCATGTTTTTAACAAGAGTTGATCATTGGCTAGTCAGTGAATTTGTCAAATTTTTTAATATAAGTTAAAGTCAAATTTATAAATGAAATAAAACCCGAAACCCAATATCAGATCTGTTTATTGAACCATCTAATGGACTGAGATGTGATTGTAAATATAAAATTTCTTACGAGATTTTTAATTGTGTAAAGAGTATTTTGTTGTCTCACCCCTAAAAGCACACATCACAATAAGAAGTTTATCATCTTTACTCACGTGCCATCGAATAACTACAATGTTTCTAATAGGTTCAATGGAAATAAACTGAATATTATTTAATAACAAGAAGAATTACAATAGAAACCCTCCTACACAGAGCCTCTGCTCCTACAGAATGCACAAGGTATTCTGCTCTTTATCAAACAAACTTCTCATCTAGCATGCCCCTTCCTGACCTATAGAACCTCTATATCCATTCTAACTAACTCATGCATCAAATTATTCAACTAACCCTACCTTTCTGTTCTTTATATCGTACACTCTCTAGACTTTAGGTTTGGCCCCATATTCTTGATCCCATATTCTTAAAAACCATTGCTGAAAATAGTTTCAGCAACGATTTTAAAAACCGTTGCTAAAGCTGTTGTTGAAAATAGTTTCAGCAACAGTTACCAAAAACCGTTGCTAAAATCTTTGCTTAAAATAATTTCAACAACGATTTCGACAAAACCGTTGCTAAACCAATGCGTAGCTGCGTATCCTTAAGGATGCGCAGTGAATTCGCTCGCCATATTCCTGGCTTATAATTAAATTCTCAGTCCCATTCCTAACTAATATAATTTATCTTTTAGAGATTAAATTGATACAATTATAAATCTCAAACAATCTATTAGTCTCTATAATAAATTAACTTAAATGATTCTTTTTGCAAATATGCCGACAAAATAGAATCATTCAACAACAATATGAATGATCAAGCACTTTAAATATCAAACAGGCCTTTATTGGATACAATCAAATGCACTTTAAATAGTGTGAACAGATTAGACTCAAGGTCAATAAAGGATCAAGCACACTTGACAAATTTTAAATGACCGTTGTTCATTTGTAAAAATATGAATGATAGTATATTATTATTATTATTATTATTCTCATAAATGAATACACATATATACCTGCAATATATGGAAAGGGTAGCAATTAGTGTCATTTCCCACTTGCCAACTTGCAATTCAATAACAAAAAAAAATCATATAATTAGTCATTTCAATACTTCCAAATTGTTCCTCTAGAATCTTGAATCTTGTTTTAGGGTTTATTGGTTATGCGTTGCCAGCCAGTTGTTCAACCACATGACTGATTTTTATTTGACTGTCTTTTCCACAGGACAAAGATCCCTTGGCATCGCCGTAGAATCTCATGTTACACCTTATATTCAACCCACGAAATCATCAACTATTACTCATTAAATATTTTTCCTAATCATTCAAGTTTCATACGTTTTCCCCCATCCTAAGCTCCTGCAAACAATTTCTTTTGTACTTCCTACACGATTTTTTTTTTGCTCACAAAATACGCAAATTACAGCTTATATTTGATTGCAACTGTTTCTGATTGGTCTCAAATTGGAAAAGCTTAGCGGAGCCCAATTGAAATCAATGAATTGATCACATGTAATAATTGTGAGCATATTTAATTATCTTATGTTCTTTGGTTTCATATACCTACGCCTTTCATTTTCGTTTAATAAAAAATGATAAATGACATAAGAAATAAAATTGAAAATTTGATTTGATTTGATGATGTACAAATAACCTACCTACCGTGTATTAAAAAAATTCTAGGCCTTTAGATGAAAACAAAAAGTTGACTATGATTACTTTACTTGACATAGATTAAAATTAAAGCACTTCTTGAACTAAGGTTTACTCCACTTAGCATTTTCTTCCTATGAAGGTGGAATCTTTCTATTGATATCCTCATTTTTTAATTATTGTGGAATCAATGCTTGACGCTAATGCTAATGTGTTATATAAAGTTTTTGGCCGACCAACTCTATAATTAATTAAAGAACTAAGCATGTGATGTGAAGAACCCCTCTATATAAGCACCTCAATCCATTGCCATTTTTTGCAACCTCAACCTTCATTTGAAGCTTAGAGCAAGCTAACAATAAAGCTTCAATTGTTGTTGTCACCACACGATGGCGCAGCTTAAGCTTAATATCTCATTGCTCATTATTCTAATATATCTTGTATCAATCTCGGAATCAGTTGAGGCATCCTTGCCTAATCGTGTTGAGACAACGGCCTTCATAAAGGCCTCCTGCAAGAACACTCTATACCAAGATCTATGCATTCGCTATCTTTCCAAGTTTGCCAATCCCACCGTGGAAGACCCACAACAATTAGCTCATATTGCCTTGTCCGTTAGCCTCTCTAGAGCACTCCACACAAGGGCATACTTGATGAAAGTGACCCAAGAGCTCAATACAATGAAGAATACCAGAGATTACCCTTTTGTTCAAGATTGCTCCAGTCAAATTAATGATAGTGTGGACCAACTCGAACAGTCAATGAGAGAGCTTCGCCTGTTGAAGCGGCCAAGTTCTTTGGCCATCGACAACCGGTTCTTATGGCATATTAGTAATGTTGAAACATGGGTGAGTACAGCCTTAACTGATGCTAGCACCTGTGTGAACTCATTCCCTGGGCATAAGATTAGCAAATTGAAGGTTTTGATTAGGGTCAGGGCCCAAAATGTTGTAGAGGTTACTAGCAATGCACTTGCCTTGTTTCATGGATATGCAGCTAAATACAGAGCAGCTGCAGTTGTTCGAGCCACTAAAAAACCCTAAAAGCTATCGAAGCTAACCTGCCCTTGGTTTGTTCATGTATAAATGTTGCATGTTTTTTCTACGGGTGGGTTTTGTGATGATGTTGATATACATAATGTAAAGGGATGTCAATATATGAAGCTTTATTTGTAATGTCAAAAACAATTTAATTATCTATTTGTTTTGAACTCCATCAAGTGTACATCACTTTAATTACTACCAAAAAAAAATCATAGTGAAAGCTATTGTTGAGGGACAAATCCCTCGTCATTCCCTCATTATTTAGCGAAGGATCACCGACGGCACCAAATTCCTCATTGAATTTGGCACCAAACTTATGGGTGGGAACAAATCCCTCGCTTACTTTAAATTTGAATATGGTGAGGGATTATCGAGGGCTTTTCCCTCGCAAATTTCTCAAAAAATACCATTTATATATTTGTTTGTAACGTTTCTTCTCCCATTTCACACATCGGCACTTCAATATTTTTCTGTTGCCTATAGCCACAGACCGCGTCGAGTGGGACCCTTTTCGATGGATTTGCACAAAAAAACTTGCTGGAGAAGTCACTGGAGAGTTGTTTTAGGCCTTTGGGAAGAGTTTAAACTGAAGACATGTAAGTTTTTCCATTCATCTCGAAACCTTCAATGTTTTCCCTTTGTTTCCAATTGATCTTCAACTTTTGGTGTTGATTTTGGAGTTCTGAAAGTGTTTGGGTTTTTTTTTGTATTTTTATTTTTAGTTTTTTTTGTTATATATTTATTCTGCTATATATATATATATATTGTCATTTATATATGCTTTTTGTTAAGTTTTATTATTTTCTGTTGATTTTATATTTTTCTGATATTAATTTATACATGTCTTTGCTTCTGTTTGTTGTTTGTATTACAGTAGTATTTTGGAAGAGAAACCCTTGTTTGTTAATTTTCTGACTTATTTGCTCAAACGTTGGGTTTTCTTGAGTGGGTGATTAGGTCAATCACATTGTAAGGGAACAGAAATCCTTGTGAAGTGAAATTTTCTCCAAGTTGAACTAAGGTTCACAAATACCCACTTAAACTTGTGGTTTTAGTGAAAAATCTCGAGAGATACCTTGGGGACTAAATATAAGCTTGGATTATCAAGCTAAACCAAAATAAATACTTTTATTTGATCTTCTCGACACTCTTTTATAATTTTCCTTGAACTTCATTTTATATTCAGTTGTAACCCAATCTCCTTGGGGTTCATCTAAGGACCATTGTGCCTCTCACTAGAACAAGCGTGTAGCTTCTTCCACTCTCACACAACCATTGTTTTGGCTAAACCACCCTCGGGTTTGCCTCAGGAGGTCATCACTGGCTTATCCTTGTCAACAGGAGCTTCTTCGACCACCGCATGCACGCAACACCTTATTCTTCTGTTGTGTCTTCTCACGCGCTAGCATGTGAGGGCGCGTGATACCGTCGATCCAGTACCCGCTTGGACAGACCTGGTTGCCAGCCACAATAGAGTCCAACCCAGTCCTTATTTTCTCAATTGGGCATCTTACCATTATCATGAATACCCAATCCATGTCCTTGAAAGTCAATACTAAGCAGAATTCCTCAATCAATAATTTCTCAGTCAATATCATTGACAATTCACCTCTACTTATCGCCAGCCACAAACTCAATGGCCACAACTTCCTTCAGTGGTCACGCAATTCGTCCTCATGTATGTTTCTAGCAGAGGAATGGATGATTCTCATTGGTGAGGTTCCCATTCTTGAAGCAACAAACCCCAAGTATAGAACCTGGTTTCTACTTGCTCAAAGAAAAGTCCTCCTCTACATAGACAAGTTCCTAGGATTTTTTAACATATACAACCTAGCTTGAGGGAGAGTGCTGAAAGGAGTCGATCCTTATGTTTAAATTACTTATTTATTTTTAATTTGATAGATTAGGATATTCTTTCCTAGTAAATAAGATAGATTATTTTATTTGCTTTTCTAGTTTAGTGAGGATTCCTTGTTTAAGAAGGATTCTCCTACTTATTTTTCCTCCTTGTTTAGTTAGGATTCCTTTGTATAAATATTCGGTTTTAATTTCATTCTGAATCAGAGAGAAGAATTTTCTTTTCATCAAAATTCCACACTAACTAATGTCTACTCTCCCTGTTAAAGAACCATGTGCATTTTCTTGAGGCTATGTTTCAGCTTGGGGGACTAAAGAATTAAAAGGAGTTAGTGCTCTAGTGCCGGCCACAAAGAATGTCCAAATTGAGATGCTATATGTAAAAACACTTCCACTCTTCCAATTATGCAACATGGATCATGGACTTTAAAAATGTTTCAGCTGCAACATGCTCATGAAAAAGTATCTTTTATGCCCCTATGCTTTAACCCAAGTTCCAATTATAACTCAGAATTTTATTTTGTGTCAATTGCATCCCATATCTTTTCAACTAATTTCAATTATGTCCTTCGATCTAATGCCGTCCAAATTGTTAACAGACGCTAACACAGCCATCCACGTTTATAGAAAAGGGGGCGTATTTTGAAACTTTAAAGAGACATAAGGGATATTTTTTACACTTATAATAACCATGGGGGTATATTTGAATAAATGTGGGTGGCCACGTTAGCACTTACTGTTAACAATTTGGATAGCATTAGGCTTATAGATATAATTAAAACTAATTGAAAAAATATGAAATATAATTGACACAAAATTAAAGTTTTAGGTTATAATAGAAACCTAGGTCAAAGTTCAAGTACCTTTTCCGTATACCAATTATGAATGCAATATATGTGATTGCCAGCAAGTACATGGGATTCATTAAATGACATTGTCCTTTAGAGCATTTATACCATCTCGCTATCTTGTTATTTCCTCCGGGTTTCTTACTTCTTCAATCTTCCGAGGTTCACTAGCTTAAAACACACTACAAGCATTCATTCCTCTATGTTGCACCTGCAACTCCTCTATCACACTTAATCGTTGTTAAGCGTCTAATAAGACCCATGATTGGTTTAATTAATTAACAACCACCAAAAAGTTCACTAGATCATTTGTTTTCAACATGAAGGGCATAATCTATAACAATTAATTGAAAACTAGTATCTGATTGAGTCTAAGTGAGATATGTGGCATTATGGGATAGATAACCTTACGTTATTGCATAGTCTAATGGATTCCAATGGTCCAAACATTGTCCTGCAAAAAGAAAAATTGGTCCAAACAAATACCTCCAATGAAAAAAAAAAAAGATCAAACAAATAAGTAAAAACGCAATCGCAGTGAATAAAGTATAAATAGGAAGTTACGTTTTGAGAGTCTGAGAAACAGGAATTCCAAACTCATTAGCATTAACAACTAACCATAGGTCTACAATTCTGAAACATATTTGGAACAGTAGCTGACCTATTTTGAAAGGGCATTACATTATTGCATTGATAATCAAAAGTCCAAACTAAATGGTATATTAAACTGCACCAACCATGGAACTACCAGCTAAGCAGTGTCAGTTGCTGGCTGTGTAACCCCAAACTTCACCAACAGTTTAGTCAGCGTCTCCGGTAAGCAAACTTGGTACTTCACCTTTCCAGAAGGTGACAGGAAAACCTCAGCCAGTTCAAGCTTTTCTGAGGTCAAGCTGGTGCTATCCATAGTTTTACTGAGTACTTTCAGTGCAAGTTGCACTGCTTCTTCCCTTGTGATATCATCCTTGTAGTCTTGTTTCAGTATTGACTGTGCTGCCTGGTTATTTGCACCAATAGCTGCAGCTTTCCAGCCACCATAATTTCCACTAGGGTCACTCGTGTAAAGTTGGAAACCAAAATTTTTGTCCCATCCTGCAAAAAGGAATGAGACTCCAAATGGCCGTAGACCACCAAATTGTGTGTAACCTTGCTTAGTATCACATAGAGATTGAACCAACTGCTCAACAGGCATTGGCTCTTGGTAGGCATAGGTGTAGCGTTGTGCTTGGACTCTAGCGGTATTGATTAGGATGTTGGCATCAGACATTATACCAGCTACAGCACAAGCAACATGATCATCAATCTTGTACATCTTCTCTGTCGAAGTTGAGGTTTGGAGAAGCTTGGATGTTACCTTTTTCTCACCAACCAAGACAACTCCATCTTTTGATAAGATCCCTATTGCAGTACCAGCATTTCCAATGGCTTCCATTGCATATTCCACTTGATAAAGACGGCCTTCAGGGGAGAAAATTGTTGTACGGCTATCATATCTTCGGGACATACTGATCTCTGACTACTAATTCAAAGCAAATAAGTATTAGTTTGTAGATGCAAATGAATTTAACATTGAATACTGTTATCTCTACATGATACTGTCAGCTCAGGAAAATAATTATAAACTAAATTAACAAACTACAGCAAGCAAAACATAGCTTTATATTAACAAAGAAATTATCCATATTAGAAGTCCCCCATCCTCCTTTTGCTGTGCAAAAATCAATCCTGACCATCACAGTAATTACTATTTACTATAAAACTCATCATATGCAATCAAGAATATTATTAGACTGAATACTGTAAGCATCATTGCTAAACACCCAGCTGCTAAAGAAGGAGAGCCTGATGCACAACTAAGAGCTCAGTCTGGGCGCTTGAGCACCCAGGCGTCCCCTTAGGCTGTTTGATAGAAATTATGAAGTTAGGCACCAAAAATATTTGAAGAACAGAAAAGGAAATTTGAGGAAAGAGGAGAAGAAATTAGAGATAAGAGAGAAGAAGAGAAAGTGTGAGAAGAAGAAGAGAAGAATAGATAAAGAAGAGAGAACAGATAGAATCAAGAGAGAAGAGAGAAGATCAATCCATCTTCATTCATCATACCATTTGACATCAAATTCCTCCTACTTATAGCTATATTTGTCCCCTAACAAATTAGTATTAATCTAGACAAAAATAATAGAAATAGCTTTTTTATGTTTTATATTTTGATCCATATCATAATCTAAACAAAGATAATAGGCATACATTTTGTATATTTTGTTCCCTATCACAGTCTAAAAATAAATAAACAAAACGCCCTTCTTTATATGTTGATCCCTAACAGAGCTCCCCCTCCCCCTCCCCCCCAAAAAACACAACACACACATTATAATCTAAACAAAGATAATAAAAATACCTTTTTTTATATTTTCGTCCCTATCATAATCTAACCAAGATAATAAAAATACCTTTTTATATTGTGATCCTTATCACAATTTAAACAAAATAATCAAAACACCCTTCTTTATATTTTGGTCCCTAACATATAAATTATAAAGTACACTTTTCTATCCTTCGACCTAAATATAAAAAAAAAATATCAATATGAGAAAGATAACATACAAATACGAATAATGCTATGCAAAGTCATTAAGACCCACATCTAAGCACTAATAAACAGAAATCTATCAAGAGACGTGATATAATGAAAGTTACCCAGAATGGGAAGATGGACAAATGTACAAGTAATTCTTAAAGATTAGGATTTTCGATAACCTAATGATCAATTCCTGAGCCACTCATTGATTTTTCCCGGTATCAAAATGTGGGTAGTTAGCTCCACAATTGCAACTGGTTATTTTTTAGTTAACGACTTAAATTTTGGAGAAATCTAAAGAGAAGGAGAAAGTACAGAACATTGGAGCATATCAGAATTAACCTTAATCTGCGAACTGAAGACCAAAATCGGCTCAAAACCAATTTGATTATCAGGCTAAAATGTTATAATCTGCTTTATGCAGTATCAGTTATCGGGACAACCAAACAGGACATCATGATGGAGATCTATTACCTTGTCGGGAACTTCGTAGGAGATTCGCCGCGATAGTGGTTCAAATGTTCAGTCTCTGGGAAGATGCGTCTGTCTGGAGCGTGAGGAAAAGAAAACACTCTGGCCAAGCATGGAAACGAGAGCACAACCAATTTTTTTTTTATAATAATATTATTCACTTTCAATTAATTTTATATTTTTCATGTTTTAAAACTTACTACAATCTTTTTTTTTTATATTTGGTAATATAATTCTACATATTATTTTTCATTAAAGTTCTCGTCATTGTATATATTGAGTACTTTTTAAAATAATACAAAATATTTTCTTTATCTTATTTTGAAGTTTTTGTGATATATTTTTATTTAATCATTTTTATTTGTTTATATTTCAATTCCCTTAATAAAAGATATCTTAATTAAAAAATTATAATAATAAAAACTAAAGTGTGGCCCATTTTATAATTACACAGAGGGAGATGGGGATATCAATTTCGCACTAACCCACATTGTTCCTGTTCAGGCTAGTTAAGTTAACTATTGACCAGGTAATGAGACAGATTTGAAAAAAAATAAAGGTAAAAATATATTTTATATCTCTAAAGTTTATTTTGATTTTCATTTATGTTTTAAAATTTTTTTTTTTGTGTCGATCATGTCTTACATTTTTTAAAATTTTACAAATATACCCTTTTTTAACACCGTCAGTGGCTTAACAGAAATGCTGACGTGGCACATGACGCCAATATTTTCATAACCGGACCGGTCATTAAACAGGAGGGGGCACTAGTTCAAGGTTCAATGGTCGAACCGGGGTCGAACCGCCGTCGAACCGGGGTCGAACCGCGGTCGAACCGGTGATAATTAAAAAAATAAAATAAATAAAATATATACCTAAAAATAGTAAAATAAGTAAATTACTATATAATTTTATATCAACATATCATAATTCACATATATAAAAATATACAATATTTAATATTAAATTACACAAAAAGTATTCACTAGTTTGACAAAATAGCATACTCAAATAAATGTTTATAAATAACAACCAAAAAAACCAACTGACTAAAAAACCATATTATTAGTCATACTCATTACTCATCATACAAATCATGCATCTCAAATCTATCAAATGCTAAAGCATCTCCACTAAAACTATCACCACCACCACCACTACTTCCAACTCCACCAACCGTAGCATCAACTCCAATTTCATCAAGTAATTCTATATTTAGTTGGTCAGCAATTTCTTCAACACCTAAATATAAAATAAGAAAATTTTCAAAAAATCAGTAAACAAAATTAATAGTTAATAACTTCATATTTATTTTAATAATTAATACTTAAGACACCTTCATTTTGTCTTGAGGATTTACCAACTATAGGTATTGCACTATCTTGATAGATAACATTTTCAATATCAAGGTCTTCATCAGCAAATTTTGGAGGTGTTTCTTCCTCATCAACGACCCAGAAGTCAATGTTGTCAATCGACTCATAATCAATAGGGTCATATTTTTTCTTCTTATATTGAAACCTAAAAGAAGACATTAAAATAAAAATATAAAAAAAAGTAAACATCAATAATATAATTAATACTTATATATTAATACTTATATAGTATTATATCTATTTTTCAAGCGCAAGTTGTAAGTAACAAATACAAGATCATTTAGTCTTTGATGTTCCAGCTTGTTCCTCCTTTTTGTATGAATACGCTCAAATAAACTCCAATTTCGCTCACATCCTGAAGATGAAGATGTTTGGCCAAGAATACGAATGACCAATTTTTGTAAAGTTGGAGCACTACCTCCATATAATCTCCACCATTCATCTATGTAAGATATTAAAATTTAAAAGTAAAAAATTAAGTAGAAACTTCAAAGTTCAAATTTCAAATTACACAAATGCTTAAAATGATACTTACCAGGCCGTATTGTCTTTGCCACTTTATATGCAATTTCTCGACTAAAAGAACCTTGTCGATCACGATTAATTTGCAACTCTTTAATAGATTTAGAAAGATCATCACCACAGAGACTCCTTATATCCAACAAATCAAGAAGTGCTTGCATGATTCGATTCTTTTCAACATATTGTTTATCAAAAAAGAAAGCAGGGTTAAAAAAGTAAGCAGCTGCATGAAGATCACGTTTTAAATGCTTATCCCATCGAGCCTTAATCAGATCCGTGTAAGGCTTATACAAGTGTACTCTTTGGTTAAACATTTCTTTTATAGCATTTTTTGCCCTTTGCATACCTTCATAAACATAACCCATAGAAGGCTTCTCATCTCCATCTACTATCCTGAGCAATCGAATTATTGGACCCACAAGCTTTACTATGATCATGCAGTCATTCCAAAACTTACCATCCAATATGATGTTACTAACAAGTTTTCCTGTAGTAGTCTTGGATAGCCTATGACTTGTAAAGTGTCTATCCACAACCAAAGCTTGCAAATCATGCTTATGCTCATAAAGACTTTTCAAAGTAATAAAGGTTGTGACAAATCGAGTTACCCCTGGACGCACAATTTCTTTCCAACCTTCTCTTTTCCTAAGCCAAGATAGAAATATCATATGATTGTACACAAAAACAGTAATTTTTGATGCCTTAGATGCAAGCTCAGCTACATGATACATACTACCAATATCCTTCAAAAGAAGATTCAAACAATGTGCAGCACAAGGCGACCAATAAATATGTGCATATTTTTCATGAATTAACTTGCCAGCAGCTACATAATTAGCTGCATTATCAGTCACTACATGCACAACATTAGTAGGTCTAACCCACTCAATAACATCAGAAAATAAATCACACAATGTTTTAGCATCCTTCACAACATCTGAAGCATTTACAGATTTTACAAAGGTAATACCCAAAGGACAATAAACTAAAAAATTTATCAAAGTCCTCTGCCTCATGTCACTCCAACCATCAGCCATGATTGTACATCCAGTTTTAGCCCAATTATCTCGATGACTTTCAACAAGCAATTGACACTCCTTTTTGCAATCTCCTAACAAATGAACTCTCAATTCATAATATGAAGGGACTTTAAACCCTGGCCCTATGGCCGCAATTGCATCTGCAGCAGACTAAAAGTATGGAGATTGAATAGCATTAAATGGAATACAAGCGTCAAAAAACCATCTTGCAATTGCCAATTTAGCTTTATGTATTGATTCCTTACTAGACAATACACTTTTCAAAGTTGGTTGTGAACCTGGAGTTGTCCTAGGAGTAAAAAAGCCATCAAATGTGTCACTCATTTTCCTCTTCCCTTGGGCAACATTTTGTTTCCTGGCTTGCAAAGGAACAACAACTTCTGCACTCTCCATTCCCTCATAATCTTCATCAAGCTGCTCATTTTGGTTCTTTTTCTGACATCGCCTAAATGATTCCAGCATTCTACAATGAATATCATGAGACACTTTTTTGCAAGAACTTATTTGACCTGTTACACCTGCTAGATGTTGTTTCATTCGATTTATACCTCCTCCTCTATATACGAAATTACAATGAAGGCAGGTGTAGACATTAGTTTTTCCCTCTTTCCTAAAAGCAAAATGTTCCCATGCCGGATCACTCTTTTGACAACTAGATGTATTAGATGCTGCAGTGGATTGCTTGTCTGATGATTGTACATTAGTGGCAGTGGTGTTGTTATCATCATTGGTATCCATATTTCCACTAAAGTTTCACCAAAAGAATGCTAATTAGGATATTGAATTTATATGAAGGGTTTAAGCTGGAAGAAAGCCTAGGATATTACTAAAGATGTGCTTCTTAAAAAAAAATTCAATATACTTCAATAGTTCAATTTATATCGGGCATCAGCAAGTAAATTAGCAATCACTAATAAGAGTAAATTCAGATTTCAGACAATCAATATAACTATAATCCAAAATCAGATAATCAGCCAATTCCAGATGCTTAGTGGTGCACAAAAAAGTTATGCATATATAAGTAGTGCTCCTATATAGCCTAGCATTTTGCTTCATCTGTCGACAACACTATTGCTCATACAGGGCACATATGAAATTTTCCTCTCTGAATTATCTATTGTCTATATTGACCAAAATTATTAAAGGACTATATGAGGACAATATATGTATTTTTATGCTTCCTACAATTATTAAAGGATAAGATATGAAGCACTTACCTGGAAGGAAACCCGACGACAATGGCGAGGGAGACAGTAGCGGCAATGGTGAGGGAGGTCAGAGATGAATCAGTTTAAATCGAAGAAAGGAACTGAAAGAGATGAATCTAATCAAAGAAAGCTTAAATTAGAGATGAATTTAAGTAAATCAACAAAGAAGAATAAATCTGATTATGAATCAACAAAAAATCGAAAATAAAAGAAAGAACTCAAGAAGCGAAGGATGAAGGAGACGAACCTGTGCTTCAGCCTTCAGCCTTCGAGTTCAAGTTCGAAGCTCAAACGCAGAAACGCTTGGACTTTGCAGCAAAATGAAGCCTCGATGTTGAAGGGGAAGAAGACGGCCGCTGGTGCAAGAAGAATGATGAACCTTCTTCAGCCTTCAGATAAATGAAATCTGACTGGGGGGGATTTAGGGCTCGAGCAAAACGGCGTCGTTTTGTAAAGTGATAAAGGAAAAAAAAAGTAGGAACTGGTCAGTCATTGAGCCGGCCGGTTTGGCCGGTTCCAGCGGTTCAAAACCGGTCGAACCAGTTCTCAGCCGGTTTGAACTCTTCCCGGTTCAAAGGGGTTGATTGGACTAGTTCCATGGTCGGTTCCCGGTTCGACCGACCGATCTGGTCCGGTCATGACAACTATGCATGACACAGATAAAATTATTGCCACATCACATGCCATGTCATTGCCACCTGTCTGCCACGTAGATGGACCCTGTGAAATGCCAAAAATACCCATCGTATCATTTAACCCCATCATTCGAAATCATTTGAGTGAAGTTACCGTTCTGGCTCCCACTTGAACCATATTCTCTCCAAACGATATCGCCTTGAGGTGCTTTGAACTCGGTGGACAGCCGAAGTCAACATTGGAGACGACAGCGGCATGGCCGGTGGCCGAGGACGTTGACAGCGAGGAATAGGTACCCCATAATTTCCTTTCTCATTTTTTATGCCTTAGCTTCAAATTTTTTGCCCCAATCTGAATCTTGCCCTAATAAACCACAAATTTAGCCCAAATTCGAAACTTGGGTTAATAAACTATAATTTTAGCCCTAATTCGTAGTGATTTAGGACGAAGGATTTCTCTTATTTTATTTTTTGGAAGCTTAGATGTTAGCCCCCAATCCGTGTTGATTCGGGACAAAGGAATGCACAAAAGCGTAATCATATTACATTAAACATATACTGTGGATCGATTTTAGGTGTTTTGGATGTATTGGGACTTTTGGGATTTTTTGATATTATACTTACTTGAGCCGTGGCCTTCTCAAGAGCAAACTTCTTTGTTCATTTTGGGTGGCCTTGTTGCAGAAAGTGTTAGTGTTACTGTGGTTGTGTTCCGATGGCTTCTGTGTTGATGTTGATTTGAGTTGATTGTAAAAGGTTTTATATAGAAATATGTCTGTGTTTTGTATAGTATTGTTGAAGTGAAAAGTGTAAAATGAAACTCAATATTTGTTGTATCTAAAGCTTAGCAATGTTAGATTCTATAGTTAACAATAAAGTTATATGCACATTACATTATGCTTTATAAATTATATTTTATTAACCTAAAATTCCTAAGAGCATTGGATCAATTTGTACTGATTTTTATGTAAAATATTGGTTTGGTCTTCACTCCAACATCAATACAGTCTATTATGGTTGAATAGCTGTTCACAAACTAAATTTATATTCGTTTTATATAACCCATTTATTTTAATATAACTCCTTGTTGTATGTCATTTGATTAGGTGTTTTTTTATCTGAGCTTTCAATGGATATATTCTCTGTGGAAGTATACCACGGTGGCCAGCTTATGAGAGGATCATATGTTAAGGGGGAGGTTGACATATGGAGTGCTTGTGACTCTGATAGATGGAGTTACTTTGAGATCATAGACTTAATAAAAGAAGACTATAGGT
The DNA here is from genome assembly GCA_037074585.1 of Biancaea sappan. NCBI lineage: Eukaryota > Viridiplantae > Streptophyta > Magnoliopsida > Fabales > Fabaceae > Biancaea > Biancaea sappan. Next base: position 22,537,766 of record CM073499.1, on the reverse strand, counting down.
ATTGTGACGTTGAGGTGATGTGGTACAACGCTCCGAGAGAAGCGTTTGAGCAAGGATTGAAGATGCTCACAGATGATGGAGGAGCAATGGAGATGGTAGACATTGCTAATAAGCATGGCATGGTACAATTGTATATCATTCGAAAGTTGGATGGGCCAACTCCATCAGTTGACCCATCTCAGAACCTAAAGGAAGACCCACTCTTACATGCACATTCACATGCTTCCCCACATCCTAATATGGAATATGGGAGGAAAGCTAAGGTATATATATCATTTGTCTTCTTAAAAAAATTATATATGTCTACAATTTGTATTTTCCCAACATGTAGGGTGAATGTCAAAATTTTTATCACTTGTATTTGTGTAAGTCTTGACATTGTATATGTATATATCTACAATTTTTATCACTTGTGTCTGTGTAAGTTTTGACATTGTGACTCTTACAAATAGCAAATTGTAAATTTGTGTAACTCTTGACGTTGTAATTCACCCAAACTTGTATTGATTTGTTTTAATTTAACATATCATTTTCATTTTAATTCTTTGCATAAGTTAAATGTGAAGAAAAGGGAATACATTAAAAAAAGTTTTGACATAATCAAATTGTGTAACTTGACATGTAACCTTTAATTGCAAGTTTGTACGTGTTTGTTGTAATGGTAAGTTTTTTTGTGATTGTTAATTCGTAGGGAAAACTACCCATTGTCCATGAAGGGCGAAATGCACAAAATGATAATGACGAGGACACTGAGGTCACAAAAAGTGGTGATGACTCTGATGATAGTGCACTGAAGGTGAGGTTTTCAGACAGTGAAGATGAAGATCTTGCTGGTGGATTGTTTAGTTCAAACACCTCGATCTTGAAGCCATCTAGTAGTCAGAATGTCCATACCCGTACCGTAAAGCCATCTAGTAGTCAGAATGTCCATACCCGTATCGCAAAGCCATCTAGTAGTCAGAATGTCCATACTCGTACTACAAAGCCATCTAGTAGTTAGAAAGTGACATTAGAGCATGTTAGGGGCCTCAGTGATGATGAGGCGTATGAGTTCGAGTCATTAGATAGTATTGCTAGTAAGAACGAGGACAGACTCCCTCGTAAGTCAAAGTTCCCGGCACATAAGCTTCTCAGGTACATAAATACAAAGTTATAATTGTTTTTATATAGTTGTTCTCATGAAATCTTAGAATTAATTATAACTGTTGATGAATTCTTAGAATGGATTATAATTGTTGATGTATAATTATTTTCAAGGACATGAATGACTACAAGTGGGAGGTGGGGACCACTTTCCAAACTCGTGAGGAGTTTCAGGAAGTTGTTGTGACATATGCTGTGCACTTTAGTCGGAACATGTATTATGCAAAACTAGACAAGGTCAGAGTGAGGGTCAGGTGTAGAGGTGATTGTCCTTTCGAAGCATATACTGCAAAATTGGCAAACAAGGACACGTGGCAGTTGAGGATGATTAAGGGCGAGCATACATGCGCTAGGTGCTTCAATATGCACATAATGTCATCGAAATGGCTCGAGAAAAAAATGCAGAAGAAATTGAGGGACAGCCCTAAGTTTAAGCTGAAGGACATAATTAGAAAGGCCCGGGAAAAGTGGAATGTGGGCTGTACATGGACTAAGGCGAGTAGGGCCCGGCCCGAAGAGATGCACGAGAAGTGGTTAGTGGTTCTTTTAAAGAGCAGTTCTTGAGGCTTTATGACTACTGCGAAGAGTTGAGAAGGGCTAACCCCGGCTCCACAATTAAGATGCAAGTTAATAAGCCTCCAGGGTTTGAAGATGACACCCCATGAGGTGATAGAGACCCCACTTCGATGCTACCCACATTCGGGAGACTCTATATATGCTTCAATGCATGTTAAAGAAGCTTTTTGCTTTGTCAGCCCATTATTGGTATGGATGGGTGTTTCATTAAAACAATATATAGAGGTCAAATTCTGACTGCAATTGGTAGGGATTCGAATGACCAACTTCTGCCAATTGCATTCGCTGTTGTAGAGGCCGAGACTATGGACACATGAATGTGGTTCTTGGAGCTATTGACCGAAGACATTGGGATTCAGAATAGCAAATTTATCACTTTCATCTTAGATCAACATAAGGTTCGTGTCATTCTTGTTCTATATCTGTGTTATCTTAATTTTTTGTGTATGTCCTTTAATTTGCAAAAATTTTCATACATGTCTTTTAAGTTCCCATTTCATTCATGAATATGTCCTCTAAGTTTCTAAAATTTGCAAATATGTCCTTTATGTTACGTTACTTGTATCACTAATGTCCTAAGATTAACTCGTTGGTGCTTAAACTTAACTGCCTATGTCATAGGAGCTGTTATCATAATGTCTGTGGCAAAGAAATGTGTTACATTATATCTTCACAACATTTTTATTAGTATATAGACAAGAAACTTTAGTGATCTTTTGGGCATTCGGTTAATTGTATTACAAAGAAAGGTAATGAAATCTCAGTGATAAATCTCAATCATATCCAACCACATTATCAGCATCTGTGGTCATTTGGTGTCATCATCCAGCTTCTATTTAACAAGTGTAGCTGTTACCATTGGGATGCTTATATTTTAATAAAGACATCTGATGTTTTCAATATTGGTTGAGTTTATATTTCATCTTATTTATAATCAAGCTTATTTATTTGTGTAACCTCTATATGGTTTGACAGTGCCCTTAAGACACTCATATTAGGAGGTGACCATCGGTTTTATATACATCACCTGTACAACAACTTCAGGAAAAAATTCCCAGGCAACTACCTAAAGAAGCTGGTGTGGAAAGCTGCAAGGTCCACCTACCCTCAGCCATGGGAGAGGACAATTCTTGAAATAAAGAAGCATGATGAAAAGGTATATCTACATCTGATAAAGATTTCTCCAAGGCATTGGAGTAGGGCATTTTTTAGGGCGGACCCTAAGTGTGATGTCATACTGAATAATATGTGTGAGACCTTCAATTATGTCATTTTGAGTGCCCGAGAGAAGCCAATAGTGTCCATGCTAGAGGACATTAGAGTGTGGATGATGGAGAGGTGGGTGATGAATAGGAAGGATGTCAAAAAAATTCCTGATGGAGCGGTCCTCCCAAAAATTAAGGCTATGCTTGATCTAAATTATAAAGAGAGACTGACATAGGCCGAGCAAAAAGTATTCGAGGTGATGGGCCCTAATGAAAAGTTTGTGGTGGACATTGATCTTAAGACTTGTACATGCAGGTATTGGGCTATTACGGGCATTCCTTGCCCCCATTTTATCAGTTGCATGATCACATGGGAGAAAGGCCTGAATCTTTTGTCCCATCGTATTTTAGGAAGGAACATTATCAAGCATGCTTTCAGTTCATGGTACACTTGACAAATGGCCTAAATATGTGGCCATCTACACTGTGGGATGATGTCTTTCCACCACCATATAGGAAACTGATTGGCTGACCAAAGAAGAAGAGAAGAAAGGAAGCCGATGAGGAGTCTCAAAACCTAAATCGTATGTCTCGTAGGGGGTAAATTGAGGTGTGGAAATTGTGGAACCATCGGACACAATAAGAGGGCTTGTAAATTGCCTGGATAGCCACCATCGTCTTATGTCCAATTGGGACAACCTCGTATAATTGTGATTATTTTTTATGCTATATTTTTTTTATTGCTTTGTCAATAATGAACTTGATGCTATATTTCATTACCATGTTGCATCTTACCATTTAATTGTAAACTTGCAGTGCACACAGAGGGAAAAGATGCCAGTAAGGCGTGTGAGAGTATTAACACAACTACCCCAGACACAACTACCTCAGACCATTCCTATGGTAATTATTACTTTTCCAAACAAAAGTGTTACCCTATTGTTGTTGAATGCTTTACTTTATTGATGTTAATTCTTTACTGCAGCATGGGGCTCCACGTAGGATACTCCGAAGCCATAGCTCACAGTCGGCGACTTCCATTCCTCCTCCTCATACTACGAATCCAACTCCTACACAGGCATATCACACTTTACTACTTGAATTGTAATTGCATATTTGGTTAATGCTATTGCAAATATTATAATGTAATTATTTCTTATATACATGTGTAGACTTCACAAACCCAGCCTACTGGTTTGCCGGCCACAGGAACAAGATACAAGACCATGGCAAGAAGAAACTTAGGACAACAAGGGCAACAAGGAGAGGTGGTACAAGTCAAGGCTCACAACATACTGCTCCATGACTTTGTACATAGGGAACTTTTTTGGGGACTTTTAGATTTGGCCACTTTTTTGTATTTATGTTGTTGGCCACTATGTTAGAGAACATTATATGTTGGACCACAGGTTTATTATTTTGTTATATACTATGAGTATTATTTTTTGGTTACATCCTATGAACCATTATGTTCTTTTGGATTGAATGCAAGAAATGTGAGATATGGGATGCAAAATCCCTTAATGTTCTTTGACTATTTTTTTGTGCAGAATTGGAATGTGATTATTAAATTGACACTCTTAATTTCTGTGAGACTAAATTTAGTCAACAATTGTTAAATTTTATGAATAATTTACTATTGTCTTTTGTTCTATACATTATTTCTTTTGTAGGTGTTAAATAAGTAAATATTTTAAAGAGAACCAAATTTTTTTATGCAAAAAATAATCAAAAGATTTTCTTTTCTTTTTCTTTTTCTTTTTTGGTCTAAGTGAATAAAAGTGCACAAAATTTAATAATGATTGGTAGTTTATTTAAAAAATTTAATAAGACATTAAATTCCATTCATTACATTAAAGATTGTAAATTCCATGCCTAAAATTAAGGTTCAAATTAAGTAAAGCCATTACATTGCATTCATAAAAGTAAAGAACATCGTCTCAAATTTACCACATGACCATAACAAAGATTTCATAATATTAATACATCATTTGTTAAACTACAACAATGAAACATCATTAAATAAAGCATCCTAAACATCAAACAACACGACACCTAAAAACCTTTTAACTTAGTCACTTTACAAACCAAATATTAACAGAAAGAGAAAATATCAGGAGTATGATTAGCATCCTCCTCTTCATCCTCCGTTCGTCTTTCAAGTCATCTTCAAGAGTCTTGATCTTCTTCTTAAGATGATACATGGCCAATGCATCATCTTGAATTAGAGCATCTGCCCAAAGGAAGAAATCACAGCCTTTTTCATCCTGTAAATTCAATGTCAATTTGGTTCAACTTCTGTGTTTTAACATAAAGGTAAAAACAATAAAATTTAGAGTTTATCTATTAATTGTCATTCATATCATACTGCATATTTTTTACATCCCCAGAACTTCTGACTAGGATTTTCCAAGATCTATGAATTTGCCAATCGAGCATACTTGCCGTAATCACATATGAACCTTTCCTTCTAGGCACTGCAAGTTGAAGCTTGGGATGCCATTGTTACTTTTAAAGAGAGTGACAAATAATTGGTAAGTGACATTTAGTTTTTAGCATAAAAAATTTCATAGTGATCAACTAAAGCATCAATAGTTTTTCATATGTCACATTGCTATAATAATCTATTTTATAGTGTGTGAGGCAATTATTGAAGTAGAAGATTTGATATATACATATATTCAAAGATGGTTGGAGTTTTGGACACCATATGACAGCAGCATACCAAAACCATATGCTAATTAAGTAATTCATGACTTATTTCCCACTTTAATCATGTTATTTCCCAATGAGGTTCCGAAACATCAAACAATTATAAGGCCAATTATCTAAATTTTGTTATTGAAACAGATGCAACAATGGTCTCCTCTTCCTAATTCATAAACCCAATATAAATCTCACAAAATCAAGAGATGATCAAAACACTGATTCAGACAAATGATTACAGCCACCAATCAGAATAAAAAATAGGGAAATGAGAATCGTGGTCAGGGCAAAAAAAAATTAGATTGGGGGAAAAAATTTGAACCTAGGGCAAAAAAAAAGAGGAAGAGAATCGACGACAGTACTTTTCCTTTGCTGTCGATGTCCACCACCGCCGTGCCTCTCGCTGTCGTTGCCGGTATTGATGTTGACCATCCACCAGGCTGAAGGAGACCTCTAGGTGACAAAGTTCCACTTCCTCGAGTAAATGTTGGAGCCAAAAGGGTAACTTCACTCAAATGATTTCAAATGCTGGGGTTAAATGACACGAGGGGCATTTTTGGCATTTCACAAGGTCCATCCACATGGTAGACAAGTGGCAATGACATGGCATGTGATGTTGCAGTAATTTTATTCACGTCATGTTGCATGTCAGCATTTCCGTTAAGCCACTGAGGGTGTTAAAAAAAAGGTATATTTGTAAACTTTTGAAAAATGTAGGACATGATTGACAAAAAAAAAATTTTGGAGCATAAATGAAAATTGGGGTAAACTTTAGGGATGTGAAGCACACTTTTGCAAAAAATAAAATAAAATACATTTGTGCCAGTTTAGGGTGAGTAATTGGATGAGGCATGTATCTCAAATAAAAAATATTAATAATACATAGTATTTAACTTAATTTATAATACATAGTTTTTCATATAATCTATAATACATAGTGATTTTTATATGTTATTAATAGTTTAATAATGAAATACTTATTTAAGACAATTTTTAAGAAAAAAAATACTTATGTAAGACAAAGTGTCTTATAAAATTTAAATATTTTCAAATATAACATATATAACTTAATTTAGTTTAATAAAAAATACTAAATGCAATTTATTGAATGTTATTCATATAGTAGTCATATAGACACGACCTCTTAAAATATACTTATGTAAGATACATTATCTTATTAAATTTAAATGTTTTAAAATATGATATATATATATATATATATATATATATATATATATATATATATATAATTTAATTTAGTTTAATAAAGGATGCTAAATGTAAATTATTGAAGTTTATTGGTAGTTTAATAAAGAGAATACTTATGTAAGCATAGTTTTAGGAACCTATCCAGTTATTAACTTGGGGAGAAGCCCAAGTCATTGGATCATTATATATATATATATATATATACACACACATACATATTTGTTCACAAATAAATATCAAAACAAGTAAAACAAATAATTTATATGCAAATTTCATTATTAAAGTTTCATAAAATAATTTAACATACAAATCTCAAATTTAATAAATAAATATATGTATATAATCTTTTATATTTAAACTAATACATTGTAAAAATAAAATTAAAAGTAATTTATTTTTGAATATTTGATTTTTATTTTTAATATTATAATATTATAAAATTTGTTGCTAATATTGTTCAAGTTTAATTTAGATACACAAAAACATTTTGAGTGAATTAAATTCCTATTATTAATGTTACTATACTTTTTTCATTCACATTATCATTATTAAAAAAATTAAAACATAAGATCAAATTTTAAAACCCAGCCACCATTTTTTAACGCCAAACCTGTCCATTCAAGTTGACCGATAACCTAGTGACTAATCCAGTTAGGGTCACTCAATTAGATTGAGTTGCAAATGACTCGGTCAAAATCCTAGCAACCTGATGACCTGTAACCTAGTCTTTTTAGAAAAAAAACTTTTTTTTTATTCTTTTTACTTTTTTAAAATACATAACGTGGGAGTGGGAGCAAAATAGATCTTGAATGAAATAAAATTCATGATATTATTATTATAAAACATAAAATGTTATTATTTTATGCAAATTAAATTATTATTTTATGTAAAATGATTTTAAATCATGCAAGTTGAACAATGTTTGCAAAAAAATTTATAATATCATATAATATTAAAAATAGCAATAAAACACTCAAAAACAAATTACTTTTAATGTTATTTTTACAATTTATTAATTTAATTATAAAGATTATATATTTATCAAATATAAGATTTGTGTGCTAAATTATTTTAGAATACATTTTTTTAGGATACTTTAATTATGAAATTAATATATAAATTGTTTTTTTACTTGCTTTAATATTTATTTGTGAACATATATATATATATATATATATATAAAATTTTTTTATTTATTCTCCCAATTTAGCAATTAACTCGATGATATGACGGTTGACCCAATAACCTAATCAACTGGCCTCATCTCCAATTCAATGACTAAGTCAGTTCCTAAAACTATGTTGGTTTTATTCTTAACAAAAACAATAAACAAAAGCACAAGTTAGAAAGAAAAGGAGCCTACAAAATGAAAATAAGAGTTCTTCTATGCGACTGAGTACTGACAACAAAAACCAAAAAAAAGGAAAACAATCAAATAGAAATAAAAAAAAAGAAAAAGTTGAAAATGAATGTTCTAGAATGTCTCTTCATTTCCTCTATGTGTTTGTTCCTTTCACATGGTTGCAGAGTTTGAGCATAATTAGGTAAGAGATGGAAAACATAGAAGATTTTCTAATTAGAAGTGGATTGGAAGCAAAAACAAGTCTCCATTGATTTTTTGTTCACCATTGACAACCATTGAAGCTAAAGAGGAATAAGAGAAAGGATAATCTCATTCACAAGTCTTCTCAAATCCAAGAATCCTCTCTACTATCTTGTTCTAGTGGTGTTCGATACCAATAGTTGATCGAAGAGAACAACTATTATGAAGTGGGGAAGGATGTTATAGGCCACCGTGAGGTGAGACAAATTGCAGTCACATAATGAGTCAACAACAGTTATCAAGTCGTGAGTTTCATCAAAACCCAGTCCTTTCATTCAATTCAGAAGTGGGCTACTGATACATTGGTCCAAACTGCTTGACCAAACCAGCCTAGCCTTTGGGTCGTCGGTCCATTGGTCTGGTTTCAAATACAATGTATGCAAGACATAGTATCTTATAAAATTTAATTCTTTTAAAATGTAACATATATAACTTAATCGAGTTTAATAAAGAATGCTAAATAAAAACAAAAAAATAGAACAAAGGAAAAAAAAATGCTAAGTATAAATTATTGAATGCTATTGATAGTTTAATAAAGAGCATACTTATGTAAGACATAATGTCTTATAAAATTTAGGGTTTCCAAAAGATAACACGTACCTTATAACATACATATAAATGAAACATTTTTATTTCTTAGTGTTGATGTATTAATAAATATTGTACTTTGTTGGTTTTATTATGTTTTAATTCATATTAAAATAATTTGATGAATATTATGTAATTGGACAAATTGATGAATGTTATGATGTTTCTTGCACGGACCCAATCTTACTCATTTAAGTACAGTGTAAAGTAACACCTACATATATGCCTACACATATAAATGTTATTATGATAGTTACAATATTATGAAACAATTTGAGGACATGTATATACATATATGAGGTTGTGTCAATTTATGGATTATCACCATGGACACGTGTATACATACACTTACACACTCAAAGTTTTACAAATTTTACATTCAAATTTTAGGAATGAATATGTACATACACATACATACACACCCACACCACCCCATGAAGGGTTGGAGGAATATGGCCTATATATGCATTAGAGATTTGCATGGGACGTGTGGATTGAGATAATATGTGGCATTGTGATAGATGTTCTTATGATAGAAAAGTAATGATGGTGTCTATGTTGCGCATGAACTGTGTGGATGGCTAAATCTGTGGTTAGGTAAATTATGTGATTGATCAATGACGCAATTGCAATAATGTGGTATAAGTTGTTATGTGTGGCATACCTTGAATAAGGATTTTGTATGTTATGAATGGTTGTATGTGATTTGTTAGCCCTAAGGCTATATGCCATAAATTTTGATGATGGCAAATGTATTTAAAATGTAGTATTGATATATATAAAGGTTAATTATCATATATATACTACAAGTACTTAAGCATAATTATGTTATTTAATATGTATGTTTCATATATTGAATCATGCTATTATCATGAATTGAACTAACCATTGGTTTTGCAAGTAAGATATACTTTATAGGTTGGTTTAAAACAAACAAGAGTGAGCATTGGATTGAAGAACAAGGAAAAACAATATCATGCTTCACTCAAGGAAAACAACATGCAAGGATAAAGCTCTAAGAAATGAAGAACTAGAAGATTTGAAGTCTTGGAAGCTGGGATGCATCAAATTAGCCTATGTGTTTACATTAGGTATATTTTATATAGGCTAGTATACTTGTGCAACTCAATGATTTAGATTTACATACATTGGCTCAAGCATTTTGAACAAAAACATAGTGAGATATGAAGTTTTACAAAAGTTAGTTTTTTGACCTTTGGTCAATCTTTATATCATATCTCATAAATGAAAAATCATTTTTTCAAGTATCTTAATCTCATTTGATAGTAGACTCAAAGAGCTTTTCAACAGTATATTATTTACTTAAAATGGAGTCCAAATGAGAAAGATATGACCATTTAAACTAAACTCTGGAAAATTGAAAGTTGACTTGGCTGTACTCAAGAATTATTTTATCCTGACCTTCAGTCACTATTTTGATCATATCTTTTAAACGAAAAATAATTTTTGAGTGAAATTTGGCTCATTTGAAACTAGACTCCAAGAGTTTTCCAATGATATATTATTTGTTTAAAACGGAGTTCAAATGAGGGAGTTATGAATTTTTAAAGACAGCTTAAAATCTGTATTTCACTACTGCCAGCTGGTGGTCGACCAGGCAGCTTCCAACTGGTCGACCACGAGCCCTGAAAATGCTATATTTTGCTACTGTCAGTGGGTGGTTGACCAGGTGATCCTAACTAGTCGACCAGTTGACACCTAGACTGCACTATAAGTGCTGTAACGGCTGTATAACAGCTAGTTTTGTAAAATCTTATATATATGACCTTAGATACACGATTTTGAGCTAGAATAAAGCCCTACAATGTGATATTAACTTGTTCTATCATCTTTAAGAGAAAGGAAAGTATTCTTGAGCCAAATCTTGCATATCATCAATCATTTGAGTTATTAGAGATTGATATTGTATCATCTACTCTTTGAAGAGAGTTATTCTTGTGTTCATCTTATTTTTTTCAACTCCTGATCTGTATTATCAAGGAGAGTATTCCTTGAAAGAGTGTTTGTTGAGAGAATTTCCCTTGGGTTGCAGAGAAGCCAGTTTAGCAAAAATTCTCTGGAGGGTTGAGGAGGAGCCCGGATTCATAAATTCTCCGTTGGGTTGTGGAGGAGCCTTGGCTAACGAAATTCTTTATAGTGGTTCGCAAGTACTCGAATCAAACTTTCAAGTATAGTAAAAATACTCAAGTGACTTCTTGAGGATTGGATGTAGGTTTGAGATTAGTCGAACCAGTATAAATCTCTGAGTTTGCTTTCTCTATCCCTCACTCCTTTATTTGTGCTTACTGTTTTCTATTCTTTATTTCCTTACTCTTTATAATTATTTATCTTGATAGCACATTGATTTTCTGTATTGTATTTATTATCCTAAGCTTTGTACTTTTACAAAAAATCATTTTAACTTCCAATAAAGTTTTATTGAAAATTTTATAAAACCCAATTCACCCTACTTTTGGGTTCCAACTATTACTTTCATGATTGTGGTATGCTTATGATTGTGGTTATGCTTGGATGAGACCAAGGGGTATGCCTCTGGGGGCTATGATTTGACAGTTGCTGGAATAGGGCATAGTCCAAAGCCTAGGTGGGGGCATACCCAGGGTCAGAGAATGGGACCTAGTGGTGCACTCTCAGGCTCCCATATTGGTAGATGCTGGAATAGGGCATGGGCCAAGACAAATGGGGGTGTACCTTAGGGTTAGTGGCTATAAGGCATGGGCCATTACCAAGGGGTACGTTTCCAAGGGCTATGATTTAGTAGTTACCGGAAGTGGGCATGGGCCAAAGCCTAGGTAAAGATGTACTTGGGGTCATATAATGTTAATTACCAAAATAGTGATGTGACTTGTGGAGAAGGCCATGAGTGTCATGCTGATTGTATGCTTGGATATATTGACTTGAGTGTAACTCTTTTCTTATGTTGTGATTTGAATAGTTGCACTATATGGTCCATGTTGATTTCTTATATTGGTTGAGTTATGCTATGTGATAAAGGAGCAGACATATGGAGGTTTATTTATATTGCTGTTATTGTGGATAAAATTGTGGCTTAACTTATCAAGCGAGAGACCAATATGGCATGAGCCTTTTTGGGAAGTTGTCGGGGAGAAGCTTGCTTTGGCCCGATCAATTAAATTATTCTCCCGTATGCTATTGGATATTTATTATTACTCCACTTGAGAACTTGTGGTTGTTTCATGATAATTCTTGTAATAAGATCATGGGATGTAAATGTCATGCTGCATGGCTTGTGAGGAATACTTCCTTGTGGTGTAAAATATGCGTGATGTTATACATATACATATTCTTATAGATATGTACATATGTCTTGTAATAAGCTTTACTTGCGGGGTGTGATGAGTATATTGCGAGGATTTGAGATGAGTTGGTCAAGATATGATCTAAGGTGAGCATTTCAAAATAACCATGCATTGTGATTGCTATACGCATTTTCCTTGAGGACTGCATTTGTGTGTATGGATGGAAATTCATGTGGGCATTTGGTAGGTTATGTGTGCCCAGTTAGTGAGTAATGCTCGAGTGATCATGCATATTTAAATGTACCTTTTGGCATGTATAGTTGTATGTATTTATAGTAGGGTAGGATTTTTCTCACTGAGTTAGTGCATTAGACTCACAACCCCATAGTTTCGAGTATAGAAGATCGATTAGCCCGACGATTTGCATGCTGAGGATACCTTCCCAATGTTCAGGTAAGGTAACTTGATTTCTTTTTGTGTTTGTCTTTTCTAAAATACTCTGTAATTAGGTAGGCCACTTAGGAAGTATATCTATTTACTAGATTAGTCTGAGTTATAGACGTAGGAAAATAAACTAAATGATTTATGGAAAAACTACTTATCTATTGAAAACATGTACAAAATTAATGATGTCAAGAAATATATACTTTTGGGATTGAAATGTAAATTAGGCTTGTGGCAGTGTGGGTGATACACTGTTTACGCCGGTCACAGACTCGAATTTGGGTCATGACACTAGCACTTGGAAACAGTGGAGTTTAGCTTGGATTCTAGGTGAATAGATGACCTCACTTAGCTTGGACTAAGAGTAAATTCATGCACACTATTTCTTGCTTATGTGTATGAGTATTGTTATGAACGATATGTATATTTATAAATGCTTGGTATTGTGATTGGGATACCATGGGGAAGGAGACATTGTGGTAGTTAGGAGAAGGGAGCTTTACCTTTAAGGGGGATGTTCATTGACTTGTGACTAACAAGCATGATGTTTTGCTTGCCTCACATTGGGGCTTATATATTTGAGTTTTTCTCGTATATGAGATATGTGTTGCATAGTAACTTGTGAGGAAATGGAGAATTGTATAACTTTGGGCCAATCAGATTTTATGGCTTTATGCCATGGAGATTATATTGCTTTGTGCCTTGGGAATTACTTAGCTTCGTGTCAAGGAAAGGTAAATAAATTAGCCCTTGGGTTTGAAGAATTCGATGTATGGTACATGCTTTGTAGTATGTATTGTACCTTCATAAGTATAAGTTTATATTGTTATGTAATGTTGGAGTTTGAAGAACCTCTTGTAATGATATGTATATTAGGGATTTCTTATTTGGAGTTGGAGGGGTACAATTCATGTACTCATTGTATGATTATCCATTAGCTTTTAAGCATGCAATTATTTTGGGAGAGTGATTTGCATTTTGAGTTGTTTACACCATCATACACGATGAGAGTGTAATGTCGTTGGATAGGGAGATACATACGTAGGGCTTCGGCCATCTGAGTCCTTTATGTGTACGTTTGTATTGTGAAGATAATGAAAATGGGGTGAAGTAATCCCCTACTAGGGACTTTTATGGCCTTTGGTTGGGAGATTATTATGGCCTTCGGGTCATGGAGATATTGCACTTTCTTGATTGCATTGAGCATTAACCTACATTTTTGTATTGGAGATTGAATTGGTATGTGTTGATCAGAGTGTAACTAACACTTTGGATAGTGTGTTGCTTGTAGTGTAATGTACTCCTTTGTATTGTATGCTTGTTGGAGAATATGACCTACAGGTCAGGAAATAACATGACCTACGGGTCAAGAGTTGACATGACCTACGGGTCAAGAGTTGACATGACCTACGGGTCAAGAGTTGACATGACCTACAGGTTAGTAATTGACAACCTATAGGTCTGGAGATAATATGACCTACGGGCCAAGATACATTGATTAGCCTTTGGTCTTAGAGAAGTTGAATTTTGTGACTATCTTGCATTGTGCATTTGAATTGTACACAATTGCATTGGACATAGGATTGTCATATGTTGTTGGAATTTATATATATTCCTTTTATAATTGTGTTGTGTGTGTAAGGAGATATGTCATATGTGTATGCGACTTGGAGTTGGAATGTGAGTTTGCTTGGTATTGGTAGAATATGAAGCCTACTAGCTTGGAGATGTTATTGGCCTTCGGGTTAGGAATTGATAAGTCATTTTCGGGCTTGGAGATATGGACTTGATGTTTGTGTATATGGATAGGTACTGAGGGACTCGTCCATGTTGGAGGTTGCGATGGCCTTGGGTAGTTTAGAGCATTTTATATATGTTTGTATTGAGTTATAATTGTGTTATATCTCTTACATGGCCAGTGTGTGCCAGGAAGTAAAAGTGAGACCACCTCAACAATGGAGGTATCATTTTGCTACCCTTGTGATGGTTGATGCTTGATATTTTTCATATAACGATAATGGAGAAAATACCAACTCAATGAGATTTTTATCTCATCCCTGTTAATTGCATTTTACAGGTCTTGCATATGCCATGGGATTGCCACCCAAGGAGTAGTGGAGGTTCAAGGCTTCCGATCTTTCTTGCCTTAAGGGTTAGAGTTCGTCAGTCTTTTTTGGTATGTCTGTTGTTGTAAGCTCTGTAGTCAGATAGGACACCAAGAAGGGAAATGTGCATGTTAGGAGTTTTAATATGACATGATTTCATCATTTTTTGCATGTGCAGTTGTTATTCTTTCTTTGATTATACAATTCAATCCTTTACACATTGGGTTGACTTATTTGAATATTCTATGCACGTCATACGTTGCATGGGAGATCGAGAGTTAGGAGTTTTAGGCTTTAGGCTTAGGGGTGCCGATCACATGCTTGGGTTTTGGGTCATGACACCAATTGATTGTAATAAGGGGGTCAGTCAACTGGTTAGCTTTAGTCTCAAAATCTTGGGCAAACTCGAGGGAAGTCAATCGACTACCCTAGTGAACCAGTCGACTAGTTAGCTCCAGAATTGCAATATGAAAAATTTTGACTTCTTTTTCCTTTCTTTTTCCCATGTTAAACCTTTAGGCTTGCGTCCCAATCTCCTTGAATCATCTTCTCCTAAATCTCTAGTAAGAATTTGGATAGGGATTGTAGCTAGACTTGAGGTGAGGGAATATCATACTTTACCTTTGCTTTTCCTTCCAAAAGCTCCGTAGGTATATTTTGACCATGTGATTATTTAAGTTAAGCATATGGCATTATATGGAATTGATGATTATGAAATGTTAAATGAACTTATGAAAGCATTGAGATTGAATGAGTGCATGTGAGAGTACCGTAAGAATCCAATAACTTGATATGAAATGAGATGAATGTGGAAATGAAATGACTATGCTTTTGACATGATAATAATATACCTTAGGGCCCTTGATGTAGGTAGGGCATGGTATGATGATGTTATTACTTTGTTACTTGTGATTGATTGTGTGATGCTTGAAAAATGATTAGGAATGTGATTAACATGGAATGGAGGATGATATGGGTTAAGTCCTATGAGATGGAGTTAATCAGGGAGAAATGGAGTCAATAAGGGAGAAGAATATATTTATTCTAAAACGATGGCCATTGAGATGCTTATAGGCGGATAATGTAGCCTACGAGCAGATGTTACAACCTTCGGGCATGAGGGAGCCAATAAGGGTGGAAATGAAATTGGACAGGTGTCTGGAAATTCCAATGATATGTGTGATGAATTACTCTTGTTTGCTCTTATTGTTTATGTATAATATATGTGCATAATTGCTTTCTTATTGGTTGTTAGGGTAGTATATTTTCTCACAGAGTAAATTACTCACCCCTTTCCTCTCTTTTCAGATATACCAGAAGAAGAAGAAGAGGCATATCCCGCTAAGTAGATATTCAAAGTCTTCACGCCATTGTCTAGGGTATAGTACATTTATTTTGTATATCCCATTCTTTTGGAAACTATTAGAAGTAAGCTATGTAATCAAGTAGGTAGGATCATAGGGAAGTTTAGGCTTGGTTGAAAGATTATTCTTGCATATGAATCGATGTATGTTTCTCTTGAAAATTCTATTTGTAGCATTCTTATTTTGAGCATGGTGATGAGAATGAAAACAAATAGAAGCTTGACAATGTAAAAGTATGATTTGATTAATGAAAGGCATGCTCTCTCTGATTTTGAAATGACTTGTATATTTCTGTTTAGGTGTAATGTTGTATGATAATTACATGTAAAAAGGGGTAGAAAGGTTTTTGGTTTAGGCTTACGGTGGTGAGGGTAAGTTCATCTACCGTGCCAATCACGTGCTCAATTTTGAGGACATAACTATAAATCAATGCTGAGTCATTGATAATAACAATATCAAATGAGACTAGCCCATCATGGGCTCTTTTGAACAGCCCAACCCTGACCTGCCCTAGTTCTTAAATGGTCGAATACCTAATCCTACTTGCATGGTTCGTCAGCACTCTTAGTTTTTAAAATTATTTTTTGATATTTTTTAGTAATTAAACATTAATTTTTTTAAAAAAATTTATTAATTTGTATTAAAATATAAGTTATATTTGTAAAATATTGCTTCTTTAATGATTTTTAAATTATCAATAACTTTAATTTTCAATATATTTTTTTAAAGTAACTATATTATATTTAAATTTGAAATTTCTATATGCATTTAAAAAATTATAAAAATTTCTATACCCAAATTTCTCTATTTATTGGATATAATGCTACCCAACGTGAAATGTGATGAAGTGAAGTTTTGTATATAAAGTAAATCAAATTTTGTAAAAATAAAATAAAATAAACTTGCCAGCCCATGAGCTCCACTCTTTTAGCCTATAGGTTTAACGGCATGACTCAGTTAAATAGACATAAAATATAAAACTCAAGCCTATCAATAAACATTTTGCTATGAGCCTATCTGCAAGCCCAAGTCAATTTTGACAATTCTAGTAGATATTTAATATGGTCAAGATTCAATATTACTAATTTAGGAGGATTTCAACGACTCACTTAATAAACAATTAAAATAAACGTTGCCGATTCTTTCTAGAGTGGCATTGTTAGGATCAATCGCTTACTATTGGGAAAAAAGCTATATTTGTTTGTTAGAGCACTCATTAACCCATGATAAATCATACACCTAAGCACCCTGTTCCAATTATGACTCGAGTTTTCACTTGGGCCTCCTCTATGGAACAATTGCTATCACACCTTGGCCATCAATCACCCCTCAACAGTTGCTTCATTGGAAATCAAACCCATGATCTTGGCTCTAATATTAGTCATTAAGATCAAGTGCTTACTACTAAGTTCGAAATTATAGTTGTTAGTCATGGCACAACTATATTTTCTTAATCTACAATAAAGTAGATGTCCAAACGCCATGATTCAACTATAATTTGGCCTCTATCATGGGACAGTTGTTACCTCACCTTGGCAAATAGGCATGTTTATGTAAGGAAATAATTAACAGAGTATGTGACATACTGCCAGTATCTACAAGCAAGTTTTCAAGAAATAATATTTCCGTGGCCCATTAGTACCTACGAGAAAATTTCTCCAAAAGAATAATCTCAATGAGTGACTACTCAAAATACTTGAGCCATTTTTCTCAAGATAAAAATTTTAACGAACGATTGCTGTAATTGAGACTAGAGAATACGAATAGAAATGGGAATGGTTAATATTCCTCTATTTGGTTGTTTGAATCCCATTCCCTCAAATGAGAGAATAGTTATTCCCTAGTTCATGTGAGGTATCGGACATTCCTTAGCTCATAGAAGCTATTTATTATAATACCCTCATAAAAATTAAAAAAAAATTACATTCATATCCCATTAATTCATAACATTTTATATATCATAATATATAAAATATTAAATTTGAAAAACAGTATTTAATATGTTATTGGATAATATATATTAAAAATTTGTAAATTCATTAAGACCCAAAAAATTATTAGTATTTAATAATATTGCATGTTTTCTTTAAAAAAAATGTATATTCATCATATTATTAAGACACAAAAAAATGGTGAATGCTAGGTTACTCCTTTTTTTTGTTTAATTTTTTTAACAGTGTTAGGAAGACCAAAAAGGACACTTAGAGAAATTATTGAACGGGACTTTGTAGTAAATGAGATATCTAAAGAGTTGGTCATTGATAGAGCTCAATGGCGTCGTACGATCCATGTAGCCGACCCCACTTAGTAGGATAAGGCTATGTTGTTGTTGTTGTTGTTGTTGTATTATATATAATGTTTGTGTAATTCTTACATTTATAAGTACTATAATTATTTACTCATAATTCCTCTCTATTTCTACACATTTTCCATTTATTTTCATGTCTAACCAAAAATAAAAATAAAAAACCCACCAAATGATTTCAACAACTAAATGAGATCTAAGTCTTTAGCAATTCATTTAGGATTTCATTTTTTTTTCTTTGTTAGGAAAAAAAAATAATTAACAATTTTTCTTGTTCTGAACTGCGCAACTTTAATTCATTTGTTGAGTACTTAGACCTCAGGATATTATTTTAGGTCCAGTCTTTCTTTTATAGATATCACCTTCTTGTGTACATTGTTTAAATTGAATATTGTAAAGTGCTTAACACTTTTCCTACATATATTAGTCATAGAACCAAACAGAGTCTTCAAATATTGAATACTAAAGACCTTCACTATAGTTATTTCCTTCTCTCAATAAAATAGTATCCCTCCAAAAAAAAAAACTAATTTTAGTTTTTTTAAACTAAATTGTTATTTAAACACGCCGAGTGCCTTATATTTGAAGTGTGCCATAATCATGCATCTTAAAGCGCCCGTCTCCATTTGAACCTCCACTTGGCAATTACAGCTTGAATCCTAATCTACTACTTCTTGTTAGAGTAATTATTCACTGAATTTTTCTAGCTTAGACATGTTTATTGAAAACTTTTTCCTCTATGTTAATTATATAGATCATAATTTGAAAATGAGTCTCCAAAATATTTTTTATATTCCTTTAAAATTGTATTAATAAAAGTATACATGTATGTCTATTTTAAAGTTAAGAAACCCTCACACTTAAAAGTCTATGTTAGATATGACAATTAGAAATTATCATACAACAATAAGTCAATGAATTTTATCAATAACCAACTTTTTAAGTATTTACAATTGAAAATTATTATAGAAATGATAAAATTAAATAATATTTTAAACTAAAATGGAAAAACTCTCCTAATCTATCGATGTGTTTGATATGTAAAATAAAAAGAACGAAAAAAAACAAAGAGAATAGGAATAATGTACTTTACTAAAATATCTTGGAAAAAAGGGAAAAATCTTAGTATTATGAAAATAATCTGAATAATTCCTTATTACATCTTATTTTCTTTATTCTCTCTCATAGTACGTTACTTATTCCCTCACCGAATCAAACGTGTTGTGAGAAGTTAGTGTCTTTTACCCTCTTCTCCTTGGAAAATTTACCAAAGGTCTCCCTTTTAACTTTCATCTTTATACAGAAGACCCTTTCTGTAAATCGAGCCGTTAATTTTACTAAAAGTCATCGACGACTGTCATAAAAAATTAGCCAAAGTGGCTATTGACTGTGAGTGAAATTAACAATTTGACAAACAAAAGGGATATTTTGTACAAAAAAGAAAGTTAGAAAGGGCCTTTTGGTGAGTTATAAAAATGAGAGGAATAAAATACTCGAGAGTTCGTGCATTTTAGTCTGATTTTTAATTGATATAAGATACCATTCAAAATAATATCATCTTATTTTGGATGACAACACCAGTCATACAGGATAATTTTGTACTAAACACATACATGTTAAATGCTACTTAACATTCAAGAAATAAGGCTAAGATGATGCTATATTAAACACCCAAGAAAAAGGCAGATTTCTTGCTAATAAATAGTGGTGTACGCTTACATTCTTTGCAATGAAAAGGGCCTCATGACCACTAGATATTCTCATTCAATGCGTGTCTCTAGAGAAATATTACATTTTCTCGTTGGTATTACATTTTCTGGTACTCAAAACCAAGTTAATAAATCAAATTTAACTATGCAATATATGTAGCATGTCGTGAAGACTACCGAAAATTATTGTATATGTACAAGTAGGCAGAGTAATTTTAACAACTCACTTGATAGATAGGCATGTCTTGGTGTATGTCTCCAATACATAATAATGAATGGCAATTTGAAGTCATGATGCAATGTCACGCATCCATGTCGGGGCCGGGATACGCCGGTAAGCTCATTATACGCTTGTCATGGACAGGACCTCCAACTGTAAAATGATAGAGACTCTGGAAATTTGAGCCTTTCAACCCAAGCAATTGATGCACTGAAGAAGAACAAGAGTTCAGATTTCCCAGAATTATGTTACACAGCCAGAAGAAAAATTCTAATGCAGACCCGGTTTATAAAAGATTGTAAACTGAGCTCATCATGAACGAAATTATAAGCATGTAAATTGTCAAGCACACTTTTCAATGAAGCTCATTAGTGACGTGCTTTCATCTTAATTCATAATTGGCTTTGACTAAAACATTTTTATAGACCCAGTTTACACAAGATTTTCTTCTGCAAGAAAATGGTATGCAAATGTCCATTGATAACGTAATTTAGGTTCAACAAGTTTAAAGGATAGTCCAAAGTAGACAATGGACTGACTTTATAATCTGAGAACTTCCTAACTTTTGCATTAGTATGATACATGATCACTTCTGGCAAAATGTTCATTTAACAAAGGATATTATTGTTGAAGACTCGCCAATTTCTTTTATTCTCAAGCATATGAATCTTCTACCATATTTCAGTTCCCACTATAGATTGAATAACATTAAATCTCAAACTCATCCAACCTTAATAATATTATTGTTCCAAATTTACCAACATACCTATCAAGAAATTTTTATGGGCCCAAATCAAATACTTCATCTACAACTAATGCACAGATGTGCTAAAAAAATTGACTACCGAATTCGTGATCACTCTGTACCCCAATTTCTAAATAAAATAGCATAGGGACTGTCCAGAAACTTAAAGGATCCTAGATTTTAGTTCTTCATCTGAATACTATTCTCTAAATAACATGCAGTCCATTTGAAATACACACCTTGCTTCTGCTACCACTTGTGAGTGTCGAAAGGGTGAAGCAGGAAAAAATCAGATTCTAAAGGCAAAATAGCTATGAATGCAGTTACTAGCAATGTCTTCATAAACAGAAAAGAAAAAGAAAAGGCTGAAAATTTGGTGTTGCTTTAGGTGAGCAAAGTGACCAATCAAATTCAGACAGCTGTCAATTTGTAAGGTGCTGTCCAACTGACCACCATAAGGTTTAATTCTGGGATTGGACCATATGAAGCTTAGATTACATCAATATTTGATGTAGAAGATTCTGCAATCATGAATTTCCCACACTGACTATAGAATTTTGGTTCTGCTATCATCAAAGAAAGACTAACTAGAGGTGATTCCTTTTTACTGGTTAATGGAAGGGAAACGAACGTATTGCAAATGGGGATCTAATTCAAAATATGCAAACCAACACATGCAGTATAAAACTACTTTGTCGAAGATACAATTCCAAAAGTTTCAACATGACCTACAATTGAGTAAATCGAGTTTATGTCCTGGTAATAATTAAAGATGCTATTAACAGAGTTGCCCTCCAACCAAAACTTTTCAGGGACCAAGATGAAGTTCTTCATTATCTTGCAACAGTTGAGTGTATTCAAGTTCAACCGTAATTCAAATTAAAATAGGAATTAAGAAACTGATATTCTAAGAAGTAGACTATCATGCTTCTCTGCAACACAGAACACAGAAGTACAATATAAAATTATATTTACCAACAGCTCAAGGAATGCAAAGTGCACTTGCCTTTAAAATAATTTGACATTAATAAGTTTTATAGTCTTCATTCTTGATATTTGTCAAACAATCATATAATTGGATGAGCTCCAAGCAACATTCATAAAACAACCAAATATCACTGAGAAAAGGTGAGAGAAAAGAGTCATACCAGGGTCATCAAAGAAGCAACCTATTCCAGTAGCTGAGATTCCAGTAGCATGTGCTTCAAGATACAACACCTGTCCAAGAACTCCAGTCTCCCAAAATAAACGAGGATACATCCACACATTCTTCTCACGTAAAGTAGACTCGAAATGAGCCACCATACCAAGGCTGAAGCAACCATCACTTGCAATTTCCTGCATGTAAAGAGTTGCATTTAACAGGAAACGTCCTATGAATTAACTTCAGCTTATAACTATAAGTAAAACTTTCTATGAGAAACTAGTGTATACCCATATAATTCAGATATTAATAGACAAGGAGTAAACTGCAAACCCAAACAATTAAAATCCCACAAAATTAGTAACTCTTGGGATAATAAAACAAGAGAATTTCATAAATTTTTGACATTAGTGTTAAGAAACATTAATGACAGCTTACTCACTCACTCTAATTACAAAAAGACGAGCAGATGGATGTTATGTCTGATATAATTAGCAGATTACCTATTGCAGCTAAATATATGAATAAGCCAGTACACCTACTATGAATGATAACCCGGACTCAAAGAAGTAAGAAACTGAAGTTTCATTTCTCAAAAGTTGCAGAAAATGCAGTAGCTAACCAGAAAAAGACCAACAGAACAAGGAGAAAGGCAAGATCATAAAAGAAGAAAACCACTAGAAACTCAATCTCCTAGAGCTAAAGCCCTCCCAAAGCAAATGTTCCTACACAGTATTTTGAAATATTCTCCACGATATCTCTCTCTCTTCCTCACCCCTCTTCTTTTCAGTAATTCTACTGTCTAAAATGTCCCTTATGCCCCTATAACCGCCTAAAAGATCACCACCCCCACTACATCCAATACCTATCAATACCCTCCCCTTAAGACCAGCCTTATCCTCAAGGTTGAGACAAGGAAAAAAAAAAAAATTCAATTAGCCTATATGCTGTTATCCTCTGGTTCTGACACAACCACCTCGCCTTCGTCGTTGATGGTTTCATGATCAGCCAAGACTAACAGATTGAGCTGGCTATTAGCACACTGGTCAAGCTCCACAGCGAAAACACAACCCTCTCGATTTGTGGTCCATGAGCTCATTGTAAGTCAAATGTTGAAAGCACTTGCTTTTCTTGAAGAGTCCTCGCCAATCCCCTTCGGACTACATCATCATTGTCCAGCTAGTTGCTGCCGCTGGAAGGGACGACGCTGCTGCTACAGACAAAGACGGACGAGGTGATGGAGAACTGAAAGAAGACGAAGAAGTCAAGGACGAACTTGGGCTGGAAGGTGAGTGTGGCCCAATAGGCATACCCGAACCCAAAATTACATACCGAGGCGTATCAACATACTTGAATTGTAGCTCCACATCTCTAGCGAGCTGCATCACCATCCATCGTGACATTGAACGCGAAGTGTGAACGCGCTACCGAATGCCCGAACGTAATCGTCCCATTAAGAGACCCACATATTGCGACTTCGTGAGCTTAGGGACCTACGAAGAAACTATCTCAAATTGCTCAATGTAGATGTTCATAGAGCCGAATTGCTGAAGAACCTTCAACTCCTCAAATGGATTGTTGTACATGCTTCCAGCAAAACGGAGAAGAAGCCATTTAAAAGAATCCCAAGATAGACGTTCCTCATATTCTCAGACCAGATTGAACCAATAAATTGTTGACCCTTCCATACACAGACGTGCAAGTTTAATCTTTATCTCATCGGTATTATTGTGAACTTTGAAGTAGGTCTCAACTCGAGAAATCTAGCCAACAGGGTCGAAGCCGATGAAGCCCGAAAGTTCTACTTTATTAACTGAGAGTCGAAATTCATAATAGCTCTCCCATATAGGGTCAAAAGGAAACACACGGGGCTGACATTCAAGTTCACGTTCAGCAGAACGAGGAAGAGAAGTAGATGAGTCGTCCACCTGCGTAAGAGGTATTTTGTCCATTCAACGTTGCAGCTCTTTAAGCACTGTCTGATTCATAGTGGTCTGCTCATGTTGCAGAGCTTATTGTTTCTGTTGAAAAAGTAACAGAGAATCATGAATGGAGGTCCCGAGCATAGCAATGGAAGACTCCATAGAATCCAGATGACCACCTATGGCTTCCAAAGTTGTAGAGAAATCGGAACGATCAATTGGTTTAGGTGGCATTGTGAAGGTAGTAGGTTGGACCAATTGATAGGAACCGGACACAAAGAAGTAAGAAACTGAAGTTCTATTTTTCAAAAGTTGCAGAAAATACAATAGCTAACCAGAAAAAGACCAACAGAACAATAAGAAAGGCAAGATCATAAAAAAAGAAGGAAACCACCAGATACTAAGTCTTCTAAAGCTAAAGCCCTCCCAGAGCAAATGCTCCTACACACTACTCTAAAATATTCTCCAGATATCTCTCTCTTCCTCACCCCTCTTCTTATAACTAATTTTACTGTCTAACATGTCTCTTATCCCCCTGTAAGCCTAGCAGAAAAGATCACCACCTCCACTACACCCATTACCTATCAACCTACTATGAATGATAGTACCTATTTTCTTTTTCTTTTTTTTTCCCCTATATTGCTCTTAAAAGCAAAAAAAAACCCTTTTTGTTTTTTAACACCTTTCCATCATGAGGGACTAGAAAGATCCACAGCAACACCATCCCAGAGAAAGAGAGACTAATTTTAATGTCCCTTAATAACTTAGTGTCTGTCTACCTGTTCATATATATCAACTGGAACCCAAATATTGTTGTAACAACATGAAGTTAACAGCACGTAATAAATTCTATCATGTAATGTGAAAAATTTAGAAATAAAACCTAGTATCATTTTTCACCTGATGACATGAAAGCTGCATGGCAAGCCGCTGACAATTGGATCTATAGAGTTCATATAAAGGAAGATCATCCGGGCAGCCCTCTGGTTTAGCCCAGACAAAGTCAGAGAGCATAGATTGCTTAAGCTCATGAAAATGATTTTCATTCCTGACCAGAAAATACAAGCCTTGAGGTAATCCCACCACCCTGTGGACAAATAAAGCAGCATGCACCTCAGCATCCCATGGAAGAGCTCGAAATGGCAATGCAAGCTGTCTCTTTTGCTTCTCTCCAGTTTGACAACCTGAAGGAAGACAATGTGATAGAATCTGATAAAATGTTTCTCTATCCATTTCAGTAACTCCATCCATATCAACTGCACTTCTACGCTTCCGAACAACTTGCCTCACAGTAAAACTCTTGTATGAAGCTTCACTATAAAGACCATTCCTTGGAAATGGATCAATAGAGAATCTCTGTGCTAATGTCAGAGGCTTTTTCACAGTCTCAGCAGTCCTATAAATAATATCCCAACATATATGCTCTTTGCTAAGTGAATTGGGCTTTCCTTTCCACTCCAATTTTGAAAATTCAGATATAGCAGAACTTAATTCTTTATAGTTCACATCAAATTCATTAGTTCCATTCGGATAAACTAGTAAAACACAATCTGGATGCTCAAACTCAATGTCTGGAATCCTTCCCCTCACAGGTCTTGATGGAATTTCAAATTCAGGGAAAATTTGAAGCCCCATAAGATTCTTCAAATCCTCATATCCTAAACCATCTATAAGCTTCACATCCCAACCAAGCCCTGCCGCGGCCATTGTAACCGCAGCAATAGCATGACCAACATCATGATTACAATACCTAAAGGCTCGCTCACCGTACTTCCATGCCTCCCGCCAGAAAATCGATGACAACCCGACAAGAAACGAATTCTGAGGGAAGAAATTCTGAAAGAACCCAGATGGAATTTCGGCTCTTATTTCCAAACCATGCTCCTTTGGGGCATAATGAGCAACAAAAGGTGAGTCAGAGAGTGATTCTATTGGAGGAGCAATAATATACGCCTCGGTTGGATGCAGATTACCACTACTTGGGTTTACCCTGAGCGACCAAGTGGAGAATCCTGTGGTTTTCCAAGCAGAAAGAGCGAGAGAATCATAGAAGAACTGAGAAATGGTGGATTTGGAAAGGGGTTTGGCAGGAGGAAGAGAAAGGAACAAAGGAGAGTATAAAGGGTCTCCAATTGGCGACGATGGGTTTTGATTCTCAACAGGAAAGTGTACAAGAGGAAGAAGAGGAGAAGACACATACCTTCGAAATGGGTTTGGTTGGTTGGCCCAATCGAGGCCGTGAGGGCCTCTGGCGTACTTGTTGAAGGAGTGCTTGGTCTGGTTGTGGTACTTGAGGACCTGTGAAAGTTTCTGTTCATCGAAGTCTTCTTTTTCTTTGGGCTGGGCTAGGGAAGGCGAGGAGGAAGAAGCAGAAGAAGCGAAGGACATGGTGGGGGTTAAAAGTTTGTTAGAGAAGATAGTTAGGTTTGGAATCACAGAGGTCGCAGGAAGGAAATGTAATGGTGGAGAATTTGTAATTGTGGGTGACAAAAAGAACCTGGAAGAGACAGGCAGCATTTTCAATTCAAAGGTGCGTATGAGTTGTTGCTTTTGAATTTTGATCGAGTCATGCTTTGTTCAGGCCTCTGAAGTCTTATGACGAACCGTCTAGAATCTAGGACCTGAACCATATAAAAATATATGGCGTCGGCTCCTCCTCTAAAGCTCCCGTGCTCTGACTTCTGGCCATTTGATTGTTTTCCATCAATGCTCTAAAATCTCCTACGCGGCATCCATAAAGAATGGCGAGCGGATCAGGTTCTTACTGAGCAACGATTAAAACTATAGTTAGAAGTTATTTTTTTAATTTTTTAAAGATGTTTAGCAAGGAGTTTACATCGTTGCTAAAAAAGTTTTGACAACAATTTTAATTGTGCTAAGATCTTTAGCCATGGTGCCAAGCACTGGATTCTATCCACAAAGAATGACATGGAAAATTCAATTTCTCTCCTTCCTCTGCTATATTTTGTCCCAAACAGCAACAACATGGGAACATATATATGACATATATAGTTGGGTTTTGGTGTCCCCTCATTTTTTTTGGGGGTCCCACTTTTGGAAAAAAGACAAAAATTTGATTAACACATAAAACATTACATATTAGTGAAAGGAGATGTCACTCAGATTTTTGGCTGATTCACGTGTTGAGAATTATTCTTTTGTGGATGACTGAATAGAGAGATGATACATATACTACTTTTCATATGTTGATTAATTATAGTTTTAGCTACTAAACATAAATAAGTAATAAAGTATAGTGAAAATTAGTATAAATTGACAAAATTTGGTTACTATATATATATATATATATATATATATGCGTCACCCTATCATTATACTATAAGGTTTTTTTCTACTCAAAAGATGGTGAACACAAAGTATAAGGATCTGCCCTGATCTTATAAACATAAGCCGTTTATAAGCCAAATGACAGAGGTCAAAAGAAGGCATTTGAAGAGGCGCCACATATAGTGGCTGGCGCCCATTAAGGTTGGTTAACATCTTGGGCACCTAGCCCTGGAACTACTTTGTAATACCTCATTTTTTACGGGACCAATAAAAAGCACAAAAAGCACAGGAAGATGTTTAAAATTGGAATATCGAGAATTTCAAGGCAGGTAAGAATAAAATTTTTTTTAAATAAGATTGAAGGTAATATGTAATAATAACATGTCCAATAGTTACTAAATAAATTATATAAATTAATTCAATTATTTTAGATTGGTAATACTTAATTTAGAATTAAGAAGGAATCATAAAATACAAGTTATTAGGTTTATTAAATCAAAATTTCTTGTTTTTAATTTTATCTAAAATAATAAAATAAATAAACACATATAGTTATAATGCTTCAAATTAGATAAAATCATTTTTAGTATTAAATAGAGAATACAAGGGAAAGAAATATTTTAATAGGGATCAAAGTGAAACAGATGGAGGGACAAAACTGTCATACAGTTCAAATTTTTTGGACCCAAGTAAGTTTTTCTCCTTCCTTCAATAAAAATAAGGTTCTCAACTTTTTTAGATGCTACCCAATGCTATTTTAACTCTATTTCTTATTTTTCCCCTGCACAAAACAACCATGAATGGAGAGAATGAGAGAGAGATTGAGACGTGCTTGGGGTGCCACTGCCATGCACCATCACATCTCTTCATTGGAGCTCTCTCTGTCCTCGTTTCTAACTCTTCTAGTCAACTTCCCTTGCTGTTCGAGACGAAGAATAGAGCACGTGAGGGGGTGAGGTTGAGAGAGAGAAATTGGAGGCGAGAGGGAGCTGCAGTCTAATGAACCTCATCACCGCTGCTTTCAGTCGAAGTTCCGATCAATGAAGAGCATCTCCTATGACCCTTCAATTTACTGCACATAAGTAACCCTCTTTCCCTCCAATTCCTTCCATTTTCGGTCACCCTCTTCACTTGACAGCCCTATGTAGCTTTCAACCTTGAATCTGCTTTTTTAAGCTAAATTTTCAAGAATTTCCACTCTAGTTGGATGAGAAATGGTCTTCAAGTAGTATAACTTCGGTGTTGGTGAGGAAATCTTGGCAAAGAGATATAAAGTAGAGGTATAACAAAATTGGTCAAGATGGTGGTGTTTGGAAAGGCTCCCAACAACTTAAATCACCAAAATATTGCTCTTTAAGGCAAATTCTTAGCTCAATCAATCTTTTTTTATTTTAAAAAGAAAACCCCTAAATTATAGGTTGGAACTAGAACTAGGAATTTGGTCTAGGGTTGGGAATTTTTTGGTTTAGGTGTATAATTGTCTAAATGGAAACTTATATTTTTACACTAGAGTTCAGTTATGAGTTTTGGTAAATGGTTCTACAGTATAAGCTATGGTTGGAGAATCCTAAAAATATAGATTAGTACAAAAAGTGAAAATAAATTAATATAATTGGAAATATATGATATTGATGATGTATGAGATTATTCTTGGGTAATTAAGGTTGTTTCAACTTCTAAGTCTTGCCTAGAATGTTAAGGATCATCTTCGAAACCAATTGAAACTGATAGAGCAAAGTTTTAGAAAAGAAAAACTTATAGGAAAAAGATTTAAGATGAGTAGCAGTGCCTTGCAATATAATGGGCTTATGTTTAACCTTTTCTCCACTCTTTTTCAGCACTCATCTTTAGCTCCTTCCAAGTTTCTTTGAGTTTCCTCCATAGAAGTCAGTTTAGGAGTCAAGTGAAGTGCTTAGGTCCTGGTTTAGGTGAGTAACTAATCTATGGTAGCTTAATATGTTTTGAAATTGAATTATTTGAACTAAACTATAATAACTTGATTTTTATTGTTAAATGTACTTTTTCAAACCATATTGCCTTTTGAAACTTATATCTACCTTGGAAGTTAAAATCTTATGAAAATATTTCAATCTTTGTGACACTTGGTTTCATGAGAAGCAACTGCAGAGACTTCTTTCCTTGAAAGATAAGATTTATGAGATGGTTATTATAAGATTTATGAGATAGTTATCTTGAGATTTGGTTTATTATGATTTCTAAGAAATTTTCCTCTTGAATCATACTTGATGGCATAAAGAGTATATTTCATGAGCATGTTTTTATGTTAAGCCTTTTATAACAAGTTGATAAATCATGATTAAATGAGAGATTTGTGTTATGCTGAATGGTTTTTTCAAGACCCAAAATCAGGGCACGTGACCGGCACGGTATCTTAGGACAGGCCATCTCTAGATTGTAACCCTATAATACAGTTACTATAATTTCCCTTAATTTTAACATAGAAATCATAATTACTGCAAATAAAACTTATTAATTCCAGGACCTAGTGACCTACGTAGCTACAGAGCACACTGAACTTACTTATCGAAGAATTAAGAACTCACCAAAGGCTAGGTCACGCTGAACTCGTCATCCCATGAATAGGTATTCCTCCGATAGGTTGCATCTGAAAGGTGAAAACTACAAAGTGAGTCGATATAAATCAGTAAGTAGATAATCCTATCATAAAAACATGTATACATGAGCTTATTCACCCATGCATGCTTATTAGCTCATATTAGAAAAATTTTCATTTAATTGCTTAACACTAGTCTCATGCACTAACGTGCTCAGCCTCATAATCGTCCAGCTCCTTTCGGAACCTCTCAGACACATGACATAATTCTCTAAGTTGTGAATAGCGTACCTTACTTTACTTGGATTCAGATACTAGAACATAATAGTCCTCTACAAACATTTACAAATGCAAAAGAATATTCTTGCATGCACATTGGCTATGGCATATGATTCCTCTACATAATACATGCATTACACTACATTTAACTTATGGCATTAATTAGAATTACTTCACATAATAAGGAATACATGCATCTTATATAACATGTGAAAACATATATACATAGTCCATCAGGTCACCTGGGAGACTCACTCAACTGAGGCCCACATCATCCACTGGGTAAGGCTGACCCACCAAGCCCTTTTGCTATCGAGGTCGCTATGAGCCAATGACCCACCAAGTCTTGTCGCTATCGGGGTCGCTATGAGTCTTACTCAACTTAGGCCTTCAACATGCACAAACATAGTCATACATGCATACAACATAATGTACATAACACCACGTACTCAACATCATCCATAATACATTAAAATAACATGTTCTAATCCTGCCATCAGACCATACAGGTCTCTATGGATGACATTCCATCGAACCTCATGAGTGAAAGTAATACTCTACTTGGCCTCATAGGTCTT
The DNA here is from genome assembly GCA_037074585.1 of Biancaea sappan. Lineage (NCBI taxonomy): Eukaryota > Viridiplantae > Streptophyta > Magnoliopsida > Fabales > Fabaceae > Biancaea > Biancaea sappan. Next base: position 22,506,777 of record CM073499.1, on the reverse strand, counting down.
TATGGAGCACGTCCTATCAAACCTCATAGGTACTCATGGCTATAATATTATCGGGTTCATAGGTCCCTATGGATGACATCCCACCGAAACTCATGAATGGGAGCAATACTCTACCAAGCCTCACAGGTCTCTATGGACCACGTCCCATCAAATCTCATGAATATTTGAAACATCACTATTGGGGTTCATAGGTCAGTATAAATAACATCCCACCGAACCTCATGAACGAGAGTAGTACTTTACCAAGCCTCATAGGTCACTATGAACCATATCACGTCGAACCTCATGAACTCTTCCAAGCCAACATACACGATGGGGGTACACCACCATGACTCAAATTTATTCAAACTCACTTTCTACCAAGCATACATTTATAAATCACTACGCAAGTATAGTACCTATAAGCATTCACGTACAACCTTTTCATCTAGGTCATATCTTGGGCTTTGATATGCCCATACCACACAAGCTTACACAAGTATATGAATAAAGGTGTGTAATCGATCTTTGATTTAATTCTTCTATACACCCTAATTCAAGCCTATGCACGCCTTTTTTCTATCTTTCCTAAGTGTTGTCTTCTCTTTAGATCCCGTTTCTCTTAATTTATATTGGGCTTGCCTAAATTTATAATTAAACAATTACATTTGAATCCTTATACGACATGTGAAAAAGAATACATAGAAATAACTCATTTATGGTCATCAGGCTCAAGCCTTTTATACCCTTTTTGGGTGTGCAAACATAAGCATAAGCTAACCCTCTACTAGGGTCAATAAGGTGCATTAACTAAACTCGGCTCATGTCTTGCTCTCATTACTTATACCTAGACTTTTCTCCTTTAGACCTTATTCATTTAATCTATACCTTAGTTCTCATAAATTAATACTAAGATCCCCAACTACCTCGGGTCTCCATGATTTAGTTTTATGTTAGGGATGAACCTAACATGCCTCTTTCGTGCTAAGTTATTTCATGAAAATTTATTGATGCTTAAGTCTTTAACTTGAATTCATTATTCTCTTCTCCATCCTATCTTACTTAAGGAGTTCACTCTATTTACCAAAATAGAGCTTCTTTCTATCTCTTTCTCATAGCCTTATCTTATTTCAAGTACCATGCCTATGGTGTACTATGTTAACAATTCTACATTACCTTAAGTAAAGCTATCTACTAACCTAGTCCTTTTACCTTGCATCATTGAAGTGTCTAGGGCTCAATTCTTGGACCTTAACACTAATCATTTACACCACAAATATCCTTAACATGAAACATTTAAGTGTTAGTGGAATAAAAAGGTAACATTTTCTCTTTTTATTTCCTTGAGCAAACACAAGCACTAATATCACTATTTTCTACATTGACTACCTTTGAGCTTTCCTAGCTTAGCAAAACCTCATAGGTGAGGATTCACAACTCAAGAAAGAAATTCACCACATACCAAGCATCCAATTATAAGGCATTAATAATTTCATTCTTATCAAGAATAAAATTAATTACTTACCTCATTTTCAAGCCATAGCTATCATTCTCCTTCATCTTGATCAAGGATTGAATGATCCTAGATGATTAGGGAAGCATTCCAATTGATTCCATCAAGAAAAGAAAGCAAAATATGTCATAATCTTAAAATAGGAAAATGCTTGCCACTATTTTTAACCTTTGGTCACTCTCTTGGTCATAAGTCTTAAAAGGTAAGGAATTCTTAATGAAACTTGTCTTATTTGAAACTAAACTCAAATAATTTTCCAACGATATATAATTTGCTAAAATTAGAGCTCAAATAAAAGAGTTATGACCTTTAGAATTAGGCTGATGATGTGTTGGGCACCTATGGCTGGGCAAGTAGCCATGGTCGTAGGTAGCACCTCAAAAGCCATCACTTTGCCTTTTCTTTCATCCTAGAGTTCATCCAAATCAATTGGGGTCATTATCACTTGTTTCTAACACTCTAAAATACTCTAAAGGAGCAATTTCAAACATTGATTCAAGATTAAAACAAAATCATCCAAGATTCACCTAGGTTCTTTCTTAGTAATTTCAAATCTTGTTCTTCCTCTACAAGAAAACCATGATTTCATTAAATTTTAAGGTTTTAAGCTCATTAAAAAGCAAGAGGCAACAATCTCATTCAAGACTCAAGCCTCTATATTATGATTTCTCTAAATCCTCAACCTAGGGTTTCTTGCAATATTTCAAGAAGAAAAGACGAGAATTGGGTTCTTACCTTGGGGAAGGAAATCTAACAAGGAGAGAGGTCATCAGAGATGGGAGCTTGCCAAAGATGGTGGTGGAAGACTCCTAGGAGTGCTCCTTAGCCATGAAGAAGGAAGAAGAGACAATGAGGAGATGAAAGCTTGAAAGTGGCATCAGGGAGAGAGAAATGAAGCATGTATGTGTATATGGGCTGATATGTGTGTTTTAAATGAGGGTGGGGTCCTACTTTTTTTTTTCAATTTGGTCCCTCTAATGAAGCAACTCAATTGAGACCTCAAAAGAATTTTTGAAATCTTTTAAAATAATTAGTAGGGCACCAAAATCATTCCTCAGTAAAAACACAACACCTATACACCAAAAGTTCCATTTCACCACATAATTTGTAAAAATACAAAAATCTTATATTTTGTTCACTTTGGCCCCTCTCAGCACTCTATACCCTACTATGGCACTGGCTCTGCAACTAGACCTCACCAAGTTCTCTCATCCTCAAGGATTCTTATTTGTCCCAATCATGTAGGATTGTTTAACACACTACAAAAAAAACTATCAATTGGTGGCGGTAATTTCCTGGCAGTTTTTTAAAACTGTTGGGAAATAAAGCAAATCCCAGTGGTTAAAACTGCCTATATTGATGGACAATTATTGGTGATTTAAATTAATTTATGGCAGTTTTAGTTACTGTGTTAAAATCAATCTCCATCCATGCATTTTTCAGTCTCCCGCCTGTCCCAAACCATTCCTTTTCTTCATCTCTCTTTCTCAAAATTTCTATGGGACTTTTTCTCCTACTTTCTCTTCTTCTTCTTATCTCGTCTTCCTCTTCCCTCTCCAGTCCAAACCTTAGTCTCCCTCTTAATTCCTCAATTGATTCCTGTGCTTGCTTCTTCTTGTTTAATTAAATTCCCCAATAATATACTGTCTCATTTGATTTGGTGTTTCTCTCATATTTTTGTCTATGCATTTTTGCATATTTATATGTATGTATATATATGGTTTGCTAGATAAGGTTCATGATGTGATCTGTGATTCCCACTTTTTGGTTTTGGTTTGTTTCCCATTAATGAAAGATCTCTTTTTTATCCATTTCTACCTACACAAGTTTGACCAAATATATTGTTCCCAATTTTCAGTATATGGTATTAATATGTGAAATAACTCAGGACCATTTTGATTATGTGGCTTTTTTCTAGTTTAAATCCCACTCTATAATGCTCTCAAATACATTCATATTTCTAAAAGATCCCTTAGTGTTATTCTTTGTTTCAATTCTCTCAATTGATTTGTTATTTTGTTTAATTGTTCTTTATGTGCTTTTTTCTCTCTATTTTCTTTTCTTTTGCTCTGTATCTTTCTCTTATGCAAGCATATTTTGTGAGGTACAATTCATTCCTGGGACAAATTTAGATTTACCTTTAATATGTTCTGTAATGTCTCAAATTTGTGATGCTTGATTTCTAAAGAAATGTAATTGTATTGATGTAGCGTGTGATCTTGAACTAGGTTCCAAGGAGTTAAGTACATAAATATTCTTGAGAATATATTTTGACTTTCCTAACATGTTATTGATTCCTAATATGATATGCTACTCCTAATTTTTTTTTTCAGGGAGATGTACATCTATTGTCATCATCAAGTTGTGCCTCTCCTTCAAATGATAGAGAAATAACTAGGACTTTTGCTAATGAATATTTTATATGAAATGTATTTAGCTTGTATAACTTTTAGAATATGTATGACTTTTATTTCAGTAATTATAATAAATATAATATTTTCAATTTCTACTTACGATTGTGATAATTTAAGTAAGTATCAATAATATTTAGAAATTGTACAAATTAAATCATTTAATTTTTTTTAAAAAATATGTACATTAGGCGGTTACGAAAATCGTCGCTAAAAACAGGGAAAGCCACAAGCTAAATACTAACTTTTGAAAAATTATTTCTTGAAAAAACTATCACAAAATGCCATCAAAACTGTTGCTAATTGTTAACTGCGGTTATACTGACGGTGAAAAAAAACTACTAGGAAATGCATGCCGACACATGCATCAACGAATTTTTTTTTAAACTGTCATGTGGTGCATTTAGTGATGGTTAAAACTGCCCAGAAAATGTTAAAAAAAACCACTAAATACAATTTTTTTTTGGTAGTGACATTTTCCTTAGTCTTTTCCTCATTACTTGGACTTCCTTTTAAGCACTCATTTTTTCGCAAAAAAAATTCACACATGTTAAAATAAATTCTCTTAATAACTTTGTAATAATTAGGGTATTATAGGTTTGGGAGAGAGCTAGCCCCGTGACTCAGGCTACTCACGGGGAGGGAGACCACAGTACAGTTCAGGCGGATGTGGATGTAAGGATCACGTCAGGTGACCGAATGGGAGGATTATTGAGAGATACACTGGAGAGGCGGAGAGGATAGTTATGGCAGATTCTTGAGGTTCTATTAGAGGTTCCTTTTGAGGATGATTTTACCATATGATTTTGAATACTCACTTTTAGAATATGTTTTTAGATACATATTTGAGTATGGTTTTTATACCTTTTCAGTTTGTACATAAACTCATTTTAAGCTTGTTTTCTCTCAATTGTGGTTTTATACTAATGTTTTTTTTAGATGTGGCTTTATGTTTTTGAGTTATTATAGAATAGTTGCTCACTGAGCCTGTCACTCATCTTTTTTTTTTTTTTTCATTTTTCCCTAGAAATAGTGAGTTAGACTCCAAGACTCCTCCAGTTGAGTAGTTGTAGCTTGTAGCTATCCTACAAAAGCCTATCTTGTCTCTTAGGCTTGTATTTCTTTTGAAAGACCTATACATTGCTTGTTTTATATTCTAGATATGACTTATCCCATAGGTAGGAATCTAGTACCCTGTAATGTAGATTTTATGTATAATTGATCTACGATGTTGGTGGAACAAGTTTGAGCTATAAGTAAAGCTACCTTATGGATTTTAGATGTAAATTGTTGGCTTCTTGTTGATTTTGATGCTTTGTTATGGTTAAATAAGTGTTATTCATGTATATTTCTTTAGGACACAGGCTTATGGTAATGGGATGGTCCCATTTCGTGCCGGTCATGCCTCATAACGGGGTGTGACAAACTTCAAAGATGAGATAGTAGGAGGGGAGCTTTATCAGAACTTAGAAATCAACCAAGGAGGTTAGATGTTTAGAGCCAAAATTTGGAGGGGTTTTGGGAGGAATGGTATGCAGTGCAAAGAGTAAAAATGATAAAGTCTAAAAGGAAGGCTATATATATAAGGATAGGTGGGAGGGACCAAAATGAAATTTTCTTGCTAAGGATATAATTGATCCATGATATCACAAAATCATCAAGAATCATTATAAATCACATAAGAAGCTTAAATTTCTACATCACACATTTTATCTCATAGTTTCTTGTTTATTTCAATTTAGTCCTTTATTTGTGCACAAACACGCATCAAGTGATTCCAACATAAGGATTTCCATGGATATTACATTATTAGCTTGAGTAGGATTGGAATTGAGAATTTGAAAAAATTAGGAGACTGCAAAGAACCATGCTTGTTGTGCTCTACACTCCTTCGTGCTATTTTGGCCAAGTAAACAATGTTTCCAAAGATTATCTTACTATTGTTCATTTACGATGAAATGTTCATTATCAGATATTCTGTATATAATCCAAATTCAACCATGCTATGGGGGAATCATATGTTGAGTTGGCGAAGAAGTTAGAAGAGTGAAGGATAAAGTTTGGAAAGTTCAAAGCAGATGAAGAGCATAAGGAATTTTGTAAAGCATGAGTTATAGCTAGGAAGCTTCTCAATGATATTGTTCTTTCCCAAGCATTCTTGTTGCCCAATTAAAAACCTTTCTCATAACATAGATGTTACTTTAGGCATTGAATGTTAGGCCAATCCAACACCAACGAGGAATGTATGTTAGCATAGGGTATGATCTAAACTCTTTGTTCTCCTGAACTAGTTCTCTCTATCAACAATCAAATGGTAAAGGTAATATCTTTAACATTGATATAAAAAGCATAGAATTAATTCAATAATCACACTACAATATATGAAGAGTTATATATTTTCATGCCCTAAAACTGGATATGTGATTAGCACGACAAGTAAGGAGTAACCCTAATTACCATAAGCCTAAACAAGACTCAATTATCCATAAAAGATATGAATCACACAACATTCTAAAATATATAAAATGAGATATAATCATTCATTCACAAATAGGAGATTACATGTGTGATACCCAAGACCCTTAGGTATTTGTGTGTTTGGTCTTTCGGACAAATATTTGGACATGGGAAAAATTTTCATTTGTAAGAAGGGAAATTCATGGTAGAAGATGTGGCATGTGAAGTGATAAGTGGCTAAGAATCGGGGTGTATGTGTAATACAGGAAAGGCAGATGGATGATGAGACCTTGGATGGGCTAGGGTAAAAAAAAAAAATATATATATATATATATATATATATTTAAGTGCACTTTTTATTAAATAAGGAAATCAGAATAGTGGTGTGTTAAGAGTTGAGAAATTTGGGCTTGAATATGTGTCTGTGTTGAAGAATAACTATGTCAGAGGAAAATTATGATTTTGCCACTACTTATTTGATCAAGATTAAATCACAAAGGGAAAATTAGTAATTTCTCCTTGAGTGGGCATATAATCACCATACATATATAACTTCAGCATTTTCTCTCCTCCCTCACGTAGACCATTTACCTTCCTACCCTAACTTCCACTCTTCTCCATCTCCTTCACCTAAAAGCCCACCACCCAAGCCTCTGGCCACCGATCTCTGGCAAAGGTCTGAGTCTCATGTGACTAATCATAAGAATGAAGTGTTCTTGCAGATTTTAAGCTAGATTGTTGACCAAAAACCCTTCTTAAATGTTTGATTAACAAATTGGAGCAAGAATTTAAAGAAATCATTGGATTAAACATCCAAATCTTAGGTTGGAAAGTATGACAGAAAAATAATAGAAGTTAAGGTCCTTGAGGAAAGATTGATGAATTTGAGTCTTGATTTTGGATTTAATTTAGGATTTGAGTGTGTATATATTTCGTAGTCATTCCTAGAGCATGGAAAGAATCATTAATTTTGGTGAAAAATTCGTTTGGGTTGAAGGAAAAACATATTGGGGGTTCAAAATCGTGAAAACAGACAAAAATGCTATCCTCCACTCGCTTAAAAGTGCATACAAATGCCTAAGCACGAAAGAGGCAGTAAGGGTCAAGTAGCAGAAGCTCCAGTAATTTGGACCAATTTTCAAATGGTCATAACTCTCTCATTCGGACTCCGTTTTTAGTAAATTTAATGTTGTTGGAAAGATATTTGAGTCTAGTTTCTAATAAAGTAAGGTTCAGTTGAATATTCCTTACTGTTTGGGAGTTATGACTGAAAGAGTGATCAAGGGTCAAAACTAGTGATAAGGAGTTTTCTATTTTGTGACATACACATGTTTTTACATTGTTACCTTATAGGGATGGATTCTTTTAAGTACCTTCCACATCTTTTGAGGAGGATTAGCTAGCTTGGAGTTGAAGTGAGGGATCTAGCCTTACTAAATGGTTTTCTTTTCAAAGAAACTACTTTCCTAGCATGATTTCATTATGATACATGTTCTTATTTAATGGGATGTTTGGCATGCATACATATGAATTTCTATATGGCTAGAGATAGACTAAGGAGGGTTGTATGTAATTGTTGCATATGAACCACAATATTGTCATGGGTTCTTAGTGCATGTTTAAGTTGTAGAGTGGCTTGTACATAATTTGCCTAGATTTATATATGTGCACATATGGATATATAATTAATACATAATTGGAAATATATATTAAAGAGTCATAGAAACCTGTGGTGAGTATCCCATGATGAAGTACCATTTATATATATATATATATATATATATATATATATATATATATATATATATATATATATATATATACGTTTGGATGTAATTACCTTAAAATTTTTTAATTTCTCGATGAAGAAACATTGGGTGCATATATGTATGGAATGAATGTTATGTGCTATATGAGAAGCATGTATGGCTCTCTTGATAGAGATGAATTAATGATAGTACGAAGAGCCGCGTGGCCCTCTTGTACTATGACTAAGGATATTACCGAAACCTGTATGGTTTTCCTTAAGAAAATTGGTGGTGATATTATGGGAAAACCTTTGTGGTTCTCCCAAAGATGATTAATGATGCCATTACTGAAAGCCTGTGTAGTTCTCCTAAAGAAAATTAATGATGAAACTATGAGAAGCTTGTGTGGCCCCACTAGTGGAAAATAATAAGGATCTCATGAGACAGCTGTATAGCCCAATATAAACCCTTGTGGAAGAATTATGAGGAGGCCTGCGTGGCCCAATATGCACCCTTGTGTAGGGATATAATGAGGGCTGTATGGCCTAATGTGAACCCTTATGTAGGATATGTAATGGCCTATGTTGCCTAGTAAGACACCCTTGTAAAGGGAAACGAGGAAATCAATGTAATTTGATAAATACTCATTGTGCAGATTATGAATCACCTTATAAAGGTTTGTGTAATAGGTTTTTTTATTGAATTGTAGTGGTCGTATTGTGTTGGCATCCTAAGCTCGTGTATGTATGTGAAGTCATGTGAGAGTTGAACAACCTTTTTATGCTACTTGTGTAGCCTTATTAATTCTAATAATAATGAAAGCATCTTGGCATGTTTTGGAAAACTCATTCAGATGTGTCCATATATATATATAGATATTAAGGTAAAGAAAGATCATGAGAGGTGCCATTTGTTTATTGACCTCGCATGATGTATTGTATGAGTGTGTTGGGTTATTGGCATTATTTGGCCAATCTTTATGGTTTTTATATGGTTTTGATTATGGAGTACCATAGGTGCTAACTATGTGATGTGATGAGATTCAAGGCTATGTGGTACTTGATAAGGGTATGCAATTTTTTCATATGAGGAACATTAATATGATTTGCTATGGCCCTATGCATATATATATATATATATATATATATATATATATATATATATATATAAATATGTAGTTCATTAGAATAAGATTAAGAATATGAGCTTGAGCCATGTCGGGTGTGTACTAATATTGACTACTCAAGTATTATTGCTTACTCATTATTTTGGGTTGTGACCCATATAATGTAGGATTATTTCATATGGAGATTTGGACATGCATTAGTACCTTTTTCTTTCTAATATGATGAAAGTTCACTCACTTAAGGTCATAATTTTAAATACATGCTTATACAATTATAATTATTTTGTTGGCATGCTTTACTATATATTCTTAGTAGGCTAGGTTGGTTTTTGGTGAGTCAAGTGGTTTAGACTCATCCCGTCACAATTTCAGGTGAAGAAGAACCTACTGTTAGAGGACATGAGTGTCGAGGATGCCTCCCCTTTGTTCAAGGTATGATATGAGTAGTTTATATTATTGAGTAGGAAATTCTAGAGAGCTTTGTAATTAGGTAGGTCATGGTTCTACTGTGTTGTATGGATGGTTGTAGTATATGTATAAGAAACTTTGGGAATGTGATAAGAAATTGAGATTATGAACCTTGAGTTTTATGAAAGATGTTTCATGTTTATGTGTGTATTTTCGAGAAAAGGAATAATCCTTATATGTTAATCAATTATTAGCATATAACGATTTAACTTGATTGAATCAAAGGCTTAATAAGATAGTAAGTGTACATGGGTTGGGATAAAGATAGGATTGTGGTAATGTGGGTTAGGCATCATCCACGCCAGTCATGGGCCTAGATTTGGGTCGTGACAACATGTGTTCCTTTCCATCATCCCTTACCATGTTTCCAACTATTCTCATAACAATAATGTTCAAAGATTTGGAATATTCAGAAATATAGGTTACCAAAAGAATCAAAATATTTCATCCTTAACAGATATGAAAATACAACATATTTACATCATCCTAGGTGTAATACCCCAATTGTTGTACCTAAGAACCTTTAGTAATTTCCTAAGGTGATGATGAGGAACCTTTGTGACAAATTTAAAATTTCGAAAATTGATTAACAACTTTGAAATTTGTGGAGGACCTACTTGAAGTTTTCTTTGAGCATATAAGTTTGTTTTAAAATTTTCAAAGAATTGAAGTGGGTCATATTTAAAAATTTTGAAGAAATAATTTAGTCAAATATAAAGTAATTTAAAAGGGAGAATTATGAAGAGATGAGATAAAAATTTCCAAAAGTGTCACATGGGGCAAAGATCAATTTTTGTTGAAATTTTTATGGACTAAAATGAAAGGAAGAGAACATTAAGGATGTTTTGCATTATTTTAGCTAAGTCAAACTTGGGTGGCATTATAAGGAGATGACATATATACTCCATTCATATATCTTATCTTGGTGGCAACATAGGCAGACACGTGTATCCTACCTTCCTTTCTCTCCTTGGCCAAGAAGCGAGTGCAGCTCCTCTATAGTTATTGTGCAATCTATACTCTATAGTTCACGCATAAGCTGTTGGATCTTCTTTAATCTCATCGTTCTTAACTCATCATATGTCCTTTTATTTAATCTTTCTTGCACAATATTAAATAGCCTCACACATCCGTCTTCTTTGTCTATTTTGAGTTGAGCTATTGAGATTCCCTTCCAGATCTGATTGACCCTTCACTAATGTCCGTCAAAATCATCGCTGGCTATAGTGCCTTTCTTACCGTGCCACTGCCACCATCAACGCCACTCAGCTATAGTCGACATCAAAAATTTCCTTCATCTCCTATGCCAAGAATGTCTTATAGTATCTCTTCTGGAAAAGCCACATGGCATCTTCAAAGTGCCATGCTTAGAGACATGATGTGGAAGATTAGACGGTTGATATGTGAACTACAGAGTGTAGTTTGTGCATCAACTACAAAGGAGCTGTGTCCCTAAGAAGCTCCTAGTACTAACTTTTTTGGAAAATTTCCTCATTAGATTGCGAGTCTTCCTTCCTCTCTTAGTGTAGTCAATGTTCTCCTTTGCTTTCGTTGACTAGAGGTGGTTCACGATGGATTTCTAAGAAGAATTGAAGCCTAGATTTTGAACAATGAACTAGACATCAAGGGGCTCTGTCAGAGAAGAACTTGTTCAGTTATTTGGTATGATTCACGACAAGAAGAGGGAAGAACTTGAGAACTTTTACTGTATATTCTTCTCCTCTCTCATTTCTTACATATGGCATCAAATGAGTGAATCTTCCTTCTAAAATAAAGGAATTAGACTACATGAAGCTTTAGAAGTTTTGGGAACTAAAAGTAAGGAACCAAAAGTGGAAATTCGGGTTGCTTCTGGTCTATAGCTACAGAATCGATAGTGATGAAGTCAGAAATCAAGAATAACAGGGTAGATTTGATGGAGAGGTAAGAATCTTTAGTTTATGATTTTCTTCTACGAAATTAAAGTTGGTATGCCTCCTTTGTGTTGACTATTACTTAATTGTTGACTGGAAATGAGAAAGAACTCTAGTTGCAAAGCTGGGTAGAATGATAATAATGTTGAAATTTTCTAATTTAAGCCGAGAGAGGAAAACAGAGTGGAGTTTTTGTGAGCAGCCAAAATTTTTGGATGTTTATTGGAATTATATTATGAATGTGGATTTTATTTTCAGTGACTTTTGTTGAATGAACTATTTGAACTGTTGAAGACATTAGTCGGTGATTTAATATGGTTCAAAAAGAATTTAAATGTTAAAATGAAGGCTCTCATTATTGTTACGCGATTTGGCAAGCGCACCAGTCGCATAAGTAATATAGTATAAAATGAGTAAGAATGTCGATCCCACGAGGACTAATGTGCTAAGTATTCTAGAAATCTAAACGTATTAGTTAGACTAACCAAATTGGATTGAAGACAGTTCAAATTTAATGATTGAGAAATAAAATTGAGCTACAATAGAATTTGATGAAATTAACACAATTAAAAAGCTTAGAGTTACTAATCCCCTTTTCCTGTCCTAAGAGTTGCGAATGCACCATAATATCTGCGATTCAATTCAATTATATAGTTTAATCTTAGGTTTTCTATTGCCTTAAAGTGATTCTCCCGAATCTAAGTTAAGCTACTTAACTCTAATATAATCTCTTATATGAGTGTATGCCAGATAAAAGTTAACCTAATTTGATTAAATGAGGTTAATTAATATTCCTATTAATTAATAAGCAAAATGTTCTACCACTCACACTAATCACTTAGTGTTCTACCAACACTTCCTTCTCCCAAGTTCGATGAAAGCAACAAACAAATCATAAAGTGACCAATTTTATAACAAGTATAGTAAATATGAATGAAAGGAATATATTTATTGAATTGAAATCACAAAGTCAGAAAGGAAATAACCCCTAATTAGAGATTAGGTTCATAGTAACCCTAGAACAAAAGATTTAGCTGCTCATGACAGGAAAACAAAGAAAAGTAGTAAAAAGTAGAGAAAACTCAATGAATCCAAGGTTAGGTGGATGAAAATCGGGCCTAGAGAGCTTTGGAATGGGATTCCTCCTCTTTCTCTAGCAAAAACAGTGTCCTTTGGCCTTTCCCTAACTTTGAATGACCTAAAAAACCTGTTCTGGTGCTATTTAAATCGTTGCAGAATGTGACCCACTGCTATAGTGGTGGAAGGCGGAGAGAATGGCTTAAAAACACTTTATTTTAGGTTTCACCGCTATAGCTATGAATATCCACCGCTATAGTAGTGGCTGGCTGAGAGGAAGGTTCAAAATACTTTTTTTTAGCATCCACCACTATTGCTGTGGAATCTACCATTATAGCTATGGAAGACAGCAAGCCAACTCGTTTTCTGATACGGTCCATTTTCTTGCATAAGCTTCGCACCAACCTAACCTACAGCAAAAACAACGAAACATCAAATATAAGTGGCAAAGAATCATGAAATTACTCAAACTAACCTAAAATCTAAGAAATCATAAACTAATCTAAAACACCAAAACATGAGTTAAGAATTGCAAGAATAGACAAGATAGATATCAAAAGAGAAGGTAAATAGTACCCGAAATAGTGCTAAGTTGAGATCTCAATACTCCCCTGAACTTGAACCTTTGCTTGCCTTCAAGAAAATCAACCCCTCACACAGAACAAGGCACAAAGTAGAAATCATATAAACAAATTTACAATCAGGCTTTGAAAGCAATTAAACTAAGCAAGGGAAAAAGAGTGGAATATGTAGAGAGAAATAAAACCATCTATTAAAATTCGATCCAGAAAATGCTTTTACTAGAGAATAGCCATACTTGCAACAATAATCTGGAGATTCAAATAAACTCAAAATAAACTTTTTGAAACCTTAGAGATCTCTTAAAGCAAAATACCATCATTTGAATTAATCTTATATATATATATATATTTACACTCTCAAGGATTTTCAATCCAAATTCCAATGATCCAATAAGCAAACTACATAATAGGAGGTGTAACCAGGAGGCTGAGTTCGTGCGCCTAATCCACACAGTTCTTCCTCCTCATTCACACCAAAGGCGAAAACTACGGAGTGAGAGAAATGCCCGTGCGCCTAATCCACACAACACTTTCCTACCTTTTCATTATCTCAAACTAACTAAAAATAAAGTTCATTGGATAAAAAAGTGTTTGTGCGCCTAATCCATACAACATTGCCTCAACATAAACCATACCTTTAAGCTAGCTAATTATTCTTATTTGTAAAAAATGGAACACCAATCTTTCTCTCTTTCTTTTTTTTTATAATTTATTTTTGGAATTTGGAATGTACACCCCTTATTCAGCTTACTTTTGATTTTATGAAATCTTAACTCAAGCTAAAGTAATTGTTCTAAGAGTTTCAAAACTTCAAAAAGCTTAAAATGAATTTTGAATGAATCTCCTATTATTCTTGAAAGTAAGGCTAATTCTTTATTAAACGCAATCCAAAAATCATAATTTTAACAAATATTTCAAAAATTTCCATAAAAATATGCAACCATTTCGCTTACAAAGCTCTTAAACAAAAAGTTTAAAATTTTTGAAAATATGCCATATCTGAAAATCAATTTACACACAAAACACACTAACAAACAAAAATAGACAGACACAAGACGACAACAAGCAACACAATCACAAACAAAAACCAAACTTATTTCCCCCAAACTTAAATTTGACAGTGTCTTCACTGTCTTAAATCAGCACAATAAAGGAAAAGAAGCACACCAATAGCACAACAACAAGAACAAGAAATACCACAGATAAAAAAAATAATTAAAGTAAAAACAAAACAATAAAAACTAAGAAAGCAATAAAACTTAGGTTGCCTTCCAAGAGCGCTAAGTTTATAGTCTTCAGCCAGACTTTACTAGGGTACCTATGCTGAAGGTAGATCTTCTAATTTTTGTTGCTTCTTGAATGCCTTCGGCTGAGTTAAAACATTGTTTGCAATATCAGGAGGCTTGAATTTATGGGGATCATCATCAAACTTGGCATAAACCTCTGAAATTTCACAAATTCCCCCTGTTCTTTTTCCCACGTCTTCAACATCCTCCAAATATGAAAACACCCATGAGATTCCTCATCAATCAACTTCAAGAAGTAGCATTCCACTGGGTCATCAAGAGCTTTCATTGCCTCATTCATGTTAAAGGTGACCTCTTGATCGTTGACTCTCATGGTTAACTCACCTTTATGAACATCTATCAACGTTCTTCTGGTAGCTAGAAAAGGCCTTCCCAAAATGATTAGGATCTCTTTGTCTTCTTCATAATCCATGATAATAAAATCCATCGAAAAATCAATTTGTCCACCTTGACTAGTACATCATCAATGATTCTGTTCGGATAGCACATCAGCTAGCTGAAGTATCACTATGGTAGGCCGAGTATTTTCTAAACCTAGTTTCTTAAAGATGAAGAGTGGCATCAGATTTACACTTGCTCCCAGATCACACAATTTTTCCTAATATTTCATGGGATCACAAAGCTACCAGGATCTTTCATTTTGCTAGGTAGCTTCTTTTCGAAGATGGCGTTACACTCTTGAGTCATAGCAATAGTCTCAAACTCACACAAGCGCCTCTTTCTTGATAAAGCATCTCTCAGAAACTTTGCATAACTAGGCATTTGTTCCAATACCTCTACGAATGAGATGTTGATATGAAGTTGCTTCAAGATCTCCAAGAATTTTCTATACTACTGGTCTAGATTGGGCTTTTTTTGCCTTTGAGGATAAGGTAGTGGTGAAATAAAATTTTTAACTCTCATGTTTCTTAATGTATTATGACTATTAGCTTTAGCATCCGAAGCCTCTACCTTTTCAGTTACCTTCTCTTGAGGCTTGACAATTTCTTCATTCTCTTCTTCAGTGACTACCCCTTACATCTGATCATTCTGTTTAACAACATTAGGAAGCTCCTTACCAGTCCTTAAAGTAATGGCATTACAATGCTCTCTCCCCTCCCTTCTTAGGTTGTTTTCTGTGTTACTAGGGAGATTACCTTGTGGCCTATTGTTCAGAGCAAGTGCCAACTGGCCCATTTGAGTTTTTAAATTCTTGATTGCCATATTCTGAATCTGAAACATTGACTCCTTCCTCTTCATGAACTTCATGAACATCTCCTCCATTGAAGGTTTCTTTTCCACTTGAGGTGGTGGAGCTTTATTTTGAGGAGGGTAGTTATTCTGATTACAAAAAGTAAGAGGTTAAGAAAGCTTACCAGAAGATGATGAAGCTATAGGATTTAAGCAGTGATTGTTGCTCCATGAAAAATTTAGGTGACTCCTTTGAGCATTATCCATGTAATTTAGTTACTCAGTTATCGTCGATTCATCACAACACCCATTCATATGGGCACCACCACAAAAATCACAGCTAGCCTCTAAAGTGACTACTGTATTTACTCTCACAGTTCTTTGTTGCCTAGAGCACAACATGTCAACTTTCTTGGTCAAAGCTTTATTCTGCGCCAACAGGGCATTGAGGGTATCCAACTCCATAACTCCCCTCCTTAACACATTTTTGGTTCAGCTAGAAGTAATCTAACTTGCACCCATAGTCTCTATAATCTCTTGAGCTTGTCTAATCGGTTTAGCCATTAAAGCACCGTCAGCTGCAGTGTCCAATTTGTCTCTTGTCTCATAAGTTAGCTCACTGTGAAAGATAGTGAGATATTGCCACTCTGGAATGCTATGATTTGGGTACTTATTTAGTAACTCTCTAAACTGCTCCCAAGCTTCAGATAAGCTCTCTCCTTCATGTTGATAAAATGCGGTAATTTCATTCCTTAACTTAACTGACCTTAAAGGAGGAAAGAATTTGTCAAAGAACTTTCTTTGGATTTAATCCTATGAAGTGATGCTCTCTTTTGGTTGAGAAGTCAACCAACTCTTTGCTTTATCCCTCAATGAGAAGGTGAATAATCGAAGACGAAGAGTCTCATCACTTACCCTATTCATCTTAACCATGTCACAGATATCCAAGAAGTTTATGCTGTGTTATTTGGGTCCTCCATAGGACTTCCCCCAAATTGGTTCTGTTGGACCAAATTCATCAAGGCTGCCCTTATTTCTAAATTGTTGGCGCCCAGTGGAGGTTTCACTATACTGGATGCGTGTCCAACCTCAGTGGGTGAAGCATAGTCCCACACAGGTTTATTGTCATCATTATGCTCATTTCTAGCACCATTGCCCCCATTGTTTCTATTATTATCTATTATTTCTTCTTCTTATGGAGGAACTAATCTTTCTTGAATTTTTCTTGCTCTTGCTTCTTTTCTGGCTTTCCTTGCAAGTTTCCTGATCTCAGGTTTATATAGGAGTTCAGAAGGATCAAGAGTACCTCGCATACACAACAGAAATAACAAATTAGAAGTGACAAAAAGAAATCAGAAAAAACAACTTTAACAGTAAAAATTACTACTAAAATAGAAACAACTAAAATAAGGAACTAAAACAAAATAAAACAAAGCAAAATAAATGCCTAATCTAGCACTTTTAAACTCCTTAGAATATTAGGTAAAACCGTTAGTCCCCGGCAACGACGCCAAAAACTTGTTAGCTAATTGGCAAACGTACCAATCGCACAAGTAATATATTGTAAAATGAGTAAGAATGTCGATCCCATTTTACAATATATTACTTGTGCGATTGGTGCGTTTGCCAACTAGTCTAACACATCGATCCCAAGATGACCAATGTGCTAAGTACTCCAAAAATCTAAACGTATTAGTTAGACTAGTCAAATTGGATTGAAGATAGTTCAAATTTAAGGATTGAGAAATAAAATTGAGCTATAATAGAATTTAATGAAATTAACTTAATTAAAATACTTAAAGTTACTAATCCCCTTCTCCCGTCCTAAGAGTTGCGAATGCTCTCTAACATCTATGATTCAATTTAATTATATACTTTAATCTTATGTTTTCTATTGGCTTAAAGTGATTCTCTCGAACCTAAGTTAAGCTACTCAACTCTAACATAATTCCTTACGTGAGTGTAAGCCAGATAAAAGTTAACCTAATTTGATTAAACGAGGTTAATTAATATTCTTATTAATTAACAAGCAAAACCCCTAAGTTCTACCATTCGCCCTAATCACTCAGTATTCTACCAACACCTCCCTCTCCCAAGTTCGATGAAAGCAACAAACAAATTATAAAGTGGCTAATTTTTATAACAAGTACAGTAAATATGAATGAAAGGAATATATTTATTGAATTGAAATCACAAAGTCAAAAAGGAAACAACCCCTAATCAAATATTTCATTCATAGTAACCTTAGAACAAAAGATTTAGCTACTCATGACAGGAAAACTAAGAAAAATAGTAAAAAGTAAAGAAAAATCCCTGAATCCAAGGTTGGGTGGATGAAAATCGGGCCCGGAGAACTTTGGAATGAGATTCCTTCTTTTCCTTTAGGAAAAAACCTGAATGACCTAACTCGTTGACCTGACTCTTCCTCTAGCCTACCCCCAACTCTGAATGACCTAAAAAACCTCTTTTGGTGCTATTTAAATCATTACAGAATACGACCCACTGCTATAGTAGTGAAAGGCAGAGAGAATGGCTTAAAAACACTTTTTTTTAGGTTCCACCGCTATAGCGATGAATATCCACCGCTATAGCGGTGGCTGGCAGATAGGAGGGTTCAAAACACTTTTTTTTTAGCAGCCACCACTATAGCTGTGGAATCCACTGCTATAGCTGTGGGAGATAGCAAGCCAACTCGTTTTCTGATACAGTCCATTTTCTTGCACAAGCTTCGCACCAATCCTACCTACAACAAAAACAACGAAACATCAAATGCAAGTGGCAAACAATCATGAAATTACTCAAACTAACCTAAAATCTAAGAAATTATAAACTAATCTAAAACACCAAAACATGAGTTAAGAATTACAAGAATAGGCAAGATAGATATCAAAAGAGAAGGTAAATAGCACTCGAAATAGTGGTATATTGAGAACTCAATAGTTATGAGTAAAACCAGGTACCATTGAATATAATGAAAGCTAAGTTATACTTTATGCAATTATGGAATCGTACCATATGAAATTAATAGGTAAATGTTGTGATAAATTAGGAAGCTAATGGATAAATTTTAATCTGAACTTGGGTAGATAATTTTGACATGCAAGAAGCTTAAAGTAAAGCACATGACTATAAGTAAACCAAGAAGATTTGGGAAGAAGATTATTGCTTTTCTTATTGTTGTATTATAAATTTATGATCTGTTAAATATTGGTTTAATCATCCTTGTGTTGTGCTAATCAAGTGTGGTCTTTGGATTAATTAAAATTAATGTATTCTAAATGGGCATGAAAGGTATTGATTTACTGAATTTAAAGTCTAATTGTATATATTCATTTAGTGAATTATGAACATATTGGATTGAAAGCAGTTGGGAAAAACTATTTTTCTCACGTTGTTTGACCCTGTATTTAGGGTGATCAAATAAAGACATAAAATCTTGAAAATTTTATGAGAAGCTCTTGAGATGTTGTTAAATTAAGCTGGAAAGTATTATAATTTTTAGAATTATTTTGTCATGTCAAGTATGATATGAACAGTACCTAGTTAGACTCATGAACAAATCTGACCTGTTGATGAAGAAATTTCATTTCACTACCCAAATGATCTTATTCTGTCCTAAACTTTTTATGTCACCTAGATAATATTAAGGTAACTCTCAACCAAATTTCATGGCATTTGGATTTGATTTAATGGGTCAATGAAGTAATTTTTTAAGCCTCTGTGAAACTAAGATAGAATTGATATTTGGTTGATAAAATTATTTCATTATGGGTCAAACAATGGAATTAGCCTTTGAAATTTTTATTGTAGATAGTTAACATATTAATAAGGATTATTACCAATTTTGGTATTTTTGGAGTCATTAGTCACTCGCAAAAAGTTTGGGAAGTTTGACATAAAAATATGTCCAAACATTGAGCTGTACAGTAAGTCTTTGTATTTGGACCTTAGTGTAGATAGTTTAGGTAATAACCTATATTGGTATGGGCTTGTGTGAGGGGTTTTCTTTGCATGTGCTCAAAAATTTCAAAGGTTGAGCAAATATTTGAGTTACAGAGGCCGTTTAAATTTAGAGTGTGCGCTTGTGATGTGCATGGGAGTAAGCGTAGACATATGTATTGATTATGTTTATGGAAAATCCCTGATAAGGGACCTATCTAAAATAATAGAAGAAATCAGTGGCCATAAGAAAAATTGGCGAAGTGAGGGGTTGAAATAGAGTAAAGATGGTGGCAGTGGTGTAGTTTAGTGTGGAATATAATGGAGGGACGAGTCTTTCCATCCAAGGAAACTCTTGTACTTGTGGGTTGTGAGAGGGACTAAAGTGAATGGAAAAAGGGAAAATGTCTCTATGTTATTTATGAAAAAAATTAGAGTTCAACTATAGCAGGAGTGCTAGGTAGGGTATTTGGTGTGCCGAATTAAGATGTGTGTATCAAATATTTCAATTTGATGTCCAATTATGCCCACAATCACTTTTTAAAGGAAGGGCATGATGGTAATTTCAATTAATTGTAATTACATTTATACACACATACTCAATCAGCATAAGAAGAGAACATACATGCCCCTTCTCTTATGCCTAACGCTATCTTCCCTTACCTCTTTTCATTTTCAACCATGGCCAACCACCACCTACTGTGTCCACCATCAACTCTAGCGAGAATACATCCTTCGACGACCTCCCCCACCATTGGAAGGAGTTGGGCTAAAGTAAGAGCAAGATCTTTTCCTCTTTTCTTTTTCACTTTCATCATCATAAATGCTAGAATGGAAAATTAGAGAAATTTTGGTATTTTTTGGTGTTTGATGCTTCCAAATCACCCTATGATTAGTCTTTAT
This sequence comes from Biancaea sappan, assembly GCA_037074585.1. Lineage (NCBI taxonomy): Eukaryota > Viridiplantae > Streptophyta > Magnoliopsida > Fabales > Fabaceae > Biancaea > Biancaea sappan. The sequence goes on along the minus strand of CM073499.1, from coordinate 22,486,185 downwards.
TGTTTTGGAAGTTAAGTTATGGGAGAATTAGTAACTTTGAATTTTTTACTGTCATGTTTATGGTTGCACAATTTTTCCACTTAAATCCTTCCTTCTTGCTTAAGTTTTCTTTGATAGAGTGTTTCATTGGTTTTGGAAGTTTGTTGGAACTGGAATTTGAGTGAGAAGGTTGGAAGGACCATGGGTGAGAGATTTTCTTCAAACGAAACCAAAGGAAAAGAGTTTGAGAGCCTTGTAGAGTAGCTCTCAGGTAGCTACAAACTCACATATCAAGGCTAGCGCCCAAGGCGCCATAGCTACCTGAGAACACTTTCTTGCACTTCATGCTCTAAGGCGCCAAGGGCTGGAGCATTGAATTGTATGTGGAAGCCTTGTTGGCACCTAGGCACCCAAGTAGGCCCACTTTTATCCCTATTGTTATTTTGAACTAAGGTTGGTACTGGCTCTTTCCAATAGATCTTGGTCGAGGTTGAGTTAAGATTCTTCTAGCATGTAAAAACTTTTCGGCAAATTGATGAGTAGCTAGCTCACTCCTGGAGTATCTTTTAATACTTTTAATTACATCATGGAATATATGCATGTAAGGCATGTAACTGTGAAGAGTTATAAGCTTTACTTATCCTAGCCTAAGTGTCATTTTTTACTCAATGCTAATTGTTGTGTGCTTGAGTAAATGTGCCAATGGTTTAATTGAATACTTGGAAGCCTAGTTGAGGTACTATAGGAGGAGAGTTAATGTTGTAACAAGGGGAGTAAGATTGTTTATGAGGAAATTCTCAGTGGTTGTTAGTTGTTGATTGTTGAGCATGGATTCTTATTTGACTCTTTGTAGTGCATAGTTATAATGGATTACAATCATGTATATATTTTGTGTGTTATAGGTGTGGTATGGCTTCTAGCCAATTATAACATGTGGTTTTATGCTAGAGACTTTATGACGGGACAAGTAAATCAATTGGCCTTTGGGCTTGGAGAACCCTTTGTGTGGTGTACTTTTCGTTATTGCATGATGCTAAATTTGGGTAAGGAGCAGGCTTGCTTTGTTATGTGATGCTTAGGACTGCAAGGTAGTTCATCTCTTATAGAAAATTGTTGAGAAATCCTTCTTGTTTGGCATTGAAATTGTTCAATTTACGTGTGCTGATATTGTGATAGTGATGTATGCGAGGTGAGGTAATATCTCCCGGGAGATTCTATTGGCCTATGAGCTGAGAGATTATCATGGCCTTTAGGCCATGGAGATATTATCCTTGTTGGGTTGTATTATGTATTAGTCTATATGCTTGTGATGAAGTTTGATTTGGCATATGTTGCTTAGAGTGAAATTAGTAATTTTGCTTTGTATTTGCTTGTAGGAGACTTAATGACCAATAGGTTAGAAGACATTGTGGCCTACAAGTCAGGAGATAGTACAGCCTATGGGCCAGAATACTTTGGGGAGGTTATGATGAACTTGCCTTGTGAGCTTGTACTGAGTACTTTTATGTTGGTTAGTCTGTTAGGTGCTACTTGGGTGCATGAACGTCGCAAGTTGAGGCATGTGCATTAGGAGTTTCTTAGGTGTGAGCTTAACTAAAGGTGTATATCTATTGTCAAAACTTGGAGATGCTATTAACCTATGGGGTTGGAGATGCCATTGGCCTACGGGTGAGGAATTAATTAGTGGCCTGCGAGTATTAAAATCAGTTGTTTCGCATTTAGATATATGAGTAGCAACAATATGCTCACTCCTATTGGAGACCATATAACTATATGTGGCCAGAGTTCCATGTATAGGAAATTTCACCGAATTGTTTTTGAGAAATAACCTGTGAGAGAGTTGGAGAATAGAGTGGGTGACCATATTAATGGTGAACATAGAGAACTCAGTTCACATAAATCGTGAACACTATAAAATTTTCATAAACCATTAGGAGGGAAACTTCTATTGTTTACGTCATTTACCACTTTGCGTACTGGATTGGTTTTAATTGTATACATATATTCATGCATGTCACACTCTGCATGGGAATCGAGAGTTAGGAGTTTCAGGCTTACGTTTTAGGGAAATAATTCTATGCTAGTTGCCCAAATTTTAGGTCATAACAGTTTAGCTTTGTTAAAGTGACCATAAGAAAATATGAGTTGTACTAATGTCTTTACATAGAAATTGAATCTATTTCTCTACCTTTTTGAATGTTACATTAGACTGTCAAAAATTCATTGAATATAGATCAATTTTAGAGAATTAAGGGTTATAAAAGATATATATTAAGAGCTTATTGAGGTGAGTACCTAGTCCTACTACTACCTAGCTGCATCTAGTAAAAGTCACATTATAAACTTTTCTATATGACATTTACCTTGAAAGTATTTTGATATTGTTGGTTATGAGATATTATATAATATGTAATGGATTTTACTATGAGTTCTATTCTTGTTATTACTATGAGTATGGTTGTGAAATTTTTCTAAACTTGTAAGTGATATATGTTTCTTTGAGATGAAGATTTGTATACTAGCACTTATAGTATACATTTTCTATGAATAATGAGCTTATTAAAGACATAATGCATTTCATTATTTTTCACTCACTTTATGGATCAAGTTTTGGTCCAAGCAAGATTTATGAAATCTTGCATTAAGAACTTAGGTTTATAAAATTTCAATGTATTGAATTATACTCCTTGTGTAAAACGAAATGCATCATGGGTTTTTACTAAAATCATGATGGTTGTTTATTTCTCATACATTTGAGACTATTGGATATGTTGGAATATGTGCCCTAAAGGCAATCATCTGACATTGTATAACTATTTGTTATCAATAAAATCATTGACATTTTACCTACATTTATGTTAGAAATGAGGTATTATCCTTAGACTTAGGAGTAAGGAAAGATGAGGGGTGATATGATCATCTCAAGGGATCTTACCTTATGATCCCCAAGTCTAGAATGGTTCCTAACCAAAGGATCAATTGGAACCAGGACAGCTTTGATCCATTGAGGTTAGCACATAGCTACACCCCCTGATATAGTTGAGAATGACATACTACAAAAAAAAAGGATAACAGTGGCGTTTGAAATTGCCATATAGTGCCATTTGGTGAAAACACCACTAAATTAAGTGACACAAGCTCCTTAGTGGCATTTTTGGACAAACGTGGGAATAAACACCACTAAATATATATAGTGGCATTTGTTGTGGTGCTTAAAATCATCACTAAATTAAAAACAATGTAAGGAAATAACTAGCTTAGTAGTGTTTTGTCTTCTTAAATGCCACTACATAGTGGCATTTTGGGTAACAAACGCACATATAAAATAAAAACATTATTAGCAAACTAACAATTGAATAAATCAACTCACATTTCGGAATTTTAAATGTAAAACAACTTACACTAACAACTCTCGCTTTATCATTGATGAATGAGCTATCCTTTTTCTTGTAAGTTGCGTTCCAAAGTTCCGCCCTACTGACAGGTCTACCATGCTCAGCAGCCTATGAAATTAAAGTTAGTTAATTATGAAATAATATTATATATTCCGATTTAAAAAGTAATTTACCATCTCAGCTTTTCTTCTAGCCAAAATCTTTATGCCTCCTATGTGATTATATGTTATTATATTGTTAAAAAAATGATAAATTTTTTTTTTCAAAGTGTCAATATCTGAGAACGTGGGTCTTATCGTCTATGAATGTAAGTAGCCCAATCCTCCATTGGAACTCCGCCTGAAACATTTGCTATTATTTCTTCTCTCGATCTTATCCCATTGTGTCGAGCCTTGTAGAGCTCTAGGTGCTCGTTATTCCAAGCCACGCCAATTTTCTTTAAAATGTATTTTTTTCCTCAGCGCGGTTAATAACAATTCTAGTCTGAAAAAAATAAATAAAAAGCTTAATAACAATATATATAATTAAGAAAATTATAAATCAGTGACATATAACTGTTACCACCATATCATTTGAAAACACAAATTCCTTATAGTCAACTAGAACTTTCTTCCAATTAAAAGATAGGCAATGCTATGAAGTTACATCCCACTGGACCCATGAATGGTGCTAATAGCCCTGCAGCCTCTCCAATTGGTTGCACAAGATCATTCCACTGCAATATAACCCTCTGACCCAAGGGAAGAGCCCATAAATCATTCAAAGATAATCACTCAGTTCGCACAACATCGTTTCCATCTATAAGAATTGAAGTTTTTTCACTTATATATAAATAACATTAAAATTAATTAGTGACATAAAATTGAAATAAATTACCAATCATTTTCACCATCCAATAACCACCATGGTGAGAACACTATGTGGAAAAAGTCTTGATGATGATGATGATGTCTAAAGAGTCGTTTTAGTGTCTACTAGCTCCAAGCTCCATGGCTCTGCACCACAACTGGCTGGTAGAATATCGCTACTAGAAGCTCCATGTCTAACAGTGGGGCCTGATTTGCTGTTTTTCTTAAATAATTTCTTCATTCTTATATGTTTAAATAATAAAAGAAAAAAAGTATGTTAAGATAGAGAAAAAATAAAATAATAAATTAAGCACATACCAAATTATAAAATAAAAAAGAAGGTAAAAGAGAAAATACTTGTATAAAATTAGCTAGACATTTCTCAATCTGCATTATCAATGATCTCCCTAGCTAGTAGTAGATTTGTTTCACCATCATCTCTCATATCATACAAATCTCTTGGTTTAAGATGAACAACTATCTTCCAATTCACATCGTATAATCATACTATAGCACATAGAGCACAACATATATAAGAAAAGAAACAGAATGGAGCGCAAAACTAGAAAATATCATGTCAAAGACAACAGTTAATTGATTAAACCTAGAATATTTACAACATCAATCACTTATATCACTTTTCACACACATGCACCCGTTTATTCTTTAGCAAGCATGCAAGAGACATTGCAAAATTCTTGAACTCATATTAGAAAGTTTCTATATAAATATATAGGAAATAAAAACAAAGTAGAATAGAGATCCCCTCACCTTAGTCGCAATCTACACTACCTTAAATCTATTAATTGTGGACAAGAATATGGTTGGAGCAAGTAAGAATGGGTCCTAATAACTTATGAGAGATAATTAGTAAGAAAGAGAAAAAAAAAGAATCCAAAGAGTTGTTGGTTACTATCGCTTAAAACTGCTTAAACAAGCTTACCACCCTCTTATAATATTATACCTAGCTTAAAGATTTTACAAACTAATTTACTCAACAATAACTATATGTTTATATTTCCAAGACAACATCCTCACTTAAGTAGATACAAATTTCCCCAAAAACCATAAGTTTTATTCATTCTCATCTTACTTACTCATTCATGTATGTTATTTTCTTTCCCTTTTTAATTTTATCATGTATTAAGGCACTATTCGCTTGGCCTCCTATTCTTCCTATTTAAATTATCTTATAGTAATTTGCTCTTATATGGTTTTTTCTAGGTTCTTTCATTTTATCCTGACATAAACTACACATAACTTAGATTTTTATTCTCTTATAGTAAATTCTTTTATTAGGTGTATTAGTCAAATTTCATTAGAATCCTTATTAAAGTTTATCCCCTTTAACGTCCATAGTTATAGCTTACTTTAAAATTTAATACTAGGTGGGTTCATAATTAAGGGTAAGGGTTTTAAATTTTATTAACATTCTATCATTGCCTTTTTCCCAATACTTAGGGTTATTGTTTGTGGTTTATTCATATTTTCGACTAGTTATTGTCATTAAGTCCTTAAGCAGTCTCTTTATAGCATCAGGTAAGAGTTGATGCTTCCATATGTAAAATTCTAATTCACTCCTAATCCCTTCTTCATTTACTAATGTCTCTACTCCATTCTAAAAATCCCTAACATTAACTCTTTTTCCTATACTTATAATGTATTTGCCTAAAGAAAATTCAAAAAATAAAATTGTAATACTTTACTTCTTGTTTATACTTGGTCTTCTCCTCATAAATCTTTAAGTCCTTCAACTCTTATCAAACATTGTATTTAAGCATCTCCATTTCTTATTACTGAAAGTAATGGTTGGAACCCAAGAGGGGGGGTGAATTAGGTTTTATAAAATTTTCACAAGAATTAATTGGAAGTTAAAATGATTTTCTGTAAAAGTATAATGCTTAGGATAATAAATACAATACAGAAAATCAATGTGCTGTCAAGATAAATAATTATAAAAATCAAGGAATTAAATAATAGATATCAACATGCACAAATTAAAGAGTAAGGGATATAGAAAGCAAACTCGGAGATTTATACTGGTTCGGCTAATCCAAGCCTACATCCAGTGCTCAAGAGACCACTTGAGTATTTCTACTATAATTGCAAGTTTAATCCGGGTACTTGCAAATCACTACAACCACGCAAATTCGATCCGGGTATTTGCGAAATCACAATGGAGAATTTATGAATCCGGGCTCCTTCTCAACCCAAAGCAAGTTCTTCCAACACCGGTACTTGCGAACCTCAACTCATAATAATATATGTGTTGATCAAAATCAACAATACAAAGAAACTCTCTCTAAAGAGTAGATGAAAACAAATGAAGCTCTAATAACTCTAATGATAGAGAATATGCAAGATTTGGCTCAAGAATGCTTTCCTTTCTCTCAAAGATGATAGAAGAAGTTAATATCACATTGTAGGACTTTGTTCTTGCTCAAAATCGTGTATCTAAGGTCATATATATAAGATTTTACAAAACTAGCCGTTATATAGCTGTTATATAGCCGTTACAGCACTTATAGTGCAGTCCAGATTTTGAGCTTTCTTTAAAAATTCATAACTCCCTCATTTGAACTCCGTTTTAAACAAATAATATACCGTTGGAAAGATCTTGGAGTCTAGTTTCAAATGAGATAAGTTTTACTCAAAAATTATTTTTCTTTTAAAAGATATAATCAAAATACTGACTATAGGTCAGAACAGAATAATCAACATTCAGTTTTTCAAACTATATTTTAAATAGTCATATATTTCTCATTTGGACTCCGTTTTCAATAAATAATATACCTTTGGAAAGATCTTTGAGTCTACTATCAAATGAGATTAAGATACTTGAAAAAATGATTTTTCGTTTATGAGATATGATATAAAGAGTGACCAAAGGTCAAAAACTAACTTTTGTAAAATTTCATATCTCACTATCTTTTTGTTCAAAATAATTGAGCCAATGTATGCAAATCTAAACCATTGAGTTGCACAAGTATACTAGCCTATATAAAATATACCTAATGTAAACACATAGGCTATCTTGATGCATCCAAGCTTCCAAGACTTCAAATCTTCTAATTCTTCATTTCTTGGAGCTTCATCCTTACATGTTGTTTTTCTTGAGTGAAGCATGATATTGCTTTTCCTTGTTCTTCAATACAATGCTCACTCTTCTTGTTTTGAACCAACCTATAAAATATATCTTACTTGCAAACCCAATGGTTAGTTTAATAGCAGGATTCAATATATGCAACATACATATTAAATAACATAATCATGCTTAAGTACTTGTAGCATATATATGATAATTAATCTTTATATATATCAATGCTACTATTCAAATACATTTGTCATCATCAAAACTTATGGCATATAGCCTTAGGGTCAACAATCTCCCCCTTTTTGATGATGACAAATCACCACAGAAAAATATGTATCACAAGATAATGAATGCAATGTTATAAGCATTTATACATATTTTTCTATTGTTTCTTCTCCCCCTATTTGACATCAACAAAAAGGTGTAAGGAACACAATATATAGAAGTTAAACCACATACCTTCTTTAAGTCAGGATGTCAGAAGATGTCAATATAGTATGGGGTAAGAATACATCAAAACTTATCATTGATTTCATTGAAATGTAAGAAGAAAATTTTAGAAAAATTTTTCTCATGTCAAATGAAATGAGCCAAAAGATAAAACTTGAAAGAGTTTTAGGCTCCCCCTTAAACCTTGCATAATTTGAAAAAGAATAATGAATAATGAATATCCAATTTTTCAAGATATATTATTTTTCAAAAAAAAAATACATTCAAGTGAGACAAAGCTCCCCCTGAATTTCATAACATTTTTCCTTTGAAAAAGATTGTCCAAATCATTATAAAGGAAATTCAGTTTTTGATTGCAGAATTTTGAATTAAGATTTGTGAAGAAATTTCTACAATATTTTCATTGAAAATGATTTCTTCTTGTTTATGAAGAGGCATTTTTAGTAAATAGCAAAAAAATTAAACTCTTTGAAATAAGAAAAAACATCATTTGCTGTCATAAGATAGAAATATTTACAGCACACAGTAGAAGTATGATATATGGATTAGCAAAGCATGATATAAACAAGAATATTAATCATAATCCATAAATCGAATAATAATATTTTTCAAGATTTCTGAAAAATAATTTCTGCATATATGCATAAAATTATTTCAACATATAGCAAAAGTGATTTAAAATAAGGATACTCAAATCCTTTTCTTTTCAAAACAGATAATGCCTCAATATGGCAAAGTAATTTCAGCATTGTGGAAGCAATTCAAGAGATTCACGATATTTTTCTAAAACATTTTGCTTCGAAGGAATTTAGAAACGTTTCATCTAAAGAAGCAATATATATGGATTATTGTAATAAGATATATTCAAGCATATAGTTCATAATCCATATATGAAACATCAATATTTTTCATCCCTTTTGTTATCTACAACAAAAGAAATCTTTAAAATCTTTTCTTTTTCAAAAAGAATGTTGCTTCATATGATAAAACATATTAACATAACAGAAGCATTTTTAAAGTCCTTTTTCAAAAAAAATTTGCTTCATAAAGGATAAGATAAATTTCAGCACAAAGGAAGCAATTTATATACCCATTCAAAATGAATTTATATATGTATCTTGAGGATGAGTACATGTAAAAATTTTGATAGCTCATTTTGTATGAGTGCATGTGGAATCATGAAATATTATTCTTAGCCATAGCCTTCGCTCATGATGCATGAATAGCATACACAACATATGTTCTTAGATACATATAATCACATCATGATGTAATCATGTATGCTCTCAAGAACAACACAACAAAGCAGAGTGATACGGTTCTGAATATCACCATTTTATTAATCCTTAAAATTTCTAATCAAAACAAATTAAATCAGCCGCAAATCCACCGAAAATTGACTTTCGTGGTTTTGCCATTAATGCGACGCGTTGTTGGTGTGCATGCGTACCCTAGACTTCTGGCTTCCAGCTTGCAAAATCCATAGGATGAGCGTGTAGGGGTGCGGCGAAGAGATATCTTCTTTGGCTCTTAGTCATAATTTTTTCTATATAAAGACTGCCCCAGAGTTCTCAAATACCACACCACAAAGAGTATTCATCTCTGAGCCTACAACTTTCTGACATTCCTCTCTCTTCATACTCCAAAAAAAATTCCAAACCATGGCAGCAAGAAAGTTCATTGATCTCACAGTAGAGGCTAGGGAGGAAGAGCTCGACTTAAACTTGAGTCTAGGTAAGGACAAGGGCAAAAGATTTGGAGGAATCTCAAGAGAACTGAAATAAGAAGATGAAGATCGAAGAAGCTGAGGAGATAAGTACAGGCCATACGTCAGAAGACAAAATTGCTTGTATGGAGCAGGAGGTGAAGAAACTCAAGAAGATGATAGAGGACCAGGAGAAGTTAGCTAAACGCAACAATGCGGCACTGACTTCAAGAATAGATAGGTTCTTCTATTGGTCTACCCAATGCTTCTGCAATCAACAACAAAGAAGTGTTGATTGTATGAATGGGATTTACACTACCCTCCGTGACATTGCTCAGTCTCTTGCTCCAAGGAATGGTCGAAGGGTGATGATACAATACAACCCTCCTAATCCAAGACCACCTCGCCTGTAGAATGCTCATGCATGAGCAAACCTTCCCTTTTTTTTTATTATGCAATGTAATCCTTCGGTTTTTTTTAATGCAAGTGGTTTCTTTTATTGGACGGTACAAAAAAATAATAATAAAGAAAGATAAAAGAAATCAGCTACACAAATTCAGCACAGTATATATATATTGAAAAATATATATCCATTTTAAAGATGGAAAGAATTTTCTGACATGGACATATATATCATCATTTCAAAGCAAAAGCAAGTTACATACTTATCAAGATAAAACATATTATAACTTGAGTATGTAGTACAATAATTGAGGTAATATGGATTAATAAGATATAATTAGATATAAACTAGAATCCATAAACAATCGTTCATAAGCTATATCTTATATAAAAGATATGACATGTATAATGCTCAAACCATGATGAATGGTATAAAGACAATATCTTTATATACAATGATATGATCAAATATATAAGATATTAGAGAACAATATATCATTGTAATGAAAGTATGTCAGTAAAAAAAAATTACCAACATAGCCAATTATGATCAGGGAGTATCACTCAATTAAATATTAAAGTGGTAAAGAATAGAGATACTCATCAATTTTGGCAAACTCTTATTGCTTCTTGAAGTTCCTTCTCAAGATTTTGATATTCTTGTTTTGCTCATTGCTCTTCTTTTGATTCTATCTTCTTGTAATTTTAATGAACTTAATTGATTGATTATTTACAAGATCCTCTTGAAAACAATCTCTCATAAGATCACTGTCAAGCATTGGTCGATCATTACGAATGAGCTTAGAAGATAGATTTGAGGACTAACTCCTGCAAAACACTTTTGGTGGAGCACTTTGATGTTCAAATCAGTAATGTTCAAATAAATCTCGAGTAGTAGGAGCAACATTATGTTCAAGATATGCCATATTAATAAAAGTGCTATGCTTTCATGAAATGCAATTTTGCAAAATATTTGATTTCATTGAAAATATTTAAATAAGATTACAGCAAGGATAAATACTATAGGTAGGAGGAATCTTATTGTTGTGAAGACAAGAAAAATGTGCGTGTAATAGAAGCAAGTGTTCATGATGCGGTAAAAAGGATAGTTTTAGCAAAATTTGGAAGAAAGATTTTAGATCAAAACAAAATTCGAATCTATAATCTGCACACCTAACAATTGTTTTCAGATATAGCATGCATGAATATCAAGGATAGATGTAAGGCATATTAGATAACAGACAAAAACATTAGAGAGCAGTAAACATATCAGTCAAATTTCTTACAATGCATTCCAGCTTATATGTTTACTTATCCATTGCCTCCTTTTGATGCAAGAGAGTGGAGTTTGAATGATGTAGCCATTGAAAAGTCATTTCCGCTCCTTGCTTCGAGGCAAATCTACAAATTATTCATTTATCTTTGGTACCCAAATTTCTTTGGGTTTGCCTGGGTCATGAGTTCCTTTTTTAACCCATTTCATTTTTACTCCATGAACAAGATTTTTCTTATAAAAACAGGAGTAAGATTTGTGTCCTTTCAGTGCACAATAAAAACAAGTGCAAGTTGGACTATTGGACATCTTTGCAGAAACAAAGAAGTTTTTAAACTGCTTTTGGTTTGATTTCTTTTTAGAAACAAGACCAACTTTGTTAATTCTTCTTTGTTTCAAAATTGAGGTATTTAAAATTTCTCTACCTTGAGAGAGTTTTGCAAGTGTGTTTTTAAGATTATCATTTTCCTTTTTCAAAGAATCACACTTGGTACAAAAGCAATTTTTGTTGGTAGAGATATTTGTTTTTAAAATCAAATTCTCTTCTTGCAAAGTTTTGTTTTGATTTTCAAAAACAAAATTCTCTTCCTTGGAAATAGAAAATTCATTTTTCAATGTTTCCAACTCATTTTCAAGAGAAGCGTTTTTCTGTTTTGAAACATTTAGTTTCTTTGCAAGTATAAGAGATTCTTCATGTAAATCATCAAAGGCATCTTGTAATTATTCAAAAGAGTAGTCAAATGAATTTACCTCATCTTTATCTCTGGCCACAAGACAAGTATTGACTTCTTCATTTGTGTTCTGCTTATCAGAATTGCTATTTCCCCAAATGGAAGATAGGTAAGCTTTCTTTGATGATTCACCTTTTGGTTGTGGTTTCTCTTTTTCTCCTTTTTCTTCTTCGTCTGCCACCTTGGTGATTTGAGATTTTCCTGTAAGTTCAACACCAAGAGCTTGCAATTGATTAAGCACAAGTTGTATCTAATTAATGGTTTTGCAATTGTTCATTTGAGCAATTTCAAGTTCATTAATGAAACTTCTATACCTTAATTCCTCAACAATAAGATCTTCCTCATGTGCAACTTGAAGAATTTTTCACATTTCTTTTGCAGTTGCACAGTTGGAGATTTTGAAAAATTCATCTTGACTCAATGCACAAGAAATAATCAATTTTGCCTTAGCATTGAGTTGCATTAAACTTCTTTCAGTATCATTCCATTCACTCTTAAGTTTTGGAATGCATTTTCCTTGTTATTCCTTGACAGGCATACAAGAACCATTTTCTATAACATCCCAGAGTTTATGGTCTACTGAAATTAAAAACATTTTCATTTCATACTTCTAATATTGAAAATGATTAGCATCAAAAATTGGAGGTTCTGTGAAAGAACAATTTTTAGAAATAAACCAATCACTATATCCAACCATGCTAACTCTTAGACGGTTAAGTCTTTAAACAAGAGTCCAAGCTCTGATACCAATTGAAAGTAATGGTTGGAACCCAAGAGGGGGGTGAATTGGGTTTTATAAATTTTTCACAAGAATTAATTGGAAGTTAAAATGATTTTCTGTAAAAGTATAATGCTTAGGATAATAAATACAATACAGAAAATCAATGTGCTGTCAAGATAAATAATTATAAAAATCAAGTAATTAAATAATAGATATCAATATGCACAAATTAAAGAGTAAGGGATAGAGAAAGCAAACTCGCAGATTTATACTGGTTCGGCTAATCCAAGCCTACATCCAGTGCTCAAGAGACCACTTGAGTATTTCCACTATAATTGCAAGTTTAATCCGGGTACTTGCAAACCACTACAACCACGCAAATTCGATCCGGGTATTTGCGAAACCACAATGGAGAATTTATGAATCCGGGCTCCTTCTCAACCCAAAGCAAGTTCTTCCAACACCGGTACTTGCGAACCTCAACTCATAATAATATATGTGTTGATCAAAATCAACAATACAAAGAAACTCTCTCTAAAGAGTAGATGAAAACAAATGAAGCTCTAATAACTCTAATGATAGAGAATATGCAAGATTTGGCTCAATAATGCTTTCCTTTCTCTCAAAGATGATAGAAGAAGTTAATATCACATTGTAGGACTTTGTTCTTGCTCAAAATCGTGTATCTAAGCTCATATATATAAGATTTTACAAAACTAGCCGTTATATAGCCGTTACAGCACTTATAGTGCAGTCCAGATTTTGAGCTTTCTTTAAAAATTCATAACTCCCTCATTTGAACTCCGTTTTAAACAAATAATATACCGTTGGAAAGATCTTGGAGTCTAGTTTCAAATGAGCCAAGTTTTACTCAAAAATTATTTTTATTTTAAAAGATATAATCAAAATACTGACTATAGGTCAGAACAGAATAATCAACTTTCAGTTTTTCAAACTATATTTTAAATAGTAATATATTTCTCATTTGGACTCCATTTTCAATAAATAATATACCTTTGGAAAGATCTTTGAGTCTACTATGAAATGAGATTAAGATACTTGAAAAAATGATTTTTCGTTTATGAGATATGATATAAAGAGTGACTAAAGGTCAAAAACTAACTTTTGTAAAATTTCATATATCACTATCTTTTTGTTCAAAATAATTGAGCCAATGTATGCAAATCTAAACCATTGAGTTGCACAAGTATACTAGCCTATATAAAATATACCTAATGTAAACACATAGGCTATCTTGATGCATCCAAGCTTCCAAGACTTCAAATCTTCTAATTCTTCATTTCTTGGAGCTTCATCCTTACATGTTGTTTTCCTTGAGTGAAGCATGATATTTCTTTTCCTTGTTCTTCAATACAATGCTCACTCTTCTTGTTTTGAACCAACCTATAAAATATATCTTACTTGCAAACCCAATGGTTAGTTTAATAGCAGGATTCAATATATGCAACATACATATTAAATAACATAATCATGCTTAAGTACTTGTAGCATATATATGATAATTAATCTTTATATATATCAATGCTACTATTCAAATACATTTGTTATCATCAAAACTTATGGTATATAGCCTTAGGGTCAACAATTACATCGTTTTATTCTAACATCTTTACTTCTCTAATTTTATTGTACAATTTGATTGATATATTTTTATTTATTTATTTAGATATTTTTACTACAATGTAAATGTTCATTCCAAAGCTGCTCTATTCGTTATAAGTTTTTCAATATCAAATTCACCATCTTTCTCATTCTTGCCTTTACTTAATTAATCCTTAAGGTTTTGTACTTTTCCAATAGGTTCTATATTTCTCTTTTTAAGAAAACCCTTCCAAACTACTTATAATGCCCCATAGATAGTTCCTTTATTTTAACCTTGTCAAAAGCTACCAAAAAAAATTCCTTAATTCTTATTTTGATCTCGTATATATATATTACATTTGATCCTATCTGTATTAAAGTTTTGGGCTATGCAACCACATTATCCTATTACTATTCTAATTAATTATTTAATCCGTTGCTAGAATTTACAAGGTTTTGCTTAGCAAAACTTTGTATTTTAATTATCCTTATAAATTTTCTTTTAACGTCCATTTTAAACTTGGAAACTTGTTCATAAACACATTATTTCTTTTAGCTATTAAGGAAGTAATCAAGTTTGGGAGCTGAGCATGAACTTATTAAATCTAATATCTTGATCCCAGATCTTTTCTTTTTAGTAAAATTAAACGACATGTATTTATTCTTGTTTCCCACTACTGCACATTCAAGTCTCTCCTTTACTTCCAAATAAAGCCTTCATCTTTAATTTAGTAGCACTAAAACCATAAGATCATGCATGTAGCGGTCAGTGTTTCCATACTTTTGCATTTAGAACTTAAAACCAACCGCAGCAACCCATTACACATAAGTATTCATAATAAGTCATGGAAGACAAGAGTTCTGACAAACTAAGGACCAATTATTACAATATGCAACACATAAACCAATGAGATGCTGATGCAAGCAAAGGGATCCAACATCATCGAAGAGATCCTATCTGTAATACATAATCCAAACCAAAGCATCCTAAAAAAAACTTCTTAACACTAACCGAGTTAAGACTAAAATGGCCAATTGCAGGATTAGATAGCAACTCGAGTAAAAAAAGTTAATTTAAGCCCAAAAGGTAACATGACAGAGAGCAATGTGTGAAGGGGATGACAACATATAATAATTTTGAGGACAACAGACTTAAGATTGAGTGCCACAGACCAAAAAAAATTAAAAATCATACAAAGTTATGATAGAACTGGAAACTGAGCAATAGCCCTTGGACACTTATAGAAGGAAAAAAGCTATGTTGAAGAACAAAAGCATTTAGAAGTAACAAATTGTTCTAGATTTTGACATTTGTTGATGCTCCTTAAAGCTACTATATATCTCTAACTATACTTTAAAATTTAATTCTATGTACTTATTCTCATATGCAATGTCATTTTAAGGCCCATTCACTATATCATTTCAAATTCCAACCTTTAACAGCAATGTAAATTTCAAATCTATGAAAATAACTTCAGATCAAAGCATGATGTCAAACAGACATCCTCTTCTTAAGATAGGACCAAACTCTAACAAAACATCAAGATCCCTCATAAATAACGACTAAGAAAATCCTAGGGGTTCTTATGGGTAACATAGCCTTTGTAGCAGACCTCAAGAACTTAAAGATTAAAAATCTACCACTTACCTCTCAGTCCGTTGTGGACTATAACTCCGACAACCCACTTGAAGAACCATTATGAGCAGATGATAACCTACTTGAAGAACCACCACGAGCATATGATGATCCACTCCAATGACCCCACTCGAAGAACCATCGTGAGCAGATGTGTCTGGCGGTAGTGGAAAAGTCAAAGAGAATAAAGGAAAGAAGGATGAGGATTTTAGTGAGGCTTTCATGGTGGCAAATGACGGTGACTCCCATAGCTCGCCATCTCTCATTCAATCTCAGTCTCTTCACTCTCTCACGATCAATTTTCAGCAGATAAAAGCCCTAGAAGTTTTGACCTTGCAATTCGGGGAAAACGACATTTAAAGGATTTAGTGGTGTTTGTCTACCAAATGCCACTAAATTTTTACTATATCCAAAATACCACTATATGGTGGCGTTTCAAAAACAAACGCCACTATATTGTAAAATTTAACCAAATTGAATTTACTTTTTAATTATTTTTTTCTCATTTGTTTAGAAAAAGTAGGCTATATATCTAGATATATCAAGTGCATCCGACCTTTTGGACAAAAAGTATTGCAATCAATTCAATTTACATGATTTTGTAATTGAGGCATAAACTTAATTGCTCAAATGATGTAGAGCATAAGCTAAGGGATCTAAGTACGTACCAATACTAAGACCTTGAAGCCTTGTAACACAACATTAAATAACATTTAATGATTTCAAAGTTCTGATATATACAGTAGAAAGAAGTAAAACAGCACATAAAGCATAAAGCTTATAGTCGGTACTAGCCATAGCCATGAAGCTTATTGTGACCAGCGAGGAAAGTAAACTCACTGATGAAAGAATGGTGCCTATAAACTAAGGGAGTGTATGGCAACAAAAAAAAAGACATAATCACCAATCATGAAGCAAAGAAGTAAAAGAAATTGGGGACAACATTTATAGCTTAGTGGCAATTTTTTAGGTAAAACGCCTTTATATAATGGCGCTTGTATATTAAACGCAACTATATAGTTGGTTTGAAACGCCGCTAAGTGGTGGTGTTTTAAGGAAACCCCACTATGTAGTGGCATTTGTCCTCCAAATGCCACTATATAGTGGCAAGTGCTCAAAATGCCATAATATTTGTATTTAGTGGCAGTTGTTTTCAAGTGACACTAAACAATCGTCATTATTTCACTATTTTTTTTGTAGTGACATATCCCTACAAAGTAACACTAAGGGTAGCATGTGGTTGCTCATAGCAAGTTTGAGTTAACTATTGACCCATACAAGATTGACTGGTGGAGTTTTTCACTAACATGTCAATAGTTAGTCTTGGTTGGCTGTTGTATAACCTCCTTTGACCTGAAATGATCATTGGTGTCTTATGTATGTTGGCATCATGCTTTGACCCTAGTAGGCTATGGGTCCATAAATTCCCAAGCCAAGGCTAAACGCTGGGTATAATGTGGTATGGATGAAGACATATGAGTGTATTATAAGAGATTCATTACTCTTAGTGAAGGAGTGAGATGTTCTAGAAGGTAAGGATAAGACTAGTCTGTGGCCACAATATGAGGAATAGCACATAAGAAGGGTCTTCTGGTCTCTTCATAAGATAGTCTTGGTCCTTCAAATCATGTATGCCATGAACCTAAGGATTTGACATGTATCTATGCCTAACTAGGTCCATATAATAGCATCACGTACTGGAAGGATGATCTATACTTACATCCAACTAGGTTCAAAGGATTTGAGACAAATCCACCTTATGCTAGGGGTCATGATATGTTACTAGATGTCACTCATGATCTGTAGGCTTATGAATTAAAAGATTCAAAAATTAGGAGTTCTAATTAAACTAAAATCAAAAGGAGTTTTCATTATGTAATAGTTAGAACCTACTACTAACTTAAGTTGGGCCTAAGGTGTCACACATAACAAGGAGGCCATTAAGAGTATATGGAGGCCCAGTGGTAGACGCACTAGGTGGGTGAGGCACCTCTATATAAAAGTATGTATGGAAAGAAGGCTAGCATCTTAATCACCTTTCCTCACAACCTCTCATTCACGTTCTTTTTCTCTTTCCTCAAGTGTGCTTTGTAAGGCGTCCTTGAGGAATTCTCTTCTCTCTCTTTTTGGTCTTGCCTCGGTATGGATACACTTGAGACATAACACTTGTATTGCTTCCATACCTCTTCCATCATCTTGGAAGGAAGAGTTTTTCTTGTGAAATCCTTCACCACCTTCTTGACATTATCCACCGTCACTTCTTGATCATTATCCACCATCACTTCCTCCATCATCTTAGATGTGTTTTGGAAGGTTTTGGGGCTGTTCTACTGATTGAAATTCAAATCCAATTAAATTCCATCGATCGTTTGGTTCATGGTGGTGACCTGTGACCATTTGGATGAATTCTTGGAAGATCAGTGCAATTCTTAGAAGGCAGAGCCAACTCTTGGTTTGAACATGGATTATTGTTGTTCTTGAATGCTTGAAGGTGTCTACATCCAAGTAATACCTTCCTAACCCTTCTATGGAATGTTCATGAAAAACAAAGTCCATTCTATCTGTTAAAACTTTCGTTTTAAGGTTTTCTTTAAAATTCATTTCGTAGAAATTGATCTTGATTTTTTTTTAATGCCAAAAACCCTAGTTTCTTTCAGGATATACAATTGAGAAAGGCCGGTATATGATTTTATGTGAGGAAGAGGGCTATTGATAATGATGGTGCTATAGCAATATATGTAGCCCTTGACGCACCTTGGTTTATGTGTACCCTAGCTAGCAGAGGATTAAGAGATATGTTAGCCTCATGACTTAGGCCACTCACGAGAGAGAGGCTATATGATTTGCAAGAATTTGATGTGAAGGTCACATTAGGTGACCAATTAGTGGATAGAGAGATAAATGATTACTGGTTGGATGTGGTAGACATTACAAGAGGGACATAGGTATAGTTCTCTTAGATAATCCTCTTGAAGGTATGATTTTATATGAAAAGCAAGATGACTATTGATGATATTATTACATCATTGATTTAACAAAACTATTGCCTTCAGGAGGTATGTTTTTCTTATGAAAGGATATTGATTATTTTTATATTTAGAAGCCTTCAAGGCGGTTTTACATATTATGCTGTATTGTTTTGAAAGATATGAGAATGAATCCTTTTGTAGTTTTTAGTATATATATATATACATATGATATTTTTGACTTTGCATTTGCTCACAAGTTCACTGTTATATGTTAGTTGTGTTTTGGCAGGCTAGGAAACTCACTAAGTGCTGCGTCACTCATCCTATCTTTATATTTTTATAGATACTACACCTTAAGTTGGAAGATCGGTCAACCGAATAGTAAAGTAATGGTCAAGAGCCCATTTTGGTACTTGGGCTACATGTTCTTTGTTCTTTGTTTCTTGTATTGTTTTGTTGACTCTACATAAGCTCTGTATATCCACAGGCAGATCTTAACTGGTAGTAAATGATCTAGGTATAACTGTTAGTGATGTTAGATAAACATTATCATAAATGTAAAGTATTTTACATTAGATACAAATGTGGCATACTGAATGTAAATATGGATGCACGTTTTAAAATGAAAGTATGAGGATTAAGTCCGCTTATATTAGGATGTTGCACTTGTTGAAAGATCCTCTACTTGTGATTACTTCTAGAGATATACTTATTATACATTGGGTTTTTTTCAAAGTGAAATATGGACTTAGAATCTCCTGGGTTTTAGTATATGCGTAATCACCTTAAATGTACCTAAGGAGCGATTGTCCATGACTAAATTGTCGATGTATAGTTATGTATGTGTTAAAATGAGATATTATCTATATGGAGAGCATAAAGGGATAACACTATGAGGTACCTAGGAGTGGAGCCTCATTATCATTGAATCTTTCTCAATTAATTCATATGTTCCGTAGATACAAATTTTGATTCCTTTTATGAATTCATAACCTCATACATTATTTGTTTGATCTTTGTGTGCTTGTGGTTTGAGAAGAGAAGAGGAGCAAAGACCATTACAGTGGGACATCCTTTTTAGGTGATTAGACTTTGAATCTGTGGCTTCCCGCTATGCCTATATATATATGTATAGCCTTTAAGAAAGGAGATTTTCATATTGCCTCCAGCAATGGAGAATTACTGTATATTATGTAATACTTGCTCGACATATTAATGTTTGCACCATAACTGTATGGTATTTGATGGTGATGACTTCGAGATGTATATTGTATGTGATGTGAGCTGGAGTAATGTTAAGTCTTGTATAAAGGTTTGGAGGCGCTTGTTGACTCACTTGTACCTAATTAACTATCCTTGTAGATGTTACCTATTCACTGGGATTTATTATCTCACCCTCTTTTATTTAACCTTTTGAAGATACTGCTTTAGTAGATAAACATCCACTTGAGGAGTAGCGGAGGTTCTGTGTTTCCCGACTCGCACTAGTTGCTTAGGTTATTTTTTTTTTAATTAGAGTTCTATTTTGTTAAAGGTTCTAGTAGCTCTGTAGTCAAATAAGAATATAGGAAGGAGAAAAATTTTGGCATGTTGATGTAAACTGATTGAGTATGAACTGTATATAATCCTTTTGGAGGTGTTTCTTTATTCCTTAGTTATTTCCTTTAATTTGGGGAATTGATAAAAAACACAGATATATTTGTGATTACTATATATGACTTAATTTATTTGTAAATTGGAAAAACTCTTGTGTTGACTTTATTTGATGGGATTGCCTTTTATATCCTATGGCATACCTTAATTGAAGTATTTATACTTTTATGCATAGGTGTTAGGAGTTTTGGAATAGAGGCTTATGGTATTAAGGGTAATTCACGTACTATGCCAGTCACATGCTCGATGAAGGTCGTGACATTATTATTTTCTTTGACCATTTTGCCCTTCTTAACTTAAGAGAGCATCTTATAAGTCCTTGGGCAAGATGAAAATTCATTAAAAATTTATTTGTTTCTTAAATTAACTCATTCCAGTCTTTCTCAAGGACTCATTTGTAATAATAGTTCCCCTTCCACCAATCCCATGGCACTGACGCACATCCTAACCTCACCACGTTCAACCCTCTTTTGAGGACCTTACTTATTCCTTTACACGGGATCACCTAACACCTTCCTTCCTTTCACTTTGGTCCCTTGCTTGATCTCATACATAGTTTTCTCTTATCCTTGTTGGATAACAACCACTTATAACATCTCATGCCTTTATTCGGTAGGGACTCGCTTGACCATGCGCATGCTTTGCACAAACACTTAATTTTTGAAATCCTCAAATTTTCCTCAGATACTCATCCATTAACAAAAATTTTCACATGTACAAAAAATACACGCTTTTACTAACTTCATAATACTTAGGGTATTACACTGCATGACCAAGGAATAAGCGCACTTCCTGCACAGAAGTGGGGTAAGAGAGAGAGGAAAAAACATCAACTTTAGCTTTGTCTACTTCTATGCCACATCTAAACACAATGTGGCCTAAATGATGCCTTGCTCTACCATTAAATGACATTTTTTAAAATTCAGCACTAAATTCTTCTCAATGAATTGCTCCATAACTCTTCCTAAATTGTGCAAGCATGCATCAAATAAATCACCTAAACAAAAAAATTATCCATAAACACTTCCATACAGTCTTCTAACAGTAAGAAAATATGCTAATTATGCAACATTGGAAAGTGCTAGGAGCATTACAAAGACCGAATGACATGTGTTTATATGCAAACGTACTGAAGGGATAAATGAAGGTAGTCTTCTCTTAATCATCAGGTGCAATGTGAATATGAAAATATCTAGAAAAATTATCTAGAAAATAGTAGTGAGACTTTTTAAAAAGTCTTTCTAACATCTAATCTATGAAAGGAAGGGGAAATGGTCCTTTCTAGTGGCCTAATTTGACTTCCTATAATCAATATAGACTCACCAAGTATTTTGGACTTTAGTAGGCACTAATTTATTGTTCTCATTTGTGACTACAGTAACCCTAATTTTCTTTAGAATGAAGGGAGCGTTTGGTATCTCGGAAAGAATAGGAATGGAAAGGAAGTAGGAAAATGGAAAAAGGAATGAAAAAAAAAACATGTTTGATATGAGATAGAAAATAGAGTAGGAATAGAATTTTTTGTGTATTTGGTATGTTTGAAAGAAATAAAAGGAAAAATTAAAATAAAATGACATTTTTACCCTTTTTTATTTGTCATTTATTTGCCCTAATTTTGATTTAGAAAACCCTAACTGCATTCTCCCACTGCGTGTGAAGCTCACGTTGACATCCCACCCTAGCTTCCTCTCATCGACACTGTGACTGAACTTTCTCAGCAATGACATCCCCTTCAGCAGAGAGTCACGCTCTTTCCATCCATCTGGTATGATTTTCTTTGTTGGACTATATTAGATGCAATTTGCGATATTTGTGCTTTGAATCTGTGTTAATGTTCAAAATTTAGTCTGTGCTAAATTAATTTATGTTGATGTATGAATGTGATCATCTGTTCATTCTTCACCCATAATACATTATGCCTTCAAGTTTGATATGTAGTGTTGTGGACAGCGCTACAAAGATGGTCTTTGGTTGCGCACCAGGAAGTGCAAGTGTGGAAAAGCTGCTATAATCGAAGTCTCTAACTTTGATGATAACCCAAATCGAGTGTATGTTGTATATACAAAAGAACGATGTCGATTCTTACAATGGGTGAAGATGGAGCAGAGAAGTGACGGAGAATGACAAGTTAGCCCATATTACATAAATGAATTTGTCACACCAGTTGATGTTGATATGACTGGGCTCAAAAGTGATATGGCTATTTAAAAAGAGATGTGGCCGAGATAAAACGTGGCGTGACCAGGATGAAAAGTGAAATGTGTGGGGTGAAGATGCAACCTGATAATAATAGATTTATTTTATTGTAGCCATGGTGCTGATGTTGTTTCTTTGGTATGTTAAAGTGTACAAAACCTTGTTATATGTGGTTAATGGAATTAGTGAAATTGCATGACTTTTGAATCAGTGAAATAATATTAACAGGTTAATTACTACTACTAAATCAATATTTTTAGTGAAATTGAATCAGTGCATTACCACAATACGCAAGTAAGCACAAAAGCTGATATAATTGCAATTGCACGTATCCATTCATCATCAACCAACTCAAAGTTCATTCATCTCAGGGAATTACAATCAATAATGGTGGCAGGTTTCATAACACTGAAACGATAGTTGATTTTGCAATGCTTAACAATTTTAGAGACGATTGCAGCGTAAGGCAAGGGTGACTTTTGTTGAACAAAATAGGTGGCTATGCGTTGCATCATGAAATATGGAATGTTGAATTGTCTACAGTTTAAAATACAAGCCATAATAAAGAACTCAACCTTACTACTACCAGCCCAATTTCTTGGTTTGTTAACCAAAATATGTGTGACAGTGCTTAGCAGCAATCTATCATTGGCATCCATACTGCTAACTTTGATGCCTTTACCAAAAAACTCATCTTCCTTACTGATGGTCTTATAAGTTTCCTCTTTGCTATAAAGAGTAGAATTCAGTGAGTGACAATTATCAATGAAGCACAGAGCATCCTCATCTGGTGAAGGAATACTAATAATCTCAACAAATTTATCTTTATTAATAAGGATTTTTGTTCCCCTAACAGTAGCAGTAAAGAGTTTATCTGTGTGTATATACTCAAAAGTAGTGTAAAATGCTCTAACAACCTCATCAAACTAGTTACCTATATACTTCACAAATTTTTTGAGTCCCAAACCCTCTTGACAAAGTAATTCCAATCCAGATATTTATTAGGAATAACTTTTTGTATTGAAAATCTTAAGCATACCTGTCTCATTATTCTTCATCTTGCAAAAGATCTCTTATTGGTGATGTTTCAACATTTTTTGTCTGTGCTCGCTTTGAGGATAAAGCCATCTAAGAGATTAAGGGCCTTGGTGAAGAAGAGGAGTGGAGAGAAGAGGTTGAAAGTAAGAACAATAGGTTGAATGTGCCACAATACATATGTATCTTTCAAACCTTAGTTTTACCTGCACCTTATATAGTAGAAGAAAAGAGTAGCCGGTCGACCTGTTGCTTGTAATTGGTCTACTGGCTGCTTAGTAAAGCAACAGCCGGTCGATCAGGTGCTTGGTGAAACAGTAGTCGATCGACCATATATAAGCTACCAGTTGACTGGCTACTATTCTTGAAGTGGCCAAGCAGCCGGTCAACAGGATATAAGCAGTCGGTCGATCGGTTACTGTTGTCAAGTGGTCAAGCAGCCGGTCAACCGGCTGCTGTTGGGCAAACGAAAATTGAGCAGCAATATGGTGACTAAAATTTTGCAGCCAATAATATTATACATATGTCCTACCAAGAAAATATACATATTAATTCATAGCAATAATATTGTACATATGTCCTACCATTTAATATAAAAAAGTCCTACTAACATTGTTATCTAATACAAAAAAATCAAAAAGTACCATCCATCAGTGACAACCACTCTGGCACATGATGCAAGCATATCACCTAATACATATAACTTACATTGGTCAAACTTTTACAACCAACTTTCACTACCGTAGAGTAACATGCTACTCTATAACACACTAGATGATAGATCTCATCCATGCAGCCTTCAAGTCATTAGGTATAGAAGGTAGTTGAACTAGAAGACATTGCTCCCTTCCAATCACCACATTAGCTCGAAGTATCTCTACTTGAGTAAGACCATTGACCTTCATTAAGTCTCTAAACAATCTATCAAGGGATGTGGCAATGCTAGTGGATGCTGCTTGAATGGAATCATTAAGGTCAGTAGTTGCAGAAACTTGATTACCATTACTTCTCCTTCACTTTCTCCTTGAACCATAAGAGGCCTCTAACATTCTGACAGTGTCATCAGGCATGGCAGAGTCAGGCAACAGTTCATCTTCAACTGGAATGGTGTGCTCATCCTCTACAGCTTGGCTTTCCAGATCTTTTGTGATGTCAGCATGAGTCTGTGCATCTTGTCCAGTTGCACGGTCCTTCCCAAAGACGATGCATAGTCACTCGTATAGTGGAAAGGACTTGTTCCTTTAAGCTGCCTTACTCTTGTTTGACTATAGAGGAAAATAAATGCAGAAAGTTATATAACATATATAGAGCAGAGTCAAACAACAAATAGGTACAAGTAGAGAAGAGTAATCAGACACACCTGTAGATAGGCATCCCATACAGTAGGCTCAGCTATAACACACTTTGACACAGGGTCCCATCCAAACCCACTAGTGTTTGATGCATGAAGTAGGTCATATATAGCTTGTCAGCTGCTCTTCAATGTCTTCATTTGGGATAGTATGTGTAGATTTCCTAGAAGCCCATGGCCGAAGGCCTTCTCATCAAGTTTCTTCTCTAATTTTTGTAAGTAACCTACTGGAAGGTCTTTTCACAACGATATAGCTCTCTAGCCACCTTTAGTTCCACAAGTGTGTCCACTAGCATTTCATCCTCCTCAAGTGTCCAGTGGTGTGTCATGCTATTAGTCAGCAAATACTTACCAAACTGCATTATGGGTATATAATTATCAAATTATATAACTAAAAAACGAGGGTGGTAGCTACCAACCTAAAACAGCAAATATCAAAATATAAAAAAGGCTCAATGTGCAGTCTTATAACACTACAATAGTCAAATATTAGTACAATGCAATTAATGTCACACTATAATAGTTGAATTATCGAAACATAAAAAGTTTTTCATCTTCACCTATGCCTAAATTCACAATACATTTCATTTGCTAGGCTATCTCTCCACTGACTCCACTTATCAATGGGCTTAATTACAGTCAGATCATCTTCATCATCAGATAATTCTGCTAATTTTATTCCTTCTGGGTCTTTAAATGGATCCAATTGATTATACCGCATTATGAGATTATGGAGTAGGCAATAGGTAATTATAATTCGATTATATGTTCTGACAGGATAAAATAAGGGGCTTCTAAGTATGGTCCATCGCCCTTTCAACAGCCCAAAGCAACTCTCGATCACGTTATGTGTAGCTGAGTGTTTCAAGTTAAAGAACTCACGAGAATTTGTAGGTTGAGAACCACGTCTCCACACATTAAGGTGATATCTTTGTCCTTTGTAAGGTGCTAGAAACCCCTTACAATTGGTAAACCTTGTATCCACTAGATAATAATACCCTTCAAAGACAACAATCATGTCAGTGCTTATATATGGCTACTAACTTGTATTTAAACAATTTTCGATGCTCACCTAATGGAACTCTCAGTTCATTTCTCCTGGAAACTGCGTCACGTAGAACTTGTCCATCATCTACAGATCCTTCCTACCCAGACAAGATGAAGATGAATTGGCCATCTTGGGAGCAAACGCCTAGCATATTAGTTGTAATCTCACCTTTTCAGTTTCTATACCGTGGTTGTCCTTCATTAGGACTGTAAGTCTTATGTGTGTTCTATCGAGGACACCGACATAATTCTGTAGAAAAATCATAGTCATGGCTTAATTTACACCGACATAATTCTGCAGAAAAATCACAGTCATGGCTTAATTTACAACGCATACACAACTTGATCACATAATAAAATATGAAAATATAGAGTACCTTAAACCATTTCCACTTGGGATCTACTGAATCAGCAGGCACTTGATCAGGGGATTTGAAAAGTACTCCTCTTAAGCGCATCATCGCATTGAATACCCTATATAAAATGCCTATTCACACTCTCGCTGATCTCTTAAATTGTTGTTGGATAACCCTATTCTTCACATGATTGGACAAAATATGTGCAAATATTGACACTTGCTCATCTACAAGCATATTTTTAGTATGTTGAAGTCCTCTTATGGAATTAAGCATCTCACAAAGTCTATCTAGTGTTAACCTATTCATCCTTGTTAATTCGAAACAGGCTTTATCACTGCTATATATCATGCTCCTAAAATGAGCTCTATGAGAGTGAAAGTCAACTGTGTAAGGCACCCTACTGATCTGATGCCTACCAATCCCATTAATGGAGATATAGTATTTCCAAAAAGCAATTACCATATAAAGCCACCATGACACAACTGAACCAACTACTTTTATAATTATTTGCTTTCTCAATCCATCGATAACTGTAACATGATATCCCACAATAAAGTGTTAACCAAAGATGCTTCATGCTTCAAAGATGTTTTTTAATGTTGTCACGACCCATTTTCTAGGCACATGACCGGCACAATGATGAATATCCCATCACTGTAAGCCTTTCGATAAATTCTTCCCACAAGTAAAATCGTTAGTCATTATCTCTATATTCTCAAAATACCATTCCTTAATAAATACAAAGAAAATACATCAGATTTTCTTAATTAAAAATAATAGATCCTCAGTATGAAATACATTATCATACTGAAATACAAGCCAAATACCAAACCCCTGACCTAGATGTCCTAGACGGTTACAGAGCAACATACTGTATAACAAAAGAAGGGCCTACCCGACAGCAGGAAGGTCCAACGTGATCTACTCCTCTAGCGGATGTACTTCGGCGGCAACCTGATCTGAACAAAAAGTTTGTACAAACAGTGTGAGCTTTTAAACTCAGTGAGCAAATCGGCCTTGCGTTAATAAAATTCAAATACATCACCAGTCATGCAAGCATATCCGAAGGCTCAAGCTCAACCAATAGACATAGTTAGAAATTACATACAAGAAAAATTCATCCAATTCAACAAACGATACTAGTACTCGTCAATGGCAATATATCCCGGAGAGCGCACACAGGCCGGCTCACCAATTTTGTATTTTTCCGCCATGACGCACAACCTCATCCTCTTAGCTAGGGCGCCTCACGGATTTATCACCAATCCGGGCTATATCCCTACTGAGGGAATCGTTGTCTCCATACTCATTGGTCAAGACACCCTTTAACCCGGGTTTTCCGCCTTGCCGTGAGAGGGGGTACTGTACCGCTCAATCACAATCAATAGTACAACAGTTCATATCATAATCAGAAGCACAATATAATACTCATCCATATAACAGGTATAGTATATAACTATATGATTCAAATTTCATATCATCATGAGATACTTGCTTTGTCTTATCCATACTTCTGGATTAATTATCTCATTATATTCGTCATTCTGAATCCAATTTCTCCCTATGAATCTTGGGAGTGTCCTACGACATACTTTTTATCACCAGTAATGCTAAAACTCTATTAAAACAGGGTCGTTTCACTCACCTGGATTCCGTACGAGTATCACTTCTCTAAATCGTTACGGACAAGAGTACGCAGGTGAATTTCAGTGTTCCGCTACAGAGATTTTCATGAAAGATTACAGAAAGTACGTTAAGATCATTTTCGTACAGATACTGTTCATACGTATGGGTACTATTCATACGGTCACTATTCATACGTACGGTATTATTCATACGGTCACTATTCATACGTACGAGTACTATTCATACCGGAAATACAGAATACAATCTGTAAAAGAGTACACCAGGTAAGTTCCCAGGAAAGAGTGGAGGGTCACACTGGACACACTTAAAAACCAGGTCTTTCCTTAGCCAGAACTTTCCTAGACATGTATTCTCCACAGATTATATTCTATTTCGGTAATCAGAGAATCAAAATAACAACTAACGACAGTTTTTCTGATGTGGAAGATCGGCCAAAGCCGCAACCACAGAGCATACTTAAGAAAATAACTTCTAAAATTTGAAAGACATAGAAAGGGCATAGTATCCTTACCTAAGCAAAAACGGAAAAGCCCAAAATCTCAGAAGCCTAGCGTCGGAGCAAGAGAAACTTAAGGAGGGAAGAAGAGAAGTTGAAGGTGTGAGTTTAGAAGTGAAATGGAAGGGCCTATTTATAGCAAAAGTCAAGGGTACTATGTGATACTATGCGCTAATAAAATATTCAATTTACTATTCATGAAAATGACATTTCTAATAATGCAGTTACTGTGCACCTTACGATGGAAAATTTTCGTTTATTTACTATTAGAAACTTTAAAGGGAAAACTATCCTTTCACCTTAAACCTTTAAGTTTCTTTTCAATTCAGTCCTTTCAATTTAGTCCCTGAGGGTATTTTTACACATAAAACGTCATTTTCTCCTACAAACTTCTTTCTAGTTTTCTCTTATAACCAAACCACATCTAGTATTTGACATTTTGATTGTATAAATGAACAGTACCATATACGTAAATAGTAACAGTAGTTTGAAAACACGCATTTATATTTTATTTTTTATGGGTATTACAAATGTTTTGCTAATGTTGATTCTTCACAAAATAACTAACTAGCGCTGTAATGATAGCTTCATTTGGTGACAAAGTGCTGTAATTGTTCTAAAATGAGAGACCACTATATGAGTCATAATGTTGGACATGTGCAAGCAGGCTACTCTTCCCGTTCTTGTTGGCATTAGTACAAGAATATTATGAAAAATTATTTTACAAGTAATTATAGCAAGTAAAATTATGCTACAAAACAACAAATTGCTTATAAGAAATTTTATGTAGTGCTTATATAATTGCAATGAGGGATTAAAAAAATGATTGCTCATAAAAAAATAGAGAACAAGGAGATTTATAAACACCAAAGTACTAACAAGATAGGAGATTAACAGAAAACATAAAAAAATAACTAACACGGCAAAATGGGAGTTTACTGTGAGATGTGAGATGAAGATGGTCAGATGAAGCGTGTGCACGATCGTGGTTGCAGATGAAGAACAAATGCCAGACAAATAGTTTGGAAGCTCTAACGGCGACTGGGAACTCAGTGGTAAGATCATAGCTCACAACGGCAGCCACAAGACCTTATCAATATTTCTTAGGGCACCAGGGCATTCTCAACATTTCAATGAACAGAGCGTGGGCAAATAAGGAATTTTACTTAGCTTTCTATTAAAATGACTGATTTTCCATCCAAAAATGCGATGGAAGCCAAAACCTTCATTTTGAAGGAAAAGAGAATTCCAAGTTCCGTTTCCAGCTGCTATAGCAGGTCACACCAAACCACAAAAAAAAAGTCAAAGTGTTGGAAAGACATTTTCCTTTCCAGCAGAAAGCCACCAAATACCCCCGAAGACTCACCCATTTATTATTAGAGATATGATAAATGATACAAGCTTAAAGGAGCTTACTTACGTCTTCCTTGACAATGTCAAGACTCATTGGATTTAGTCTTCTTTAGGGTTGCCTTACTAGTTTCGTCTCCTCCTCAAGAAGGATCCACACATAGGGGCTTATTCTAGGGATATTTGCAAAGGTCCACACAATTTCCTTTTTATGCTTCCTCAGCAACTTCATTAGTTTCGCCTCTTAATTGGGTTTCAAGTTATTGGCAATAATAACAGAAAGCTTCTCCCCTTCTTCTAGGAAAAGCATAATTGAGGTTTTTTGGTAACGTCTTAAGTTCCGAAGCAAGTGGTTAGATAATGGATCGAACTAATTTCTAGGGGCTCACATCCAATGCAAAGCTTATATGGTCAGATTGCTCAAAGACAACATAATCTTTGGCTATGGAGGAAGGGTTAGTGTTCAAAGCATAATGAGGTAAAGAATGTACAACATTACAATTTAAATCAAAGTTACTATCTGAAACCAAAAAAAAATTTAAAAATATAACCAAAAATAGAAACAAAATCAAAATCAAAATTTAAATCTTAGTCAAAATTGCCAAGACTTAAAGCTTTCTCAATTCCAACACACGCTTGGAATAATTTAGAACCAGCACATTCACAATTAGAAACATCCACAAAATAAAAAAAAATTCAAGGAAATTTGCGATCAATTTACTTTGGAAGTCAGAAAATGCATCCTCAACCAATAAATCTAGAAAGTTCAAAACATACACAATAAAATTATCCTCCATGGGATGCTTCATGGCATCTAAAATGTCAAAATCAATCTTATTACCAGCAAACTCCATTGATAGGGTCCCTTCATACACATTGATAATAGTTTTTTGCAATTTTCAAAAATGGTCTTCCTAATATCAATGGTGTATGACCAGGAGCGTTATCATTCTCCATATCCAACACATAAAAATCAGCGGGAAAAACTAAATCTTTAACCCTTACCAAAATGTCCTTAAGAGATTCAGCCATATATGTGCTTTTGTTAGCCAATTGAACCACCACTTTAATTGGCAAGGGGGTCCTAATTTGCAAGGTGAAGTACACGAACTTAGGCATCACATTGATGGATGCTCCTAAGTCTAGCATTGCATTGGTAAACTCTATATTGGTAATCGTGCATGGAATTGTGAAGGTTCAAGGGTCCTTTTCATTTTGGTGGCATGGGCTAAATCAAGGCTGACACATTGCGTACCAAATTTAACCTTTCATTTTCCTTTTAGACGCCTCTTATAGTGCACAATTCCTTGAGGAACTTGGCATACTTGGGAATTTATTCAATCGCCTCTACCAATGGTATATTGACCTTTACCTTCTTGAAGGTCTCCATAATTTTTTTATCTATTTTTGCTCTCAAACCTTCCTTCACTAAGTCGCCCTAAGAGGAAAGGTGACTAGTCTCTTCTAGACTACTTCTTCAGACCTTAGTCTTTTGTTCTATAATGCTTAAAGATGAAGGTTGTCTAATCTTCATATTTAATTTTTCTAGCTGAGGGTGTATGATTGGACCATCTACTTATTTGTCATTTCTTAGTGTGATGGCACTTACATTGCCTTTTGGGTTGACTACTGGTTGTGAAGGCAAGTTTCCAAAATCTTGGCTTTTCAATTCATTGACTGTGGTAGCTAGTTGACCAATTTCGGTCTCCAAATTCTGAATGCTTACCTCGGTTCTTTGTTGGAATTGGATGGTTTTGGTGGCCAATTGCTTAATCAAAGCCTCTAAATTTGATTCTGACTTTTTTGGCACTAAAGGAGGAAGGACATTGCTAGGGCTGGGAACATTGTATCTTTATTAGGATGGTCTCACCAAACAACATTATAATTGGATGAATACAAATCATATCTTGGTTGTTATGGGTTCTGTGATTGTTGCATTGGTCTACTAGGAAAGATACCAACACATGACTCAATATTCTAATGAAATTGTGGGCACTGGTCAGTGTTATGGGTAGAAAAAGAACAAATACCACAGACAGATGTATAAGGGGTGGTGGTTGTCTCGAACCTAAGGCTAGGTGTCTCACCATGGATGCTAATTCTTCCAATCTATTGTCAATTCTCTAGTGGTCCGTAGGTGATGTTTTGACTTCATTTACACTATTGGTTGGGCCACGTAGTCTATTACCAAATTGATGGGCATTCTGAGCCATCTTGGCCAATAAGTCCCCTGTTGTGAAGGGAATCTTGTCTACTAGAGCTCCACTAGAAGTTGCATCTATCATACATCTATCCATTGGCATGAGACCTTCGTAGAAGTACTGTATTAGGAGCTGATCACTTTTCTGGTGATGGGGGCAACTGCACATAGTTTCTTGAACCTTTCCCAACACTCATGTAGGGTCTCACCATTCAGTTGCCGAATCCCACAAATTTCTCTCCTTATAGCAGTAGTTATTGAGGCTAGGAAAATATTTTCTAAGAACATTTGTTTCAACTCCTCCCATCTTGTTATGATTGTAGGTGGAAGATAGTATAGCCAATCCTTGGCTGCACCATCTTATTGTTTAACAGACCACATGGAACTCCTTCAAGTGCATATGAGGATCCTCACCTGCAAGACCATAGAACTTGGGCAAAAGATGGATTCGACCAAACTTAAATTCCAAATTTGCATCAAACTTTGGATAATCAATACACAAGGGTTGATAGTTTACATCAGATGCAACAAGTTCTTTATTAGTTCGGTTTCCAACCCAATTTTCAACTCTATTGTTATTTTGATTATCCATCCTTGTTATCATAGTAAACTCAAAACTATCAATATCAACCTAAATTTCAAACTCAAAGTCCAATTCTACACTATCAATAGCAAGATCAATATTTCAGACAAAAGCTCAAAAACTACATTACTCATAATATTGTTGCTTCTCACCAGCCTATGAAAGGTCCTATCAATTTCTGGATCAAAACTAGTTGAATCCTCTTGGGAGGACCTTCTCATAAACTAGGAAGATGGAATCTACAAAGAAATCGCTAAATAAAAATTCATAAAAATAAACAAAAATTAAAAAAAATCAAATAATCGAAAAAATAGTTTTGAAAAATACTAAAAATTAAAAAAATAGTCTAAACAATAGAATTTTGCGATTTGGAGGGGTAGCACACAAACGAAGCTAGTGATTATTGGTCAGTACACATGATTTTATTTGGATACCAAATTTCAGCTCAATCAGAGTTTGAAATAACTGAGGACTTAAATAAAAATATTTAAGTGAAGTCTTTTGGGATCAAAGTGAAAGGAAAAGAAAGAGATATTACTTAAAGCCTAGAATAAGGATATTTTATGCAAAGAATTTTATTTTGGGTTGAAATTTAATTTTTTGGAAGTGAACTAATGACTATTTTGAAAGATGTAAATTTCTAATGTTTTAACTAGAAATTAAGAGAAAATGAGCTAGGATTTTCAAGTAAGTACAAAAGTTTAGGAAAAAAGAACAGAGAGAAGAAATTAGAAGGAATGAAGATTACAAAAGGGGTAAATTGTAACCTTATAAAATATCAAGAGTTTTGAGAAATTTCTCCAAAGAAATACCATACAGATGTAGTGGAATACACGTGTCATTGTATTCCCTCATCCAGCATAGCTACGAATAGTAGTCTTCTCGGCTAGACATGATTCTTTCGTCCTCTCCTAGTATCCGTCATTTGCATGCGAGCCCTCAATGACCGGAGATGCTGTCTGAACAGTGTTCACTTCGCGTTCTGTCAAAGCTTCGGGTGAGTAGAGACTCACTGGTCTTTCGACTGGAATCTGCTCTGGTTTCACTTTGTCTTTTCTCTCTTGTGCCTTTAAGTCTGAAATGGAGAATGATATGTAATCAATTCTTCTCATTCAGAAATTTAGTAGCGACGGACAAAGGAGAGCTGGGTGAGAAATTTATGGATGATTGTAGCAGAAAAGTTGGAGTCAGAATCGAGAAACAGAGCGGAATTTGGAATGGGAAGCAGAGAATGTGAACGAGAGGTAAGAAGCTCCACCTCATGGTTCTTTTTCTGCATAATTACAGCTGTGATTCCTTCTCTAGGGAGGGCTGTTCTGTTGCTTGCTGGAAAATGAGAGAAATTTGCGCAATGCAAGGTTTTGTGAATAATTAGTAAAGGCTGAAATTTCAATCTGCCCGAGAGAAAAACTAAGAAGTGAGACGAGTGAGCCGAGAATTTTATAATGGTTTGAGTTCATTATTTCTGCTTCCATGTGTTGTTGATTGATTGAAAATGTTTGGTTAAATTCTGTAAATGGCTGGGAATACTATTGGTGAAATTAAAACTGATTTAAGACCGAATTTTTTATGATAAAAGCTAGTATAGTACTCGAAAATTCTGGTTAGAAATTTTGGGGCCAAATGCTTTCAGTTTAGACAGTATAATTGTAGAATAAAATTACTGATTAAGCTTGAGCTTTCTGCTGTAAATTCTCTATTGATATAACTAGGTTTTGGATGTAATCCTCTATTAAAATGGTACGAGTATTGAATCTTTAAATGACCGAGAGTTTTAAGACGAAATGGAGCAAGAACAGAATATGTAAAAGAAATGAGAACTAACTGATTAATCATTGGAAAACAGATTGAATTATGACTGAAGAAGTTTGGCATCATAGACTTTGGGTCTAGGGACAGATTGAGTGTCTAACCGAGACTAAACTTCAGAAACATAGAGAGAAAAGTCAGAAGTGGCCAAGAGATTTATGCGTAGTATTTTGGCTAGAATTTTCTGCATAATTCTATGGGTGCTGCTATGATCAATTTCTTTATTTAGTGTTGTTTGAATCTGAACCTTAAGGCCACCTAAGGTGAAAATGAATGCTAAATATGTGTTGAAACTTCAATCTTAGAGGAGATTTAATTAACCAAACCCCAAGAAATCATAATCTGATTTTAGTGCAGAGGCCAATCTGGACAGATGTGAATTTTAGTTCTTTTTTCAGGGTCTAAATAATCTTATTTTGACACGAAATTTTTATGGCACCTAGACAAGACATCACTCTACTAGGCTGCCAAATTTTATTGCATTTGGATATGTTTTGATTGGTATACCAAACAGAAGACAGAACCTATGAGGAAATTTAGACAGTTCTGATATATCGTCACTAATGTGACCATATTAGAGGGATCAAAAAGTAGATAAAGTTTTGATCTGACATTTTTACCCTAGCATGCCAACATGTGGAATGGCTATGTGCCAAGCTCCATAAATTTTGAAGTTATAGATTCTTCCCAGAACTTTTCTAAAACTAAGGACTCGAAATCAGCCTCAAACAGAACAAAGTTTGAAGATTTGTAGCTTAAGGTTCTGTTACACTACTCTAACGACCTTAAATTGCCCCAAACTTTTTATGTCAACTAGAGAAGATATCAAGGCAACTCTCTGCCAAATTTCATAACATTTGGAACTGATTTAGTGGACCTATAGTGTGATTATCAGAATGTCAGCAAAGCTGAAACTGCTCTGATGATTGGTTGCTCATATGGGTCTTAGATGGGTTAAATGATGGAGTTAGCTCTTGAAATCTTTACAGCAGTTACTTAATATGTCATATGAACTTCTACAAGTTTTGGTGATTTTTGGAATTGCCAATTCTTCCCAGAAATTTTCAAAAGACTGGTACACAAATCTGTATAGAAAAGAAAGAGTGTAAATTGACAAAAAGAGAGAGATGAGCTGTAGTAACTCAATTTGATGTAGGTGCCCAGTTGTGTGAATTAAATTGAAATCTGAAATGTTACATTGTGTTTATGTAAAAGGGAATTATGAAAAGTATACAGAACTGGCATATAGATTGGAATGGTGCCAAATAGCTCTGCAACATGAAAATTTAAGAAGTTCGGTATATTAAAGTGAGGCTGCTATGATGTGTTGCTGCTGGAATAAGAATCATGGTCAATAAGTAAAATAGTTTGCATGATAAAATGACCTTGGAAAGGATACGACAGCAGAAAACACAAAGGAAACTGCAGAATAATTCGGCAGTATAGTTTTGGCTGTAGCAAACAGAGAAGAAATCTTTGTTTTATGCAGTGATGCATCCATGAGTTTCTAAACCAGATTTTGACCTTGTAATGCTTTCTTTTCAGCCACAACTCTTAGGCCACTCTCAAGTTCATTGAGTTTTCTTCCTAGAGGTATGGACTAAGCATTAAAGGGAGTAAATGAGTCGGGATCCAGGTGAGTACTCTACTCATGTAAGTCTAAGTCTTATGGAAATAACTTAGTATGTAATACTTTTCATTCCATGAAATTTGTTCTTATTATAAAAGATTTTCTAGAAAGAATTTTCCACAATCATTGAGATGCTATACTCTTTTAATGAGATATCATATAGCATTTCCAAAGATTATGATTGAGATATTTGTCCTTAATACCTTAGAAAAAGAAGAGATTTACTTTCAATGTGATCAAATATTGAGAAACATATTTGTGTTTTAGAAACATTCTTTGACATTTCAATACCATGAAAGATTATGGGCCGTTTGGTAGGGCAATTTATGTTGGAAAGGAAAGCTCATTTCCTGCACTGTTACTTTTTTCCAGCGTTTGGTTAGCTATACTGTACAAGGAAGACACGGAGCTTGGCTTTCCTTCTTCCATCATTTTCCCACTTTTCTCGTCCATCATAGTAGCGATGGAAAACCAGTCACAGCATGGAAAGGAAAGGCACCATTCCTCATTTGCCCATGTATTGTTCAATAGAATGTCAAAGATGACCTCTGATCAGTGGCGGAGCCACGTATGGTTGAGGGGGTGCAACTGCACCCCTTGGATTTTACATAACCATATGTAAAAAAAAAAATTCATTTTGCCCCCCTCTTAGTTTTTTTTTGAACCCCCTTAGTATCTTTTTGAACCCGTTCAGTGACTTAGTCCCTCTCTACTGCTTACAGTCATGAGACCCCACTTAGTGGGATAAGGCTATGTTGTTGTTGTTGTTGTAGTTGATTTCTCATTCCATTATTAGGGACTTCTTTGTAAAAGTTTGAAATTTGGTGTTTTTATGCATAGGTCTAATTCTATTAAATTAGTTAATTGATTATGTAATTAGGATCATGAGTAACATTTGTGAAGTCAATTTTATGAATTTTTTTTATAATAGTTAATTTCTCATTCCATTGTTAGGGACCTCTTTGTAAAAGTTTGAAATTTAGTATTTTTGTACATAGGTCTAATTTTATCAAATTGGTTAATTGATTATGTAATTAGGATCATGAGTAACATATTTGTAAAATCAATTTCATAAAATTTTTTCTTAATGATGATTAATTTCTCATTTCATTGTTAGGGACCTTTTTGTAAAAGCTTAAAATTTGGAGTTTATGTGCATAAATATAATTCTATCAAATTGGTTAATTGATCATGTAATTAGAATCATGAGTAACATATCTGTGAAGTCAATTTTATGAATTTTTTTCTTGATGATAGTTAATTTCTCATTTGATTGTTAGGGACCTATTTGTAAAAGTTTGAAATTTGAAATTTTCGTACATAGGTCTAATTTCATCAAATTAATTGATTGATTATACAATTAGGATCATGAGTAACATATTTGTGAAGTGAATTTTATGAAAATTTTTCTTGATGATGGTTAATTTATCATTCCATTGTTAGGGACCTCTTTGTAAAAGCTTAAAATTTGGAGGTTTTGTACATAGGTCTAAATTTATCAAATTGGTTGATTGATTATGCAATTAGGATTTAGAAGAAGAAAAAAAATTTTGTAATGGAAATATTTTTTAAGAGGAAATTACCATTAGATCTAAAAAAGCGAATGAAAATTTTGCCCCCATGACCGAGGGGCCTTGGATACGCCACTGCCTCTGATGATGCCTTACATTGGTTGAAGGTCTTATGTGTACTTGTGGGGCCGCTGTGAAGTCTGCCTCTTCCCCCTGTGCCATCATCATCTGCTTCTTCTTCTAATGGCTGTAATCTGAATTTTTCTATTGGATTTTAGAAACTTAAAATGAAATTTAATTGAACGAAATTGTTCTAGTATACCCAATTGTCAAGTCATGTCTTGCTCTAAACAGATTGGAGACTATAGCAATGCTTTTACATTTCAACCATGGGTGAACCACAGATTAAAGTCGAAGCCAATGGGGAGTCGAAGGCGATGTGGCATCGTTAGCGATGGGGCATAGTCAACAATGAGCTCAGATTGAAGTCAAAGCCTGGACCTAACGATTTTCCAGATTTTGATGGGAGAAAGAGAGAGAGAATGAAGGAGATGAAGATGGGGAGAAATGAAGATGATAAAGATGAGAAGAAGAGAGAGATATTTAAATTTTTTATTATAAAAAACAAATTTAAATCAGGGATAATTTAGTAAATTAACTTCACATATTCTATTTCCTTTCCATTAAAAAATATATACCAAACACTTTTTTTCCTTTTCCATTATTCTTTCTCATCCTATACCAAATAGGTTTTTTTCCCTTTTCCTTTCCTTTTCCTTTCCATTTTCCTACTTCTTTTTCATTCCTACTCTGTCCCGACTACCAAACGGCCCCTCTGAGTTTTCATTCTCTTGATTTGATAGAGAGAAGCTTGGAGAAGGGATAATGGAAACTAAATTAAACAAGAGATAAAAATAGTTAAATAAGAAAGGTTGGATTATGATTATGATAAGGTTAAAATATAGTAAATGTAGAATAATAGAGTTAAGTATAAAATAATATGATAAGATAAGAGTAGGATAGCCTTAAATATAAAATAATATTAATGGAGATAAAGAGGTAGGTAGATGTAGGCCGCCTTTAGGATTAGGACAAATCCAATTTAGTTTAATCCTAATTAAACACCTGAGCAATTCAAAGTTTAATTTAAATTAGGTTCCAATTTTAAAAATAAAACCAAAAAGCTTTCATCCTCCCAAATCTTAATGCACGGCCAACATACCCTTTAGAAAACCACAACCTTCAAATTCTAGATAGTTTGAAACAACCCTAATTACCTACACAGCAAACCACCCAACATCACCACCCACTCTCTCTTTTCACCTACCATAGCCGAACACCATATACACATACCCATTTGGCTAACCCTAACCTTAGAATCATAACACATACACCCACACAAACCTTCACATCTCATTCTCATTCAAATCTTCAAAGGCATCATCTTTTGGGAATTTGGAAGGAAAGATAAGAATCATAACTCTAGTGATCCACCCAACATCATCTCTTTAATTAAAAGACATAATCATGTAGCAAATCTCTAAACTCACATTAGTGCTCTTCTCCGAAATTGTTCGGATTTTGTTTAAGCAATATCGTAGAGGTTCCAGGTTAGTGAACAACACCTCTATAATTTATTCTTAGCATAATTGATCATGTTACTGCATTGGGGTGGATTCCCGAGTACCATAAGCCAAAAGACAATAGATTAGATAGAAATTTTATTATTAATCATAATAATAATTAAACCTCTATCATGACAATCTAATTTAGCAGCTTTATTTGATTTTGAAGCATGCATTACATAACCTTGTTATGTGTACGATTTTTTACAATTTTGTATAAATATATTCATGTGCCTTCGAGACTTGATTGTGGTAGTAGATTGGTAACCCTTTTTCGTGGCGAGGTATGATAGATCAATACATAGACTTGATAAACAATTGGGGCAAATCTATCACAACCCAGTCCTAGGGCTATGATCGGCGCAGAGGGCATGTCACCCATACCACCGCCAGCCTACTATAATGCCAAACAACCCTATATATATATATATAATCCTAAGTGGCCTATCTAATTACAGAGCATACAAAGATTAACTTTGAAAACAAAATACAAATACTTTTATCCCGAACAAAGGGGAGGCGTCCTCGTTACAATGCTACTAGAACCATCGCACCAGACCATCTCCAGAACTTGAAACTGTGAAGGGGTGAGTCTAATCTACATGACTCACCAAAATATTTCGACCTAGCACAAACAAATAATAGTACCAACTAAAGAAAGTGGTAATGTATAAAAGATTTAATTCAGCCAGAAAGATGTACATAGGCACCCTACAAATTACCCTAGTAATTCTTCCTAACCCGCAAAGTATACATATACCTATATATCCACCATTCATCAGTGAAACCATATCGAGCATGCCCTTCCAGAGCAAATATTGATGCCTTGGTTTCATATTTACCAAACACGATCCGCTCAGGAAGTACCACATGCCCTCATTTCCTAGCGCGATCACATTCACTAAGTTCATCCAAGTATACAACACAAAATACATGCTCATATATATATATATATATATATATGCATGGGTCCATCACACCTTAATATACCAACACTAAAATAAAACATCATCGATAGTACAACACAGACAACCATACCACATTATAATGAAATCACACACCATAAGGCATATTCACACATAAATGCAATATCATCTAAATAATCACACAACCAATCCAAGCAATTACCAGTTACTGGTCCCAGATTACGTACCCTTATTGGATCCTAGCTTGCAGGCATTTATTGGCTATCATCACTAGGAGTCTATCTTAGGGACATTTGATCATGCACATATCCAAATCCTAACTTACTGCTCATACCCGTACTAGGTGATCTCCATCTACCAGCCTATGAGAGTGTATCACCAAGCCTCATCCATCATCACAATAACAATCAAGATTTTGTACAATTCATCTCATAATGAAACACAAATCCATTAACGTAACCATCCACATGATTTCAATATCATTTTCCATATAGTGAATCACAATTTCATAATCATGATTACCCACATTCGTTCAATCCATTCGACACATAATAAGATATGAGTCCATAATATGGCCATATAAAATCAACATCTAGCTTTCTTTGGTTTATACCTTCTTCCCTTGACCTTAGTCCGTGCCTTAACCAGCATTCCCAATTCATGATCTTTAGGAGGGGTATATCACTGAAGCCACAATCCATATCTATAGTATTAATCTCTAGTTTGCCTACGAACATATTTTTCCTAACCCTTCACAAGGGTAGAGTGGTGATGTATACAAGAAAGTGTACAAATCCCCTTCCAAAATTCTGATCATAATATTGTCTTTGTAAGACTTAAGAACAATAGGTATGCAGATACACGTGACCATAGGATTAATTTAAAGGTCGAATGGCCCTTATATATGTCTACACGTGTCCTTATCCGATTTATCACTCCGTAAAAGGAAAGGTAACACTTATGTGTGAAGATATATATATATATATATATATATATATATATATAGGTATCGCCTCAGACTCTCCGTGACAGGTAAAAATGG
The DNA here is from genome assembly GCA_037074585.1 of Biancaea sappan. NCBI lineage: Eukaryota > Viridiplantae > Streptophyta > Magnoliopsida > Fabales > Fabaceae > Biancaea > Biancaea sappan. The sequence goes on along the minus strand of CM073499.1, from coordinate 22,444,920 downwards.
GTTCACCAGAGTATCCACACATTCACTAGGCAGTTTCACATTAATAAAAATAAGGATTTGTACATATCCTGCCCACAATCAACAATATCGTGCTACAACACAAACACATACATCAACTTATGGCCGTAGCCTTAATTCCAATTATAAGCAACCAATGAACATACATTCATCACGTAACCATAATATTCTCGACTACATGGGATCAAAGCATTTGAAGTATTTTCACGCAAAGATAATTTTAATAACAACCCCATAGCATATAATTTCTTTCACATCTTTTCCGTCAAATCTCACACTCACATTGGGGTTTGCCTAAATAATTCTCATAGATGAGGGGTTTATTTTCACAAATGCATTCATATAATTACACAATCATAGATAGATAATTCATTTCAATCATTAACTAAGCTAGAAAAGCAATAAGTGAAGAAGTAAACAAGAGTAAGGTAGAAAAATCCTTCACCTCAACTTGAAGCTGACCATTTTATCCCAAATTTGGTGTTTAGATGTGAAAACCTTGCATGAAATCTTTGGAGAGGCATCTTGGCCAATTGGAATAGAAAACACATAAGAAAGGAAGCATATACAATTTCAGCTGTTGTTTGATAGTAGTCGGTCGACTGCCCTGCCACTAGTGGTCAACTGGCTCACATCTATCAGTCTCATCCTGAGAGCAACTGGTCGACTGACATCACCCTACCAATCCACTAATTTGTTTCTGTCAAAAATACTATTCTTACTCAGGAACAACTGGTCGATTGATAATACTCTACCAGTCGACTGGTGCATCACTGCTAGATCTACTATTCCAATCTAGAAGCTACTAGTCGACCGGTAACATCCTACCAGTAGAGTGATGCGTCTTGGTCAGGTCAGGACAAAGAGCACCAGAGGCAACTGATTGACCATTGAGCACTCAACAGTCGATCACTCACCCAACAAATTCAAAAAATACAAAAATAAAAGCTTCCAATCCCTTCTAACTCTCAATCCATCCAAATCTTGATTCTTTCCCAAGAGTTTCTTATTCCAACCCATATTCCTAATCACTAAGAATCACCCCCAAATAATAGAATCCATTTACAAGTAAGATTTACCACCAAATATTTCATCTTCGTAACCAAAAACCTAACCCTCCTCAAAATTTTGAATTTTAAGTTCATCAACCCAAAACTATGGATCTTTCCTAGTTTCTTCCAAATTTCTTGTTCCATTGTTGTTACCAAATGTGTAAGGATGTTTTAAACTCATACCCACACTCAAAATCATCCATTTGAATCCCAAATATCCTCAAAACCTTTAAATTTGAAAATAAGAGAAGAAGGGAGAAGTTTTGGAAATCTTACCTCATTCAAGCCTTTTCAGTGCGTCACGATCGCTAGAAGGATCATCCATAAACTGTAGGTCAGTGGCTGGAGGCATTGAGCGCTAAGTTCCATGAAGTCGATGATGAGAGGCAAGAGGGAGAAAGAGTTGGCATGGGAGAGAATGAGAGAGTTTGGAAAATGACGAAGAATGGGAAATTGGGTAGCATAGGGGTAGATATAGAACCATAGAGGTTTGTGTAATACTCGTTAATTTCGGAATATAATTCGCTTACCCGTTAATTTCGGAATATAATTCGCTTAAGAGTATTTTAGAATTTTACAACGTTACTTTAGTTATTTATTTTTCATATTTAATTGTTCTCTTTGAATATTATTTATGAAAATTGAGTTAAATGACTGGACTAAATATTTTCACAATGTGGGATATATTCTAAGAATGGTGAAATTCATAGAAAAGTGGTTTCAGAATGGTCAATTAGTCCATTTATTGTAAATTGACTGGATGGGTTTGGATGTTGGGTTATGGATACCCATGGGTTATTGAATAACCCATTAGAAATATTTAATATAAAGTTTCAATAGTACCCCCTCATTTTTTCTCACGCAACCGAAGCCTGAGGAAGTTTTCTCTCCTTTCTTCATTTTCTTCTCAAATCCTTTCCTTGATCTTCAGAGCTTTGGTTATTTGTTCGGTTCAAAGGCTTTGTAAGGATCGAAGGTAAGCTTTAATCTCATTATTTTCCTTAAATTTCAGTTTATGTAGAAGATCAGAGTAGGTTTTGTTTTTGAAGATTTGATGATAATTCATGAATCTCAGTTGTTTTAGAAGTTATATTTGAGTTATAATCGGTTAAAAGAGTTGAAATTCTGGTTTTGAAACAAGAAAGGAAAGGATGAATTTTTGAAAGATTTTTCTGCAAAAATTCGAGTTACTGTAGCGACCAGAGATTTCGGAAAAATTTTGGAAAATTTTCTTCGAGTACTGTAGCAGTACTGTAGTGTCGGCAGTCAACGGTACTGTAGCAGTCAACGTTACTGTAGCGAACCGACACTGTAGCGAACCGTTACTGTAGCGAACCGTACTGTAGAAAACCGTTACTGTAGCAATCAGAAAATTTTACGTATTTTCGTGATTTTGTTTCCTTTCTTATGTTTCCTTGTAATATATTTTACTAGGAAATTTTCCTATACAAATTCTAGTGTGCAACAAGGTAAACTTGGACAAACATCAAGGTGAGTGAATAACCTTGCTAAGCTAATTTGATATTACTAGTCAAAGTACAATATAAGTCCCATTTACAATATTATTGGGATAATAAGCAATCAATTTTTCATATGGGAGTATAAGATGATCGGTAGAAATAAGAGTATGTAGAAATTATTTTATTTCATGGCAATTGTACTATGTGATAAATTCTCTCTATCTTATTAATGAGTAAAGATCTACGGGATCTAATACATGAGTTTGAAAGGGTTAAAGTCCCATACTACTCAGTGTATATCTATGAAACCTATACCCGAGTTGAAAGGGTTAGAGTCCCATACTACTCAGCGTATATCTAAGAAATCTTATTCACGAGTTTGAAAGGGTTAGAGTCCCATACTACTCGGTGTATATCTATGAAATCTTATTCATGAGTTTGAAAGGGTTAGAGTCTCATACTACTCGATGTATAAGATAATTAATTATATGAGTAAATGTGGTATTTGTACTTTTGATATTTTATATAGTACAGTTATTTACTTACTGAGTTTTTAAATAAACTCACACTCCCTATGATTATTTTTTTCAGATACAGAAAACAAAGAAGAAGAGAATCTGTTTGAAGATTAGAAGCCCCTTGGGATTATTCTCTATTTCTGTCTGGTGGGATACCAGTACTTATTAATGTGGATACTAGAAACGCTCTGTACTTTCTATAGGTCTCCTAGGCTTGCGATGAGATAGAAATATCAGACTATGTATGTCTATATTTGCTTATCAGATGAATATAATTCTGTAGTGTGGAATGAATGATTAAGGTTGAATGTAAAACCTTACACAATATATATAAATGACGTATGTTTGAGAATTTTATTTAATAAGTAGTATCTTTTCACATGTTCAATTTTTGGGATGTGACAGTTTGAAATTACAAAAAATGCCCTCGGCCTACCTACACAGTCAAGGCTATTCACGGGTAAAATTGTAATTTCCCAAACTCAAATATTTTCCTACATTTTCAAAATGTCACATGACCTCACCACTTGCTTTTCGTTTCTCACATAAAGGTTTCCAAATTACCAGTACTCCCTTCATTTCTCCCATGCTTAAATTACTTTCTTGCCCCTACCAATCATTGGATTTTCTCAAGGTACTGGACTCCTTCAACCTATTTTCCTTTCATCTAAACAAAAAATTTTCCCGCATATTTCCATATCCATGTTGATATCTCACCAACAATAACACCTGGGAACACGGGGTGTTACATTACTTCCCCCTTAAAGAAATTCGATCCTCGAATTTTCACCTCCCAAACTAACCCTTTTTTTCTACAAGATTCTCGGGCTAAGGGTAACCATTAGTATGGTCTGCGCCGAATATTAACATCCAATCTATGATGTCATTACTATATCCCTGGTCAAAACTCTCCTCAAAACCACAATAGCAATCTTTCTTCTTTCTCAATGTGACCTTTACACCACACCATTGCATCATTGTAGTCATAAGCTAACTCTTGTGGTAATGACATTTCTTCTACATATAAATCTTGTCTGTCTTGAAACTTCCCCATACTGCACAAGGGACTCATCCCTCTAAGCCAAGCATGCTCATATGTTACAGACCAAGCTGCACAATAATACCATACACAATACAAAAGACTATGTGCAAACTAACATATCAAGGGTACACAATAATCAGGCATTCATGGCCTTCCCCACAGATCATATATGCTCTACATCCATCAGAACTAAATCATGGATTTGTCCTTCAAGGGTTCCAGCCTATGCCCATATCGACATCTCACGCTATTTACCATGGAGAAGTCTTCTTGGATTTCGGTTCATGCCTCGCAGTTAATTCGAACCCTCCAGGTACATCTCCCTTTTTGGCCCCGACCCACATGTCATACTCCAACAACTACTAGTCCCAGGCTGATATCAAGCATTTTTATGCCTACTTTAGTCCCTAACTTAATCCTATTGCTACTTAAATCTTATAAAACTCTAATTTTATTATGTTTTGGAATTTATTGGGTTCAAATAATTATGAAGTGAATATGATTTAATTTTATAAATTTAGAACTTAAATGATTTATCGCCTAATTAAATTTCATTCTTGATTTTAGATCTAAATTATTGGAGAGTGATTTTATGACACCATTTAAGACGTTGACATAGAACTTTTGCTGACGAGGTGATGACATAGCGCTTAGTGGGATTATTTTTTGCTGACTAGGCATTTTCTCCTCTCTCTCTCTTAATGGCATGGACGTATGGGGCCTTCATGTCAGATTTGTCTAGACCTTTTTTTCCATGCATGCAGTTTCCTATTCCCTAAAATTTTCTAGAAATGGGATCTACAAGTTTGCATCAGATTCTACACACCAAAGAACTCTCGTTCTGCATATAAATTATGTTTTTTGCTGCTACATTGTTGCCAAAGGTGCTGCCAATTTTGCAGGTTAAAGTGACACATGCATTGATGCAAAAGTCAATCAAAGGGGCATCTAGGGAAAAATATTCCATTAGACATATTTGGCATTAGTGTTGTAATTCTAGAATTAGTTTTACACTTTCTGTAACTTGGAAAATTCGTAGCTCTCTTTTCATCTTTTTTTCTCTTTTTTGTTTTGGTGATTTTGCTCTCATGGAAGACTAAAATCTCTTTGTAATCAACTTGGGGTGATGTAACTTGAGCTTCAATGAAATATAAACATTTTGTTCATCCTTTTTACTCTATTTTCGTTTCTATTATGCCTCATCTGTTTATGTTTATTTTGGTTTCTGATATGAACCTTCATGAACATAAATCTAGTTTTAAATGGCTAATTTAAGGTTTAATCTTGAGTTCACTTATTAGCAGAGTAAGAGGAATGGAAATGGCTTGTTTTGATGATCATCAAACTTGATTTGGTTAGGTTTTATTAGAGATGTGTTTAGTTGTAGATTAATGAAGGTGTTCTTAACTACAACCTAATTACAACAAAAATTCTGGAAGATTTTCTAGGGTACCTTGAATGAAATCGAAATGGTAAAAGCATGAATAGAATTAATCATTTTAGATAAGTGATGATAATTACATTGCCATAAATCCTAATGGCTGGTTGCATTTTCCTTCTGCTATAAACACATTTTTGTTGTTGTTGTTGTTGTTTTATCTTTGTTACCATTCATTGTATTTGTGTTAATTTCAATTCTGTCAAAACCCCCCCAAGTTGTGTAAGTTATGTAAATATTGTTTTAGTGTTAAGAATGATTAATTAATGATTAGAAGCTAGGCTCCTTAAGTACCTGGGGACCATTATATTGTAAATTGCCATAGAATCTAATTCTAGATGGCTTGAAAACAATAGTGGCGTGAACCACCGGCCTCAAGAGTGCACCACCGGCCTCAAGAGTGCACCACCGGGTCTTATCCAAACACATTCACCATATAGCTCCAATCATATGCCCATTCTTTAAACAACAAGACTTCTTTTCATACCAATTTTTCTCTCCTTAACCTTTAAAAATTTCCTTATTCTGCTACACTTAACCATTTTGATAAACACTCTTTCGTTTATACTTTTACCTCACCATACGTACCATGTCGGCTTCCAAATTCATGAACCTTTCCCAAGAGCATTACCATAGCCACCTTTTACAAGGGGCGTAGCCATTCTGCTATCCTTCCACTAATACAATCGTAGATATAGGTGTCCATCCTCATGTCACAATACAGTTTACTCTTTGACGTAAGGTTGCAAATCTAGCAATGTCATATAAGCAATCCCCATTATGACACGGGACAGACTCTCTCCAGGAGTCATAATCCAAAAATGAAGAAAGCTCCACTACACTTGCATGATATCTTTTTGTACCACGATCACTTTCACCAAGTTCATCCAAGTATAAACCCAACATAGAATACATACTCGTATATATATATATATATGCATGTGTTCCAGCACACCATAATATACCAACACCAAAATAAAATATTATCGATAGTATAGCACAAACAACCATACCACATTATAATGAAATCACACACCATAAGGCATATTCACACATAAACGCAATATCATCCAAACAATCACACAACCAATCCAAACAATCACTAGCTACCGGTTACGTACCCTTCCTAGATCCTAGCTCGTGCTATTCCGAGGCATTTATCAATTATCATAGTGGGAATTTATCTTAAGGATCCTGGATCATGTACACATCCAAATCACGGCTTCTACTAGTGAACACCTCATTCCTTAGGCCATGGCTCATGCCCGTACCAGGCTATCTCCATCAACTAGCCCACGGGAGTGTATTACCAACCCTCATCCACAATCACAATCACAATCAAGATTCTGTATAATTCGTCTCATAATGAAACACAAATCCATTAATGTAACCATCCACATGGTTTCAATATCATTTACCACATAGTGAATCACAATTTCATAATCATGATTACCCATATGAGTTCAATACCATTCGACACAAAATAAGATACAAGTCCATATTATGGCCATATAAAAACAACATCTGTCTTTCTCGGGTGTATACCTCCTTCCCCTGACCTTGGTTTATGCCATCACCGGTATTCCCAATTCACAGTCTCTGGGAGGGCCATATCACTGAAGCCACAATCCACATCCATAGTATTAATCTCTAGTCTACCTACAGACATATTTTTCCTAACATTTCGTAAGGGTAGAGTAATGATGTATGCAAGAAAGTGTACAAATTCCCTTCCAAAATATTGAGTATAATAATATCTTTGTAAAAATTAAGAACAATAGGTATGTGGATACACGAGACCATAGGGTTAATTCATAAGTCGGCTGGACCTTATATATGTCTATATATGTCCTTATCCGATTTACCACTCCGTAAAAAGTGAGGTGACACTTATATGTGAAGACATATATGTAGCTAATGCCTCAGACTATCCGTGACAAGTAAAAATAGGTCCACCAGAGTATCCACACTCTCATTAGGCAGTTTCGTATTAGTAAAAATACGGATTTGTACATATTCCGCACACAATCAATAATATCATGCTACAACACAAACACACACATCAACTTGTGGTCGTAGCTTTAATTCCAATTACAAGCAACCAATGAACATGCATTCATCACACAACCATAATATTCCTCACTACATAGGATCAAAGCATTCAAAGTATTTTCATGCAAAGTTCATTTTAATAACAACCCTCTAGCATATAATTTTTTTCATATAACCTCTATCAAATCTCACACTCACATTAAGGTTTACCCAAATAATCCTCATAGGTGAGGTGTTTATTTTCACAAATGCATTCATATAATTACACAATCATAGCAAGATAATTCATTTCAAACACCAACTATGCTAGACAAGCAATAAGTGAAGAAGTAAACAAGAGCAAGATCTAAAAAAACATAGACGAGATTTGTCTCTACTGCTCATATCTAAAAAATCTTGTTTTTTTTTAATATGAAGAAATAAGGAAGCCATTGCAATTGCCAGAAATACTAGGCCCACTAAAGGCACAAAAATAGAGGGTAAGTTGCTGAGAGTTGTCATAGAATGGATACCTCGATTTTATATTTGTACCTGTTTTTTTTTATTTTTTATTATTCTATTAATATTTAATATTTTTACCTGTTTAAAGTATAAAGATATTTTATAATCACTAGAATTCATATATCCTTATACTAAGGATATCTAAGTGAGATATATATATATATATATAATAATGAGTATATAATAATAATTAAGTAGAAAAATTCAAAAAAAAATTGATTAATCAAATTTAAAAAATAATACAACTCCAAGCTAACCATTCTATCCCAAATTTGGTGATTGGATGTGCAAACATTGCATGAACTCTTTTGAGAGGCATCCTAGCCAATTGAATTGAAAACACATAAGAAAGAAAGCAAATACACCAATTGTTGTCTAATAGCAACCAATCGACTAACCTGCCACTGGTAGTCGACTGGCTCAAATATATCAGTCTCAACTCGAGAGTAACCGGTCGACTGACATCGCCCTACCAATCAACCAATGCATCTCTATCCAAAATACTATTCTCACCTAGGAACAACCAGTCAACCGATAATACTCTACCAGTCGATTGGTGCATCATTGCTACATTTGCCATTCCAACCTAGAAGCTATTGGTTGATTGGTAACATTCTACTAGTCGACTGGTGCATCTCAATTAGATTTGGACAGAGATCACCAGAGGCAACCGGTAAACTGTTGAGCACTCGACAGTCGATCATTCTCTCGGTAGATTGGAAAAACACATAAATAAAAACTCCCAATCCTTTCCAACTCTCAATCCATCCAAATCTTGATTCTTTCCCAAGAGTTTTTGGTTCCAACCCACATTCTAATCACTAGGAATCACCCCTAAACAATAGAATCCATTTACAAGTAAGATTTACCACCAAATCTCTCATCTTTCTAACCAAAAGCCTAACCCTCCTCAAAATTCTGAATTTTAAGTTCATCAACCCAAAACCATGGGTCTTTCCTAGTTTCTTCCAAATTTCTTATTCCATTGTTGTGACCAATAATATAAGGATGTTTTAAACTCATACCGTTACTCAAAACCCATCCATTTGAATCCTAAATCCCCTCAAAACCCTTGAATCCAAAAATAAGAAAAGGGAGAAGTTTAGGAAATCTTACCTTATTCAAGCCTTTCCGGTAAGTCACGGTCGCCAGAAGGATCACCAATATGCTGGAGGTCATCAGTTGGAGGCATCAGGCACCAAGTTCTATGGAGTCGACGGTGAAAGGCAAAAGGGAGAAATAGTTGGCGTGGGAAAGAGTTTGGGAAATGAGGAAGAATAGAAAGTTAGATAGCATGGAGGTATATATAGAACCACGGAGGTGGAAAATTACAAACTCAAGTCTTTTCCTACATTTTCAAAATGTCACATGGCCTCACCATTTGCTTTTCATTTATCGCATAAAGGTTTCCAAATTGCCAGTATTCCACTCATTTCTCTTGTGCCTAAATTACTTTCTTGCCCTACTACTCATCAAATTTTGTCAAGGTACTAAACTCCTTTAAACCATTTTTTCTGCATATTTCCACATCCATGTTGATATCTCTATAACAGTAACACCCAAGAACCTGGGGTGTTACAAACACTTTCTTCACAATAGGATAAGATTATTGGAAGCCTGGATGGATATGCCAAACCCGTGAGGTGCCCTACTATTGAGACGGAGAGGTAGTTCGTCACTTAGGCAAAGCAGGACTGAAGGTTGAGCATTGCTCCTAAGGTGGCCCCGCCTTGTGATGAGTGCCATGCCCTGTAATGTGTTATTGTGTTATGCTTGGATGGGTTGTTTAATCTGATATATTTTCTTACTATGTTTCATGGTTAAATTTGTGGCCTTCGAACAAATTAATATGATTGGTTATGTGTTTGGATTTTATTATTGAGTTGTCATTTCATCACTGAGTTCTTGTAACTTACACTATTTCTCTTCTCCCTATTCAGATTCGGTTACAAAAGAGGAACCCCTACTTGAAGAGTAGTAGAGATGTTTGACAGAGAACCTTCCCATTGTGGGGTAGGTTCAGTATTATTCAGTTAAATTCGAGGTTCTAAGTGCTTTGTAGTTGTTAGGACACTTAGGGATGAATTTTGGGATTATTCGATAAACTTTAGACATTACAAATTGAAAGTAATGGTTGGAACCCAAGAGGGGGGGTGAATTGGCTTTTATAAATTTGGGATTATTCGATAAACTTTAGACATTACAAATTGAAAGTAATGGTTGGAACCCAAGAGGGGGGGTGAATTGGCTTTTATAAATTTTTCACAATAATTAATTGGAAGTTAAAATGATTTTCTGTAAAAGTACAATACTTAGGATAATAAATACAATACAGAAAATCAATGTGCTGTCAAGATAAATAATTATAAAGATCAAGGAATTAAAGAATAGATATCAATATGCACAAATTAAAGAGTAAGGGATAGAGAAAGCAAACTCGGAGATCTATACTTGTTCGTCTAATCCAAGCCTACATCCAGTGCTCAAGAGACCACTTGAGTATTTCCACTATAATTGCAAGTTTAATCCGGGTACTTGCAAACCACTACAACCACGCAAATTCGATCCGGGTATTTGCGAAACCACAATGAAGAATTTATGAATCCGGGCTCCTCCTCAACCCAAAGCAAGTTCTTCCAACACCGGTACTTGCGAACCTCAACTCAGAATAATATATGTGTTGATCAAAATCAACAATACAAAGAAACTCTCTCTAAAGAGTAGATGAAAACAAATGAAGCTCTAATAACTCTAATGATAGAGAATATGCAAGATTTGACTCAAAGAATGCTTTCCTTTCTCTCAAAGGTGATAGAATAAGTTAATATCACATTGTAGGACTTTGTCCTTACTCAAAATCGTGTATCTAAGGTCATATATATAAGATTTTATAAAACTAGCCGTTATATAGCCGTTATATAGCCGTTACAGCACTTATAGTCCAGTCCAGATTTTGAGCTTTCTTTAAAAATTCATAACTCCCTCATTTGAACTCCATTTTAAACAAATAATATACCGTTGGAAAGATCTTGGAGTCTAGTTTCAAATGAGCTAATTTTTACTCAAAAATTATTTTTCTTTTAAAAGATATAATCAAAATACTGACTATAGGTCAGAACAGAATAATCAACTTTTAGTTTTTCAAACTATATTTTAAATAGTCATATATTTCTCATTTGGACTCCGTTTTCAATAAATAATATACCTTTGGAAAGATCTTTGAGTCTACTATCAAATGAGATTAAGATACTTGAAAAAAAGATTTTTCGTTTATGAGATATGATATAAAGAGTGACCAAAGGTTAAAAACTAACTTTTGTAAAATTTCATATCTCACTATCTTTTTGTTCAAAATAATTGAGTCAATGTATGCAAATCTAAATCATTGAGTTGCACAAGTATACTAGCCTATATAAAATATACCTAATGTAAACACATAGGCTATCTTGATGCATCCAAGCTTCCAAGACTTCAAATCTTCTAATTCTTCATTTCTTGGAGCTTCATCCTTGCATGTTGTTTTCCTTGAGTGAAGCATGATATTGCTTTTCCTTGTTCTTCAATACAATGCTCACTCTTCTTGTTTTGAACCAACCTATAAATTATATCTTACTTGCAAACCCAATGGTTAGTTTAATAGCATGATTCAATATATGCAACATACATATTAAATAACATAATCATGCTTAAGTACTTGTAGCATATATATGATAATTAATCTTTATATATATCAATGCTACTATTCAAATACATTTGTCATTATCAAAACTTATAGTATATAGCCTTAGGGTCAACAATCTCCCCCTTTTTGATGATGACAAATCACCACAGAAAAATATGTATAACAAGATAATGAATGCAATGTTATAAGCACGTATACATATTTTTCTATTGATTATTCTCCCCCTATTTGACATAACAAAAAGGTGTAAGGAACACAATATATAGAAGTTAAAGCACATACATTCTTTAAGTCAGGATGTCAGAAGATGTCAATATAGTATGGGGTAAGGATACATCAAAACTTATCATTGATTTCATTGACATGTAAAAAGAAAATTTTAGAAAAATTTTTCTCATGTCAAATGAAATGAGCCAAAAGATAAAACTTGAAAGAGTTTTAGGCTCCCCCTTAAACCTTGCATAATTTGAAAAAGAATAATGAATAATGAATATCCAATTTTTCAAGATATATTCTTTTTCAAAAAAAATACATTCAAGTGACACAAAGCTCCCCCTGAATTTCATAACATTTTTCCTTTGAAAAAGATTGTCCAAATCATTATAAAGGAAATTCAGTTTTTGATTGCAAAATTTTGAAGTAAGATTTTTGAAGAAATTTCTGCAATATTTTCATTGAAAATGATTTCTGCTTGTTTATTAAGAGGCATTTTTAGTAAATAGCAGAAAAATTAAACTCTTTGAAAAAAAAAAATCATTTGCTGTCATATGATAGAAATATTTACAGCACACAGCAGAAGTATGATATATGGATTAGCAAAGCATGATATAAACAAGAATATTAATCATAATCCATAAATCGAATAATAATAATTTTCAAGATTTCTGAAAAACAATTTCTACATATATGCATAAAATTATTTCAACATATAGCAAAAGTGATTTAAAATAAGGATACTTAAATCCTTTTCTTTTCAAAACAGATAATGCTTCAATATGGCAAAGCAATTTCAGCATTGTGGAAGCAATTCAAGAGATTCACGATATTTTTCTAAAACATTTTGCTTCGAAGGAATTTAGAAACGTTTCATCTAAGGAAGCAATATATATGGATTAGTGTAATAAGATATATTCAAGCATATAGTTCATAATCCATATATGAAACATCAATATTTTTCATCCCTTTTGTTATCTACAACAAAAGAGATCTTTAAAATCTTTTCTTTTTCAAAAAGAATGTTGCTTCATATGATAAAACATATTAACATAACAGAAGCATTTTTAAAGTCCTTTTTCAAAACAAATTTGCTTCATAAAGGATAAGATAAATTTCAGCACAAAGGAAGCAATTTATATACCCATTCAAAATGAATTTATATATGTATCTTGAGGATGAGTACATGTAAAAATTTTGACAGCTCATTTTGTATGAGTGCATGTGGAATCATGAAATATTATTCTTAGCCATAGCCTTCGCTCATGATGCATGAATAGCATACACAACATATGTTCTTAGATACATATAATCACAGCATGATGTAATCATGTATGCTCTCAAGAACAACACAACAAAGCAGAGTGATACGGTTCTGAATATCACCACTTTATTAATCCTTAAAATTTCTAATCAAAACAAATTAAATCAGCCACAAATCCACCGAAAATTGACTTTCGTGGTTTTGCCATTAATGTGACGCGTTATCGGTGTGCATGCGTACTCTAGACTTCTGGCTTCCAGCTTGCAGAAATCCATAGGATGAGCGTGTAGGGGTGCGGCGAAAAGATATCTTCTTTGGCTCTTAGTCATAATTTTTTCTCTATAAAGACAGCCCCAGAGTTCTCAATTACCACACCACAAAGAGTATTCATCTCTAAGCCTATAACTTTCTGACATTCCTCTCTCTTCATACTCCTACAAAAATTTCTGAATTTTCCAAACCATGGCAGCAAGAAAGTTCATTGATCTCACAGTAGAGGCAAGGGAGGAAGAGCTCGACTTAAACTTGAGTCTAGGCAAGGACAAAGGCAAAAGACCTTTGGAGGTATCTCAAGAGAACCAAAAGAAGAAGATGAAGATCGAAGAAGCTGAGGAGATTAGTACAGGCCATACGTCAGAAGACAAAATTGCTTGTCTGGAGCAGGAGGTGAAGAAACTCAAGAAGATGATAGAGGACCAGGAGAAGTTAGCTAAACGCAACAATGCGGCACTGACTTCAAGAATAGATAGGTTCTTCTATTGGTCTACCCAATGCTTCTGCAATCAACAACAAAGAAGTGTTGATTGTATGAATGGGATTTACACTACCCTCCGTGACATTGCTCAGTCTCTTGCTCCAAGGAATGGCCGAGGGGTGATGATTCAATACAACCCACCTAATCCGAGACCACCTCGCCTGTAGATTGCTCATCCATGAGCAAACCTTCCTTTTTTTTTTAATGCAATGTAATCCTTCGGTTTGTTTTTTTTTATTTTAATGCAAGTGGTTTCTTTCAGATGACGGTACTTAAAAAAAATTATAATAATAAAGAAAGATAAAGAAAATCAGCCGCACAAATTTTGTACAATAAAAGGATATATATATTTTGAAAAATATATATCCATTTTAAAGATAGAAAGAATTTTCTGACATGGATATATATATCATCATTTCAAAGAAAAAGCAAGTTACATACTTACTCAAGATAAAACATATTATAATCAGAGTATGTAGTAACATAATTGAGGTCAAGGAGTATCATTCAATTAAATAATGAAGAAGTAAAGGATAGAGACACTAATCAATTTTGGCAAACTTTTGTTGCTTCTTGAAGTTCCTTTTCAAGATTTTGATATCCTTGTTTTGCTCATTGCTCTTCTTTTGATCGATCCTGTCTTCTTACAATTTTAATGATCTTAATTGATTGATTATTTGCGAGATCTATCAAGCATTGGTTCAATGTAGGCTTCGTTGGTCGACTACTGATAGGAGCGTTGGTCGACCAACCAACTTCAAAACTATAAATCTTACTGATTTCGGAGAGCAGAGGAAAGAATGTGCTTTAGAGGATAATTTTGAGGATTAACTCCTGCAAAACACTTTTGATGGAGCACTTTGATGTTCAAATAAATCTCGAGCACTAGGAGCAACATTATGTTCAAGATATGCCATATTAATAAAAGTGTTATGCTTCCATGAAATGCAATTTTGCAATAAATTTGATTTCATTGAAAATATTTAAATAAGATTACAGCAAGGATAAATACTATGGGTAGGAGTAATCTTATTGTTGTGAAGACAAGAAAAATGTGCGTGTAATGGAAGCAAGTTTTCATGATGCGGTAAAAAGGATAGTTTGAGCAAAATTTGGAAGAAAGATTTTAGCTCAAAACAAAATTCGAATCTATAAGCTGCACACCTAACAATTGTTTTTAGATATAGCATGCATGAGTATCAAGGATAGATGTAATGCATATTAGAGAACAGACAAAAGCATTAGAGAGCAGTAAACATATCAGTCAAATTTCTTACAATGCATTCCACTTTATATGTTTACTTATCCATTGCCTCCTTTTGATGCAAGAGATGGAGTTTGAATGATGTAGCCATTGAAAAGTTATTTCCGCTCCTTGCTTCGAGGCAAATCTGCAAATTAATCCTTTGTCTTTGATACCCAAATTTTTTTGGGTTTGCCTGGGTCATGAGGTCCTTTTTGAACCCATTTCATTTTTACTCCATGAACAAGATTTTTCTTATAAAAACAGGAGTAAGACTTGTGTCCTTTCAGTCCACAATAAAAACAAGTGCAAGGTGGACTTTTGGACATTTTTGTAGGAACAAAGTAGTTTTCGAAATATTTCTGATTTGACTTGTTAAGAACAAAACCAATTTTGTTAAAGCTACTACTTTGTTTCTCAACAGAAGAGTTTTGAATTTCTCTACCTTGAGAAAGTTTTTTAAGTGTGTTTTTAATATCCTCATTCTCCTTTTTCAAGGAATCACACTTGGTACAAAAGCAATTTTTGTTGGTAGAGATATTTGCCTTTAAAATCAAATTCTCTTCTTGCAAAGTTCTGTTTTGATTTTCAAAAACAAAATTCTCTTCCTTGGAAATAGAAAATTTGTTTTTCAATGTTTCCAACTCATTTTCAAGAGAAGAGTTTTTCTGTTTTGAAATATTTAGTTTCTTTGCAAGTATAAGAGATTATTCATGTAAATCATCAAAGGCATCTTGTAATTCTTCAAAAGAATAGTCAAATGAATTTACCTCATCTTTATCTCTGGCCACAAGACAAGTGTTGGCTTCTTCATTTGTGTTCTCCTCATCGGAATTGCTATTTCCCCAAATGGAAGATAGGTAAGCTTTCTTTGATGATTCAGTTTTTGGTTGTGGTTTCTCTTTTTCTCCTTTTTCTTTTTCTTCTATCTCCTTGGTGATTTGAGATTTTCCTGTAAGTTCAACACCAAGAGCTTGCAATTGATTAAGCACAAGTCGTATCTCATTAATGGTTTTGCAATTGTTCATTTGAGCAATTTCAAGTTCATTAATGAAACTTCTATACCTTAATTCCTCAGCAATAAGATCTTCCTCATGTGCAACTTCAAGAATTTCCCACATTTCTTTTGCAGTTGCACAGTTGGAGATTTTGAAAAATTCATCTTGACTCAATGCACAAGAAATAATCAATTTTGCCTTAGCATTGAGTTGCATTAAACTTCTTTCAGTATCATTCCATTCACTCTTGGGTTTTGGAATGCATTTTCCTTGTTCTTCCTTGACAGACATATCAAAACCATTTTCTATAACTTCCCAGAGTTTATGGTCTACTGAAATTAAAAACATTTTCATTTCATACTTCCAATATTGAAAATGATTAGCATCAAAAATTGGAGGTTCTGTGAAAGAACAATTTTCAAAAATAAACCACTCACTAGATCCAACCATATTTACTCTTAGACGGTTAAGTCTTAAATCAAGAGCCCAACCTCTGATACCAATTGAAAGTAATGGTTGGAACCCAAGAGTGGGGGTGAATTGGGTTTTATAAATTTTTCACAAGAATTAATTGGAAGTTAAAATGATTTTCTGTAAAAGTACAATGCTTAGGATAATAAATACAATACAGAAAATCAATGTGCTGTCAAGATAAATAATTATAAAGATCAAGGAATTAAAGAATAGATATCAATATGCACAAATTAAAGAGTAAGGGATAGAGAAAGCAAACTCGGAGATTTATACTGGTTCGGTTAATCCAAGCCTACATCCAGTCCTCAAGAGACCACTTGAGTATTTCCACTATAATTGCAAGTTTAATCCGGGTACTTGCAAACCACTACAACCACGTAAATTCGATCCGGGTATTTGCGAAACCACAATGAAGAATTTATGAATCCGGGCTCCTCCTCAACCCAAAGCAAGTTCTTCCAACACCGGTACTTGCGAACCTCAACTCAGAATAATATATGTGTTGATCAAAATCAACAATACAAAGAAACTCTCTCTAAAGAGTAGATGAAAACAAATGAAGCTCTAATAACTATAATGATAGAGAATATGCAAGATTTGACTCAAAGAATGCTTTCCTTTCTCTCAAAGATGATAAAAGAAGTTAATATCACATTGTAAGACTTTGTTCTTACTCAAAATCGTGTATCTAAGGTCATATATATAAGATTTTACAAAACTAGCCGTTATATAGCCGTTATATAGCCGTTACAGTACTTATAGTGCAGTCCAGATTTTGAGCTTTCTTTAAAAATTCATAACTCCCTCATTTGAACTCCGTTTTAAACAAATAATATACCGTTGGAAAGCTCTTGGAGTCTAGTTTCAAATGAGCTAATTTTTACTAAAAAATTATTTTTCTTTTAAAAGATATAATCAAAATACTGACTATAGGTCAGAACAGAATAATCAACTTTCAGTTTTTCAAACTATATTTTAAATAGTCATATATTTCTCATTTGGACTCCGTTTTCAATAAATAATATATCTTTGGAAAGATCTTTGAGTCTACTATCAAATGAGATTAAGATACTTGAAAAAATGATTTTTCGTTTATGAGATATGATATAAAGAGTGACCAAAGGTCAAAAACTAACTTTTGTAAAATTTCATATCTCACTATCTTTTTGTTCAAAATAATTGAGCCAATGTATGCAAATCTAAATCATTGAGTTGCACAAGTATACTAGCCTATATAAAATATACCTAATGTAAACACATAGGCTATCTTGATGCATCCAAGCTTCCAAGACTTCAAATCTTCTAATTCTTCATTTCTTGGAGCTTCATCCTTGCATGTTGTTTTCCTTGAGTGAAGCATGATATTGCTTTTCCTTGTTCTTCAATACAATGCTCACTCTTCTTGTTTTGAACCAACGTATAAAATATATCTTACTTGCAAACCCAATGGTTAGTTTAATAGCATGATTCAATATATGCAATATACATATTAAATAACATAATCATGCTTAAGTACTTGTAGCATATATATGATAATTAATCTTTATATATATCAATGCTACTATTCAAATACATTTGTCATCATCAAAACTTATGGCATATAGCCTTAGGGTCAACAACAATTAGTTGAATTAATTTTGATTATTAAGACATTTATTATTAAGACATTTATTTGATCGGTTTGGCATTTTAATAATACAGTTATTTTTAATTGAATTTTTATAAATAAATTTAACCTGTTATTTAGTGTTCATATAAAGATGAATTGATTGTTTTCTTCTTTATACTGATTGATAATTTATTAGGGCTTTGGATGAGTGTTTGATATTTATTTTAAAACATGTTTGGTTGTTCTTCTTATTTGGCTGTATGAACTATTCTTAAACATTATTAGAACTCCCTTTTACTCACTTAATAAAGACGAAGTCTTTACAAACCTTTTTTTTCTTTTTAAGTTAAAGATAAATGATGTTTTAGACATTTTTATTAAATGTTGTCACTTGGTTATTTTCCAAAAATTAGCATGAACATGTTATAAGGTTTAATTCTTTTGACACATACTATTATTAAACAAAAGTACTTAATTTTGAATATGCTAATAACAAACGAGAATTAATAAAAGGGAATTTTTTATGTAAAATTTTAGTTATAACAAAATGTTTTGTATGAAGAGTGAATAAGAAGAAATAGAAAGTGTAAAAAGGGAGTGTTTGATTTCAAACCTTGTTTAAACATTTTCTAAGCAGATAATAAGAAGTAAGATTTCTTAAGAAGTGTTTGATTTAAATTTAGTTAATGTAACAATTAACCATTTTCTTTAAACCAAGCTTGTCCTGAATGTTAAAACATTTTGTCAAAATAAGTCCTAGATAGATGTACTAGACAAATTTTTACTTTCCCCCTAAACATCATTGTTAATATATGTCTTCATTATCTTGTTTAACTACAATTTCATTAATTAATTTTATTAAAAATAAAAAGGGAAAGCTATTTCTTTTATAAACAAAAATGTTAAATTATAGGATTTATTTTTATAGAAATGAAAGCAATGTTCCTTTTCTTTAAATATTAAACCTCTCCCCAAAGGAAATATTTTGTAGAAACTATTTTTCCAAAAACTAAACATATTTGAGAATACCTTCCTAAGTAAGAAAAGAAGAGAGTCTAACCTTAGGGTTTGATAAGAGTTTGTATGTGTGTTTATTCATAACGTGTGTAAACGGGAATACGAGGAAGCCAGGTGTGCATATGATATGAATAAATCTTACGTGTTTAAACATATATGGTTGTTATGAAATAGATTTAGTATATTTATAATAGATGCTTCTGATTTAACTTAATAAAACGAAAAGGGTAGTACAAACGGGTAGGCTTACAATAATGGGATTATCGTTGTTGTGTCGGTCATAGGCGGGGTAGTAGGTCGTGACAAGATGCTATGTGTATTGGTAGCTAAGTGTTGTAGTTTTTATGTTGCATCGGGAGTCCTTTTGTATACAGTTGGCTCAGCTGGATTATGTTAAAGGCATGAATGCATAGTTATGAGCTACTTCTGATGTTCAAATATGAATAGCTAATGTTAAAGTTTTTAACGAATGAAATACATATTTGTTATCTTTTGTCTTCTTATATAGAAATGATAATTTGAATGATGACCTATGATAAATATCTTCGAGAATATAATTTTATTTTAAAGATGTCCAGGTGTTAGGTAGTTCTTATTAGATAAAGCTTACGGGTAGAGGAGGACTTTATCAGTGCTAGTCATACCATCAGACGAGGTGTGATAGAGTTAGTCATCTCAAGTCTTAGGAGCTGCCTGACAAACCGAAATCACAAAAATCGACAAAATTTGACCATTGTAGACTCAAGAAACAACTTCAAATGAAATAAAAACACAAATGAACAACTAACAAGATAATAAAGTAGCACTTTGGCTCCCCAGCAACGATGCCAAAATTATGTAAGAATTAAGGGAAAGGATTAGTGGGTCTTTAATCATTCAAAGTGCCAAAAATATGAAATCAAAGCATATCCAATCAATAATTACTTTAGACCCACTAATTACCAAATTATGATAAAATTAAAGAGTTCCTTATGATTAATGTGTAATAAGGCTAAGTTAAGGAATGTAATTAACATAAATATGCATGACATCAGGGACGAAAGAATGATTGAAGTAAAAAGAGATAGCGAGAAATTATTCAAATTATCCTCTTAAAAACACTAAACTTATTTTTTAAGAATAAAAAATTAAGATATTTTAGTAAAATACCTCATTTTCATTCTTATTCCATTTCCCTTTCTTTTTCCCTTATTGCATACCAAATATACCATTAAATTTTAAAAAGTAATTGGTATTTATTAAAATATAAATGTAATATCTTTTTTTTAACTAAACCTTGTATTTTGGTGTCTCACATATGTCATTTTTCTCAATTTGGTCTCCTACAAATTTTCATTCTTAATTTGGTCATTCACAAATCCAAACATCCTCAATTTAGTTCCTCATAAATTTTTATAGTCATTGTGGTCCCTCACGTATGCCTATTTTCTCAATTTAGTCCTTCACATATTTTCGTTTTTAATTTGATTCATCAAAGATTCCCCTTTTCTTTCATTTGTTAATTGTTGGTTAGGAGTCTAAGAAAAGAAGAAATTGATTTTTTTTAAAAAAATACATGGCACTTAACAATCCATGTCAATGAGTTAACTATCAAATTAACACCTCTATTAAATTATTTAACACCATCTGCACAAATGGATCAAATTGAGAACGTTTGAATTTGTGTGAGATCAAATTAAGAATGAAAATATGTGAGGGACTGAATTGAGAAAGGGGCATCTGTGAGGGACCAAGTTGAGAATAAAATTTGTGAGAGACTAAATTGAGAGGAAAAAAAAGGACATCAGTAAGGGACCAAAACGAGGTTTTAATCTTTAATTTTTTTTAATATTACAAAATACTATATATTTGCGTATCTTAAATGAAGAAAGTTAATTAATATTCTTCAGGAAGGATCATGAGTGATGAGTAAGTTTTGAAGTAGTCAAAATTGAGAAGACAAAACAAAAGATTAAATTCCTATTTTGGTCCTTCACATATGCTCTTTTTTTTTAATTTGGTCCTTCATAGATTTTTATTCTCAATTTGGTCCCTTACAAATTGATATGTTACCAATTCAATTCTTCAAAAAATTTTATTCTCAATTTAGTTCCTCATAGATTGATATATTATCAATTTAATCCCCCATTTATTTTCATTCTCAATTTGATCTCTTACAAATTGATATATTATAAATTTAGTCCTTTTTTACTGATTATAACTTTTAATAGTCACAACTTTAGATAAAGAAACTAAATTAATAATATATAAATCTATAAGAAACTAAATTGAAAATGTAAATTTGTGAGAGACTAAATTAATAACATATCAATTTGTAAAGAAACATATTGAGAATGAAAATCTACGAGGGACTGAATTATAGAATATCAATTTAGAAGGGATCAAATTAAAAATAAAAATTTATAAGGGACTAACTTGAGAAAAAACATTTATGAGAGGCCAAAATGATGTTTTGGTCCAAAACAAAACATAAATGATGAAAAGTCAGTAAGAAGATTAGAATCGTCCAAGTGAGTGAGTCACACTACACAAGTGTGAGAAAGGATAATGAAAATTGAATATTAGAGGCACGACTCGTCGTCCATATCAGTCAACAATGGAGGGAAGGACACAACGACAATGCGGAACAGAAAATAGACCAAGTGGGTAGATATATGTATAAGAGAATATATTATTAATTTTATGTCTGAAAAATTATAAATTAAAATTTTAATTTAATTCTTGAAAGATTTTAGGGTTAATTATCTTAATTTAGTTTATAAAAAATAATATTTGTCTCAATATAATCATTTTCTTTACTAAATTACAAAATCAATTATTGCTAAATTTCAATTTTTATCGTTAAAAATTACTTCAACAAAAAGAGAGGTCGAATTGAAATTAACACAATCTTTTAAAAAATAAACTGAGACAATAATTTTTTAATAATTAAATTGAAGCAACTATGATCTTATTAATTTACTCAAAATTCTACTCATCCTAATATAATTTTTAAAAAATTAAATGTTTCAATTTAAACTCTAAAAAATTAATTATCTTAATTTAATTCTTTTCGATACTAAATCACAAAATATTTTGTTATTAAATTTTTTTTTGTCAAAGTTACTTTTTTTTTTTAACTTTTGCAAAGATCATACCCTATTGATCGCAAAGACTAATCTCCTTCAAATACTGAAGACAAAAGATAGATTTCTGACTAACTAGATTTACTTTATTTACAAGAGCTAAGAATCGAACTTCTAACCACTTGCTTAAAGAATAAGAGCTCTTACTACTCACCCTAACTTGAGTTGATGTTGTCAAAGTTATTTTTTTTTTTTTTACTTTTGCAAGAAGTGTAGGAACTAATCTTCTCTATGTATGGAAAGCAAAAAGTAAATATCTGGCTAACTAAATTTGCTCTATTTATAAAAGTTAAGAATCGAACTTATAACTATCTGCTTAACAGACGAGAACTCTTATTACTTACGCTAA
This sequence comes from Biancaea sappan, assembly GCA_037074585.1. Taxonomy (NCBI): domain Eukaryota; kingdom Viridiplantae; phylum Streptophyta; class Magnoliopsida; order Fabales; family Fabaceae; genus Biancaea; species Biancaea sappan. Next base: position 22,422,111 of record CM073499.1, on the reverse strand, counting down.
CTTGATTTTGTCAAAGTTACTTTGACAAGTTAAAGGTTGAAATTAAGACCAATACAATTTCATATGATTAAATAATAAAAAATATATTTTTAAAGATTAATTTAGATATTTCGTCAAAGAAAATATCTTAGGAGATAACGCTCACTATTTTTGGCATATAGAAAAGGCACGAGTTAGAGATAATATGTTGCGGTTATGTTGTGTAGAATAAAGCCACCACCACGTGTTGGACTTGAATGTTCGACGTAATTTCAGCCTTGTTTTGGGGTTACATCAGTTTAATTACGCGTGTTTCTGTCTTCTTCTGTGATTCATTGTTTGTTTTGAATCTTTTGATATGCAAATCTAACTCCTTTTGTTTTGCTTCGAGCTTTTCGAAATTTGGCTCGCCAACTTTAGAGTGAATTGACTTTTGGGCCATCCGATTGTTTTCATCAATGCTCTAGAATCTCCAACGCACCATACAAACAGGAACGCAAAAAATTTATTATTATAAATATAATGAAATATATATATATATATATATATATATATGAATATATTTATATTTCATACTATAATTAATATATTTCACCATATGAAAAATATTTATTTCATTATATTTATATATATAATGAAATATATTAGTGTATATGTATAAATAACTTTATACTTTTTATAACTTATCATTATATGTTTAGTTTTTTAATTATTTTTATACATGTTATATTTCTATAGAAAAATTTGATAATAAATATATAAGTAATTTTATATAAGTTTTGTCCTAGAGAAAAGTCCTAGATAGACTTGATCAATGATTCAATAACGCAGCTAAAAATATTATGTGTTTAATATCACGTGCAGAACATCTCTTTCTGCTGGCGTATCCAAGACCCTTGGGTTAGGGGGGCAAAATTTTCATTCTTTTTTTTTTGGATCTGATAGTAATTTTCTAAATTAATTTTAATTTATTGCTCATTTGATAGTAATCCTCTTAAAAAATATTTTCATTACAAAAAAAGTGTTCTTCTTTTGAATCTTAATTATATAATCAATCAACTAATGTGATATAATTAGATCTACGTACAAAAATTACAAATTTCAAACTTTTACAAAAAGGTCCTAAATAATGGAATGATAAATTAACCATTATAAAAAAATTTCATAAAATTGACTTTACAAATATATTACTCATGATCATAATTGTATAATCAATCAATCAATTTGATAGAATTAGACTTATGTACAAAAACTTCAAATTTCAAGTTTTTACAAAGAGGTCCCTAATAATAGAATGATAAATTAACCATTATCAAGAAAAAATTTCATGAAATTGAATTCACAAATATGTTACTCATGATTCTAACTGTATAATCAATCAACCAATGTGATAGAATTAGGCTTACATACAAAACCTCCAAATTTCAAACTTTTACAAAGAGGTCCCTACAAAGAAATGAGAAATTAACTATCATCAAGAAAAAATTTCATGAAATTGAATTTATAAATATGTTACTCATGATTCTAATTACATAATCAATTAACCAATTTAATAGAACTAGACCTATGTACAAAAACTCTAAATTTCAAACTTTTACAAAGAGGTCCCTAACAATGAAATGAGAAATTAACCATCTTCAAGAAAAAAAATTTGTGATTTTAGAGAGTGGGGGTCTTGTGACTGTGAGCAGCAGAGTGGGATTGAGTCACTGAAGAGGTTCGAAAAATATTAAGGGGGTTCAAAAAAAAATAAGGAGGGGGGGCAAAATGAAAAAAAAAAATTTTTCATGGCACTTTTTAAATTTCAGGGGGTGCAGCTGCACCCCCTGACTTCAACGTGGCTCCGCCACTGTCTGCAGATTTCGTGAAAATAAATTTTTGAATATGTAAAATAAAATTTCTTATGCATTGATGAAAATAAAAACATTTATTACGATTTAAAAATAATATTTCTATATGAACAACATTTGCAGTGTTGATTGCTCGTAGCTAGATTGTCCTCTTATTAAGTATAAGAATTTGTAAACTACTTTTACTTTTAATTTTTTGAGATTTTATTAATTACTCGGTGATAAAGTGGTCATCAGAATATGCGTGCTAATACGTTCAATTTTATTTTTAAATATTTTTACTTTTTATTATTTTTAAATATAAAATTTACTGTAATTCAATTTTATAAAAATTTACTGTAATTCAATTTTATAAAAATTTCTATAATCCAATTTTTACTTTTATTATTTTTAAATATGAAAATTACTATAATCCAATTTTACATTTGAAAAAAGAATACGTACTAATCTATTTTTCTTATTTTCTTCTGCATGTATATATAAGTACTAATCCATTCAATTTTTTTAAAAAAAATTTTACTTTTTATTATTTTTAAATATAAAATTTACTATAATTCAATTTTATAAAAAATTCTAATGTAATGAAGCAAAAGATAAATGCAATAAATTCCAATATATTTTAAATTCAAAATTTGAATCCAGATGAAATTTAACAATTCAATTAAATTCAAGTTAGTTTTGAATTTTTAAAGAGTCAATTCAATTGGGTTAACCTTATTCTAATTAGATAGGGTTGCAAATTTTGAAAAAGATAGAATAATTTGAAAACATAAAAACATAATTCAATTCTCAAATCTCAAACTTTCCAATTCAAAATTAAGTAGAGATGATTCAAACAAAATTCAAAATTTAAAATACTTATCCTAATCTTAAAATTTTAATTTTGAAAATTCAAAGGCAAAGGTACAATAGAGAGGTTGAGTTAAACGAATTTAATAAAAATAGTGCAGTAGATATGCTTGAGCTAAAGCCTTTTTATATATTATATAGATATAGATATATGTACCTTACAAAATTAATTTCCTTTTATTGCTGGTTTAATTGCGTTTTGTGAATTCTTCACACTCTTTCTTCTTCCTTTTTATTTTTCAACGTGCTTTCATCTTTCTTGATAAGAATACAACAAATAAAATTAAACTATATATACTCCTCTCTTCTACAAATTTTTATAATTATATCATCTTTTATTATTATTTTTTTTTTTTACTTTCAAAGCATGCACTCCATTTTCTTATAGCTATTATGTTACTATACTTTGGTTGAATCTTATATTTGATGTTCAAAGAGGGTTGTTATAGTGCATTTTTTTTATTGTTTGGTAATTTAACACCACATTTTTTTTTTGATAAAATACTATATTAACCTAAATACATATTGGGCTTTAAAAAAAACAAAATTTAGACATCTTATTCTTTTAATAATATAGAAAATATCACAATATGTAAAATTTAAAGTCTTGATTTGTTGAAGTACAACTATTATTAAATATCAACACCTACTTTAAAAGAATTTCGAACATTAGTTTATTATCTTGAGATTAGTTTCTTCTACTAGATTTAATTACTTTTGTTGGTATTAATGTATTTAGTTTAATAAAAGATATTTTAATAAAAAAAAATTATAACATTAGATTACTAATTGTCAAAAAATATCATAACATTTTTTTGGACAAAAATATAAAATTAAACTAAAATTTAGTATACCTTATAGTTTTAACGAAAAAAAAAAATAGTGTACCGACTAGTGCCGATTCAAGTGAAAAAGACTTTTATCTTGGATTCCATCCTTGAGGCACTGTATTTGAAACAGACGTATTCTGAGAACTTGACTGACCAAAATGAATAAATAAATATTGCCAACAACGTATGCATTAGGCAAGGACTGAACTGCAAATGCATTTAATGTCTACAAATGCATTGAATTGCGGGAGCCTCCTACGTTGACTATGAATAAAATGGTCCAAAAGAAAATCTTGGTCGAGTGTGACACCGACAGAAACAATGACCGATTAAAAATATAATAAATTATGAATTTTTTCCCTTTTATTTCCACGTGTATATATATTAAAATTTAAAAAATTTAATCAATCATTAAATTAGTTGAAACACCAAATTAAGGGTTAATAATGAGATCATAGTTAAATTGCGGTGGAACTAATAATACTTAAAATATATTAAAAATATGAAAATATATAACTAACTAATATGTTACAAATATTAAAATATTTAAGACATGTTACAGATATATATTTACACTAATTTTAAATCTTTTTCTAAAAGCTTAAATTTTCATGCGTTGGATAAAGGAGACTAGACTTGTCAAATTTCTACCAACTCCACTTAGACCATATCTTAGAGTGTATTTGGTAAAAATAGCAAATAAGCAAGTTTAAAGTTTAAAAATTACTTAAAAGCTTATAAATTAATTTTTAGCTGAAGTTAAAAACTCTAACTTATTGAATTACAAGTGTTTGATAAAATTAACTGTTGAAATAACTAAAAAAATATAAAAGGACATAAAAAGACATATGTTTTATAATCCTAAAATAATACAAAATAGACATATTAGTTTTTTAATTAAATTAATTTAGGTAACTATAATTTTAAATTTTTTTAGTTAATTTGAATATTATAATATTTTTTAAAAGATAAATTTAAAATTAAAATAAAAACTATTCATAAATATATTAATTTGTTTAATAATTACGTTTCATCAAGTAATTCCAAAATCTATTCTCTCCTACCAAAATCAAATAGTTGAAAATAAATGCATAACCAAAATTCAGCTTGAGAAAAAAGACTCCAAAGTCTATTCTGTCTTACCAAAATCAAGTAGCTGAAAATAAATGCATAACCAAAATTCAGTTTGAGAAAAAAGAAAAAGCAGAGGAGGAAGAATATGATTAAGTAAATCTTAACATGTCAAATTAGACGTCTGGTATCTTGATTAACGAGGCTTGCGTTGCGTCCCAATCTATCTTACTACAATACTACCAAAAGCCAAATAGTTTTGAATAAATTATTATTTTGATTACTAAAATATTGCAGTTATTTTAATTTAAATATTAAAAAATTAAGTATTTTAATTTAATTATTAAAAATTATATTTGTTCTTTTATTTATCAAAGTAATTTTGACAATAAAAAAATTTGTGAATTAGTAACAAAAATAACGAAATTTAAACAAATAAATTATTGACACTAAATATTTTTTTAACATATTAACATGTAAAAATATTTCTATAAAAACATGAAAAAAAAGGACTTGAATAAAAAATGAGGCCAAATCTAAATTATTCGGTCAGTCTTGAACCAAAATAAAAAAAATAAAAATCTATCTTGAGTCTACATGAAACTTGGCCTTGTTTTTGCTAATATTTTTGTTTATATTTTAGAGATTAAATTAAAAAATTTGATCTTTTAAAAATTAAATTAAGATAACAATAATCTTTCAGAAACTAAACTAGCAATTTACTTCAAACTTTTCAAAGCTCCCATGCCTATAAATACTGATATAAATCACTTCTTGCTTACTCACAATCACTATCATTTTGGGCATACCACAAAAACCACAAAGTACTACTCATGGAGAGGAAATCGCTTGCTGCCTCCTTCTTCTTCCTCATCCTTCTCTTTGCTGCTCGTAAGTCCTACTACCTTGCTTCGTTCTAATTTTCTCTCCACCTTTTGCTTGTTCATTCAAATTCAAATTAATATTTTGATCCTTTCAAGATGTTTTTTCCCCTTTCAATTCGGTTCTCAAAATTTACAGCAAATTACTGTTTTAATTTCTAAACTATTATAATTATCTCAATTTGATCCTTAAAAGATCAAGTATCTGAATAAATCATTAAAATATTACATTTGTCTCAATTTGATTCTCTGTTAATAAATCACAAAAATTATTGCTAAATTTAAATTATTTTCTTTGCTAAAAACTAACTTGACAAACAAGTGGATTAAATCAAGAAAATTATAATATTTTAAGGAATGAATTAATTAACACACAGTTAATCTTTTAAAGACTATATTAAGACAATATAATCTTTGGACAATAATAGGTAATTACTTTAACAAATAAAGAGATTAAATTGAAACAAATACATTTTTCATAAATTGAATTGAGATCTTAATCTTTTAAATATTAAATTAAGACAATATTATAATGTTTGAATGATGAAATTAGTAATAAATTTATTTATATATTAATATTGCAGAAGAAATGGTGGTGAAAACGGAGGGAAAGACGTGTGACAAACCGAGCAAGTTCTTCTCAGGTCCATGCATTGGCACAAACAGCGAGCAACAATGTGGGTACCTTTGCCGAAGAGGAGAAGGTTTACTCAGTGGCGCTTGCAAAGGCCTCAAGTGCGTCTGCACCAAGTCTTGCTGAATCTGAATCCTCATCAACACACACACATATATGTATAAATAAACCCTAGCTAGCTATATGTTTATATATATATAGTCATGTATATGCATATGGCTGGCTGGTTGCTTCTATGAAATAAGTCACATCGCATGGTGTTCTAATTCTATGCGAATGTATCTCATGCTACCTTTGCTCTCGGTGGCATTTATGTACTACAGTTTATAATTAGCATTATGTACTATAGTTTATAATTAATGAGTAACGTGCTGTTACTTATGCACGCTTCTTGAGCATTAAATATGACTGATGCCTCTTTGTCTATGAAGAAAATTAGCATATTTGTCTTTTTTTGAGTTGATGGATTTGAGATTCAATGAATCATATTTCAAGTGATATTTTTTTTAAAAAAAATATACTAAAATTTGAGTTGTTAAAATCTCAAATTCAACAAATAACAAATTTGTTTACTTTTTTAATTAGAATTTTTTCTAATTAAAAATTTTGAAAATAACAGATTTGTTTACTTTTTTAATTAGAATTTTTTATAATTAAAAATTTTGAAATTTAGAATGGATAAGTTATGTGGTTGGATACTAATTCTCTAATGTAATAAAGGTCCAGTGAAGATGTATTTGAGCACGTGTTAGAATTGAATAAAACATTAAATCTCATATCGACTAAAATTTTATTTTGGTATCTCACATGCTTTTTTTAAATTTAGTCTTTTATAAATTTTTATTCTCAATTTGATCCTTTAGAAATTGATATGTTACCAATTCAGTTCTTCAAAAATTTTTCATTCTCAATTTGGTTTACTCATAGATTGATATGTTATTAATTTAGTCCCTCACTTATTTTCATTCTCAGTTTGATCCATCACAAATTGATATATTAGTCTTTTTTACTTGTCATAATTTCTGATGGTTACAATTTTTGATGAAAAGACTAAATTGATAACATATAAATGTATGAGAGATCAAATTAAAAATACAAATATGTGAGAGACTAACTTAATAACATATTAATTTGTGAGGGAACATATTGAAAATGAAAATCTATGAGGGACTAAATTGATAATATATCAATCTATAAGAGATCAAATTGAAAATAAAAATTTGTGAGGGACTAACTTGAAAAAAAAAAGATATCTGTGATGAACCAAAATGATGTTTTATAATTTAACTTTTTATTCCAGCACATGCACTGAAATATATTAGGAAACCTTTCGTTACAGAAGAGGACTGTGTGCTTATATGGTTTAACAACAAAAATGATAAAATTAAGATAAATACAATATTTTAATTAAATTGAGAAACTATAACAAGAACAATGCAGTTTGAAATATGGAGTGTGTTTGTGTGTGTGTGTACATATTTCAAGTATCACCGCTTTTTCAACCTACTCCCTCTATTCTTGTTCTCAAGCTATTCGCTGGACTTATGGTGAAGTATGTACTGTGTTTGTGTGTGTGTGTGTGTACATATATGTGATCCAACACTTGTGCCATTTTAAATTATGCTGTTTATGAGTACTTTAAATCTTTGTCATATGTAGTTGTTTAGCTTTATCAAAGTTGCAAAAAGATCGAATCTGTTTTGGACTTTGCTCATCATTCATCAGTCATCATGTAGAAGCATGTAAATTGTTGTGTGTCATTGGATGCTAGTTTTATTCAGTTTCATCAATATATAGCTGTCAAGGGTTTTTCAATTAACTGAATAAGCATGTGGTCCCTTAAATGCACGGCCACAGCAGCCAACATAATATAGCCAAGATCCAAGTGATACTATACATTTTCTTTTTGGTAAAAATAGGAAATTCATTAAAAGTGATCCTATATATTACTCACCAAAACTTAGATGCAAGATTCAAAGTATTGGATTTGGGTGCAAGCGCTATCTTACATTTACTTACTTTTTTTTTTTGCACATAGTGATTTGGATTATATTACTGGATTATACAGCCCACTTTAATTTTATTTTGATCCAAGAACTTTGAACTATTCAATCTATAGTATATAACACTTACTCTCATATTTCTATAAAATAGGAGTAGTTCATATATAGCAATGTTCAAAAAATCAGACCGATTATTGAACCGGTGAAGGTACCGGTTCAAGGGTCATTGAACCGATATACTTTAATATATATATATATATATATATATAATATACAATATATTATATACTCCATTACTCCATTTGCATTTAACGTGTGGTCAGACGCAAGCAGGATAACAGTCTTTTCTTTCCCATCTTCGGTATCTCTATGCACGCCAACATTAGTGGTTTAGTCTCTTTTTTAGTTTCCCTTCTCTCTTCTTCTTCTCTCTTTTCATGTTCATCTCTCACTCTTCCCTATCTCTTTCAAGTCTTCCTTCTCCGATCTGCATCAACTAATCATATTAGTCTCTCCAATCTTCGTCTCTGAGCCCCTCTTCATCTTCATTGATCTGGATCTATGAGCTGTTGTCTCCAACTTCTTCTTTTTTCTTCTTCTTCTTCTTTTGGTTCAGAATGTCCGGAGATGGCGTTTGGACGATGGTCACTGGGGTTTTTATTTTAAAGATTGAACTAGTCAACCCATAAAACAGGTCAGTTTGGCTGGTTTTACCAGTTCTAGATCAGTTTTACCAGTTTTTCACTGGTTCGAATACTACACAATTTTCTGGGCTCAATCGGACCGGAACACTAACCGGTTCACCCATTTTTCGGTTTGACCGACTGGTCCGATCCATTTTTCTTATCCATAATATATAGTTATTAAACAATAGAATATAATATAATTTTTTAAGTTATGATAAATAGGATATATGAGTGTAAATTTTAAAGTTTTATCAAAATTTAATGATAGAAAAATTCTCAGTACCAAAAATAAGAAGCTATTCTTTCATATGAACTAGATATTTGAGGAAATAGAAATTTTGAGCAACTAAACATGTATTTTGGTCATTTTCTTTCCTTTTTCTTTTTTGTATCCTGTTATTCCTTTTAACCAAACAGGATATTCGACATGCTTTACCTTTTTTTTTTCCTTTTCTCCTTTTTTCTTTTTTCTCGCTATATCTTTATCCTCTTTGGGGAACAAAGAAAATTATTTACATACTTGAAACTGTTTTGGAAAATTAAATAAATCTTATTTTAATTTACTATTACTACTAAACAAAAGTTTTCTAGAAACTCTTTAGATTATAATCAATTTAGAGGATTACAGCGAAGCCTGCATTATATAAGGTGGTTTCAACTTTCTAGTGTTGGTGATGAGAACCATCAAATGACAATGATTTTCATTTATTTTTTTCCCATTAATTTAGAAAATGATATTCTGCTTTATTCTTTTTAATCCATTACGTTAGTTTCACAGTTAAGTAATGCCAACTAAAAGTAAAGCCAACTAATTGTACCAAAAACTTATTGGTAAAGCTAACTATTGTGCATTTTGGAAATCAAAGTGAAAAGTGTGTTCACTTTTGCCTCAATTTATAGTTTGTAACTTGTAATGTTATTAGCTTGCTTTTCTGAAATTATAGCATGGATTACTCTATTTTTCGTTGTTTTGTACTATTCAATTGTTTGTTTAATTTTTTCTGGTCGACACTTGTGTGAGTGCTGAAGTGCTAATCACTGGGCTAATGTTGTTTGTTCTATTTTGTTAGTTTCTTTGATAATATGGAGAAAAACTATTTGTAACCACTAGATAATTAAAACTTTAGTAGTTTATCTTAGACTGTCTTAATATAGAGCTAGATAAAAGTTAAGTAGTGTCCTGAACAAATGATCTTAGAATGCCTTGAAATTTTAGGGTTCACAATATGGAGGTTCAACAAAACCATCAGTAGATGTACAGCAGGGTGGGTCTTAAGAGGGTTGGGATTACAGATGAATTCTTGGATGGGGTTGAGACATTCATTTGTCATGCATCTCAATTACATGTATTCTTGAACGGGGTTCAGACATTCATTAGTCATGTGTAAAGTGTAAATGTAAGAGGTTGTTAGAATCCGATGATGTGAGATTGCACCTTGACTAGAAGGCATTCCAGCCTGATTATTATCACTGGACATCCTATGGGGAAAGAATGCCACAAATTGGTGAGTTATTGTCAACAATAGTTCCCCCCTTAGTTGACTAGTCCCTTAATGTTGGGCACAGTGAAGTACAAGAAAGTCGGTACAAGGAAATGGTCTTAGATGTAGCTATTCATATAACGGGTGTTGACATTGACCAAATAGTAGAAGAGCCCCCCCCCCAAAAAGTATATAGTGCTCAAGCCTTTTATGACATGTTAAAGTCTGCATAGGCTCCTCTTTGGGAAGGGTGTAGTAGCCATTTTGAATTGCTAATGGCTTTGAGGCTCCTAAGCATCAAATCATATTATAACATAGCCAAGGGGAATTTCAATGCTTTCACACAATTTATGAGTGAGGCCATGCCATATAGACACCGGTTACCCGAGAGCCTTTACGAGACAAAGAAACTAGTTGTCGGCTTGGATATTGGGTGTAAGAAAATTGATTGTTGTAAGAATGGTTGCATGTTGTATTGGAAGTCAGATGCAGATGAAAGAGAGTGCAAGTTTTATAGGAGTGCTAGTTATACCACTAAAAGAACCCATCGGAGTACTCGTGCCAGAATGTAAAATAAGAAACTATCGTACCTTCCTTTACAACCTAAACTTGTTCGCAGTGGATCCTCGGAATGTATGACTTGGCCTATCGCTGGTGGATTCATGCCATTTGGACAATCTGGGAAAACTTATTCACATTGGCCTATTATTCTCATTCCCTATAACCTGCCCCTGGAAAGTGCATGCACTAGGAGGTTATGTTTTTTATACTAATCAGTTTTGGGTCTAGCAATCCAAAGGAAAAAATAGATGTCTACTAGCAGCCCCTAATTGATGAACTGAAATTGTTGTAGGATGATGGTGTTATAACCTACTATGCATCATTGAAGTAGAATTTCAATATGCATACTACACTTCTGTGGACTATAAATGATTTACCCGCATATGGAATATTGTTTGGTTAGATTACTGCCAAAAAGTTATCTTGCCTCATCTGCATAGAAACCTTACATGCATTTACACTGAAACATGGTGGAAAAACATCTGTCTTTGATTGTCACCAGAGATTTTTACCACTGGACCACCCATGCCAGAGGAACAAGAATGTCTTCATCAGAAACAGGGAAAAAAGATCATCACCTCCTTCGCAAATAAATGGGTCAAAAGTTTAGAGCAGAGTATATAACATTCCACTGGTCTATGAATGCAGTCAAGCTGTGATTGTTCCTGATTATAGAGTCACACACAATTGGAAAAAACACAGTATATTTTGGGAATTGTCATACTAGAAGAGAAATATGATATGGCACAACTTGGATGTTATGTATATTGAGAAGAATGTCTTCAACAATGTCTTTAATGCCGTGATGGATGTCAAGAACAAAACAAAAGACGATGCAAAGACCAAGATGATATCAAGGAGTATTTCTGGCTTAAGGACTTAGAACTAGTTGAAGATGGTGGAAAGCCACTAAAACCTGGGGCTCAATATTTGTTCGCTCTAGCATAAAAAAGTGATGTTTGTTAATGGGTTAAGGACCTTAGGCTTCTTAGTGGGTATGCCTCCAATATAGCACAATGTATAAACCTAAAGGAAGGTAGGCTCCATGGCATGAAAAGCCTCCATTACCATATTTTTCTAGAGTGGTTTCTTCCTATCTCATTCATAGATGTCTCAGATGTTGTGTGGCGATAGTCAACGAAACTTAGTAAGTTCTTCAAAGAGATTTGCTCCACTACATTGATGGAGGAGAAGTTAATGCAATTAGGGGGAAAATATATCGGTGACACTATACAAGTTAGAGAAGATATTCCCCTTGGCTTCTTTTACTCCATGGAGCACCTTCCGGTACACCTTGCATATAAAGCTAAGGTTGATGAACCAGAGTAATATCGCTGGATATATCCTTTCGAGAGGTAAATGCTATACTTAATTATGATTTACATTTGCATCATCATTTTAATTTTTCTCTAAATTAAAATTTAATCTAGGTTCCTCCACACCTTAAAATAAAAAGTTAAAAACAAGGCTAGAGTGGAAGGATCTATATGTGAGGCCTACATCGCCAAAGAGACAGCTACTTTTTGTTCGCATTATTTTAAGCCTACTATTGTCTCTAGAATTATCAATGTCTCCAGGAATGATGAAGGGGGTGAACCCTCTGAGCAATGCTCAATCTTTAATTATCCTGGGCATCCTAGCGGTGAATGCGGACATTGGTTCTTAACTGATCAAGAGATGAAGGCTACCACAAAGTACATTTTAATGAATTGTGATAAAGTTCAACCTTATCTTGAGTAAGTCCAATTTCTATATGGTGTAAGTATTTGCGAATTAATATTGTTAAATGATTGTTGTTATCTTATGTAATAATTCTGTGACTACAGTTTGTTTGTTGAAAACCTCCAGGCTTGTATGCCTGACATTAACAACGATGATGTTCACAAGTATATAGACACACAATTTTCGTCATGGTTTCGATCATATGTTAGCTAATCTTACTAAACTTTGATCCTCTCGATATATTTATTGTATCATGTTTCATAGTTTTTGTGACGTTGAACTAATAGGTTGTTGACCCAACCAATGTCGTTGAAGATCATGTGATAAAAAGCATTGTATGAGGTCCAGTGAGAAAGGTGAAAACATGGCCCACGTACTTAATCAATGGGTACAAATTTCACACAGAGGAGCGGGGCCGTTATAAGTCCAAGTACAATATTGATGTTTGTATTAAGGGTTCTGACTACAAGGATGTAGAGAGTGACAATTGCAATATACTCCAAGAGGTTTATGAGTTAATCTTCACAGGGTCACAGTCACTTTGTTTGGTGGTGATTGGTTTGATCCCACCCCCGGTCGTGACACACGAATTGACGTCGAAGTTGGAATTGTTGAAGTTCACAAGTCAAGGAGTCTGAACACGTATAACCCATTTGTTTTTGCCCAACAAGTCTATTACACCTTTTTCCATGCCATTGACATAAGAATGACTTGTGGGCAGTGATTAAGGCTAAGTCCAGGAGGACTATTGAGGCACATTATGTTGAAGTTAGTACTAATGTATTTCAAGAACAAGAAATAGGTGCAATTGTGTCTGTCATCATAGACAATGAAAGTGACCTTTGTGCCTTAAGTGATGATGGGTAATATAAAGATGTTGACAGGGACTTAAATGATCAATCATTCATTATGGATGTATTAGTCATTAATGATGAAGAAGAAGATGAAGAGGGGGATAATGAGACAGAAGAAGAAGAAGTTAGTGAAGAGTCACAAAACAAGACTGAAGAGGATTAAAATGCAGAACAATATAACTCCTCTAACTAGTTAATTCCCACATGATGGTATATATGAATACTTTAGTTCTCTGTCTCTGTTTGATTCCCATGACTATGAATATTAGGTTTGAGCTTACTGATGTTTAACATAATAGCTTTTTTATGGAATCGTTCATTAATTGATACAGATGTCGAGTGGTCGTATAGGCAGAGGTGGAGGGCACGGAGGAGGCTGTTTGATGATCAGCCTTTGTCCTCCACCTTCATCTGCATCTACTTCACCTACCTCCTCACCATAGTTGACCAGGCCGACCACATCATCAGCCCATACACTGCCAGCACAGGATCCGATGACATATCCTCTATCTAGTTCGAAGCCACTTAACCCTGCGAGTGTTCAATCCACCCAGGGGCCTACCGGGATGGATCACGCAGATGAGTGATGTTGGATATGCCTAGATAAAGATACGTGAGTATAGTTTCAACTATTTTGTATTCATTTATAAATCTTCTTACGAATGTTGATTTCATATTCATTTAGCACTAACCTTTTTTTTTTTCAAATTGCATAGTTTTTATTTGGTTGTTCATGCAGTTCGAGAGGTTTCCCCGATCATACAAGGGAAATATGAGGCATTGAGATACACTATTAAGACTACTCCCCCAGAGTTATGGGAATTATAGTTCCAGGAATTGGTGATAAGTTCTAGTTTTGACTTACTAGCTTATTTTTTCCTTTAGTGCTTGAGAATATTAACACAAAGTTTCCTATATGTAGATACGGAACAAAAGGTTGCCCTAACATGAGAATCAGATTAGGAAGAATTGGAACAAGAAGTACAGCGACATATTACGCCACATGATGTATCGCATCCATAGTAAGAGGCATGAGTAACCTAATCCTACATGGATTAGCGAGGCAATTTACCAGCAGCTAATTTAGGCGTGGGAGTAGGATGACTACAAGGAGAGGTGTGATAAGGCCTACAAAAATAGGGCATCCTCTACCGAAGGTGCATTACACACTGAAGGTAGCATTCCTGCCTTCGAGCACATACATCAACTAATAATATCTTCATACTTTTTAAATTTTAAATCTATTATGTTCCTTAGTATTTTCAAATTATATAACATTCAATGTAATTTGCAAGAGAGTTAGAGTGGAAGAAAGCCTCGTTGGTTAGATTTGTTTACGTGAACTCACAAGAAGAGGGACAGCTACGAATTTGTTGATGTGTACTCAGGGGAGTCTATGTGAGTATATTCTCATCTTGTTCTCTTTCTTCTATTAATTCTATCAATTACCTAACTAACAAAATAAATGTGGTTATATCTATTTAACAAGAGGAGTACACTCAATTGAAATCATCGCAAACATCCACGACATGTGGGGATACAGGGGACCAAGATGATGATGCCGATGATACAAAGCTGTGGCTTCAAGCGGTGAGAGGCATGAACAAGAAAGGTTGTATAATTGGCACAAGGTTAAAGGCATGTGAGATTGGTCCCTCTACTCAGTTTGTTGTCCTAACATCCAGTCTTTATCCCGACTTCAAGGATAAGCTACAACGACAGATGGATCCTGTGATTGACAGCTGAAGACTCAGTGAGAAAAGCTTGATACTCAGTCTAAGATGATCCATAGTCAAGCAAACATGATCACCGAGATGCGACAGATGATGAATCATTTCATCAACTCTATTGACAAGCACGTTAGAACTTGGCCTAATATGCTGACTGATGATGATGATAAGACACAACCCCCTGACACCCCCAGATTAGTTGTTTTATTTTTCTTAACTTACATTATTCTCTAACTTTGTATTATCATTTCAAACTTATGCAATTACAATGGTCTCTATTTCTTTTTATAAAATTCTTCTTTAAAATGGTCTCTATTAGTTTCATTGTTAGCTACTGTAGTTAGATAATTAGATTTGGATTATTACATATCTGTTTGTTCACAGGTTAGAACATCTTATTTTTTAAATATATAAAAAAAAACTTATGTAAAAATTATAGATGAATTTGGATTATTACATATGTCGTCCCTAATTTTGTCTTAATCTGGAGATGGAAAAAATATATCCCTACTTCAGAGACAGATTAAGCCTATCTGAACTTTTGTCTCAAATTTGAAACAGATTTATGGATCAGTAAATCCGTCTCTAATTAGAGAAGGATGTGCCCGTTGCCATGTTTGTCTCAAATCTGAGACAAGACTTGTCATTTCTAACTCTGTCTCAAATTAAAGACGAAATCATAGGCAGGCTCTCCATATGAAATTAGGGACAAATGTTTTTCTGTCTTAGCTTCCCAAATTTCCTTTGATAGAAATTTTCTGGTTTAAGATAGAATTAATTTCATCCCTAACTCTTAAAAGGAAATTATTTTTATCTCAAGCTGTTTGCCACAAACCTTTCAAAGACAGAATGTTTTCCATCTCTGATTCTGTCTCTAAGTTATCAGACACAGAATTTGCTTCAATTAGAGGCAGAAAATTCCCTCTCTTATTACTGGTTTTCTTGTAGTGCCGAAAAAGAGTTCTCGCAAATTAAGTTCAAGAGGAAGTGTTTGAGATGGAGATTGTTAGTTCAAGTATGTGCCCCAAGAAGGAGTTGAATTGGGTAGATGTATTTTTCAATTTTTTTCGCTAAAACTTTTTCTTTTTCTTAAATGTTCGGTATTCTAAAAAAAATAGTTCTCTAAAAGAGATAGTTGAATGGATTTGAAAATAGTATCATGATCACAGGAGTTTTCTTTTCAAAAAGAGTTTTTCTTGTAAACTTAAAGATTGTTCTCTTTTAAAATTAAAGGATAAACAATAAAGTAGAAAGAGACACAACAATATCTAGTGCTTCAAAATAACCCAAGGGAAATTCAATGTCCATTTCTCAAACACATAGTAAGATAATTTTATAAGGGAAACAATACAACATACAATCAGTAACCTCAAACACTAAAGATTAGCACCCTACTTTTAATTTAGCACCCTACTAAATTTGTACAAGATCTTAGCAAACTTACAACCTAATAGGTCACCCCAGACCTTTTACAACCTCTTCAATCTAATAGGATCAGCCACATGCTTTTACACTGACAAAAGGGATTACACCCAGTCCCTAACAACAAACTAGTCCCCACACAAGACAATATAACAATGGAAGTAAGCTAAAGTAAATGTGTTTACTTAGAACAACAAGAGAGAAAATCTCACACAAAGAATTATAACATATTACTACACTCTATCAATTGAATAAGATAAGGAATTTATGCATTTAACTCAGCTCCTTTTTTTGGCTCTTGATATTTTCCTTCACCAAAGGAATTAAATGTAGTTTTAAGATGTGGGCTTTTATATTGCTTTTGGTTGCTAGTTGTTGGGAGGTTCCTTTTGCTTTTAATTCTTCAACAATTAACTCATAATTGGCTAGAAATCTTTTAACTTAATGCGCATAATCTGATATGTGATGTGGGTGTCTTAGAATGGAAGGGCCACTAACTCAGGGAATAAATATTCCGTTATTTTGACTTTGTTGATTGGCCTTGATTGCTGGATTATTCTAAATCAATACATTGGTAGATTTCTCTTTCTACACCTTCTATTTTTGGTTCCTTCGAAAATGGGAGGATTTGGGGGAGATGAAAATTGTAACCTTATAAAAAGATGGAAATAATAATTTTTTCTAATACCACAACTATCCTCCAAATCAATTCATATACAACTTGGCTGATTGCCATAGGCCTTTTTGCGCACCCACGCCCTCATTTATTCATAATTATTAAAGTCTAAGAGGGAGAAAAAATATCAATTGAAAAGATTAAAAATTAACAGATATTTAATTTAAAAAATAGAAAATACATTACATGTGTTTTTATTTTTATTTTTCTTCTTTTAAATGAAGTTGCTCTGAAATATTGTCATTCTTAAGGAAGTTCAAGTATTACTAGTCAAAAAATTATGTTTTCAAGGTCGCTACACTAGTAGTCTCTTAAGTTATCTTGCCTTCTATTATATGTATAAGAAGGCCAGGAGACAACAAATTAGTGTTAGACTTTTGTAGATATTCAATCATGAAATTCATACTGTGTTCATATATACAGCGAAAAAATAAATACATCTCGCCATTACTTTCTTGTTAAAAGGAACAGTGTGCTTCCAGCCTACGCCTATTTTTTATGTTCTGAATGATGGTGTCCAGAACCTTACAACGTATATGTAAGTGTGTGTAGTCTAGGTCAAGGACCCTATCCCATTTATAGTAAACCATAGTAGCCTTCGCTATCAAAATAACTATAGAATCAAACTTGTAACCAACTCATTTAAAAAAATTTAAGATGGAATATGAATATTCTTCCATTATTATTCTATATACCTATTGATAAATGCCATCTTTATTAGTGGGCCACATTTAATTAGCAAATTGAAATATCAAATAATTTCTTTGTGACGAACCTTAGTTTGGCCAAATTTCCTTAATATCACTTGACAGTTAAAGAATCGATTCTTCCTCCTCTCTCCTATCTAATAGGGGAATTGAGTCCTTCATCTCGTTGGTCTAACTTTGTTACCCTACCCCGGTCAACAGCCTAGTTTCCTAGACCTCTGTCTATCCCGATATTGATATTGAGTAAACCCCGCCGTTGTCTTACTCCTTCTCTTCCTACATGGAATAGAGCGGTAATGCTTATATATAAAAAACTTCCTTCCATGTATCACATTGTATGATCATTCTAAATAAGCATCAAAACTTTAATAATCATTCATTATGGGTTCAACCTTATTGATCATAACAGGTTGAACATTAATCATAAAATTGTAATGCACATGTAACTCTATGTTTTCACACAATGACTAAATTATAGGATATAGTAACATTCAATTTGAGCTAATAAGCCCCATATGTTCTACATGATCCTTAAATTCTTTAACTGGCATGCCCTTTGTTAAAGGATCAACAATCATCAACTTGGTGCTTATATGCTTAATGTCAACAATCTTATTTTGGAATTTCACAACATTGTTTTAGTTATTTATTTTAGTCATTTTAATTTTCATATTTATTTGTTCTCTTTGAATATTATTTATGGAAATTGAGTTAAATAACTAGACTAGATATTCTTAACACTGTGTGACTTATTTCTATTAATAGTGAAATTTGTGGAAAAGGGATTGAATTTAATTAATTGAAGAATTAATTAAGGTATTTTGTATATTGGATCAAATGGGTTTGGACAATGGGTATGGATACCCATTAGGTTATCCAATTAACCCACTTCACCACTTTTTAGCTCTCTCTCTCTCTTCTTCTTCATATTTCACTCTCTCGCATTAGGCTCTCTCAACCTTCAAGCTTCCCCTTTCAATTCTTCCTTTGATTTGGTGGTTTTTTTTTGTGAAATCGTTCGGTTCAAAAGCCTAGTAAAGATCAAAGGTAAGCTTTAATCTCATTATTTTTCTCAAATTTCAGTTTATGTGGAAGATTAGAGGAGATTTTGTTCTTCAAGATTTTGATGATAATTCATGGATTTGAGTTGTTTTGGAGGTTTTTGGGTTAAGATTAAGTTAAAGTAAGTTAGGAGAGATGAAATTTTGGTTTAGAAATAAAGAATTATAAGATGAAAAATTTTGGAAGATTTTTTACAAATTCGAAGTTATTGTAGCAACTGAAAAATCTGGAAATTTTTCGAGTTTACTGTAGCAGTTACTGTAGTGTCGGCAGTCAATGGTACTATAGCGGTCAACGTACTGTAGCAGACCGTATTGTAGTGAAATGTTACTGTAACAGACTGTAACTGTAATGAACAGTAATTGTATCAAACCGTCACTGTAGTGAACTGTTACTATAGCTATGTTGACCGTTGACCGTTGACCGTTGACTGTTACTGTAGCAATCAGAAAATATTGCATATTTTCATGATTTCATTCCCTTTCTTATTTTTTTCTTGTGATATCCTTTATTAGGAAATTTTTCTACACAAATTCTAGTGTAGAACAAGATAAAATTGGACAAATATCAAGGTAAGTGAATAATCTTGCTAAGCTAGTTTGATATTATTAGTCAAAATACAATATAAGTCTCACTTACAATATTACTTGAATATTAAGCAATCAATCTTTCAGATGATAGTATATGATGATTGGTATATATATTTTTTTATAGAAATTCAAAACAATAAAAGTATGTATAAATTAATTTATTTCATAGTAATTATAGTATGTGATAAATTCTCACTATTTTGTTGATGAGCAAAGATCTACGGGATCTAATACATGAGTTTGAAAATGTTAGAATCTCATACTACTCAGTGTATAACTATGAAAACCTATGCACGAGTTTGAAAGGGTTAAGAGTCTCATACTACTCGGTGTATATAGATGAAATCATAAATACGAGTTTAAAAGGGTTAAAGTCCCATACTATTCAGTGTATACCTATGAATTCTTATTCACGAGTTTAAAAGGGTTAGAGTCTCTTACTACTCGATTTATAAAACAATTGATTATATGAGTAAATGTGGTATTTGTACTTTTGATATTTTATATAGTACAGTTATTTACTTACTAAGTTTTTAAATAAACTCACACTCCATATGATTATCTTTTCAGATACAGTAAACAAGGAAGAAGATTATAAGATTGAAGATTAGAAGCCCTTAGAATTATTCTCCATTTCTGTCTGGTAGGATACCATTACTTATTAATATGAATACTAAGAACGTTCTATACTTTCTATAGGTCTCCTAGGGTTGCGATGAGATAAACACATCAGATTATGTATACCTATATTTGTTATCTGATGATTATAATTCTGTTGTGTGGAATGAATGATAAAGGTTGAATGTAAAACTTTACAAAATATATGTGAATAACTTATGTTTGAGGTTTTCCCTAAATAGTATCTTTTCATATGTTCAATTTTTGGGATGTGACACTTTATATCCACATGTTTGGTTCAGCCTCTAATTTTGTTATTCCTTGCAAAGAATACAGCATCCGAATTATCACAATGAATCTTTAGTGGCCTTTCAATGGAATCAACTATCTTTAGTCTAGATATGAAGTTCTTTAGCCACATTGCTTGTGATGTCAGTTCATAACACGCGATAAACTCAGCTTCCATTGTGGATAACGCAACAAGAATATGCTTTTTATTTCCCCAGGATATAGCTCCTCCAGCTAGTGTATCCTGAAGTAGACTTTAAAGAGTCCATACACCCTCCATGATCGAAATCTGAATATTAGACTACTTCTAAATGATCAAAATACTTGTACATTAACCAGTAGTTCTTGGTTCCTTGTAGATACCCCATACCCCTTTTACCATCTTTCCAATATTCCATGCCAAGGTTACTTTGATATCTTCCTAACATCCTTACTATAAAGGCAATGTTAGGTCTGGTGCAGACTTTGTGCACACATCAAACTTCCCACTGCTGAACCATATGGGATCTTTTCCATCTGATCCTTTTCCAATGTATTTTGAGGACATTGAATTTGACTGAATTTATCTCCTTTGGCTATAGGTGCAGCTATGGATAAACAATCTTGAATCTTGAATCTTTTCAAAACTTTTTCAATGTAGGCTTTTTGTGATAGTCCTAATGTCCTTAAGGATCTATCTTTGTGAATCTCTATGCCAAGGACATAAGAGGTTTCACTCATATTCTTTATATCAAAGTTTTGAGAAAGAAATAGCTTAGTCTTACACAAAAGCCCTAAGTCATTACTTGTAAGTAAAATATCATCTACGTATAGGACTAAGCATATGAACTTGCTCATACTAACCTTAAGGTATATAAACTAGTCAATGATGTTTTCTACAAAACCATAAGAGAGAACAATGTTGTGAAATTTATTATACCATTGACAGGATGCTTGCTTTAGCATATATATGGATTTCTTTAACTTGCAAACTAAGTGATTGCCTTTCTGACTTTCAAATCCTTCAGGTTGATGCATGTATACCTCCTCCTCAAGTTCTCCATTCAAGAATGTCCTTTCCACATCCATTTGATATAAATCCAAGTCAAAGTGAGCCACTAAGGCCATGATTATTCTAAATGAATCCTACTTTAAGACTAGAGAGAAGGTTTCATAATAATTAATGCCTTCCTTTTAAGTGAATCCCTTGGGTACAAGTCTTGCCTTTTGTCTTTCAATATTATCAAAAGGACCCCTTTTGGTCGACTCATTTACTTCTTACCACAATGCCTTTTTTGGTAATTTAACAAGCTTCTAGACTTGATTTCTAGTCATAGATTCCATTTCTTCTTTCATGGCATTATACCATTTTGTTGAATCTATGTCACTTATGGCTTGTGAAAATGTGTTTGGATCATCTTTAGATCCAACATCATAGTCAATTTCTTGGAGATATGTAATGTAATCGCTAGAAATTGCTGATTTCTTAATCCTTGAAGATCTCCTTGATATCATTGTTACTTGATTAGTAAGTTTACTACTAATTGTTCAGTGAGTTCCATATTAGTGGATTCTTCATTTGGTAAATCCTCATTTGGTGGCATTTGATGTTGTTCAACATCAACTTGAGAAGGAATAACTTGAGTATAAATCACATCAATCATATGTGGAGGTACAAGTGGTAATTCTCATATTTCCTCAAATACCACCTTTTAAATGTTCTCACTCCCACTATCTTGATGATCCTCAAGAAACTTAGCATTTCTAGCCTTAACTATCCTAGGAGTGTGTGATGGATAGTAAAACCTATATCCTTTGGAGTTAACTGCATAGTCAATGAAATAGCCACATATTGTTCTTAGGTCCAGTTTTCTCAAATTAGGGTTATATACCTTTACTTCAACTAGACAACCCCATATATGTAAATGTCTTAA
The DNA here is from genome assembly GCA_037074585.1 of Biancaea sappan. NCBI lineage: Eukaryota > Viridiplantae > Streptophyta > Magnoliopsida > Fabales > Fabaceae > Biancaea > Biancaea sappan. The sequence goes on along the minus strand of CM073499.1, from coordinate 22,399,704 downwards.
ACTAGGTTTCCATTTGTTCCAAATTTCAAAAGGTGTTTTTGGAACAACCTTTGTTAGAACTTTATTTAACACATGCACAACAGTTTTTAAGGCTTCACTTCATAAGGATATAGTTAGACTTGAATTACTTATCATGCTTTTTACCATGTCCATTAGAGTACAATTCCTTCTTTTAGCTACACCATTCTATTGAGGTGTGCCAGCCATTAAGTATTGAGTAATAATGCCCTCCTCTTGAAGGAATTTAGCAAATGGTCCTAGTGCTTGTTCCTTTTCTGTGTATCTTCCATAATATTCTCTACCCCTATATGATCTTACGATCTTAATTTTCTTTTCCTTTTGTTTCTCTACCTCTTCTTTGAAGACTTTAAAGGCATCAAGTGCCTCAGATTTATCAAACAAGAGATAGAGATACATTTATCTTGAATAGTTATCAATGAATGAGATAAAATATCTCTGACCATTCAAACATGGGGTGGGAAAAAGGCCCACAAATATCCGTATGTATGATCTCAATAAGTTCTTTACTCCTATTGGCACCTTTAGAGGACTTGTTGTCTACTTTTACTTTATGCAGTTCACACAAGTAGTAAAGGCAGTAAAATCAAGGTGTTTTAAGATCCCTTCTTTAACTAACTGTTTCATCCTTTCAATGGAGATATATCCTAATCTCTTATGCCATAGTAAAAAGGAATTTTTATTTGCATCGATTCATTTAAAACCAACATCAGTATTATTTAGGGTTAATAAACTTGCCTCAAATGTAGGGTTTAAATCAACTTTGAACAAATTATCAATCAAATTACCAGAACCAACAATTTTATTATCTTTAAAAATATTAAAATTAGTGCCATGAAAATTAAAACAATATCTATGAATTATAAGTCTGGAAATTGAAATCAAATTTCTAGAAAAAGAAGGTACATAAAAGGTATTCTCAAGATCTAAATAAAATTTGGTTTTCAAGACAAGTCTATAAGTCCCCACAGCTTCTACTTGTGAACGCATCTAGATTCCTGAATAGATGTGATGTTGTTCACTTCCCATTGGTTTCCTTAGGGTTTGGAAGCTTTGCAAATGATTAGCAACATGAATAGTATTTTCAAAATCGATCCACCATGTGTTGCTAGCTGCTTCTATAAAGCAAGATTCATAACATGTAAAGGTAGAGTTACCTTTCTTGAAGAGCCATTTTTTGTATTTAGTACAATATTTCTTCATGTATCCAAGGTTTTTTCAGAAATAACATTTTTTGACAATGTTGTCACCTTGTTTCTGCATTGAAAGATGTTTGCCTTTTCTAGAGACACTTTTACCTTTCTTGGCATTTCCCTTATCATGGGCCACCAGATGAACACTATCAGGTGTCTCATGCTTTAATCTCTCTTCCTCTTGAACACACATTGCCAAAAGTTCATTGATTGACCATTTAACCTTATGTATGTTATAAGAGATTTTGAAAGGTCTATATTCAGTAGGAAGAGAATTGAGAATGTAATGCACAATGAATGACTCAAATATCTCAACCTTATGGGATAATAACTTTGAAGCAATATCCTTCATTTCGATAATGTGCTCACGTATAATCCTACTTTTGTCATGCCTCATTCCTGAAGCTCGTTCATCAGGGTGCTGGCTAATGCCTTATCAGAGCTCACAGATTACTCTTCAATAGCCTTCATATAAGCAACAGTTATATCATATTGAGGGATAGAACCCCTAATGGTCTTGGTTATATTAGATTTGACAAACATCATAATTAAGCAATTAGATCGCTCCCACTGTTCATAATGAGTTCTTCGGGCTTGGGTACTTTCTTCTGTGAGAGGAAAGGGTATCTCACTCACACAGAATGCCAAGTCCAAATCCCAGCATCCAAGAGTCAAATAGATTTGGTCTTTCTAGTCAGAATAATTATTCCCAGTCAACATTAGAACATTATGATTACTCATATTAGTAGGAAAAGCTACACATAACAAGGGCACTCATAAATATTATGAAGTAGAAAATTCACAAATACTTTACATATAAATTCTAACCTTCCTATGGGCGGAGGTTGTAGAACATGCATAGAATTTATATGTTTTATTCAATAAGACTAGTAGATATTTTATTGTTTCGTCCACTATCTTATTATTAAAACAATTACTCCCTTGTAGGGCCAAGTTGTTATTTTTAACATTAACCTTTTTTACTTTAGTCATAACCCTAAAGATGCTTTGACTACTCTTTATGATTATGATTTATGTGATATTATTCTATTTTAATCTTTATAAGATCAATATTACAAACTATAACCCTAAAGATGCTTTGGCTACTCTTTTAGGTTTATAATTTAACCTTATGTAATATGATCCACAACTTACGTGTAGGTTAGGTCAAGGACCCTATCTTATTTATAGTAAATTGTTTTAGCTTCCACCATCATAATAGCTATATAATTAAAACTTGTAACCGACTCATTTAAACAAATTTAAGATGGAATATGAATATTCTTTCGTTATTATTTCATATACTTATTATTAATAAATGATATCTTTATTAGTGAGCCACATTTAATTAGTAAATTGAAGCCGGATCTAATAATTATTACTACTATTATGTTAGAAAGTGTAGAGAAAAAAATAATTAATTTTTGTTAGATGACAAATTAATAGACCTAATCTATATTTTGTGGTTCCAAGCAATTAATTTGTCATGTTACGTTACCATTTTCTTTCTATTATTTCATCGCTTATTAACATCTTTATTTATTTGGTTACAAACAATTCCATAGTTTACTTTATTTTACTGCATATTTGTCTAAAATCAAAAGGGTTATAATATTCATTTTATTTTATTTTTCCTCATCTCCCCTTGCAAACTAAACAAAGGAAAGCTTATTTTTCCTCACCTCTACTCCCCTTCTCTCAAACTAAATCAAACAAAAAAAAATTTATTTATTTTCTCTCTCCTCTATTAAAATCTCTTTCCTCCTTTTTCTTCTGTTGAACCGAACAGTATGTTAAACACATTTATCACTTAAATTACTGTTTTTGAGTACCCAATATTATTATTTTATTAACATTTCAATAATGAGTGGTTAAAAAATAATTTGGATCATATGACAAACAAAATCAACAATATACACCGTTTCATCTAGTTAATTTAATGTGTGAGCTTTTATGGTCAATATTATAATTTATTCGCTATCAAACGTTAAAATTGTTAAACCTAAAAATTAAATAATAAAATGTAACTAAAATAATAATATAATGAAATATATGTTGACACACCAAAAATATCCCTATTCTCATGCGTTGGACACTCGGACCAAGTAGACTAGACTCGCCAAATTTCTACCTACTTCACTTAGACCATCCCTTATACGTCTATAGTGTCTTTGCCTCTTGACTAACGGGGCATACGTTGCGTCCCAATCTATCTTACGACTAAACGACAAATAGTTTTGAATAGATTATTACTTTGTTGACTAAAATATGGCAGTTATTTTAATTTGAATATTAAAAGACTATAAAAAGTTGTTGGCTTAATTTTGTTCTTCTATTTATTAAAATTATTTTTAATATAAAAAAATTTAAGATTTGATAATAAAAAAAATTATAATTTAGTAATAAAAATGATGATATTTAGACAAATGTCTTAATAAAGATCTTTTTTTTTATACGTTAACATGTAAAAATATGTCTACAAAAAGAAGCAGAAAAAAAAAGGACTTGAATAAAAAATGGGTCCAAATCCAAATTATTCGAGTCCATCTTGAACAAAAAAAGAAGAAAAATATCTTGAGTCTACATAAAACTTGGCCTTGTTTTCTTAACAAACTCAGTTAATGATCTTGTCTATCTTTTTAAGGAATTAAATTATAAAAAAATTTATCTTTTAAAAATTAAATCGAGATAATAATAATATTTTGAAAACTAAACCCAACAATTTACTCCAAACTTTTCAAGCCACCCACGCCTCTATAAATACCGATATAAATCACTTCTTGCTTACCCACAATCACTATCATTTTGGGCATACCACAAAAACCACAAAGCACTAATCATGGAGAGGAAATCGCTCGCTACCTTCTTCTTCTTCCTTATCCTTCTCTTTGCTGCTCGTAAGTCCTACTACCTTACTTCGTTCTAATTTTCTCTCCACCTTTTTGCTTGTCCAAGTTAAATTAAAATTAACATTTTGATCCTTTCAAGATGTTTTCCCCCCTTTCAATTCGGTTCTCAAAATTTAGGACAAATTACTGTTTTTGTTTCTAAATTATTATATTTATCTCAATTTGATCCTTAAAAGATCAAGTGTCTTAATTTAATCATTGAAATATTACATTTGTCTCAATTTGATTTTTACATTAATAAATCACAAAAGCCAACTTGACAAACAAGTGGATCAAATTGAGAAAATTATAATTTTTTAAAGACTGAATTAATTAACACACTCGATCTTTTAAAGACTAAATTGAGACAAAATATAATATTTTGGATAGCAATAGGTAATTACCTTTTCAAAAGCAAGCCTTAATATATGTTCCACAATTTGCTTTCTAAATTGTTAAAGATGTCCTTATTAAATCTTAAGAGCTGTTTGCTTTGAGTATTTTCTTTTTTATTTTTATTAAAAATAGAAAATAAGTTTCAAAATATTTTGTTGAATTTAATAAAATTATTTTCTTGAAAATATTTTTTAAAATAGGTCCAAATCTAAAAATACTAAAAAGATATTTCTAGTGTTTTAAAAAATGATAACTAAAATTAAAAATAAAAAATATTTTTACAAACCAAACACACTTTAAATCTTTAGATGTCAAAAGTTAATTTGACAAATAAAGAGAGTAAATTGAAACAAATATATTTTTTAAAAATTAAATTAAAATACTTAATCTTTTAAATATTTAAATTAAGACAATATTGTAATTTTTGAACGGTGAATTTAGTAATAAATTTTGTTTATATATTAATATTGCAGAAGAAATGGTGGTTAAAACGGAGGGAAAGACATGTGAGAAGCCGAGCAAGTACTTCTCAGGTCCATGCATTGGCACAACGGGCAACCAACAATGTGGGTACCTCTGCCGAAGAGGTGAAGGTTTACTCAGTGGCACTTGCAAAGGCCTCAAGTGCGTCTGCACCAAGTCTTGCTGAATCTGAATCCTCATCAACACACACACACATATATATATATATATAAATAAACCCTAGCTAGCTATATGTTTATATATATATATAGTCATGTATATGCATATGGCTGGCTGGTTGCTTCGATGAAATAAGTTACATCGCATGGTGTGTTCTAATTCTATGCGAATGTATCTCATGCTACCTTAGCTCTCGGTGGCATTTATGTACTATAGTTTATAATCGATGAGTAACGTCCTGTTACTTACCCACGCTTTTTGAGCATTAAATATGAATAATGCCTCTTTGTCTCTAAGAAAAAGTAATATATTTGTTTTTTTATAAATTATTGAATTTGAGATTTAATAGATTAGATTTTAAGTAATAATTTTTTTCTTTTAAAAAGATATTAAAATTTAAACTATTAGATTTCAGATTTAGTCTACAGAAAAATAAATAATAGATTTGTTGTCATTTATGCTTCAGGTTTACTTTTTTAATTAGAATTTTTTGCTAATAAAAATTGAAATTTAGAATGGATAAGTTATGTGGCTGGATTTGAATTCTCTAATGTAATAATGTATTTGAGCGCATGTGTTAGAATTGAATAAAGAGTTAAAATCTCATATTGACTGAAATTTTGTTTTGGTCCCTCACTTGGCTTTTTTTTTTAATTTAGTCCTTCATAGATTTTTATTTTTAATTTGATTCCTTATGAATTGATATGTTACCCATTCAGTTCGTAAAAAATTTTTATTCTTAATTTGGTCTCTTATAAATTGATATATTATCAATTTAGTCCCTCACTTATTTTTATTTTCAGTTTGATCCCTGTCAAATTTATATATTATCAATTTAGTTTTTTTTTACTAGTTATAACTTTTGATGGTCACAACTTTTGATAAAAGAACTAAATTGATAACATATAAATCTATGAGAGACTAAATTAAAAATGTAAATATGTAAAAGACTAAATTAATTACATCAATTTGTAAGGGAACATATTGAGAATAAAAATCTATGAGGGGCTAAATTGATGACATATCAATCTATAAGGAACCAAATTGATAATAAAAATTTGTGAGGGACTAACCTGAGAAGAAAAGAAATTTGAGAGGGACCAACTTATATATAATTTTTTCCTCTTAAAAGATGTCCATATTATACAACTATCTCTTACTTCGAAAAATTAAATTCTTTTCACATAAGATTAAAAGATGCGCTACACTTACTTCCCATGTAGTAAAAAATAAGTTACAATTAACTTATTTTGACTAATGATAAAAGTTAGTTTCCTAAATTTAACAAGATATAAAATTATTTGGTAAAAACAATTATTAGAAATAAAATATTCATATTTTTTTCTAGATTAACCAATTCAAAAATAATTATTTAATTTTATAACTTAATTTTTATATTAAATATACATTAATAATAATAGGTACAACTATAAATTTAAAGATCATTTTGAAATAATTTAAATTTATGATTATTTTAACTTAAAATAAATAATATTGGAATTAAAGTTTCAAAAGTAAATTTTCTCATAACTTACATTTTTAGTAGACGAAATCAATAATATTCTTGAGAGTACTTTGGTCTTCTTTTGCTTTTAAGGGATTTGTATATATTCTTTAAAAAAACCACGAATTTCATCATTTCTTAATGTGAAAGAGTAATTTAATTAATATTTTATGTATAAAAAAGGTAAATTACAAATTACTCATTGTGATTTAGCTAAAAATCACCTTGTAGCTTGAAGTGCGCTACTTAACCTCCTGTAGTTTATTCCACTACCATTTGGCTACCTTATAGTATTAATTTTCCTAAAAGAAATTTAATAGAAGCCGGAAATCTTCGAAAAAAAAAAAAAGCTCGGCTTAAGCTCAAGAGAAAGTGTTTGAGATGGGGATTGTGAGTTCAAGTTTGTGTCCAAGAAGGAGTTGAATTGGGTACAACGTATTTTTCAAATGTTTTTGGCTCAAACTTTTTGTTTTTGTTTTTGATTTGAACTTAGAGTATTTTTAAATCATTTTAGATTTGGGACTAATTTCTATTTGGTCAGAAGTATTAAGGTTAAAGTCCTTCCAACAAGTGTATTTATTGAGATTCGATCATGTGTTTTCATTCTTATAGCGATTGAGACCGCTTACACTCTTAATCAATAACTTATTAGTTTTCTTTTTCTTAAATATCAAATATTTTAAAAACAAAAACAGTTCTTTAAAAGAGATAATTAAATGGGTTTGAAAATAGTATGTAGATCACAGGAGTTTTTTTTTTAGAAGAGTTTTTCTTGTAAACTTAAAAATTGTTTGCTTTTAAAATTAAGGGATAAACTGCAATACTCATGGTTTTTGTGGTGTCTTGAATAATGAAAATTTGAGCTACTATAAGTGCGGACGAAATTTTTAGGACCGAATTAAAACTTTTCTTTGTAACAAATAATTTTGGAGCTGCGAAGTCTTGTATGATTAGGGGTGAGCAAAAACCCACTCAACTCGCCCAATCCAAACCAACCCGCACATTTGGATTGGGTTGGCAGGTTGGGTTGGGTTGAAAATTCCCAACCCGCCAAGTAGCTAGTCGGGTGGCGGGTTGGGAATTTCTCAATGCAACCCAACTCGCCAACTCGTCCAATATATATATATATATATATATATATATATATTTTTAAAAAAAAAATTTTTTAGGGACTTAGCCACTTAAGATTTTTTGTTATACTCATTATTTATAAGTAAATATTTATGTGTTATGTATTTATTAAAATTTGGATTATATATATTAAAATTTGAATTGAATTAATTTGTCTATAGCATTATAGCCTAATGTTGACTATTATTATCTTGTTAGATGGAATAAAGAATAATGTGTGCCTTTACTAATTTATTTGTCTTCTATGTAGTGTGAATAAAGAAAGAAAGAAAAAATAGAGAAGAAGAAGAAGAAAGCAAAACAAAAATAAATAAATAAATAAATAAATAAAAATTTAAAATTTAAAATTTTTGAAAAAAAAAAAGACAACCCGTCAACCCGACCCGACCCAACCTGCTAAGGTGCGGGTTGGGTTAGTTTGGGTTCATCATAAAAAATTAACAACCCAATCCAACCTAACCCGATCAAATTTGATTGGGTTGGGTTGAAATTTTCTCCAAACTCGACCCGACCCGTGCTCACCCATGTATGATATCGGTGTTTACTTTAAATTTAAAATATTGCTAATGTATTGGGACAAATTTGGATGGCAACATACTTTGGTTTGGGAATTTATGACAAGGAAGCCCATCAAGTAGGGACCTAAAATAAAGAGACGTGAAAAACTCTTATACATGGTGAAAAATTGTTGGATGTGTTTGTGAATATTTTTCTGGTAACCAATAAAAGACACTAATTAAAATTATTATATATTTTTAAAAAAAGCATTATAAATTCATTAGTTTTGAATACCTTAACATTTCTTGTCAAATCATTTAATTAAAGGAAAGAATATATTTTTGTTTTTTCCTTTTTGGTCAAGAATTTAGAAAAGAGAATCCCGTCGATTACCAAGTTAGGCAATCGTTTTGGGCCTTAACAAGCCCAGTATCCAATCGACGCTCTTAAAATCTAACAACACGTGGACCAATAACAACCTTTTGTTCTGACCAAAAAGATCTTTTCACCAAAAAAAACAAAACTGTAGTGTCGGCATCGGAGGACACACATGAGACGCCATCTCTGAAATCTAAATGTCCTAAGTCAGAACGGTAACATGTAAGTTTCTTACGATTGAATGGCACTGGTTATTATTTAATTCTTTATGAGTACCATTAAATCTCTCTCAAAAGAAAATTAATAGCAAAATAGTGCATTTAATTTTACTATCAGTGCAGAAGTTGAAATGTCAATGCGTAATGAAATTGGATGCTAGATTTGAATAGTAAAGGGATAACGCGAACAACAGAAATAGTAACCGATTAAAAATATGATCAACTATGAATTTTGTTTAGATTCAAATAATCATATCAATTATTAAATTAATTAAAATATTAATTTAAAAATTAATAATAAAATTATAGTTGAACTAATAGTAATTAAAATATTTAAAATATGTTATAAATATATATTTATATTAATTTTAGATATTCTTTTAATAGTTTAAAATTTTATAAATTTCTTTAAAATATATAATAATATGTAATAAAAATTTAAAAAAATTTAAAAAAAATTGAATTGATTAAATCAGTTAAACTAATTGATTTTACCAATTCAACTAATTTTTTTTATCTATTTAAACACTTACCTATTCATATATCTTAAATTAAAATAAAAATTTAATCGGTTTATCAATTGTTTAATAAACTAATTGGGTTGACTTTATGAAATCATATATATTGGATATCTAATATGTTATCCATTCACTTTAACATTTTCATGCGTTGGACTAAGGAGATTAGACTGTCAAATTTCTATCTACTCCACTTTGGACCATATCTTAGTGTCTTGATGACGGGAGCTTGCGTTGCGTCCAAATCTATCTTACTAGTTTTGATTAAATTATTATTTTGATCACTAATACATTTATTTTAATTTAAATATTGAAATATTGAGTGTTTTAATTTAATTATTAAAAAATTATATTTATCTCAATTTTATTTTTTTATTTATCAAAATAACTTTTAACATCAAAAAATTTAAAATTTGACAATAAAAAATATTACTATCTAGTAACAAAAATGATGAAATTTAGACAAATACTTTAATTATTGACACTAAAGATTTTCTCAATATGTTAACATGTAAAAACATGTCTATGAAAATATGTACTAAAAAAAGGGCTTGAATAAAAAAAGGGGGCGAAATCCGAATTATTTGGTCGTCTTGAATAAAAAAATAAATAGCTCTTGAGTCTACACAAAACTTGGCCTTATTTTTTTAACAAGCTCGGCTAATGATTTTATCTATTTTTTAGGAATTAAATTAAAATTTTTAATTTTTTAAAAATTAGATTGAGACAATAATAATTTTTTAAAAACTAAACCAACAATTTCCTCCAAACTTTTCAAAGCTCCCATGCCTTTATAAATACCGATATAAATCACTTCTTGCTTACTCACAATCATTATCATTTTGGGCATAACACAAAAACCACAAAGCACACTACTCATGGCGAGGAAATCGCTTGCTACCTTCTTCTTCTTCCTCATCCTTCTCTTTGCTGCTCGTAAGTCCTCCTACCTTGCTTCATTCTAATTTTCTCTCCACCTTTTGCTTGTTCAATTTAAATTAAAATTAACAATTTGATCCTTTCAAGATGTTTTTTCCCCTTTCAATTCTGTTCTCAAAATTTAAAGCAAATTACTGTTTTAGTTTCTGTACTATTATAGTTATCTCAATTTAATACTTAAAAGATTAAGTATCTTAATTTAGTTATTAAAATATTACATATGTTTTAATTTGATCCTTACGTTAATAAATCACATAAATTATTGCTAAAAACCAACTTGACAAACAAGTGGATCAAATTGAGAAAACTACAATCTTTTAGGATTGAATTAATTAACACACTTAATTTTAAAGACTAAACTGAGACAAAATATGATCTTTTGGACAGCAATAGGTAATTACCTTTTCAAAAAGCAGCCTTAATATATGTTCCCCAATTTGGTTGCTATATTGTTAAGGATGCCATTAATAAACCTTAAATATTTCATTGTCAAATAAAGAGAGTAAATTAAAACATATATACTTTTTAGAGATTAAACTGAGATACTTAATTAATCTTTTAAATACCAAATTAAGATAATATTGTAATGTTTGAATGATGAAAGTAGTAATTAATTGGTTTATATATTAATATTGCAGAAGAAATGGTGGTGAAAACGGAGGGAAAGACATGTGAGAAACCGAGCAAGTACTTCTCAGGTCCATGCATTGGCACAAAAGCGGCCAACGAACAATGCGGGAACCTCTGCCGAAGAGGAGAAAGTTTACTTAGTGGCACTTGCAAAGATTTCAAGTGCGTCTGCACTAGGGCTTGCTGAATCTGAATCCTCATCAACACACACACACACACACACACACATATATATAAAAACCTTAGCTAGCTATATGTTTATATATATATATATATAGTCATGTATATGCATATGGCTTGCTGGTTGCTTCGATGAAGTAAGTCACATCGTCTGGGATTCTAATTGTATGTGAATGTATCTCATGCTACCTTAGCTCTCGGTGGCATTATGTACTACAGTTTATAATTAAAGTAACGTGCCGTTACTTACGCTTCTTGGGCATTAAATATGAGTGATGCGCTGCGTTTATGTTGAGAATATATACAGATTTAGTGCTTGTCTTCAAAGACAAATAGTATTTAATTTTTCTATGTATCGTTAAATCTGAGATTTGACGGACTAAATTTCAAGTTATAATTTGTTTCTTTTTAAAAAATACTAAAATTTGATCTGTTGGATCTCAGATTCAACAACACACAGAGAGATAAATATATATGTTGCTTGTCTTTGGAGACAAACAATAAATTTGTTCTCGTTTATGTCTCAAGTTACTTTTTTAATCAAAATTTTTTTCTCTAATAAAAAATTTGAAATTTAGAATGGATAAGTTATATGGTTGGATCTGAATTCTCTAATGTAATAAAGGGTTTAGTTAGGGCGTATTTGAGCGCATGTGTTGGAATTGAATAAGGAGTTAAATCTCATATCGATTAAAATTTTATTTTAAATTAATTTGACCCTTTATAGATTTTTATTTTTAATTTGGTCAATTTTAGTCTCTCACATATGCTCTTTTTTTTAATTACTTTGATCCTTTATAGATTTTCATTCTCAATTTGGTCCCTTATAAATTGATATATTATCAATTCAGTTTCTCAAAAATTTCATTCTCAATTTGGTCCCTCATAGATTAATATGTTATCACTTTAATCCCTCACTTATTTTCATTCTCAGTTTGATCCCTCACGAATTGATATATTATCAATTTAGTCCTTTTTGTGTTGATCACAACTTTTGATGAAAGAACTAAATTGATAACATATAAATGAGAGACCAGATTGAAAATACAAATATGTGAGAGACTAAATTAATAACATATCAATTTGTGAGGGAATATATTAGGAATGAAAATCTATTAGGGACTAAATTCATAACATATTAATTTATAAGGGACCAAATTGACAATAAAAATTAGTGAGGGACTAACTTGAAAAAAAAGATATCTATGAGAGACCAAAATGATGTTTTTGTCATCTCATATAATTTAACTCTTTATTCAAACATATGTCTGAAATACATTAAGAAACCTTTTGTTAACCACAACAAAAATGATAAAATTAAGATAAATATAATATTTCAGGGATTAAATTAATATGCTTAATATTAAAAAAATTGAATTGAAACACTATAATATTTCATAGACTATATCAATAATTTACGTTAAATAATTTAAAATGTATACACTTTATTACTCGGTTGATTTTACAAAAATTATATTTAATTTATTCGATTAGAAAGTTAATTTTGATCGAATAATCAAATTAATTAGATGTAAGTTTTGTCAACTAATATATTCCTTCAGTTATTCCATTTTATTTTTCAAATCGAAACTGAAAATATCTTTAAATTGTTAGCAATTTAAATGAAATAAATTATATATAATAATTAATACTTTTATTTAATTACAATAAATTTGAGCCCTATCTCTATTTTTTTATTATTGATTTTTTTCACTATATATTTAAAGTATTTTATTCCAAGTCAAAATGAAAATATAAAATTTTGAATTGTAAAGTTCATTACAAAGATTAATTTTTTTTAACAAAAAATTACCATTATTTGTAAATTTCAATTATATTACTTATATAAGGAAAAATTTTATATTCAAATAGCTAGAGACAACTCATTATAAGTCAAAAGTGATGGCAAAGACGAAGTAGATATGTGAAGATACATTATTACGATTTACGTGACAACAAATTGACTAAATTGTCCATTTTGAAGCTTTCAATATCTTTGGATCCACGACTACAATTATATTGGAAAGTTGAGAATAACTATGTTAGTCCAAGAGTATATTCAAGAGGGGGTGAATTGAGTATATGTAATTTTTTGTAAAAGAAAAAATTCTTTTTTAAAACTAATTAGGGTCCACTTATATTATCAGGGTCTAGTTAAGAATCTTTTTCAACAAATAACTAATAATGTAAAAGTTGAGAGAATGAAAGAGAAATGACATTGCAATATATAGTAGTTCGGTAGAATCACAATGATTTACCTACGTCTACTCTTCAAAACACATAGTAATGAGTATTTTAATAAGGAAACAAAACACCAATACAAAGTAACCAGATTAAGGCTCAGCCACCAACTTTTATGCTACAAAATAGCAACCTTCAGACTGGGTCAGCAAGACCTTGTTTTTACACTTTAATTGCTAGGCCTTCACATATCCCTAACAAATGTTCAACACCACTAGGTCTTCACACTTACCTAGCAAATGTACACAAGGTAACCTTCTCTGTAGGAAGGTGCAGCTCAGCAACTTTGACCTTACAACAGATAGATACCCTATCAAGTACCTACTACCAGTTCCCACAAGGATAGAGTACACAAAGTACAAATAATTCTTCCAGTTCACATGGAACTCAAGATAGAGAGAAATCTCACACAGAGGATATGAATAATACAAATCTCTCTCTCACACAATGAACAAAGAGTTACAATAGAAGTATGCTCAAAATATAATTATCTTTGTCAACTTTGGTGTGTGCAATTTGTTGATGCATCTCCTTTTATAACCTTTAAATGGGTAGCCGTTTGAGGTAAAGGATTCACATTGATTATGCAAATCAAGATTGAGTGAATTTGGTACTTGATTCCATAACTGGTACCTAGAGCTCAATATGGAAGGAAACGACCATAAACGTGATTGCCTTCTTTCCTTCTTCAAGACATGTAGTTAATTCTTTTCCATCTTTGTTGATCTTCTTTGTAATACCCCAGGTATTACGGGGTAATTAAAAATGTGTATTTTGTGCGATTGAAATTTTTCTTGAATTAATGGATTCTTAAAGGGGGACAAAGGGTCCCGAAAGTTTAATAAGGAATTTAAACTCGCACTTGGCAAGCGAGATCGAAGGGAGAGGTGATGCAAGGCTACAATTGTAAAATGCTCATACAGGGATATAAATGGAAAGAAAAGAAACGTCAAGATTTTTCTTGAAAAAGGGCAGTTCAATGGGGATCCTTGAGGAGGATTGGACCTTATAAGCTTGAGTCAATAGAGTTGTTGCTACAGAAATAATGGAAATGGAATATAGAGGCGTATGATACAATGAAAGGGATTAAAGTGAATAGATATAAAAATTCTTGTTTTTCTAATGAAATAAAATTTTGGAAAATGAACTTGGCATGTGTATGAAGGTTTTCTTATGATAGGGTGCTAGCACCTACACAAAAATTTTAAGAATTCTTGGGGGCTCTTTTCTAAATTCTCCAAATAAGACTTGAGGACATCATGGTCATTATAAAATTCTTATATACTCTTAAACTCATCTATCCCTCTCATTCTCTCCTTACTCATGAGCTTTCTCCTTTTCAATGTCTATAAGGTGGCTTCCCTCCCCATTCTTAGCTGGCTCTTGTTTGGAGGAAGATCATGCGAGCTTGGGAGAAAAACATTGGTGATTGGAATTACTCTTTCCTTCTTCTCTTCTTCTCTTTTTCTTTCTTCCATGTCTTTCAAGAACAAAACCATAGATTATTTTGGAAAACCTTGAAGAGTGCTCTTGATGGTTGGATGGGGAGACATTTCGTCCCTCTTTCTATTCTTTCTTTGGAAATTTGGGTATTGTAAACCGATTTGGAAAAAAAACTCTTGTCATGGAAGTGTTGGTAGATGTTGAGTGTTGGAAGTTTTGGAAGGGTATCATTGTATAACTAAAATTGTTAATGTTGTGGTTGCTTTATGGGTTCTTGAGTTGATTCTCATGCATCTTAATCTCCTCTTAATACAATTGAAGCTATCATAGAGATGGCAAAAGGGTGGGACGGGGAGTGTCTCCCTCGTCCTTGTCCCCGTCCCTAGTTTTGGCCTCGTCCTTGTCAGGAAAAAAATTTAATTCCACCCCTGATCCCCACCTCCACGCTTACCTGAGATGAAAGCACGACCACTGCACGATGCCACGAAGGGAAGAAGCACACTAACCACTACATATGCGAGTAGAGCAAAAAGCTAGAGAGGTAGAGACAACAAGATTAGGGATTTAGGGTTGATGATGGTGAATGGATGAGAATTGGGAAATTAGGAAAATACCTAAAATAAAACTATTTGGCAAAGACAAATCTACCTTAGTATGCCTATCCTTATTTCTTTTCTTGCATATCCTTAAAAAAGAAGGAAAAACAACATCGGACATGGGTCTTAGCTAATTATTTCAGAACAAAAAAAAAAAGATAAAGGAAGAAGAGAGTGAAACACAACACTGGAGATAGGTCTTAGCTTATTTGGGGACAATGTCGGAGATCAAAGACAGGAGTGGAGCACAATAAGAGGAGGATGAAGGAAGCACAAGTCACCAAAGGAGGATGGAGGAATCACCGAGCACAATGGCAAGTAAAGAGCAGAGAAGTGGAAGTATGAAGTTGACAGCGAGTAGATAGCAACAGAAGGGATTAGGTTTTCTGAATGGAAAATTGGGATTTGGGAGGGAATGATTGAATAAGTGTTATTAGTGAATCAAGGAAGGGATGGGAATTTCAAATTTGGGACTGAGAAATTTTAGATTTTTTTATTCAAATAGTTTTATATTTATGAAATGTCTTAATTGCCCTTATATATATATATATATATATATATATATATATATATATATATATATATATATATATATATATATATATATATATAATTTAAGGGCATTTTACCTCATCCCCACGGGGAAAATTCCTTGATCATGGAGCCCCAAATGCAGAAATTCATGAATTCGGGTCCCCATTGTCATCCCTAAGCTATCCTTGAAGTTTTGAAACTCAAAGGAAAGGATTTGGGTTGTAGAAAGCTACAGAACACGGAGTTCTGCAGCAAATTGAGGCTTCAGCCATTGGGCACCCTGGCCTAGGCAGCAACCCATGGCTGCCATAGTGTGGCGCTTGGGCGCCCCAAGCACCACCGGTTGGTCCTTCTCCAAACCTTGAAAATTTGTGTTTCCTTCCTTGGTTTTTGATCCCTTAGGTATTGGGAAGTATTGTGGGGTCCTTTCTACCACTGTGGAGGCTTGTTTTCCAGCTTCAACCAAAGGGAATTGGTAAAAAAGGCTCAAGTTGAGGTGAGGGATGATTTCTACCTTTTTTTTAATTGTGAAAACAATTTATTTCAATTCCTTTGGAAATCTTCAAGTTGAGGAGGAATCCCTTTTGGGATGGTGTCAAACCGTGAAGGAAAATATCATGGTGGGAATTTATAAGTAAGAAACGATCATTGTTTTTCTTATGCTTATATGGTGGCATATCCCACAAGATTTAATATCAATGTTGGGAGGCATAATTGTTGTTTCTATTTAGATTGTGTGTTTTATCTATTTCCAATACTATGAGACTTTTATGACTTGTGACAATTATGTAATTGGAAGGCTACTTAATCTAAAGTTGAAATCTTGTTATGGAATACGATTTTGAGGGATTAACTCTAATTATATCTTGGTTGGATTATGTTATATATTTGTTGCAATGTTTAATTTGCCACATGGTGTCTAAACTGGAGTGAGTCTTTAGTGGCTTAGGAATAGACCCACCTAACCAAATGTTAAGTGGTATGATAGACGTCTTGTTGACTATATCTTGCATATATGGATATGAGCATCAAACTTAGGAAACTAAATATCATATGTTAAATGAGTTGGTATAATATAGTGTGTTCCCCTATGATGGTTATATTTATGTAAACATAATTGTGATAGCAACTTAGAATAATATCTTAAATTAAGAGAAGAAATGGTGATATTAATGAAACTACATTCCAATGAGGGAAAAGTGTGTTCAATTATTCTAAATCTTTGTCTGAGAAAGGATTTCTATTCTCGACTTAGAGCTGTGATTTAACTTATGCCTTGATTGTATTATGACATTGTCGTGTGTAAGAATCAATTTGTATGTGTTTAGCATCCTAGAAGGAGAATGAATATGAAATGGCTTAGGAAACCATTCCTATAATTATATGCATGATGTATGACGAACCTTAGTGTTGGCTATCAAATACTGGAATTTCTTGGATCTTCCAAAATAAGACTTTATAAGTTTCAGTTGGAGTAATGATATGTATTGTTAATCATTCAAATGAGGATTCCTTGCTCAAAGATAAGATATTCATTTGTACGTTTATAGCAATAATTGGAACATCATCCAGGAACCAAAAGAAAGCTGATAATAGCCTACATACAACTGTAGACCAATTGCAACAACAATTGAAACATCATCCAGGAATACGAAATATGAATCCAGAAGGAAAAAAAGAGACAACTAATGTTGATACAAAGGAAAAATAAACTATAATTTTAGTTTATTTAAACCAAAGAAGCCAAGCAGCAGTAAGCTTTACATATCCTCTATTCCTTCAGTAAAAAAAAGTGAAATTAGGATCCCACAAACATGAACATTTGGGGCACTGCCATATTCACGATAGCATATGGCTCGGGCCGGGCATCCTCACAAGGAACAAAACCATTTATTACTATAGCAGTCTATTCAGTAACAACCTTTCTAGCTCTGTAGAATTTAGCTAGCTCATCAATATCTTCATCCAGACAGACAGTGCTATCGACATCAAAGCATACAACATCAACATTTCTCTAAAGCTCATGAATCTCTTCGAAAGGCATCATGTTCTTGAAAATTCTGGAACCTCCATTTTACTGGGAAAGGGAATGCGAACATCTAGGATAGAGTGCGATCCTCCTAAGAGTTTATTCAACCCTAAAGCATTACAGACTGACAACGCCTGGGGTTTGCGAATCGAAAAGAAAGGCAAGAATCAGGCAAGAACACAAAGAAAGCCGATTAGAATCAATGGATCTGTAGCAAAGACGAACATGATGGGCAAAGGTGCAATTGCTTTGAAACTAAGATGTTTATCAATCCATGGCAGAAAATAACCAAGAAGAAAGAAGATCAAAAATGGTTCTGTAAAAACGAGAAACCCTCATGTAATGGAGGCTACAAACAAGAAGGAAGCTATCGAGAATAGGGTCAATATCAATCAAGGACCAAGAACAGAGCACCTCAGCTTTCGGCAATGGAAAATAGAGACAACACAAGAATAGGAAAATGGCATCCAAATTAAATGAAATTCCAATTAGGCCCTCAAACTCTTACATCTACCAGGCAGAATAATCTTGAATGAGGTAGAAAGGTATCTCTGAGACAAAATGGGCAAAATAACCAACAACGAATAGTGGAACTGCTTAATGGATCGAAGGAGGAACGAATCGAAGCCGCGATCCAAGAACACGATTCAGAAAATAAGCTTCACACTGCTCAAAAAAGACAAGAACCTAGGAAGTCGATTGATGAGTCGTGTTGTCAATAAAAACCAAGAATGTCAAAAAAAAACATTGCTATGGACTAGTGCCTTTACGTCCACCATGGGTTAGAGTAATAGCGGTAAGAAAAGGTTGAAGGAGAAAACGAAGATCAGATAACGTGAACCCTAAATTTCAACCTAGCTCTAATACCATGTTAAAATTAGAGAAAAATAAGTAAAAAGAGAGAATTCCCAAGAAGGGAATAGGAAAGAATTAGGAAAACAAAGTAATACTCTTCTATTATTGAATTAATGAATACAATACAACTAAGTCTATTTATAGACAACATAAAGGAAATAAACTGAAACTAACTACAAATTTGACACAATGGTTAAACGATGGAGGCCTCATATAGAAATAGTGATGGATGCAGTACGAGGTGCTATGAATGTCGATGATAAAGACTAAGAGAAAGAACCAAATCTGTTTACATCCAAGTTCTTTTAGTTGCTTAAAAATGCTGATTATGGGACATGTGTGAAGCATACCAAGTTGTCAATCAACCAACCTCAAGTTATTTTCTTTTGGGCATCTGTTTATTCCTTTATTTCGTTTTCTTTTTTTCCAAAAAATATAAATCAAAATTAGTCAAGTCACAAACTTTTCTATTCAAACTAAGTGAATTTTTATTCCAATCATCGAATATACAAGCCTTGAGCATAGATTCTAAGTTAAGTTTGTCCTTGTAAATATTTTTTATTTTTATACCACAATTTTGTACAATTATTTTAGGGTAATCATTCTCTAGAATGGAGGCTGTGTTGTAAAGGCCTTTCCTATGCTTAACCAACTCCTAAACCAATCCTCATTATGTTGACCATATTTATTTTTTTCAAAAAGTTTTCCAAAAATTTCATTTTTAAAAATTTTGGTAGCAACTCTTTAAAATAAATTTTCATTTTGTTTTTGAAAATTGGTTTTATTTTAAAAGCATTGAGCATGTTATATTTTTTTTTTTGGGTTATATATATATGTACATATATTTCTTACACATATTATAATAAATATTATTAATTATTGTCTTTTTATTGATTAAATTTTTTTAAAAACTATTTTGTGCATATACTTTTTTCTGCAATAAATTATTTATATTTTTATGAAATAAATTTAATTTTTTTTAATCTATGAAGTTATCTATATAATTAAATATAGAGATTGAAAATATAGCCTTTATAAAAGAATGAAGCCACCAACCTCATCAAGTCACTACCCACATAAGAAAAATAATACTATATTTTGCCTTGAAATTTTTGACATGTCGAAAATGGCACTTTTTCTTTTTTTTAAACCTCTAATTGTGCTTTGTGTTTTGCCTTTTGTGTTTTTTTTTTTGGTTAAGTCTTTTAGAGGGCATTTGGCATGTGGAAATGTTAATGTAACATTAGTGATTTTTCCTTGATGTTGATAAGGTGTTTAACTGACTTCAAAATTTAATGAAATTGTGGCATTTGTGAATTTCTGAGATTTATGATGGTGTGTATTTTCCTTATGTGCATATGAGTATGGTGTGGATAGTTGTGATAGTGGGCAAAATCATTAACTAGTGGCAATCTGACATGTGGCATGTGTGGGTTGTGAACCATGTCAAAAAGGCCCTTATGTAAGGACCTAAGTGAAGGAAATATTAAACTCTTATGTAATTTCTAGAAATCTCGATGAGGATTCCAGTGTGTTGTTTTAGTGAGCAAGGGGAAATATTTATGGCCTTATGGGTGTAGTGTAGTGTGCAAATAATGGATAAAAATGATGTTTTGAAAGGAATCCTAATTTCCCTTAGACCATATCCTCTATACATGTGAAGAGGGGAGAGCAAAATGGTCCAATGGAAAATGTGGTATATGCCTACCTATTACTCTCATTGTTGTACACTTACATGCCACACATACATCTTTGAGCCTCTTCCAAGTGTTAGGCGTCCCTTCCTCCTTCCTTCCCTCTCTCCCTCACCAAAACCTCAACCTTACTTCCATTCTGACAAGGATTCTCGACCTCTAGCAGCCATGGTGTCACGTCCCAAAATTTGAGCACATGACCGGCACGAAAAGTGAATTTCATTTCACCTCCGTAAGCCTATTTTTTTTTCTCTTAAGCATCATACCATTCTTTTTCATGCAACCAAACCGAGTTCTCTACACAAACTACAATTATTCACATTACATCACTGAATGAACCTACCCGATTACAGAGATTTCTAGATTTATACAACTTAGAATAAGACTTAACTATTATACCTTTATCCTGAACAAATGAAAAGGTAATCATGGACTAAGGATCCATAATTCCTTGTTCCGATATTTACCTTCAGCTGTCAACTCTGAAAAAAAATATCAATAAGAGGGGTATGAGCAAACCACATGCCCAGTGAGTAGATAACACAACACTATGACAAAAAAAATATCATGCATCATAATGATAACATGCAGCAATCATACGTAAATCGATCATCATATGATATAATATTATTCATAATACTTCACAACAATATCCAAGTAAATCAAATACATTTCAACATAATTCAAAATTCACAACAGCAATCGGTGAAATCAATTTCACACACATTTCCCGTACCAACCGGGTCGTCCAGAATACCTCTGGATCGTTGCCTGCGGCCCCCGCCGCATCCACCCTTATCGCTCCATTTATAATCTCCACCCTTATAACTTCACATAAATTTCTCCATGAGATGCACCACCATGCATTTCCTTTCCAGTCAAACACAATCACAATCACATATAAAAACATCCTCAATCATAATCTTGAGCCACAACATAATCAATGTGGTTCCAGCAACATAGCATGTATACAACATAACCCATAATATAGAACAATTATTCAACAATAACATACTTCAACTATCCGCATATGAATGAACTCAACAATCAGAGTATGATACATTTCAACTCAGTTCACATGCCATTCACAATCCATCATATAACCTCAATTCATGAGAAAATAAGAAAATATAATTATATACATCACCTGGCACGTTACACAATTATTTATGTCTCATCATCCCACATCATTCTCTTCAAACTTGGATATTCAACATATTTTCACTATGATGCAAAAAGTCAATAACAAAGATATTTAATCATAGCAAGTATTAACCCACTCACCTGGATTTCATCCTCTCAGCACTCCCACCTTGCACTTGACCATTCCTATTGTAACCAGATAAAAACCATCAGGGTTACGAAATAGAGAAATTTCCTACCACTACTCTCGACCTTCATCCACTTCTCAAATCATAACTCCTAACTGGTAATGAATATCCAGATGAAACTTATACCATTGGAAACTAGACTCAAACAGCTTTTCAACGATATATAAAAAAAAACTGATGCTACAGTAACGGTCAACGGTCAACGTAGCTACAGTAACATTGACCGAGTCAATGCTACAGTAACGTTGACCGAGTCAACGCTACAGTAACGAAAAAATCTAGAAAAATTTTCTCGGTGAACAGTAATTCTGGGGAAAATTTTTGATGTTTTTCGTGTTTTTCATCCAAAAATCTAAAAATCATATCTAAAACAACATTTCTTTTGATTTCTTCCATGGGTTTTCATCCTTAATGTCTAATGAGTGTTTTAACACCAAAACCCCCAATTTCTACCAACAATCCAAGCTCAAATCTCAAATTTTCATCAAGAACACTAACTTTTTTCAAATATCCAAATTCTACGAATTTCTCCTAGTTTTCTCCAAATTTCTTGTTCTAATAACATCATAAACCACCTAGGAATGTTTTAGATTAACATCCACACTTAAATTCATCCATTAAAATATTCTACAAAAATTTTGCAAAAATGATAACCAAGGATTTGATCTTGTAATAAGAGGAAGAAGAAGAAGAACATCAACTTACCAATCATCCTAACTTTCATAGCTTCCTTCCCAAAGCAAAAATTGCATGAATGATTGATGAAGAAATTCCTTTGCAAGCATAATCGAGAGAGAGAGAAAGTGAAGCTACGGGAGGGAGAATGAGAAAAAGAAAAGAATAAGGAGAAGTGTATACGCGTGGGCCCCACCAATTTCTTTTTCGATAAAATCGCTCATAGCCACCTTAGCTTATAAGATTTGTTCACTTTAATCCCTCTCGATGTCTCAAATATCACTTTAACCTCGAATCAATCATCTCTTCGGTACCGGACTCATAATTCATTCTCATAAGCTTTATTCTTCCTCTCAAGTTCCTATTTGGTCATTTCTCAAAAGTAATCCATATTTTCTTTTCTTTTCACTTTAGTCCTTGAGAATTTGTAAAAATTTCCTAAATTAAAAATTAAAATTTCTATTCCCAGATTTTCTTCACTAATTCAAAAAGAAAATTTTCTACGTAATTAAATTTTTTACTAAACTTCAAAATAGGCTTTAAATATTCATATAAATTCTTGGGATATTACACATGGTCTCACCGAAATCTTCTCTTCAAGGTGGTAAGTGCTATAACCCTTTCTCTAACTCCTTTATTTTGGGTCTTTAGGAACCCTAACTTGGGATGGAGAGGAGAGAATGAGTTATATAAGTGTAATATGAAACTTTGTATCTTTCTTGGTGAATTTATTTCATTTGGGACCTAGCTTGATGGCAGGTTATGGAATTTATAAGAGGTGGTTAGAGAGAATTTATAGAGGTGGTTTGAGAAGTGTATGAAGGAATGTTCTTGTTAATGGAAATGTTGTTCATGCCTTGATCCTACTTGTTTGAAAGGTTTTAAGGACCTTTAAGAACCAAAACACAATTGGAATTGACCCCCTTAAGTGTCCAAACCGTGAGGGTAGATTGGGTTTAATATGGGAAGGCTTGGTACATTTTCAAAGGATTAGGAGAATGCTCAGCCATGGGCGCCCACTAAACAAAGAGTTTGGAGGGTGGCACCCAAGAAGCCAAGGTACCCCAGGCCCCACCAACTAAATGTGAACCCAAGAGAATTTGGTGCACGGTGCTTCAGGCGCCATGGGTTAGAGTGGATGTGAGGATGTGGAGGGCTTGTGGTGGCCTAGGCATCATGGCCTGGGATGGCCATTTGGTTTTGGGGGCTTGTGGCATCCTAGTTGCCATGGACTGGGGGCCTTTCATTTGAATAAATGCTAAGGGAAATGCTTGAATTGTTCCATAGGTACACAATTGGCTCTATTGGGTGATTTGATCAAGGTCATTTGTGTAATTTTTTATGCCTCGATAATCCAGGTGATGGATTAATACTACTTTTAACATGTTTATGTGATTGTTCTATCTCAAATGTCCTATGAAAATGCTTGTGAGGAATGACCAATTTGTGTGATGACATTATTGATATAGAGATAGTATTATGTGATGGAATTAAAGTGTGATATAGGTTCTTGTGATAAGTGTGACCTTTTGAGTTATAAATTTAATGGTTTTATTGTTTGATGTAAATTACTTGTGATTTATTGTTTGATGTAAATTACTTGTGATGGAATTTTTGTATGTTAAATATGTGATTGTGGATAATATATGATCTGAATGGCTTGTAAGGTTTGTGTGACCAATGGATGCTTGTGATGACGTATCATTCAGGATGCCTTGTAATGGCATAATAACAAGTCACTTATGTGTCGGCATGACACTCAATCCCTCGAGGAAGTCACTTTGTGATGGTGCGAAAACTTTATGTATATAACATACTTGTGGGTGTATGGTGCTTGCTGGCCTTAAGACGCCTATATGGCTATAAGAATGCTTGTAGGGCAATGTGGTATATTGTGTGTGCTTGTGATGGATGTGGGTTGAGTGGATTTACCTTGTACATGTTGTGTGATATTGTGATGGTTTGTCTTGTGTTGGATATTGTAGTTTGTGGTTGAGGATGAGACCTCTTCAAAGGTCCTATCCCTACAAGTGGTACACAGTATGTAATTATTTTTATGATAGTATTATTTCTCACTAAATAATATATACTCACCCCTTTTTTGTGTACCGCTTGCAGATTCTGTGATAGCTGACAAGATTTCACATGTGGAGTAGCGGAGTCTTCGAGCCACTACTTTTTTTAACTATGAGGTTGGTGGTCTTTGAGCTGGCATCTTTTGGGAATGAATTGCATCACTTTGTAGTTAGATAGAATACCTAAGATGTAATATGTATGAGGAATATTGTAATGTGGATAATGATCATTCTTTTGATTATTTTGGCAACCATGTTTTAGAATGCTCCCTTAGTGAATGACATTGTGTTGAAAGGGAAGATTCATAAACATGGATTGATTGCGAACTTTGAAAACTATAATTCGACAAATGGTCAATGTTTATTTCAGGAAACTTCTTTTATATTGTTATTAAATTATTGGGTTATCTTTATATTATGAGAATGTGTGTGTTGGTATAGGCTTATAGTGGTGAGATTCACCTTCGTGCTAGTCACAGATTGGGGTGTGATAGTTAAATTATTCACAGAAATATTTTATAAGAATGTTATATTTCTACGTTTGGTGCATGATTTTAAAAAATCATTATTGAGAATGTAACATTCCCGAAAATCAAATATTTCCACAAAACTCCAAATTTTCATTCCCATGGGGGAGGTGGAAATGATAGATTCTATGTGAAGGAAATATTTTCCTAACATAAAAGTACTATTTTATCCATATTCCCTACTTCTAATTATCAAAAACTAAAACTTTATTTCGGTCCCTACAAATAGGATATTCTTAATTTGGTCCCTTATAAAATTACCTTTTCAATTTGGTCCCTCATATATGAAATTTTTGTCAATTTAGTTACTTATAAAATTATCTCTTCAATTTGGTTCTTCACACATGGATATTTTTCAATTTAGCTCCTCACATATGAAATGTTCCTAGTTTAGTCACTCATGAAATTATCTTTACAATGTAGTCCTTCACATATGGATATTTTTCAATTTGGTTCCTCTCATGAAATATTTCTCAATTTAGTAACTCATAAAATTAACATTTCTATTTGGTCTTTCACTAGGGCTATTTTTCAATTTGGTCCCTCACATATGAAATTTTTCTCAATTTAGTCACTTGTAAAATCATCTTTCAATTTGGCCCTTCACATATGGATATTTTTCAATTTGGTCCCTCATATAAAATATTTCTCAATATAGTAACTCACAAAATTATCCTTTCAATTTGGTCCTTCACATATGGATTTTTTCCAATTTAGTCCCTCACATGAAATATTTCTCAATATAGTAACTCACAAATTATCTTTTTAATTTGGTCATTCATATATTGGTATTTTTCAATTTGGTCCCTCATAAAATATTTCTCAATTCAATCATTAATAAAATTTTCTTTTCAATTTGATCATTCATGTGATACCCGAGGGTATTTGGTTTTTCAGATGAATATTGTTTGTAAGAAAGGAAATTCATGGTTGAGGGTGTGGCATGTGGGACAATAAGTGGCCAAGGATGGGAGTGTACGTATAATATAGGAAAGGCAGATGGATAATGAGACCATGGCGGGACTAGGGTGAAATCAAAAGATTTAAGTGATGCTTTTATTTATGAAAGGGAAATGAGGAAAAATAAGGATAGCGGTGTGTTAATTATTGAGAATTTGACATGGAAATGTATAGTGTCTTGTGTGTGTTGAAAAATAATCGAGTAAGAGAAATTACGACTTTTGCCACTACTTATTTGATCAGGATTAAACCAAAGGGGCAAAATGGTAATTTCTCTAGGATGAACATATAAGACACGCACACATTCATTTTCAGCCATTTTCTTTCTTCTCCTTCACTTCATTGTCTTCTCCGTTACTGTAGCTCCCACTTTTCTCCATCTCCTTCCCAAAAGATTCACCACCCAAGCCTCCGGCCACTAATCTCCGGTGAAAATTCAAGTCTTCGAAAACCAATCATCACCTAAAGGAGGAGAAAACAAGGTAAATCTTCTACTCATTCTTCTTCAACCAAAATTTTTGGATATATGGGGTTTTAGGGGAATGGGTGTTCTTGAGAATTTTAAGTTAAATTGATGAACTAAAACTCTTCTTAGATGTTTGTTTAACATTTAGGAAAAAGAAACTTGTGAAATCCTTGAATTAAAACTTAGAAATCGTGACTTTGAATGTATGATAGAAAATTATGAAAAGTTAAGGTTCTTGGGAGGGATTTTCATTATTTTGGCTTTGATTCTTGGTTATAATCTCTTATTTGAGTGAGTATATGTTTCCTAAACATTCCTAGAGCAAAACCATGGAAAGAATCTTGAGTTTTGTTGGAAAATTGGTTTGAGTTGAAGGAAAAACTGAAAGAGGGCTCAAAATTGTGAAAACAAAGTAAAAACGATGTCCTATGCCCACATACACGCTTAATCATGAGGGAGGAAGAAGGGCCGGCCCTCTACCTGCTTAAGCGGGAGAATTGTACTTAGGTGCACAAGCGACAGAAGGCTCTAGCATCTTTTCGCCAATTTTCAAATTGTCATAACTCTCCCGTCTGGACTCCATTTTTAATAAATTTTATATCGTTGCAAAACTCTTTGACCTTCAATTGAAAATTTCTTACTATTTAGGAGTTATAACCAAAAGAGTGATCAAAGGTCAGAACTAATGATAAGGAGTTCCTTATTTTATGACCTTAACATGTTTTTACATGGTTACCTTATAGGGATAGATTGAGGCACCTTCCACATCTTTTAAAGAGGATTAGCTGACTTGGAGTTAAGATGGGAGATCTAGCCTTGCCTTGATTGTGTTTTTTTTCAAAGAAACTACTTTCTTAGCATATTTATATTATGATAACATGTTATTGATTGATGAGATGTTGGGCATACTTGAATCTCTATATGGCTAGAAAAGGAATGAACACTTGTGGTTTGTGACTGTATACCCTTATGTTTATACTTTGATATGCCTATATGTGAATAATGAAAAATTGTTGGCCATTCTGAGATACATGGAATCATTGTAATAACATATGCTTATATATCTATGTACAAATCAAGCCAAAATCATATGAACTTGAAATTATGCATGCTTGTGAATTGTCGTGTGGACATGGAAAAACGGGAATGTGTTATGCTAGAACCACATGCTTGTGATTGAGTTTATTTAGTATTGAGTCATAGTGGTGCACCTTTATTGTATGTGATTGTTTAGGAAGTCCATGAGGCACGGTGGAACGTGGTTCATGAAGCATATGGGATTGGTAGAGTATCACTCCCACCCATAAGGCTTGGTGGCATGTAGTCCATGAGGCCTATGGACCCCAATAGTGACTTGGCCTCGAAAATCCATAAGGCTCAGTGGGACGTGATCCATGAAGCCTATGGGATTGGTAGAGTATCACTCCCGCCTATGAGGCCCGGTGGCATGTGGTCCATGAGGCTTATGAACTCTGTTGGCATGTATGAGTGCTAAATTTGTGATAAGCATAAGGATAATATTGAACATGTGTAGATTATGCCATTGTGGATGTATTGTGTGCTTGATATTCAGTTGCTCTATACATACTTGTTCACGTGGCTCGTAACGGGTAGAGGTAACGATAATTAATTGTAATACCTGCAATTTATTTTTTTTCATTTTTAATGTTTTATTTTATTTCACAAATAATAGTTTGCAAATTGTGTGCAATATGTTTGTGATGTGGCAATGCCTTAGTATGTGATTTTGTGCTATACACTAGCAATGTGAGGTGCTAGGTCAGACAAAGACTAAAGTGAAAATTTTAAGGACTAAATTGAAAGAATTTAGAATCTTATGGGGTGCGATGAAAATGTGTACAAGGTATAGGATTAAATGGAGAAAACTATAAGAACCTGGATGTGAAATAAAGAATGAAAAATAACTACTAAATTTAAGATATTAATTTTCAAAATAATAGCATAATTAAATTACTAGAGTATAAGAGAGATATAAAAGAAAATTAAAATGAGATGTCATAGAGCCTATTAGGAATTAAATAAATAGAACTAAGTAATGTAATTAGTTGTATAGTGTAGATAATGCAAGGTTAATTAAAAAGAAATAGATAAGTATCCAACTAATTGAGTCTAACTTAAACATTTAAAATTAAGGATAGATATCCAAATGAGAAAATTAGTAATACGTTTAAATCTGAACTAGAATTATTATTTGGGTTGGATTGGACTAGGATTCGGGATATCAAGTATATTATGAATTTAAACAAATAAACTATTAAGTCTTAATATGTTAAGGGATAATTAGAAATAATAATAATTATAAATGAATAATTTGAAAATATGTCATTCAAATCACTTTAAAACTTAGATTATATTCACCTAATCTCTCATTCATAAAGCTCCAGCCCATACACACATTGTTCATAAAGCTTCACAACTCCTAACACCTACATCAATTCTCTCCTTGCCGTCAAGCACTCACCTACCTCAATCCTAAAACTCCAATTTCACCCTCAATCACATAACTCATGCCTCACCGTCCTTCCATGCACCAATCGCACACACATACACCGCAAACACACTTACGTACATCAAGACACTCTCTCGGCCACATGTTTATTCCAAGCACATGTTCACAATTTACAAACTTCTAAGGGAAGCTACCCTCCAAGGACTCCTAAGGTTAACAAGGTTAGTACAATCTTTCATGGTGAGTTTGAAAGTTTAAAGGAAGTAAGAACACGATTTCTAACTCAAGATTCTCTCTTCCTCTTTTTGAAATTATACAAATGTTATGGGACACATCTTCTTTTCATATCAAGGAGATTTTGATCGGTTTGATCAGTAGGATTCATTGGAATCTAAGTGAATAAATCAACCCTTTTTTAATATTATCTTAAGTGTTAAAGTGATAAAGTATAAAGACAGGTAATAGTCATGGAAGGAAAGAGGGAATCTAGTTAAGGGATTAGAGTTAGGGAAAAATTGAGAGTTTTCTATAATTCAGAAATTAATGAAATTGCTAATGAAATACGTTAAGGAAAAAGAATGAATATGTGATATTTGCGAATATTGAGATTGAGATAACTAAAATTATCTTGTGAAAATATGATTAACAATTATTATTTTGTTATTGTAGTTTGGTTGAAACCTTGTTTGTGTTTGAATGGGATAATATCCTCTCTCATGTCAAGCAGGAAATCCAAGTGATAAGATGACCTGACCTCTGAGAGTAGAGACAACAATTCTCTCTGTAGGAAGATGAGCCCAGATTTAATCCGTGAGACCATTGCTGATAAGGTTGTGCGTCATGACATGTTTTGATGAGATTGGTTGAGCGGGCCTATGGGCGCTCCTGAATGTTTTTACCATTGATGAATACTAGTTCCGTTGATTTGAATTGTTTGATTGAATTGCGAATTCTTTGGTAGATTTCTTTTCTTGTGATTTTTGATTTTTACCTATGCTTTTATTTTATTACTTTTGCATAGCGAATTTTATTAGGACGATGATTGGCTTGCTCACTGAGATAATTATCTCACACTTGTTAACTTATTTTTTTTAGATCAAGTAGAGGAAGAGGAATTTTCGCAAGAGGACTAGATTTACCGTTGGACTATCCCATTATTAGGTGGATCCCGAGTCGTTGGTATTTATTTTATTAAGTTTAGAAAGCTCTGTGGTCAATTAGGACATCTAGGAAGTATAGGCCGAATCAATTATTTTATTGGACAATGTGTTTTATTTAGACTGGTTAATTATAAGAATTATTTTTATTTATTTTGTTATGAATTGAATTTCTATTGGAGTGAGATAATACGCTATTTGAATATTAGTGTGTTTATAATTTTCTTTTTAAATTCAAATATTATTTCTTTAAAATTGTGGGAGATTACGAGGAATTCGGGTAAGTTGTCATCTTCTCTTGTGTGTGTACATAATATATGATCATAATAATTTATTTTATTTACTTTTATAAATTAATATTCATTTTAACTAATATTTGGTAGTTAATTATATTAATTTTAATTAATATTCATATTAATTTTAATTAATTATAAATAATATCTAAATTAATTAATTATCATTTATATTTAAGTGATATTTCCTAATATTAGTCTGTATTTTATTATACATATATTCACATATAAATATGTGTGTGTGTGTGTGTGTGTGTGTGTGTGTGTGTGTGTAAATATTTCAAACTCTAAGTTGTTTCTAAAATCTAGACGATTAAGCCTATTTAAATTATTTAAAAATAAGGTTATCTTATTTGCTTGATTTGGTTTATCTGTTTGTTAAATTCTAAATAATTATGAAAGTTATGTTATTTAACAATAAGAAAAAGAACGATGGATGTTATAAATATTTATAAATAAATAAAAATGGGTAGAAATTGATATGTTAATTAGGCTTATGATGATACGAGATTTGTGTCAGCGTGCGGTCACGTGCCCGGAATTTGCGTCGTGACATTAATGCATGAAGCATCACATGTATTTGTCGGTAAAGGTACATTGATTATGAGTTTAGCATGATCTGAATGAGTGGCAAGAGGATTATGCCTGGTGATATATACCTTAGGACTTTGTTGTCCATTGGCCTAGTGTAAGTACTAGGAGTATCATGAGGTTTATCATATTTGAAGCATTTGTGCACAATTATCTGTGAGTACTCAATTATTCATGCATCAATCACATGTATTTGGCATGCATAGTCGCTTGTATGTGTTCGGTAGGGCTATTTTTGGCAAGTCAATGAATTAGACTCACCCTCTCACAGTTTCAAGTACCAAAGGTCCCTTAGTTCGAGATTGGATGTACTTGCAGAAAATGCCTCCCTTTTTGTCTGAGGTATGGTAATGTATAATTATGTTTTATTGTAGGAATTCTAGAAAATCTCTGTAATCGAGTAAGTCATATTCTGTTGTGTTAGGTGGATAGTTGTAGAGTGTATGATAATTTTGGAAATACAACATACATTAGTAATTTGTGAAATTCGAGATTTTATGAAGGATGAATCCCTTCTTATAGATGTGTTAATGAGAAGTGAATTATTTATCTCGTGTGAATTAAATTATTTACATGAAAGATTTCTTTTGTTTAAAAACAAAGGCTTTATGTGTTTATGTGAATCAGTCAGTTAAGGGAAAGATAGACTTGCGACGATGTGGGTTAGACACTGTCTGCGCCGGTCACATGCTCGGTTATTGGTGTGTGACACTTCAGATGTGGATATTGTTCAAATTAGTCTCTCACAAATAAATATATTATCAATAATGCCCTTATGCTAATATTTTATCAAGTTGACCCAATTTAATAACAATTTTTATGTAAATATTCTTAGGAATATTGATATAAACAAACATAAACAAGTCAAATTCCCAAGAATTAGAAAAATATTCCCATGTTTGTAATAAATCAAATATAAGAATGTCACATTATTGAGAACCGCATCCCTAAGAATGTGAACATTCTTAGAGCATTTTCAATGGAGTTCTTAAGAAGTTGTTAAATTTAAGAATTGGTTCTTATTGATGTTCACCACTGGAGTTTGCTACACTGACTACCACGCATAGGAACGATTCTTATATAAGAACTTATTTTTATAAAAAATAATAAAATAATCAAAGAGTAAATTTTAAATACATTTACATTAATTATCTTGTTACTTGAGAGACCCATTTGTGAGTTCTTAGCACTATTGAAGTGAAAGTATTAAAGAGTTGCTTAAATCAAAAGTGGTAATGTGACATTATGAGACCCACAATAAGAACTTCAAATGAGGTTCATCATTAGAAATGCTATTAAAAATGTAAGATTTCTTGTACCAAACATTTCCTTAGAGTCTAGGTTGAGCCTGCAGTGAACTTTAACTTTGAATGCCAAAAAAAAGTTAAAATAAATTACTGAATAATTTTCTTATGTTTATAAAAATATACAAAAATTTATAAATGATTATTGCTTTTTAAGAGCAATAATAATTTACTATTTGAAAAGAGTAAATTATTGATTTAATTTTTGCAAGATTGTAATTACATTAATTTAGTTTCTAGAATCTAAAATATTTTAATTTAGTCATGGAAACATATTTATTATATATATATATAT
Source organism: Biancaea sappan (assembly GCA_037074585.1). Classification (NCBI taxonomy): domain Eukaryota; kingdom Viridiplantae; phylum Streptophyta; class Magnoliopsida; order Fabales; family Fabaceae; genus Biancaea; species Biancaea sappan. Next base: position 22,367,035 of record CM073499.1, on the reverse strand, counting down.
ATATATATATATATATATATCAATTTATATTTTTACATGTCCAGGTAAAGTTTTAATAATGACAAATTTAAAATTTGATGACGAAAAGAATTGAATTAATATAGTTGTAATATTTAAAAAAAGTTATACCTTTTAAAAATTAAATTAAAACAAATATAATTTTTAAAAATTAAATTATAATTTATTCGTGAGGGACAAGACATATTTCGGAAAGCTCCTTTTAAGAATCATAAGTGTTTGATAATCCAAAATTTCCTTTCACATTTGATATATAAATAGTTTCTTCGTATTAGAAATGGACGTTGGATTTGGACACTAACGCCTCAGTGTTAGGGGTGAGCACGGGTTGATTTGGGTTGGGTTTGGGAAAAATTTTAACCCAATCTAATCAAATGTGATCGGGTTGGGTCGGGTTGTTAATTTTTTTATGATGAATCCGATGGTCGGGTTGATGTGTTGTCTTTTTTTAAAAAAAAATTTTAAATTTTAAATTTTTATTTATTTATTTATTTTTGTTTTGCTTTCTTCTTCTTCTTCTCTATTTTTTTTTCTTTCTTTATTCACACTACATAGAAGACAAATAAATTAGTAAAGGCACACATTATTCTTTATTCCATCTAACAAGATAATAATAGTCAACAATAGGCTATAATGCTATAGACAAATTAATTCAATTCAAATTTCAATATATATAATCCAAATTTTAATAAATACATAACACATAAATATTTACTTATAAATAATGAGTATAACAAAAATTCCTAAGTGGCTAAGTCCTTAAAAAAAATTTTTTTTTTAAAAAAATATATATATATATATATATATTTGGCGGGTTGGGTTGGCGCCACTTGACCTGCTACTTAACGGGTTGGGAATTTTCTAACTCAACCCAACCCGTCAACCCAACCCAACCCAATCTAAATGTACGGATTGATTTGGATTGGGCGGGTTAGTCAGATTGGGTAGATTTTTCTCACCCCTACTCAGTGTGGCAGAAAAAAAGAGAACATTGGGCTTGGGAATGCTCAAGTCACTGTCGTATATATTTTAATATTTTTTCAATCTTATATACTAAATGCACTTTTTCTTTTCATTAAACTAATTTATCCTGAAACATTCCCCATTGTATATTAGCGCCAATTTCCCCCTACTCTAACTAGGACGATCTTGTTCGGTGAGATCGTCTAACTAGCCGGTGCCTTTTCAAGTCTCTGTCTCTCTCTCACTGTGCTTCCTTAATCTCCTTCAAGTTCCGAAAGGTACAGTTTTGTTGTTTCTGATTGGATGCTTGGAAAATCCAGAGGAAACCGTAGTTCAAATGTGCAACCATCATTTGGGATTTTTACAATTTTATGATTATTTTTTTGCTTGCTTGCCTTCTGCTTCTTTTGTCTTTAAACCAAATTGAAGGCTTCTGTTCGTTGCTTGAGATTAAATCTATTTACTTAATAGGGTAATCTTACTTGATCTGAAATTGCATTTTTCGTATTTTATAGTGTGAGAAATAAAAAGTTTTTCAGATTGGTTGAAACTATAATATCTTCACCGCAAAGAGCAGAGAACGTACTGAGATCAATCAGTCTTTCTGATGGGTGTTCTTTGGTGAAATGGGTTTCTGTTATTTGCAGAGAAAAGAATAGTAGAAGATACCAGCTATGAACCTAAGGAGTCTGGCTGTCTGAATTCTTTGTCGAATTAGCAATTTAGCATTTTGATTTTGTGGTTTGAAACTTAGGTTGAAGAAATTGTTTGAAGAAACTTAGGTTGGACTTGGGTTTACGGAACAAAGATGATAGCTTAAATCATTCACTCTCTGAGGTTGAAGTGATTGCGAAATTTAATTCTAAAGTAAATGAATCAGATTTAATAACTGTCTACGACCAATGACATCTTCGTATAGAATATTTGCTTTGTGTAATTGGTGCATAATTCTCTATCCACTGTCATGGGAATGCGACGGCACGGGAAATTATTGTGATGGTTCATTTGGAATTCCTAGTTGACATTAAATAGACTGAATTTAGGGCTGTGTCATCTATATATACATATCCTGCTGTTTGCTTACTTTAAAGTTTAAACATCAAATTCACTGATAAGTAATGTAGATAAATCTGACATTGAATATTTCTGACTTCTGGATGTAAAATTATTTTGTTTTCTGATGCAGAAATGTCACATATTGTACGTAGAAGCATCCATTACTTACAGAAACGAAGTGCTGCAAATGTACCAACTGCTTTACTTGAGAAAGGTCAAAATCGTGTGATAGATGCTTCACTCACTCTTATTCGCGAAAGAGCAAAGCTTAAGGCATGTCACTGTTTTAATTAGACTTAACAATTTAGAATTCTTTTATCATGTTTGATGGAAGCTCCTTCTATCTTTTTTGCATGTCATTTGTCCCATATAAGGTGATTCCGACTGTAAGCTTTTGCAATAGTGCAAAATAATGTCAAGTTGCTTTTCTCCAGGGAGAACTTGTGCGTGCTTTAGGAGGTGCCGTAGCATGTCCATCGCTTCTTGGAGTTCCTTTGGGACATAACTCATCGTTCCTTCAGGGGCCGGCATTTGCACCGCCTCGCATTAGGGAGGCCATCTGGTGTGGTAGCACAAACTCAACAACTGAAGAAGGTGAGTGCATGTTTTGCTTAGGACTAATTGTAGATCACTTGGTAAGGGTTTTAGTTTACCCTGGTCCAAATGTTACTTCTTGAACTTATTTGAAAATGCTAATTTATCCTCTGCATCAAAACTTGTTAGCAAAAGATTCAGGAATCCATACCACTTCTGTTAGAACTGGTCCAAATAATGCCGTTTTGTACTTTTAATGCTTCAGTTACCATAGACACGTGTTTTCCTCTTTTCAGACTACTGACTGATCTTACTTCATTATTGGATATTTTGAGTCCAATCCGCATTTCCTCTTTTCTTGATAAGAGATTGTGGAAGTTGGATTCCTTAGGCTCATACACTTGTGCTTCTTTTCTCAATTTTTTGATTCGCAAACCACTTGTTTTGTCCAATTTTAAAAGATATTTTTGGAAAATTAAGGTGCTTTTAAAGGTTAGGGCCTTTTTATAGACTACAGTTTTCAATAGAATTAACACTAATGATTTGTGTCAAGTCAAACGACCTTTAAAGGTTTTATCCCTCATGTTTGCATGATGTGTATGAGGAATTTGAAGACAAACAACCATCTGTTCTTGCATTGTGAGGTGGCTTGGGATCTTTGGAATAAGTTATTTGGTCTCTTTGATGAGAATTGGGTTTGCCTAATCGATATTGGTGCTCTCTTGTGACTAATTTCTCTGGCTTTGGTTATAGGAAGGATAACAAAATTTTGTGGAAAACAGTTATGTTTGCAATTGTGTGGTGTATATGGATGGAAAAAAAAATGCCAGAGTTTTTAATGATCAGTTTTTGCCTCCTTAGCTGTTGTGCATCAGCCAATGGAATTCAATCCAATGGAATGTTTAAGGGGGTGCCTTTTTCTAATGTTTATAGGGATTGGAGGCCTTTGTTGTACTAGCCTTGTTTAGGGGCTTTGAGAGGAGTTTTTTTTTTGTTTCGGCTTTTTTATCTTTTCTTAGGAGGATCTCTTGTCCTCCCTTTCTTTTTCTATTTCTTTTGTATCTCTCTGTTCCCGGTAATAATATTTCTTTTTCTATAAAAAAAAAAGACATGTTTTGTCACTTTTGCTGGATATTGTCACTTCAAGTAAAATAATGACTTTGATGCCTACTAACCTATAACAAATTATTAAATTCAATACCTACAATTGTCCTAGAATATGGACAATATTTGTAATTGAATACAGCTTATGATTTGCTATCTTCCTTGAGTGCTTTCACAATATTCCATTCTGGCCTTGTAACTATTCTATGTGTTAGTAACCCCTACATTTATTAGCGGCACACTCACGGCCAAAAGGTTTATCAGCAGCAAACTCATGGAAAATATAGCAAGATTGGCGAAGAGCAGCAGCAGAACAATAATATTCCAACAATATTCCAGAGTTTTGGCTCCTAAATGCTGACCCCTGGCGCCTTAGTGCTAGAATGTCGCAGCCCTCTGGGCAGTTTGACATCAATTTTCTTTTTTTTATAGTTTTTTAATTCTATGCTTTATTATGTTTTTAAATATGTTTTCTTTTAAATGGAAGTTATTGGGAGTAGTTTCTGCCATGTCAATATTTTAGGGTAAGTTATCCTAATTTCAAGGGAAGTTATGCCCTCCTTAGGTTGTATTTAAATTCTTCTGAAAATTAATGAAAGATATTAGAAGAAGTTATATCAAATTTGGAGCCTTGCACCATGTAGATTTTGGTTCTCTTTTCTCACAATGAACCATTACCCTAGCCCCATAACAAAATTCATAACTAGGGACCCTAACAGTGTGATAATATGCAATATTTATAGTAGCATGTTGCTGACTATGCAGGAAAGGAATTAGTTGACCCACGGGTGCTAACTGATGTTGGTGATGTCCCTGTCCAAGAAATTCGGGATTGTGGTGTAGATGATGACAGATTGATGAATGTTATTAGTGAATCTGTCAAGCTAGTAATGGAGGAAGTAAGCTATCATTCTGCCATGAGCACTATCACAATATATGTAGTTTGAATGACTCTCTCAGACACCTGCAAAATATGTTTAAATTGATCCAGTCAAGCATTTTGTTTTATATTCTTTTAAGTGCATTATGATTTACTTTATCATATAGAAAATCATTCAGGAAGTTGTTGCATTATTAGTGTTCATCCTGGGGTTATACTTATATCCATTGGGTGAATTGCATTACTATAATTTTGCTTTAGAAGTGTTGAAAAGTTGTTTCTAAATGGATCAATATGGAGATGGTTAAAAGAGAAATCAGAATCGAAAGCAACTGAAACTTCCTTCTTTACAATTCTTGCTATATGCTGATTTTTTATAGCCTGTCTGAATCCAAAAATAATTGGAATTCCTCAATTAGATTATTATTATTATTATTATTATTATTATTATTATTATTATTATTATTATTATTTTGTTGGTTGTATTTAGGTTGTTTAGTAGCAAATATACAATTAAATGAATTATTGAAATAATATTTTTATCCCAAAAAAAGGAAATGAAAATGCATAATATTTTTTCTGTAACCTTTCTGTTTGAACTAGACAGCTCATGTCTCATGTACTTCCAGGATCCGTTATGCCCGTTGGTTTTAGGTGGTGATCACTCAATATCTTTTCCTGTTGTTAGAGCCGTCTCTGAGAAGCTTGGAGGACCAGTGGATATTCTTCATTTGGATGCACATCCTGATATCTATGATGCTTTTGAAGGAAACAAATATTCACATGCATCTTCGTTTGCCCGAATCATGGAGGGTGGCTATGCTCGGCGGCTTTTGCAGGCAACTTTTTATCTTCTTGTGACAGTTTTATGTTCTTGTGACAGTCTATTGATATTCTTGTAAACTTCCATGACATTGAAGATAAATCATACACAACGATTCATCTATCTATTTATAGCCGACTTCCTTCCCTACCCAAATCAGTTCTTACTTCTCAGCTTGCTTAACTAACCAGCCACCTCACTAAAGATGATACTTTAAGATTATATCAATTAAACAAATAGGCCTTTTTTTTTATTCCCTATGTCCAATCTAAGATATTTGTATCTCTGTTCATGTCATTATGATTTCTTTGTGCAGAATGGTTTGAACTATTATGAATTTTTTGAATTAATTCATAAAATAATGAGGTTGACTTCCGTGAACTGAACCCATCAAACTGTTATAATCTTTGTTATAAAGAACAAGTGTTTATATTGAAAGTTAGATATGTTATAATAAAATGATGAAATCATGTAGAAGATGGGAAATTCAAGAGAAGTGGCAAGGAAATGATGAATGGTTTAATTAACTTTATTTTCTTCACTTCTTTACTTGACTAATTTTGATGTTAATTTCTTTTGATAACTCTATAACTGCAAGTTCTTCACTATTGGTATCATAAGTAGTTTCTGTTCCTCAATGATGAACTGCTGTTTAATGGCTAGTATATGTTTCGATCTTCGCTGATAATATTCTTTTTATATCAATCTTAATGTTTTTATTTCATTTGTCTGTTTCAGGTAGGAATAAGATCAATAACATCTGAAGGACGTGAACAAGGCAAAAAGTTTGGGGTAGAGCAATTTGAAATGCGAACATTTTCCAGAGATAGACACATTTTAGAAAACCTGGTCTCTCTCTCTCTCTCTCTCTCTCTCTCTCTCTCTCTCTCTCTCTCTCTCTCAATATGATAGAAACTCAAAGCAAAGAAGAAGATTTACTTGATAAAAATGAGAAATTACGAGAACAATTCCAGTAATCCCTCCCCCAGAGCTGCTGCTCCTGCACAGTACCTCACTACCAGGTATCAAAGCAAAGAAGAAGATTTAATTGATAAAAATGAGAAGTTACAAGAACAATTCCAGTAATCCCGCCCCCAGAGCTGCTGCTGCTGCACAATACCTCACTACCATGTATTCTGCCCAAAATATTCTGACAACTTTTTGGCATAACCTCGCACACACCCCTGCTGCTACTAAACGCCCACTACAGCACCATGCTCACTTGGGTCATGGTACCTATCACAGTACATAGATGTCACACGCTTTCTATTTATGCTATATCATTCAAGCATACATTAGATGCATGCTCGGAAATCTGACATATTGACATCATTTTCATGTAGAATAATTGCTTGATGCAGAGACAAAGTCTTGGGAATTTGGAAATATTTATCATTTTAAAATTCTAGATATTTTCCCTTAAACCCATTTAGGAAACTTCTAGGATATTATTGGGCTTTGTTAAGGTTGAACTAGTATCTATTTAATTTTCTATGTAAACATTTTTCTCGTTATATTAAACAGAATTATATTGTGTTGCGCCCGTGGTCCTTAAGCAGCATAGGAGAAGGAATGGGCCTAGAGATAAGGACAAATTAGCAATAGGAAAAGGTGATTACTAACTGCTGAGCTGGGCAGTAGTGGAGGGATTAAAAAGATGGTAGGAAGACAGAGAATGTATGGAGAATTTGGGAGTGGAATTGGGAGAGAGCTAGCCTCTCTGATGCTAGTAACCTGATAGTTGGCTGTGTTTGCATTTCTGTGAGTAGTGTGTTAGTGTGTTGTGTTCATCAGTGTGAGAGGTGTCTTTGCATTTCCGTTATCTGTGATATTGTGGTGTAGTGTGAGGTTTCTCCAGTTTGTGTTCTTCTATTTTCTGTGAGTGTGCTGTTTTGTGAGTAAATAATAGTTTCATCTCTACCCCACTGGTAGAGGTTTATCCACATATTGCAATATAATCTTCAGTATTCAGTTCTGCATTTTATTGTGTTTTCTTTCATTGTTCTGTCTGGACTCTATCATATTGGTTCTCTGGAGTCCAGAGGAAGGTGGAGAGAAAACATAAGCAATGAGTTTAATTTAATCTTTTTGAGTAAATAGGTGATTTAGCCCCTGAAAGATTGCAATTTTCTCAATTTGATCTTTAAAGGATCAAGTATCTCAATTTACTGTTCGAAAGATTGCATTTGTCTCAATCTGGTCTTTTACATTACTAAATCACAAAATCTACTATTTCTAAGTTTTAAAATTTGTATTGCTAGAAGTCACAAAAAGAGGGACCAAATTGAAACAAACACAATATTTTAGGGACTAAATTTAGACAACTGTAATCTTCTGGGGACCAAATTAGTATTTACTCATCTTTTTATAATATTGCTCTCATATTGCTCTTTTTTTTTTTTCTAATTGAAGTATAGAAGAACAGAGGAAGGGTCAGAAGATATACAATCCAGGGTTACAAATATTAAAATTAGAGCTAAAAATATTAACAAAAGGGATTATCTCAGCATGTAGATATGCAGATCCAGTAGATTTTCCCGAAATGTGTATGTCAGCCAGGATTGTGGCAATATTCTTACTTCCCTTGGTATTATTTCTGAGATTGCCAAGGAAAGATCTATTAGAGACTTCAATAGTGATAATGCCAGGGATTAGCTCCTTTAGAATTTCAAAGGTAGCTCTTAGGCATATATAGAAACTTTGTAAGACCTTTAGCTTTTGAAACATAAATGGCAATGGGCTGAGTTACATTCATGGCTTTGATGAAGGAGCCAACTAGACAGGTGCCTCTGTGCTTTATCTGCATCCAGATGAGAGAGATAAGCACAGTGGGGTCTGTTTTGATTAACTCTGCTGGGAATTCTAGTAATTGGCTTTTTAGCAAAATATCAGTGTTTACTTAAGCATTATGAATCTCCTCAAGCACCTGGTAGATTTTGGGGTCAATTTTATCAAAGACGACCCTGTTTCTATGATTGTAGATTTCCCATCAGGTTATAATTGCATCTCTTAGAAGTTGCTGAGCAAGCTGGTCTAGGCTTTTCTTATTTCCTATTAGATTAATGAGGGTCTATAATCATGTTATGATTGAAGGAGGGTTGATAGCATCAGACCTGATGGTATATTCTGTGAAGTTGCTGAGCAAGCTGGTCTAGGCTTTTCTTATTGCCTATTAGGTTAATGAGGGTCTGTAATCATGTTATGATTGAAGGAGGGTTGATAGCATCAGACCTGATGGTATATTCTGTCCCAAACCAGACTTTCTTTGCAAAAGAGCAGGTAAGGGACAGGTGATCATCTTCATCTTCTTGTTCGGTTTTGCAAAGAGGATGCTGCCCTTGAGTGCTAATGCTTCTGTTTTTTTTTTTTTTTTCAGAGTGGAACCAATAGGGAGGGATTTGTGGAAAAGTTTCCAGGATAAAATAACCATTTTCCTTGGGATGTAAGGTTCCAGAGCTGATTCCAGTTTAGAATTTGAATTTGTTGGGTATTGTTGCACCTTGTAAGGAGCTTATAACCATCTTTGACTGTGTAATCCCGAGTTGGTTATATCCCAAATGATCTTGTCTTTCTCTCCACATATTGCTGTAATATATGTAACTTATTATATTTATAAACTATCCTTCCTCTATATCTTATAATGGCTTATTGCCTCGTTATCCATTGTACACCAAAACTCCAGTTCTGCCCCACTTCCACTCTTTCTACCTGGAATATAATTTTGGACAGAGTTTGTTTTGTGCTTAAACCAAATTTAATAGAATCGGAGACAGTAAGGGTTATACCACTTGGTATTAAAAGCCCTAATATCATATTAATGACCGCTTCAACCTAAAAATTTAAACCAGGAAGGGAATTCCTGTGAATAGTTTCGTTATAAGTTTTAACATTTTACATATACTAGCATTCTGGCATGAAGGTTAAATCACTTTGTGTTCAAAGTTGATATCATAGTATGGTATTTTGATCTTATACCAGCTAAAATTTGCTTAAGAATTATTTCATGCAATTTGGTGGCATTTTGAGCTTTGGATCCTTTGTAGTTTGTGTTCAAATCAGATGGCCACAATTGAAAGGAATTCAAAAAAAAAAAAAAGCAAAAAAATTACTGTTTTACTTTTCTTCCTTCAATCGTGGCCATCCAATTTTGATCAGATGGTTACAATGTAGAACTACCCTTTGCAGCTGGCATCACCAACTACAAAGGATCTCAATCGTGGCCATCCAATTTTGATCAGATGGTTACAATGTAGAACTACCCTTTGCAGCTGGCATCACCAACTACAAAGGATCCAAACTTGTGACTTTTACATTCTGCTAAACGTTTGGGATCTCCTTTTGCAGAAACTTGGGGAAGGTGTGAAAGGTGTATACATTTCAATAGATGTGGATTGTCTTGATCCTGCCTTTGCTCCTGGAGTATCTCACATAGAGCCAGGGGGCCTTTCTTTTCGAGATGTCCTCAACATCCTGCACAATCTTCAAGGTGATGTCATTGCTGCAGATGTGGTTGAATTCAACCCACAACGAGACACCGTTGATGGAATGACTGCCATGGTAGCTGCCAAGCTGGTGAGAGAACTGACTGCAAAGATTTCAAAATGATAAATTGGAGTACAAGCCCTTAGAATGAACATGCCTAAATGACTAGCCTATTAGATAATAGAACTCTTCAAGCTTATAAGGCCTCTCTTTCGAAGTAATCTTTGATGTGGGATTATATCATAAATTCTCTGCCGTTTGGTATTTTGAATAAATAGACTTCTCATTCTTTGATGCATCTGGTAGGCCTGGTTTTCATAATGGCATAGATTTCTGACTTGGTATTGTTGTAGCAACCATAGAAGAGTTCACCTGTACATGTGTTTCAACTGCTGGGAAAGTCCATATGGCATACTCTGGAGAACATGTTGCAACTCGCAAACAGCTTGTGATACCTTTCTTGTTAATGAATATTTTTTTGCTTTTGTTTTAAGCTTTGACTAGAGAAGTACCAACGGTCAATGTTGTCTATATGCTTTAAAAATAAATAAACTTCATTTCTGAACTGTCAGTTTCTTTAAATAGAATTGACATTGAAGGAGTCAAAAAGCATTCTTGTAAAAATGTACACGTTATATTAATTTTTTATAAAATTTGATAACAGATATCAAGAGAATTTTACTTGAGTCTTGTCCATTTTATACTTGTGTGAATAGAAAGAGCTTCTAGCTTCTCTTTAATTGTAGGGCGGCGAATATCTGTGGTTATTGAGAAAGAAAATTGATTTATCTGATTAGTTTAGATTTGGCAAATTTGATCGTCATTGAATTATACACTCGGAAGCCAGAAACATTACGTCCAACATGCCGCTACAAATGACAATATAGCTTATTGGATAGGTGCCACAAGAAAATTTAAGTATCTTTTCGTAGTTGTAAGAAGTTATTTCTTCATAATAATTTTGAATTATTTTTTAAAATATAATTAAAAAAGCAGTTTAGTGTTTGATCTGAAGTTTAAATAAATAGGCGAAAACATTATTCTGATTTCTTAACTTTGATCCATGTTTTATATTGGTCTTTACTTTGTTTCATATTGGCTCTTGTACTTCATATCGGCCCCTTAACTTTAAAAATTGTTTCATTTTTATTCTTTTTGCAAACATCGAAAACTTCATAGATGAAAATCATTAAAATGGTTGTTGAATCAACAAATATCTAAATCTTTTTTCCTACAAAGGATAAACAGAAACTAAGTAGTCGATTGGTTGGCAGAAAGTAGTCAACTGTCGACTACTTGATAGAAACAGAGGTAGCAAGCATCTAGATTAAAATGGATGTAACTTGATGATTTTATCCCTAGAAAGTTGAAACACTAAAAATTACCCAAGGGGCAAGGAAAGTAATTTTGGTGGTGATGAGAATGAGAGAAATAAATTAGAATGATTGGGACAAGCTATGCAACGTAAAACCAAAGCATATAGATGATAGAAATGGCTAGCGCTCAAGAAACGGTGAATTGGGTTATTAAAATTTTTCACAAAGTATTATTGGAAGTTTAAGAAGTTTTCAAAATCAAAGACAATCTTTTTAAATCAGAAAAACAAAGTATGATCAAGATGAATAAATTTGAAGTGCAAGAAATCAAAAATAAAACTTAAACAACTAAAGAGTAAGGGAAGGGAATATTGAACATCAATGTTTATACTAGATCAACTTATAGCTAAGTTGATATTCAGTCATCGAGACCACTTCTTGAGTATTCTACTATAAACCACAAGTTTATCAAAGATAGGCACTTGTGAGCCATTACAACAGATAACTTTTCTTTCCCACAGGTGTCTCTTCCCCTTACAATGTGTTTAAATCCAAACATCAATCAACTAAGAAAAGATGAAGTAAAGCAGAGTTAACTCTCTTGGATAGAGTGAATCAAAAGTTTTAGCTCTCAAATCAGTAAATGATTAGCAAGTGAAGTTTTTCCAAAGATTCAACAACAAAGAGAATTTTTTTTTGATGATTTGACGCCTACTATAGCTCATATAAATAGCCCAATGTATAAAAGATCCGTTGGAAAATGATATCAACTGAAAATAGCCGTTATTACTAATGTCAGCATGCTAGCAGCTGACTGATAGGTCCATGACAGTTGACTAGTACCTTTTAATAAGGTGTCAGTCAACAGGTAACTACCGAGCGGTCGACTAGTAACTCTCTGTTACCTTTTGTGAAAAAGTTCTAGACTCTACCAGTCGACTAGTTCCTAGCAACTAGTCGACTAATAGGCTACTAGAAGAAATTTGATTTTCAGACAAAGAGAATCTAGTCAACTACTTGTAGGCAAGCTCGACTAGTATTCTATTGGAATCTTAGAAATTTCAACTCAAGAGCAATCAGTTGACTACTTGCTAGCAAGCGGTTGATTAGTAGCCTACTAGGAGTTTTAGAAATTTAACTCGAGAGCAACTCGTCAACTGATTGCTAGCAAGCGGTCGATTGGTAGCCTACTAGGAGTCAAAAATTAAGTTTTCAAAAGTTTTTAGTTTCTAAGATCCAAGTAGAGCTAATCCAGCATTTCTAAAAACTTCTCCAACTTATGTAAATGTTCAAAAACATTTTTTAGATTTTAAAACCAAGTTTCTTGCCATTCAAATACTTTTACAAATTTTCTAAGTCCTAAAGTCACTATAGAATAAAAGTCTTCACCTTTAGCTTGTTGTCTTTGACTTCTTCAAAATTCCTAACAATAATATGAATGTAATCCAAAGAATTTATTTTTAATTTGTTTGTTGTCATCAAAATTATATTTTCACATGCAATGGAGTTAACAATTGTAATACCCGTTAATTTCAGAATATAATTCGCTTAAGAGTATTTTAGAATTCTACAACGTTACTTTAGTTATTTATTTTGGTCATTTTTAATTTTCATATTTAATTGTTCTCTTTGAATATTATTTATGAAAATTGAGTTAAATGACTGGACTAAATATTTGCACAATGAGGGATATATTCTAAGAATGGTGAAATTCATGGAAAAGTGGTTGCAGAATGGTCAATTAATCCATTTATTGTAAATTGACTGGATGGGTTTGGATGTTGGGTTATGGATACCCATGGGTTATTGAATAACCCATTAGAAATATTTAATATAAAGTTTCAATAGTAACCTCATTTTTTTCACTCAGCCGAAGGAAGCAGAAAAGATTTCTTTCTCAGTTCTTCATTTTCTTCTCAAATCCTTTCCTTGATCTTCAGAAGTTCGATTATTTGTTCGGTTCAAAAGCTTTGTAAGGATCAAAGGTAAGCTTTAATCCGATTATTTTCCTTAAATTTCAGTTTATGTAGAAGATCAGAGGAGGTTTTGTTCTTGAAGATTTTGATGATAATTCATGAATCTCAGTTGTTTTAGAAGTTATATTTGAGTTATAATCAGTTAAAGGAGTTGAAATTCTGGTTTTGAAACAAGAAAGGGAAAGGATGAAATTGTTAGAATTTCTGCAAAAACCGAGTTACTGTAGCGACCAGGGATTTCGAAACAAAATCTGGAAAATTTTCTTCGGGTTACTGTAGCAGTACTGTAGTGTCGGCAGTCAACGGTACTGTAGCAGTCAACGTACTGTAGCGAACCGGTACTGTAGTGAACCGTTACTGTAGCGAACCGACACTGTAGCAAACCGTACTGTAGCAACCGTTACTGTAGCAGTCAGAAAATTTTACGTATTTTCGTGATTTTGTTTCCTTTCTTATGATTCCTTGTAATATATTTTACTAGGAAATTTTCCTACACAAATTCTAGTGTGGAACAAGGTAAACTTGGACAAACATCAAGGTGAGTGAATAACCTTGCTCAGCTAATTTGATATTACTAGTCAAAGTACAATATAAGTCCCATTTACAATATTATTTGGATAATAAGCAATTAATTTTTCATATGGGAGTATATGATGATCAGTAGAAATAAGAGTATGAAGAAACTATTTATTTCATGACAATTGTACTATGTGATGAGTTCTCACTATTTTATTAATGAGTAAAGATCTACGGGATCTAATACACGAGTGTGAAAGGGTTAAAGTCCCATACTACTCAGTGCATATCTATGAAATCTATACACGAGTTGAAAGGGTTAAAGTCCCATACTACTCGGTGTATACCTATGAAATCTTATTCATGAGTTTGAAAGGGTTAGAGTCCCATACTACTCGATGTATAAGACAATTAATTATATGAGTAAATGTGGTATTTGTACTTTTGATATTTTATATAGTACATTTATTTACTTACTGAGTTTTTAAATAAACTCACACTCCCTATGATTATTTTTTTTCAGATACAGAAAACAGAGAAGAAGAGAATCTGTTTGAAGATTAGAAGCCCCTTGGGATTATTCTCTATTTCTGTCTGGTGGGACACCAGTACTTATTAATGTGGATATTAGAAATGCTCTGTACTTTTTATAGGTCTCCTAGGCTTGCGATGAGATAGAAATATCAGACTATGTATGTCTATATTTGCTTATCAGATGAATATAATTCTGTAGTGTGGAATGAATGATTAAGGTTGAATGTAAAACCTTACAGAATATATGTATATAACGTATGTTTGAGAATTATATCAAATGAGTAGTATCTTTTCACATACTCAATTTTTGGGATGTGACAACAATCTCCCCCTTTTTTTATGATGACAAACCAATTAAAAATAGGACATGATTTTGAAAGGAATTTTGAGTTTAAGACTGGCAAAGCTCCCCTTAAATTTCATGCCTATTTTCCTTAAAAAAAATTTTCAATAGATATTAGGGAAAATATTATAACTTCCACACAATACTGAGCAAACTATAATATCAATATATGATCATATATGATAAGCAAATAAACCAATAAATTTCAAAACAATATTCAGGAGTCAAATAGGATATATATATATATATATATATATTCAAAACACAAAAGTCAGCAACCAAAATCCAAAATACAATTAAAACAACTAATGTCAGAAAAACAACATGAATAACATAAACATAAATATTCTCCCCCTTTTGTCATCCCAAAAAGGGGTCCTCAAACCTCTAGATTTCCTCAAGGCTCATCTCCTCCTCCTCCTCCTCTTTAAAGATAATGAACTAAGTCACTAAGCTCCCATATCTCCACAGCTTGAGTTGATGAAATGGATTCCAAGTTCGAGATCTTTGCATTCATGAGCTTTATTTGATCTCTTATCTCTCCCATGCTATCTCGTATTTCTCCTAACATAGAGAGCATATTAGCTGAATTATCCATCAACTCATTAAGCATTTGAGTCATGTTACCATGAGGATCTGAAGTAGATGGACCAACTATAGTTTCTTCCTCTTCCTCTTCTTCCTCTTCTTCCATCTCATCTTCCGTATCTACATCAGCTTCTATTTTTCTTCTCTCCCTAAACCTCCTGATGTAGGTTCTTACCCACTCTTCTTCAAATGGTAAAGATCAAGGAGAAATTCATTCTCCTCAAAGAATTGCTATCAATGATAAATGAGTCTTCTCTCTTGTTTATGTGATGGTTGATGTTACAAGTTTTTAATATCTTGGAGATGAAGGATGCATAGGGTAGAGGAAACTTCTTCCTAGCACAAGAAGCCATTCTATGCATCATGAAATATGGTATGTTGATGAGCTGACCCTTCATGATTCAAGCCATAGCAAAGAACTTCGAAACGCTACCACAACCTAATTTCCTAACTTATTTACCAATATATGAGTGATCACATTCAATAAAAGCCGATCACTAGCCTCCATCAAGCTTACTCTAATATCCTAACTAGAATATATAGTCTCCCTAGGCATGGTTTTGTAAACCTCATACCATAAATAGAGGGACTCAAGGAATTGTAGTGGTTCATGAAACCAAAATCAGTGGGAGCCGGGGGAGGGATATACCCAAAATGGCAGCCAACTATTTTTCATCAATTTCAATTCTCTTTCCTTTGACCTTAGACACAATGGTTTTCTCCTTAACCTTATACTTCAAATTCATATAAAAGGCCCTAACAACTTCTTCAGAGCAATTCCTTTTAAATTTAATTGTGTTCTTCAATCCCAAATTATCCAAATTAGAAATAATTGGCATATTCCATTCAGAGAAGTAGTTCTAATCCAAATATTTGCTAGGAAAGACTTTTCTAGTTTGAAAGTTATCATAGTACCTTTATTTTTTCTTTGGATTGGAGAAAAGATCACCAATAGAGAAATTTTCTGATTCTTCACCCTTGTACGCTTTGAGGTGGACCCATATGCCATGGAAACTCAAAGAAGCTTGAAGAAAAAACACAGAGAGGGTCAGACAGTAGAGTCGAGTGCTAAAGAGAAAAAGTTAATGAGGTTCGCGATTGAAATATGATTTAAAAACTAATTGAAGCTATTTATGATCTCTCATATCTGTACCCTAGTAGTCGATTACTTGCAACAAATTAGGGCTTTTCTGATTAATGAGCTCTCGGTTAACTGTCGAAGGGCTGGTGGTTGACTGCTAGCTCTCAGGTACCTCTTTTTGAAACCAGTGAGCTTCCGGTCGATTGCTTGACCTCTAACGATCGACTGGCACCTGATAAGGGTTCAAAAAAGTTTACCTCCTCATCTTTCTTAGCCATGAAGCAAAGATTTTCTTCTTCATTTGTCTCTTCTTCATTGGAGTCACTATCTCCCCATATAGAAGATATATAAGCTTTCTTCTTCCATTTGTCATAGCCTTTCTTCCCTTCTTGCTTCTTAAGGAATTGAGGTCAATCCCATTTAATGTGCCTAACCTTCTTACACTCATAGCAAGTAGGGCCTTCTTCATGATAGAAATGGCTAGCACTCAAAATGGGGTGAATTGGGTTAATAAAAAATTTCTTAAGACTTTGGAAGTTAAAGAAGTTTTAAAAGTAATGCAAAACTTTTTATGATAGTAAAAACAGTAAGATTAAGATGAATAAATATGGAGTATAATTAATTAAAGATAAAGCTTTAAGCAATTAAAGAGATGAGAGAAAGAAGATTGAACACAAGTATTTATATTGGTTCTACTAAAACCAAGTATACATCCAGTCCTCAAGATAACTTCTTGAGTATTTCACCATAAGTCACAAGTTTATGCAATTGGGTGAGACATTACAGCAGAGATTTTTCTTTCTTAAAGATGTCTCTCCCTTAGACAATGAGTTTTCTCTCAAACACTAACTCAAGAAAACCCTCCTTTATCAAACCACTCAGAAAAAGACAAATAAAGCTAAGTTCACTCTCTTTGGTAAAGTAGATATACAATTAAATGCTTTCTAATCAGTAAATGATTGGCAAGAATTGAATTAGAGATTTCAGAGGCAAAGAGAATGTATTCTTCTTGATTTGACATCCACTGTAAATTAAATTTATAGGCCAAGTGTAAAAAATCTATTGGAAAAAGATCAAAGATGATATCAGCATATTTTCTAAAAACAGCCATTATAACTGATGTCATCATACTGGCAGTCGACTGGTTGGTCATCAACAGTCGTCTAATACCTTTTAATGAGGTGCTGATCAATCGGTAGGTACCTAGCGGTTGACTAGTAGCTTTTTATTGTCCTTTTCAAAAATACTCCAAATATTAGCGATCTAATGGTTCCTAGAAACAGGTCGACTGGTAGGTTACCAGAAGAATTTAATTTTCAAGACAGAAAGTAATCGGTCGACTACTTGCAGGCAAGCGGTCGACTGGTAGTCCATTGGAGTCTTAGCCATTTTCAACCCAAGAGTAACCAGTCAATTACTTGCAAGTAAGCGGTCGACTGGTAGCCTATTGTGACCTTTTCAAAAGTTTAACCTAGAGCAATCGGTCAACATGTTCTTAGCAACTGGTCGATTGGTAGCCTACTGGGAGTTGAAAAATAATTTTTCAAGGTTTTGAAAACTTCTAAAGACCTAAGTAGAGCATTCTAGCATTTAAAAATATTTTTTGAACATACGTGAAAGTCAAAAACATTCTCTAAGATTTGAAAACAAGTTTTTTTGCCTTTCAATTTACTTTACGAAATAATCTAAGTTCTAAAAGCACTATAAAATAAAAGAGTTCTCTTTAGCTCTTGATGCCTTGGACTTAATCAAAATTTCTAAAAAAGTGAGGCATTATAAACAAGGAATTTATGTATTTTAATTTGTTTGTTTTCATTAAAATTTGAAATATTAGTTTTTCATGCAATGGGGTCAACACTTTGTTGCTATCTTGGTCCTTTCTCCATCATCTAGTGTTCTTTCTCTTTAAGAACTTACTGAATTTTCTGACCAAGAGCCCCAGGTCCTCATCATTAATTTTTAGCTCTTTATCTCCCTCATCACTATCAATTTAAACCTTCTTGGAAGAGGATGATTTGAATGTGAAAGAGAGTCTTCTTCTTGGTTTCCTCCTCTTGCCTCATCTCCACTATCTTTGACTCATAGTTTTGGAGATTATCAAAGAGAGCTATGAGAGAGCTCATTAATTCTCCTCTCACCTCAATAAAGGCTGCTCTTACCTAGTGGTTGACTACTTGTAACAAATTGGGGCTCTTCTAATTAATAAGCTCTTGGTCTACCGTCGAGGGGCTAGCGATCGAATACTAGCTCTCAGGTAGCTCCTTCTGAAAACCAATGAGCTTCCAGTTGACCACTTGACCTATGGCGGTCAACTAGCAACTTCTGCACTTGAAAAATAACAAACAAAGAGCACCCGGTCTACTAGAAGCTTTTAGACAATCCACTGGCAGCAACAGAAAAGCCATAATTCTAATTTTTCTTGAGTTGAGGAAAGTGAGTGCCTTCAAAGAGTTTTTGAGGATCAAAGAGAACCTACAAAACACTTTAGTAAACACTCTGATACTTAAGTTAGTACTGTAATTCAATGATTAAAGATCAAAATTAAAATCACATGCAATAGAAAAACAATTTAAAGTTCATTTGGATTAATCATCCCAAGTTCTCTCCTAATAAAATTGAATCTATCCTCAATAAGAGGTTTTGTGAAAATTTTAGCTAACTTAAAATTTATTTGTACAAACACGAGACATATTTCTTTTGAACATGATCTCTTCTAAAATGATATTTTATTTCAATATGTTTAGTTCTAGAGTGCATGACAAGATTTTTAGTTAAGCAAATAACACTTGTATTATCACACCTAATGGGTATATTTTCAAGAAACACACCAAGATACTCAAGTTATTGTTTCATCTATAAGATTTTGACACAACAACTCCCAGCTGCAATATATTCAACTTCAGCAATGGATAAAACAATATTATTTTCCTTTTTACTAAACCAAGAGACAAGAGAATTACCAAAGAATTGACAAGTTCCACTTGTACTTTTTATATCGGTTTTGCTAACCGCAAAATCCGCATCCAAATAACAATTAAAAAGCTTAAGGATCCTTTTGGAAATCATAAACTCATTTGAGATGTGCCAACCAAGTATCTAAAAATTCTTTTTACATCTTTAAAATGAGATTCCTTGGGGCTAGTTTGAAAATGTGCACACATACAAACACTAAACATATTATCGAGTCTACTTGTGGTTAAGTATAAAAGAGAGCCAATCATACCTCTATATTTAGTTATGTCAAAAACTTAAATCTCTTAATCTTTTTGGCACTAGCACAACTTGAGACTCTAAAATATTCATCTTGACTCAAAGCACTAATTATGATCATTTTAGCTTTGACATTCAAATGAACTAATTTCTTTTCAACATCACTCCATTCACTTTTGGGTTTTGGAATGGTATCCCTTTAACCTTCTTAGTAGGAGTATATGGACTATGCTCCACAACATTTCAAAGGTCAAGGTCCACAGCATGAAAAGAAAATTCTCTTCTTGGACTTCCAATGAGTGTAGTGTTAACCATTAAAACCTGGAGATTTTCTGAAAGAACTTCCCTATGGTAAAACAGAGTCACTTAAACTAGCCATGTATCAAACTCTTAGTGTAATAACCACCAAAGTTGGGAACGCGTGCTTAGTGGTACAATGGTGATTATTGCATGATCTTCTTTCTATAATTAATTCATTTTATATAATTGTTAATTTCTATACTATGCTAAATGGCTTAGTTGTTAAATTTTGATGTTGTGGTAAATTCTGTATAGGGAAATAATAAGAGAAAGACTTATTGAAATAAATGGAATATTGGTAGAAAGCATGGATTGGGCCTCTTAGGTGGCCGGAGGCCCATGGGTTACTCAAGACCCACACAACCTACTTAAACTCTTTTTTCCATTCTTCCTCTTTCTTTTTATGCACACACACATATTTGGCAAGAGGGGGAGCTTCTTCCATTACTTTCACCTCCATTCAAGCTTCCACAACCCTATATTCTCTTCTCCTAGGTGACCAACCTTCCTTCTGGCCATATTCTGGTTCATCAGAGCTCTAAAGGAGAAATGTAAGCTTCTATATCTACCATCTCCTTCATTTTCATCTATTATGCCCTAAGAGTTTAGGGTTGGGGATTTTTGTTGGTTGATGTTGAAAACTATGTTCCCTTGCTCTTGTCTTCTTGATTTCATCGTTGAGGATGTTAATGTATCCATTCCATAGGGGAGAGTTGGTTTTATGGACCCAAATGGGAGAAGTTTCTCTTTGGAGATTTTGGAAATCTTAAAGGTTCATGAATTCAACTCTCCTCTTAGTTAATGGAAGGGCTTTTAGTCCATTTGCAATCCCATTTGGGTCCTTAGTGAAAGCAAGGACCAAGTTGGGAAGGCAAGGAGAGGAGAGAATAAGACTAAGTAATTTTGGAAGTGATTGAGAAGTATTGGTAATAGCTTTTTTCGTAATATGTAGGCAACCGGTCGACCATCGAATGAGAAGTGGTCAACTAACTTCCCTTGGTACTCTCTATCCAGACCTGGTAGAGACACATCGGTCAATTGGTAGGGTATCACCAGTCAATTAGTTGCTCTTAGGTAGAAATGGCCATCTTGACAGAGACACACTGGTTGACTAGTAGGGTATTACCAGTCGACCAGTTACCCTTGGGTAGAAATGGTAATCTTAGTAGAGATGCACCGATCAATTGGTAAGGCATCACTAATCAACCTATTGTTCTCAAGTCAAGACTAGTTATATCTAACCAGTCGACTGCTTGAAAGTAGGCAGTCGATTGGTTCTCACCCTGATAGTATTTTGGAGATTTTAATAATTTCCTCTCTCTCGTGTGCTTATGTAATAGGAATCAATTCTAAGTCTTTAGATGTCTTCCTTTCCGAGCCCTCATATCATGCATTAAAAGCTTAAGTTGTAAATCAAGGTAAGTGGTGACTTTACTCAAACTTAGTTTATTAATTAAACATCATGTTACATGCCCTTTTTGAATTTTCCAACTACTTAGAGTAGATTATGAAGTAACAAGTTTGAGAGGTATTGTTAGATATAATTACGTATGTTATGAGATTGTTCTTATACAAATCCCTACTATTTGCAAAGCACTCTAAGGGTTCGTGATATATGTATGTATGTAGGATAATTTGATAGGCCATAGGCCTTTCTTGCATGAATGTTCTAGTGTGGCATGATTGTTGTGACTGTAAATGGTTCATTACTGGTGATAGAGGCATGAACATAATAACCACTTCTGTAAGGAAATACTGGTGATAGAGGCAAGTACTCTGCCTAAGAATTATCGGTGATAGAGGCATGACTTGGCATGAGGAATTATATGAATGTTTAGTTATGATCAACTTTATATGGTGATGACTTAAGTATGTAAATATGATATCGACATGTTTATTTAATTGTGCTTAGTCTCTTACTCACTAAGTTAAAATGAACTCACACCTTCTATGTTTTAACATTTTCAGACCCTGTAGCTAAGGAGGAGTACCCAATTAAGGAGTAGCAGTGCTTCACATTTGACCCTTCCCGTTTGCTTATTGGTCCTTTATTTTTGGTTGAAGTGTCCTAGAAGCTCTGTGGTCTTATAGGTCGCCTAAGGTTGGTTTTGTAATCTTTTGTAAAGAATTTCATATGACTACTTGAAATATTTGTTGAAAGCCCATTTTCCCATGTATTTATCCCCTTTTTGTGTTGAGAGGAATAGTTTGGGACATGGAGATATATGATGATGTATGGGTGTTTATTGGAGTATCCGAAATGCAATGAAATATTTTTCATTTAACTAGCGTGAATATGTATCTTTGGGTGTAAATGTTAGTCTAGGCTTACGACGCTTGGGAAAAAGTTCCCTTGTACTGTGTCGGTCACGTGTTCAAGTTTTTCAGTCATGACACTTAGACTATTAAGTCTTGATAAAGAGCTCAAACTTTAATACCAATTGATAGAAATGGATAACACCAAAAAAGGGGGTGAATTGGGTAAATTTTCACAAAGTCTTGTTGAAAGTTTAAGTTTTTAGAACCAAGGTCAATATTCTTAAATTAGAAAAATAAAGTATGATCAAGATGAATAAATTTGAAGTGCAAGAAATAAAAAATAAGACTTAAACAATTAAAGAGTAAGAGAAGAGAAGATTGAACAATAATATTTATACTGATTCAATTTATAACTAAGCCTACATCTAGTCCTTAAGACCACTTCTTGAGTATTCTACTATAAACCGCAAGTTTATCAAAGATGGACACTTGTGAGCCACCATAACTAAGAACTTTTCTTTTCCAAGGGTGTCTCTCTCCTTTACAATGTGTTTAAACCCAAACACCTAATTAAGAAGCCCACTCCTTGATCAATCAACTCAAAAAAAGATGAAGTAAAGCAAAGTCAACTTTCTTGGATAAAGTGAATACACAAGTTTAAGCTCTCAAATCAATAAATGATTGAAAAAAATAGAAGTTTTTCAGATATTCAACAACAAAGAGAATATTTTTTTGATGGTTTGACACCTATTATAGCTCACATAAATGGCTAAGGTGTAAAAGATCCATTGGAGAAAGTTAGAGAATGATATCAGCAGAAAATAGCCGTTATTATTGATGTTAGCATGCTAGCAGTCGACTGGTACCTTTTAATGAAGTGTCGGTCAACTAGTAACTGCCTGACGGTCAACTGATAACTCTCAATTACATTTTGTAAAAAAGTTCCAGACTTTAGTAGTTGACTGATTCTTAGCAATTGGTCGACTGGTAGGCTACTAGAAGAAATTTGATTTTCAAATAGAGAGTATCCAGTCAACTACTTACAGGCAAGAGGTCGACTGGTAGTCTACTGGAGGTCTTAAAAATTTCAACCTGAGAGCAACTGGTCGACTACTTGCTAACAAGTGGTCGACTGGTAGCCTACTGGGAGTTTTAGAAATTTAACCAGAGAGCAACTGGTCAACTGCTTGCTAGCAACTAGTCAACTGGTTGCCTAGCGGGAGTTAAAAATTAAGTTTTTCAAAGTTTTAACTTTCTAAAACCCAAGTAGAGCTACATTTCTAAAAACTTCTCCAACTTGTGTTGATATTCAAAAACATTTTTAAGGTTTTAAAACCAAGTTTCTTGCCATTCAAATACTTTTACAAATTTTCTAAGTCCTAAAGGCACAATAAAATAAAAGTCTTCACTTTTAGCTTGTTGCCTTTAACTTCTTCAAAATTCCTAACAATAATATGAAAATGTAATCCAAGGAGTTTATTTTTAATTTTTTTGTTGTCATCAAAATTATATTTTCACTTGCAATGAGGTTAACAATAAAGAGAATGTGAGTGACTCAGACATGAAGGGTCTCAAGATAAGTGGAATCTGTGAACTACCCTTAGTTTGAGTTTTCCAGGAGAGAAATTTATGAAATGGCAATTTTACAAAAAAAAAAGGGAAAATCAAAGAGAAAACAGAGAGAGGGGGAGACTGTTGAAAGAAAGTGCAGAAGACTGAGAAACGAACTAGAGAAGCTAAACTTGAGGAAGTTTTGAGAGTTTGATTCAGAGAGACCAAAGTAAAAATTAGAGGAAGGAAAGTATCAGAGGAGAGGAAGTTAGCAAAGGGTGTACTACCATGCCAAGTCAATTCATCTTTCCTTATTGGCTTCATCCCATAGGCCATGCCATCTTCCATAATCGTAATCACACATAAACACAGAACATATGCAACAATAGAGGTTATGTTTTCAACATGATGTTCATTGTGTAAAATTGTAAGAATTGAGGTTGTATTTCACTCATCTCGATTATCTAAACATTTATTACTCAATTCAACGTCATAAAATGGAGCAAGAGACAATGAGCTTGCCATTCAAAATGTGATTTAATTAACCTACAACAATCTCAAGCATTAACTAATAAAGTGGTAGCTAAATTTTTAGAAGTGAGAAATAGAGATCTTAGTAGGGTAGGTTTATGAATCTACTCACCTCATCGTTGAAATAAGAGATTTTGCTACTCTTTTATAGATGAAACAATGTAGAAAGCTTTG
Organism: Biancaea sappan; assembly: GCA_037074585.1. Lineage (NCBI taxonomy): Eukaryota > Viridiplantae > Streptophyta > Magnoliopsida > Fabales > Fabaceae > Biancaea > Biancaea sappan. The sequence continues at coordinate 22,342,796 of CM073499.1, read as the reverse complement.
CCTAAGGTCCTATAAGCACAAGCCAAGGACAGGAATTAAAAAGGAGAGAATTTGGAGAAATGTCAAGTCGGGCACCATTGCTGGCACCTTGGGCACCCAAGTCAACCCCAAGGGCCAACACCCTAGGCACCTAGGGCATCCTTCTTGAGCATGTGAGTGCCTGAGGCACCACTTATTAAAGCTTTAGCATCCTCTTTAAAAATACTTCCACTCTTTCCCTTTTTCACATGTCCTCACACCAACCACATTTAAGACACATTCAAGGATTCCTATAGTTTTGTACTACTAAAAAAATCCATCATTTAATACTTCCTAATCACTAATTTAAATCCTAGGCTACATTAATACTGAATGCTACAAAATTTCCATGCTCTTCTGTTTAGAAATGTTGTATCAATGGAATCATTATTTCAGTTATAAATACCAATCTCAACCATAAAAAACTTATATCATGCCACAGACAACCATAAAAGAAGCAACCCATAACCATCCCTCTTAATATAACACATGAAAACCCTATTCTAAAACCTAGTGCTTGAATGCACAAAAATGTATAGAGGAAAGTGGAAGTTATGGTGGTAGAGGGTTAGAGAAAAGAGTTAAGTGTGTGTGACAATGTGTGTGGCATGAAATTGAAAGGGGAAGGGCTGAAAAGTATAATCATTCTCCCTTTTTTATTTACCTTTCCTTCCTAATGAGAGGGGTACTCATACTAAGGGCAAAAAGTGGAACTCCACCTCGTTTCACTCTTTTTTTAACATACCAGGCCTCTTATAACTTCACAAGATTATAATTCACTTAAGCACATAAAATTATGCAAAAACCATAAAAATTCAAATCTTTGCAGAATGCCCAAAATTTCACGTTTATTTTATTTTAATCTTGTACATAAGTGTTATACATCCAAATCCACATACAAATCAATTTTTTAACATAGAAATCCCATAAATATTACAATATCCCCTTTAAAGAAATTCAGCTCTCCTAAATTTCAACAACAAGTTTATTTATTTCTCATCTTATTTTCCACCTCCCATATAGCTTCCTCATGAGAGTGGTAATGCCATAAGACCTTAACCGTAGGAATTTCCTTGGAGTGGAGTTTTCTCACTTGCCTATCCAAAATGAGCATCAGAACTTCTTTATAAGAGAGAGGTTCATTAAGTTGCACCTCTTGAGGATGAATCACATGAGATGGGTCTGATAAATACTTTCTCATCATATACACATGAAAGATCGGGTGAATGCCTTCCACATCATATGGTAAGGCTACTCAGTAGGCCACATTGTCGACTCTTTCAAGAATTTCATATGACCCAATGTATCTTAGGCTTAATTTGCCTTTCTTGCCAAACCTCATGGTTCCCTTCATAGAAGACACCTTCAGAAACATGATATCCCTAACTGTGAATTCTAAATCACAGCATCAGTTGTCAGCATAAGTCTTTTACCTACTTTGGGCTACTAGTAACCTCTCTCGGATCATCTTCACTTTCTCCATGGTGTCTCAGACCAAATTAGGTCCCAATGTCTTAAATTCTCCCACTTTAAACCATCCAACTAGTAAAGCCATTCTCCCAAACAAGGGTTCGAAATGGGCCATCTGGATATTGGCTTGGTAATTATTATAGTAAGCAATTTTAATCAAAGGTAGGTGGCTTTCCCAACTACCACCAAAATCCATGACACAAGCCTAGAACATGCCCTCCAAGGTTGAATCGTGCTCTCCGATTGTCCATCTATTTGTGGGTGAAACGCAATGCTCAAGTCAACCATTGTCTTCAAAGCCTTTTAAAAGCCCGCCAAAACCGAGAAATAAATTAAGCACCTCGGTAGAAATGATAGACATTAGCACCCTATGCAATCTTACAATCTCTTCAAGATATAAATAGGCATACTTGGCGACACTAACCAGTAAGAAATGCACTACCTTAGTCAAACCTATCCACAATTGCCTATATCAATTCATATTTTTTGGGTGTTCGAGGGAGGTTGGTCACAAAGTCCATCCTGATTCTCTCTCATTTCCATTTGGGATTTCTATCAGTTGTAACAACTCTACAAGTTTTTAATGCTCTGCCTTCACTTGTTGGCAAGTTAGGCAATGAGAAACATAGTCAGCAACATCCTTCTTCATGCCATCCCACCAATAGATCTACTTCATATCCTAATACATCTTAGTTGCACTTGGACATAATAGGCAGACTTGTACACCTCATCCATAATCTCCATCCTCAAGCTTACTACAATGGGGACACATATATGGTCTTTAAACTACATCATCCTTTTAGGGCCAACTGAGAATTCGATCATCTTTCTTTCCTCAACCTCATTGATCACCTTGTATAACTGAGGTTCTTTTGACCTTTTCAACAAGTGAAGAGTGAGCTTGGATATGGCCCAAGAGTGATCTAGACTTAGATTTTGAATCAAACTCCACTTCTTTCCAACTTATGAGTTTCTTTAATCAAGGCCATCTTCACTAAGGCTATATGCACCAAAATTTCCATCAATTTTCTACTCAAAGCATCAATCACCAGGTTAGCTTTCCCTGGATGGTAAAGTATTATGCAGCCATAATCCTTTAATAACTCCATCCACCTCTGTTGCCTTAAGTTAAGGTCTTTTGTTGAAAGATGTACTTGAGACTTTGGTGGTTTATGTATATCTCACACGTCTTGCCATATAGGTAATGTCACCAAATTTTTAAAGCAAACACCATCGTTGCCATTCCTAAATCATGGGTAAGGTAAGCCTCTTGAGTTGTCTAGATGCATATACTACCACCCTTCTGTGTTGTATGAGCACACATTTTAGTCCAACTCTTGAAGTGTCATAGTACACTATATAGTTGTTGGTTCCCAATGGCAAGGCTAATATTTGGGTTGTAGTCAGACATTTCTTGAGCTTCAGGAAACTTTCCTTGCACATGTCTAACCACATAAATGTCAAATCCTTGTGGGTCAACCTGGTGAATGGAGCAGCTATCTTTGAGAAATACTTCTCAAACCAGTAATAATACCTTGCTAATGTAATACCCGAAAATTTAAAATTTCTATGTCTATTTCTTTTTTTGTGTTTTGGAAAAATGTTACTTGGATTCCCGTATGTGGGTGCAAAATTCTTTGTTGTATAGCATGTTGGGCATGATGATTGATGATGGGGTGCCACGTGGAGACACCTTGGATATAAGAAGGTGATGTGGGGGCCCATGGAGTGAAAGAGCATAAGAGCATTTATAGTGATAAACCTCACTTGCATTTTTATTATGGATCTCACGGTGTCACATCAGTTTAAGCAACTCTTCACTCTAGTGATGAACCTCTTAAAAATCTACAAATAGGTCCCACAATTAACTCTCCACTACTTTAACATTTATTACTCTCTACTAACATTTATTGTGAATTGATTATTTTATTATTACTTTTTGTATAAGAATTGGTTTTTATATAAGAATCGTTCTTACGCATGGCAGCTAATATAGTGAACTACAATGGTGAACCAAAATAAAAACTAGTTCTTAAATTTAAGAACTCTTTAAGAACTATCACTGTAGATTCTCTAAATGATAATAATAATAATAATAATAATAATAATAATAATAATAATAATAATAATAATATGTGAATAAATGACGTATACTAATAATGCTAGCAAGATAAATATGCACGCACACACACACGTGTATATATATATATATATATATATATATATTAATAATAATAATAATAGAAATAAAATATATAGTTGATGGCTACTTAAGTAAATAATTAATTAATTAAATAAAATTAATCATGACTATGTGGGTGGCGTGTGATGCATATATCCTTTTTAAAGGATGCAGATTGTAAGTAATTAAGAAAGAAAAGTCAAGCTTTTAAGAAAAAGGAAACTTTGCATAATGAATGGAGAGAGAGAGAGAGAGAGAGAGAGAGATTAATGAAGCAATTAAGGAAATCTCCTGAGATTAGGCGTGCGAATCCCCTCTGAGAGAGAGATTAATGAAGCAATTAAGGAAATCTCCTGAGATTAGGCGTGTGAATCCCCTCTGCCTACTAGGAAGGAAAGTTTGAAATTTGCACCTCATCTCTTTCAATCAAATCTTTGTCTCACTCCATCAATTTAAAACCCTAGTCACCATTCTCTTGTTCTTGATCCCCACTCCTCTGCCATTGTAACCCTAGACACATACTTTATTACCTTAAAGTCTACTAAACAACTTAATAGGAAATTTAAGTCATCCAATCAATTAAGAAATTAAATATTAATTGGTACTTTCTGAATAACTGGTACTCACAAGTAAACAATTACGCTAGGGTTATGAGTAAAGTCCATTTTTGTTAATTACGCTACTTTCTGAATAATTGGTTCTCACAAGTAACATGGTAATACTTCCTTGATTTGGAGAAATGAGGGTTTCAATAAATTGTTCCACATGAAAATTGTTGTAAATTATGTGGTAGAAGCAATTTATAAAATTAAGGAATATGAGAGTTTCTTTTCTTAAAATTAGATAGTATGAAAATTCTTAGGAATTAATTAAAGTGAAGTATATTGATGAACATGCATCATTTATACGGGTGTAATTGTGGATTCTTAAATTAATTACAAGAGGACATCATATTTTATCATGCTTGCCTAAGAGTAAATTTTACTACTTTATGGTTTCACATGATGGTATTATGGAGATGCATTGTTGGCATTACCGTATCTTTGCTCTGTCTTTATGTGTTGTTTAGTATCTCTCCATGGTTGAATTATGAATTGTGTTGTATGGTACTAGTAGTATACACCCTCACATTGGGGTCAAGGAGGAGGCTTGGGTGAGCGCGGCTCTTGATTGGCGCCTTGGCCGGTGAATGGTGGGAAGCGACCCTCATGTTGAGGTAGGGGAGGTGGCTTGGGTGAGCATGGCTCCCGATTGGCACCCCGATCATTGAAGTGAGATCGCGTCATGGTAGGAAAGTGGCTTGGGTGAGACGGACTCCCGATTAGCACCTTGCCATTGACATGTACCACTAGTTGGTTGCCATGGTGCTCATGGCAAGGAGGTGGCCTGGGTGAACTTAGCTTCCAATTAGCATCTTGTCATGTGTACTCGTTCGATGCTTTGCGAATGGTAAAGATCTGGTATGCTTGCTAAACTTTGAGATGTAGGGCTACGACTATTTTATGTAATGTTTAATTGTTTAATTTGTATTATGGCTTGTTCGTGTCATTCACTGAGTTTGAAACTCATGCTCACTATTTTTCTTATGTTTTTCGAGATACATCTGTTTTTGTGGAGTGCCCATTTGAAAAGTAACGGGGCCTTCTTAGGGACCTTCTTGTTGTCGGGTTGTAATAACCAAAAAATTTAGTAATCTTAGATTAGGACCTCAAGGACTAAAATGAAGTGGGGAAGAGAGAGATTTTTTTTACTTGAATTTTTTAGAGACATTTTTTTGTGCATTAGATTTTTTGTTATGGGGTCAAAAGATTAATTTAAAAAAAAAGTATGGACTTAAGTGAGAACAAAAGTGAAAAGAGGGTTGAACTAAGGATTTTATCAAAAATTAACCAAGTGGTTGCCTTCAGGAGAGCCACGTGGATTCCACTACCTTTGGAAGCCATTCAGCCAAGTAAGGGAGAGGTTCTGAATGAGAAAATTTTCTGGGTGCTTCTGTCACATTTTGAGTCTCATTCTTCTCCATTTTCTCGTGGTCTCTCCGTCACCAAGGTTAAGGAAAATTCTCGGTTCTCTGAGTTGCTGGACTGTGAGGGAATCCGAGTGAGGTAACTTGAGTTCAATCCTTCATTTTCGACTCCTTTTCTTCATGCATGTGGGTGATGGAAGAATTATGTTCCTTGACAGCAAATTCTGTGCAACTTGGACCTTACTGTATGGTGTAGCATCCTCGGTTCTGAATGTGTGTGAATATCAGAAATTTCGGTGGGTAAGCAGCTAGAATCCGAGCTCAATTTTCTTTTCTATTTCCATTGTATGCTTGACGGGTGATGCTGAATTTTATTTGGTTAAGCAGTGAGGTTGGTGTATGATAAACTTTGAATGCAAGCACAATGAGGTCTTGGGTCAGAATTGAAGTTCTATGGGGCAAATTTGGTAGGTGAGCATAATTGGACCTTCTTTTATATTTCCCTCTGTTTTAACCAAAAGAAATGTTGTATTGTGTGCTGTCCGAACTGTTCTCTTTGTGTGCGATAAAGAAGAGCTTGCAAATTGGTTTTGGAAAGTTAAAAATATAACCTTGAAATTTGTTAGCTAAACTGAACTTCTAGATGAGAGAATAATGGATTAGAAGTTTAAAAGAAAGGGGAAAGATGGACAGATTATGCAGAAAATTCTGCATAAGCTGTCATGGTTTTGTTCTCTCAAATTTTTCACAATGTGGCTGGGGTAATTTGAGCTATGAGTTAAACTAAATGAGGATGAGCAATCGTAATGAATTGGTGTTAGTTTAGTGGCTGTGGGTGGAAGGAAATGGGAAAGAATTAGAGCTGACCAAAAAAAATTAGGAGCTAACATTTTGGTTCTGTTTTCTGCAAGTTGTGTGTGTGTGTACTGCCATGACTAGATTCCTTGAATCTTCTCATGAGTTATTGACCTAAATTAAACCATAAATCCACTTAACATAAACATAAACCTTGGACATAAATTGGGCTGAATTCAATAGTCATAAGTGGAGGTTATTGGTCAAGTTGAATTTTATGCAGAAAACCAGTCTGGACAGCTGCACAATTTAGTTCTTTCCAGGGATCAAATGATCTTATTTTGTTACAACATTTTTATGACATTAAGTTAAGACCTTAGTCTGATATTATACCAAATTTGGTCACATTTAGATGTGTTTTGACTGGTGAAATAAATAGAAGAACCGGACCTGTGATAATTTAGACAGTCCTGATGTATGGGCACTAAAATGACCATTAGAGGGGTCAAATGGTGGATTTTTGGGCTGAAATGTTTATTCTAGTATATCAACACATGAATAAGGATGTGTGTCAAATTTCATGAATTTTGGAGCTCTGGATCAACACAAGAATTTTTCTAAAGATAGGGATGAAATCAACCACAAAACAGGACAGGATGCATGATTAACTCTTGAGAGTTTTGGGCATTTAAATTTCTGGTTCAGGTGTACAAAACAAGTTTAAAGGGAACCTATTCAGTACAAATGGACCTAAAAAGGCTATGTAAGAAAGGAGAAGTCTAGCAGTTAAACTGAAGAATTAAAGGCTACTAATTAGGCCGGACAGATTTGAAAAGTGAGGAATTAGAAAGAAAAGAATTACATTTTGTAATATCTTCTTCTATTTTACGCAGTATATGTTTTCAACTTTAAACCATACAATGACCCCAAAATTATTGTTTTTAGCTATAACTCCCTAGCTTAGTCCCAAGCACATTAGGTCCTCTATGTTCTAGTTCGGATCTCTACGTTCTAGTTTGGATAAGTATCAGGAGAAAGGTTAGGCCACTGTACAAGTGAGTACTTCACTCATATACACCTAAGTCTTATGGAAATGACTTAGCTTATAATGTTTTTCTTTCATGAAGCCCTTTTTCCTTATCATGTATTCTTAAATTGATTTCTCAACAATTTTTGACATAATATAACCTTGTTATATGAAATGTATATATGTGTTGGTAAACTCTTTGAAGTTACAGTATCATGTTAAATTATATGTTTGAAATCTTTCAATTTAAATATCTAAATGCAATTGTTCATGTTTATCTTGAAAAATGATAGTAATTTGATTTTTTGATATAATGCTTCCCAAGACATGAGTTACAATGTTACGGAATAATATGTAATTTTAATTGACATAAGAGGTTTGAAGATTTGAGACATCTATATGATATTGTTGTACACACGTGTAGAGGAACCTTTCCGGAACGACGGTACTACAACAATACTGTAGTCCTTGGATACATTAAAACCCCAACAAGCAAGGGATTAAGGAGTGTGCTAGCCTCGTGATTAGTTGCCACTCACAGGAGGGAGGCTACATGATATGCAGGATCTGTATGTGAGGGTCACATCGAATGACCGGATGGTGGATGAGGAGAAATACAGTGTTATGGCAGGTAAATATGGAGGGTATTGGTTTGGAGTTCTGAATGTGGTTCCTCAAGTATATTTTATTTATATCATATTTGATTTCATTACATTGAGATTTTACTTTCAAGTATTTTCCAAATCCTTTTATGATAAGACATACACTGAGCTAATACATGAACCATTGTTACTTATCGTTTTAACTGAATTATTTCCTCATTACTTATGTCATTATGAGTTCAGTACTTACTAGGCATTTAGCTCTCCCTTTCCTTTTATTTTTCAGACAGTAAAGCAGAGCACGAGGTACCTCATGTTAAGTAGATAGTGGAGCATCTGTTGGTCGAAGCCCGATTTGTTCCTTGGGCTGTTGTTTTGTTTTGATATTTGCATCTATATGTATACTTCGACTCTAGACTGGCTCTATAGATCCATGGGCAGGATCCCCGACCTGTGTATATATAGGTTTTGTTTGTATATATCAAACGCTATGGTTTTGCGTAGCTAGTGTTATAGTTTCTATGTTGGATCTAGAATCCCTTTGTGTACAGCTGACTTGGTTCAAATATGTAAGAGGCATAGATGCCTAATTGTGAATCATTTTGATATTGAAATATGATCAACTTTTGGTTAAGTTCTAATGAATGAATTGCATATTGTTATCTTGTGCCTTCTTGTATAGAGATGATGATGTGCATAATTATGTATGATGAATGCCTTCTAGATTTAGATTTGTTAATAGAGAATGTTAAGGAATATATCTTTGCTGTTGTAAGATCAGGTGTTGGATAGTAATTTGTAGATAAGGTTTATGGGTAGAGGCAATCTATATCCGTGCCGATCATACCCTCGAGGCGGGGTGTGACATAAGGTTTACAGGTAAAGGCAGTCTTTATCCGTGTTGGTCATACCCTCAGGCGAGGTGTGACAAAGTCCCACTCAGATTTATTTTATGTTTTAGGATTGTTCTATAACTCTTTAGGACACTTATGAGGGATCTTGGGGAGGTTGATATTTAATTCTGCTTAATTACATATATTTATTATGAGTAATGTTAATTAGATTTGAATCATAATGCCTTGATGTACGTATGATGTATGTGAAAATCTATGATAAATTGAATTAAAACTAAAGGGTAGGACATAAGGGTAAGGCTTATAGTGACAAGGCTAGTCATCATTGTGCTGGTTACGGGCTCAAGTAGTGGGTCGTGACAGCTAACCCAAGGAAGCTATGGATTTTCATCATCAAGTTTAGTCGTGGCCACTTCTAAACCGCCTTAACCTTGCTTAGGTCTATTTGGATCCCTTCCTCCAAGGTTACATGTCCTAAGAAAGCCACTTGATCTAACCAAAACTCACATTTAGAGAATTTTCCATACAATTGTTGCTTCCACAGGGTTTGCAAAACAATTCTCAAATGTTGCTCTCGTTTCTTCAGACTCTTAAGTACACTAGAACTAGAATGTCATTAATGAAGACTATCACGAAGTTGTCCAAGAAAGGTTTGAACACTTGGTTCATGAAGTCCATGAGTGCCACCAGTGTATTAGTCAAATCGAAAGACATTACCAAGAATTTGTAATGCTCATATCGGGTATAAAAGGTCATCTTGGGAACATCCTCTTATATAAATGGCTAGTTTCTAAGAGGGGGATGAATTGAGTTTATAAAAAAATTTTCCTTAAAACTTGTTGGAAGTTCAAGAAGATTATGAAGCAAAGCCAAATATTACTGATAGTATAAAACAGAGCAATGTCAAGATGAATAGAAATAGAGTGCAAGTAATCAAAGATAAAGCTTTAAGCAATTAAAGAGATATAAACACAAATATTTATACTGGTTCAGCTTAAACCAAACCTATATCCAGTCCTTAAGATCACTTCTTGAGTATTTAACTATCAACCACAAGTTTATACAAATTGGGTACTTGTGAACCACTACAACAGAGATCTTGTTCTTTCCCAAGGGTGTCTCTCCCCCTCACACTAAGATTACTCTCAATCACAGCCTCAAAGAACCCTCCCTTGATCAATACAAAAGAAAGATTGAGAAGAATATGGATAACTCTATAAAACAGAGTAAGTATACAAGTGATAAACACTCTAGAAGCAATTGATTGGCAAGTGATTTGACTTTTCAAGATTCAGAGGCAAATAAGATGTATTCTTTTATTTGACAACCTTTGAAGTCAATATACATAGCCCAAAAAATTAAAGATCCGTTGGAAGAGAATCCGTGATGATATCAGCTAAAATATTTACAAAATAGTTATTGGAACTGATGTCATTATGCTGGCAGTCGACTAATGCTCTTTAATGAGACGATAGTCGACTAATGGCTAGTTGTTAGTCGACTGATAAGTCTCTGTCTTGAAGTTGAAATTCTTTCAGAAATGATAAATCGACTAATGCAAGGTGATCAGTTGAGTAATGGCTACTTGAGGTCTTTTTGAAATGAGACAGTGACTGATTAGTCGATTGATGATTGTCTGTTAGTTGATTGATGAGTTTCTGTCTTGAAATTTAAAATTCTCCAAAAGTGATCAGTCGACTAATGAAATGGAATCAGTCGACTAATGGCTACTGGAGTTCTTTTTGAAATTCAGACAGTGATTGATTAGTCGACTATTGAAAGTCAATTAGTCGACTTATGGATATTGATAATTTGCTAAATCTTAGACAAAGAGTGATCAGTCGACGAATGAAGGGACATTAGTCAACTGATCGCTTCTGATTAAGCTTTTCTAAAGTTTTTGCAAATTCTAAAGATCAATAACCCATTTTCCAACTTTAAATGAGATTTTCAAATAATTTCACTGCCATTCAAAAGCTTTTACAAAATTTTCTTAAAGAGACAAAAAGGCAAAAGATCTTTACTTGAGCTCTTTGCAAATTTTTTTTTTGCCTTGTGATATTTCCCTAAAAATATGGACATTAAAGTACAAGAAAAATATTATTTTAAATTTATTTGTTGATTATCAAAATTTAAGAAAGTCTTTGAATGCAATGGAGTCAACATCCTCTACCTTAATCTTTAGCTAGTGGTACCCTAATCTTAAATCGATCTTAAAAAGCACTAAGCATACTGCAATTGATTGAACAAGTCATCAATGTGAGGTAGCAGGTATTTGTTACGCATCGTCACCTTGTTGAGTTGCCTATAATCAATGCACAACCTTAGAGACCATTCTTTCTTCTTAACAAATAGCACCAGCGCACCCCCAAGGCAATAAACTTGGTCAGATGAATCCTTTATCCAACAAATCCTATAACTAATCTTTCAACTCCTTAAGTTCTATAGGAGCTATTCAATATGGAGGGATTAAGACTAGTTGAGTCCCTAAAATTACATCAACACTAATCTTAATATCCCCATCAAGAGGCAACCTAGGAAACTCTTCAGGGAAAACATTGGGGAACACCCTCACCACTGAGAACTTGATCTAAACTTAGGGTCTCTTTATCCACATCTTTCATGAAAGCCAAATATCCCTGACATTCCTTCCTAAAAAATCTATGAGCATCGAGAATTGAGATGAGATTGTTTAGTGCCACACTCTGGTCACCTTGAAAGGAAAAAGAGTGCTCCCCTAGTATACTGAACTTCATTGCTTTATTATGTCAATCCAAGGTTGCATGACAAGATGCTAGCTAGCCCATCCTAAAAATTACATCAAAGTTCACCATATCAAGCAACATTAGATGGGCTAAAGTGTCCTTTCCATATACAGAGACTTTGCATGCTCGATAGATGTATTCAACAACTAAGGCTTCTCCCATTGGAGTGGCCACAAGGAAAGATTCATCAAGCTAAGTCAACTCCTTAGCAAAACATTTGACAAACAAAGGAGATACATATGAATAGGTGGAACCTAAATCAAACAACACATGAGCCTCGTAAGAGTAAATTGAGAGAATACTTGTCGCAACTGCATTTGATGCCTGTGCATCCTAGCGGGTGAGAGCATATCGATGACAGCTAGCCTCTACCTCCATGACCATGACTTGCTCCTCTTCTAGTACCACCCTTTCTCACTGATGAAGAAGATGCTCTAGTAATTAGAGCCATCTCGGTCTGAGTTTAATAATTTTTTGATAATTTTTTTGAAAAAAGAGTAAATTATTAATTTAATTTTTAAATATTATAAATTTTCTAATTTAACATTTGAAAGCTCAAATGTTTTTATTTAATTTTTAAAATATTTATTTTAATTTTGATTATTTTGTTACTAAATCATAAATTAATTGTTGCTAAATCTCAATTTCTTTTGCCAAAAATCATTTTGACAAATAAAAATATTCAAATTGGGATGAAAACAACATTTCAAAAATTAATTGAAACACTGTTAAATTAAAATAATTTTAATTTCTAGAGGCTAAATTAATAATTTACTCAAAAAAAGGGCCAAATGCGCAAGGCGCAGTAACAAGTCTCCTTCGTTCTATCCCCCTCAGCCAATCTCGTAGCGGTTGTGGTAGTGAAACTGCGTCTGTGCCACACACACACACCGTTTAAGCTCCTCTCTCCAGAATGGCAGCTCCATCAGCACTATCCCGCCTAAATTTCCTCCCGAAACCTTCGCTTTTCAGAGCGTTCAACAATTTCCACAGAAAACAACTTCCACCGAAATTCGCTATTCCTACTTCTTCACTAAACAGGTCCTCCTACATTCCCCGCTTTTCTTCTTCAGCACCTTCCAACTCGGCTTCTGCGGCGGTCTCTAGTGATATTTTAGAGCGCGACGGCGATTTAATCGTTTTAGGCATTGAAACAAGCTGCGACGACACTGCCGCCGCTGTTGTAAGTATTTGGGTTTTCTTCTTTTGGCCTGGATTCGTTAATGTTTTACGTGGTGTTGTTTGTGATGCTTTGTTTTGTCGTTTTATGGTTTCTGTGGTGTAGGTGAAAAGCAATGGTGAAATTCTGAGCCAAGTAGTGTCTTCTCAGGTATTGTATCTGCTAAATTAAATTGGTGGTTCTAGTCAAAGTTAATACGGGATTTAGTGAGGTTGACCGTAATTTGTATCTTCTATTGACCCTTTCTTGAAATGGAAAAAGTAGTAGTTTGTTTTCCCACAAATCATCAGGAAATAGTTAAGAAAATTACGGATTTACATAAACTCTTTTCTGCGGGATTGCAGCAAATATTGGTATTAGAAAGCATCATTTTGAGCACCTAATACATACATGTTATTACTATCTAAAGATATCCTACTTCATTATGTTTAATCACAGGTGATAACATAAATTTGATTGGTAAAATCACCATACAGCTCATCTTTGAGCTAAATATGCCTGAACAGAGGTCTGACCGTCTGATATGAGTTGTACCTATTCAGTATTAATGGAAATAGTATGATAGACAGGATAGTGAAATTTACTTAAGGTCACTAGTTAGAAGGAACTTGTCTTCCATGCTCCTTATTCAAAAGGGTAATTTGTAGTATTGTAGCAAGGGGGAGCTGCTCAAAATATGCAACCACTTTTGTGTAGATAAAAAATATGGATTATAGCCATAGGTGAACAGGTTGGATGGTTATTTATGCAATATAGAATGCTTTGAAGATGTTGCTTTTACGGGGTTCATTCGAATGTAAGCATTTTTGGTACTTCAAAGGTTTCATTTAAATTTTAGGTATCAGCACAAATTCTGGTCTTCTAAACCTCATGGCCCATACTTGATGTGATAATATCAAGGTCAATAAGCTGGTCCAAGAAGTAAATCAAATGTTGCAAAGGTAGATTAGAATATGCAGGCAGTGGTATCAACTTTAGCCTTTGTCCACTTTTCTCTGACACTGCTGAGAAAGGTCAAAATAATGTTTCTGCCTTGGTATCTTGTTTAGATTTTCTTGCTTTATCAGTCTGGCCTTTAGACATGGAATGGAAAATTACTTTACTGTTGGATAACATAAGAGGAAAAGGGTAGTCATATCTGTGTTAGGAAATTATCTCAGAGTCAGAGCATCAGCTTTGATGCGAAGCTTCAGATTAATGAGGCTTTCCACTTCAAATACGGATATTGTTAGGCCCATAATCCTTAAGCAGTACGAGAGGAGGTTTGGGCCCAAAGAAAAGATAAAAAAGAATGTGGGGGCTGAAGGAGGAGAGAGAGAAGTTGGTAGCTAATTGTTGAGCTGGCTGTGGTGTAGTGGATTGGGATGTACTAAAAGGCATAGTGGAGGTGTGTGAGGGTGTGGAAAGTTTGGTGAGTGGTCAGGGAGAGTGCTAGCCTCTCGAAAGTGTGGCAACATTACTGTCTTGTGTGTGTTTTCTGCACTTTGTGTCTTCTGTTGTTGAGTGTGAGCTGTGTTAGTTGTTGCTGTTATTGTTTGAGTGTTTTCCAGCATTGTAATCCCTTGTTTGAGTTTTGTTGTGGTGAAATATTATCAGTTGACAGTGTTTTCCAATATTTTGTGTTTTGGGTTCTATCAGATATCTAAGAATAAAGACAAAAAAATAATAAAAAAATAAAAGAGAATAAAAGGTGGAATTGTAAGACAATAAATTACATTGAATAAAATGGATTGGCAACATAAATGAATAACAATATAGTAGAGTTCATTAAGCTATTGCATTTTTGTTGTGAGCAGAATGTGAATCTGTGTTGGTCACACACACTGCCTTGTGATTATTCGTAAGTGATCTGAAGAAAATACATACATTTTACTTCAATCATCATGAACTCAAGAATAATTACGTTTTATAAGACTTAAAAATGACATGATCTAAACAGTCAAAATTATCAAAATGGCTGAAGTGAAGTCTTTAAAGCTTCTGTTGTTATTTTTCATGGTAAGAGTATCATTTCGCATGTGCTTTTTAAGAAAGAGTATATGGAATGAAGATAGTCAAATACCATTACTATGAAATAATTTCCGATATCTTTACAGTCTGCTTCGGTGCTAGCAATTTAGATACAATGGGCAGACATCAGTTTTTTTCTTATTAGCCACTTGGTGCTATGTATTTTGGTTTATGTCATCCTTTTTGCTTGCTTATAAACCTCTACTTTTATCGAACTTATATTTTTTACCTAATGAAGGCTGACCTGCTTGTAAGATATGGAGGTGTTGCTCCAAAAATGGCAGAAGAAGCTCATTTGCAAGTGATTGATCAGGTACAGCAGTCCCTTGAGTAGTGTACATCCCTGCCTGAATATCTCCCTTGTAGGATAGCGCACACAAATTAATTTCTTGAGTGTCTCCTTGCCTTTATCACATACTAATTGTTGAAAGCCTTATAGTTACCTGTATATGAGTATTTATTTGTCTTCCTTAATAGATGTTCCACATAATTGTATTCATCTACCTAGTGATTATTTGGGGCCTGGGTCGAAGTTCCTTGAATGTAATTCTGGTAGAATGAAAGGTTAATTTTGAGTTACTTTTGGGGCCTAGTATTAAGTCTGGAGATTTCTACTGAATCCCCAAATAGGTATCTAATCTGGTTTCTTATTTATTTTAAATTGAATTACCGCTAACAGGGCCACAACCTTTTCCCTACTCATTATAGGTTGTACAAGAAGCCCTTGATAAAGCTTATTTGACTGAGAAGGATCTCTCTGCAGTTGCTGTTACTATTGGTCCTGGTTTAAGTCTCTGTCTTCGTGGTAATGCATGATATTATTTAATTTCAGTATATTTCAAATTACATAAAGTTTCTTCCTTCAAAATGGTTAGAATTAAGCAAGATAACCCTTCTAAAGGCTTGTTTGCCCGAGAATGATCTTTTTTGTTGCTTTTACTGTTGAATATATGATAGAATTTAATTTCCATGTATTTGACATTACATCCAATTGACTCCCACAAAAGGGTTAGTTACAAGAAAGATGCCACATGCGACAAATCCAAGAATATGATTGTGAAAATAAATTAATTAAAATGTGGGATGTTTATATTGTTTAACTGAAGTTTTCAAGTTGAAAAGTACAATAAAATAAATGTATATCTATGAGTAGGCAATACTTTTTGTTAGCATGTTTATATATTAAGTGCTAGTTGAGACACATTATGTTAGTTGGGTTACTGCATGATAAATGATATAAATAAGCAGGCAAGTTTAGACATTTGGTTGTTTCAATTGTGGGTAAGATTTTCTATTTCACTCTGTTTTAGACTTCAAGTAGTGCTTGCAAGATGTTTCAATAATATTTTCTTATAATACTGTAAGAACTGGCATGACTCCACTGTCTGGCCATTCCAAAGTTTTAGGGGAAATTCTTGCTATCAGGCTATCAGCCATGAATTCCTTTGTTCTACTTGCATGATGCAGTGGGTGTGCAGAAAGCGAGGAGAATTGCTGGAGGCTTTAATTTACCAATTGTTGGCGTACATCACATGGAGGCTCATGCTCTGGTTGCCAGGTAAAGGTATAATGGCTTCATGTTCTATATATAGTTTGATCATTGATGCTTAAAATATACTGAGGTGTGCTTGCAATGCTTGAAAAATGCTTGAAATTAGGACTCAATTGCTATATGTTAATATGCTTTTAAATTTTTGTTCTCAATCTTTTAGATCTACATTTTTTTTTTTAGGTTAATTGAGCGAGATTTGCAGTTTCCATTCATGGCCCTACTTATTTCTGGTAATATTCCTTTTTTGCTTTTTTGAGTTTGAGGCTTATTTATTATGCTGGTTTTCTTCCTCAATCTTCCTTTAATGGTTTATGGTGGTTGTGTTTTCATGTTTTGTTTCTACTTACATGGATCACTGGATCAATTCTTTTAGTACTGGTAAATTCTGTGGCCTTCTTGGATAATAAG
Source organism: Biancaea sappan (assembly GCA_037074585.1). Lineage (NCBI taxonomy): Eukaryota > Viridiplantae > Streptophyta > Magnoliopsida > Fabales > Fabaceae > Biancaea > Biancaea sappan. The sequence continues at coordinate 22,325,967 of CM073499.1, read as the reverse complement.
GGTTGCATGATAAAATTATGTTGAAACTCTGTTATTAGGGGGTTGTTAGAAGTTGGTTATAACTAACCAATAGTTTTATAACTAATATTTGTCTTGGGGGGAGTCTTTTTAAGAGTGTAATTCAGTAGTTTGGGAGAGAGAAGTTTTGACTAGTATCTTGGGGAGAGAATAGCCTCTCGAATGCTAGAGTGGGAGTATCCTAGCCTCTCGAAAGTCCAGGGAAATTACTTTTCTAATGTCTTTTGATTGTTCTGGCATCTAGTATTCATCATTTCATTAATATAGTCCCTTGTTTCTACATTAATTGTTTATTTCTTGTTGGTTTGGAGAGTTGGATTCCATTAATTGGTATCAGAGCAGCATTCTTGGGGGTAAGGCGATGGTCAACACAAGAATGGAAGGTAGAATAGATACTATCGAGAAAGAGATTGACACGATGAAGGGGAACATCGACATGATGAAAAGTATTGACAAGATAATGGAATGCATGCAAGACCTACAAGAATTAGTGGTGCGATTGGAGCAAAAGGTGATGACACCTGCAGCTGGATTGCAAGGCAGGCATAGTGCATCCATTGATGGTGTTTGACTGGTTGAGAATGTTTTGACAGAGGAGTCAACCAAGTTTCACAAGCTGGAATTGCCAGTCTTCGCTGGCGATGATTTCACTGTTGATGGGGTCACCGAGGCAGAGAAGCTAGGAGCAGCGGCTGTATGTCTGGAAGGCAAAGCCTTGAATTGGTACTTCTGGCTCAAAGTTTGAAACCCAGTCAAAGGTTGGGATGAGTTCAATAAACAGCTTCATGGTTGTTTTCAGCATGCACAGATGGGAGACATGTATGAGATGGCAATGTCCCTAAAGCAGGAATCCAGTGTGGTCAAGTACAGGGAGCACTTTTAATCAGTAACTGCACAGTTGAAGGAGGCCATGATGAAATGCTCATTGGGGCTTCAAGAATGGGCTAAGAGTAGGTATTCGGGCTGAACTGAGGCCTTTCCAGGTTAGGTCTTTAAAAGAATTCATGGGCTTGGCCAAAAACATAGAAGAATCAGATAAAACACAAGGCCCTAGAAGAGTTTATGGGTAAACAATCAGGTATAGAGCCCAGCAGAAAAAACTACCCACTCAAACCTGATTGGAGCACAGAATGACCCACCCGACCTGAATGCCTTTAACTAAAAATGCTGAAATAAAAGGGGAATGAGAGCAGAGCTTGGAGTAGCTCCAGTATGCTGTCAAAAGCTGAAAAAATTGAACATGAAGGAGGCAGCTGGAACAGCAGAAAATATGAGGAATAAAGGAAATTTCTCTTTCCACCTTGAGGACAAGGGAAGTTGGTTATAACTAACCAATAGTTTTATAACTAATATTTGTCTTTTTTTTTTTTCCGGGGGGGGGGGGGGGGGGAACTTTTAAAGGGTGTAATTCAGTAGTTTGGGAGAGAAAAATTTTGAGTAGTATCTTGGGGAGAGACTAGCCTCTCAAATGCTAGAGTGGGAGTGTCCTAGCCTCTCGAAAATCTAGGGAAATTACTTTTCCAGTGTCTTTTGATTGTTCTGGCATCTGGTGTTCGTCATTTCATAATAAAGTCCCTTGTTTCTACATTATTTGTTTATTTCTTGCTGGTTTGGAGGACTGGGTTCCATTAAATTACATATCAAGCAACATCAGACACTTTCTGATGATCTGAAACTGAATCAGCTTTATTTGTCACTAAAATATTTGGCAAGGGAATCCTACTTATATGCATATCTTCTTGTGGCCATTTCATATGCATATAATTGTTTGATGAAAGGGATATAACTTATTCACTAAATCATTTTATAAAGTATCTAACTTACCTATAAGTATATGATTTGTAATTTAGGGAAAAAATAAGGAACATCATTAGCATTAGTCAACATTTGAATTGGCAACCATTTTGTGCGTAAATCTTGGAAAAGTAGATAGGATTCGTTGGTAATGAAAGTAATTTTGTTAGCTATAATAGATTATGGCTTTATATATCAAATGCAACCTTTCCTTAACTGTTCTTGAATTGCATCCAAAAATGGAATATTCTGTGGCTTTTTCCTTTATCTTTTCCTTTAATAAAGAGTCCTAATCCCAAAACAGCTTAGAGTAATTTTTTTTTTTTTCCTTATAAACATAACATGAGAGATATTTCCTTGAAAACAGAGATGGTTCGTGGCTAACCTTTTTCCTGACACAGCCACTGTTGACTATTTTCTGGTGTCTTTGTGGATATGCTCAATTCTTATATCTGAGAATAATGGTAAATGTTGTATTTTTGCAATTCCTAGGAGGACACAATCTACTCATACTTGCTCGTGATCTTGGGCAATATATACAACTTGGTACTACTATAGATGACGCAATTGGTGAGGCATATGACAAAACAGCTAAATGGCTTGGACTTGATATGAGGAGGAGTGGTGGTCCTGCTGTAGAGGAGCTTGCTTGGGAGGGTCATGCAGAATCAGTCAATTTTTCAGTAAGTTATATCCTATAATTAGTTTATAATCCTTGATATGCATGGGTAATTTATTTAAATCATTCTAATTTTTTTAAATAATATGTTAACATTTTAATCAAATTAAATGTAATTTTATTAATTTCTGTTAACAATTTTTTTTTATATAATTATAATAATGTAGTCGTGGAATCTAATATTTGTTTATAACAAACACATAGTTTGAATTTTATTTATTTATTTTTTGAAGTGTATTATTATTATTTATGTAAAATATCCAGCTCTTTATTTTAATTTAGATAAATTTTTAAATAATGGAAAATTTTTGTCAACTTTAAATTTTGGTGACTTCATCTGTTTGTAATCATATGTGTTTGCGGTAGCTTTCAGAGTATTTATTAATTATTGAGTGATTTATATGATCAATGCTTTGGAAACTTATTTTGAGACGTTATGGTTAAGAGTAATGGGTAATAGTATGCATTATCTACCATGTAAAAATGTTCATTTAATTTGGATAAATAAATTACGAAAAGCATCATGTAGACGATTTGTACTTTAGAGTATTATAAGTATTGATGTTAAGTGGTTAACTTCTATTTAATTTTTTTATAGTTTCCACTTTAAGTAAAGTAGAATATGGAAAGGCAAAAGTAAAACTAATTGAAGTGAAGCATGTGACATCTTATTGCCAACTGTCAAAAGATTATGCATTGCTTGTGCGTGAATCTTGGCTTTTATATAATACAGTAGATAGTAGATATAGTCAATAGTAGATTATAGATGGCATATCCTGTTTTCTTCCCGCACTATTAATTGATGCCTAAAGTAGATTGTCAATTCTCTTTTGAAATTACTACAGCCTATGCACCCCTCGCGGTCACATAAATTTGTTACTGCCTTGTATCTAGATTCCAATGAAGCAGCACAAAGATTGCAACTTCTCATATGCTGGTCTGAAAACCCAAGTGAGGCTGGCAATCGAATCCAAAAAGATGTATGTAGATATTTCAAGCTGTATTTTTTATAAAATAAATTAAAAATGAAAAAGATGGAGTGAGGCCATAGCATGTGCTTAATTTTGTTAAATGGCATTCTGTCTTATGTGGTTTTTGGCGGTGCAAATATAAAACCTTTCTATTGTGAGTGACTAGTCTGATTGCTTGCTCATATCTATGTGTTTACTTTAAATTCTAATATATCTTATCAGAAGCATAGCTTTCACCAGATGTGAAAAATATTACATGATAAATATACAATTAGTTCTGCACATTTAAAGAAATATCTTGCCTAGTAAATTGTGCGGACAATTTTTATTTGTAATTATTTTTTGATTCCATCTACTTATGAATCTATGGACTATGAACAGTGATGCAAAAATTCCCATTTCTTTTGCAAGTATTGAGGACCGAGTTTCTCGAGCTGATATTGCCGCTTCCTTTCAGGTTAATCATTATGTTTTTATAGTTTTTGTTTAAAAAAAAATGTAAATGTCTTTCCTTTTAATTCTAGTTAATGAACTTTAGTTTAGTACCTGCCATCTCTCTTCTATAATTTCCATTTCTTTTGTGTCCCATTGACCTAGGTAATATAGTATATCTCATGTATCCTTTTTTCATGTCAAGCAGCGAGTTGCAGTTTTACATCTTGAGGAAAGGTGTGAACGAGCAATACAGTGGGCATTGGAGATGGAGCCTTCTATAAAATACTTGGTAGTTTGAAGTCAACATATGTTTTTTTCCATCAAACAACATCAATGCATTCTATAAAAAATTGAATGCTATTCCTTTTTATGCTGTTTGTTGCAGGTAGTCTCTGGAGGTGTTGCATCAAATCAATATGTTAGGGCTCGGCTTGATATGGTTGTAAAGAAGAACGGCCTGCAGCTTGTATGCCCTCCTCCCAGCCTTTGTACCGACAATGGTAATCATATATGTCTAGTTTTGCTTTTAGTAATAATGTCTCTTCTCTATGCTCTAACATTTTTTTCGAAGGGTGGTGCCTATGTTGACATTAGCCCTAAACATTCACATTTAGGAATCTTACATTGAGGGAAACACTATTTTGGTCTGTGAGACCGGTGAATTTTTAATTTGGTCTTCCACAGATAATTTCTTTTTAGTTCCACAATCGTTAAAATACTTATAATATTGCTCTACATATAATTATTTGTTTACCTGAAACTGTTATAAATCAATAGACTATAGAGATTTGGTTTCAAGAATTGGATGAAAGGGCAACATTACATGCATTTCAATGATTAAAGGACTAAATTGAAAGATATGATTTGTGGAAGGACCAAATTATAAATCCAACTATTTATTGGGGGACCACAACGGGTTTTCCTCTAGAATCTAAGATCCTCCCACGGTTTTACATTTAATCTAAACTTGTAATTTAATTGGATAAATTTACAGAGTACCCTGTGCAAATTTTGAATTTTCAGCACACATTAGGTGGTAAATTAAGATCAGTTATGTCACGCAGATTTTCATTTTTTCAATTAACTTTATTAATCCAATAGCTTGAAGAAGTGCAAATTAGATGGAACTCTTGTAATACATGCTATTTAGTATTGTTAGATATCTGGGTTGTCAATGATGGTTATAACTAAGCAGCTTGGTCTTGAACTGAGTAGGGGTAATGGTTGCTTGGACTGGCATTGAGCACTTTCGCATGGGAAGATACAACCCCCCTCCTCCTGCCCAAGAACCTGAAGACTTTGTGGTATGTTTTCTAAACACTGACAGTTACATGGATTAATGCACTATTTGATCGACTGAGAACTTGAAATTAAGTCAAGTTGCTTCTATTATGTAACTGAAGCCAGCATTATTGTTATAAGTGACTAAAGAACCGGACTGGCCAGTTCGAGTTGGAACCAGCCACTAGTTCGGTGTGATTGACCCAAAATACCGGCGCCAACTAAAACACCGGTCAAGAACCTGTTGACCCGGTTTCTTGAAAAAAGTAAATAAATTACTATTTATAAAACACAATTATTTCTCACACTAAGTGGGACTTAGCAATTTTTTTAATCCTTTTTATTCTTTTTTATCATGTTATATTTTCTTTCTTCTTTTTAATTATTCTTTTTGCAATAAAATAAAATGGTTTGCACTTTCTACGAGATCAGTTATCATTACTGTTTTGAAAACGGGATTGAATCAGTCGATCAAACTGAAAAATCGATGAACCAGTCACAATCGATTTGATTTAACCCAGTAAACCAATCATAAAAAATCAATATAACTTGTCAAAAACATAAAAAATAATAAAACCAGACAATTCAATGGTTGAACTAGTTTTAGTTTTTTTTTTTTTTTCTAATTTTTACATACTTTTATTTTATATTTGATGCATTTTATGAGTGCTAATGTATTATTTTACATGAGTATTATTAATGTATTATTTTGTAACATTTTAAATTTTGATTCACATTCATATATTATTTATATTAGGTATTATTGTTAAATATGTACGAAAATGATTAATTACTTGTCTAGACTTCTTGTAAGTTTGTACACCTAAGCATAAAAAGACTTATTAATTTATTATATTAAAATTTTAATGTGTAAAATTAAAAATATATATATTTAATTATAATCGGTTTAATTACGATTTAATTACAGTCAGACCAATGACTTTAAATTTATACCTCTACTTGTTCAATGACTAGTTCAGTTTTTAAAAACCTAAGTTATTATCAAGGTTGTTAAGATTGAGATCTTTCTTAAAATTAGTTAAAAGAAAAAATAGATCGAATCGAGGATTGAAAGATTTTACTTTTAAAAAAATATAATAATTAAAAATATATTTATGTCTATGTAAACTAAAAATTAGCATAATATTATATTAAAAATAATCAATCAATGTACAATTTTAATAAATAAGGTACAAAATATGACAATAGACAAGACACTTTGCAACAATAACAATAAATATTGTTATATGAGATTTGAAAATAATCAATTAATAAAAAAAAATAGAGAACAGTTTCTATTTTCTATTGTATTTAGAGACCACACTTTCTCATTCAAAACCTACAATATTATAATATGTCATTGTCAGTATGCACTAAACTAAGTTGAAAATTGAACAAATTACGAGTAGTAAGACTATAATTTTGTAGTATTAGTAGAGATTTAAGTTAGTTTAATGAATCTATTAAGTCAATTGAGATTGAAAAAAAATATTGGTGTAGATTTAAGTTAGTTTAATGACTTTTTTTCAATCTTAATTGACTTAATAGATTAAAAATATATCAATAAATAAAAAATAACAAAAATCTAAGATGTTATAAGATTGATAAAATCACAAAATCGTAAGATCTTCATATTTAAATCGAGATCTTATTGAGATGGTAGCATATTTAAATTTTATATAGGATCAAAATCGTTCAGATTGTTTAGAATTGTAAAATCGTAAAATTTTAAGATTTAGATTGAGATATTGATAATTTTGGTTATCATTGCTATTGTGAACTTTTGCATTCCTCGTGGATAGCAAACTTAACAGATATCCAGTGCATGGAAATATTTTCTTGGTTAGCTTGGACTTCTTGCAGCTTTGAGTAATCATTATTTTGCTTGTTTTCATACTTACATCACCTGTTAATTTTCATTGGCGATATGTATCAGTATGATTTACGCCCGAGGTGGCCGTTGGGGGAAGAATATGCCGAAGGAAGAAGCGAAGCTCGCTCCTTGAAAAGGGCCCGCGTACATCCATCTCTTTCATCTTTGATACAAGGGTCACTGCAACAGTAACCATTGCATGAGCCTCTATGTTGCTTCAGTCTTTTTATGAAAGAAAGAAGTTCTTGGATGGATTCCTGCAAAAGATGAGTAGACCAAACTAATCATAAAGAGAAGCTTGTTAGGCATTCTTTTTAATGAAAATTCATCTCTAACATGCTTATATATTCTGCATGATTTGCTTGATCTACTTACATTTTGTGGACCAGGTCTACCTATGTACATATATTTTGGTGAAAGTACCATTTTCGGTCCTAAATTTTTACTCAAGTTTCAATTTTGTCTCAAAATTTTATTTTGTACCAATTTTATCTTATATCTTTTTAATTAGTTTCAATTTTGTCCTTAAGACCTTCTAAATTGTTAATAGAAAATGTTAATATAACTACTTCTATTATACATTATAGTACCAACTCGTTTAATTAGGCACGTTCACATCAGATATACACTTGAAATGAAAAAATTGCCCCTCAAGTAAAGAGGACGCTAGCAATTGAAAATGAAGTAAAAAAAGACAATTTTGTCATTTCAAATGCATATCTGGCATGAACATGCTTAGTTGGATGAGTTGATGTTGACGTGTGCAATAAAAGTGTTTATATTAGTGTTTACTGTTAGCAATTCAGACGGTAATTGAAATTAGTTGGAAAGATATGGAATAAAATTAACACAAAGTTTTAGAATGAAATTGAAACTTGGGCAAAGTTTTGGGACAAAAATGATACTTTTGCATTTTTTTTTTTTGTTAAATGAAAGCAAGCAGGAAAGCCATGTTTGGAGTGAACCATCTCTAATTGTTGGAAAGAGATCTGAGGCTAGAAAAATTTTCTGGTACTTGAAAGCGGCAAAGCAACGCCACTGCTGTGAAAAGCCTTACAAATGTGCTTGGTAGGAGAAAATGGAAGGGAAAGGGATTAATGTTGTTGATAGTATATTAAATTTTTACCCTATCTAGATATATTTTTACTTTTCACCTCTTCCATTCAATCACACTTTTTTACTCTTAACAAGCACACTTTTTTTTTTGTGAATTTTTGTACAATTCCTGACAATATTATATTTGATGTACTATGTGTATGTCTGTTTATATATTGATATTATAGGTTTTTTTGGATGATTTATAGAAGGTACTTGATGACTTATATATGTCTTTGTCCATTCTGTCTCCAAGAAGAGGGGAGTGTTGATCATATTTTTAAGAGTTGTGATCTGGTGCGTGTGTAGATTCGCCCAAGCAGATTTTATTATCAAGGATAAGGTCATCCCTGACCTTGTTTTAGCTTGCTGGGCAATATACCACCCTAGAAATTTGGTCCTTTTACAAGAGAACCCAATAATTGTAACTTCAAAAAATTTCAAGCTGTGTCTCTTGGGACGTAGTTTTAGAGGTGTCAATATAAGTTAAAGTCCATAGGCCTGATTTAGCCCGCCTGTATTTTAAATTCGTTTAAAAACGGAGTTAAACAATTTAACCCATTAGCTCACAACTTAGGTCGCGAGCAAGCTTGAGTATTAAAAATCAGACATGTTAATAAACAGGCGAACTTATGCTGGCCAACCCATTTTAACAATACTACGTAGCCCTGAAACCTGTTGAAAGAAAGAAACCATGGAGAGGCTCCCACTAACAGGGAGGTTATGAGTAATAGGAGTGGGGATAGAAATAATGGGAGTTTCTTGTTGGTGTAAGTACAGTAAACGGAGGAGAAAATTTATTTTTTCCTTTGTGCTCCTGGTTGGCAACTTCCAGTTCCATATAGCATCCTATATTTGCTCTACAAATGTGGATGTTTCTCTTGTCTCTATGTTGAAGGTATAAGGGCTACTCTAGAGCTCTTGCACAAGGGTGTAGACAGTGGAGTTATGATACACATCTCTTCCAAGCCAGTCTTTGGTCTCATGCAGGCAAAGATCTCCCCCCCATTTTAACTGGAAAGAGTGTGCTTAATGATATTAAGTTTCAGTTGCTTTCTTTTCCTAGGACAGAGATTAGGTTAGCAAGGAATGAAAATAGGAATAACTTGAAGAATCTTAGCTGTCCCTTTTGTAAAATTGTTGTCTTCAACTCAAAAAAGAAAAAGATAAAAGTATTTTTTTATCCCTAATGTTTACTTCGAGTTTCGATTTCGTCCTTAACATTTTTTTGTAACTATTTTGTCTCACATATTTCTTTTTTTGTTTTAATTTTGTCCCTAAGACTAATATCTGTGACTTATCTACTATTAATGTGTTATACCAATTAATTTTAGTTTTAATTTTGTCCCATATAATACATTTTTATTACATATTTCTTTTTTTGTTTTAATTTTGTCCTTAAGACTAATATCTGTGACTTATCTACTATTAATGTGTTATACCAATTAATTTTAGTTTTAATTTTGTTTCAAATATTCGATCAAGTTTCAATTTTGTCCCATATAATACATTTTTATTTTTTTTCTTTCATCCCAAATTAATATTTAAATATTTGAAATGTCACATGGAACAGTTTATATGTTATTTGGAGAAATCCATGTATCACTTGAAAGAGTTTATATCAACATTTTCTATTAATATTGTTAACGGTGTTAGCACTAGAGACAAAATTGAAATAAAAAAGAAATATGTGAGATGAAATTGACGCAAAAAATATTAAGAACAAAATATCTCTCTCCTTCTTCTACTCTCTATCTTCTTCTTTCTAGTTTATTAAATTCTTCTTTTATTTCCCTTAATTATTTTCTTAACTTCCTGTTGTTTATCTTAACTTAAATTAGTTTTAAATTAGTTTAGGTTGTTTTTAATATAGATTTGATTTTTAATAATTGGTTTAAGTTTAAATTTAATTTAAGTAGATAGGTTGTGATGCACACCTGTCCCCTTTTTATTTGGTGAGTTAGATTACTTTTTATTTAAATAACATATTGTTTTTATTATTTGCTTATCTTAATAGTTATTTTAAAATTTAAATAACTATTAGATAGGTTGTGATAGATTGTTTTTAATAACTGGTTTAAGTTTAAATTTAATTTAAGTAGATAGGTTGGGATGCACACCTGTCCCCTTTTTATTTGGTGAGTTAGATTACTTTTTATTTAAATAACATATTGTTTTTATTATTTGCTTATCTTAATAGTTATTTTAAAATTTAAACTAACTTTTATGATTTGATTTGGTCCTATGATTTATCTTAACTTTATTATATATTTCTAAATCATCCTAACTACTTATAAGATGACGCCTAATATGTAGGGTTTGTTTCTTTTATTCAAAAAAAAAAATCCTATTAGATATCCCATATCCAAATCTATCTAATTATTTTTAATTATCTTAAGCTTATCTTATTTTTCTTCTTCCTTTTTCTTTCTTTTTTCGTTTGGCCCCTTTAGTACGTGGGCTTCACTCCACTCAAAAGTTGAACAGCGCCAACAGAAAGGACTACTTCTCACTTCTTTTTATTGACCAAATGCTGGATCAGTTGGTAGGTAAGGATTATTTCTATTTTCTTTACAGATTTTCAAGGTGCAACCAGATTGCTGTAATACTGATAACTAAGAGAAAACAACATTCACTTATCCTTATAGAACATTCGCCTTTCAAAGGATAACATTTGGGTTATGCAATGCATGAGCTACTTTCCAACAGTGTATGATGGCCATTTTCTCTGACATGGTGGAGAAGCACCTTGAAGTATTTATAGACGAGTTTTCAGTTTTTGGCCTTCCTATCAACAGTGTTTGGGCAATTTGGAAAAGGTGCTAAAACAATGTGAAGAGATGAATCTTGTATTGAACTGGGAGAAGTGCTTCTTCAGGGTACGAAAAGGGATAGTCCTTCAGCATAAAGTCTTAAAAAAGGGCTTGGAGTTGACCAAACCAAGATTTTAGTGATTAAGCAACTACCACTTACTTATATCAGGCATTTTTACATAATTATTCATGAAAACTCTTTAACAGGAAAAAATATATATTCCTAAATCATAACTTAATTTCAACTTTAAAATATGAACTTTATAACGTAATATTTTATTTTCTTAAAATATTAAAAAAGTGAAAATTTTAAATATTACTTAAGATTAACATCTAACGATTATAGGATTTTAAAATAAAAACTAGTCAAAGATGATAAAAAATATATATTACATAACAAATCATATAATTTTTTAAATGTGATAGTTTTAAAGTTAAAAAATAAAATATTATATGTTAATAAGAACTAAAATCATAATTAGGAGCTTCAAAAAAAAAAAATATATATATATATATATATATATATATATATATATATATGTATATTTCCATTCCCTTCCCTCCATTCCTTGGCTGCAGCTCAGCTCCCTCGCTGTTGAGCGCAAAGATGGAAGTGGGAAGGCTACCAATCTCAGCATCAAAGAGAGGAAAACTGCTATCAGCTGGCTATATCACTCTCGATGCCATTGCTCGCGCCTCCACTGCCGACCTTGCTCGAGGTATATATATATATATATATACACATATATATTCTTCTCCATTTATTCCATTGCCTGCTACCATTTCATTGGATTGGGCATCTTCCGCCTTCGACTTGCTCTACCAAATTTTCAAATCACGATTGCGATTTTTTTATGTATTTAAGTGATTGGGTTCGGTGAATCTGGTGTTGGGTTTGTGGGTTTTTGGCCTTTTGGGTTTTCATGGGTGACAGTTACTACTATCTCTTTGTAAGTATGCTTCGATATTTCAGAAAACCGATTGTTCGCACTTCTTCTTTGGCTTTTCTGTTTTCTTCTTCATTTTGTTATGGGTCTGCTTATACTCATACTTGTAGTTTGACTTGGATAGTGTTTGGATGATGAGATTTAGAATGCAAGGGAGTTGAATTTCAGCAATTCAAGTTCATGTATTGGCAAGATTGGTTGTTTGCAATATTCCTTGTGCTTTTGAATTGCTTTTGATACTGCATTTCAAACATGCAATGTAATTTTCCGGAGTATTTAAAATGCTATCTTATAAAACAGTTTGTTTTGACAAAGAACAAGGATTTTAAAAGTACAAGGAAACTGCAACTAATAAATTTAAAGACTATGATATAATACTGTCTGAACGCTACCTAACATTGTCACTTCAACCAGCACTATCTAAGGGAATTAAATATTGGTAATTGTTCCTTGGACACTGTCAAAATATTTCTTGCATTATTATTAAAATTCTTGAAATAATGTCAGCTGTGTGTTCAATAATGATATGGAAGCAAATTTTATGCTTGATTTACTTATGATACAGCCATTTCAGTCTCAAGCATTATAACTTAATGCATATGCGTGTATTTATTTATCAGATAAATCATGCACGGTTATAAATTAACAGAAAAGAAGTACAAGAGACTATATAGTATGGTTGGATGCTCCTTTTGAAGTGGATGCCAATCTATTTTTAGCAGTGACCTTAAATTCATGACTTGCAACTATCATACGTTTTTAATACTTTATTTTTTCAAAAGCATTTCAATAGTTTGTATTTAGATCCTCTATATTTGAAGATTATATGTTGAGTGTCTTTCTCACTTATATACTCTTTTCTCCTAAACAGATATAGAAGTTTCAGAAGGTGAAGCTTCAGAAATTCTGAATTATGTGTTGCAAACTAGTAGGTTGGACAGGTCAGACAGTAGTTCCGCTACTGTTAATGGTATGTATTTCTCATACAATGTAATGTATAACTAATTTGTTTCCAATTTGAAGATGATTGCAATTACATTTCATTTAGTGGGAATATGATGTTGCGCCACCATTAATTTATCATTAAAAATTTTCAGCTAGAGTGAAAATGCTTGTGTTTTTGACTGTTTACTACAGCATTCTATGTTATGTTCTTTTAAAAGATGATATTGTCATTGCACACCCAATCCCATTATAATATGTGACCACAGCATATTACATATTATGGCATGATTGCCTTTCAATCTTGGGCATGTTATCATTTGGTCTCATTATATTTTAATCAAGCATCATTCTATATGTGCTTTCATTTTTTCTTCCTCCTTTTCCATTAGTACTGTATTGGTCTTCTCGAGAACATACGCACTCATGTGGGGATGGAAATGATATCTGAAGTCAAAACTGAAATCAATGTATATTTGACATCTAACCAAAATTGATAAGAAATGATATTTCTAATTACTGAATTCAAAATATTGGATACCAGAACTGACAAAAATAATTGAAATTGCCATAAAGCAAGTAACAAGTTTGTGAATAGCAAGTAGTTTGCAAAGATAAACTTTGCACAAGTTGTTCCATGGAGAATGAACTTTGGTATAAATGAAAGAATTTCATGTATATTTTGTTATGCTAAATGGTTTAAAAATTTCTAGGGCCTAAGCGATAACAAAGTGGATTATGTGAACATTTTTTCATCAGTTTTCATTAAAGGTAATGCTCCAAAGTGGGTATAGATATTACTTCATATGAAATCGTACAAGACATTCTATGGTTTGCAATAAAGAGAAAATATTCTATTTCTTTAACCAATTTTTAATGCTTTAGTTCTTGATGAGACCATATACTGCCATTGGAATACATATCATTTGCATGATTTTTGCTTGGATTTCTCTATTCACTTAATTAGAATTTATAATTTATGACTTCCTCAGGTATGTGAAACTAGCCTTAAATATTTTGGCTTTTCTTCATTTTGTGCTTTTGTGCCATGTAGGTGCTCGGACTGCTTGGGCTATGCTCAATGAGGAAAAAATTTCACCATGCATCACAACATCTTGTGTGGACCTGGATAACATTCTTGGTGGAGGTATTAGCTGTGGAGAAGTCACTGAAATTGGTTAGTGAGTGTCTTTATTCTCCTCACCTTATGAATTGTATAATCAAGACCATCAACTTCAAAAACAAAGCTATGGAATTTCCATCTTCGCTTTTCTGGATTTCAATATAATTCATGTTTATTCGCGTAGGTGGAGTTCCAGGAATTGGTAAAACACAAATTGGGTATGTTGTGTCATCTCAAGTTTCTAGACCACGTCATACTTGTTTCTACCCGTTATTTTGTGAGCTATATTGGTTATTTGTAGTAGTGCATGATATTTACTTTCACAGGATTCAGCTTTCAGTTAATGTTCAGATTCCATTACAATATGGTGGCGTGGGTGGGAAGGCAATATACATTGGTAAAAGCTTCATTTAATTTTTGAATGCCTGTTGAGCATTTGATGGGTTTATTGATTTCTTTTCTTGTGCTTGTGTTGCATGATACTCAGATACAGAGGGCAGCTTTATGGTGGAACGTGTTCTACAAATTGCTGAAGCATGTGTAGAAGACTTGTCAGAATATAGCCACCTTCTTCGCAAGGATGCTCAAGATTGTGAATTTAAAATGCACCCTAATAATATTTTGGAAAATATATTCTATTTTCGCGTATGCAGCTATACTGAGCAAATTGCTTTGGTTAATTACTTAGACAAATTCGTCACAGAACATAAAGATGTAGGTATTAACTTTCATATATTGAATTGAGACTTTTCCTACAAACTTCTTGAAGATGATTCTTAATATGTATTTGCCTTATTCTTTCACTTCATTGATTGCTTTGGAATATAGAGCAAGGAAGTACTCTGGCTTTGACGTTCTTTCCTTTTCCTTTTTAATCTAACCAATTGTTTTGATACTTGTTAAAACTAAAAAATTCTGCCCTTACTTCTTATATATATATATATATATATATTGTTTCAGGTAAAGATCATCATTCTTGACAGTGTTACTTTCCACTTTCGCCAAGATTTTGATGATATGGCCCTCAGGACTCGATTACTTGGTGAAATGGCCTTAAAGTTGATGAGGCTTTCAAAAAAGTTCAGTTTGGCTGTAAGAATAACTTTATTCTCTTCTGTGTGTCAAAGGTGTTAAGTATTGAACTTCCATTTTGCTTAGCGCCAATTCAGGTTTCTTCAATTTGAATTGTTAGTCTTTTCCTCTGTTAGGTTTTTGCCTTACAAAACGGCCCTGTTAGATAGACGTCAAGTACATTTTGCTTTCTCTAGTGTCCTCTATTATCCCTCCTATAACTTTCAGTAATAAATCACATTTTGTCCCAGGTTGTTATGTTGAATCAAGTAACAACCAAGCATATTGAAGGCTCGTTTCAATTGACCCTTGCACTGGGTAAGTGTTGTCTTATCTTCATTATTGACTTTCACATCTCACCTAAGCTTATCTTTTACGGCCTATCTTTTTCTGTTCATCTCATGATCATATTCATATGGGTTCCATTGAAATTAGTTGTTCATAATGCTGAATAGGTGATAGCTGGTCACATATGTGCACAAACCGAATCATCTTGTTTTGGAATAGCAATGAACGACATGCATTCATTGACAAGTCCCCCTCTCT
The DNA here is from genome assembly GCA_037074585.1 of Biancaea sappan. Classification (NCBI taxonomy): domain Eukaryota; kingdom Viridiplantae; phylum Streptophyta; class Magnoliopsida; order Fabales; family Fabaceae; genus Biancaea; species Biancaea sappan. The sequence goes on along the minus strand of CM073499.1, from coordinate 22,310,379 downwards.
TAAATCAGCATCAGCACCATATTCTGTGACTAGTAGAGGGATTCGTAACTGTACTTCAAGTACAAAACGAATTAAGATGATGTGAGATTCTTTAGTACAGGAGGAAACAAAAGTTTGAACCTGAGGCATTTTGCAGACTATTAGCACTTTTCGCCTCTAGGCTACACCCGGCTGCTTAGATAGCATGAGGTTGAGTAGAAACTCAGCCATCCACACTCTTCACCTCTCTCTAGACCACACCTAGTGGGTTAGATGATATTGAGATTTTGCTTGTAGGTTGCAGCATTTATTTTCCTTGCACGTAGTATCAGCCTTGTATGTGTTGATTAGCCTTGAAGTTTAGTGATATTAGATTATTTTTATATTCAGGTTACGTTTTATTGTAATTTTTCAAGTATTTCCCTTTGTGTTGGGAAGGTTATGTTTCCAGTATAATTTGTGACTTGCATCATTGCATGCCTTGTTAGTTCTTTGAAACTGATTAATTTTGAAACAATGGTGGCACCGGTTCAATTACGTTGAATCATAATTAAATTAGTTGTAATTATATATATATATATATATATATTGTTAAATATAGTATATAAATTGTTTGCTACTTAGATTTGACAATTTTACAGAGTAAAGTTATAAGTATCTTTATTTACATTAAATAGTAGAACTCAGTTTGAATAACATATGAATGTAATACGAATTTTTAAGAAAGGTAATAAAATAATAAAATTATATATATATATATATATATATATATATATATAACACGTACGAAATGAATGAGAAGCAAGAAAAAAAATCCTAGAACTGATTCAATCTTTTTATTTTTTTTATTTTTTAATTTTTGAATAATGTCAACAAAACAGGTAAAGGAGTAGAAAATATACATTCCTAGGCTATTAATATCATAATTGTAACACCTAATTTTGTCCATGATTTTATAATTTCTTTTTCTTTTTGTAAAAAAATAAAAAATAAAAATACTTAAGACAAAAAGGCAAAAAATAATAATAAAAATAACAAAAAAGAAAATATTAAAAAAATGATAAAATAATAAAAGTCCAAAATGTTACATGTTTTTTTATCACACACATATGGTGGTGCCCTTCCTCCACATGCATGGTCGGGAATCTCTAGCCAAGGTACTTCAACTATGTCCCTCCTTTCCTTTTTTTTCAAATGGCAATCACACTACTAGTCAAGAAAAGAACATGAAGACAAGATAAGAGTTACATGATTTGGAAGTTTTTTTCCACTAACATAATCATTTTGCACCCCCTTCTCCCACTATAAGTAAAAGACTTTTTCTTCCCTTTCGGAAGGGAGGAAAAGAGGAAGAAGAGAGAAGAGAGGGGAGAAAAGAAAGAGCAAAAAAATACATGCTCTATTTTCTATGTAGAAATTGAGAAAGATTTGCCTTCTTTTGGAGTATTGTGGAAGAAGAAGATCAGTTATAAAGTATTCACAAACACTCTGGGCATTGGAGGAGCAAATGTGGTGATTGAAAGAGTGAAGTTCAGCTGCAAACAAGCTCAAAACTAAAAGGAGTGCAGTAAATCCAAAAAAAAAGGCAACCGTGAAGGTAAGTTGATTTCTTTCACGTATTTATTTTTTTTGTGTTTTTTTTTGTGTTTTTTTTTTTGTGTTTTTTTTGGTAGAGTTAGTTTTGTATGCCATAATTTAAACTTTGGAACTTAAAAGAAGATCAAAATAGAACAAAAAAAAATCAGAAAAATCATGGAAAGAAGCAAAGTGACACGATGAACCGTGAAAACGTGGAAATTCTCAAGAACTTGGTTTTAATTCATTCTTTCCCGTTCTATGGACTGAAATGGACCTAAAATGACCCAAAAACATCCTAGAAGAAGTTCTGGACAGATTTGGAAAGAAAAATTGAGACTTGGACATGATTCATGCAAAACAGGGACCAAACTGAAAAATCTCAAAAGTTTACAGGGGTTGATTTAATTCAAAATTAAAACATTTTCTGGGCCGAGGGACCTACATGAAGACAACTATGATATCAGATCAAGCAAAAGAATAAGGAAAAATTTCGCATAGGGACCCAAATGAAAAGATAGAAAAATATGCATATACTAACTTGCATATTTCTTTCCTTTTATTTATTTTATTTATTTTATTTATTTTATTTATTCTTTTTTATTTTTTTTTGCACTTTACATAAATATATATATAGGTGTGCGTATGTATATATGTACATACGGGTTTAATTTGTTGTGCATGTTTTATGTAAATATGTATACGAGTGTATGTATATATGTCTTTGCATGCATATTATTTCTTTTCTCAATTTTATATATATATATATATATATATATATATATATATATATATATATATATATATATGTAATTGTATTTGTGTAGATTTTATCTTTTCTCAAAATCAGAAATCCAAAAATATTTTCCTTTAACTTTGTTTTCAAATATATAAAAAAAATTTTTATTACTAAAATTATTATTTCCCTTGTTTTCATCCTCAAGATAAATTCAAAATTTCCAAAAAAAATGTCAAAAAATGTTTCTTTATTTTCATTTCAAAAATAAATTTCAAAACTAAAAAATATTTTCCTTTAAATTTTATTCACAAGATATTTTCAGAATTTCCAAAATATGTTTCCTTTCAAATGATTTCATAATAATTTCAAAAACCCAAAAAATAATAATACGTTTCCTTTGTTTTCATTCTCAAGATAAACAAAAAAAAATTCCAAAAAAAATGTTTCCTTTGTTTTCATTTCCATTCAAAAAAGTCTTAAAAAAGGAAATGTTTCTTTGTTCCATTTACAAGATAAATTCCAAAACTCAAAAAATATTTTTTCTTTAAATTTTATTCACGAGATATTTTCTAAAAAAAACACCAAAATATTTTTTTAAATAATTTCATAAAACAATTTCACAAGATCAAAAACATTTTCTTTCAAATGATTTCATAATAATTTCAAAAATCCAAGAAAAGTACTTCCTTTGTTTTCATTCTCAAGAAAATTTCAAAAATCCAAAAATATGCTTTCATTGAATTATTCTTTCAAACTACCAAAAAAAAATATTTCAAACTCAAAATCCAAAAAATATTCATTTCGTTTTCTTTCTAAATATCCTCAAAAGGAAAAATCCGAAAAATCAAAAGTCTTTTAAAATGGGAAGAACCAAAGATCAAGATAATTTGTTATGATAAATTCAAACACACTCACAACTCTTCAATCTCGTTTGATTTATGGAAATAATTAATTTTGAACCTCTTTAGTTCTTCCCGCAAAAAAAAATTTTAGTCTTTCCCCTGGCCCTTGCGGCATTTCAGATGACGAACTATGTGGACTTTGATCCCGATCGACGGGTACGTAGGACCTAGGCTCGGCCTAGCCAAGTCCGTCCTTGTACATATTCATTTGTTTTAATGCTTTTCTTTATTATGTTCTTATGTGACCAAGGAGGACAATTTAAGGCAAATACGAAATGATTGCTCACTTTCTAAATCAGACGTATAGGGTGCCTAACACCTTTCCTATACGGTTCAATTTCCGAACTCATTTGCCTCAAAATGCAGACCATCAAATTCAAAGGTTTTTCCAAGTTTTTCCCAACAAATTAAACTTTGGTGACAGCTCCTAATAAAATTGGTTTTCCATTTTGAAAGTCAATTTTATATATCACTTTTTTTAAAAGAAACGTCGGCCGGTCACATTTCAGGTGTGACAGTTTGGCGACTTCGCTGGGGAATTTCGAGAGTTGATATTGATTTTCTAAGTGTGCAACCAAATTTTATATTTGTCTTAGTTACCATCTTGTCTCTTTATTTATTTGATTTCATTATTTATTTATTTATTAATCTTCGTCATTCTACTTTTGTACATATTCACTTGTATGTATATGGTTTATTTTCTCCTCTTAGTAGATTGGTTAATCCTTTCACACATTATGCATCAATACATCCTTTGCACACACTAGCCCTACACCCGGGCTGAGCGTAACCATAGGATAGAAGGAAGTCTAGTGATGTCACAGATGGTCTATCCCTTGCGGGGATCACAAAAACTTCCGCTTAGACTGATCTCTTTTGTCAATACAAGGTTCATAGAGAGTATAACTCTTGTATTTTCAATATTGGCAATCGGAGATCCCCATGAGTTTCGACTATGGGGGCAGTCTAGGGACCTTTATATCCATAGGTTTGTAAATCCACCCTAAAACCTATTCACTTAGTTGGCCTAAAAAAATAAAGATTCTTAAGCAAGACGTATAGGAAACAGCTTTGGTCATTTCTTTTTTTTTTTCTTCTTTCTACTTTCCATTTTGACTTTTTTTAAAAAAAGGAAAAATGGTCCGTATTCCTAATTCCATTCTTCTCCACTCCAAAAGAAAGAAAACCTTTCTGCTTCCTAAACATCATTATAATTCCTCTGTTTTTTCAATTAACTGGTGAAGCACGAGTTAAAAAAACAAAAACAAAAACAAAAACACACAAAATAAGAATGGCTTTTTCCGACAATCGTTCATCCCGAAAACTCATGAAAGAAATGAAGGCCGACCAAGAGCGAGACGGTGATGCATTATCTAAAGGCTATCAAAGCTCATTGCCAGTGGAAATCAAAGTGACAGTTAAAGTCAATTGTCTTCAAGAGCTCATATTCCATCACGAGTTAATGTCTCCAACCGACAAAGATTTGTTGTCAAAGAAATTTGGAAGGATTGCTGATCTATTGTATGTGAAGCCTCAAGAGATGGCAATTCTAGTGATGATGAATTATTGGGATCCATCATTGCGAGTTTTCACATTTGAAGATATGGACACGACCCCTACAATAGAAGAATATGGACTCATGCTTGATATGCATTTGAACGACCACCAGCCAATCTACATACCAGGACGTGTCAATTCATCCTTGAATAAGATAGCTGCACTGTTTGGGGTGTCGTATGTTCAGATAGAGAAGTCAATGGTAAAAAGGGGGAGAGACTATTGGATGGGAATTGAGCCACATCTTAAGAATTCTGAATGAGTCCAAAATGCGTCATAACAGAAAGGCATACGTTAATCTGTTCTCTCTAGCAATCTATGGGTCTGTACTTTTCCCTTCAGCTATGGGGATAGTGGACCAGAAAGCAATCGATGTATTCTTATCAGTACTATATAATGGAGTCAACCCCATCCCAGCGATCTTGGCAGACACATTCCTATCTTTAAGTCATAGTCGAAGAAGTGGAAAGGGAAACCTTCGGTGTTGCATACACATGTTGTATGTTTGGATGTGTAATCACGTCTTTGGGAAAAAGTATGGAGCTTATGGACCAATACCAAAGCCTGTAGAAAGATTCTTACGTACTTCTATTGAACAACAGAACAAAACAAGAGTGGATTAGAGTCTTTCGATCTATAAATTCATCGTCTTGTACGTGGAGCTTATCTGGGGTGGCAACAAGAGGTGTTTTATTATGGTGTGGTAATTTTCAATGTGTGCCATTGATAGGGTCCAGAGGTTGCATAGCATATATCCCGGCCATGGTTCTAAGACAATACGGTCAGATGCAATACATCCCTAGGACACGAGGTTTAAAAGAAGTTGAATTTGAATATCAAGATTCTTATAGCAAAGAATTATGGGAACAAATTCGAGTTGTGTGGGAAAACATAGAAATGAAAAGTTGCGAAGAAGTAGGGTCATTCGGAAGATGGACTACTCCCGAATACCCGTAATAGTTTAAAGAAAGGGGGAAAGATATGGTAATAACTCGAATGATCAATGCGGATCAACCACCAAGCATTAGAACAGACCCTCGAGACTACACCTAAGAAGACAAGATGCGCAGCAAGCTTGACCATGCAAAAGTAACCGAAGAACTAAAGAAGATAGTTGGTGAGAAAAGGAAGAAAGAAGAAGAGTGTGAATTGTTGATAAAGAAGATCCAGAAAATAGAAAAGGAAATGGAAGCGCTTTGTGCTAACCTCATTCGTACTTCACAAGCCAAAATTGACATTTTAACGTCTGAGGTATGCCAATTTTCTGGGGCCGTAGATGAACAGCAAGGTCATATCGATATGTATCAGCAAAAAATAACATACCTTGAAGAGGATGCACAACGCTTGAGGGCAGAAAAGAGTCAAGCTTTAGACAAAGTTGTAGAAAGAGACGAGACAATTGCAAGGCTAGAGAGTAAGAATAGTCACTTAGAGTCCGAGGCAAGGCGCATCAATCACCTGAAGTCCAATATAGAGCATATCATACAACAACATAAAGGAGCAATAGACAAAAATGAGGAGTTAATAAATGAGGTTGAATTAAATATGACAAAATTGGCTACACGAGTGAAAGCAATTGAAGATCAAGCTACGCCGTTTAGGTTCCCGGAAAGAGAGTTGATAGAATTGTACAATGAAACAAAGGAACTCTTAGAGATGTGGAGTTGTAATTGAATAATAATGTAGTCTATGAGGCAAATATCGATGTACTTCGAATTTGAATTAATTGTTCTTTTAAGTAAAATGTCGGTGTCATCCGAATTTTATAAATATGCCTTTTCGTCTAGTTGGTATCATTTGAATTCACTTGAATACTCTTTTTCATCAAGAAATGTTGGTGTTATCCAAATTTCATTCAACTATATAAAACCATCAACAATCTCATCACAATTCGACGGAAGTCACAAACCTTCATGAGTTTTCGGGAAAACGCCGTCTTATTCTAAAAAAAATAAAATAAAATAAAAGTAAAACACTTGTGCTTCAATAGGGAAATGTTTCAAAAAGAGCAGTGATAACATGATTTTAAAAAAAAAATTGTTTTTTTTTTATCTTTTCAGAGAAAAAAAAACTTCATCATTGCGCCTCCTAAAGGAAAATTGTCTAATCAGATCCTACCATCGACTCATGTATACAACACCCGCTCACGAAGTAATATAATGGAAAGCCAATCCGAAGACAATCAAAGAACAGAAAATGACACTGCTGCACGCATTGGGGCGTTGGAAGGACAACTTGCTCACATGGCTGAAATGATCCTAGCATTGACGGAAGCAATGAAAGGAAAACAAATAGATCTACCAGTTATGCCTATCACTATCGAAACACAAGCTGAGACAATTAACCCAACATCAGCACATGCCAATGCAAAAGAAAAAATGAATGAGACAGTGGCTGTTCCTGCACTCAATAAAGGGATAGGTTCCCAAACCCGAATCACGAATGCACTTGGCCATACTGATCAAATCATAGGGGATAACGCCGTGCAGGGATATCCTGGTGACGATCCTATATACACAGTCCAGATCCCAACCTCAAGTATCGATAAAGAGGACACAAGTCTTAAGGAGCAAATTGGAGAATTCAAAGATCAACTACGCGCCTTACGAGGGTCAGTATCTTGGGGATCATTAGAATTGGATGAATTATGTCTAACTCCTGAGATAACGATCCCAAAGGAATTCAAGATACCAGAATTCTCCAAGTATGACGGCACCGAAAATCCGGTTTACCATCTGAAGTCGTATTGCACTAAGATGTGCGTCTGGTCCCGTAATGAGAAGTTCTTAATTAATTTTTTCCCTGAGAGCTTAACTGGAGCCGCACTATTGTGGTTTATGCAACTAGACCACTCAAAGGTTCAAAAATTGAGGGACTTAGCAGACTTATTCATGAAGCAGTACAAGTTTAATTTGTAAACAGCTCCGACTAGAGAACAATTAAAAGCAATGACGAAGAAGAGTTCTGAAACCTTCAAGGAATATGCCCAAAGATGGAGGATAACTGCATCACAAGTACAACTTCCATTAATCCACTGGTCGGAGTTTTATTCTTCACAAGCATGACAGAGACAGAAAGAGGGTAGCTTCACGAAAAGAAGAGACAACAGAGCAGAAGGGAGATTTACAGGAAAAAAAAGAAAAGAAAAAAAATTCAAAATGAAAACGTGTAAACTAGGAAAACTGTATAAAAACATTTAAAATAATCAATAATAGTCTCTACATATCAGCACGAAAGCCAAAACAAAGAGGTGCAAACCCCAAAAAAAGAATCCAAAGAAGATAAAAAAAATGTATTTCTTCGATTTCAAAACATCTTTAGAAGGCATAGCAGCTCAAGTGAAGAAATATGGTGGGTAGAACAACAAGTCAGCCACAATAAGTACAAATCTTTGACTTCCATGGTAACTTGCATTAATGATGTGCTGTTTGCATGCTCGCTTGTTCCAGCTTTGGGTTACCAATTTGCAGACTCTGCAGGGTTGGCATGTAGGGGTGCGGTGGTTTGCGTTATTTCTGGAAAACTCAACCCTAACGTTTCTTTATAAGACCCTATCAGAAATATGAAACCATCACGAGTTCAAACTAAGAAGTCTATACCTTTTCTCTTCTCTCTTTTTTTTCAAACACATATACCAGCTCAGAAGTTCACCCAATGGCTTCTAAGCAGTTTATCGATCTTACTATCCTGCCCGAGAAGGAGGAACTCAACCTGATTCTACGTTTGGGGCAGGATGACAAAGGTAAGCAACCCATGGAGGAGTCTTCAGAAAGGGATACCAAGAGAAAGAGGCTTGATGAGGAGTTGGAGGGGCACGGCGTAGGCCGTACTTCAGAAGATGAAATTACTCTTTTGAAGAAGGAAGTGGAAGGGCTGAGGCAGGAAATTAAGGGTCTGGAGCGACTGACGAGAAACCAGTATAACAACTTGGGAGAAAAAATTGGCAAATATTATTTTTGGTCGACTCGGTGTTTCTGTAGCCAAAACCAAAAAAACATTGAGTCCCATAATAGGATTTATATTTTTCTCCAAGAAATTATAAAAGCTCTCAAGAAGGGTAGTGGTCAAGAGATATCACTACAATTCACTACTCCTAAGAATGAACCCGAGGCTCCCTCTTCATCCATGAAGCCGCCTTACCCATAGGTTACATATGTTATGCTTTGTGATTTCTCTTCCCCCTTTTTGCATAATGTAATCCTCAGTCTCTCTCTCTCTTTCTCCTTTTTCTTTAATGCAAGTGGTTTTTCTGGAAGATGCATTTCAAGAACACTAAAAGAAAGAAACAATCAGACGAAACCAATCTAGATTCAGCAAACAATCGAACCAATAAAACCAGACTTAAGATCATAAAAGAAACCCAAAAAAAAAATTTAGGTTGCCTCCCAAAAGCGTCTTGTTTATAATTTTTAGCCTGACATTATTTGGTATCTTTGTTCATCATTGTCTCCTTCCTTGAGACTTTCATCTAACCAGACCCTCATGTTCTTGACTGTGTTGCTGGATATAATTTGTCGTTGTTTTGAATTTGCCCCGGTTTTGTAATGGAATTTAACCTTTGACGTTAAAGAGCTGAAATTGTTTCCTCGTGATACCATTGGATCGAAACTCAACTTAACATGTTCTTTGAAAAAAATGTAGAGATCTCACATATTAAAGGGAGCTTAAACGAGTCGTTCGATGTGATTCTTTATTGAATGTTATCATTTTCAATTGCTTTATGTGCAACAAAAGGAATACTTGTCATAGCTATGTGGAGTTACTTTCTAGGCAAATGAGACATTATTAGAAGAATAATTCTCATCTATTAAAAAGTATGAGCGAGAGACATATAGCTGAGGTAACAAGGATGATGAAATAATTCAAATTAATTGGAGTCTGAAAAAACCATAACTAGATTGATTCTTCTAGAATGTCCTTTGTTTTTGAGTTGACTCTCTGAATGAATACGTGTTACAATAGACATGTTCTCATGAATGCTAACTGATGCCATAACCCAATTTCACTTTGGCATATCCCCCTTTGTGCTTCTGTATGTTGAGGGAACCAAGCTGAAACGTCTGACTCCCCATTTCTTATATTACTTTGAGTACTTTGAGGATTTTTCATTGCTCTAGCTTTTGTCTAGGTTGCCTTTTCAGGTTTTTAGTCTAGCGAGCACCCTTTTTAAAAGATCACTTTTCATGTCTGAGCTCTAATTTTTGTCTGAGTCTTTTTTCAAGTTTAAGACTCAGCGAGCTTATTCCCTTTTTTTTTTACAAAAAAGAAAACCTCTTTAAGCATCTCTTGACCGCATCAGAGTTGATAGGCCTTGACAACTCCTGACCATCCATATCTGTTAGGATCAATGAACCTCATGAGAAGGTAAATTTAACCACATAAGGCCCCTCATACGAAGGCGCCCACTTGCCCCTGGGATCCTCTTGATTTGGTAATATTTTCTTAAGTACCAAATCACCGGCTTTGAATTCTCTGGGACGTAATTTTCGATTGAAAGCCTTAGCCATCCTCTTTTGGTATAACTGCCCATGACAAATAGCAGTCAGCCGTTTTTCTTCAATCATATTCAGTTACTCATATCTATCTTTTACCCATTCATCGTCCCTTAGATTAGCTTCGATGAGCACCCTCAAAGACGGGATTTCTATTTCAACAGGTGTCACTACCTTCATCCCGTAAACCAAAGAGTAAGGAGTTGCCCCAGTTGAAGTACGTACGGTAGTCCTGTAGCCGTGTAAAGCATAGGGGAGCATCTCGTGCCAATCTTTGTATGTTACTGTCATATTCTCAATGATTTTCTTGATGTTTTTATTTGCAGCTTCGACTGCACCATTCATCTGTGGTCGATGAGGTGCTGAATTATGATGTTTAATCTTGAATTGGTCACAGAACTTTTTAATTTATGTTCTATTCAAATTTCGTGCATTATCTGTGATAATCCTCTTAGGCAAGCCATACCGACATACGACATTAGTCTTCATGAATCTGATGAAAATTTTCTGAGTCACATTAGCGTATGAGTTGGCCTCTACCCATTTAGTGAAATAGTCGATGGCGACCAAGATAAAGCGATGTCCATTCGATGCTTTTGGGTTAATAGGGTCGATTACATCGATGCCCCACATTGAGAACGGCCATGGTGCTATTAAATTATGTAGCGGAAGTGGAGGTGCATTGATTTTATCAGAGTAAATCTGACACTTGTGGCACTTTCTGACATATTTTATGCAATCTTTCTCCATAGTCATCCAAAAGTACCCGCATCTTTGAATTTGTTTGGCCAAGGTGTGGCCGTTGGCATGAGTCCCACAGTCCCACATATTCCTTCATGAAGTTCTGTAATAATTCTTTGAGCTTCTTTTGAATCAACACATCGGAGAAGTGTGCCATCATGACTCCTTTTATATAAGACACCATCATTGATAAAGAAATTCATGGCCAAACGTCGAATTGTCTTCTTATGGTTTTCCGTAGCTCCTTTTGGGTAGACCCTATCTTTCATGTAAGTCTTGATGTCATGGTACCAAGGATGTTCATCAAATTCCTCCTCTATGTTCAAGCAATGCGCTGGCGTATCACTTGATTTTATTTGGATTGGTTGGACTTGCACTCCGCAGTCAAGCTGAATCATCGCTGCTAAAGTGGCCAAAGCATCTGCAAACCGGTTCTTATCTCTTGTCATGTGATGAAAACTGATTTCTTCAAACTGATCGATTAGCTGGATCAAGTATTTCTGATATGGTACTAATTTTGAATCTCTAGTTTGCCATTTTCCATTTACTTGGTAAATGATTAGAGCTGAATCGTCGAATACCTCTAAGTTTTTTACTCCTAAGGTAATGGCTGCTTGTAATCACCTGACGCATGCTTCATATTCTGCTACATTGTTCGTGCAGTCAAATTCCAGCTTGATGGCTACCGGGAATTGCTTTCCTTCTGGAGATACCACTACAGCTCGGACACTATTTCCTTGTGTGTTAACAGCCCCGTCAAAATACATTTTCCATCTTTCTGCTCCATCATCAATATTACCTTCCTCTTTATCGATAGTAACGATATCCTCATCCGGAAAATAGAACTTCAAGGGTTGGTATTCATTAAGTGGGTGCTCTGCCAAATGATCTGCTATTACACTCCCTTTAATGGACTTCACTAGGTCATACTTAGATAGTATCACTTGCCATTTCGAAACCCTTCCAGCTACATGTGGGTTTTCAAAAATAAATTTCAAAGGGTCCATTCTAGAGATCAGCCATGCAATGTAATAGAGCATATACTGTCTCAACCTCTTGTTGTCCACGCTAATCCACAGCATGTTCTTTCAATCATTGTATAGCGTGTTTCACAATCACTGAACTTCTTACTCAAGTAATAAATCGCTTATTCTTTCTCCCTAATTCGTTATGTTGCCCTAGCACTGCCCCAATTGATTCGGGTAAGATTGTTAAATACAATATTAAAGGCCGGCCTGGTGTTGGAGGAACAAGGATTGGGGGGTTTAGTAAATAATCTTTAATTCTATCAAAGGCTTATTGGCAATCATCATCCCATTTCTCAGTGTGGTTCTTCCTCAACAATTTAAATATTGGCTCACAAGTTGCTGTCAAATTAGCGATGAACCTTGCAATGTAATTCAGTCGCCCCAAGAAGCCTCGAACCTCTTTTTCTGTTTGGTGAGGTGGCATTTCACGAATAGCTTTTATTTTGTCAGGATCAACTTCTATCCCCTTTTGACTTACAATAAATCCTAATAGTTTCCCGGATAAGGCTCCGAAAACACATTTATTAGGATTTAATCTGAGTTTATACTCACGCAGCCTCTCGAATAATTTTCTAAGGACTGCTACATGACTTTCTCCTTCAATAGTCTTGGCCACCATGTCATCTACATATACCTCAATTTCCTTGTGCATCATATCATGGAAAAGTGCAACCATGGCTCGTTGGTAAGTTGCCCCAGCATTTTTCAACCCAAATGGCATTACTTGGTAGCAATAAGTCCCCAACTGAGTGATAAAGGTGGTTTTTTGCTTGTCCTCTTCATGCATAGGAATTTGATTATAGCCTGAGAAACCATCCATGAATGAATAACGATGGTTGCATGCAGTGTTGTCAACCAGCATATCAATATGAGGTAGGGGAAATCATCCTTTGGACTAGCCCTATTTAAGTCTCTATAGTCTATGCACATCCTGACTTTACCATCTTTCTTAGCCACAGGCACAATATTTGCCACCCATTGAGGGTATCGAACGACTTGGTGAAAACCCACGTCGAGTTGTTTCATTACTTCTTCCTTAATCTTTAGGGATATCTCTGCATTTAGTCTTCTTAACTTTTGCTTTTTGGGCTTCACGTCTGGGAAGAGTGGAATTCTGTGAGACGCGATTCTTGGATCAAGCCCTGGCATGTCTTGATAAGACCATGCAAATACATCAAGATATTCTTTAAACAACTTGACCATTTCTTCTATTTCTGGGCCATCGACAATTTTTAACTCTCTTCTATCTTCTTTAGTCCCCATGTTTATCATTTCGATCACCTCTTCATGAGGACTTATCCCTTTTTCGGTAGATTCAAGGATTTTAGCGAATGTTTGGACTATTTCATCATCATTAGATTCATGATTTTGCGTATCCATGGTAACACATAAGTCATTCAACTAAGTCTCAGGAATTCCCGTGTTGGACAAGAGTTCCGAGGAATGCAAATTCCTGGAGGGTAAAGAAATGATATGAAATGAATTGGAAGAAAACAAGGAGAACAAATGAAGCACAAGTACGAAGCATTTCAAATTTCCATTTGTGTTCCATAAAAACATTATTCATGAAAATGACAACATTGCAATTGAAAAACAATTACTTTAAATCAAAAACATCTTGAACATCTTCAATCTCCCAATTCTTCAATGAGTCTCCAGTATCATCATTCATAATCTGAGGCTTGGATCCTTGTATATCATTCTTATCCTCGGCCACCATAGAACTCTCAAGCTGGTTGATCACTTCGGATGGCATTGGAAACGAAGCTCTTATATGTGGGACTTCTAGCTTACCACGTTGTTTGTTTATATTGAGTTTTCCATTTATCTGATCCTCTATTGTAGGCTCATATCCTAACCCACGTCGATCTGTATTTGATGGAAGGACAATTGGTTCTTTAATGCCTTGTAGGTTTGTACCTAAACCTCTGCCTATCTCGAACCCATTCTTTTTCATGATGGTTGTTGTCACAGAATTTATATCTTTGTTGGGTTCTTCAGTTGCCTCAACTTCCAAGCTTGGGAAAGCTATCTCAGTCACTTGCTTAGCAGCCTCAATATATGGGATAGAACTTGGCTTTGTTACCATCAGCTCCTCTTCTCTATTAACAGTGATGGTTCTCCCTCCGTCAATAAACTTCACTTTCTGGTGTAGGGTAGATGGTACGGCACCTGCCTTATGGATCCATGGCCTTCTTAAGAGCATGGTATATGATGGATCTACGTCCATGACTTGAAACTTTACCATAAATGTACACGGGCCAATTTCAAGGGGTAAATCGATTGTACCTAATACCTCTCTTCGAGTTCCATCGAATGCCCTTACCGTCATATCACTATCCTCTATTCGTAATAATTCTAATTTCTCGAATGTGGACAGTAGCAAGACATTTAAAGCTGATCCACCATCAATTAGAACTTTGGCTAGGATGAACCCATGGCATTTAAGGGTGATATGCAAAGCTTTTGGTTTGCTGGTAGCAGTTTCATCGATTTCTTCTACTGAAAAGGAGATTGCGGACATAGATTTGGTGATGTTCATTACATCTGCTACTCTTTCTGGGGACGCATCTGGTCACACAAATGTTTTTCCTAAGACCTTTAGCAGAGCCTGGCGATGCGCCTCTGAATTTATGATTAGCGAAAATGTTGAGATTTTGGCATGAGTCTTGTTCAATTGTTCCACGATATCATATTCACTTTGTTTCATGATTCGCAAGAACTCTTCCTCATCATCTTCAGGTTTCTTTTCTATTACTTGTCCCTTTTTGTCTACCTTCTTTGTTTCAGTAGGAAGGTATATTCTGCCGCTTCGCCTCACCCCTCCTGTATTGGCTATGTTTGTCACGAGTTCTTCCTTAGGCACTTTAACTGTCTCCATGTTGTTGGAAAGAAGCTCTATTCGGCTGCCATACCTCCATTGCACCGCACGATTGCTTTGGTAGGGAAATGGTGCTAGCATGTTTATAACCATAGTCGGTTGTTTCTGAATTGACATTTTAGGCTGAGGGGTATAATTAATCGTGTAGTAAGCTAACTCGATTCCTTTCTTGCTGACTGAGCTTGGTGTTTCTGTTATTGTACAAATCACTTCACATGCTCTCACAAGGACTATTATCCCAAAAGCAATCATCTTCTTAACCAAAGAGTCAAACTCTAAGCATTCTTCAATGTCATGCCTCATTTTTGCTTGGTGATACTCACAATGTTTTAACTCTTGAGCCACCACCACTTCATCTTTTCTTATCGTCAATGGTTCTAACTCGTACCCAGCTTCTTTAAGGTTCACATAGAGCCACTTCATCGACATCTTCATGTTAGTCAATTTCTCTAGAGACTTAGTCTCTTCTTCGATAGCATTCACTTGGTGTTCATGACTAGGCATTGGATTCTTCGCAATGGTAGAGTTCTCTCCTGACTTTAATTGGATATGGTTTGAATCAATCAAATCTAGTACGTTTTTCTTGAACGCTATACAATTTTCAATTGAATGTCCAACAGCACCCATGTGAAAATCGCATGTGGTATTTGGATCATACCATGCTGGATATGGGGGATTCATTACTCTACCCAGTCGAGGCCCCAAGAGTCGGGCAGCTAACAGGTTTTTGTATAATTCAGCATTTGTTGTGCCAAAATTTGGCCAAGGGCAACTATCTATTGGTCGTGGGGCTCTTTGTGCGCCCAATTGAGTACGTCTACTTGACCCCGATTGACCTTGATTTTGATTGCCTGTTTGGTAAAAATTAGATTGCTGTTGGGGGTATGATTTTACTGGTTGAACATAATTTACATCCGATTCTTTCTTTTTTGTGAATTGTCCCTTCTTTAAGCTATTTTCTGTACGGGGGCTTGACAGTTTTCCTTCACGAATATCGGCATCAATTCTTTCCCCGATCTCAATTAGGTCTGCAAAGTCTGTGACATGTGTCCCTAACATAATCTTATAGAACGAGTCTGGTAGGGTACGGACGAAGTAAGAACAATATTCGGACTGGATTAATGGAGGTTGTACTTGTGATGCAGTTATCCTCTATCTTTGGGCATATTCCTTGAAGGTTTCAGAACTCTTCTTCATCATTGCTTTTAATTGTTCTCTAGTCGGAGCTGTTTACAAATTAAACTTGTACTGCTTCATGAATAAGTCTGCTAAGTCCCTCCATTTTTGAACCTTTGAGTGGTCTAGTTGCATAAACCACAATAGTGCGGCTCCAGTTAAGCTCTCAGGGAAAAAATTAATTAGGAACTTCTCATTACGAGACCAGACGCACATCTTAGTGCAATACGACTTCATATGGTAAACCAGATTTCCGGTGCCGTCATACTTGGAGAATTCTGGTATCTTGAATTTATTTGGGATCGTTATCTCAGGAATTAGACATAATTCATCCAATTCTAATGATTTCCAAGATACTGGCCCTCGTAAGGCGCGCAGTTGGTCTTTAACTTTTTCAATTTGCTCCTTAAGACTTGTGTCCTCTTTATCGACACTTGAGGCTGGAATCTGGACTGTGTATACAGGATCGTCACCAGGATATCCCTGCGCGGCGTTATCCCCTATGATTTAATCAGTATGGCCAAGTGCATTCGTGATTCGGGTTTGGGAACCTATCCCTTTATTGAGTGCAGGAACAGCCACTGTCTCATTCATTTTTTCTTTTGGATTGGCATGTGATGATGTTGGGTTAATTGTCTCAGCTTGTGTTTCGATAGTGATAGGCATAACTGGTGGATCTATTTGTTTTCCTTTCATTGCTTCCGTCAATGCTAGGATCATTTCAGCCATGTGAGCAAGTTGTCCTTCCAACGCCCCAATGCGTGCAGCAGTGTCATTTTCTGTTCTTTGATTGTCTTTGGATTGGCTTTCCATTATATTACTTCGTGAGCGGGTGTTGTATACATGAGTCGATGGTAGGATCTGATTAGACGATTTTCCTTTAGGAGGCGCAATGATGAAGTTTTTTTTTCTCTGAAAAGATAAAAAAAATAATTTTTTTTTAAAATCATGTTATCACTGCTCTTTTTGAAACATTTCCCTATTGAAGCACAAGTGTTTTACTTTTATTTTATTTTATTTTTTTTAGAATAAGAGGGCGTTTTCCCGAAAACTCATGAAGGTTTGTGACTTCCGTCGAATTGTGATGAGATTGTTGATGGTTTTATATAGTTGAATGAAATTTGGATAACACCAACATTTCTTGATGAAAAAGAGTATTCAAATGATACCAACTAGACGAAAAGGCATATTTATAAAATTCGGATGACACCGACATTTTACTTAAAAGAACAATTAATTCAAATTCGAAGTACATCGATATTTGCCTCATAGACTACATTATTATTCAATTACAACTCCACATATCTAAGAGTTCCTTTGTTTCATTGTACAATTCTATCAACTCTCTTTCCGGGAGCCTAAACGGCGTAGCTTGATCTTCAATTGCCTTCACTCGTGTAGCCAATTTTGTCATATTTAATTCAGCCTCATTTATTAACTCCTCATTTTTGTCTATTGCTCCTTTATGTTGTTGTATGATATGCTCTATATTGGACTTCAGGTGATTGATGCGCCTTGCCTCGGACTCTAAGTGACTATTCTTTCTCTCTAGCCTTGCAATTGTCTCGTCTCTTTCTACAACTTTGTCTAAAGCTTGACTCTTTTCTACCCTCAAGCGTTGCGCATCCTCTTCAAGGTATGTTATTTTTTGCTGATACATATCGATATGACCTTGCTGTTCATCTACGGCCTCAAAAAATTGGCGTACCTCAGACGTTAAAATGTCAATTTTGGCTTGTGAAGTACGAATGAGGTTAGCACAAAGCACTTCCCTTTCCTCTTCTATTTTCTAGATCTTCTTTATCAACAATTCACACTCTTCTTCTTTCTTCCTTTTCTCACCAGCTATCTTCTTTAGTTCTTCTGTTACTTTTGCATGGTCGAGCTTGCTGCGCATCTTGTCTTCTTCGGTGTAGTCTCGAGGGTCTGTTCTAATGCTTGGTGGTTGATCCGCATTGATCATTCGAGTTATTACCATATCTTTCCCCCTTTCTTTAAACCATTGCGGGTATTCAGGAGTAGTCCATCTTCCGAATGGCCCTACTTCTTCGCAACTTTTCATTTCTATGTTTTCCCACGCAACTCGAATTTGTTCCCATAATTCTTTGCTATAAGAATCTTGATATTCAAATTCAACTTCTTTTAAACCTCGTGTCCTAGGGATGTATTGCATCCGACCATATTGTCTTATAACCATGGCCGGGTTATATGCTATGCAACCTCTGGACCCTATCAATGGCACACATTGAAAATTACCACACCATAATAAAACACCTCTTGTTGCCACCCCAGATAAGCTCCACGTATAAGACGATGAATTTATATATCGAAAGACTCTAATCCACTCTTGTTTGTTATGTTGTTCAATAAGAGTACGTAAGAATCTTTCTACAGGCTTTGGTATTGGTCCATAAGCTCCGTACTTTTTCCCAAAGACCTGATTACACATACAACATGTGTATGCAACACCAAAGGTTTCCTTTTCCACTTCTTCGACTATGACTTAAAGATAGGAATGTGTCTGCCAAGATTGCTGGGATGGGGTTGACTCCATTATATAGTACTGATAAGAATACATCGATTGCTTTCTGGTCCACTATCCCCATGGCTGAAGGGAAAAGTACAGACCCATAGATTGCTAGAGAGAACAGATTGACGTATGCCTTTCTGTTATGACGCATTTTGGACTCATTCAGAATTCTTAAGATGTAGCTCAATTCCCATCCAATAGTCTCTCCCCTTTTTACCATTGACTTCTCTATCTGAACATACGACACCCCAAACAGTGCAGCTATCTTATTCAAGGATGAATTGACACGTCCTGGTATGTAGATTGGCTGGTGGTCGCTCAAATGCATATCAAGCATGAGTCCATATTCTTCTATTGTAGGGGTCGTGTCCATATCTTCAAATGTGAAAACTCGCAATGATGGATCCCAATAATTCATCATCACTAGAATTGCCATCTCTTGAGGCTTCACATACAATAGATCAGCAATCCTTCCAAATTTCTTTGACAACAAATCTTTGTCGATTGGAGACATTAACTCGTGATGGAATATGAGCTCTTGAAGACAATTGACTTTAACTGTCACTTTGATTTCCACTGGCAATGAGCTCTGATAGCCTTTAGATAATGCATCACCGTCTCGCTCTTGGTGGGCCTTCATTTCTTTCATGAGTTTTCGGGATGAACGATTGTCGGAAAAAGCCATTCTTATTTTGTGTGTTTTTGTTTTTGTTTTTTTAATTCGTGCTTCACCAGTTAATTGAAAAAACAGAGGAATTATAATGATGTTTAGGAAGCAGAAAGGTTTTCTTTCTTTTGGAGTGGAGAAGAATGGAATTAGGAATACGGACCATTTTTCCTTTTTTTTAAAAAAGAAGTCAAAATGGAAAGTAGAAAGAAGAAAAAAAAAAGAAATGACCAAATCTGTTTCCTATACGTCTTGTTTAAGGATCTTTATTTTTCTAGGCCAACTAAGTGCATAGGTTTTAGTGTGGATTTACAAACCTATGGATATAAAGGTCCCTAGACTGCCCCCATAGTCAAAACTCATGGGGATCTCCGATTGCCAATATTGAAAACACAAGAGTTATACTCTCTATGAATCTCGTATTGACAAAAGAGATCAGTCTAAGCGGAAGTTTTTGTGATCCCCGCAAGGGATAGACCCTCTGCGACATCACTAGACTTCCTTCTATCCTATGGTTACGCTCAGCCTGGGTGTAGGGCTAGTGTGTGCAAAGGATGTATTGATGCATAATGTGTGAAATGATTTACCAATCTACCAAGAGGAGAAAATAAACCATATACATACAAGTGAATATGTACAAAAGTAGAATGACGAAGATAAATAAATAATGAAATCAAAATAAATAAAGAGACAAGATGGTAACTAAGGCAAATATAAAATTTGGTTGCACACTTAGAAAATCAATATCAACTCTAGAAATTCCCCAGCGGAGTCGCCAAACTGTCACACCTGAAATGTGACCGGCCGGCATTCCTTTTAAAAAAAGTGGTATATAAAATTGATTTTCAAAATGGAAAACCAATTTTATTAGGAGCCGCCACCAAAGTTTAATTTGTTGGGAAAAACTTGGACAAACCTTTGAATTTGATGGTCTGCATTTTGAGGCAAATGAGTTCAGAAATTGAACCATATAGGGAAGGTGTTAGGCACCCTATACGTCTGATTTAGAAAGTGAGCAATCATTTCTTATTTGCCTTAAATTGTCCTCCTTGGTCACATAAGAACATAATAAAGAAAAGCATAAAAACAAATGGATATGTACAAGGACGGACTTGGCTAGGCTGAGCCTAGGTCCTACGTACCCGTCGATCTGGATCAAAGTCCACGTAGTTCGTCATCTGAAATGCCGCAAGGACCAGGGGAAAGACTAAAATTTTTTTTTTGCGAGAAGAACTAAAGAGGTTCAAAATTAATTATTTCCATAAATCAAACGAGATTAAAGAGTTGTGAGTGTGTTTGAATTTATGATAACAAATTATCTTGATCTTTGGTTCTTCCCATTTTAAAAGACTTTTGATTCTTCAGATTTTTCCTTTTGAGGATATTTAAAAAGAAAACGAAATGAATATTTTTTGTATTTTGAGTTTTAAATATTTTTTTTGTGAGTTTGAAAGAATAATTCAATGAAAGCATATTTTTGGATTTTTGAAATTGTCTTGAGAATGAAAATAAAGGAAGTACTTTTCTTGGATTTTTGAAATTATTATGAAATCATTTGAAAGAAAATGTTTTTGATCTTGTGAAATTGTTTTATGAAATTATTTAAAAAAATATTTTGGTGTTTTTTTAGAAAATATCTCGTGAATAAAATTTAAAGGAAAAATATTTTTTGAGTTTTGGAATTTATCTTGTAAATGGAACAAAGAAACATTTCTTTTTTTAAGACTTTTTTGAATGGAAATGAAAACAAAGGAAACATTTTTTTTGGGATTTTTTTTTTTGTTTATCTTGAGAATGAAAACAAAGGAAACGTATTATTATTTTTTGGGTTTTTGAAATTATTATGAAATCATTTGAAAGGAAACATATTTTGGAAATTCTGAAAATATCTTGTGAATAAAATTTAAAGGAAAATATTTTTTTAGTTTTGAAATTTATTTTTGAAATGAAAATAAAGAAACATTTTTTGATATTTTTTTTTAATGGAAATAAGAACAAAGGAAACATTTTTTTGGAAATTTTGAATTTATCTTGAGGATGAAAACAAGGGAAATAATAATTTTAGTAATAAAAAATTTTTTTTATATATTTGAAAACAAAGTTAAAGGAAAATATTTTTGGATTTCTGATTTTGAGAAAAGATAAAATCTACACAAATACAATTATATATATATATATATATATATATATATATATATGTGTGTGTGTGTGTGTAAGATACATAAAAAATAAAAGAAATAATATGCATGCAAAGACACATATACATACACTCGCATACATATTTACATAAAACATGCACAATAAATTAAACTCGTATGTACATATATACATATATATATATATATATATATATATAAGTGTACACACACTTTTATATAACTATATATATATAACGCACACTTATATATATATTTATGTAGAGTGAAAAAATAAAATAAAATAAAATAAATAAATAAAAGGAAAGAAATATGCATGCTAGTATATGCATATTTTTCTGTCTTTTCATTTGGGTCCCTATGCGAAATTTTTCCTTATTCTTTTGCTTGATCTGATATCATAGTTGTCTTCATGTAGGTCCCTCGGTCCAGAAAATATTTTAATTTTGAATTGAATCAACCCCTGTAAACTTTTGAATATTTTCAGTTTGGTCCCTGTTTTGCATGAATCATGTTCAAGTCTCAATTTTTCTTTCCAAATCTGTCCATAACTTCTTCTAGGATATTTTTGGGTCATTTTAGGTCCATTCCAGTCCATAGCACTGGAAAGAATGAATTAAAATCAAGTTTTTGGGAATTTCCACGTTTTCACGGTTCATCGTGTCATTTTGCTTTTTTCCATGATTTTTCTGATTTTTTTTGTTCTATTTTGATCTTCTTTTAAGTTCCAAAGTTTAAATTGTGGCATGAAAAACTAACTGTACCAAAAAAAAACAAAAACACAAAAAAAAAATGCGTGAGAGAAATCAACTTACCTTCATGGTTGCCTTTTTTTTTTTGGATTTACTGCACTCCTCTCAATTTTGAGCTTGTTTGCAGCTGAATTTCACTCTTTCAATCACCACATTTGCTCCTCCAATGCCCAGAGTGTTTGTGAATACTTTATAACTGATCTTCTTCTTCCACAATACTCCAAAAGAAGGCAAATCTTTCTCAATTTCTACATAGAAAATAGAGCATGTACTTTTTTGCTCTTTCTTTTCTCCCCTCTCTTCTCTCTTCTTCTCCCTCTTTTCCTCCCTTCCGAAAGGGAAGAAAAAGTCTTTTACTTATAGTGGGAGATGGGGGTGCAAAATGATTATGTTAATGAAAAAAAACTTCCAAATCATGTAACTCTTATCTTGTCTTCATGTTCTTTTCTTGACTAGTAGTGTGATTGCCATTTGAAAAAAAAGGAAAGGAGGGACATAGTTAAAGTACCTTGGCTAGAGATTCCTGACCATGCATGTGGAGGAAGGGCACCACCATATGTGTGTGATAAAAAAACATGTAACATTTTAGACTTTTATTATTTTATCATTTTTTTAATATTTTTTTTTGTTATTTTTATTATTATTTTTTGCCTTTTTGTCTTAAGTATTTTTATTTTTTATTTTTTTACAAAAAGAAAAAGAAATTATAAAATCATGGACAAAATTAGGTGTTACAGTTACTAGCATGCATATTTCTTTCCTTTTATTTATTTATTTTTTTGCACTTTACATAAATATATATATAGGTGTGCGTTATATATATATATAAAAGTGTGTGTACATGAGTTTATATTATATTTTATATATATATATATATATATATATATATATATATATATATATATGTACATACGGGTTTAATTTCTTGTGCATGTTTTATGTAAATATGTATGCGAGTGTATGTATATGTGTCTTTGCATGCATATTATTTCTTTTATTTTTTATGTATCTTACATGAATATATATATATATATATATATATATATATATATATATATATATATATATATATATATATATATATATATATATATGTAATTGTATTTGTGTAGATTTTTCTTTTCTCAAAATCAGAAATCCAAAAATATTTTCCTTTAACTTTGTTTTCAAATATATAAAAAAAATTTTATTACTAAAATTATTATTTCCCTTGTTTTCATCCTCAAGATAAATTCAAAATTTCCAAAAAAATGTTTCCTTTGTTCTCATTTCCATTCAAAAAAAAATGTCAAAAAATATTTCTTTATTTTCATTTCAAAAATAAATTTCAAAACTAAAAAATATTTTCCATTAAATTTTATTCACAAGATATTCTCAGAATTTCCAAAATATATTTCCTTTCAAATGATTTCATAATAATTTCAAAAACCCAAAAAATAATAATATGTTTCCTTTGTTTTAATTCTCAAGATAAACAAAAAAAAATTCCAAAAAAAATGTTTCCTTTGTTTTCATTTCCATTCAAAAAAGTCTTAAAAAAGGAAATATTTCTTTGTTCCATTTACAAGATAAATTCCAAAACTCAAAAAATATTTTTTCTTTAAATTTTATTCACGAGATATTTTCTAAAAAAAACACCAAAATATTTTTTTAAATAATTTCATAAAACAATTTCACAAGATCAAAAACATTTTCTTTCAAATGATTTCATAATAATTTCAAAAATCCAAGAAAAGTACTTCCTTTGTTTTCATTCTCAAGACAATTTCAAAAATCCAAAAATATGCTTTCATTGAATTATTCTTTCAAACTCCCAAAAAAAATATTTAAAACTCAAAATCCAAAAAATATTCATTTCGTTTTCTTTCTAAATATCCTCAAAAGGAAAAATCCGAAGAATCAAAAGTCTTTTAAAATGGGAAGAACCAAAGATCAAGATAATTTGTTATCATAAATTCAAACACACTCACAACTCTTCAATCTCGTTTGATTTATGGAAATAATTAATTTTGAACCTCTTTAGTTCTTCCCGCAAAAAAAAAAATTTTAGTCTTTCCCCTGGCCCTTGAGGCATTTCAGATGACGAACTACGTAGACTTTGATCCCGATCGACGGGTACGTAGGACCTAGGCTCGGCCTAGCCAAGTCCGTCCTTGTACATATCCATTTGTTTTGATGCTTTTCTTTATTATGTTCTTATGTGACCAAGGAGGACAATTTAAGGCAAATACGAAATGATTGCTCACTTTCTAAATCAGACGTATAGGGTGCCTAACACCTTCCCTATACGGTTCAATTTCCGAACTCATTTG
Source organism: Biancaea sappan (assembly GCA_037074585.1). Classification (NCBI taxonomy): domain Eukaryota; kingdom Viridiplantae; phylum Streptophyta; class Magnoliopsida; order Fabales; family Fabaceae; genus Biancaea; species Biancaea sappan. Next base: position 22,285,892 of record CM073499.1, on the reverse strand, counting down.
CCTCAAAATGCAGACCATCAAATTCAAAGGTTTTTCCAAGTTTTTCCTAACAAATTAAACTTTGGTGGCGGCTCCTAATAAAATTGGTTTTCCATTTTGAAAATCAACTTTATATACCACTTTTTTAAAAAGGAACGCCGGCCGGTCACATTTCAGGTGTGACAATAATCGATACTAAAAACACCAGCAAAAGAAGCCTTTTCTGTCAGCTGGTAGGTGACTCTGGCTGCTTTCTCCAGCACTGGAATATCAGCAAGGTTGGTTGAGATGCTTTTGCTGCCTTCGGAACCGTTTTTAAGGGTGCTTGAATAAATATATTTGGGATGCCAATTGTGATGTTGCTGGAGACTGAATCTTTCAGGACTTCGAGAGTGGCTCTCAGGCATAAATAGAAACTCCTTTCAATTTTGTTAGTGGAAAAAATACACAAGAAGGTTTGAATTGTGTAATTTAAATTTGTCTCTTTTAAGATGAAATTTTAATTCAAGAAGATGTATTAAAAAAAAATCAAAACAATGTCTTCAATAAAACAGAAAGTAAAAAGAAGATAGACATAAGAGATTTAAATAGATTCAGATCCTAACCACTTGGATCATACGTCCTCCTCTCTATGCACAAGACTAAAGGGATTTCTATAAACTTTGATAAGCAAACTGAGATTTACAAAGGAATCATTTAGGGACAAGTTTCTTAGACTTTTACACCCTAGACTCAGACAAATTCAAACCAGAAACGCTTATAACAAGGTTAATAATTACAATCTTTTACACAAGGTTCAGCAAACAAGTTTTTACAACCCTTTAAACGAAATAGTAATACAAGAATTCAACTAAGAAAAGGAACCCTTTCAATCACTCAACACAATAAATACAAGCTCAGAGCACATAATAGAAAATGAAGAGCAAAAGATAGTTGGGAATGTTCTCTTAATAATAACACTCCTAATGCTACATTCCTTAGTTCATGCACTGAGCAACTTCAAGCCTTTAAATATGGAAGAAGAGAGAATTAACCATTAATGCTGAGCTACTTCCAACAAATATCTTTATAGATGCTTCATCTCATCTTCTTTCTTCCATTAATGCATAGCTCGAAGAAAGAGGAAGGAAACAATGCAGAAAGAGAGCCAAAATTATTTCTTACGTACAGGTGAGGTTTCCTATGTTCTGACATTCACCCTTTCCGCCTCCTGCTTCATTGACCAATAGACAAAGCACTTTGCATAATGGACAGAAACATGTTACCTTTAAAGTAGAGAAAGAAATTCAGAGACAAGTGCATCACGTGAAAAACATAGAAATAGAGAACTAACTAGGTCAAGATAATTATAAGATTTTAGGCCCAACAAGCAAATAGGTTGCATTATCAAAATAAGTGGGCTTGTATAAAATATATTTACTCCAATAAATTCCTTCCTTTGCCTTCTAGGAATATATGACAATAGCGTGGCTTGAGTTTGATATCAGGAAGAAGGAACCAACTGAGTGAGTGCCATTATGCTTTCTCACTGCCAAGAGAGGATGACTTAAACCAAGGGATCTTGCACGTGAGTCTTTTTTTTCTAGAAATATTAATAGATTACAAGTTTCCTGAGTTTTTAAAATTGTCACTAGCTCTTTGTGCTTCTTCAATGACCAGGTGAACCTTGTCAAAGACAACTTAGTTTCTATGGTTATATAAAGCCTAGAAAGTTATGATTACATCCTTAAAAAGTTAATTAAAATGTTGTGTAATACTCGGGGCTCTTAGGTATTAATGATGCTTGGTATCGAAGTGTGCTGAGTATGGGGGAAATTTTTCCATTTTAGTGGAGCGGAAATATGTGGTCAAATGTGGCACCATGCATGATTAAATGTGTGGCAAGGGTGAAGGTTTAGGAGTGGCATGAGGATGGTGGGATGAACAATGAGTCCATGGAGGGACTAAATGGAATAAAAATAATTATGTGGTACCCTTGAGTTAAAAAGGGGAAAATAATTTGACTTAGGGTAAAATGTGCCCAAGAGAGGAAAATGAGTAATGGACATTGGGTATTGGTAGGTGTGTAATATATCTGAATTAGGGGGATTCCAACTTTGCCCTTTTACCTTTAATTTGTATACATTGTCTTATGAGGGCATTTTGGTCTTTGGTCTCCCTATATATATATATATATACACACACTCCACGCGCACACACCTTTAGTGCTCTCTTTCCCTCATGTACACAAATGCCTAAGTCACCTCTCATCTCCTCTCTCCTTTCCTTCACGCCCAAGTGCTCCTTCGTGCCCTCCTCCGTCTTACAAGTCTCCAACGAGGAGTGTTGATCCTATGATCTCCATCCATGAAAATGCCCTTAATTGAGGCAAGGTTGTTCTTCTCTATCTCCATTTTTATGAATAGTAAATCCTGGGATAAATTTGACTTGGAACCATGAAATTTGAAGCTGGGTCATAGAGGAAAATGTTGTTTTTATGTTCATAAATGAGTTTAGAACTAAGAATTTGAAGAATCTATGGATGGAAGCAAGTGTTGAACCTAAGGGAGAAATATGAACATAGAAGAGAAATTAGAAGTTTTGATGAGAAAACTTAGGATTTAATTCTTGAGTGTTGTTTAAATTGGTATGGTGGGGTGTTTTTGAGTGTTTTGGACCTAAAACAAGTGGCCAAAGGCAATGGAAGTATATCAAGGTTGTTGGGTGTAAGTTGCGGTTGCCATGGAGGGCTTCTTGGCTACTGCCCAGCCATGGACGCCCATGTGCCAGGCTAGTTGAGAGCTTTGGTGTTGGCACCCTAGGCACCCAGGCCTAGGCAGTCTTGGCTGACGGGCACACCAGGGTGCCTTGGCTGGCCAGTCTGCTAGGAAATTTTTATTTGGTTTTTATCTTTCAATTTTGACCCCTTTCATGATTTGTTTATTCTCCTAGGTTCTTGGGTGATCCTTGGGGGCTTTCCGTCTATCCTAAACTTAGCTAAACACCTAAAAAATTGAGCATTAGTAAGTGATATTTAAGGAAAAGGTGAGGGAACCTTTATCTTACCTTGGTTGATTTTTCTTCTAGACATATTCTCCTAGTGTAACATGGTTTGTAAATATGTATTGTGATAATAATATGCATGAATACTCACAAAATATCACGTGCATTGAAATATGGTTGAGGAATAATCTTGTAATAGCTTAATATCAATTGTATGGTATTGATAGCTATGAAATCACATTATTAAGTTGCCATGGACTTGTCTGTATTTGTATATTGAAAATAAATTTGTGAGTAAATGCTTAGTGTGAGCAACATCGAAATAATATGCCACATACAAAATGTAACACCCCGGGTTACATGGTTCTTGTGGCGCGGTTTATTTGTGTCTACATGATTTGATTTATGTTGTGTGTGGTTATGATGGATTTATGTGATTGGATTGAATGCTTATACATGTGCATGAATATGATGTTTAAAAATAATGAAAAATTATTCGTAGTTATGTGTGATGAATCGAGAGAACTTAATTCAAACTGAATAATTTAGGCGAGGGACCGAATTGAAAGTATGTAAGGACTTGGTGCAAAATCATTATTTCTGAAAAAAAAAATGAGTGTTGAGTTGATAATTGCTAAGTAGGGGGAGTGTTTTAAAAAGAAAATAATTTCATTAATTTGATTAGGAAAAGTGTCTAAATTTGCACTTAGGTCCCCCTCTTGAGTTCATAAAGAAATTGAGGGCCAAATTGTAATTTAGAAGAATAGTCCCCTAACACTTAGAGAAAAATCAGCTCATTTACTCCCTTTACCACCACTCTCATGTCAGTCTCTCTTTTTCCCTTCCTCTTGTGTATTTAATCTCCCAACCACCAAACCTTCCAAATCTTGGCCTTTTCTCCGGTGGGTAGTGCATCTCTAGCCACCGGTGGTTTACCACCATGACGAGAAGCTTTAAGAACCAAGGTAACATCTTGATTTTTGGATTTCTCCTCTTATTTCCGTATCAACTTGTGTGCTTTTGGTTTTTCAACTTTCCTCCCCTCAATCCATGATGTTGTGGCTATCAAACTTGGTTAAAGATTTGATTTTCATGAGGGATTCATCACCGTATCAGAAAAACAAAAATGAGAAAGTGTGGGAAAGATTTTGATATTCGATTCTTGAAGATGGAATGAAAACAAGTTTCTAAGATGTTTTTGTTGTTTAAATGTTTGCTTTGATGGCTAGAACATTGGGGAAATGTTTGATTTTTGGGTTAGATTGAAGGTGGAAGGGATTGAGAGGCTTTGGCATCATTCTTTTTCTGTCTGCTGGGCGATCGATCGACTGTTGAGTGAAGAATAGTTGACTGGCTGCCTCTGGTGCTCTCTGCCCAAACCTGGCCTAGACACATCGGTCAACTGGTAAGGCATCCCCAGTCGACCGATCACTCTCGAGTTGGAATGGCAATCTTGGCAAAGACACAATGGTTGACTCGTAAGGCATTACCGGTCGACCGGTTGCTCTTGGGTTGGAACTAGCAATACCTAACTAGCCAATTGCTAGTAGGAGGGCAGTTGACTGGTTACTACTCTGATAGCATTTTGAGATTTTAATCATTTATTCTCTCTCATGCGCTTAATTAATAGGAATCAACTCAAAACCTTGGGATGTCTTTCCCTTTCGAGCCATCACATCCTACGATAAAAGCTTAGTTTGGAAATCAATGTAAGTAGGTGACCTTGCAAACTTAACTTCTTGAGCTTAGCATCATATTACATGCTGATATGAGTAATTTAGGATTTGATATGGAATGAATATAAATGAGATTATGGTGATTAATTGTGGAATCATGTTAAAATACGTGTACTCTTTCATGTGGCGGGTATCAAATATTCTTGTTTGTGATTGAATTGACTATGGTTGAGGCTTTAGTGATACACTTCCAGAGGCTGTGATTTGCGGTTGCCAGTGAGGGCATGAACCAAGGTCAATGGAAGAAAGTATACACTGGAAAAAAATCTATATATATATATATTTAAGCATAATCTAGAGTCCCTAGGATAGGATCCTAGTGACAATAGTCGATAGATGCCTGGGGAAAGGCACAGGCTAGAGTCCAGGAAGGGATGGGAATCTGAGACCGGTATATGGCATTGCTTGGGTGATATCATGATTGTGGGTTGTGAAATAATTTATAGAAATGTTTTATGTGTGCATGAATTATTTCTTGAGTATGTAAATGTGGTGTTATGGTTTGATGTCTATTTTTCGCGCACAGTCATCTACTTATTAAGTTGTGAAAAACTCACGTCCTTTTTGGGTTTTACATTTTTAGATACAATTGCTGAAGAAGAATGCTTGTCAAAGGAGTAGCAATACTTCGAGTGGAACTAACCCGCATCATGGGTGGGTTGTGATCTTTTGTGCTTTATTGTCCTTGTAATACTCTAGATGTGTGTGTGTGTGTGTGTGTGTGTGTGTGTGTGTGTGTGTGTGTGTGTGTGTTGATATTCTGTCTTTTAAATTCTGTTAAATGGAATATTTTGGAACAAGATTATGTATTGAATATTAACATTGGGAATGAAATGCTATTTTCATGAAATCTTTATGTACCTATAGTCTTTGTGTTAAAGGGGTGATTTAGGCTTATAATACCGAATGGGTGTATCCCTTCGTATTGTGCCATTAAAATATTGAAACAACCATAAAGCCCAAATTACTTCAGCATCACATCGTCTCACTTTTTGGGAGTCTCAGCAAAGAAAGGAAAAGTGGAAAATATGGTAATGCAGAATCGAGGTGCTATCAGGGGGCATTGCAGAATATCACCAAAGCAGCAAGATACCTTTCAGCTGCACTTTAGTCCTTATGTCAGAATTACATGAAAAGATGAAAGAAGATTGTTGGTTTATGGTAAACAAAATGCCGGTGCAAAAAAAGGAGATATATCAATGTATTCTGCTAATTAGAGAGAAATTCAAACAAGGCAAACACTCATTCCTAAGTCAAGTACCTGCCTATTTGTGCAAGCTAGCAACCTAGAATGAAAAGTTGACTGTTGAAAGATTGATAATTACAAACATCTCCCAACGGCTAGCTTAGTCTGAGTGGGTATTTAAAGGACTCAAGCTCCAACATGAAAAAAAAAAACTTTCATTGTGAGTTATCTTTCAAAGAATATCTTAATAGTTGTAATCCCTTTGTGTGAGGTTTTTGTCTCTTTTCAATTTCGAGTGAACTTACTACATTTTTCTTTTATCTCTAAAAGTGTCCCATGAGGGGACTGATTTGTTTTTAGGGACTGGGTGTAATTCCTATTGTTAGTATAAAAATTTGTGGTTGATTCTCTTAAGTTGAAGAGATTGTAAAGGGTCTGGCTAGGTTATAAATTTGCTAAGATCTTGTAAAAACTTAATAGAAATTTTAGGATAGTTTTTGACACATGGAGGAAAGTTTAGGGGGGTAAATTGTAATTTTCTCAATAATTAATTAAAAATATTTAATGTAAGGAAGATTAAAATCTAAGAGCCCATTCAACAAACTAAAACAACATCAAAAAAGAAAGTAAGCTGACGATAAAATAAATCACAGAGGGTTGACTTGTCAATACATAAAGGAGTAAAAGGAAGAGAAATTTCCTAGCCTGGGTTCCCAGTGTAATTTGGGAAACGTGTTGGGCTCAAAAAGGTAATTTCACCTGAGGCAAAACTGCAATTTTAGCTAAAGTCTCAAACTTCATTTTTGCAGCACACAGGTTGGCCTTCAAGCTGGTTTTCTCGTTCTTTCCCTTCTTCCTTCATTTCTTCTTCTTTCTTTCTTCCTCTCTTCTCCTTCTCACTCTTTCTCACTGGATTCTGCCATGTTTCTAGCCGTAACTCTCTAACTCTCGGTTCAGCATTATTTCTCTCTCTCGACTCCCTCTGTTTCTCTCTCTCTATTTCTCCCTCTCACTCTCTCTCCGCTGACTCTCTCTCTCTCTCTCTCTCTCTGCTTCTACCTCTTTCTCTCAAACTCTCTCTGTCAGTTTAGAGTGTGCGTTGCTACTTCTGCTCAGAAAACCGAGATGGAGTAGTGCAGAATGTTTCATGTTCTTCACTCTTCTCGCGTCTTAGCCATCTTCGGGCCTACATATTCTTACCTCTGTTTTTGGGGCTTGAAACAGAGTGGGCTTGCGAGAAAAGATTTTTGTGGGTACCAAAAAACGTGAAAGTGGGAGCAGTGTATCCAGTGTGGTCCAAAGAGTGAACTACGGACGCTCAGGGAAATGGAGTTGAGGTTCTCCAAGAGCTAGCCAAAGTTTTTTGGGCGATAAAAATAGGTGGTGTGTGAGTGAGCTTGTAGAGAGATCTGGAAGGAAAAAAGGTCGAAGAAAAACAATGTGAGGGTGGTTTTGGCTGTGGAGAAGAGGGGATGTGAGTGGTGAATGAATCCTTTTCTTATCTATTTGGGTTCACAATTATTTAATAACTGTGGATAATTAAAAGCTAAGAGATAATCTCCATATGTGAATATTAACATGCATGATTATAGCTAACTAATTGTGGTACACTAACGGAGATAATGTGTCCCACTGATGGAGATGATGTTTATCAAATAATTATCATGGCCCAATAATAAAGATAATGCTTATCAAGATAACAAGCATTGAGATTTCTGGGGCCAACTAAGGACAGAATTAGTTATTTTAATGGTAAAAAATTAATGCAGCTCCTCAATGTAAAAGCATGGGTCCCTATCCTAGCAAAAAATAGTTCTGAAAACCATCATTCAGTATCAATAAGGAAAAACATGTTCAATTCAACAAGCAAGCAATGACAAGAGGTAAATATATTCCTCATGCTGCTCATAAATATCTTAAATGAGTCTACAATGAAGGCATTTTGGATTACTTCCTATTATTATTATTACTTCTTTTATTTTAATATTATCATTTAAAATTACAAACAAATTTTTGTTATTTTGTTTGAAATTTTAATTTCAATTTTCTTTATTTAAAAAAAAGCATTTTGGGTTTATTCACCCATATTGCAAAGGCTCCATTAACTTTGCCTGGAAAGGACACAAATTCAGTAGATTTCTCTAATTCTTTCAAAAGTGGAAAATTTTATTTAATTTTCAGCTACTCTTCTTTTTCTCTTGAAAATTTTGCAAATTTTCAAAATTAGCCTGGACAAAATACGGTGTCTACAATATATTTATATTTCAGTAGACAGCAAAGTTTATTAAACAAATCATGTATAAGAACAAGTACTTCAATGATCTTTAAAATAGAATAACTTCAAAGACATAATATTAGACTTATTACAACCCTCATAAAAAAGAAGTGTAATCTGTACTAACTTTCAGAACTCATCCACACTATGCATGAACTAAATTTCAGAAGGTGAAAGTATCATGCCCCACATAGATACCCATCCACTCAAGATGTAAATTGTGCACACATAATTCTTTCTCCACCAACAACCTCTATGTTAACTAACAATATTATGTTCAACATAAGAACTCATCCACACAGGATGAAATTCAGTAACTATTTGCTGCCAAAAAATAGTGTTTTTCCAGCGGTTGTTTTGTGGCAGTCATAACAATTGTCGCTATAACAAACAATAATGACGATTACACCAACTGTTGTTAACTTTAAAAAAAATTAACTGTGATTACAACTATACCACCATTAAATTCAACAAGATAACGGTGGTTTCAATCGGCCGCAGTTATTAGGGGTGTATCGGATTAGTTAAGGTTTGGCTCGATTTTGAGTTTTAACTAAATTGAACCAAGTTATATGATTTTATAAAATTATGGATTTATTTAGTTTTAATTTTTGAATGGTTTAGTTTAATTTTGAGCGATTTTGTTTAAATAATATGTGATTCTTAATTTCAATGAAATATATATTAATATAAAAAAAAGTCCAAATTAATTAAAAGAAAGAGACCAAGATAATTATAAAATATACAAAACTAGTTTTGTTGACATAAAAACATATAAATATAATATATATATATATACCCAAAATATAATTTTTTTTATATATAAACTGAACCAAATCAAACCAAATTAACAACTGAACTGAACCAATTAAAATTTATATTTCAAAAATCAATTTGAATTACCTTTTTTTTTATCTTGGTCGATTCGGTTCGATTTTGAATACTCATAACATTTATGTTAATTAATTTTCATCAAAAAATTGTTTTAAAAAGTAAATATAATATTAATTATGGTTTTGTCAAACCGTCGTTAATGTTTCAGCCACTCCTAATGAATGATTTTCTGGTAATGTATTAACAAAGAACATATATATATAAATAAAAGGAACTTGCCTCCTTACGGGGTATATTAGGGGCTTTGTCCACATAGAACATATATCAAATTCCAACTAATATAATAAATTACATTATCTCATTGTAAATATTAAAATAGAATAAAGCATATATATAAAAACTTATAATTCTCAAAATCAACATATAAAACATACCTTTTTGCTATCTAAATGAAATAATAGAACCATAGTCTATTTCCTACTGAGGTTGTTTTTGGAAGGAAAAAAAAGTTAGCTTATAACTTATTTAACTAATTTATAAATTTGTTAAAAATATTTGGTAAATAAACTTATTTTATTAACTTATAACTTATTTTAAAAAGTTACTTTAAGTACCTCATAACTTATAACTTATAACTTTTATATTTTTATTCATATTTTATCCTTAATAATTTATTAAAATTTCCATTATAGTACCCTTATCATATTCTACCTGTATCCCATTGCGTCGTCTGTCATCTTCCCTACACTCTGTCATTCATCATCCATTCGCATCCATCTCTATTTCTGTCTGTTCATCCGTTCGCTTCCATCTCACTCCTTTTTTCGTCGTCTATTCGCTTCCATCTCCATCATCTGTCGTCTTTTTTCTTGTTGTCGCCTCTTCTTAGTCGATCATGATTCCTCTCTCATTGTTAGAGATATATATATATATATATAAAATTAATTTTTATATATAATATTTTGAATTAATCTAATTAAAAAATAAAAATAATATGTTTATTTTGTATTATTTTGAGATTATAAAACATATGTCATTTTATGTTATTCTATATCTATCAATTAATTCAATAACTACTTTTACCAAATATTTTTAATTTAATAAGTTAGCTTAATAATTTTAAACTTTCAACTATCAATTTTTAACTAAAAATTAATTTTTAAACTTTCAACTAATTTATAACTATTTTTTTCAAATATAACCAAATGTCTTCTTCCCCTAAATAGCTCCCAATCAGAATTGCAATTCGCACGCACACACTCTCAAGTCCTCTCTTTATTTTCAGCGGAGTAGTTGGTCTTGTTGGGGGGCGGTTAGGTAGGAGCATTATAAAATTAATACCTTTTTATGCAAATGGGGGTTGGTTGGAACATTTTGATACTGATATATATATATATATATATATATATATATATATAAAATAAGGAAATATAATTGAAAAAAAAAAGAACAATAAATCATTGTTGCTCATTTGAAATTAATGCTCCTGAAGGTAGGAAAATAAAAATTCTGGAAAAGAGTTTTAAGATGTAACATACTTTAAAAGAAAAGTTTAAAGATTTTACAGATTAAACTTGCTAGAAAGCCCGTCCGGCCGAAAGAAATTAAAAATGGATCAATTGAATTTAGAAGTGAAGTTAGATAAATTCTATGTTAAATAGATCAGTTGAATTCAAATGGTATCTTAATTAACTATTTAGAGATTCAATATAACCAACGATTTGAAATTGACATTAGCTAAGTAATTGTCCTTGAATCAAAATGGTTTCATTTAAATTTAAACCTAATAAGATTTACTGATTTACTATGTCTCACGAACTCTCTTTAAAACAGAGGGGCCCCTTAGAAGTTGTCAGAGTGATATAAATAAGTTCGTACCGACAAACATAATTGGCACATATGTTGGTATCAGTTCTTTGCTTTTGCTTTTAATGTTTTAAAGGTAAGATCGCTCATTAAATCAATAAAGTTACTAGTTTATAATTTTATTGTTTGATTATAGTTAAATAAATAATAATTAAATATATATATATATATATTAAAAATATATAATATAATAAATTAATAAAAAATTTCATAATTAAGAAAAAAATAAATTTAACTTTATAAAAAATATTAAAATGATAAAAAAATAAAAATTTACTAAATTTCATGTAATGTGAAAAATAATTTTATTTTATAAATAATAAATTATTTTTTATTTAATAAAAATCAAATCAATCAATTCTTAACTAATTTTTAATTAAGATATTTTAAATTAATCAGACCAAATTAATAATCAATTTTTAATCGAATTGATCAAATCAGTCTGTAATCTATTCTCTCATTACATATAGCCATATAGCCTATGGGCTATTTTTCATCTTAAAATATTTTCTTTGATACTTACGTTGAGGCACTATCATAAGACAGCGGTACTTCTCTCTCTCTTTCTCTCATATATGCATACATATTCTTTTTATAGTTTTCAACAATAGTTAAATAAATTCTATTAAAAAAAGGTTTTTACATAAAAATAAAAAGGAAAATTTATTTTGTTCTCTTATAAGGTGTCCAAGCAAAATAATTAGATATTCAAGAATTATTTTTTTCCTTCAACCTTTCTTACTTTTGACTTCATAATATTATGAGTTTGTTGTTGTATCTTGTCTGAAAACGTAACAAATATATTTGTGCGAACTCTTAACAATGTGAAAGTACATCAACTTATGGAATCTCCAAGAGTCATAGGTCATTGATGTCGACTCAATTCAATTTAAAAATATCGAATTACAACTATAATATTTTTTCACATCAAAATTACAAGATCAATAACAAAACAAAAATAAAATTTAGACCTTGATGTCGTATATTTTATTATAACTATTATTGTTATTGTTGTTGCTGCGCTATTATTATTATTATTATTATTATTATTATTATTATTATTATTGTTGTTGTTGTTGTTGTTGTTGTTGTTGTTGTTGTTCATTTAGTTTCCACTAATGTGCTAAGGCTAACCCTAGTGGCGCCCAAGGGTCAAATGTAAAAGCGGCTGGAAGTGTTAGGAAATATAAAATATCATGCAGCATCCGTATTCATTTATTATTTATAAAGTACTGTACATATATTAAATTTAAAGCAATTTTGAATTATTTCTTCACCAACCATTTTTGTCAAAGTCTTTCTCTTCCCAATTGCTGGTAAGTGGCCACATACTCTAACATTATGGACCTAGCTGTCAAAATGGGTCAATTTAGTCCATTTAGTTGACATGTTTTTAAAATGAATCAGTATAGGTGTGGGTTGACGGAACCAGCTAGTTAGTCCGATTTTTTTTAAATTTTTTTTTACATTTTTTATAATAAAAAATAGTTCATTTATTAAAAAAAGAGAGAGAGAAAGATATAAATTTAGAGATTGGAAACTAAAAAAAATTTAAAATAAAATTTTTCTTTTTCTTTAGTATTATTTATTTTAATTAATTAGGATCAAATAATTATATAAATTTAATATGATATTATGTTTAAATGATATCTCTTATTCTCTTTGTATTATTCAATTTAACATATATTATTAATATTTAATATATATATTAAAAAATTGATTAGGCAAACTGAGCTTAGGTCCAATTCTAAACAATCTAATCAGGTGTCGTCTCTTAAGAGAGCTAAATAGGCTTATTTTTGTAAAAATTTATGTTATTTAAAGCTCGGATTGTGACAATAATTTTGACTTCTTTGATAGAAGGATGTGGTTTATTTTTGTAATAAAAAGGTACATTTGCATCTAGTTTTTTTTATAATATTTCTCATTGGTGGGATATATCAAGAATATTGCTTTAGTTTCAGGTCAAACTCAAGTATTTAACAACAACAACGATAACAACAACAAAATCTTATCCCATTAAGTGGAGTCGGCTATATGAATCACACAATTTTATTGAGCTCTATCAATAACCCATTCTTTAAGTATCTCATTTATTAAAAGATCTCATTCAATTACTTCTTCAAGTGTCTTTCTTAGTCTTCCTCGGCCTTTTTTTATAGGACTCCTTATCATCTGCTTAACCCTCCTTACTGGCGCTTCTAACTGCCTTCTTTGAAAATGACCATACTACTTTAAACGATTTTCTACCATTTTGGCCTCGATAGGTGTCACCCGACTCTACTCTATATACAATTATTACGGATCATATCTTGTCTTGTATAACCACATATACATCTCAACATTCACATCTCTACTGCCCCAATTTTGTGTTCTTGCTGTTCTTTCGTTGCTCAATATTCACTTTTATATAACATTGCCGGTCTTATAACTGTACAATAAAACTTCCCTTTGAGCTTATTAAGTATTTTCCGATCACAAACAACTGCTGATGCTTTTCTTCATTTCACTCACCTAGTTTGTATCCTATGTGTAATATCCCCATTAATTTTACTGTTATCTTGTATAACTGATCTCAGATACCTGAACTTTGACACTTGTGATATAACCTAGTATCTAATTTTAACTTCCAACACATTTCTATCTTGCATGCTTGTTAAACTTGTAGTGCATATATTCTATCTTACTCATACTCAGGCGGAAACCCCTCGATTCCAGAGTACACCTCCATAACTTGAGTTTAGAGTTAATCTCTTCTCTTGACTCCGCCATGAAGACTAAATCATTGGCAAAAAGCATGTATTTGAGGATTTCTTCTTGAATGTGTTCCGTCAGAATGTTTAAAAACAGAGCAAACAAATAAGTGCTCAAAGATGATCCTTGATGTAGGCCAATTTTAATGAGAAAGTCTCTAGTCTCCCTTCCAGACGTTCTCAACTAGTTGTTGCCTCCTCATACATATCTTTTATAACTCTAATATAAGCAACACATACACCTTTTTTTTTCCATGACTTTCCACAAAACTTCTCTTGGTACTCGATCATAAGTTTTTTCTAAATAAATAAAAACTATATGCAAGTATTTTTGTTTACTCCAATATTTTTCCATCAACCTCTTTAATAGATAAATAGCTTTCACAGTAGATCGTCTTGGCATAAAATCAAATTGATTCTCAGAGATATTTGTCTCAATTCTTAGCCTACGTTCGATCACTCTTTTCTATAATTTCATAGTATGGCTCATAAACTTAATCTCTCGGTAGTTTGCGCAGTTCTTAATATTCCTTTTATTTTTATATATAGGAATTAAAGTACTTCTTCTCCATTTATAGTATTTAACAAGAGAAATAAATGTATGATTCCTTGTTTGTTTTTTTGTTTTCTGACATGTTTTATTCACTTTTTTATAAATAAATAGAATTTAAGTACAATAATAAAGTATCACAAAAAAAATTGTCTCAGAAGAAGATTAATGAAGTGGTCAGAGTAGTACTGATGTCACTATAACCTCAAAACTTCCATTCGGTAGGTTGTTTACTATTAAATATAAAAGTTTATATAGTAAAAGTAAAGTGATTAATTTGATTTCAATTTAACTATCTTGCATTTAAAAAATTTAATTCAATGGGCATTTAAAATATGCTACTTTTAAAACATTTATAGATCATTCGTTAATAGTTATACTTTTAGTAATTTGAATAATATACTTCAAAAATAGTAATTGTTATGATCAAACCAATAAAACATAATAAAAAATTACAAAATTCATTTTTCATAGTAAACTTGATTAATAAATTTTTTTACACTAAATTTAAAATATTATTATAAACATATAAATGAGATGTATATTCACGAAATTTTTTGTTGAAAGTATGATTAATACATAAATTTTTAATAATTTTCAGAATTAGATATACAATCTATAATGCAGTTTTCTATTATTTTTTTTAAAATTATCTTCTAAGTATTCTCCCTATTTTAATTTTGACTTGAGACAATTAAATGCAAAATCTTCATATTTAATTGCAATAGTTACTTGATAGTGGTTCACATTGTTTGTGTTTTGGTGAGAAGTTTCAATAAAAAAAATATTTGAATTAATTATAATTTATCCCATTTGACTCAGCACATAATAAGTTTGTGCTATGTAATTTAGATGTATCATTAACAATTTCATTTTGATAAATACTTTTGTGGTTTGTCTAATTACCATATAACGACCTCATGATCTTTTACATCTAAATTTTGATAAAAAATTATCTATCTATTTGTTTCACCTTGCATTCCAAAAATATTGTTTGTTCTAGGTATATCATAAAGGATACAACTCATGTAAAGTTTTTTTTGTTTTTATTTTTATCATTACATTTTTCTACTAAAATTAAGACAGTGCAAAAAGTGTTTTAAAAGACTAATTATACACTGTTGAGTTTAAAAAAAAAAACACACATATATATATATATATATATATATATATATATATATATATATATATTAAAATTATATATTTATCATATTTTGATTAAAAAATTATATACTTATCATGTTTTTATTAAAAATTATATATTTATCATATTTTGATTAAAAAATTATATACTTATCATGTTTTAATTAAAAAATTTATGACGAAGATATAAATATTATATTTTTTTCCTACTATGAATACTTTCAATGATTTGGAGTCGTTACGGCAATTGAGTGGCACTTTCATTTTGACATGCTAGTTTAATTTAATTTAATGATGATAAAATTGTACAAAATAGAAGAAGACATGCTTTCAAATTACAACCATGAAATTATTTATTCAGTTTTTCATAATTAATTTTTTCTGAAATTAAAATAAAAGACCATATTAGTTGATTATGAGATAAATGTAATAAAATCGAATAAGACACTTTTAGTCATAAACTAATACAAAAATTCGCAGCTAAATCTCGTAAGAAAAAAAAACTATAATTTGAAAAAATAATAACAGTGTAATAAATGGCAGTGTAATAAATATAAATTCTGGAATTTAATTAAAATATAAATATTATTTTAGTTGGTGTATTATTCCTAAAAGAAATTAACACTGAAATTTTTTAAAGAACTATATTAGTAACTTTTAGAATAAATTGATTTAATTTTTTAAAAAATTATAATTGTCTCAAATTAATTTTTAAAAATTATATTTATCTTTATTTAGCATAACAAACTTTTTTTTTGTTAAATTTCAAACATTTTATTATTAAAAATACTTTGACTGATAGAGAACCGTATTGAAATGAATAAAATTTTTCAAAGATCAAAATGTTTAATTTTATAAGAACTATATTAAGATAAGAAAAAACTTTAAAAAAAACAGATAAAGAAAGAATTTAAGTGCAATTTTTATTTTTGCTAACAAATTCTTTAATCAAAATATAATAAGTATATTATTTTTTAATAAAAATATAATAAATATATAGTCTTTAAAAAATAAGTTTATAAAAAGTTTAACCTATTAAGAAGTTAAATGTTTATATTTTGGAATCATTTTAAGATATGTGTAAATTATTCTTTTTATTATCATACACATAAATCTAAAAATGATCTAAGAATAGAAACACTTAACCTCTTAAAATATTAAACTTTTTATTAACTTACTCATTTTTTTTAAGAAGTTAAATTTTTATAGACTTATTCGTTTTTAAAAACTAATTATATATTTTATACAATTAGCTTGATTAGTCTTTTAAAAGATTTGTTTTATATATCTTTATTTTTAGTAGAGAATCTGGTAAGACAATTGATAATTGCAATCTTCTTTCATTTATTTAGTCTAATTTTTATTTAATAAAATATTGAAAATTAGCGGAAAAATCAAAGCAACGTATACAAGCAGTTTTGTAGTATGATATAAAATAGAAAATGTCAAACGATATGTCACAATTCGGTGATTCACCATTCACCAACCCTTCCCAAATACTATTTTAATTGAAAAAGAAAATTAAAAAAATATTTTCTCTCTCTGCTTGAAGTTCGGACCTGTGTGCTGGACGGCAAACTCAACGACCTTCTCTGCTAACCCCTACAAAACGAAGAGCAGCCTCAGGCCATAATGGACCCATTACCTCCTTCTTCTGCCTTCTCTACCTCTCCGCAGAACCCATGGCTTCCTCTTCCTCCCTCACTCTCTCGCAAGCCCTCTTGGCTCGATCCACCTCCCTCCATTCCTCTAACAACCTATCATCGGATCGTGTCGCCTTGCCCGCCTTCTCTGGTCTTAGGTATTCTTCTTCTCTTTCTTCTTCGTTTAAGTCAACCCGTGGCGTCGCCACTTTGCCTCCTCGGGTTGGATCTGGCGTCGGAACCGCCGTTCGGGCTGCAGCGGTGGAGACCCTCGATAAGACCACAGATAGCTCTTTGATCGAAAAATCGGTCAACACGATCCGATTTTTGGCCATCGATGCGGTCGAGAAGGCGAACTCGGGACACCCCGGTCTGCCCATGGGTTGTGCTCCGATGGGTCATATTCTCTACGATGAGGTGATGAAATTCAACCCCAAGAACCCTAAATGGTTCAACCGTGATCGCTTCGTGTTGTCCGCTGGCCATGGGTGTATGCTTCAGTACGCTCTGCTTCATCTTGCTGGGTATGACAGTGTTAAGGTGCGTATGATATGATTCGCCATGTGGGTTTAAGTAGGATTGTTTTGGATCTGTTTTTGGACTCGAAAATCCATGTGTTTTTTCACCTACCCGGTCAGAAATATTACTTGGGCGAATCAAATGGGTAATCTGTTATAAATGGATGGCACATGCAATTGCTGCAAGCTAATTGTTATGATATAGTCGTTTGAAACCTGAGTAATTTGACCTTTGTGTTCTGGTTAGAGCAAAAGAGTTTATAGACAAGCTTATCTGTTTGCCCAGTTCTTCTACCTTTTATCCCTGTATGCTCTTCAAGCTGAAGCTTTAAAAAAATGTTAAAACTACTTTTTGTATGATGTCCATTGTTATAGGCAAACGTTTGTTTCATCAGTATATTTTCTTGTTCTGCATCTCTGTGAATTCGTTTTCACTGATTGTTGAAACTCTTTCACATAATTTTTGGACGTCTGCATGCTTGTAATCTGTTCTTGGTCAGATGATCTAGCCCTTCCAAAAGTTCATATGACCTTTAATGTAAACTTAGCGTCTTAGCCAAGAATCATTGTTGAGTTGAATTTATTATGTTTGGGTTCAATAATAGGAAGAAGATTTAAGGGAATTCCGCCAATGGGGGAGCAGAACCCCTGGACACCCTGAGAACTTTGAGACACCTGGGATTGAAGTGACAACAGGTATGAGAAAACATTTTGCCATATAATTTATTGAGCTTTCTTATACAGTCTATTCACCCGTTTATTCTCCCATCTATTCTTTTGTTCAGGTCCTCTTGGTCAGGGCATTGCCAATGCTGTTGGTTTGGCCCTTGCAGAGAAGCACTTGGCTGCACGATTTAACAAGCCTGACAATGAGATAGTTGACCATTACACGTAAAAGAGCTACCCTTTGTTCCTCTCTTCCCCTTCTCCAAATTAATTATAAATTGTATAAAGTTGCAAGTTGCTTGGGTGCCATTTCACAGTGGAATTTGTTTTCTTCAGGTATGCTATACTTGGTGATGGTTGTCAAATGGAGGGAGTAGCAAATGAAGCATGTTCACTTGCTGGGCATTGGGGACTGGGGAAGCTAATAGCCTTCTATGATGACAATCACATCTCCATTGATGGTGACACTGAGATTGCATTTACTGAGAATGTTGAGAAACGTTTTGAGGCACTTGGGTGGCATGTTATATGGGTAAAGAATGGAAACACTGGCTATGATGACATTCGTGCTGCCATTAAGGAAGCAAAAGCTGTCAAAGACAAGCCCACTTTGATCAAGGTCAGTTTCATTCTTAACATGTATATAACTGAAACAGATTTTATTTTTTCATACACTTGAAATTTACTTAAAATAAAAATTGATCTTTCGTAAAATTTTTACTTCTTTACTGCTAAAATTGGCATGAACCTTTTACACTAATGCTACTTCCAATTTGATTGCTTTTAATAAAAGACCATTAAAGAAGCTGAAAGCGATAGATGCGAAAGCAGAGTAGAAAAACTTAACTAATATCAGTTTTATTCAGCTCTGATGTTGGTTAGTTTTTCTGCTGAACTTGCCCATTTACAGGTGACGACAACAATTGGTTACGGTTCTCCAAACAAGGCTAATTCTTACAGTGTGCATGGAAGTGCACTGGGTGCCAAAGAAGTTGATGCGACAAGGAAGAACCTTGGATGGCCACATGAGCCTTTCCATGTGCCTGAGGATGTTAAAAAGTATTAGTGTTGGCATTAGAGATTTCCATATTTCCTATTAGTCTATTGAAATTCATATGATCCTGAAAGAAACTTGCTTTTCTTTATGCAGGCATTGGAGTCGCCACATACTTGAGGGTGCTAAACTTGAAGCTGAATGGAATGCCAAGTTTGCTGAATATGAGAAGAAATACAAGGAGGAAGCTGCAGAGCTGAAGTCTATTATTAATGGTGAATTACCTGCTGGTTGGGAGAAAGCACTGCCGGTGAGAAAAGCTCTAAACTAAACAATTAGATTGCTTATGATCTTTATCTTGAGGTAACCCCTCAAGGTATTATGCTGCAGAATCCATAATTCAACATAAATCTTCAGTTAATGAGTGTCATAATTTTCACTAGATAACCTCTTTTTAAATTTTCATCACTTTGCTTATCTTTGCTGTCATCAAAACCAGACAAGAATTTAAGTATGGAATCTGGATTGTTGATCACCTTTCCATTTTGGTTTCAAATTTCAGACATACACTCCAGAGAGCCCAGCTGATGCTACCAGAAATCTGTCTCAGCAAAACCTTAATGCCCTTGTCAAGGTTCTTCCTGGTCTGCTCGGTGGCAGTGCAGATCTTGCCTCTTCTAACATGACCTTACTGAAATCATATGGGAATTTCCAGAAAGACACTCCTGAAGAACGCAATGTTAGATTTGGTGTTAGAGAACATGGCATGGGAGCAATTTGCAATGGCATTGCTCTTCACAGCCCTGGTGGATTGATTCCCTATTGTGCAACTTTTTTTGTTTTCACTGACTACATGAGAGGTGCCATAAGGCTTTCTGCCCTGTCTGGGGCTGGAGTAATTCATGTTATGACTCATGATTCAATAGGACTTGGAGAGGATGGGCCAACACACCAGCCGGTAGAGCACTTGGCAAGTTTCCGGGCAATGCCAAATATGTTGATGCTTCGTCCGGCTGATGGTAATGAAACAGCTGGAGCTTATAAAGTTGCTGTTCTTAACAGGAAGAGACCTTCAATCCTTGCCCTTTCTCGGCAAAAATTGCCCCAGCTTCCTGGAACCTCTATTGAAGGAGTAAAAAAGGGTGGATACATTATTTCAGACAACTCATCAGGTAACAAGCCTGATGTCATTTTGATTGGAACTGGTTCTGAATTGGAAATTGCTGCCAAAGCTGCAGACGATCTAAGGAAGGAAGGGAAGGCTGTTAGAGTTGTTTCGCTTGTTTCCTGGGAACTTTTTGACGAGCAATCAGATGTTTACAAGGAGAGTGTACTTCCTGCTGCCGTATCAGCTAGAGTTAGCATTGAAGCGGGAACAACATTTGGGTGGGAGAAGATTGTCGGAAACAAGGGTAAAGCAATCGGAATCGATCGGTTCGGAGCAAGTGCTCCGGCAGGAAGAATATACAAAGAGTTTGGTCTCACCAAGGAAGCTGTTATTGCAGCTGCCAAGGAAGTTTCTTAGATGTAGTAGTTCTTGCTCATTTAGAACTTTTTGTTGTACTTTTACTGGTTTTGGCTTGGCATTTAAAGAGAGGTTATGAGTTGGAGATATGTTACAAGAGCAGTCTCCTTTGCTTGAATAAGTCAAGATTAGATTCTTGCTGCTTGTGATTCTTAGTGAAGCAACAAAAATAAAAGGAGAGTAGAATTGATGAATTTGTAATAACTCTTCGACCGTTGAGTTTTGCATTGCCAATTAGTTAAATTCAATGATGCTCATGATCTTCCGTTTGGCCCGTGTTAATCTGGTAGTGTATGTTCTTTTACGGGTTTGTTGATCTATATAATTTAGGTTAAATTAATATTTTGGCCCCTAATCTGTGAATGCTCAAATTTTTATTCCTTCAACCAGTTATCAGTACCTTCTAAACGGAGTTAACAGTTAAGAATATATGATATGAATTAGGGCCAATTTGGCAGGAAGATAACTTAAATGATCAAATAATAATAAGAAAAATGAGGGGGCAAAATACTCATCTAACCTGTAATATGCTAGTAGTTTAAGCATTTGAGTGTTTGATTGAGTGTTTGATGCCTTTGTTTTGCTGATTTGCTTCCACAGTAGAAAGAAACTGTCCGCAAGCCACGAAGTAGTTGGTAAATTTTGTATTTTTTTTTTTTAATTCCTTGAAAAACAAGTGCCATGAATTGAGCTACCTAATTTGTAGTAAGACCTGTTTTCAAAGGATGATCTATAGTTCTGAGACCATGAAACCCTTTATATTACAACTTCTAAAATTAAATCCGTATAATTCAGTATGGTTGAATTGTCTGTGTTGGTCCCTATCTCGAAATTGATCTTCAAAGAGATCGAAGCCTTTGCTTTACGGATTCCAATTTTTCTAACGTTTAAAAATCAGATAGTGTCAATTTTAAGAATAAATAGATAAATTATGAATAATTTTACTTGAAGAATGATGGATCCAACGTAAATCTCGCAAACAATGTACCCATTTTTTTTAGTAAAATATTGATTTAGTCATTAAAATATTATAATTTAGTTATTAAAAGATTACATTTTTTTAAATTTGTTTGGTTTTGTTGATAAGTTTAAAAAATTTACTATTTTTAAATTTTAATTTTTTTTGTTAAAAGTCATTTTAACAAATAAAAATATTAAATAAAATATTTTTTTTATGATCAAATTAAAATAATTTTAACATATTGAAAACTAAATATATAATATTTACTTGTTTATTTTAATTAAAACCATGGTTGTCCTCAGCTTAGCTTCGTGCTAGAATGGAATTTCTGGTTGAATGACAAAAATAAAAGAGCTAAAATCATGTGATTTGGCGTGGGGTCCACTTATAGTTGTGGGTAGGTCAGATAATGAATTGGGACTCAATACTTGATCGTTTGAGCTACCAACTCATGTGGTCTCATTTCAACATAAATTCCTCACTAACTACGAACCAACAACCCAACAACATTATATATAGGTACATATATTATTGGGAGTGTTCTTGTGATTGAGGCTTAACTATGGGGCCCACCGTGGGACCATTAATGGTTTTACACACAGAGATGGTAGACATTTGGCATATTCACCTTACCACTCAAAGAATGTGTTTGTGAGTCCGATAGATAAAAGTGAATTAAGTAAATTAAATTGAATTAAATGTAGTTAAAAAAATTTAGGTTTAGATGAATGTAATTTATATTTACGAAACATTTGAATAAATATAATTTGGAGCAGATAAATATTATTTAGTGCAAAATATGATGTTTAGATATTGGTGTACAAACGTGATTTGAGATGTGTAATTACTAGAAATGACATATTTTATATTTTATTTTTTGTTGTACTATTATTATTTATTGTCATTTATTTAAAGTTAATTTAGTGAATTATATAAATATTTTAATAAAGTGCATTATTTATTTTGTTTATTTGTCCAATATTACTTCACTATTTACTTATTAGAATATTTTCAAAATTTGAACAATGTGAAGTAAATATAATTATAATTAAAATATTAAAATAATTACTTATCGAAAAGAAAATATGAGATATTAGTGATGACCAATATACAAATCATAAAAAAAATTTAATTGCATAAAAAAATTAAGAGATTTATTCTCATAATAAAAGGAATTGTGTTCTTAATTGTATAATGATATAATTAAATTAATTCTTTAATTAGTTCACCCAAATAATTAGGATGTTTAATTGTGTAAATTAAGTTTTTAAAGTAATTATATAAATTATGACATAATTAGGTTTAATTGTATAAAATAGGTTTATTCTCATAATAAAAGAAATTATATCATTACTAATAACCTTCAAAATTTGGTAAATTCCACAAATCCTGATTAAAATTTCATTTATACTAAATCTGGAAATTTTCAGAAATTTTACTCTCTCCCTCTAACTTCTCATTTTATTTACTTAGGTCCTTGGTAATAATTTTTCATTTATCTTTTTCATGTACTAAGACAACATTTAGTTTCATCTAAGTTCATAGGTTACAAATGTATTTTGTTCTAAAATCATAGCTACTCCTACAAATTTTTGATTTTATTCACTTTAGTCCCTAATATGCATACATATGTCCAACACCATGTTTTCACGGCTCTCCTATACTCATATAGGGACCCTCTAAGCCATGTTTAAACATTTCTTAAACACATGCAACCCTAAAAGAAAGGAATTAAAGCTTGCCCATTAAGAACTTTTTTTATTCACTTAAGTCCTTAGTTCAAATTTTCCTTTTGTCTTTTGTATCATTTAAGATTATATTTAGCTTCATCTAGATTCAATGATCTAGAATATATTTTTTAAAATTAAATCATCCCCTATAAACTTTTTATTTCTTTCACTTTAGTCTCTATCATGCGAGTTACGTTCTTTTCTCATATTTTTTATTTCCAAACTTGCCCAGAACTTCTTAGGAGTTTTTAGGACATGTTTGATCATTTTTTCCCATAAACTTAGCAAAAGAAAGACTCTTTAAGAATGAAAATCTAGTTGTAAAACTTACTGGAAGTTCACGTTGTTCTTGAGTGGTTTTTACTGGTTTTTCTTCTGGTTTTTGCTCCCTAATCACTGCCACTATTACCTCAACACTTGTGTAAGTTAGCGATAGAAGAAGCTCCCCAAAATAGCCAAAAACAATCAAGTTTACGGTTGTTGCTCTCCTTCTCGAAAAACTTTGTTTTAACATTGAAAAACAGAGGAAGAAAAATCAGCACCTAAAATCATCCAAGAAGCCTACAGTTTTGGGGTAGGAAAAATTGAGAAAACTCTTACTCAAACACTCACAGGTTCTCTCTGTTTTTAGTGCAGAAAATAGAGGTTGTTTTCTAGGTTGCAAAGACACACACAACAATCACACATATGAACATGCAAAACAGGGGCAAATAGAGGACTTTCATTTCATGGAAGAAAGCTTATCATAGTGATGGGGAACGATCGGAAATGGAAGGCAAAGCACTAGAAGACCGATGGAGAACAACCAGGCAACATGGAGAGGCAAAGCAGTGAATGATAATGCATACGAGTTCATGGCTTCATATATTAATGACAATGAGAACAAACACATGCACAGAAAGGGTAAATTCAAGAAAGGCAGTAAAGAACCACACCTACCTAAGTTAGATTCATCGGAGGACCTACCCCCAATCGAGTTGGTGCTAATCATGTTAAATGAACAATATCCTAAACCATGTTTCCTGCTACCTTGGTTTCTCCATTATGCTAAACATCCCATTTTGGTGCAAACGTGGTTTACTCCTTTGAAATGTGGTTGGAAAAAAGCCATCGTGTTCCCAAACAGACACTAAATAAGTTATTTGATTAAATTTTCTTTCCGGTCTTCCTATAGCTAGGGTGTTTTTCTTGTTTTTCATAGTTATCTTTTTATTTTGGTCTTTTTTAAATCTGATATTCTTCAATTTGATTTCTTATAAAATTATTTTTTAATTAAGTCCCTCATAAATATAGTATTTTTCAATTTGATTCGTCTCAAATAAAATTGATACCTATTATGTCTTTTTAAGTTTCTATTAATAAAATTAATTATCAATCTACATATTATATAATGGTGACTAAGCAGCAACTTGTCAAAAATTATGTTACATATTATCACATTTGTTAATTTTATTAATAACATATTGATATAAGGAAATTATTGACAATTGACTGCTTTTATAAGGAAATGACGTTGTTTACCAGAGCCAAATGCAATTACTGACATGTAGAGTAGTGATGACGGTGTTAGCCAAAGGCCATGTTTAGATGGCATAATTTATAGCTTATTAGAGCTTTTCTACTAGTATAAGTATTTTTATGTAAAAAAAAATTAATGTTTAAATAAGCTTAAGTAAGTAACTTATCAATCTCAAAAAGTTAATTTTAGCTTATTTTATGAAACTAATTTTTTGAGCTTTTTGAAAAAGCTTTATGCGAAAACTCAAATTTACATAACGGAAAGTTGTTTTACACTTTTACAATATGAGTATATCCCCAATCATAATTTGAAATTTTATGATAACCAAACATAACACTTTTCTCCTTCTCTAATCATAATTCAAAAGCATTTTTTAAGTATGTATCCAAATGCTAAATAAATTAATTTAAAAAGAGTTTGTGGTATAAAATTTTTTTACATAAGATCTTTTTCTATAAGTGATTAAATAAGTTGTTTATCCAAATAAAACTTAAATATTGCCATGTCAAGTGGTGATATTCTTTTTTGTTTGGCACCACCATGTCTAGTTGTGGTGACAACATTGCTGTGGTTTCCTTTGTGGACCATTATGCCAATAGTGGTCAAATAATTGCATTTTCATCTTTTAAATTTCTTATTCAAGGATCACCAAGCAAAATGTATCCTTTTGTCTTTATTTGTTCCCTAGTAGTAATAAGAACATCAAAATTTCATTTTCTCTATTCTTACTGAGGAATTAAGCGAAGAGGGGAAACTCTTGAGCATTACATTTTTCTTGGCTTGTTTTGTTGAGTTTAAGCTTTTGTTGTTAGTAAAACTTTTCTTTGTTTGGATCTTGGTTTCCACGATTCACATAATAATTCATATACATACCTGGATCAATGTCTGCAAATTCGACTTTGTTTATTTCCTCTGAATTTCTACCTTTAGATCTCCTTGATGATCAGGAGAGAAAAACAGTAACCGTACACTTTTATTCAGAACCACCGTTCTAAACAACGTTACTGTTACCTTTAAATTTGAAATCAGAGTAAAAAGGGGTAAATTACCTTTTGACCCCTAATAAGTTTTTTAATTACGTAATAGCCTTTCAACCATCACAAGAAGGCTCCAATATATTAGAAACTTATCATTTAGGTCCTTCAATGTTATATTATGTGAAGTTAATAATTACTGCTATTAAACTAAATTACATGGGCCATATAATAGAAAATAATCTAACATTCTCCCACTTGACCCTTGTAATTACTTGATAGTTTAACAACAACTGTAAGTGCGCTCCATCCATTAAATTCACTAACATCTCTAGACTTAGTTGAATTAGTTTTGAGCGGATCATGGTGGTCACATGTTATTCTGCAACATGATCCCTTCCATGTATCACAAAACATCCCTAACTCAACATCAACTTTAATTGAGGAAGACTGTAAGCCTCAACATAACATGTTATCTAACACAATAATATGTACATAGATACCAAAATGATAACAAGTATAATATGCAAAAACATAACTATAATTGAATTCATAGTGTCATAAAAATTAACAAGCATAAAAAACACAGTACTATAATCAACACAGCAAGGCTTTGTCCATAATGCCCATACGCTCTACATGACCAGAAAATGATTTGGGCGATAATCCCTTAGTCAACGGATCCGCTATCATCAGATCAGTACTGATATACTCAATAGACACTCTTCGCTTCTGCACTTCTTCCTTAACTGACAAATACTTCAATTCCATGTATTTGGCACCCTTAGAGTACTTGTCGTTCTTTGAGAAAAATACCGCTGCAGAATTATCACAATAAATTCTCAGCTACCTGGATATACTGTCGACAATCCCAAGTTCCGAGACAAAGTTCAGCAACCACAATCCTTGAACAGTGGCCTCAAAGCATGCCACGAATTCAGCTTCCATAGTAGAAGCAGCAATGACAGACTGCTTTCCACTCTTCCATGAAACTGCTCCTCCAGCTAATAGGAACAAGTAACCAAACGTAGACTTCCTGGTGTCCACGCATCAAGCATAATCTGAATCTATATATCCGACCACTTCCAGATGATCAAACTTCCTGTATGTGAGCATGTGTTCTTTGGTGCCTTGCAAATACTGAAGAACTTTATTTGCAACCTTCCAGTGGTCCATACTGGGATTGCTTTGGTATCTACCAAGCATACCAACAGCAAAACTAATGTATGGCCTAGTACAGGTCGTAGTATACATCAAGCTCCCAACCACTGATGCATAAGGAATTGTTTCCATTTCTTTACGTTCCAATTCATTTTTAGGACTTTGCATTTGACTGAACTTATCTCCCTTTTGAATTGGAACTATTCTTGCAGAGCATTTATCCATTCTGAATCTCTCTAAGACCTTATTGATATATGCTTTCTGGGATAAACCCAAGAGTCCTTGTGACCTGTCCCGAAATATTTCTATCCCAATTACATAGGACGCCTCACCCATATCTTTCATTTCAAAGCTCTTAGAGAGAAACTTTTTCACATCATGTAACATACCCAAGTCATTTGAAGCAAGTAATATATCATTAACATACAAGATTAAAATAAAAAATTTACTCCCACTGACCTTCATATAGATACACCGATCAACGATATTCTCTATAAATCCATAAGATGTAATGGTATCATTGAACTTGAGATACCATTGATGGGAGGCTTATTTTAGTCCATATATTGATTTCTGCAGCTTACACACTAGATTTTCTTTTCCTGTGGCCATAAAACCTTCAGGTTGGTCCATATAGACTTCCTCTTCTAAGTCCCATTCAGAAAGGAAGTCTTAACATCCATCTGGTGAAGCTCTAAGTCATAATGAGCCACTAAAGCCATAATAATCCTCAAGGAGTCTTTCTTTGAAATTGGAGAAAAAGTCTCCTTGTAATCAATGCCATCCTTTTGGATGTAACCTTTAATAATAAGTCTGGCCTTGAACCTTTCAACATTGCCACTTGAGTCACGTTTGGTCTTAAAGACCCATTTACAACCGACTCTCTTAGAACTTTCAGGCAATTCAACCAAGTCTCATACTTTGTTGTCATCCATTGATTTAAGTTCTTCCTTCATGGCATTAAACCATTTTTCAGCATTATTACAGTCCATGGCTTGTTTAAATGAGACTGGATCCTCATCAACGCTCAAGTCACACTCATTTTCAAGATTATATACCACAAAATCACTAGGAATAGTAGATCTCTTTTGCCTTACAGATCGTCTTAATGCTACTTCCTGTTGAGGTTCCTCTTCAGGTTCCCCTCTAGGCACCCCTTGGGGTACTTCTTTAGGTTCCCCTTGAAGTACTTGTTGTGGGTCAACAATTTCTTGATCAACAGTGACTGGTTCATTCTCTACAATCTGAACAGGTGGATTTTGGACATTGATTGGTTTTTTCAGTATGTTGTGAGACTGTGATACAACAAAAGGAATAACAATATGAGAAGAAATCTTGGGTGTAAGTACTACAACCTAAGCTTCTTAAATGTCCACCTTTCATGGTTCCCCACTCCCACTAGTTTGACCATTTTCAATGAACCGAGCATTACCAGAATCTACAATCTTTGTAGTATGGCTAGGACAATAAAACCTATACCCCTTTGACTTTTCAGGATAGCCAACGAAAAAATCACTGATCGTCCTAGGATCTAACTTCTTTTCATGTGAATTGTACACCCTTACTTCTGCTTGACAACCCCAAACATGTAGATGTCTCAAACTGGGTTTCCTTCCCGTCCACAATTCATAAAGTGTCTTAGGAACTGCCTTACTAGGAACCCGGTTAAGCAAATACACAGCGGTCTTTAATGCGTACATCCACAATGAGAGGGGTAGAGAGCAATTACTCAACATGCTCCTAACCATATCCATCAAGGTGCGGTTCCGTCTTTCAACTACATCATTTTGTTGAGGTATGCTAGGCATTGTGTATTGCGCACAAATGCCTCTACTCTCAAGGAACCTTGCAAATGGACCAGGACGTTGTCCACTTTCATTGGACCTGCCATAAAACTCACCACCTCTATCTGATCTCATTACTTTCACTTTCTTATCTAACTGCCTTTCCACCTCATTAATGAACACTTTTAGGAAGTCCACAGATTGAGATTTATCATGCAGCAAATAGATATAGCCATAACGTGAGAAATCATCTATAAAGATAATAAAATATTTTTCACCGCCCCAAGAAGGAACATCAAAAGGACCATAAATATCAGTATGTATAAGCTCAAGAAGTTGAGTGCCTCTTGTGGCTGCTTTCTTTAATGTATGTTTGGTTTGCTTTCCCTTAATGCAATACACACATATATCCATATCACTAAAATCCAAATGAGGTAAGATATCATTTTTCACTAACCTCATTATCCTTTCTTTGGATATGTGACCTAATCTTTGATGCCACATGAATGCAGAACTTTCATTTGGTGCACTACGTTTAATGCCTACACTACTTTCAACATGAAACAGAGATTCAGTAAATTCATTATTCAAATTGAAACGGTAAAGTAAATCACACAAAGTACCAGATCCATAAAAGTACTTGTTTTTATACAATGCAAATGTACTATTACCAAATTTGAAATAAAAACCTAAAATATCCAGTTTCCCTACTGAAACAAGATTCCTAGCACAATCAGGTACATAGAGACAATTTTCAAGATCTAAATGACATCCAGTGTCTAAGATCAATCTATAAGTCCCAAGGCCTTCTATCCGTGCTTTCATCCTATTTCCCATGAACAAGTACTATTTAGTTCCTTTTATGGGCTGGATTGAACTGAATCCCTATAAAACATGAGATACATGAGTAGTAGCACCAGAATCTAACCACCAGGTATTATTAGGAACCTCTAAAAGGTTTGATTCAAAGCATATAGAAACATAATGCATACCTTTCTTTTCGAACCAAGCCTTTCTTTTAGGACAATCTTTCTTTAAGTGTCTCATCTTGTTGCAGAAGAAACACTTAATTTGTTTCTTAATTTGACCCTCAGCAACTTTCATTAGGGCCTTGTCCTTTCTTTTGTCCTTCTTGTCCTTTTTCCCTGGCTTGAACTTGCTGCTGCTAGCACCATCATGGACAGTGAGGTGGATGGAATGATCCTTCATCTTCTTTAATCTCCCTTCCTCCTGAACCAACATAGCCTTCAATTCCTTTGAGTTCCACTTATCCTTCATAGCATTGTAGTTGATCTCAAATTGGCTAAATTCAGTAGGCAGGGAATTAATGATGAATTGAACCAGAAACTGATCACTCACTTCCATCCCCAAAGTCTTCAACTTTGCTGCTAGATTGGACATGTGAGTTACATGATCATGAATGGTCTGTGACCAGTCAAACTTCTTTGTAGTAAGCTCACTCATCAGGCTTCCTACAATTGACTTATCCACCAAGTATGACTCAGAATATTCCTTCACCTTTTCCATGAATTCCTTAGCATCATCCGTCTTCAGCATCGATGGCTTTACATTTTTAGCCATGGTCATCCTCATGAGGTACAAGCTCAGTTTGTTCGAATGCTCCCACTGTTCATAGAGTGCAACATCATCATCTGAGCTTTCCTCAATAATGGCCGCAGGCTTATCCTTATTAACTATGGCTACATCAATGTTCCATAGACCGAGATGGAACTTGATCTGTTCAGACCATTCACCATAGTTCAACCCGTTGAACTTTACAATGTTGTTCACCGATCCCGAGAGACTTGCTGCATAACAAACATACATGCTCACCCATTAATGCTTTGAGATAAACTTTAAAAGATTCATAAAACTTCGCATACAAACTTTAAGCATGCATTTAAGATTTCCTTTGGGCAATACTTAAATACATAAACACCAAATTGATGCCAAAGTAAATTAGTCTTTAATAGAAAATCACAACATACATCAGTTAACTAAGTGTGTTATCTTTGGATATACTCACTAATTAACTTAAGTATCATAGATTATCTCCTTAATGTTATAAATTGCATGCAATGGTCCACCTTTAAGTGACCTCATAGTCATAAAATTTATAACTTCAATTGTTCAAATAAGACAATCATGTCATTCCATTCATGGCATCTTTAAAATATGAACAATTGAAACACACTTATAAACGTCTAAACTTCAATCCAACTAGACCACTTTGGTGATAAACTAGTTTCCATCATATAGATAAATTACAAGATGTAAAATAACTTTCATAGTAAACATACATTCACATTCATATAATCCGGCACTTTATATGTAATAGAACATTTATATCACATTCGCTTTAATGTCCTTTATGTAGATTAGATCGGCGGTCTCGCGGTCTGAAACTACCGCTATAGCGGTATTTGACAGAGAAGATCATCATTTTTAAAGACTCACCGCTATAGCAGTAATATTACTCCGCTATAGCGGTAAGCGACAGAAGCATCCATGATTTTTAAAGATCCACCGCTATAGCAGTTATAAACCACCGCTATAGCGTTATGTGACAGAATCCATTACGCGATTTAAAACGGTTATACGCCCAGAACCCAGAAAAGCCAGTTCAAACTTCATGCAAACTCCAGAATTTGAAAAACTGTTGTTTTTCATATAATCGCACAAACCCAGAAATTGCAGAAACTGTAAAACGCATAAAACGAATAGCGATTTCCATAAACTATTATCGATTGCGTAGAACCAATAATTGCGAAAACAAAACGGTAATGCGCATACACGGCAATTTGCAGAAACAATGATTTCCAGAAAACATTAAAGCAAAACAGTAACGCCATGAATTTCTGCATTTTCCAAGAAATAAATTTTGATGGTGAATCATGAAAATCACAAACCAGTCCTCTGATACCACATGTTAGTAAAACTTTTCTTTGTTTGGATCTTGGTTTCCACGATTCACACAATAATTCATACACATACCTGGATCCATGTCTGCAAATTCGACTCTGTTTATTTACTCTGAATTTCTACCTTTAGGTCTCCTTGATGATCAGGAGAGAAAAACAGTAACCGTACACTTCTATTCAAAACCACCGTTCTAAACAACGTTACTGTTACCTTTAAATT
Source organism: Biancaea sappan (assembly GCA_037074585.1). Taxonomy (NCBI): domain Eukaryota; kingdom Viridiplantae; phylum Streptophyta; class Magnoliopsida; order Fabales; family Fabaceae; genus Biancaea; species Biancaea sappan. The sequence goes on along the minus strand of CM073499.1, from coordinate 22,253,972 downwards.
TGAAATCAGAGTAAAAAGGGGTAAATTACCTTTTGACCCCTAATAAGTTTTTTAATTACGTAATAGCCTCTCAACCATTACAAGAAGGTCCCAATATATTAAAAACTTATCATTTAGGTCCTTCAATGTTATATTATGTGAATTTAATAATTAATGCTATTAAACTAAATTACATGGGCCATATAATAGAAAATAATCTAACATTTATCTGTCTTTAGTAATTTGAGGTAGGGGCAAATATGAAAATGTTCACTTCGTGCAGGTCACTTTTTTCAGTTTCAGTGAGTCAGTTTTGTTTGGATCTTTGTCAAATTATTTTGTTTGAGTTTGTTTTCTTGCTTATCATTAGGCAAAATATACTTTCGTCATCTTTACTTATTCGTTGAGTAGAATATCACAAATAGCATTTTACACTCTTCTCACTCAAGAAACAAGTAAATAGGGGCAACTATAAACACCATATTTTGTCCTAATAATTTAAGTAGCTTGAATATGAAAATTAAAAAAAAAATGAAACAATTTTTACTTCGATGTAATCCTCAAAAAATACAAAAAAAAATAGTGTTTTAAGATTTAATTTTTTTACCATGAATATTTCCATAAAAAAGTACAAAAAATTAATTAGTTATTTTGAATTTAATTTTAGTAAGAAAAAATAAAAAAAATATTTTGTTCTTCATCCAACTTATTTTGTGCTACCAAAACAAAATCCAATTACTTGATCTTTTTTTCCCATCTGCAGCCTAATGCCTGAGCCTAGGATAGTAGGATTGATGACTATAGTAATTTGAACATAACTTGAGCTACGGAAGTTCAAATGCCATGATTGTTATTACATGTGAAAACTAAGAAGGAGGGCTACAAATTGTATTTCACATTATTTGTGATAATTCTGCCTAGATCATGGATTTAAATTTGTCTTAAAAATTGATGACATGAAAGTCTGAATTTTGCTGTTGAAGATGATACTTGGATTCATATCATCCACTTCAGTCCAATATGGTGCAGCAAGGTAGGCCCAAAAGAAAAGAAACCTTTGAAGCACAAAATAATCAAAATTTACACACACAGCAGCCATATAGCTCCGCTAGGGTTTCCTTCATTATCGCCGCATCTCTACTTCCTAAGCTTCTGGACTCACTTTTTTCTTCTCTCCTTAAGTCTTTTTTGTTTTTTCTCTCCTTTCCTCTGTTAGAATGTTTTTTTTTTTGATAGATGTTTTCTCCTCTTTCTTGTAAAAGAATTTTTTTGAAGATTTATATCCTGATTTTCGTTGAACCTAAGGATTTTTCTAGGCAAGAATTTTCATCCTATTAAATAATTGTTAATCAACGTCATAGGAAAATAAAATTACTTAAATTAAACAAAAAATAATTAAATAAAGCTTAGCTTGATGAGAAGGGTAACTGACTCTCTTGGATTAGAAATTTTCTTCATTTTAGAAGTTTTCCCACGATGTTATTGTATATCAAAGCCTTTGGGGAAAAATAAAATAAATAATACACATAGTTAAGATTTTGATTTAATTTTGTGTTTGTCAGCATGTGTGACTCCCGAAACTTGGGTTTCAATAGCCCGTGTTTGTCCTTAAATTAGGCAACTTAATCTTTTTCTTCAAAATAATTTTCAAAAAATCCAAAATATTGCTATTTCAAAATAATTTTCAAAAAACCAAAATTATTTCTCTTTAAAAAAAGCCATTTCTTTTTTGAAAACAATTTCCAAAAGTATAAAAATGTCTCTCAAAAAATAATTTCTTCAAGTTTCAACTTTTTGAAATTAGATGCACTTAGAATAAATTTTCTTTCTTAAAAATAAAAAAAACAAAAAAGAGGAAAAGTTGAGAGAGCAAAACTCACAAAGTTTTCGTAAGTAAAATCAATTTAACAAATCTCAAGCCTGTTTTCTTTTTGGCTCTTTTTTAGAGTCATTGTTTCCGTCTTTTTTTTTTTATCCAAAATCCTTCCTACATATATTTTTGTTTGTTTATCTTATTTTTCTCTCTTTCTTGCATATGGTTGATAATGATGATTAAACAAATATAAAATAATTGCACATTTTCTAAATCAAGCAAATAAAATGCCTCACACATTTCTTATATATTTCAACTTCCGAATTCAATTTTCTCTAAATATAAACAATCAAATTTAAAAGTTTTTTCAAAATTTTTCCTATCAAATTAAATTTTGGAGGTTGCTCCAAGGAGAAATTTTGGAAGCTCCAAACATGAAGAATATGTAAAGCTGTGAAGGGCCAGGCAAGACCTTATTAAGGCCTCGGGCTTTCTCCTCTCCTTTTTTTTTTTCCTTTAATTGATGAATAGCTCTTCTTTTGTTTTAAAAATGGATTTATAGTGTACTACTTATTGTGACTAAATAATACAATATATATATATATATATATATATATAAGCAACTAACATATCAATTATTTAAAATAAATACAAATAAAATACAACATTGTCTCAAAAGTTAACATATTAAATGTCTGAAATAATGCTTCTCTTAACCAATTAACTAATGCTAGCTTCATTTTCTTCCACCACACCAAGCACATTATCTTCTCTTGATGGTGAAATATTTTGAACATTCATCTTCATCTGCAATTCAAAATCATATAATAAATAAAGAGACGTGATCAAAATATTAAAAAAATAAATAAATAACAAAAAAAAAATCACCATTTGGATCAACATCAAAGCCATACAATCAACTCCTTGGATAAATGAGCATTTGACTTTTCAGGAAGGATGGGCTTCTATTTTTAGTGATAACATCTACACCAATGCTAAATACACTTTCTATAGTGACTGTAGTTATTGGGATACTCAAGACATCACTTGCCATGATAGACAAATGTTGAAAAAGCTTTCGATTATCCTTCCAATTTGCAAAACTTCTAAATCTTGATAGTAATCAATGTAAGTGTAGGATCACCCAAATATTAGTCTTCTTCAGATTTTCCAACATTACAAAAACACTTTGACATTGAAACCTTTTAAACTCCTACAATTAAAAAGTAAACATAAATCATAGAAAAATAAAAACATAGAAAGAAATAATTATAAAATAATAAAATGGTTAAGCAAATAATATAAAACTTACACAAAAAAATTTTATCTTCTTGGTTGTTCTTCTTCCTCCAAATGTAGGAGAGGATGCTTCATTTTTCTTTTCATGATGTTCATAGAGCTTATGCAACCTTTTTTTTTTTTTTTTTCACACACTGGAGGCATCACTTGTAAATGGATTAATTTGTGAATAACAAAAGTCTAAGAAATTTAGCTTGGTCCTAGGATCCAGAATATATCCATTAGCAAGCACCGCATTGTAGTCACTCCAATATTTGTTAAACTTCATTTTCATTCTATAAGCCATATCCTTTAAAACATCATCCTCATCTGTCAAATTTACATTTAACATATACTCAACCTTCCAAACTTGTATGAAATACAAATTAGATGTTGGATAGTTTGACCTAGAAGTCAAGTTTGTTGTTTCATAGGTTATAAGAATTCACACATTTTCTTTGCTCTACTCCATTCCTCAGTTGTTAAACACCATATATAATTTCTATCAACTAGTTGGAGATGAGTAAAAGTTTTTTTTTTTGGTAATTAAGTCACTCTAAAGCATTAAATAAGTAAAGTTCCATCTTGTCAATACATCTAACTGTAGACCAACCCCCACTTTCAACTCCACCACTTTCTTGTACACATTCTTCAAACTTTTTGCATCCTTCCCTCAGAACCCTTCACATTTTCACTTTCTCTAATTTTATGTAACACTGCACTAGCTACTTTCAAATATTGAACAATAAGATTCAAGATATGAGCACAACAAACATGAAAATACTCCCCACCATCACCAAGCAAATTATCATTCAAGCAATGATGAAGTTTCAAAATATCTTGCATATTGTCATTGGCTGATGCATTGTCTAATGTAAGGGAAAATACTATTTTCTCCAAACACCACTCTCTTAAGCAAACAATTATTGTATTTTATAAATCAACTTCAGTGCGTGGAGGAAGCATATGACAAAAATTCAAAATTTTACTTTTCTTCATCAACAAAGTGAGTAGTTAAACATATGTAAACTTCAGAAGCTACACTCCATAATTTGAACGTCAAAACAAATTATATTTGGAATTCTAGCTATAATGTAATGCCCTAATAATTTTTATGAATTTTTAAAATTTATTTTGAAATTTATTGAAAAATTTAATTACCTGAAAAATATTTTTTTCTTTGAATTAGTAAAGAAAATTTGGGAATAGAAATTTTAATTTTTAATTTAGGAAATTTTTACAAATTCTCAAGGACCTAAGTGAATAAATCTTACAAGTTAAAGTAGCTATTAGCAATTTTATCCCAAAAAAAAAATTAGTGGGGCCCACATATACAATCATTAAACACATCTTCCTCTCTTCCTTCTTTCCTCCCCGAGGCTCTCCATCTTCATATACCATTCTTCCACCCCCTTCAATCCTTTCTCCAATTTTCTTCCGGTGATCTTGTATTTTCTAACCATACTTCCGATTCTCAGGAGTTCTAGAGGCAAAGAGCTAAATTTTATCTGCTCTATTTCTCTTTTTCTCCATTTTCGGACCTATAGAAGAGAATTAGGATTGAGTTTTAATGAATGAATTTAAGTGTGGATGTTAATATAAAACATTCTTAGGTGGTTTATGATATTATTGGAACAAGAAATTTGGAGAAAATTAAAAGAAATTTATAGAATTCGGATATTTAAAAAAAGTTAGTGTTCTTGATGAAAATTTGAGATTTGAACTTGGATTATTGGTAAAAATTGGGAGTTTTAGTGTCAAAACACTCCTTAGACATTAAGAAGCAAAACCCATGGAAGAAATCAAAAGAAATGTTGTTTTAGATGTGATTTTAGGATTTTTGCATGAAAAACACGAAGAACGTCATTGTTCATTCTGAAAAATTTCCAGAAAATACTGTTTATCGAGAAATTTTTTCCAGATTTTCTCGGTTACTGTATCATTGACTCGGTCAACGTTACTGTAGCATTGCCTTAGTCAACGACACTGTAACTGTGTTGATCGTTACTGTAGCTGTGTTGACCGTTACTGTAGCATCAGTTTTAAAATGTTCATAACTCTTTCATTCGAACTCTATTTTTAGTAAATAAGATACCATTAGAAAGATCTTTGAGTCTAGTTTCTAATAGTACAAGTTTCAGTTGAAAATTCATTATTATTTGAGAGTTATATTCAGAGGAGTAATTAAAGGTCAAATTATAGCAAAGAATTTTCCTATTTTGTGACATTGATATGTTTTTGGCATGATTATCTTGTAGGGATAGATTATTTAATGCATCTCCACATATTTTGAAATGTTGTTAGGGCCACATTCGAGGTGAGTGTGATAACCTTATCTCATCAATATTTTTTCAAAAGTATTGTCATCAAGTATTATAAAGAAAATTGAGAAGGTGGACTTGAACGGTATATTATGTATTCATTTTCAATGACTTGTATTCCTTGTATTTAAAGGTATTATGGATTTTAAGCCTTTTGTTTGATTAAATGATAATTCTATAAAATATGTAAAGTTAATGTTGATATTGCTGTTATTATGTTGAGGTTGTGTGAATGCTTGCATTATGGTAGAACATTGTTACAATATTTTCATGGTGGTGCACCCCACGGGAGAAGTTATAGGAGTTATAAGGGTGGAGATATACCTTTCATGGAGAGATAAGGGTGGATGTGGCCAGGGGACCGCGGGCAACGATCCATTGGTACTGTGGATGACCCAGTTAGTATGAGAATTTTGTATTTGACACTGTATGATTTATACTGCGTATATCATTTATAACTGATGTGAGTTTTAATTCGATGTTATCTTTATGATACTAATTGCTAAATTTACTTTCGATTGATAATGTTATCCATTAACTGAGTATTTCATTACTCATCCTGTTATTTTACAACATTTCAGAATCTGTGACTGACGCTGGGGATTGTCCAGGGGAATAGCGAGTTTATCTTAAACTGACCCTCTTGTATTTTTCGATTGGTTCCTTTACATTCTATTATCTTGTAAGCTCTAGAAGTAGTTCTGTTGTCACATAAACCTCTTAGGATTTTGTAGATGAACTATGTGTAAATATGAATATTTTATTTCCTTATAGTTTCATTATAAGAAAGCTAAGACCTTGACGATGTTTTAATATAGAGATAAGTTGAATCGGTTACACTGTTGAAGATGTGACAAAATGGTATCAGAGCAGTTCTTAGGTCTCTTATGGATCACAGAACAAGGTAACCTTGACTGGGCTTCCCTCTATCGTTATGAATTGCGGCATGACCATAAAGGTGAAGGTCAGTTAAAGGTCCTATAAGTATTGTTTTACTTTTCCTTTTTACGTTCCTTTCATTGTGGTTAATATTGATCTTTTCGGGACTAAATTGTATGGTGTTGTTGATAGATCACAATGCAACCTGGAGGACCTCAAGAGGCAGTGGAGCATACAGGCTCTAAAGGAGCCTCGTCACAACCTGCCCATGAACGAGAACAGGAGGAACATGGTGAGAGTGAGCAAGGACAGGATGAACGAGGCTTACCTCGAAGACATGGGGCACAACCAAAAATTGATCCAACTACTTTATTAACTAGTTTGACTGCCTTGTTAGAGGGTCAGACCGCATTACAAGGAAGTCTAGTCAATTTGACTATGCTGCTAGAGAGGCAGGTGGTTGTTGCAAATGCCCATATTGCTCCTACTCCTACTATAGTTCCTCTGGCACGTCAGTAATTCCCCCATCTCTTCCTGATAAGAACGAGATAGTACGAGATGTATCGTTGACAGACTTTTTAAAGCTTAAACCCCCTGTCTTCACCGGGGAAGACCCAAACGAGAATCCACAACGATTCCTTGACGGAATAGAAAAAGCATGTAAAGCCTTGAAATGTGATCCTCAATTCTGGGTGGATTATGCTACCTATCAGTTTCAAAGAAGGTCTCATGAATGGTGGGTTACTTGGCAGAGCAGTCGAACTCCGGACACCCCTTCAGTTAGTTGTGATGAGTTTCGTCAAGTTTTTGTTGAAAGATTTATGCCAAGGAGTGTAAGAACTGCAAAGGCTAGAGAATTTGAATTCCTTAAATAGGGATCAATTACAGTTGATGAATATGATATAAAGTTTACACGATTTTTTAGGTATGCACCCCATATGATCCTAGACGAACAAGAGAAGATTCGTCGATTTGTTCTTAGTCTTTGCCTTCGGTTGCGTTAGTTCGTAAGTATACAGATGGACCTATATTCCTCTTATATGGCTGCGGTAGATGCAGCCAGAACAGCTGAAATGAATGAAAAGGACAAAAATGATAACTTCAAAAGGAAGAGTAATCGAGAAAACGAGGGAAGGTCCTCAGGGCATGGTAGATTATCAAGGATTTTCAAGTCTCAAGATAGAGGTCAATCTACTTCTATGGTATCGTTCCCCCCAATAGCATCTTCAGGTAGTGTCTCTAGGCATCGACTAAACCATAAGGGAAGTTCTTCATCAGTCGGTCAGGTGTTTTCTCAACAGGAATGACACAAGCCTAAATGTTCAGAGTGTGGGCGATTTCATACTGGTGTATGTTATGGGGCAGGCCCAATTTGTTTTTGTTGCGAACAGGTGGGTCATATAAGGAGAGATTGTCCTCAACAAGTAGAAGTCTCAAGGCAAGGATTTACATATATACCTCAAGCACAACAGATGACAGCTTCGGTTAACAAGACTTCTTCCTCTTCTGCCGGATGAAGTGGCTTAGGGAGAGGAGGGGGTAGAGGACAAGGAGGACGAAATCAACCTGCATTTGGACGCAACCAGGCCAAAGTGTATGCTGTCACACGCTAGGATGCACAGGCTTCGAATGTAGTTGTAACAGGTATTTTTTCAGTATGTTCATTCGAAACTAGTGTATTATTTGACCCGGGATCTACCCATTCATATATGTCTCCAATTTTTGCAAACCAGTTTATTTAAGATCCTGTTAAAATTGATAGACATTTTCTTGTTGCTACTCCTATGGGTGAGACTTTAGTAATAGATTCGGGTTATTATGGTTGCCATGTTTTAATGGGTAGAAAAAACATCGAGGCAAATTTAATGCTATTAAATATGATAGACTTTGATTTATTCTTAGAATGGACTGGTTGGCTTCTTATCATATTGCTCTTGACTGCTATAATAAGGTGGTAAAGTTTAATAATTCGGGTAAGTCTACCTTCTCTTTTTAAGGGGATAGGAATGATGTACCTAATAACATTATCTCTGTAATCCGTGCTAGGTGTATGTTAAGGAAAGGATGTTCAGGTTTCTTGGCCTTCGTTAGAAACATTGAAGAAGACAGGGTGAACCTTAATCATGTATCGGTTGTGAGAGAGTATTCGAATGTTTTTCCTGAAGAATTACCTGGATTACCTCCTGATCGTGAGATAGAATTTAATATTGAGGTAATCTCAGGCACTCAGCCTATTTCTATACCTCCCTACCGTATGGCCACTGCAGAACTTAGAGAACTTAAGGAGCAATTACAGGACCTTTTAGATAAAGGTTTTATTCGGCCCAATTCATCACCTTGGGGTACACTAGTATTATTTGTAAGGAAGAAGGATGGACCCTTAAGACTATGCATTGATTATCGGCAATTAAACAATGTGACAATACGAAATAAATATCCCCTCCCCAGGATTGATGATTTGTTCGACCAGTTGCAGGGAGCTCAATGCTTTTCTAAGATTGATTTGAAATCTGGATATCACTAATTCAAAATTAAAACTGAAGACATACCTAGAACAGCCTTTCGTACGCATTATGGACATTATGAATTATTGGTGATGTCATTTGGGTTAATAAATGCTCTAACAGCCTTTATGGATCTTATGAATCAAGTTTTTAAACCGTTTCTGAATAAATTTGTCATTGTTTTTATTAATGATATTCTGGTATATTCGAAAAATCCTGAAGAGCATGAACAACATTTAAGAATGGTATTACAAACTTTAAGGAAGTACCAGCTTTATGCTAAATTCTCAATGTGCGAATTTTGGCTGAACTAAATAGCATTCTTGGGACATATAGTCTCAAGGGAAGGGATCCATATCGATCCCAGCAAAATCGAAGCAGTACAGAAGTGACCTCGACCCACGACGGTGACAGAAATTCGGAGTTTCTTAGGGTTAGCTGAATACTACCGTCGTTTTGTGAAGAATTTTTCAAAAATAGCTACCCCTCTTATAAGATTAACTCAGAAAAACGTTCAATTTGATCGGACTGAGGCTTGTGAGAAGAGTTTCACCAAGCTTAAGGAATGTCTAACATCAACCCCAATACTTGCTTTACTTTCGGGTTCAGGCGGTTTTGCTGTATATTGTGATGCTTCCCGAATGGGATTAGGGTGTGTTTTGATGCAGCACAGTAAGGTAATAGCTTATGCATCCAGACAGCTTAAAAGGCATGAACAAAATTATCCTACTCATGATTTGGAAATGGCGGCCGTAGCATTTGCTGTAAAAATCTGGCCTCATTACCTATACGGGGAAACTTGTGAAGTATACACGGATCATAAGAGTTTGAAATACATTTTTCAACAGAGGGATTTGAATTTAAGGCAGAGAAGATGGATGAAACTTCTCAATGATTATGATTGTACAATTCTTTATCATCCTGGAGATGTTAATGTTGTTGCAGATGTTCTTAGTCGCAAGTCTATGGGGAGTTTGGCGCATATTACCTTATGTAGGAGGCCATTGATTCGTGAGTTACACGAGCTAGAAGCTAATGGAGTGTGGTATGAAATTTTAGAGTCAAGTGCATTCTTGGCACATATACCAGCCCAATCATCTTTAATTGAAGATGTGAAGTTGGCTCAGAAGAAAGATCCAATGTTTGAAAAGTTAAAGAGTGAAGTAAATGATGGCAAAGATAAGGGGTTTTCTCTTGGCCAACATGGAATAATTAGATTTGAAGGTCGATTATGTGAGTCAAATGTAGAATATTTACGGAAACGAATTATCAAAGAAGCACACCGAACAACTTATACTGTACACCCTGGTATTAATAAGATGTATCAAGATTTGAAGTCATTGTACTGGTGGGACGGGATGAAGAGGGACATTGTTGATTATGTTTCTCATTGCTTAACTTGTCAATAAGTCAAGGCAGAACATCGTAGAACTCCTGGATTACTTCAACAAATGGATATTCTAGAGTGGAAATGGGAAAGTATTACAATGGATTTTGTAGTGGGGCTACCTCGTTCTCAAAAAGGATACGATTCTGTGTAGGTAATAGTAGATCGTTTAACAAAAATGACACACTTTCTACCAGTAAAAACAATCTTTAGTGCTGATAAGTATGCTCAAATGTATATTAATGAAATAGTTAAATTGCATGGAGTGCCTACCTCCATTATTTCTGATAGAGGCACACAGTTTACGTCTCGTTTTTGGAAGACTTTTCAAGAAGCCTTAGGCAAGCAGGTAAATTTAAGGACAGTCTTTCATCCTCAAACGGATGGCCAGTCTGAACGTATTATACAATTTTGGAAGACATGTTAAGGTCTTGTGTAATAGATTTCAGAGGTAGTTGGGATGCACATTTACCTCTAATTGAATTTGCATATAATAATAGTTATCAAGCAAGTATTAAAATGGCACCTTTTGAAGCACTTTATGGAAGACGATGTAGATCTCTTATTGTCTGGTTTGAAGCAGGAGAAAATAAATTAATTGGGCCTGATCTAGTGCAAGATGCATTGGAAAAGGTAAAACTTATTCGGGAAAGACTCCTTGCAGCTCATAGTAGGCAAAAAGCATATGCTGACCGTCGGAGACAAGACCTTCAGTTTGCAGTAGGTGATATGATCTTCTTAAAGGTATCCCCCATGAAGGGTAGTTTAAGGTTTGGGCTAAAAGAAAAACTTATTTCAAGGTATATTGGACCTTTTAAAATATTGGAGAAAATTGGTAATGTGCCTTACAAGTTAGCGTTACCCCCAGATTTGGAAGGAGTCCACCCGGTGTTTAATGTCTCTATGTTAAGGAAATATCTTTATAATCCTTCCCATGTTCTTCAAACACAGGAAGTCCAATTAAAAAAAGATTTATCTTATGAAAAGGTTTCAGTAGCAATCTTGGATAGACAAATAAAAAAGTTGAGGTTTAAAGAAGTACCATCTGTGAAAGTTTTATGGCAAAATCATACCCAAGAGGAAGCGACAAGCGAATTGGAAGAAAAGATAAAATCTACGTACCAACATCTCTTTATAACATGAGGTAATGAAATTTGGGGACCAAATTTCTTAAAGGGGGAAGAATGTAATACCTTAATAATTTTTATAAATATTTAAATTTTTTTTAAGTTTATTGAAAAATTTAATTACCTGAAAAATATTTTTTTCTTTGAATTAGTAAAGAAAATTTGGGAATAGAAATTTCAATTTTTAATTTAGGAAATTTTTACAAATTCTCAAGGACCTAAGTGAATAAATCTTACAAGTTATAGTGGCTATGAGCAATTTTATCCAAAAAAAATTAGTGAGGTCCACATATACAATCATTAAATACATCTTCATCTCTTCCTTCTTTCCTCCCCGAGACTCTCCATCTTTCTCTTCATCTACCATTCTTTCATCTCCTACAATCCTTTCTCCAATTTTCTTCCGGTGATCTTGTATTTTCTAACCATACTTCCGATTCTCAGGAGTTCTAAAGGCAAAGAGGTAAATTTTATCTGCTCTATTTCTCTTTTTCTCTATTTTCAGACCTATGGAAAAGAATTAGGATTTTGAGTTTTAATAGATGAATTTAAGTGTTGATGTTAATCTAAAACATTCCTAGGTGATTTATGATGTTATTAAAACAAGAAATTTGGAGAAAACTAAGAGAAATTTGTAAAATTCAGATATTCAAAAAAAGTTAGTGTTCTTGATGAAAATTTGAGATTTGAACTTGGATTGTTGGTAAAAATTGGGAGTTTTGGTGTCAAAACACTCATTAGACATTAAGAAACAAAACTCATGGAAAAAATCAAAAGAAATGTTGTTTTAGATGTGATTTTAAGATTTTTGGATGAAGAACACGAAAAACGTCACTATTCATTCTGGAAAATTTCCAAAAAATACTGTTTATCGAAAATTTTTTTTCCAAATTTTCTCGGTTACTGTAGCATTGACTCGGTCAACGTCACTGTAGCATTGACTTGGTCAACATTACTATAGGATTGACTTAGTCAACAACACTGTAGCTGCGTTGACCGTTGACCGTTACTGTATCATCAGTTTTAAAATGTTCATAACTCTTTTATCCGGACTCTATTTTTTAGTAAATAAGATACCGTTAGAAAGTTCTTTGAGTCTAGTTTCTAATAGTACAAGTTTCACTTGAAAATTCATTATTATTTGAGAGATATATTCAAAGTAGTGATCAAAGGTCAAATTATAGCAAAGAATTTTCCTATTTTGTGACCTTGATATGTTTTTTGCATTCGAAGCCTGTGTATCCTAATGTGTGACAGCGTACACTTTGGCTTAATTGCGTCCAACTGCAGGTTGATTTCGTCCTCCTTGTCCTCTATCCCCTCCTCTCTCTAAACCACTTCATCCAGCAAAAGAGGAAGAAGCCCCGTTAACTGAAGCTGCCATCTATTGTGCTTGAGGTATATATATAAATCCTTACCTTGAAACCTCTACTTGTTGAGGACAATCTCTCCTTATATAACCCACCTGTCCGCAACGAAAACAAATTGGGCCTGCCCCACACTCTGAACATTTAGGCTTGTCTCGTCCCTGTTGAGATAACATCTGACTGACTGATAAAGAACTTCCTTTATGGTCTGGTCGAGGCCTAGAGACACTACCTGAAAATGCTATTGGGGAGAACGATACCATAGAAGTAAATTGACCTCTACCTTGAGACCTGAAAGCCCCTGATAATCCACCATGCCCTGAGAACCTTCCCTCGTTTTCTCGATTCCTCTTCCTTTTGAAGTCATCATTTTTGTCCTTTTCATTCATTTCAACTGTTCTGGCTGCATCTACCGCAGCCATATAAGAGGAATATAGGTCCATCTGTATACTTACGAACTAACGCAACAGAAGGCGAAAACCAAGAACAAATCGACGAATCTTCTCTTCTTCGTCTGGGATCATATGGGATGCATACCTAGAAAGTCGTATAAACTTTATATCATATTCATTAACTGTCATTGAACCCTGTTTAAGGAATTCAAATTCTTTAGCCCATGCAGTTCTTACACTCCTTGGCATAAATCTTTCAACAAAAACTTAACGAAACTCATCACAACTAACTGAAGGGGTGTCCGGAGTTTGATTGCTCTGCCAAGTAACCCACCATTCATGAGACCTTCATTGAAACTGTTAGGTAGCATAATCTACCCAGAATCAAGGATCACATTTCAAGGCTTTACATGCTTTTTCTATTCCGTCAAGTAATCGTTATGGATCCTCGTTTGGATCTTCCCCGGTGAAGACAGGGGGTTTAAGCTTTAAAAAGTCTATCAACGATGCATCTCGTACTACCTCGTTCTTATCAGGAAGAGATGGGGTAATTACTGAACGTGTCGGAGGAACTACAGTAGGAATAGGAGCAACAGGGGCATTTGCAGCAACCACCTACCTCTCTAGCAGCGTAGTCAAATTGACTAGACTTCCTTGTAATGCGGTCTGACCCTCTAGCAAAACAGTCAAACTAGTTAATAAAGTAGTTGAATCAATTTGTGGTTGTGCCCCATGTCCTTGAGGTAAGCCTCGTTCATCCTGTCCTTGCTCACTCTCACCATGTTCCTCCTGTTCTCGTTCATGGACAGGATGGGCAAGTCGCGAAGAGACTCCTTCAGAGCCTGTACGCTCCACTGCCTCCCGAGACCTTTCGGGTTGTACCGTGATCTATCAACAACACCACACAATTTAGTCCTGAAAAGATCGATATTAACCACAAGGAAAGGAACGTAAAAGGAAAAATAAAACAACACCTATAGGACCTTTAATTGACCTTCGCCTCTATGGTTATGCCGCGATTCATAACAATAGAGGGAAACCCAGTCAAGGCTACCTTGCTCTGTGATCCATAAAAGACCTAAGAACTACTCTGATACCATTTTGTCACATCCTCAACAATGTAACCAATTCAACTTATCTCTAAATTAAAACATCGTCAAGGTCTTAGCTTTCTTACAATGAAACCATAAGGAAATAAAACATTCATATTTACACATAATCTATCTACAAAATCCTAGGAGATTTATGTGACCACAGAGCTACTCTAGAGCTTACAAGATAATAGAATGCAAAGGAACCAACTGAAAAATACAAGAAGGTTGGTTTAAAATAAACTCGCTATTCTCCCGTACAGTTCCCAGTGTTAGTCACAGATTCTGAAATGTTGTAAAATAACAGAATGAGCAATGAAATACTCAGTGAATGGATAACATTATCAATCAAAAGTAAATTTAGCAATTAGTATCACAAAGATAACATCAAGTTAAAACTCACATCAATTACAAATGATATACGCAGTATAAATCATATAATGCCAAATATAAAATTCCGTACCAACTGAGTCGTCCACGGTACCAGTGGATCATTGCCCGCGGCCCCCTGGTCGCATCCACCCTTATCTCTCCATGAAAAGTATATCTCCACCTTTATAACTCCTATAACTTCTCCCGTGGGGTGCACTACCACAAAAATATTGTAACCATATTCTACCATAACGCAAGCATTCACACAATCTCAACATAATAACAGTAATATCAACATTAACTTTATATATTTTATAAGAACTATCATTTAATCAAACAAGAGGCTTGAAATCCATAATACCATTAAATACAAAGAATACAAGTCCTTGAAAATGAATACACAACATACCGTTTAAGTCCACCTTCTCAATTTTCTTTATGATACTTGATGACAATACTTTTGAAGAAATATTGATGAGATAAGGTTATCACACTCACTTCGAATGTGGCCCTAACAACATTTCAAAATATGTGTAGATGCATTAAAGAATCCATCCCTATAAGATAATCATGCCAAAAACATATCAATGTCACAAAATAGAAAAATTCTTTGCTATAATTTGACCTTTGATCACTCCTCTGAATATAACTCTCAAATAATAATGAATTTTCAAGTGAAACTTGTACTATTAGAAACTAGACTCAAAGAACTTTCTCACAGTATCTTATTTACTAAAAATAGAGTCTAGATGAAAGAGTTATGAACATTTTAAAACTGATGGTACAGTAACGGTCAACGGTCAACACATCTACAGTGTCGTTGACTAAGTCAATGCTACAGTAACGTTGACCGAGTCAATGATACAGTAATCGAGAAATTTTGAAAAAATTTTCTCGATAAACAACATTTTCTAAAAATTTTTTGGAAAATTTCCAAAATGAACAGTGATGTTATTCCTGTTCTTCATCCAAAAATCTTAAAATCACATCTAAAACAACATTTCTTTTAATTTTTTCCATAGGTTTTGTTTCTTAATGTCTAAGGAGTGTTTTGACACCAAAACTCCTAATTTTTACTAACAATCCTAGCTCAAATCTCAAATTTTCATCAAGAACACTAACTTTTTTTAAATATCCGAATTCTACGAATTTTTCCTAGTTTTCTCCAAATTTCTTGCTCCAATAACATCATAAACCACTTAAGAATGTTTTAAATTAACATCCACATTCAAATTTATTCATTAAAACTCAAAACCCTAATTCTCTTCCATATGTCTGAAAATGGAGAAAAAGAGAAATAGAACAGATAAAATTTATCTCTTTGCCTCTAAAACTCTTAAAAATCGAAAATATGGTTAGAAAATACAAGATCACAGAAAGAAAATTAGAGAAATGATTGAAGGAGATGGAAGAATGGTAGATGAAGAAGAAGATGGAGAGTCTGGAGGAGGAAAGAAGGAAGAGAGGAAGATGTGTTTAATAATTGTATGTGTGGACCCCACCAATTTTTTTTTGGATAAATTTGCTCATAGCCACCCTAACTTGTAAGATTTGTTCACTTAGGTCTTTGAGAATTTGTAAAAATTTCCTAAATTAAAAATTGAAATTTCTATTCTCAAATTTTCCTTACTAATTCAAAAAAAAAACATTTTTCACGTAATTAAATTTTTCAATAAACTTCAAAATAAATTTTAAATATTCATAAAAATCCTCTAAATATAACTCTCAAATAATAATAAATTTTCAAGTGAAACTTGTACTATTAGAAACTATACTCAAAGAGCTTTCTAACAATATCTTATTTACTAAAAATAAAGTCCGGATGAAAGAGTTATGAACATTTTAAAACTGATGCTACAGTAACGGTCAACGATCAACGTAGCTACAGTGTCGTTGACTAAGTCAATGCTACAGTAACGTTGACCGAGTCAATACTAAAGTGACGTTAACAGAGTCAATGCTACAGCAATCGAAAAATTCTGAAAAAATTTTCTTGATAAACAGTATTTTCTGAAAATTTTCTGAAAAATTTTCAGAATGAACAGTGACGTTCTTCGTAAAGATTCTACATTTGGCACACATAATCGACCTTCAAATTTAATTATTACATGTTGGTCAAGAGAAAACCCCTTATCTTTGCCCTCATTTACTTCACTCTTTAACTTTCCAAACATTGGATCTTCCTTTTGAGTAAACTTCACATCTTCAATTAATGATGATTGGGCTGGTATATGTGCCAAGAATGCGCTTGACTCTAAAATTTCATACTACATTCCACTAGCTTCTAGCTCGTGTACGAATTAATGGCATTCTACATAAGGTAATATGCGCCAAACTCTCCATAGACTTGCGACTAAGAGCATCTGCAACAAGATTAACCTTTCCAGGATGATAAAGATATCTCCTTAACATAAAGACATGAAACACCGGGTGAACTCCTTCCAAATCTGGGGGTAACGCTAGCTTGTAAGCCACATTGCCTATTTTCTCCAATATTTCAAAAGATCCAATATACCTTGGACTAAGTTTTTCTTTTAACCCAAACCTTAAACTACCCTTCATGGGAGATACCTTTAAGAAGACCATATCACCTACTGCAAACTGAAGGTCTTGTCTCCGACGGTCACCATATGTTTTTTGCCTAATATGAGCTGCAAGGAATCTTTTCCAAAGAAGTTTTATCTTTTCCAATGCATCTTGTACTAGATCAGGCCCAATTAATTTATTTTCTCGTTTGGGTTTTCCCCGGTTAAGACATAGGGTTTAAGCGATACATCCCGTACTACTACAAACTGAAGGTCTCGTCTCCGATGATCACTATATGCTTTTTGCCTACTATGAGCTGCAAGGAGTCTTTTCCGAATAAGTTTTATCTTTTCCAATGCATCTTGCACTAGATCAGGCCCAATTAATTTATTTTCTCGTTTGGGTCTTTACTGGTGAAGACATGGGGTTTAAACTTTAAAAAGTCTGTCAACAATACATCCCGTACTACCTCGCTCTTATCAGGAAGAGATGGGGTAATTACTGAACGTGTCGAAGGAACTACAGTAGGAGTATCTTCCGGTGATCTTATATTTTCTAACCATACTTCTGATTCTCAGGAGTTCTAGAGGCAAAGATATAAATTTTATCTGCTCTATTTCTCTTTTTCTCCATTTTCGAACCTATGGAAGAGAATTAGGATTTTGAGTTTTAATAGATAAATTTGTGTAGATGTTAATCTAAAAGATTCCTAGATGGTTTATGATGTTATTGGAATAAGAAATTTGGAGAAAACTAAGAGAAATTCATAGAATTCGGATATTTAAAAAAAGTTAGTGTTCTTGATGAAAATTTGATATTTGAGCTTAGATTGTTGGTAAAAATTGGGGGTTTTGGTGTCAAAACACTCTTTAAACATTAAGAAATAAAACCCATGGAAGAAATTAAAAGAAATGTTTTAGATGTGATTTTAAGATTTTTGAATGAAAAACACGAAAAACGTCACTGTTCATTATGGAAATTTTTCAGAAAATCTTTAGAAAATCCTATTTATCGAGAAAATTTTTCCAGATTTTCTCGGTTACTGTAGCAGACTCGGTCAACGTCACTGTAGCATTGACTCTGTCAACGTTACTGTAGCATTGACTTAGTCTGTAGCATGACTTAGTCAACGACACTATAACTGTATTGACCGTTAACCGTTACTGTAGCATCAGTTTTAAAATGTTCATAACTCTTTCATCTGGACTCTATTTTTAGTAAATAAGATACCGTTAGAAAGCTTTTTGAGTCTAGTTTCTAATAGTACAAGTTTCACTTGAAAATTCATTATTACTTGAGAGTTATATTTAGAGGAGTGATCAAAGGTCAAATTATAGCAAAGAATTTTCCTATTTTGTGACCTTGATATGTTTTTTGCATGATTATTTTGTAGGAATGGATTCTTTAATACATCTCCACATATTTTGAAATGTTGTTAGGGCCACATTCGAAGTGAGTGATAACTTTATCTCATCAATATTTTTTCAAAAGTATTGTCATCAAGTATCATAAAGAAAATTGAGAAGGTAGACTTAAACAATATGTTGTGTATTTATTTTTAAGGACTTATATTTCTTGTATTTAAAGGTATTATAGATTTCAAGTCTCTTGTTTGATTAAATAATAATTCTTATAAAATATGTAAAGTTAATGTTGATATTGCTGTTATTATGTTGAGGTTGTGTGAATGCTTGCGTTATGGTAGAACATTGTTACAATATTTTCGTAGTGGTGCACCCCACGAGAGAAGTTAGAAGAGTTATAAGGGTGGAGATATACCTTTCATGGAGAGATAAGGGTAGATGCGGCCAGATGGCCGTGGGCAACGATCCACTGGTACCGTGGACGACTCAGTTGGTACGAGATTTTATATTTGACACTGTATGATTTATACTGCATATATCATTTGTAACTGATGTGAGTTTTAATTCGATGTTATCTTTATGATACTAATTGCTAAATTTATTTTCGATTGATAATGTTATCCATTCACTGAGTATTCCATTACTCATCATGTTATTTTACATTTCAGAATCTGTTGCTGACGTGGGGACTGTCCAAGGGAATAGCGAGTTTATCTTAAACTGACCCTCTTGTATTTTTCAGTTGATTCCTTTGCATTATATTATCTTGTAAACTCTAAAAGTAGCTCTGTGGTCACATAAGCCTCCTAAGATTTTGTGGATGGACTACGTGTAAATATGAATATTTTATTTCCTTATGGTTTCATTGTAAGAAAGCTAAGACCTTGACGATGTTTTAATTTAGAGATAAGTTGAATCGGTCACACTGTTGAGGATGTGACACATAGTCTGTTTAAGCTTCTCCTTTTCTTTCTCAAAAATTTTCCAACATCATACACAATTGAATTCCTAGATGACATTATCACATCAGAATTCAAGTACTTCACCCACATTGCAATCCTCCAATACTCAACAAACGAATGTGACAAATCTTAATAACAAATTCTTTTAGAATCCTAGCCATTGTCTGTTTAAACTTCTCCTTTTCTTTCTAATAAATTTTTTGAACACCAGACACAATTGTATTTATGGCATTGTTACATCAAAATTCAAGTATTTTACCCATATCGAAATCCTCCAATACTCAACAAATGAATATGGCAAAGCATGCTCACTAATAGCTTGTGCACACATTTCACATGACACTTTCAAATCTATTTTATTAGTCTTTACTTTCTCTTCTTGACTAATAAGCATTCGACCAATAACATGATATGAAACAAAAGTGTAATTCAAAATTTTAAGATGTAAATGAGAAAAACCATATTTTCCCCCACTTTTAACCATATTTTCCCCCACTTTTAAGCTCTTATTCACATCCAATGCATGGTGTCCTCTCTACTCCGTCTGTATCCTTTCCTTTTTTTTTTTCTGTTCTTGAAAGTTTCCAAACATCTAAAGTTTCTTTCTTACCTCTTTTCTTTGGTGGTTTAGATCCATATGTGAGATTTGAATTTGATCCCTCCCAATATTTGTACTTCGTCAACATCATCCATACTATTAGTACCACTTAAGTTGGCTGCTACATAATGATATATCTATAATACCAAATTCATCCCAGTTAACTGGCATCCAAAATATCCAAATTAAATTGACCATATAAATAATTTTTTAAGTTGTAATATTAGAAATTAATTACAACTTAAAATTTCTCTTATAGATTAATTAATAAAATTATTCATGAAGTTAATAAAAAAAAATTATAGTCTTACAGAAAGCTATGTATAATTTTCTTAAATGATCAAATTATTTGAAGATATTAATTTCCTATAGAAAACTATACATTAAGATTCAATTCATATATAGTTAAGATAATAAATTAATCATAGATCTAGATTTTCAGGTCCGACCTTTATTGGCAAGAAAATCATATTATTAGACAACAACAATAATCCCCCACATTACATTTTAGAAGCTTAATATCATCATACTAACAAACATTCAGACAACATAATCATGTTTCTTCAATGCTGAGTTAACCCTATTATTACAACTTTCCTTTACATATCAAACAACAGATATTTGCCTTTACTGATTTTGCAAATATTCCAACAAATTTTTGGTTATAACACAACATTTATTGCCTAGTGTCCAATCCTTGGTGGTTTCTATTAGACAGGGTTTCTTCTATCAATATCAAGCATGCTAGGGGAACCCCAGATGTCAACAAAGAGGAGATTGAGAAGTTGAAAAACTTGTTGGGATTGATGCGACACGCTAGACACTTTCGGGAAAAAAAAATTCTAGTTTTTGAAGTTGACAATCAAAATTTGGAGTCGCCACCAAAATTTTAATTGTAAGACCAAACTTTGAAAGAACCTAAATTTGAAAGATAAGACCTAGTCTGCAAAACACAGGATGGGTTTGAGAGTCTAATTATATGAAAAGCTGTTAGACACCCAACAACACCCATTTTTAAAAATGATTACCTTAAACAATTGCACAAAATCAATAACATGGCTTTTGGATTATCAAAATTATCCTTTGTTACAACGAGATAATAAAGGTGTGAGACACCCAACAACACCGGTTTCTAAAAATGGTTACCTTAAACAATTGCACAAAATCACTAACATGGCTTTTGGATTATCAAAATTATCCTTTGTTAAAACAAGATAATAGGGGGGTAAAAGAGAAAAAAAAAAAACAAGTTATTTATAAAAGGCAAACTCGACCTAGGGTTGGAGCTTAAGGCCTACGTACCTATATAAATGAGATCTGAGTTCACGTATTTCGAGATTTTGAAATGATGAAAAGGTGAGAGGAGATTGAAATTTTTTACGCAAAGAGCCAAAGGGTTCAAAAATAATTGCTTTATAAATCAAATAAGATTGAGAGATTGTAATTGTGTTTGAATTTATGAGAGCAAGTTACTTTGTTTTTTGCTCTTCCCATTTTGAAATTTTTTTTTTGGTGTGGCTTTTTGGGAAGAAATTAGAGGGAATTTTTTTTTTTGGAATTTTGGGGAAAGGAAAATTAAATTAAGCAATTTTTGGATTTTTGAAAATTTTGTGAAAGGAGATTAGGAGAGATATTTTGAACCTAAAGGAAACAATTTTTTGGTCTTTTGGATTTATGGAAAAGGGGATAAAAGAGAAAATTTTAGAATTCATAATTTTAGAAAACAAAATTTGGAAAAGACATTTTAGATTTTTTATTGACATTTGAAAACAAAAAGAAATGATTTTATGAAATAAAGTTAGAGAACACCTTTTGGAATTTTTATTTTTTGAAAGCAAAATTAACTGTAATATTTACAAAATTAAAAGGGAATTGTGATGATTTTTTCTTCTTCTTTTTTTAATTATTAAGAGTAAACGTAAACTATATTTTACATTTTAACAAATCTAGAATGCAAATGCAAGGCTCACTCTGACTGACATTGGGTAAAACTTAAGGAGACACATGGTCTCATGCAGCCTCACTGATCGACATCCTTAGTGCCTAGGGTTCAATAAAGTCACACACGACACCTTTAAACAAAACCCAATTAATTTATGAATTTTCTTTTCTTCTTTTGTCAATTATTGTTTTTTGTTATTTATTTTCTCCTTTTTCAAATTAAGAATAATTTAGAGAAACTATTCTAGGGTTACCATGCAAAGAGAAATTAACAAGCACACACAACAATTATATAAATAGAGACTAAATAAAATTAAAACTAAAAGACATAATTAGATGAACTAAAATGCAAATAATAAAATAAAAGGGGCTAAATACTTGATTAAAATAAAAGGCCCCACCATTCAGAGCAATTACTTAAAAAGAAAAAAAAAACACTAAGCTGAAGAGTGAATACATAACATGACAGGGGAGAATCAATTGCAAATATCACAAGGACCAAAATGAAAACAGGATAAGGACCAAAATGAAAAAGTAAACAGCCTAATTGGGATAAAGTATAATTCCAGCAAAATTATGGGCTAAAATTCGCAATTTTCCCATGTCAGAAACAGTAATTTACTCAAAAACCCAAATCCTGCATTTTCGACGTACCTGAGCTCTTTGCTTCATGCTCCTCCACTTCTTTCTTTCTTTCTTTCCTTTTTCTCCTCTCCTTCCTCGCCTTCCACTGTTCTTCTCTCTCACTTGAGCTATTTCTCTCGGTTTCATTAGGCCATCGTGTACATTCCTCCCTGTTTCATGGCCGAGAAACAGGGCAGACGGTCCCCCTTTCAAATTTCTTCCTCCTCACTTTCTTGTTCCATCTCACTCTCCCATTCTCTTTCTCCCTCTTTCTCTCACAGTTTCAACAACACAGAACCACATGCATAGATGTTGGCCAAAATCAAAAAATAGAGTTCACGATTTACCTTTCGTCTTCGTCCCTTTGCCAGAGCTCGATTCTACACTATCATCCCCAACGGAAGCCCACGATGCTCCTCTGTGCGTTGCCAACGTGTGGCTTCTGCAGAGTCCGACAGAGAGAAGCCATTGCATGGAGCGATGCAGGGTGAGTGCTCTGCTTCTCCTTGCAAAAACAGAGGTGAGGGGCTATGATAGTCAACACAGTGACGGAGAGTATGAGATGAGTGAATGTGTGTGGGTGCTATCTGTGAGCTTATGCGAGAGGATATAAATCAAGGGGAATAATGAGTATGTAAGTTTCTCCTCGCAAATAAGACTTTTTCCTTGAGCTTCAAGTGCCAAATTGATTAATTTGCACTTTTATTTTTTCACCTCCAAATGGATTCAGGCAGCTTCTTTTCGAAGAGTTGGCAGGTGTGGATCTTGCTTTGTGTAGATTAGGTGGATCTTTGAACTATCACTGTACCTGAGAAGACAAAAGAAAAATTTATGTATGAACTTCAATTACTATTAAATAAGCATAATTTGATCTTTAAATGTCTGTGATAATTGATAATTTCAACTATTAAATTCTTAAAAGTGATCAGCCACCAAAATAGCAAAGAAAAAGCAACCAAAACCTACTTTTCTGAGGTATGGCTAATTGAACCAAGGAATATTAATGCTTGCGGTTCCAAACTTGGCTGACATACTATTTTAGGCATATTGACTGACAATACAGAAGAGTATGCTTCTGTATTTTCTCTACTTGTTTATAGGTGAAAATGCTATCCTTGCAGAGGAACCAACAAGAACTTAAGAATAATAATTATAAAAAAAAAAATCACTTTCAAGTACACATCCAGAACACTACATTTGACATAAACCCAGCTAAAGACCATACCACTGCAACCTGCTAAGAGTATATTTTGGTATCAATATTCAAGAATATGATAGCCAAACACTCGAGTCCTTCTAAGCTTGTGAAGATTCTCTAGTTGCTAATTTACTAGGTCATTTTGTTTGACCTTAACTTACACAAGAAAGGAGATATTATCCCAATGCTCACTTATTTATAATTCTTATCACCTATGGCATATCTGAACATGGGAAATCTTGTAAACAAACAACAAAACCCTAACTAAATTAATCTCTCACAAAAAAGAGAAAAGTTATATGGCCCCCCTCCCCAAAAAAGAATGAAAAATTTTATCAACTCCTCCGGATTCAAGATTCCTTAGGGAATGGAATTCAACCAACCAAACATGCGTAATTAGTCATTCCTTTTCCATAGCCCTCAAATTCAGCAACCAAATGGGAGCTATAACTACACCTACAATTTTCCCAAGTGACAGCCAAGCATCTCCAAGATTTCATATTTCCTAATCATCTACCGACCCCCCAGTACAGTTGAAAGAAGGCAGAGCCCATTGTAACATATGCACAGAAATCCGACAGTGACCACATGAACTGACCTTCATCAAAGTAGGCCAACTATTATACCAACTGATGAGGTTCCGCTCCACCCAAAAGGTATGCCCTAAAGAACATTCTGAAGGACAAAAGGGAATGAGTGGCAAGTTGCAACTTGCAAATACAATTTCTGATTTATCCATTGAAAAAATAGTGACAGAATTGCAAAGGATTAAAGGCATAATTTCTTTCATAGAAGTTGCAAATCTATTATTACTCAACTTGAAGTCCAGATTACATATCCTACGAGAAAAAATGTATATCTTTCGCTTCAGTTGTTAGAGCAGGATACTTGGACTTAAGTTGTGAAGGGTCTTATTAAAGTAGTGAAACTGATTTGTCACCAGGTCGTGGATCTTATGGTAAAATGCATTGTCAAACAAGCACACAAGCCATCCAAAGTAGTGACGCACCTGGCTCCAGAACCCACTATTAACTTGCAATATAAACCAATTTCTCTCCATTGTATCTGCAAAAAATACAGCAAGCATTTTGTGGTTCATCTCCTTCCTGCACTTCCAAATATCAAAAACAGAATTGCAAAACCTGAAAACTAAAAATGTCAAAGCAATTATAACAAGATTAATCGTTGTAGGGATAAATGATGGAACTGACTAAATTTGCATAAGATTAATTTTGAGAGGTAATACATAAATTAGCATTTCATAGTATAAAATCAAAGAACATATATTAGGCAATAATAATTAATACCCCAATAAAAATCTAGGAATACTGTTTTTTTTTTCTTTTTGGGGAATCAATTATTAGTACATATAATCACCTCCTACTATACATATACATTGTGATAGAGGTTCAGCTAATGCTTCAGACAATGGTTTAATCTCCTGTTTCTACTCAGCACAGTGTCACCCTGGTCAGCCAATATTTTACAATTAAAGATAAACTGAATTATGCATTTGAGCTAAGCCTCAGAAACCCACCCACGTGAATAACTGAGCACTCTTTATATCGAAAATGAATATTTTAAAGACGCTTAACACCAGCTCCGATGAACAAATTTCTCTTACTCTTGCTCAAGCTCCTGAAAATACTTCAAAGCACCAAGCATGTCTCCCTCTAAGACCCTTATTCGACCGACCAAGTTGTTAAAGAATCTCAAATAATACTTCATATCTCCATTCTCCTTTTCACATCTATCCATTGCCAGTTTAATATCCTTCAGCAAGACCTTACATTCGTCAGCCATTTCCAGGTACTCAAGTACACGACCGTGATAGGACTTGTTACAGTATGGGTCTTTCTCCAATATCTCTTCAAACCCAATCTTCACCAATTCCAACTCTTCGCTACAGCTAAAAACCTGAGACTTCAACACCTGCCAAGCTTGATCATCAGGTCTCACTTTCGTAAAATCATGGACGACTGGGATTTTTTCCTTGAGCTTCAAGTACAGCATTGAGTGAACATGAATGGGTTTACTCCCCAATAACCGTTCAATTTCTCCCTCCTCGACTATCAATTCTTGGATGGTAGCCACCGGGGGCAACGTAATGGGCTTTTCGAGCAACGCCTTTCGACAAAACCCCAAGAGAAATAACGCCGATGCAGCGGTTAAAGAGGCGAATGGATTGAATTTAGGAAACGGATCGAGATATTGGGATGAATGGGTTTGTGGGATTTGGAAATTTGGCCGAGAAGGTTCAGATGAAGATGGTGTTGGTGAAGAAGAAGCTCTAATGGAGGAAGATAGCGGGGATGTAGGAGGCGACAGAAGGTGCGAAGAGATGGATCTTCGTAGCGACGGACAATAATAATCGACTGAAGAACTTAGAGGTTGGTGGCGGTGGTGAAATATCGTAATGGCCTCCATCGATGACATAGGGGCGTTGATTGCGTATTTGTGGAAGAAGAAGACGAAGCCAAAAATGGTTAGGAGTCGCAAATGCAGCGATGGTAGGCTTTTTGGATAAACACTAAACGGACAGAGATAGGGCACGTGGGCTTTATTGGTGATAGGGATATGGACCAAACCAAATGATGGCGGGTTAACTTGCGCTCATCAAGCATCGTGCTTGGAGCACGAAAACTGTCCAAATCGGTGTAGCCTCACAAGTACTGTATTTGGCGCATGATAACCATTCTTCAGTCGATTGGACGGCTTTCGTATGTTGAACATGCATCCGACGAGCAAAAAAAATTGTGCGTCGTTGAGTCTGGCTTTCTCGCTGTGCTCGTCATCTACAGCTATCTGATGTAGCATCGTAGTCGTCCGATAAGCTTCAATTAGGCTGACCTTCTCATGACACGTGGTGCTTCCTCCACTTTTATACTTTATTGTGAACCGTTCGATTAAAGTCACGGATGGCCCAGATCACACGTAGAAAGGCATAAGTTAAGGGCCATTGAATGCATGCGATCCAACAGTCCAGATCACATCTATCTAATAAATGATTTATTTATCTAGGTTCCTATCTAAGATTTTTTTTTTTTGTTTTTTACTTGATATAAGATCATATTTAACTTTATCCAGATCTCTCATTCTAAAATATATTTTGTTTTAAATTTAAATTGATCCCTTTAAAATTTTCAATTTATTCAATTTAGTCCCTTTAACTTCTTGTATCCACAGCAAAGTAAGAGACTCTCCAATACTTCTGGAGTATTGGGAAGCATCACAATCTGCATTTTAGCTGCTTAATTAGAAAATAAAAAATTTTCGCTGATATATTTAGACACTCGAAAATAACACATAAATGGGAATGTTTGACCTTCGCCTTAACCTTCAAGAAACTCTGTTGTCATGTCAACCATCCCTTGCTTCATTTGTGTCATATTGACGGGAAATATCAGCTTGCTCTGTCTTCATTTCTTCTTGTTCATAACTCTTTTATGTGCGATGAGTTG
Source organism: Biancaea sappan (assembly GCA_037074585.1). Taxonomy (NCBI): domain Eukaryota; kingdom Viridiplantae; phylum Streptophyta; class Magnoliopsida; order Fabales; family Fabaceae; genus Biancaea; species Biancaea sappan. The sequence continues at coordinate 22,226,788 of CM073499.1, read as the reverse complement.
CTTCTTCACTTCTACTCCTTCATATTATGAGCTTCAAAAGGGAAAGAAAAAAGAGCAATGGAGCTTCAAGAGGTGTGTAAAATATTTTACAAGTTTTGTGTGAATATTTTGTTCATTGATTCAAATATTTCTAATATCTAGTTGTTTACAGTAGTTTTTGGTTTGACCTAAATCTGACAACAAATAAAAGAATCAAGAGCAATGTGATTTTAAAGTTATGTAGTAATCTCGTTTTTTTATGAAAAATGTGTCGAACGCAATTAACTTGAAAGGTAACTGTACCAAAGGACGTGAGACTGGAAATACACATTTTACGGAAAAGTTAAATAAAAACGTAAAAAGCAAAGTAAAATGTGGAAAATATATTGCATAATGTAAAATGCATAAAAGGTAAATTACAGAAAGCAAATGGCAGAAAGTAATCAACAGAATATAAATGGCAGAAAGTAAGTGCTGAAAATAGATTGCTAAAAGTAAATTGCTGAAAGTTAAGGTGTAGAAGGTTTAAATGAAAGCAATTAAAGTATAGGAATTTAAATGAAAACAATTAAAATGGAGGAAGATAAATAAAAGTGCAGTAAATTGCATAAAGTAAAGGAGACTGGAATGAAATTGCAGGAATGATAAAGACTTTGAATTAAAATGACTAGAATGTTAAAGTTGAAGGCATACATTGATGTTAATCCGTTAATCTTCTCGTGTGAGATATTAAGATTTTTAATCAAGAGTTGCAATCTAATTTACAACAAAACAACTAATATTTATAGGCAAATCATGGAAATAACTGCCTATCTACTTAATCATCATGTAAGTGATGGTTTACATTATTCGACATAACTGCCTTAATCACTTGAAGATAAAAGTAACTACTTTCAATAACTTCTATTCGACAATTTCTACCCATATTGTCTTTGACGTTCGACAACTTGGTTAATCAGCGTGTTTTCAATTTTGACAACTAAGTCTTTCAAACTTGTTTTGTCAAATGATGGACTTCGACGATTTCACTACGACAAAATTGATAGTATTGCAAACTATGTCAAGTTGACTTGTCCATTCTTCGTGTTTTCCTCTGTCGAACTCCTTCTCTTTCAAATTGCTGACTGTTGTCAAATCTATGTGCCAAATTACTAGTTTAACACTTACAATCGGCACTACTTTATTACACCATCACAAGCGATTACTTGTCAACCAAACAATATAACTTTTATTAACAATTATATATTTTTGCCCCCCCCCCCAAATTTTGTTCTCAATGGACATGGAGATAACTAAATTTTCTATCAAGAACAAAATTTGAAATAGCTTCGTAACTAACACCAGATTCCTAGGGATTTGACTTAGGATCATGATTATCCTTAATATGACAACTATCTTGGCATGTGAGCCGTTACCGCCTTTCTGACGTTTCATTTCTTTCAAAACTTTAAACCCTAGTCAGTTGTACGCTTACTTTGCTATTTTCATATTGTTCTCTCTCACACTGCACCCTTTCCAAATACCTCCTTTGAATACCTTCCCCTTTTAAATACTACTAGCAATGGCATCCTCTAATGTCAGAGCTTCTTCTTGTGCCAAGCAATCTACCAGTGCCAAAAACATAATCTGTGACCTGATTTTGGATTGATCAGAGTTATGGCAAAGATCAAAGGTAATAATACTTATTCTTGATTCTTCTTCTATATCTCCTCCTGCATTTGTGGGACCCATACTATCTCTAGAAACTTTCCCAGAGAATCCTCATCCAATGTTTCCTTGTAAAACTCCTGAAGAAGCCATTCTTACTTCAAGTTCGTCGATACCCATCTATTACTTCCAAAAGGCTAGAAGGATGTTCAGAATGCCTCCTTCCAGAGTCAACGAATACCACGCCTAGCTTGATAGGGTACAAGCTCAGAAAGGTGAATTTTGGAAAAATATGAGCATTTTTTTATCTTATTTAACTCTCTCGACACACTATTAGAGTTGATCCTGTTATGGTTAGAGCTTTAGTCTTCTTTTGGAATAAGATGACCAACAACTTCCATTTTTCTTATGGCATGATGGGTTCGTTGCTTTTTGACATATCAGCCATTATAGGCCTTCGACCAAATGGAAAGGTTATTAACCCATTCCTTTGACCTCGCCAAACCATAGAGGTGTATTCATCCAAACATATTTCATTTTCTTCTTTTGTAAACTTTCATCATAAAAGTTCATATGTTGTGTTAGATGGCTATTAGCTTATGCCTTTGGCTCTAAATCTATAAATATAGCCAAATCCCTTTAGCCTTTAGCCAACCTTATTCACAAAGATACCTGACTAGCCTTAAACCAATGGCTCTTAGCCAACCTATTCTATTGCATGAGCTTAATGGTAGACAACATTAGGGCTCAGTCGAAGAAAGAAAATGTTGGAGCCCTTATTTGGCTGCTTCAGCTATGGTTAAATTCTATTTTGGAGTAGCGTCTAACTATCAAGCCTCTGAGCAATGAGTTGGCTGGTTACATGTCTGGATCGTATGGGCCAAAGCTTTGCTATTTGACATGCGACTCTCTTACAAGGGACGAGAAACGCAACTTTTTTCATTTTTTCAAGATTTTTCATTCTATTGCTTGTGATTCCACCAAAATTAACTTTGCCCCATTTGCTGAGCATCGGAAGGGTCCTAGATGGTTCACTCAATCGATAGCATCCGACAAGGAGTGTGTTTTGATCTGTCAAATTTTCTCTATCGACAGATCATTTTTGTGGGTACTCCTAACACGGAAGATGTCAGCTTTTATGTCTATCTACCGAATACAGTCGCTCAATAGATAGGCCTCTGCCAATCTATTCCCACATCTTACTCATATGCTCTAAGCGACCATTTTGTCAATACTTATATCTCCAAGGAAGAAGATATTGAGGAGTTGATAAAGGAGAATAACAGACACGAGCAGCTCCTCGAACTCAAACCTTTCAAAGTTTCACAAGGAGTGTCGAACTACGTTGTCGATTGGTGGTCAAAGTACTACCAATCATTTCATTAAAGTATCAAGACATGTTCTGACATTCTTGTCGATTCTCTAGTGCAAGCACAAGAGCCAACATCAAAGACTAAATATGAGCATCTGCAAGAAATTTGGGCATTCGAGAAATTTTACAAGATAAAATGGGATCCTCAGTATCCCCATTGGATTGTTCAAAATGCTGAAGAAATCTTAGCCAAACTAAAACAAGAGCACAATACCCAAAATGGTTTTAGATATTTACAATATACTGATGTTCGACCAGAGTTAATTAAAAAGATTTTTTTCTTGATCTGGTCCATTTACCTTGTGCTTGTTTTGGTTTGGCTAATGTATTTTCTGGGGAAACAACGAAGGCTGGTAACTTTAAATTTGTCAAAAGGTGTCAATTTGTCATGAACCTTTTTCAAACAAAAGATGAAGGAGTTACTTTCGCTCGTCGGTTTGCCCTTCCTTTCGAATAATCTGATGCTATAAGGATTGCTACCGAGTTTCCTAAAGGTATATTATCCTATTGATTCCATGACATAAATCATTCTCGACAACTTACATTTTTTATATCATATATAGATTTCCTTTTAAAGGAGACTTTAACTTACAAGCAGCGTGGTGTAATTGGTCAAATTTAAGGAGGAGGAAGAAGATAGTCAACCTCTTCAAAGGAAAAAGAAGACGATCAAGGCAAGTGACCGACAGACGACCAAAATAAGTGACTAACCAGTTGCTACATCTCCAAAACCTGTCAAATCCAAAAAGACAACTAGGCCAGAAAAAAAAAAAGGCTCCGACAAAGAGAAAAATAGTTTTTCCTGATGTCAGACATGCTTTTAAGAAGTCCAAAGCACGTGAAAGCCCAACAGTCTCTGACTCGGCTATTGGATCCAAGGTAGTTTTTGTTAACTGTCGAATTGTAGATTTAGTTGAATATAATATATATTCATCCATCTTTCTTTTGTCAGGAAAAAGAGTCTGTTCCTAAGCATTCAGCTTTGGCTCATGCATTCGACGAGTCAAATCTACAGACACAATCGAGGGTATAATCCTTTGACACAGGTCTCGTATATGTTTATTTTTATTTTGATAGAGACTAATATGAAATATTTGTTTCAGGGCTCATACCAAGAAATATTGAGTCATATTGCTACAACATCTACCAGAGTTTTTCAAATTGAGGCTCCGACAATATTGCTTGGTCCAGAATAGCTTGTCGAGCATGAAGGGTTTACCATTGAAGTGGCTGAAGCTTTTATTGCCAGGGAATCGGCAGCCATTCAGCCTCCCTCTCAACAGGCCCCAAAAGAGCACGAACAAGAACTTGTGCCTTCTAGTTTACAACAGTCCCACCAAAGTCACTCTCTTGTAGGCCTGGCTTTACAGAGCCATTCCCCTTGTTGGTCTGCCATTTGTGATAAGGGACGATATAGACATAAAGGCTTTGATGGCCAATGTTTCTCCTATACCCAGTCTAGCTCAACTAATAGTTTAAGTCAAATCCCTTAGAGATTCAAGCACTGATAACGTGGACTTGGACGCCTTGATCAATCTATTGTCGAGTAGCTATGCTTCAACTGTTTCTTCTTTGGTTTTAGAGGAATCTTCAACAGACCCAAAGGTTGAAGAGCTTTTAAAAAAGTTGAAGACTTCCTTCGACTATTCTTTTGGGGTTATTACTTTTGATGAGTCTTTGAGAAGCAAATTCAAGTTATTTTGGGTCAACTTGAACCAGTCAAATGACAACTCCCTATCTCTTGTCGAAGCCTATATTCAACCTTTAGAGATTTTATTGACGATTTATCTGATAAAGCTCCTTCTTTCAATCAAGTCATTTCTTCTTACGAAAAATAGATATTAGAAAAAGAAATTGTCTTGGGTTAAATACAAGATTTGAAGGCTGACAGAGATCGACAAGATGATTTGATTGCCAGAGGGAGAGAAAGAGGACAACACATTGGCTTCAATATCGACTAGTTAAGAAGGAACCTCACAGAGTTAGAAGAGAGAATTAGAAAAACCCAAGAAGAATTGAAGATAGCTTAAATGCAAAAGACAGGCTTGGCCAAACTATAACCGACCGCTTTGCAAAACGAGAAAGAATTAATCAAAACACTAAAGCCATCACTATTAAAGCTCAATCTATTACCAAAAAGATGAAGTCGCTAGAGACCGGCTATTTGACAGCTTACTCGGAGAAGGAAACATTTGTAACTTTATGGGAACAATTGTGACAAATGTAATTGTGTCGATTAAGCTATCTGATAGAATTTTCTTTTTATTTTTGGTCATTTTAATCCGACAAATTCTTACTGTTATTGTCAGTTATTTTTATCCGACGAATTTTTATTGTACAAAACACTTTAAGATGCAATTTTTCTTTTTGAAAACATCAAATTTTATTCAATTTTTACTTCGCACATTGTCAGCTTATATTGCTTTAGGTACTTGCCACTAATTGATTTTACTTTCAATCTAAAATTAACTTCATTGAGAGCATAAGCTTGCTAGAAAATATTTGAGTAATTATAAATGGTCCTTCCCACTTTTGTGACCATTTACTATATTCTTGACAATGTTTCTTAATGGACAAAATTACCTTCCATACTATATCACCTAAGTTAAAAGATTTATATTTAACTCGACTGTCGTAAAATCTAGCAATTTTCTTCTTTTGTCAAATTAAATTTTCTAAAGCAATTAATCTTTCATCATTTAATTCATTTAATTCGTCAAACATTGAATCCCAATAACTTTCAACTGGTAATTCATCTTGTCTCTAAATACGAATTAACTGGAGATTAATTTCAACAGGCAATATGGCATTATGACCATAAACTAGTTTATATGGTGAAGTACCTGTTGATTCCCTTGGCAAATTTCTATATGCCCACAAAACCTGAACAAGAGTATTATTCCAATTTCTAGGTTGTCGACCAATATGCCTTTTGATCAAGCTTATAAGTATCTTGTTTATGGCCTCTACTTGGCCATTTGCTTGCGTATAATATGGTGTCGACATTATTAACTTTATTTTCCCAGTATTAGCATATTTCATGACTCTCCGTCTAGTAAAAACGATGCCTTGATCGGTTGTCAAAGTTTGATGTATTTCAAACCTGTAAATGATATGATTTTCAATAAAATTAATCACAACTTGTTCGGTCACCTCTTTTAAACTAATTGATTCAACCCATTTGGTAAAGTAATCGACTCTGACCAAAATATATTTATGTCCTTTTGACAAAAGAGGATGTATTTGGCCTATCAAGTCTATAATTCATCCTCTAAATGGCCAAGGTTTAACAATTGAATGCAATTTACTAGTTGGTATGTTTCGTATATGACCATGTCTAAGGATGGCAATGGGGCGGGCTGGGGGAGGGGAGTTCCTCATTCCCGTCCCCGCCCCTCAATTCTACCCCCGTCCCCATCCCTGATCCCTACCAGGGAAAAAATTTTATCCCTACCCCCGATCCCTGCTTCCTCACGGATCCCTGCGAGGCCTTATACCCTGAATTTTTTTAAAAAAATTTAGAAAAAAAAAAAGAAATATAAGACAAGGGAAGACACACGGCTGCCATTGCCAGACACCATCAGAAGGAAGGAAGAAAACCCAAAACCAAGATTTAGAGAGCAAAAAATAAGGAAGCAGTCAAGATGAAATGCGTAGGCTAAGAGACGGGAAAGCCATGACTAGAGATGGTGACAGCAAGGCTGCGAACAGAGACAGCGACAGCAAGGCCACGGACAAATATCAAAGGGAGGAATTGTCTTCTTTGTGGCTCGTGATTAAGCGAGTGAAGTGAGAGTCTGAGGGATTTTGAGTCTTAATGTTGAAGTGTGAGATGTTCGAAAATGAATAGAGATCTCAATTCATCCCTCGGCTTTCATCTTTACTTTCTGCTCTTAATACCTCTTTGTTTTGCCTTTGATTTCTTGCACCCTCTTTCTCGATTCAAACTTCAAACCGATAGGGCCTTTTTGGCTGTAACCAACAGAGACGACAACGATGGGGAAGACGAAATCGATGGGGAAGATGACAGTTGCAATAGCATTGTTAGGGTCTGGCCATGGAGGAATGAGTGATGGGTTTTGTTAGGAGCTACCACGGCATTGGCGAGTAGAGAGTAGAGCTGTAGAGGAAGATTAGAGATTTAGGGTTTTTTGGAATGTCAATGAAAGTGTTTGAATTAGAAGGGAAGGTATTGTGTAAGAATTTAGGAGTTTTAATTTTTTTATTAAAGTTATTTTATATTTATGAAATTTCTTAAATATCCCTATTTTTTTATATATATCTACATATAATTTAAAGGCATTTTAGTAATTTTTGTAAAATTACTAAAATGCCCTTTGGGGACAGGGAGCCTGCAGAGTGGGGAGTGCGATCCCCATCCCCGTCCTCGTTTAGCTTTTAGGGAATTTTTTTCCCTGCCCCCGTCCCCTTGAGGGAAAATTCCCCACTCGTAGGGCTCCAAATGCGAGAATCCCTGAATTTGGATCCCTATTGCCATCCCTACTCTCATCGTCGAAGGACCCATTTCATTTTGTCTCCTACTTGATGAGCTCCACAAATACCTTTATAGATTTCTAACAAGGCAATGTATGCCTTCGACTTACCTAAGCATTCTTCCAACTATTCCTCGACAGTTCTTCTAAATAATTGTCCACCTGACACTACAAATTTTAAAGCTCTATATTTGAGTTTTCGTTCTGCATCGAACTCGGATTCTCCAAATAATTGATGATTGTTTTCTTCCAATCATTACTTGTTTGAACGTCATTTTGTAATATGTCTCTTTCTTCCAAGGGATATAAAAGTTCTCTAATTTCTATTAAATTTGACATAACTTTTTGAGAAACCTTATACCCAGATGTTATTTAGGCTAAATTATTAGCTTCTTTATTTGACTTCCTAGGAATATGTTGGACAACACTTCCGTCAAATTTTTTTCACCAATTTACTCGACACAACACAATACTTTATCAATTTTTGACTAACACATTTGTATTCCTGAATAAGTTGTTTGACTACTAACAGGGTATCTCCAAATATATGCACTTTTCATGCTTTCATTTGACAAAGTATTTCTAATTCGACAATTAAAGCCTTATATTCAGCCTCATTGTTATAACAAAAATACTTAAATTTAAACATAAATTTAGTTGGAGTTCCCAAAAGGGATATTATTAAATTCCCTACACCACTTCCTTTTTTATCCCATGATCCATCGAAATAAAGATGCCACAGTCTCAATCCAACAAAATTTATATTATTATCTATATCTAGACCAGGATGGTCGACTAGAAAGTCAGCCAATGTTTGGCCTTTGACAACTTTTACTGGAACATATTGTAAAGAAAATTCTGACAACGCAATTGTCCATTTATCAATATGTCCATTAAGAACAGGTTTAGATAACATATACTTTATTATATTTGTCTTTGAGACAACAAATACATTACAAGGTATCATGTAGTATTTCAACTTAGTACAAGAAAAAAACAATGTCAAACATAATTTTTCAATTGCACTATATCTTGTTTCTGCATCATTTAAAACTTGACTAAGGTAGTAAACAGCTCTTTCGACATCTTTCTTGTCATCTTGAGCCATTAAACATCTTATGGTCTCTTCAGAAGCTGAAATATATAATTTCAAAAGTCGACGTGGCATTGTTGGCATCATGACTGCAGGATTTGTCAGATATTGCTTGATTTGATCAAAAGCCTTTTGATGACAAGCCTTCCAGACAAAATCTTGTTCAGCTTTCAGCTTGACCAAAGATGAGAAGACTTTGGTCCTACCCCACAAATTAGATATGAATCTTCTTAAAAAGTTTAGTTTCCCTAAGAAAGATTGTAATTCTTTCGATTTGTCGATGCTGCGGCTTCCAAAACTACTTTAGTCTTATTCTTGTCCACTTCAATTCCTTTTTTATAGACAAAGAATCCTAAATATTTGGCAGCCGACACTCCAAAAGCATACTTCTCTGGTTTCATTTTAAGGTTGTACTTCCTCATTTTTTTCAAAAGTCTGTATCAAATGTGTCAGATGATTTGGCTTATCTTTTAACTTGACAATGACATTGTCGATGTAAAGCTCCATAAATTTCCCTATGACATCGTGGAAGATGGTGTTCATTGCCCTTTGATAGATGGCCCCTTCATTCTTCAAACTGAAAAGCATGACAACCCATTTATATGTCCCAATAACTCCTGGACATCTGAATCCAATTTTTGACACGTCCTCCTCGGCTATAAAAATTTGATTATAACCTATATGACCATCTATACAACATAGAATTTCATGCCCAGACGAGGCATCAACTAACATATCTGTTATGGGGTATAGGATATTCATCTTTAGGAATAGCCAAATTTAAATTCCTAAAGTCTATACATATCTTTAACTTATCATTTTTCTTAACAACTGGGAACATTAGAGTCATTCAACATACCTGGTGGTTTTGATGAACTTAGCTTTAAGTAGACGTTCGGCCTCTTCCTTGATTTTCAAGACCACTTTAGGAGAAAATCTTCTATTTGCCTGTTTGACAGGCTTGCACCCTTCCTTGAGTGGTAATTTGTATTCGACAAGGTCTATACTTAAATCAGGTATTTCATTGTAATCCTAAGCGAAGCAGTCTTCGTATTCTATGATCAACATGATAAGTTCTTCTTTGAATTCCTTTAGCAGAAATGTACTTACAAAAATAGGTCTTTTATTTGCTTCAGTACCCAAGTTTACTTCTTCCAAAGGATCATCTACTTTGACATTCAATTTATCATCAGGCCCTTTTCAAAACCCAAAGGGCCATCATCTATTATCGACAAAATACCCTCTAAGGTATTAACTGCCTTGTCGGCCATATAGGCTGACAACCTGTCCATTTGGGTCTCAAGACTTATGGCTAGTACTTGGCCGATTTTCGTCAGCCTTATCCATTAATTTAACACCAAATTGATCCATCAGGAAAACCTCCAAGGCCTCCTTATTGATCATTCCATCCTCTGCAGTAACTAGTCTGACATTTGGAGCATAAATTCTTAAATCAACATAAAGTTGCTGTAAGTAACAAGGACTGTTGTCTGCTTTCACAAGAACATCAGTTTCTAATGAACAGTTGACGGAATGGCTCTGATAGCATGGATCCAGTCTCTTCCCAATAGTATATTATAGTTGGACTTTGTGGGAATTACTATAAAGAGGGTTGACTTTTTGACTGATCAGACGTGGATATTTAGCATCACTACCTCATCAGATAGAGAAGATTTGCCACTAAAATCAGTGACAACCATATTTTTCTGAATCCCTAGCCTTTTGAATATGGCTCTTGGCATTAGATTAATGCAGCTCCACCATCCACCAAAACTCTGTTGGTGGGTTTTCCTTCCAATTAGGCCTTGATATGTAAAGGCTACAGATGTGCCTTTTGGACATCAGTTGGTTTTTCAAACTTGGCTAAGTTGTAAAATCTTGTGACCAAGTCGTCTTCTAGACTGTCAAATCTTGAAATTATATCATCTTCTAAAAATAGCCAATCCTCCGACAAATCTTCTAAATGCTCTTTATTTTCTCCTACATAAATCTCATAATGAAGCTTCATACTCCGGTGGTATCATGGAGATGAGATTGAGATTTATGTTTATAGGATGCTCCTCTATATCTTTCTTTTTTTTGATGTCACGTTTTTCTTCGATGTCTTCTGCCTCTTCTTTTTTTAGATCAACTATATTGTAATCGTCCTTATCCATGGCCGGTCCAAGCTTAAGATAATCTTTGTCCATCTGTCCTGGTTCTGACAAAGTACTTCCCATGGCTATAATTATGTCATCCAAATCTCCTTCCATGTGCAATTCCATGTCAAAATCTTCATCATCATCAAGACCTAGAGGGTCTTTGGGATCATTGAGGGCTTCTATGATCTCATCGGCTGACAAATCCATGTCGGTCACATGGCACTCAGGTTTGAATTCAACAAGTTACCCGCTTTGCTTTACTTTGGCAAAGGTCTCCCTCTTCTGCTTAACGTTAGTTATAGAATCTTCTAAGATGGTCTTAACTTCTTTGTTAGTCCAATCTTCATAATCTTTAACTTTTACCATAACCACTTGTTTTCCTTTGTCACGAGTGGCTTTCTCAGCTTCTACAAGCCAACAGGCTAGCTTTTCTTAGGATCTTTCTGACTCAGCTTCTGAGGAATACTTTTGTTAGACTCTATTTTCAAAGGCTTCGATTACATCAATTTTTGTGCCTTTGAAATCTCTTCCTGAAGCCATGCACTTAAAAGATTTGGCTGTGGCTGTACACTTTCTTCTTGTGGTTTAGAAGTTTCTTGTCGGATTGCCCAAGTATTCTGAGCTGTTGGTTTGGTTTTGACTACCAAACATTTTTTTCCTAACCTTGAAGGCTCTTCTTTAGTCAGAAGTGCATCTATCAAGGCTTTCCTCTTCTATGCTTACCTGTACCCTTGCAATCTTCGTTTTTGGCTCTTTGATAGCAGTCGACCAAATATTTCAGGCTTACTTTGACAATGGCACTACTTTTCCATATCGATAGTCTTGATTCCAAAAAGGCTGATCCTTTTGGAATCTAATCCTCCTAGCATTATCCTTGTTTACCATTGTGGAATTCTTCACCCATTGGCCAACCTTTACATTTGCAGGTGGCACTCATGTTCTGATGTGTCAGCTATGGTTTTTGGAATTCAGATTACTACTCCCAACTGACTCCTTAGAATTCTCAACTAACCTACCATTAAAATTTGGCCTAACTAGATATTGTCGCCGAGATCTTGGTGTGTAGAATGGCCTTGGTTGAAAATTCTTCGTATGGAAAAGCATTTCTTTTTTTTTTTTTTGATTCTCCAGCCAATTCCCTAGTTTCATACTTAACTGTCATTTTAAGGTCAAGTTAGGATTTTACAGTACCAATGGTAAATAATAATGTAAATTCTTAATAAATATTTAAAATTGGTGAATTTTTGTTAATATATTCATTTTGTAACTTCAAGTTATATAAAATATTTTTTTTTCAAGGAGATGTACATCTATCGTCATCATCAAGCTATGTTCCACCTTCAGATAGCCAGAGAATTAACTAGGACTTCCACCATGTAATGATGAATATGATATGTATAACTTTCAAAATATTGTAATGTTAATACACTTTATTTTAGTTAGACTAAATATGTATGACTTTTCTTTTAGTAATTATATTAAATATAATATTTTCACTTTCTACTAATGATTATGATAATTTAAATAAGTATTTCAATAATATTTAGAAATGGTGCAAATTAAATAATTTCATTTAAAAACAATTATGTCCATTAGATGTGGTGTAACATTTGTGTTTTAGAGAGGGCCTTAATTTTGAAGTTGAACTCATGGATATATAGGGATGAAATTTTAATTTCATATGTTTATATGTTGCAATGTTATATGTTGTGTTAGTAAATCTTTGGTATGTAATATTTGAAGATTTGAAGTTATTATTTTGATTTAAATATAATTTGGAAGTATATAAAAATATGTGGAAATATGTGGTGATTTAATTGTTGTGTATTGGGATTGATTAGTTTAAGAATTGAGTAAATGGGACAAGGATGAAATTTTAGGAATTCTTTTCTTTATTTAATTACTTTTACACTTTCTCCCCTCGTGAAGCCAAGAGCTCTCGCACACCCATTTACTTTCTCCTTCCCTTCACCTCTGACACCCTCATCTTTCACACACCACACCTCCTCTACAATTACATTGGTCTCTCTTTGGAGCTATTGCCATGACCTCTTCCCTTGCTGGAGTTCATTCTTCTTGTAAGTGATACTTCATCTTCTTTCCTTCCATTTTCTGCACTTTGGGAGCCCTAGGTATTGGGAAGGGTAAATCTTGTATTTGAGGAAACTCTAGGGTAAATTTATGTGATTTTAGCTTGAACATGGAATCTCTAATGGGTAACAATGTAAGAATGTGGTTGATAAAACTTGGGTTAGTAAGGATTAAAGAAAAGACAAGAAAAATCCTTTCCAGAAAACCCATGTGAGCAAAAGCAGGAATGGTGGTTGTGATCTCTTATTAATTGAATCTTTTAATCTATTTGAGCTGCTCTCTAGAGGGTTTCTATCTGGGGAAACTTTGCATTTGAGTTGGGTTTGGATATGGTACTTAAAGAGAAGAAAAAGAGGTGAAAATCGTTGTCATGGGGGAGTTGTATCCTTGACCACCGCTGCAGCGGTAAATAAATCCTGCTGTAGTGCGCAACACATAGAGAAAAGTAGCTTTACGACCCTCTCTCCTACTGTAGTGGGAAGAAATTTTCGCTGCAGCGGATGGTGGGTTCTTATATCTTATTGAAGACTTGAGGTAACTTTAGCTACATTGATGTGAGTGGAACTAAATTTTCTTTGTATCCTATAAAGGGTTTCGTAAGCTTCTTAATACTACTAACATAATATGTTGGAGTGAATCAGGTATGGTCCTGCACCACGACCTTATGTTAAGCATAAACAAATTGGTTAGCTTGTAATTTGGCACGAGAATTGGTTATTATGTGATCTTACTTCCTTATATTATGTTAGAATGCTTAATTGATTATTGTGTGTTCATTTAGAATTGATTGTGATAATATGGTATAATGATTTAAAATGGTGCAGGGTATAGGCACATATAACTATAATAAAGATTCTAGTGTTGGGTACAGGCACATGCCAATATAAGAATGGATATAGTACCGAGTATGGGTACTAGTGAACATAATGATGTTCGTGTTGTCAGGTACTAGCACACGTAGGAATCTATTAGAAGTACTAGAGTGAGGCTTAACTTATCATGCATTCTTGTGATGGTATATTTGGTGTATATATATATATATGTACACCGAATATGTAAGAAATTATGATAATAGGTTGGTTCACATTGAAATTCTAGAAGATGATTGTATATTCATGAACTATCTATGTTGATCATTATTATTATTTATTCTAGCTATACCCTCACTAAGTAATTAATTTACTCACGCCCCTTCTTTGTCCTTTCCTTTTAGAGTCGGTGGCTGAAGCGGAAGATCCCTTAGATGGATAGCGGTCCTCCCACTCCTCAACCCCTTTTGTTCTCGGGTTAACTCTTCGTTCTTGGATGTATGTCTTCTTGTAATATTTTGTTAAAAACTCTGGAGGTCACTCTGTAATCACGTGAGTCACCTAGAGGGATTGTTGAATAGTAAACGTCTGTTACTATATTATTTTGTAACGTGGAAATACACTCTAATATTTTGAAAATTACTTGTGATGTAGTAAAGAATTAAATTTATTCTAATAGAAACTGAATGTTAATTCAATCTTAATGTGAATTATTTTCTTTATCTAAAATTACTACATTGCTCTTAGATAGGTACTTAATACAGGCTTATGGTATGGGAATACGTCTATACCATGCCGGTCATATGCCTGGGATAAGGGATGTGACGTGTGGTTAATAAAAAAAATGCAAAACTTAACATTAGCGGTGGTTTGGAAAGTCGACAAAAAGGTTTGACAATTAGCGGCAATTTCTTAAATGATTATTTTAAAATTATAATTGTCAATAAAAGTTATGCTGCTTGGCCAACAAGTAATTGTCTTTGATAGTGTAACAAAATGATGCTAATTATAGAAGTGTCAAACTAGTAGTCTGGCACATAGAGATACGACAAAAACCAAAGGAATTCGACAGAGGAAAACACAAAGAATGGACAAGTCAGCTTAAAATAGTTTGTGACATTATCAAGTCTGTCGAAATGAAATTGTTGGAAGTACACTATTTGACAAATGAGTTCAAGAGACTGTTGACAAATGAGTCCGAAAGACTAAATTGTCGAATATCAAAGATATGTTGATTAACCAAATTGTCGAACGTAGCAGACATGATGGGTAGAAATTGTCGAATAGAAGTTATTGAAGGCAGTTGCATCCATCATCAAGTGATTAAGGCAATTGTGTCAAACAATATAAATCGTCACTTACATGGCAAATGACTAGATAGTCAGTTATTTTTGTCATTTGCCTATAAATGCTAAGTGTTTTGTTGTAAACGAGGTTGACATCTCTTAATTAAAATCCTAACATCTCACACGAACATATTAACGGATTAACATCAAAGTATGCTTTCCCCTTTAATATTCCGGTCATTTTAATTTAGTCTTTTATCATTTCTTGCAATTTCATTCCAGTCTTTTATCGCTTACTCTTACTTTATGCAATTTACTGCACTTTTAATTTAACTTCCTGCATTTTAATCACTTTTATTTTACTTCCTGCATTTTAATCGCTTTCATTTAATTTTTTCACTTTAATTGCTTTCATTTAAACCTTCTACACTTTAATTTTCAACAATATATTTTCAGTAATCTATTTTCAGTAATTTACTTTCTGCAATTTACTTTTCTTGCATTTTACATTCTGCAATTTACTTTTTGTCGATCCATTCCGCACTCTATTTTCTGCAATATACTTTTTGCTTATTGTCGTTTTTATTTAACTTTTTTGCACAAAGTGTATTTCTAACCTCACGTTCTTTTGTGCAGTTACTTTGAAGTTATTTGCATTTGACACGTTTCCCATAAAAAATGAGTTTACCACATAGTTTTGAAATTACATCGTTCTCGATCAGATTTGGATCAAACCAAAAATCACCATTAAAATAGTTATAAATGCAAAATACCAAAATTTTAAACAAGACATTAAAAAAAAATGCCACAGTACGAAAAGTTAGAAAAATCCACTGGGAATTGCTTGCCGACGCATGCAAAAATGATGATTTTCTAACTGCTACCTAAATCATATAGCAGTGGTGTTGATTGCCAGGAAATATAGAAAAACTGACGCTAAATGTAATTTTTTTTTTGTAGTAAGAAGAGTAATTTATTAAGAAATTTGTATATTGCATGAAACAAAATAGGATTTGCCAAAAAAGTATGAGGGACTTTTAAGTATTAAAAAATAGAAAAAATATTACATTAGCGATAAGTTTCAGTTTTATTCCTTATATTTAAGGTAAGTTTCAACTTTATCTCTTATGTTTGGGGGCAAACTTCAATTCCGTTTTACTTACTTACAAGATATGCTAGTTTCATTTGAATTTTAAACCAAATGAAATTATTATTACTGTTATTATTTACAAACAAACTTTTCTATTTTTTTTGATGTTACTAGTATAAATATGATTTTAATAGGGTACTTAAACACTTCTTCAAATACTATGATTCATTAAAACACAATTTTTTTTTAAGAAAAGAGAGATAATATAACATTACAAAAATTACAATAGTACAAACACATATATAATTGAAAACTTTACCGTTTTGTGATTATAAAAAAATTGAAATTCAGGTTTTTAAGGGATTAAGAGAGCACAAAATTAAACAAATAAGATAAAATTAAAACTTATCTCCAATTTAAAGGACAAAATTGAAATTTATCTCAAAGTTAAAAAATAAAATTGAAATTGTCCCAAACATCAATAAAATTAAAATCTATATTACAGGTACGGAACAAAAAAGTAATTTGCAATAAGAAAAATTATATATTCGTACTTGTATTATTGTATAAAGCACCCTCATATTGGGGAGGGGTTCACTCTAGAACCCTCCAACAAACCCAAAAGAATTAAAAAAAAAAATTGAACCATTTATTTTTTAAAAAAAATTAAAAAAAATTTAACCATTTTTTTTAAAATCATTATATGAACTCCCTCTGTCACTCCTGATGAGGGGATCCATTTCCCTCCCATTGAATATTGGATGGTTCAAATGCAAAAGACAGAGATATACTTATCCTTTTAACAACGCTTAAAATTGTTGTTAAACAAACATAATGACACCCGTTCGAATGCGGCTTGGTTTGGTGAGACAGTGACAGTTCGACAATATTGCTATTTGGAGCTATTCACAGTTCACAAACCAACCAACCGCTTTTGGGCACACCTTGCCCGTTGCCGGGTAGGTGAAAGAGCTATGTGGGACGTACACCATCCTTTTCTCAAAATTTTTTGTGTCATTATCTTAATTGGTAGGTATACTCGCGACCTGTTATATCACCAACCCCGAAACTTGTTCTCTCAGAGTACGCTGCATTTTGGAGAGAGAGCCACAGAACAATTTTGGAGAGATTGCGAGTGAAGGAAGCACAAGGCTTTGAGGGGAAGGTGAAATGGCCAATGCTGGCACTGGAATCCTCAATGGAGCTCAAGGCACTCAAATTTTTCACTATGCTTCCAATTCCCACATCCCCAAATTTTCGAATTCGAATTCCATTTCATTGAGATCGCAACTATGGGGCTTTTCAGAATCGTGGAGGTTGACGCCTGATAATGGAGGCTTCTTGGTGATTTCCAATGTGGGTGCTCGTAGGGCGGGCAAGGTTCGGCTTTCTGCCTCCGTTGATGCTGCAGAGAAGCCGTCAACGGCGCCGGAGATCGTGTTGCAACCCATCAAGGAAATCTCCGGTACCATTACGTTGCCTGGGTCAAAATCGCTATCCAATCGAATTCTGCTTCTTGCTGCTCTTTCAGAGGTTAGCCTTTGATTTTAGCTCTGAGTCTGGTCCTGAAGCTTGATGTACTTACTGGATTTTGAATTTTGTTTCACTCATTGTTTTTATCAGGCACAATGAAGCGCCCTTTTCCGTAATTCGTAAAAATTTAGAAGCGAAAATACATTTTATCTTCCCCGAAGTGTCATTACAACTTTAGTACATCGACTTTTCCAATACGCGTTCAATGAAATTGAGAGTTAATGTTCCTGGATTTTTCCAAAGAAAGGAGGTTGTTTCCTTATATTTCGAAGTTGACGTACTAAAAAAAGTTGTAATTAGGCTGTAGTTGAGAGGTTCAAAATGTAATTTTCTTCAAATTTTGAATGGGTTAGAATGAGAAAGAATTTTATAGTTCTCTGCCTTGCTATTTTACATGGTAGTATTTTTGTTAGTCAAACAAGGATTTTTCCAAATGCAATTTCAGGTCTGGTAGGTATCCTTGTTCTTCATCGGTAAACATTCACAACCAAATTTAGCAATGAATGTAACTTATTTTTAGTGTATACAGCCGGCATTTAGATTTGTAGCATGGATGCAACATAAATCTTTCGGGTGAGTATATAAATTAATGTTCTCTAATGAAATGGCATACAAATACTTTTTTTAGTGTAATTGTGTAAAGCTCCTGGTTCATTGCTAGCTCACTTTTTACTGTTAATAAGATAAAATTAAAAAAAATTCTTCCGCTCAGGTTTGTGATGGAGGATATTCATGTTTTATATTTTGGGCATGAATTGATGTGGGGGAAGTTAAGGGTTTGGGTTTCAAGCTTGCCAAACCTGACTATAGTTCATAACAAAATTGTTCTTTCTAAAATAATAATATTATCAAGAAACATTCACATTCGTTGATTCTGAACTATATGATGGTTGTAGCCTCAATTTCATCGCGATGTAACTATTGATCCTAACGTCATAATTAGATAAGGATGTTAGTGGAAATGCTTTCATCGTTCAGTGATCACATCAAGTGCAAGTTACTAGTATATTGTAATATGGATGATTTTTTAAGAGATGCTTTTCCCAGCAAATAATTACCTTAAAGACAAAACTTCTGTACAGTTTTTAGGTGTTTGTTTCCATGCTCTCCAATAAGAACATCACAAGTGGAAATTTTTTATAACTTAGCACTATATGATTGGGTCTTTCAAGAAAAATCCTTCCACGCGCTATTGTTAATTGGAAAAATGATAAAAGCACCTAAGGAACTTTATATTAGTCTTGTTAACATATATTTTGTGATAAGGCTGTCAAATTGCACTGTTTCTTCTCTCTCCTTTTTCCTTACCTAGAATTTGAAACCATCTTGCATGATTCACAATTCATTCCAAGTGGATTCTCAACATTTTCCATTCAAGCTGTTCCAGTTAAAACATTAACCCTGCTTCTTTGCTAATTGATAAAGTATGGTAAATGTCTTAAGTATTCCTGATAGCCATTTTGTATTTTTGGCATATGACTGGAGATGCTTGCTAGTAAATACTTATACAGAATACAATCAGTCATGAAATATGAGACTAGAGGGCATTGGTTCCCCCCCCCCCCCTTTTTTTTTTCACAACACATTTATTTTCGCTGGAGTTATATGGCTACTGATTGTCTTGTTAAAATAGCTATCTTTTTCCTTTTGTTCAGGGAACAACTGTTGTAGACAATTTGTTGAATAGTGAGGATGTTCATTACATGCTTGGTGCATTAAGGACCCTTGGACTGTGTGTGGAAGAGGATTATGCAATCAAGCAAGCAATATTGGAAGGATGTGGGGGAAAATTTCCCATTGGTATAGAACCCAAAGATGAAGTTAAATTATTTCTTGGAAATGCTGGTACTGCAATGCGTCCTTTGACAGCAGCAGTAACTGCTGCTGGTGGACACTCAAGGTCCGTCTTATGTATAAACAAGTCATCATTAACTCTTATGTATAATCAAATCATCATTAACTTGATGTTACTTCCAATGAATCATACTTTCATAATTGTTCATCCACTTGGAAAAATTAAAATTACTTTTTAACTAGATTGAGAAGTATTTTACAAAAAAGTTGTTTGAGATAATATACCAAAGAGGAAGCTTCTTTGTGAAATGTTAGTTCTTCTGTATTATATAACTAGCTGCAATGAACTCTTTCTGTAACCGTACATAACTAAACATATTCTTAACTAGACATATTATCTTTCCTCTCTCTCATTTAAAACTATATGTAGCAAAAAATTGGCCAGTTAAATTCTGCGTATAAATGATTAAATGAATTCTCCTATACAAAATACATCAGATCAGAGTGTCATTCCAGTAGTTTATTTTTCTATCTTTTGTTGGAATTATATGTGCTATCCTGATTGCTCTTTTGACCCTCAATTGACCTATTATATGTTGAATATTTCAGTTACATACTTGATGGGGTACCTCGAATGAGAGAGAGACCAATTGGGGATTTGGTAACTGGTCTTAAGCAGCTTGGTGCAGATGTTGATTGTTTTCTTGGCACAAACTGTCCCCCTGTTCGTGTGATTGGGAAGGGAGGACTTCCGGGTGGAAAGGTCAGGATTGTACTATATTTGGGTAGAGGTTGTGTCACTTGCTATATCAATGATTGCTATCTTAACTATACAGTAGCTACTAGAACCAGAGTTATTCTCTGCTATTTTAGACTCTGTTCATAAAAATCCTACTAGTAGTTAGGTCCTGACATTTTAGCTGAATTTGAATTTAAATATTGTTGAACGTAATTTTTCTGGCTAAGGATTTCTCTAATAGGACTGCAAACAAGAGAAGGATCCTTTTTCTTTTAAAAACAACTGTCATGATTCTGATTGAACATGAAATATGTGACGTGTTTAGGTCTTGATTACAAGGTCAAGAAGGACACTTAAAGAGGTTATTGAGAGGGATCTTCTAGTAAATGAGATTCTTAAAGAGTTAGTCATTGATAGAGTTCAATGGCGTCGGGCGATCCATATAGCTGACTCCACCTAGTGGGATAAGGCTGTTGTTGTATTCCTTTCTTTTTTTTGAATATTTAGCTGATTCTCTTATATGAGTTTTCATTTTATTTTTGTCCTTTTTGAGCGTGGGGAGGCTGTAATAAATGTAACTTTCTAGAGAAGGAAGGTTTAATTATATTGTGTCTTTTTTTTTTTTTTAAATTTTGTTTTCCATCCAGTTTAATGGAAAGGATGTCTGTTCCAATATATTAAAGAAAAGAAGTCTTTTGCTTTCTAATTTAACTACGTACATTGATTTTTCTTGGCTAGAAACAATTTTACAACAACCAAACACAAAAAAACTAAGGAAAAAGTAAACCCAAAAAAAAAAAAAAACGTATATTCATTTACTGGTATCTCAACTGCTTAGCTGATATGACTGAGCCTTCTATCCTTGGATGTATAAAAAGAAAACAAAGTGAAATTTTGAAGCACTGATTTCATTTTCTCAAGATCTGGATGAAAGCCTAATTTTCTCTTCCTGATTGAAATACTAATACTTAGACATTTATGTATGTTTATATGACTGGAGTAAGCCTTTGTGCATTCTTGTTAAAAATCTGCTAGCTTCTGTAATTATGCCTTCCCCTCCTTATTCTCTTTGAAGGTTGTTTTTTTGATCCAATTTGAACTCGTGTGCAGGTGAAGCTCTCTGGATCAATTAGCAGTCAGTACTTAACTGCCTTGCTCATGGCAGCTCCTTTGGCTCTAGGGGATGTGGAAATTGAGATTATTGATAAACTTATTTCTGTTCCATATGTTGAAATGACTTTGAAGTTGATGGAGCGCTTCGGAGTCTCTGTGGAGCACAGTGGTAATTGGGATAGGTTCCTGATCAGAGGAGGTCAAAAGTACAAGTAGGTTTCTTTGAATAAGAGTTACATCACTTTGTGGCGTCGGCCTTTCATTAGATTAACAAAGTGGAATCATTTTTTCAGGTCTCCTGGAAGGGCTTTTGTTGAAGGTGATGCTTCAAGTGCCAGTTACTTCCTAGCAGGTGCAGCAGTCACTGGTGGGACTATCACCGTTAAAGGCTGTGGAACTAGCAGTTTACAGGTAATTAATGTAGGATGGCTTATTTTTAGTTTTTGATTTGCAGGTCATCAATGTCTTCTGTACCATTCTTAACTCAACTGTTCGTTTTTACCTTTCTCCTTCCCTTTCAATTTAAATTATTAAAAGTGCCTGGATGTCCTCTTCCAAATTCTCAGTACATGCTTCTTTGATTATGCTCTTTGGTAAACCTTTTTCCATCCTTTAAGAGTCAATATCATCATGTAGTGCTCAAGCCTTGATTGTGATTTTCTGTACATATATCTTCTGTTGCCCTTTTACATTATATCATTTTGTATTGTCAAATAATAATTGGTCGATCAGTAAACAATTTCGCAAATAAGATGGTGTTACTTGGGGCTTGGAGTCTAGAGTTGATGATGAACCACATGGTACACTGTCTGCAATTCTGATTGAGATGCTGGGAATAGAACATTGATTAGAGCTTGACTATTTATCAAACTAAGAAATGATGAAGAGATTTGGTTTAGAATCTGACACCACGTCTGAAGAAGAAACTTAAATTGCTGCTACTGAAGTGGTTGGGTTATAGTGTGATGATGAAAAATGTCAATTTTATTTTGGTAGCAGATAAATGTTTCTTTTTAGAGAATTTCTGGCTGAATTGAAATAATTTAACTGAGATTATTGATGACTTGAGCTTGCAAGGAGTGGGTAAGTCATATCGATTGAACAATATAGTTGTTGAAATCTGTAAAGGGAGAGGAGAGAGAGGTGTGGATGGGATCACTGACTTGAGTTACTGATGAGACTGAGGTAAATAGGAGAAATAGAAAGACGAGGAGAGACAGTTATAGGCTGGTTGGTTCTTGTCTTTCTATTTCTCCTATTTACCTCAGTCTCATCAATTACTCAACCTCCTTGTGTGTCTGTTTATTATCATAAATTAGGTCAAGTATAAAGCCCATACAACTAGTGAAAGTCCAGC
Source organism: Biancaea sappan (assembly GCA_037074585.1). Classification (NCBI taxonomy): domain Eukaryota; kingdom Viridiplantae; phylum Streptophyta; class Magnoliopsida; order Fabales; family Fabaceae; genus Biancaea; species Biancaea sappan. The sequence goes on along the minus strand of CM073499.1, from coordinate 22,204,251 downwards.
AATTAGCAATCAACACTCAGTTATAGGCTGGTTGGTTCTTGTCTTTCTATTTCTCCTATTTACCTCAGTCTCATCAATTACTCAAACCTCCATGTGTGTCTGTTTATTATCATAAATTAGGTCAAGTATAAAGCCCATACAACTAGTGAACGTCCAGCCATTAGCAATCAACACTCTTATAAAAACCTAACTGTCATATACAATTCTTCAGGGTACAGACCACCAGATGTTTGACCTTAATCTCGAGGTGTTTAGTTGTTTAAGTCTACAAGTATCTCTAATAGGACCCAGATAGTGAAATGGAATAAACACAGTAAAAATGAAGACTGATAACTAAGGATTGTATTCAAATATATTGATAAATCTCTACCAGTGGATAAGGAAGACAACACTCTAATAATCACTCACACAACAGCACACTCACAGGAATTGAAAGAACTCTCACACACAAACACAGTACCACAGAAAATGGATTAAAATGCAGTAACGCACAGAACAATAAAGTAAAACACAAGACACACAACACACAAGATAATCCTCCTAGCTTTCGAGAGGCTAGGTCCTCTCCTCTCACTTCCAAATTCCTTCCCCCCCTTTTTCACTCCTCACAGACTCACTTATATCAGCCTGTTGTGCCTCCTCTGCCTCCACTACTGTGTCAGAACTATTTCCCATTTCTGCCCTTGCTCTCTTGCCTTTCCTAGAGTACACTTTTGTTCCATTTTGCTGCTGGGCCTAGCCCTTACCTCTCCTTGATTGTGTTTTCTTTTGTAAGGTGGGATACTCGTAGGCCCATCAATACCCACCCCAACAAGTTTCACCTTGTCCTCAAGGTGAAAATCATGAAATTGGGTCTGCAGAGAAAGTGAACCAAATTCCACCATGAACCCTTGTTTGCCCTGGTTCATCGAATTCAGCATACTTTTAAGGGATACAATGGTTTTTGTAGGTGCGGGATCTCCCTTCAGACAAATTGTATTTCCCCGTTCCTTGTAATTCATAGTTAGCTGCTTCCAATTAATTTTGACATCCCCTAAGGATTCAAGCCATTCCACCCCTAAGACCAAATCTTCACCTCCCAATTCAAATGAGTAAAACTTTTGTTTGATGCTCACTCCTTGCAGCTCAATCTCCACCCCTTTGCATATTGCTTTCCCTTGCATGCGATACCCATCCCCTACTGTGATTACGAATTTTCGATTTATAGTGAGTATCTTCAATTTATTCACCACTTGGCTGGAAATGAAGTTGTGAGATGCGCCACTGTCAATTAACACCAGAACCTCTTTCACCATGGACTGTACCCATTAATTTCATCGTCTTCCCCTAAGTGAGTCCCACAATGGATTTCATAGATAGAGTCATTGTTTCCTTACCCTGAACTGGTTCATCCATTCCCATTTCTGAGTCGTCCCCTTCTCCTTCATTCCCACCGGTCTCGGTCTTCTCCAGGTCTGACAGTATAAGAACGCTCAACTGCTTTTTCTTACACTAGTGATTAGGACCGAATTTCTTGTCGCACTTGAAGCACAGGCCGAGCCGCCTTTTCGAGCCACCTCAGCTTCAGACAACCTCTTCAACTCAGATATCCCCTTCAACTCAGTTCCTGTGCTGCTATTACCCTTCGCTATCGCAGAGCCCGAGTTGGAACCCACATGTGACTTGTTGTCTTCGACTGTTTTCAGGTCGTGTTTACTCGAATGAGCTAGGCTGGTGGTTCAGACTTGCTCCAACAGATTCGTCGCACGCGAGAATGTGGGTTTAGGCAACTCGCTTCATTTTGACCCATGTGACTGTGAAGGCTTGAGGGTCATTTTCTGAATTTCCTTCTGCTTCTTCAACACTGCATTTCGGTCTTCCATCTTTTGGGCTAGTTCCATCAGGCCCAATAACAATTGGATACCCAATAATCTGACCTCAGCCCTTATCTCCGCCTTAAGTCCGTTAGTAAAGGCTCAACTAGTAAATCATTTGAAGCTTCTGCTATTGTAGCCGACACCGCTTCAAAGTGCTCTCTGTACTCGGCCACTGTATCTGTCTGCTTCAAGGCCATGAGGCGTTCATACCTCCCTCCTCGCTGTGAAGGGTGAAAACGTCGAAGTAGCTCCGCCTTAAACTCAGACCACGATTGAAGTTGCTTGCGGGTCTCTAGCCACTGTATCCAGTTGAGGGCTGTTCCTTTCGTACAAATCACCACTGCCCCTATTTTCTCGCCCTTTGGAATGTGGTTGAGCAAGAAGTATCACTGCGCTCTGACCAGCCATCCCATTGGGTCCTCACCATTGAATATTGGAAGCTCCAACTTCCTATATTGGTTGAGATCCCTCTCCACCATTCCTTCATTATTTCGCTAGGTAGGTTAATTCTCATTTCCTCCTCTCTGTTCATGAGCTTGGTTCTCATGAACACTCCGGTTATCTTCTTCTACACGTCGGGAAGTTCTTATTTCTTCAACAGCTTCCTTAATCTCCACCATCCACTATTTGATACTTGTTATCTCTTGCTTGACATTTTCCATTCTTGCCTCCATTCTGGAATCTGTCCTAGTACTCACCATTCCCTACTCATCATCGCTCTGATACTAATTGATAGGACCCAGATAGTGAAATGGAATAAATACAGTAAAAATGAAGACTGATAACTAAGGATTGTATTTAAAATATATTGATAAATCTCTACTAGTGTGTAAAGAAGACAACACTCTAATAATCACTCACATAACACACACTCACAGGAATTAAAAGAACTCTCACACACGAACACAGTACCGCAGAAAATGGATTAAAATGCAATAACGCACAGAACAATAAAGGAAAACACAAGACACACAGCACACAAGATAATCCTCCTAGCTTTCGAGAGGCTACGTCCTCTCCCCTCAATTCCAAATTCCTTCCCCCCCCCCCCTCCACAAACATAACTTATCACTCCTCACAGACTCACTTATATCAGACTGTCTTGCCTCCTCTACCTCCACTACTATGTCAGAACTATTTCCCATTTTTGCCCTTGCTCTCTTGCCTTTCCTAGAGTACACTTTTGGGTCCATTTTGCTGCTGGGCCTTGCCCTTACCTCTCCTTGATTGTGTTTTCTTTTGTAAGTTGGGATACTCGCAGGCCCATCAATCTCTAAGCATTTTAAGTGGATGTGGGTTTTCTTTCCACGTTGGGAGCTCTCTAGTCAACTTTGGAGGATTCTGTAAAAGGCGAAGGTCAAAAAAGTAATTGAACATTTGTTTGATATGTTCACTCAGGGGATATAATTCTTGCTATTGTATATTTGAAATCTTCTCACTTCATTTAATTTGGAAGGTAATTGTCTATTATTTGTGTTGCTTCTCATCTAAAAAAATAAATATATAATTCTTGTTTCTCTCTTTTTAAGGATATAGTGCTCTCTTCCTCATCAACAAAATTTCTATTTCCATTTTGATTGATAGTAGCTACATAGCTTTGGCATTCTTTCTACATGCAAATAGGTGCTTGGTTTGGATATTTTGAACCCCGTCTGTTAAACAAGAAGCCTACCATGTGGATGAGATATACTCAATCAGACACATAATACATTTACTTTTCATATTTTGTTTGTGTTGTTTTAAGCATTTCTATGTTGTTTAATGGATTTCTAAATGGAAAGAGGATGGTCTTGAATTTGGCCCTCTATTATGACTTCCAAATAAAGAGGAAAAAAGTGTCAAATACAAGAACCTCCACTTGGTTGATTGTAGACAAGTGAATTTATCTAATAATTTATAAATGATAAGGCAAATAATTACTGGATCTGTGCATAGTTGGATCATTTTATATTGCATTTACTCACTTTTCAACTGATGCTTCTGTTTAACTATATCCTCCTTTTTTAAAGGGAGATGTAAAATTTGCAGAAGTTCTTGAGAAGATGGGAGCTAAAGTTACCTGGACAGAGAACACTGTGACAGTTACTGGACCACCACGAGACTCTTCGGGTTTGAAAGTCTTGCAAGGCATTGATGTCAATATGAACAAGATGCCAGATGTTGCCATGACGCTTGCTGTAGTTGCACTATTTGCTAATGGTCCCACTGCTATAAAAGATGGTATGTTTTAGCCTTTTGTATGTGCACTTGAAGCTTATATAATTTTAAAGTTGTATGGTACATAAGTCAGTATATCATTGACCATTATATATGATGAATTTATATATAATTAATAACTGTAATTGCAACACAAGGCTGTCAAGATCAAAGATGCCATGTATGGTTGTTTGAGGGGTTAACGGAAAAAAAAAAAAGATCAATTCATAAGATTGAGGATAATAAGATCCTACCTTTTATGAGAAAAAGATAGAAGAAATTATATATAGCTACATAAATTCTTTTGAGCATAAAACAAGTAAAACCTCATTTTTTGCTTCAGTAAAACAAATCATAAGTTGCAAAAGCCACATACATGAACACAATCCAAAGGTTGTCGAAGTGATAATATCTCTATGTTAACAAGTTATATGTCACAGATAATAAATATTGATCAAAATCGTATTTGTGAGGTGGGACAATAAAAATATCAATCTTGATAGCCATGATTACTTGTGGAGTGAAAACCGTGATATGGACATTACACATGGTTGTTGTTTGATGTCTTTATGCATAGAGTATTTTTCCTTTGAGGAAAGTTTAAAGGAACTTGAAAACTTAAGCGCTGTGTGTAGAAGTATTTGTTTTCTGTGTAATTACAAAAGGGAGACAGGTGGGTTTCTCTCGTAAGCATCAGTTTAGGTGCATCTCGTGTCATTTCCTGTTTATACATCTGGACCCCTTATCATTTAGCCAAATCTTTCACAGGTCAGACAACTTTTGATTCTAACTTTTCTATATTTGACAGTGGCAAGTTGGAGAGTCAAAGAGACAGAAAGAATGATTGCAATCTGCACAGAACTTAGGAAGGTGAGTACCTAGTGCCTTGCTGCAAATATGAACTTAGACATATATTTATCAACACTCAAAAGAATTGAATAAAATGAAGTACATTTTAACTATTTTAATATAACGGGGTCCCATGGAGTGAGACCAGGGGTACACTTTAACTATTTTAATATAACGGGGTCCCATGGAGTGAGACCAGGGGTGTATAGTCTCTGTTCCCATCCCTTTATTCTTGCTGGACAGTCCCCATTGCCATGGCTATATGTTCATAATTGGTTTGGTCTACAAATTTTTTCTAGAGCTGATCTGCCTAAAGTATCTCGTTAATGGTTTTTCTAAATCTCAGTCCTATTGTCTTAATATCTCAGTTAGGGGCAACAGTTGAAGAAGGTTCTGATTACTGTGTGATTACTCCACCTAAGAAATTGGTAACCGCTTCGATTGACACATACGACGATCATAGAATGGCGATGGCATTCTCTCTTGCCGCTTGTGGGGATGTTCCCGTAACCATCAACGATCCTGGCTGCACCCGAAAGACATTTCCCGACTACTTTGATGTCCTCGAGAAGTTTACCACGCACTGAACAGTCTTGTGACGGAGAGGAGAGAACACTCACAAAACAGTGAGGATATGGTTTGCCCATGAATTTATTTATTGCATTGCTTGCGAGTTGCATCTTGTAATCATTTTGTACTATGATGAGCTGTATTTCTGTTGTATCAATGTAATTATATATCAATAGTGACTTAGCATTCTCTTCCTCACTTTGGTGGTGTTATTTGTACACTACGTACTCACCTTAGAAACTTTCCGTTCTTTTCTCGAGGGTGAAAATAGAAAAGAGGCTCAGAAACATAAACGAAGAAAAGAACGCTAGCTAGCATATGGTGTGGACTTTGTTGAGCTAGTAAAAATTGTAGAAGTTATATATTTAGTTCTTCTAATTTATCCAAATTTTTAGTTTAACTTTCATATCTTATTTTCTTTGAAATAATTCGTCATACTTAGTACTTGTTTTCAATTCGATCATCAACGTTAAGTTCTACTATTATGACATCGTGTCCTTGAATTGACTTGGTTAATATATTGTTGATGTATTATTGGGCGCTGGTAATATCGACTTAAGAGTTATACAATTGTTATTTATGGTCTTTTATTTTTTTGGGGGGTTTCTAGTTTGGTCCCTTTAGTTAGTTTTAGTATTGCCATATCAAGTTTAAAGCCTATAAACCTGCTTGTACTTGCCTGCATTTTGAGTGGATTTAGACTTTTAAAATTTTGACCAGTTTAAAAATGAATCTAAATGAGTGGCTCGTTTAACCAACAGAATTTTATATACAAGATCCATTTGTATCACATTTAATATTTTATAACATTATATTTAATAAATATAACAAATTTATGTATGAAAATATTTTTTTTTCATTTTTTAAATGAATATGCAAGACATTTGTGTTGTATGTAATATATTTTATCATGAATCAACCTACATGCCTATGAAAAAAAAAATAATAATAAAAGTAATCAAACCCAAACTCAATTTATATATATAAAAATTAGAAAATTAACCAACAGTAAGGTTGTTACAAAATAAAAACTTCCATGCAATTTTAAAAATATTTGCTATCAAACTTCTATGACACTTGAGTAAACTTTATTTTTTTTCTTTTTAATTATTGACAAAGTTAAAACTCAAATTTAAGACCTCTTCCCAAGGAACCATACCATGGATGGCTACAAGGAATCATTCAAGAATATGGAAGAAATGATGTGCAGCATGCTGCAAGCTGAAGCTCCTCCAACCAAGGAAACCAATTCACATAAATTTCAATCTAGTGCTAGGTTGGGCTAATTTTTAGGGAAAAACATGAAGGTAGAGATTTCTCACTTCAATGGTAGTAATCCAAGGAACTGGATGGGAATTAAATATACAAGAGAACTTTGATGTATGTGACATTCCCACTGATCAAAGAGTGAAGATTGTATTATTCCAAATTGAGGGTCCAGCATATGCATTATAAATGGGTTATTAAAAACTCATTGGTTAGGTGTCCACAAAACATGCTTTGCTAGGGTTGAGAGCTCCCGAAGCCACTGCCACTGCTAGTGAGAGGCAGCCCTCACCTGCCCTTTCCCCTTCTTTCTTTCCCCCTCTCTTCTGTGAGAGATCTTCCCTTTCTCTGTTGTAAAAGTTTTCCTTTCTTCTTCGGAGGAGTTTTTTTGCTGTCTTCAGATCTGCCCCCTTTGCCTCTTGCCATTGAAGCTGATTCAGATTCAGTAAAGGTAGACGTATCGACGGAGTCTTCGTCAAAAGATGCAATTGAGAGAGCCCAGCATTTTCTGGAAGAGAGACCGAGGTTCTTATCAGAGTCCTTGGAGATTCCATTGAAGCTCTAACCTTGGCATTGCTGATTATCACAGTTTTCATTCAAAGATTCCATATTTTTCTTGGCTTTGCTCAGTTTCGTTGCTGACCAGAAGCTCACCACCTATGATCTTGGAGAAGAACCAAAGGCTCCAACGTTGTTGTCTCTGTGCTGTTTAGTTTTTTTCTGTTCTTTTTCCTGGTCTGTGTATTTTGTGTGTTTTCTAGGGTTTACTACCCTAATTAGATTAGCTTGTTAGGCATGTCAGATGGTATTTTTCTTTGATTTTTTTAGAAGACTAGCTCTAATCTAGGGTTTAAGGTATGTTGCATTTTTTTAGTCCACTAGTTTTAGGTTTAGGGGTATATTGCCTCTATTTAGTCTCATTTTTCTACTGTATATGTTGTATGGTACTGATTTTAGGATATGTTATCTTAAATCATATACTGATCTCTCATAAGTTTAGACTTATAATATATTTGTCAATTTTTAGGCTTGGTCTATCTTATGTAATCTAGCGTAGTGCCAATTTAATGGAATTTATATCCATTTGAAAGAAAAATTCATTGGTGTATACCAATGGGTTTTAATTATGGAAAAGGTATGTGTGAAGTGAATGTATGTTGTGTGAGGAACTAAATTGAAAAGAAGAGGGAGAACTGGGGGCAAATATGAAAATGAATTTGAAAATTTCATTCTTGAGATGGAACTTGTGATTTTGGAAGTTCTATGATAAGTGTGAAAATTCTGTGATAAACATAGACTAATTGAAATAGCTTTTGGAAGTTCTATGATAAGTGTGGTGCAAGGATATGAACACACAAGATGGAATTACTATGTTTCCCTCCTCTATATATATTAGACACCCATCGCTTTCCCTCACTTATTCTTCATGCCACTCCACACCCAAACATTACATCTTTCCTTTCCCTAACTATCCAAGGAATTTTTTGGCAAGTCTCTAGCTTTGGTGAGCCACCACCACATGTTGGATAAGTGATAAAGTGGAGATATTATCATGCTTTCTTCTTATTTCCCTCTAATTTTTGCATTTTATGAGCCCTAGACCCTAATTTTGGGTAATCTTACATGGAAGGGCATTGGGTGGAGTGGTGGAACCAATCAAAACTTAGATGAAAGGAAAACAACAGTAAAGATTACAATGTTGAAGTGCCACTTGCGCTTCCTATCAATTATTGTGGTTATTGTACTAAGTTCGTGGTTATTTGAAATTATTGTGGTTTCAAAACTATTATCTTTGAAAATTCAATAAGGATTTTGAATCATATGTGTGAGATCTCACAATCATTTAAGTTTGGAGAAAGATTACATTGATCAAATTGGTGTAACTTTGTCTTAAGTTGCAATTGACAATAAAATTGATGTTTCCTTGGCAAATGGAGTAGAGAAATTGGCAACATCTGAGAGCTAGTGTAATGCCCTAGGTATTACTGTGTAGTTAAAAGTATATAAATCTGTGAAGGTGAAAATTTTTTCATGAATTAAGGAGCTTCGACTAGAGGAACAAGAGACCTTAAAGTTTAATAAGGACTAAGACTGACCCTTAATCAAGTAAAATTGCAACAAAAAAAAAAAGGGAACCTACGTGGTGAGTGTAAGAAGTACGTTCAAGGACTAAAGTAAAAGGAAAGAAAATATGGAGAAGGAGAAATAATTAGAGTTTAGGAAAATGAGCGACAAGGATAAGTGGCATTGTGAAAATACCAAAATTTTCTAAGTCAGAAGAAATTGCAAATTTTCCCTTACTTACGGTTGGGTCTTGTATCTGATTTAGTGGCAATCTCGTAACTTCCTCTAAGTGTGTGTGTGTGTGTATATATATATATATGTTGTAGTGCCACAAGCCTCATACATATTTTTCTCTTGCTCTCTCATCTCTATCCCACTATCCTCCCCCTCTCTCATCTCTCACCGGCAAATCAGTGAAACGTTGCTCCTTCAGCCTCCAACTGTTGATCTCCAGCGTGGATGTAGTCCTTCAACAACCGAGCATCACCAAAGAAGAGGAAATCAGAAGTAAGATTCCCAAATCTTTTTTTTTCCTCATTTTTAGACTCAAGGGTTTTTGAAAGGATTTGTGGTTCTAGCGGTGAAATCTAATAGGTGTTAATCTAAAACATTTCTACATGTTTGGTAATAACAATGGGGTAAGAAATCCAGAGAAACCTAGAAAGAATTCATGGATTTGGGGTTGAAGAATATAAACTTCAAAATTTGGAAAATTTAGGTTTTTGGTTGGGAATATAGAAGATTGGTTGGTAAATCTTAATTGTTGTTGGATTTTGTTGATTGGGGATTGTTCCTAGTGATTAGGAGTGTGGATTGTAACCAAAAACTCATGGGAAACAATCTAGATATAAGCTGGATTCAGGTTGGAAGAGGATGAGAGGGTCTTTCTGTAGAAGTTTTCATTTCTATCAGGAAACCGATCGACTATCGAGTGTTCAGCAGTCTGGTGCTCTCTGTCCAGACCTAATCGAGACACATTGGTTGACTGGTAGGGTAACACTGGTCGATTGGTAGCTTCTGGATTGGAATGATAGATCTGGTAGTGATGCACTGGTCAAAGGTGTCACCAGTCGACTGGTGACTCGCTAGTTGGAGCTATATGAGTAGAACCAATTGACCGCTAGTAGAGAGGATAATGATTGGTTGCTATTAGACATCATTTGGTATTATATTTGCTTTCTTTCCTTGTGTATTTTCCATTCCAATTGGCTAGGATGCCTCTCCAAAGGGTTCAAGCATGGCTTGCTCGTCTAAACACCAAATTGGGATGGAATGGATAGCTTGGAGTTGAGGTGAGGGATTTCTCTACTTTGTTTCTTTGCTCTTTCTTTCAAAGAATATTTCTTTGTGCCATTGATGATAGGTATAAATTATCTCAATATAGTGATACGAATGTATGTACGTTTATGCATATGAAATCTCTTATGTATGAAATATGTCGGGTGGATTTAGTTATAAGTGTAGAATTTGAGTAGTAAGAAACCCTTACATGCTAGGAACATTTTGAGCAATTAGCTAAGGTATGGAAATAGATTGAATGCCTAAAATGTACATATGATGTGGAGTGTGGTAATTGTGTGGTGGGTATATATGATCTGATTGTTGAGTTTTGAACTAAGGTTACGGTCACAACTAGATATGCACATATCGCATCATTTAATGGTGTGTCGAGTGTATGTATGCATATGTACAAATTCATGGAAAATTGGTATGAAAGCACCTAGTAAGTGTACGTGTATTTATGTTGAGGCATTCTGGCAAGTGCACTAGTCGCACTAGTAATAAAGTGATGAAATATGAGTTTCGTCTCCACAGGGACTAACGTGCTAAGTACTCCAGAAGTTTAAATGTATTAGTTAAGCAAACCAATTTTTGATTTAAGAAAGCTCTAATTGAAAGTAAAATCAAATTGCAATAGAATCGAATGGAAATAAATCAAATTAAAAACCTAGAGTTACTAATCCCCCTCTTTCGTTCTAGGAATTGCTAATTCTCCCTAACACTTGTGATTCAGATCAATTATATACAATAATCTTAGGTTTTCTAATGGCTTAAAGTGATTCTCCCGAACCAAAATTAAGCTACTCAACTCTACACAATCCCTTATATGAGTTTAAGTGGAATTAATGTTAACCTAATTTGATTAAACGAGGTTAATTAATATTTTTATTAATTAACAAGTAAAACCCCTAAGTTCTATCACTCACCCTAATCATTCAGTGTTCTACCAACATCTCCCTCTCCCGAGTTTGACGAAAGCAACAAACAAGTTATAAAGTGGCCAATTTTATAACAAGTACAGTAAATATGAATAATATGTATGTATTAAATTGAAAAGAATCATAAGTTTCAAGAGAAATACAAATCTTAATATGAAATTGGACTTATATTAACCCTAGAACAGAAAATTAACTACTCATAGCTCTAAAACTATAGAAAACGGTAAAAGAATGAGCAAACTCCATGAATCCGAGGTTGGGTGACGAAATTTGGGCTTGATCGGCTTCGGGAATGAATTCCTCCTTCTCTTCTAGTAGAAATCGGTGCCTCCTCTCTGTTTCTAACTCAGAGTACCCTAGAAAATATGTTCTGACGCATTTAAATCAGTGCAGGATCACAAACCACCACACCGCTATAGCGGTGAAAGGCAGAGAAGACAACTTAAAAATGTGTTTTTCCAGGTTCCACCGTCATAGCGGTGAAGATCCACCGCTATAGCAGTGGTTGGCAGAGAAGAAGGCTCCAAAATACTTTTTTTCATCAATCCACCGCTATAGTGGTAGATTCTACCACTATAGCTGTAGGAGACAGCAATCACTTCAGCATTTTTAAAATTTCAGCTCTAGCATTCTATCTTCTAATACGAACTTTTTACCAACTCAACTTATACCAAAAATAACAAATAACACCATTAAATTGTAGAAAAGAATCATGAAATCACTCCATTTATTAAAAGATCAAAGAAAATTAAAACTAATCTAAACTACTCAAAACAAGGGTTAAGAATCACAAGCGAACAAGAAATAGATTAAAAGAGATGGCATTTAGTACCAACATGGTACTAAATTGAGAATTCAACACTCTCCCAAACTTGAACCTTTGCTTATCCTCAAGCAAAAACTTTCAATGAGAAAAATTTTGAGAAAAATATGTACAATTAGGAGGAGTAAAGATCTGAAAATGTGAATTAAAGCAAGCCAAGCCTCATCAAACCATTACTCAAAAGACTTAACTCAAGAGTTTGCAATTTTAAGGATTTAATAACAAGTGTTAACCAAATCACAAGAAAACTTTAAATCAAAATTTTACCTCTTGGAACAGTTTATAAAACCAAATTCACAAAAATTACAAGACTAAATTACTCATTTGTTCTCAATGGCATCATTTTATTTCGATTCTCAAAGGTTTCGCTGTTTTGTTCTCAAGGATATAGCTTCCTTACTTTCCTTATTTCCTTTGGAAATTTTTACAAATTTTCTCATTTTATTTTAATTATAAGAGCCTACCCCTTATTGAAACTTTCAACTATCCTCTTATTGAATCCTTTTTCACTAGCCCCTTATTGAAACTTTTTTTTATATATATGAAAATGATCTAAAAATCATTCAAAGAGACAAAAATATGACTCCTGTTATTTTGAAGTGATAGGGTTAACACTAACAAAAATATGAAAAACTTAAGATTAGCAAACTCAAGAGGTAACTCTTAAAAAGAATTTCATTTGACATGATTTGACTTACCAAATAATTTCAAACTTTCAGATTTCAAAATTTTCAAAAATTTTCCTCCTATAAAACATGCATTTGGACAACACAAAATTAACCAACATTTTCTCAAAGAAGAAACCTATCAAACCTCTCCCCCAAACTTAAATTTGACAGTATCCTCACTGTCCCAAATCAGAACACTGAGGAAAAGAATAGACAACGTCACAATAACCCAAAAAAAAAACATACCACAAGTAAAATAAACAAAACAAGAACAAAATAATAAAAGCTACGAAAGAAGGAAAGAAAGCTTGGGTTGCCTCCCAAGAGCACTAAGTTTATAGTCTTCAATCAGACTTTACTAGGGCGCCTATGCTCAAGGTGGATCCTCCAATTTCTTCTGTTTCTTGAATCCTTTTAGTTGAGTAACAACATTCTGCACAATATCAGGAGGTTTGAATTTTTGAGGATTGTCACGAAACTTTACAAGAACCTTTGAAATTTTTAGAGCTATCTTTGTTCTTTTCTTCTCATCTTCTTCATCTTCATCATGAACTTTACTCATCTTGTTATGACACTACCCGTGAGATTATTTATCAATCATCTTTACTATATAGCACTCCTCCGGGTCATCAGAAGTCTTCATTGCCTTGTTCATGTTAAAGGTGACCTCTTGATCATTAACTCTTATAGTTACTCACCTTTATGAACATCAATTAATGTTTTCCCGGTTGCAATAAAAGGTCTTCCCAAAATGATTGGGATTTCCTTGTCTTCCTCATAATCCATGATAATAAAATCAGCCGAAAAAATCAACTTGTCTACCTTGACAAGCATATCCTCAATGATTCCGTTCGGATAGCACATCGAACGGTTAGCTAACTGAAGTGTCACTGTGGTAGGCCGAGCATTTCCCAAACCCAATTTCTTAAAAACAGAGAGCGGTATCAGATTCACACTCACTCCCAGATCACACAATGCTTTTCCAGAAAATTTGCTCTCAATGTTGCATGGGATCACGAAGCTACCTGAATCTTTCATTTTGCTAGGCAACTTCTTTTCGAGAATGATGCTACATTCTTGAGTCATAGCAACAGTTTCAAACTCGCCCAAGCGCCTTTTTCTTGACAACACATCCTTCATGAACTTTGCATAACTAGGCATTTGTTCCAATGCCTCCACGAATGGGATGTTGATATGGAGTTGTCTCAAAATCTCCAAGAATTTTTTATATTTCCAGTCCAAATTAAACTTTTTATGCCTCACAAGATAGGGTATTGGTGGAAAAAATTCTCAACTGTTACATCTTTTTTCCACCTTTTCAGTTTTATCCTTTTCCTTTGAGGCATCAACTCTCTCTGTTGCATTTTCTTGGTGCTTGACAACTTTTTCATTTTCTTCTTCAGTGGTCACCCTTTTCTTATGATCATGTGATTTTACAGCATCAGAGAGCTTTTTACCACTCCTTAGGGTAATTACATTACAGTGCTCTTTCCCCTCCCTTCTTCGATTGTTCTTAGTATTACTAGGAAGGTTACCTTGTGGCCTATTATTCAGAGTAAGAGCCTGCTGTCCCATCTAAGTCTCTAAATTCTTGATGGCCACATTTTGAGTCTGAAACATTGACTCACTTCTCTCCATAAATATCATGAACATATCCTCCATTGAAGGTTTCTTTTCCACTTGAGAAGGTGGAACTCTATTTTGAGGAGGATAATTACTCTGATTATTAAAGTCAGGAGGATGAGTTGGCTTACCAGAGGATGCAGCTAAGGGGTTCAAGCAGTGATTATTGCTCCATGAGAAATTCTGATGATTCCTCGAATTCGGATGATATGTGTTGAAGTACTGGTTGTTCTAGTCCTTTTGCAAATTACCCATGTAATTTAACTGTTCTACTAAAGGAAATTCCTCACAACACCCATTGACATGAGCCCCTCCACAGAAATCACATTTTACATACGGCATTGTTATTGCATTTACCTTCGCCTGTTTATTTTGTTTAGAGCAAAGGAAGTCTACTTTCCTAGTTAATGCTTTGTTCTAAGCTAACAAAGCATTTAGTGTGTCTAGTTCCATGAGTCCCCTTCTTGCAACACTCTTGGCTTGACTAGATGTTTTTTGGCTTGCCACCATTGTCTCAATTATTTCTTTTACTTGCACTATTGATTTTGCCATCAAAGCACCGCCAGCTGCGGTGTCTAATTTGTCTTGAGTCTTATATGTGAGACCACTATGAAATATTGTGAGCTGCTGCCACTCTGGGAGACCATGATTAGGACATTTCATCAGTAACTCTTTGAATCGTTCCCAGGCCTTATATAGGCTTTCGCCTTCATGCTGATAAAATGTTGTGGTTTCGTTCCTCAGTTTGACTGACCTTGATGAAAGAAAGAACTTACCCAAGAATCTTTTCTGCAGCTCATCCCAAGTTGTTATACTTCCTCTTGGCTGAGCATTCAACCAACTCTTAGCCATATCCCTCAAGGAAAAGGGAAACAAACGTAGACGAATGGTATCATCACTGGCTCTATTAATCTTAACTATGTCATAAATATCCATAAAATTTGTGATATGGTTGTTCGGATCTTCTATCGGGCTCTCCCCAAACTGGTTCTGCTGGACCAAATTCATCAAGACTGCCTTTATTTCAAATTTGTTTACACTAAGCGGAGGTTTCACTATGCTAGACGCGTGTCCAGCCTTAATGGGTGATGCATAATCCTACACAGCTCTATTGTCATCCTCCTGAGGCTCATTGCCAGCCCCATTACCAGCATTAACTTCAAAATCCCGGTGGTTCTGGTTATCCTCAGCCATTTCTTCCTGTGTAGTTTGGCTCACTTGAGTTCTCCTAGCTCTTGCTTCCCTTCTAGTTCTCCTTGCTAGTCTTTCAATCTCAGGCTCCAAAAGAAGATCAGAAGTATAAGTAGTGCCTCACATACACAATAGAAAACTCCAGTTAAAATTAACAAAAAGGAAATTAGAAAAATAATGCTAAAAGCAAAAATGACTAACTACACAAAAACAAATAAAATAAAATAAAAACTAAAACAAAATAAACAAAACAAAAAAAAAATGCCTAAGCTAGCAGTCCTCGGTGACGGCGCCAAACTTGTTGGAGCATTCTGGCAAGTGCACTAGTCGCACAAGTAATAAAGTGATGAAATATGAGTTATCGTCTCCACAGGGACTAACGTGCTAAGTACTTCAGAAGTTTAAATGTATTAGTTAAGCAAACCAATTTTTGATTTAAGAAAGCTCTAATTGAAAGTAAAATCAAATTGCAATAGAATCGAATGTAAATAAATCAAATAAAAGGCCTAGAGTTACTAATCCCCCTTTTTCGTTCTAGGAATTGCTAATTCTCTTTAACACTTGTGATTCAGATCAATTATAGACAATAATCTTAGGTTTTCTAATGGCTTAAAGTGATTCTTCCGAATCTAAATTAAGCTACTCAACTCTACACAATCCCTTATATGAGTTTAAGTCGAATTAATGTTAACATAATTTGATTAAATGAGGTTAATTAATATTTTTATTAATTAACAAGTAAAACCCCTAAGTTCTATCACTCGCCCTAATCATTCAGTGTTCTACCAACATTTCCCTCTCCCGAGTTTGACGAAAGCAACAAACAAGTCATAAAGTGGCCAATTTTATAACAAGTTCAATAAATATGAATGATAGGTATGTATTAAATTGAAAAGAATCACAAGTTTCAAGAGAAATACAAATCTTAATATGAAATTGTGTTCATAGTAACCCTAGAACAGAAATTAGCCACTCATGGCTCTAAAACTATAGAAAACGGTAAAAGAATGAGCAAACTCCATGAATCTGAGGTTAGGTTGACGGAATTTGGGCTTGATCGGCTTCGGGAATGGATTCCTTCTTCTCCTCTAGTAGAAATCGGTGCCTCCCCTCTGTCTCCAACTCAAAATACCCTAGAAAATATGCTCTGACGCATTTAAATCAGTGCAAGATCACAAATCACCGCATCGCTATAGCCGGGAATTCCCACCGCTATAGCAGTGGAAGGCAGAGAAGAAAGCTTAAAAATATGTTTTTCCAGGTTCCACCGCTATAGCGGTGGCTAGCAGAGAAGAAGGCTCCAAAATAATTTTTTTCAGTAATATGCCGCTATAGCGGTAGATTCTACCGCTATAGCTGTAGGAGACAGCAATCACTTCAGCATTTTCAGAATTTCAGCTCTAGCATTTTATCTTCTAACACGAACTTTTTACCAACTCAACCTACACCAAAAATAAAAAATAACACCATTAAATTGCAGAAAAGAATCATGAAATCACTCCATTCATTAAAAGATCAAAGAAAACTAAAACTAATCTAAACTACTCAAAATATAGGTTAAGAATCACAAGTGAACAAGAAAGAGATCAAAAGAGATAGGATTTAGTACCAAAATGGTACTAAATTGAGAACTCAACAATTTACATGGGTCGAGTCCCACTCATTGAGTAGAGAGTGGAATGACACCTACATATATGCTTACACTTAGAAATTATATTACACATTTTATTGTATTAAGATTTGGTTAGAATACGTGTAAGCATATGTGAGGTCTAGTCAACCAATGAAATTACCACTGGGGCACCTGTACATGTATACTTACTCCCTCTTGAGTTCTTATAAATTTCTTCTACGATCAAGTTTTGGGAACGTATTTGTACATACACTTACATGCACAAGTACCCCCTCTCATGGAGGGTTGGTGTATATATATATATAAGTTCACTACGGACTAGAGATTTAAACAATGCGTGAAATCAAGACCATTATAAGACGTCATGATAAATGTCATTATGACATACAAATGGTGATGGTTTCTGTTCCTTGCATGGACTTTGTGGATGGTTGATATGTGATGTTACTGCGATGACGTGGCATCATTTGGATGATCACGAGTAACCTGAGTTGTTTGTGATAGTGTATGTTGTGATGTGTTTGTGTTTGTGGTTGTGGCTGAGCATCAGTATGCTTCCGGGGGCCAGAAATTGGTGAATGTCGGTGTGGGCATGAACCAAGGCCAATGAGATATTGGTGGAAGCCAGATAAGATCCAAGCATGAGCCAGGATCCAAGCGAGCTTCCTCAAGGTCGATAGCATGAGTTGCCAGTGTGGGCATGAGCTAGGGCCTTTGAGTGATAGCTCTAAGATCGGGAGCTGCCATTTTCTTGGGGGATGATGTGATTGCTTGAAATATGATGTGTCTATCTAGATGTTCGGAATTGAGTGAAATTTTGCTGATATATTGTAAATTTCTTGATTAATTATGCTATATGAGCAGTAAAATCTTATTTTGGATTTGGCATATTTTGGTATGTTAAAATGATTGGGTTTCTAGTGTGAAGTTAATTATGTGTTGGAATGTATGAGTGTATATGTTGTTGTAGTTGCATTGTACCTAGATGAGTTTGATGGAAGTAATCATGCTGAGAAGCAAGGGCAAGTGGCCCCTTGGCAATGAACTGTGCGTGGTGAGTGCAAGATCAAAGCATTGGTAAGTGTACTGTAATGGCATGGTTGGTATTGATTATTGATGTTTTGTTGTGCATACGAGTTGGGAAGAACTATTGGGGTACTTTGTAGGGTGCTTCATGGGGTGCTTGTGCACAATATCTGGCTATATTCATGTACTCTTAATATGTTTAACTATTTTTTGTTCATATGAATGTATGATCATGCTAGGTAGAGTTTTATCGGTGAATTGCATCGATTAGACTCACCCCCTCACAATTTTAGGTACCGAGGATAGTTGTGTTCAGTAGATCGAGTGGCAAGGATGCCTCCTCATTGTCCGGAGTAAGGTTATATTTTAAAGTTAATCTCTAGTATGCTCTTTAATCGGGTAGGCCACTTAGGTTTTATACATCTTGTTTGGGTTAGTTGGTTGTATAGTAGGCTTGTGATGGTATATGTGACATGCCATCTACACTGGCCACGAGCCTGAATTGGGGTCGTGACAATTAGAATGTGGTTGGGAGGATCAAAGAGAACTAAGGAAGATGTGGAAAACCACATGGCATGTTAGCAATTATAAGAGAAACAAAGAAATTAAGATGGAGTAGATGGTATAAAAGGGAAATGTATTAGTCATGGACAAATGACTCACTGACAAGTGGTAGAATAAGTCTTACAAATTGAAGGAAAACAAAGCATCCTAGTCAAACAAGCAGAACTACTGTGCATGGTGCATTAGCTTCGGAGAGTATAAAAGGAAGATAGTATATAAGTCATTTATATTATTTTATTATAACTTGACATCTATAATAACTATCACCTTAAAATAAATTACATGGAACTCTGCGGGACCTAATCACTCAGCTTGTTCCTAGGTACTAGCCAACAGTGCCAACTTCTCATCGTGCTCCACCATCTGACTCGTCTCACACCTAGGGGCACGCACATGGACATAGGGACAAGAAGACATTGATAAGACCAACATTTGTAGGGATTATGGAATTTTTTTCATTTTTATTACATTATTTATTTCATTGTGTATGAACTTGAATTTGATTAATTGTATTTTATTTGATAATTTTTGTAATATCCCAAGAATTTTCATGAATATTTAAAGTCTATTTGAAGTTTATTGAAAAATTTAATTACATGAGAAATGTTCTTTTTGAATTAGTGAAGGAAATTTGGAAATAGAAATTTCAAAAATTTTAATTTGGGACATTTTACAAATTCTTAAGGACTAAAATGAAAAGAAAAGAAAGTATGGAGTACTTTTGAGAAATGACCAAGTAGGAACCCGAGAAGAAGAATAGAGCTTATGGGAATGAATTATGAGTCCGGTACCGAAAGGATGATAGATTTGAGGTTAAAGTGGAGTTTGAGATATTGAGAGGGACTAAAGTGAAATAAGAAAATCTGTGGGGCACCTAGGATTTAGAAACACCTGAGGTGAGATTTTATGAATTTGCTTTTGCTAGTCTTGACTGAGGGTCAATTGCAGAGCAAGTGATAATTTCACCCCGGGCGAGTATATAGGTGGCCTCACCTATTTTTTTTATTCATTTTTCTCCTTTCCTCTCTCTCTCTTCACTTTCTCTCCTCTCCTTCTCTCTTCCTTCTCTCTAATTTCTCTCTCTACACTCCAACTCTACAATCAGGCTTTGGAGGGTGGATCTCGGGCTACGGGGCGAGCCTCTAGGAGCCAAGTAACATAGGGAAAGCAAGGAATCGAGGTAGAAATTTCTATTTCTTAAGCTTTTCTCTATTTTCTAGTTTTAAGAGTGTTTGAGGTAAAATCGAGATTCCGACTTCGTTTCTTGATTAAAATTGGTGATTTTGGTGTCTAAATGCTCCTTAGAAATTAAGGGTGAGATCCCATGGAAGAAATCATGAAAAACGGTGAAGATTTGGCCAGATTTGGGCCAAAACCGAGAGAAATCGCGAAGGGGTCGCGATCGTGGTGCCCAGGCGCCATATGTGGCGCCTAGGCGCCAAGGTGAGATGGGAAGAAGAAGGAATTGGCGCCCAGGCGCCAGGCATGGGTGGCGCCATAGGTGGCGCCCAGGCGCCAGGTGTACAGGAAAATTTTAGTTTATTTTTCAATCAGTCATAACTTCTTCATCCGGACTCCGTTTTGGGCAAACTTTATATCGTTGGAAAGCTCTTTGAGTCTAGTTTCTAATGGTATAAATTTCATTTAGAAATTCATTACCGGTTAGGAGTTATGACTTAAGATGTGAGTAAAGGTCGAGAGTAGTGATAGAAAATTTTTCTATTTTGTAACCCTAATGATTTTTACCTGGTTACAATAGGGATGTTTGGGGGGCAAGGTGGGAGCGCTGAGAGCATGGAATCCAGGTGAGTAGGCAACCTTGCAAAATTAATTTAATAAATTAGTCAAAGCACAATATAAATCCCATTTGCGTTATTTGTGAAATTGAGAAGATTATCAGTGTGTGTTCAGGTTGAGAAAAAGTACAATATCATTGGAAGGTATTTTATTACCTTTGAGAATTGATTTCTCTAGTTGACTAAAGAACTAGATGTGATTGTTCCTTGAATAAATTGGAACATTTTGTAAGTGAATAACCTTACTAAACTAATGTGATCTTATTAGATAAGGTACAATACAAGTCTTGTTTATAACATTATTGAAGTGAGAAATAATCAATCTCGCTGTTGATAATATATGATAATTGTTATGGTTGATGATAGACATTCAAGGGAATAAAAGTATGTGTAAATTCATTTATTTCATAGTAATTATATTGTGATAAATTGTCACTATTTTATTGATGAGCAAAAGATTTACGAGATCTAATACACGAGTTTGAAAGGGTTAGAGTCCCATACTACTCAGTGTATAACTGTGAAAACTTATGCACGAGTTTGAAAGGGTTAGAGTCCCATACTACTCGGTGTATAACTGTGAAAACCTAGGCACGAGTTTGAAAGGGTTAGAGTCCCATACTACTCGGTGTATAAATGTGAAGACCTATGCACGAGTTTGAAAGGGTTAGAGTCCCATACCACTCAGTGTATAACTGTGAAAACTTATGCACCAAGAGTTTGAGGGTTGAATTCCCAAGTCACTCAGTGCAAGCATCTATGGCATATAATGCAAAGTAATTAAGGGATTGATCACCCAAGAAATCATACGCAAATTCAGACAAGTGTAATACTATAATTATTTACAATAAATGATAGATTGATTGTATTAGTAAATGTGGTGTTTGTGCTTATGATATTTTCATGTACAGTTGTTTACTCACTGAGTTATGATAAACTCACACTCTCCATGATTATCTTTTCAGATACAGTGGTTGAGGAGAAGAATTTATAGCCTTTAAGGATATACTCCACTTTTGTCTGGTAAACAATTGGTAAGGATTAGGAAACGCTCTGTAATCTAATAGGCCACTAGGCTTGGGAGGTTGTATAGTACTGTATAGTGTTTGAAGGTTGAACATTTTCTGAATATGTATACAAAATATCTTTCTTGGAATATTTATGATTCACATAATTATGGATATTAAGAATGTTCACAGAGATTATGGGGTACCACGGAGGTACACCCTAGGTATTTTATGTTTATATCACATGTAAGTTTTGGGATGTGACAATTTTATAATAATAAATGGATAATTTTACAACGAAATGGCATCAGAATAGTAAAGGATCAATGACGGAGTAAGCAACGTTATAGCGATGAGAAATAGTGAATGTTTAGTGACAAATTAGTGAGGAAACAACAATGGAATAGTGACCATTTGGCCGCAGAATATTTGTTGCTATTGAGTTGCTAATTAGTGACAAGTGACATGTGCATTCCTTGCTATTTCCCGTGGTCCCCACAACAATGGATTATTTCTCCCTGAAGCTCTAGCGATGAACTTTGGCATCAAATTAGTTTCGTTGTTGTCCCATCACAAAATAGTGGCCATTTATCAACGAGGGAACATTTTGTCACCAATTGCTGTAAATTCCGTAGCTGACGTTTCAACAATGACATAACAATGACATAACTACGAATTTTTCTATTGTTATACCTACATATTCTTGTAGTGATGGTTGTGGAAGTGATGAAGTTGGAAGTTGGAATTGGGTAAGTTGAACCTTTGGGATGATCAATTGCAACATGTTTCATCAATTGAATGCTCTCTAATGTAATACTCAATTTGAATTTTAGGCTCTAATTAGAACACCTAGAATTTAGGTTGGTACTAGAATTAGGATTTTGGGCCTATTAATTGGGGTTTTTTTGTCTTTAGGACTCTAATTAGTTAAATGAAGGTCTGAACTTGAGCTCAATTGTGGATTTTAATATATGGTTCTATGATATAGGCTATTGGGTGTCATACGCAAAATTTGATGCGTTCAACACTTTTAAAAAAAAATCTAGTTCTCAAAAATGAAAACGCACCTGTTTGGTTTGGGCATTTTTTGTTTTCATTTTCACCGAAAACAAAAAATAGACTTGAAAATGCGTTTAGTTGAGTTAACTGAAAACATTTTCTTGAAAACATTTCTTAAAATATGCTTAAATCTAAAAGCACCAAAAAGATGTTTTCAGTGTTTCACGAAATGTATTTCAAAAAATAAAGACTGAAAATGAAAATAGGAAATATTTTCATAAACCAAACAGACCCAAGTTTTCATGGATACGCCTAAGTTTTCATGGATACACCACTGAGATTTATTTTTTAAAAAGTGATTTTTTTAAAAAAAACCCTTTTTGAAAAATTAGTCAACAATTAGACTAGAATCAGGGGCTGGTAACCATAGGGAAGGTTATATTAAGTGTCATACTCGAAATTTGACATGTTCGGCGCTTTGAAAAATAAAAGAAAATCTAGTTCGACGTGTTCAGTACTTTGAAAAATAAAAGAAAATCTGGTTTTCAAAAATGAAAACTAAATTTTCATAGAGTCTCCACTAAAATATATTTTTAAAGAAAGGTAAAATTTTAGAAAAATCTTTTTTGAAAAACTAGTCAACAATTATACTAGTTTCGGGAGCTGGTATGCATGGAGAAGGAATTAGACATCCCACAATGTCCGATTTTAATAATTGTGCATCTTTCGAATATGCTATAAAAACCATTAAGAAAACAGATAGTGTCAAATTGTTAATAATGAAAACAAAAAAAGCGCACAAAAACACACAAATATGTATAGAGGGCAAACTCAACCTAGATAGCGTCTTGGACTAATGTACCTGATGACTGAGATCAAAGTCCACTTAGTTCAAAAGCGAAAAAACTAGTGATAGTTGACTGATTTTAAATTTTTAGTGAGAGAGAAACAAACGAGCTACACAATAAGATTGCCAAAAGAAAATTGGCTTCTGTTGGTTGGATTCATTTTACTTTTTGAAATCCAATTGTGTCATCACTTCTCTCTCTCTCTCTCTCTCTCTCTCTCTCTCTCTCTCTCTCTCTCTCTTTTTCTTTGTCTTTCTTTTTTTTTTGGATTTTCAAGATTGAATTTTTATTCTAAGTGAGTTGTGAAAAATAAAAGTATTTTTGGATTTTTGACATGATTTTGAAAAGCAATTTAAAAAAATATTTTTAATTTGAATAATGTTTGAATATAAAATTACAAGGAAAATGTTTTTGGATTTTTTCAAAATGTTTTTAAAACAAAATTAAGAAAATAATAATTTTTGGGATTCTTTTATCTTCTTAACAATACAATTTCAAAGGGAATATTTTGGATTTTTTATTTTTTGAAATAATTTGAAAATAAAATTGAAGGAAAACATATAGAATTTTTGAAATCACTTTGAAATGAAATTAAAGAAATGTTTTTTGGTTTTTGCGTTTTCAGAAAAAGAAATTAAAAAAATATTTTTGAATTTTGAAATGCTAATGAAATTAAAATAAATATATTTTGGATTTTTTATTTTCAAAAATGAAATTAAATTAAATGTTTTTTGATTCATTGAAATGATTTTTAAAATGAAATTAAAAGAAAATGTTTTTATATTTTTTTGAAAATGAAGTTAAAAGAAATGTTTTCGGATTTTTTGAAACGATTTTAGCAATGACATTAAAAGAAAATTATGTTTTTTATTTTTAAATAATTTCTAGAAATAAAGAAAATTAATTCCTAATTTTTCAAGATAAAATCATATGCCATTTAAACCAAAAATGCGTAATATAGCGTACACAATCAAGCATAACATGTGCAAAATTAACCATGTTCATGCAAAAGCTAATGTGTCCTAAATCCATTTGTCATATGTGCTGCTGAACGATTGCATTATGAAATGATTGCTTACACCTATAGAGGTAAATTGGCGGGCTACTCCAAAGAGTCAGTTACCCTTCATGCCCCATGATAAGTGTGAGTTCCTCGAGTAAATCATGCAAATGCAAGAAATTAATTATTGCAAATTTAAAATGTAAAAGACATTGAAGGCCACTCAAAAATAATATAAGCTTGTCAACCGCAATTGCAATCACAATCACAGTCACAAATAAAATAAAGGAACAAATTGAATAGTTAAAATTTGGACAAGTTCCAAAAAGCAAACAGACAAGGACTAGTAAATATAAAAGTGGGCCAAAATTAGAAGCACAAACTGAAGAACGACGTTATAGATGAGCTTAACTAGGTACATTTATAATAAGCTAAGAAATTTTATGTAAAATTTAATGATTTAGATTTACATTTATTGACTCTATGCATTTTGAAAAAACACATATGTTTTAAAGAAAAGAGATAGTGAGATATGATTTTTTACAAAACTTTTATTCTGACCTTTGCTCACTTTTTTTTAATCATATCTCCTAAACTACAATAAATATTTGAATTCATTTGAAAATAGACTCAAATATCTTTTTAACGGTATATTATTTGTTTAAAACAAAGTCCAGATGAAGGAGTTATGAATTTTTAAATTAAATATAAAAACCACAAGTTGACTGGTAGAACTGGTAAGTTTACTGCTTCTGACCTTTAGTCAATATTTCAGTCATATCTCTCAAATGAAAATGTATTGTTTAATGAAACTTATTGCATATGAAACTAGACTTAATTAACTTTCCAATGGTATATTGTTTGCTTAAAACCGACTTCAAATATGAACATTATGAATTTTTAAAGTGGACCTAAGTTTGAAAAATACTGTATAACAGTCACATAACTACTCTTTACTCCAACGGCTATATGTCATGTAAATCTATATATATGACCTAAAATACACAATTTTAGAGCAAAGCCAAGTGCCACAATGTGATATCAAACTTGTTTCATCATATTTGTGAGAGATATAAGCATCACTGAGCCAACATTTGCTTATACTCTATTATTTGAATTGTTAGAGCTTCATCTTGTATTTTCACTCTAAGAGAGAGTTTATCTTGTATTCTCTTATTCTTTCTGAGTTGTATTCTCAAGGATGTTGATTCCTTGAAAGAATGTTTATGGTATAACACTGTTAGGGTTGAGAGAAGTCTGGATTGAAAAAAATTTCTGTTGTAGTGGCTCATAAGTACTCGGTTCAAACTTGTGGAGATAATAGAAAATCTCAAGAGAAGTCTTAAGGACTGGACGTAGGCTTGGGTTGAACCGAATCACGATAAATCTCTGAGTTTTCTTTCTCTATCTATACACTATTTACATTTCAAGTTATTTATTCGATTCTTTATTTTTAATTTGAATATTGAACTCAAATATAGATCATTTATAGCTTGTTTAACTTTCTTGAATGTAATTCAAGTGAACAAAGTATTGTTTGCACTATCTTCATTTAAATTTACTGCCTTTAGGAGTATTCTTGAAAAGGAATTTTGAAAATAAATCAAATTTTTTATAGCACCCAGTTCACCCTATCTTGGGTGTGGTTGCCTTGTTTAACACATTTTGATTATCTTTCAAATGGTATATTATTGAACTAACAATATCCTAGAAGTATTAATAAGTAAATTTGGAATAACAATTGAGGTCTATTGTAATATAATATCCGTTATTTTCGAATATTAATTTATTGGAACGTCCTGAAGGGTACTTTGAATGTGGAAAAAAAATTCATTTTATTTCAAAAGAAACTTCAACAATTTCAAGAGGCTAAATGTATAAATCAATAAAGCGACCTTGGGTGGGGATGAACACAAGACTAGAAGGCATGGGGAAATTACTGAGTCAAAGAGGGACTAAAGTGATCAGAAGAGAAATTATGATATTTTGATGAAATGAGATATAATGATGAGTATTTATAGAATGTATTTGGGTGCACTAGTAATGATCAAGCTATTTCGATATTTTATGAAATACTAGCTAGTTGGTAAGGAAGGACTAAATTGAAAAGAGAATAAGTGGGCCCCACACACCACTTTAAACTCATTACCCATATCTTCTTTCTCATTTTTCTCTTTCCCTTTTCCCTCATGGTCTCTCTCTCGATTCCCCATTAGCCATGAACCTCGCCCTTCTATACAAGTTCTAGCAGCCAACCACCGGCGAAGGGACAAATCCCCGGCCGGCCACCATGCCAGAAAGAGCAAGAAGGTATGGTAAGTTCTTCCTTCCTTTTTTCCATGCCATTTCTTGGAACTTTGAAGGATGTGATGAATATGAGAGTGTTTGTAAATCTTGGGGCTTGGGATATGTTTCTGAAGTCTCTTGGATGATTAATTAGGAGATTGGAACCAGATTTATAGAGTAATCATGTGGGAATTGAGATAAGAAGGAATGAGAGGAAGAATAGTGAAAGTTAGGGTTTTAAATTGGAAAATTCTTGATTGAGCTTTGCATACTTGGTTTTATCTTGCGAAATTGTTGCCAAATTGATCCTAGAATGTTAAGAATGAAACCCAACTGAAGAATTGAGAGTTTTGGTGAAGATTTGGAAGTTTTGAACCCAAAAACCATGGCTTCTATCGGTGTCGTAAGTCGTGGTGCCCAAGGCACCACAGGGTAGAAGGTAACCAAGAGTTTGGGGGTTGGCGCCATCATCTAGACAACGTTGTTAGCCTTAGAAAGGCCATGGTGCCTAGGTGCCTAGGTGCCAAGGCTAGTGCCCAAGGTGCCATGGCCTGGCCATGTGCGGACTCCTCAATTTTGAGTTTTGAATTGCTCTTTGATGTCTCGTAGGCTTGGGCACGTTTGAGATTTGGCCAGGACAAATTTTGGAGGCTAGAAGTGCTTCATATTCAAGGTGAGGGATTCTTCCTATCTTGGCATTGATTGTGTGTTTATGATGTCTCTTGTTACTATGTGATTGTGCAAGGAAGATGTGAGATATGTAAACTAAGAATGATGTAAAGGTAGTGAGCGTGGGAGGAAGATAAATGTGAAGGGACCTCCAATTGAAATTCGTTGCATTTTTCTTATGCATATTTATATATAAATACATGTATTGGTGAGCTTATCCTTATTAGTTCAAGGATGCTAAATGTTTATTGTGTACTGGTTGAAAGATTTGTCATACGTATGTGTAAAGTGATATAAGTACTTGGTAAAAACTTATGGGAGATTACACATGTGTGTTTGTCTCATGTGATATCTACATATGAGCATATATATACATATATACATATTCATATCAACTCATGTAATAATAACATGAGAATTATGTATACATGGACATGTTTGGTCACCCTTCAAATTATGTATGGAAAGAAGGTATACACAGAAATAGATACATGTATACATATGAATATTATTAATTAAATTCCAAAGGTGTGTATGTATATGTGTATGCCAATTCCTAACTATTCATAAAGGAGGGTGTGTATATGTATACCCACTTTTGGTATTTATAAGCCATATAGCTAAGAATGCGAGTGTAGTCATACATAAGTGGATAAGTATATATAGTCATACAACCATACTACCTTCGTGATAGGAACGAGGGAGTTGTGACCTATGTATGTGTGAAGAGATTCATATACGGAAATGCGATTGAGTCGATTATTAGTGGTATAAAAGTATTTATATGTTGATTGAGTGAAAATGCATAAATGCCCCTTGTAGATTATATGCAAATATAAACGGACTTTACATTTGTGGCATTGTGTGAACGATTGAGATTATTCAAGTAGTAGTCCTAATTCTAAGAATTGTGATTCCATATGTTTTACTGCTTATGGTTAATTGATTATTAAATTTTGATGGGTTAACGGAAAGTATGACGTTATGTTTTTGTGATAAAATTTTATGCATTGAATTTATTCCTTAAGGAAGTATATATATATATATATATATATATATATATATATATATATATATATATATATATATATATATATATATATATATATATATATATATATATATATATATATATTCATATATTAAGAATGGTAAAAATTTTCAATTGGAGACCTGTGCGGTTATTATGAATACGGGTGACCCTAATTGCTTGAGAGGATGCATTGAGGGAAGAGCCCTAAGATACAGTGTATTATTGGGTTGTCAGTGGAATAGCAACAAGTCTCGATTTGGCTAAGCAACTCTACTCCTCGAGAACGCCACTCTGGGGATGTCGCCTATGTGGAAGAAAGGCGATGAATATTAAAACTTTTATGTAGGGTAATGTGGAGGCCAGTGTGGCCCAGACTAAAATCTTGGTAAAGGGGAATGTGATATGGCCTCAATGACTTTCTTATTATATTATGGCATCGGTGGCCTCTCTTTGGTGAAATGGCCTCGGTGGCCTTCTTAAAGTGATATGGCCTCGGTGGCCTCCCTTTCATGAATAAAAACTTATTGTTGGATAAACTAAAGACTTCATGTTCTATGTGTTGGGCAGGAATGTATAATTATGCTGTGTTTGGTGCATATAATTATATGTATATATTCTGTGTGATAGTCAGAATAACCTTGTCCCATCAGGTTGGTTTGGTTGTTGATATAGATAAGATACTATTCTAGGTCCCCTTTTGAGAGCGGTGCACAGGTTATAATTGCATCAATGTTATTTTTTCTCACTAAGTATCTTTTGTACTCACCCTTTTAATTGTGCACCCCTTGCAGGTTTTGTTCAGATGATGAGCCTCTGTAAAAGAAGTAGTGGAGTCTCTAAATCCACGACTCGTCTTGGCTTCAGGTTGATGGTAGTATTTTCGGATATGTTCGGGCTATTGAATCGCTCTGTAGTGAATACAACTCCTAGGATCTTTGTGTATATTATGATGAGAAACTTTAAATTTATTACTACTGGTATGCTGTGATCGTTAAGTGCGGGAGAGATTAGACTTACAGGGGTAGTGTGGATCTTACCACCGTGCCGGTCATGCTCCCTAATTTAAGGTCGTGACATTTTCCTTAAGTAGTTCACTTTATAATTTAAAATATTTGTGTCAAATTTTTAATTTAATAGTTTATAAATTAACTAGGGTATTTTTGATTTATGAAAACATTTCCTATTTTCATTTTCAGTCTTCATTTCCTGAAATGCATTTTCTAAAACACTAAAAACATCTTTTTGATGTTTTCAGATTTAGGCATATTTTAAGAAATGTTTTCAAGAAAACGTTTTTAGTTAACTCAACCAAACGCATTTTCAAGTTCATTTTCTGTTTTCAGTGAAAATGAAAACAGGAAATGCCTAAACCAAACATGCCTCTAATCTTGCATATCAATAAATTGTTATATAACAAATGTAATTACTATTTAAATTAAAAAATTCTAATTTCTTAATTTTAAACTATTTTAAAGATAATTAGATAAATTTAAATATACTTAATATATATAAAAAAATAAATAAAGTATTTTGTAAACAATAAATAATATGTATTATTATATATATGTATAATAACACACACACACACACACACACACACACACACACACACACACACACACACACACACACACACACAAACACACATATATAAACATAAAGTTGCTTGAGTTAAAATTAAAAAATTAGAGTTTTTGAATTTAAATATTCATTAAAATTATTATATAATAATTTACTAATATGTAAGAATAATTTATGTATAAACTATTAAGTTAAAAAGTTAATATAAATATTTTAGAGTTTAAAGTGAACTAAAGAAAAAAGATCTCAACAGTAATCTAAATACAAGTTATTTCTATGTTACTCATTATTAATATTTCCATAAAATAATTAGGGTGGTAGTGCACTAATTAAAAAATAATAAAAATGAATTAAGAAAGAGACACCTTATTTGTGATATCCCAAATTTAATTACCTTAGAAAATGAGGTTAAATAAATAAATGAGCAAGAAAATCAGGATAAAATAGTTATTAAGAAATTTTTGAGAGATATAAATAGAATTTTATCCATTGAGTAGGGACCTATTTGTATAGAATAAAAAGATTTGAGGGTTCTTATCAGTTTCAACCAAAAGAAAAAGTGTGAAAGTGATGTGTGTGAGGTGTGCGGTGAGAAAGAAAAGGAAGAAAAGGAAGAAAAGAAAGAAAAGAAAGAAAAAGAGGGAGATGTGAAGTTTAATTAAATAAAATAATATATATATATATATATATATATGATTGTGGTGAGTCACGGTGGTGTGTTACAGGAAGAAAGAGAGGAGAAGATGATGGAGAGGAAGATAAAAAAAAAAGGAGAAAGTGATGTTTGATTTGTGGCTGGAATAGTGGAAAAAAAAATATTAAAAAATATATGTATATATGTGTGTGTTATGTGAGTTGGGAAAGGAAGAACGAAAGAGAAAAAAAGAAAGAAAGAGGAGAGAGAGAAAGAGACGAGGGAGAGAAATAGAGGAGAGAAAGAGACGAAGAAAGAAAAGAAGAAGAAGGAAGGACATGGGAAACGCAGAGTAAATATGAGCAAGGAGGTTTAAGAGGTTGAGAATCAGGTAGTTAGTCTTCCATAAAAGTATGATTAGTTATGATTTATGATATCTTTGTGCATAATCAGTTTTTTTTTACAGAATTGTATTTATAAATCTTGTTCTACATAGTGAACAAGAGAAATTTAATTGTTATCAGTGTGATATTTGTGATGTTATGCTTTTATGGCTGAAATGATCTCCTCATGTGTTTACATGTTTTTAAGAAAGTGACTAGCTATTGAGATATTTTATATCTCACTTTTAGAAAATTGATCATTTTAGGAAAAAGGGCAAAATGGAAGACTTGATGATATTAATGATGAGATTGAAATGTAGAAATATATTTTGTAGTAGTTTATGATACAAAGATGTAAAGATAATAATAAATATTATGTAAATTATTTTTGTATGTATTCAAGCTCAGATATAATTAATGAGAATATTGTAAATTTTCTGCAAGGTTACTATTCACATAAATAGTAAAATTCGTGAATAGTGAAATCTGTAATTATTTGAAAGAAAATTATTCAAAAAATTATCCAGTGAACCGATTTAGAGAAAAAATATTATTTTTAAAGGAAATAAAAAGTCGGGGTGTTACAAAATGGTATCAGAGGAAAAGATCTTGTCATCTTATGGAAAGGAAAATATTTACATGTGATTGTTTGATTTGTTAAAAGTATTATTTTTATGATGTTTGTGTTTGAGTTGCTGTGAATGTTTGTTATGATTAAGTGAGATTTAGAAGAGTATTTGAGAAAAAAAAGCAAGTAGAATTGATTAAATATGAATAAAGGCATACGAGGTATCTTTTGATGAATAAAGAAAATAATGGAGTCTTATTTGTAACGTATGCCTGGCCAGTATATTTTACACATAAGAAATCATTATAGCCTAAATTCATAAAAAGAAAAAGGTATGCCGAAGTTAAATTAGAATTTACTTTGAGTGTGATAATTTAGATAAAAAAATATTAGAGATATTTATCTCTATAAAATTAAGTACCTAGTGAAGTGTACATTGAATTATAGATAAAGTTTATATTTCCTATGATCATATGAATTATCCATGTGTTTGTTCTCTCTCTAAAAGTTTTTTCTTAATTCTGTAGAAGAATTTGAGTTAGAAGAAAGTATGTATGATTATAATGTATTATGAAACAAGTGAAGATATGTTTCATAATAGAAATTAAATTCTATAAGAAAATAAAATTAGAAAAAAAAAGAGAGATTGCCTTGGATGCTTTTGTGATGCATTTTCCATTATCCTACACATTTTCAAGGATGATTCAAGGTAAAATTGAGCAAAAGTCAAGGTAAGTGAATAACCTTACTAAGCTAGTTTGATGTTATTAATTTATTTCATGGTAATTGTACTGTGATAAATTTTCACTTATTTATTGATGAGCAAAGATCTATGAGATTTAATACATGAGTTTGAAAGTGTTAGAGTCCCATACTACTCAGTGTATAACTATGAAAACCTGAAAAGATATACGGGATCTAATACATGAGTTTGAAAGGGTTAGAGTCCCATACTACTCAGTGTATAACTATGAAAACATATGCACAAAGAGTTTGAGGGTTAAATTCCCAGGTCACTCGGTGCAAGTATCTACGGCACATAATGCAAAGTGATTGAGGGTTTGATCACCCAAGAAATCATACGCAAATCTACGATACAAATGCAAAGTGATTGAGGGTTTGATCACCCAAGAAATCATACGCAAATCAAGCAAATATAATACTACAGTTGTGTAAAATGAATGATAGATTAATTATGTTAATAAATGTGATGTTTGTATTTGGAATATTTTCATGCACGTTGTGGTTGCAATTTTTATATGTGTATATATGCATTAGTTTGAATTTTGGGGACAAAATTCATTTAAGGGAGGAAGAATGTGATATCCCAAATTTAATTACCTTAGAAAATGAGGTTAAATAAATAAATGAGCAAGAAAATCAGGATAAAATAGTTATTAAGAAATTTTTGAGAGATATAAATAGAATTTTATCCATTGAGTAGGGACCTATTTGTATAGAATAAAAAGATTTGAGGGTTCTTATCAGTTTCAACCAAAAGAAAAAGTGTGAAAGTGATGTGTGTGAGGTGTGCGGTGAGAAAGAAAAGGAAGAAAAGGAAGAAAAGAAAGAAAAGAAAGAAAAGAAAGAAAAAGAAAAAAAAAGAGGGAGATGTGAAGTTTAATTAAATAAAATAATATATATATATATATATATATATATATATATATATATATATATATATGATTGTGGTGAGTCACGGTGGTGTGTTACAGGAAGAAAGAGAGGAGAAGATGATGGAGAGGAAGATAAAAAAAAAGGAGAAAGTGATGTTTGATTTGTGGCTGGAATAGTGAAAAAAAAAATATTAAAAAATATATGTATATATGTGTGTGTTATGTGAGTTGGGAAAGGAAGAACGAAAGAAAAAAAAAGAAAGAAAGAGGAGAGAGAGAAAGAGACGAGGGAGAGAAATAGAGGAGAGAAAGAGACGAAGAAAGAAAAGAAGAAGAAGGAAGGACATGGGAAACGCAGAGTAAATATGAGCAAGGAGGTTTAAGAGGTTGAGAATCAGGTAGTTAGTCTTCCATAAAAGTATGATTAGTTATGATTTATGATATCTTTGTGCATAATCAGTTTTTTTTACAGAATTGTATTTATAAATCTTGTTCTACATAGTGAACAAGAGAAATTTAATTGTTATCAGTGTGATATTTGTGATGTTATGCTTTTATGGCTGAAATGATCTCCTCATGTGTTTACATGTTTTTAAGAAAGTGACTAGCTATTGAGATATTTTATATCTCACTTTTAGAAAATTGATCATTTTAGGAAAAAGGGCAAAATGGAAGACTTGATGATATTAATGATGAGATTGAAATGTAGAAATATATTTTGTAGTAGTTTATGATACAAAGATGTAAAGATAATAATAAATATTATGTAAATTATTTTTGTATGTATTCAAGCTCAGATATAATTAATGAGAATATTGTAAATTTTCTGCAAGGTTACTATTCACATAAATAGTAAAATTCGTGAATAGTGAAATCTGTAATTATTTGAAAGAAAATTATTCAAAAAATTATCCAGTGAACCGATTTAGAGAAAAAATATTATTTTTAAAGGAAATAAAAAGTCGGGGTGTTACATTATTATTTGAAATCTTTCATATTAAAAGTACTAAAATTAAAATTATTAAAAATTAAAATTAGTTATATCTTAAATTACATAAAAAATACTTTTCAACCATATATATATATATATATATATATATATATCTTCATTTGATTTTAGTTTTTGTACTTTATATTCTTTCTTTTTTTATGTGATTAATAGAAACATTTAACAAGTTGAAATCAAACAATAAATTTTTTGAATATAAATTGTCATTACATTCATTATATAATAATTTATTGATATGAAAGATTAATATTCATGTATAAAATATTAAATTAAAAAGTTAGTATAAATTGCTGGATTAAAAATGAACTTATAAAAAAAAATTAATTAGTAATTTAAATATAAATTATTTCAAAATTACTCATTATCAATACATCTGTAAAATTTTTAAGCAATGATAAGCCAATAGAAAAATAATAAAAAGTAGTTAAAAGTGACACACCTTGTTGTATGAAATCTTTTTGATTTAGAAAATTAAAAGTATCAAATATTAAAATTATTTATATTTTAAATTACTAAAAATAATTTTAAACTTTGTTTTCAAGAAATTATTTTAAGAAGAAAAAATTTGATAAAATATTATATATATATATATACATATATATATATATATAATACTTGAATATAATATATATTATATAATATTATATTCTTTTTAATGCTATGCATTCATGTTCTTCTAATAATAATATTAGTATATTGAAACAAAATAATAAATAATAACCATATCAATTTAAAAATACTACATAAATAATAAAATACTACATAAATAAGAAATTATATACTTTGTTGTGTGAAATCTATCTGATTTAAAAAATTAAAAGTATCAAAAATTAAAATTAGTTATATTTTAAATTACTAAAAATAATTTTAAAATTTTTTTCAAGAAATAATTTTAAAAAGAAAAAAATTTGACAAAATATTTATTAGCCAAAATCATATATATATATATATATATATAATATTAACAGTTATTGAATTTATATAATACATATATGTTTTTTAATTTATATATATTATATTAATAGTTAATACATATATATATATATATATATATATATATATATATATATATATATATATATATATATATATATATATATATATATATATATATCTAAATAATATATACATATGTATATTTTTAAATATTTTTTAATTCATATAATATTGTGTAATATATATATATATATATATATATATATATATATAATTAATGATATTTAAAAATTTTTAAATTATTTTAAGTAATTTAAAATATGAGTAATTGTTTTTTAATAAATTTAATGCTTTTAAAGTGAAAGAATTTACACAATAAGGTATTCTTTTTTATTTATTTCTATTGGCCCACCACTACCCTTATAATTATAATTTTATAGAAGTAATAGTGATGAGTAAATTTGAATTACTAAGGTTAAGGGTTCTAGATTATAAGTATTTGTATAGGTTTAAAGTTTCAGAATCTTAAAGTCTTAAGGTTGATGGTTCTCAAATGGTGCACTACTGAACTAACAATTTCATAAAAGTATTGTTGATAAGTAACTTTGAAATAATAATTGTAATCTTTTTTCTTAAGTTCACTTTATAATTTAAAATATTTGTATCAATTTTTTTATCTAATAGTTCATACATTAATTAATCTTGTATATCAATAAATTATTATACAATGAATGTAATGACTACTTAAATTCAAAAATTCTAATTTTTTAATTTTAGCTTATTAAATATTTCTATTTATTACGTAAAAATAATAAAGAATACAAAGTATAAAAAAATAAAATCAAATGAAGAAATATATATATTGAGAACCCTAAATCTTAAAACTTTAAAATCATGAAACTAAACCCAAAAAATACTCATAATCTATAACTTTTAGCATCAGTAATTCAAAATTTTTCATCACTATTACTTCTATAAAATTATATATGAGGGTAGGAGAGAGCTAATTAAAAAAATTAAGAAAAAGATACATTATTTTGTGAACTCTTTTACATTAAAAGTATTAAAATTATTTAAAAAATTAATTGTATTCTAAATTACTTAAAATAATTTTAATCTTTTTCTAAATATGATTAATTATATTTAAAAATACTAAATGTATATAGATATATAAGCAAAATATATATATATATATATATATATATATATATATATAAAGTGTTATGTAAAAAATAAATATTATATATATATATAATAACAGACATATTTATATAATAGATAAATAGATGTATTAAATAATATATAGCTATCCACATGTTCATATTATTTAAAATGTAGCATCTCAACAAAACAGCACATTTAAGGCTATATATACATATTTAGGTATATTTATAAATATATACTTATATTTGTGAATTAAGAAAATTTTCCCTAGTGCCATCAAATATAAATTTTATTTTGTCTATATATATATATATATCTTAATTTTTTTCTTAAAATAATTTCTTAAAAATATAATTCAAAATTATTTTTAAGCAAATTTAAAATATAAGTAGTTTTAATTTCTAATAATTTTAATTTTAATGCTTTCAATTTTAAAGATTTCAAATTACATGATATATTTTCCTTAACTACTTTTTATTAGACAAAATCTTATAAATGGGGACATTTTGGTTTTTAAAAAATAGTCACAAATTAATACAAGAAAACTGAATATTAACAAATGTATACATATAATATTAGAAAAATTACACTTTACCTCCTTAAACTTTTTTTATGTGCAAAAAACTGTCCTGAAACTTCAAAACTCAGCAAAAGATCCCCTTTAAATTTCATTTCGTATAAAAAATCACTTTTCGTTAATTAATCATTAATTATCAATTCAACATTAACGTAAATTAATATATGATCATGTTACATATAAATTTTACACATATTACCAAACTTTTACATCCCACATGCTATATAATACTCTTTCCACGTCATCTCTCCTTACCCGAGCCCGATCCTCTTCACCATCCCCGCCATCACTTTTCAAAGAACCTTCACTGCTTTTCTTACTTCCTCCTTCAGATCCAGAGTTCTGTCCTTACCCTTGCTTCTTGCTGTTTACCAATAGCCTTGCTCACAGGACTTGATTTATTTAAAAACCAGAATTTGCGAAAGTAATCAAAACAATTTGAACCCAGATCGAACGAAAGCGAAAATGCGAACAAACCTGAAAATTTCGAAGTCCTCAAATGAGGGCGAGTTACTCCTCGAAGTCTTGAACGACGGGAGTTGCTCTTTGAACAAGGGGGTGACCAAATTGAAGGATCAAAGCTTAGGGGTTTACATGGGAAATATTACTATACATTTCAATGTCTTTTTCAAATCTTTCATTTCAGTGATGGTGGAGGAGGCGGTGGGGTTCGTGTGACTGCGTTCAAATGGTCAAATCTTGGGCCAATTTGGATGTGAGGAGGAGGAGGAGAATGGTGTGGTTTCAATGGCGGAGGAGAATGATGAGGGAGATCGAAACAGGACGGTGAAACTGAAAACCCGTCAACATTATTAGTATTGTTAGTAATATTATTGTTATTATTATTGGCCCTCTCTGTTTTCTCCTGCTGTCTTAAGATCTTTCTAGTTCAGCCACTCCAGGCCCTCTTTTTGGGACTCTTGGACGTTTCTGCTGCTTCTTCATCCCTGAACTCCAAATCCCAGAATTACCATTATTGCCATTAGTCCCACATCCACACCCACCTCCACCTCCACCACCACCACTACTGCTACTACTGCTAAACATATTCTATTTTGTCAGAAAAAGAGAACAAATTCAAAAAAAAAAAAACAGAGAGATACACCATTTGTATAGCAGCAGATTGGGAAAAGAGAAAAGTAAAAACAGGATATGTGGATACAAAATAATGAGAGTGAGGAGAAGAAAGGGCCTACCAATGCGGAATCAAGAAGAATAAACCTCCTCCTCCACCACTTGCAGCACACCCGATGGAGTTTCCTCATCTACCTCAAAACTTCAGGCAAACACGCACTTGCTACTCCGACGGAGTCACCATCGGCCCCGTAATCGGATCGTTAAACTTCACAGCTGCCGAGGATTTTGGTCTTACCGCCGACGTAGGAAAGCTGATTGTCGTGGCTGCGAGGCTGGAACTTGCCGCCATAGCTGCACACGAATTTGGCTTTGTAATTCTGCGGCGGCTGCTGGTCGTCCCACGGCGGCGGGTTCTCGACCTCGACCTCTCTAGAGCGCGGAGAGGACTTGCCTGAATCTGGGTACGAATAGTTCTCCATTTTTCTCGAGTAAGGCTGAATAAGGGAGGGAGACGACGTGGCCCAGCAATATGTGGCATGGGGGGTTAAAAAATTAGTCACATAGAATGTAAAGTGTAAAATTTATTAGTAATATACAAATATCAGTTATGAACTATGGTAAACTAATGGAGAAAATTTTCTACACAAAATAGTTAAAAGAATATTTTACTGAGTTTAAAATTTTAGAAATTTTTACATATAAAAAAATGTTTATGAGTAAAGTGTTATTGTTATAAAATATACATTTATAAAATATATAAATATATATTTATATAAATATATAGATATATATTTTTGTTAAATGATATATTATATAAATATATATTCCATTTATCTTATATAATAAATAAACTATTTTGTAAAAATTGAACAAAACTAAATATTTATTAAAAAGTAAATTTAAAACCTACATATTGAACAAATTACACACATACACAGTGCTCATGAAGGCTTTTCTCGGCACTTCTCGGGCAACTCGAGTCATATGTGCAAAATTTTTATATGAAAAAATTATTTTGATCAATTTAAAAAAATTTATTTTTTAAACATTTATATGTTTCATATTATTCTAATATTAATATGAGTGTGGGTCAATATAATAAAAAAATAATGATCAGCAAGTGCTTATTTTTCATTGAAAGCGTTAATATTTTTGAAGTATTTTTATGTTCTGTATGTTATAACTTAAGATAAGTGTAATTTTTATCTAAATTTTGTATTGCTCCATATTCTTCTAATATTAATATTAGTATATTGAAATAAAATAAAAAATTATAATCAGATTAATATAAAAATATTATATAAATCTTTTGTAATTTAAACAAAACTACATAGATCAATACAACATAACAAAATTTTTATTATATAATACATTATATATATATATATATATATATATATATATATATTTATTGTATATACACACAAGTTCTCGAACAACTTTTGTTTGTGTAAATATGTTTATATATTTTTATGCACCTATAGAGGACAATGGCTCAAGAGGTGCTCTCTCGAGCCACTCATTACCTTTTTTTTTTTTTAAGTATTTATATTTTGTCTTTTTTTTCCTTTTCACTATTATAACATTGCCTCAATGCACATGCCTCCTGCGCACATAATGATTTATATATATATATATATATATATATATATATATATATATAGCCACATTGGCTTTTTTTTTTTCTTGTCAGTATTTATATTTTTAATAAATAATAATACAATCATATCAACTTTAAAAAAATTACATAAATCTTTTTTAATTTTTAAAAAATATAATATAACATAAAAATTTTTAATATATATATGAGCTTGTCAGTATTCATATTCTTCTAATTTCATAATAGTGTTTTGAAACAAAATAATAAATAATAATCATATCAATTTAAAAATATTAGACAAATTCTCTCTAATTTTAAAAAATATAATACAGCATAACATTTTTTTAAAAAAATATATGTTGATATAAAAATTTAAAAAAATTAATTACAACTTTAGAGTTTATGCACAAATTAGCTTGAGAGGGATCTTCTCGAGCACATGAAGTGTTCGAGGGAGTGCCTTTCGAGCATGTGCTCAAGAGGAGATCTCTTGAGCCACTTTAGGCTTTTTTATTTTTAGTATTTGACTTTTTTTTTTAAGTATTCATGGTTTTCTTTCACATCTATACATCGGCTATTTTTTTTGTTCCTTTCTAGTATTCATGGCTTTTCTTTTTATTTTTTATTTTGTTTTTTCCAAGGTTGATAATAGTCTTCCATTATAGTGTTATGTTTGTTTTTAATTTGGTTTTGTAAAACGTAGATATAATATTTTGCGAAACAGGGCTCCTGAGCTATTGTATCACAAAAAATTATTCAAAAGAATTTTTAAGACAGCCTTTTAAAAAATTAAAAATAATATTTTGAAATGATATGTATGTTAGCTATTGAAGTTCAATCCATTGAATAGTAAATAAATATTTTTGACTGAATTTCAATAGCTACATAGTAAGAAAATTTTGGTCTGAGTGGTTGACGTAGACAAGTATATTTTCCTACTGCCATTCAATCAGAAACACTCATAAAAGCAGTCACAAATCTATTAAGTAGGAGTTAGTCGAAAACTTTTAGTAGCAATTTCTATTCATTCACGTAGTGTTTTGTAGCTTAGCGTAATTTTTTTTCTAAATGGAACGAGCTTGAGTTGACTATGATCCTTACTCAGAAATCATAAATTTTCAAAAGATTTGAATTTGCCAACTATGAAAGTCTTGATAGTTATTGTAACATCCTGACTAAGTCATACAATTTAGAATTTGATCATAGAAGGAAATCATAAGAAACTAGGAAATTAAGTGATATATGAAGAAAATCACCATAAGAACACAAAATGAAGCAAGAAGTCGACCGCCATAGGATCAGCGGTCGACTGGCAGCCTTGAAGAATCCTTTACTGTCAAATTAGGATGAAACAGTCTAATGCCTAAAAGTCAACTAGTTCATGACAAATCAGCGTTGGACGGTGAGCTGGTTAATCTTACATACAAAACCACATGAGAATTGATTGAAATAGCTGCAAAATCATTACTAAAGATAAGCAATGGGGACTGTCAAAAGATTTAATCAAAAATTTAGTAATATAAAAATACATTGAAGTGAGAGTAATGATGACTGTCAGAAAAAAAGAGCATCAACTTAAACCTGATAAGGAAAGCTCATTATGAACTATAGGAACTGAATGAAAAATTAGTTAGAATCTAATTCGGCTGGTTAGAATTAGCTTAATTGGAAAGAAACGTCCTAGGGGGAAGCCTATAAATAGAGGTGATTTATGTAAACACCATATCAGTAAAAGTTAAAGAAAAACAAAGTGAGAGTGAGTGGAATGGAAAAGGATTAAGAGAGTGTTGGAAGTCAGATTCTAGGATGATTTTTGCAATAGAAGAATTAATGAGTTTAGCAAGAAGATCAGAAAAAAGAAGAGGTAACTTAGCAATTCATAAAAGCATGTACTATAATAAAATTGACTTTTAGTGGTAACTTTTTAGTGGTGACTTTTAGAGTCATCACCAAAAGTGAACTTTTAGTGGCGAATAAGTGAGTCGTCACTAAAAGTTGAGAACTAAAAGTCACACTTTTGGTAGTGATTTTTGAGAGTCGCTACAAAAAGTCAAATTTTTCTTAAAATAAAATTAAAAAAATTAGACTTTTTATGGCGACTCTCATAATCGCTACTAAAAGTCAAATTTTTTTTCAAAAAAAAATTTTAAAAAGTTAATTTTTTAAAAAAATATATAAAAAAGTCAAATTTTTTAAATAAAATTAAAAACAAACATTTGTTGACGACTCTCATAGTCACACTAAAAGTCAAATTTAAAACAAAAGTTAGATTTTTTTAAATAAAATAAAAAAAATCAAACTTTTGATAGCGATTCTTAAAGTCACTACCAAAAGTTAAATTTTTTTAAAAAAATTAAAAAATTTAGATTTTTTAAATAAAATTAAAAAATCAGACTTGTCACCACCAAAAGTCAAATTTTTTAAAAAAATTAAAAAAAGTCTCATTTTTTAATTTTATTTAAAAATTTGAATTTTTTAAATTTTTTTAATAAAAATTTGATTTTTGGTGGCGACCCTAAGTCTAATTTTTTTAATTTTATTTAAAAAATT
This sequence comes from Biancaea sappan, assembly GCA_037074585.1. Classification (NCBI taxonomy): domain Eukaryota; kingdom Viridiplantae; phylum Streptophyta; class Magnoliopsida; order Fabales; family Fabaceae; genus Biancaea; species Biancaea sappan. The sequence goes on along the minus strand of CM073499.1, from coordinate 22,162,370 downwards.
TGAATTTTTTAATTTTTTAAAATAATTCAAATTTTTTTATTTTTTTTTTTAAAAATCTGACTTTTGGTGGTGATTGATTTTTTTAACCGAAGTCGATTTTTTTTTTATGAAATTAGCCGAAATCAGAATTTTTATAGTGATTCCCATAGTAATAATTTATTTTCTTTTTGTTAAGTTAGATATTATTTTATTTTTGTTTTGTAATATTTTTAATTTAAAATAATTTTAACAGATTATATATATATATATATATATATATATATATATATATATATATATAATATTTTGCCTTTATATAGTACAAATAAAGTGGTGGCAGGATGGTAAGACACACATGGTTATAAACAAGGGACTCAGATTCGAAACTCAGATATGCATTTATTTGATTTAATTTCAAATAAATTTGAATATTATACCAAAAAAATCGAGTCACCTCGAGGCAGTGAATTATTGCAATTGACCAAGACCCGCATGGGTCGAATGGGTCTTGCGTCGACCCGTCGGGTCAATTTGGATCTAAAAAGATGACGAGTGACTTTTGGTGACGACTTTTAAAGATTATTTTTGATGGCGACTAATGGTGGTGACTTTGAAAGTCGCCATCAAAAGTCACTTTTTTTCACAAATTTTTTTATTTTGCAACAAATATGACTTTTGACGACGACTATAATTATTACTAAAGTCACTAAAGGGTGATTTTTTATGGCGATTTTTTAGAGTCGCCACCAAAAGATAATCAACCACAGATTTTTACCAACAACTCTAGTTGCCACCAAAAGTCTTTAATGGCGACCAAAAGTCATTTTTTTTTATAGTGATGATTTTCATTACTGAACTATTTTTATGATATATGCCTATGAACTATTTTCAAATTATAGTGCAAAATATTTTTACGTGAGCTTAGCATGATAATGCTTGGAATTAATTTCCAAGAAATGAATGAACTAAGGCTTGGACTGAGGACTACAGTTAACCTTTTTCCATGTAAAGGCTAGATTGGAACACTGCAGTCAGGAGTTGTGTGACCCACCAACTACCATGCATGAAAGAATGATTGAGGTTTGCTAAGTTTTCACAATGAATGACAATGTTTCTAAATGATTTACTGCACAAGATTTTACTTGACATGGACTGATGTTGCTTTTATGAATGGAATGACATTTTTAACTATTTTTACTCAACTGAGATAACTATTAAGATGTCCCATCTCACCTTTTCTTTGTTTTTAACTTACCATTCCAGGGGATTCAACAAAGGAAAAGGCCTTACAAAAGTAAATAAAGGGAAACCAGGGTATTTGTTAGGTTTTTGGCTATAAAGTGAATTGGAAATGTACTGTAACTATAATAGTGCAAGTTTTTGGTAAACGTATGAGTCTTCCACTAAATGTTTCAAGCTATGGTTTTCTTTTTATGTAATCAGGACATGGCTTTGTATAAGTTATGATACTTTATAACAATATGCAGTAGAAGTCTAAAATAGTTGATTCCAATCCCTTTTTGCATTTAAAATCTTGACATCTATGTTTTAAAGATCTTAGTAAATTTAAAATAAATAGTCTATAACTGGTGTTTAATAGTATGCAATGAAGGGAAGCAAGTAGCAGAAGCATTTTTACCAAAGAAATAAGCTTCAGGAGTCTACCAGTCGATCAGGGACTCCAAAACCAGTTGACTGGTATACTTCTAACTAGCTTTGTAATGCAAACAGTGGTTAAATAGTTGACTGGTAGTCTTCAGCAATCAACTACTAAGCTACAAAACATGATGTGATGCTTTCAACTTCTGCTATGTGCTAAATCTTGTCTTTCTACTTCATAGGAATGATAATTTAGAAGTACCACAATTAAATGAATGGAAGTTGTTACCCCACAACCAAGTAAGTAAAGAGTTTTTGTTAAAATTTTGAAGGATATGATACAAACAAATATAGCTGAGAAACTTGGCAACAAATATGTTTCTTCAAAGCTAAAAGACCAATAGTTTAGGACATAGGCAAAGTAATTATAATAATTGAGTACAATAACAGAAGAGCCACTATTTAGAAATAAAAGAAAATAATTAGGAACAAAAGGGACATCACAGAGTTAATAATAGAGAAAATGAATTTAGGATTTAAAAGTATTAGAATAAGATAGGGACGTTACTCATATGGACCTCAAACAATATTTGTAACAATATTGTTAGGTTTTGAGAATATTGTATAGAAGTATGTGTATTGGGAATTGATTCCTTGATCGGATTTTGAGAAAGCTCATTGACCCATTTTATGGAAGAATTCGACTATGGATATGTGATAAACTTTGATGTCAATTGATTTTGACTATAGGGATAATTTGTCTCCTTTATTAAACCCTTTTATCTTCTTTAAGCGCTCTTTTTATATTTTCTTTTACTAGGAGAATGTCTGGCTAGAACACAGTTGCTAACAACAGTTCTATTAATCTTTGGTGTACTTAGGATTAGACCCCAACTGCAAGGGTAGCTCTATTTTAGGCCAACACACATGGATTAGTATACCAGAGCTAGGACAAAGATCCTTTCATATATATGGTTCATGAGCAAAAGCTCATGTTTGTTTGGTTGGTTACCCTTGTGGGTTGTGTACATGTTTGTTGGTCATTCCCCCTCGTGAGTGTTTGCCCACATTTGTTTGATTATTCAGTTAGGATAGTTCCCAACAACTTTGTTTTTCTTACTTTGCATATATGTTACCATGTTTTATATAATACTCTCAGAATTATGATGATGTAACAAAGCATGATTTCGGGTATGTAAAAACTTTTTTGTGAATAGACGGATATCTATAAGGATTTTTTCTATGCTTAAGTGCTTAAATAATTTCGTTTCTTGTCTTAGAGGTGCGTGAAATGCTTTTGATGCTTATATCATGTAATATGTTTTAGGGACTAAAATGAAAAGTTAAAACATTATGAGGAGGTTAAATAAAATATACTAAAGAGTGGCGTATAGATTAGGACTAACCTAATAAGAGTGGAGTGAGGTTCTAGGGTGAGATTAGCAAACAAAAAATATTGAAATAAAATAAAAATAATCAAAATTAAGAAAAGAATTGCATGAAGGTAATATAGGATTAGGGGAATAAAACACTAAATAAAATAAATAAAGTATGATAAGAAAAACAAATTGATGTAATAACATAAATTCCTAAAAGATAGGCGTATTTCATAATAAAATAATTAGATCAGTAACGCATATGGATAATGTAAATAATATTAACAATAGAAGGAATAATATTATATTAGTATTAAAGGATAATGAAATAAATATTTCTTAAAATTTTGGCGTTTAACAAGATAATAAAATAGAAATGGTCTTAGGCAAAATAAATAAAAGAATGAATATATTAAAACTAAGAAAACATAATAAAATAAATAAATCTAAAACCCTAGGATTTAGGCGTATCGATAATTAAATAACCTAAGTAATATGATTAACAATAAAATAAGTAATAAAATGAGTAAATAAATTATTTTTAGTAATTTACTAAAATTATTAAAATATCCTTAATATATATATATATATATAAATATTTATATATATAATATATTATATAAAAATATTTTAGTGATTTCATAATTATTTATTTAATAATTAAAAAAATTAACCCTAATCCTAATTTCCTCATCCAAATCACATTCAGTCACTCAAATTGACTCAGATATTTGCTGTTCGTGCTCGTGGTTGAATCTATATATCCCATCGTCACTATCTCTATCTCCATTAGTCCGACTTCATCTCGTCCTCCTCTTTATCTCCATCTCGTTGTTGTCTTTGTGTCTGTCTCGCCATTGTCTCTATCTCTATCTCATTTCACCTCTATCTTTGTCCATCGTCTCTATTTGTCTGGTCTCTATGAATCTACGAATCTCTAAACAAAATATCATCTTCGTAGTTCTCACCCGGTGGTAAGCTTCTTCCTTGTTTGTCTCGTTTCTCACCGTTGTCTCGCTCTCCTTGTACTCTCTCTTTTTCTCGTTGTGTCGTCGTGAATCGAAGTTGTATTTTTTTTTATATATTTTCAAAAATTATTTATTCATTGGTGGGCACTCGTGGGGATTTGGGGAGCATGGATGGGGAATAAACGTTCTCCCCAACAGGGAGTAGGGAGCGAGGAGGCATTCCTCGCCCCCACCTTGTCTTATTGCCATTCCTAAAATATATTGCATTATCTTTTGTAAATTAAGGGACACTAAGAAGCTTTTTGGTAACATCTGGTGAATGCAATAAATTAGAAAGATCAAGTTTAATTGAGGAATTAAAGGGAGCTTGAATAAGAGAATGCCCAATATCACTACAAAAAAAAAATTAACTTTTGGTGGCGCCTATATGTCTAAAAGTCGCCATAAAAGGTCTTTGTTGGTGACTATAGTCATCACTAGAGTGTTGCTGAAAGTCTATGGCTAAAAGGTTTTTGGTGGCGACTAAACCTAGCAACACTGTCAAGACCCAGTCGACTCATACGGGTCTTGGTCGGCCCACTGACTCACGACCCTAGGGTGACTCAATTTTGTGTGTGTGTAATATTCAAGTTTGTTTGAAATTAAACCAAACGCATTCATATTTGAGATTCAAACCTGAGTCCCTTGTTTACAATCATGTGTGTCTTGTCATCTTGTCATCACTTCATTTATGCTATATAAGGGCAAGATATTATATATATATATATATATATATATATATATATAATCTGTTAAAATTATTTTAAGCCAACAACCTCACAAAACCAAAATGGAACAACATCTAACTTAACAAAAAAAACAAATATATTATTATTATTATTATTATTATTATTATTAGATTAAGAGATAAGAAAAAAATATAATTATATTTATATAATTACTAGGTGTAAAAAATTTTAAAACAAGGAAAATTAAAGAGCATAAACAAAAAATTTTATATAGTCATCTAATATAATCAAGAAAAATTATGGTTGTAACACTTTAAAGTATAAAATGTGTATATAATTTATTCACTTTGAACCAGTGACCCGATGACCCAGAGGCTAACCAGGGTCAATGATACAATAAAATTGAATTTCGATGGCATCACCATTAAAAGTTCAACTTTTGTTAATTTTACCAAAAAAAGAAATTTGATTTTCAGTGGTGACTATTGGAAGTTGCCCCTGAAAGTTCAACTTTTAGTTGTGACTATGGGAGTGGACACTGAATATCCAATTTTTGGTGGCGAACATGAGAGTTGCCACTAAAAGTCTAACTTTTGGTGGCTACTTTTAGGAGTCGCCACTGAAACAAAAAAAAAATTTTGACTTTCGAAGGCAACTATTGTAAATTCGACTTTTGGTGGCAACTACGAGAGTCGTCATTGAAAGTCAACTTTTGGTGGCGACTATTAGGAGTTGCCACTGAAAGTTTGATTTTTGTTAATTTTACCAAAAAAAAAATTGATTTTCGGTGAAAGTCTATTTTTTTGTAGTCGCCACTAAAAATCCAACTTTTCGTTATGATTTTAGGAGTCACCATCAAAAGTTTGACTTTTGGTGGCGACTCTCCAAATTCACCATCAAAAGTGAGATTTTCTGTAACGACTCCCAATAGTTGCCACTAAAAGTCTACTTTAGGAGTCACCACTACTAGTCAATTTCCTTGTAGTGAATGCTAAATTAAAATACCTGAACCATTTCCTATGTGTAAATTTTCTTGTGCAGTGTATTCAATGCCAGAATTCATATTTGAAAAATATGATGTCACGTGTGGAAGCTCTTGAATCTCGAAACCAAGTGGAATCAAAGCTTGCTTCTGAACCAGTACCTATTGCTGCTACTTGAGCTGTATATTTTTAATTGCTTTGACTTTGCTCATTTTGTAATAACAATTGGTAGCTAGATGTCCAAACTTTTGCTGATTTGACGTACTACTAGAGGATTTTTAGGATTACGATTACTGTTGCTTGCACCTCCTCTTCTGCCTCTTTCACGACTCTGATACAAGTTTGTGTGTCTTCCTCCATTGTTATTGAAATTGGGCTTGTAACCATTGTTAAAATTTCCTCTGTTGGACTAAGAGCTATTTGAGTTCTGATTTCGAAATTGTGTGTTTGCTATGTTTTCTGACGACGTGTCCATTGATAAAGATTCTAGTTTACTTTGTTCAACTCTTGCTTCTTGCGACAGTAACAAGGCTTCTATCTCACTCAATGTAAAAGGCTTAGTTCTGGTTGACACCAAGGTCATAAAGACATCATATTCACTTGATAAACCATCAAGAATGGTGTCTACTTATTCCTATGTTGCATCGTACCCCACAGCAATCAAAGCATCAACCATGGATTTGATTTTTAGCATATATTCACTCATCTTCAAGGTCCCTTTCTTTGTATTTCGTAGCTGCAGCTTGAGTTGCCTAATTTTGGCTTTTGTGTGACAAGCAAAATGGCTTTGAATTTTCGCCCTGACTAGTTTGGCTGATATGCACCCTATTACCCTTACTAACATTGTTTCGTATATGGAGGCAAGAAGCCAAGAAAGAAGAAGTTGATCTTGCTGTTCCCATTCAATAAATTGTTCACTTAATTTTCCTGCTTCTCTGTTGAACTCATTCACAAATCTTGGTGGTTTTTCTTCCTTGAGATACTTCTGCAGCTTATGGCCATTAATTGTAGCTGTAATTTGCTGCTCCCAGAGTAGGAATTGTCATCTCCAAGCTTTACTGAGAAAGGATGTGAGAAAGAAACCATCCCATTTTTTTGAGATGCTGAGACCAAAGAACTTGTAGATCCATTAACGTGCCCGTTCACCATTTTGAAAGGCTCTGATACCATGAAGAGACTTAGAATGAAGAAAACAGAGAAAATGAAGACTGGATTTTGACTATATCTCATTGTATTTATATGAGGCTGAGGGATACATTTATAGAGGCTAAGTTACAGTAACTAACATAACAGACTAAAGGTTGTATAATTAGTTCTGTTATTATACTAACTACTTTAACAGATGGATAATCTAAGACTGATGCTTGATTACTTGCTTGGCATTTTCAATCATGGTCCATGATTAGCAATTTAGCTTTCTAAGTGTTATTGCCACATGTTATGATTGTATATGTTAAAATCTTGTTGCTCTTGATATGTCGTTATAAGGCTTGTACAGTTGTGCTAATGGTGTTATAAGGTGGTTTATGATTATCTAAGGTGGGTATATGCTTATCATAGGTTGGTATCTGGATTTGAAGGTCACGATGAGTGACTAGTATCAATTTGGACATATATAAGAACGAAGGTCATGATGAGTGACCAGTATTAGTGTTATAAACAGATATCTAAATCCAGAAATAAGGAAATGTAACGTGGTATTATTATAATCAACGCAAATGCCAAAGTCACGTTACAGTGAAATATGCAAGAAATAGCTACAGTAATTAAGCAGAGTTCAGAGAAATACAGAGAGAATACGAGAAGTCCAAGGGAATAGCAGAAGGGATTCAGGAAGGTGATCAATACTCAATTCTCTGTCAATCGCCCCACTACTAACTGACTTTTTTTTTTTTTGATAGAAACTACTAACTACTAACTGACTTTTATTCTCCCTCTTTCCTCAGCTTCCACGTGACATTCCTCTTTCGCTGGCTCCTGCGTAACACGTGATCCTTATCATATCAATTAGGTGGGACAAATGTCAGAATTATCATAAGGTGACCATGGAAGGATGAAATGTGCCAGTATTGAATGGCTGCTTTCGTACTATGATTTTTGTTTATACATACTTGCATCGAATTCGGCTTCACGAGTGTCTCTCTCCGAATCTCTTCAGCAAACAATAAAGTAATCTTACAAAAAATTAACTTTTTCTTTAATCAGTTAGATCTGTAGATTTAACGGATTAGCACTCCCTTCAACACTCTAACAACTGGAAGAAATCTTCATTCACTTGCATCGTTATCTCTTTATTTAAGCCTTATATTTTTATGACTATTGAATGTTGATGGTATGGTAGATTCATTTGGTCACTGAGTTGCGAAACTCATTCCCCTAATTTAACTTATTACAGATAGAAGCTTTGAAGCCAAATTCGTCTTCAATGAACTAAGGATGATTAGAAGACATTGCACGTGATCTCTTTATTTGAGCCAGATTCTATGATGTGACTCATGAATTTTCAGTTTAAAAATAAGAAAATTGAAATATTTCTATCTCTTCTTTTTTTTTTTAAATGACATAATTATACACATACATCCAAAACCGCAAGCCTCTAATGTTGCTTTCAATGCACTGAATTTAGAAAATATAAAAAAGAGTTTGACCGTCCAACGGTGGAGAAGCTGAGAGGCCCCTTATAGCAAAGTGCTCAAAATCTCATCCACTACCTATTCAACAAAACAATAAAACCACTCATTATGCTCCTCAAATCTCAAACTTCCACACACATTAAAGGCTCTTAATAAAAATCCTCAAATAAATAATGGGGCATATAGATATAGAATATGCACTTTGGAACTTCCCAAATTCAAGGCCCTCCAGCCAATCAAATTAGCATCTTATAGATAGAAGAGATTTGGACTCCTTTTTTACTACCACTTGCATTTCTTCATTATGGAGCTCATGTTCTTTTAGCAGGCAAAGCAAAACTCGGAAGTCATTCAATTAGCCTTTGATTTCCAGTATTTTGGCTTACTCAAAAAGTTTGGAGCGCTCTCTCTCTCTCTCTCTCTCTCTCTCTCTCTCTCTCTCTCTCTCTCTCTCAAAATCTTGAGAATGGCTAGCATCATCAGCAGCCCATCCCTTCAAGAAACATGAAGATTCTTATATGCATTGACGAAGAAGAGGTAAAGTAGCACAACCAAGCAAACCGAAACCCCTCGTCGCTTTTTTTCTTCACTTTCGTTATCTGCAACATCATCGGTTGTCAAGAATTTCGGCATACCCATATCCTGAAACATAATACTAATATTTTTTTTCCTGAAACGGAGATTTAGAAATTTCGTCCACATTTTGAGGAAACAAAGAAGAAAATAGTGGGTATTGTATTGCCGCATTCGTTGAAATTGCCGTTTTCGTAGCCGAAGCGAGTATGAATGACATTCCCTCTACTCCTGGAAAATTTAAGATGGAAAAATCGTCCCATTTGCACAGGGTTCGGTGGCATTCTTCGTATACGAAGCTCACATTCTGGTCCGTTATCTTCTTGGGGCTGATCTTTATCTTCTTTTTTCGATCACCGTCTTCTTCGTCGCTACCCGCCGATTCCTCTCGCCGATCCCTCAGAACCTACGGTTGGGGAGGTCCGTCTTGGGATAAGCAGCTTCGGTCTTCTGCGAGAGTAAGGTCTCGCAACGGCATATCGGTGCTGGTCACCGGAGCTGCTGGATTCGTCGGAACCCATGTCTCGGCTGCTCTTAAACGCAGAGGCGATGGCGTTGTTGGCCTTGACAATTTCAATGACTACTATGACCCTTCACTGAAACGTGCTCGCCAAGCTCTTCTGGAGCACACTGGGGTTTACGTTGTGGAGGGTGATATTAACGATACAGAACTTTTGAGGAAGCTCTTTGAGATTGTGGCATTTACTCATGTGATGCATTTGGCTGCTCAAGCTGGTGTGAGGTATGCTATGGAAAATCCTGGCTCCTATGTGCATAGTAATATTGCTGGTTTTGTGAATCTGCTTGAAGTTTGTAAATCTGCAAACCCACAACCTGCAATAGTGTGGGCATCTTCTAGTTCGGTGTATGGACTTAATACTAAGGCACCCTTTTCAGAAATAGATCAAACCGACCAGCCTGCTAGCCTGTATGCTGCCACTAAAAAAGCTGGTGAAGAAATTGCTCATACATATAATCATATATACGGTCTCTCCTTGACGGGGTTAAGGTTCTTTACTGTTTATGGACCCTGGGGAAGACCTGATATGGCATACTTCTTTTTCACGAGAGATATCTTGAATGGGAAGACAATTTCAATCTTCGAAGCGCCTAATCATGGCACGGTTGCTAGGGATTTCACCTACATTGATGACATTGTGAGAGGGTGCTTAGGGGCCTTGGATACTGCAGAGAAGAGCACTGGCAGTGGTGGGAAGAAGAAGAGACCGGCTCAATTGCGGGTTTTCAATTTAGGGAATACTTCTCCTGTGCCAGTTTCAGATATTGTGAATATTTTGGAGAGGCTGTTGAAGATCAAGGCGAAGAAAAACATAATGAAGTTGCCACGAAATGGGGATGTCCAGTTTACTCATGCTAACATTAGCTTGGCTCAGAGGGAGCTTGGGTATAGGCCTACAACAGATATACAGACTGGTTTGAAGAAATTCGTTCGGTGGTACCTCAGTTACCATTCTGATGGGCAGAAAGCTGCTGAGTGACATATTCTTTTATTCTGGGGTAGGATCTTTGAATTCTCGCTTTTTATGATTTCCTGTGATTGTTCTTCAGCAATTCACTCTTCGTTGCACAACATGGTCATGTTTCATATGTCTCGATGATTTCCTTCACTGAAGAAGTTTTGTCATTGGTGGAGATTATTTCCTGTGAGAACCTATAAACAGAATCAAAGAAAACTCGAAACATCTTATTCTTCTCTGTTATTTTTTTTCGGGGTGTAACTGTTGTAGTTTAAGAAAAGTAGCAATTGTGACTGATATAGTATATGCTAATTGAGGGCACTATATAATTGTTATGCAGATATCATAAAATAGCACCCAAAAGATCCATTTCCTGTTTTCTGATTTTGATGGATCAAATAGACGGGTCTATTATTCTTTCTGTAATTATCAATTATAAATGGACGCTTGTATTAATAATTTCGTTCCAACTTCATTAATTGTTCATGTTGCTAAAATTTTGACGGTGGTTCTGGCAGCACCCTGTCCCCTTAAATAGTCTGTTTATCTGTATGTTTTCTTTCCATCTGAGGGGTCAATTTTCGAGGCATATTTATGAAGCCAGATATCCATATTTGACAATTTATCAGGAAATATCGAAACATAGAAAGTAAGTTGCTGGGACAGAATGCAGTTATGGTGTCTCCCTCTGCACATGGAAATATCCACTTAATTTTTAATGTTTAATGCTACTAAGTATTGTCTAAATGTGTTCAAGACAGAAAATTGTGGTTTCTTAACCTGTGAGAATAATTATAATTCATGAAGTTGGTAGGTCTGTTTTATAGGGAGCACAATGAATGAAACATGGGTTTACTTTCTCACATTCCCATGTCTCTTCTTTTTTTCTTATTTTTTTATGTCTTTTTCTTTCTTGCATTTAATCTTTTTGAACCATTGCTTGTTTGGTAATTTTTTTCACACAACATAGTAACATTTGGTAGGATAAACGTAAACGTATCTAGAGTTTTTTCTGTTCATTTGAAAATGTATTAATGACTATTTGCTTGGATCAACAACATTTCCTTTGGAATATGTAGAGTCCTGACCTCAAATCTAAAATGTTTATTTTAAATTAGACAGTCCAGATCAAAAGAAAAAAAAATACTCAAAAGGTCTAACTTTTTTTTTTAAAATTTCTTTGATTTGGACTGTTTGATGTAAAATGGACGATCTAGATTTGATGAATAAACTTCGCCAAAACTTCAAACGATCCTGGTTTGGTTTGCTAGTGTCAAGTTGAAAGAGAAGGAAAAAACCACAAATAGGAGATTCTTTAAGGTTCCCTATACGTTTAAGCACGTTTACCATCTCACTATTTTCTGTATGGATTATGAGCTTGGCCCATTTTCTCAAGTTGAATTCAATTTTAGAAAAGGAGTTAGTGATCAGATTTAGACAAAGAGATTAATATGACAGACTGCACGTGATGTAGAATAGAGAGGATGAGGGAGAAATAGAAAAGAAGTAGGGAAAAGCAGGAAATTCTGTAATTTTTGTAATTTATTCCAAAAGATTAATTACAGCATAGGGAGGGACCCCTTTATATAGGGAGTCCAATTACAATAGAAATTAATGCTAAAACCAAATTCCTAAATGCATAAGCTAGTTCCAAAGAGAATAAATACATGAGGAGTTTCCAAGCAATATCAAGTTTCAAAGCTATCATAAATGAAACAAATTCCAAGTGTGTGTTTTCCAAAGATACTAGTTCCTAGGAATTTTATTACGCCTTGAATAAATTTTTATTGGTTTTCCATCATTTCTCCTGGGGTGGGAGAACTCTCCTTAGGAGAAGAAGAATTCTGGTAAGATTCCAGCAAGTCTAAGTCTAAGCGGAGAAACTCATCTTCAGTGATCCAAGCAACATCCAAATCAGAGCAGCCTTTCCATCGAACAAGGTAGCGATAAAGGGGGCCGTGTGGGGAGAGAATGATCTGATCGTCAAGAACTTCATCAATTGCTTCAATATGTGGAGGCACGGATGGCAAGGTGGGTTCTAAACTGTGGGGAGACTGAGTACCTGCAATGCCATCAGAAAATAAAGGGGGAGGCTCAAAGGTGCCTCGGTAAGGAAACAAATCCTCCACATTGAAAACAGGGCTAATAGCTATATTAGGTGGTAATTCAAGCAAGTATGCATTAGGTCCAAGTTTCTTGGTTATGCGAAAAGGCAGAAGCACGATCGTGTAACTTTTTGAAAGAATGTTTAGGATAATGTTTTAGTCGAATACGGGCCATGACATAATCTCCTTCATTAAAATCATGAAATTGACGATGAACATTAGCAGACAATATATATTGTTCATTATTTAAGGTGAGTTTGTGTCTAATCTCAGCATGCAATTCACGAATGTGTTGTGCAAAGGATTCTGTTGAATCAGAGGTATGAGCAGTGATAGGAATGGGCAAAAGGTCAACGGGTTGGCAAAGGGTATAACCTTGGATAATCTCAAAAAGGCTCTTGCCTGTGGACTGATTTACTGCATTATTATAAGAAAACTCAGCTATTGGCAAAATCAAGTCCTAATTTCCTGGTTTGTCCCCTGTTAAGCTCCTAAGCAAATTACCAAGGCTACGATTGGTGACCTCAGTTTGTCCATCCATTTGACGATGAAATGTAGAAGAAAATTTTAAGTGGGTGCCAAAGAGCTTCTAAAGGGTTTTCCAAAAATAGCTAACAAATTTAACATCCCTATTAGACACAATGGTAGTGGGTGGTTTCTTAGTTTAGCGATTGGAGGTGGGAAAGCAAGCTTAAATAATGACAAGGTTAGGGTTTGGTGGGAGTTTTTTTGGGGTTCTTAGGTGTTTTTATTAGTGGGTTAGCAACTGGGAGTGTGGGTGGATGGGAAAACCCGCTCTGATACCAAACTAGTGTAGAATAGAGAGGATGAGGGAGAAATAGAAAAGAAGTAGGGAGAAGTAAGAAATTCTGTAATTTTTTTTAATTCATTCCAAAAGACTGATTACAGCATAGGGAGGGACCCCTTTGTATAGGGAGTCCAATTACAATAGAAATTAATGCTAAAACCAAATTTCTAAATGCATAAGCTAGTTCCAAAGAGAATAAATACATGAATAAAATAATTCCTTGTCCATTACCCAGCAATGTCATGTTCCCCTTTAACTTGGAGAATACCAAGAGGAAATTATTTGTGATGTCCTCCCCATGGATGTTGCCCACATCTTACTTAGTCGACCATGGCTTTATGACCATGATGTCATTAACTATGGGAAAGAGAATACTTATGTGTTCAAATATGACGACAAGAACATTTGGTTACGTCCTGCCAAACCTAACAGTGAAACTAAGGCAACAACCAAATCAAAGAGCAAGGAATCTCAAGTTCACAACATTCACTTTCTAAGTCACAAACAGTTTGAGAAAGTGAGTAAAGAAGCTGATGTCATTCTTGCCTTGGTTCCTAAAGTATCAATTGATGTCACTTCTGAAAACACTTGTCAAGTGCCTGATGAAATTTCTAAACTCTTAGAAGAATTTCATGATATTGCTCCAAATGAGCTTTCTACGGAGCTACCACCTGTGAGGAATATCCAATATGCCATTGATTTGATGCCAGGCTCTCAGCTCCCCAATCTTCCCCACTATAGGTTGAACCATAAAGATAGGGAAGAATTGAGTAGGCAAGTGAACAAATTGCTTGTAAAGGGCTATATTCAATATAGTCTTAGCCCATGTATGATACCTACCCTCTTAACTCCAAAAAAAGATGGAACTTGGAGAATGTGTATGGATAGTCGAGCAATTAACAAAATCACTGTCAAGTATAGGTTAATTGGTTCTCAAAAATTGACCTCCGTAGTAGCTATCATCAAATTAGAATTAGACCAAGAGATGAGTGAAAAATAATTTTTAAGACTCAAGATGGGTTATATGAATGGTTAGTTATGCCTTTTGGTCTTTCTAATGCTCCTAGCACTTTCATGAGAGTCGTGACTCACATTTTCAGATCCTACCTAGGAAAATTTTTAGTAGTTTACTTTGATGATATCTTGATTTATAGCAAGTCTAGGGAAGAGCACTTAAATCATCTTCATCTAGTCTTTCTCACTCTTCGTCAAGAGAAATTCTACATTAACCTCCTAAAGTGTTCTTTCTTGCAAACTTAAGTTGTTTTCCCAGGATTTATAGTTTTTGAGCATGGTTTAGCTGCTAATCCTAAAAAGATCAAGGCTATTAAACAATGGCATGAACCTACATCAATTTCTGAAGTCTAAAGCTTTCATTACCTAGCCTCATTCTATAGGCATTTCATTAGAGAGTTTAGTACCAACATGGCCCTATTACAGATTGTCTCAAAATAGACAAATTTCATTAGACTCCTATAGCTGCTCAAGCATTTGCAACTATTAAATAAAACCTTTCTAAAGCTCTTGTCTTAGCTCTACCAGATTTTAAGAAACCTTTTGAAGTTGCCTATGATGCATCTGAGGTAGGAATCAAGGGAGTTCTTAGTCAAGAGGGTCATCCTGTAGCCTTCTTTAGCAAAAAACTCAATGAGGCCAAGCAAAAATACTTCACTTATGATAAAGAATTATATGCCATTGTTAGGGCTCTTAAACATTGGAAGTTCTATCTTCTTCCCCAAAAATTTATCTTATACTTTGATAATCAATCCCTTAAATTTACTAATTCACAAAGGCATCTTAATTGAAGGCATGTAGAATGGGTTGAATTGCTTTAGAAATTCACTTTTGTAGTCAAACACCAATCTGGTGTTGAAAATAAGGCAGCTGATGCATTAAGTCAAATGTTCATTATCTTAAATTCTATGAGTGTTAGCATTATAGGGTTTGATAGACTAAAGGATGAATACGCTGGGTGTCTTGACTTTGACATCATCTTTCAAGAAGTTAGTAATGGAAATCGTCATGCCCATGAAGATTTCATCATCAAAGGCGAATATCTTTTTATTGGGACTAGGCTATGCATCCCTTGCACATTCTTAAGGGATTTTCTTATTTGGGAGTTACATGCTTGAGGGTTAACTGGCCACTTTGGTAAGGATAAAACTATAGCATTAGTAGAGGATAGATTTTATTGGCCTTCCTTGAAGCATGATGTTTCCCAAATTCTATCTCAGTGCAGAACATGCCTTACTTCTAAGGCAAAGAAATAAAACACTGGTTTATATACTCCCGTGCCTATACCTCATGAACCTTGAAAGGACCTCAGTATAGACTTCGTATTAGGACTACCTAGAACTGCTAGAGGACATGATTCCATCTTTGTTGTTGTTGATAGGTTTTCCAAGATGGCTCATGTCATTCCTTGTAGCAAAGCCACAAATGCTTCTCATTTGGCAAAATTGTTTTTCCGTGAGGTTGTGCGTTTGCATGGCCTACTTACTACCATTGTGTCTGATAAGGATGTTAAATTTGTTAGCTATTTTTGGAAAACCCTTTGAAAGCTTTTTGGCACCCACTTAAAATTTTCTTCTACATTTCATCCTCATAGGGATAGGCAAACTGAGGTCACCAATCGTAGCCTAGGTAATTTTCTTAGGAGCTTAGTAGGGGGCAAACTAGGAAATTAGGACTTGATTTTGCTAATAGCTGAGTTTTCTTATAATAATTCGATAAATCAGTCCACAGGCAAGAGCCCTTTTGAGATTGTCCAAAGTTATACCCCTTGCCAACCCATTGACCTTTTGCCCATTCCTATCACTGCTCGTACCTTTGATTTAGCAGAATCCTTTGCACAACACATTCATGAATTACATGCTAAGATTAAACACAAACTCACCTTAAATAATGAACAATATAAATTGTTTGCTAATGTTCATCATCGATTTTAGGATTTTAATGAAGGAGATTATGTCATGGTTTGTATTCAACTCGAACATTATCCTAAACATTCTTTCAAAAAGTTACATGCTCATACTTCTGGGCCTTTTCGCATAACCAAGAAACTTGGACCTAATGCATACTTGCTTGAATTACCACCTAATATGGCTATTAGCCCTATTTTCTATGTGGATGATTTGCATTCTTTCAAAAAGTTACATGCTCATACTTCTGGGCCTTTTCACATAACCAAGAAACTTGGACCTAATCCATACTTGCTTGAATTACCACCTAATATGGCTATTAGCCCTATTTTCTATGTGGATGATTTGTTTCCTTATTGAGGCACCTTTGAGCCTCCCCCTTTATTTTTTGATGGCATTGTAGGTACTCAGTCTCCTTACAGTCCAATACCCACCTTGCCATCCGTGCCTCCACATATTGAAGCAATTGATGAAGTTCTTGATGATCAGATCTTCTCTCCCCACACGGCCCCCTTCACCACTACCCTGTTCGATGGAAAGGTCACTTTGATTTGGATGCTACTTGGATCACCGAAGATAAGTTTCTCCACTTAGACCCAGACTTGCTAGAAAATCTTACCAGAATTTTCCTTCTCTTGAAGAGAGTTCTCCCCACCTAGGAGAAATGATGGAAAACCAGTAAAAATTTATTCAAGGCGTAATAAAATTCCTAGGAACTAGTATCTTAGGAAAACACACACTTGAACTTGTTTCATTTATGACAGCTTTGAAACTTGATATTGCTTCGAAACTACTCATGTATTTATTCCCTTTGGAACTAGCTTATGCATTTAGGAATTTGGTTTTAGCATTAATTTCTATTATAATTAGACTCTCTATATAAAGGGGTCCCTCCCTATGCTGTAATCAGTCTTTTAGAATGAATTAAAAAACTTACAGAATTTCTTACTTCTCCCTACTTCTTTTCTATTTCTCCCTCATCCTCTCTATTCTACATCAATTTGGTTTATTATGGATTTACCTATTTTCAAAAGTTAATTCATGACATCTAGTAAGGTGTCGCTAAAATTCCCGCTCATCCCTTTGAGTTTTCCTGAATTGAGATTGACGTGCTAGGGACCCATAAGGGGTTCCTTTAGCAATCCTATTGTGAGGACTAATGCAAAAACGATGGATTCTGTTAGATCATACTGGTAAAGTCCTAGGAGGATTATGAATTGATAAGTTTTCTTCCCTAAAAATTTCATCCTCCTTATCCTAAAATTGATCCCTTAATAACCGCCTTAAATCTTCAACATTCTTGCCGTTAATTTGTCTTCCCAACAATTTAATGGCGCTTATGATTTATTTAAGACGTTGGTCCACAGATTCTTCACGACCCAAAAATTTTTCTTCAAGTTTGTCCAATCTATCTTGGAAATTTTGAAGGTTATGTTCCATTGTTAATTTTATCTCAAGAATTTGTTCAGCAAAAAGGCTTTGGTTGTTATAAAGGTCTCGAATTGTCATGCAAAATGAAGGTAAATTGCACTACTGAGATCAAATATAATTAACAAAATAAAATGTCTGCTATTGATTACTGTAACCAAAAAAAATTTTTTTAAAGAGATAATGCAAAACTATGAGGATGAATATCAAGGATGGAATATAGTAATGAGAAATGGAAATAAGGCAAGAAGGAGAGGTGAAGGTTCAGCACACTTGCAATGTAACCACTAATATAGTTAATTAGTAACAAGTTTTCAAAGAGAGTTTTAGCTTCCTTACCATAACAACTATGAGCCAAAATAAAAGTAAATATTACCCTAATTATTCCTTGATAGTGTGGGTGGTTTCTTGGTTTGGAGATTAGAGGTAGGAGAGTAAGCTTAAACAGTAACGGAGTTAGGGTTTGGTGGAAGTTTTTTGGGGTTCTTGGGTGTTTTTATCAGTAGGTTGGCAGCTGGGAGTGTGGGTGGATGGGAAAACCTGCTTTCCAAACTGATGTAGAATAGAAAGGATGAGAGAGAAATATAAAAGAAGTAGAGAGAAGTAGGAAATTCTGTAATTTTTTTTTATTCATTCCAAAAAACTGATTACAACATAGGGAGGGCCCCTCTATATAGGAAGTCCAATTACAATAGAAATTAATGCTAAACCCAAATTCCTAAATGTATAAGCTAGTTCCAAAGAGAATAAATACATGAGTAGTTTCCAAGCAATATCAAGTTTCAAAGCTATCATAAATGAAACAAGTTCCAAGTGTGTGTTTTCTTAAGATACTAGTTCCTAGGAATTTTTTACGCCTTAAATAAATTTTTATTGGTTTTCCATCAGCTTGGATATGAATATTGCTTCCAAAAGTCAAATAGTCTTCATTTATAAACATCAACTGCTTGTGCCTGTTTATTTATATGTATAATGAGGCTTTTCATGGTAAATTTCCCACTATCTGTAGTTAAGTAATTTATGTATTTACCCTTTAGATTTAATGTAATCAAGTTTTGGATCCTTAAATTTTATGTACTTGCTAAACTGCCCTAATTTATAAACTAAGAGGCTTGGGAGGGCAATTTGATTGTGCTGTGATTTGATTCTTATGAGTAATAATGTGAAATTATGTCTAAAAAAATAAAAGAAAAAGAAAGAAAGAAAGAAAGAAAGAAGGAAAAGAAGGAAGAGGAGGACGAGAAGGTATAATGGCATTATTAATCTTGCCTGATGGATGTTAGTTATGTTTTATTCTATTGTTAGATAAGACATATAACCTTATGCCACCTTAGTCCTATTATACTTGTCAGAGATTATAAGAAAACTATTGAAAGGCTATTAGTAGTTTAAGCTTTTGAACTTAAATGGTCCTTGAGTATACTTTTGAACTGAAAGGGAGTGCGAGAATCAGTCATTTTCCCCAGAAGAAAGATAGGGTTAGAAAGATAGGGTTGCTGTCTAAATGTGAAAGGCAGAAAAATTTGTGCTAAATAGAATACCTTGCTTATATCTACCCTCCTTTTGGTAAAATGAGATCACAAAGCACCAAGGTAAGAAAATGTAATTATTTTTTGGTAAACAATTATCCAGTGTTCAAACACTATACTTATGCCAATTAATTTGGATTCGAACTCGGTAAGACAATCCCTTATCAATTGACTTGCGCACTAAGAAAATGTAATTTGAATCTTGCAATTGGTGCCTAATCTACAAAGTTTGGTCATTCTATTTTTATTTTTTTGTCTCGAGGTATTTTTTTAATATTCAATCATGACTGTCCAATAAAAATTGGACAGCTATGATGAAAAAACTTCACTCTCCAATCTTAACGTGTAAATAATCTAGATCTAAGAAAATGCTTAGTGGTTGAGGTTACAGATTACTACTTAAGGAAATGTAGGAGGGGATTGTTGATCAAGGTTGAATTAATTCTTTTCCATTTTTTTTTTGTTTTTCCTTCGTTCTCATTGTACTCAAAGTAGGTTGTAAGGGCTAATTAAAGCTTATCATATATAACCATATCAGACCAGAGTCTAGTCAAAACAATTTGTCACGACCCATTTTCTAGGCACATGACCGACACAATGATGAATATCCCATCACTGTAAGCCTTTCGATAAATTCTTCCCACAAGTAAAATTGTTAGTCACTATCTCTATATTCTCAAAATACCATTCCTTAATAAATACAAAGAAAATACATCAGATTTTCTTAATTAATAATAGATCCTCAGTACAAAACACATTATCATACTGAAATACAAGCCAAATACCAAACCCCTGACCTAGATGTCCTAGACGGTTACAGAGCAACATATTGTATAACAAAAGAAGGGCCTACCCGACAGCGGGAAGGTCCAACGTGATCTACTCCTCTAGCGGATGTACTTCGGTGGCAACCTGATCTGAACAAAAAGTTTGTACAAACAGTGTGAGTTTTTAAACTCAGTGAGCAAATCGGCCTCGCGTTAATAAAATTCAAATACATCACCAGTCATGCAAGCATATCCGAAGGCTCAAGCTCAACCAATAGACATAGTTAGAAATTACATACAAGAAAAATTCATCCAATTCAACAAACGATACTAGTACTCGTAAATGGCAATGTATCCCGGAGAGCGCACACAGGCCGGCTCACCAATTTTGTATTTTTCCGCCATGACGCACAACCTCATCCTCTTAGCTAGGGCGCTTCACGGATTTATCACCAATTCGGGCTATATCCCTACTGAGGGAATCATTGTCTCCACACTCATTGGTCAAGACACCCTTTAACCCGGGTTTTCCGCCTTGCCGTGAGAGGGGATACTGTACCGCTCAATCACAATCAATAGTACAATAGTTCATATCATAATCAGAAGCACAATATAATACTCATCCATATAACAGGTATAGTATATAACTATATGATTCAAATTTCATATCATCATAAGATACTTGCTTTGTCTTATCCATACTTCTGGATTAATTATCTCATTATATTCGTCATTCTGAATCCAATTTCTCCCTATGAATCTTGGGAGTGTCCTACGACATACTTTTTATCACCAGTAATGCTAAAACTCTATTAAAACAGGGTCGTTTCACTCACCTGGATTCCGTACGAGTATCACTTCTTTAAATCGTTACGGACAAGAGTACGCAGGTGAATTTCAGTGTTCCGCTACAGAGATTTTCATGAAAGATTACAGAAAATACGTCAAGATCGTTTTCGTACAGATACTGTTCATACGTATGGGTACTATTCATACGGTCACTATTCATACATATGGTACTATTCATACGGTCACTATTCATACGTACGGGTACTATTCATACCGGAAATACAGAATACAATCTGTAAAAGAGTACACCAGGTAAGTTCCCAGGAAAGA
This sequence comes from Biancaea sappan, assembly GCA_037074585.1. Classification (NCBI taxonomy): domain Eukaryota; kingdom Viridiplantae; phylum Streptophyta; class Magnoliopsida; order Fabales; family Fabaceae; genus Biancaea; species Biancaea sappan. The sequence continues at coordinate 22,141,376 of CM073499.1, read as the reverse complement.
GTAGAGGGTCACACTGGACACACTTAAAAACCAGGTCTTTCCTTAGCCAGAACTTTCCTAGACATGTATTCTCCACAGATTATATTCTATTTCGGTAATCAGAGAATCAAAATAACAGCTAACGACAGTTTTTCTGATGTGGAAGATCGGCCAAAGCCGCAACCACAGAGCATACTTAAGAAAATAACTTCTAAAATTTGAAAGACATAGAAAGGGCATAGTATCCTTACCTAAGCAAAAACGGAAAGGCCCAAAATCTCAGAAGCCTAGCGTCGGAGCAAGAGAAACTTAAGGAGGGAAGAAGAGAAGTTGAAGGTGTGAGTTTAGAAGTGAAATGGAAGGGCCTATTTATAGTAAAAGTCAAGGGTACTATTTAATACTATACACTAATAAAATATTCAATTTACTATTCATGAAAATGACATTTCTAATAATGCAGTTACTGTACACCTTACGCGTACGATGGAAAATTTTCGTTTATTTACTATTAGAAACTTTAAAGGGAAAACTATCATTTCACCTTAAACCTTTAAGTTTCTTTTCAATTCAGTCCTTTCAATTTAGTCCCTGAGGGTATTTTTACACATAAAACGTCATTTTCTCCTACAAACTTCTTTCTAGTTTTCTCTTATGACCAAACCACATCTAGTATTTGACATTTTGATTGTATAAATGAACAGTACCATATACGTAAATAGTATTATACTGGTGAATAGTATCATATACTGAAATAGTAACAGTAGTTTGAAAACACGCATTTATATTTTATTTTTCATGGGTATTACATTATCACCCCCTTTAAGAAATTCGGTCCTCCGAATTTAAATTACCTCAAGTTGTAAAAAGATGCGAATATTTAAAACGCATGTCGGCCTCGGCTTCCCATGTGGCTTCTTCGTGAGTTTGATTCCTCCACAAAACCTTGACGGATGGAATCTCCTTAGATCGGAGTTTCTTTACTTGACTATCGAGGATAGCCACCGGTATCTCCTCGTATGACAAGTTTTCATCTACTATGATAGAATCATTCTGAGAAGGGTGAAGTATGTGAGAAGGGTCATGAAGGTACTTCCTTAACATGGATACGTGAAAAACAGGGTGAATCCCTTCCAGATCCATAGGTAGGGCAAGCCGATAAGCCACTTTTCCCACTCGTTCTAGAATCTCATAAGGCCCGCTGTATCTAGGACTCAACTTTCCTTTCCTTCCAAATCTCAACACACCTTTCATTGGAGAGACCTTAAGGAATACCATATCGCCGACTGAGAACTCCAAATCACGTCGTCTGTGGTCAGCGTATGCCTTTTGTCTACTTTGAGCTGCTCGCATCCTATCTTGTATTGTCTTAACCTTGGTTAGGGCATCCTGGGCCAAGTCAGGTCCTAATGCTTTCGCTTCACCTACCTCGAACCAACCGATTGGAGATCTGCAACGTCTCCCATACAAGGCCTCAAAGGGTGCCATCCCAATAGTGGCCTGGTAGCTGTTGTTATATGCGAACTCTACAAGATACAAATGCTTTTCCCAGCTACCACTGAAATCTAGAATACAAGCTCGTAACATATCCTCTAGCGTCTGAATCTTCCGCTCTGATTGTCCGTCTATCTGTGGGTGAAAAGCGGTACTAAGGTCCACTCGAGTACCTAATGCCTCCTGAAAGCTTCTCCAGAAACGAGAGGTAAATTGAGGACCTCTATCAGAAATGATAGATATAGGTACTCCATGCAACTTTACTATTTCTTTAATATACAATTGTGCCAACGTTACTACACCATAAGTGGTTTTGACTGAAATGAAGTGTGCTGATTTGGTTAGTCGGTCAACAATGACCCAAACTGAGTCATAACCTTCTGTGGAGCGAGGTAGACCAACAACAAAGTCCATCGTCACTCGTTCCCATTTCCATTCAGGAATCTCTAATTGTTGTAACGAGCCTCCTGACTTTAGATGCTCAGCCTTAACCTGTTGACAGGTTAAACAACGAGACACAAATTCTGCTATGTCTTGTTTCATTCCTTTCCACCAATAGATCTGTTTCAGATCCTGATACATCTTGGTGGCTCCTGGATGTACAGCATATGCAGCACGATGGCCTTCTTCCATGATGTCTCGTCTAAGAGTTCCAACATGTGGTACACACAACCGTTGTTCAAAATGTAAGACTCCTGTATCGTCGAGTGTGAAATTATTCACTTCACCAATCTTCACCTTTTCCATAATTTGGACAAGCTCAGGATCCTCCATTTGAGATATCCGTATCTGGTCAACAAGGGAAGATCTAACCCTGATATGGGCTAAGAATGATCCTGTCCTTGTAACCTCAAGAGGAGCACCTTTTGCTCTCAGCTCTTGTAGTTCTTAGATCAAGGGTCTTTTTGTTACTGCTATATGGGCCAGACTACCCATAGATTTTCGACTCAAGGCATCTGCTACCACGTTCGCTTTGCCTGGGTGGTAAAGAATATTGCAATCATAATCTTTTAGTAATTCTACCCATCTCCTCTGCCTCAAGTTTAAGTCCTTTTGGTCGAAAATATATTTTAGACTTTTATGGTCAGTGTAGATTTCGCAAGTTTCTCCGTATAGATAATGTCGCCATATCTTTAAAGCGAAAACTACTGCTGCCATTTCCAGATCGTGGGTGGGGTAGTTTTGTTCATGTTTCTTAAGTTGTCTCGATGCATATGCCACTACCTGGCCATGCTGCATGAGAACACATCCCAACCCTACTCTTGATGCATCGCAGTATACTGTAAAACCTCCTGGTCCTGAGGGTAAGACCAATACAGGTGCGGAGATTAACCTTTTCTTGAGTTCTTGGAAGCTTTCTTCACAAGCGTCATCCCATTGGTACTTTACCCCTTTCCTAGTCAGTCATGTGAGAGGGGCGGCTAACTGGGAAAAATTTTGGATGAAACGACGATAATATCCTGCCAATCCCAAGAAGCTGCGAATCTCCGTGACGGAGGTAGGTCTAGGCCACATTTTGACCGCTTCTACTTTGCTTGGGTCTGCTTGGATGCCATCTTTGGAGATCACATGTCCCAAGAAAGTTACACGATCAATCTAAAACTCGCATTTAGAGAATTTGGCGTACAATTGATGATCCCTCAATGTCTGCAACAAAACACGAAGGTGTTGTTCGTGCTCTTCTGAAGTCTTTGAGTACACCAGAATGTCGTCTATGAAGACAATGACAAATTTGTCTAAAAAGGATTTAAAAATCCTATTCATTAAATCCATGAAAGCAGCTGGTGCATTCGTTAATCCAAATGACATCACCAAGAACTCGTAGTGCCCATATCTGGTACGGAAGGCTGTTTTAGACACATCCTCCTCCTTGATCTTGAGTTGGTGATAACCAGACCTCAAGTCAATCTTTGAAAAACACTTGGCTCCTTGAAGTTGATCGAAAAGGTCGTCGATGCGAGGCAACGGGTATTTATTTTTGATAGTTACCTTATTCAGTTGCCTGTAATCTATGCATAGTCTCATCGATCCGTCCTTCTTTTTCACGAACAGAACAGGAGCTCCCCAAGGTGAATAACTTGGCCTTATAAAGCTTTTGTCTAGCAAGTCCTGTAACTGAGTTTTTAACTCTTTTAATTCTGTTGGTGCCATTCTATAAGGGGGTATGGAGATTGGGCGAGTATCTGGTGCTAACTCTATCTGGAACTCAATCTCTCGATCTGGGGGTATACCTGGTAGATCATCTGGGAAGACATCTACAAACTCCTGGACTACTGGAACGTCTTCTACTTTTAGTTCTTTTTTCTTAATATCTTTAACGAATGCCAAGTATCCTTGACAGCCCTTTCGCAATAAACGTTGGGCACACATTAAAGATATAAGATTCCCAGAAATTTCACTCCGTTCACCATGAAATACGAAAGAAGGCTCCCCCGGAATATTAAATTTAACTATCTTATTATAGCAATCCAGGGTGGCATGACAAGATGCCAGCCAATCCATGCCCAAGATGACATCAAAGTCTGTCATATCTAACAGCATTAGGTCTACTGTTGTATTTATTTCTCCGACTCTTACCTTGCAAGCTCGATAGCCTCGTTCTATTAGTAAGGTGCCTCCAGTAGGCGTAGTTACTAAAAACGGACATTCTAATCTAACAACTTTTTGCTTAAAGTTCTTAGCAAAGAATGGTGACACATAGGAATGCGTAGAGCCAGAGTCAAACAAAACATGTGCAAAATTTGATTCAATCAGAAGAGTACCTACTACCACCGTATTAGACGCCTGAGCATCTTGACGGGTTAAAGCGAATACTCGAGCGTTCCCTCGGCCTGCTGAAGCCTGCCCTCGACCACCTTGTCCTCTGCCAGCACCTCTTCCGATTCCATTGCCTCCTACAGTTACAGGGGATCTATTGGCAACAGTAGCCTCTGATTGATTAGGGCGTACTGACCTTGGCCAGATCTCGTGTAGAGTTGGGGGCAATCTCTTTTGATGTGGCCCTGTTGACCACATTGGTAACAGACCCTAGTGTTGTTGTTGACAAAACAAGCTCCGAAGTGATTTCTTTCACATTTAGAGCACCAGGGCCTTTGTTGACCCCCTGTACCACTTTGTTGACGCTGTAGTGCACTAGCGGTAGAGGCTGCACGTCTAGAACTCTCTCCGTGGTAGCGTGATTTCTCATCTTGTTTCCTCTTTCTTTTGGTATTCCATTTTTCTTTTTGTATATCTCTTTCTTCCATCATACGGGCGATGTCGACGGCTTCTGTGTAAAATGAAAAATCTCGTATTTTCGATCCCACCCTGTCAAATAAAGACTCTCGAAGGCCTTTAATAAACCGTCGGATCTTTTCTTTCTCAGTTAGGACCATGTGAGTAGCATATTCAGATAACTCTATAAACAGATTGTCGTATTCATCGACGGTTCGTGATCCTTGCTGGAGTGCCTCAAACTCATTCATCTTTGCTTCTCGTATACTCTCCGGAATAAGTTGTTCTCGAAAAATTCTTTTAAAGTCATTCCATTTAACGGGTGGGGCATTTCTGGCCATGCCCTTCTTCCATGTTCGCCACCAGCGGTCCGCCTTACCTCTTAACTGAAAGGTAACAAGGGTTACTTTTCGAGGTTCAGGGCATTCTAGCGTGTCAAGGATTTTCTCACAGTCATCTAGAAAACGTTGTGGGTCTTCATTAACATCTCCTGCAAAGGTTGGCGGATTCAGCTTCATAAATTCTGAGATTTTGACCTCTGTACCTACCCAATCCTGAGGAGGGGGTGGAGGTGGCATCTGGTCTGTCTCTTGTACTTTTGCAGCATATACTGATGCCTGTGAGCCATCTTCAGATGATTGTCCCATCAGAAGTTCCTTTAGCCCATTCACCTCGTTCTGCATTGCAGCTAATGCTTCCATCACTACAGTCGCGTCGATTTGTGATGGTTCTCCAGCATTTCTTCCAGGGTTTTTAGTGGATATTTCTCTGTTTTGTGCATGGTTATCTTCTGCACGGTTAGGCATCTCCAGTCTTGCATTTGCTGACTAAGCAGCTGGAGGGACCAAGGCCCTGCCAGATCTTGTGCGGATTCCAGAAGCGTTTGATTTTCTTGGTGCCATCTAAACTTATTCTACAATTAAGAATAATATATATCGTCACTATTATGCTTCAAGTAAAGACACGAAAGAAATGGATTTTAATCTCTACAGGGCTTTTGGTGGATCTTCATCCTATGGTCGTGCTGCAGTCACGACAATAGGGGAAGGCCCACTAAAGACACTTTGCTCTGTAATCACTAGGAGACCTAACAACCTATGCTCTGATACCAACTTTGTCACGACCCATTTTCTAGGCACATGACCGGCACAATGATGAATATCCCATCACTGTAAGCCTTTCGATAAATTCTTCCCACAAGTAAAATTATTAGTCACTATCTCTATATTCTCAAAATACCATTCCTTAATAAATACAAAGAAAATACATCAGATTTTCTTAATTAATAATAGATCCTCAGTACAAAACACATTATCATACTAAAATACAAGCCAAATACCAAACCCCTGACCTAGATGTCCTAGACGGTTACAGAGCAACATACTGTATAACAAAAGAAGGGCCTACCCGACAGTGGGAAGGTCCAACGTGATCTACTCCTCTAGCGGATGTACTTCGGTGGCAACCTGATCTGAACAAAAAGTTTGTACAAACAGTGTGAGCTTTTAAACTCAGTGAGCAAATCGGCCTCGCGTTAATAAAATTCAAATACATCACCAGTCATGCAAGCATATCCGAAGGCTCAAGCTCAACCAATAGACATAGTTAGAAATTACATACAAGAAAAATTCATCCAATTCAACAAACGATACTAGTACTCGTCAATGGCAATGTATCCCGGAGAGCGCACACAGGCCGGCTCACCAATTTTGTATTTTTCCGCCATGACGCACAACTTCATCCTCTTAGCTAGGGCGCCTCACGGATTTATCACCAATCCGGGCTATATCCCTACTGAGGGAATCATTGTCTCCACACTCATTGGTCAAGACACCCTTTAACCCGGGTTTTCCGCCTTGCCGTGAGATGGGGTACTGTACCGCTCAATCACAATCAATAGTACAACAGTTCATATCATAATCAGAAGCACAATATAATACTCATCCATATAACAGGTATAGTATATAATTATTTGATTCAAATTTCATATCATCATGAGATACTTGCTTTGTCTTATCCATACTTCTGGATTAATTATCTCATTATATTCGTCATTCTGAATCCAATTTCTCCCTATGAATCTTGGGAGTGTCCTACGACATACTTTTTATCACCAGTAATGCTAAAACTCTATTAAAACAGGGTCGTTTCACTCACCTGGATTCTGTACGAGTATCACTTCTTTAAATCGTTACGGACAAGAGTACGCAGGTGAATTTCAGTGTTCCGCTACAAAGATTTTCATGAAAGATTACAGAAAATACGTCAAGATCGTTTTCATACAGATACTGTTCATACGTACGGGTACTATTCATACGGTCACTATTCATACGTACGGTACTATTCATACAGTCACTATTCATACGTACGGGTACTATTCATACCGGAAATACAGAATACAATCTGTAAAAGAGTACACCAGGTAAGTTCCCAGGAAAGAGTAGAAGGTCACACTGGACACACTTAAAAATCAGGTCTTTCCTTAGCCAGAACTTTCCTAGACATGTATTCTCCACAGATTATATTCTATTTCGGTAATCAGAGAATCAAAATAACAGCTAACGACAGTTTTTCTGATGTGGAAGATCGGCCAAAGCCGCAACCACAGAGCATACTTAAGAAAATAACTTCTAAAATTTGAAAGACATAGAAAGGGCATAGTATCCTTACCTAAGCAAAAACGGAAAGGCCTAAAATCTCAGAAGCCTAGCGTCGGAGCAAGAGAAACTTAAGGAGGGAAGAAGAGAAGTTGAAGGTGTGAGTTTAGAAGTGAAATGGAAGGGCCTATTTATAGTAAAAGTTAAGGGTACTATTTAATACTATGCACTAATAAAATATTCAAATTACTATTTATGAAAATGACATTTCTAATAATGCAGTTACTGTGCACCAAACTTTAAAGGAAAAACTATCCTTTCACCTTAAACCTTTAAGTTTCTTTTCAATTCAGTCCTTTCAATTTAGTCCCTGAGGGTATTTTTACACATAAAACGTCATTTTCTCCTACAAACTTCTTTCTAGTTTTCTCTTATGACCAAACCACATCTAGTATTTGACATTTTGATTGTATAAATGAACAGTACCATATACGTAAATAGTATTATACTGGTGAATAGTACCGTATACTGAAATAGTAACAGTAGTTTGAAAACACGCATTTATATTTTATTTTTCATAGGTATTACACAATTAGTTTCCCATAAGGTGATAAACTATAGTTTGAACCTTGGTTAGGACCAAGGTTAAAAAAAATTGGACCGGTCATTGAATTGATTGAAACATTAATTGAAGGTCAAAAGTAACACTGCAGTCAAACCAGTGGTACTTAAAATATATAATTAATATATATGTTATAAATATTAAAATTTATAATTTATAATTTACAATATATAATATTAAAACATTAAAATATATATTATAATATAAACAATAAAGCTACTTTTCTGATTTTTTATTTTTACACTTTGGTACCATCATTCCCACATCTTCAAATTATAAAAGATCAACCTATGTGCCATGTGTTCCTCATTTCATCAACATATTTTGCTTATCACTTTAGACTCTACTTCTCTTTTACATCTTCTTGTCTTCACCATCCTGTGAAAGAGATTGAGAGCATAATTATTAGACCCGACCCATTCATTGATTTGGGTAGCCTTCGAATCACCAGGTCACTGGTTCAACTGTTGGGCTATCAGGTCAATTGATGACCCGGGTAAATAAATTTAAAAATTAAAAAATTATATATATATATATATATATGTTTACAAATAAATTCAAAAATAACTAAAATAAATAATTTATATGCAAATTTTATACTTTAAAATAATAAACATCCATAATAATTCATAAACATCTATAATAATTTAAACATAAAGTCATAAATATTCATAATAATTTATAAATTCATAAATAAATTTAAAACCAATGTTCTGAAAATTAGACTAGTCATTGAACTATTGGATGTACTGATTCAAGAGTCAATAGTTACAATATGGTTGAACTGGTGGTACTTTAAAAATATTAAAATATTATACATAATTACAAATATCATATATATATATATATATATATATATATATATATATATATATATAAAATATGGAACTAACATAACCAAAGCCTAGAGTAGGTAGGATGACCGGCACGCTTTGTCTTTTCCCAATTTCATGCTTTCCAAAATTCCAGTTTCCTCCCTCTTCATATTCATCATTTCATCTTTTCTCCCATCTGCAGATAGTTCAAACCAGAAAAGAATGGAAAGTTTCAAAGGTGAAGTTGGTGGTAGCAGATGGCAATTGGACGATGGGCGAAGGAGAAAGGCAACGTCGGTGGTGGCGAAGGTCGAAGGCGATACCAAAGGTGACTCTGTTCTACTACTATTGCACTTTCTTTTTCCTTTTTGCTGCGTGACCCGTGTGAAGGCGAAGCCAGTGGACCGGTGATGGTGCACTTTTGCTTCTGTTGTCCTGCACTTTCTGCTTCAAAGCTATTTTTTTAGGGAGAGTAGGGTAGACTTGGGTCGATGGGTCGGCTGAGACCTGACTAGGTCACCTAAGCCATACCCAGGTCAATTGTAGACCGGTCCCATTGCTTGACTCGGACCGAGTCCGATCTTGGGTCGTCGAGTTCTAGGTCGACTTGTCGGATTGGTTTGAGTTTAATAACTATGATTGAGAGTCACGCGACCCATTTTCATATCTGCTGCTATGCACATCTTTTTCCTCACGCAACCCATTCACTTTCACATCTTCTGATCAACGATGCTTTTTTTCGTCTTCTTCAGTTTATTTCGATTTCGTTTTCCGTCTTTAGTTTATTTTGATTTTGGTCATGTGAAGGAGACCCGTTTTTCACTATGCATTCTTCTTTTTCTTCTTCTTCTTTTTTAGATGGCTTGATGTGCTGCCTTTCTTCCACTTCTTATATATATATATATATATATATATATATTGTTTCTGTAAGATTTTGGCAAAATGGAAAAATCGGCCAACTGTGGCAACCGGCCGATTTTTATGGGTTTTCTAGTTTTTTTATCAATCTGACCAATTTTTGAACAATTTAACTCCTCTCCAATTTTCAGGTATGTTCTGGATTGGACGATTGGTCAGTTCGTCAATTTTTTGGTCCGACTGGCTTGTCCGGTCTAGTTTTCTTAACAATAGTTGAGATAAATATTTACATTTAATGTCTAACAGTGTTTCAAGTAAGATTGTCTGTAAAGAAAAACACTTATGAAGATAGCTATATTAGTGAATTCAATTAATTAAGACACTTACCTCGATAAGCTCAAAAATTGGCTTAAGTAGATTTGATCATATAACATTTCTAGGTCAAGTTAATTATAAATAGATATACAGACATGTGAGTGGTAACTCTTGTTAAAAAATATACTTAACATATTTAAATTCTTTGTATGAATATTGTTATCTTATTCCCTTGGTTCTTTTCTTTTTCTTTCTTTTTTGGTCAAATAGATATCAATTTCATTAAATTGGCATCAATCTAGGGTTACATAAGTTAAAAAAGGCCTAAAAATCATCAAAATCAATACAAGCATGAACTTATGAGAGAACGATACATGATTTAAGATGATTTACCCTAAAATCAATACCATGCATATACAGCAGAACTATGAGATTATACACAAGCAACATACCCTTAACACTAAACCTAGCAGATTAAAAAGAGGCAACATACCTCTAACCCTAGATTAGAGTTAGTTTTTTAAAAATCCAAAGAAATAAGTTGTCACATATGCCCAACAAGTAGATCCAAAGTGGGCTGGTAAAGCCAAGAAGCAACCAAAAAATAGACCAAGAACAAAAAAAACAAAAAACAAAAAAAAAAGGATAGAGACAATAGAGCTCCTCCAATTCAATAGTAAGGTGTTGGAACCCTAGATTTTGTTCGGTAGATTTTAAAGCAGAGCTCCACCCTAACGCTAGAGAGGGAGAAGAAAATCCAGTAGCATGAAGAAGCAGGAACAGAGCTCCACTGACCTCCAATGTCAACAACCGTTGCTTCAATAGAAGAAAACTGATCGTGCCTCCTCTGCCTCCATCGTTGATGACCATACCTTCAATGGCACCACTGGCTAGCCTTCAAGCAGAGGGCAAAAGAAACCGAGACAACAATAGAGAAGAAATTAGGAACAAACACAGAGATCTTGCCTCTTCTTTCTTTGACCAGGCTCCTCCATCATAGATACATGCCAAAACCAGCTACGATAGAGCTCATCGAGGAGAGGGAAGAAGGAGTCCAGAACAACAAAATCTCTTTTAAAGAAGAGAGAAAAACTTCTACAAGAGAAGGAAAGATACTGTCACTAAGGAGAGAGGAGAGAAAGGAGAAGAAGGAAAGGAAAGGGGCGGCGGCGGCGGAAGCTAAAAAGAACCCTAGTTTGAGAGCGTTTTTTCAAGGGATGAGTTTACTTACCCTTGATTCTTTTCGATTTTCACTTTTCACCATGAGAAGGGAGTAGCACGTAGGTTTCTGCGATGGGCTGGGTGGAGTACTAGGGCACATGTTGCTCTGACCTATATGGACCATTTTGCATGAAAGTAAAAAAAGCAATCAGCTTGAGCTTGGAAATAAATATAGTGATCTTCCCCAAAATAAGAAAGATATAATTAGTGGGCCACTTGGACCTAGCTTCTATAATAAAACTCCAGTTTGTGTTTTCGCCTTTTAACTTTTAAGTAATCAATTGGAATGGACTCGCTTTAATCATATAAAATACAATTTTTTAATGAGTATTTAAAATTATAAAATATAATCATTTTTACTTTTTAATTATAAAATGTTTAATATTTAGTCTAATTTTATACTTTCTATTTAAAGAGATTTGCTACAATATGTTTTTTTGGGCATTCCTTAATCTCACATAATTTTGACTAAAATATCGTTTATTAATCTAAAAATATCAATTTTTATATATTGTGATAACTTTGTAGTTACTAATTTAAAATAGGATGTCACAAATAATCTATTCTTTTTTTGTAAAAAAAAAAAGCATCTAATATGTACTTAGATTATTAAAAAGTATTTTAGTTTAATTAATTGGAATGGACTCGCTTTAATCGTATACAATACAATTTTTTAATGAGTATTTAAAATTATAAAATATATAAATTTTTACTTTTTAATAATAAAATGTTTCATATTTAGTCTAATTTTATATTTTCTATTTAAAGAGATTTGCTACAATATGCTTTTTTGGCGTTCCTTAATCTCACATAATTTTGACTAAAATATCGTTTATAAATTTAATAATATCAATTTTTATATATTGTGATAACTTTCTTGTTTCTAATTTAAAATAGGATGTCACAAATAATCTATTTTTTTGTAAATAAAAAAGCATCTAATATGTACATAGATTAATAAATAGGCTAGTTTAAAAAATTGTATTGGGTTGCCGAACATCAAAAAATAAAGAATAACAAACCCTGTAGAGGACGCTAGGTATGCTGAAATGTTAAATTATTCTTAGGAATTTTTTTATTTTTGGGAAATATTACATTCTTACATTTGAACATGATTTATGCGAATGAAACATTTCTGAAATTCCCATTTTTTTTCCTTGGGGGAGGTGGAAATGATAAATTCTCATATGGTGGGAATATTTGAAATTACTACTTTATTCATATTCCTTACTTTTGATTATCAAAAATTAAGACTCTATTTTGGTCCCTAACAAACATGATATTTCTCAATTTGGTCTGTTATAAAATTATTTTTTTAATTTGGTCCCTCACATATGAAATATTTCTCAATTGAGTCACTCATAAAATTATCTTTTCAATTTCGTCCTTCACATATGGATATTTTTCAATTTAGCTCATCACATATGAAATATTTCCCAATCTAGTCACTCATAAAATTATCTTTTCAATTATGGATATTTTTCAATTTGGTCCCTGACATGAAATATTTCTCAATTTAGAAACTCGTAAAATTACATTTTCAATTTAGTCCTTGATAAAAGGATATTTTTTAATTTGGTCCCTCACATGAAATATTTCTCAATTTAGTCACTCATAAAATTATATTTTCAATTTGGTCCTCACATATGGATATTTTTCAATTTCGTCCCTCACATGAAATATTTCTCAATTTAATCACTTAAAAAATTATCTTTTCAATTTAGTCCTTGACATATGGATATAGTATGGCTTGTGGGTCGGGAGATAGTACGGCCTATAGGTTGGGATACCTTAAAGAGTCTTGGAGTCCTAAACTTATTTAAGTTATGGTAAACTCACCTTGTGAGCTTGTGACGGCTACACCTATGTTGGTGACTAGTCCACTAGACACTACTTAGGTGTATGTACATCACATGTTGAGACACATATTTAATGAATCCCCAAGTGTAGTTTGGAGCGAGAGTGTGCATCTCATTATTTGAAACTCTGGAGATATTATTAGCCTTATGGCTGGGAACCTATATAGTAGTACTGTTGACCTTAGGGTTAGGAATTGACAGATTGCCTTAGATTTGGAGATATCGACCTAATGTTGATATGTATAGTCAAGCATCATGAATTTGACCATTTTGGAGTTGGGATTGCTTTGAGCAATCAGGAGTATCTTTTGTGTTCATATAGAATCACAACAGGTTGTTCTCATATACTTGATTAGTGTGTATCTTAGGGTAAAGGTGCTAAACCATATAATGGTGAACACACTAAATGGTAAAAAGGTAAAATGAGAAAATGTCTACTCATTGAAATGATTATATCATTCTATTGTTGCATCTTTGTAGGTTGCGTAAGCAGTGATACCCCCACTCAAGGAGTAATAGCAGTCCAAGGATTCTGATATTATATGCCTTAAAGGTCAGAGTTCATCGGTCTTTTTTCAGTGTGTTGTCGTTGTTGTTGTAGGCTCTATAGTCAGATAATACACCTAGGAGGGAGAGGTTGCATGTAGGGAGTTCCTAACATGGCATGTTTACATATGTTTTCTGCATGTTTAATTACTTATTTATATGGTCATACATGTCACATATTGCATGGGAGCCAGGAGTTAGGAGAATTAGGCTTATGACATAGGAAAATAACCCTATGTCGTGTCGGTTATGTACCTAGATTTTGAGTCATGACAAAAAGATATTACAACCAAATCCCTAACAAAAACCAATCATCCCACACACAGGACTATACCAACAATAGTATGTTGAAGTCTGTTTACTCATAACAAAAAGGGATAAAAACTCACACAAAGAGTTACAACAAGTAAATAAAAATCTCTCAAAGTAGCTTACAGTGAAGGAACTTAGGTGCTCAGCTCAACTCATAGTGGTTCTCTATATTTTTTCTTCACAAAAGAATAATTCTGCAATTTGAAGGAGAAAGCTTTTTATCTCAAGCATACTAGCCATTGAGAGGCTCCCTCAGAATTTAATTCTTCAACGGTCAACTCTAAGGCATATCATCTAATAATCTCCTGGATTTAGTTGCTTTGACTGATATGTGATCATAGAGGATTGTGTTGGATACGAGGCAGACTTAAGTGGGAAAGATTATGTCTCTTTGACTTTGTAGGCTGTTGTTTTCTGGCCTTTACCTATTGGAATTTCCAAACAAGTATAATACTAGATCTTCTATCTTCTACACCTTCCATTTTGGTTTGCTCAATTGTGCTATTTACTTTTCTAAATCTATTATGTTCTGACAAGAGAGCTAAAATACTGCCATATAGAATTCACATGATTAGTTTCTCTTTTAGTCTTTGTATGTAAACTACTTTTTGATTTAATTTATTCGTTTGCCCCATTTTCAATTAAAACTCCTGATATATCCCAATTTTAATGTAGTTCGCAAAATGTACCTTCGATTGGCATGTTTCTAATACGTAAAGTGCCCCCTTTTGTGCATATTGCATGTACACAAGGTGCACCTCAGAGATGCACCTTGCGTCTGCCTGTGTTGCACACCAGAACGGAAAAACACATATTTTAATCTCAATAGTCCAATGAGAGTGTGATAGGTGTCCCACGTTATCGTTATCCACCCACTATCTTTCTCACTTGTGGTCCCTCCATTTTTTTCTCTTCCATCTTTTGCTTTGTGTGTCACCCAACGACTTCAAGCTTGCTTACCTTTCATTTTTGCCTCATTTTAAGGTAATTTTAACTCCATTATGGCCCATTTTCTTTCCTTTTTTGGTTGTTTTGCTTATCCTTTTATTTTTTTAGTTTTTGTTGAGTAATATTTTTTTGTTTTGATTCATTTTTTTTGGTAGAGTTAGATTTTTTTTTACTTAATTGTATTAATAATTCTTTTAGATTAAATTTTAAGTGTTCTTCCCCTAAAAATATTTTTTTAAGTTAATTAGGTTATTTTTAATTACATTTAAATTTTTTGTGATTATTTTTTCTTTTTGTGGAATTAGATTTGTAATCTTATTAATTTTTTTAATTGTAATGTATTTGCATAAACTGTAGTAATATTTTTTTAGATTGAAATAATTATTTTTAAAATAAATAGGCTATTTTTATTAGGTTAAACTTTATTTTTTTCTAATTCTTTTTTTTTTGAGGAGTTAGATAAGTATTAATATTTAGATTTGTTTAATTATTTTGTTTTATTGTTTATTTGTTTATAATTTGTTATTTTTAATTATTATTCGTCTCTTTAGGTTTAAATGTGGTATTTGTCTTTTTATGTGTTTATTATTTGTTATTTTTTAGTTAGAATATTTTTGAAAAATTAATTATTTCACTAGGATAATATTAATTGTAAGTTAAGAAAACATAATTAATTAATATATGATCATTTGGATATAATTAAACATGAGCGCTTACTAAGAATATTTTCAATTTTTCCTCTGTAACTTTTGTATATTAATTACATTTAGATATAATTTTTTTATTCATGTTTTGCATAGTAAAGTAAAATGGCACAAAACGTTATAAACTTTGTGCCACCAAACCCCAGCCCTGAGAATCCATTAGTTTTATACCTACAAGATAAACACATATCCGAGGCTGTTTGGAATGGTGTAAGTATACATGAAATTAATTTATTTATTGAGTTTTTATTACTACAAATAATACTAAGTTGATTAACATTGTGGTGACAAGATAACCATGTATTTACCAAAGTGCAACGTTGTTATATCCACACCCGAAGCTTTTACCTGCCACTGCCTCTTATTCCCTAAATTTAGCAGGCATGATTCTATGGAGAATCGCATATGGCAAATTGTGAAGTTGATTATGGATTGGTTTCTACATTGGTAAAGCATTGGAGACCTAAAACGAACACATTTCACTTGCCAGTTGGTGAGTGCACTATTACTTTATAAGATGTGGCCATCCAGACCAGACTATCAATTGACAGTTTGCCTGTGGTTAGGCAAATTAATTATATTTAGACTGAGCAATGTTAGGAACTGCTTGGTATCAGTCCTCCTGAAGAAGCCAATAAAGGAGGATACATATCATTGCCCTGGTTAGGTAATTATTTTAGCGATACCCCCCTAAATGCCATAGAGGAGCAATTGCAATAGTATGCTCGTGCATATATTCTTAAATTAATTACGGACATACTAATGAGTGATAAATTTTGCATGTTTATGCACTTGATGTTTCTTGCCCTGCTTCGGAACCTCCAGTTTGCTAGCCAATAGACTTGGGGCTCTATATTGCTAGCACACCTTTATCTAGAATTATGCGGAGCCACAAACGTCAACCAGAAGAAGATTGCAGGTTGTGTACATCTACTCCATGCTTGGGCATAGGATCAATTTCCACCGATGCAACCCCAGATCTGAGTTCGACATGTACGATGATTGGTCCCAGATCAAGAAGAAGCTGATTACCACGGTACTTTGTCACTGAGTTTTAGGTATGTATATTTGCCCTGATATTTTTAATTTCAGTCAAGTTATATTTAATATAATATAAGATGTTACATTTTAACCCTTATGTAGGTGGAGCAATTTTAAAGGTCTAAAGGAGCACCCATTGCATTTGCTGATACAATATCAGGAGACATTAGACTGTTGGAAGGAAAGTGATGTAAGTGTTTCACTTGTAATGACGAGTGCCATTTTTTATTTCTCAATTTTCCACTTTTAAATATAATTTTCTTTTACAAGTTGTGTGGGAGCCATATACACAAAAAGTGTGTTAGAACCCAAGACTAGGTTACTGCTATAATGGTTCTAAATTTTGGCAGGCAGTTGTAACTCTAATATGCTTCCATATCATTGAGTGGCACTAGCCTGACAGATGTCTTTGACAGTTTGGGCAAGATCAACCAATTCCAGCCCTTCCTGCCAACAACAACTGGCAATATACACAACAGTTGAAGGGGAAAATGGATATCAACTGGAAAATTGAACAATATGAAGACATCATCTGGTGGTAGGCATAGAGACAGAGGGTGGTCTTATCACGACTGCTCCAAGAACCACCGCATAGAAATTCTCAATATATGACAAGGTATTAGTACATCACGCGTCAGTGGATGTCACACACTGTAGCTACAAATTTGGCGAGCGTAAGTTTTTATTAATTACTGTTATAAAACTTTAAATTTCTTTATAATGTTTTTTCTACTTAATTCATTTACCATTATCCTATAGTCGAGTGGTTACCAGTTCATCTACTATGAGACCTTTCAATCTAGCCCTTTAGAAAACATACAAAAGTTTAGCATGGATATGCTACAAGTGTTGGGTGAGGACCAACTGTTGCAAGATGATCCTCCTACGCATATAGCACCTCAAACATCTTTCGTAGATGTGCCTGGAGGAGGGGCTGGACAAGACTATCGGTGACTCGCAGGCTATACTCATACTCGGAGATATGTGCGATGACGAGCTGATGCGAAAGACATTAGCGCACCCCTCCAACTACCTCAGTCCCACCTATCCCCACCGATGAGGGCTCCTCTACCTACATCGTGCCACCTATCCCTACCACTGAGGGATCCTTTACTTACACCATGTTAACTATGTCGACTATGTACGCTGGCGAGGGCTCATCTATGGCTCATGAGATGGTCACACCACATTTGTCTCACAGGCCCATTTATGAGTGGTTTAACCAAAGCATGATGTTGCCACCACAGACACAAGTTCCATTTGTGGAACTTGGGTTTGGCCTATGGTCGGGTTCAAGAGGATCAACTAGATTTTCATAATTTCGGTCACGTCATTCAGCTTAGATTCAACTGGGCTTCACTCAACAGTAGGAGTCAGACTAGAAGGGCAACCAGGATGTTGAACAACTAGAGGAGCAACATGACTAGGTCAATGATCCTCTTCTTGAGCGTGGTCGAACCTAGAGAGATATCAGGCCTACTCGGTGTGATACTGGGAGCCACTACTTGTTGTAGTTTGTTTTTATATATGTATAACAAATATTATTAAATAATATATTTAATACATCAATTTTATTTTGTTTCAATCTAGTTATCAAACATAACTAAAATTAACTTTTAAGGCAAAAAATTAAATTAAATATCATTTAATTAATGGACTAAAGAAATTGAAACAAAAAAATCACTAACTTGTAAGACAAAGAGAATTAAACAAGATAGTCTTAACATGTTAAAAAAAAACTACTAATTGCCAGGGCCTTCAAAACAATGTTATTTTAGAAAAATGTTGTGGTAATGCCTTATTTCTCTACACACCACACACCTTGCAAGCTCACTTGCATCTCTCCAATCCATCACATTCTTCAATCATCTAGACTTTGGCCTACCTGGTTTTCGGATATCTCTAGGGTCAAGCGCAAATTTTGGTCTTGGTATCTGTGGCTAATATTGCTTCCCCTAATTGGCTAAAAGGGACTCCGATATGTAGCCATTATTATCTCTAGGTTGTATATTGGGTCGATGTAATTTATGTAATCAAGATTAATATTTAAGCAGGCTGCAACAACATGTGAGCAAGGAAATCAAAGCACTTGAAACTCCCCACAGTTGCAATATCGGTTTCCTACCAAGACCCTACATAACATCTATGTTGCCTCTATCATCTGTCGTAAGATTCTTGCACCTCAAACCACAACTGGACAAGGTTGAAAATTGTCATTACACAAACACTTGCCTTTGACTCTTGTTCTTTCAATTAATCTTGCAAGTAGATACAAAGCTTTTATTCAGCTCAAATTTAGGCACTTGCCTCGTCCAACCTATCTGTGAAGTATTTGGCTAATTTGTAGTAGGTTGCTTGAGCCAGTGCCGTTACGGGCAAACTCTTCACTCCCTTAAGCATGTCGTTCATACATTCTACCAAATTAGTCGTCATGTGACCCTAATGTCTTCCTTCATCATACGCTTGACACCATAGAGCTTTGTCACCCGCATGTTGCAATACCCAATCATAAGCTTTGTCTTCAAGTGTGTGAAGCTCGATCATCTTTCTCTCAACTACAAGTAGTTCATATAATTATCCTATATATGTAATAACATTGTAAGTAAAAGATATTAATATACAATGTAGAGAGATACATAAAGTAATGATAGTGTAAGAAAAATACATATGTTTACAAAGAGTTGCTTTAACCGCTTGTTTTTGAACTTCGTGTTTCGATTGCTTACCAAGTGTCACATGCAATGAACGTGGTATCCTAGCAGTGGTTGCCTAGTCGTTCTCTACTTTGGCCACGGCTTCAATAATTGATGGGTGTTTGTTTGTGATCAAATAGATAATCTTTTTCTTCGCAACATTACATAACCAAGACAAGAAAAATTACCATGCATCAAGAGTTTCACCTTCCATAATTGCAAAGGCAAGCAATAGAACATGATGATTCCTATCTTGACCACATGCAATCAACAACGTCCCTTTGTATTTTCCATAAAGAAACGTTCTGTTAGCTTGAATCATTGGTTTCAAGTGATCGAATACACCGATGCATGGTTTGTACACCCAAAACACCTGACGAAATATTCTCATATCATTTTCTTGATCATAGTCCCATATTTAATCAACCACAGTGTCAGGGAGAAATTGTCGAACTGCCACAAACCACAACTACCCAATTACGAATATGAGGCCTCCCAATCACCATAGTTCTTGGTTGTGGCCTTCTACTTTACCATCCATGCCTTCTTATAAGATACTATGTATGCGAACTTATCTTTAATATACTATATCACTTGAGAGATAAGCATGTCTGGAGATTGATTCACTTGGGCCATTATTGCTGTGGCGATCAAATCAGAGTCTAACTGCCTATGGTCTTGGAAAATAGATGATGAAACACATGTGATCTCTGTTATACTTTGTGATTATCCACATGCCGTAATTCTTCAAACAAGCCATCACTCTCCAGTTACAACCATTTCCAAACTTCACACACTTTACCTGTACATATTTTTTACATGACTTCTTCACCTTGAAGCTGTTGTGCCTCTTGATTGAGTATGTCTTCAGTGCCGCCATTAGTGCATCGTTGTCAGGAAATAATAAACTGACAACAATGTCTGAATCATTATCCTAGTGTGGGCTTGAATGACATCTGGAATTTCTAGCTCATCTGTTGAGGCTGTACTTGCTTGCATCATATAAGAGGGTGAAGCATAATAAGTGAAGGGCTCAACTAGCTCAACCTCGTTCTCCACCCATTAGTTCTTATATGCTTCCTCCAAACTCTTCAAGCTCTAGTTTGGCAACACTGTCATCCTTAACGTCTTCTATGTCATCGACATGCACATCATCCAGAATATCACATGGTGGGTCAGGTAGTGGAATGTCTATATCATCCTCTATGAGTTGAATTTGTGCACTCGGGGACGAATATGGGATTGATACACTGTATTGAGTAGACGGTCCACAGTCCTAAACCCATGTTGCATTCTCGTTTAAATTGGGACTGACAGAATTGAATTGGACTTTTTTCACCTCAATCTCTGCATAAACTTTCATACTTGTCAATATCCCCTCTAATTGTAAGTGACAATCAATCATCACCTCTACATCATCATCGTTATTTAGTTAGAGCTGCCTGAACATAAGTGGCATCGTTTGTTCAGGATATCTATATAGTAACTGCAATATCTTCTCATGTTATTTTAGCCTCAACTTCCGATAGATTAATTGTCTCAAAACATCTAAAGAAGTGTTGCGCTTAATTTTAATCATCATTGTGTTATCGGCTTCAAATGATACACTGTTGGAACTGCCACTCAATACAGTCCCATTTGAGTAAACACAAATAAGAAGTGCCCCACTTCGGCTCATCCTATATATAAAACAATAGATAATTAGTTCACCACAAATAAATTTGATTTGTTATCCAAAATTGCAACTAATTGTTATTTAAATCTACTAATTTTATATGATTCCTAATAATTTCAATTATCTAAATGATAAATTATTACATATTGATAAACATCAATGTAAAAAAAAATTCATTAATTAAAATTATGATAAACATAAACAATAAGAAAAATAAATTTCATGTAAACAAAGAAAAAAAAATCAAAAACAGGTTTTACAATATAAAAATAAGAAAAATAAAAGTCATAAGAAAAATAAAACATTATAAACTAAGAATGGCAAAAAAACAGTCATAAAATAAAATTGCTGAGAAAAATAAAAAAATATTAAAACTAAGAAAAATAAAAATTCATAAATTATTTCACATTGATAAACATCAATGTAAAAAATAAATAAATAATTCATAAATTAAAATTACTATAAAAAATAAGAAAAAATTCATGTAAACAAAGAAAGAAAATTATAAAAAGATTAAAACAATATAAAAATAAGAAAAATAAAATTCATAAGACTAAGAGTGGCCAAAAAAATTCACAAAATAAAACTTCTGAGAAAAATAAAAAATATTAAAACAAAGAAAAATAAAAACTCATAAATTATTGCACATTGATAAACATCAATGTAAAAATAAAGAAAAATAAAAATTCAGTAATTAAAATTATTATAAACAATAAGAAAAAAACATTCATGTAAACAAAGAAAAAAATCATAAAAAGATTAAAACAATATAAAAATAAGAAAAATAAAATTCATAAGACTAAGAATGGCAAAAACAATTCATAAAATAAAACTGCTGAGAAAAATGAAAAATATAAAAACTAAGAAAAATAATAATTCATAAATTATTACACATTGATAAACATCAATGTAAAAAACAAAGAAAAACAAAAATTCATAAATTAAAATTACTATAAACAATAAGAAAAATAAAATTCATGTAAACAAAGAAAAATCATAAAAAAATAAGAAACATAAAAGTCATAAGAAAAATAAAAAAAATAAACTAAGAATGGCAAATAAAATTCGTTAAATAAAATTTCTGGGAGAAATTAAAAACATGAAACAAAGAAAAATAAAAATTCGTAAATTAAAAATCACTAAAATTAACAATATAAAACTAATATTTATAAATTAAAATAATATATTTACCTTTTTTTTTTTGTAATTTTCAGAGCAGCAAAAATCCAACTTGAAGGATTTCTGATTGTAAGAAGAAAGAAAGGAATGGATGCTATATCGGATGAAAGCACTAAAGAGCGTCTTAGGTTTCACCGGAGAAGCTCATTTATGTACAATTTGGGCAACGGTTAAAAAAAGGGTAAAAAATTTTACATCTAACAAACGCATTATGCCACCGCAAGAGGAGCCTTACGTGGCAATAAGGCGTACTTGTGAGGTACCCTTCGCGTTCACGTAACGCGCACGTATGAGGTATGCTTTATATGTCAAAAACATGCCAATCTAAGGTGCGTATTGTTGTGTATAATAAAATTGGTGTAGATCCAGAATTTAAATAGCAAAACATGACACAACCGGAATTTAAGTTAAACATTGGATTACAACAGTAAAGAAGTCTCTGTTTATTCGTAACAAAAGGGGATAGAAGCTTACACAAAGAGTTACAACAACTAAATAACAATATCTCAAAGTAGCTTATAATAGAGGAACTTAGGTGCTCAACTCAACTCATAGTGGTTCTCCATATTTTTCCTTCACAAAAGAATAATTCTACAATTTGAAGGAGAAAGCTTTTTTATCTCAAGCATATTAGCCGTTGAGAGGCTCCTTTAAATTTAATTTTTCAACGGTCAACTTTAGAACATATCAGTTGATAATCTCCTTGATTTAATCTCTTAGTGGATTGTGTTGGATAGGAGGTTGACTTAAGAGGAAAAGATTATATCTCTTTAACTTTGTAGGCTATTGTTTTCCGGCCCTTAACTAATGGAATTTCCAAACAAGTATAATAATAGATTTTTCATCTTCAACACCTTCCATTTTGGTTCGCTCAATTGTGCTATTTACTTTTCTAAATCTATTATGTTATGACAAGAGAGCTAAAATACTGCCATATAGGATTCACATGATTAGTTTCTCTTTTTGTCTTTGTAGGCTGCTGCAATTTCAGCCTTCGCCTTGACTGCTGGTCTTTCCAAAAATGAGTGAGCTAGTAGATTTTTCTTTTTCTACACCTTCCATTTTGGATTGCCTTAAATGTGTAACTTCTTTTTTCAAGCTTGTGCATTAAGAGATAAAATGTTGTTTCGGATATTCACTTTATATCTTTCCTTTTTAGTGCTACCCTTAATCTCGCTAATCACTCCATTGCTTCTTAGCATGATTGTCTAGCCTTATACTGCACAAATGGTTCAATCGCGCATTCATCAAAAACATAAATTTTGCACTAACAACTTGTATTTTGTCTAGACCAAATTTTAGGTTATGTGAAGCATATTTATGCACTTTTTAAACCTACATAAATCTAACACATAATATAGCCAAATATGGGCAGTCTAGGCTTCCATACCAACTGAAGTAGTTTGAGAAAGATTTTTGGCTTGGATTTTTTACGAAAACTAGCTAGTAATTATAAGATATTTGAGTTATGTCAATTTTGAAAATTTTTGAACTCGTTTAATGATGTCTTTTGTCCTTTTCTGAAAATTGATAAGAATTGAGTCTTTTGAATGAAGCATTAATTAAATTACATGAAGACGAAATTTCTAAATTAGATACTTGCTTAAGATCTATTTTTTTCCTTGATGGTGAATAATAATTCTTTTCATCCATATATTTTGATCTCATTATGAAATTTTTAGAAGAGTCCTAACTTAAATAAATCTCCATATAATGCTAATTTAGTTAAGCTCTCCATTTTCGTGGGTTAAATCTAGGCACAAAATGTAATATCTAGTCGTAAAGAGCTTCAATGTCTACAATAGAAACATGATAATCTTCCATATTCATTTAAAATACAGTATTCTTACTCATACCATCACCCGTTATATATAGTATATAGTCCTAACTAAGCCATGGCTGTCTGAATACCA
Organism: Biancaea sappan; assembly: GCA_037074585.1. NCBI lineage: Eukaryota > Viridiplantae > Streptophyta > Magnoliopsida > Fabales > Fabaceae > Biancaea > Biancaea sappan. The sequence continues at coordinate 22,117,395 of CM073499.1, read as the reverse complement.
TGAATATATATAGTGATTCATTCATTGCTTTTAGGCCTGAACTCAACTCCTTCAATGACAAGTCCCTTTTTAGCAAAACTGGTATTAACCTCCCAGAGTTTAAACTCCACTAAGACATCATCTTCAGAATCATTGAAGAAATCGCCCATCTCAACTTCCATCCATCCATCTTGTCTTTGCCTAACAGTACCGTCGCCAGCTGCAGGGTCTAAAATCACTCTTTTGTGAGACACAGTTGGGCTTCCTTCACATCTCACACTCAATTCCACAGGATGATTCGTAAAACCGAATGTTCTGTTTCCAAATTTGAAGACGAAAAACACAGCATATGATGTTCCAGGAGACAGAAGTTTAGTCCCCAGTCTTCCGCTCACATCAAGCCACCATACAATCTCTAGCTTTGCCACCTGGGAAAATCTGTAAATGCAGATCCCTTAACAGTGAGTGTGATTTACCCAGTACTGAACAAGTGTGATTTCTCTGCTTTTCCTCAAGAGACAAACACTTTGTTTATCTCTTCCTAGTCACTAGATCTGTAATCCAAAGACCACCAATGCTTTTCTTTTTTCCTCTGTGCCTACTTTAGGGACCTATTTGAAAGAAAAATTTTCAGATAGGTCCAATGCTTTTTTTTCTTTGTGCCTACTTTCAGGGTTCTATGTGAAAGAAAAAAATTTTAGATAGGTCCCAATGCTTTCATTTTTTTTTTTGTGCTTTCTTTTAGGGACCTATTGGAGGGAAAAAAAAGCAAGCATTAGTCCCTAAAATCTTTTCTTTCAAATGGGTCCCCGAAAGTAGGTACAAAGAAAAAAAAATATTGGGACCTATATAAATTTTTTTCCCTTTAAATAAGTCCCTAAAAATAGGCATTAAAAAAAAAAAAAAAGAAGAAAGCATTACTTCAGGAAAAGCTGAGAAAGGTACTGAATTTTCAAAATAACAACCATAACATTAAATAGCCAAAACAATTCAACTTATTCTGTTATCCTCAAAAGATACATTTTTCTTAGTAATATCATTAATTTGGTTTCTAAAATATTATAACTATTTCAATTTGATCATTTGAAGATTAAATTTCTCAATTTAATTATAGAAAGATTGTGTTTGTTTCAATTTAACAACAAAAAAAATTAAAAATGAAAAGGCCTAAGTTAAAAATGTAACTAAAGAATACAACAACAACAACAACAGCCTTATCCCACTAGGTGGGGTCGGCTACATGAATCGCCCGACGCCATTGAGCTCTATCAATGACTAACTCTTTAAGGATCTCATTTACTAGAAGATCCCTCTCAATAACCTCTTTAAATGCCTTTCTTGGTCTTCATCGACCTTTTTTTACAGGGCTCCAAACTATCTGTTCAACTCTCCTTACTGGCGCTTCTAATAGTCTTCTTTAAACATGTCCAAACTACCAAATGTAACTAAAGAATAAATTAAGATATTTAATTTTTTAAAAATTAAATTAAAATAAATATAATCTTCTAGAGACCAAATTAAAGGTAGTACTTGTCAAAATATAAATAAAGGTAGTATTGAATTCCTCGATACTTTAGGAGTATAATAAATGTTTTTGTCTTGATTCTATTTTCAGTGCTCATGTAGAATGATTCATTGCTGTTTTCATTCATATTTTTTCACTTAATCTATTATGACTTCTTATAAAATCTAAATAATCTAATTTTAAATTATGGTTGAATTATATCTTAAAATTTAAAAAATAATTACTTGTCAAAATATGAATGGAGACAGTATTGAATGCTTTTAGGAGTATAGTAAATACTTTCCTGTTGGACAACGTCAATTGTATCATTAACTTTTATTGATAGGCGTAACATGATTACGTGAGAACCATATTAGAACAAAATAATAATTGAAGAATTATAATGACATATTTTAATTTTTGTGATTCAAAATTACACAATCTTTTTTTTTTTGGGTCTACTGAAATGAGACAATTTAAAGAATTGAAAAATTAGTTTTCTTAAGAATAAAATATAGCATTGGAGAATTCAGCTAGAATGTTGTTTATGATGGAATCCGAAATTATGATTGTGTTTTGATTGTGTTTTTGCCTTTTTTTTGGTGAAAATAAGTTTTGAAAAACTTTTTTAAATTAATTAAGTTTGACGAAAACAAAAAGATCTGTTTAGATAATTTATTTTAGAAATAATTTTAAAACTTAAAAAAACACATATTTGGAAAATTTATTTTTAAAATCAAGTTTAAAAATTATTTGATACAAAAAAAATTTCACATAATTTTGTGATAAATTCAATATATAATGAAATAATTAACAACAATATTGTAAGAGAACACAAGATAAAAACAAATGCAACTCGTAGAAAAAATTTCTAATTTAGTGGTATAGTCATAAGTCATTATATATTTGCTAAAAAATTTAGATTTTAGAAGGACTTTTACCTGCTGTTACAAAAATATTTCTCTTGACAGTTCAAAGTTATATAAAAATCACTAAGAATTTACATATGTACAACAATATTACACATTTTTTTTATTTTAAAACAATTAATTTTGAAAATATATTATAATACCCGTGATTTTCTTTTTTTGCTATTTATGCATTATTTCACTTAGCATATGTTGAACTTCTTAAGTGTCATGATAAATAAATGGCGATGGAAATTGATGTCAAAATGCTCTTTTAAAAAAATGGTCCTTGTGTAAAAATTTATGTGAATTAATTAAAAGCTTTGGTTGGTAATTTAATTATTAATTTTCATGTGTTGGTGAACTTGTGCGATGGCATGTGACTCAATATAATTTTATTAATGCAAGGGAAATCATCTTGTGCAAATTTTAGGCTAAGTGTGAGTGTATGAAGGGTGGGCATAAAAGTAATTTTAGTGGGCATCTAATTGACCCATTTAGCTCACACACTCTCATTTTTCTTCTCCATCAATGCGTGCTTCTCTCCCATTCTCTTGTCTCTCCCTTCTAGCTCTCCTTTCCCTGTGTGGCCGTAGGTTCTTAGTTGTTGGATGCACTTTTCTGATTCTATAGGAGGAAAACTCAAGGTAAGTGCTAGGAATATTTCCCCTCTTCTTTTCTTTTTTGTTTGGCACAAACCCTAGAGTAGAGGTTTCGATTTTTCTAATTTTGGGGCTGTGATGTGTTCTAAACGGCTTCCATGATTATTTTAAAGTACTTAAACTACTTACATTTTCACTTGGGTGGTTGGGAATGCATTTACAGAGGAGAAAAGAATTGTTACTGTCATAAATTCATCATATATGCTGTCAAGTAGGGGAAATTTGGGATTTTGATGGCATGACCTTGTTTCTTTGGTTTAATGGAGATTTAGGATAAGTTTTATGAGATCCTAACACCCAAATTTGATTTATGAGCAACCATGGAAGCCTTGGGACACAAGAGGAGAGATTTTGGGTTGGAAATGGTGTTTTTTCAAGAGTTTCTAGTGTGGTTCAGGCGTGGGCTCCTAGGTTGCTTGAGAAGAGTGGTAGGGCTTGAGCATGGGTGCCTTAGGCACCAACATGGGTGCCCATGGCTGGAACATGGAGGGTGTTTGGGTGAAGTGCGCCACAGGCTGGATGTTGTCCACTCAAACGTATATTTTGATCATTTTCTTTTCCTATCTCTAATTCTATTAACCAAGAACTATAGGGTTATGTTCTACAAATATGGACCCTTCGCTCCTTTTTTTTTTTTCTAAAACATGAATTCTTTTTAAATAGCAATTTAATCTTGTCTCATCGATCTTTAAGATGCCGATTCAAATAGAATAGAAATCTCCTATTTTTGGAGAGAATCATGTTTCTACCTAGAATTTCAATTAATCAATGCAAGAGAGAACAATACAAAGCAAACCTGGACGCTGGTGTCACAGTATATTTCCAATACCGTGGCGTGTCTCCCCAGATGATGCCAAGGCCTCTTGCACCAACGGTGTAGCACTGTTTTCCACTCTCTTTGTCCAACGAAAAGGTCTACCTCATCCATATCAATGAATTTCATGCATTAGTTTGCTGGTATCGTGCAATATAAATTTAAGTACTAAATTATAGCGAGAAAAAAATGGATTAAAATTTCATTTTGATCACCCATAGATGTTCTTTTTATCAATTTGGTCTCTTATAGATCTAGATGCTTTCAACTTCATTCTTTACCTATCCAAACGTTTGTCATTTGGTCCCTCCATGCGACTCTCAATCTCATTTTCAATTTGCTTGAATCTCTTTACACCGTACAACATATTAGCACAAAGAAAAAAATAATTATATGGCATTCGCGCCAACAAGTTAACTATCAAATCAACATCTCTGTTAAATTATTTAATGATAGCCACATAGAAAGATCAAATTGAGAATGTTTGTATCTATAAGAAATTAAATTAAAAATAAAAATTTGTGAGAAATTAAATTGACAAAGGAACATTTGCAAATGACCAAAATGAAATTTTAGTTCAGAATAAAATTATAGACGGACCAGTCACTTATAAGCAAAAAAAAAATAATAAAGCGGTGAAAAAGGACATTTATATATTCTTCATTGCCTAGCAAATCCAGTCAATGTATCTTCATTAGCATTACGTGCCAAATTCTAGAAAAACCCAAGATCAATGCAGGGAGCTTCAAGGATATATCTAGTCAAAAGCATAAAGATTAAAATATATATTTTATTTAGCATGTATGGATCCTTAGTTAACATTTTTAATAGCTGCTAGTCTGCTTCCAGAAAAGAAAATCAAAAGACTTCTTCGCAATTAACAATTTAACTAAAATTAAATTAGAGGACTAAAGTTCTATTTTGGTCTCTTATAGATCATGTATTTTTTACTTTAGTTGCTTAAAATGCTGTTTTCTAAATTTGTTCCTTTACAAATGGAATACTTTTTAATTCGGTTCCTCATTGTAATGCCTATGAAATTTTTGTGTTAGAATCTTGCTTGTGCATGTGGATATATGTATTTACAACTATTGTGTAAGGGACTAAAATTTTGTAAATGAATAAATTTGAATATTTTGCAATGACCTAAATTTTATGATTTCTTGCAGGAAACATGTGGATAGATGAGTTATGATTATGTGGAGTTACTTAAGACTCATTATGCTAATTTTAGTATGGCTCTAGGTGTCATTCTACTTCTGCCCCTGGTTCGAGTACTCTCTTCCTTGGGAGGAAAGGGTAAAATGGGAAATAAAATTCCCTTATTTCTTTAGCCATCCCTCCATTCTCATGCCTAACACCTCTCTTAAGTTCAACTCACCTCTTCTAACTCTCCACCATCTTACACCACCAAAACCTCAACTCTATTTCACTTTTTTGGCAACCCTTGATCTCTGGCAACCATCACCCACACTAGAGAGTTAAGGTTGGACCAAGGTAGCCTTTCTTTCTCTCCTCTTCTACACATTTCTGTGCATCTCAAACCCTAGGCCTAGAATAAAGGAATTCTTGTATAAAATCTTATGGGCAGTTTATGGTTTGCTTTCTTGATGATTCTCTATGATATATATGAAGTTTTCATACTTGAAATTGATGAGAATGGGCTGAGACAACTGAGTTTTTGCTTTAACTCTTGGAAAGAGGAATTTTGATAAGTTTGGGTGGAATGAAGTGTTGGGGTTGTTTTAGTTTAATCTTGTCGCTTTTGGGTGTTTTTTTTATATTTGTAGAGGTTGTTGAGGCATTTATGAGGGCTAGATGCAAGTATAGATGGTGGAGAAATCTTGGGATGATGTTTGGAGAAGACAATTTTTGCTGAAACATGTAGATATGGTGGGTGTCAGGGCGCCCAGCTGCCCCAGAGCATCCCTTTAGGTGCCCAAGCGTAGGCATCGGGCACCCCTGTGGCTGAAGGGTGCCCAAAATGAAGTCAAGCGCCTAGACTAGAAACCTCTTACATTTTCTCCTTATTTTCTCACCCTCTTTAATGTTATAACTTCATAGGAGTCCTTGACCACTCACTCATAGATCTCTAAAATTTGAAACAAGTAGAATTAGGTAGCCTGGACCCAATACGAGTAGATAACCCTACTCTCAAATCTTTCAAATTTTCCCACTTTCAGTCATAATCAAAAGCCTTAAATGTTATGTCATAACTGTTGTTTATTGTTCTAATATGTCTTAAATAGTAAGTTTATTACTCTCTAGTCTATTCTATAGTGTAATTTGATTATATGTTACTATGACTCTAAATGAGAATAGGTTTCTACCTAAATTCACATATTTCTGATAAAGACTAATATGTTGAATATGTGAATTGAACTTGTTCTTGAATTAGCTTACATGTCATTATGTTAAATATGAATTGTTGTCATATTTGTGTTTGTGATTGTGATTGATAAGTTGAGCATGAAGGTGCACCCCATGAAATAAGGCCGGTATGGTATTGAAACAAGTAGTGGAGTGATAACGGTGGAGAATCCATAATGGAGGGATAAGAGAGGATGTAGTTGGGGTCAAGGACAACGGACACAATAACTTGGAAGGTCACGGAAAGATCAAGGAATTGATCATTTTGTTGAGTTGATATATGGATGTTATATGTGTTGCATAATCTGTGCATACGTGTTATTCTTCAATCTTATGTGAATTCATTTTTCTTTTGTAGAACAGTGTTATTTGATCACCGAGTTCATATCACTCATTTCTTCTCTTATCTTTTCAAAAGCCTTTAGTTGAAGAGGAATCTCTACTTTAGGAGTAATGGAGTATTTGAAGACAAAACCCCTTTTGCTCTGGGGCTAGTCTTTTTGTTTAGACTCTCTTAGTTTTGAAGCTGTAAAGTTGCTCTGCAATCAAATGAGTGATCTTAGGAAAGCAAGTATGTGAATTGTTAATTTGGCAAGGTGGAAAATGCTCATTTTTTTTATTCTTTTGTAATATATATTTTTAGACATTCCAATAGATTAATTGTTGTGTAGTCTCTTAGAGAATGTTTGGAAATGTGGTGGATACATATGACATGGAATTGTTTTGAACTTTTGATTAAATATAAATGAAGGAATTCTATTCTTGATATCTTTGGATTGTATTTGACTATTGCATGTGGTTATATTTGGCTATGTCTTGATCTTGGTTTAGACTTACGGTGGTGGGAGCAACTTCACTAACTGTGCAAGTCATGTGCCCTTAGATGGAGTGTGATACTCATAAAATTGGGTTTTTTAATTTGATCACTTACATATGAATATTTCTTAATTTGATTCTTCATAAACAAATATATTATCAATAACCTCTTTCTATTAATAGGCTATTAATAAAATTAACAAATGTCATGATTTATAACATGTTATAATATGATACTCTATATTCACCATTATATAATGTATAGACTATAAGATAATTTAATTAATAATAAACTAATAGAAGAATATTATTGGTGTAGTTTTATTTTTCATGGCCAAATTCAAAAATACTTCATCTATGAGGGACCAAATTAAGAACATATATGTACTACATATGAGCAAAATTGAAAAATATCTTTTATGTGAGGTATCAAATTAAAAAAAAATCCTATATGTGAAAGTGAGAAAACAACTTTGTGACTGTGAGAGACTAAAGTGAGAAAATTTCTCTGAGGACTGAACTGAAATTTTAGTCCACAATTAGAGCAATTGTCAAAAGAAGACACAATAGCAACAGAATCGGGATGCAGTCACACCGTAACAGAAATTTCTGAAACAAAATTGCAGTTCTTGCTCGAATTTCCCGACTATAACAAAAGCTAAAATTTGGTTTGGATCTTACCATTGTCCCACCAGCTACAAGAACAGGATTATCAGAAAGATGAAGATAAAGTTGTTTGGCGGGAAGTTGAAGCAAGTTTGGAGATGAGGATTGAGCTACGACGCTTTTACAATCGGACGGCAGAATAGCTTCCCACGTAGCATCTGAATCTGCAAGTTCTTTGAAAACAGGAGAGACAACTGATGATCTGCAAGCATCCCTTGGAGATGTAAGAAAAGAAATGATTTTGGAGATGCAATCTTTGGGCAAAACCTTCGTGATATCCATTTCTGGTTCTCGTTCTTCTCCGCACTCGAGTTCTCACTTCTAACCAGCAATGGGCAAAGACCTTTTGGTTACGATTGATGGAGTTTTCCAAGCAAATTTCCCGAGTAAACGTATAACATGTTACCATCCAATGTGAAGATGAAATGTGGCGTAATAAAAAATGAGAAGTAGTAAAGTACAAGGAACATAGTTTTAGCCTTTTTAGATATCGTCACTACAGTCGGCTCGGAGAAAAGGTCAGCTGAATTATTAGTTTAATCCATGGCTTACTGGATTAATTGTTAGATTGAGAAAAAAAGTTCTATATATATATATATATATATATATTCACAAAAACAAATAATTTATATTTAAAATCAAAGTATTTTAAAATAATTTAGCACATAAATATTGTATTTAATAAATATAATATAATATTTTATAATTAAATTAATAAATATAAAAATAAAATTAATAGCAATTTATTTTTGAATATTTGGTTGTTATTTTTAATATTAATTTTTTGCTAATATTTTTTAAATTTCATGATTTAAAATTATTTTACATAAAATAATAAAATTTTATGTTTTATAATAACTATATCATGAATTATATTTTTCTCAAGATCTATTTTACTTGTACTCTCACATTATGGATTTAAATAAAAACAAAAAAATTTAAAAAGATTTATTTAATTTTTTATTAAAAAAGGATCGAGTTTGAGTCAACCATTGTCTAGGTTTTGATCCCTGCCACTTGCAACCCAATCTGATTTAGAGATAGACCGGGTTGATCACCGGGTCAACCTAGTTCAATCGGTCTTTGTCAAAAAACACTACTACGGAAGTACAATATGGGTAATCTTTTGTTACCTTCCAATGTAGGCTATTTTTTTTTTCCAAATTTATGGGTAAATTATTGATTTCTTTTCAAAAAATTATAATTATCTCAATTTAATTTTTAGAAGATCGAACATTTTAATTTAACTCTTATAAGATTATATTTGTCTCAATTTTATCACTTAGTAATGGATATGGTTGAATCGAGAAAAATACAAACTTCTCATAAACAAAATTGAGACAATTAAAGCCTATTGAGGTGTTTTTCTTTTAAATTTTGAAAACAAATTTTGTAAAATTGTTTTAGAAACTAATTTTGAAATTTTAAATAAAAAGATCCATTCGGATAATTTGTTTTGAAAATAATTTTATAACTTATGAAAAAAAATACATTTGGAAGATTTGATTTTGAGAATAATACTTAAAAAAATTTGATACAAATGTTTTTTGATGTAATACTATAATAAATTTGAAATATTTTTCCAAATCCTATTATTTGACAAAAAAATTGTCCAAATACTTTGTTTTTCATAATATTTATTTATATACTACATTTTGAGTTAATCAAGTTTTTTGTTTTTATGAAAAAAAAACTATTGAAACTTCAATGATTTTTGTTTTAAATTTAAAAATATATAAAACACGGCATCGTGGACACCGTCTTCCTTGGTATAAATATTTTTATGTTTTTTATAATTTGCTAGCCGAGCCTCCCCTTTTTCCAAAAATTAAAAGTTTAATTTATTTAAATTATATAATTAATTAAATTTTTTTAAAAAATAATTTATTTAATTTTTAATATATTTAAATTATATATTTAATTAATTGTATTTAAGAAGGAATACCTAATTTCATAAAATTTATTATATAATCTTATATTTAATTAATTTAGGAATTATATAGTTATAAGTAATTAATTAATTAATTTATATATAATATCATTTATAAAAAGTAAATATAACTTTATATAATTATATATAACCAAAATAATTACATTTTAATTAATTATATAGTTAGAGTTAGTACTTAAATATTATAGAATATATAATATCACTTTTAACAATTAAATACTTTTATATAGTTGTATAACTAAATATAAAATTATGTGCAATTATAATTATATAATCATAATTAATACATTTACACAACTAATTTTATAATCTTATCATTAATTATTTATTTATATAGTTAGTATCAGTTAATTTATATTATCTTTCATTTTATACTTTTCTTTGGAATTTAGAATATAAAGTCAAATAAATATTTAATTTACTTTAAATAAATTAATGCACATTCACTACGTTAATAAAAATATATAAATAATAGAAAGTAAATAAAGTTAGATAATGTTTCACTATACAATAGGTTCGGGATACAATCTAAAACAAGTGAATATCGATCTCACAACGCGGTCGTATAATTATTTGTTTCAACCATTGACATCTCGGAAGTAACTACGCTCTTCATCTTCACCACCAGCATTATCTTCTTCTGCTCCTGCATTGAGCATAACAAGTAAAGAAATCAAATCCAATACAAGGCAACTAAACTAAGGGGATTAAGTGATTTGGTGTCAATAATTGCATGTCATAATTAGTATTATCTACTGGAGCATCGGTAAATAATGACAAATAATCATATTGGGCATGTGCTAACATGGAGTGAAGAAGTCGTCTTTTGTTGGTGGAAAAGTGAACTGTGGAATGAACTGGCACATATGGTGAAGAATTGAAGTTGTCAACTCTTGTGAAAGATGGATTGGCGCCATTGCAACCAATGCTAAGCTATGTTTGATAGTTAGCTGAAGTTATTGCACCTTTATGTGGCATAAATGCACTTGATGCATATGATGCATGATAAGGGATAAGATGTTCTATAGACTCTTTTAGTATAAATTTTATGAAAAAAAGAAATCTATAAATTATTGACCATCAAAGAATAAAGTCTTTGACTAGTACCAAGTACAAAATTTTTTTTTTGGCAATTATACTCAGTATTCTTTTTACAATTGACTCAATTCTGATCTAGTTTCAAAAAATACAAATAACATGGTAATTCTTGTCCAAAAATTTTTAAGCTTGACATGCATTAAGTTCTATATGTGATTAGTGGTTATGATGAAAATCTCGGACCTAAAAACATTTCCAAACTGCCCCAATTAATACAATATCTTAAGCAATCCAGATTAGTTCTTCTCTTTTTGACGGTGACTCCGGCAGCACCCTATCCCCTTAAATAGTCTGTTCATCTGTATGTTTCCTTTCCATCTGAGGGGTCAATTTTCGAGACATATGTTGGAAACCATATATCCATATTTGACATATTAATTATCAGGAAATATCGAAAGGTTGCTGGGACAGAATGCAGTTATGGTGTCTCCCTCTACAGATGGAAATATCCACTTAATCTTTAATGTTTAATGCTACTAAGTATTATATAAATGTGTTCAAGACAGAAAACTGTGGTTTCTTAACCTGTGAGAAATAATTCATAAAGTTGGTAATTTTTGTGGTTTCTTTCTTTCTTTTAATCTTTTTGAACCGTTGCTTGTTTGGTAATTTTTTTCACACATCATAGTAACATTTGGTAGGATAAATGTAAACGTATCTAGAGTTTTTTCTGTTCATTTGAAAATATATTAATAACTATTTGCTTGGAAGGAAGCTAGTTTGGATCTTCAACATTTTTGGTGGAATATGTAGAGTTCTATCCTCAAATCTAAACTGTTCATTTCAAATTAAATAGTCTATATCAAAAGGAAAAATTCTTACAAGTTCTGATTTTTTCTTTATTTTTTTTTTGATTTGGACGATGTAAAATAAACGATCTAGATTTGATGATTGAACTTTATAGTTCTCACTAGAATAGCTAACAATCCAAGTTTTACTATTGTCAAGTTGAAAGAGGACGACAAAACCACAAAAAGGAGATTTTTTGAGGCTTCCCTATACTTTTAGGCACGTTTACCATCTCACTATTTTCTATATGAATTCTGAGCTTGGCCTATTTTTGTCAGCCCATTAGGGTTTCACAAGGAATGGTCTCTACTCTCTGCCTATATATGTGGTGTAACAGTCCCATTGAAGTAACACCTTCTAAAAAACATATTAGGCTAAGAGAGCAGTTTTACTCTCCTTAGTTATTCTGTTTTCTTGTCTTTAATTTTATTTACACCCGATTATCAATTACTATCAAGAGTTCTGCTGTTTCCCCAGTTACGCATAGTTTTGTTATTATTCATATATGTTATAGAACTATCTGCAATATAATTTTGTGTATAGGAATTATCCATAAATTTCTTCAATTTGTACCAGAACCAGGTTTACAGATTGTTCTATGGCTGTATAAAATTAGAATCATATGACGATTATATCCGTTCATATTGATTGGGGAAAATTATTGTAATTTGGGTAAATTCCTTTTATTAGGGTTCATGAAGGAATTTTTTCTATAGAACCCTAAATTTGTGTTTTGTTTATGATTGAAAATAATTTTAGAGTTATTGAAAATTTTATCTTATAATTATGATATTTCAAATTTGATTATGTGTATATGAATTAAATCAAATTCTTAGAATTTATTATAAATTGAGATAACTTTTATCAAAACCCTAATTTTTGAGAATCGAGATGAAATAGATATATTAATTCATGATCTATTCGATGTTTTTTGCAGAATAAAAGCATAATTTATATTCTGCAATTTTATATATATATATATATATATATATGATAATCGACGTAATCACGTATATGTGCATAATCCTCTCATGTATTTGTGGTGTTACATAAACTGTGTATTGCTTTTGGGATTGAAAAGCTAGTCAACATACTATATATATGAGTTATTGGTAATATAAGATTTTCAACGAGATTGGATAATCAAGGTATTTGTGATAATGATAATACTTTGAATTTAATTTGTGATTATGTTGATTCTGTTCAATTTAAATCAACCTCAGTGTTGGTGTTCAATTATATAGAAAATCGACGTAATCAATCTCAATTGATTCAATCCAATCATATATAGTTTGAATTCCTAATTTAACTCTCATTGATTATTCTGATTTAGAATTCTGATAATTGAAATTTGGATTGAATCAATAGATATATGTATATCTAAATTCTTAACTTTGATTAATTGTTGAATTAATGTTAATCATATATATTTGAGATTGAATCATATATATTAATTACGTTATTCATATATATTTGAACTGGACTTGGATTTTATGCCTAAATAATTTTGATCATGAGTATATTGATCAAAATTTTTTGAACTTTCTTGTGAATTTGAGACTGAACTGTCAAGAATCATATTTTAGATATTGTATTCTCTAAAATTCAGTCTAAAAATTTTTTTTATATAAATTTTGAATATTATTATCTGTTAAATATCCCTTATACTCTGTCTTAGAGAATCGTTTGTATATTTTTACTATTTTAGAGACAATTTACATTTATTTAATTATTTAAATTTTATTGTAAATTGTTTCTAAATATTCTACCAAATTATTTTGGATATCCAAATATGCAATTTGAATAATTTGTGAGATTGTAAGCTCGCCTGTCGCGAGTCCAATCTTTAGTATTATTTTTGCAAATAAAATATATCTATATATATATATATATATATATATATTTCTTTATTCCTTCAAAATAATTATGACTTGAAAAAGGGGGGAAAATAGCAATTATGGTGACAATAAATAATTTATTTTGAAATAGTATTAGTGTACACTCCCTATCGGAATGACATTAATGTGTGTTTCTTGTGATAAATAATTTTTTTTGGTGTTTTCTTTTGATATTTTTGCAATATAAAAGGATTGCGAAATCACTTCAGGTACACATCACTGATCTATTACTCTATATCATGTGTACTATAATATACTTTGATATTGCATCTATAATTGATCTAAAATTTACTGACTTTGGATTGCATATTTTTCTTAATTAATTATGTTTTTTCATATTCATTATTCTTTATGTGAAATATGAGCTTTTAACATGTATGATCTACTTCCCCTTCGGATACTATTTCTGCATCGTTAAAGCTTATGTTTCCTGACATGTGCTATAATTATAGTTGTTATTTTAGCCTTAATGATTATTATATTTTAATAATTGACTATTGCTATCCAAGTGGGAGAATTGTTAATATATATATATATATATATATATATATATATATATATATATATATATATATATATATATATATATATATATATATATATATATATATATATATATATATATATATATATATATATATATATATATATATATATATATATATCCTATGTGGATTAGCATTACTAAATTATTAAAATATTGTGTTTTATAATATAGCATTTTAATTAATTCAATGAATATTGTAACTGAATTGAATCTAATTTGATTTATATTTCTCCTAATTCTTGGTGGCTCTTTTGACCTAGAGCTTCACCAAATAGTTGTTAAGACAACATTATTAAATGGTGATTTTTCAAATGATGTGTACATGGATCAACCTGATATATTTTTTCAAAAATATGGTCAAAACCATATAGTATGCAAATTAAAGATATCCATATATGTTTTAAAATTGGCCTTGAGGCAGGTACCTAAAATTTTACCATGTTGTCACTTTGATCAGCTTCAAGGAGAATGTGTCTCATCAGTGTTTTTACATGATGACTAGTGGGAGTAAGTTTGCAATTTTAAATATTGTACTTAGTTTTTTTTTGGCTTGAAATTCAATGAATATTTCATACTCTGCTAGTGGCACCTTGGTATATCATATTCTCCCTGTTGATGTGCCATAGTCAAGGAATTGATTTTTTGGTCCTTATATGAATTGAATAATTTCATCAGGCATGATATGTATTTATTATATTTTTTTTTGAATATAATTGCTTATCATTTGTATAACTGTAATCTCACCTATCGTGGGTACAATTATACAAATTTTGTGAATTGAATGATTAAATTTTTTTTTAATCATTATTTTATTACATTAATAATAATTATACCCTATCGGTGTGTTATCATTAATGTAATTTGTTGTACAATGCACTGTTAGTTTTATACTTATATCAATTATCTTTCGAATACCCTATCGGTATTAAAAACTTTGGTGATATAAGATTTGTGCATTATAATTATTACATTTCTCATTTATTATGGTTTGGGACCTTTAGGCCGGACCATCATAAGTAAGAAAATTTTTTCTAAAGGGCATGATTGGCTGTGTATAAGGAACTATTTAATTCTCTTATTGCATTATTATATCGTGCAAATTAAATGTTCCTTTTGTTGTTATAATGTCAGCCTTCTTTGTCTATGCTTGACTTCTGTCAAGACTTTAAATAGGACCATTTTTGAGGACTTAAAATAAAATAATCTCTGGATCTCTATTTGGCTATCACTAATATGGATTTGGCTTTGAGAAAAGAAGAGCTTGGTGCTCTTACTGCCTCGTCCACTGCTGTTGAAAAGGCTTCTTGTAAAAAAATAAGAACACTCAAACATGATGTGTATCACGGTGTTGAAATACACTATGAAGAAGTCAATTAGATAGACCATTCCAGAAAGCAAAAAGGTCTTGTATGCTTCCGCTGATTAATGTACGCTCAATTTTGTACTCATCCCGATATTATTTTTGTTATTAATGCTTTAGGGATATATTTGAGCAACCCAGATTTAGGTCATTTAAAGCCGTGAAAAGGTCATAAGAAATTTGCAGGGAACCAAAGATCATGTGTTGACATATAAGAAGTCTGATCAACTTCAGGTCATTAATTATTATGATTCTTATTTAGCATGGTTGCCCTGACGACCGAAAGTCTACTTCCGGCTCTATCTTTATGATGACATGAGTAGCTATCTCTTGGAAGAGTGTTAAATAGACTCTTACAGCTACTTTTACCATGTAGGCAGAGTATGTCACTTGCTATGAGGCTATTTGTCAAGCCATGTGGCTGAAAATCTTAATCTCTGGCTTTCATATTGTTGAAAGCATTTCTAAGCCACTTGTGATATATTGCGACAATACTGCTGCTGTGCTTTTCTCTCAAAACAACAAAAGCTCTTCTTAATCAAAGCACTTTGATATTAAATATCTATTTGTTAGAGAGAAAATTCTGGAGTTTCAAACTCGTATTGAGCATCTTGCTACAGAGAACATGTTAGCAGATCCACTAACTAAAGGATTAACTATTAGAGCTCTTTAGAATCATGTAGCTCATTTGGGTTCAGTTAAATCTTTTGATGTTTTGTGTTAGTGGGAGTCTGAAATTTAATATTTACTTAGTGTCATTCTTATGAGATATGTTTGTGATAACGTCACTTATACTATCATATCTCTTAAAGCATTTTCAGATGCTTGGACCATTGATCAGGATTGCACAAGGATCACATCCTTGTAATGTATGTTCTGACACTAGTTTCACATATTATTCAAATCTTTTGTTGAGGATCTTGACATGTAAGATGCCAGTGCCCCTATCGGACATGATTTTTGCATTGTCAAATACTTATTGCCTCTTGATTTGACTTAAGGATTGTTAATTTATAGTGACAACTCATAATTGACATGTCTATTTTGTTGTATTATTAATTCTGGAAATTATTTATCCTTTAAACTAATGATTTATGTTGTCCAAGTGGGAGATTGTTAGATTTTTCATATGGACTACCATAAATCATATTTATCTATACATATATTTTTTTATTTATATGTATTATCCAGTTTTAATAATAAGTTAATTATAAATTCTTTTATAAATTAAACAATCCTTATTGAATTGAAACTGGGTCTTGTGTGGGCTGACTAATGATGGGAATGTCAGCCCATTAGGGTTTCACAAGGAAGGGTCTCTACTCTCTGCCTATATATGTGGTGTAACAGTCCCATTGAAGTAACACCCTCTGAAAAACATATTAGACTAAGAGAGCAGTTTTACTCTCCTTAGTTATTTTGTTTTCTTGTCTTTGATTTTATTTATACCTGATTATCAATTATTATCAAGAGTTCTACTGTTTCCTCAAGTACGCATAATTTTGTTATTATTCATATATGCTATAGAACTATCTGCAATATATTCTTATATATAGGAATTGTTTTTAAATTCCTTCAATTTTCTCTAGTTGAATTCAATTCTAGAAAAGGAGTTAGTTGTCAGATTTGGACAATGAGACTAATATAAGAGAGATTGCACGGATATGAATATTGCTTCCAAATGTCAAGTAGTCTTCATTTACAAGCATCAACTGCTCGTATCTGTTTATATGTGTATAATGAGGCTTTTCATGGTAAATTTCCCACTTTTATGAGTTTTGAACATCTGTAGTTAAGTAATTTGGGTATTTATCATCAAGATTGAATGTAATCTAAGTTTTGGGTCCTTAAATTATATGTACTTGCTAAACTGCCCTAATTTGTAAACTAAGAGGCTTGGGAGGGCAATTTGATTGTGCTGTGATTTGATTCTTATGAGTAGTAATGTGAAATTAGGCCGAAAAAAAAAAGAAAAAAAAAAGAAAGAAAGAAGAAGGAAAAGAAGGTGGAGGAGGACGAGAAGCTATAATGGCATTATTAATCTTGCCCGATGGATCGTTAGGTATGTTTTATTCTATTGCTAGATGAGATATATTAACCTTATGCTACCTTAGTCCCGTTATATTTGTCAGAGATTATAAGAAAACTATTGAAAGGCTATTACTAGTTTAAGCTTTTGAACTTAAATGGTCCTTGAGTATACTTTTGAATTGAAAGATAGGGTTACTGTCTAAATGTGAAAGGCAGTAAAATATGTGCTAAATAGAATACTTATTCACGATGCACCAAGGTAAGAAAATGTAATTTGAATCTTGCAATTGGTGCCTAAACTACAAAGTTCGGTCTTCCTTTTTTTTTTTTTTTTGCCTCATGAGATATTTTTTAATATTCAATCAGGACGGTCCAATAAAAATTGGACAGCTGTGATGAAAAAACTTCACTCTCCAGTCTTGATGCCAAGTGTAAAGAATCCAGATCTAAGAAAATGCTTAGTGGCTGGGGTTCCAAATTACTATTAAGGAAAAGTAGGAGGGGGCGGTTGATCAAATTTGAATTAATTCTTTTCCATTTTGTTATTGTTTTTCCGTCCTTCTCATTGTTGTCAAAGCAAGTTGTACGGATTAATTAGAGTATCTACAGTAGTGGTTATTAAAAAGATTTTTAAATTTAAAAATTAATTCTTATTTTGGTTCTCATTGTACTCAAAGTAGCTTATTAGGGCTAATTAAAGCTATTATATATAACTATATCAGACCAACAAGAATTGACTATAGCGAAAAAAGTTAAGGTATGTTTGATTTGGACATTTTTTATTTTTATTTTTACTGAAAATAAAAACAAGGCTTGAAAACATGTTCTGTTAAATTTAATGAAAATCTTTTTTTAAAACATTTTTAAAATAGACCCAAATCAAAAAATATTAAAAAGATATTTTTGATGTTTCAAAAAATACATTTTAAAAAATAAAAATAAAAAATATTTCTATAAACCAAACATGTCTTTAATTTCTCATAAGAATATAGATGTGTATCTACGTTTAGTACATAACAACATTTCAAATAGGGTTATTTGATGTTTCAAAAAATACATTTTAAAAAATAAAAATAAAAAATATTTCTATAAACCAAACATGTCTTTAATTTCTCATAAGAATATAGATGTGTATCTACGTTTAGTACATAACAACATTTCAAATAGGGTTATTTTAAAGAAAAACACTTACGAAGATAGCTATATTAATGAATTCAATTAATTGAAACACTTGCCTCGATAAGTTCAAATTGGCTTAAGTAGATTTGATCACTATAACATTTCTGCATGAAAGTAAAAAAGCAATCAGCCTGAGCTTGGAAATAAATAGAGCGATCTTCCCCAAGATAAGAAAGATATAATTAATGGGCCACTTGGGCCTAGATTTTATAATTAAACTCCAATTTATGTTTTTCTCCTTTTAAGTAAGTAATTGTTGTCCAAAAAAAATAATAATCAATTGTAATGGACTCGCTTTAATCATATCAAATACAACTTTTTTAATGAGTATTTAAAATTATAAAATATAAATTCTTTTACTTTTTAATTATAAAATGTTGCATATTTAGTCTAATTTTATATTTTCTATTTAAAGAGATTTGCTACGATATGATTTTTTTTTTTGGAGTTCTATAATCTCACATAATTTTGACTAAAATATTGTTTATTAATCTAATAATATTAATTTTTACATATTGTGATAACTTTGTTGTTACTAATTTAAAATAAGATGTCACAGATAATCTATTTTCTTGTAAAAAAAAGCATCTAATATGTACTTAGATTAACAAATAGTGTTTTAGTTTAAAATTTTGTATTGGGTTGCCGAATATCAAAAAATGATGAATAACAAACCTCGTGGAAGGTGTTAGGTGTGCAGAAATATTAAATCACTATCAGAAATAGATTTTTTTTTGGAAATAGTACATTCTTATGCTTGAAACATGATTTTAAAAAATCATTTATGAGAATATAACATTTTGGAGAATCAAACATTCTCACAAAATTCTCATTTTTCGTTCTTACGATAAGAGGTGGAAATGATAAATTCTCATGTGGTGGGAATATTTAAAATTATTACTTTATCCATATTTTCTACTTTTGATTATCAAAAATTAAAATTCTATTTTAGTCCCTAACAAACATAATATTTCTCAATTTGGTCTGTTATAAAATTATCTTTTTAATTTGATCCCTCACATATAAAATATTTATTAATTTAATCACTTATAAAATTAACTCTTCAATTTGATCCTTCACATATAGATATTTTTCAATTTAGCTCATCACATATGAAATATTTCCCAATCTAGTCACTCAAAAATTATCTTTTCAATTTGGTCCTTCACATATGGATAATTTTCAATTTGGTCCCTTACATAAAATATTTCTCAATTTAGTAACTCGTAAAATTACATTTTCTATTCAGTCCTTCACAAATGGATATTTTTTAATTTGGTCCCTCACATGAAATATTTCTCAATTTAGTCACCCATAAAATTATATTTCAATTTTGTCATTCAAATATGGATATTTTTCAATTTCATCCCTCACATATGAAATATTTCTCAATTTCGTCACCCAAAAATTATCTTTTCAATTTAATCTTTGACATATGGATATAGTACAGCTTATAGGTTGGGAGATAGTACGACCTATGGGTCGGGATACCTTAAGGAGTCTTAGAGTCCCAAACTTTTATTTAAGTTATGGTGAATTCACCTTGTGAGCTCGTGACAAATACACCTATGTTGGTGACTAGTCCACTAGACATTGCTTAACTGTACGTATGTCACATGTTGAGAGATGTATTTAAGGAATCCCTCGGTGCAGTTAAGATCGGGAGTGTGCATCTCATTATTTAAAACTCTGGAGATATTATTGGCCTTAGGCCTTGGAGCCTATGTGGTAGCCTATGAGCTTGGCGGTAAAAATTAACCTATGAGTTTGGTAGCATTATTGACCTTCGGGTTAGGAGTTGGCAAATTGTCTTAGATTTAGCCATATCAACCTAACGTCAATATGTATGGTCGAGCATTGTGAATTTGACCATTTTGGAGTCAGGGTTGCTTTGAGCAATCAAGAGTATCTCGTGTGTTCATGTAGAATCACAATAGGTTGTTCTCATATGCTTGATTAATGTGTATCTTAGGGTAAAGATGCTAAGCCATATAATAGTGAACATGCTAAATGACTTAAAGGTCGAAGTTCATCAGTCTTGTTTTGGTATGTTGTCATTGTCATTGTAGGCTTCATAGTCAAATAGGACACCTAGGAGGGAAGGGCTGCATGTAGGGAGTTTCTGACATAGCATATTTATATATTATTTTCGCATGTTTACATATTATTTCCACATGTTTAATTGCTTATTTATATGGTCATGCATGTCACATGTTGCGTGGGAGCCAGGAGTTAAGATAATTAGGCTTATGGCATAAGAAATAATCCTATATCGTATTGGTCATATGTCTAAATTTTGAGTCGTGACAAAAAGAGATTACAGCTAAATCCCTAAAAAAAACCAATTATTCCACACACAGGACTATACCAACAAATACTAAAGTCTATTTACTCAAAATAAAAGGGAAGAGAAGCTCACACAAAGAGATACAACAACTAAATAACAATCTCTCAAAGTAGCTTACAGAGAAGGAACTTAGGCATTCAGCTCAACTCACAGTAGTTCTCCATATTTTTCCTTCACAAAAGAATAATTCTACAATTTGAAGGAGAAATCCTTTTATCTCAAGCATACCAGTCGTTAAGAGGCTCCTTCAGATTTTAATTCTTCAACGGTCAACTCTAGGGCATATCAACTAATAATCTCCTTGTTTTAGTTGCTTTGATTGATATGTGATCTTAGTGGATTGTGTTGGATAGGTCGCTGACACAAGAGGGAAAGATTCTGTCTCTTTGACTTTGTAGGCTGTTGTTTTCTGGCCCACGACTATTGGAATTTCCAAAGAAGTATATTGATAGATCTTCTATCTTCTACACCTTCCATTTTGGTTTGCTCAATCGTGCTGTTTACTTTTCTAAACTATCTTGTTCTGACAAGAAGGCTAAAATACTACTATATAGGATTGACATGATTGGTTTCTCTTTTTTGTCTTTGAAGGCTACTTCAATTCCCGTCTTTGCCTTAACTGTTGGTCTTTCAAAAAATGAGTATGCTAGTAGATTGCACCTTCCATTTTGGATTGCCTTAAACATGTAACTTCCTTTTTCAAGCTTCGCATTAAAATGACAAGAGAGATAAAATATTGTTTAAGAGATTCACTTGATATCTTTCCTTTTTAGTGCTAACCTTAATCTCGCTAATCACTCTGTTGCTTATTAGCATGATTGTCTAGCCTTATACTACACAAATGGGTTGATCGCGCATTCATCAAAAACATAAGTTTTGCACTAACAACTTGTATTTTGTCTAGACCAAATATTAGGTTATGTGCAGCATATTTATGCACTTTTAAAGCTACATAAAATCTAACATCATAATATAGCCAAATATAGGCAATCTAGGCTTCCATACCAATTGAATTAGTCGTAAAGGGCCTCAATGTCTACAATAGAAACATGGTAATCTTCCATATTCATTTAAAATACAGTGTTCTTACTCATACCATCACCCGTTATATATTAGTACATACAGTCTTAGCTAAGCCATGGATGTTTGAATGGTATGAATATAGTAACATGAAAGGATTGCATAAATTTTCTTCTGTTCATTCAATGCTTTTAGGCCTAAACTCAACTCCTTCAATGACAAGTCCTTTTTTAGCAAAATTGGTATTGACCTCCCAAAGTTTAAACTCCACTAAGACATCATCTTCAAAATCATTGAAGAAATCGCCCATCTCAACTTCCATCCATCCATCTTGTCTTTGCCTAACAGTACCATCGCCAGCTGAAGGGTCTAAAATTACTCTTTTGTGAGACACAGTTGGGCTTCCTTCACATGTCACACTCAATTCCACAGGATCATCTTTAAAACCGAATGTTCTTTTCCCAAATTTGAAGACGAACAACACAGCATATGATGTTCCAAGAGACAGAAGGTTAGTTCCCAATCTTCCGCTCACATCAAGCCACCATACAGTCCTTAGCTTTGCCACCTGGGGAAATCTGTAAATGCAGATCCTTATCAATGAGTGTGATTTACCCAGTATTTTCTTTTCTTTTTCTTTGTGTTTGCTTTCACGAACCTATTTAAAGGAAAAAAATTCATATAGGTCTCAATGCTTTTTTTTTTCTGTGCCCGCTTTCAAGGATCCATTTGAAGAAAAAATTTCAAACAAGTCCCAATACTTTTTTTTGTTATCTTTGTGCCTGTTTTTAGGGACATATTTGAAGGAAAAAAAAAAGTATTGGTCCTTCAAATTTTTCCTTCAGATAGGTCCTAAAAGCAGGCACAAAGAAAAAAAAAAGTATTTTGATCTATCTAAAATTTTTTTCCTTCAAAAGGCCTCTAAAAACAGGCACCAAACAAAAAAGGAAGCATTGGTGACAAGCAAAGTATTTATCTTCAAAAAAAAACAAAAAAGTCGCACGCGTACTGAACTTTCACATAACATTAAATGACCAAAGCAATTCAATTGATTCTTTTATCCTCGAAAGATGCTTTTTTTTTTTAAGTAAAATCATCAATTTGGTTTCAGAAATGTTATAACTATTTCAATTTGATCATTCGAAAATCAAATTTCCCAATTTAGTTAGTGTTTGCTTCAATTTCATTTCTCTACCTGTCAAATTGGTCTTTAGCAACAAAAAAATTGAATATTAGCAATGAAAAGGATCAAGTTGAAAATGTAACCAAGGACCAAATTAAGATATTTGATTTTTTGGGTATTTTAAAGACTAAATCAATAATTACGGGAGCTAGTACTTGTCAAAATATAAATGGAGGTAGTATTGAATTCTTCAATTCTATAGGAGTATAATAAATATTTTTGTCTTGATTCTATTTTCAGTACTCATGTAGAATGATTCAATACAGCTTCCATTCATATTTTTTTCACTTAATCTATTATGACTTTTTATAAAATCTAAATAATCTAATTTTAAATTATGGTTGAGTTATATCTTAAAATTTAAACAATATTTACTTGTCAAAATATGAATGGAGATAGTATTGAATGCTTTTAGGAGTATAGTAAATACTTTCATGTTGGGCAATGTCAATTGTGTCGCTAACTTTTATTGATAGGCATAACATATCACGTGAGAACCATAGTACAGCAAAAATAATAATTGAAGGGTTATAATGACATGTTTTAATTTTCGGGATTCAAAATTAGACAATCTTTTTTTTTTTGGGTTTACTGAAATGAGACAACTTAAAGAATTGAAAAATTAGGGCCTGTTTGGTTTGGGCATTTTCTGTTTTCATTTTCACTGAAAACAGAAAATAAACTTGAAAATGCGTTTGGTTGAGTTAACTGAAAACATTTTTTTGAAAATATTTTTTAAAATAAGCTTAAATATGAAAACATAAAAAAGATGTTTTCAGTGTTTCAGGAAATGCATTTCAAAAAATAAAAATTAAAAATAAAAACAGGAAATATTTTCACAAACCAAACAGACCCTTAGTTTTCTAGAGAATAAAATATAGCATTGGAGAATTCAGCTAGCAATGTTGTTTATGATGGAATCCGAAATTATGTGTGTTTTGATTGTGTTTTTGCCTTTTTTTAAAATAAATTTTGTACAACTTTTTTAAACTAAGTTTGATGAAAAAAAAAACATCTGTTTAGATAATTTATTTCAGAAATAATTTTAAAACTTAAAAAAAACATATTTGGAAAATTTATTTTGAAAATAAAGTTTAAAAATTATTTGATACAAAACATTTTCACATAATTTTGTAATAAATTCAATATAATGAATTAATTAATAACAATATTGTAAGAGAACACAAGATAAAAACGAATGCAACTCGTGGAAAAAATTTCTAATTCAGTGGCAGTCATAAGTCATTGCAAATTTGTTAAAAAATTTAGATTTTAGAAGCGACTTTTACCTGCAGTTACAAATATTTCTTTTGACAGTTCAAATTTATATAAAAATCACTAAGAATTTACATATTTACAAAAATATTACACATTTTTTATTTTAAAAAAATTAATTTTGAAAATATATAAAATATTTTCTTTTTTATTTAAAAAGTAACAATTTCAAAAACCCTTTTTGAAAATATCTTTTCAAAATATTACATTAAATAGATTTTATTTTTTGTTTCAAAAAACTATTCTTGAAAAAACCAAACATACCTTATAATTACTTATTTCCATTTATAAATAACATTTTCTCTCTTTCTTTGTTCACCCTATTGCATGAATAAATTATATTTTGATGACAACAAATTATCTTAAAATTACTGTCATTTGATTAGTTTATCTTTCTTGAATAGGTCGAAGGCCCATCATGTTACGCCCGAAGATTTTATGGCAGACTACCGTGAACCTTCATAGATTTATGGGACCAAGTTATAACTTTTGGGACCAAAATGGAAGTTTCTGATTTTGGAGTGAGAAATTTGGAAATAATATAAAGATAAGTATCATGGAGCTTGTAGGATTTTTGGCATCATATCATATCTAAGGACCAATTTGAACTTTTCAAAAGAACCATTGGAGACCAAATCAAAAATAAAAATAATGATAATAAATTTTTAAAAACTTATTTGAAAATTTTTATAGGGACATGTGGAGATTTTGTGGAAAAGACCAGACAATGTGATAGGTACCTAGTAATGGAGTGAGCGTGTGTGTCGCGTAGTGTGATTGGGTTGTCATTCTGTTACAAAATGTAGTGAGGGTAATTAGGGAATTTGAGGGGTGAGTCTGTTATGAATGAGTTTATTATAAAAAAGAGGTAGTGGGGTGTGTGAGATGTCATAGAGAATATTAGTAATGGCATAGGCTATGTAGTCTGGTGACTATCAGTATAGGAGCTTAGCTCTGGATGAGGATCATGAGGATCAATTCTGGAGTTTTGATCTCATTTTGTTGATTGTCTGAGTATTATTGTGTTCTTTTGCGTTTATCTTGCTTTTCTGTGAAATATCAAAGTTTAGAGTTCTAAGTTCTAACAGTGGTCTAACTTGCCAGATCATTGAGATGGAGCCAGTGAAATAGGTTTGTTTTACGCCACCTAAAATGTCCAACAGGATTGAAGTTGTTGAGGAGAGATCGGACAGACTGGAGAAAGGAATGGAGGATCCAAAACAAGAAATGAAAGAGACGAAACAATCCATCATGGCTGAGCTAAGGCGTCTTCTCGAAAAGGAGCCCGTGAATGAAAATCAGAAAGATGTAGAAGAAGCAGCATGTGAACAAAGAGGGAATGAAGAGAACATCGTGGCTGTGAGGCATATGTCAACAATAGAAAAAGCCATAGACAACGATACAGGAGCGAGTAAGTTGAAGGAGGAATCATGAGTGTTGGGTAACCCGACCTGGTACTTATAAGGCCAGAGGATGCTACACATAGTTGGGTTTGGATTGAGCTGCACAAAACCGGACTTCAATTAGGGTCGAAACCGAAAACACAAGTTTTCTGCCAGCATACAAGGACCCGTGAGCAGTCAAATGGCAAACAAAGATCAACTACGGTAATGATAGACCAAAATCCATCGATGAAGCGGTATGAGGGAGATCAGAGAGAAAATGATGAGAAAAGCATAGGGAATCAGAACTTCATGTTCGAGGAGTTGATGGCTCGTGTTGGAATAGGTTGACTATAATTTTTTTTTCTTTTTCTTTTCCTATATCAGCCTCGGGGACGAGGCTATTCTTGAGAAGTGAGTATTAATAGGAACTAGTAATGGAGTGAGTGTGTGGTGTAATGTGTGATTGGGTTGTTATCCTGTTACAAGAGTAGTGAGGGTAATTAGGGAATTTGACGATGAGTGTGAGTTTATTATAAATAAGAGGTAGTGGGGTGTGTGAGATACCACGGATAATATTAGTAATAGAATAGGTAGTGTAGTCTGGTAACTATCAGCGTAGGGCCTTAACTCTGGATGAGGATCAATTCTGGAGTTTTGATCTCATTTGATTGATTATCTAAGTATTATTGTGTTCTTTTGAGTTTATCTTGCTTTTCTATGAAATATCAAAGTTTAGTGTTCTAACACAATGGAGAAATGGTATAAATTTTCGGATTCTTGGGTGTGATTTGAAATTTTTGCATAAAATTTATAAGGACTTAAGTGAATCATAATTCTAAGACGGGGTGGCTCTGTGTAATTAAAATTGAGAAATAAATAGGTGGCACAAGGAGACCTGGACACGTGTACCTCCTTCTTCAGATTAGGTAAGTTCAGAAGTTACTAGACAACTCGGCTACAGAATTTCTTTGGTTCACGGCGGCGAAATGGTTCTGTTTGGAAAATTTTCTCTCTCTTCATGGTGGAGTGTATGTGACCAAGAGGTAGAAATTTTTCTTCCTAATCAGAAATGTGGGACTGACAGTGGGTATATTGGAGCTAGGTGAAGATCCATGGCTGAGATTTTAGCTGAAAAGGAGAAGAAGATGAAAGACAAAGGAAAGAGTGGAGAAAAACATAGTAGAGTTATCGAGATGTAAGGAACTAATATCGTGGATTTCTTCTACAAATTGATAGCTGAGCACCCTTCCTTGTGTTGATTATTTCGTGGTTTGCGAGGTGATGGGAAAAATCTGACAATGTAAAGTCTGAAAGAGTGATTATAAACGTTGGAATTTTAGTTTTGGCCGAGAGAGAAAAAGGGTACGGTCCAACATGGGTGACTTACAACATGGGTGACTTGTGAATCCTAGGATGATTCGAGTTTTCTGCTGCATTTGAGAGTAGTTTTTCTGTTGGTTTGGGAAGGGGAATAACTCTGCGAACACATATGCATATTTATTGATGATCTTAGTCTGATATGGAAGGATTGGATCTGGTTTGCAGAAGGAGGCACGAAATAGAACAACAGCAAACTGTTCTGGTTATTGGTTGCCGCTACAGCGGCAGAATCATCAGTTGTAGCGGCCACAAGCAATACTACAGCAACGATTGGCCGCGAACGGGGTCCTGTTTTGGCCTTCTTCGTTGCTTTGTTGGTCTGGACCTTTGCTAGTCTGTTCAAAATTTTCCAGTAGATCCTTATATCTTTTTCTTTCTCTTCTTGCCTAAAAGCTTAGGATCTCCAGACTCTTGGAAGAATTTTGGATCTTAGAGATGTTTTGGTTCCTCTTTTGCCTTAGGATTCCGATGTTGAACAGGTGAGTAACCAATCTGTGGTAGCGAAGTTTTCTTAGAGAAACTGACTTCCTTGAACTAAAAATCTATTTTTGGAATAAATTTCTATTTCACGAAGCATGTGTTGTGAGATAACTTCTTGTTTTGTATTAATAAATTTCAGAGAACTTCATTTGACTTGCATAATTCATTTTTATATTCGGAAATCTTATTATTGTGACTAGAGTCCATACCCATCATTATTTGGTTTATGTAAACCCATCTTAAAGTATTGTTTTATCTTGACTTACAATATTTAAGGAACTTTCTCTAAGGATAACTCTGTGTGATAGTTATCCTACTTGGATTTTCAGGGTCATTCTGATGATTTTCTCTAAAAAGATTTGTGATAAGTTTTATCTTTATTAGAACCTATGGTGAATGACATTGAAAAACATGAGCCTTCACCATGAGCAGAATGTATGCTATTCAAGTAATGTTTTATATGAAAATTTGTGATACGATGAAATTGTTTAAATGCAATCCTAGAATGAGGTTGTTTTGAGACTATGGAATAGCTAGATGAAGGAACCCTTTCGGAATGGCGGTACTATAGTCCTTGGCACGCCTTGGGATTGACACCCCAGCTAGCAGGGATTAGAGAGGGTGGTAGTCCCTGTGGTCCAAGGTCACCCACTGGAGGGAGACCATGGTATATTTCTGGCATATATGGATATAAGGGTCATATCAGATGATCAGATTGAAGGTTTCTTGGAGAATTATCGGGGAGGGGTGAGGATAGTATGGGAAAAACAATTATAATTGTCAATGGTTCCTTCAAGAGTTATTTTTATGCCTTGCACATATACTGGTTTCTTCTAAAACATGCCATCAGCTTATATTTGAGAGATGTTATGAAACTCAATGTTTTCACTTTATAACTGTTTCTCAAGCTTTATGTTCTCAGTTATGCTTTTATGATTCATCTTATTTCAATTTTAATGCTTTCATCTTTTATGTTGCAATACATTGGTTAAGTGTTTCATTTGTCCTAGCTGTCATAGTCTGGTTAGCTCATCCCTCTTTTCTCTTTTTCCCCGACAGGTTTCAGGTTTGGTTCTGGGTCTCCTCCTGTTGTGTATAAGTGTTTAGTAACGACTATGCTGAAGCCCAAATCATGACTTGGAGCTTAGGCTAGTAATTCCTGGTTTTTCCTTTGTTTATTTTGTGTATTTTTTGAAATTCTAGTTTAAGCTTTGTAAATCCATAGGCAGGGATCCTATGACCTGAGTTAGATGTTAGTGCATGCAGAGAAGATCTTAGGTTGAGGTCTGATATTTATATACATATAGCGTTGTACAAGATGTGTTTTACTCTAAATCTTGTTTTGTAATATAAGATGGTTTAGGCTATATATATGTGTGGTTATTGTATCCACCCTTAAGTTTGTTGGTGATGTCTTGAAGAGTGTATCTATTATGTTCTTCCTTAGGGTTAGGCTTACAGGTGTGCAACGTTTCCATCCTGTGCCGATCACACTCCTAGATGGCGTGTGGCACATCAAAGCGTAAAGACTTCCTTCACCTTGGGCTTTTGAACCTTTATCTTGTAAGGGTTCTTGAGAAGTAAGAAACATAGTCTTAAAATAAAAGGAATAAGAGAATAAATTAAACTTCTAATAGGTACTTGACTTATGGCCTTTGTTTCTCTCAAAATAGTCAATTTTCAATACAGGACATCAGTAAAGCAAAAAATCGATCGTTTTCCTACAAACATTCAACTAGTTGCTCTCTAATCGAACTGAGAATCCTTCCAAAGACTCAATGGTCTTCCACTTGCTTGCAAGTAATCGCCCACTTGATCCCAAGTGAAAATTAGGATTTCTAGCAAAGAGGCAGTGGTTGACCATTAAATACCTATCGATTAAGAAGTAACTCATTAAAAGATACTAGCTGACTATCGAGGTAATAATCAGTCGACTGCTGACAATATGAAAAAGGTTGAGACAGAAAGAATAATGGCTAGTTTTGTACCAAAAAGCTTTCAAACTTTTTCTAATTTCACTTTTCTGTGTTATCCTATAAATAATGTAGTTCATTTTCCCCGAAGAAAACATTCTCTCTTCGTCTGAAATTCTCTCTAAGTGATCTCTTGCCTCTCATTTTCCCCGAAGATATACATATATCGTTGTACAAGATGTGTTTTACTCTAAATCTTGTTTTGTAATATAAGATGGTTTAGGCTATATATATGTGTGGTTGTTGCATCCATTGGTGATGTCTTGAAGAGTGTATCTATTATGCTCTTCCTTAGGGTTAGGCTTACAGGTGTGTGACGTTTCCATCCAGTGCCGATCACACTCCTAGATGGGGTATGGCACATCAAAGCTTCCAAGACTTCCTTCACCTTGAGCTTTTGAACCTTTATCTTGTAAGGGTTCTTGAGCAGCAAGAAACATAGTCTTAAAATAAAAGGAATAAGAGAATAAATTAGACTTCTATTTGGTACTTAACTAATGGCCTTTGTTTCTCTCAAAATAGTCAATTTTCAATACAGGACATCAGTAAAGCAAAAAATCGATCGTTTTCTTTCCAACGTTCAACTAGTTGCTCTCTGTCAGAACCAAAAATCCTTCCAAAGACTCAATGGTCTTCCACTTGCTTGCAAGCAGTCGCCCGCTTGATCCCAAGTGAAAATTGAGATTTCTAACAAAGAGGCAGGAGTTGACCGTCAAGTACCTATCGATTAATCAGTAACTCATTAAGAGATACTAGCTGACTATCGAGGTAATAATCAGTCAACTGCCGACAATATGAAAAAGGTTGAGACAAAAAGAATAATGGCTAGTTTTGTACCAAAAAGCTTCCAAACTTTTTCTAATTTCACTTTTCTGTGTTATCTTATAAATATTGTAGTTCATTTTCCCGAAGAAAACATTCTCTCTTCGTCTGAAATTCTCCCTAAGTGATCTATTGCCTCTCATTACTCATTTGTGAGCTTTATTTGTAAACTTACTATGTTCTAAAGATTTACCAACTCTATTCCATTCATACTTTCTGACTTGTTTACTCAAGGATTGGGTTTCCTTGAATGAGTGATTAGGTAATTCACATTATGAGGGGAAGAGAAACCCTTGTGAGGTGCAAATTTCTCTAGGTCATACTATGATGCACAAGTACCCATTGAAACTTGTGAAAATAGAGAAAAATCTCAAGGGAAATCTTAGGGACTAGATTTCTAATCTCATCAATCAAGTTATAAAATCTTGATTATCGTATTTGAAATAATGGGGATTTCTAAGGTGATGAAATGTTGTCCTCTCAAACGTATATTTTGATCATTGTATATCCATATTTCTAATTCTATTAACCAAAGACTATAGGGTTATGTTTAAGAAATATGGACTTTTCAGTCCTTTTTTCTAAAACATGAATTCTTTTTCAATTGCAATTTAATCTTGTCTCATCGATCTTTAAGATGACGATTCAAATAGAATAGAAATCTCCTATTTCTGGATAGAATCATGTTTCTACCTAGAATTTCAATTAATCAATGCAAGAAAGAACAATACAAAGCAAACCTGGACGCTGGTGTCACAGTATATTTCCAATAACGTGGCGTGTCTCCCCAGATGATGCCAAGGCCTCTTGCACCAACGGTGTAGCACTTTTTTCCACTCTCTTTGTCCAACGAAAAGGTCTACCTCATCCATATCAATGAATTTCATGCATTAGTTTGCTGGTATCGTGCAATATAAATTTAAGTACTAAATTATAGCGAGGAAAAAATGGATTAAAATTTCATTTTGATCACCCATAGATGTCTTTTTTCTCAATTTGGTCTCTTATAGATCTAGATGCTTCCAATTTCATTCTTTACCTATCCAAACGTTTGTCATTTGGTCCCTCCATGCGGCTCTCAATCTCATTTTCAATTTGCTTGAATCCCTTTACACCGTACAACATATTAGCACAAAGAAAAAAACAATTACATGGCATTCGCGCCAACAAGTTAACTATCAATTCAATATCTCTGTTAAATTATTTAATGATAGCCACAGAGAGAGATCAAATTGAGAATGTTTGTATCTATAAGGAACCAAATTAAAAATAAAAATTTGTGAGAAATTAAATTGATAAAGGAACATTTGCAAAGGACCAAAATGAAATTTTAGTTCAGAATAAAATTATAGACGGATCAGTCACTTATAAGCAAAAAAAAAAAAAGCGGTAAAAAAGGACATTTATATATTCTTCATTGCCTAGCAAATCCAGTCAATGTATCTTCATTAGCATTACGTGCCAAATTCTAGAAAAACCCAAGATCAATGCAGGGAGCTTCGAGGATATATCTAGTCAAAAGCATAAAGATTAAAATATATATTTTATTTAGCATGTATGGATCCTTAGTTAACATTTTTAATAGCTGCTAGTCTGCTTCCAGAAAAGAAAATCAAAAGACTTCTTCGCAATTAACAATTTAAATAACATTAAATTAGAGGACTAAAATTCTATTTTGGTCTCTTATAGATCATGTATTTTTTACTTTAGTTGCTTAAAATGCTGTTTTTTAAATTTGTTCCTTTACAAATGGAATACTTTTTAATTCGGTTCCTCATTGTAATGCCTATGAAAATTGTGTGTTAGAATCTTGCTTGTGCATGTGGATATATGTATTTACAACTATTGTGTAAGGGACTAAAATGTTGTAAATGAATATATTTTAATAATTTGCAATGACCTAAATTTTATGATTTCTTGCATGAAACATGTGGATAGATGAGTTATGATTCTGTGGAGTTACTTAAGACTCATTATGCTAATTTTAGTATGGCTCTAGGTGTCATTCTACTTCTGCCCCTGGTTCGAGTACTCTCTTCCTTGGGAGGAAAGGGTAAAATGGGAAATAAAATTCCCTTATTTCTTTAGCCATCCCTCCATTCTCATGCCTAACACCTCTCTTAAGTTCAACTCACCTCTTCTAACTCTCCACCATCTTACACCACCAAAACCTCAACTCTATTTCACTTTTTTGGCAACCCTTGAGCTCTGGCAACCATCACCCACACTAGAGAGTTAAGGTTGAACCAAGGTAGCCTTTCTTTCTCTCCTCTTCTACACATTTCTGTGCATCTCAAACCCTAGGCCTAGAATAAAGGAATTCTTGTATAAAATCTTATGGGTAGTTTATGGTTTGCTTTCTTGATGATTCTCTATGATATATATGAAGTTTTCATGCTTGAAATTGATGACAATGGGCTGAGACAACTAAGTTTTTGCTTTGACTCTTGGAAAGAGGAATTTTGAGAAGTTTGGGTGGAATGACGTGTTGGGCTTGTTTTAGTTTAATCTTGTTGTTTTTGGGTGTTTTTTTTTTTTTTTAATATTTGTGGAGGTTGTTGAGGCATTTATGAGGGCTAGATGCAAGTATAGATGGTGGAGAAATCTTGGGATGAAGTTGGTGAAGACGATTTTTGCTGAAACATGGTAGACATGGTGGGCGCCAGGGCGCCCAGCTGCCCAGAGCATCCCTTTAGGTGCCCAAGCATAGGCATCAGGCACTCATGTGGCTGAAGGGTGCCCAAAATGAAGTCAGGCGCCTGGACTAGAAACCTTTTATATTTTCTCCTTATTTTCTCACCCTCTTTAATGTTATAACTTCATAGGAATCCTTGAGCACTCACTCATAGATCTCTAAAATTTGAAACAAGTAGAATTAGGTAGCCTGGACCCAATACGAGTAGATAACCCTACTCTCAAATCTTTCAAATTTTCCCACTTTCAGTCATAATCAAAAGCCTTAAATGTTATGTCATAATTGTTGTTTATTGTTGTAATATATCTTAAATAGTAAGTTTATTACTCTCTAGTCTATTCTATAGTGTAATTTGATTATATGTTACTATGACTCTAAATGAGAATAGGTTTCTACCTAAACTCACATATTTCTTATAAAGACTGATATGTTGAATATGTGAATTGAATTTGTTCTTGAATTAGGTTACATGTAATTATGTTAAATGTGAATTGTTGTCATATTTGTGTTTGTTATTGTGATTGATAAGCTGAGCATGAAGGTGCATCCCATGAAATAAGGCCGGTATGGTAGTGGAGTGATAACATTGGAGAATCCATAATGGAGGGATAAGGGAGGATGTGGTTGAGGTCAAGGACAATGGACGCGGTAACTTGGACGGTCACGGAAAGGTCAAGGAATTGATCGTTTTGTTGAGTTGATATATGGACGTTATCTGTGTTGCATAATTTGTGCATTGACTTGTTATTCTTCAATGTTATGTGAATTCATTTTTCTTTTGTAGAACAGTGTTATTTGATCACCGAGTTCATATCACTCATTTCTTCTCTTATCTTTTCAAAAGCCTTTAATTGAAGAGGAACCTCTACTTTAGGAGTAGCAGAGTATTTGAAGACAAAACCCCTTTTTGCTCTGGGGCTAGTCTTTTTGTTTAGACTCTCTTAGTTTTGAAGCTATAAAGTCGCTCTGCAATCACATCAGTGATCTTAGGAAAGCAAGTATGTGAATTGTTAATTTGGCAAGGTGGAAAATGCTCATTTTTTTTATTCTTTTGTAATATATGTTTTTAGACATTCCAATAGATTAATTGTTGTGTAGTCTATGAGAATGTTTGGAAATGTGGCGGATACATATGACATGGAATTGTTTTGAACTTTTGTTTAAATATAAATGAAGGAATTCTATTTTTGATATCTTTGGATTGTATTTGACTATTGCATGTGGTTATATTTGGCTATGTCTTGATCTTGGTTTAAGCTTACGATTGTGGGAACAACTTCACTAACTGTGCAAGTCATGTGCCCTCAGATGGAGTGTGATACTCATAAAATTGGGTTTTTTAATTTGATCACTTACATATGAATATTTCTTAATTTGATCCTTCATAAACAAATATATTATCAATAACCTATTTCTATTAATAGGCTATTAATAAAATTAACAATCATGATTTATAAAATGTTTTAATATGATACTCTATATTCACCATTATATAATGTATAGACTATAAGATAATTTAATTAATAATAAACTAATAGAAGAATATTATTGGTGTAGTTTTATTTTTCATGGCCAAATTCAAAAATACTTCATCTATGAGGGACCAAATTAAGAACATATATGTACTACATATGAGCAAAATTGAAAAATATCTTTTATGTGAGGTATCAAATTAAAAAAAAATCCTATATGTGAAAATGAGAAAACAACTTTGTGACTGTGAGAGACTAAAGTGAGAAAATTTCTATGAGGACTGAACTGAAATTTTAGTCCACAATTAGAGCAATTGTCAAAAGAAGACACAATAGCAACAGAATCGGGATGCAGTCACACCGTAACAGAAATTTCTGAAACAAAATTGCAGTTCTTGCTCGAATTTCCCGACTATAACAAAAGCTAAAATTTGGTTTGGATCTCACCATTGTCCCACCAGCTACAAGAACAGGATTATCAGAAAGATGAAGATAAAGTTGTTTGGCGGGAAGTTGAAGCAAGTTTGGAGATGAGGATTGAGCTACGACGCTTTTACAATCGGACGGCAGAATAGCTTCCCACGTAGCATCTGAATCTGCTAATTCTTTGAAAACAGGAGAGACAACTGATGATCTGCAAGCATCCCTTGGAGATGTAAGAAAAGAAATGATTTTGGAGATGCAATCTTTGGGCAAAACCTTCGTGATATCCATTTCTGGTTCTTGTTCTTCTCCCTACTCGAGTTCTCACAAGCAATGGGCAAACACCTTTTGGTTACGATGGATGGAGTTTTCAAGCAATTTCCCAAAGACAAGTAAACGCGTAACATGTTTCCATCCAATGCGAAGATGACATGTGGCATAACTTGAAAAATGGGAAGTAGGAAAGTACATGGATCATAGATCTATTCTTTTTGGATATCACTGCAGTGGGCTCGGAGAAAAGGCCAGCTGAATTATTAGTTTAATCCATGGCTTGCTGGATTAATTGTTAGATTGAGAAAAAAATTATATATATATATATATATATATATGTTCACAAAAACAAATAATTTATATTTAAAATCAAAGTGTTTAAAATAATTTAGCACATAAATATTGTATTTAATAAATAAATATAATATTTTATAATTAAATTAATAAATATAAAAATACAATTAATAGCAATTTATTTTTTAATATTTGGTTGTTATTTTTAATATTAATTTTTTGCTAGTATTTTTTAAATTTCATGATTTAAAATTATTTTACATAAAATAATAAAACTTTATGTTTTATAATAACTATATCATGAATTCTATTTTTCTCAAGATCTATTTTACTTGTACTCTCACATTATGGATTCAAAATTAAAGAGGTTTATTTATTTTTTATTAAAAAAAAGGATCGAGTTTGAGTCAACCATTGTCCAGGTTTTGATCCATGTCACTTGCAACCCAATCTGATTTAGAGATCTAGACCGGGCTGATCACCGAGTCAACCTAGTTGAATCGGTCTTTGTCAAAAAAACACTACTACGTAAGTACAATATGGGTTATCTTTTGTTACCTTCCAATGTAACCTAACTTTTTTTTTCCAAATTTAAGGGTAAATTATTGATTTCTTCTCAAAAGATTATAGTTATCTCAATTTAATTTTTGAAAGATCGAACATTTTAATTTAGCTCTTATAAGATTATATTTGTCTCAATTTTATCACTTAGAGTATGTTTGGTAGGCATGGCTACAGTGCAGAGTCTGATGGAATCCAAAGTTTTTTTTTCATGGGAGGCTATTTGGTAGCCTATGTATATAGTAAACGCGGTACTGCTTCAAAGGCTGCTTTTCATCAAAAGTGTACGGTCATTTTCCAGAGCTTCTTCAATGGAAAACCAGTTAGTGCCTCTGGAAAACAGTAAATTATGTCATTGTTTCCAAGTTTGTCCTGTCCTTCACCCATGGAATCTCATATTTGTCCTCGATGAAGCCCTAAACTTGCTACTAATGCGACACACCTTTTGCTGCCTCATTTGCCATCTTCGCTTCGGTGTGTTCACTGGGTCATGCGCTGTTGATTCATCGTCAATTCGGGTCTCTGTTGTGCTTGAAGGTCTGTCATATTTCTAGATCAGTTTTGTAGTAGCTTTAATATTATGCTAAGTTGTTTGTTGGTTGAGCCCATTTTTCCCCCTGTGAATTAAAAATCTTTCTTCTTTGAACTTTCTTGTTGGTGGTTCTTTAAATTGCATATTGTCTCTGCATTTTGTTGAATAAGGTTGAGTATCGCTTGTTATGTTATGAATAGTGCCTTTTTCTCTCCTCTGTTCTTCCTAAATAACAGTATCAGTGATTAATAATGGCTTCTGCATTTCTCTTTTTTGTTATGTTCTGGCTTCTGCATCATACCTAGATTAAAAGTAATATAGAGCTCAATATAAGATGAAATCCATATTAAGTCATTCTCATATAATGTTTCTACAAAATTCAACATATATAAAATAATTATATCCAGATTAAAATGAAATATTAGAGATCAATAAAGGAAACTACATATTAAGTCATCATTATATTAACTACATATCAACTCGCACTAACAGTAGACGAGGAAGCTATATAGGATTATTGTTGTGGATTATCTTAAAGTAAAAGGAATCCTTCTGCATATGTCACATTAGATATCAGACACTGACTAAATTGATGAAGTTGGAATTTTGCTCGAGGTCTTGGCTGGACACAGGATTATTCACTTCATAAGTGGCATAAATATATAATATTATTCTAAGAATTGCCCATTTAAAAGATAACTTATTATAAATACTCATATGCTCTTTCAGCTTCTATTTACTATAATCATTTTGTTGAAGAAGAAATCTAAACACTACAGTATCACATATTCACATTATTTCTAATTATTTGAATTCCCATGTTAAAACTTGTCTATTGTAACAAGATTAATAGATCTTATAGAAGAGGATCGCTCTATAGGGCTCATAGATGGTGTAGATATGGTAAAAGTATATTTAGTTATAGCTATTTGAAATTTCCTTTTCTGGCATGATATATAGGGGTTTTGGGTTAGCGAAGGAGAATAAAGCATTGTGGAAGATCCATCCTCCTGTGTCTTTTCTTTTTAATCTTTTGTTATCATTCTGTACTTATTTTCTTCCTTTTAGTTCTTCTCTCTGCAGTCAAATTATTTTTTTTAATAAAAAAATACTATATATACTCATTTACAAACTTGTAGATAACGTCAAAATATTATTTTAATTATTTTGTTTCCTTAATTTTAGGGATTTAGATGTAATTAGTTTCCTAATTGTTTAAGATTACTTGTTATTCAATAAAAGAGTTGCTATTAATGATACAAGTGCATAAGAGGAGAATTATACTCACTCTGATTGACAAGAGCCAAGGCCTGAACTGAGTTTTTTGCCAAATCCAAGAATTGGGCTAGATTGCACCTCCTCTTCCTACTGAAACCACTCCTGAGTGATAATTTTTGAATCAATTTACTTATGACATCTGCTTCAATGTGTTTAAACTCTCCTTGATTTGTGTAAAGTTAACTATATTTTTTTTCAGTTATGGCTGGCTAACCTTATTACTAGAATGATAGCTGTTGCTATGACTTGGTGGTTGAACATGATCTTCGTCGTTGTTAGATATTATATTTCTGTTGTTGGGGTTATTCGTTCAAGGGACCGTATTAGTAGAAAATCTTACACTGTCAACTTCGATGCGCATAGGGCTCATTTTAAGAGTCTGATCTATAGCAGTGATGTAGGTTGCCATAGGTCAACCTTAGATGACCTATGTGTTATGCTTGAAACTATAGGAGGACTTAAACCAACAAAAAATATTCTTATCATGTGAAGAATAGAGTCATCCAAACTAAATTCAAGAGACCAGGAGAGAGTGTAAGTAGGCATTTTAATAAAGTTTTGAACACTATGATGCGATTAGGAGGAGAGCTATTCAAAACCCTTGAGCCTGTACCTTCAAATTCAACAGATTCCAAGTGAAAATTATTCAAGGTAGCTATCTATATTTATTTTATCATACACTGTAGTTGACATCAATAGTTATTCACAAGTGATAGTATTATTGCTTCAGAATTGTCTTGGTGCCCTTGATGGGACATACATAACAATCAAGGTTCCTATGGATGTCAAGGCAAGGTATTGGAACTAGAAAGGAGAGATTTCAACTAATGTATTAGGTGTTTACACCCAAGATGGTCAATTTATATTTGTCTTGCCTGGATGGGAAGGGTCTACAGTAGACGGATGAGTGTTATGTGATGCAGTTACTAGGCATGGGTTTAGAGTTCCTTCAGGTGAGCATCACATTTCACTACATGACCTCATGAAGATTACTCACTGATTATCATTAACAACTAACAAGTTCAATGTTGCTTTTTTTAGGGTGTTATTACCTGGTAAATGTGGGGTATACGAACTGTGAAGGATTCCTAGTATTGTATAGAAGACAAAGATTCAATCTAAATGAGTGGCGTCGTCCACCATTAAACATGAAGGAATTTTTTTAATATGAAGCACTCATCAGCCCGTAATATCATTAAAAGGTGCTTTAGGATATTGAAGCAGCGTTGGGCAATACTAAGAAGTCGCTCCTATTACCCAGCTTGAACGCACAATCAGATCATAATCGCTTGTTGTCTACTCCATACTTATAATGAGGAAATATCCTATGGATCTCTTTGAAGACGACAATTAGATCCCAACAGGCACACTGATCAAATGCTTGTAATTGAGACCATACCTGCTTGGAATCAGTGGATGGACAACTTTGCAAATCAAATGTGGACCAAGTTTAGGAATCGGCGAGCATAAGTGTTATGTAGGAATGTGAACAAATCGATGATGTAAAGAACATTAATGTGTTATATGTTATGTGTAGACTTGAGTAGTTGAACTCTGTATGGTACATTAATGTGTCATGTAGTTTGTGTTCATTTAAACATCTGATACATTATTGTCCTTTGACAGGGTGAGTATGCGTAATTGCATAACTAATTTGTTGTGTGGATACATGATCCTCTAACTTTGTTATCTGTAATATACTAATACTGTAATACCCATGAAAAATAAAATATAAATGCGTATTTGCGAACTACGGTTATTATTTCAATATATGGTATTGTTCACCTATATAATACTATTTACGTATACGATACTGTTCACCTATACAATCGAAATGTCAAGTACTAGATGTGGTTTGGTCATAAGAGACAACTAGAAAGAAGTTCGTAGGAGAAAATGACTTTTTATGTGTAAAAATACCCTCAGGGACTAAAGTGAAAGGACTGAATTGAAAAGAAACTTAAAGGTTTAAGGTGAAATGATAGTTTTTCCTTTAAGTTTCAATAGTAATTAATAATTCAAGCCGCCTCGAGTTTTGCACAGTAATACGTGAAATATTTTATTAAAAATATCATTTTCATGAATAGTAAATTAAATATTTTATTAGCGCATAGTGACAAATAGTACCGTTAACTTTTCTTATAAATAGGTCATTCCATTTCACTTATAAACTCACACCTTCAACTTCTCTTATTCTCTCCTTAAGTTTCTCTTGCTCTAATGCTAGGCGTCTGAGATTTTGGGCCTTTCCTTTTCAGCTTAGGTAAGGATATTATGCTCTTTCTATGTCTTTCAAATTTTAGAAATTATTTTCTTAAGTATGCTCTGTGGTTGCGGCTTTGGCTGATCTTCCACATCAGAAAAACTGTCCTTAACTGCTTACTTTGATTCTCTGATTACCAAAATAGAATGTAAATTGTGAAGAATACATGTCTAGGAAAGTTCTGGTTAATGAAAGACCTGGTTTTTAAGTGTGTCCATTGCGACCCTCCACTCTTTCCTGAGAACTTACCTGGTGTACTCTTTTACAGATTGTATTCTCTATTTCTGGTATGAATAGTTTCCATACACATAAATAGTAACTGTATATATAAATAGTGACCATGTATATGAACAGTAATCATACGTATGAACAATATCCATACGTATGAATGGTATCCGTACATATAAATAGTAACTGTATGTATAAACAATATCTGTACGAAAACAATTCTAACATATTTTCTCTAATCTTTCATGAAAATCTTCGTAGCGGAACACTGAAATTCACCTGAGTACTCTTGTCTGTAACAACTTAGAGAAGCGATACTCGTACGGAATCCAGGTGAGTGGAACGACCCCGTTTTAATAGAGTTTTAGCATTACTGGTGATAAAAAGTATGTCGTAGGACACTCCCAAGATTCATAGGGGGAAATTGGATTCAGAATGACAAATCTAATGAAATAATTAATCCAGAAGTATGGATAAGACGAAACAAGTATCTCATGATGATGTGAAGTTTGAATCTTTTCAAAAACAGTTTAATTGTTATCTTGATTTGTGGTTTATAAACCTATAATATAGTTATATATTATACCTGTTATATGGATGAATATTATATTGTGCTTCTGATTATGATATGAAATGCTGTACTATTGATTGTGATTGAGCGGGACAGTACCCCCTCTCACGGCAAGGCAGAAAACCCGGTTGAAATGGTATCTTGACCAATGAGTGTGGAGACAACGATTCCCTCAGTAGGGATATAGCCTGGATTGGTGATAAATCCGTGAGGCGCCCTAGCTAAGAGGATGAGGTTGTGCGTCATGGCGGAAATATACAGAATTGGTGAGCTGGCCTGTGTGAGCTCTCCGGGATATATTGCCATTGATGAGTACTAGTAACGTTTGTTGAATTGGATGAATTTTTATCTTCTTGTATGTTATTTCTAACTATGTCTATTGGTTGAATATGAGCCTTCGAATATACTTGCATGACTGGTAATGTATTTGAATTTTATTAACGCGAGGCCGATTCACTCACGGAGTTTAAAAGCTCACTCTCTCTATAAAAAAATTTTTTGTTCAGATCAGGTTGCCAGCGAAGAATATCCACTAGAAGAGTAGGTCACTTTGGACCTTCCCGCTGTGGGGTAGGCCCCTCTTTTGTTGTAGACTATGCTGCTCTGTAATCGTCTAGGACATCTAGGTCAGGGGTTTGGCATTTGGCTTGTATGTTAATAATGTATTTTAAATTGATAATCTATTATTACATGCAAATCATCTCTATGATTTTCAGATAAGAAAATTTGATATATTTTCTTCATATTTATTAAGGAATTATTATTTTGATAACATAGATAATTTAAACTCACAGGTAGAATTTATCGAAAGGCTTACAGTGATGAGAGATTCATTATTGTGCCGGTCATGTGCCTAGAAAACGGGTCATGACAAAGTTGGTATTAGAGCCTGGTTGTTAGGTCTCCTAGTGATTAGAGAGCAAGGTAACCTTAGTGGGACCTCCTCTATCGTTGTGAACCCAGGCACAACTATAGAGAGACGACTCTACTGAAGGTCCTGTAGGATGTTTCCATTTTCTCTCCCTCCGAGATTTATCTTTTCTTAGGAATTATGTTCTTAGTTTTAGTTTTAGATAGATGTAGCTACACTTTTGAACTTAGAAAAGGAAAGGCCCAAAATCTCAGAGGCCTAGCATTAGAGCAAGAGAAACTTAAGGAGAGAAGAAGAGAAGTTGAAGGTGTGAGTTTATAAGTGAAATGGAATGGCCTATTTATAGGAAAATTCAACGGTACTATTTGTCACTGTGCGCTAATAAAATATTCAATTTACTATTCATGAAAATGACATTTCTAATAAAATATTTCACGCATTACTGTGCAAAACGCGGCGGCGGCTTGAATTATTGGTTACTATTGAAACTTAAAGGGAAAACTATCCTTTCACCTTAAACCTTTAAGTTTCTTTTCAATTCAGTCCTTTCACTTTAGTCCCTGAGGGTATTTTTACACATAAAACGTCATTTTCTCCTACGAACTTCTTTCTAGTTGTCTCTTATGACTAAATCACATCTAGTACTTGACATTTCGATTGTATAGGTAAACAGTATCGTATACGTAAATAGTATTATATAGGTGAACAGGACCGTATATTGAAATAATAACCGTAGTTCGCAAACACGCATTTATATTTTTTCCAATAAAAGAAACCACTTGCATTAAAAAAAACTGAAGAATTACATTGCCAAAAAAAAAAAGAAGTCTACTCATGCATGAGTAATCTAAAGGCGAGGTGGTCTCGGATTAGGAGGGTTGTATTGTATCATCACCCCTCGACCATTCCTTGTAGCGAGAGACAGAGCAATATCGCAGAGGGTAGTATAAATTCCATTCATACAATCAACACTTCTTTGCTGTTGATCACAGAAGCACTGGGTGGACCAATAGAAAAACCTATCTATTCTCGAAGTCATTGTCGCGTTATTGCGTTTGGTTAACTTCTCAAGATCCTCTATCATCTTCTTGAGATTCTTCACCTCCTGCTCTAAACAGGCGATTTTGTCCTCCGAGGTATGGCCTGTACTAATCTCCTCGGCTTCCTCATTCTTCTTCATCTTCTTCTCCTTTTGATTTTCTTGAGATCCCTCAAGAGGTCTTTTGCCTTTGTCCTTGCCTAAACTTAAGTTTAAGTCAAGTTCTTCTTCCTTAGCCTCCACTGTGAGATCAATGTACTTCCTTGTGGCCATGATTTGGAAAATTTAGAAATTTTTGTAAGAGTATAAGATGAGAGGAATGCTGGGAGATTGTAGGCTCACAGATTATTACTCTTTGTGGTGTGGTAACTGAGAACGCTGAGAAGGTTTTTATAGAGAAAAATTAGGACTTAGAGACAAAGAAGATATCTCTTCGCCGCACCCCTATACGCTCAACCTATGGATTTCTATAAGTTGGAAGCCAGAAGTCTAGGGTAGGCATGCACACCAACAGCGCGTCGCATTAATGCCAAAACCATGAAAGTCAATATTCGGTGGATTTGCGGCCGATTTTACTTGGTTTTCCCATTTCTCCCGTTGGCATTTTTCGAAATTCAAAAAAAAGTTGACAATATAGTCATTAAAGATATGATGAACTAAAATGTATTTCTCTGATTTATTGTATTGTTCTTGAGAGCCTTCAGTTGAGTATAATATACATAATTGATTGAATCATGTTGTAATTACATGTATACATATGATATGTATGCTATTCATACATAATGAGTGAAGGCTACGACCAAGGAGAATATGTGATGATCCTACATATACTCATAGAGAATGAGAAGTCAAAAATTTAAAATGACTTGGATAGAATGAAATGTGTAGAGGATGATATATCTTCATGGTTACACATACTTACATATAATGCTCTCGTGGGCAAATGAAAAGCAATGATTTCTGCATCATGATAATGCTTACTGCATGCGACCATAAGCAGTTAACTTTGTTTTAATATATATATATATATATATATATATATATATATATATATATATATATATATATATATATATATATATATATATATATATATATATTTACATATATATTATGTATAGATCTGGAATAAAGACACTGATTAGAATCTAAGATAAGGCTAATATAAGACTACTCGATCATAGAGGGACATCGTGATGTGGGATTACATGATAAAACAAGTTTAGAGGGAAAAAATCTCAGACTGAAGAGCGTAGTTAGTCAAAATTTTGAGAAAGGTCAAGATTAGCCAAATTTTTTTTTTTAGGAAATCTTTGACTTATGTTAATTGCATTAAATTATATTTACTATT
Source organism: Biancaea sappan (assembly GCA_037074585.1). NCBI lineage: Eukaryota > Viridiplantae > Streptophyta > Magnoliopsida > Fabales > Fabaceae > Biancaea > Biancaea sappan. Next base: position 22,073,107 of record CM073499.1, on the reverse strand, counting down.
TATCTGCATGTCTGACATTAATTGCTGGCATTGCGATGTATGTGATCTGTAAACCTCCTAGCGAGCGGCGTATAGGTTGTGGTGGCTTTAGCTCCAGGGGCTTCGAGTTGTCTATAAATCTTGTACGCCCGTTACCCCACTCATCACACCAAGCGAACTTCTTTCATTACATACCTATTCCTCAATCTTTATTCCTTTCTCGTTTCAACTTCTTTCTGAAATCCCTAGGGCAATGACCGATAATAAGTCTTTCAACTTGAATTTTGAGGTTAGCAATGTAGAGCTTGATTTAAATCTAAGTCTCGGAGATAACAAAGGGAAGAGACCTGTAGACAGGTCACCAGAAATTAAGAAGAGAAAGAAGGATGTAATAGAGTTGGAGGAGGATAGCACTGCAACATCCTCAGAAAATAAGCTTGTGTTCCTAGAGCGTAAGATCGAAAATCTAGAGCGTAAGATAGAAAGCTTGGAATACAAGACAGAGGACCAGAAGCGACTAATAAATCATCTCTTTGAGGACCAAGAGAAACTGATAAACCGTCGTTTCGGAGAACTAGCTAATCGAGTTAATAGACATTCAATGTTTACAACTCAAAATTTTCGTGACCAACAAGCAAGGTGTATTGACTGTATGAACGGAGTGATTTCTGCTCTTCGCCAAATTTCTCAGGCGCTTCCTCCAGAAACCCTTTCTAGGCTACAACGATTAGTTTCCTCCTTAAGGTCTGAAGCACCTTCCTCTTTTAGACCTGGAGCACCTTCTACATTTCAAAAGCTTCCTCGTCCTTAATTTATTCTTTCTTTTGTTTGTACCTAAAGCTATATTTGGTCTAAGCTTCACATATTAAAATTATCTATGTACTAGAAATAAAATTTAAGTTAGTATTTAGATCTCTTATGTTGAAGTGATTTCTTAAAGAACTTGAGGAATGAGAAGATGTTGGACTTGTTATATTTCATACTTGATTCTAAAGCAGAGTATGGTAATGTCTTTTTGACTGAGCAGAGTTACTAAAATGATATTTCATTGCACTTCTGAGCTATGGAGGAATGCTAAATAAGTATTTTATGAACCTATATATAGATAACTATGAGTTTGCCCTAATCATTAAAGGGGTACGACTCTATATGAGTCATTGAGGTGAGAGGAATTTCTATATATATTTATTTTATAATTATGCGTGAGGAGTATGTTATTTACTTAACACATTTTCTAGGATTGTTCTTCCTAGAGATTTATGTAATAATTTCATGTGATTTTTCCTTTTATATGACGCCTTCAGCTGAGAGTATCGCCTTAAGGCAGGAGGATAGCCTTCGGGCAAGAGTATTACCTATGGTCAAAATGATGCCTTCGGGTGGGGTGCTTGTATTCGTAAAAGTTATAAGCTGTGTGTGTAGAAACCTGTGTTCTGATATTTAGTATAAACTGGAAAGACCACGTGCCACTTTTGAAGACGACGTCTATTTGAGGTTTTACATGGATCTTTGATTAAATGGTTTAAGTTTGGTAAAGGTTATGGGGATGAGACACTTTATGGTACAAAAGGTTGTGGAGAAGATCAAACTGATGAAGAAGAGATTACTTGCTGTTTAGAAAAGGAAAAAGTTCTATGCAAATCATTGATAAAGTGGTCTAGAGTTCACAGTCGATAGTATAGTGTTCTTGTAAATCTTACCAAGGGTGTGAAGAGGTTTGGGAAGAAAGAGATGCAAAGGATGAGATATAGACGAAGTAATCACACTTATTTCAGTCTTGAGATGAGTTTTGAATTCGGGGGACCGAATTCTCTTAAGGGGGTGATAATGTAATACCCATGAAAAATAAAATATAAATACGTGTTTGCGAACTACGGTTATTATTTCAATATACGGTACTGTTCACCTATATAATACTATTTATGTATACGATACTGTTCACCTATACAATCGAAATGTCAAGTACTAGATGTGGTTTGGTCATAAGAGACAACTAGAAAGAAGTTCGTAGGAGAAAATGACGTTTTATGTGTAAAAATACCCTCAGGGACTAAAGTGAAAGGACTGAATTGAAAAGAAACTTAAAGGTTTAAGGTGAAAGGATAGTTTTCTCTTTAAATTTCAATAGTAACCAATAATTCAAGCCGCGTTTTGCACAGTAATGCGTGAAATATTTTATTAGAAATATCATTTTCATAAATAGTAAATTAAATATTTTATTAGCGCATAGTGACAAATAGTACCGTTGACTTTTCCTATAAATAGGCCATTCCATTTCACTTCTAAACTCACACCTTCAACTTCTCTTATTCTCTCCTTAAGTTTCTCTTGCTCTAATGCTAGGCCTCTGAGATTTTGGGCCTTTCCTTTTCAGCTTAGGTAAGGATACTATGCTCTTTCTATGTCTTTCAAATTTTAGAAATTATTTTCTTAAGTATGCTCTATGGTTGCGGCTTTGGCTGATCTTCCACATCAGAAAAACTGTCCTTAGCTGCTTACATATTATTTTGATTCTCTGATTACCAAAATAGAATGTAAACTGTGAAGAATACATGTCTAGGAAAGTTCTGGCTAAGGAAAGACCTGATTTTTAAGTGTGTCCATTGCGACCCTCCACTCTTTCCTGGGAACTTACCTGGTGTACTCTTTTACAGATTGTATTCTCTATTTCTGGTATAAATAGTTTCCGTACACATGAATAGTAACTATATATATGAATAGTGATCATGTATATGAACAGTGATCATACGTATGAACAATATCCATACGTATGAATGGTATCTATACATATAAATAGTAACTTTATGTATGAACAATATCTGTATGAAAACAATCCTAATGTATTTTCTCTAATCTTTCATGAAAATCTCCGTAGCGGAACACTGAAATTCACCTGAGTACTCTTGTCTGTAACAACTTAGAGAAGCGATACTCATACGGAATCCAGGTGAGTGGAACGACCCCGTTTTAATAGAGTTTTAGCATTACTGGTGATAAAAAGTATGTCGTAGGACACTCCCAAGATTCATAGGGGGAAATTGGATTCAGAATGACAAATCTAATGAGATAATTAATCCAGAAGTATAGATAAGACGAAGCAAGTATCTCATGATGATGTGAAGTTTGAATCTTTTCAAAAACAGTTTAATTGTTATCTTTATTTGTGGTTTATAAACCTATAATATAGTTATATATTATACTTGTTATATGGATGAATATTATATTGTGCTTCTGATTATAATATGAAATGTTGTACTATTGATTGTGATTGAGCGGGACAGTACCCCCTCTCACTGCAAGGCAGAAAACCCGGTTGAAAGGGTGTCTTGACCAATGAGTGTGGAGACAACGATTCCCTCAGTAGGGATATAGCCCGGATTGGTGATAAATCCGTGAGGTGCCCTAGCTAAGAGGATGAGGTTGTGCGTCATGGTGGAAATATACAGAATTGGTGAGCTGGCTTGTGTGCGCTCTTCGGGATATATTGCCATTGATGAGTACTAGTAACGTTTGTTGAATTGGATGAATTTTTATCTTCTTGTATGTAATTTCTAACTATGTCTATTGGTTGAGTATGAGCCTTCGGATATACTTGTATGACTGGTAATGTATTTGAATTTTATTAACTTGAGGCCGATTCACTCACGGAGTTTAAAAGCTCACACTCTCTATAAAAAATTTTTTTGTTCAGATCAGGTTGCCAGCGAAGAATATCCACTAAAAGAATATGTCACTTTGGACCTTCCCGCTGTAGGGTAGGCCCCTCTTTTGTTGTAGACTATGCTGCTCTGTAATCGTCTAGGACATCTGGGTCAGGGATTTGGCATTTGGCTTGTATGTTAATAATGTATTTTAAATTGATAATCTATTATTACATGCAAATCATCTCTATGATTTTCAGATAAGAAAATTTGATATATTTTCTTCATATTTATTAAGGAATTATTATTTTGATAACATAGATAATTTAAACTCACGAGTAGAATTTATCGAAAGGCTTACAGTGATGAGAGATTCATCATTGTGCCGGTCATGTGCCTAGAAAACGGGTCGTGACAAGTACCATGGCTTTCCATTGGACAAGAGAACAGGATGTCATGCTTGTGGATGCACTTGTTGAGCTGAGCATTCAGGGAGTGTACTTGGTTGAGGGCACTTTTCAAAAAGGGCACTTACAGAAATTAGAGGCTATGTTAGCTGAGAAGGCCCCTGGCCATGGTATATGGCAAATTCTCATATATTGTCCCGTATTAAAACCCTAAAGGCTAACTGGGCTGATGTGTATGACATGGTCTGTGGATCAAATACAAGCGGATTTGGATGAGATCTGATTACACAAACTATCACTGCAAAACCCGCTATTTGGAATGCATATCTACAGGTACCCTAGCCTTCCATATATGAACTTGAGCATATGTTTTTTTCTTTCCATTGATTAACATGTCCTTTTTTGGTTATTCAATTACAGATACACAGGAACAAGGCAGCTTGGCAGAACAAGACTTTTCCTTATTTTGAGAAACTGTCAATTGCATTTGGAAAGGATCGTGTGACCGGAAGGGATTCACAAACCTATGTAGACATAACTTAGGAGTTAGATACGCAAGCCGAGCAGGAGGGGAATGCCACACATGGTGCAGAAGAGGAGTTTGTCGATGCCACTGACGTGCCTCTACCTAATCTGGCTCTATCTGATGGTCCTTACTCTGACATGCCCCCATCTGATCTTCCTTACTCTGACTTGCATACAAATAACATGTCTGAGACCACATTTAGTGTGAGGAAAAGGCGAAGGAGCCGTAGTGGTGGTGATGCAGATACATCCATGAGTGACCTCTCAAAAGGGCTTAGTGAGTCTATTCAGGCTGCTTCTGCCACCTTGTCTACAGCATTCGATCGAGTAGCAAATGAAGTGAATTTGATCTCTTTGAAGCAGAAGCTATTTAGGGAGTTGATGGAGGTTGATGGCTTAACTAAAGATGAAGTTATTCATGCAAATATGGTTATCATGCGTGACCATAGTTTGTTGGTTCAGTTCCCATCCATTCCTGAACCAATGATGGCAGCCTTTGTAAGAGCTGCGATTCAGTGATAGTAACATGTTCATGGACTACGCTTTTTGTGAAACTTATGACTGTAATGTAGGCTTGTTTTTCTATAGTGGCTGTTCTGAAACCTATAACTGTAACGTAGGCCTTTTTTTTTTTGGTGATGTGTGGGATGTAAATAGTAAAATAGTTATGTGTAAATGTAATCTACTCTGATGCTTAGCTATGAATGAAGATGACTTTTTTATGCTTAACATTACATATTATCAGATTGTACTTTGTGTAATTTGTGGGCTGAATCATGTATATATATATATTAACTGTAAATGGGTTAAGTATATTTGCTAGGATAAAGGGGATCTATATATATGGTTTACTTTAGTGATGTGTATATATAAAAGCTGAACAGTAAAATACTTGGGAGTTTGTAAACTTCATATTCTAAAATGAATTTTATTTTCTGGCATGGTAGCGTTGATATTATTGTATGCCACACTTGAATTGTTTCTCATACATATATCATCAAATGTGGTTTAAAGGGAGCCGCTCCAGGATGCCATGTCAGATCATGTAGAAGAACGTATCATGTTACCTGTGCAATGGAATTCTCTGCTTGACGTTTTGATGATGTAGTTTACTTCTAAATTCCAGCATAGTCCATGAACTTATCCTGAGTGGTGCATCCCCTAAACAGATATTAAAATAATGTGGCAAAAATAATATATTTCTAATCCTGTATCTATCCTTTATCAGTATACCTAATAGCATACACAAATGATCAGTTCCAGTAATATTTAGCATACACCGAAGTACACAAATCCTATGAAAAGCAAAAAAAAAAAAAGGACACAATACTTTACAATACAGAAGGAATTAATATTTAGCATTTCCATCACCATTTGGATTTAAAAGTTACATATTACATTATCCGTGGAGGCATTACTGCACTGTTCTATTCTATAAAACAAAAGACAGTACAACCTATACCATAGCATAGTCCTAACTAACGATACATATATCAGTGTTATAATTACATATTTTTCAGCTAATGCTGCTTTGTTTCAAACTACTACACTGTTGCACATACTAAAACAAAAGACAGTGGAGCATATACCACAGCCCAGTCCTAACTGGCAAAATACTATATAGTACTCTAACTGAGACCATTTCAGCCTTTACCAAACATAACAAATACCAATATCAGTAACATTGCAATTTGTGCTACCCTATTTTGAATTGATTTAATCTTCATGGTCTCTACAGTGCATTCAAGACGCGAAATCTGACTACACAGTAATGCATTATTCATAGTATCAGCACTGTGAAGGATTTCGGTGTCCCCGGAGTCCCCGTCCCCTACATGCTTAGCTTTCACCCACCAAAAGTATCCACATTTGTCGTTTTCACACTTAGCATACTCCTGATTAGGGTTCTTTTCGGTGCTGGAAATTTTGAGGGCAGCACGTCGGTTGCAGAAACATCTTTTCACTTGTACAATAAGAACATCCTTGCTAGTATTGTCATTCACACTTGATGTTGCCATTTTGCACCTGGAAACAAACAAAAAAAAATAACAGACTTGAAAATTTTTTCTTCTTATTTGAAGAGGGGAGATAGTTGAGCAGATAGTTTGGAGCCCTATGAAAAAAGGTCGAGGAAGACCAAAAAGGACACTTAGAGAAATTATTGAACGGGATCTTTTAGTAAATGAGATATCTAAAGAGTTGGTCATTGATAGAGCTCAATGGCGTCGTGCGATCCATGTAGCCGACCCCACTTAGTGGGATAAGGCTATGTTGTTGTTTGTTGTTGTATTTGAAGAGGGGAAATATATTGAACCCATCTAAATAATACTAGCATTGACGCGAAGCATAGCATACACCATAACATATATTAGTCTTAGAAGTCACAACTCACAAATGAAATACATCACTGGAAGTAGATCGAAAAAAAATAAAGAAAAGAAGAAAGGGTGCTAATCATTGTTCGCACTATGCGCATAAAAGCAGAACAAAAGAGAAAACTTATGCTAAGCACTAATATAAAGAGAGAAAAGATATATTGATCACCTAATCATCAAAATTATCCTCCAAAGAACTCAAGAATTAATCAGGATGAGTGTCATATCCCTCACATGACCCACCATTATCAGCATATATTATTTTTAATTTAGTTTTTATTTTTGCAATTCTAAATTTAGACATCTCTGTAAAAGTCAGTCAGCCCATCCATAAAGAGAGGGAATCAATTCATCATGTCTACAACAAATATTTAAATTACAAATCAGAAAAAGTAAGAATGACCCACCACCAAGTTGGGTCATAACAATGAGTATATCCAATAAACAATAAATTTGCTAGTCTAATTGGCCTCAGTTGCAACAACTACTCCAGATCAAGAATATCTTATTATTGCTTTCAGAACAAATAGCCAAGTAGGTAAAAATTTTGGCTAATTAGTTTCACCAAATAACATCACATTCTAAATCCTCTGACCAGCAATTAGAAAATGACGACTATGAACAGTCAGAATTGGAAAAGACGGTAATGTACAGTTGCTTTGAGACAAACAGGGAGAAAATCAAACATTTATTCCATAGACATAAGAGAAAATTGGAGGGGTTTAGACATACCTTCGATGGAGCAAGCAAGCTCGGGAACCTTTGTCGCAAATTTCTGGACGTCGTTGAAACCTCAAGGTCGCCGTCAACGTTGCCGGGGAAGATGTCAAATGAAAGGGCAGAGGGTCGTCGGACGGAAAGGAGATTGATTAGGGCAAGTGTTAGATGCTGTAAAAAAAATTTTTTACTTAGTTAAAAAAAACAAAGGGGCATTTTAGTCTTTTAGTATTATATACTACATTTTATTTAATTCAAAAATTACATACTAAACACATATTTTTTATTTTCTAACATTTTTTTTATCACATACCAAACATAATTTTTTTTATTTTTTCATTCTTTTTTTTTTATCTTTTTTTTTTCTTTCCTTTCTTCAACATTATTGTGTACCAAACGTTTAGAGATGTGAAAGAAATAATGTTCGAGATGCAATCAATGGGCAAAACCTTCCTCTTATAAAAATTGGCTAATAATGGAATTAATAAAGATGTTGGTTCACAGTTTGATTATAATCGAATAGGAATCAAAGCAGCATAATAAATTAATAAATATTTTTATATACAATCTTAATAAACATTTATTATTATTATTATTATTATATGTAATTGCTTTTCTACTTTTTAAATTCTCATATTTATTTTTGTGACAAAAATAATATTATTATAAAAAATAATTAAAAATATGTAATATGATAAAAAATAAAAAATAAAAAAACTTGCTAAATCTTATATAGTGTAAGAAATAATTATATTTTGTAAATAGTAAATTTTTCTTATAAAAATTAATTCACTTATTTTCATCCATTTTAAACCAATTTTTTAATTAGTTAATTTTTTTGAATTAACCTATCAAATCAATAATTAATTCTCAGATCCAGTTCTTAATCTATGTGTAAAAATGACATGTGCATAACTTTACAAAAATGAAAAGTAAAAAAGTCTATAAAGGTGTAAGCTAACTTTTTTCTCAAAAATTTAAGAGTAAATTATTTGATTTGGTCCCAAAAAAACATTGCAATTGATTTAATTTAGTTATTGAAAAATTAAAAATTTAAATTTAATCTTTAAAAAATTCTATTATTTCAATTTTATTTTCGAGAATTAAAAAGTTTTAAATAGATATTAATGCAATCTTTTAAAAATTTAACTAAGATATTTAATCTTTTAAAAAATAAATTGAAATAACTATAACTTTTTAGAAACTAAATTAATAATTTGTTGTAAATTTAATTAAATGACACTTATATTTTTTAACTTACAAAATATTCATATTTTTTTAATATTTAACAATATTTAAAATACTCCAATATTGTTTTATTAATAAAATTAACTATCTGCACAAAATATGTTTCTCTCACAACAACAAAATACTCTTTTTTTCTCTTAATTTTCAAAGTATTAATTTTTTACCTTAATTTTTCACTAATTTATGTCCGTAGGATTCATATATTATTTGTTTATTTAAATTTCTTGTTAAAGTAGTTTATAACTATAATGTAAAACATTAAAGTGTCAGTGTGATTTTAATTTTATCGTTAATAAAAATAATAAGTCATTTTTATTTTTAAAATAAATGCACAAAGTAAAAAAAATAATTTTCAAAATAAAAAAGAGAAAAAGTATTTATTTAGTCCCTTCAAAGGTACATAGAATACCTATTTAGTCATTATAAAATTATAATATACTATTTAGTCCCTATCAAATTAACATTAACTTGTTCTATTCCTTCCATCTAATGACCCTGTTATTTGTAAATGGAATGACTAAAGTTGCCCTTTAAGTACTGATGTAATCTATTATTTTACTTATTTAGATGCGTACTGTTTACTGAGAGAAAATAAGTATTATTTTTGTCCTTGAAAAACACATAGGACAAGTCCTTGAAAATTTAAAATATATTATTTAATCCTTAAAAGATATTAAATATTAACTTATTAGTCCATAAATATCCATTATTTATTTATTTTATAATTTCCAAGAATTTCAAAAATTAACTTTCAAAAAAATAAAGAAAATTATTGTTATTTTATTTATTTTGACTATAATTTACTTTTCTTTATTTGTTTATAATTTAAGGTAAGAAAAGAGAATGGAACTTATCTCATCCTTTTACAACATGTGGCTACATCTGCCTCATCTCTTATGTGCTTCAGATTCTTATTTGCATAAAATAACTTAATTGGTTGCATGATATATTGTTGGAAATGTCACTCACTTGGTCTTGAAAGTTTCATTGATTTTGTTATTGACTTATTGTTGTAGCAATACATTTTGTACAAGCAAGGGACTGATAAAATACTAATTTTTTAGGCATTTATATTGCGTTAAATGTTTAGATTTTTTTGTAAATATCTTTTTTTAATTTATTTTATAAAGTTATAGTCGGGTAACCATCCAAGTAAAATAGTATAATATATCAGTATTTAATAATATTTTAAAAATTAGACCTATTATTAAATGGTAAAGATACTGATTCATGATTCATTAATCTAATCATGGTCGAACTAGATAATAATTAAATATATAGGTGTATATATATATATATATATATATATATTTAATTTTATATATTAAAAATATATAATATAATAAATTAATAAACATTTTCATATTTAATTTTAGTAAACTTGTATTATATATAAATGTATGTGTGCAATTGCTCTTTTTTTTTTGTTCTCTTATTTATTTTTATCGAAAAAATAATATTATTATAAAAAATAATTGAGAAGAAAAAGAAAATATAATATGATATAAAAGAATAAAAAAGGTAAAAAAAAAAGTTTGCTAAATTTCATATAGTATGGGAAATAATTGTATTTTGTAAATAGTAAATTTTTTTTTTCAAAAACCAAGTCAATTAGTTCACTGATTTTTGACCCGTTCAACCAGTTCTTATCAGTTCTTTGGTTGACCGATTTTTAGATAAACAGGATCAAACCAGTGACCAATTGCCAATCAAACCAACCGATCTAGTTCGGTTCTGTAATCACTAGTATTTAGATATTCCATTAACTATCACATCCCAAGACTGGGCATGTGATCGGCATGGAAGAAGACTCAACCTGTCTTCCATAAGCCTTACTTCTACCCGAAACCCTTAGCAAAGTTCAACAATATTAATAATTTAATTTCATAAATCAATCTGTAAATTTTATTTTATTTTATTTTATTTTATTTTTTTGTTTACATGTGAAAGAAGTCATTAGAACCATATATTTCTATATATAGTAGCCCGATCATAATTCATATGCACAGTTAATCAATACGTAGCTCCCAGCAATAATCAAGTATTATTTGACATAAACAACCTAGTTAACCTACCCGATTACAAAGCATGTCTAGAGCAAAGCAGAAGTAAACTGAGAGGGACGTGAGACCGTACCACATCCCTAAACAAAGGGGAGCCTGTCATAATACTCAACACTATCGCTAAGCTCTCTTTTGCACCTGAAAACGTTGAGGAATAAGTCATATTGACCTAGTGAGAGAAAATTTATCCTACTTCTACGTGTAAATATAATACAAAAATATGACGAGTTATGCATTTCTTCATACCTGTAATTAGAGATATACTCACTTGTACACACCGTAGGTCTATTTACAGAGAACTCAAATGATAACACAGTCCGCCACAAAACATAAGGTTATAGTTGACCATATGATGCCGGACTTCTTTACATAGGTAGATGATATCAAGCAACAAGTAATCAATCAATCCATAATATAAAAGAAAGATTAATTTAGACTTAATTAATCATGTGGAGCTCATATATATACATATACATTTATTTCTTGACCTTACATTTTTGGTTCCACTAAGTACCATCACCATGGCACAATATAATCGTAACAAACCAATGAATAATAAATGCAATCAAATTATCACAATATATCACAGTTCAAATCAACTCATAACAATAAATAATCAATCAATTACATAATTTTTCATACCAACCGGGTTGTTCAGGGTACCTCTGGATCATTGCCCGAAGCCCCCGCCGCATTCACCCTTATCGCTCCATATACAAATCTCCACCCTTATGGCTTCGTATAGATATATATATATATATATATACCGGGTTTGCAGACTGGTTAGCATGCTAAAAGGAGATGTTTTTTGTCAAAATTATAAATTCACATATATATATATATATATATATATATATATATATATATATATATATATATATCCTATAGCTATATACTGATCATCCTCATGGGCTGCGACCACTCAAACGGCATCACAAGCCTCAATGGGTCATTATGCCCTACAGGCCTCTTTCAGTATTATGCTATCAGAACATATATACATATGCTTCATGGACTAAAACTATGATTAAACATAGTTCCTCGGTAAACATCTTCCAAATAAAATACTAGCCAGTAGTTTGGCCCTTTATGAAATCATGGATCGCATATTAAAAATTAAATTCCTTTTTTGAACCTCAGAGGAATTTAGAAGGCCATTACCTTAATATCCAGCTTTTGAAAATTGTTTTTGTTGAGAGAGGAGAGGTGGTATAAACAGAACTCAAATGCTTTGCAGTTCTAATATTATTGATGGTAAAGATTTACAATAGTGTTTGAGAGATTACAAAGAGAGGATACAGGAGGTGAGTATTCAGAGGGTTGAGAGCTAAGAGATAGATGAAGAGTTTTCTGTATCTCCTTGCTGCTCGTCTAGATGTCTATTTATAGTGGAGGTATGAGTTATATTAACTCAGATTTACAAATCATAGTTTTCTTTTTCTAAACTAAGGTTACTTTGCCACGTCTCCTTTTAGTCTTGTCCATCAGCTTTAGTCACTTTTGTCTTCTACTTTTGTCAGATCATTTCTTTAGTCTTCTCAGTCTGCTTCTGCTTTTACTGGTGTCAGATTCATTCTTATCTTCTTTGGTTTTATCCGCCGACGGTTTTGTCTGATTGTACCAACAGTCATAATTTTTTTCTTCAGATATTTTTCTTTTTGTGCCACATAATTTCATTTTTCTGGCATCTTTTCTCTCTTTTTTTTGCTTTTTTTATAATACTGAAAGATCAATACTGGGCTCATCATAATCTTGAGTCTTTTCTTCTTTACAAAATTTGCATCGGTGTCCTAAATTATCTAATAGTAATTGACATACACGTCTTTTAGTGGGCTCTGAGAGATTCATTTCATTTTTTCTTATTTTTTCAGCCCATAATTGAAATTTTTTTGGTAATCTACTAGTCTTCCATACTGAATAAATACATGTAGTTGGACCTGTAAAGTAAGTCCATTGTTGTTCTTCTTTTTCTGTTAGTGTCCTGGATATTTCTTGCATAATGGTGGCGACTTATTGAGCTCGAATATTGTGCAGCCGATACTCAAGATCTTCTTGATCTTCAATAATTTCTTTCATTTGTTGGTCGCATTCATATGGTCTTCTAGTTGTTCCAAGCTTAATAAGATTGATCGGATGATAATATTTATCTGGGGTTATTTCGCAAATAGTTGAACAAAATCTAATATATATTTGGTACTGGGTTACTATTTTAGAATAGTGTTTGTCTGATTCTACTAGGTGTTTGGGTAATTCGGTTAGTTCGGAGAGATCTTTACTGGGGTATATAGTCTGAATAAATCCATAATCAAATAAAGTTTTTACTAATGTTGGGTTAGTGCCAGGCATAATAATGGCTTTATTCAAGGCATAATGTGATGCATACTTAATGGTCTTAGATGGAATAGATAATGTACTGGTCCGCTTGATGAGGGTTATAAGGAATTCATATTGTTCTTTTCTCTGAAAATTGGCTATATTTGGATCTGGTATAGTTCTTTTTGGTGTTTGGGTTTTACTGGTTTGGGCTTGTTCTTGGATAATTTTTGAAAGAGGTGTTACTTGAGGAGACACCACAATGGCTGGTGTAATTAATTTTGGTTCTTGGGCTTTGGCTTTATTGGGCTCAAATTTGGACTTAAGGTCTGATACTATTCTTTCAATACTTGTAACTCTGTTTTCTAGTCCATCTAGACTAGATTTTACTTGGCTAAGTGCTTCGTCTATATTTGACGTTAAATGATACAATTCAGTATCCAATAATCCTTTCAAATAAGATATTTGGGATTCTAGAATATTAATTTTCAATACTTCTGAATCAACAGGAATTAACTCCTGGTTAATTTTCTCACTTACTGGACTTGATGGCTGGTTACTTGCCATAATAGTGCCTGCTCAAATAATCAGCTATTAGATTATTTGTTCCTTTAATATATTCAATAGTATAATCATAATAGGCTAAGTCCATTTGCCACTTAATTAACATTTTGTTACTAAGTTTACAATTACTTATTCTCTTATCTAGCCAATGTTTTACTTGAGTATTATCAGTTTTAATAATAAAAGTTGTATTTACTATAAATAATTCAAATTTCTCTACTGCTTTTACTACTGCATAGAATTCTTTCCAATTATTATGATATTTAACTTGGCTATCTTTTAATTTTCCACTAGTGTATCTAGTAATATATTCGTTTCCTTTATATTCAAAATATAATGCTGCTCTCCAATAATTATCACTTGCATCAGTATAAATAATCCATCTAATATTTGTAGATTTTGGAATATATAATTTTGGTAAATTTTTACATAATTGTTTTATATCTTCTACTATTTTTTCGGTTTGGTTATTCCAAATCCATGTACTCTTTTTTCCTGCTAATTTAGATATTTTTGAGGTTAACTTTGATCAATTAGGTATATACTGTCTTGCTTGGTTTACTAGTCCTAAAAATGATTGTAGTTTTTTTTATTTGTAATTTTCTTAAATTCTAATACCTTTTTACTGATATGTTCTTGAAGTTTTATTCCATCTAGTGTAATAGTTTGTCCTAAAAATCCTATAGTAGTTTTTCTTAATTCAGTTTTGTGGGGTGCTATATTTAATCCTTTATTTTCTATTATTTCTACAAATTTATTTAAATGTTGTTCGTGTTCTTCTCTAGTTTCAGAGAATATTAGGATGTCGTCTATATAAATTATTGCAAAATGATTAATTGGTTCTAGTAATTTAGTTACATAATCTTGGAATATACTTGGACTGTTATTGAAGCCCATAGACAATACATTCCACTCATATAATCCTTCTGAAGTACTGAATCCAGTATACTTCTTTCTTTCTTCAGTTAATTTGATTGGATAAAATCCTGATTTACAATCAAATTTACTAAATATATTTTTTCCTTTTAGTAGATTAAATAATAGATCTATTTTTGGGATTGGATATCTATTTTTCACAACTATTTGGTTTAGCTTTCTATAATCTATTACCATTCTAGATTTTTATCGTTTTTCTTCACTATGTTTAATTACTATCATTGTTGGTGATGAATAGTCTGATTTACTATCTCTAATTAAATCATATTTTTTAAGTTCATTAATATGCATAACAAATTCTTTTTTCTCTTTTTCTGTCCATGGATAGGGTTTACAATTTATTTGTTTACTATAGTCTTTTAATTCTATGGTTGCTAATGACTTAGATTTCTCCCAGTGAACTAAAGGGTTTTCACTATAATTTTCTTTGATTCATTGTTCTATGGTTTTTGTTATTATTATTCATATTTTTGGTAACTTGTCTTGAATTTCTATACGTTTACTATTTGGTATCAATTGTATTTCATTATCATTATATTTTTTCTGAAAAGTTTCATCTTTTCTTCTATAAGGTCTGGTTATTCTTATTCCCCAAGCTTGGTGTTTACAGGGTGTTGTTAAGATTAATACTTTGCTATGTAAAGTTATTGGATAATATTGTTCTAAAAAATCTAATCCTAATAATATGTCACAACTAATTTCATTATACTGGTATACCTTTGGTATTTTTAATTCATAGTTTCCTATTTGTATATATATTTCTTTTGCTGCTAATTCTAATAAATGAATTTCGTTTCCTGCACTAGTCATTCTTAGCGGTGTGTTTTCCTTTTTCCAATATTCTGGTGGTAATACATTACATTTCATAGTAGTTAAACTTGCTCTAGTATCTACTAAAGCATGATATTTTTTTGATCTATATTTCTTATAATTTAATTTAACTAAGATATAATATAACATTATATCAGTCTTATTTTTGGAATTATAAATAGTTTGATAATCTATAGTTATATATATTTGATTTTCTCTAAATCTATATGGTTTTACTTGTTCTAAAAAATCTTTTCCTAATATCATTTTATGTTTGACATTATTATTGACCATATTATCTACCCATAATCTTACACTTATTTCGTCCCTTTTATTAAATCTTAAATTTGCATTAGTGGTTGTTCCTGATTCTTCAATCATTATATTATCTTCTGCTAATTATAATTGCATATTACTGTGTACTATAGTAGGGTCTATTATAGCTATGATTTCTTGCCATAGATCAATTTTTTCTAATTTCCAATAATATATAATTCCTTGTATTAGTTAAATCTATTTGTGGGGTTGATTTTATTTCTAGTAATCTAGAAGTTATTGGTATTTCAGCTAATCTTAATCTTTCAATATCTTGATAATTTCTATGACTTTGGGTTCTGGATAAAGGTCTATTGCTATGACTGCTTTGTGGTCTTTCATATTCTATACTATATCTTGGTTGGGTTAGATTTATATTTATTGATCTATTTCCCAATGTATTATCAAATTCTATTTGTCTCCTTAATGCATCTCTATTTGTTATAGTATTATCTATATTAAATTGAATTTCTGAGGGTAATGTTATTCTTTGATTATCTAAAAGTACTTCTCTTAATACTGGTGCAAAATATCTATCTATTGATATTCTTCCTTGTCTTTTTCTATAAATTTTATGTTGATTAGTAAAAATAATCCTACTCTTACTTGTATACTAATAATTTTACTATGCGGTGGCATTTTTATTCCTTTAATTCTATGGTATACATTTAGTGTCCTATCCATATTTCTTTCTACTCTACTTATTGCAAAATTAGTGTTTATTGTAAATTTTAATTTTTGGTATATTAGGTTTCCACTAAGTATTCCTAAAATACTATTTCTTACATCATCTATTATTCTCCCATCTGTTAGTACTAATTCTACTGATGTATCTATTCCTTCTCTATAATAGGCTTTTACTAGTAATTGTACTCCTTGAATATATATTTATGTACTTCATCTTTAAAAGGTACTTTAGATATTTCGTTTCCTATTAATGTTTTGTTTATTAATGGTATTCTTTATACTCCAGTTGCTAATTCTGATTTTATGGGTTGTTTTTTATCTATTATTACACAATGATATTTTTCTTTTTGATTTTTCTTTATTATTTTACTAACCTTACTAAATAAATTTTCATGTTTTAAATCTTGTTCTTGTAAATCTAAATTTATTTTAGATATTTTGTCATATTGTTTTTCATTAAAAGTTATCCTAGTTTCAGTTATTCCTTCTTCAGCTACTAATTGTTGGTTATATGATCCTAGTCTTCTGCTGCGCTACTTGTTTCTTCTAATTCTGTGTTCATCATATTAATACTATATTTTTCTTCTATATCTGAATATTCTAAATCACTATTGCTACTTAATTCTTCTTCTGATTTATACAACTTGTATATTTTATAGATTTCTATATTTTCTTCTATCTCACTTTCATATTCTTCTAATGGTTCTAGATCATATTATTCTACTAATTCTAAGATTTTCATAGTTTTCTTATTTTTGGGTTTCTTACAATCGGTTGATATATGTCCTATTTCTCTATAATTATAGCATTTACACCTTTTTGGGTTCTTTTTATAATTAGTTTTTCTTTTGAAATATTTTTTAGTTTTTTTTGGTTTAAATCTTCGGTTCTTATAATATGTACTATATTTTTCTTTTGGATATTTTTTAAATTTATATTGTTTCTTAAATGGTTTTTTCCTCTTTTTATGCTTAGTTATTTCACATCCCCATTTATGAGATGTTTGTAATTCTCCACATTTTTACATATGTTTGTTAATTTTATAATACTTCTGGCTTCTCCAAGCATTCTTACATTTATCTGATAAATAATTTCTTAGAAAATCTTCTCTTCTTCCCATAGTATCTATTACTCCTATAATACTTAATGTTTTTCCTTCTAAGGCTTTATGGTATTCTTCTAAGATTGGTTCACTAATTAATTTTGGTAATTGTCTATAGAATAAATCTAAGTAATATTTCTGATATTTATAATTATCAAATCTTGCTTCATAATAATATTTTTTATATTCACAAATATATTGATTTAAATATTTTGGCTCTAAAGAACATAATTCTATATTATGTAAATTTCTTATTGCTTTGTTAATCTTTGTTTTTTCTTCCATATGTACATTACTACCTACAAATTCATTTCTTAATACTTGTTGGTATTGTCTTATTAATAATGCTATACTTTGTCTTTTTGTTAAAGTTTCATTACCTCTTAATATTCTTACTCCATCTCTAAAATTTTGATCTTTACTTTTCCACCACTCATATACTATTCCTATAAATGTTGATTCTATTAATAGGCTAATTGTTGGTATATCTACTCCTTTTGTTAATAAGGCTATTAATTGAGATTTTGTCCATTCTTCTAATCTTTTGTGGTTATCTAGATTACCATCTAAATTTAACCATAATCCTGCTGTTGGTACTGTTTTATTTTCGTATTGTTCTAATGGTGTAGGTGTGTATCTACTATTATTTGGTGTTTCAAAACTGATATTCATGTTTGTATATTCTTCTATTCTAGATGGTTCTTTATGTCTTAATTCTTCTTGTTCTAATTCTTGTTGTCTAGTTATACTAGTTTCTGTTCTATTTATATTAAATGATGGTTGGCTTAAATCTGGGGGATTAGTTGGTTCTCTTTGTTCATATTGTGGTTGATTTACTGATGTTATGTCACTAGTTTGCATATTTATTTGTTCTTCTGTTAATTCTATTTCTGTATTTAATCCTTCTATTTCTAGTCTCAATTGTTCTATATCTAATTCTTTTTCTTCTTGGCTCATTACTTTGTCTATATCGTCTTCATCTTCTGATTCTTCTTCTAATGTTATGTGATTAATTTGTGGTTTTTCTATTATTTCTACTAAACTTAATAAAAAATCATCTGAATCTTTTAACATAATTTCTGCTAGTTTGGAACTTTCATTTTTGACTTCTTCTATTTTTGCTTTTCTGTTATTTACTATAATTATATCATCTATCTTTTCTTTTTCTGGTTTTATTCCATATCTTTCTTCATCAAATTTTTTGACTTCTTCGAATATTGTCCATAGGTTTTTATTTAATATTTTATGTCCTTTATGTAATCTTTCTACTTCTATCCTAGTTTGTTTTGTGTTTTCATCTAATGTTTGACTTCTTATTTTTTGTTCTGTAAGTCTTTCTTCTTCATTTAATATATCTATTATGTTTAACATGTTTATCTATGGTTCATCTACTATTGGTTCTATTAATGTTTTTGGTTCTGGTACACCTAAATGTTTCATTATTTTCTTTATATTTGTTTGGATTTTTAATATTTCGGTTTCATTCTTCTTAACTTGTTTTTTGATTTCATATACTTTTTGTTCCAAAGGTTTTGCTAATTCTACTAACCTATTAGTTTTTTCTGATTGATCTACTAGTTCTATTTGTTTTCTAGCATCTACAGGTATTATTTCTGTTTCTTCTACAAAGTCATATAAATAATTGTAATTAAATGCTTCTAATGCTACTGATTCATCTAAATAACATCCTAATTGTTTCATTAGCAACATATTTGTAAAATTTAATTGATTTCTTACATCTTCACCTTCTCCACCTATACAAAATGGAGTCAATACACATCTATCTTCGTCATCAATAGTTGGAATATGAGAATATACAGGCAATTTATACTGTTCTATATCGTATATTCTAGGTTCTACTCGAGTTAACACATCTATAATCAATATCAACAGATAATTAATTTAAAATTATAAACAGTTAATTGACAGAGAGAGAAAGGGGTGCTGGCTTTTTAAATTGTTAAGGTTCAAAAAAGTTCATTAATTTCTAATACAGGACTTCTGATATATATATATATATATTTTTTTTTTCCATGGGGTGCACCACCATACCTTTTTTTTTCCAGTCAAACACAAGCACAATCACAAACACAAGCATAATTCCATAAATTACATCAACCATCTATTGATGTATAAATTTCACAATAAAAAACAAATCATATAATGCCACATCTTAACTTATTCCAGATAAATCACAACTTATAATATGATCTCAACAATTATAGTACATCACATACATGTGTATATATATACATATATATATAAATATAACATCGTATATATTTCCGAGTTCATTTCTTTCAAGCCACCACACACAATACATTTATTGTAATTTGATGTTTAACTCATAGTTTGAAACTAGACAAATATGTGTTTACATGTATAAGTACAATAACAAACAAGAGAGGAATCAAACAAGATAGTGTAGAAGCTCCTCACCTTAACTCCAAGCTAGTTAATTCTCCTAAAAAAATATGGAATATGCCTCAAAGAATTCTTCTCTATAAGGTAATCATGTAATAACATGTTTACATCACAAAATAAGAAACTCTTTATCATTACTTTAGACCTTTGATCACTCTTTTGCCCATAACTCCAAAACAGTAAGGAATTTTTAATTGAATCTTATTTCATTAGAAACTAGACTTAAAGATCTTTCCAACGATATAAAATTTTGTAAAAACGGAGTCTGAACAAGAGAGTTATAACCATTTGAAGATTAGTCATAAATGCTGAGCCATTCCACTTATGCGCCTAAGCGGAAAATTTTCGCGCTTAAGCGTGAATAAGGCTGCTTACTCTGCTTCAATTGCGCTTAAGCGTGTATATGCACGCTTGAGCGGTAGGAGAACAGTATTATTACTCTGTTTTCATGATTTCTGCCTCCTCTAAGGTTTCTCCTTCATCCTAGATCAATTCTCTACCAAAACTCAAGATTCTTCCCTTGGTTTTACTCTTGGAATGGTAACCAAACACCCACACCCTCAAATCCTAAATTAAATTCATGAATCAAGACTCAAATTCATGAAATTCCCTCCCAAGAACCATAACTTCTCATAATTTTCTGTCATGCTTGTAAACCAAGATTAGAATGTTTTAATCCAAGGATTTCTACAAATTTCTTGCTCCAAATGTATCACCTAGCATAGAAGAGCACTTAAGAACAACATCCAAGCTTAAACAACCACATTTGATATCCATTTCAGCCTCAACATCCTGAAACTCGAAAATATGCAGAAAAAGGGCAATAAGAGCAAACTCACCTCAATCCATGGTGCTCCAATGAAGTCTGGCCGTCGGAAGGCCGAGTCCATGGAAAAGGAAGATGGCCGAAGGTCCAAGCATGGTTCTTGTGTGGGGTGAAGGTGGTAGATGATGGGGAAAGGTAAGGCACGGGAGGCTAGAGATGAGAGGAAAAAAAATAAATCTGATGTGTGTGTTGTATACATATACACATTAAGAGGGTGGAATTACCAAAATTCCATGGGTTGGCCTAATAAGCAAACTATAAATGAAGGCAAGATTTTATTTTCTTAATTCACACATATTACACACACATCCACAACACTACAATAAAAATTTCCATCCCTCAATCTTCACTTTGAAACACCAATGATGTCTCTATTTATTTATTTCATCATAATCATCAAATAATTCTTCTAAAAGATTTAAGTAAGTCCTTAAATATAATATTTAATATATTAATAATCCTACAAGTATTTGGGATAATTTCCAGAATTTCTTGCTTAGAAAAAAATTTCACTTTGATCCTAAGTTTCATTTGGTTCTAAAAAAATTTTCCTTTGTTCTTAAGTTACATTCAGAATCACCATAAATAACAGCTCGGGGTACCAGGATGTTACATTAACAAATAATGAAATTTATAAATAGGACTAATGAATTAATATTTGAGATTTTTTAGGGACTAAATAGTTAGCCTATGTATCTTTCAAGGACTACAAAATAATAAATACATAAGCATTTAGGGGCATGTGCAAGTTAGATTGACATGACTTAGAAAAATTTTAACAACTCGAATCGACCAATGATAGGAAGATTGGGTTGGTTTGGTTTCAAGAAATTTTATTAAATAACTTGAATCGAACCAACCGACTCCAAGTCAACCTTTTGTTAAAGTGTTGGAGTTAGCAAGTCTAACATCTTTTTTTTTTTTTCTTTCCAAAAAAGAAGTCTTTCAAATTGTTAGATTAAAATTACTTAAGAATTTTGAGTGTCACAGCTCGGGACTTAGGGCTATGACCGGCACGAATGACGTGTCATCTAGACTGCTGCAAGTATGATATTTCACCAATTATCTCAAACAAGATAAATAAATTCTTCATGACCTACCGGATTATAAAGCGCACTAAAAAGATTAACTTTAAAGAAAGGTTATTTTTCACTTTCATGCCTTTGAAACTTGAATTTTAATTCATTTATTGTATTGTTCTTAAGTATAAATGATAGAGTTAATCATATTATGACTAAAAATGTAATTGTGGACTAATTTGGAGGATCAAATGATGAGGAAAAAGCACAAAATTGAAGAACAGAAACTAAAGTGAACAAATTGAAAAGTTTGTAGGGGATGATTTTGACAAAAAAAATTCTTAAACTAAAAACCTAGACGAAATAGTAGATGAGTTTATATCAAGAAAATGACAAAAAAAAATTTGACTAATGACCTAAATGAATAAATTAAAATATTTTTTTTATTAGGGAGCATAAGTGCTTGTCATATGATAGGTATTTTTTGCTATGTGGCACCCAATTAATATTTTTGTTAACTTATCTATGGAATTAAAAAAAGATATATATAATAAAAATTAAAACATACGAGATATAAATAAAAAAAAATTAAGAATACAAACAAAATTTTAGTTCATATATTTTTAAAAAATTATATATTTGACCTCTTCTTTCCCAAGAAAAAAAAAATTAATATATACGGGGGAAAACAAAAAATCTTCTCTCTTAAGGCTAATCGTACACCAGTTGGCACGCACGGGAAGACATTCGTCTTCCTCCGTGACTTCCTGGCAACTGCACCGCCATTCCTTTAGCCTTTCGACCTCGATTTTTAGGGTGTCGCAAATATAGCGTACGGCCTCTCCATGTTTGCTTCGCTGACCAACAGCAGCATTCTTATTTCCCGCTTCTGCCGTCTTCTGCTTCCCCGCGTCTCTTCAGTATCTCAGACCTCTATATTCAAGTCCTCTGCCTCAGTTCCTATGGAGAACTTCGATAAGAACGGCAATTTAAAGAGCTCTTCATTCTCGTCTTATGCTCATGCTAGTCCCAGGTTTGTTCTGTTTCCTCGATTCATCATCATCGAGAAAAATAGGAATTTTATTAAAATTTTAATTGTTATTGTGGATCTTACTATTTTTTCCTGTGAAATCTTGCCGACACTGAGAATGTAAGATAATAATAATATTTCTCTTATTCTGGTAATGGGTAGCATTGTTTGCTGGGATTAAGCAGAGAATTTTGTTGTATCCGGAAAATTATCTGGGAAATTGCTGAAAAGGTTTTCAAGTTTCCTCTATTATTTAGAAAAGTTATCTGAAATTTCTGGATTCAGCAGGAACTTGTTGTTTCTGTAATAGTTTTATGTTTTATGGGCAGTGGTGGCAGTGGAAGAGCCTTAGAGATGAGAAACAATAGAGATAGAACAAAGGGGCGTGGCGGTGGTCGTGGAGGAGGGAGTAGCTCTGGAAAAGATAAAGTTGACGCCCTTGGGAGGCTTCTGTAAGCACTTGTGGAACCTGTAATCATTTTATTTTGTTAACTATTTCCTTTTATTTTTAATTGCAAAGTTTTACATTTTTTTTGTAATTAGCTTAATCTACAATGTATATGGATATTCTTATTCCTTTAATTACTGCAAGGAATTTCGGCAAATTATTATTGGTTTCAAGTCATGAATTGCTTTGCTTTAAACAGGGAACTTGCATCTTTCTAAGTTTGGCTAACCCAAAAGAAAGAAAGAAAGAAAGAATTGGTAGTTTTATGCAATAAAAACATCCAGGTTTTCAGCTGAGGCTAGCATCTTGGACCTGCGTTTTTCTTAAGCAGCATAAAAGGATTAGGAATTGCATGCTATCCTTGTTGTTTGAGGAATAGAATAAACCTTGAGGTTTAACTTAATTTAGTTGTAGTGTCCTTGCTGATTGTGCAAAGCTAGTCATTTTTATTACATGTGTTGGAGGAAGACAATAAAACTTCGATGTGTTGATTTTTAGTTTATTATTATTTTGAAACTTCTTGATCTATATTTTTTGTCACAAAATTTGCAGGACACGAATTTTACGGCATATGGCATCTGAATTGAATTTGAATATGCGGAGTAATGGTTATGTGAAGGTTAATGATCTACTAAAGTTGAATGTGAAGACATTTGCTAATATTCCATTAAGATCACACACCATCGATGACATTAGGGAGGTCAGTAAATTTCTTTTAATTCTTGTTTGTTTTCTCTTTTGTCAATTTATCATGAATGCTGTCATTCACTGCCATTTGTTTTGAAATTAAATTTGTAGTCACGTTTTCTGAAGAGCATTTTCAGAAAAGATTTCAAGTCACGTTGTTAATATTAATAACAAATGCCCTCTTCATAATGATAGATATAAAATCTTTTAAAATACCTTTTAGGAAAGAATTAAAACAAAGTTTGAAAAATAGGAGTTTCAATGGTTTTTGGGTTAATGTTATTAACCCTTCTAGGGCCTAAGGTCTAATAGTAGGCAAGAATGATCCTAGGAAAACTAGCATCCCCTGTATCCTCCATTGGAAGTTAATACAACCATTAGAAGGATTGTTGTAAAGATGCAAATCAAATTTGGGACTTCATGACATTTAGTATACTAGATTTAGTGGCCACCAAATGGCCTCCACAATCTCCTTTCTTTAGCCCTTCTTCCCTGCAAGACCAAACACTATAATAAAGCATTTACCTCTATAACATTGTCTGCAAAGTTGACTCTGAGACCTTGCTCAGAATTTATCCCCCCATAGTCTAGATATCATTGCAATGCATAACTAAAGAGTTGTTCAAGTATGCTCCTTCCTTTCATTTAGAACTTGTTATCTTATCATAAATGTCATTAGTATAGGAGGCATCACCTATTTCTTTTATTGTAGAAGCAGTAAGAATTTGAATTAAGAATTATGTGATTCATCCTTTCAGTAACTCATTTTGTTATATAGATTAAGGAAGGTATATAGAGCACTATGGATGTGCTATGATTCACAGTACCCAATAGTTGTTTGGGATATGGTGCCTATGATGATTTTTAATTAAACCTTCTTTCTCTTTTATTTGTAAATTTTAATTTGCTATTCCTGTTTTCTTATCTTTGGTGACCTTGTTTTAGATTCACTAGTCTTTTTGTAATGTCTATTTCATGAGAACTAACTGGAAAAACTTTTATTCATCTGTATCTTATGGATATCCTCAGGCTGTCCAAAAGGATAACAAGCAGCGCTTTAGCCTTATAGAAGAGAATGGGGAGCTGTTAATACGCGCTAACCAAGGCCACACAATTACGGTATTCCAATTCAAAACCCTAGGCACGTCATATTCTGCTTTTGAAGTATTTTGAAAAAAGTTTGAAATTAATGGGCAGTCTGTTCCCTGCATTTGAGTAACTATCCATGCAGAGTGGTGCTTCTAATTCTCCTTTGAAATTTGCATTAGCTAGATTCATGTTACAGTGTTGTTAAAGGAACACTAAATATAATAGTTGGTGTCTTATTTTATTCTACCCATTTTGCTTGTTCACCAAGATACAGACTTGCGACTTTGCAGAGTACTTTAACACAGAAATCTGCTATTTAAGGATTCATATATCTTTTTTGGACATTATTACTACTTCATGAAACTAGAAATATGAATTGGTTTTTATTTTTTATTTTTTTTAATTTTGTTCCCAGTAACTTCTGAATATGGAATTCCTGCTTTCACTTTTGAAATTTTGATGAAAGCCCAAAGAACTGAGATACGAATATCCTGAAATAGAAAAGTTAACATTTATGGAAGCCTAAGACGAGGAAGACCAAGAAGGACAGTTGGAGAAGTTAATGAACAGGATTTTTTAGTAAACGAGATACTTAAAGAGTTGGTTATTGATAGAGCTCAATGACATCGTGCTATTCATGTAGCCGACCCCACCTAGTGGGATAAGGATTTGTTGTTGTTGTTTGTTAGAAAAGTTAACATTTATCAAGTAACAAGCATTTTTTTTTTGGGCACTAACCCCAGAACTGAAAGGGAAGGTCAAACCAACCTGAACCTATAGCATTACAAGCATGCATAATAGACTTATCTATGGTTTCCTTGGTGGTTTGATCCATAAGCACCGCTATCCATTCTGAAATGAGTTGAAGCATTTGAATAATGTCACATCCAAGAACTGTGATCATCTGCAATCCTGTCCATGACTGCCTAATAATCTGACACTGGTTGTTGTCACCAGGATTCTAACAATTTGAAGTCATTGCTAATGTTATACTACAGCATCTTGGTTAGAACGTTCCTGGGTCCATCAAAGGAGGTTTGTAATGTAGACACCCCTCCTTTATCTACTAATCCCAGTACTCTGGTCATGATACCTTTTTTCAAGTTGACACAAATTATACCTTCTTTCTAGATGGCACAAATAAAAATATTTCTTCTGGTAATATGGTTTATTGCAGCCAGTGTCCAACCAGTACTACCAACTCCTCTCTCAAAGCTTGAGAAAGAATTCCTCAGAGTTGTCCTGTTCAGCGACTTATCTTCATCCCAAGCCTGACACACTTCACTTTATTCCTGAAAAGCGAGATTATACTACTAAGAATGATATTGATGGGTCCACGGTATTAGATGGATATGGGTTGAAGATGGTTCATGCTCCATGCTTTGTAACCACTTAGTGACAGCGAGCATAGGACATGTGTGAGGGTAGAGAGACAAGGGTTGTGTATTTTGGTTAGGAGAATTTGGGGTATAAATAGAAAGGCCTAAGTTAGAGTATGGAAAATATGGAGAATGATCAGGGAGAGAACTGTCCTCTTGAATGTCTAGCTTTGTCAATGTTTTCTTTATGTTTCCTGCATTAAGCATTCTGTTAATTGTGTGTAGTGCTGTCTTGATGTTTTCTGTCACTGTGTTAGGTGTTTATGGCTTATCACTTATGAGCACCATTATTAGGTCTCTTTGTGATTAAATATCAGTGTTATTCAGGATATTTCAACATTTTGGTGTCTTGGGCTCTATCAGATACATAATAGAATAATTTTCAAAATTTTCAGCCAAATTTTGAAGCCATGTTTTTTGGGTTTTTTAAAAGGGGTCCCTTTGGTAGATGTTAGGGATTGGAGGTCCTTATTGTACTAGCCTTGTTTTTGGGCTTCTTGGGACGTTTTTTGTTCATTTTTCGTTTTGTTTCCTCTTGGAGGATCCCTAGTCCTCCTTTTCTCCTTTTTATTTTGTAACCTTTGTCTCCTTTCTCTTCAATAATATTTCTTTTCTTATTAAAAAAAAATGAATTCATGAATCCAGTCGTCTAAAATGTTTCGTAGATGAACCATCTGCGATATGA
Source organism: Biancaea sappan (assembly GCA_037074585.1). NCBI lineage: Eukaryota > Viridiplantae > Streptophyta > Magnoliopsida > Fabales > Fabaceae > Biancaea > Biancaea sappan. The sequence continues at coordinate 22,045,838 of CM073499.1, read as the reverse complement.
TGGAAAGTGGAGAGCCAGACACACAGATATAGCAAAGTGACATTGCAAAAATAGATGATCCATAGACTCTTGGTCTTGATGACACAAATAACACTCATTGTCAGTTTATGATGGTCCTCCAAATTTTGAGCAATTAGAAGAGCTTTTCTTCTTAACTTTCAAATGAATAAGATTTGTCTGTAAGGCATTTCAACTTTCTATGGAATATTCCAATCAAAACTTGCAATTTGATGAGACCTATTAGCAGATCTTGCTTCCTCTTTATGAAGAATTTTATATCCCTTTTTGACAGTATGGGATCCAGAATTATGAGCAGTCAAAATTACTTAATCTGGTTGATTTGTTGAGGAAATGGGCCTATTGATAATCTTTTTTGCTGTCTCTCTATTATAGAGCATGCGTATCCAATTTGGAGTTTGGACTAATCATGGCATTGTTAATAGTTCCTTTATTACCTGATACTGATGTGAAATATGCTGTTTCTGTTCCCACCTAAACTTGTTATTCAAGGAGGTGTTACAACCATTTCCAATCTGCCATTTAATATGATTAGTGATCGGGTTTGTTGATTTTTGGATCCCTTTCCAAGCGGAAGAGGTACAGTAGTTCTTCTTGAAATGAAGTTGAGTGCTATTCTCCAAATGCTTAGACCTTATAGATATACTGAAGTAGGTTAGGGAACGAGAATTTTGGCATTGGTTTTGGAAGATTTCTGGCATCTTGAATAGCTAGAGCTATCTTTATTTTTTCCTTCTTGTTCTTTTTTCTGTGTGAGATGCGGTCTGATTTGCTGTGTTGTTGTTCCTGTATTGTAATTATGGTTGCTGATATCACTGTAAAACCGTCTCTGTTCTCTGTTTTTTGGACATTAGAGATGTTTCTGGGTTATTTTGGTCTTGAGTAATATTAGTTTGAATAGTTTCTTCTGGGTTCCATTAAATTATCAACGTTTTGTCCTATATTGAGGCCTGAGCTAAACTATTTTTTTTTGGGCTATATATTGGCCTTAGATTAGGATCTCAATCTTTTGCATTCTTTCATTTGAATGATTGATTTAAACTGCAATTGTCTCTGGGGTCAGATATGGATTCACAAAGGTTTTGTTTAGAATTATTTTTTGCTGCCTTACATTCTTATTAAGACATGTCATAATTTTTTTTTTCCTTTTGAGTATTTATATTACTTATGAATACATTTTAGATTTCTCACTTATTTTATTGGGCAGACTTCGGATTGAGTATTCGTTGGATTTACTGTCTGCTACAGTATGATTATTGACATTTAATCTGCAGGCTGTTGAAACTGAAAGCTTATTGAAACCAATCCTTTCAGCTGAAGAAGTTCCAGGTGCGTAGTCTAATGGTCTTTTAGTGTTTTGAAGCCACATGCTCTAAATTTTAATTTTGTCATATATTTTTTTCCTATTTTATTTGTCTCATTACTTAAATTTTGCCTCTTATGCAGTTTGTGTGCATGGGACATACAGAAAGAACTTAAATTCGATTCTGGAATCCGGTCTGAAGCGCATGAAGAGATTGCATGTTCACTTTTCATTTGGTTTACCAACAGATGGAGAAGTAATAAGTGGTAATCTGATATGTCATGAAAAAAGTTCTGTTTTTCTTTTCTGTCTTTTGTTTTTTGTTTTTTTGTTTTTTTGTTTTTTTTTGTTTTTTGGTTTTTGGCTCTGTATGAAAGCTGGCCTGTGAATTTTGTGTTGCAACTGATCAGATTTGGGCCAAATTTAGATACCAAATGAGAAATTTCCAGCATGAGGTGCCTTAACCTTTCAAACACATTCAATGTCTTAATAATCAGTGGCTTGGAAGCAAAATGCTAGGAATGTCTCCATTCTAGTGCTTATTAGCGACTGAATGCATACGTGTTATTTAATGGCTGTGGCAGCTGAACCATTTAATGTGTTTGGGTTGGGATTAGGAAAAATTGATTTTGGAACAAAACAGAAGCAACTAGCAAACAGGGGTTTGAGAAAGAAAACATGGTTTGAGATGAAAGATGAATGCCAAACCAAACAATTGATTTTATGCCCAGAATCACTTTTTGGAGTTCAAAAGTGCTTTTGGGAGTTCAAATGCACAACCAAGCATAGCTTCAATGTTATTCTCACAAGTGTCATTAAGGACTGGAGGCTGGATTGTAAACCATCTCATATATGAACCTTTCTTTTATAAAACCTTTGACTGTAGTCTGTGTATCCCTGTCTCATTCCTCACTCAAGTGATGTTATATTGGAGTGCGGAGGCCTATGGATTGACAGTCTCCTTTTGGCTGCCTGTTGTGTTATATTGTCATATCGAATTATCATTTTGGATCTTTAATGCTTTTAAGGTAATCAAGAATTTTGGAGTGTCAATGTCGAAGAGAAAAAAACAATGTTTGTGAAGCTTATATTTAATAAACAACTAGGGTCCACTCATACAGTCATAAGTCTCACATGTCGTGTCTTCCGAAAATTGAATTGTCAGATTCTTCATGAATATGCTGAGTATTCCGATAAAATTGTGGTGGTTATATACTTGATTGGGCCATTTGCTCAATTCTCTGGATAATAAGATCTTGGCTTATCGAGAACTGAATGTACTGTGTTCTTAATAATTTTGAGTTGTCACTGTAGACCCAGTGAGTTCATGTAGAGTTTGAGTGGTTTTCTGTTTCTATCTGTCCTGTTGATGTCATGTCTTCATTTATTCTTTTTCTTCTTTCAGGTATGAGACGAGATGTTAATGTCTTGATCTTTCTAGATGTTAGAAAAGCTTTGGAGGGTATGATGGATTTTGTCCCTCTCCCTAATTTGTTTCATAAAAAAGTTCGACTTTTTCCTTGTTACTATACCAGAGAAGACCGAGTATTAACTTTTTTATTTTTGTTCTTGGTCTTCTTTCAGAAGGTATGAAGCTTTCCATTTCTGAAAACAAGGTGATACTGACAGAAGGTTTTGATGGTGTTGTGCCAGTTAAGTATTTCGAAAAGATACAATCATGGCCGAGCAAAGAACCTATTCCTTTTTAATTTCTTACATGATTTTGTTTATTTGTTAGGATTATATTATGTCTTTATCATAAAATGTAAATCTGTACTAGAAGGAAAAGCCTTGCTGATGCTAATCACGTACCTTCTCGTCCAAACAATAAGTTATGATAATTATCACATTTTGCATTGCTAACTTGAGCTTTATTTTTATCTTTTCCCCTCATTGTGCTTTTCTCTAAACCCAAAAGGCACAACTCTTGGAAATTATAAAACAAATGAAATCCTAATTAGGTCTACACATGGGCCTTATAGAAGCCCTAGAAAGGCAACCAAGGCCCATAAATAAAAATTAACAGGTGACAAGTATGTGCCACTTAATAACATGTAGCTTAGCCCAAAACTTGAGCAAACTAGAAAGGTCTTGCCCAACACTAACCTATTTTCTTAAAAGCCTGAAGCAAATAGCTCTTTGATCAATCCATGCAAGGCTTCCTAGAGTCATTTTACTCTTGCTTGTGTAACTGGTCCACTGGACTCATGAAAGTCCCTTGATGCATTCTTCATGAAGTTTTGCTCTAGAAAGTTCATACCAAATTGAGCTTTCAACTTGCTTTTATTTCATTTCATTTGAGTTTTGCTCTAATTTTTGTTTTCTTTATGCTTCGCTTTGGCATGATTGGGAACATTTTGAACTGAGCCATCTTGGAAGCAAGAGCAGAGTGAAATTCTAAGCACGAGAGGAGTCTGGGGTTGATTCATTACTAGTAGGGGTAAGAGCGGGTTGGGTTGGTTCGAGTTGAGGGTAAATATCAACCCGAACCAATCAAAGATGTGTTGGTTGGATTGAGTTTGGTTTATCATTTTTTATTGCTGAACTTGAACTAACCCAACCCGCACTCCCGCGAGTTGGGTTGGGCAGGTTGGACGAGTTATTTTTATTTTATTTTTTTTTCATAGTAGCAGCTAATAATTTGATCTATTTTCTTTAACCCTAAATAATGTAAAAAACTGAAACCATAAACAATGGCAAGTAAAGTGAATAACTAAGATAAATACAACATCTATTTTTCAAGACTTATAATCTTAAATCACAAATAAATCCAAGACACAACACAAAAATAAAATAAGAAAGAACTTTTAGTCTTTCACAATTCACACAACATCATAATTATATTCAAATATTATTCATTCTAGCAATCTTCATTCCCGAAAGCCAAGAACTTAGAGCTTTTTAGTCCTAAGATTGAAAAAACAATTAGTATTATAGAAACAATATCAAAGTAAGAAAATATAAATTTATAAATATTAGAAAATTTACCTATTTCAAAAATTTTATTTTTCCAAATCTTCTAGTCCCTTACCATCATCATTCATCAATTCCCAATATCTCTAAAATAATTAAACAAAAAGTAAACAAAAAATGTAAATATAAATATAAAATTATCAACATTAAACATAAAATTATCAAGATAAAATATTTACTTACTTCAACTCTTTTAATTTCATCTATGCTACTCCTTAAATCAATTTTTTTTTAGCAATCCTTAGCCAATTTTGTTAAAAAAAACAAAAAAAAATAAAATGCCAAATAATATTTTAAAAAAAAATAATATATATATATATATATATATATATTTAAATTTAATTGGGTTTGCGGGATCCGTACATGTGGGGGTTAAATTTTTTAACCCAACTTAACCCGTAAACCCAACCCAATCCAACCTAACTGTGCGGGTTGAGTTTAATTGTGCGGGTTGAGCGGGTTCGCGGGTCATTTGCTCACCCCTAGTTACTAGCATCTGTTACTTTTTTTTTTCCATTTCATGTATTCTATTTTTTTTTTGCACCAAATAAATTGTAAATCCTACGTTCTAAGATTTTAACAACGATGTTATATAGAACTTCAAGTAACTTATAGTGATCACGAATACGCAAGGCAATCAACCCCGCAGGAGTGGCCCATTACTCCTAATTTCTAGGCATAAATAATCGTCTCACTAGACGACCGCTTGGCAATGTCTGTGAGAAAGGAAACGAGGCGTTTTTTTTTGGTTAATTTACCGTGGTGTTATTTTTTTTTAAAATAATTTACTTAAATGTTAACTATTCAAAAGTATTTTTTTATATATTAACTTTTTACTGAATTCAACTAATATCTGCTCAAATTATATGTAAAATTCAACCAAGTGTTAGTTAAATTCAATTTGAGAACAAAGAGACAAATTCAACCAAGCTGGAATTTGTTAGAATTCAAATTGAATTCTACCATGTAGTGTGTGTGCGCGCTAAATGGTGTATATTATATTATATATATATATATATATATATATATATATATATGTGTGTGTGTGTGTGTGTGCGCGCGCGTATTATATATGTGTCAAGAGTGTGTTAATATATTATATATTTATGTGTGTATAAATGTGACTAAGTATATTTGAGAGTCTGATAAGTTAAATATAAGTTAAATAAATTATGTTTAACTGAATGTGGTTGAAGAAAATTAGTTTTAGATGAACGCGATTTATATTTGAGAAACATTTAAGCAAACATGGTTTGGTGCAGGAATATAATGTTTAGATGTTCGTGTACAAACGTGGTTTGAGACACGTAATTATTAGAAAGGGTATGAATTTTTTATTTAATTTTTTGATGTAACATTATTATTTATTATCATTTATTTAAAGGAAACTTAATTTTTTTTATTTGTCTAATATTACAAATTAATCACTAATGAATTATTTTTAATTAATAAATTAATTTTTATTTAGCAATTACTAATTAAAAATTTAATTAATCACTAATTATTCACAGTAATTTTTTAATTAAATTTCAAAACATTTTTTCGCTATTAAATGAATTTAATCTTTAACTAAATTTCAATACAATTTTTTTTCTCTATTAAATTAATTTTATCTCAATTAAAACTAATGGAAACAAGCTCATAATAATTTAATGAAAACAAGCTTCTCATTAATTTGGCTAATTAAATTAAACTATAATTTTTAACACTATTTAAAAAAATTAGGAAAATCAAACAAAAAAAGAATTTTGCATAATAATAAATTAAGAGATACATTCTCATAATAAATGAAATAGTTAATTCTATAAATGATTATTAATTATTTTACACATGCTCTATCATTTGAGCTCTAATGGTGTTTTGAATAAGGTCCATTTCAAGCATAAATGTTAGACTAGTAAATGAATTTGAGGCAACAACATGGTTTCCACTATCTTCTTCAATGATATCTTCATTGTCTAAACAATTAAAATCAAAGTCTGTATCAGCGTGTCTTCTTATGAAATTGTGTAATGTCATCATTGCAACTACCAATTGAACTTGTGTTTTTGCTTTGAATTTAGGCATTCTACGCAAGATTGCGAATCTATTCTTCCATACCTTGAAAGTTTTTTCAATAGTAATTCTTAAACTGTAGTGGTAGTAATACAATACTTCGTTGTGGTTGTAACATCCCATATTTTCCTCTATTGAAATTATATTTTCTTTATTTTAGTTAGAAATGATGTTAGAACTTAGAAAGGTATGATTTTGAATGCCTAGAATTCAGTCATCAAAAAAAGGCATGAGAAATTAGGATAAATAAGCTAAGAATAGAAGAAAAATGAAGTTTTGAGGGAATCAGTCGACTAATATAATAAATCAGTCGACTAATAGCATCAGAAACGGACTAGGTTGTTGATATCTGCAATCAGTCGACTGATGAGGAGAGATCAATCGACTGATAATTTTCTGTCATGTTGAAATTTTGGGATTTGTGGCAATCAGTCGACTAATCATGAGAAATCAGTTGACTAATCATGAGAAATCAGTTGGCAATCAGTCGGTTTCAACTGAAAAATCAGTGAGAAATTGACTAGAATTCCCCTAATATGTCAATGAAGCTTAGAAACATGAGAATAGGGGTAAAAGAGGGTTTTCCATGGAAAGAAGACTCCTTAGACTATTTTTAAAGCACAAGAGAGAGAGAGAAAAATGAGTTTTCTGAAATTTTAGAGAGGAGAGAGAGAGAGAGAGAAATGTGGGGAAGAAGAAGAAGAGAGAGAAGGGACTTCTAGTTGGGTTTCTAACAAGGAAATCACCAAAGGTAAGCTTCCTAACTTGATTTCTCTAGTTTAGATGGATTATAGTGAGTAAGGATTCATAGAATAGCCATTTTCAGACTAAGAAGAAGAGAATAAAGGAAGGGGAAGTCTGAAAATTGAGGAAGTAAATGGAGCTAAAGAGAAACTAGGAGAGATTCCACAAGTTTAGCTATTAGGAAGAATCCAATGTAGCTAGTTATTGATAAAAGCATTTTAATTTCAATTATTTATCATGCTTATGTATGATATGTTATTGTTTATGGTATAGCTATCCATGAATATTTAAGAACATGTTTTATTATGAATATGGGACTTGACTCCTCATGAGATGTAGTAATTCCTCATAGGATGAAGAGTTCTCTTCATAAGAGTGCTAGAAAGCAAGATAATTTAGTTATTTATCATATTGTCCATGATTTAGCAATTATAGATATGTGGAAGTTCTCCATGAGAACATAGAGTTAACTCTCTCTTGAAAAATAGAGATTATGTCCTTATGGGATGACAGAACCAGAAATTCCTCATGAAATGACAGAAATACCTCATAGGATGTAAAAATTCTTATGGGAACAGAGCCCTAGAAATTTCTCGTGGGATGATAGAAATTCCTCATGGGACATTGAGTACTTTTCCTAAGAAAGTAACTAGAGTAGTTAAAATAACTAGAGTAGCTAGAGTAGCTGGAGTAGCTAAAGTAGCTAAAATAGCAAAATAGACAAAGAATAATGTACTATATTGAGAAAAAAAACTAAGATACAAATTATGTGCTAGTATGTTAGTTATATTTCATGGAATGAGTTCCCTATTGAGATTGCTTTTATAATAGTTCTTTTATGTTCATGGAAGTGTGAATTAGTTACTAAGAATTGCTTTTATGACTGAAATGGTTCTTGAAATGATTTCTTTAAATAAACTAGCTACTGAGATTATATATCTCATGTTTTATATTTTAACTAACCATTTCAGGATTTGAAGAAGCAAAAGATGACAAGGAACAAGCTAGCATAGTTGCTAGGTAGTTATACATAGAAAAGGAATATAAACTTAACTTCTTATGTAAACCTTTAGAAACCTATTCACAATTTGTGTATATGTATAGAGGTATGAGTTATATGTAAGCTCATTGTACTTTAACTTCATTCTAGAAGAGAAATTGCAAAGAAAAGTTGAAGAAGTGTTGTAAATTATATGCATAATGAAACTAGTTGATTTTATCATGTTTTCAAGTTAATATCTTCTGAAATCTGATGTTTAGGGCACATCAGTCGATCGATGTCCATAAATCAGTCGACTGATACCTCTCGATTTTAGATATATGCAACTTTGAAGACTATCAGTCAACCGATAACCTCAGATCAGTCGACCGATCGTCCTCTACCAGTTTAAAAATATAAATTAAAAAAAAGGTTTCAAAGTTGCCATATTTTTATACAATCAGATATTTTTCCAAGCTTTCTAGAAAAGTCTTATGGTTTTAACCATAAGTTTTACAAGATCTTTACTACAATTTTCTTAAATTGTATAAAATTAGTATTATTTTAGCAGACGTTACATTTGGGTATCAGAGCATGGTCTTAGGCACTCTGTAGGTCAAGATTGGGTGCAAAGCAGAGAAAATATGATGGATAACCTTATAATTATGCATATAAGACTAGGATAATATGCATTAGTATGACTCAGGTACCCCAAGAATCCCTATTAGGTATCGCTGACCATCTCTTTTATGTCAGTGAGATAGATGCTATGGTTTTATTTGTGGGATAGCCGTCCAACAAAGATGAGTTCTAGAAGAACTTATGGAAAGTGTAGATATCCTAGGAATCGAGTTAGAAAGACAAGCAAACCAACGGGAAATTGAGTTAAATATCTCCACCTCTATTTTGGAAGAGATAAGGGGTTTAGGAAAGGATATTCATGAGATGAATGAACAAAATAAAAGAAAGAAGAGCAAGAAGAAGCAGAATGTCTACAAATCCATGAAAATAGAAAGTAGTGGACAGAATAAGAGATCCAAATATAAAGCTTGAGCCCTTAGGAGGTAAGATTTCTTGTATTCAAGGAATATATATTGGTGATATTGGATCCTTAAGAAGACCCATTGGTTTTGACAACAAGAAAGTAAATGCTAGTTTACCTGGCTTTAGTTTAAAAGCATAGAATTTATGGACATGTACATGAAGTAGTTCTTCCAAGATATTGATTACACAAAGATGCATTATAGAAATTTTGGCTATGCATGATGTATTCTAGTATGAGTACGAATATTGTTTATGCTTTATATGTTGTGTAATCCATTTCATGATATTGTTCTTCCTTGAGGAGTAGATGATGATAGAATAACATGAAATTTCGAAAGACTAACCGTATGTTGTGTGTCCCTTGCTTTGGTCATCTGCCTGTAGTGGATCCGGTGCTGATCTCTTGTTGTTCTGTTCCATCGGTCTGTTCTTGACGTCGTCTGTTATTGTCCTTCAAATTGCCGGTAAGCCTCTGCAACAATGGCTTTCCTCTGTTTCCTTTGTTATGTATGGCTATCCTTTGTCCATCTGTTATTGTCCTTGTTCGGCGTCGGAGCAACTCGGTAGGCGTTGGGAATGGCTAGTCGCAGCACTCCGGCTCCTCTTGATCCTCGGAACCGTGCCTGCAAGTCGGGTTGCGTCGGGTAACTGTGTCGAGTCATGCGTGACCCGGCGTAGGATGAAGACTATGATGTTCGCATCCTTCTTTTTTTTTTTTATTCAGCGTATTTTTTTTTAATTTTTTGTTGGTTATTTACTGTTAGTTTTTGGGCTTTTTTGACTGCCTTATGGTTTTTTGTAAATTTTTGGACTGTTATTTAACTCTTTTTTTTTTTGTAAATTTTTGGACTGCCTATTACCTTTTGGACTGTGTTTTTAGGCTTTTTTGTCATTGGGTTGAATTATCAATAATGATTATGATAATTGTCATTAACTAATTGTGGGTGTTTTATTAAATTTTGAACATATGTTATTATATATATATATATATATATATATATATATATATATATATATATATATATATATATATTAAGTTAAATATTTAAGTTCAAAGTTTTATTGAATTTTAAAGATGTCTTATTTTTTATAATTAAAATTAAATTTATATTTTTAATATATATATGTGTATATATATATATATATATATATATATATATATATATATATGTATATATATATATATATGTTAAGTTCAAAGTTTTATTAAATTTTGGAGATGTTTTATTTTTTATAATTAAAATTAAATATATTATATATATGTATCATGTCTTATTTTTTATAATTAAAATTAAATTTATATTTTTAATATATATATGTATATATATATATATACATATATATATATATATATATATATATATATATATATATATATATATATATATATATATATATATATATATATATATATATATTATTCAATAAACTCAATAAACTCTTTTTTATATATTTCTCTTTTTAAGTTATATAAATAGCTATTAGAAATGAGTTGACTCTTTTGCTTGTATATAATTGCTAGACATGAGTTCCTGAAACAAGTAAGTCATTGTAGATTCAACTCCAAGTGATAAGGCAAAAGCTAATTGGGACGCAAAAACAACTGAATATTTTGTTCGAGCTTGCCTAGAACAATTGTTTAAAGGAGAACGTAATGGAACTAGTCTTACCAAAAGGGGGTGGAAAGCTGTTCTGACTAGGTTCAATGACCTTAGTGGAAGAAATTATAATAGATCCCAGTTGAAAAACAAATGGGACAGTTTAAGAAAGGATTGGCAAGCATGGCATAAATTGTTTGCACATGAAACCGGATTAGGATGGGATAGTGCCAAGAACACCGTTGATGCTCCCGATGAGTGGTGGGAGAAAAAACAATTGGTATGTGTCAAATAGATTAAGCTATAGAGTTTTTTTTCCCCTAATGTAATGTGTTCTAATGACAACTTGTACATATACATGAAAATCCTCAGTATGGCAAGTTCAGGCAAAATGGCCTACCATTTGCCCATGAGCTAACCTCATTGTTTAAAGACGTGGTGGCCACTGGGGAGTATGCTTGGGCACCATCATCAGGGGTACTGCCTACTGGGTTCAACGATGATGATGGATATCGCCCATCTTTAGACAATATTGCTGTGGACTTAGAGGAAGGGTCGGGGGATAGTGAAGAAGATCTTAGTGCTGGAGCAACCAATGAAATGCGAAATATCAACTTAAATGTCTCTCAAGGCACCAAAAGCCAGAGGAGTGGGGATAAGAGGAAGAGGGCTACTTATAGTGAACAAAGAGGCAAAGCTAAGGTGCCAGCTGCCTTTAAGATAGCGAATGCAGTGAGTGTCATGGCAGATACATGCAGTGAGTGTCATGGCAGATACATGTTAATTATTAACTTAATTATGAGCATTTCAATTTTTATGTTGTCGGATATCATTTTCTATGAATGTTAATTTTCATGTTATCTATTGATGTTGTCTTTCAATAGGTGTAAATGGATGATCATGAAATAAACATGAATAAAGTAGCAAGTTATCTCGTCGACGACGATGATATGAAAGAATATGTGGCTACAACTTTGTTAATTAGTCAATATGCAACCACTTATTTATGCAAACAGCCATGTAGAACAAGTGAGCAAACTGCTCATGCATGGGTTCTAGAAATATTAAATGGACATCCTATTCGTTGCCATGAAATGTTTCGTATGGAGAAACATGTATTCCATAAGTTATGTCTAAAACTAAATAAATGTGGTCTAAAGGGTACCACACGGATGAGAATTCAAGAAATGGTTGCAATGTTTCTACACATGGTTGGCCATGGAGTGGGAAACAGAATGTTACAAGAGAGGTTCCAGCATTCAGGAGAGACTATTAGTAGACATATTCATTCGGTCTTAACTGCTTGCTTGAAGTTGTCTTTCAAATATATTAGGCCACAATATCATACATTTCGTGAAGTCTCGTTAAAAATACAAAATGATCGACGATATTGGCCATTTTTTAAGGATGCCATAGGAGCTATTGATGGAACTCATGTTCACTGTGTTGTTAGCGCTAGTGGCCAACCAAAATTTATCGGAAGAAAAGGAGTTTCAACACAAAACATAATGGCTACATGTGATTGGGATATGTGTTTCACCTTTGCTTTGCCAGGATGGGAAGGCACCCCATAATGCTCGTGTATTCCAACATGCTCTGACGATGCCTGAGATGAATTGTCCACACCCACCTCCAGGTATATCATTTATCATAACCGTAATTTGATTAGACTTTTAGATTAGGCTCTGTTTGATAATTATTTTATTATTTTTCTAGGTAAATATTATTTGGTGGATGCTGGCTATCCAACACCAGTTAGATATATTGGTCCGTACAAGTGTGAGCGTTATCACATACCTGATTTTAAATGACGTTCTTATAGATTTCAAAACGAAAATAAGGTATGTAATTATTATCATTCAAGTTTGAGGACTACTATTGAAAGAACTTTTGGAGTATGGAAGAATAGGTTTGCAATTTTGGAAAGTATGCCTAAGTTTAAATTTGAAACGCAAGTTCAGTTGGTCAGTGCAACAATGGCTATTCACAATTTTATCAGAAGAAACACTGATACAGATATTGAATTCACTTGTTCAGAAGAAGAAGAACTGCTAGGAGAAGAGCATGCTAACAATGATGATTCAGATTCCTTGCAAACCCTAAACCTAGCATCTTCATCAGAAATGGATTATCTTCGAGACACTATTCGTGATCAACTTGTGGAGCATATGTAGAGTAAATGACAATTATCTGTAATTCATTGAGACCATGTACTTTTATTTAAATTTTAATTTTATTGCTTTCTTGAATTATTTTTTATATAAGTTTGATGATTTTATTTTGATTAACTCAAAGAGTGATCTTTAAATAATTACTAAAAAATAGTTAAAACTAATTTGGAGATAAATAAATTCATTTTATTACAAAATTCATAAATTTTAATATTTTAGTGCCAATAGTCAAATGAAATAAAACAATATAAAATTTATACCCTTTCTGGTAATTACACATTCAAAAGTACTTCTGCTATGCAATATCCAAACGAAATTCATTTTCCAAAATCACTTTTCTGATGACAGTTTCTAAACATAAATCATGTTTATCCAAAATCAATTCTACTTAAAATCAATTCTGAAAATCAATTTTACTCAAACCTAGGTTTACTAAACGAATTTCCAAACACACGCTTAAGGATTCAAGGTTAGGACTTATTGATAGCATTTAGAAGAACGTAAATGAAATTAGATAGAAGCAAACCAGACACCTTTGAAGAATGAGGAGGTAGTGGAGTCTTATTTGTAATATATACCTAGCCAGTATATTTTACAGATAGGAACCCATTATAATCCAAATTCATAAAAGGGGAGGTATGGTATGGTTTGTAAAAAGTTGAGTAGAGAAGTCTCCTTCAATCAAGTAAAGAGGATGAAGGTGATTATCTCAAAGGAAGAATAGAGAAACGATTAGAGAGAATTGTTTCATATTATGACTCATATGAAATTAGAACTAGAACTTATAATGCACTTTAGCAGAACAAAGACCCCATGAGATGACATAATTCCTCATAAGACATAGAATTTCTTATGAGAAGACAGAACTCCAGAATTTCCTCATGGGATGCAGATAAATTCCCTATAGGATGAGAACTCAAAACTTTTCCTCATGGGAAGATAGAAATTCTTCAAGAAAGTAAAATTCTTATGAGATAAAAGAACCAAGAAATTCCCCGTGAGACGATAGAAATTTCTCATGAGATGATATAATACCTCATGGGATGTAGAATACTTTTCTTGAGAAATAATTAGAAGTTATAGTACACTATAAGAAAGAATGAGAATGATTATTACAACCTACATATTCATGAAAGGAGCTATGATGACTGAGATTGAGGAACAGACTCTTATTCCAAAAGAAGAATAAAAGAAGAAAGACTTGTTCCATAAAGGAAATAAGAAGTTAAGACTCGTTCTTTTTATGTAAAAGAACAAGGAGACAATCATAACTAAATTAGAAAAAACAAGAATATGTTATGATAAATTAGATAGAATGGAATAACAACCCTAGAGAGGGTAAGAGTACATTCATTCTATAAGTAGATAAGTAGAATATACACTAGTTCCATAAAGAATAAGGCTTATGTAAGTATAGTTTTACAGAAGAGATCATAAGTCTTACAATAGAATAAAAGAATAAAAGTTGTGTGTAATGTGACAAGTAGATATCATAGAAGGATTCATTCTCAGTATAAGAATATCAAGTAAGTTGTTTTCTACTTGTCAAGTGATGAAAGAAATTTCATGATTTACTCTAGCTTTGTGTTTTATTGTGTAAGAATACACTTTCGACATGAAGCCTGAGGATTTATCTTTATGAAATTTGAAAGTTTATCTTTTATGATTTTACATCAATTTAGCTTGAAAAAGATTTTCTCTTCAAGAAGATTTAAGACTTGTATCCATAGAACTTAGAAAATTTTCCTTTTATAGTATTATGTTTAATGAGGAACGATGCAAGTATTCCAGCTAACTTGACAAGCAATTAAAAGAAAAAGATACATGTTTAATACTTTTACTATGAAGCAAGCAAAAGTTGACATGTTTAGTATAGGAGTCTTAGTTCTTCTGAGAATAGAATTAAGGCTAAGAAGCTAAAGAAAAGTATTAAGTTTTATGTAAGAAGAAATATGGAACAAATAGAATTCTATTCTATAGGTGGAATAGAAGAGATTAGGAAGACTTGTTCCACAAAAGAGTAGTAGTTAGTTAAAGGTAGAAACAGTTAGCAAGACCCTTAGCAAGAGATTAATTATAAGGGACTTCTTTATGAACATGTGATGTATTGTAAACCTATAGCGTTAGAAAGACTTACAATACATTAGACTCTAAGAGAAAGGTAGACTTATGAGAAAACAGTGCAAACCTCTCAATGAGTAGAGTTATAGTAACTTTATGACAAGTTATGACAAATCTTCTATGATTATAAGAGAAAGTGTTTAATCAAAGTGGTGCATCATAAACTCAAATTTTAAGAAGACTCATAATGCATTAAGAACCCTTACAATAAGTAAACTCTTTATGCATTATGAATCCATAAGTAGGGTAAATTCATGGTGCAATACAAGCCCTTACAGTGAATAGACTTATTTGTATTGTGAAACCTTGTGAAATAAATAGATTTATAATGTACCAATAATATAAGTTTATATCCATCTCTATAATTATGGAAGTGGTTATAATGATTGAGAGTGTTTTGCTTTATAATAGAACTCTTTTCCAAAAGACGAAAAGAATAATTCTTTGAGACAATGGGATGAAACCCATCTTATAACCAGGTGTTCCTATGTTAGAGTATATGCTAGCTCAATTTTGAGGACAAAATTCTTTAAAGGAGGGGAGAATTGTAACAACTCATATTTTCCTCTATTGAAATTATATTTTCTTTATTTTAGTTAGAAATTATGTTAGAACTTAGCAAAGTATGATTTTGAATGCCTAGAATTCAGTCATCAAGAAAAGGCATGAGAAATTAGGATAAATGAGCTAAGAATAGAAGAAAAATGAAGTTTTGAGGGAATCAGTCGACTAATATAATAAATCAGTTGATCGATAGCATCAGAAACGGACTAGGTTGCTAATATCTGCAATCAATCGACTGATGAAGAGAGATCAGTCGACTGATGAGGAGAGATCAGTCGACTGATGATTATTTGTCATGTTGAAAATTTGGGACCTGTGGCAATCAGTCGACTAATCGGGTTGAATCAGTCGACTAATCGGGTTGAATCGGTCGACTAATTTCAAATCAGTTGACTAATAATGAGAAATCAGTCAACTGATCGCTTGCTGGAGTGCGAAAGTAAGTCAGTTTCAACTGAAAAATCAGTGAAAAATTGACTAGAATGCCCCTAATATGTCAATGAAGCTTAGAAATATGAGAATATGGGTAAAAGAGGGTTTTCCATGGCAAGAAGACTCCTTAGACTCTTTTTAAAGCATGAGAGAGAGAGAGAGAAATGAGTTTTCTGAAATTTTAGAGAGGAGAGAGAGAGAAACGTGGGGAAGAAGAAGAAGAGAGAGAAGGGACTCCTAGTTGGGTTTCTAACAAGGAAATCACCAAAGGTAAGCTTCCTAACTTGATTTCTCTAGTTTAGATTGATTCTAGTGAGTAAGGATTCATAGAATAGCCATTTTCAGACTAAGAAGAAGAGAATAAAGGAAAGGGAAGTCTAAAAGTTGAGGAAGTAAATAGAGCTAAAGAGAAACTAAGAGAGAATCCATAAGTTCAGCTATTAGGAAGAATCCAAGGTAGCTAGTTATTGATAAAATCATTTAAATTTCAGTTATATCATGCTTGTGTATGATATGTTATTGTTTATGGTATAGCTATCCATGAATATTTGAGAACATGTTTTCTTATGAATATGGGATTTGACTCCTCATGAGATGTAGTAATTCTTCACAGGATGAAGAGTTCTCTTCATAAGTGTAATATCCCAAGAATTTATATGAATATTTAAAATCTATTTTGAAGTTTATTAGAAAATTTAATTATGTAGAAAATGTTATTTTTGAATTAGTGAGGGAAATTTGGGAATAGAAATTTCAAAATTTTAATTTGGAAAATTTTTACAAATTTTCAAGGACTAAAGTGAAAAGAAAAGAAAATATGGAGTACTTTTTAGAAATGACCAAATAGGAATCTGAGAGGAAGAATAAAGCTTATGAGGATGAATTATGAGTCCGGTACCGAAAAGATGATGGATTCGAGGTTAAAGTGGTATTTGAGACATCGAGAGGGATTAAAGTGAATAAATACGAGATTTTGGAATTTTAATAAATATGAGATGTGATGAGGTGTATTTTGTGGGAGTCTATTGGGTGCCCTAAGTATAATCAAGCTTTTTCAACTCCCTTGCAAGTTCTAGGTAAGATGGTTGCCAAAGGGACTAAATTGAAAAGAAAATGAGTGGGGCCCACACATATACACTTAAACATTCATCATTCTCTCTTATTCATTTTTCTATCTTCCTCCCGTAGCTCTCTCACTCTCTATAGGCCAAGTACTCCCAAGTTCTCTTCTTCACCTCCATCTATGTCAAATGCTCAAGGAAGGAAGCCTTGGAAGCTAGGAAGATTGGTAAGTAGATGTTTTTTTTTTTTTTCTTCCTCCTCTTACAAGAATAAATCCTAGGTTATCATTTTGGGAAATTTTTGTATATTGTTTCTATGGATGAATTTAAGTAAAGATATTAGTTTAAAACATTTCTACATGTTGGATAATAATTGTAGAACAAGAAATTCGAAGAAAATTAGGAGAAATTCAAGAATTAGGAAATTTGAAGAAAGTTAGGGTTCTTAATCAAAATTTGAGATTAGAGCTTGGATTGTTGCTAAAAATTGGGGATTTTGGTGTTAAAACACTCATTACACATTAAGGATGAAAACCCATGGAAGAAATCAAAAGAAATATTGTTTTAGATGTGATTTAGGATTTTTGGATGAAGAACACGAAGAACGTCACTGTTCATTCTGGAAATTTTTCAGAAATTTTCCAAAAAATACTGTTCACCGAGAAAATTTTTCCAGATTTTCTCGTTACTGTAGCATTGACTCGGTCAATGTTACTGTAGCATTGACTTAGTCAACGACACTGTAGCTGCGTCGACCGTTACTGTAGCATGTTCATAACTCTTTCATCCGGACTCCGTTTTGAGTGAAATTTATATCGTTGTAAAGCTCTTTGAGTCTAGTTTCCAATGGTATAAGTTTCATCTGGATATTCATTACCAGTTAGCAGTTATGATTTGAGAAGTGAGTGAAGGTCGGGAATAGTGGTAGGAAATTTCTCTATTTCGTAGCCCTGATAGTTTTTATCTGGTTACAATAGGAATGGTCAAAGCACAAGGTGGGAGTGCCGAGAGCATGAAATCCAGGTGAGTTGGTTAATACTTGCTATGATTAAATATCTTTGTTATTAACTTTTTGCATCATAGTGAAAATATGTTGTATATCTAAGTTTGAAGAGGATGATGTGAGACGATGAGACATAAACAATTGTGGAACTTGCCTGGTGATGTATATAATTATATTTTCTTATTTTCTCATGAATGGAGGTTATATGATGGATTGTGAATGGCATGTAAACTGAGTTGAAATGTGTCATACTCTGATTGTTGAGTTCATTCATATGCGGATAGTTGAAGTATGTTATTATTGAATAACTGTTCTATATTATGAGTTATGTTGTATACATGCTATGTTGCTGGAACCATATTGATTATGTTGTGACTTGAATTGTAAATGACTGAGTTGTGTATGTGGCTCATGATTATGATTGAGAATGTTCTTAGATGTGATTGTGATTGTGTTTGACTAGAAAGGAAAGTCATGGTGGTGCACCCCATGGAGAAATCTATGTGAAGCTATAAGGGTGGAGAATATAAATGGAGCGATAAGGGTGGATGCTGCGGGGGCCGCGGGCAACGATCCAGAGGTATCCTGGACGACCCGGTTGGTACGGGAAATGTGTGAAATTGATTTCACTGTTTGCTGTTGTGAATTATTTGAATTATGTTGAAATGTATTTGATTTACTTGGATATTGTTGTGAAGTATTATGAATTATGTTATATTATATTATGATCGATTACGTATGATTACTGCATGTTATCATTATGATGCATGGTATTTTTTTGTCATATTGTTGTGTTGTCTGCTCACTGGGCACGTGGTTTGCTCATACCCCTCTTATTAACATTTTTTTTTTCAGAGTTGATAGTTGAAGGTAAATATCTATACAAAGAGTTATGGATCCTTAACCCATGATTACCTTTTCATTTGTTCAGGGTAAAGGTATAATGTTTAGGTCTTATTCTAAATTGTATAAATCTAGAAAATCTCTGTAATCGGGTAGGTTCATTCAGTGATGTAATGTGAATAACTGTAGTGTGTATAGAGAACTCGGTTTAGTCGTATTTTCTTATCTTTTGTGAAAAGATGAATAATTCTCTTATTTTAATTCTTAAATTATGTAATTTAGATTAATTGTATTTAAAAGAGTGGTATGATACTTAAGAGAAAGATAGGCTTACGGAGGTGAAATGAAATTCACTTTCCGTACCAGTCATGTGCTCAGATTTTGGGACGTGACAATAAGAGGGCTAGAAAGCAAGATAATTTAGTTATTTATCATATTGTCTATGATTTAGCAATTATAGATATGTGGAAGTTCTCCATGAGAACATAGAGCTAACTCTCTCTTGAAAAGTAGAGATTATGTCCTTATGGGATGACAGAACCAGAAATTCCTCATGAGATGATAGAAATACCTCATAGGATGTAAAAATTCTTATGGGAAGATAGAGCCCTAGAAATTTCTCGTGGGATGACAGAAATTCCTCATGTGACATTGAGTACTTTTCCTGAGAAAGTAACTAGAGTAGTTAAAATAACTAGAGTAGCTAGAGTAGCTGGAGTAGCAAAAGTAGCAAAAGTAGACAAAGAATAGTGTACTATATTGGGAAAGAAACTAAGATACAAATTATGTGCTAGTATGTTAATTATATTTCATGGAATGAGTTCCCTATTGAGATTGCTTTTATAATAGTTCTTTTATGTTCATAGAAGTGTGAATTAGTTACTAAGAATTGCTTTTATGACTGAAATGGTTCTTGAAATGATTTCTTTAAATAAACTAGCTACTGAGATTATATATCTCATGTTTTATGTTTTAACTAACCATTTTAGAATTTGAAGAAGCAAAAGATAGTAAGGAACAAGCTAGCATTGTTGCTAGGTAGTTATATATAGAAAAGGAATATAAACTTAACTTCTTATGTAAACCTTTAGAAACCTATGCACAATTTGTGTGTATGTATGGAGGTATGAGTTATATGTAAGCTCATTGTACTTTAGCTTCATTCTAGAAGAGAAATTGCAAAGAAAAGTTGAAGAAGCGTTGTAAATTATATGCATAATGAAACTAGTTGATTTTATCATGTTTTCAAGTTAATATCTTCTGAAATCTGATGTTCAGGGTACATCAATCGATCGATATCCATGAATCAGTTGAATGATACCTTTCGATTTTAGATATATGCAACTTTGAAGACTATCAGTCGACCGATAGCCTCAGATCAATCAACCAATCGTCCTCTACTAGTTTAAAAATATAAATTCAAAAAAGGTTTTAAAGTTGCCCTATTTTTATACAATCAGATATTTTTCTAAGCTTTCTAGAAAAGTCTTATGGTTTTAACCATAAGTTTTACAAGATCTTTACTACAATTTTCTTAAATTGTATAAAATTAGTATTATTTTAGCAGACGTTACAGTGGTTGGCAAATCCAGTCGAACATTTGAAATCAAGAAGATGATAACGTTCAAACTTGTAAGGATCGATATATTTAACTAGTGTTGGATAATTTGAATCAATCAAATAATCTTTACCTAGATAAATAGAACAGATAATCATTAAAGAGATAAGGCAATTAAGCTTGAGATAATACTAAAATTAACTAATTATGAAGCAAAAAAATATACTTGGAGGTAGGTGCGGAAAGTTCATAGGAGGAGTGAGGATAAGTTGATACAATAGTTTGAATTGAACTAGAAATAATGAAGATAAAGTTCATACAATAGTTCAAATTAAATTAGGAATAATAAAGATAAAGTTGATACAATAATTCAAATTAAACTAGGAATAATAACGATAAGGGGTGCAAAAGCAAGCCCTTTGTACATAAATTTTACATATTGAGGATTTTCCTGCACAATCTCAAAATACATTATCTCAGTAAACAAAAATAAATTGTACATAATCTATAGATAAGTTATGGTATGAATTATATCAAAATCTTCTTCTTCCACCATTTGTCAAGGGTATCCATAGTGTTCCTGACATTATCCCACCCTAGTCTAATTTCACTGGCAAATAATTTGTGCAACGCTTGCCATTCTTTCTTTAAACTATCACGTTTGTTTTTTAGCTAGCTTCTATTATAGTTCTTATCACTAAAGTCATTGAACTCAGTTACAATATTTTTCCAGTTAGTCTTTGTTAGTGTTGTGCCATTACGTTCTCCTTTATTAACTTGATTCAAGCAAGCTTCGATAAATTGCTCCATTGATCTTAGATCCCAAGAGGCCTTTGCAGTCATCTCTAGTGAGTATAAAATACTAATTAATAACTATGACAAGTTGCTTAGGTATGTACTTAATGTATGTGCTAACATAAATTAAAAACAAGCCTTCTATACTTAATTTCTCAAATAAAACTAAAACAAATTATAAACCAATCATGTACTACTAAATTATATATGTTTCTTCTAATAATAAGATTACTCAAATTAAACTAGGACAACATTCTAATTAATTTCTTCTATTTTAAATTATTTTTATCTCAATTAATTTCTTCCATTTTAAATTATTTTTATCTCAATTAAAATTATTTGTATCTTCTAATTATATATGTGTCTATTAAATTATATATGTTTCTTCTAATAATAAGATTACTCAAATTAAACTAAAACAAGCTTCTAATTAGTTAATTTTTAACATATATTCAACACAATTTGTTTCTTCTCTATTAAATAATTTTTATCTCAATTTAATTAAATTTCAAGATACATATTTTTCTCCATTAATTTATTTTTTGTTAAATTAAATTTCTACATAATTATTTTTCTTTTATCTATATATAAATCAAATTAATGAAAAATATTTTTTGATTTTCGAAATTATTTTAAATTTAAAGAACTTTTTTTTAATATTTTTATTTGGACCACATCAAATATATATATACGCACACTGAGTCACACATAAATATATAACATATAACACACACACTGACACATATATAATGCTCATTCGCGCCTACACACACACACACACACACACACACACACACACACACACACACACACACACACACACACACACACATATATATATACACACGTATAATATACACTACATAAATATATAATATGCATTAACACACACTGACACATTTATTATATCCACGCAACTTGAATTTGTTTCTCCTTGTTTCTCATGCAGAATTCGATTATAATTTGGTTGAATTTTACACATAATTTGATTAGGTGTTGGTTAAATTCAATAGAAAGTTAGTATTTAGAGAAATATTTTTAAATAGTTAGTATCTAAGTAAATTTTTTTTTAAAAAATAGTATGGCAATAAACTAACCTTTTTTAAACTTTGGCATGTCACATTTAATTTTGGTTAAGATTTTGAAAATAAAATCAATCATTGAACAGTTAAAAACATTGAATCAATATTTTTGTAGTACCCAGTCTTTTCAAGATACAGCACTTTAAGCACAAAATTAGGTAGAAAATAAATTTATTTCATTTAAAATTTAAATCAAAATTGGTGAAATAAAAAATATATATTAGAAAAGAAGTTATGGCCTTCAATAGATTGATTGACTGAACAAATACTAAGAAATGGAATAAATCTTCAGCATGTGGAAAGGGTAGAGAAGACAACCGTGGAAAAGAAAATGCTAATGACTTGGATCATATAGTTCACTGATACAGAAAATTTGTAACGTTTCCATTAAGTTATTAGTCATTGTGAGTTAAAGGCACTAGAAACAAGTCATAGTCAAGTATGAACTTTCTCTTTGATTTCTTTTCGCCATCAAATCGAAACTATTTTAATTGATTGAGTATTTATTTATTAATATTATAAGAGCAATATCCTTCAAATATAAAGACTATGATAATGATACTCTTGCCCCTGCCAAGGTTTCATGTTGAATTTTACTCCAAGTTCCCTGCAATTAACCTAGTTCTTCTTGTCAATGATCTCTTTTTATTTTTGGTATGCGCATTTTAATTTACTTAGTTCTTAAAAGCTTATTTTCAAAGTTAATAAATATAAGATATAGAAAATTTGTGACGTTTTATATTGTATATGTTCTAAGTAATATATAATGAAAAAAAGTATATATTAACTTTTAAAAAATATATGAATGAACTATTTAATAACAAGGTCAATAATAGTAATAATAAATAGATAAATAGATTAAAATATAAGATATTATTTTAGAGAGTTCAAGTTTTTGGAAGCTTGACTGTTTATTGAAATACGTGTTGATCTTTTTTTTTTTTAATTTTTTAGACACTATTTTCAAAAAATTTGTGGTATGGAAGGTGAAGCTTTACAGAGCTCAACTTTTTTCACATTCTTTCTATAAAATATTCTTGTAGTCTTTATAATTTTATATAATTTTTAATTTGATTTTTTTATTTTATTTTTATGTAATTTGATCTCTACTTTGACAATATTTATAAAAAAGTCCCTACCATTAGATTCATTTGAACTCTCGTTTTTATCACATCCACCGGATTCAACACCACCGCCGCCACAAGCCTTGCCACGAAGCTCTCCTTGACGTGGGTCCCAAGCCCATTCTTCAACAACTCCATTGCCATAACCGTCACAACCATCGCACGATTCACCGTGAGAGCCGAACCGCGCCACAGGCTAGCGAACCCATTTTGAGATTGTGTAAATTTATCAAACCCCAGCTCACAGAAAAGACTTGAGATTTGATATATGTCCTTCACTTTTTGTAACCATTCTCTTTGTATCTCTCTTTTCTCCTTAATAATACTTCTTTTTTTATAAAAAAAAAAGAAAAGACTTGAGATTTGATATATGTTACTCTGTTGAAAACCAGATCCTCCTTCCCAAAATCTGATTGGATTATTTAGTGTGCCACATCATGCCATGTAAGCTCAAATCAAATGGCAACTTGACGGAACTTAACTGTAGAGACTTTTTAACAAATGTTCATAAGTATAGGGTCTAATTTATATAAAAATAAAATATAAGGACCAAATTGTAAATTAAGTAAAATTAGAGGGACAAAAAATATATCTTAACCTAATAAATAAATAAGCACAATACACAACACAACATAATTTCTTTTTTGTTTTGAGGACACGTTAGTAGATACTAGGAATAATTTAAGGACAGAAGGTGATTGTATAATTTGCACCCGAACAAGTCAATGTGCTAGTAGCATCATCGAAGGCATAGCCATAGGATCTTGGGCAGGCTACTTTGAAAAATTCGGAGTAAACATTGGGTCTACACATCTCCGACAATCCATATAACTCTCTACAGCAGTATTCTGCCCTACCGAAAGCCTGACATGGGCTCATGCAACCTTTGCCCTCCTTCTTCATTTTTAACTCTTCCGGGCATATTTGGTTAAGATCCACTGCGCACCCAGTTGACTGACAGAGACCCGAACCCCCCTCCGCATCCATATTTACCGGCAAGTTGTAGCCATCCACCAGGCTGATGTCATAGAAGTCTAGCTCGTTAAAGCCCTCAGTTGTGAACTCGACGAGGGTGACAGGTAAGGCTCCAAAGGCTCCATTGCATTTGACCCGGCCGGACCCGCAATCCCCAGTGAGGCATGATCCTCGCCCTGATGGATCGAAACTGCAACCCGTTCGGCCCCAAACTCGTCCCGACCAAGGACCTGTAGTTTGAAATGACCAAGAAGTGTCTCTCTGAAGTTCGAATCCGTCACTATAAGGGCTTGAGCTTCCTGTTGTCGTCGAAATTGCAGGCCAGATTGTGTAGTTGCATCTGTTTACAACAGTAAATGTAGTGCCCAAAACTCCTGAGAAGAAGAGCAAGAACGGTTCAAGAGTTGGGCTTATGGAAAAAGAGGAGAAAATATGCAAAACCAAATAGTGTTCTGATCACCTTCAGGAGTGAGGAGTAGTGGAGCATATATAAGAATGAGAGTGAAGCTACCGTTCAGAACATGGATCCATGTGGATGTGTTGGTCTTCATTTGCAAAGATCCAGAGGAATTCCAGTTGTTCGTATTCTTATGCATATAACAATTTTGATGTTGTTGCCCTGGACAAACGAGTCAAGGTTTCACTTTCAAGTTTCCTTCGTGGGAAGTTTCCTTCAATTCCATTTTTCTATGATTTTGATTATTCAAGTCAATATTCTCTTCTTTTTGCTAAACGTTAACGTCAAATGACTCAATTTTCTATGGACAACTTCCCATACCAAATTAATGACTAACGTGTGATCATATTAGCACTAGGATTGACTTGTAGTTTCACTTCACATTAGTGGGCCGGCCTTGTTTGAAGAAGAAACTTGTGGTCCTTTGGGGGCTCCTTGAGATGAGGGTAGAAATAATATGCTCAGATACTTAAGTTTTTAAATTTACATGATTTTCTCCTCTATTTTCTTAATATAAATTTTCTTCCCTTTAACTATAACATATGTTACAATTTAGTTTAATTTTATACTTTTTATATAGAGAAATGCCATGTACTTATTTTTTTAATGGGTGGTAACTTAATGCGACAATTTTTTTTATAAAATACCCTCCTTTTAACCTAAATAGGTATAGAGTATTTTTTTTATTTATAAGGAAATATAATACTTTTATTATCTTATTTTGGATTATCTATGACACCTTTTTTCTATCATCTTTATCTATATATTCTTCATTTTTTATTTAAATTTAGAAAATGGACTAAAGATGAGAAAGTTAGTGATAAAAATTGTGTGATGCCTTGAGTATACGAGAAATATTCAAGTTGAAAAAATTACAATTTTTGTCATTACTAAAGTTGATCGCGAGTTGATCGAAGGGTAAAATGATAATTTCTTCCCTATGGGTATATATATTTAGAGCCACACACACAACTCACTTAACTCCCTCTTCGACATGACCCTCTCTTTCCCAAATGCCCTAGCTCACTTCGTCATCATCCATCAATCCTCTCCAAGCTTCTGGCTACCATTCTTCGGCAAGGGCTCAGGTTTTCGACGGCCAACATCACACTCTTTCATTTTCTATGTTATTTTTGAATTTTGGGAATTTGGGGTGAGAGTGAGTTTGTTTGAAAGCTTTTGAGCTTGAGCAGTGATTTGAAAGCCACTTTGATGTTTGACGATAAAATTAGAACCAAAGATTGGTAGAATAATCATGATTAAGAGTGAGATTAAAAAGTATGACAATATGAGAAGAAAAGTTTGGGTTTTGAATAAAATTTGATGATTTGATGATGATTTGAATAACTTGAGATTTAAGTGTAGAAATGTTGCCTAGACATCAATAATGAAAACTCATGAAAAAAAAAAATCATGAAATTTGATTGACATTTGGGCTGAATTAAGTGGAAATTGAGAGAGAACTCGAAGCTTTACCAAAACAAAAGCATTTCGTGCAAAGGGTGCTGGCGCCCAAGGCAGGTGTAGGCAACATTTGTAAGTAGTTTACATATACTATGTTGGAAAATTTTTCAATGACAGTGACATATTGTATTGATTAGAACTTATGTAAACATTTGGAAGCATATTGGAAACTTTATGTAAACATTTCTGTTGAATTCTGCTGGAATTTGTTGTTTTTGCAGGTTTGACGTTTTGGTTTGGTTAATATTATAAAATATATATAAAAACATCTCAATACATTAGAGATGGAATTAGGGATGAAAAATTTTGTTTCTGATTTGAGATGAAATTAAGGACCAAAAAATTTGTCCTTAATTTGAAATAGAATAATTTTTTATCTCTGACAATTTCGTCCCTAATTCAGTCTCCAATTCTAAGACGAAATTTTTTTTTTGTTTCAAATTTTTTGCAACACCAGGATTAGAGACGAAATATTTTTTGTTTTTAAATCCATCTCTGAGCAATTAGAGACAGATTTTTACTTAATTAGAGACTATTTTTCCGTCTTTGATATATGATTTTCTTGTAGTGATTGAAAGTTTATAATTGTTTCTATTTGGTCTCCAAAAGATCAATCACTTCAATTAGTCCTTAAAAGATTGTATCTATTTCAATTTCATCCCTTTATTTATAAAAGTGACATTTGGCAATATTGAAAAATTGAGATATTGCTATAAAATATTCTACAATTAAGCAACAAAAAGCACCAAATTGGATACATACCATTTTTAAAGACCAAATTAAAATATTAGATCTTTAAAAGATTGAATTGAGACAACAATGATTTTTTTAAGACTAAATTAGTAATTTACTTTGTTAATTTTTTATTTCTAAGTCAAAATAATTAAGGTCAATTTAGTTATTCAAGTATATATTATATCTAAAATATTCCAAGGAGTCATATCATTCGTGAAAATTTTTTATTGTTCGAGCATCAAATACACAATAGAATAAAGAAATTTGCTTTTTTTTTTTTCAATAAAATGGACAAAATGATATTGGGTATAAATCATATTGGATTTGTATAAGTTAACTGTATTACTCTAGGTAACCACAGGATCAACAAAAACCTAAAAAAAAAAAAGGACAGTCAGTACAGTACAAGCACTCCCATGAGGGCCATTGTTTGCATTAGAAGGGACATCAAGACAAATGGATAGCTATTAATCAGAGTCGCCAATCAAGATTTTAATAAAGTATAAGCAACGACTTCATGACTAGCCAATAGCCAAGGATGAAACTTCTCCTCAACAATTACTAGCAATTTATTCTAAAGTTTGGTGCACTATAGAAAAAATCGAATCTTGAATAAGCATAGTTGACCACAAAATCAGAGGTAAGCAAGAACCTTTGCTTGATTGATAAACTGGGGCGTTATTCAATGTCCATTGAGCTACAAACGTCTCCAACAAACTAACTACGACTACTTTTGCATCACTCCAGAGATAATAGACTTGTCGTTTGTCATCTGATTGACTACGCCAAACTGTGTGGAAAGGAATACTATTGAAAAATAGCATTAATTGGGATCTCAAAATATTGACTACTCTAATTCGGAATTTTTTTTTCAATTATTAATTGGATATTCAAAATATTATAGTTATTTTAATTTAGTATGTAGAAGTTTAAATATTTTAATTTAGTCTATAAAAGATTATATGTATCTTAATTTAATCTCTCTTTTTATCAAAATAATTTGTAACATCTCTTTTTATCAAAATAATTTGTTACAACGATTTTAAAATTTAATAAGGTCATATTACGTAATTCAAATTGAGACAAAAATATAATTTTTTATGAACTAAAAATCTTTTCAAGATCAGATTGAAAATAATTTAATCCTTCATAGGCTACACCGGTAATTTACTCTATTTATTCTTAGGCTCTACTTTAAGTCATGTCATGATGAACTGGGTGCAACAAATTTCAGCGAAGGATAATGTGAACCGGGGAACTGAGTTTATGACAAAGAATGAGGAAAGTGGAGGGAAAGTTCACATATTAGAGTATTTTGCATATTGGCTAAGATCATGAAGCATGAACTGTAGATTCTCTAAATTTCATTGTGTATTACTATTATCCTCCTGAAGATGATCTCATTATCGACTCCGATAATGAGAATGAAACTCGTCTTGTGGCTTTTCTTCGCTCCCTTGTGTATAATTAGCTTCAACATGAACGTCCTTGTGATGGCCGGCAAAGGCTACTGTTTAAGCGACCAGCAATCCTTGTTGCTCCAGTTGAAGAACGATCTCAATCCTCAACTGGTGCAGTGGAATCAAACTGTAGATTGCTGTCAATGGAACGGAGTAACATGCAATGAAGGACGTGTTACAGGTCTTGACCTTAGTCGAGAATCACTCTCTGGTGGGATTGCCAACTCAAGTGCTCTTTTTGGCCTCCAGTATCTGCAGAGCTTGAATTTGGCCTACAACAATTTCAGGAGTGCGATTCCATCTGAGTTTCAAAATCTCAAAAATTTGAGATATTTGAACCTGTCAAATGGTGGGTTTAGAGGACAAATACCTATTGAACTCTCCCAACTAACAAATTTGTTGTCTCTTGATCTGTCGGCTCCTGAGTCAGACCTGAAACTGGATAACCCAAATCTCTTGATGCTGATTCAGAACCTTACTCAGATCACAGAACTCTATCTTGACGGTGTGGCCATTGCAGGCCAAGGAAATGAATGGTGCCATGCATTATCCTCTTCGCTGCCCAATCTACAAGTGTTGAGCTTGTCACGCTGCAAACTTCGTGGTCCCATCGATTCATCATTGGTAAGGCTTCGGTCTCTCACCGTAATTCGTTTGTCGTGGAACATTTTCTCCTCGCCTATGCCAGAATTCTTTGCAGATTTTCAAAACATAACAATCTTAGATCTTTGTGGTTGCCAATTGCAAGGGAAATTCCCAGAGAAGATATTTCGAAGAGAAAGGTTGAAGTATCTTGATCTATCATACAATTATGATCTTCGTGGTTCTTTGATAGATTTCCCACAAGATGGTCCTCTCGAGACCCTGATTCTCAAGTTTACAAGATTCTCTGGATCGCTACCAAATTCTGTACGTAATTTGAGGCACTTATCTACTCTGGATCTTTATCAATGTGGATTGCATGGAACACTAGGCAGTTCAATGTCAAACCTCACAGAACTTAGCTATCTGCGACTTTCAAAGAATAACTTCACTGGTCCAGCTCCATTGTTTCATGTGTCCAAAAATCTCACTTATTTAGACCTCTCATATAATGATTTGAATGGTTCCATACCGCCTATATACTTCCAAGGTCTCCAGAATCTAGCTTCTATCAAATTGCACCATAATTCTTTCAGTGGGAGTATCCCATCTTCTCTTGCAAATACCTCCTCGGGTGTACAAGAGCTTGATTTGAGCAGTAATCATTTTGAAGGCCCTATCCCCACTTCTCTCTTTCAACGCACTGAACTTAAGATTCTTGATCTTTCATACAACAATCTGCCCATTATTGATGTAAGCACTTCTAACTCTTCCTTTCTATCATTTCCAAACTTGGTCAGTTTCAGTGCGGCTTCTTGCGGCTTGAAAACATTTCCACAATTTTTGAGCAACCAGTCTAAGCTGCAATATCTTGACCTCTCAAAGAACCATATTCATGCAGTTGTACCCCAGTGGATTTGGAAGATGCATTTCTTAGATCTCTCTCAAAACTTGTTGACGGATTGGGAAAAGCCTTTGGATGATACCTCTTTGTTGGTCCTAGATTTACACTCCAACCAACTCCTTAGGCTACTTCCAGAATCAGTACCCACAAATCAAATACCATATTTAGATGTTTCCAACAACAACATCCAGGGTAGCATACCAGAATCAATCTGCAATTTTTCAGAACTTAGTGTTCTTGACCTTGCAAATAATTCATTTATTGGCATAATTCCCAAATGTTTGATTTCAATGATGGGTAGTCTCAGTGTATTGAACTTACAAGAAAACAAACTCAGTGGCACCTTGGATGCCTCACTTGAATCATGTAACTTGAGAACTCTAGACCTCAATAGTAATTTTCTTGAAGGAAAGCTTCCAAAATATTTGGCTAAATGTAGTCAACTGGAGGTTTTAGACCTTGGGAACAATCATATTAATGATAATTTCCCCTGTTGGTTGAAAAACGCAGTCACCTTACATGTTCTTATTTTGAGGTCTAACAAACTACATGGACCGATCGAATGTTTAAATGAAACAACCTGGCCAAGTATTCAGATTTTTGACCTTGCTTCCAACAATTTCATCGGGAAGATTCCTTCTTCATTCCATCAAACATGGAAGGGAATGATGGTTGAAACCGTGGGGAAGCTTAATGATCTTCATGTTGAGGTCGATGTGTATAATCGCATTTATTACCAAGACAAAGTTTCAGTGATTATAAAAGGGCAACAGATGCAGTTAGTAAAGATCATAACTGCGTTCACCAGTGTGGACTTGTCATGCAACAAATTTGAAGGAACAATACCAGAAGAATTTGGAGAATTGAAAGCATTACACATTCTGAACCTGTCACAAAATGCTTTCTGGGGCCATATCCCTTCATCTATTGGAAATCTAAATAATCTTGAGTCTTTAGATTTGTCCAACAACTCTTTGAGTGGAGAGATTCCCACACAACTTGCAAGTTTATCTTTCCTTTCAGTGTTAAACCTCTCTTTTAATTATTTGGTAGGTATAATTCCAACAAGTACTCAACTTCAATCTTTCAACAAGTCTTCCTTCATAGGCAACAAAGGGTTATGCGGACCACCCTTAACTCAAAACTGTAGTGGTGATGGGGTGCCACCCCCAGCAGCTGAAAGATCGCATGATCAGAAGGGTTTGATTGCTTGGAGTTTCATAAGTGCAGAATTGGGGTTTATTTTTGGCACTGGGATTGTTATTCTACCCCTTGTTTTGTGGAAGCAGTGGAGGCTTTGGTACTTTAAACACATAGATGACTTGCTTTACCGGATCTTTCCTCAGCTAGATTTTGCCTACCAATACCGTGGTGGGAAAATGTATAGGACACTGAAGTGGAAGCCTCACTGAATTTATTGGCATTAAGAATTAGTCATTGATAAGGCTCAATGGCGTCGGACAATCCATGTAGCCGACCACATCTATTGGGATAAGGCTGTTGTTGTTGTTGTTGTTGTTGTTGTGGCCTAGCAGGAGCATACAGCATTATATTTAAGCTTTTTAATTCAATACAATACTTCACACTGTGTTATATGCATTGAAGGAAGAAATAAGTTTGTAGCAAATGGCTTGCTTTTTTGTCAACTTGTATCATTCCCAGTAGTAGCATGCTGAATATTATCCAATTTTGGGACAAGATTGAACAAGCCCTTTTGATATAGCTCAGGTACCAAAACATCAAAGAAAAGAAAGACGTGTAACCCAAAGTTTTTTTTTTGAAAAGGCAAAGACACTAGAAATTTTGGAGGATAATGATCTAAAAAATAAAATGACTTTCCAAATTCAAAAAGATAATTACAAAACTAATATGATGATATCATGTGATAGTGATTAGTTACAGATAATAGAGATAATATTTTATTTAAACAAATAATTTTAAACTAGTTAGAAGATAAGATTTCATAACAAATCAAACTATAATTGGCATAATCTTATCCTGTTCGGATAAGCGCAAAAATAATTTAAATTAAAATTATATTTTTTTAGAAAAAAGTAAACCTTGGCTTGTCTAATATGACTTGAGCGGATGGGGCAAATTGTTGATTTGTATTGGGCTAGTCCGATTATATGAGTGCACGAACTCACCTCTTCTTTTAGCTTTTTGTGAGTCCATTACAACATATAGATATATAATGTCATTCTCCTCTTATGCCAAGCAATGTAGGACTTCAAGTTTAACTCTTCTTGAAATACACTAGTATTTAAAGCAATACCTAGGCTATTCGCTTAAGCTAGCCTACAAAACTAATTCTCCCACTTCATCTTAGAGAACTCGAACCAAAGACTTCAAGGTTGGAAGGAAAACCTCCTGTCAAGAGCAGGTAGAACACAATTCATTAACTCACCCACCTCAAACATGACAAACCACATCATGAAAGCCATCAAGCTTCCTAAAAAGTCCTGAACATAATAAATAAGGTCATTTTGTACTCTAGATGTTGCTTTACACACCAAGGTAGGGTCCTCGATTTTGTTTTTGCCTTTCGTAAACTTGATATTATTTTGATTATATGGGATTATAGATGATTGAGAGATGAGGTCTCTTTGCTATGTATGGAACTATGATTTGAAATCAATGAAAATATGTTTCATTATGCATTTCTAAAAGTTGTCTCGATGACCCTTTCTGTTGTTGTGCTTGTTTTCAAAATTAGATAGTTAAGTTAGAGGTAAGGCTTGTGGAGGCAAACCCTCTTTATCCTCCGTGCCAATAACATCTTTAAGGTGTGATAGAATACCAACACAAAGCACTAGGTGAGAGTTTGTAGGCAAAATGGTCAGAGAAAATGGCTTTCCAAGAAATGGTTTGTGATTCCTTTGTAAAATAGAGGGAGTAAAAATTGTTATATGTAACGTCCTAACTTTTACTAAATTTTTACTTATATTCTTAAATTCATTTACTTGCTTTATTTTAATTTTATTACCAAGTGCTGAGGTTCTTCTTGTTAAAATATCTTTTAAAGAAAACATCATGGTTTCCTATTACAAATTATGGACTTTGTGCATTCGAAAAAGGTCCAATCTTTTAATAAAAACTCTTTTCTTTCTTAAAGGAGTAAAAACATACATTATGATACCTATAAATGGTTATTTTCTAAAATAGTAGTATGAGAATTAGCATGTAGCAAAAAAAAACTTTGTGGAAAGTATATTGTAATGGACAGAAGTGAAATGATTGGCTGTTTGGAGAATTCCAGCTACCTATTCCTTTTCTGTCAGTTTCTTAAAAGCAATTTAGAAGAGTGATCTGGAAAAATAATTTTCCTTAATTTATGAAAACAGTAAACTAAAGCAGTTGGCTAAGTGGTACTCAAGTGTGCTAGTCATCTAGAGGCATCGGGTAGGAGAGCTAATAATGAACTTTTATAGTCTACCCCACCTAGTGGAATAAGGCTGTTGTTGTTGTTATGAAAACAGTGTAATCTTGTTCTTTCCTAATGCTTGTGACCCTTTATAATTTTAACTAATCCTATGGAACTTCATTTGAATCACTTAGGAGTTTGAGTAAAACCTCATGTTGAAATAAATTATTGAATAGATACAAAATTATGGCTTCATAAAAATTTCACAGCTTAGATTACACAATATTTATCTTAGTACAAAAGATGAATTTTCATATTCTCCTAGGGTGAACTTCTTTCCAGCAACTTATAAAATACCCTGGTTTCTCTCTAATTATTTGGTACAACCTTTCCCCTTAATGAAACCCCTGAAATGGTGAGTTGAAAATACAGAAAAGTGAGATAGGATATCTCAGTAGCTCATTTCAGTCAAAAAAGCAAAGTTCTTAAACATAACACAAATCAATCCATGTGTGGGTTAATCAAATGCATCAAAGCAAGAAAAACTCATTCCATGAAATCTTTCTCTTTTCTAGGAAATACTTTGAAAATATCATGACTTTATCATGAAGGTTCTAGCAACCATGGAAACTCATCTAAGTGACAAGATAGCAAAGCTACGACGCTCATTTTAGATACATGATAGCATAGCGATCAAGCTCATCTTAGATACATGATAGCATAGTGATCACATTAACTACAAGGAAAGAAAGCATGCAGTCTTTCAAGCCAAGCTAATTTTATACGTGAAAAGAAGGTTGCTATAAACCTATAGACCAAGATCATTTTAAGATCCATGAGAATAAATTCCCAAGCTCATTTTAGGATGCTGAATATGCCATACTTTGCTTTAACTTTTACTTTCTTTGAAAAAAATTCATGAAAATCATCTTGATTCATAAAACTTAATCATAACTTGATCTTTTTTCATAAAACATCTTAGAAATCCTTTTATAGATTCATGGAAACATTTCATATAAAGCAGTTCATGAATCAATTCACAAAATCAGTACATAAAAGCAGTTCATAGTTCCAAAAAAAAAACAATTTCACAAAACAGTTCATAAAATCAGTATAAACAGTTCAGAAAAGAACACATGGAAGATAAAACACAATTTCAAAATGAGCTTCTATGAAACTAGACTACCTTAATTGATGTTCTGATCCTCCTTTTAGTTTTCTAATGCTAAATCCTTAGCTTCTCACTGAAATTCCAGCTTAGCTTTCCTCTTTCTCTTTCTCTCACACGTACACCAAATTCTCTCTATTTCAGTGATGCCAAATCCTTCATCCATCACTACCTATTTATAGATTTCAACTTGCTGCTTTCCTTCCCTTTTAACTTTCATTTTCTAACTAGGAACTAACTAGATTTTACATAATCCATCCCTAGTTCAGTTCTCAGCTAATGTTCCCTGTTTTTGTGCTAACAACACGTAATCATTGTTTTATCCTAGTTGCTTCCTTATTTTATTTTTACTTCACTCTTAAGGATCCTCAAATACATCCCCTAGCGTCTCCTAGCCACTTATCTTATCTGTTAATCTAGCTATGACAACTCACAAAATGAGAAACAGAGCACTTGCATCATGAAATATAAGACTAGTCAACCGTTTAAGCTTTACCAATCAAATTGCTTAACTAAACATTGCGTTTTAAAAGTTTGGAAGTGACCAGTTGACTTGCTAGGACCTTCCAATTGACTTGCTAGGACCTTCCAATTGACTTGCTCACTTCAAATTGGTGATTTAAGTTCAATTATATGACCAATTGACTGTTAGGCTTTGAGCAGTCGACTTCCTTACTTTCTTATGTTTATTTTATGAGTTTTACCTGGTTTGAACTACTTTATTCACTTTTTGAAGTTCCCTTTTCCAAATTCTAATTTCCTAGGGATTATTAAGCATAATCCTCGTAACTTTATATTTTACTTTAATCTTTAATGGAGTGTCAAATTTCTGGGATCTTACATTGTCTGATAAGTAATCTTCTTTTTGTAAGGAATAAAGATTCCCATCCATTCATAAGTACTAGATAAAGGAATTGATGGATTCCCTTTTCTTTTCACACTCCTTCGTTGCCATTCCTTCATACCAAACATGACCTATATTTGTTGTTTAATGAGTTTTCACTTTCCTTTTTCTTTTTTTAGGTTTTACCTTTTTCTATAAAATATGTTTAGTACACGGAAAATAAAGCAAAAGGGAAAGAGAATGAGAATGTGAATAGGAGATTTTAATGTAACTTTACTAAAATACCTTAGCCTAAATGTTAAAAAAAAAAAGAGAGAGAAAGCTTCCACTGTGAGTAAGTAAGAGTGTATATTAGATCAATCACCAACCCATCCGACCTAAGCTTTGATTGGCGGGAAAAAAACCCAAACCAACCTATAACCCTGGGATTTGTGCAATGGACTCACCAACTCGCCACCTTTTTAAAAATTATTTTATTACAATTTACTTATTTGATAATTTGAATTAATATGTCTAAAATTATACTAATTCAAACATATATATATGTTAAATTAATTACCTAGAAGATATATATATATATATATATATATATATATATATATATATATATGTTAGTTACCTCAATTTCCTCTTTTATGTTACCTCAAAATATAATAAAATAAAACATCCTCTAATTTTGTTACATAGAATTTAACAAGATATATCCTCCTTATGAGTGAAAATATGTTAAAATATCCTCAAAGCTAATAAATATTTTTACAAGGTAACATATAAATCCTCTAGGCTAACAAATTTAATAAACTATTTTAGTTAGGTTTTATTATTAGCTTCCTCTTTATCCTTGTTCTAAAAAAAAAAGAAAAAAAATCATAATCCGTTAATCTGAGCCAAACCAACTCGATTTTGAGTAGCAAAAAAATTTTGCTAACTTGAACCAACCCAACCTATCGCCTATAGACCGGTTCAATTCCAAAATTTCCGTCAACTCAAATTGAATCCATTTGCACACATTCCTAAATATGAATACTTTTTAAGAAGGTAATTTGAATAATTTACACAATTAGGTAAAGGAATTCTTTTCTCTCTCCTTTTCCCTCATAGTGTACCAAATATGTAAGATTTTTCCCATTGGCGTACCTACTTTTTGTCAAGGCCCAATAAAAAATTGTGTAAAAAAGGCCAAAAATTTTGTAAGTGTTGGGGTTGAGGCTTTTGGACCATGGTCCAAACACAGAAAAGGACAATGGTTTGGCTATAATGGGCTTCAATGGGCCGGAACCAAGAGCTTAATCGTTGAATTAACTTTGGGTTGGCCTATGGCCTTCCATGGAGAAAACTTGTCGGAATGGAAGGCCCACGAAGACGACCTCACCCTACTGCGTTCGAGCTTGACCAAAAAAAAAAGAGTAAAAAGAGCCCATTTAAGAAGGCCGAAACAAATATAAAACGGCCAGCGTTAACCCTAGCCTCTTCTTTCAGTTTTGCAGAGGCAGCAGAGAGAAGCTTGAGTAAGAGGGCGTCTTCCTTCTCAAGCTCGCTACAATGGGGCGTATGCACAGTCGTGGGTTTGTTTTCTTAACTTTGTTGGGGTTAATGGGACTTTGTATGAGTATTTTGATTTTTTGTTGGCTAAAGTACTCCGATTCAGGAGTTCGATAATATGCTGGGGGTTATGAAGTTTAGTTGAGGATTTTGATTTTATTTCGGGCTTATGAGCTTTGACTCAGGATATTGATTTCATCTGAACTCATTGAATGTATTTTTCTTGTCAGTAAGGGTATTTCTGCTTCAGCTCTTCCCTACAAGAGAACCCCACCAAGCTGGCTGAAAATCTCAGCTCAGGATGTGAGGAATCCGAATCCTTTTATTGTTCATGTTTACTTCTATGGTTTACTGTAAATCATTTTAGTCTGATAATCACATTGTTTTTTAAAAGAAAAGAGATAAATTGTATGTGATGGTTGCAACTCATTGTTAAAGCTAAATAAATTAATTCTTTAATTTCTGTTTAGTGTGAAGGATTGTAACTTGGTAAATGAAGTTTATTCTTCCGTTTCTTGTTTGTTTTAGAGGTTTTATGCTATGGTGTGAATTCTTATTTATTAGCATAATCATAGGCAAATCATAATTCAAATCCTATTTGTGCGCTCTATTGGAATACTTATAGCAACCAAATCTAATTGCATTTGTCTGTTAATTTGAATTTTTTTCTTAGGTTGAAGAGAACATCTGTAAGTTTGCCAAGAAGGGTCTTACTCCATCCCAAATTGGTGTTATTCTTCGTGACTCTCACGGTATTGCTCAAGTGAAGAGCGTTACTGGTAACAAGATCTTGCGTATACTTAAGGCTCATGGTATGTTTATTCCTCTTTGTTCCTGGTTCATTTTAACGTAACTCTTGCATTTCTTGGATTTTGACAGTGAAATTATGATTCTCTACTTTCATACACAGCAAGAAAAATAACTCTTCTTTCTACTTGTTAGGTCTTGCTCCTGAAATACCAGAGGACCTATACCACCTGATCAAGAAGGCTGTCTCAATTCGAAAACATTTGGAGAGGAATAGAAAGGATAAGGACTCCAAGTTTAGGTTAATTTTGGTTGAGAGTAGGATTCATCGCCTTGCCCGTTACTATAAGAAGACAAAGAAGCTTCCTCCTGTATGGAAATAGTAAGTACTGAAGCTTTATCTAATGCATGTCATTATTATTACTATCTTATTAATTACGATGCTTGATTGATTATTGATGTATTGGGGTCATTATTTGTATAATCTGATACACTGTAGAAATGCTCAGACGCAAACATCTTTCATGTCTTTTCAATGCCTATATCTTTTCAATCTTTATGATATGCCATTGAAATCAACCGTTGATCCTGATTTATTTTAAATGATTAATTGTACTAATACCTTGTGATTAGAGAGCAAGGTGAGAGGTTTTGGCATCTAATTATTTGACTACATGAAGCTGAACTTTTGTACTTAATAAAATATATAGATTGTCTGTTCTCTAAGATAGTGCTGTTGGGCAAATGGGAGATTTATTCTTCCAAATGTCTGGAAACTTACTCATAATTAACATAACACGTGTGAAAATTTGAAATTTGTGTTGTGTTTGGTCTGATTAATATAGACATTTGTGTTTGGCAAATGGGAGATTTAATCATCCGAATGTCTGGAAACTTACTCATAACTAACATAACAAATGTGAAAATTTGAAATTTGTGTGTTGTGCATGGTCTGAGTAATACTAATATAGACAATTTTTTTTAATGTTAAGCTCAAACTTTCTAGAAATTGGGTGTGTGTAGGAAGGGGAAGGAAAGTAATTACCAAAATTAGAAAGATAGGGGAGAGATGGTTAAATGATAATTTTCTTTCGCCTTGTTTGGAAAAGCTTTTTATCCCAAAATCTTTCAAATTGGGAGAACATCAGAGGATGATGTAGGATTTTGAACAGTCAGTTGAAATCTTTCATTATCATTTCTTTTAACAAACTCCCAACGACAGGAAGGAAGCTTTTCTTCCATTATTTTCCATCCAAACTTGCCCAATAATATGTTGAGATAATTCAAGAATTCTGACTGGTGATCACAAGTTTCTATTTTTACTTCGGAGTTATTGGAATAATTTCTCTGTTTCTCTGCTCCAGAAGTGTGGAGTCGTTTGTTGTCCATTTTTCAGAACTAGAACTCTCATTAGAATGTGTTTTATTGCTACCGTTGCTCATTGCTGTCTTGATTTTCATAATCTCTGAAATATATTTGCAGAATCATAATTCTCTTCACTTTTTCCTGTTTCATCGTTTGAATTAAATATGATTTCGTTGGTGTTCTTATTCTGTGTCAACGTTTTGCAGCGAGTCCACAACTGCCAGCACTCTCGTCGCTTAGAGGGAGACGGTCGGTGATGATAATGGCCTTTAGTGTGTCAGATGCTTGGTGATAGGATTGGGTTCTACCATTTATTTAAGACAAATGTTGTCCTTGGTACTTATTTACCACCCCATTTTCCAACTTGTGGAATTTATGTGATGGAACGTCGATTCAGTGGTAGTTTTGATAATTTTGTTGCATGTTTGTTCTATGCATTTTGTATCTTCTGATTGTAGTACCTGCATTATCTTTTTTTTTTTAAAAATTATATTAATGTATGAAAAGATTTCAGATTAATATAAATACATTATTAAATTAATTAAAATAATGAAAGAAGATAAATGAAAACATAAAGATATAATTAGATAATATCAATAAAAAGAAGCATTAGAATAAATTAATGATAGTATTGAAATCTCGATTATCTAAACTGTTGCATATTTTAACCATCTATTTGATCTTGAAACTCACAATAATTAATTTAAAGTTATAATTGAATCAATGAATAATTATTAAAGTGAAAATTTTCAAATAAAAAAATCTCTAAAATTACTTGATTAGATGTGCCCCTTTTAGGGGGTAAAATTACATGTGCCCTTGCTTTGTTGAAAAAGTTGACTAGTTATGTTCAAATATTGGAGTCAATAATTTGGAGAATATGTTCTTTTATATGTATTGTTGTGGAGTGTGACTTTAACATTATTCACAAAAGGATATAGTTTTGATTGCATGAACAAATGTTTTTAGATTCGGCCTAGTCTTTGACTTGGTTTAGTTTTGGGATCACTAGGTTATTGGTTTAATTGTCGGACTATTGAATTAATTGTTGATCTAAGTAAATAAATTAAAAAAATTAAATATATACTTATATATCTTTGTAAATAAATTTAAAAATAAATAAAATAAATAATTTATATGTAAATTTAACACTTTAAAGTCATATATATCTTAAACATTTATAATAATTTAAATATAAAGTTAAACTTTAAAGTATATATATTGTTACATTAAAATCATAAATATTTATAGTTAAATATCCATTATAGTATAATTTCTTATTATAATTAGATTAATAAATTGTAAAATTAAAATTAAAAATGTTTTTTAAAAAATATTTGATTGTTATTTTTTTATATTAGATAATTATATAAATTTTTTTGTTTATACTGTTCAATTTTTTTGATTTAAAATTTTTTATATCAAATAATTATATAAATATCATTGTCTTTTTTTATCTCTTAATTCATTAGTAATAATATATTTATTTATTTTTTGTTAAGTTAGATGTCTTTTTATTTTTAGATTTTGCCATTTTGATCTTGCATGCGCATTTTGATTTTTGGCTTAGAGTAATTGTATAAGATAATATATATATATATATATATATATATATATATATATATATATATATATATATATATATATATATATATATATATATATATAAAATAGTTTACCTTCATATAACAAGAAGAAAGTGGTGGCAAGATGGCAAGATTCACACCCTAGACAGCAAGAGATGCAGGTTTGATTTTTAACTATGCACATTTTAATTTATTTTCAAACAAACTTAGCTACTAAAATTAAAAAGGAAAAAAAAGGGGCAATCGAATCTTGGTCGAGTTGATGGTTAGCTCGACCCGTACCGGTCTTAGGTTAATCTGTTAGGCTAATTCGGGTCCCAAAACGCTGGCATGAACTATCTAAAAATATTCTTATCCTACAAATAAAAAAATTTAGGCAAAAAATATTATTCATGCCCTTGAACTTTTACTTATGTTTTAATTATAATTCTGAATTTTATATTGTATTAATTACAACATATATGTTTCTAATTAGTTTTGATATATCCTTGAGAATTGATGCTATGTAATATCTCATTTTGCACATATCAGTATTAAATCATTTATCCTAGATTCGTCATGTCAATTACCAATATAAAATGACTTTGTAAACTTTCATTAATGACAAAAAGGAGATATTCTAAAGGGTTCACAAGGTCATTTTGGTCATTTTAAATTGGTACCTAAGGTGGCACATCTAAAGTGGATGATTTGGTATGTGAAAAATGGAATGTCATGGCTGCGTCTATCGTTAAATATTTTAACAGCGTTAGGCTCAGGAGTACAATCGAAACTAATTGGAAACATATAAGTTATAATTGACACAAAATAAAGTTATGGATTATAATAATTGTTTTTGGACTTAGCTCGGATTGGCCAGGTCAACTCGAGAATCGACAACATAGAGTTCAACCTTGTCCGGGTCACTTCATTGAATCAAGATGCAATTTGCTCTAGGTTATCACCTAGCTAGGTTAAGTTCTCATAGTTTAAAACACATCTAGTTTCACATCTTTAAGGCTGGACGCACTAACGCGAAACCTAGGATGTTGCGAGGTGTCTAATATCTTCCTCTCTTGTTATGACTCTCGAACTGTTTAGGCTCTCGCATCTTATCTTTTAAGGTTTTCCTAGTTTACCCTTTGAAAAAAATTAGGTAATGACTTTTTTTTTGTTTTTTTTTCTTCCTTCGTTTATCGACGTCGCTCGTAGGATAGTAACGCCTAGATTGGATGTGTGATTATTACATCAAGAGATCGTGCATGAGCTTGACAATACTAAAATAGAGGAATTACTATTACTATAACTTTCATTTTCTATTTTGTTATATTTTATTCCCATTGTAATTGTCCTTTATGTTTTGCATTTTCTTTCTATAAGTGGGTGCATGAGTTAAGAGGGTTTTCTATTGAGGAATTTAGAGCCTCCCTTGCCTTCATGAAGTTGTTATTACTTCCACTATCAATCAAGATTTTCACAATCGCCTTCTTTTAGGTACTTATGACCCTTAATGTGTTGGGATGATAATGTCCAGCTAGGGCGTTAATACTAATTCGACAAGCTACTTCTAACATACTGACTTGTCTTCTGTATCTTCTTTATTCTCGTTTGCTTAATCTTTCAATAGCTTCAATCTCCTCATGTCCCACCAATAAGAAATAGGGTGATTTACACTTATGGTTAAGTGCATATCAATGATCGCAATAATAATAGACCTTTCTCTCTTCTAGCTTTCAACTCTACAACCATCAATCATTTATAAGGAGGTATTGAGGAAGACCCCAATGTAGACTGAGTACACTCGATGGCATAGACATGGTTTATGGGTTCTTAATAGCTGATGTATTAAGTTCCTTAGATGCATGGCTCACAATTGTATAATGATTGGTGTAACTAGTGCTCTGACTTGATGGGTATACTCTTTTATGCATCAGGGATTTAAGTGTCTAATGCAACCCTGTAAGTTTCTACTCGTGAAGCTTTTCGAAGGAAAGTAACTTGTTTTATGGTTCTCTTGTAAGCCTACTATGAAAAAGCTCACTAATCATTCATCTGACAACTAGGTTACCTTAGTGGACAAAGCATCAAATTGGGATTGGTACTTCGCTACTGTCGAAATTTGTTTTAATTCCTTTAATGCAGCCTTAAGTAATTTCTCTATTTTAGTAATGCACAGCTCGTGCTCTCCCTACGTGATAACTGCACATCTAATCCAAATTCTTCCTTCTTCTCATGTTACATCATCTGACCTGTGCCTATTGACTACGTTAACTATCCACCCTGTCCTCCATCTCACCAGTTCCTTGTTATAAACACTCAACTGCAAGAGTCAATGGTCCTAGCTGCATGTATCTCCAACAATGTTGAAATCAGGGAATTTGGTGGTATTGGTCAAATGGTCAGAAAGAGTATGAGGGAGAGGAAAAGCACATGGACACGAGGGAAGAAAGGGAATATTAGCACAGGATGTTAGAGGATTGTGTGTGAGTAATTGTCGAATAATTTTCTCTCTCTAAAATCCCCTTCTCTTTTTTTAACTTCTCCCTTCTGTCTCAATTACCCCTCTCTGTTTTGTTGTGACTATAATTCGTTTAATTGTTTTTCCACTGGATTTACTTGGTGAAAATAATACATGAAGTGCATTTTTTAGCATTATTTGGCCTCAAGTTACTACAAGGAATTCATTAAGAATTATATAATAGTGGATGCTTCTTTAACTCACTCTTCCAAAAAGATCCTTTCAAGTGACTGGATTCTACTTAACAAGCTTTTGACTCTCTTAAGCATTGTATAACAAATGCCACTGTTCTTTGTTTGCTTGATTTTACAATCATTTATCATTGATATGGATGTTTTTGGTTCCGGTGTTGGAGCTAATTTTAGTCAAGATAGGCATCCCATCGCCTTCTTCTTTAAAACGATGTCCCCCAAAATGCAAAGTAAATTAGCATACGTTAGGGAAATGTACGCCATCAATGAAGCTATAGCTAAGTTCAGCCATTACTTGTTTGGGCATGTACTGATAAAAAAAAGTCTCAAACATCTCATTGATCAAGTTATTCAGACATCAAAACATGAAGAATGGTTATTGAAATTACTTGGGTTTTGTTATACTATCGAGTAAAAATCAGAAACTGACAACAAGGTTGCAACTCGTTCGTCTGCTATGATCAAATCATTTTTATAGTCTTCATTGATCATTGGCATTAAAAATGTCATTCAAGTTGTCATAGAATTGCTACATATTCTAATGCAATGTGAATCAACACCATTTTCACAATATATTGTATGAGATGGGCTGTTATTATAAAGAAATCATATTGTGGTTCCTTCTACTAGAATATGTTAAGAAAAGAAATATTCTTTATGAAATCCATTCATCTCCCATTAGTGGTCATTCAAGTGTTGCTAGGACTCATGCTCTTTTGTCTTTCATTGCTTATACAGGGACAAAGTTTTCACTAGCACATTTTGAAACATTTGTTTAAATTGTAGGGCACGTCTCTACACATGGGTTCATCCTACCATGTTCAATCAGATGGACAATCATAAGCCATCAGCAAGTGTGTGGAAATGTACTTTATGTGCTTTGTGTTTGATCATCCTAAGTCTTGGTATAAATATCTAGCTTGAGCTGAATACTGGTACAATAGAACATTTCATACAACAATTGGTATGACACCTTTTAGGGTAGCACATGGATGTGACCGACCTCCACTCATTCAATATTTGCCTTCACCAATTGATCAATTGGATGTGCAACAGTAGTTGTTATTTCGTGATAATTTACTTGACCAAATCAAACACAATTAACTTAAGGCTTAAGGTGGTATGGAGAATTTTCTCGATGCTCATCGCACTGAGTTATATTTTACTATTGAAGACATGATCTGTCATGACCCCAAAACTGTGAACGTGACCAGCACAGATCTAAGGATACAACCCTCTAGATCCATAAGCCTAAACTCAACCTGATAAACTTAAACTCATTAAAATTCAGTCTTAAGGTTACACAACTTCATTTTCAGCAAAATAAGGTATTCACAATCACACTTAACTCTCGAAACATAATTATCATTATATTACTTAGAAGAATTCCATAACCATTGTTAGTACATTAC
This sequence comes from Biancaea sappan, assembly GCA_037074585.1. NCBI lineage: Eukaryota > Viridiplantae > Streptophyta > Magnoliopsida > Fabales > Fabaceae > Biancaea > Biancaea sappan. The sequence goes on along the minus strand of CM073499.1, from coordinate 22,001,077 downwards.
ATAAACCTGTGAATATTAATATGTCATTTATTTAACAATGACCTTTACTAACTTTTCCTAAAACCTAGGTGACCTAGGTGACTACAAAACCCTTTAGACAAACATGAACAGAACATTTACGAAAACATCGACCTAGAACAAAATGGTTGTGTTGTGAGTATTCGCTACCCCTCCAACTGATGCTCTTTACACTGTGCCGCCAAGTCTCGATCAAGAAGAAGGCGACCAGGGAGCTGAGTTAGCCAAATACGTTCTTTAACAGTACTTGAAACTATTAAGGAATGAGTGTACAGACCCAATGAGAAAATTCTACACCAGTATAATCACAAGTAATAGTAAACTAAAACATATATTTACTTACATATATATATATATATATATATATATACACACACACACATAACACCCAAGAACAAGCACATCAAGTCCGGATACTTCCTTACATGATGGTTAATCCATGAGGACGATAGATCACTCACACAACAACATTCATAACTTTAGCATAATCATGTAAGCAGGTATTCATATATAGCATTTCTTGCATTACGAAAACCTAAGAGAATATAAGGACGCTAGCAAGAATACGAGAATACTCTTGGGTCACTTCCATCATACATTCCTCACATCATTCACAGAATACATGCATGCACTCGACATTATAATCAACAGTTTCAACAATTTGACATCACAGGTAGTAAGTAAAAGAGACCACCAACAATTATCCACATTCACAATCGGACACTACTTCCTAGACATACAATTTGCACAATCTAATGCCAAGTAACAAATGCAAATAATAAGGTATGACATTATTTACTTGATTGTATTACCTTAAACATGGTCATACTTGGACTTCCCACTCACATTTTAGGACATGAACATCATGGCATTCCAACTAAGTATTGGAAATATGAATGTTTAAAAGACCCCAAACTGAAGAGGTAATGGTGTAAATAGTTATATATATAGGTAACACACTTTGGCATATTCACAAGGTATAATCTAAAAGAAATAGAAATTCTCATTTAGGCTTAAGCTTCCTTACCAATTCCCTTGTGTTGCTTTTCTTTCTAGTAATGAATTAAAGGCACAATGAGGCCCAACTTCAGCTAAGGGAATCCCAGCACAAAGACATATAGATGTATATATATATATATGAAATCTAAATTTCCACATAAGGAGAAGCAACAATATGATAGTTTTCCTCACCTTAGCTTGAGAAGATCTTACCGTAACTTTCCCAACTAGAGCCCGAGTACAAGCCTCAAAAGTGTTGAAAAAGATGCCAAGATCGCACCCCACACCCGCTATAACTACTGTTTTGCATCTTTATCGTATCTCGCCTTCATCTTTATTTCATCCAGCTACCTTCTCGGCCACAATTTTGTCACCCAACTCCAATTCTAACTCATTTCTAGCTTAAACATTTCCATTGTACAATGCAATGCTGCCATTATATTGCTACTCAACACCATTAAAGACCCAATTCGAGGCACTAACGTCCACATGCACCCATCGAGCATGTTGGAGAGGAAGAGATTGGAGGAAAACCGAAGAGAAAAAAAATTATTAAGTGTTATGCGTATATCGAAACTTCTCAGCTAAGCTTAAAAGAAAGTGGCACACATATTACTTCCTCATAATGCCACTCAAACTGGTCTTTGGCTAAAATAGACTAAACACTACTTGAGATTCTTTTCTTTTCATCTAAGTCCAAAGCATTTCACAGAAATTTGCTTTTTGCCCCAAAAGATCCAAATCCTTCATTAATTCTATAAGTGAAAAGGAAAAAAAATTTCTCACATAATTTAATTTTTCAATAAGCTTCTAATTAGTCTTTAATTATTCGAATAAATCCTCGGGGTGTCACATGGTCTTTGTAAAGCTTCAACCATACAGGCAATACTCAGTGGCACTAAGAAGACATCAAAAGTTGATACGTTATTTTGGACCATTCCCTATTATTAAATGAGTGAGTATTGTTGGCGTTATTTTTATTATAAATATTATATATATATATTATTTATTTTATAAATAGTATCAACACTAATAAATATTTGTGTAGACTAACATATTAATTATTGTATATGTCAACATATTTTTGGGGCATATATATTAATGTTATATTAATTAGGTCCATTATAAAATATTCATTAATTTGTGTTCAAAGACATATTTGATATATATTTTATTTGGTTTGGGGTGTTAGTGAAAATATTAAATGTGTAGATGCCCAACCCTAAATAAGAACAATGATGGGGTGTTATTATAAAAGGGGTCAATTTATGAGTCGACCCATGAGTCGACCTATGGATAGATGAATATGTGTAGTGATTCCTTGGATTATATGTATTGGTCTCACTTTTAGAACATATAGTTCATTTTGTATTTTTTTCCATTAGAGAAAAGTGAGAGAGAAAGCCAACATCATATCTTCCTAGAAGAGCCTACCCTCCTTCGATTCGTGTTCGGGTTAACGATAGATCAAAGTACGCTCTTTATATTGTTTCTTTTGTATTCTTATTACTTATCACGATCTACAAATAGTAGATCATAGGTCTAAGAAATTTTTCATATTTGAGTTAGAGTGGCACCTATTGAGGAGAAAATGATTGAAAACCGTTTAAGGTGGTTTAGGCATGTTCAAAGAAGACTGTTAGAAGCGCCAGTAAGGAGAGTTGAGTAGATGGTTTGGAGTCTTGTGAAAAAAGGTAGAGGAAGACCAAGAAGGACATTTAGAGAAGTTATTGAACGAGATCTTCTAGTAAATGAAATACCTAAAGAGTTGGTTATTGATATAGCTCAATGGCATCGTGCGATCCATGTAGCCGACCCCACTTAGTGGGATAAGGCTTTTTTGTTGTTGTTGTTGTTGTTGAGTCTTTTCCTATGAATCTATCTGTTTGGTTTGTGATTATGTAAAATAATCCTAACAATTGGTATTAGATCCAGGTTCTGATAAGTAATAAGAACATTTTTGTTTCAAAATCGAATTTGGGTTCAGAAATTGAAATTTTGTGAAGAACCCTATATGTGTAAAATTTCGATTTTGATAAAATTAGGAAGTTTTAGGGTTCTTTTGTGTTAATTCCTTAATTAAATTGTATTTTCAAATCGTTTTATAAATTTTTAAAGGAATAAATCAAATTTTGAAAAAATTTGTGAAAATTAGGGATTTTTTGAGATGAACCCTAAAAATTAGGATTTCTTAATTAAATCACTGTTTGGGTATTTTTGGGTGATTTTCACTGTTTGTTTAATGGTTTTAATCAATCCTTTTAATAAATTTGAGTTACAATTCATGAAAATAATTTTGGGATGTGATTTTGGAATTTTTTGGGTTAAGAACATTTAAGTTTTTTCTAGAAAATCTTTGAAGGAAACTTCATGCATTAGTTTCAGAAAATTGTGCAGTTACTATTCACAAACAAAAAAAAATTCCAAAATTTTGAAAATAGTTTTGTAACCACCAGGAATTCCAAAATTTTCGGTGACGTTACTGTTCATCCATTATTTTGGATCGTGATTACTGTTCATCTGTTGACCAGTTGACCATTGACTTTGATAGTTGACCGTTGATTGAAATTTTTTTTTTTAAATTTCATATCACATCATATAGCTTTTCTAATGAATTCTAATCAATTTAATTTATGTTTTCTTGTTAGAATTAGGTTGATGTAAACTATATGGTTACCAAAGTAGCTAATTTAGGTAAAGTTGGCAAAAGCCTATGTATGTTAAATATCCCAAAGGAATTTAGTTGGCCAGTCTTAAGTTAGTTAATCATTATATGACTTATTTGAGAAACTTACTTGGTATGTGTGGGCCTAAAGGAAGACATGTGTTAAGTAAGTGTGAGAGTTCTACATTGATTAACTATATTTGTGTAGAGAGTGTCACCAATATACATTTATTCTATCCAAAGACTAATAGGTGGTGATGTACTAGGCATCTTTAAAATGATTAAAACCTTATGTGAACATGTGAATTTTGTATTATATCTCTAATTTATTAATAGAGTTATGTTATGTTTCACATGTTTAAGACTATATATACTTTGTGCATGATGTATATATGAGTATTATTCTGAGCATGTTATTGGTTTGGTTGTTTTCTGTTATATGTATTATCTGCTATTTTTGCCAACATGCAAAATATTCCTATGCTGAATAGGACTAATTTTAAAAGATGGAAGGAGCACATTATGATTGTGCTCAGTTGAATGGATCTTGACCATGCATTCAGGGTTGAATGCCCAGCAACCTTGACTAGCAGTAGTACTACTGATCAAAAGGCTGCATTTGAGAAATGGAAACATTCAAATTGCATGAGTCTACAAATCATGCAACACAGCATTCTTGAATCCATTTGTGGTAGGATTCAGGAAGAGAAGCATGCTAAGAGTTTCCTTAAAGAAATCTCAAACTGATTCGTGCCAAACGAAAAGATCGAAACCAGCACTATCTTGACTAGAAACTAGTACTATCTTGACTTAGTTTCAATAAGATATAAGGGAAAAGGAAATATTAGGGAGTACATCATGGAGATGTCTCACCTTGTTATGAAGCTAAAGACACTTAAGTTAGAGTTATCTGATGACATACTCGTGTACTTAGTTTGATTTTTCTACCTCCTTAGTTCAGTCAGTTCAAAATTTTCTATAAGACTCAAAAGGAAAAATGGATATTGAATGAGCTTATTGCTCAATGTGTACAAGAGGGAAGACTCAAGCATGACAAGGTCGAGAGTACTCACTTAGCAACCTCTTCTAGTAATAAGACTTCTTCTACTAAGAGGAAGAGGTCAAATGAGAAGGACAATGCAGTACCTGGGGGGTCTTAGCAAAAGGGCAAGAAGAAACAAGATGTAAGTGTGACTTGTTTCTTCTGCAAGAAGGCTGGACATCTTGAGAAAGATTGCACCAAGTTCACTACATGGTTGGACAAAAAAGGTATGCACTTTAACTTTGTCAGTTCTGAAGTTAATTTAGCTTTAGTACCTCATGATACTTGGTGAGTAGATTTAGGTGCTACTACTCACATTAGTATTTCTTTGCTGGATTGCATAACCAGCCGAAGGCCAATTGATGGTGAAAGATACGTCTATGTAGGTAATGGCAATCGAGCTGTCGTGGAGGCTGTTGGTGTAACGTCTTCTAAAATTACACTAAATTTGTACAATTTCACCATGAAAACTTTTCAGAAAAGTCTTGCAAAATAACTGATTATATAAAAATAAGGCAACTTTGGAACCTTCTGCAATATACAATTTTGAACTGGCAGAGGATGATCGGTTGACTGATTTGGAGCTATCGGTCGACTGATAGTCTTCAGAATTATATATATATATATATATATATATATATATATATATATATATATATATATATATATAAAATAGAGGGGTGTCAGTCGACTGATTTATGAACATCGGTTGACTGATGTGCCCTGAATTTCAGATTTCAAAAAAAGTTAACTTAAAAACATGGTAAAATTATCTAGTTTCATTATGCACATGATCTACAACACTTTTTCAACTCTTCTTTGCAAATTCTCTTCTAGAATAAAGCTATAATACAATGGACTTACATGAAACTCATATTTCTATACATATACACAAATTGTGCATAGATCTCTAAGGGTTTACATAAGAAATTAATATTACATTCCTTTTCTATTTGTAACTACCTAGCAACTATGCTAGCTTGTTTCTTGCTACCTCTTGCTTCTTTACTTCAAATCCTGAAATGGTTAGTTATAACATAAAACATGAGATTTATAATCTCAGTAGCTAGTTTATTTAAAGAAATTATTTCAAGAACCATTTTAGTCATAAAAGCAATTCTCAATAACTAATTCACACTTCCATGAAGTATAAAAGAACTATCATAAAAGCAATCTCAATATGAGACTCATTCCATGTAGTATAAACTGATATACTAACATATAACTTGTGTCTTAACTTCTTTCTCAATATAGTGCACTATTCTTTGGCTACTTTCTCAGAAAAAGTACTCAATGTCCTATGAGGAATTTCTATCATCTCATGAGGAATTTCTGGGGTTCTATCTTCTCATAAGGATTTTTGCATCCTATGAGGTATTTCTGTCATCTCATGAGAAATTTCTAGGTTCTATCATCCTATAAGGACATAATCTCTACTTTTCAAGAGAAAGTTAATTCTATGTTCTCATGGAAAACTTCAACATATCTATATTTGTTGAATCATGAAGAATATGATAAATAACTAAATTAACTTGCTTTCTAGCTTTCTTATGAAGAAAACTCTTCATCCTATGAGGAATTACTACATCCCATGAGGAGTCAAGTTCTATTTTCATAAGAAAACATGTTCTCAAACATTCATTGATAGCTTTATCATAAAACTATAGCATATTATGTACAAGCATGATAGATAACTGAAAATAAATTACTTTTATGAATAACTAGCTACCTTTAATTCTTTCTATAGCTGAACTTGTGGATTCTCTCCTAGTTTCTCTCTAGCTCCTCTTGTTTCCTCAATTTTCAAACTTCCCCTTCTTCTATTTTCTTCCTCTTAGTGTGAAAATTGCTATTCTATGAATTCTCAAGCACTAGAATCCATCTAAACTAGGGAAATTAATTTAGGAAGCTTACCTTTGATGATTTTCTTGTTAGAAACCCAACTAGAAGTCCCTTCTTTTTCTTCCTTTTCTCCACGATTCTCTCTTTCTCGATTCTTGCTTTTAAAGGGTTTAAAGAGTCTCTTTAGCATGGAAATCCCTCCTTTACCCCTATTTTCTTGTTTCTGAGTTTCCTTGGCATGTTAGGGCATTCTAGTCAATTTTTCATTTACTTTTCAGTTGAAACCGACTTACTATCGCACTCCAGCAAGAGATTAGTCAATTGATTTCTTACAATTAGTCGACTGATTGTCCATTAGTCGACTGATTCATCCCGATTAGTTTACTGATTGCTACAAGATCCAAAATTTTAGCATGATAGAGAATCAGTAGTCGACTGATCTCTCATCATCAGTCGATTGATTGCAGATATCAGCAACTTAGTTTAATCTTTAATGCTATCAGTCGACTGATTTACTACATTAGTCGACTAATTCCCTCAGAACTTCATTTTTCTTCTATTCTTAGCTCATTTAACCTAATTTCTCATGCCTTTTCTTGATGACTTGCTTCTAGGCATCCCAAAAGTATATTTTACTATTTTTTAACATCATCTCCAACTTAATAAAGAAAATATAACTTTAATAGAGGAAAAATATGGGATGTTACAATTTCAAAAGGTTCCAAAGTTGCCCTATTTTTATATAATCAGATATTTTACAAGACTTTTCTGAAAAGTTTTCATGGTTTTAACCATAAAATTTCAAAAGATCTTTGTTACAATTTTCTTAAATTGTACAAATTTAGTATAATTTTAGTAGACATTACATTTTGGTATCAGAGCATGGTCTTAAGAACTTTGTGGGTAAAGATTGGGTACTAAGTAGAGAAAAATGATGGATAACCTTAAAATTATGCATAAAAGATTAGGATGATATGCATTAGTATGGCTTAAATACCCTAAGAATCCTTATTAGGTATTACTAACCATCTCTTTTACACCAGTGAGATAGATGCTATGGTTTTATTTGTAGGATGGCTTTTCAACAAAGAGGAGTCCTAGAAGAACTCATGGCGAGTGTAGTCATCTTAGGAATCCAGTTAGAAAGATAGGCAAATTAACAAGCAACCGAGTTGAATATTCTCACCTCTATTTTGGAAGAGATAAGGGGTTTAAGAAAGGATATTCATGAGATGAATGAATAAAATAAAAGAAAGAAGAAGCAGAATGTCTATAAATCCATGAAAATGGAAAGTAGTGGACATAATAAGAAATCCAAACATAAAGCCTGAGCCCTTAAGGAGGTAAGATTTCTTACATTCAAGGAATATATATACTGATGATGTTAGATCCTTAAAGAAATAGGCTAGTTTTGGTGACAAGAAAGTAAATGTTAGTCTAACTGGCTTTAGTTTATGTACATAGAAATTCCATACATGTATAGTAAGCAGTCTTTCTAAGAAAGTGATTACACATAGATGTATTATAGAAAATTTGAATATGCATGATGTATTCTAGTATGAGTACAAGTATTGTTTATGCTTTATATGTTGTGTAATCTATTTTATGATAACACTCTTCCTTAAGGAGTAGATGGTATTAGAATAACATGAAATTTTGAAAGACTAACCGTATGCACAAAAGTGACTAGTATGTTATGATAAAGAAAGTTATTTTGTGCATAATGAGAATGAACTTAGTGGATTAAAGGTTCACAATGAGTTAATAATCAAGCAATTTAATGAGTCAAGAAACCTTATTGGGTGCAAGATGATTCATAGAACTTTAAAGAAGTACTTTATGATTAAGGTGAATTTCAGATAAATTTCTCATGGGTAATAAGCAATGAATTATTTAACATATGAAATTTCCTTGCATGATTCTTGCTCATATTCTATGACAAATGTTTGTTTGAGATTGAAATAAATGATTACATGTCAATATATTATGAGTAGTCTGAGGGCATGTGATGGTTATCTTAATTTAAAAAGGTCATCATATGATAGAGAAAGACCAGAAATTAAATTATATGCATATCTATGACCAAAGAGTTCAAATGCAAATTTTTGATTGGGAATGTGATGGCTAGTAGTCCTATTCATGTTAAGGATTCAAGGTTAAAATTAGGACTTACTAATAGCATTCAGAGAAACATAAATGAAATTAGATAGAAGCATACCAGACACCTTTGAATAATGAGGAGGTAGTGGAGTCTTATTTGTAATGTATACCTGCCCAGTATATTTTATAGATAGGAACTCATTATAATCCAAATTCATAAAAGGGAAGGTATGGTATAGTTTCGTAAAAAGTTGAGTAGAGAAGTCTCCTCCAATCAAGCAAAGAAGATGGATGTGATTATCTCAAAAGTGAATGTATTTAATTTTAATTCACAGATTTAATCAGCCGATTGATGATTTATAAATAGTTAACTGATAATGTTTAGATAAAGAAATAGTGTAGAAAATGCCATGCAAAGATATGATGATATACACGTAATAGAATAAATATATGAAGAATTTTGAAACAACTAAAGCTCGATTCTACAAGAAGAATAGAGAAAATATTAGAAAGAATTGTTTCATATTATGACTCATATGAATGAAATTATGATAAATCTTCCATGAATATATGAGTGAGTATTTTTAGGAAATCAAAACAAAAAAAAAATTATACTGCACTATAGCAGAACAGAAACCCCATGAGATGACAGAATTCATCATAAGACGTAAAATTCCTTATGAGAAGACAGAACTCCAGAATTTTCCTCATGGGATGTAGATAAATTCCCCATGGGATGCAGAACATTCCTCATGGATACCTCTTGAGATGATAGAATTAGAACTTTTCCTCATGGGATGCAGATAAACTCCCTAGGGGATGTAGAATAATTCCTCAAGGGATGATAGAACCTCTTCTTATGGGATGCAGAAATTTCCTATAGGATGAGAACCCCAGAACTTTTCCTCATGAGATGATACAAATTCCTCAAAGGGAGTAAAATCCTTATGGGATGATAGAACTAGAAATTCCTCGTGAGATGATAAGTTCCTCATGAGATGATAGAATTCCTCATGGGATGTAGAATACTTTTCTTGAGAAATAACTAGAAGTTATAGCGCACTATAAGAAAGAATGAGAATGTTTATGACAACCTATATATTCATGGAAGTAGCTATGATGATTGAGATTGAGGAACAGACTCTTATTCCAAAAGAAGAATAAGAAAAGAAAGACTTGTTCCATAAAGGGAAACAAGAAGTTAAGACTTGTTCTTTTTATGTAAAAGAACAAGGAGACAATCATAACTAAATTAGAAAAATAAGAGTATGTTATGATAAATTAGATAGAATGGAATAACAACCCTAGAGAGGGTAAGAATATATTTATTTTATAAGTAGATAAGTAGAATACGCACTAGTTTCACAAAGAATAAGGCTTATGTAAGTATAGTTTCTATAGAATAGACCATAAGTCTTACAACAGAATAAAGTAAGAAAAATTGTGTGTATTAATGTAACAAGTAGATATCATAGAAGGATTCATTCTCAGTATAAGAATATTATGTATGTTGTTTTTTACTTGTCAAGTGATGAAAGGAATTTCATGATTTACTCTAGCTTTGTGTTTTACTATGTATGAATACACTTTTGACTTGAAGCTTGAAGACTTGTTTTCATGAAGTTTGAAATTTTATCTTCTATGATTTTACATTTCTTTAGCTTGAAGAAGATTTTCTCTTCAAGAAGATTTAAGACTTGTTTCCACAGAACTTAAAAACTTGCCTTCCATAGTATTATGTATAATGATGAACGATGCAAGTATTCCAGCGAACTTGCCAAGTAATTAAAAGAAAAGATACATGTTGAATGCTTTTACTATGAGGCAAGCGATGTTATTCATAAGCATAAAGCAAGCAAGAGTTTATATGTTCAGTATAGAAGTCTTAGTTCTTCTGAGAATAGAATTAAGCCTCAGAAGCTAAAGAAAAGCATTAAGTTTTATGTAAGAAGAAGTATGAGACAACTCGAATTTTATTCTATAGGTAGAATAGAAGAGATTGGGAAGGTTCATTCCATAAGATAGTAGTATTTAGTTAAAGGTAGAAACAGTTAGTAAGACCTTTAGCAAGAGATTATTTATAAGGACTCCTTCATGAACATATGATGTATTGTAGACCTAAGGAGTTAGATAGACCCACAATGCATTAAACTCAAAGAAGAAGGTAGACTTATGAAAAAAAAAAAACAACAGTACAAACCTCTCAACGAGTGGAGTTATAGTAACTACATGACAAGTTATGACAAATCTTCCGTGATTATAAGAGAAAGTGTTTGATCAAAGTGGTGCATCATAAACTTAAATTTTGAAAAGACTCATAGTGCACTAAAAACCCTTACAATGAGTAAACTCTTTATGCATTATAAACCCATAAGTAGGGTGAATTCATGGTGCAATACAAGCCCTTACAGTAGATAGGCTTATATTGCATTGTGAAACCTTATGAAATAAACAGATTTATAGTGCACCAATGCTATATGTTTATATTCATCTTTTATATTTATGGAAGTGGTTATAATGATTGAGGGTGTTTACTTTATAATAGAATTCTTTTCCAAAGGAGGAAAAGAATAGTTCTCCAAGATAATGGATGAAGCCTATCTTATAACTATGTGTTTCTATGTTAAAGTATATGCTAGCTCAATTTTGAGGACAAAATTCTTTAAAGGAGGGGAGAATTGTAACATCCCATATTTTTCCTATATTAAAGTTATATTTTCTTTATTAAGTTGGAGATGATGTTAGAAAATAGTAAAATATACTTTTGGGATGCCTAGAAGCAAGTCGTCAAGAAAAGGCATGAGAAATTAGGATAAATAAGCTAAGAATAGAAGAAAAATGAAGTTCTGAGGTAATTAGTCGACTAATGTAGTAAATCAGTCAATTGGTAGCATCAGAGATCAGATTAAGTTGCTGATATCTGCAATCAATCGACTAACGAGGAGAGATCAGTCGATTAATGATTCTCTATCATACTGAAATTTTGGGTCCTGTAGCAATCAGTTGACTAATCGGGATGAATCAGTCGACTAATAGATAATCAGTTGACTAATCGTAAGAAATCAATCGACTAATCACTTGCTGGAGTACGAAAGTAAGTTGGTTTCAATTGAAGAATCAATGGAAAATTGACTAGAATGCCCCTAACATGCCAAGGAAATGCAGAAATAAGAAAATAGGGGTAAAAGAGGAATTTCCATGCTAAAGGGACTCTTTAAACCCTTTAGAAGTAAGAAGAGAGAGATAAATGACATTTTCTGAAATTTTAAAGAAGAGAGAGAGACAGAAACATGGAGAAGAAGAAGAAAGAGAGAAGGGACTTCTAGTTAGGTTTCTAACAAGAAAATCATCAAAGGTAAGCTTTCTAACTTAATTTCCTTAGTTTAGATAGATTCTAGTGCTTGAGAATTCATAGAATAGCAATTTTCAGACTAAGAGGAAGAAAATAAAAGAAGGGGAAGTTTGAAAATTGAGGAAACAAGAGGAGTTAGAGAGAAACTAGGAGAGAATCCACAAGTTCAGCTATAGAAAGAATTAAAGGTAGCTAGTTATTCATAAAAGCAATTTATTTTCAGTTATCTATCATGCTTGTACATAATATGCTATAGTTTTATGATAAAGCTATCAATGAATGTTTGAGAACATATTTTCTTATGAAAATAGAACTTGACTCCTTATGGGATGTAGTAATTCCTCATAGGATGAAGAGCTCTCTTCATAAGAAAGCTAGAAAGCAAGTTAATTTAGTTATTTACCATATTCTTTATGATTCAGCAAGTATAGATATGTTGAAGTTTTCCATAAGAACATAGAATTAACTTTCTCTTGAAAAGTAGAGATTATGTCCTTATGGGATGATAGAACCCCAGAAATTTCTCATGAAATGACAGAAATACCTCATAGGATACAAAAATCCTTATAAGAAGATAGAACCCTAGAAATTCCTCATGAGATGACAGAAATTCCTCATGGGACATTACATACTTTTTTTGAGAAAGTAGCCAAAGTAGCTAAAGTAGCCAAAGAATAGTGCACTATATTGAGAAAGAAGTTAAGACACAAGTTATGTGTTAGTATATCAGTTTATACTGCATGGAATGAGTCTCACGTTGAGATTGCTTTTATGATAGTTCTTTTATACTTCATAGAAGTGTGAATTAGTTATTGAGAATTACTTTTATGACTGAAATGGTTCTTGAAATAATTTCTTTAATTAAACTAGCTACTAAGATTATAAATCTCATGTTTTATGTTATAACTAACCATTTCAGGATTTGAAGTAAAGAAGCAAGAGGTAGCAAGAAACAAGCTAGCATAGTTGCTAGGTAGTTACAAATAGAAAAGGAATGTAATATTAATTTCCTATGTAAACCCTTAGAGATCTATGCACAATTTGTGTATATGTATAGAAATATGAGTTTCATGTAAGTTCGTTGTATTATAGCTTTATTCTAGGAGAGAATTTGCAAAGAAGAGTTGAAAAAGTGTTGTAGATCATGTGCATAATGAAAATAGATAATTTTATCATGTTTTCAAGTTAACTTTTTCTAAAATCTGAAGTTAAGGGCACATTAGTCAACCAATGTCCATAAATCAGTCGACTAATATCCCTTGATTTTAGATATATACAATTTTGAAGACTATCAGTCGACCGATAGCCCCAGATCAGTCAACCAATTGTCCTTTTCCAGTTGAAAATTGTATATTGCAAAAAGTTCCAAAGTTGCCCTATTTTTATATAATTAGATATTTTGCAAGACTTTTCTGAAAAGTTTTCATAGTTTTAACCATAAAATTTCACAAGATCTTTATTACAATTTTCTTAAATTGTACAAATTTAGTATAATTTTAGTAGACGTTACAATTGGTGTATTTAGATTATCATTAGGAAATGAAAGTTATTTAGAATTACAGAACACTTTTGTTGTACCATCTTTTAGACATAATTTAATTTATGTTTCCTATTTGGACAAATTTGGGTACACTTGTTCATTTGGTAATGGAATATTTAATGTGTCCTTAAATTCTGAGTTAATTGCTTCTAGTTCATTGATTGATAATCTATATTGTTTAAATTGTGTTAAATCTGATAGTTTTGAAAATATACATTTTGTGAATATTGGTACTAAACGTAGGTTAACTGATAAAAGTTCTGTTAATCTATGGCATAAGTGTTTAAGGCGTATCTCTAAGCAGAGAATACAAAGGCTTATGTCAGATGGTATTTTACAAGTATCCAATATTAAAGATATGGATATTTGTATTGAATGCATTAAGGGCAAAATGACAAAAGTTAAGTTAGTAGGTGCTGCTAGAACTAGTGAGACTCTAGAGTTGATTCATACTGATATATGTAGTTCACTCCCTACAGCTTCTTGGAATAGATAACAATATTTTATCAACTTTATAGATGACTACTCTAGATATGGGTATATGTATCTGTTACATGAGAAATCTTAGTCATTAGATATGTTTAAAATTTTCAAAGCTGAAGTTGAAAATCAACTAAGCAAGAAAATTAAGGCAGTCAGATCTGACCATGGAGGTGAGTTTTATGATAGATATGACAGATCAGGGGAATAATGTTCAGAGCCTTTTGCCAAATTCTTGGTTGATTGTGGGATTGTGCCACAGTACACCATGATGGAGACTCCAAATCAAAATAATGTAACTGACCGGCGCAATCGTACACTTAAAGACATGGTGAGAAGTATGATAAGTCATTCTTCTCTACCAAAGTTACTTTGAGGTGAGGCTCTTAAGACTACGGTGTATATCCTTAACATAGTACCGAGTAAAGCAATATAAAAGACCCCATATGAGTTGTGGACAGGCAAGAAGTCTAGTGTTAGGCACTTGTATGTCTGGGGTTGTCCAGCTGAAGCTAGGTTGTATAAATATATTAAGAGAAAGCTGGACTCACGCACTGTGAGCTGCTTCTTTGTGGGGTATCCTGAGAGGTCGAAGGGTTTCAAGTTTTATGACCTTTCGACTAGGTCCTTCTTTGAGACCGAGAATGTCAAATTTATTGAGAATATTGGTCTTAGTGGGTAAACTTAGAGAAATTATGTTTGAAGACGAATACACCAGTATTCCTACTATGGTCACGAGAACATCTGATCAGGTAATATTACCTGAGATGGTTGTATCTAGAATGAGGAACTTATAGAGAACACAATTGATATAGAGATCACTCCTATTCATGATCAAGAGATTCATTCTCCTGAACCCGAAGTACAACAATAACCTTAAGTGAAAGTGCCTTTGAGGAGATCCACTAGAGAGAAGAAGAATGACATATCAAGTGACTATGTCATTTTCTTACAAGAGCATGATTTTGACATAGGCATGCAAGATGATCCAGTCACTTATAGGGAGGCTATGTCATGTAGTAACTCTCAAAAGTGGATAGATGCCATGAGGGATGAGATGAAATCCATGGCTGACAACAAGCTGTGGGATTTAGTAGAATTACCACATGGTGCGAGATCGATTTGTTGTAAATGGATATTTAAAACCAAAAGGGATTCGAGTGGTAATATTGAAAGATATAAAGCTCGTCTTGTAGTCAAGGGTTTCACCCAGAAAGAAGGCATTGACTTTAAGAAAACTTTCTCTCTAGTTTCTACGAAGGATTCTTTTAGAGTCATTATGGCACTTGTCGCTCATTATGATTTAGAGCTACGTCAAATGCATGTGAAAACAACGTTTCTCAATGGTGACATTGAAGAAACAATATACATGGTGCAGCCGGAGAACTTTGAATCGAAAGATTCAAAGCACCTTGTATGTAAGCTAAAAAGGTCCATTTATGGTTTTAAATAGGTATCCCGACAGTGGTACCAAAAATTTGATGAGATGATTTCATCTTTTGGGTTTCAAGAGAATCTGATTGATCAGTGCATATACCTCAAGATGAGTAGGAGCAAGTTTGTAATACTAGTTCTGTATGTCGATGACTTACTATTAGTTAGTAATAATGTCTTTCTTACGTGAAACCAAATCCTTTCTTTCTAGCAAATTTGAGATAAAAGATCTTGATGAGGCGCCTTTTGTTCTGGGGATTCAAATCCATAGAAATCGTACCAGACAGACTTTGGGTTTATCGTAAAAGACATATATTGAGAAAGTCTTGAGTCGTTTTGGCATACAGGATTGTGTACTGGGTGATACACTCATAGCCAGAGGTGACAGATTTAACTTGCTTCAATGTCCTAAATTGGACATTGAGATGAGGAAAATGGAAAAAATCTCATATGCTTCGGTTGTGGGTAATCTCATGTATGCACAAGTGTGTATGCGTCTAGATTTGGCGTACATTGTGGGAATGTTGGGCAGATACCAGAGTAACCTCGATATGGCTCACTGGAAGGTAGTAAAGAAGGTTATGACATACCTTCAGAGGATGAAGGACTATATGCTTACCTATCGGAGTTCAGATCGACTTGAGGTCATGGGATATTCTGATGCTGATTTTGCTAGATGCGTAGATACAAGGAGATCTACATCAGGCTACGTCTTCATGTTAGCTGAAAGAGCTATTTCCTGGAAAAGTGTCAAACAGACAATTATAGCTTATTCAACCATGGAGGTTGAGTTCATAGCCTGCTATCAGGCATCCAACTAGGCGGTTTGGCTGAGGAACTTCATCATAGCTTTATAGATAGTCGAGGGCATTGAGAGGCATTTGAGATTGTACGTAACAGTAGAGCCGCCAAATTGTTCATTAAGAACAACCGGAGTTCGTCTAGGTCAAAGCACATAGACACTAAATTTTTGGTTGTTAGAAAAAGGGTTTAGAGTCATATTATGTCTATAGAGCACATTAGTACTGATTATATGATTGTGGATCTGCTGACTAAAGGTTTATCACCTAGAGTTTTTCATGAGCATGTGGCTCATATGGGTGCAGTTAGACCTTTAGATATCTGTGTATGTGTTGAACATTTCCTTTGTACTTGGTCAGTGTATTTATTTTGTGACATTTGAGTTATATAAATGATTATGTATTTATGTATATATAATTTTGTGTTTGTGTGTGTGAGAACTCTGGACATATATATTGTGCTTTCTCAATGCAGTTTAGCAACTGCTATTTAGTATAAAGTAGAGAAAGTATAGGAACCAATTGGAAATAGGCATGTATGAAGATCCTAGACATGTAATTTTTATGCTACACATCCAGGCTTAATCTATGTCATTAGCTATATTAGTATGTGATCACTGTTGGGTTTAGTTTCAGTTCAACTGGTCACGAAAGCCTCTTTGGTTCTGTGCTGATATAGTTAGTGAACGAGATTGTATGTGATATATCTGTTAGATAGCAGAACGTGCACACTTTGAGTTTATATATATATATATATATGTATGTATGATATGTGAATATACAATTTCAGAATCATATGTTGTCCAAATGAGAAATTTGTTGGCATTATTTCTATTATAAATATATTATATATATTTATTATTTATTTTATAAATAACTATTAACACTAATAAATATTTGTGTGGATTGACATATTAATTGTTGTATCTGTCAACATATTTTTGGGTCATATATATTAATGCTATCTTAATTAGGTATATTATAAAATCTTCATTAATTTGTGTTCATGGACCTATTTGATATATATTTTATTTGGTCTGGGGTGTTAGTGAAAATATTAAATGTGTAGATGTCCGACCCTAAATAATAACAGTGATGGAGTGTTATTATAAAAGGGGTCAATCTATGAGTTGACTCGTGGGTTGACCCATGGATAGATAGATATAAGTAGTGATTCCATGAATTATATGGGTTGGTCTCACTTTTAGAACATACGGTTCATTTTGTTTTTTTTTCTATCAGAGAAAAGTGAGAGAGAAAGCCAACATCATATCTTTCTAGAAGAGCCTACCTTCCTTCGATCTGTGTTCGGGTTAACGATAGATCAAGGTACGCTCTTTATATTGTTTCTTTTGTATTCTTTTTACTTATCACCATCTACAAACAATAGATCATAGGTTTAAGAAATTTTCTGCATTTAAGTTTTTTTATGAATCTATCTGTTTGGTTTTTCATTATGTAAAATAATTCTTACAAGTACTATTGCATATAGATTACTCTTGCCTTTTAGGGCTAAAGTCCATACAGTATCTCATATATCCCTTATTAAAAAGCGTGTGGGTAACCCTCTTTCTCAATATATTCCACTTCCACTAGTAACTTTCAAGGAGGGTCTTCTTTTACAACCATTGTAAGTACTTGACTCTTGTAACGTTCTTTTCAATGGTTCGTGGTCACCTCAAATTTTTATTCATTGGGATGGCTTTGCAAACTCTACTTGGGAAGACATGACTATGTTTCAAAGATCTTATACTACTTTTGACCTTGTGGACCTAGTATCTCATATATCCTTAAAAAGTGTGTGGGTGACCCTATTTCTCAATACATTCCACTTCCACTAGTGACGTTCAAGGAGGGTCTTCTCTTACAACCATTGTAAGTACTTGACACTCGTAACATTCTTTCCAATGATTCCTGGTCACCTCAAATTTTTATTCATTGGGATGGCTTTGCAGACTCTACTTGGGAAGACATGATTGTGTTTCGAAGATCTTGTACTACTTTTGACCTTGTGGACAAGGTCAATCTTGATTGGGAGGGACATATTATGAACACTCAATTGCAAGAGTCAGTGACCCCAGTTAGACAGATGTCCAACAATGTTGAAATCAAGGGATTTGATGGTAATGGTCTAATGGTAAGGAGTATAAGGGAGAGGAAAAGCACGTGGAAGCTAAGGGAAGCAAGGGACTATTAGCATAGTATGTTAGAGGATTGGGTGTGTGTAACTGAGGAATTGTTTTCTCTCTATGAAATTCCATTCTCTTTGTCAACTTTTTTCCTTTTGTCTTGATTACCCCTCTAAGTTTTGTTATAGTTGTAATTACTTTACTTGTTTTTCCACTAGATTTACTTGGTGAAAATAATACATGCAGTGCATTTTTCCTCATAAATTCATCTATTTGTTAATTTACTTATGCTTTTTCTGTTGCTAAGTTATGCTACCATAACATCCTTCCGCATCGTGATCCAAACTATGACGTATCATATCACCTTGTTCACATATCTACAAACCCACAATAATGGACCTGCTCTGGTTAAGCTTTTTGTTCTTTAATCTCTTTCATGAAACTTTCCAATCTCCAGCTTTGGGTAAGCTCTTTACATTCATTGATCAAAGCCTTGAGATCTGACTAGAATTGGATTTTCGTCATTCTCAAGTTGGTAGCATGGACATTGGCTAATTTGAGAGTTTTAGCTTTGACCTCAATAGGAGATCGAGCAACCTCGTCATAAGTTGAAATGGAGACAACCTTTCCTATGTGGTTCCTCATATTCACAGTTAATCCTTTTAAATATAAGTAAATGTATAATACAGTAAGACTAATTTTTATTGAATTTATAATTTAGACTAACTAATTCAATACTTAAACTTTAAGAACTAAGAGATAAGATAATATACTTTTTAAGGACCAATTTATATATTTCCTAACAAAAATGGTACAATTACTATTATTATAATAATACCAAATTGGTAGTATAGATTACACCTAGATCAAAGAATTTAAGAACTGAGCAATTAGAGATAACTAATATCTGTGTGTGTGTGTGTGTCTAATGTGTACAAGAAAATTTAATCATTTTAGGTTTGGAATGGGGATTAAAAAAAAAAAAAGGGGTTTGGACTAGGTCTAAGTAAAAGATGGAGAGAGTGATTGTGTTTGTATTTTTATATATTTGTATCAGTTTAAACATGTTTCAGTTGTAATTTTTATGTAGTTATTAATTATATTTTAGATGTATGCTCGTTAAAGCAAGACAATTTGATATTATAATAATTGCATATTTATATAATAATGGTTGTGAATTTTTTATTGTATGATTTTATATCAATAATTTTCATGTAGATAATTATCAATTTGACAAAATTACTTATTTTAAAATTTTATAGATAAATGGATCAAAGTGTGGGGATCTAAAACACTAAAAAATTAAAAAAAAAGGATGATAATTAAGTTTAAAGGGGCATTTGATTGCATCTGATTTTCTATAATTTCAACATACTAAGTGCGTTTGTATTTTATTTTTAAATGCTTATTAACCTTGGATACATCTTAAGTAGTAAAATCTCATGAAATGTCTTAAAAGCTTTGGAATGTTAATTATATTGCTTTAGATACATATTTTACTAACATGTATTTAATAAAAGCCTATGTCACAAACAAATTGAATTTCAAAATGGTGACAAGTCTTAGTAATTACTTAGGCATTCCAATCCTTCACAGGAGAGTCAACAAGAGAACCTACTCATTCATTGTTGAAAATATTAGAAACAAGCTGGCAAGGTAGAAAACCAAGTGCCTTTCGATGGCAAGTAGAGCAACACTTGCAAAATCAGTCTTGGGCTCCCTAGCTATTTGCCCATTAATGACAAGTAGATTGCCACGTGGCTTATGCTATGAAATTGAGAAAATCCATAGATGCTTTGTTTGGGGACATGATGTCAACGACCATAAGGCCCACTTGATCGTGTAGAAATAATTTTGTGCTCCTAAGGACAAAGGTGGCATGGGGTTTAGGGAAATTGCTCATATGAATGACGTTTATGTGATGAAGATAGGTT
The DNA here is from genome assembly GCA_037074585.1 of Biancaea sappan. Classification (NCBI taxonomy): domain Eukaryota; kingdom Viridiplantae; phylum Streptophyta; class Magnoliopsida; order Fabales; family Fabaceae; genus Biancaea; species Biancaea sappan. Next base: position 21,980,742 of record CM073499.1, on the reverse strand, counting down.
TTGGAAGCTGATCTTATGCAATAGTGGCTTATGGACAGAAATGCTTTCTAGGAAGTTATGAAATAAGGGAGAACTAGCTATGCAATTTCAAGGCTAAAAGGTATGACTCCAAACTTTGCCACGATCTTAAAAAATTTGGAATGCGTTAGAAAGGAACTATGGGCAAAACCTTGGGAATGGTTGAAACACTTTATTTTGGGATGATAGATGGTTGTCTAATGGCTATAAGATCAAGAATGATGCTCTGGTCACAATTGATCATTCATTGAGTAATCTACATGTTCATAAGGTTATTAACAAGGAGGTTCAGTAGAAGTGGGACCAGATTAAACAATGGCTTCCTGAAAGCTTCTTTACTTGGTTCCAAGCAACCCCGACACCCAATAGCAAGTTGGAAGATGACACAGTGACCTGGAAAGGTAAGCTAAATAGTTAGATATGCTTATAAGAGTCTTGCTGGCAAAAACTGATATCCCCCAACAACCTTTGGAAGAGGATTTGGAAGTAGAATGAACTAGAAAGAATTCGGGTTTTGCTTTGGCAGGTTGCTCATGGAATGTTGCATACCAACGAATGGAGAGGTAGAAAAGGAAGAAACCTAAACTCCAGATGCCCTCGGTGTGATAGAGAAAAGGAAGAAATCTAAACTCCAGATGCCCTCAGTGTGATAGAGAAACAAAGTCTATGCTCATATCCTAAGGGACTGCAACATCTCTAAACATATCTAGTCTAGTATGCTAAAGATTGAATACAAGTGGGATGTTTTTTAACATAATAGAGTTGATTGGACGTAGAAAAACCTATGTGATAGGTTGGACAAAAATGAAAATCTTCCTTGGTGTAGCATTTGGGCTGTTACCTCATGGTTCATCTGGAAATGGCAAAATGAAACTATCTTCAATCCCAATTTTAGATTCCCATAAAGACCCCACCAAAGTCATCTATGGCTTTGTTAGAGCGTACATCAACCTAAGCTCTATCGACATGTGTAGGACAACGAAACAAGAAACATTGGCTCTTGCTGCTTGGGAGCCTTTGCCCCTTTGTTGGATCAAGATCAATGTGGACGGTGCTACAAAGCAGAACAAAGTTAGAGCAAAGTGTGGAGGCCTTCTCCATGACCAGGATAGTACCTGGATTGGTGGTTTCGTGATGAACCTTGGAGCTGCTACGACACAAGTCTAAAGCCTAGAATGTTTGAAGGATTGAAACTCTCATGGATTAAAGGCTACAAAAAAAGTTGTTAGAATCAAACGCAAGCAAAGTTGTGCACCTAATTAATTCCAATCACATGCAGGGAAGCCCTAGCTCTCTCTTTAGAACCATCCAAACCACTTGGATTAAGAAGGGCTAGGAAGTCATTTAAAATTGAGCAGTCAAATGGGCTAGGCCAGTTTACCCCAGCTTAAGCCCTATAAAGCTGGTGAAGAGTATGAGTCGGGTCGGGTTTGACTTTTATATAATTCATAATTAAAAAAGTCTGGCCTCATCCTAACTCTACATAGGCTTACTTATTTTATTTAAAAAATGTAATTTTAGTTACTTTCATAATAACAACTAAAGATTGAAAAAATTAAATTTTAAAAAATTAAATTAAACTTCTAAAAAAATGTATTAAACATTAAAATAGATCATTTTTCTTGTTTAAAATCTAACTATAATTATTTTGAATGAAAAAATTTTGGTATTAAAATTATGAAACTTCAAAAAATAAAACTAAACTTCTAAAAATAGACTAAAACCTAAAATATAATAAATAAATAAATACAAAAAAAAAAGCTTACAAGGCCTAACCTATCCTAACCCACCTAAACTCCAAAGACTTAGATTAGCCGAGTTAAAAGTCATTCTTCAAAATAGATTATTAAATTATTAGCTCCCCTCATCTCATTTGTAAGGTTGGGGTGAGCCAAATGGACCGAACTCATTTTGACAGTTTTAAATTATAAATAGATTCCTTGAGAAGCAAACAATTGTGTTGATAGGTTGGCCGGTTCGGAGTTTGGGCCTAACGTGGAGACTATGTACTTTGACCAACAACCTGACTTTCACAGAAAGGTGTGGGCCTGTATTGCTGTAATTGTTTTGTGTTGTTTGGGGCTTTGTCTCCATTCATTTACCAAAAACAAAAACGAAGCAATATTAATAAATTTGCAAGAAACAAAAATATTTTGGTAAATGATACATGTTTGTATTAGTCATTTGTGTAAATTAAACATTTTATAATTTAAAAGAAAGAGGTAGTGAAGAACTTCATTGTATCAAAGCAAAAGATGTAAGAGGAGATTGAAACATTGAGATAAATTTATAGGTAATGTGCATTTAATGCACCAGTGACATATATATATATATATATATATATTCAAACTTCTTAATTTAAAAAAGAAAATGCCCCTTAATACTTGTTAATGTATAAGTTTGGGAAAAAAAACTTCAAATATATATTAAGATAAGAAAATATAAATAGTTTACCTACGTACAATGATTGATCATTTAACCCTAAAAGTGTGTGAACCAAACAAGTTTAGGAAAAACCAATCAAATCATTGATTATGTGAGAACAATCAATATTTATTTAAAATGCCACTCGAATCAAACATCCATGAACCAAGAATGGGTTTACCTATATAAATAATAAAAGAGATTCCCTTTGTTTATATAAATTTATAAAAGTAAAAGTATATTTTATGTCACTAACGTTTACACTAACTTTTACTTATGCCCCTAACATTTTTTTTTTGGATCAAGTATATTTCACATGTTTCATTTTTTGGACAAATATGCCATTTTTTTAACATCGTCAAACAAACTAAAAGAAAATGTTGATTGGGTTGTCACGTAACATATATTATCTGCCACGTCACTTATCACGTTGACTCATCACATCAAATTACAAAATTGCCCTCAATAGTAATTTAAAAAACCGCTTCTCTCTCTCTTTCTCTCTGCCACGTCATTTATTATGTGGACTTATCACCTCAAATTACAAAATTTCCCTTAATAGTAATTTTAAAAAATGATTCTCTCTCTCTCTCTCTCTCTCTCTCTCTCTCTCTCTCTCTCTCTCTCTCTCTCTCTCTCTCATCTTTGTATCTCAATTTGAATCTCATACTTCTCTTACCCATCACCTCAAATTACAAAGATGCATATCCATATTGTCCTGAAATGATGGAAAGAAAGTGTACAAAAAAAAAGTATAAGAACTTCACTGATTATTGGTAACATTTACAACCTATTATAACTAATTCTATCGTCTAAAGTTTAAATTAATATAGTATAAATTTAAGGCAGAGTTTGCTTATTTCAACAATAAGAAAAGGTAGCAGGTAAACTGATTCGAACAAAACTTATCTTTGTATCTCAATTTGAATCTCGTACTTCTCTTTTACTGCATGGACTCATCACCTCAAATTACAAATATGCATATCCATATTATCCTGAAATGATGGAAAGAAAGTGCACAATAAAAAGTATAAGAATTTCACTTATTATTGATAACATTTACAACCTAGTATAACTAATTATATCATCTAAAGTTTAAATTAATAGAGTATAAATTGAAGGCAGAGTTTACTGATTTCAACAATAGGAAAAGGTACCAGATGAATTGATGCGAACAGAACTTAATCACACATGTTTCTTCAAGTGAAGGGTCATCCTACCTAGTTATGCTGAACTCACAAGTTTCTTTGCCATATAGATCAAAGAGGACAAATTCATGTTCTCCATTTATGTAAGCAAGCAGTGTCTGCAATGAATTTCTATCAAATACCTCTAGTTCCAAGGAAGACAGATCCTTATTAAGAAATCCCTCCCTTGGCCTGTATGTACTTGATCAGAAAATCAATTAAGATAGTCAAATACTGCAAGTCTTCTTCCACAAAAGACAATAATTCTAAACCAAAGGTATTTGATGGAAACTTTATAAATTTTAACACAAAATAACTAGCATTTGATGGGAACTTTATAATTCAAAACCAAATTAAAGGCTCATAAGGAAACTTATAGAGAGAGAGAGAGAGAGAGAGAGAGAGAGAAGCATTTTTTTTTTGTAATTTGAGGTGATGTAGCAGATGATATATATCATATGATAGTCCAATTAGTATTTTTCGTTAGTTTCTTTGACGGTGTTAAAAAAAGATATATTTGTAAAAAAAATAAAATAAAACATGTAGGACATATTTGACCTAAAAAAAAGTTAGGGATATAAGTGAAAATCAGTGTAAACGTTAGATATATAAAGTATACTTTTGTCATTTATAAATAATATATATAGTATTATTTAGAGATATCTATAGTAGTTGTTTTATTTTACTTTGTGTTATTTATTGATTAATTTAAATTCATAAACGTTATATTGTGTAAAGTATTAGATGTAATATGAGCGAAGATTAATCCCATAAATTAATTAGTGCTAATATTAGTGCAATGATTTTTAAGAGATAATTTTTTATCTAATCATATTGAAATTAAATAAAATCATGTTTATTAAATTAGGTTTCTAATTTATGGGTCTATGCTTTTAATATGAAAAGTTTATGATTTCCTACTTTAATTGAGCTTCAAAATTCATGTTTCTAACTAAGCCCAAATTCTGGGTTCCTACTGGTTATTTGAGCTTCAAATCTTATCTTCTATCAAAAGTCTAGAACTTCTTAACTCATTTTCTTGGCCCATGGAGCCTCACAAAATGTGCCTTATCTAAAATAAGAAGCAGTGCACGTGACTTAGCCCAATTTTAGCATATATATTCTTTTGCTACTTTGTTTCTTGAACCTTTTTTGTGTCAACATACTTTTAGGAAGAAAGTACACCTGTTAGAAAAGGCACAATAGCAAAAGGGTAAAAAGAAAGTAGGGATGACACTTTTAACCCGAATGATTCGGTTTAAGTTGGATTATTTAATAGTTGATCGAGAATGGAATGAGTTCGGAGATTCTCCGAAAAAACCCAAAACCCACCCTGAATATAATATATATATATATATATAAAATATAATATAATACATTGAATTAGAATACATATGAGCATATATATATATATATATATAATATTTTTTATAAGAGATTTATGAATGCGATTTTTTTTTAATATTGATGTGTGTATATCTTAACAAATTGATGAATATTATGCTTTTTAAATTTATTTTGTCGAGTATTGCGTAATGAGATTTGTTATGATAAGTTTATGAATATTATGTTGTTTAAAAATTATGTTATTAAATGTTGTGAGGTGGGTACAAATACGGGGCGAATACGAGAAAAAAAAAATCACATGTGACATAGTTTCAAGGCGGAGCAAGTATTGAAATTCCCTGCATGTTCGAGGATGGGGTAAAACAAAAAAAAAACTCATAAAGCAATGGGATGGGGACAAGGTGGTGGGTATGTGTGTGGAATAACTGCCCTAATCCGCCTCTTTGCCATCCCTAAAATAACTAGAGGACAAAAGGCAAAAACTTTAGCTCCCAATTCAAAGTGGAGCAAAATCAACTTCATTTTCCCTACAAGTACAACCTACTATATACAGAAGAAAAAAGGGGGAAAAAAAAAAGGAACCATGGCATCAATGGTGATGAAAGCGTCTAAAGATCATTTAATGCAAGACCTTTGCACATCAAGAAAGTTGGATCACTCTCAATATCTAGTTGATGTGGTTTGTGTATTTAAAGCTCACTCCTCCCCACTTGAAGAATTGAATGCTTGGAAAATACATTGAAGATTTTGAGAACTTTTAATATTCATTCTTGAGAAGAGAGTTTTTATTGTAATGTATTAATTCTTCATGAGATTTCTTTCATTATATTTCTATGAGAAAAGAGAAATCATTTATTGTTTCGTTTTTCTTTCTGAGATTTTTGTTCTTTGTGAGCTTCTATGCTTCTTGTTGTATTTGCAAATTGAGGGTGTTGATGAGAGGAATGGTTGCGTAAATTGATAGGAATATTGTAAAAATCCTAGGGTTTAAAAGTCTATAGTAATGATCCTCTAAGATTGAAGGGATTGTAAAAGATCATGATGAGCTTGCTACGATCTTGTACAAACTTAACAAAGTGTTAGCGTAAAAACAAATTGCTAATTCTCAAGAGTTGAGATTGTTGTTTGTATTATTGTTGATTTTTCTTTTTATAAAATTTTCTTGTTGTGTGCTTCAGGAATAGATGTAAGGTCTTCTTTCTAGAAGTATCAAACCCTTATATATCATGGTGTCATATTTTCTTGCTTCTTCTTTTCAATTTATTTGAAGAACCTGTTTATTTTTAAAATCATAGTTTTTTTCTGAGTTTGCTAAAACCCAAAATGATTCATAGCAAACAAAAATCTTCTCAGTGCGTTAATCTTGACAAATGATAAAAAAAAAAATCTTCAAATAGTCTTCTAGTCTTTTAACTTACAAGGAGTCTGTTAATAGTTTTTCAAATATATCAACCTATCTATCAGAATGCTGGATTACAAAGAAAAATGTCTTGATAAAAATGCAATAAATTTAAGAAAAACTAGAGTATCCAATTCAACTCCGCCATCTTAGGTATATTGTGTGACTAACACCTAATAAGCTGAAATTCATTTTAATTCAAATTTATTTTTGTATGTATATAATTAAAACAATATATGGTTTTCAAAACGGTCTCTCTACTTGGTTATTATTTTGCAACGGAAAGATCAATAAAACAAATTCTGCATCTCAATTTCTCTTTGTAATAGAGAGGGACCAAAACAAAGATTAAATGATAGATTAGGGAGATGGCAACTAGCAAGCAACGACTAGCGGCCAAATGCCAAGAAAGTAGGGAGGGACAAAAAAATTATTGAGGAATTACCAAATAATCTCAACCCTCATCAACATATTGAGGGATTATTTCTAGTTTTCCCCTCAATCAATAGCGTGGTTTTGGCAAGGAAGTATCTTTTTTTTTTTCTGGTGTTTGATTACTAAATTACGGATGTTAATTAATTTAAATTTAAATTATATAAAATTACAATAGATGATAAAATTTTTTTTATTAAAAAAATATTTCTTTTACTAATTAGCAATGTTAGTCATGAAAATTGTTCCTTGTTAATTGTTTACTGATCTCTCATTATCAGTATCAACGAGGAATAAATAAGAAATTTTTGAAGGATTTTTGTCAGGTTATTTTTAAAAAGTGTATAGTGTACCTATTAGAAAGACCTAGAATTTCATGTAAATTTTGTGTTTGTGCTTATAAATGCGCTGGGATCCTCTATTTGAAAAAAATCGAAGCAGAGGCCTGTTCAGTTTTTAGCAATAATTTTTACCGTTGTTAAAAACTTTTAGCAACAGTTTAACAACCAAAAAACTGTTGCTGAAAATTTTTAATAATGATAAAAATCGTTGCTAAAAATTGAGCAAGTGATATTCCAAGAGGATTCGGATCTCAACTGTCCGAAGCCTCAATAATTCATCACACCGTTGTCCCACGAGAGGATAAAGATGACAGCTATATGTAGAAATAGGCTTAGGAGGTAGCTTGTCTTGTCCCAGTGCAAAAGAAGTTAAGGAAAGTGTCAAACTATTCATAATGGAAGAAAAATGGACAGAATCTTTGGAACAACTCAAAAGTTTAGCTTTAATATTTTGAAGAAGAAAAAAAAATTTGCAACAATTTTTTTTAGCTTTGTTGTGAAAATTTTCAATCAAAACATAATAAGTATATAATTTTTTAATCAAAATAAAATAAGTATATAATTTTTTAAAAAATAATTTATAACTTTTTTATTAAATAATTAATTTTTTAAAAAATCTTTTTATACATTCTTTTTTTTTAATTAAATGATCTAATAACAAAGATATAAATATAAGTCTTCTCCTTTTTCTTTTCCTTTTCCTTAATTAAAGCCAAATCAAGTTAAACCTCTTATGCTAAACGTTATATGATAACTTAGTTCTTAAACAAGCGAGAAAAGCCCATGAACTTTTATAGAAAGGAAATAACATAAGCCATGACAAGAAAGTGACGGTCAATTTGCCAACTTTGAATGATTTTGACAATACCACTATAATTTGAAATTTTGATTGCTTGTATAGATATGTGCACTTATTTTAGTAATTAAGGAGATAAATATCATCATTAAATGATTAAAATTTATTTATTTAGTATTTCAAAATTTATAAAATTCCAAAATTTTCTTTCTACTGTCATGTCACCAATTCTAATGTCATATACACACCTTTGGAGAGATCGTTTATTAATTAACAGTACATTGCTTAGTAATATTGTAAATGATAGATGATAATTAGGAGAATCCGTGAATGGTAGCCCCACCCTATCATCACCATTTGTCTCATTATCTATTCTTCTATAACCTACCAACTGACGGTTCTAGTTTGCAGGTAGAAATTAAAAAAAAAAAAAATATATATATATATATATATAAATTAACAATTTAGTCTTTTTAAAATTACTTGAATTAAATTTAATTCTTAAAAAGTTTATCTCAATCCAAAAAAATTAGATCAATTATTGAACTAGTGAAAGTACTGGTTCAAGGGTTAATAGTCGAAGCATAGTTAAACCGTAGTTAAACCAATAGTACTTTTAAAAATATTAAAAAATAAAATATATAATTAAAATATTTAAATACTATACATAATTACATACCATAAATATAAATATACAATCTCAATTAAAAATAAGATTTAATATTCAATTACACAAAAATTTTGACAAAACAACATCTTCAATTAAAAGTTCATAAAAAAAAATTAACATAAAAGTAATATATTTCATTGTATAATTTATGCATATCAATCTATCAAATAATTTAAAAAAATTCTTGAATTGGTTTGATTAGTAAACTAGTCAGTTTGACCGATTTTACTGATTCAAAATTAATTCAATACCTTAACAGTTCAAACAATTTTTTTAGAATAGACCTAGATCTAACCCGTTGAACCGGTCGATCCGGTTCGGTTTTGATAACTATGGGTAAAATACTTTAGAGGATCTCATTTTTCATAATTTAGTTCTTACATGTTATGAACTTGGCAGATATTATAATGAGTTAGTCCTCTAAAGATAAATAAATATATCATTTAGTCTTATAGAAAGATTAACTTATATTGAATTTGTAACTTATAAAACCTAACTTATTCAACACTTTAATTTTAAGGACAAAATGATAAGAATTATATTTTTTGGCAAAAATATCATTTTGATCCCTTAACTTTAACCCTTGTTTCATATTAATCCCTTTACTTTATTTCATATTGGTATCTTAGCTTTTAAAAACGTTATATTTTGATCATTTTTGCATATACCGTTAATTAGATGGATGGAAATTGTTGGCATAACTGCTAACTCAATAAATATCAAAATCTATATATATCCTACAAATAAAAAATATGGTTGTTGACTCATATTTGTCAAAATTAAAAGAAAAAGAATTGTATTTAAACACATGTCTTCTCTCATTCAAAATACGTCCTCTTTTACTAAGGATTCTTTTCAGCAAAACAGTGTGTGGAAAAGTGTAATAACTAGCAATGTAGCAAAAGTGTATCCAAAAATATCAATCGAATTGAATCTATTAGAAATATAGATTAAAAATCATCTTTTAATAAAAAATAAAAACGACCCCTTATAAAAATATCTTTAATAAATATTTCATGTTAATGACAACCAAGTATAAGTAGAAACTTATATTTGGTTTTTATTTTTTAATATGCAAAATTGTGAAATAATCGGAATTTGAAATAGAGTGCCCAAAATTACACTAAACTTTTTGGAATAAATTTTTTTTTATTATTTCACAATTTTGCATATCTATCCCACATACTCTGTTTTGAAAGTATAGTGAAATTTCGCATGCTTTATTCTGAATAACAAAAAGTTACACTTGATATTTGTTTTCGATTATTTCACAATTAAACATACTCTTTTTCAAATAGAAATGTTCGATTCACTTGGTCTTCTTTTAAATGTACTATTGCAACATTGTTGATTATTGAACTTTTCTGCACACTCCATTCTGCAAAAAAGAATCCTAGGAGAAGAGAGTAGTTGAAATTGAGGAAATGAGGACAAAAATAAGTTTGAATGTGAAAAGACATATGGTTAAATGCAATTCTTTTTTTTTTTTCTAATTTTGATATATGAGTTAGTAATCACATTTTTTCTTTTAAAATAGAGATTTAGATATTCAATATTCAGTCTGTAGTCATGTTAGTAATTTTCAACTAACAAGTTAACGGTGTTTGCAAGAAAGGACCAAAATGGAATGCTTGTGCAAGTTAAGGGACCAATGTGAAATAAATTAAAGTTAAAGGACCGATGTCATGAAAACAAGACCTTGGTTGGTTTTATGAAATTATTAACAACATCTATATATTTATACAAGCTTTGTTCATATGAAGGGAAATAAGCCTAATTAAGCCATTCATATATAAGAGCAATTAATTACTCCTACAATTCATATCATAAGGGGAAAAACTTGGAAAATCATTAATGAATACTACGTCTTGAATGTGAATATAATAAAAGAAAAATTTTAAACTTATCCCAGCTAAACGATTAATTGAATTCACAATCTCAATTTCAAGTAATTCAATTTTAAATTTTGAGCAAGAAAAATAATTCAAAATTTCCCTTTTAGCTTCTGAAAGAATAACTCGTCCTTCCCCCACAAAAAAAAAAAAAACCACATCCATTGAATTATTGAAAGATCTTCATGTCCAATCTGTAAAGGCAGTTAGGCAGCCTGGAAATAGTAATAAAATTCAAAACCAGAGATTCAAATATTTGAATTAGGGTTCATATGCCAACTGAGAAATATTTCCTTAATTAGCTTTTCAAGTACTTAGGTTAGTGTAATTAACTAAATGATAAGATCAGGAAAACTCATTACATATTCATTCATTCAGGACTGTGTGCGAAAGTGATTGGCATGTATAAATATATCATAATAAAGTGCAAAGTAAATAACTAATTTTTTAAAAATTACAGTTATCTTAAATTATTTTTTTTTAAAATTAGATATTTTAATTTAAATTTAAAAGATAAATTTATCCTAATTTGATTCTTTTTGTTGTGAAATTATGAAATTTATTGTTGTTAAATCAATAGAAAAACTAAATTAAAATAATCAAGTATAATTTTCAAAAATTAAATTAAAATAATCATAATAATTTAGGTACGAAATCAGTAATTTATAAATTGTATGATTTGTTCTCACGAATGTGTTTTCCAGATATTATAGAGGTCCCACGTTCTGAATTTCTGATCATGTTGTTGTACTGGTATGGTTCAGGCTTTATTATCTTTTCTTTCATCTCCATCCCTTTGACATATCAAATGTTGTGGAAATAAAGCACCAGCGTGCAATTTATATTTCAAAGTACTGCATCAAGTTCATATTTGAAAATTGTTCACTCTTTCCAATAATGTTCTTCTTCTCAATCTATTTTTTCTAATTTGTCTTCTACTGTTTTTTTTCCTAACTTTCCGACATTTTATCATTCAAGCTTGCAATTCAAGATAACATTATGATAGGAAAGTAATATAGCTTTCTTAAATTTCTTGGAGTAAATTTCATTTCAATACAAAAGACGCGTGTTTAATTGATATTTATAGTTTCATGATGGAGTAATTTTTGTCTTTATGTGAATTGTTGAATTTCATATGTAAGGATTCAGATGTCCAGTGATAGTTTTGACAATGTTTTTTTTAAAAAAAAAGACATTAAAACTTAATTCGTTAGATCTGAAATCTAATAATTTAAATAAGGACAAGCACCAGATTTCAAGTTAATATTATGATATATGAATGTATATATATTTTTTATATTGCATATTATAATTTTAAAAATGATAAAAGGTATATATAATATTTTCTCAAAAGTAACAAAATTGAAGATTACTCGAGATGTGCATAATTTAAAGAAAGTACATATGAAATACATAAAAGAGAAGAAATTTGAATTTGGATCTTTTAAATAGTTTTGGGACTTGGACCAACTAGTTAAATTGGACCGATGACCTAGTGACTTGAAGGGTAAATTGATCCGATTCAATCATTTGGGTCGGTTTGCAGTTAATCGAAATGTGACTTAGTTGATCAGCGTAGTTTATAGTTAATTTAGTGACATGATAATATGGGTTGACCTGACTTTTTTTAAAAAATATATCTTTTAATTTTTTATTTTACAATAATAATGTTAACGTTGAAAGAAATAATGGCAATAAAAATAAATTGCTAATTTGAATGAAAATATTGATTTCTTAGGGAGTTTTGGTGTTACTTACAAAGATACGCACATACATATGTACATAAATACACATATATTCACTAGTTTAGAATTCTTAGTTAAGTTACTTCTTTATATTTGTTTAAATTATTTGTTAAATGTTTTTGTGACAACTTGCGAAGATATTTATTATAATCTTTGGTTCCACAAATAATTTTTGTTGACTTTTATTTTTATTTTGTTTAGTCCTAACTTTTTCAATCTTCACAAGATAATTTTTATTAATCAATATTTTGTTGCATTCCTTTTATTGTTTATGATGATTTGCATTATAGTGGATGATGATAATTTTTGGTAGGAGTGCTAGCATGTTTTGTTACCCATAATTTTCCATAATCCTTGCAATTTTTTTGTTTTGTATTGATTGTGGAATCTATTTTGTTGAAACCTAATACAAAATATGACTTGAATTCATGAGTGATTTAGTGAGCCAAGTGATTGGACCATAACTCAAATTGACTTGGATCAACGACTGATCCTAGTCTAAAAATACTATATTAGTTTAGATGTCTATATTATCATATAACATTTTCGATATATCGTATTAATTACATATATCATGATTATACTTAAATAAAATGATTTCTTCTTTTCTTTCTTTTTTTCAATGATAAGAGGGTCCAAACTCAAAGTCTTAACCCACAATATTTTAATTTCATACCACATGAGCTATAAGTTCAGTGGTTAAATAAAATGATTTTTTGGTGTGTGTATATTTTTTTTTTGAAAAAGGTGTGTGTGTATATATAAACACTTAAAATTTTATGTGAAAATTAACCATGCACAAATCTTGGGGTAAATTTTTTTTCCTTTAGTTTAGAATTAATTAATTTTTTCATATATATATATATATATATATATATATATCTACCTTTTGTATTGTATATCTACAAAACTTTTCAATTGCTTATTACCATTTAATTTATTAAAGAAATTAGTAAACCTATTAAATGTGTGACTTTAAATGTAAACATAAATGTCTGATTTAATGACTTATGTTTAATAATTGATTAAAATTAAAATTAAAAATTAAAAAATGATGTGTTGTTTTGAATGAGTTAGATTATTAGCATGTCGATCCTTGAAGGAATATTTGTATAGAAATCAGTAGTTGCTATTACGGTGTGATGTACAATCAATTCAGTTATTCAGTTATTCAATTATAATTAGTTGTTAGTTAGTTTATGATAGCTAGTCGTCGTTAGTTTTCTCTTAGTTTAGTGAATGAATATGCATATAGACAACAGAAATTGATGTATATTTTTTTTGGTTGAGTAATAAAAAGCATTATTTTTTGAATTGCGTTATTTTGTATTAGTTAACATTTTAACTTGGAAGCTCTACATGGTATCAAAGCTCTAAGTGACAAGGTCGATCTTTCAAGTCTTTGTGATCACATTCTGCTTATTGTACTATCTAAGGTGAGATCATAGATAACGGTGAGGAATCAAGTGTCTAGTGAAAAACTAGTTCATCTTAAAGCACTGATCATTAGTTAGTGATGCAAAACTCTGATAATCTTGGCATGGTATTAGTGACCGTGCTAGTTAATGATACAAATTACTTGACTTAGAGTATATTGTTCAAGAGAGCACTTGCTGCGAAGAAAAAACTAGGTTTTATTAATGGTTCAATCACAAAACCAACCGAAGAAGCTGGTAAAAGCAAATGAAGGCAGGTTGATAGGTTGGTGTCTTTGTGGATCATCAACTCAATGATGAAAGAGATAGTGGAAACCTTTGTATATTGTACTTTGGCAAGAAGCCTGTGGATTGAGCTAGAAGAACAATATGGAGAAGGAAATGGTCCCTTGATATATCAAATTCAACAATAGATTTCATCAATTAAACAAAGAAAACAGTTTGTAGTCATGTATTACAACAAATTAAAAAGGCCTTGGGAAGAACATAATGTGCTTCAACCTATATCTCAATGTACATGTGGAGTAGCCAATAGGTGTGAATGCAACATATCTGGATTGTTTGCAAATATGTTGTCTCAGAACAAGCTTATTCAGTTTCTAATAGGGTTGAATGAGAGTTTTGACATTGTTAGAGGCCAAATCTTGGTCTTAGACCCTTTACCCTCAGTCAACAAGGCATACTTGATGGTCTTAAGGGTTGAGAAGCAAAGGTCTGTACATGGAGAGTTAACTAGCAGCACAAAAAACAGTGATATGATGGCTAAGGTAGCACAACACAATGCAAAGGGATAGAATTAAAAAAAGAAAAAAGAAAAAAAGATGATAGAACCTATGAATACTGTAAAAATTCAGGGAACACAAAGGACACTTGCTTCAAATTACATGGATACCAGGACTAATATAAACAATTGAAGAAGGAGAAGACAAATGGAAAGGCACATGTAAACATGGTTAATAGTCCCTTTGATGAAGATAATGAACGAGGGAAAGAGTTGATGGCAACACAATGGACTCCAACAATGGCAAATCTAGTGCAATAAGAAGTGAACATAATTTTGAAAGGCAAGCAGGTTGCAGAGAATGATCAAGTAAATTTTGCCTAGATTGGTGAATTTGCTGGTAATTCTATAATAATGTCTTCTTTCTTAACTTGTGATTCATCTCAAAAATGGATTATGGACATGAGTGCAACTAATCATATATGTGCTATAAGAAAATTTTTTTCAGACCCAAAAAATCCTAACCAAAACGCTTATATATTTTCCAGTTGGTAGCATTAAGAATGTCAGATCTTATGGTACCACTAAATTGCATGAATCTTTATTCTTACATAATGTCTTATTAGTCCCAATGTTTACCACAATTTGTTGTCAGTCAAAAAATTATCAAATGATAATTTCCTTAGATTCATTTTCTTCCCAACCCTTTGTATCTTGTAGGACCAAAAGACTATGAAGGTTCTTGCTATGGGAAAATTGGAAAACAATTTGTATGTTCTGGACATAAAATCATTCACACCCGAGGCTATCAAGTTTGGTTGCAGTTAATTTCTAGTGTTAATGTTTTTGTGAATAAGTGTTTAGTGAGTGATGTCATCATGATTACTTAGCATCAGAGATTGGGCCATGTATATGAGAGTATTATGCAACATTTTACCCTTTTATAATAATAAAAATGGAATTCCCATTGTGTGTGATGTATGCAAATTTGCTAAATAGACTAGGCTACCATTTCAATCAAGCAACAATAAATCATCCAAAATCTTTGATCTATTACACGTGGACTTTTGGGAGCCCTGCAGAGTTAAAACTATTATAGGAGCAAGGTACTTTCTGACCATAGTAAATGGTTATAGCAAAACAATGTGGGTTTATCTGATGAGGGAAAAGGGTTAGACATTCTATATGCTAAAGATGTTTTGGCTATGATTAAAAATCAGCATGGTACATTAGTTAAAACAATTCCATTGATAATAGATCTAAATTCTTAAGTATGTCCTGCCAAACATTGTTTGTGGAGAAGTATTACACTAGAAAAAGTTGTCCCTACACGCCTCAGGAGAACAAAGTAATTGAAAGAAAACACAAAAGCATTTTTCAATTGGCCAAAGCCCTACTATTTTAGTTAGGATTTAATAAAGTTCTGAGGAGAATCTATACTTCATGCAACTTACCTTATGAATAGACTCCCTTCATCTTCGATTGACTGGAAGACTCCATACCAAATGTTGTTCAAAAAGGAACCCACTTATAGTAATCTTTAAACTTTTGGGTGCCTACGCTATTCAACGGTCAAAAAGCCTCAAGGAAACAAATTTGCACCCAAAGCTGCTAAATGCATATTTGTGGGATACTCACCTTATCAAAAAGGATATAAAATCTATGATTTATCCACTGAATCTATTATGATTTCTAGAAATATAATTTTTCAAGAAGACATATATCCCTTTAAAACCAAACAATCTAAAGTTGTAGCTGCGAATGAGAATTTGTCACTACCCAATGTTCCATTTACCCTTAATGAAGATATGGATGGCCTTTCTCCTCATCTAGCATTGTCATTTAATCCTACTACATCAGTGGAGTCCTCGGCAGGCAGCGACAATACCATAGGCAGTCAGTTAACATAGCAAGTTGATGAAGTAACATTGAACTAACAAAGACATAGCACTAGAACAAGAAAGCAACCATTGTGGATGAATGATTTTGTTTGTCATGTACTCACTAATTCCCATAGCAAAGAATCTGTAAAATCACTTAACCATACTCCTACTTTTCCTTTTATATCACCTAACCATTTTTTTCTAGCACATATATCCTATGTTGCAAACTTGTCTACAGTACAGGAGCCCAAGAGTTATGCAAAAGCAAAAAATGATGCTGCTTAGGTGGAGGCCATGAAAATTGAACTCAAAGCTTTAGAGAGGAACAACATTTGGGAGGTTACAGATTTACCCGTTGGGAAAAAGCCAATAGGTTGCAAATAGGTATACAAAGTTAAGCTTAAAGCAGATGGAACAATAAACATATGTCAGGCAAGGTTAGTGGCTAAAGAGAACAATCAAAAATAAAAAATTGATTTTCATGATAATTTTTTACCTGTATCCAAAGTAGTCACAGTTAAAATTATTTTAGCGTTGCAGCTACTTAATCATGACCATTACATTGATTAGACATTAATAATCTTTTTTTGCATGGGTTCCTAGATGAAGAAGTATACATGGTGGCACTAAAAGGATATGACAAAACAAGGTAGGGGAAAGTTTGTAGGTTGAAGAAATCACTATATGGTCTGAAACAAGCTTCAAGACCATGGAATTTAGAGCTCACTTCACAACTCAAGTTCTATGGCTTCGCACAATCCTCACATGACCATTGTCTGTTTACATTTTCTATCCAACATCTTTCTTAGTTTTACTGGTGTGGATGATATTATCCTCACTGGCAACTTTGAATCAAAGATCATCAAGGCCAAAAGGTTTCTTAACAGTAAATTCACAATTAAGGACTTGAAGTATGCTAAGTATTTTTTAGGACTAGAGTTAACCATGTCAGAAGAGGGACTTTGGATCAACCAAAGAAAGGATGTGCTAGACCTACTTCAAGACACATGTTTAATTTGCTGCAAACCTGCCTCAACACCTTTACCAAAGGGTGCTAGATTTTGCAACAATGACGAAAAACTACTTACATATCCATAAATTTATAAGAGGTTATTAGGAAGACTTCCCTACTTGAGGTTCACTAGACTGGATATATCAGATGCAACCCAACAACTCAATCAATTTATATAAGAGCTGAGAGACACACACTGAGAAGGGGCACTACGTATTTTGAGATATCTCAAAGGCCGTCCATCTTTAGGTTTATTTTTCCCCTCTACAAATTCCCTATAGTTGACAGCCTATGGTGATGCAGATTGGGGCTCCTCTCTTGACACGAGAATATTTGACTGGATATTGTGTATTCATTGGTGATTCACTTGTTTCATAGAAAAAAAAATTACTGTTTCTAGATCCACGACAGAGGGAAAATATCGAGCTATGACTATCACAATATGTGAGCTACAATGGATTTCATACATTTTACGAGACTTGCAATCACCAACTTTTACTCCTATCCCCCTTTATTGTGATAAGAAATATGCAACACGAATTGCAAAAAATCCAGTGTACAACGAAAAGACTAAGCACCTTGATATAGACTATCATTTCATTACAGACAAGGTGAATGATGGTTTTATTTCTCCTAAATATGTGTTCCTTCCACAGACTAATTGGATGACTCTTTCACTAAGGCCATAATAGGACCTTCGTTCCATAGCTATACCATGGTGTCCAAGTTGGGCTTGCTAGATTTCTACCAAGCCTCAACTTGAGGGAGGGATGAAAGAATATTTGTATAGAGCTCAATAATTACTTTTACGGTTAGATGTACGGTCAATTCAGTTATTCAGTTGTAATTAGTTGTTAGTTAGTATATGATAGTTAGTAGTTGTTAGTTTTCTTTTAGCTTAGTGAATGAATATGTATATAAACAACAGAAACTGATGTATATTTTATTTGGTTGAGTAATACAAAGTATTATTTTTTGAATCGTTGAGTAATACAAAGTATTATTTTTTGAATCGAGTTATTCTGTATTAGTTAACATTTCAATTTAGAATTTCTACAATTCTTTAAAAAAAGGCATACTTAATATGTTAATTAATTCATTACTAAATGAATAATGATAAAAAACAAAAAGATTAAAACTTTCTATAAATATATAAAATATAATTAATACAAAAAAGATAAAACATAATTAAACCCTACACTTACCTTTAGTTGCCATTAATGGTGACATGTGGGAATCTCGAAGAGGAGTGGACATTTGAAACATGAAAGAGGATAGCTACGTTGGGGGAACATCGTACTCTGTAAGTGCGTATGCTGGCAGTTACCTGCAACCACTGCCACTCCAGTCCCTGGGCTCATTCAAACTGACTGGAAAAAGATAACTCTAATTAGAATACGTTTGATATAAAATTCATTAATATAAATTAATCAAAACTTTTTTAACTTTTTGTATGAATAAATCTTATATTAATTTAAATAATTAATTTGTAATCTAGGAATGATTATTTTATCATCTCATTATTATATTAAACCATTATTCTTAATAAATATGTTTGATATATACATATGTTAGATTTTCTTTAAAATTTTCATTTTGAAAATTATATTTGATTTTCAAATTTTTTATTTATATAATTAAATTTAGAATACTTTTTTGGTCACTAATGTTTTTCTTGAATTTTTAATTTTATTTCTAATATTTTTTTGTGTCAATTTTGTTTCACATGTTTTTTTTGTATTAATTTTATCCTTAAAATAAACGCCGTTAATAAAGTTGATGAGAAATGATGATATCGACTCTTTCAAGTGATAAATGGACCTCTCCAAATGACATGTGACTTTTTTATGTGATATATCGAATGCTTAAATGTTAATTTGGAACGAAAGAGAAAAATAAAATATATCATTTGAGACAAAATTGAAACTTAGTCAAATCACAAATGTTTGTGACAAAATTAAAACTAAAATCAATTAATATGATACATTAATAGTGAACATGTTATATGGAGAAGTCAATATTAACATTTTTCGTCAACTATATTAATAGCATTAGCCTTGAAAAAAATTAAAATAAAAAAAAAACATGTCTAACAAATTTGCCACAAAAAAATATTAAAAACAAAATTAAAAATTAAAGTAAATATTAAGGACAAAAAATATACTATTGCCATTAAATTTTGTTTGCAAAATGTAACATGTATTGCTTTTATGAAATATACTGTTCTTTTTATAATATTTTTCAAGAAAATAATATAATTTTATATTTTATAAAAATATTTTCTGCAAAATGTAAAGAGCAAATTATTAATATAACTGTCTATAAACTACAGTTCTATTAATTTGATTTCTATAAAGGTAAATATCTTAATTTAATGTTTTAAAGATGGTATTTGTTTCACTTTAATTTTTTGTTGTTGCTAAATTTAAAAATATACTGATGTTAAGTTTCAACTTTTTTTATCATCAAATGTCATTTTAAAAAAATAAATGGATCAAATTAAAATAAGTATAATTTTAAGAACTAAGTTAGAGACTTGAACTTTTCAAGATTAAATTAAAACAATTATAATCTTAAATAAACTAAACGACCCAAAATGATTATTTACTTAAAAGTAAATTAAAAAATTGCACAAAGTACATTCAAATGTCAAAATTTAAATATCGTATTCAAAATAAAGGAATCAAATATATTTTAATTAAGGAGTACTTAATGAAAAAAATTTATTTATATATTTACTATTAAATTTTTTAATCAAAATATAAAAAATGTTTGATTCTTCAATTAGAACATGATAAGTATATAATTTTTAAAAAATAATTTTATATTTTTTACAACTTATTATTATATAATTATTTTTTTAAATTTTTTATATGCATCCCATATTTCTATTGAAAACTTAACCAAGGAACTTCTCCTGAATCAAATCCCTCTCTCAAATCTCTCACCGGCATTCACATAATCACATTCACATCTCACACTTCAAAACCTACACCTTTTCCCATGCTCCCATTTTGTATTTTCCATTTTAACTTTTCTCATTATTTTATATTAAATCTTACATCAATTCCTCTCTCTCCCATGAACAATCTGTCAATCTCCCAGATGCCAGAAACGCTCCAACTTTCTTTTCTTCACCCCACGTCCTGAGTACCGAGAATCAAACAAACACACCCAGAGAAAACAAAATCAACAATACTTCTCTCGCATTTTCCCCTGAAACAAACATGTCTCTCCCAGAAACGCACTAACCACAGAGAACAAACACACCCAGAACACAAAACCAAAACCAAACAATTTAATTTCTCGCATTTTCCCTTGAACCAAACATGTCTCTGCTCCTTTTCCTCCTCCTGAAACTCCTACTCTTCCTCATTTCCAAATCTACATCTTCATCTGCTCCCACCATACCAGAGCTTGATGCTCTCATGGCCATCAAGCAGTCCTTGGACCCAGAGAACCGGGTGTTGACCTCATGGACTTCGCACTCTGACAGATGCCTGAGTTTCGAAGGAGTGGCTTGCGACGAGGAAGGTCACGTGACCAATATCTCGCTGCAAGGAGAGGGTCTGTCGGGGAGGGTACCTGCTGCAGTGGGTGGGCTCAAGAGCCTCACGGGTCTGTATTTGCATTTCAATGCTCTCAACGGAGGAATACCAAGGCAGATTGCGAATCTCACTCGCCTCACTGATTTGTATCTCAACGAGAATAACCTCTCTGGAAGTATTCCTCGTGAGATTGCAAGTATGCAGAATCTTCAAGGTGAGTTGCTTGTTTGACTTTTTTCTTGGAAGTAATTGATGGATTTAGTCTTGAAAAAGTTACTTTGTTTGAATTTGCCCCTTTAAAATCTAACGTTTCAATTCTGTTATCATTCTGTTGTTAAGTAAGTCAGATTTGTTGTTGCTAGATGCTTAAATTACAATTTCTTTTTATTAAAAGTCGTTTTGATAAATTGAGGACAAAATTAAAATCAATATAATTTTTTATGAATTAAATTGTAATACTTGATTTTTAGTAGTCAAATGAAGTGTATTTTTTTAGACTAAAATAGTAATTTACTCAATTTTGTTGAGTAAATATAAAAATTAATCTCTAAAAATAATATTTTATTGTAGTTTTTAAAATTTTAGTATTAAACAATTAGTTTTGTAAATTACATATTTAATTTAAATTAATCCTTTTGTAAGATTGAATTCTATACTTGTCTTTAAAGAACTAATACAGTTACAATCTGAAACAAATTCATAATATTTGAGGATTAAATCATATAAAATTGAACTTTCAAGGGCTAAACAAATAATATGTATTTTTTAGGGACTAAACTATTAGTAAGGGTGTCAAAACTTACCCAAAGTCATTTACCCAAACTAGTCCACCAACTGTTTGACCCTAATTTAATTCACCTAAATTTGACTTAGATCATAAATGTATTGGGTTATAATATGACCTATTTAATTCCCATGGCTCATTAAGTATGTTGACCATGAGTAACCATTTGAGCCATTTACGTTCACATACAAGAGGATAGATCGCTATTGAATGTTGGAATACAAAAGTATTCAAACTGTTTTGAATAATTGTCATGATTCTTAGCTTTTATGTACTCGGTCTCAAATAATACGTTTGATTATTTAACACAAAATTTAATTAACTATATAAGACCAAGTCAACTGGTTGAATGGCAACTCAGGGATTAATATAAATTTATTTAAGTATTCACACACATGCATATATATATATATATATACCTACCTATGCAGGTACAAATGTATGCACACACGCACATACACACACACTCATGCATACATGTTATGGGCCTGTGTGTGCACACATACATACATTCATACAAACACATGTATGGACACACCTATGGACACACACATTCATATAATATTACTTGAATTTGTGAGTATATATATATATATATATATATAATTCTTTCAATCTAACTAATGACTTGATGACTCTATGATTGGATTAGCGACATAGTGACCTGAACTTAGTATTGAGCCATCAATTTTGGTCTTATGTGTGTAACTTGATGACTCCATAGTTGGATTAGCGATATAGTGACCCGAACTTAGTATTGAGCCACCAGTTTTGGTGTTGTGTGTGTGCGCACGCGCGCGCATGTATGCGCACTTTGTTTAATTCAAAAAAAATACTGGTTAAATTATTTTTGAAATTGAAGTAGCAATAATTTTTTATATAGGGATAAAAATGGATCAAATTGTTCTTAGGTATTTTAATTTAAATTTAAAATGAATTAAACAAGTTTTTTGTAAAAGAAGGTGAGTTAATTGTAAATATTTTTTGAATTGAAATAGCAATAATTTTTTATATAGGATCAAAATAGATCAAAATGGATTTGACCCATAATTAACCATACAAAAATTTTAAGTGTGTCATAAATGAATTTTGATCCATTCATTTTTTAACCCTACCTAAACCCAATTCAATCCACCATTTGATACCCCTAATATATATATATATATATATATATATATATATATATCCCTTTTGATGGGTATTATTCATTAAGATTGCTCGTTTCATGACATTTACGATATGTTTAAATTGAAAAGACAGAACCCAAAAAAGAAAAAAAAAGTTTGCTTGAATAAAATCAAAATTTTATTCCTTCCATCCCAACATACACTTAGAGCACATTTGATAGACGTTATTCCCATTGATGGAAGGCGGAATTTCTTTGCAGTTGAGCTTTTCCCGTGTTTGGCAGCTGGTAAATGGAGCACGAATGCACGATAGAATGTTGCGATTAAAAAGAGATTTTCTATTTTCCATCATAAGTGTATGACTCTTTTCCCTTGGTTGGAGGGCGGAAAAGGAGAAGGGAAGTGAAGATCAACCATCATTGACGACGGTGCCCTTAACTGTTCCTTGTGAAATTCCAACTTTATCCTTTGGTTGAGATGTGAGCTTGTGTTGATTGAGATCTCCTGTCCTTTGTTTTCCGCTTCCAAAACAAAGTTGTTTGTGTGTATTGGACAATGAGAGAGACAAGGAAGTCTATGCAAGAGGAGGCTAGCCGAGATGATGAAGGAAAAATGGGTATGACTGTTACGGATGGATTGAGCTACACATGAGATGGGCTAGCCGAGATGTTGTTCTTGCTCTGTTTCACTATCTCTCTCTCTCTCTCTCTCTCTTGGAGAGTGTTGCCCATTGTCTCTTATTTCTCTTTGAAGACCATCAATCTCTCTCCCTCCGATCGTCCTTGTTTGCTTTACATCGTCGACATGAGGGAGCGGCAGCAAGAGAGCAGGGACAGTGTGAGAGGGTGACGAAGAGATGGGTGTGAGTTCTATGTTCTGTTAGAAGGTTTTTTTTTTCTTTTAGAAAAGGTTTATAACCTTAGAGGTAATTTAGTAAAAAAAACCAAACAAAATTTTCTTTTCTTTCCTCCATTCCTTTGTTATACCAAACAAAATTTTTTCTCATTTTCTTTTTCCTTTTACTTTTCATTTCTCTTTTTCATTTCATTTCCTTCTTTTTTTTGCTTCAAAAATCTTCCACATACCAAACATGTTCTTAAGGTTAATAAGGTGGCCTATTAAGAAGCGTTGAACTGAAGTCTCTGCCTGATATCTGATCTACAGTAGTCAGTAGTTAGTAGTTAAAGTGGAAAACTTGATATAAAATAAGAGTAAGTCTATTGAGACCTCAATCTCTCAAGAAATTAAGTTTTTTTACCATTAAATCAACACAACATTAAATCACTTTGAGATTTGTATTTATAATAATTAAAAATTATTTTACACAAATCTCAAAATGATCAAATAATAAAAAACTCAAGCTTTTAAAAGTTTGAGCTCTCCATAAACTTATCTATAAAATAATCATTTATCGACATTATTCTAGTCTTTTAGGTTTGTTGAAAATATAGGTCTTCACAATACATTTATCTCTTTTTAACTTCTAAATTAATTTCATGAACTTATATTTGCTTGCTTTTGTTCACTCTGGGCATTCATGAATTTGCGCTGACCCAGTCATTTCATACTCTAAATTTTGAAGTGTACTGACAGAAAACGCCATTAGACCGAACGAAACATAGTAGGCTCAAAATATTAGAGGAAAACTACTGCATAAAAATCTAGAATGCTCATTGTACCTAAGCAGATCCCTCAGCATTTTCTTTTCTTTTCTTTCTCTGATAAATATATAATTTCCTTTGTGCGCAGTTTTGGAGCTTTGTTACAACAAGTTTAGCGGTAGTATACCAACTGAACTAGGAAGGTTGAAGAGTCTCAGTGTTCTTGCTCTGCAACACAATCAACTGAGTGGTGCAATACCTGCGAGTTTGGGTGAATTGGAGACACTGACGAGAATGGATTTGAGCTTTAATAGCCTTTTTGGCCCTATTCCAGCCAGATTAGCTAACGCAACTAAACTCGAGATTCTTGACGTCCGAAATAATTCTCTCTCGGGCAATGTCCCTACGGGTATTCTACTCTACGGTTAAAGTGATTTTCTGCTTTCCATTTTGGTTTCATGTTGAAAACTTTGACATAAATCGTAAGACTAAAACTTTTATATTGACTCAAGGGCGCATGGCTTCTCTGTTTCCCAAATCCTATGTTTGGCGCATGAAAGCCGTACATTGATGTGGCCCCACCGGCCAATCAGACAGTTTTTATGCACCAAACATGCATTTGACAAACAGAAAACTCATGCCTAACTCTAGTAGGGTTGCATTCAATGAAGTATACTTGTGAAAAATCAAAATGAAAAACCCAATTTCAATCCTTCACCAATGCCTTTTTTCTCAATTTGGTTTCTAACAAATTTTTATTTTCAATGTGACCTCTTACAAATTGATATGTTATCAATTTATTCCTTCATAAATTTTATTCTCAGTTTAGTCTCACAAATTGATTATGAATTTAGTCCCTCACATATTTTTAACTCTTTTATTTTTAATTTGGTCCTTCACAAATTTATATATTATCAATTTAGTTTGTCACATATTTTTTTTATTATCAATTTGATCCCTCATAAATTGATTTGTTATCAATTTAATCCCTCCATCAAAAGTTGTGTCTGTTAAAAGTTATGATCCACGAGGAGGGACTAAATTGATAACATTCCAATATGTGAAGGACCAAATTGAGAATAAAAATTTGTAAAGCACTAAATTCATAACATATCAGTTTGGAACGACCAAATACAGAATAA
Source organism: Biancaea sappan (assembly GCA_037074585.1). Classification (NCBI taxonomy): domain Eukaryota; kingdom Viridiplantae; phylum Streptophyta; class Magnoliopsida; order Fabales; family Fabaceae; genus Biancaea; species Biancaea sappan. Next base: position 21,955,237 of record CM073499.1, on the reverse strand, counting down.
AAATCTTCGAACTACTAAGTTGATAACATATCAATCTATAATAGACTAAATTAAAAATAAAAAACTGTGAGGGACCAAATTGAAAAAAAAAAGACATTTGTAAAAGACCAAGATCAGGTTTTACTGTTTTAGTCTAAATGATAATTCAAGTGCACTTAATGAGTGAATTTAATTTTTTCTTCACTTTTGTACTAATGCAGCTCTGAAAAGACTAGAAGGGAAGTTTCAATACATCAACAACCCTGGTTTATGTGGAACTGGATTTGCCTTTTTAAATGCTTGTCAAGCTGTGAGCAGCTTGGAGCCTAATAGACCTGAACCTTTCGAGCCAAGCAATCTTCGTCCAAATGATCTACCAGCATCAGTTGATCCAAAACCTAAAAACTGCAGTGACATTGGTTGTACTACAGACCCATTGAAATCTTCAAACGTAGGTTTGGTTTTTGTAGTAATTGGAGTGATTGTTGCTTCCATAGTTGCCGGACTTTTGATGCTCCTTTGGTACCGTCGTCGGAAACAGAAGATCGGAAGCACTACCGACACTTCCGATAGCCGGCTCAGTACCGACCAGATCAAGGAAATTTCCGGGAAGAGTGCGTTTCCTCTGATCAGTTTGGAGTATTCTAACGGATGGGATCCGTTAGCGAAAGGGCAAGGAGGTTATTCACAGGAGCTTTTGGAGAGTCTGTTGTTTAATCTAGAAGAAGTGGAGTGTGCAACACAGTGTTTCTCTGAGGAAAACCTGTTGGCTAAGAGTAGCTTTTCAGCCACCTACAAGGGCATCCTGAGAAACAGATCGCTTGTGGCGATAAAGTGCATTGCCAAGACAAGCTGCAAGTCTGATGAAACTGAATTCTTGAAGGGGTTGAAGATACTGACTTCGTTAAAACACGAGAATTTAGTACAGTTACGAGGGTTTTGTTGTTCAAAAGGCAGGGGAGAGTGCTTTCTTATTCATGATTATATACCAAATGGGAGTTTGGTGCAGTACCTTGATGTTAAGAACGGCCATGGCAAGATTCTAGACTGGTCCACCAGAGTATCCATCATCCATGGTATTGCCAAAGGTCAGTCTATCTAACTTTTATTATAACAAAGGTTAAATTATAATTTTGATTCTTATAGCTTTACCAAAATTATATATTAGTCATTTTTATACTTTATTTCATGTAAAATGGTCTTTATAGTTTTTTCTATTTATGTAAGTTAATCCTTGTCGTTGTTAGTATGGCTAACTTTGCTGTTAAAATAGTCATACATAGTAGTTGATATGTATATTTGTAAATATATCAACATGTCTAGTCATTAAATTTTGTACAACTTAGTTGTCATGTCAACAAAATTATAATTTTGTCCTTAATTTTCAATTTTCCTGACCTAGTGTGTACACTAAATTTTGTTGACATGACGGCTAAGTTGTGTAAAATTTAATGAATGACCATTCAAATAGAAAAGTTAACCATACTGACGGTAGTGACTAACTTACATGAATGGAAAAATTATAAAGACCACTTTACATGAAAATAAAATATGGGGACTAATTTATAATTTTAGTAAAATTATAGCGACCAAAATTATAATTTACCCTATAATAAATTAATCATGTTGGATATTTTAATACTGAAATCCCATTTTGATATCTCATAGATGCATCTTTTCACAATTTGGTCTCTGAGACTTTTATTCTCAATTTGATCTCCAATATATCCAAATGTTCTCAATTTGCCCTAACATATTTTTTTATTTTTAATTTGATCCTTCACAAATCTAAGCATTCTCAATTTAGTCTTTTCATGTGGTTGCTATTAGATAATTTAATGGACGAGACAATTTGGTAGATGTCCCTTTTCACAATTTGGTCTTTTAGAATTTTATTCTCAATTTGATCCCTAACATATTTTTATTTTCAACTTGGTCCTTATTCTCAATTTGATCATTCCATGCAATTGCTAATTTAATGGAGGGGATAATTTGGCAGTTAAATCACTGATGTGTAGTTTCCGAAGATTCAACGAAATTGAGAATAAAATTGAGAGCTGTATGCATAGAAAGACTAAATTGAGAATAAAAATTTATAAAGAACCAAACTGAGAATATTCAAACTTGCAAGGGACCAACACGAAATTTTAGTCAATATTGTAAACGCGGACAGCGTGGTTGAGTTCATTGTAATCTTAGGATGACTAAATCAATAACTTAGTGTTGGTGTAAATGATTGACTAGACTGACTTTTTACAAAAATTTGTCCTCAATAGTATCGCTCTGTGCATGTTGACATAAAAATTACTTTTCTGGGCCAGGCATTGGTTATCTTCATGGAAGGAAAGGAAGCAAGGATGGTGTAGTTCACCAGAACATATCCGGCGAAACGGTGCTTCTTGGTGCCCGGTACAATGCCATGCTTGCAGATTCAGGATTGCATAACATCCTTGCAGACGATGTTGTGTTCTCCACCCTCAAAGCGAGTGCCGCCATGGGATACCTAGCTCCGGAGTACACAACCACCGGCCGCCTCACTCAAAAAAGCGATGTTTACGCGTTCGGAGTCATAGTTTTCCAGCTTCTCGCCGGAAAAAGGGACGTCACTCAGTTAAGTGGCCATGAAGTGAAGGAACAAACATCTGATTTGGTTGATGTGAACCTTGAAGGCAAGTTCTCAGAATCTGAGGCAGCAAAACTCGCAAGAATTGCTCTCCTTTGCACCCATGAATCCCCCCAACGCCGCCCTTCTATGGCGTATGTGTTACAACAACTAGGGGAAACTATTAACGCTTGATCATGACATTAGAGAGTAAAGTACTAGTTTATGAGAATTACTTTAATTTAGGAAATGGACAATTAATTATTCTATTTTATTAAATAAATAGATAGAGAATTACTTTAATTAACATTTCTAATGTTTTTGGTTGCATGACCACTGTCAGATTCAAGGTTAGTCATTGATTAGAATATTTCCGTTTTGCTCACTCTATCATTAGAAGAAAAGTAAAATGTTCTTTCTTTTTTTTAACTGGAAATGATTTCTTTTTAAATTTCCTTTGAGAAATGATTTAAACACGTTATTTTCTTAAATATAACTTAGTTATATAATTTTATTTCTTTTATTTAATTATGTACGGATACGTTGTAAGAGAAAAAATTAATCCATTTGGCCATGTCTTTCAAGTAGTATAAATATTATAGAATAATCATAAAATTTTAAAAATTAAGTATTTTATTTAATGATTTTGGCCCCTGACAAAATTTCTCCTTCCACCCTTGTGTTTATTTATAAACCTCTTTTAAATCTACAAAAGGTTGATATACACATTAATATACAAATTTGGGTACACGGAAGTTGACAAAAGAACGAATCTTTTGAGCATCTAGATCAATAAAAATAATACTTGACCCTAAAATGTATGCAGTTTATCACTTAACTTCCTCTAACAAATACCCACTTGGTTAGAGGAATTTAAACACACAAACATAGCAGAACTTGAGAAAGGTAAAATGCTGACCATAACAATTCCAATCAAGATTTAGTCAAGAGTTTACTTAAATTCAATAAGGAGATAAACTCAGAACATAAATTCTTCAGAGTTTATATATGATTCTCTTCAATAAACTATTAAAATTATACATATTTTAACATACACTAATATCTTAATTCATATTTAATACAAAAGTACTTAACTTACATTTTCTCTTGGCAACACTTTCACAATTAATTCATACACATTTTAAAAATAAAACCAAGACGAGGTCATGGGAGAACAAAACAGAGCCATGTTGCTAATCAGAAGAAATCAGGATCAACGCGTATATCATGTATTTGATAAAGAAATATGCAAATGAGAGAGTGCATCTATGAGTAATCAGTTAGTGCTCAATGGCTAGTTCTTTCAGCATTCTATTTAAAGCTCCTACCGCTCTGAGGATAGAACTAAGGCAATGAAATGTATTTACTAAGAGATCATTTTTTCTTCACCAACCATATGATATTCTGTTATCATTGAGAACTTCACTTAAAGGGTTGTAAAAATGTGCTTGTTGAACTTTAAATGAAAAGTTATAATTAGTATTTCAAGGTTCAGTCTATCTTGAATAAAAAATTGTAACTGTTGCCCTTATAAAAAGTGTTTCAAAGTTAAGTCTTCCTGAATTTAGAAAGTAAAAATTTAAGAGAATTATTCCTACCGAACTTTTTTTGTAATACTCATATTATTATTAAAAGTTATAAAAATCACCTTTATTTTTGTACATTAAGTAGAGGCCATAAATCCCAAGTGATTAAAAAACCTCTTCTTAAATTTCGTGTCTATTTCTTTATCTCTACTGGCTAGTCTTTTAAAAATATTAGTTTCTTATACCTAATATTCTCTTTAATCGAAATTTTATTTTAAAAAAAATCTCAAAATACACAATTCAACCTCATCTTTATATCTACATTAACATACAAAATTAAAAACAAGGTACCAGAACCAAAATATTGTTCAGCCAGTCAACAAGACAACACCTCCCAATGTTACAAAGATATAGTCCATAAAATTGAATAACATACAATGACACCTAATAATTGAAAATTTGGATCTTTAATGCCAAATTTGAGTTTTCTTCTATTCCATATCAAATATGCAGGGCAAACAGGACAACTATGTTTTCCTGACGATATCATAGATATCGAAGATACCAAAACACACGAATAGAACTATTAATGGTTCTGCAAATTAGAAACAAAAATATCACGGACGAAATTTTAGCAAAAGTAATGCTTCACTCTATGTTGATTCTGACAACTTTCTTTGATCCCCTGTTGGTGCTCCTTTCATTACTACCCATTCCAGAGAGTCTAGCGCTTCCTCCCTGCTCCAATGATGGAAGAGACCAACATCTCGACATATGGTTTTCTGCAGGTTCGCCATTGCCAAATCCTACATCATGATCATGGGTCGAGTTATTTCAGGCAGTGGTGACCGTTCGTATGATTAAAATAAATAAATGACGAGAATGATGAGTTCAAAATGTTTGCCAGAAGGTTCAAGATAGACAAGATGTCTAAATGCAATTGATTTTCACTCATTCTATTCTTTATCTTACCATTTTACCTCCATAAGAACATCGAACCAAAATTGTATTATTATTTTCTCATGAATCTGCCTCATTGGAATGCACAATAGGCCAAAACTAGATCCCAACTTTAACATGGTTTAGAATTTTAGCAGCTAGAACACACAGATGCTAAGAACATCCCAATTCAAAATCAAGCATTTAATGTAAGAATACAAGGATATATTGTAAAGGTGATCAAACAAGTTACTAAGGAGAAAAATATATTATTTTAGCTTAAATAAGTAACTCGAAAGGGGAAACTGTAATTGCAATATTATTTTTAAACTTTCTGTCAGAACACTGAATGCTTTATAACGCCTTACAGGAATTGGAATATATTTTTTCCCTATCTGCTGTAAAAAGACTTCTGAGAAAAATAATTCCAACAATGATTCGCTTATGAAGAGACCGAAGATTATACCAACAATCAAAATTTTGGTATAGATACAACTACGGCATTTTTAAAATTAAAAATTAGGTATTACAGAGAAAGTATGACCAATAGAACCTTCAACCTCAAAATCATCCTCAAACATCAGTAATTTCCTCCCAAAGAATATCATCCCTTAGATGTCTCTTCTGACAACAGCGTATAACAACAATCAGTTAATTACTTGAATTTAGGTAATTCACATTATAATCTAAGCACTATATAAATTATTTCAGTAAGTACCCGCAGACAAGCAAAAAAGAAGAATGCATAGAGCATAACTTTCCCAAGTTAAGCTGGGAAATGAACTCTATCTGACGTTAAAAATCTATTACTAAGTTTTATTTAATAGATATTAAAAGATACTTGACTAAGCTCCACCTCGCTATGTTTAGCACAAAAGATACATAGGCGCCAAGCAAAGAAAGGAAGCTTACTTTCATTCCTATGCATACCATATCCTCCCTTCCAGCCAGGCAACTGCCCAATATTATTTCCCTTCCATTGTTCCTCAAAGCCTGAAAGCTCATCTGAAACATTAAAAATAAATATTACCAACAAGATAAATACGTCAGTATTTTAAAAGGATAAAACCTTCTACTGCTTACTGAAATGTCAAAGAAAAATCATGGAACACAACAAGTACAAACCTTCATCAAGATTGTGCAAAGTCTGCATGGTGTCAATCTTACCATCTGAGTTAAGCTTCCTTGTAAATGAATGACCCTACACACACAATCCACAACTTCAATATCTACAAAGAAGGGGGAAAAATAATCTCCTTTACAAATATAGAAGTTATACAGGAGAAGAAAAGCTTGCGACATTATGATGATTGGTGTCAACTATCAAAGGCTATAACATAAATAACAATTGCATATTTTTTCTGATTGAAGTATAGAAGCAATATTGTAAGCAAATTGATTTTCCCTTCAACTGATCCATAATTCATCAAACTCTTTAAGAACTACATCTAAAATTCATGACATTAGTTACTAGAAGTGTACCTACGATCAATCTGACACGCACCTTATCATGGATTCCTCTGGAAATCCTATGTGTAGCCTGGCTGCTTGTCTTATCAGCTTCTTTGCTTTCCTCCAGAACCATCTGATTCACAAGAATAACGTCAAAGCCAAGGGAATCCACATCATAAATCACAACAAGAGGAAGTAACATACCCCATCAGCTCCTGTCTTTCTGGTTCTTGTAGATGTATAGTATGTTCCATCCACACCTCCATATGTTACTCTGCAAGTCTGAAAAGAAAAATTGCCAGGCTTTTGGGGTCCTACCTTGTCATTCTCATTCCTGTAAGTCACATTCTTGTTCTTCCGCTCTGCTAGATATCAACCAACAGAATATATCAATTAGTACAGCAAATAAACAATATATAACCTAAACCAAATAAAACAGAGGAAGTAAGTCACCAACTCACCATCAACATCATCATCTGGATGCTCCACAGATGGTTCCACGTTTGATCTAGTAATCGTCTGATCCTTATCTCCAGTTTCAGAGTTATTAATGCATCCCTCATCATCAGCGTCTAATTCTTCTATAACGACCCCCTTTTCTTCGCTCATCTTCTGCATATTTCTCGGTGCAAATGCAGGACTCAACATACTATCAAAGGGACGAGTGAAAAAGGGATCATCAAATGGATCCCTGCCCCCAAAAAGGTTTGGCATCATTGTACGTGATCCAAAGCCACCAAACTCACCAAATCCTCTAAAGGCATTCCTTGATTCAAAAATACTATCTCTACTTTCTCTTCCCTTCTGCATATTTTTTGTCTATCCTTCAAAAAGGAGAAAAAAAAAATCCACGGTAAGAAACGGATATCCAAATATGTTTTGCACAAGAAGTTCATCTCTTTGCCTATCCAGACAACTATTGAAAGATCATTAAAATTTCAAAAAACTGCAAAATAAAAGCAAATAATGCACAAACACAAACTATCAATGTGATTTGGAAAATTATGCATTCAACCATCCCTCGGTAAACCCGTGTTCAAAGAGCACCATATTGACACATGCCATTTTCTATGAGAAGCTTTTATTTTTTTTTATTTTTTCTCATTATCTTCGGGCGTTGACGTGCTTTGACTAAGCACATACATTGGATAGACTAAACGCCAGAAATACAAAAGCAATGCATGTGGTTTATCAAAAATCTAACGCCTGAAGATGACGAAACCTACAACATAAAACTTGCCAGAGATTTAATTTACCGCTAAAGTTCGTATGGAAGAACCCTCTTATAATATATAAAATCAAATTGCCATAGTCTAGATTGTCGCTAACAATCGTAATTAAGCTCTTGTTTGGTTACCACGAAAAAGTGCGAAAGGAAAGCAGAATATAATTTGAGACGTCGTAAATCTAGGAGAGCTTCAGCTAAATAGCAAGGAGAAAAAAACAGAGAGAGGCTTACCTCACGAAACTCTTGCAAAATTGGGAGAGCAGAGAAAGAACCACAATAGGCCACGCTCGCCTGTTATAGTTGAGGGAGAGAAATAGAAGGCGAGGGACCTCAGTACATATATATAGGGGGAGGATCGTCGAGGGAGGAGACGGAATTAGACACACGTGGATTTCAGTTCATTTGGCAAAGCTAGAAACTTCGGGATTTGTCAGATTGGTGATATGTTTCGTGTATCGTAATATGTGATGTGATTGGTGATATAATTAAAAAAAATAGTAGAGATGATTTAAATTATCTTTTTATAAAAACACTAATTTTTTTAAAATAATGTTGGTGTATTTTAGTAAAATATTTTATTTTTATTTTTATTTCTTTTTTCTTTTCTTTTCTCTCACTGTACAGGCTAAAAATATAAATAAATAAGTAAATGTTATTACCTAGTAAATTATTGGTTAAATTGGCTTCTAAACTTTAATTGAATTTTTAATTAAACTCTTACGCTTCTCTGTTAATAAATTTTTATATTTTTTCGTTATTTTTTTAAAAAAATCCCCGACATTAACTTTTACCACAATATCATCAAATTTATATTGATGTTAATATTGTCATTGGACACATGCATTTGGTTACAAGTTAACAATCTCCTAAGGTCTACATGGTACGTAGAAATGATTTTTTCAAAAAATATAAATAGCAATGAAAGAAATTGTAAAGGCTTATGATCATAGTGAGAGTAAATTTACACAGTCCACAGGCTAAGAGAATTATAAAGTCACAAATATTAAATTTTTATAAATCAGAACACAATTGTTCTTGATATAATTTTGTTATTTAAATAATCTTAATAAGTAAAACAACACATCATAATAGATAAATTTAGAACATACATTGATTTATTATAACCGAATACGAAGTTAAAGTAAGCTCTTTTAAAAAAAATATGAATAACTATCTCTTATATTTTTAGTTTGATAAAAAAACACAATGATAACACTTAAAATCATTACAATATCCATCATATCATTGGTCGATTCATTTATAATAACATTTCACCATTGTTATTATTTAGAGTCGGATATCCATACATAACATTTTTTTCAACAATACCCCAGACCAATTATAAATATATCAAAATAAATCTCTCTAATACAAAAATTTATGAAAATCTTATAACATATCTAATTAAAGACAATACTCAATGTGTATCAAAATATGCATAAATATACAATACTTGATATATCAATCTACTCAAATAATTATCAGCATTAAAATATTATTAATAAAAATAATTACCAAAAATATAAGAATATGTGATAATTACAAAAATAACATTTTATTATTTTCGGCAGCAAATATTATTCAGTATGTTTACTCTGAAAATTGATGTCCTAATAAAACAATTAATAGTTAGTTAAAAAAACCGGGGGTGGGAAGGGGATACTATAAACACAGGCATCTGAATTCAAAAGGGTCACAAAATAGTCATTGCCATGAAAATGAAAAAGAATTTTACAAAAACGAACTGTAAGTATTACAATCATAATATCTGTGTATGGGTATAAATAGTAAACCATCGAACAATAATTCAACACTAGTGTGAGACCAGATCAAGGGAAAACAATTTGAGTTGCATTACTTATCATACAGTTCCTGATCCGCCATAAGTTCATCAAAGCATCAATAACTCCAGTATACATAAAGCTTTTTAAATGTTTACTATCAAGTTCTTTCAATAGACAGTCAACACGTGAACTTTTTTTCTCACTCAAGCACGTTATCTACTCCTTTAAAATCGCATTCCCAGGCATCATAATTTCATTGAAGAACTTCATAGGAAACACTTAACTAGGTTTTGTTCTTTTCCCAAAACTTAAACCCCATCTCTCCCAGACACCGGAAGCGTCCCTAAGAAAGTTTTAATCATGCCAAGGGCCTGTTGGAATAAATGGCCTGGAAGCAGCGGGATTCTGAGGGACTCCATCTATACTGTATTATTGTTACAAGAAAATCACTGGTTTTCCTGTTGCACCAACTCTCAGGACTCTTGGGAATCAAAGTCGGGTTTTGAGGGATACTCAAGACCTTGAAGTGCAGGCATCCTTCGTATATCTTCTTCTGAGTAAGCAGGGATGAACCAGTATTGCTTGTCCATCCCAAACACCTGTTGTGCAAGCAACATAAGCCATAATTTAACATCAGCATTGTATAGATTATATAGAAACAGAACCAGTATGGCAACCTTGTATATGGTAGCAGTAGCAGAGTGTCCAGAGAATCAAAAGAAAAATATTAGTGTAGAAAATATAAATCCCAGGTCATGTTACTTGTAAGACATTTCCTTCATCCTGTAAATCTATGAGTATATGAGCACACGCATCCTAGTATTCAGGCTGCAAGAAAAAGTTTTGTTTTGAAAGTTTGAAATTTAGTAATGCTTCAAATATCATATTCCGACAACACAATATTCAGAAACTCCTTAATGCTTCACAGACACTAAACTAAAATTAACGAGAAATTTAAGATATAATTCAGGTCGTGTTAATAACTGCACACAGTTGTACTATTATTTTTTTTTTTTCAAAACCATTACAAACAACTGAAATCAGTAAGATCAGAAGGAATTGTAGTTTTGCTTAATATGGGGTAAGTTTGGTACAATGAAGCGCAATGAGAAAGGGAAAATGAATGAGAATAAGATATTTTAATGTAATTTTACGAAAATACTCCAACTTAAAAAAAAAATTTCTGAGTACTTTATAGGAGGGCAATTTAGATAATTTAAACAATTAGGTAAAGGAATAATTTTCTCTCGTACTCCCTCCCCATCTACTAAGCACGCTGATTGTGATCTCGGACCTCGTTTGTTCTTCCTCCTGTACAGTTTTTCTGCTTGTCTTTTTTATTTTCCAAACAAGCTAACCTTAGTGTTAGCGTGCTAACAACATTAAGTTATAGCCAATACAAGGGTAAAAAGAATGACATGATATTGACACAGATAACAAACAACAACAAAGCTTTATTCCACTAGGTGGGGTCGGGTACATAGATCGCACGATACCATTGAGCTGACATACAAGATTAAGTGAACAGCTGATAGCATGCATTAGTATTAGGGATATAGACAGCTTCTTTTCATGCGGCCATTTCCTTTTACAGCATAAGGTTTGAGTTCATCAAATGCTTAACAAGAAGCTAAATAAACAAGTATACCAAGTCAAACGTTGAAACTTGTCAAATAATAGAGCAGATTTTAAGTCCGCCAATTCATCTAGTTAGTCAAAGTCTAGGTGTGATGGCATGGCTCTAAGATGTTACTAGTTAGTCAAATAAACAGATTGTGGAATGAAGCAATCCATAACTTACAGCATTTGGCCAAACCGCCAAACTATGTGGTTTGCTCTTTCTTTATTTAAGAAAGTGGAGCTGGGCATAGACCATTTGAGTATGACGCAAGCCCACTCTCAATTTATAAATTCAAAGCAAATCAAATTTATACCTAAAACAAAATAATTGAGTAAATTCTTTCCCACATACTTAAAGATAGTTAAAATATTAATATGGTAATAATCGTTGGATTCTCTTAAAATAAAAACACACAAATGTATGCCCGCATTAGTGTTCAGATAAATCCATACATAATGCATATAGTTATTAATCTAAATATAAATTTCCATGACATGACAATATGAATAAGTCCGCCTTATAATCAAACTTTAACAAGTCAAATTTTGTTTATAACATTGGTAGCCACCTTGTTGGGATGTGTCTTGCGCAATGGGAAAACTTGGACAGCAGTAGAATTATGCCAAGGCTAGTTCATATCAATGGCAGTTGCCATTGAATTTCTGACAGACACAATCCACAACTAATAAAAATATGACATTTTAAGCAAATCTTTTCTAGAAACACATTGAACATTGATTATAAGAATTATGACAACTTTTTCCTGAAATAGGACGAGTAAGGATGTGATAGGAACCGGAAAAATCACACTATGATATTTAATAGAAAAACATTACAAGAAATAATCCCACCCCAGAGCTACTGCTCCTACAAAAGACCTTACAATCAAGGAATTCTGCCCCACACTCTAGAGCAAATGCTCTAGCCACAACTTCTGACAAAATACTCTCCTGCCTCCACTCAGCACTTCCCCTGCCATATATAACTAACCTCACACTCTAAAATACCCTTTCTACCCCTTACAGCCCAAACAGGAAGCCCACTACCCAATGCTTATCATTACCCACCGCTCAACAGCCTTGTCCTCAAGGCTGGAAAAGGCTGATTTTTTTTTTTTAACTAAATTTCATTTTTTTTAATTCCTTTCTTTTCCTTTTCTTTCTCAGCCAATTCCCTTTTTGTCCTCTCGAATCTTTGCAATCACTAGCACTGCTATCTCTCGTTCTTCATCCTCTTCTAAAAGCAACAAGCGCAAAGCAGAAAGCAAACCAAAACCACATCCGTTTCATCATCTTGCAGGATTTGCGCTGCACACTGCCAGTATGTAGCTTCTCGAAAATCCGTCACAACAGAGAATTCCACAATGATGGATTGCCTTTCAATCTCTGGCTGTCAAAGGAACTCTGAAGCCGCTGCCAAAACTGAACACAAAGAAGAAGGCGCATGCCGGTTCGCAGAAGAGGACGCTGAAATTGGACTGGATGAGTGCGAAGCCCACATACATACTGATTTCGGGGTAGCCCAAAGAAGTAATGGAAGTGTATAACCCACGATATAGATCATTTTTAATCGTGGATGACCCGCCTACTTCACCCACAGAAGTGTATAACGCACGATACATAGCAATAAGAGAGTCACGTACTCGTCTACCCGCGATGCCAGCCCCTAAAGTGACGACGGCATGCGAAAGCTCAGCTACTGAAGACCAGTGCGAAGCTACTCCAACAAATTCCTCAACCTCTATTGCCAATAAATTTCCTAGCTCCTTCATCATTCATCCTCACCCCTAATCACCAGACGCAGAGAGTGATTTGGGCATTGATACAAGAAATGAAGATGTTCACCCCATCAAAAACAAAGCTCCTTACTCCTTCGGTCCATGAGTTTCATATATAACAAATAGTAGAGTCCTCAAGAATTCTCAACTGAAAATTTCTTATTATCCTAGCGCCGTTGTGAAGTGGTCGTGGATGGAAGAGCAGGAAGGGAAACCACTGAGGAAGACGCACAAATCAAATGATGATGAAGACTCGACCTCGATGACCCGTGCGAAGAAGCCAATGTGGCAGGCACAGTTGGAGATAAACGTTTAGAAGCCTCTCTGAAGACGATGAAGATCCATCAACGGGTATAGCACTTCCCTGCTCATTGTCTACACTTCTTAATCGTTCTATATTTACTTGCATTAGTTGCAAGTTCTCCATCATCGTTTTATGCATCTTCAAAAGATCTGCCCAGAGTTCGCTCATTGAAGCTTCTACTCTTTCCAACTGAGGAACCATGGCTTCCATATTAGCCATTCGAGCCTCCAGATCTTCACCACTCTGAGCTGATTCCGACGGCATTGGATCCGACAGGTCGGACCAATTGATAGGAATCGAAAAATCACACTATGATATTTAATAGAAAAACTAAAGGATTACAAGAAATAATCCCACCCCAGAGCTACTGCTCCTACAAAAGACCTTACAATCAAGGAATTCTGCCCCACACTCTAGAGCAAATGCTCTAACCACAACTTCTGACAAAATACTCTCCTGCCTCCACTCAGCACTTCCCCTGCTATATATAACTAACCTCACACTCTAAAATACCCTTTGTATGTCTTACAGCCCAAACAGGAAGCCCACTACCCAATACCTATCAGGATGCATATCAGATACAGGAAGGACATTTAATCTAAGATAGTTTTATGTATGTTTAGCCGCTTGTCGTAAGTTCTCCTAAACAAGTGGCCTGGTGATAACTCCAGCATCTTGTGTATAGATGCATCGATGACATTTATAGCATTGATCATAAGTGCAAATGTTCTAAAATTGTGTTAATGCCATTAAACAGAAGCTTATATGCAGTAGGTATGTCACCAACCATAAAGAACATCTAAAGAGGAAAAAAATAAAAAAGTAGAAACAAGGTCAATATAATAACTAATAACATGCACAAACCTGTTCAAAATTTTTTCTACGACCAAGGTCATAACGCCATTTTGGAGTAGTTTTCTTCTCATATGCCTGCTCACAGAAAAGAAAAAAATTCCATCAATAAGCTATCCATCCTATTCCCACCTTGAGGATAAGCATAAAAAAGTAAATCATATGGAAGAATGTTTTAAGATTTTCAAAACATAAAAGAAAATAAATAGATTAGTTACCTAATCATTTGAGGTTCCTGGCTTTCAGTTGCTTTCAGTTAATGTATTACAAAACATTCATCAATTTAAATGCACCTAAAAACTGTTATTTAACGATAAGCAAATCTATAAGGACCACCTCATGTTTAGCTTCTTATGATAACTTCCTCTACCATTAAGCAATGTTTCAAAATGCCAGCTATATTTTAAGAGAGATAACGGAAGTTTGAACCTTCTTCTTTTTCCAATTCAAAAGCTTGTTATCGGTAGATAATGGGGAAAGAAAAGGTATGCCAAAATTTACCTCAATAGTGGTTGTATTAGAAGCCACCAACGATATGTGCATGATAAGGAATCCCAAAACACTCAATGCGAATGCCAGGTTCAAAACTATATATAATTCAACAATGTTATAGAAATTCATAGTTGAAAAGAACTGAATCAGCAACAGCATTTCAAAACCTTACCAAAAGCAAGAAAAGTTGTTGCAAGGGTGCTAGGTGATCCAGGAATTTCTCCATCGCTAAAGAATGCAATGAAGTGCGGCAACAGTGATACAGTCACAAGACTTGTCTCAAGAAAAGTATAGAACTGCACTAAGAATAAATAGAATAGTGTAACCACAGAATGTATTTTCCTGTTGGCAGCCGTAAATAAAGGAAACAAATACATAAACCATTCCACTTGATATGCAGACTCATTAAATGTCACATTTTTATTACTTTTTTAGATGACTTCTGTAAATTGATCATACCTTATGGCATTTGTTAACATTACATGTATCAACACAAAATAGTAACTAACTAGCACTTTCACAACCTAGACAGAAAGAATCAGTTTTTCTTTATTTCCTTAAACTTATAAGAGGTAATATCATCCCTATTTGCACCAATGGTGATAACACAGGAAAAAGCCAATATAACAATCAGTATCAGATGAGTTCCTTAAAGGTAATTACTCTACAGACACAAACATAAAATAAAAAATGCCACTTATAGTTACTCAAAAAAGTCTAATAGCACAGCGTAACCTAAGCCAAAAAAAGGTCCAAATTAGCAACAGACCTTTCCAAGATATCAACTCTTTATTGTCATAATTAAATTTCGCTTTCAATTATGAACGACAAGTTTTTTTTAATAAAGAAGCCATCTATATAACTGTGAAAATAGCGTTTTATATAAATGTGGACATTGGATGATTAATAGCTCAGCTGTGCGAAGATTCAAAGACACAATATAATCAATGCAGGTCAGAAATAATAGCTACTCATATGATTTGATAAAAAAGTATAAATGGAAGAGTGTGCATACCAAGAAAAGAAGGAAATATTTGTAATTTAGAGCCCCAACACAGTTAACTACCCAGACACAATGGTGGTCCATCTTCAGCACACAGCGTCCACCTGGTACCAATCCAATAAAGATCAGACTTATCCTCACTTGTTCCCAATATGCCAATACAAAATGAAAATTCTAGTGCACTAAGACTTACAAACTGAACAATGATGACATCGAGGCGGTTTAAGCTGATTGCACTTCCGGCAGAACCGGATTCGTTGATTTAAAGGATCTGACTGCACACTACTAAATTCTGATCCATTTAACGGGTCAGCCTCTCCTCTCTCCTCATCAATTGCAGGCCTCCAGTTGGGAGGCACAGTTCCAGGGTCCGTAAGAACAACAGAAAAATAACTCCATAGTAGCATAACCAACTGCGCAAATAGAATTTCAATTTATAACATGATTTCATGCATACAATCACAAAGATTACGGTCCATAAGTCTTTAACAGGACCTGAAAATTCCTTTCTCAGTGGAAACTATTTCTAAATAATTTTGTCTATTTTCTGAAAAAAAAAAATCTGAAGTTCAAACTTTTAAGGGTAACACAAAAACCATACACTCAAGCTCAGCAAGTAGATCTTGTAAGGGATCATAGTTATAATCCACATACATTTATTACTTTTGACGAGCAAGATTTCAACAGTTGGAAAACACCTTCAGAGAATCCCAATGCACTTCACAATTTCCCAAACCACAAGTCAAGTTTAAGAAATAAAAAGCCGACAAAACCCCACAATCCCCGGCACGAAAGTAATCAGCTCAGGAAGCTTACCAAAAAATGAAACAAGATCAACACTCCCATGGCAATTATAAAATCAGGCCACCCAGTGGATAAGGCAGGGCCATAGTTAGTCAAAACGACAGCATAATAACTGACACCCACGACACCAAGGACCAAGAGTATCATGATCGAGCCTAGTCCTCGCAGAGCAGTGCAGAACTTGAAGACGTTCCAAGCCATCGTAGCTCCAGATCTATGCATACTCGCAAAACGGAAACCCCTAATATAATTTAATCTGAAAACCCTAGTATTCTGCTCTTCACAATCGTCTCCGACGCAGGATGAAAGCCCAGTTCTAATTAAATCATCGATATGCTCGAAGATAACACAAAGTGGCTGCAGCTCAGACAAGAAAAAACAAAGGGAACGATTTATCGGAACAAAAAACTGTTTCTTGCGTAGTAGGTTTCTGTGATTACCGACAGAAGCCTTCGTAAATCTAGGGTTTATAGATAATTAAATGGAATGTATTTGAGAATAGCAGGTGGATGTTGACCAGTTGAGGGGGAAAATCGCAGGGTACAAACAGGTGAGGGCTGCAAGCAATGTATTCTACTAAAGCTAAATTATGAGTTGACTAAAAGAGAGTAAGAGCAAAGCATAATTTAGCATTTGGATATTTGTTCCCAAATTTTCAGCACAAAAATTTTTTCAATACAGTAATAACATTAATTGAATAATTAAGAACTAATTATATGATAATTGTAAATGTTAATTTAATTTGAGATCTAACTGTAGAAATAAAAATACTGCTTATTTTCAGAGATAAACATCATATCTACTTTCATTTAATTTGGTCAAGTAAAGTGTCCCATCATATTTTAATGACCCATTGAAATTATCAGAGGGCGTTTGTTTTCTTATTTATTGTTTTGGGTCATTAAAAAAAATCATTAATTAAATAAATAAATAATAAAAATGTTCATTATAATTTACATATGCTGCTAAATAAAAATCTCTAGTCATTAAAAAGCAAGTCGAACAAATGATTTTTTATTTATTCACGACTTCTCATGCTCAAACTGTAAATCATGGTTACAAATAATTAAACATCATGTCATTCCATAAAAAGCACTTACAAGTGATTCAAACAACTTAATGATCCTAAACTTGTGAATTTACTTCAACATAAAGATGCTCAAACTATCAAACAGTTGTATATTATTATTCAAGTCAGCACCTTTATTTTATTGTTATGATTTTCATATTTTCGACAACATCAATATGATCATATTTTAAAAAAAAAATCAATATGATCAATAATTTTGAAAAACTTACGGATTTAATTCAAGGGATATATAATAAAGGTTTTGAAGTAAATTTCACTTTCATTTTATCAAGGGTATGAATATTCAATATGCTAAAGGGGTAATAGGTGGCTATCCTACTAACTGCCACCACGTAGGCCATGTAAGAATCTATATTTCTTTTCTTTAGGATTATAATCACCTAACATGTAAATTGATACTGTTCTGCATTTTTCTTGCACTTAATTCAATGAAATGATATTTATTTTGTGCTCTCTTGCCTCTATTTTGCTAGATCATCAATTAGGGTTTTAAGAGAATCTGGGTGTCTCTTGAGAAAGAACACTTGAATTTAGTTTATTAAGATTGAATACCACTTGCTTATAGTTAATTAATGCATTGAATTAACTTGATTAATCTATAGATAAGACATAGGTCATGTGGAACTATAGTTGGATGGTTCTTAATGCATTTCTTAATTGAGTTTCCTATAGAAACATAGGGTAATTGAATTAGAGGAATAAATTTATAAAATAATCAAAAGAGTTTTATAAATATTTTGCAATCCAAGGTTAGATGATATTAGAATTGAAGTGTTAAGCTTGATTATAATCCTAGAGTATTTAAGTTAGATTAACTTTCCATTGTCAACACTTTTATTCTTGTTTAAACCAATTCAAGTTCAACAAAAAAAATCACAATAAATCATCTCTTTATTATTTGAATAGGGTAGATAATATTAAAATCATTTTCTTGTTTTCACAAGAATCCCTGTAAAATGACTCTTTTACTAACCTTTTTACTACTTGTTAACAGTGTATACTTGCACTGTATAATTGTACGCACACACAGCAGTTTGCCCATGTGATTCCTGATTCCTTATACCCTTCACTAGTATGAACCAATAAACCTGGTCATATTGGATCCTGAGATGAGGGAACCACATGAAAGCCTCTTGAAGCAAGATTTCGTTTTTGATTAATGTATAAATCAAGGATACGGTTCTCCTCCTACTTGAAAGAGAATCTTACGCCTTCCCTTTTATTTTTTTTTCTCTTTTTGGTTTTATTATTTTTTTAAAAAAATTACAAAGAATTTTTTTAAAAATTTACAGTAATATTTAATTTAGAATTTATGTTTTAAAGTTTAAGATTTACAATAATATTTCATTTAGGATTTAGGTTTAGGATTTAGGACTTAGGGTTTAGAATTTAAGATTTAGGGTTTAAGATTTAGGATTTAGAGTTCAGAGTTTAAAGTAATATTTAAGATCAACAATAATATTTAATTTAATTATTGACTGTCAAATTTAAAAAAAATTTATTTGAGATTTAAAAAAAAAGACAAAAGGCTAGAAAAGGGACAGCCATTGGATCAAATTTGATCCAATGACTATCACCAGCATGGGAGCCTTCTACGTGAATGCGTGTAGGAGCAGCGCCGGATCCATAAATAAGGGCCTTGGTGAATCTAGAGCATTAAATGCAGAATCACAATAGGAAAGGAAGTATATGAGAAATCATTTTAGTTGAATTCTATGTAATAGAAGTAGACATCCATAATCAAAGCAGAAGAATTAATTGTGAAGCAAAATGAGAAAGTAGCCCCTATGCAAAAGAAAAAAGGAAAGATTAAAAATTTAATAAGAAGATCTCACATAAGGAATGATGCGATTTCAATCAGAATCAAACAGGAAGACACCTCAAAAAGGGAAATCATAAATCAAGAAGATGTAGATGTTGATCAAAATCCATAGGTGTAATAACCACAATTTTTACGATTTGTTTATTCCCTCTTTGAATTATTTTCGTAAATATTTTGCTTGGCATTGACATTTTTCTTGAGTGTTGTGATATTTATGTGAATTATGGAATCTATTTTTCTCATGTGGGAGAAATTTTATGCTAAGTTTGGAAGATGGAATGCAAAGGGACTAAGGATGGAATTAGATTAAAGAATTAATCTAAAAAGAAACTCGTATGGTGGATCTCACAATCTTGAACCCTCCCCCTCCCTTTTTCCCTCACACACATGTATGTGTGTGTATGTTTTCTTTCTTCTCCATTATGTTTCCTCTTTGCATCTTCTTGTTCTCTACTGGCTGGCCGTTTGTGTAGGAAAGAAAGAGTGGGTTTCTTTGGTTGGATCAAGCTTGAAGACCTCCAAGTAAGTGTATGTTTTTCCTTCCACTGTCCTCCAATTTTCGCACATCGCCACAACCCTAGGAAGAGGATTTATGGTTTTTTTTTGTGTGATGGCTGTTTTGCACTTGTATTTGCCTCCCATGCTGTCCTTGTGTATTAAATGATTTTAAAGAGGTTGTTTGGGTGGGTGAAAACACATTTAAGAGCAAGAGCAAATGAAAGTCAAATTGTAGCATTTGGATGAATCAAAAGATTTGGGATTTCTTGCATACAATGTTGCTCTTGGTTCTAAATGAGGTCTTGGACTGAGTTATAAGTCACCCAATCACCTAAACTTGGCCTTGTATGAGCATGGTAGTCATGGGAAGCAAATGGATGCATTTTGAGTGGAAAAAGAAAATTTTTCACAGTTGCTGAGGTACCAGGCGTGAGCGTCCAAGGTTCCCACAAAGCAAAGAAGAGTTATTAGGTGGCGCCCACTCGAGAGTTTAGGGGTTGGCGCCTTATGGTGCTCGTGGCTGGAGCTAGTGAAAGGAGTTAGGTTGGACTGGGCGCCATGGATTGGGATTTCTTTTTTTTTCCCCTTTGAATCTCAAAGGAATTGTTGTTTATCCTTAGATGCTTTTATTCGATCGCTTGTACGTTTGTCTTACACTCTCTTAATCGCTGCAAAAACTCCGGATATCATGTGAGGGGTTCCTTTATCAAATCCTATTAAGATGTTGAAATGTGTCATGATGATTATATTTGTCATCACTATAAACTGAAAGGTATTGAAGTTGAAATAATACTTAATTATACTGGTTAGTATGCATTAATTATGTTGGATCCATACATATTTTATTATCCTAAGGCTTTGGCAAGAGAAAAAGAATATTAATTGTTATATATACTCAAATTATGCTAAATGGGAGTAGTGTTAAGGATTTACTCCTACTTCTCTTGCTTGAGGATGGAAAGGCAAAGAAGAAAGTCCTGGAACAGTGGATTTATGAGTATTATAGATAAATAATTATTTAATCCTCGAGGATGCCATCTAAATGAATGATAGACGATGACAAATAAATTATATCCAGTAGTGGATGCCTTGAGACGATGACACTCCCTACCAAAGAATTGTAAATTGGCCTCGGTGGCCCCTTGTGGCGAATTGGCCTGGGTGGGCTTACTGATGTGGATTGGCCTTAGTGGCCTCCTTGTTGCAAATTGGCCTCGGTGGCCCCCTAGTGGTGAATTGGTCTCGGTGGCTTTATTGATGTGATTTGGCCTCAGTGGCTTCCCTCTTGCATAAATTTTCCTGTTAAATTAATTAGATGCTTCATGTTTATATGTGTTAAGTGTAAACTTTGATTTTACCCTTATACGCTTCCATTTGAGATTTAATCTAATAATGGTTTGAGTTAGATTTATGTTAGGGCATGTTTATGGATGCCTTCTCCCCTTTATGAGGCACATGGTAAGTTTTCTTATGATGTTTCCTCACTAACTAAGTATACTCACTCTCTTTACATGTGCCTCTTGCAGATTATGTTGTTGCAGGCGAGTCTCCACAAGAGGAGTATTGGAGTCTCATTTCACCAAATTGTTGTCGATTAGTTGGTGATTATTTTGAATTTTTGGGAAAGGGATGGTCTACTCTATAGTTGTTAAGAGTCCTCAATCTTAGTGGATATTCTTTTGTGATGGTGATTCATTTATAATTAATGCTCATGGTTGGGCTATGTTTGAATCTTTCCTTAACTTTACTTTGTGATGGAGAGGGAAAGCTTACAAACATAAGCTATATTTTTGTAACATTCATGAGGTAGATGTCTTTTTGTATAAAATATCTGCATGTTTGAAGTTATGGTTGGTTACCATTTATAATTATGCCTTGAATTATCGTGTTTTGGAAGGCTTAGGTAATAGGGCGAATCCAATTCAGTGTCGGTCACTTAATCCAATTTAGGGATGTGACAATAGGGATGAGCAAAATCAAATCCACAGATTAATTGGTTTGAGGTACCTAATTCATAGAAGATTACAAAGCATTGAAGGGTTGACTAAAAGCATTCAAGTCTCCTTATGAAGGATGGCTCCTATACAACAGCTAGTTCCAGAAAACTATAAAAGGAGTACACTGAGTCACCTTAAAGATATCTTGCTGAACAAAGAAACCAATATCACTGATCTTGAGAAATGCGCCATAATTTATTTGTATTATTGAGAGAGCTTTGGATTGTTATATATACTCTATGTGAGCAATCTCTTTGTAAGATTCTAAGTGAACTACCAATTTGTTGAACTACTTGTACTTATCCTCTGTGAGGACGTGTTTTAGGATCCCGATGAGATTCCTGTTGTTATGAGGAGTAAAAGCTATGAGCTGAGTTTTTCTAGAGGAAAGGTTTCTTAGTATAATGTTTGCTAGAGATGTGTAAAGACCTAGTGGGTGTAAGCGTAAAAGTAGGGCCCTGCTGAGCCAGAGCTTAAGGTTGCTATGTGGTTAGTGTAAAAATAGGTAGTTAAACCTTAACTTGTTGTGTACCGGTTGTTTCTTTTCCCTAATAAAATCTCTTAATTATTTGTTTTGAAGAGTAGACGTAGGAGTATTCTTGTGATATGACTAAACTACTATAAATCTCAGTGTCCTTTCTTCTCTTTACTTTGATGTTTATTGATTCTATCTATTTAATCAGTACTAAACCAACAAGGTTTCATCAAGGCCTTGATCTAGAAAGTGGGACCCTAATTATCATTTCAAAAGAAAAATTATCTAAGTTTCTTAAAAGAATTTACAATATTCAATTCACCCCCTCTTGAGTATTCATCTGTACTAACATATGGTATCAGAGCAGGTCTCCAAGTTGTTTTTACAGGATTAACATCTAGGAGAAAAAATTAACAAGATGATGCAGGTACTTGGAGCTCAAGGACAAAGTGTGGTCAGGCCCCCGTTCTTTAATGGAACCAACTACACATACTAGAAGACTCGAATGGAAATCTTCCTAAAGTCCATAAACCTCGAAGTATGGTTGGTTATCGAAAACAATCCTTACACACCAACGAAGAAGGAGGTCCCTAAAACACTAACAAAGCTAATAGCAAACGAAAGACATCAAATTGAGGTAAACTTTAAAGCAATCAATTTCTTATTATGTGTTGTGAATACAGAAGAATTCAAGAAGTTTCAAGATGTCACACCATAAAGGAAATATGGGAAATGCTATGTATCACCCATGAAGGAACTAGCGAAGTCAAGAAAACAAGGATAAACAACTTAGAAGAAGAGTTTGACAACTTCAAAATGAAGGAGGACAAGATGATTGAGGAAATGTTTTATAGACTGAGAAAGATAACATACGAGCTAGATCTTATGGGTGTTTTCTATAGTCATGAGAATATCATGAGAAAGGCCCTAAAAAAACCTAACAGGGCCCTAGAAGATCAAAGCTACTGCCATTGAGGAATTAGGAAAAATGGCAACCATGACAACATACAAGCTAGCTTCAGAAGGAAACAAAAGAACTAAATTAGAAGAAGGAAAAAAGAGTGGCCCTAAAAGCAAACTCCAGAGAAGAATCATCCTTCTAGGAGGAAGACATGGATGATAAAGATATGACACTATTTTCAAAGAAAGTATTCAGCTTCTAAAAGCGACACATGACCCATTTTAAGAAAATGATATGCTGTTGGAAAAATCTCTAAGTTTAGTTTCAAATAAAACATATTTCTCTCAAAAAAATCTTTGTCGTTTAGGAGATATGATAAAAAAAGTGACTAAAGGTCAAAAAAGTCAAAAAGTGACTTGCAGTTTTCAATTTTACTTTAAACAATCATAAGTTTCTCATTTGAACTCTATTTTAAGCAAATGATATATTATTGTAAAGCTTATTGAGTCTAGTTTCAATTGATACAAGTTTCATCCAAAATCTCTTTATAGTTTAAGAGGTATGAGCAAAACAATGATTAAAGGTCAAAAGCAATAGACTTCTGGTACTACCAGTCTACTTGTAATTTTTAGGTTTACTTTAAATATTCATAACTTTGTCATTTAAACTATTTTTTAAGCAAATTTAACTTTATATGTATAAGGGCTGAAATACTAACTGATCATTGATGCCTCCTAATGTGTAGTTCTTTAGGCCTTCTTATCTGTATATATAATGAGTCAGTGATTGTTTTCAATTATTTCATTTTTAAGGAAAAGAAGCATGTTGATACCTAATGGATAAAATTCTTAAAATTTGTTTAAGAACTAAGAACCTAACATACTCTTTTTGTTATTCTAGTTTTGTTGTGTTAGAATAAATATTTAATAACCTATTGAAGGGAAATGTATATGTAAACTCTTACGAGTTTAAGAGTCGAGTTTACCTCTTATCCGTGTTTATGTAAACTCTTAAGTTTGACAACCTTTAGCAAGCATGTTTGATGTGCAACTGAGTGATGCCATCTTGTTTCTTCTAAGACTTTCATCATCATGATTACAAGTCTTGCTGTAGTTGATCTTTAGTGACCAAATGGGTGAACTTGAAGGTGTTCAACATAGCATGGGGGGTTTTTCAAATATTTGTTTATGTTGCATCAAGTAATAAATCCCTTGTGTTATTCTTCTTTACTCTCTAGTCTACCAAAAACTTTGTTTTACATAATCTAACTTCCTAAAGTAAAATTTCACATTAAAAATAAAGCATTTTAAATTATACAATTCAACCCCCTTTTGTGTACTTTTTCTCTAACAAAAACGATTTTGAGTGGCTTTCTCGAGAAGCGACACGTGACCCGTATATGATGAGAGGAACGAGACTTAGAGAGAAGTCTTGCTTTAGAAAAGGAGAGGTTGCCTTTTCCTATTACATTATTGGACAGTTATGCCACGAGGAAAGGAGAAAAATCAAGAGTTTGGTCACTTTATGATTTTAATTTGGCCTTAATCTTGCTCAGTTTGCTGTGGAATTTTAATCTGTCGTTTTCACAGTGTGATTTATGACTATCATTTGTATTATTAGTTTTATATTTCTTTATTCTTTTATTAGTGGGCTAGTATAATCTCGATTTGTGTTTGTGTATTCTTTGTAGTGATTTTACTTTGTTGGAAGTGAGTAGGAATTTTATTGAATTTTTATGAGTGATAGAAACTGTTTGATGTCCTCATTGATTTGTTGTCAAATGTCAATGAAATTCTTCTACACTAGATCTCTTAGTTTTTACTCTTCATATTGAGGAAGTTTTTCACATTAAAAATTGTGTGTTTTCTTGTAATTATTTTATTTTTACATCTTGATTGATTCACTATTGAAAATATCTTTAGATGTTTTACTCATCACAAACTTTTTCAAGTGGGAAAATATTTATTTAGTTATTATTATTAGTTTGTTTTAATTCCACTACATGCACATTCCCTTTCCCAATAGATATGACGGAGCTGAGGAAGTTGTACTTGATGAATTGCTCGTATAAAATTTCTATGCCTATGAGTAAAAAAACTAAATTGTTTGTAGAAAGTCACATATTGATTTTTTTTAAAAAAAAGTCACTTTTTTATAAATTTATTGTTTTCATACTTTTTTAAAAATTAATTAAATTTAAGATGTTTTTATTTCTAAACTTAAGAATATTTTGGTTAAATGGACATTTTATTTCATGAGAAAGCTGTCTAATTATTTATATTAGAAGGGAAGATTGTGTAATTAGGATATTTCTGAGAAGGGAGGAAAATAATTTATCCAAAATAGTAAGGGATTTATAAAATAGAATTTAAAGTAAATGTCACTTACTTTCAGTTGAACTAAATTACACTTGATATTCTTCCTCTTCCAAAAATGATCCCCAACTCCTTTAACATTTAACATACATTGCAAAAATATTCCTCCCTAGTTACTTTCTATCAATAAAATAAACATTTTACACGATACGGGTTCTTTTCAAAACTAAAATTACTTAATTATTTTTATTATTATATTAACAATAAAATTACAGTCTGAAAATAAATATCAAATTAGTTGCCTTTCATGTTATATTAAGAAAGAAGTTACTATACAAAGCATTCAACTTCGTTGATATGGGGTAGATTTAAGGGAAGACATTTGTATTATATATCGTGTGTAAAGAGACTGCGAGTTTAAAATAAAAAGAAGTTTAACAAAACCTCAAAAAATGTTAATATTCTTTATTCTAAAATTTAGTATTGAAAAGTAATTAGATTACTGTTCATGTTGATAATATTTTTCAGCAAAGGTTTCTTCTGATATCTTCAACAAAATAATTGAATTTGGAAATTATCTTTCTAATTATTAAGTAAAAGTATATAGAAACTTATTAAGATTATCAAGAACGAGATTTTGGATAAAATCAACAGGGCCAAAGGAATTATCGAATCGTAAGTTCAAATCGACGATCATAAGATCTTATAAAATTTTATAAATGTGTGTGTGTGTGTGAACAGTGAACATTACAAAAATATCAAGAGTTCATCCATTAAAACATATCATGTATTGCATAAATTGCAAAAATAACAATAACTCACTCATAAATTACATCTAAAAGCAACTAAAAAATATGACACTTTTGAAAAAAACGACTAATTTGTCTATATGTTTCCTCCCTTATATCATTTTTAAGCATTTAGTTTATAACGTAATATTTTTTAATAATTAAATTAAAAAATTTAATGACAAAAATATAAAAAAATTATTTTAAAATAATTAATAGTTGTTTCGAATTATATATAATATTGTACTATTTATTATTAATTTTTTTCAATATTTATATTATTTAAAATTGTTTTACAATAAATAATAATATAAATAAACATATTAGGTCTATATATAAAACACTGCATGGTGGCATAGTGGCAAACGGTGCATCTTTCTTCTTTTGGGGCGCAAGTTCGAGTATATAATGCTTCATTTTGTTCAAAATAACCAACTAAAAATCAAGTCTTGATACGATATAAATCTTACATAAAATCCAACACTACTTTCACTCATAAGATCTAGATCTTATGCGATTTTACGATCAAAATTTATATTTTGATAACCTTGAAACTTATAACTAAAAGAATAATAAATAATTCTTATTTCAAAAAAAGTTCATCAAAATCACTGCCAAAAAACATTTAGCAGCGAATTACTCTAGCAATAAAATAAAAGAAACAGAAGTGCTCTAATTGGATGGATGCCAGGTACTTCATTTCAAAATGACAAATAAATTGTCTACATGTTCAATTTATTCAAAAGAAAAAGTACTCTTATTCGGAACAATACAAAAAATATAAACCAAATGGCGATATAATTACCACAGATAAAATAGGATTTAGAATTAGAAGAAATTCATAAAGGAATACCATGGTGTTTACTTTATACCAAAGAAATGGTACATGGAATAGTTATAAAAACAGCTTCCCAATTTATCATATAAAGAATGTTTTTTTTGCTGAAAATATTATTTAATATGTTAATTGTAGTTGGTTGATGATTCTTTGTAGAAGGCATTAAATTATAAGTAGGGAAATGAAAGATATAAGCACACAGGCATCATACTTCAACAGGGATACAAAATAGTCAATTCCATGTGAAAAGTATATTTTTACAAGAACAAGCTGTAAGGATTACATTCAAGCCATCTCTGTGCAAGGCATGAGATCAACATACAATAAATCATCAAAAAATACTTCAAGTATCTGACCAGATTATGAGAAAGGAACTTGAATTGCATTTCTTATCATACACCGATCCTGCCATAAGCTCATCAAACCATCAATAACCCCACGGATCACACTTAAATATAGTTTTTTTTCAATGTTTGCTATCAAATTCTTTCAATAAATGGATAACGTGTGAACTTTTTCCCATACTCAACAGCACATTACCTACTCTTGAAATAACCCTTCCATGCGTCCAATTTTATTGAAGAATTTTATAGCAAACATTTAAAAAACTGCATATCCTCAAAACCCCATCTCCCCCAAACATCAGGAGGGCCCTCTGAAAAATTAATCATGCCAAGTGCCTCTAGGAATGAATGGCCTGGGAGCTCAGATTCAGATTACTCACATGCTAAGGGTTCTGTTAGAGACTGAAAGTAGAGGGCTTCTGGGGGACTCCTCCTATATTGTTTTATTGTTATAGAGAAAACATCAGTTTTCTTGTTATGGCGTTAGTGGCTCTCAGAACTCTTGTGAATCAAAGTCAGGTTTTGATGGAAACTCAAGACCTTGAAGTGCCGGCATCCTTCTTATATCTTCTTCTGAATAAGCAGGGATGAACCAGTATTTCTTGTCCATACCAAACACCTGTTACTCAAGCAACAAAAACCATAATTTAACTTCAAGGTAGCATAGATTCCATATCTAAGCAGATCCCAACAACCTTGTACATGGTAGTATGGCACCCTAGAGAATCAAAAGATATTTAAGTATTTAAAAAAGAACTTCCAGATCATGTCACTTGTATACAGACAACATTTTCTCCATCCTGTAAATCTAATAATGCTTGAACAAATCAAATCAAGTTTCCACAAAACATTATTCAGAAACTCCTTAATGCTTCACACAAACGAAATTCATGTTGAGCTCCCCCTTCTCTTCTTTTTTAACCATTACAAACAACTGAAAACACCATGACAAATAGGTCAAGAATGTAATGTAATTTTGCTTAATATTGTATTTGTGAGCTTGGACCTCTTGTCTTCTTCCTCCTTTATGTCCATTCTTCTTTAATCTTTTTTGTTTTTTAAAAAAAAAAATCTACAAACAAGTTACTCTTGGTGCTAGGATGGTAACACTGGCAAATACAAGATAAAAGGGATTGACACGAACACAACTAAAGGAAGAAAATGACATTGTTCAGCTAACATACAATATTAGGTTAACAGCTGACTGCCTGCAATAGTATTAGCAATATGGATAGCTTCTTATCATGCAGCAATTTCCTTTTCAGGTATAGGGTTTGAGTTTATCAAATGTTTGGCAAGAAGCTAAATAAACAAGTACACCAAGTCGAATATCAAATCAAAGCTTGTCAAACATAAAGATTCTAAAAACTGTCAATTTATCTAGTTAGCCAAGTAGGGGTATAAGATGACAATAAGATGTTACCAGTTTATCCAATAAACCATTTGAGGACTGAAGGCGTTCATAACTTATAGCAGTTGGCCAAACTACCAAAGTATATGCAGGTTGCAGTTTCTTTATTTAAGAAAGTGGGAGCTGAAGGTCAATGCCTCAATCTCCAAGGATAAACCATATGACTATGAGGCCAAGCCAACTTTGAAATTATATATCCAAAGCAAATCAAATTTATGCTTAAGACAACAAGATTTCAGTAAATTCTTTCCTAAATACTTAAAGATAGCTTAAAATATAGTATATAAATTAACTTTTAACAGAATATCCAAAGTATGGTAATGATCTCTGGATTCTCTTAAAGCAAAATTACACACAGGAATGCTCACTTTAATGTTCAAATGAATCTATACATATTACATAAAGTTATCAAATTAATTATTAACTTCCATGACACGACATCATGAAAGAAGTCCGCCTTATAATCAAACTTACAAAATATTCAAATTTTGTTTACAACATTGGTAGCAACATTGTTGGTGTGTGCCTAGTGCATGGGCAAACTTGGGTGGCAGAAGAGCTAGGCCAAAACTAGTTAACAATGGTGATGCCATAGTATTCCTGACAGACACAATCAATAACGAATAAAATCTGACAACAACAACAACAACAACAACATAGCCTTATCTGACATTTTAAGAAAATATATTCTGCTTGAAACATATTGAACATTTATTTTGGGGATTGTGACACCCTGTTCCTGAAATAGGACTAGAATGGATGCATATCAGAGACAGGAAGGACATTTAGTCTAAGCAAGTGTTCCCAAATTATGTAAGATTAGCCATTTCTTTTAAGCCCCATTTATGAGAAAATTAAACACAGTAAGATATGTCATTAAACATAAAGAACATCTCAAAAGGAGAAAAAAATGCATAAATAATGTCAATATAATAAGATGCACACACCTGTTCAAAATTTTTTCTGCGACCAAGATCATAACGCCACTTTGAAGTAGTTTTATTCTCATATGCCTGATCACAAAAGGGAAGAAAATTCCATCAATACCCAATTCACAAAAACTATCCAGCCTACTCCCACCTTAAGTATAAGCATCAAGAACTAAATCATATGGAAAAATGTCATAAGGTTTTCAAAACATACAAGGCAAAAACAGTCAATTAAGTTACCAAATCATTTGAGATTCCAGACTTCCAGCTAATGCATTATAAAACATTTTTCATTTTAAATAAACCTAAAAACCTTTAACTGGAACCAAAATTATAAGCACCATCACATGTTTAGCTTCTTATGATAATTGACAACCCTCATTACCACCAAACAATGTTTCAAAGAGCCATAACTATGAGTTTCTTTGAGAGAAGAACAAAAGAAGCTGGAAGCATCTCCTTGCTTCAACCACAGAAAACAAAGTAGTGGATAAATAAAGTTCAAATTTTTGTTTTTGGTAGATAAAGGGTAAAAGGCATAAAAATATGCAAAAACTTACCTCAATAGTAGTTGTATTAGAAGACACCAAAGATATGTGCAAGATAAGAAATCCCAAAACACTCAAAGCAAATGCCAGATTTAAAACTGTAAGTAATTCAAACATGTTAGAGAAATTCATAGTTGAAAACAACTGAATCCGACAGAGTATTTCAAACCCTACCAAAAGCAAGAAAAGTTGTTGCGAGAGTGCTAGGTGATCCAGGAATTTCTTCATCACTAAAGAATGCGATGAAGTGCGGCAACAATGATACAGTCACAAGACTTGTCTCGAGAAAAGTGTAGAACTGCACTAATATAAAGTAGAATAATGTAACCACAGCAAGTATTCTTCTGTCAGCAGCCACAAATAATAGAAACAAATACACAGATATTCTACTTAATATGCAGGCTCCTTGTATGTCACATTTTCATTACCTTTTATATAACTTCTGTCAACTGATCATAGCTTATGGCATATCAACAAAAATAGTAATTAACTAGCACTTTCACAACCTAGACAGAATGATTCAGTTTTTCTTCACTGCCTTGTAAGAGGTATATCATCCCTATTTGCATATAGGGTGACAACAAAGAAATAAATAAAGCCAATATCACAATTAGGATTAGATGAGTTCCTTAAAGGTAACTTGATAGGTAACTAGTAGGAATATAGTGTGTGGACTGTGGTGTAATGCATGTGAGTTTGTTAGAGGGGTAATTTAGGAAATGTAGTGGGTCAGAATTAGTCATAAATAAGGGAGTAGGAGTGGGAGAGGGGCAGGCAGAAAGAATGTTTTTGCAGTGAAATGCTGTGGGTAGAAGTGAAGTGCTGTGGGTAGAATACTTTAGTAGTTTAGTATTCTGAAGGAGCGTAGCTCTAGGGGAGGATTAGTTGTAATCCTTCATTGGCTATTGAATTTCTCAGTCTATATTTGTATTTCTGGGGAGAGTTCTCTGTAATCCTTAGTTTGTCTTTCAATATAACAGTGATATTTCAGTGTTGCTCTCTGGTTTCTATCAATTGATTCAACTTGCTGGATACTTGAGGGAACCACTGTTTTTATTTTACTTGTCATTCAAAATGTCAGTCAAGAATTGGGAAGAAATAGCAAGGAAGTTGGAACAAATCATTAATATAGAGTTCGACCGATTTCGGAAAAGGATACAAGTGAAGTTTGTTGCGATTGATGAAAAAATTCGAATGGAGAAGGGATTCATTAATGATGATCCATTCGTTGGTAAGAAGGGATTTGGAGAGGCAAAGTCGCACAGAGGAGGAGATGTTGTTTCGTCTCAGGCGAGGGGAAACGGAGCTTGACATCGGCGGAAAAGAGGAAGAGAAAGAAGAGTCTCTCAATGGATGAGAGAAGAGGCTGAAGTGAAAGACAGAACAAGTACCTGACACCGCAAATCTCAAAATGCTGGACGGTGAAGTATAGAAGGGCAAAGAACAGATTCCATCTTGTGCTCTGGAGGCAGGCCCAACACTCTAGAGGGGAAGATGGTGAAGAACAATTAATTCTGTGAAATGGATCCATGGGTCGGGTCATCATGTTAAGAATGGGCTAGGCTCAATATTACGGGCCATGGGTGAATTTAGTTGAATACTTGGTTACCCAAAATGAGTCAGGCCTAGAACCAATTTGGAAGCTTTGAGGACAAGGCTCTTCTTGAGGGGTGGGTAATGATAGGTATCTAGTGGGAATATAGTGTATGGATTGTGGTATAATGCATGTTTGTTAGAGGGGTAATTTAGGAAGTGTAGTGGGTCAAAGTTGGTTATAAATAAGGGAGTGGGAGTGTGAGTGGGGCAAGCAGAAAGAATTTTTTGCAGTGTAGTGCTGTGGGCAGAACACTTAGTATTCTGAAGGAGGGGAGGATTAATTGTAATCCTTCATTGGTTATTGAATTTCTCAGTCTATATTTGTAATTCTGGGGAGAGTTCTCTGCAATCCTTAGTTTGTCTTTCAATATAACAGTGATATTTCAGTGTTGCTTTCTGGTTTCTATCATAACTACATACAGACACAAAACTGGGAAAATATAAAACTGCAACTTATGGTTACTCAAAAGGTCTTTCAATATAAACCAGAATTTTTGTAATAAAGAAGCCATCTAGAAAACTATGAAAATAACATTTATATAGAAGTGAAAATTACATGATCAATAGCTCAGCAGTGTGAATAGTCGAAGACACAATATAATCAATGCAGCTCAGTGGTCACAAATAATAGCTACACAAATGAGTTGATATAAAATATGAAATTTAGAGTGTCCATACCAAGAAGAGAAGGAAATACTTGTAATTCAGGGCACCAACACAGTTAACTATCCATACACAATGATGGTCCATCTTCAGCACACAACGTCCACCTGGAACCAAAACAAAAAAGATTAAACTCATGCTCACTTTTCTCAATGTACAAAAACAAAATGGGAATTCTTGTGCACCAAGACTCACAAACTGAACAGTGATGGCATCGAGGCGGTTTAAGTTGATTGCACTTCCTACAAAACCAGATTCGTTGATTTGAAGGATCAGACTGCAAATTACTAAATTCAGATCCATTTAATGGGTCAGCCTCTCCTCTCTCCTCATCAATTGAAGGCCTCCAATTAGGAGGCACACTTCCAGGGTCCGTAAGAACAACAGTAAAATAACTCCATAGCAGCATAACCAACTGCATGAATAGAATTTCAACTTTTAACATCATTTCATGCATACAATTACAAAGATGATGCCTTATCAGTCTTTAGGCTTGATTAATTAAGTTTTAACGGGATCTGAAAATCCCTTTCTTAGTAAAAACCATTACTAAATAGTTTTGTCAATATATCGAAAAATTCTAAAATTAAAGAATTTTCATGAGTATCACAAAAACCCTACACACTCAAGCTCCTCAAGTAAATCATTAGGCATCATAGATATAATTCAGACATTTGTTAATATTAACAAGTTCAATTTCAACAATTGGTAAACACCTTCAGAGAATCTAAATGCACTTCATAATTTCCCGAACCACAAGTCAAATCAAACAAACAAAACCCCAACAGAAACCCACAATTCCCAGCACGAAAGTAATCAGCTCTGGCAGCTTACCAAGAAATGAAACAAGATCAACACCGCCATGGCAATGACAAACTCGGGCCACCCAGCGTACAAAGCAGGGCCGTAGTTAGTAAAAACGACAGTGTAATAACTGACACCCACTACACCAAGGACCAAGAGTATCATAATCGAACCTAGTCCTCGCAGAGCAGTGCAGAACTTGAAGACGTTCCAAGCCATCGTAGCTCCAGATCTATGCATACTCGCAGAACCCAAAAAACACAATATAATTTAACCCGAAAATCCTAAGTCTTTCTGAATCAGGATATAAACCCAATTCCATGTAAATCATCGATTTACCCCATAAAACCACATTAAAGAGGGTGGCGCTTAGTCAAGAGCGAAACAAGATAACAAGTTTATGAACAAAAATCTGTTTCCTGCGCTGGGTTTACATGATTACCGACAGTGACCTTCGTAAATCTAGAGTTTATAGATAATTAAATAGAACGAAATTTGGGTTTAGCAGGAGGAGGTTGAAAGGGAAATCACAAGATTCAGAGGGATTCAACTCTAACAGATTGGCATCTTATGATCTGGCTAAACGAGCAAAGCTTAATTAACAACAGCCAGATGCTTATTAGCAAATTTGCTACATAAGATTTTTTTCGTTTCTAGATAATTAGTGTTACCAAATATAATAATAACATTAGTTTAAAATGATAAATTAATTAAATGGTCTTAAAATGCTACGGTAACTTGGTCAAGAGTCTAGAAGGCGTCCCAAGAGACAGACAGATTCAAATCATCAAACATATTTTTATTTTTGTATGTAATAAGTTGTTTTCAGTGCAGAATAAAACATGGAAATTGAGTTCACGGAGATGGGGATAGAATGCAAAAAACGTCTAAGAAAACTGTTTTTCATGTTCCAAGTTCAACCCCCAAGGGATTGACCTGTTTTTCATATTAGTTTTCGTATGTTTTGGGTTAACGTGACGCTTGGTGACTGGTGTTCTTACGTAACCTTCACAAAACGTACAAGAAAAGTGTTTTTTTTTGTTTTTAACCTTTCTTTTTATTTAACACTCATCTTATAAGCCGAGTGTGTATATTTGGAGTCTAGATCCCGCCTGTCTCAGCAAACATTATTAAAAATCGTAATTAAAATCTTTAACAATAATTAAAATCGTAGTTAAAATAATATTTTTTACAAATAATAGTTAAAATCATTGTTAAAATCTTTAACAATGATTTTAACCATAATTAAAACACAAGTACAAAATCTAGTTTGAGAAAAGTTTACAAAGAACTTTCATCCTTTGAAAAAGTCGAGTTTCTCTACTTTTCTTATTAAATTATTTTAAAATTTGTATATATAATAATTAAAAACATTTTATAAAAATTTTAAAATGATTTAACAATAAAAAGGTCAACTTTTTCAAAAATCAAATTTTTGATAGATTACTTAAAAATCTTTTAACTACTATTGATTGTAATTTGTAAGTAGTTTTTTTCTACTTTTAAAATTAACAATTAAGTCAGGGGACATTTTAACTATTGTTACTTTGTTTAATCTTACTCATTTACCACATTTGATTCCTAAAATGGTAATTGTAAGACTATTGCATTTAAAAGTACAATTCAGATATACATGTTCTTATATGTTTAAAATAGTAAATTTACTAGCATTTTAGAAAAAATAAATTAAACGGGAAGACAATTTTGTTTGAATGTAAAAGTTTAAGAACCTGAAGTAGAATTTTAATGCCATTTTTAACAAGTCATGTATGAATATTCTTGTCAAACAAGAAAAGGAAAAAAGAAAAATCATCCATGACCATATAAAGGAATGCCTTAGAAAGTACAAATAATAACAGGAAAATTGGCAAATAAGATTTTGTTATTAGGTCCTAAATCACTAGATTGAGTCATTGTAGACAACCCTTTTTCAAACTCTTAAGAAATTTTAGGTATCAAAATTTTTTTTTTTAAAAAAAGAAGAAGTGGCCACTCTTTTGAGAATTTTTAAAGGTCTCATAGCCAAAAGTTAGAAATGCTTTAAAAAGGGGATCAATTTGGAAATTCCAAGATTTTCGGGTGGAAACTCATATTTGCAAAAAAGGTCCATTTTGAAAATCTCTAAAAGTTTTGGGGGTTGAATTGCAAAAAGGAAGAATTTGAAGATCTCAAATTTTTGGAATTAATTTTAATAAAGGACCAATTTGAAAAACTCCAATGTCTTGAGGATTAAACATGAAAAAGGACTTATTTAGAAATCTCAGAAGTTTTGGGGTAATTTTGCAAAAAGGTCCACTTTGAAAATCTTAAAGTTTTGAGGTTATTTTTGAAAAGAAAAAGATTAAAATGAAAATCACAGAAGTTTTGGGGTTATTTTTGAAAAAGAATTAAATTGAAAATTCCAAATTTTTGGGATTATTTTTTTAAAAAAGATTAATTTGCAAAATCTCAAAGTTTGGAGGACATTTTGTAAAAAGTTCTTATTTGCAAATTCTCAAAGTTTGGGTGTTAACATTTAGCAAATACCAAATTGAAATTTCCAATGATTTTGGGTTAAATAGGCAAAAAGGGATTAAATTGGGAATTTACAAAAATATTGGGGTCAAAATGAAAATTCAAGTTCAAAAGTCTTATTTTGGAATTTGCAAAACTTTGCATTGAAGTGAAAAGTTTAATGTGAAAGACTGAAAGGTAGGCCCTTTTGAAAATTTTGAAATTTTTAGGGACTTATCTATAATTAAAAACTCACGAAGGGGCCCTAAAACAAATAAAGCCTTTGAATTAAAAAAAAAGGGGGGGGGGTATGCATCCCTTAAGAATTTGTTTCTTGGTTTTAAAAAAATAAATTTATAAATGGATCAAGAGCTTCATCTCAAAGGACGCATAAAAAAAGGGAAAAAGAAAACAGAGGTGGACAGAAGTTCTCTCTTTTTTTTTTTCTTTTGGACAAATAAAAATGTTTTCTATTAAATGCAACAAAGACATTAAAGCTTAGTATACATGTAATATTACATGACCTCTAAATAACATAATTACATATCATACCTGAACCCATGGGAGAAAAGTACATAGATTTAAGGCAGCACACCCTAAAAAGTACCAAGGTCTTAAAAGAGGCAACACACCCCTAGATCAAAGAGCTGTCTAAAAACAACAAAGCGGGCTAGAAAGCCTAACAAGCACATTTCTTTTAAATGGAAATAGCACCAATAGAAACAAAAAATGCAGAATCCATAGCCTAAAAGCAGCAAATGCATGATGGGTCAACAACATGCTGAAGCCCAATAGATTCAGGCTCGACTACATGTAGAACACTAGAGTCTTCGTGCCTCCCAAGCATTACACTTGCATTGCTGCTTTGAACCACGGAGGCTAGACCTGGAAAATAGGCAGTATCACTTAAGGAGTTTTGAGTCCCAACCTTATCACAATTGCATCGTCATTGAGCATTGTCAATCACTGGAGGAGTTTTCGGTCAAGGTTTGTTCTTGGCAGTGGAGAAGAAAACTTATCTTCCCACGCGAGGCGTCTTCAGCTTGATTCGGCAAATTTGTAATTCTATGTCAGTGGACTTGCGCTTGTTTGGTTTACTTTGAGATGTGATGTCGGCGACGCCAAGGATGAAGCCAATGATGACAAAGACAACGTAGCTTCGGAAGAGGGATGTGGGTTGAACGAGAAGGAAGGAAGGTCGCCACATCTAGCTGGGAAAGAGGAAAAGGCGGAGTAGTTGGATCTCAGAGAGCACCCAAGGGGGAAAATCTTTGACTAAGCGAAGGGAAGTACTCTTATGAAGGAGAGAAGACTAAAAAACAGAAAGAGGAGGAGGGCAGAGGGCTACCATCTGCCATCAAAATTGTCACATCCCAAAACTTAGATATATGAGATAAACATAAAATACGTAGGGTGTACCTCTATAGTACCCCTTAATCTCTATGAACATTCTTAATATCCATAACTATGCGAATCATAAATTTTCCAAGAAAGATATTTTACATACATATTCAAAAAATATTTAACATTCATACATTACACAGTACTATACAACATCGCAAGCCTAGGTGGCTTACTAGATTATAGAGCATGTCCTAATCCTTTACCAAAAATTACATCCAAAAGTGCACCAAACAAAAGTGGAGTATAACCTTAAAGGCTATAAATCCTCCTCCTCAATTACTGTATCTAAAAAGATAATCATAAAGAATATGAGTTAATCAAAACTCAGTGAGTAAACAACTGTACATGAAAATATCACAAGCACAAATACCACATTGCTAATTTAATCAAAAGATATTAATTAATTCAATACATTCAATGTATTTATATGTATTGACACCAGCATTTTATACAAATTTTGAAAGTCTTGTGAGCTTATGTTCTCACAACCATATTGAGCCAAAATCATTGGTATTCAATAGGTTTACACTCTTTTATTTTTAAAAACCCTGTGAGTTTACGTTCTTACAACCATATTAAGCCAAAAATCTGTTAGTGCTCAATAGATTTATGCTCCCCAATGTTCATCCTTAGGAATATTTATCCATGGATTTACTAATCAGTATATTCAGGTCTGTTGGGTGATCAATCTCTCACCTTATTCAAGTCTGTTGGGTGATCAATCTCTCATCTTTGTTTAGGTCTATTGGGTGATCAATCCCTCACCTTATTTAGGTCTATTGGGTGATCAATCCCTCACCTTATTCATGCATCAAACATAATCACAATCATGACATATAATCATATTTTCACAAAATGTTCCAATTTATTCAAGGAAACTACCACATCTAGTTATTTAGTCAACTAGAGAAATTAATTCACATAAAGTAATAAAATAATTTCTAATGATATTGTGATTTTTCTCAACTTGAACATACATTGGTAATCTTCTCAATTTCACAAATAATGCAAATAAGATTTATATTGTGCTTTGACTAATTTAGTAAATTAATTTTTGTTGACGACTTGGCAAGCGTACCAATCGTGCAAGTAATATAAAGTGAGTAGAGTATCGTTCCCACGAGGATTGAGGTACCAACTACCCGTGAAGCTAAAGTTAGATGCTATCTAGACGAATCATTAAACAGAAATGTGAATCTAACGCTACAAATTAAACTAACACTATTATATAGAACCTAAAACTAAACTACTCCTAATGACAATAACCTAGGGTTGATGGGATTGACTTCACCTAATTCTTAATCCGACTAATTCATAGACAAATGAATCTTTGAGTTGTTAAAGAATGATTCAATCCAATTACAATTCCTTTTGGTGTTGGTTAAGCTCTCAAAATTGTTTGAACCCAATCCCTTAGAGAAGCAAACCTACCTAACCCAAATGATTGTTTAATTCCTTAATCCATTCATTCAAGTAGGTGATTAAGTTTAGGAACTCATAAAAACCACATAAATAAGATTATCTATTCCTAGATTAATCTGATTTATGGTAAAAGTTACAATGGGCTAGTTAATATCTAGCTATCCCTAGCATAGATAAAAACCCCAAACTCATAAAAGTGGTGATCAAGCATTTTTAGAACAATTCAATTCGGTAAAATCCACTCCAACAAAATACGAAATGCAATTGAGAAGAATCATTCAATAACAAAACTTCATAAGAAATCAAGTTATAACAACCACCAAACCCTTCATTTTTCATAGGTTCCATTATCATCCTCTTACTCTTGCTTTCATCAATTGTACATGCTAGTCTAGGGCACAATTATTCCTAAAAGGATTTTTCCCAACCTCAACTAAGATAAAACCTAATTCTCCATAATTCCTTATGTGAAAATCAAGTTCATTAAATGAGCAAACCCTAATTTGACTATATGAGGCTAATATCTATATTCCTATGACATTAGCAAATCAATCCCCTCTCCTTTAAGGTTCAAGAACTCATACAACTCATTCCTTAGGTCTAGTTTTTACCTCCCTTTCCCAAGTTTAGCAAAAACACCCAATCATCCCAATAAATGGCCAAATTAAAGGAAAACATTAAGATTGAAATAAATAAACATGTATTAACCAATTAATGATTACAAAAGTTCAAGAAATTACACAAAACCTAATCTAAAATCGGGCTCATAACAACCCTTGAGTTACATACTACCTATTACTACAAATTACAAGAAAATGCAACATGAAAAGAGAAGAAAATGAAGAGAAAAGAAAAGAGATGGGGGAAGGAAGACCAATCCCATGAGGGAAGGCCTTCTTCCCCCCTAACCAGCTCAAGATGTTGCTCCCTTGCTGCCTCCAAGCTCCCTAAAATCTCCCAAAAAAAAGTTAGGGCAAAATGCCCCAAAAGAAGCATTTAAACTGCAGATTCGTGACTTGGCGCCTGGGCGCCAAGCCTGACAGCTTCAGTTTCAAGTTCAGGGGTTGGGCGCCTGGGCGCCACGTCTGGCGCCTGGGCGCCAACTGGGCAGAGGGCTCTTTGCAGTTCAAATGCCTGGTGCCTGGGTGCCAGCTCACTGGAGTCTCAATTTCCTCTTGTTTTCTCCCCAAAATTGTACCTGCAAAAGACAACAACTAAAATAAATTAAAAAGGCAATAAAAAGGGGAAATAAAACAAGAAAATAAGAAAACTATAAAGCACTAGAGAACTAAACGAAAACAAAGATAAAAAGTGCAAAAGGAAAGCAACAAGGCTAAAAGAGGACTGAAAATCCCACATATGATGGCATTATTTGGTGAGTTATTAGGACTTATCAATTTTACAAGGTTACCTACTCACCTTGACGTTGCCCAATTTTACCTTGAACCTTTCTTAAAGATGTGTAAGATGATAGAAGGTAATTTTCTTTATTCCAATCTAGTCACAACATCTCAAAAGATATGGAAGATACATCAAAGAATACATCCCTATAAGATAATCATGCAAAAATATGTCAAGGTCACAAAATAGGGAAATTCCCCACTACAATTCTGACATTTAATTACTCTTCTAGACATAACTCTCAAATGGTAAAGAATTTTCAAATGAAACTTATTTCATTTGAAAATACACTCAAAAAAATTTCCAATGATACCTTATTTACTAAAAACGGAGTTCAAATGAAAGAGATATAGTCATTTTAAAATTGATACTACAATACCGGTTTGCCACAGTACCTATTTGCTATAGTACCAGTTTGCTACAGTATTGGTTTGCTACAGTACTGGTTTGTTACAGTACCCCCTGAATCTGAAAATTTTATGAATGCTACAGTAAATCACGATTTTCCTCTTAGGTTTTCATGATTTTGAGATCAAATCTTCATTATTTAACTTGATTTCTTCTATGAGTTTTTATCCTTAATGTCTAAGGAGTGTTTTGACACCAAAACCTCCAATTTTAACTATCAAACCAAGCCCCAATCTCAAGTTTTAATCAAGAACCCTAACTTTTTTTAAAAATTTTTGAATTCTTTGGATTTCTCCTAGTTTTCTCTAAATTTCTTGTTCCTTAATTATTATCTAACATGTAGAAATGTTTTAAACCAACATCTATACTTAAATTCATTCATTAGAACCCCAAATCAACCCAAAATGCTTTAAATCCGAAAATGAAAAAGAGATGGATGATGGAGCTTACCTCTTGCTTCAGAAATTCTAGTGAGCCGGTGTAATATCCCAAGAATTTATATGAATATTTAAAGCCTATTTTGAAGTTTAGTGAAAAATTTAATTACGTGAAAAATTTTCTTTTTGAATTAGTGAAGAAAATGTGAGAATAGAAATTTTTATTTTTAATTTAGGAAATTTTTACAAATTCTCAAGGACTAAAGTGAAAAGAAAAGAAAGTATAGAGGACTTTTGAAAAATGACCAAGTAGGAACCCGAGAAGAAAAATAGAGCTTATGGGAATGAATTATGAGTCCGGTACCGAAAAGATGATGGATTCGAGGTTAAAGTGGAGTTTGAGACATCGAGAGGGATTAAAGTGAACAAATCTTATAAGCTAAGGTGGCTATGAGCGATTTTATCGAAAAAGAAATTGGTGGGGCCCACGCGTATACACTTCTCCTTATTCTTTTCTTTTTCTCATTCTCCCTCCCGTAGCTTCACTTTCTCTCTCTCTCGATTATGCTTGCAAAGGAATTTCTTCATCAATCATTCATGCAATTTTTGCTTTGGGAAGGAAGCTATGAAAGTTAGGATGATTGGTAAGTTGATGTTCTTCTTCTTCTTCCTCTTATTACAAGATCAAATCCTTGGTTATTATTTTTGCAAAATTTTTGTAGAATATTTTAATGGATGAATTTAAGTGTGGATGTTAATCTAAAACATTCCTAGGTGGTTTATGATGTTATTAGAACAAAAAATTTGGAGAAAACTATGAGAAATTCGTAGAATTTGGATATTTGAAAAAGTTAGTGTTCTTGATGAAAATTTGAGATTTGAGCTTGGATTGTTGGTAGAAATTGGGGGTTTTGGTGTTAAAACACTCCTTAGACATTAAGGATGAAAACCCATGGAAGAAATCAAAAGAAATGTTGTTTTAGATATGATTTTTGGATTTTTGGATGAAGAACACGAAGAACATCGAAAATTTTCCCCAGAATTACTGTTCACCGAGAAAATTTTTCCAGATTTTCTCGTTACTGTAGCGTTGACTCGGTCAACGTTACTGTAGCGTTGACTCGGTCAACGTTACTGTAGCTGTGTTGACCGTTGACCGTTACTGTAGCATCAGTTTTTTTTTTTTAATATCGTTGAAAAGCTCTTTGAGTCTAGTTTCCAATGGTATAAGTTTCATCTGGATATTCATTACCAGTTAGGAGTTATGATTTGAGAAGTGGATGAAGGTCGAGAGTAGTGGTAGGAAATTTCTCTATTTCGTAACCCTGATGGTTTTTATCTGGTTACAATAGGAATGGTCAAGTGCAAGGTGGGAGTGCTGAGAGCATGAAATCCAGGTGAGTGGGTTAATATTTGCTATGATTAAATATCTTTGTTATTGACTTTTTGCATCATAGTGAAAATATGTTGAATATCCAAATTTGAAGAGAATGATGTGGGATGATGAGACAAACAATTGTGGAACGTGCCAGGTGATGTATATAATTATATTTTCTTATTTTCTCATGAATGAGGTTATGTGATGGATTGTGAATGGCATGTGAACTGAGTTGAAATGTATCATACTCTGATTGTTGAGTTCAATCATATGCGGATAGTTGAAGTATGTTATTGTTGAATAATTGTTCTATATTATGGGTTATGTTATATACATGCTATGTTGCTGGAACCACATTGATTATGTTGTGGCTTGAATTGTAAATGACTGAGTTGTGTATGTGGCTCAAGATTATGATTGAGGATGTTTTTATATGTGATTGTGATTGTGTTTGACTGGAAAGGAAAGGCATGGTGGTGCACCCCATGGAGAAATCTATGTGAAGCTATAAGGGTGGAGAATATAAATGGAGCGATAAGGGTGGATGCGGCGGGGGCCGCGGGCAACGATCCAGAGGTATTCTGGACGACCCGGTTGGTACGGAAATTGTGTGTGAAATTGATTTCATCGATTGCTGTTGTGAATTTTGAATTTTGTTGAAATGCATTTGATTCACTTGGATATTGTTGTGAAGTATTATGAATAATATTATATCATGTGATGATCGGTCTACGTATGATTGCTGCATGTTATCATTATGATGCATGATTTTTATTTTGTCATAGTATTGTGTTATCTACTCACTGGGCACGTGGTTTGCTCATACCCCTCTTATTGATATTTTTTTTCAGAGTTGACAGCTGAAGGTAAATATCGGAACAAGGAATTATGGATCCTTAGTCCATAATTACCTTTTCATTTGTTCACGATAAAGGTATAATAGTTAAGTTTTATTCTAAGTTGTATAAATCTAGAAATCTCTGTAATCGGGTAGGTTCATTCAGTGATGTAATGTGAGTAATTGTAGTATGTATACAGAACTCGTTTTGGTTGCATGAAAAAGAATTGTATGATTTTTTTTTAAGAGAAAGATAGGCTTACGGAGGTGAAATGAAATTCACTTTCCGTGCCGGTCACGTGCTCAAATTTTGGGACGTGACAAGTTGGTATCAGAGCTTTGGGATTAGGTCTCCTACCGATTACAGAGTAAGGTAACCTTAGTGGGATCTCCTCTATCGTGGTGAACCCGGGCACGACTATAGAGAGATGGCTCCATTGAAGGTCCTGTAGGATGTTTTCATTTCCTTTCCCTCCGAGACTTGTTTTTTTCTTAGGAATTATGTTTTTAGTTTTAGTTTTAGACAGATATGGCTATACTTTTGAACCCGGTAAAGGAAATGTTATTATTATTTTGATTCCATTGCTGTCGGATCAAATTGTATGTGTGGGGCTTTATATGTTGAATTCATGATTGATTTTGTGTGAATGATTTCCTTTATCTTTCTTAATTTTATTATTACTATTTTTTTTTTAGTATCATCCCATAAAAGAAACCACTGGCATTAAAAGCGGAAGGATTACATTGCAAAAAAAAAAAAAAAAAAAATTACTCATGCATGAGTAATCTAAAAGCGAGGTGGTCTCGGATTAGGAGGGTTGTATTGTATCATCACCCCTCGACCATTCCTTGGAGCGAGAGACAGAGCAATGTCGCGGAGGGTAGTGTAAATCCCATTCATACAATCAACACTTCTTTGTTGTTGATTGCAGAAGCACTGG
Organism: Biancaea sappan; assembly: GCA_037074585.1. NCBI lineage: Eukaryota > Viridiplantae > Streptophyta > Magnoliopsida > Fabales > Fabaceae > Biancaea > Biancaea sappan. The sequence goes on along the minus strand of CM073499.1, from coordinate 21,911,193 downwards.
GTAGACCAATAGAAGAACCTGTCTATTCTTGAAGTCATTTCTGCATGATTGCGTTTAGTTAACTTCTCCAGGTCTCCTATCATCTTTTTCAGATTTTTCACCTCCTGCTCTAGACAGGCGATTTTGTCCTCCGAGGTATGGGCCGTGCTAGTCTCCTCAGCTTCCTCGTTCTTCTTCATTTTCTTCTCCATATGCTTCTCTAAAGACCCTTCAAAAGGTCTTTTGCCCTTGTCTTTGCCTAGACTTAAGTTTAAGTCGAGCTCTTCTCTCTTGGCATCCACTGTGAGATCAATGTACTTCCTTGTGGCCATGATTTGAAAAATTTAGAAATTTATGTGGGAGTATGAGAAGAGAGGAACGCTGGGAAGTTGTAGGCTCAGATATGATTACTCTTTGTGGTGTGGTAACTGAGAACGTTGGGACAGTTCTTATAGAGGAAAAATTTGAACTTAGAGACAAAGAAGATATCTCTTCGCCGCACCCTACACGCTTAACCTATGGATTTCTGCAAGCTGGAAGCTAGGAGTCTAGGGTAGGCATGCACACCAACAACGCGTCGCATTAATGGCAAAACCACGAAAGTCAATATTCGGTGGATTTGCGGCCGATTTACACTTGGTTTTTCCATTTCTCTCGTTGGCATTTTCTGAAATTGAAGGAAGTCGACAATGTAGCCATTACAGAGTGTCTTGGATGTTTTCACGATGAACTAAAATGTATTTCTATGCTTTCTTGTATTGTTCTTGAAAGCCTTCAGTTAAGTATAATATACATGATTGATTGAATTATACTGTGATTATATGTATCTAAATACATATGATATGTATGTATGTTATTCATGCATAGAGAGTGAAGGCTATTTGTTATGGCCAGGAATAATATGTAATGATTCTACATACATTCAGAGAATGTGAAGTCTGAAATTTAAAAGAACTTGAATAGATGAAAATATATATAGATAATGATGTATCTCTATGTTTATACATATATACATATATGCTCGTAGAGGCAACTGAAAGGTAAAATTTTTCTCTCACTTTATGGAACGCTTGATGTGTAGATGTGAGAAGTTTTTATTTTAATATGTATGTTTGAAAATGTGTAAGCTTAGGGCAAAGTCACGGATTAGAAACCTAGATAAGGTTAATATGAAGCTACCCGTTCATGGAGTAATATCTCGATTTAGAATTATTGGATATGACAAATACAGAGTTAGGAAGTCATAAATTGAAGCGGCGATTAGTTTAATAATTTGAGCAAGAGTCAAAAGTTAGCCGAAATTTTTGAGGAAATCTTTTGTATTTGATTATATTTTGTTATTTTCTGGCATGCTTATCAGAGACCGTTGGCATTGCGTCGGATAAGGTCTGTAGGTCATCTTTAGAGTATGATGTAAAGGTTTTGTAGCCCTAAATTTCGTCTATATATAATGGATGCCCCATTACGCTGCTCACTACACTAAGAGTTTATATCTATAAGCTTTCTAGCATCAAACTTCTCCTTTTGTACAACCTTTATAGCTCAGAGAAATATGGCCGGCAATAAATCTTTCAATTTAAACTTTGAGGCTGGCAAGGTAGAGCTGGATCTAAATCTTAGCCTGGAGAATTATAAGAATAAGAGATCCATGGAAGAGTCACCAGAGGCTAAGAAAAGAAAAAGGGATGTAGTAGAGTTAGAGGATGTTAGCACAGCAACATCTTCTAATAATGAGCTTGCGCTTATGAGACAAAAGATGGAGGACTTGGAAAGACTGATAAACCGCCACTTTGAGGACCAGGGGAGATTGATAAATCGTCTCTTTACAGAACAAGAGAAGCTTTTGAACCGTCATTTTAGGGAATTGGCGAATAGAGTTGATAGACATTCGATGTTTGCAACTCAAAATTTTCGTGACCAACAAGCGAGATGTATTGACTGTATGAATGGAGTGACTTCTGCACTTCGCCAAATTTCCCAGACGTTTCCTCCAGAAACTCTTTCTAGGCTCCAACGATTAACTTCCTCCTTAAGGTCTGAAGCACCTTCTTCTTCTAGACCTAGAGCACCTTCTGCATTTCAAAAGCCTCCTCGTTCTTAATTTATCTTTTCTTTTGTTTGTACTTAAAGCTGATGTTTGATCTAATGTTTACGTATTAAAATTATCTGTTTTGTAAATCAAGTTCAGTTTGTTGCCTGTAACTTATGTATTAGAAATAAAAAAAATTTCGTATTTGATTTTTTTTTGTTGAGGCAATTCTTTTACTGAAGAAACTTGAGAAATAAAAATATGTTGAACTTGTTATATTTTGTTCTTGATTGTGAAAATTCCAGAAGAGACAATGAGATATAGACAAAATATCTGTATTTGTTTCAATCTTGAGTTTTGAATTCGGAGGACCGAATTCTATTAAGGGGGGAAGAATGTAATATCCCAAGAATTTATATGAATATTTAAAGCCTATTTTGAAGTTTAGTGAAAAATTTAATTACGTGAAAAATTTTCTTTTTGAATTAGTGAAGAAAATGTGAGAATAGAAATTTTTATTTTTAATTTAGGAAATTTTTACAAATTCTCAAGGACTAAAGTGAAAAGAAAAGAAAGTATAGAGGACTTTTGAAAAATGACCAAGTAGGAACCCGAGAAGAAAAATAGAGCTTATGGGAATGAATTATGAGTCCGGTACCGAAAAGATGATGGATTCGAGGTTAAAGTGGAGTTTGAGACATCGAGAGGGATTAAAGTGAACAAATCTTATAAGCTAAGGTGGCTATGAGCGATTTTATCGAAAAAGAAATTGGTGGGGCCCACGCGTATACACTTCTCCTTATTCTTTTCTTTTTCTCATTCTCCCTCCCGTAGCTTCACTTTCTCTCTCTCTCGATTATGCTTGCAAAGGAATTTCTTCATCAATCATTCATGCAATTTTTGCTTTGGGAAGGAAGCTATGAAAGTTAGGATGATTGGTAAGTTGATGTTCTTCTTCTTCTTCCTCTTATTACAAGATCAAATCCTTGGTTATTATTTTTGCAAAATTTTTGTAGAATATTTTAATGGATGAATTTAAGTGTGGATGTTAATCTAAAACATTCCTAGGTGGTTTATGATGTTATTAGAACAAAAAATTTGGAGAAAACTATGAGAAATTCGTAGAATTTGGATATTTGAAAAAGTTAGTGTTCTTGATGAAAATTTGAGATTTGAGCTTGGATTGTTGGTAGAAATTGGGGGTTTTGGTGTTAAAACACTCCTTAGACATTAAGGATGAAAACCCATGGAAGAAATCAAAAGAAATGTTGTTTTAGATATGATTTTTGGATTTTTGGATGAAGAACACGAAGAACATCGAAAATTTTCCCCAGAATTACTGTTCACCGAGAAAATTTTTCCAGATTTTCTCGTTACTGTAGCGTTGACTCGGTCAACGTTACTGTAGCGTTGACTCGGTCAACGTTACTGTAGCTGTGTTGACCGTTGACCGTTACTGTAGCATCAGTTTTTTTTTTTAATATCGTTGAAAAGCTCTTTGAGTCTAGTTTCCAATGGTATAAGTTTCATCTGGATATTCATTACCAGTTAGGAGTTATGATTTGAGAAGTGGATGAAGGTCGAGAGTAGTGGTAGGAAATTTCTCTATTTCGTAACCCTGATGGTTTTTATCTGGTTACAATAGGAATGGTCAAGTGCAAGGTGGGAGTGCTGAGAGCATGAAATCCAGGTGAGTGGGTTAATATTTGCTATGATTAAATATCTTTGTTATTGACTTTTTGCATCATAGTGAAAATATGTTGAATATCCAAATTTGAAGAGAATGATGTGGGATGATGAGACAAACAATTGTGGAACGTGCCAGGTGATGTATATAATTATATTTTCTTATTTTCTCATGAATGAGGTTATGTGATGGATTGTGAATGACATGTGAACTGAGTTGAAATGTATCATACTCTGATTGTTGAGTTCAATCATATGCGGATAGTTGAAGTATGTTATTGTTGAATAATTGTTCTATATTATGGGTTATGTTATATACATGCTATGTTGCTGGAACCACATTGATTATGTTGTGGCTTGAATTGTAAATGACTGAGTTGTGTATGTGGCTCAAGATTATGATTGAGGATGTTTTTATATGTGATTGTGATTGTGTTTGACTGGAAAGGAAAGGCATGGTGGTGCACCCCATGGAGAAATCTATGTGAAGCTATAAGGGTGGAGAATATAAATGGAGCGATAAGGGTGGATGCGGCGGGGGCCGCGGGCAACGATCCAGAGGTATTCTGGACGACCCGGTTGGTACGGAAATTGTGTGTGAAATTGATTTCATCGATTGCTGTTGTGAATTTTGAATTTTGTTGAAATGCATTTGATTCACTTGGATATTGTTGTGAAGTATTATGAATAATATTATATCATATGATGATCGGTCTACGTATGATTGCTGCATGTTATCATTATGATGCATGATTTTTATTTTGTCATAGTATTGTGTTATCTACTCACTGGGCACGTGGTTTGCTCATACCCCTCTTATTGATATTTTTTTTCAGAGTTGACAGCTGAAGGTAAATATCGGAACAAGGAATTATGGATCCTTAGTCCATAATTACCTTTTCATTTGTTCACGATAAAGGTATAATAGTTAAGTTTTATTCTAAGTTGTATAAATCTAGAAATCTCTGTAATCGGGTAGGTTCATTCAGTGATGTAATGTGAGTAATTGTAGTATGTATACAGAACTCGTTTTGGTTGCATGAAAAAGAATTGTATGATTTTTTTTAAGAGAAAGATAGGCTTACGGAGGTGAAATGAAATTCACTTTCCGTGCCGGTCACGTGCTCAAATTTTGGGACGTGACAGCCGGAAAGTAATAGGAGAACCAAAGATTAACAGAAGAAATTGGAAGAAAAGATGGAAGAGGTTGAGAGAAAACCACTTCCTTATCTTGCTCCATAATGCCTCTTCGTGAAAAATGGGAGAAGGAGAAAAATGAAGACTTATTTTATACCAAGTGGGTTAATGGGTGATCCATGGGTACCCATACCCAAATACCCAAACAACTTTTTCCAACCAATTAAATATATCCATAATTAATTTTCAAATTAATTAAATTAAGTCCCTTTCTCATAAACTCCATAGTCCATGAAAATATACCGCACAACATAAAAATACTCAGTCTGGTCATTTATCTCGATTTCCACAACAAATTATTCAAATAGAATAAATTAAATATGGAGATTAAAGTGATTAAATTAAATATACCAAAATAATACTATAATGTATCGTAATACTCCAAAATTTACTATTCCAAATTTGATGGGTATTACAGAAATGCTAGAGAAGTCGGTGGAGAGACAATCTAAAAAAAGAAGGGTGTGAGAGTGAGATAGACCCAAAAGAATGGACCCCATCCATATTTGGAAGCGCTCATATTTTTGGTTCCTCACAGTCATATACAGAGGAGAAGAGAGGAAAAAAACTAGAGAGAAGAATAAAAATTAGAAAAAAAAAGGTAAAAAAAATATAATAATCATTAAAAAAATAAAATTCCAAATCAAAAGTAAAAAATAAAAAATAAAGTATGAAAATAGATTTTAAAAAAATCATACTAGCCTATTCGCATCCCCAGGCTAAGAGCAAGTAGTTAAATGTTTGCAGCAATTGAACTATTGGCACTAGGACAAAACTGTGGCGGCAAGCAACTGCTATTTAAATAGTGAGCTTAGATTGGCAGTGTGAGAAAGAAAGACTAAAAAGACAAACTTCTTGCTGAAAACCCACGTAAAATCTAATATATTTATCTTAGCATAATCAAAAGTTAAGTTAGAAGGCTGGAAGTCATCTTTAATCCTACTTTTTCTAAGTTAGGAATTTATGTAAGTTTGACAAGGAAAAGGAAGAAAAACTAGAACAAAGATATAGGGAGAAAACTAGTAGAAAGGAAAGGGACTTGAAGAAAGAAAGAAACTTGATCTACAAACTTGAATATAAAAAAAGTAGCTAACTTTTTTCATAAAAACATGTTATTTTGCTTGAAATGATTGATTTGTGTTATTTATTGCTTTGAGATTCATGTTCATAGTAAATTGGTTGTTTAAGTGCCTAAGTATTGTGAAAGACAATAGAAGCCAGCATAGGGGTCCCTGGGATGGCGGTATGTAATGCTCAGTTGAATCTCCATTGTTAAGTAACAAAAAGGTAGATATAGATATAAGAACATAGATATGTAATGCCCATATAGCTAGGGATTGCAAGATATGACGCCCAACAAGAAAATAGGAATCTTATGAATTGCAATATGAATGATGTTTGTAATATATTTTTATGCTAAAAATGGTGTTTTTATTATGTCATATGTTGTTAGCTATTGAGATTATGTTATCTCATTGTTTTGTTGAAAAACTAACCATTTTTAGGGACAAACCAAGCTGTGGAGAGCAAGAGAAGAGATTGAGTCTGTATGACCTCTTGCATGAGTGTTATATGATTTTGTTTTAGTTCATATATTATTGTAACATTAATAAGATCATGTTTGTACTTGTGAGGGATGTGAAAATGCATGTTGGAATATATGAAAGTGACGAGAAAGCTTATTTTGATGTAAAAGTAAATTACCCTCTAGGATGTCATGTAATAAACATTTCTTGTGGTAGAGAGTTATTAATCCAACATGTAAGCTCTTAGATAATATGTTTAAAAAAGTATAAATTATTGGTTCCAATAGATTTCTAGATGCAAATGTACTATAGTTTTTCTTATACAAATATATTGGTAACTCATTTGGTACGTGATACCTAAAAATAGGGGTGAAATGTAGTAAATAGTAGAGAAATGGAGCTAGCAGTCAATTGGTAGCTAGTTTGACAGAGACCAACCAGTCGACTAGTCAGTCTCTGGACAACATAGCCAATGTTAGACAAAGAACAAGTAGTCAATTAGTTGTAGCTTAGTAGTCAATCGCTTGACCTCTGTCCAGAAGTTTGCTTAATATGAGTCATGCTACTATTTCTCCACTAGATCCTCTACACATGGTTCATAATGTTAGCCCTAAAACTATAAGCCATAAGTTTTGATATTGACAAATATATTTGAATTGTAGCATTGATATATATAAAGGTTAATTATCATATATATGCTACAAGTACTTAAGCATGATTATGTTATTTAATATATATTTCATATATTGAATCGTGCTATTATCATAAATTAAACTAACCATTGGGTTTGCAAGTAAGACATATTTTATAGGTTGATTCAAAACAAGAAGAGTGAGCATTGGATTGAAGAACAAGGAAAAACAACATCATGCTTCACTCAAGAAAACAACATAGCTCCAAGAAATGAAGAACTAGAAGATTTGAAGTTTTAGAACCTTGAATGTATCAAGATAGCCTATGTGCCAACATTAGCTTGTCATTAGTCAACATTATGTTCCAAAAGCAAAGTCTTTGCAGACTGGTTGACTACCCTATCCTGATTGGTCGACCAATGAACTCTAGAAGCAAAAGTCTTTGAGCACTGGTCGATCACCCTATCTTGACTAGTCGATCAACAAGCTTTAGAAGTAAAAGTCTTTGAGCATTAGTCGACCACCCTATCCTGACTGGTCAACCACTGAGCTCCAATAACAAAGATTCTTGAAGAAAACAAGTACTGGTCGACTACCCCACTCCAGAAGCTATATGTCTTGAAGAAAAGCAAGCACTGGTCGACTACCCCATTTACACTGGTCGACCGTCGTGACTGGTGAATCAGTTCTGGACTACACTGGTTGACCATGGTGCTACATTGGTCGACCACCAACATCTGACAGTGCGTTGTAATGGCTAGTTTTTGCTAATGTATCCATCATATTCAACTTGCAGATATCTCCAACGGATTTATTCTTCTTGGCTCTATAAATACCAAACTTGGAGATCTTCAAACTAGAAGAGAGAACACTTCTATTGTTTTGTATCATCTGTAGATTCTCTCTTATCTATGTTTAATATGTGAGAGCTTATCTATGAAACATATACTCTAATTTAGAGAGTTTCTCTGTAATTGTTGATTTTGATCAACACAAATATTATTCTGAGTTGTATTATCAATGAGAGTACTCCTTGATAGAGTATTTATTAAGAGAACTTACTCTGGGTTGTAGAGAAGCAGGTTTAGTAGAAATTCTCCAGAGGGCTAAGGAGGAGCCTGGATTCATATGTTCTCTGTTAGATTGTGGAGAAGCCTTGGCTAACTGAATTCTCTATAGTGGTTCACAAGTATCTGGATTGAACTTGCAATTACAGTAGAAATACTCAAGTGATTCCTTAAGGACTGAATGTAGACTTGAGATTAGCTGAATCAGTATAAATCTTTGTGTTTAGACTCTCTATCTCTCACTCCTATATTTGTGCTTACTGTTATCTACTCTTTACTTCCTTGCTCCTTATAATCATTCATTTTGATAGTACATTGATTTTTTGTATTGTATTTATTATCCTAAGTATTGCTCTTTTACAAACTCTGCCTATGTTTTATAGCTAATCCCAAGACTGGGTAAAGGAAGAGGGTTGTGTTAGGCCCTCGACAGCTAACGTAAAACTTTGTTGAATCTCTCATGAATATAGATCAACGACAATATTATGCTAATGCTAGGACGTTGCCCAGAAGTAACACACTGCATGGGTTGAGTATAGTGTCAAGTGAGCTAGAGCCGCTACATCGGTGTCTAGATGTAGTGTTAAATGAGCAAGAATCTACTAATATTAGGTTGTTTCCCAGAAGCAATGCACTGTATGGCTCAAGTACAGTGTCAAATGAGCTAGAGCCACTATATCGTCGATTGAATGTAGTGTCACATGAGCATGTTCCTAAAAGGTTGAGGGTAAAGAAACTAGTCCAAGAGAGCAAAATTAGGATTGGTACGTGGAATATTGGGACCATGACAGGAAAATCCTTGGAGGTTGTGGACACTATAAAGAGAAGGAAAATTAACATCTTATGCTTTCAAGAGACTAAATGGGTCGGAGAAAAGGCTAAGAAGTTTGACTGTTTAGGTTTCAAGTTCTGGTATACGGGAAAAGTAAGGACAGAGAATGGTGTAAGTATTATGGTTGATAAGGAATGGATACCGAGTGTGGTAGAGGTAAAAAGGATTGAGGATAGGATTATATGCTTAAGAATGATTGTTGTAAGAGATACTATCAATATCATAAGTGCCTATGCACCCCAAGTAGGGACAGATGCATATCTTAAGGAAAAGTTTTGGGAAGATTTGAAGGGATTGGTCAGAAATATACCTTTAGAAGAGAAGATTTTCATCGGGGGGGGACCTTAATGGCCACGTTGGGAAAGAAGCATGATAGTATGAGAGGATTCATGGTGGCTTTAGTTTTAGGGAGCTTAATGAGGAAGGACAGTCTATACTTGATTTCTAAATGGCTTATAATTTCAAGGTTGTCAACACTTGCTTCAAGAAGCGAGAAGAGCATTTAATTACGTACAAGAGTGGAGCTTCAAGGTCATAGATTGACTTCTTTTTAGTAAGGAATCTAGATAGAAAAATCTGTCTAAATTGTAAAGTTATTTTTGATGAACCTGTGGCAACTCAACATAGGGTTTTAGTCCTTGACATTATTATTAAGGTTCGGAAACAAAGTATAGACAGGTGATGAACCCTAGGATTAAATGGTGGCAGCTAAAGGGGGAGAATCAACAGACTTTCAAGAGAAGACTGTTGGAGGAAGGGTCTTGGGATTTACAAGAAAATGCTAACATCATGTGGGAGGAGATAGCCAAGAAGGTTAAAAAGGTAGCTAAAGCATTTTTAGGAGAATCAAAAGGTTTTGGACAAAGAGATAAGGAATCTAGGTGGTGAAGTGAGACCATTCAAGAGAAAATCAAATTTAAAAGAGAATACTTTAAAGCTATCCATATGTGCAATAACTCAGAAAATTGGGAAAGGTATTGAAAGGCTAATAAGGAGACAAAAAAAGCAGTAAGTAAAGCACGATCTAAAGTGTTTGAAGAGTTTTACAATGACTTAGAAATGAAAAAGGGGGAATAAAAGATTTACAAGATTGCGAAAGCTAGAGAGAGGAAATCTAGAGATTTGGATCAAGTAAGATATGTTAAGGATGAAGAAGGAAAAGTTTTGATAATAGATGGAGATATTAAAAACAGATGGCAGGGTTACTTTCACAAGCTCTTTAATGACAGAGCAGGGTCGATTAGTGATATGAAAGATTTAACAACTTTTGAGAGAGAACAAAAAGAATGGATAATGGTAAAGCCGTTGGTCTTAATGGTATTCCTATTGAAGTTTAAAAGTGTCTAGGGAAGGAAGGTACTATCTGGCTAACTAAACTCTTTAATGAGATTTTAAGGTCTAAGAAAATACCTGAGGAATGGAGAAGAAGCACTTTAGTGCCTATATATAAAAACAAAGGAGACATCCAGAACAACATAAACTATTGAGGGATTAAGCTTATGAGTCACTCTAAAATTATGGAAAAAAGTGATTGAATATAGGTTAAGAATGGAGACAAGTATTTCTGAAAATTAATTTGGATTCATGCCAGGACGGTCTACTATGGAAGCTATTTATCTTCTAAGAGGGTTGATGGATATTGGAGTAAACAAAAAGACTTGCATATAGCATTTATTGATTTAGAAAAAGCTTATGATTGAGTACCAAGAGAGGTGCTGTAGAAAGCCTTGGAAAAAAAAGGTATACACATTGTGTATATTAGAGCTATAAAACATATGTATGAGGGGGTTACAACTAGTGTAAGAACGTCTGGAGGGGAGACTAGAGACTTCCCTATTAATATTGGCTTATATCAGGGATCATCTTTGAGCTCTTATTTGTTTGACTTGGTTTTAGATATTTTGACGAAATACATCCAAGAAGAAATTCCAAAATACATGCTTTTTACATATGATATTATTCTCATAGCAGAGTCAAGGGAAGAGATTAATTTAAACTTGAGTTATGGAGAGCTACTTTGGAATTGAAGGGTTTTTGCTTGAGCATGAGTAAGACATAATATATGCATTGTAAGTTTAACAAGCGACAAGCTAGAAATGAGTTGGAGGTTAAAATTGGAGATCAGGTTGTATCACAAGTGTCAAATTTAGGTATCTGAGATCAGTTATACAAGATGACAGTGAAATTATTAGAGATATGACACATAGGATACAAGCTGGGCGGTTGAAATAGAGAATGGCATCAGGAGTTGTTTGTGATGGAAAGTACCTGATAAGCTCAAAGAAAAGTTCTATCGTATTATTATAAGACCAGCAATTTTATATGGGATGAATGTTGAGTGATGAAAGGATAACAAGAACATAAAATTAGAGTAGCGGAGATGAGGATATTGCGTTGGATGTGTGGTCATACAAGAAGAGATATGATCCATAATGATCATATACGAGGTAGAGTTAGAGTGGCACCTATTGAGAAAAAAATGGTTAAAAATCGTTTAAGGTAGTTTGGGCATGTTGAAAGCAGACCGTTAGAAGCGTCAGTAAGGAGAGTTGAGCAAATGGTTTGGAGCAATGTGAAAAAAGGTAGAGGAAGACCAAGAAGAATACTTAAAGAAGTTATTGAACGGGATCTTCTAGTAAATGAGATACCTAAAGAGTTGATCATTGATAGAGCTCAATGGTATCGTGCTATTCATGTAGCCGACCCCACTTAGTAGGATAAGGCTTTGTTGTTGTTGTTGTATTGCTCTTTTACAGAAAATCATTTTAACTTCCAATAAAGTTTTGTGAAAAATTTATAAAACTCAATTCCCCCCTTCTTTGGATCCAACCACTACTTTCACATAATTATGTCAAATAATATCCTAAAGAATGGAAACAAATGAGATCAAGTCTAACCACTATAGATTTGGTTGTAAAGTCTACCTTCTTCACTAAGAATTAGTAAATTACACTTAGCAAGATGGTTAAAACGAATGAAGGCAATGTAATTAGTATTAAGTGTAGTAAAATGAAGTGTTAAGAAATGCTAGAAAGTGAGTTATTACACATGCACTAGTTAGGTTCCATTTTAGGACTAATCTTTAAGATACTTGGTGAAATTACAATACTAACTTTTATGTGCTCTCTTCTGAATTTGTTCTTGGATTCAGTTTTACTTTGTGTAGTGCAAGTATATAATCATTCATGTTTTCACTATATTGTATGTTTGGATTGCTCCTATAGTGGAACTCTAACAAAGTAACATGTTTCTTTTGTTTTCTTCATCTCATTAAACTTGAAAAGGGTTGGAAAATGCCTAGGGAAGTTATAATAAAAGGTCATCTATACATTCATCTTAATCTTGCTGAATTTGAATATGCTTTGCTTCAATATGATTTTGGAAAAATTAAGATGACATTAGTGGATTATGTTCATTTAGCCTAAGATTTTGTTGGATTTCGTTGAATTTCGCTACAAGATAAGTTTGAGGATGAAGTCTTGTCCTTTATTCTTGTATTTGTTTCATTGAATATGTTCTTATCATGCATGTTCTTGTGAATTTGAATTTGTGATGTGCATGTATTCTCTTATTCCTATCCCTATCTTGCTTCCTTACCTAAGTTGGGGAGCAAACTAGGGGTAAGATAGACCAAAATTTCCTAACTTTTTGTGTGTGGATGTGTGTTATTTGTATTTTCATATGACCTTGGTTGTGGTGTTGTGTAAATTGATTTCTTACTCAAGATTTTTTTTCCTTGTTTGAATCCTAATTTTAGCAAACCTATGGATTTCTTCTTTTATCCCATAAATGAAGGTTTCTTTTACAAAAAAAATTATTGATTCTTTTGTTCTAGCAACATTATTCTCTTTTGTGATATCCTTAACTCCACTATTTGGGCTTTCTTCTCATGGGTTAACGAAAACCATATTGTTTTGTAGTTGCATTTATTCAATCATGACCTTTTTGTGTTTATGTTGCTTCATGAAAAGTATTCCTTTTTTTGTTCTTTATGCTTTGTAGTGCAAAAATATGAATGATGCAACATGTTACTTCATTTCTTTTTGTCTTCTTTTTTGGGAAGCCTTGCCCTTCTTGGCTTCCTAATAGAATTGTAACGGAGTGTTACCGGTAGGGGCACAAGCCATCACTTTTTCATCATCAAATTTCCTTTTTTTCCTTCCCTATCCATATTCCTGTTTTTCTTTATTTCTTTAAAATAAAATCAAGAATATTTTGACAGGTGGTTCGCATTATGGAAACAGATCCGCTTTTGCATACAAGAACATCGTTAGATCAAAACTGATTCAACGGTTCCCACTTATTTAGTGTTTTTGTCTTTTTTTTTTTTAAAATTAAAATTGTTGTTTTATGTTTATTATTGTGTCTATAATTATTATTGGATTAATTGATACTTATAAAATTTTATTTTTATAAAAAAAAGATGAATGAATGAGAGCTGTTGGATCCTGCGGCAAGAATAGATCTATTTCTTTGTATTATTTGCTTCCTAGTAGTGTTGAGAAAAGCATTTCCTAACTTCTACCATTTTGTCCTGCTGTAAGATTTGACATTTTTTGAAGTTCTATGCGAGTAATGTTGATATGATTGGAGTAAGTGGTGTAAAGATGTTATAGTAAAAATTATAATCACAAAAAACCAAATTTATGATCAATTTCAAATACAAAAATCACAAGTTATTTATTTTGATCATGATTTAATTGTAACTATATAGTATCTTGATAAACAAACTAATAACAATAACAATAACTCATATAATAGTAGAGAATAACATACTTTGATCCATAGCTATCAATCTTCAAAGGCTAGCTCTTTAAGGTTAGTAAGGATGATTTTTCACAAATTAAATTCTATGTGATGGATATTAGGTCACACATAAACATATATTTATAGGTGTTCTCAAAACTTAAAAATCAAATCCTTACAACCTTGGGAAACATAACCAACTTATTAAGTCTAAAGAATTGGTCCAATGGGTTGACTCAATTTATTAATAAATTCCTATCACCTTTATTAGTTTGGGTTAGGTATTTACACATGTTATAGTACTAATTTACAAATACTCTAAACTAACTTTAATAGATTTAATAGGTACAGTCCAAAATATACTTTATAAAGATCATTAATTTTGGCCTAATTATATATAACAATATATATGTCCTAATATATGTACACATATACAATAATTAATATGTAAGTCTACCTAAATAATTGTTAGCACTTAATATATTTATATGGGTGATGAGAGGAGAAGCAATAAGAGCCCATGAAGACCATAGATTAGGAGGTAACGTGGTTTGCCACTCAAGTTCTACACACACACACACACACACACACACACACACACACACACACACACACACACATATATATATATATATATATATATTCCTAATTCCCCTTCTCGTTTACTTTTGCCACTTTATATGGGCATCAATTATTGTTCTTTATTTTTCTTTTTCATTTTTGTCTTATCTCTATTATGCTTGTACCCTTGAACTCTTGTAATCTCCAAAGAGTAGTGGAGAGCTCATAATACACCCAAACACCCACGTACACACATATCACGTGAGAGGATGATGTTGTTTTTTTTTTTCTCATGTCTATTTTGTTTCTCTCTTTTACATGTTTTATAGTATGATACAGTTTAAGGGATAGTCATATATCAAAAGGCTTAACAACATAACTGGATAAAAATAGGGAAGGAAAACAGACAGATAAATATATATAACAAAAAGGACAATTTCAGGTACAATTTACATAGATGGCGTAAGAGTGATGAATGGGAAATGAGGTCTAGGGGCGTTCAGAATACTTTAAGTCCTTCTTGATTATTAACATTTTTTCTTTAGTCAAATGGATATCAATTCCATTAAATGGCACCAAGTCAGGATTACATAAAATATACCAGACTTATAAATTATCAAATATATTACAAGTCTAAACTTTTAAGAAAATGATATAAGAATTAAGATAACATATCCTAAAATTGGTACCAAGCATAAACAGTAGAAATATGAGACTATACAGAGGTAACACATCTCTAACCCTAGATTAAAGCTAGTCTTCTAATAATCTAAAGAAAAAACAAGGTGTCCCAAATGCCTAACAAGCATATCCAAAGTGAGCTAGTAAAGCCCAACAAGATTTTATTTTTTATTTTTATTTTTCGAATCTGGAGATAGCCACGAGCCTCTCCATCATCATACCACAAATGGATCACTACTACTGATGCTAGAAAAAGTCACCACAGCTGGAGAGACAGGGATAATACTATAGACGAAGATGGTCTTAGCCCTGGGTCCGTAAAGACTCCTGGTAGCCTCATTGTAGGCCCTAGCCGAGGAGGTGGAATTGAAAGTGTCAAGTCACTTATGTGTCTTCTTCTACGAATCACAGATCTCGGCAGTGAATCAGTCCCAGGTCCACGTCAGTGGCAAGAAGAAAGAGACAAAAGGAGGCAGAAACTCCAACATTCCATTCATGAGCTTCAAGAAGCTGGCGTCAGCATCCAGATCAACAAAAACTCTACAACCGCTGACCTTCTCCACCTTTAGCATCGTCAACGATTCCATTAAGGCAGCAAGCAATAGGAAATAGCTACAAAAAACTCTTTTGAACAAGAGAGGGTGATAGGAAAATCCTTAGGGTTGTCTGATCTTCACGGCGTAGGCGATAAATGAATTCAAGACTTATCAAAAGAAAAATAAGAGCAACACACTCCGGAATTGAAGAAGGAATTGAAGTGGTTCAATGACCTAACAAGTGCAAATAGTCAACCAACGTTATATAGAACGTGACCTACTATTTAGAACGCTTGTTCAACCATGAACACGAATTGAACCAATCCACACAACAACGCACTTGGGTTGAAGCACAAATTGGGGGCTTTTGTGAATTTGAATCACCAATCTTATAAAGAAGATTGACAAAGCAAGATTTCACAAGAGCAAAGAAAGAAAGATAAATTCTCACACAATGAGAGAAAACACTTGAATGCAAGTTTTCATAAACTCAAATCTGATTATTACAATAAGCTTGGGGGGGTATTTATAGATAGGATGGAGAGACAAAGGTGCCCACCTATCTTGACTTGAAGATACATACATTTAATGCACATGAAAATAAATGCCCACCTATCTTGACTTTGGATACAATGCTTTTAATGCATTTTGAAAATAAATATCCACCTATCTTGACTTTGAAACATTGTGCATTTAATGCACATGATTCATAACTGACTAAAGACCATCTAGAAGTTAAAATTCGTACAAAAATAAAAGAAAATTACAAAACATGAATTTCAACTCAAATGGATATAATTGAGCCCAAATTCTATTGGTCCATGTTTATCTCTTGGACCAATCTCTTTAATTTGTAGTGTTCTGGCCCAAAATCCCTTTAGCAACTCCATTTTCAGCCCAAATGATGTTGAGCACATTTTGATCATTATTTAACATACATTCAAATGGAATTTGCTTCATCCATTCTTGAACGAGCCCATTTAATGTCTCTTTTATTGTTTTAACCCTAGCTCGTGTAATTGGCCCACTTGTAATATACAATGGATCTACTTCTTGATCATCCAATGTAATTGTTGGGTTCACATCAGAGGGAGACTTACATGGAGAAGGGGAAAGCTCTCACAGGGGAGAGGGGGAAAAAGAAGTGGAAGAAAAGGGGAGGTGGGTGACTAGCGACAACAGCAATTGAAAATAAGAACCATAGCAGAAAGGGCTTTTGGGGAAAACATAGGGGTCTTTGATTTGATTTATTTTAAGAAGGTATGGATTATTAACGTTGCAGCTTCTAAGTTTTTAAACTAAAGCTAATAAATGGGCTTTAAAACTAAAACTGCTTAGGCCCATATTTGTTTATAAAGAATGCACTACAATAAGGAGGGGGCTTTAGTTTTTCTTTTTCATCTGTCCATTCATTTCAAAAGATATTGAGCTTTTGTTATTAAGGCAAGTGAAATATGAGATTGTTATTTAAAAATGAAATATGGCCTCTTTTTTTAGAATTTTTAAAAAAGTTAGTATCCTTTTTCTCAAATATTTTAAAGGGGGCATAAAGTTAGTTTTTTAAAAACTAAAGGGTCATTTGAAAAGTGAGAAGTTTGAAAATATTTTAAGGCATTTATTAAAGGACTAAATTCCCATAAAATTGTAAAAGCAATTTAAAAAGTCTAAAGATCAGGTAGGGTAACTATTTTAGACAAAAATGGTAGGATGCTTAACCCCTTGATGATAGCAAAACAAAGTAATTGGGAAAGTAATCTATATATTATCATCAAGGATACCCCACTATATATACACAAGGGAATAGAAATAAAGGCAAAGGAACTAACTAACTAACTAAATGATAGTTATAGTGCAGTAAATGGATACAATTAATATCCTTAATATCCTCCCTTAAATTGAACTACATCTTGATATTATCTTCCCTCAAACTCAGGTCATCAACACTGATGACTTTGAGTTTATCTTTGAGCTGCTGAAACTTAGAACCAGAGAGATGCTTAATGAGACCATTTGTAATTTGTAAATACGACCCAATATGTTGAACCATAAGTTCCTTCTTCTGAGCTTTCTCCCAGACAAAAAATAAATCCAACTCAAGATGTTTTGTTCTAGCATGGAGAATCGGATTTGCAGTCATTAACACTGTGTAGAGATTATCGCAATATATGATGGGCTTTTGCTAGTAGGGAACTTGTAATTCATGTAGCGAAGATTTAATCTAAGTTACTTCAACTACTGTATTTGCCAGAGACTGGTACTCTGCCTCAGTGATTGATCTTGTTACTGTAGTCTGTTTCTTCGAACCCCAGGACACCAAATTAGAGCCAAAAAAGACACAATGACCAGAAATGGATCTCTTGTCTTCTAAATTTGAACCCCAACCAACATCACAAAATGCTTGAATGGTTAAGTTAGATGCAGGATGTAGAAGGAGACCATAAGTGATAATGGAGCTAAGGTGCCTTGGTATCCTTTTTACACTCTTCCAATGGTCTTTAAGAGGATTATGCATAAACTTACATACCTTGTGAACAGAAAAGGTGAGCTTGGGTCTGGTAATGGTGATGTATTGAAAAGCACCCACTATTGATCTGTATTCGTGGGGATCACTTATTGAGTGCTGCTATAGTTGAGAAGCTTTTGTCCAAGAGTCATAGGAGAGCTAACTCCCTTAGACATATGCATCTTGGCCCTAACCAGTGGATCCTTAATATATTTAGCTTGAGATAAGTGTCTTCCACACCCAAGAAAAAGTTAACTTGTCTGAGATCCCTTAAAGAAAATTCATGATTAAGAGCTTAAATATGATTAGAAACTACCTGAGAAGAGCTGTTGGTGACTAGTAAGTCATCCACATAGACCAAAACAAAGGTCTTATGATATCTGTATTACGAATGAATAGTGAACTATCACATTTACTAGAACAGAAGCCAAACTTCTTTAGTGCAGTACCAAGCCTCTCAAACCAGGGCCTAGGGTCTTGTTTGAGACTATAAAGTACCTTATGTAACCTATACCATGGTTTTGTCATTGTATTCGAAGTCGAGTAGCTGTTGCATGTATACTTCCTCCTCCAATGAGCCATTTAAGAACGCATTGTGTACATTAAGTTGATTGACCTATACGTGAGTGCAAGAGTGAAAATTATCCGGATAGAGATAGGTTTGACAATCGAGCTAAAGGTTTCACTATAATCAAAACCCTCTAGTTGATTGAATCCCTTTGCCACCAACCTTGTCTTATACCTTTCAACATTGCACTGTTTTGAATACCCACTTATATCCTATGGCTCTCTGTTGGGTGGAAAATGGACTAAAGTCCATGTTTGATCCCTTTGAAGAGCTTGAACTTCATCAATCATGGTATTCTTCCAATTGTCATCTGTCAATGTCTCTTTTACTAATGTAGGTTCTGTATGAGTTAAGAAAATCCTAGGTTTGAAGATCCTAGCCTTTACAATAGTCACCATTCCATGCTTATTTGTGTGGTTTTGTTGACCAATGCTTACATCAGTCAAAGCCCTTGTGGCTGTATAATCCCCTATTGCCTCAACTTTTGTCCCATTCTTTGCTGATGTAGTACCATCAGTGGCTGAATTTGAATACGAATTAGGATTTTGTAGTGCACTATTTTGCATTATGGGAAAATACTATGGTGTGGAATCTAATCTGATTAGAACTAAAGGTAGAGAATTAATTTGAGAACTATACTAGACCGAGGCATATTTACTAATTTAGTCAACATAGGTAGCTGAGTTGATAAGTTAGGGGTATTGCTGCATATGGCTCTACTACTTGATGACTGAGTGACTGAGAAAGGAAAATGTCTTTCATTGAAGGTAACATGTCTAGCAATATATAATCAGTGACTCTTGAGATCAAGGCATTTATAGTCCCTATGATTCAAGTTATAGCCCAAGAAGACACACTTTGTAGATCTGTAAGATAACTTGTGAGAATTATACAACTTGAGTAAGGGAAAACAAGCATACCCGTAAACTCTTAAAGCTCCATAATCGGGTGTGATATTGAAAAGTCTCTGATTGGATGAAATTCCTCTAAGAACAGTAGTTGGCATTCTATTTGTTAGAAATGTAGCAGCTTCAAATGCTTTACTCTAGTATTTAAGAGGGATGAAAGCCTTTGCAAGAAGCATGAGTCTCATTTTTGTTATGTGTTTGTGCTTCATTTCCATGGTCCTATTTTGTTCATGCATATGTAGACAAATTAGTCTATGTATGATTCCATATTTTTGTAGCATGCTAGAGAAAGGTCTATATTCTCCACCCTAGTCAGACTGAATTGCTTTTATCTTAGTTGCAAATTGAAGTTTAGCCATAGCCTTAAACTTGAAACATGCTGACAAAGCCTCAAACTTTCTTTTTAACATGTAAAAATAAGTGAATCTGAAAAAAAAGCGTCAACAAAAATGATATAATAAGCTTGCCCATTAATAAAGTGCATAGGTGCAGGCCCCCAAAGGTTAGTATGGACAAGTTCTAAAGGCTTGGAATGAATAGTTGAAGAGTTTGGAAAAGGTAGTTTGGGAGCTTTCCCTTGACAGCAAGCACTACAAAAAGAGAAAGTTTTATTTGAAGATTTGATATTACAGGACTTTAGTACAGAAGATACAATATTTTGACTTGGATGGCCCAATCTTTGGTGTCATATATCTAGAGTACATAGAGATGAAAACATAGAACTAGAAGGTAGAGTAGAAAAAATAGTGGCACCCTCAGTTTGATTTGATCTAGGAATGACATGTGAGAGTTTTAATTGATCAAAGGTATAAAGACCATCTTTAACCTTTCCTTCCAAAAGTATTTCCTTGGTGACTTGAGGTTTGACATAACAAGAGTGAGAATGGAACTCAAAAAAAAATAAAAAAACAAAATTATCTTTATAGAATTTAGATATACTGACAGGATTTTTTGTTATTTTGGGAACATGAAGCAAATTATGAAGAACCAGGGAAGATTTGTGTTTCAAATGAGGGATTTGAATAAAAGAATGACCAATGGAGTTAATGGGTAAACCTGCACCATTTCCTAAGTGGACCATTTCTGGTCCATTGTAATTGCTTTTCTGCATAAGATTATGAGCTTCAGGTGTGATGTGGCTGGATGCACCTGAATCCATATACCAATTCAAGTCATGCACAGTTTTTGGAGTGGCAATCATGGCTGAATATTGTCCCTAAGGTTTAGAATTTGTGTTATTCATGCTTTGGCTGCCATATTGATTCGAATAAAAATTGTGGTTGGATCACACTAAGTGCCCCACTTTACCACACAACTAACAAATTAGTTGTTGCTGCATCTGCCCATCTGAGAACATAGGAAAATTTTGATTGTACTGATAACCCATTATGTTACCTTTCTTGCCATCTCTATTTCCATAACCCCTTTGTTCTCTACCTCTGTTAAACGAATTAAAAGAGTTGTTAAAAGAATTGTTTGAACCTCTTCTACTATTGGACTTTTTCTGTGCCACATTTGCTGAGACATTATTGGCTTCTCCTGCTTTATTAGTATCAAGAACTTAGACTTGTAATTTCCTTTCAAGCCTACTTTCCTGGGCTTAAAGTAAAGCATCAATTTCTTCCACAATATAAGAGTCAATTTTAAATAAAACAGTAGTAATCACACTTTCATATTATCTGGTAGACCATTAAAAATAGCATCGATATAGTCATTCAAGACTAAATTAATTTGATGAATTTTATTTTTCATTTAATTTGATGAATTTTATTTCACAAATTATTGATTTGAAAATATTGTGTAAAATGTGTGTGTGATATCACAATATAATGTGATGATACTTAGATATGTGATTTCAGGCTGTAGGCTAGCAATGTCTGATGTTAGGCCATACAGGGACTAAAGTGAAACTCACAGGGACTAAAATGAAAGATTTTGGAATCTTGTGGGGTGTAGTAAAAATGTGTACAAAGTATAGGAATAGATGGACAAAATTATAGGGAACCTTGTTGTGAAATAGAAAATGGAAATTAATTTCTAAAACTCTAGATATTATTTTTAGAATATATAGTTGTAATTAAGAAATAGTCTTATACAAAAAAATGTCTAAAAGAAAAATTTAATGAATTACGAAAACAAATGAAAATGAAAAATCTGAAATATTCCTTCCAACATTTGAAGTAAGATATTAGATTTACATAATCTAGGATTGGGCGTTTAAGGTTGAATTTTGAAATTTGAACAAAAAGAAATTAATAAAAATACAAGTTGATAAATTAATCAACTAGAATACTAATCCTATGAGCAATAAGGGATTTCGAAAGACTATAAGGAATAATTAAATAGATATTAGTAATAGTAATTAAAATAAATAAAAATTAACTAAACAAAATAATATACATATAATATAAACAGTAGTAGCAATGGTTAAATGATAATGCAAAAGATTAAATAAGGAAATTAGATAATTATCCAAATTAACCAATCTAATTAGACATTAAATTGAAGGATAAATTATCCCAATATGAAATCTGAAAAAGAAAAGTTTTTTTTTTGAAATCTGAATTAAACATATTATTTTTAATTAGAATAATCTAAAATTTGAATAACAAAATCTATTTAAATTTAAACAATTAAATTGATCTATCTTAAACTAAGTTAGAAACCCTAGAACAAATACATACTCAACCAAACTAATCCCTCCCACAAGCACACTCTCTCGGCTAATCTTTTTTTCTAAACATCAACACTCAATTTTCAATATTGGGAAGCTCAAGAGGAGTTAACAACTAATAAGCAAGAAGAAATTAAGGTAAGTTATAATATTTCCTTCCATTTTAGCGATGTTGTTTCTTTTGAAATAAACATAAGAACAACCCCACATCATGTTTTACAGCCTTCACATAGTCCTAAAATCTGCACATTCCATACCCAAACAAGAACTCAAAGGGTTTCATCTATAGCAAGAATTAAAACAAGGTAAGAAAATTTATTTTTAGAAATTTTGGAGCAATTTTTTTTGAAAATTAAAACGACCATATCTCTCTCTAGAAAACTCCAAAATTTTCAAATTACCTATGCACGAAAGGCTCTTTTCGTCTATTTTCCATAAAATCTAAAATCGTATGAAAACTCCCTACCGTTTGAGAGATATGGCCGAAACAGTACACGAAGGTCAGAAAACTGAAATAAAATAATTTTCTGTTTTAATTTCAAAGTTTGTCTTTCAAACATGCGATAGGAAAATCTGGCACATTACCAAAGAATCTTGGAATGTCATGCTATGGTTTAGCAAGGAACCGAGATAAGTGAACTAACCCTTCTTTAATATTATCTTAAGTGTTAAAGTAATAAGGTATAAAGATAGGTAATGACCATAGTGGGAATATGATTGGTGATGATAAGAATAATAATAATTATTATTTTGTTTGGAAAAAGGATGCACATGTGATTTACGAGATGGTTGAAATTTGAGATAATTGAGATTATCTAGACTTTTATACTTGACTATTTATGACGTTGTATTTTATTATATTTGGTGAATATTGTTTGTTTTTGGGCAGGATAGTACCCTATCTCATGTCAAGCGGAAAATCCGGGTAATAGGATGACTTGACCTCTGAGAGTAAAGACAACAATTTCTTCAGTAGGGAGATGAGCCCGGATTTAATCCGTGAGGCGCCCTGACTGTTTCTAATGAGGTTGTGCGTCATGGCAGGTTGATAAAGTTGAGGAAATTGGTTAAGCGAGCCTACGGGCGCTCCCGGATATGATGAGATTGGTTGAGCGAGCCTACGGGCGCTCCCGAATAGTTTGCCATTGACGAGTACTAGTTCCTTTAGTCTGAATTGTCTGATTGATTTGCAATTCTTTGATGTTTCCTTATGATTTTATAATTTTTACCTATGCTTTTTATTTTATTGCTTTTGCATAGCGAATTTTATTAAAGCGGGGATTGGCTTGCTCATTGAGATTATTATCTCACACTCGTTGATTTTCCTTTTTCAGATCAGATAGTAAAGGAGAATCTCCCGCTAGAGTAGTAGTTGCCGTTGGACTATCCCATTGTTGGGTGGGTCCCATATTGTTAATATTTTATTTTTGTTAAGTTTAGGAAGCTCTGTGGTCAACTAGGACATCTAGGGGGTCTCGGACCAATAAACTACTTTATTTACTGTATTTAATTTCATTTGAACTCGAACATCAATTTTGAGGATTTATGATATGGATTATGATAGAAGTTGAGATTTCAATTATGAATTTATTTAAGTTGGTGTGATTTTTGTGAATGAATGAAATTTCGATTATTTTATATTAAATACTAAAATTGAAATATGGGAGATTACAAGGAATTTGGATAAGTTTTCATCTCTCCTTATGTGTATATGATATATAGTTATAATAAGTTATATTGCAAACTAATAATTATTTTAATAAGTATTTGATATTTATTTATATTTATTTCAATTAATATTTAGTTATAAATTAATATTTGTTTTAATTAATCTTATTTATACTTAATTAATATTTTCAAATTTTTATTTTTATTTTATCATATATATATATATATATATATATATATTTCAAAGTTTGAATTGTATTTAAAATTTAAATAGTTGAGACTAGTTAAATTATTTAAAATAAAGTGTCTTGTTTGCTTGATTTAGATTACTCGTTTGCTAAATTATAAATACTTAAGAAAACTATATTATTTAATAAACAAAAAGGAGAACAATATATATTATAAATATTCATAAATAAAAAGGGGATAAATTGATATGTTAATAGACTTACGGTGACACGAAATTCATGTCATCGTGCCGGTCACGTGTCCAGAATTTAGGTCGTGACAATTGGACTTTTTCTGTGCCACACTTGATGAGACATTATTGGCTTCTGCTGCTTTATTAGTATCAAGAACTTGGACTTGTAATTTCCTTTCAAGCCTACTTTCCTGGGCTTAAAGTAAAGCATCAATTTCTTCCACAATATAAGAGTCAATTTTAAATAAAACAGTAGTAATCACACTTTCATATTATCTGGTAGACCATCAAAAATAGCATCGATATAGTCATTCAAAGGTATTTAACTTCCAATTGTAGCTAAGGCATCTATTGTACCTTTAATTTTCAAAAGATACTCGTTCATCTTTAAAGACCCTTTTCTTGCTGATCTTAATTAGGTCTTGAATTGTTTTATCTTTGCTCTAGTTTGAAAGGCAAAATAGACTCTAACTTTCTCCTATACTCGCAAAGTTGCAACATATCACCCTTGTCAACATTCCTTTTGTCATTAAGGGAAGAAGTCATGACATCAACAATTGATCCTGCCTCCTCCAATCAACGAAATCTTAGTTCAGCATTCCTACTTCTTGATCTTGCTGGTTCTTGTACATGGGTGGTATTCACTCTTCTGTTGAGAGATTTTTTCAAGACCATAACCATGAACTGCCGTAAGTATCTGCTGTTTCCAAAGTAAAAAATTACTCTCCCCGAGCTTGATCGAAATGTTGTGGGAGAAGGAAATTATGGTACTCTCTCTTCCCGTGATTCCAAGAAGAGGACCTTCATTCGTTGTTCCGTTTAAAGCTCCATCGTTGTTGGAAGACGAAGACGAGTTGTTGTCAATTTCCATTTTGAATCAGATGCTGAGCTTTGATACCATGTAACAATAAAGACAACAACAGAACAAAGTAATTTGGAAAGTAACCTGTATATTATCATAAGGGATACCTCACTATATATACACAAGGGAATAGAACAAAAGGCAAAGGAACTAACTAAGTAACCAAATGATAGTTACAGTGCAGTAAATGGGTACAGTTAATATCCTTAATACTTCCGCACAACTTAGCAAACTCACGAACCTTTATAATCTTTTAAGGGTTTTATCCTAATCTAGTAGGTATTTTTCCTAGTTTTTACCCCTTAGAAATAAAAAATAGATTGCGACTGCGTAGGGTTTAGCTTTTGTTAGAAAGGTATATTCTAGTTAATTTCCTTTCTGATTTTTCCTTTTTGTCGTAATGTGTATGCATGGTTGATTTATTCTCTTCATAATTGCCATTATACTATATTCTCTGTTTGTATTTTACCTTGCATATGGGGTGCGGTAGTTTTTAGGAGGCTTAACTCTTGTGGAACTCTTGAAGTTCATAAAGAGTTGGGTTTCTTCAATGTAATCTTGGAGGCAGCTTGGGGCCATTTTCTAGGACTCTGAAACTCACCCTTAAAGCCAACACTAATAGTCATAGTCGTAGTGGACCACCTGTTTGGTTAGAATTTGACCTTTCCCAAGGATAGATATCCCAGCATGAGGATTACCCGTTTTAGGACAAAAGAGGGCATACTCTTTCAGTCTTTCTTTCCGCTGTATTCTATTTTATCACATATTATAGGGGAAACACATCGAGAAATGACCATTGCATTGCCAGTAGATACCAAATGTAAGTTTTCTTTTTCGAAAACTATTATCCAATAAGAGATTCTTATTCTCTCCTAGGACAGTAGACCTTGGTTTTCCTATGATGTTACGAGTGTACAAAGGAAATCAAGGATTATTTCCAAAATCAAGTTCGATCAAAAGGAAAAAGGAAGTGTACCAGCCATTACTTCCTCCCAAAAGCTTCGTTCATTTAATAAGTGCTTCGTTTCAATCACAATGACCAGTGTACTATCAATCAGTCATGGGCATCAAATTTATATTTGAAAACTATTATTCGGGAAAAAATCCTAATTCTCTCTTTGGATAATTGACCTTGGCTTTTTCGTATGATCTTACGAGTATACAGAGGAAACCAAGGACCACTCTTGAACTTAAGCTCGCACAGTACACCTATCACTATGTGTCTATGTCCTCCCTCAGTTTTTTTTTATTTTTACTGTACTAAATGTGTCTTATTTCTTTTCAGAGAGACTTGCAAACTATCAAATGGATTTCCCTAGTGAATCACATGTTCATAGTACTAGCTTCCTACATACTGGCAAGAAGATCAGAGTGAATGCACTTATGGAGCTTGTGGATAGCTTGGTCCGGTTTAGTCGCCTCCTTAGGGAAAGTAAGCTATTTCATTTTCAATAAAAATATGGGAGCATCTTGGATCTCCTTCGTGTACCTGTACAAGATGAAGCCATAACGATAATTGCTCAGTAGTGGACGCCCAACTCTCCAATGCTTTACTTTTCCTAACTTCTAAATAGCCCTACCATAGAGGAGTATGCAGAAATACTCAAAAAGCTTGTCTCTTAGGATACCTTTGTCTATCATTTCCTTGGGCGCTCGCCATCCAAAAATCTGATTGCTAGATATCTTTACATGGACACAGAAAATGTTTAAGTGGTTGTTCATGGTCAGACGAGTGGTATTTCTAGAAAGTTCATAGAAGAACACCTTCAGTTGCTTGCCAAGAAGGAAGATTGGAGAATATTCAGCAGGATCCTAGTTATCGTTGTTTATGAGTTAGTTATATTTCCTACAACATCGAGTGTAATTGATCTAGCAACGTTCAGCTTAATTCACATGATTGAACAACCTCGAGTGAATCCAATTCCTACTATTCTTGCTGAGACATATCTGACATTGACTAAATGTCAAAGGAAGAAGGGAGGACCAATAAGGTGTTGCTTTCCATTGTTAAACATATCGATCCTTGTCCACTTTTGTTCGACTAGATATTATCAGGAAAAACATGACAAAGATCCCAATCCTACCCCAGCAATGGATGAAGTAAAGATGGATAGAGCTAGTTGGACTAGATTCTTTGAGCAAGCGAATGAGGATTTTTTCTTTTATACCACGAGTATCAAAGGAAAGTAAAGTAGTCTTCACATTACTTCAAAACAAAGCAGTCCTGTGACCATTGGATTCTATCTGATAACATGACAGTTTGCTGGTCTCACGTAACAAAATAAAAAATCAACTATTTATTCAAGATGCATGTTTTCACTAAACTTCTATTTCGCACCTTTCTCAGGAAAAAGTAAAACGTCGAGAAGCTGTGCGACTCCTTTGTGGGTGATTTGATATGATTCGCTAGATCTCCTATGTAATCTCTCAAAACTTTTGTTTCCTTTCTTAAGGTAGATAAATAAATTGTTTGAAATTTCATAAGGATTAATAATTAATTGATAGGTGAGTTAAAAATTTTTAAACGAGTTTTGAACGTAATAATAATAATAATAATAATAATAATAATAATAATAATAATAACAATAATAATAATAACAATAAAATGATTTTAGGTAAATCACATGAACAATTTTAGAATAGTAATATTGAGTTTAAGATTAAAATAGAATCACAAAAAAAATAAAAAATAAAAAACAAATTCTTGAGCTAGTAAATCTAAATTTCATTCTATTGCTCTTATTTATGATGGATTTTGGATTAAAAGAAACGTTGAATAAATGGCAATTTTGTAATTAATAAAAGTAAGGGACATGCTTGGTATTAAAAAATTGTAATGAAATATAATTGGAAGATGAGAATAGTAGACAGAAGTCACTAGGTGGTGAAGATATGAAAGGAAGGAATAACTTGAAATTATAAGAGGAACCAAATTGTAATATAACTTTAAATCTTTAAGGTCCAAATAGATTTTTCCAAATAGATTTTTCCCTTTCCTCTTTAAATGAAGAGGAAGAAGTTATGCATGACAACAGCCCCGTGTGAAAATGGAAAAGAAATCAAAAAAAGAGGAAAGAAAAAGAGAAAGAAAAAGAAGAAAAGAAACAAAGGAAAGAAAGCAGCACACGGTTGAACCTCTATCTCCTGATTTTCTTTTGCCTCGTGTACCAACTCATGCATTATATATATGAGTGAGTTCTTCTGAGAAGAAAGGGTGAAAATTTGAGATGGTGTACTTTGAGAGTTACCCACATTTACAATAATTAATTTTCTTAACCATCTAATGTGATCTAATGGATATTTCCTCTGATAGGGTGTAGAGCATATAAGTTGTTATTAGTGTTAGAATTGAGATTTGGCAGCCCCGGTGAGTAAATAACCAACTGCGGTGCAAATTCCTTTGCATATCTATTACTTGATATATTATATTATATTATATTATATTTTTCTGTAACTTTCATGTGCTTTCAAGTATTCAGATGTTTATTTGATTCTCTCCTTATTCAAATGTCGAACGTAAACTTTGGTTCAAGCATATACTGTTATTACATATATATATATATATATATATACACGGAGACAAACACTCTAGTATAGTTCTTTTTGTTATATTGAGGCAAATGTTTTATTGAGATATTTTACTATATTTGAAATACTGAAATGAAATTGTTTCTTATATTTGGAAATGATTGTCCCAATTTAAGGGGGATGGGTATGATTTAATTAAATGAACGTTGGGTTGAGAATTTTATGAATATGATTTAGATATTACTTATTTGACTTTAACAAATTAATGACCCTTGATCTTATAGGAGGAATTCTTTCAGGGGCGGTTGATGCTACAACGAAATTTGTAGCTCTTGGTGTGTTTGGAATGGAAACCCCAACTAGCTCTTGGTTGTGTGGGCCACGTTAGGTGGCCAAATGGCATGAAAGAATTATGTAGCGTTGTGGAGTGATGTGCTGAGAAGAGTTATGATAGTTTTGTTAGACATTCTTCTTACATGCTGAAAAATGTAATTAAAACTTCTTATTTCGTATGATTTCTTTTCCATTTAGATATTTATAATATAGTTAATTTCTACGTTCATGATGTTTATGTTTTGCAACATGATTCTTCATGGGGATACTGAAATTTTGAGGAAATGATCTTTTTTACTAGATTTTTAAACAAATTTGTGCCCTTATGTCTTGTCATTCCGCTATTGTAATAGTTTATTGTTCACTGAGCGTTTTTGCACTCACTCCTTTACTCTCTCCATTTTTCAGATAACTAAGTAAAGATTGAGTTTCAGCAAGAAGAGTAGCAAAGTTAGACATTCAAAGATGAGCCCAATTTGTATTATAGGGCCTTGAGTATATTTTTCCTCTATATGGACTTGTTTTGATGGCTCTAGAAAGAACTTTTAAAAATTCCAAAGCTTCCTTTGTTATAGTGGCATTAGTGGCTTTCTTAAACATCGTTTCATCCAAACATTGATGGATGAAGGTGAAGACTAGTTGATTCTTCTTCCTTGTTTTTGCCAAATCTTCCTTCTCCTTTTGAGACAATGACGCTTCATTTTGTGGTAGAACATAACTTATCTCTATAATCTTTCACACATCGTATGAGCCGAGCAAAGCCTTTAGACGAAAAGACAATTATCATAATTCTCCTTTGTAAGACTTGTAAATTGAAATGAAATGCAAAGTATTATTCATCATCTCTCACATTCTAGAACCAAGGCTCTGATACCATTTTGATGGAAGTAGAAGGAGGAAATACTTAGAGGAAGAAGT
Source organism: Biancaea sappan (assembly GCA_037074585.1). Taxonomy (NCBI): domain Eukaryota; kingdom Viridiplantae; phylum Streptophyta; class Magnoliopsida; order Fabales; family Fabaceae; genus Biancaea; species Biancaea sappan. Next base: position 21,881,338 of record CM073499.1, on the reverse strand, counting down.
AATTTTTTTTCTTGAACTCACTTGATTCCATTGCTTGACTTATTCTCAAACACAAGTTCACTAGAGTATTTATAAACATGGCAGGTGACCCATTGCATGATCCCTAATCAATAAAATGGCAAAAATACCATTTTCATCCTTAAACTTTGAAGTTTCAATTTCATCCGAGCATTTTTTGAGGTCAAGTTTATCCCACATTTTTCCAACTGGTTCAATTTTATCCTTGAGCCTAAGGTCGTCTAAATAGTTTATGAAAAATGTTGATATAGCCACCTCAATTGAAATCTTCGTCTTATTCTTCTCTCTCTCTCTCCCTCCTTGTGAAAATCTTATAATGAAGAAGAAGAATAAAAATAAAAGGGGATTTGCTAAGGTTTTTGAAAATCCAGATCAAGCTATCTCTCTTGCCATCCTACTTTCCCTCCCCTCTCTCTCACTATACAAATGATGACGATGAAGAAGAGGATGTAATTGACACAAATTGGAAACACATGGGGCAAAATTGCAACTTGGGTCAAACTTTAAGGACAAAAATGGCACCTAAAATTTGACCCAAGTTTTGATTTCACCCTAGAAATTTATCTTTTCTTGCCATTTTCATCCTATATGTTTTCAATTGGTGTCAATTCCATTCTTCTCCTCCTCCTTTTTGTTGTCTTTGTGGAGAAATGAGAGGGAAAGTGGAATGAAGGGAGAGAGACTATTGATTTTGATTTTCAAAATCCCTAGCAAATCCCTTTTTTCTTCTTCTTGATTTGTAGATTTGCATACAGAAAGAGAGAGGAGAGAGAAAGTGGGAGGAGAGAGAGAGAAGGGAGAAAAATAAAGAAAGAAGTGTGGCAATTTTTTCATTTCAAGTGTCTATCTTATATGCATCACTTATGTAAATGAGTTGGTACTGATTTGTGCAATTGAGGTGGCCAAATTAGCTTTTTCCATAAACTATTTAAAGAACATTGTGCTTAGGGACAAAATTGAAACCAATTGAAAAAATGTTGGACAAAATTGACACAAAAAATGTTCTTGGCAAAATGAAACTTGAGTTAAAGTTTAGGGACAAAAATGGTACTATTTCCTTAACATAATTCATGTATCTCACAACTCTAGATAAATTTAGATAAGCATGGGATGCAAGTAGTACTAGGGAAAAAGACTGTGGCCTTACGAGCATGGACTGAACATTTTAAACCCGCGTTCTAAACGAGCTAGCCAGCGGGCCGGCCCGCTGGCTTACTCCTTTAAAAAACATTTTTTTAGAAAAACACATTATATAGTATAAAATAAGCCCATTTTTATATTTTATAACTTTATATTCAACAAATATAATAAATTTAGATATAAAAAATTTTGCAATTTTTTAAAATAAATATAAAATTTTTAAATTCAAATATAATATAATTAATTTACAAAAGAAAAATTAAAAATTAAAACTATTGGTTATTTAAAAATAATAAAGAAGTAATATTTTACATGTATAAATAATATTTCAATAAAAAATTATTAAATTTTTAACTAAAAAAATTTAAAATTATATTATTTAATTTTTTTTTAAAAAAAAGTGTGGCCCGTAGGCCGGCCCGTTTAGGCCTGTGAGCTTATGCTAACGGTCCTGGACATGTTAAAAAGATCGTGAGCCTAAACGGGCCAACCTATTTAAATTCTATTCTGCGATGGACCGATTCAGTCTAGTTCGGTCCAGATCAACCCGTTTAACAGTACTAGATGCAAGCCTCACAAACTTCTTGTGAAACCCATCAACAATACTTGGAAATCAATTTTTTGAATCGTCTAAGAATATTGACTCGTTAATTATAAAGAACCAAAAACCAATATTATCAATTTGGGTTGGGAATAACAAATGTGTATTTGCAAATGCCACAAGTTCTCACAAGAACAATGTGGAGAAAATCTCACATAAGTTGATTGATTAAAATTTTAATATGTTTTTATCTTGGAGGATACATGAAATTATAAAGAAAAGTTAGGGTTCCTCTAAGCCTAACGGGCTAAATGGGCTAAATGGACTAAACAAAATATAGCTTTCAACTAATTAACCCCAAACTAAGCCCAACAAAGGGTGTCGCGAAAAGTCATAACTAGGTTCAGAAATAAACGCACAAATACATGACAAAACTTTAAGCCTAATAAGAGTTACTTATGCCCAACTATCATTACAAGCTTTGATAATTCGTCACTTCATCGCCTCATGCCCGATTCCACAGTTGGAGCCATCGAAGCCATAGCCACCACCCCAGGAGTCTGTCTCCCAACGTTTCCTTGCCACCCTAACATAATTTCAAAAACTCATAAAAAATCTCATCTGATATAACAACAAATTAACAAATTTATTTTCTAAAAGTTGTTTATGTTTCAAACATAGTCTCTAATGTAATGTCCTTCCTTTTGAAGAATTTAAAATTCTAAACAAGTTTATTATAAAAATCCCAACATATTTAGCTACTGTACTGAACAGAACATCAAAAACAGAGCCAAAATAAAAATAGAAAACATAAAATAAGACTGCGGGGAATTATCAAAAATATTTGAGATGATTAAAGTATGTTTACTCACAGCCCCATATTGAAGAACGCCAAGTCAAAGACAGCTTTTTAAAGGGCAAACTTCAATGCATATAAATGATAATTATAACATATAGTACGTTGAGCTAGAAATCTGCGTTGGGGAGGACAGAGTCCAAACAGAGCCCAAGTAAAACTTCAGGGATTTAACCTAAGATAAATTGTTTGAATCATAATTCAAAACGTGAACTGAAGCTGGCTCACATAGCACTGGTAAAAAAGAATATGTATATAGAATTGAATAATTTACAAAGCCTATCAGCACGTAAAACTCTATTTTATTATTTAAAAGATTATTCTTATCAAATTAAACGGCAAACACAATTTTTAGCATATGAAAGTTTATCTCGATGACTACAATACTTAAAAGATGACCATTAACCACTTTTGTCATCGATGACTATAAAACTATATTTTATTATTTAAAAGATAATTCTTATTAAATTAAATAGCAAACACAATTCTAGTATATAAAAGTTTATCTCGATAATCCCTAAAAGATGGCCATTGACCACTTTTATCATCAAATTTTCATATCGTTACACAAAATGCTTTCTTTATCCATCATTTTCGTGTCATTTAGAGACTATTTTGTTTGCTAACATGTTATGTTAGATGATGTAGTGGCAGTGACGTAACATTTATTGTTCACAAAAAAAACTTTCTAAGACCAAATTGTTTAAGAAAAAAAGAATTCAAGGACCAAATTGTTAGTGGAAGAAAGTTTTTACAGATCAAATTGTTTGTGAAAAATATTTTCAAGGACCAAGTCATTTATTAAAAAAAAAAGAATTTTAGAGACCAAATAGTCTCTACATGTCACGTTACTACTACGTCAGTGATTAATAACCACGTCATCAAATAACAGTAACCGTAACGACAAAGATGGATTGAAGAATCTTTTTATGTACCAGTTTCAAAATCTAGAGACTAACCTCAGCCACCATTTCTCAATGACTAAAGTATTATCAAGGTACACTATGGGGATTAAAAAGTATATTTACACTAAATTAAAAGATGTGTGTGTTCTTACCAATGATCATGTCGAAGCCTCGGTTTTGCAGCTCACGGTACTCTTGGCACAAGGCACAGCACTCGCAGCACCAGTGAACCAAGCAATCATCACAAGGCGTGGGTTGCAACATGTACAGCCTCCTCATCTTGGAGCGGTACATGCAAGAGTACATACAAGCATGACCTGTTGTAAACATAATCACAGCATACAGAGCTGCACTCATACTACACGCTGCAAATCACAATCATAACGTTACAACCCGTCTGAGACATTATTCCTAACTGTCTCTATTTACTAAATCACAACTTGTTTCATATTTTAATTCAAGATATCAAGAGAACATGATCTGATATATTTTATATACATAAACATACAACTATGCTCAAAGTAATTCATATTAAGGCACACTTGTCTCTCACATAATCATGATCTGATTACATTATACTCAGCTGAAACTCATACCGCCTTCGTACATATGTTAATCCACTTATAACTACAGACTTACACACTTATACAGATACAAGTCGCAAGATTTTGCCCATGGACTTACAGAGCATAACTAGAGCCAATATACACAAATCTAACATTAAACATAATAACCACCTGAGAATTGATTCGGGGCTCAGCTCACTGATACTCTTTATAAGTAACTAAAATTAATTGTAAATAAATTAAGTATATCTTAAATAGAATTCACCTGTGTGGTATTTATATATATATATATATATATAGTTTTTTTTTTCTAGTGAAATCTCTGATGTATCTATATTTAGTATGTCAAGATTATCTACTACTTCAAGACACACCTAGTTAAGGTCTTCCTATCTATTAATTAAAGGTAAGTAAACCGAATTAATTAATTATTACTTTATAAATTTAATTTAAAAATATTTACAAATCTGTTAATTATATTGTAGAAATATATGTAAACATATACATATGTAAAGTATGTTTCATGAAAAAATTAATATGACCAAAATTCTAATATTTAATTTTACGATTAATTTATTTTTACTTATTTTTTATAAACTAAGTTTACCTAAAAAAACAGTTTTTTATTAACGTGAATAAACATCGAAGAATATAATAATATTTAACTTTAACATACATAACTAACTTAAATTTATTTATATTTTGTAACATGAATTTATCTAAGATCATGAAATATATTGACCAAAGATCATGAAATATATTGACCACAGGGTGGCTTGCACAAACATCATATCTTCAAAGAAACTAATCCTTACTCATTGACCCTTCGTCAAGAATCTCGGCTATTTGGCCAAAGGTGATGTAAGGACACCAGCACGTCACGCAACCTGCAACAGGAGGGATGGTGATAATCAATCCCCAAAATTAAGTAAAAAATTAAAAAAAAATAAATAAAGAAGAAAACTTTAAACTTTCGAGGCCAATCGATGTTCAGAATTGCCATACAGTTTCTCGTATCCTTGAAGCAATCAAAGAGGCCAGTTGACCATGGGACCAAATTTTCAGGGCGAGAAAGGGGTGGCGTAAATTGGGGTTGCGAGGCGGCGGCGCCACCAGAGACCATCGGGATACCGGTGGCGATATGTGGACTGGACGGTGGCTGTGGATCATAGTGCTCCTCCCCAGAAGCTTTTTGGTTTGATGGGTACATGGTTAACGGCGGAATCAGAGGTTTCGCAAACCCAAATCGGAAAGAGTAAATAAGAGGAAGACAGGAAGATTATAGTCGAAGACTAGAGGAGGAGAATTGTTAATTGGACTACTAGCGGTTTCTGATATTTATAATCACAGGTTTTAAGTTTTATTAAAAGGTTAAATTTTTTTTTCCTTATGATTTGGCCTATTTTTTAATTTAGTCCCTAAACTTTCAAAACTTGTAATTTAATCCTTGTAGTTTCTAAACTCAGATAAGAGAATTGGATTGAACCAGTTGGTTCAATTGAAAAATCAGTGAACTAGTCAGGGAACCGGTTTAGTTTGGACCACTAAATAGATAAAAAATTGGTCGAACAAGTCTCGAACAGATAAAATTAATCAATTTAACCAGTTCTTTTTTAATATATTTTTTGAATTTTTATTTAATATTATTATATATTTTTAAAAAATCTTTAAAAATTTAAGTTATTAAAAGATGATCTAAAATTGATATAATTATATATCTGTAATATGTTAAGAATATTTTAAAATTTTATTATCTATAATATATATATTAATTATATATTTTAATAATAATATTTGAATAATTAGAAAAAATTACTTTGAGTTTGAGTACATGTGGCACGTCCTAGACAGCTTATTAGCCATGTTAGCAACCAAATCATACCCTAGTCAGCATAAGCTTCTTTTTTTTTTTTTTTAATTTGATGAAAGAGCCCAAGGATAGCAGAGCTATTCTGCACTGGCGCCGACATAAATTAAGATTGCAGGGAATTATCAAAAATATTTGAGACGAGTAAAATATGTTTACTCCCAGCCCCCACATTCAAGAACGCCAAGTCAAAGATAGGTTTCTAAAGGGCAAACTTTGTTTTTTATTTAAATTTCCCTATTTACCAAAAAAAAAAAGATGATTATAACATATAGTACATTTAGCTAGAAATCTGTGTTGGAGAAGACACAGTCGAAACAGAGCCAAAGTAAAACTTAAGGGATTTAACCTATGAACACAGTTAGCTACAGCCCAAAACGTGAACTGAAGTTGGCTCACATAGCACTAGTCACGTGATTTTAAGAAAGAAAATGTATATAGAATTGAAGAATTTACAGCAAACACAATTTTTGACATATGAAAGTTTATCTTAATGACTGTAATTCGATGGCTACTAGCCACTTTTTTCATCGAGTTTTGAGATTATTACAGAAAATAATCTCTTTATCTATCACCTCCACGTCATCTAAAAATTATTTTATTTGCTAACATGTCATATTAGGTGTTATAGTGGCAGTACATGACATTTATGTATGGGTCACAAAAAGAAACTTTCAATGACCAAATTGTTAAAAAAAAAATTCAAAAATGGAATAGTTAGTAAAAAAAGTTTTTAAGGATCAAATTGTTTGTGAAAAATTTTTTTAGAGACCAACTCTTTTGTTTTTTAAAAAAAAGAAGAATTTTAGAGACCAAATAGTCTCTAAATATTATGTCACTGTCACATTATTACCATGTCAGTGACTAACAACCACGTTATCAAATAATAATAGTTATGATAGTAATGCTAGATTGAAGAAGCTTTTTATATAACAGTCTTAAAATTTAGTAGCTAAACCATTTTTCAAGGAGCAAAGCATTACCAAGATATACTTTGGGGACTAAAAGGTATGTTTACACTAAATCAAAAGATGTGTGTATTCTTACAAATATGCATGTCGTGAAGCTCACGGTACTCTTGGCACAAGGCACATACAAGCATGACCTGTTGCAATACGAAATCAAAGCATACAGAGCCGCACTGGTACTACACGCTACAAATCACAATCATAACCTTACAACCTCATAATAAAAACATTGGGTAAATTCTAATATTAATATGTTTAAAATTCTAATACTTAATTTTGCGATTAACTTATTTTTACTTATTAAGTTAACCTGAAAAAAAGTTTTTGTCACCACGAATAAACATCGCAGAATATACAGACACTACCGAATATCGGAGAAGCAATCACAGAGGCCAGTTGACCATGGGTCCGTAAATTGGGATTGCGAGGCGGCGGCGCCAGCAGAGACCATCGGGAAACCGGTGGCGACATGTGGACCGGACGGTGGTTGTGGATCATAGTGCTCCTCCCCAGAAGCTTTTGGGTTTGATGGGTACATGGTTAACTGCTGAATCAGAGATTTCGCAAACCCAAAACAGAAAGAGTGAATAGGAGGAAGATAGGAAGTATATGGTCGAAAGATTAGAGGAGGAGACTTTTCTTCCCATTTATTTTCTTGTAGACTTTTCTTAAGTCTTCCCATTTAGTTTCTTGTAGACTTTTTCTTCTGCATTTTCTGCAAGCAAACCCGAGAGAGAGAGAGAGAGAGAGAATTCCTTAAGCCATGCTCTGTTTCTGAAAACGAAAACAGAGAAATTACCTCCAACTAAATTGAGTGAAGACTAATGGGAGAAACAAGCATATAGGAGTTCAATTTTCTGAGTTCTTGAGTAGCAGACTGTACGACTGATTCAGACTAGAAATAGCGAGGAGGTAGCTGAAATTAGAGCTTGAATTAGAGAAGAAACTTGAAACCGAGAAACAGAGCAGTGACCGAGGTGAGCTAAATAAATTTGAAATATGTTCTGTACTTCCGTTTAGAGGTCCTTCTCGTCTTGTTTATGGTTAGAGGTAATTGGATAAATCATAATCAGATTAAAAACAAAATTAGAGGCTGAACTAGTAAGCAAAACTGAAAAAAAAAAAACATTGAAGTGCTGAAACAGGGAACTAGACAGTTGACTTAATATATGGCAGTCGACTATCGTGATCAAAAACAGAAAAATGTATAATATTCTATTTAAAATCAAGAACGAACGAAGATTTATAGAAAAAAAAACAGAGTAAAATGAAAGAAATTTGTGCCAGGCGGTCGACTGCTATGGTTTTCTTGATTTAAATAAAATTTTGAAATTTGCCAGCACTAAACTAATAATTTAGCATTTGTAATATAAATTACTATTTTAAAGGTTTGGTTAGAATAAAGAACAAAGAACAAAAATTAAAAGGGGTTTTTATTAGTTATTTATATTCTTGAAAAATTTGCTGATATATTAAGGATTAATAAAATAATTAGAAGACTGATTATACTGTTAGTAACGTTATGAGAAACTATAAGTTATATAATATGTTGACAGAAGTTGAAAAGAATTCAGGAGCTAAGAAAAATGATGGTAAATGAAATAAGAACATTTAGATATTAGTTAAGTATATGAAAAATTTTAGGGAAACAAGAAAGTCTAGCATTTTATTATTGATAGGGCAAAATTCAAAATTTAGACATGCCTATGATGAAACAGAGAAAGAGTGGCAGCAGCAAAGAGAACAGCCTGTCGAGTTTGATTTTTCAATGATTTCAACAAAAGAGGTAATTAGTTTTTTATAAAAGCAATTATTATGACTTGTGTTTAATATGGTGAATGATATTATGATGAGTTTTTATGCAAGTTTCCATGAACGTATGAGAGCATATTAGTGACCTATTTGAAGGTAAAAAATTTAGACAGGTCCCAATATTTTTTTTTTGTGTCTGCTTTCAGGAATTTATTTGACATGAAAAAAGAAATATTAGTCCCTAAAATTTTTCATTCAAATAGGTCCTGTATAAAAATAAAAAAAACATTGGAACCTATTTGAATTTTTTTTTTTCAAATAAATCTCTGAAAATAAAAAAAAAAAGAGAGAGAGAGAGATCCAATGGCCAAAAAGAAAAAAAAAAAGCAGAGAAAATGAGAAAAACCTTGGACCCCTTCTTTCATTAAGGAAAAAAAAAAGAAAAAAATATGCTGACTAGGATATGACTTGGCAGCTGAAATGGTTGACTAGTCTTTACTCCTTGGTCCAAGCCAAACTCAAAGTCATTAGTTCCCTCTCCAAGAAACCGCATCACCAGACCTTGCATGGCTAATAAGATCTATCTTGTTCGTGCCCTTATGACTGGTCCAGTTAGAGTGTGCAAGTCATCTTTAGGCCCATTGAATCTCCATCACCTTGGAATCACTTCTCAAGCTTATGCGTGTGGTCCACTGGCTGATCTGTATCAGCATGTGAATTCTACCTAAAAACTCAAAAGATCTATCTAAGAAAAAATAAATCAAAAGATCAATCTAAACACTAAAAGAGATACCTTAGGAATAAAAAATTTCATCATCCAATATTATTTATTATTTATTTTTATTAGAGAGCTATCGGTATCGATCTGTTCACAGCACACGCGAAACCCACAGCTCGATTTTGCAACACCGTATAGTTACTTATTTTTAATTGCTCAAATGAAAAGACAAAAGTATTAGTCAGATCATTTACAAGTTTTGATAATTCGTCACTTCATCGCCTCATGCCCGATTCCACTATTGGAGCTATCAATGTCAGAGCCACAAACCCAGGAGTCTGTCTCCCAACGTTTCCTTTCCACCCTAACAAAATCTCAAAACACATCTAAAAATCTCATCTAATTTAACAACAAATTAACAAATTCAAAGACAGTATTTAAAAGGAAAACTTTAATGCATATAAATGATAATTATAACATATAGTACGTTGAGCTAGAAATCTGTGTTAGAGAAGACATAGTCCAAGCAGAGCCCAAGTAAAACTTTAGGGATTTAACATAAGACATGTTTGAATCATAATTCAAACATAGCTACAGCCCAAAACGTGAATTGAAGCTGGCTCACATAGCACTAGCACGTTATTTTAAAAAAAGAAAATGTATACAGAATTTAAGAATTTACAAAGCCTATCCGCACAATAAACTCTATTTTATTATTTAAAAGATAATTTTTATTAAATTAAACGGCAAACACAATTTTTAGCTATTAAAGTGTATCTGGGTGATACTATTATCCTAAAAAGGTTGTCATTGACCACTTTCATCTTTAAATTTTAAAATTATTATACAATATGATTCGTTCATCATGATTACCATTATCTGATAATGTGATCATTAACTATTCATATGGTAGTGATGTGGCAGTAACATGATAACTAGAGGCTATTTTCATTACCAAAAAAAAAAAGACTTGCATTGGTGACAAAAAACACTTTTCATTGAAAGTTATATTTTCAGTGGTGACATTTGAAGTTGTCACTGAAATTGACACTTTCGATATCAACATTTGAAATTGTTACTGAAAGTTTGATTTTTTAAATTCGTCACCGAAAGTGATATTTTTTTTGCGACATATAAAGTCTCATTTCACACCTAAAGTAAGACTTTCAATGGCCTTTCAGTGGCAATCTGATATGTCGTTACCTAAAGTGTCACTTTCAGTATGTTTATTGTCGCCAATTGAAGTGGACTTTTTTTAAAATAATAAAATCTTGATACTTTAAATAATAAAATATTATTTGCCTTTGTCTATGCACCTAAATAGGCTAAGCTGGTGCCATTTTTTTTCCTTTGAAAAAATTTTATTTAGCTAATGTAATTTTAAAAAAATAGTAAAAAAATTCAATAACTATTTCCTTTAAAAAAATTATATTTAACTAATATAATTTAAAAAAATAGTAAAAAAATTCAACAATTTTTTATTTAGAAAAAATTGTCATATCTTTAATATTTTTAAATAATCAATAACTATAATTTTTCAATTTTTTATTTTAAATTAACTATATTATATTTAAATTTGAAAATTCTATATTTTTTTTAAAAATTACAAAAATTTTCATATCCAAATTTACTATATTTATTGAATATAAGGTTATAAAATATAAAAATAAGATTATTTATACTAAATAATATAATTTTTGTACAAAAATAAAAAATTAGAGTAAATGATTAAAATTAGAATGAGTTTTAATTTGTCAAATTTAATTTGTTTATTATAGTAAAAGCTAAATAAATTTTAATTTTTAAACATATTATTGTATAAATAAAACATTTTTAGAAGTATCGGGTGAATTCACCATAAAAAGCACTAAAAAGGGTTTCACGAGCTCCAAACCTAACCAACTGAAGGCCACTCATTAATTGGTTGCCTTCGGCCCTTGAGTGGATCCAAGCCCACCATATGACTTAATTTATAATCACGGTCCATGGGACAAGTTCATATATATATAATCATAAAAGGCAAACTTATATATATACATATTCTCTTTAAAATAAAACTCAATCAAACAACGAACTAAGGATATTTTCGTATTAAGTATGATCATGAGAGATGTCATTTTGAACTTATATATATAAAATGTTGTAGTTGTTTTTTTTTTTGGATCTGTTGCATTTTGAACAAGTGTTTATTATCCAATAATCTCCTATGTTCTTATGCTTTATTCTCTTTTAGTATCCTTAATTTCCAGTAAACTCTGACATTTTCTCTTTCTCTTGAATGATGATGATGTTTATTGAATTTTAAAAGTATAACTAATAAACCTAAAGCTTAGGAAATGTTTATGGTAAAATTGTTTTATTTGTTTCTTTCTTGCTCTTGTCATTAATTCTAAGTTTTATGTTTTTTGTAAATCTGATATCAATGGTGTCTTATTACGTGATAGACTGTTTTTCTCCCATTTTCCCACTCTAGTCCATTCCACTTATTTGTTTGTCATAGAGAGGGAAATGTTTCTGCAATGTGTTGTGTATCTGAAGAACTTCAATTGTTGAAGCCTCATAAAGAAGGGAAAAAGAGAGAGTCAATTTTTACTACATAAGAGTGTTAGGAGTGAAGAAGAGTGTTGAAGGACCATGATCATAGTTACTTGTTCTGGTTTCTCTTTCTGCATCAAGAAGTTTTTACTACATAAGCTCAATTAGATGTTAATGTAATTATGTTTGTTTCTATGCATGTTAACAACCCATGAACATTTATTAGTATAACAGGGGTAGTGATTGAATATGCAAGATACAATATTAGAAAGTTTAACTGAAAGCTTTTACTTTGTTGTTAAATTTTATTATTGCAGAGTTCAAATGGCCACACTTTATTCTCTTGGAGGAGACATGATTTCAAGATCTAGCCTTTAATGACCAAGGGGAGAGCATTGGTGTAGCATTCCAAGTAGATTTTGACATTCTGTTAGTTGATATGTTAGTGCTAATGTGACTTATAAACTTTTTTTTTTGGCATTTAGTAATATTATGCTATAGAGTACTGGCCAGATATATATCTTGTGTTGTTGGAAAACATTGTATTATTGAATTTATGATTTAAGTGATGAGATAATTTATATTACAACTTTAATTACTTATTAAATAATATTTACAATTATAAATGAAGAATTTGTATTTTATTTTTTTTTTTTTGAAAATTTTACTTTCAATGGCGATTTTTATTGTCACATAAAGTGATAAGTTGTTACTAAATGACACTTTTGGTGACAACACTTTGTCGTCACTGAAAGTTACTTTCAGTGGCAACAAAAAGTTGCCACTGAAGCTGGTACTTTCAGTAGTGACACAATGTTGCCAACGAAAGTATCTTTTAGTGGAGACTTTTCTCTCCTTTCAACCTATTTTAGGTGATACTATTTACATTGTCAATAGCGACAAAAATTAACACTAAAAGTGGATATCAATAGTGAAAACAAAAATTACCACTAAAAATTTTCAGCAACAAAACGTTAGGTGGCAACGCTTTGTCGCCAATGAAAACATTCGGTGGCGACCTTTTTACTTTTGGTTGTGAAAGTTAAGTTTTTTGTAGTGCTTATTTGCTTACATGTTACATTAGGTGGTGTGGTGTCAATGATGTGACATTTAGAATCTATTTTGTTCACAAAAAGGAACTTTCAAAGACTAAATTGTTTAAGAAATAATTTCCAACGACCAAATTGTTAGTGAAGAAAGTTTTTAAGGATCAAATTGTTTGTGAAAAAAAATTTCAGAGACCAAGTCATTTATTGAAAAAAAAAAAGAATGTTAAAGATCAAATAGTCTCTAAATATCATGTCACTGCCAGGTTAACAAACAAAATAGTATTTATATGTCACATCATCACCAAGTCAGCTGTTAATTGCCATGTCATTGAATAATAGAGATGTCTCTCCCCTCCTTACCACCTGTGTGAAGGAAGGGAGTTAGATTCGAATAATAGTAGTCATGACGGTAAGGATGGATTGAGATAGCATTTTGTATAATAGTTTTAAAATTTGGACTCGTATTAAACATCTTGTTATAGAGAAGCAGATCCACTAACTAAAGGCTTAATTGTTAGAGCATTCAGAATTATTAACTCATACGAATTTAGTTAAGTCTTTTGATGTTTTGGGTTAGTTGGAGTCTGAAATTTTATATTTATTTAATGTCATTCTTATGAGATATGTTTGAGAAGATGATGTTACTTTTACTATCATATCTCTTAGAGCATTTTTAGATGCTTGGACCATTGGTCAGGATTGCACAAGGATTACATCTTTGTAGTGTATGTTTTGCCACTAATTTCACATATTACTCAAATCTTTTATTGAGGATCTTGACATGTAAGATGGCAGTGCCCCTATCGAACATGACTTTTGCATTAGCAAATATTTATTGCCTGTTGATTTGACTTGAGGATTGTTAACTAAAAGTAACGACTCATAATTGACATATTAATTGCATATGTGAATTTTGTTGTATTATTAAATTTATTATTTTCCTTTAAACCAATGATTTATGTTGTCCGAGTGGGAGATTATTGAATTTTCTATATGGACTACCATAAATCATGTTTTCTATACATATATACATATATATATATATATATATATATGTATTATTCAAATTTAATAAGAGGTTAATTATAAGTTTTTTTAATAGATTATGCAATTCTTATGGAATTAAAACAGGACTTTGTGTGGGTTGACTAATGATGAGAAGGTCAGTTCATTAGGGTTTCACAAGGAAGGGACACTCTTTTTTCATTAAGGAAAAAAAATGGTGACTAGGATATGACTTGGCAGTTGACATGGTTGACTAGTCTTTTGCCAAACTCATAGTCATCAGCTCTCCAAGAAACCAAATCACTAGACCTTGCATGGCTTATTAGATCTATCTTGGTCATGTCCTTATGACTGGTCCAGTTAGAATGGGCAAGTCATCATTAGGCCCATTGAATCTCCATCACCTTGGAGTCACTTCTCAAGCTCATGCGTGTGGTCCACTAGCTGATCTGTGTCAGCATGTGAATTCTACCTAAAAACTCGAAAGATCTATCTAAGAAGAAAAAAAAAAAAATCAAAAGATCAATCTAAAGAAAAAATTTTCATCATCCAATATTATTTATTATTTATTAGAGAGCTATCAGTATCACTCTGTCCACAGCACACACGAAACTCACGGATCTAGCTCCCTCCTCTCTAACCCTCCAGCTTGATTTTGCAACACTCATTTATAATTTGCTCAAATGAACAGACAAAAGTATTAGTCGATCATTTACAAGCTTTGATTATTCGTCACTTCATCGCCTCATGCTCGATTCCACTGTTGGAGCTATCAATGTCAGAGCCACATACCCAGGAGTCCGTCTCCCAACGTTTCCTTGACACCCTAACAAAATTTCAAACACTTATCTAAAAATCTCATCTAATATAACAACATAGTCTCTAATGTAATATCCTTCCTTTCGAAGAACTTAAAATTCTAAACAAGTTTATTATAATAATCCTAACATATTTAGCTACTGTACTAAACAGAACCGCAAAAACTAAACCAAAATAAAAATAGAAAACATAAAATAAGACTGCAAGGAATTATCAAAAATATTTGAGATGATTAAAATATGTTTACCCGCAGCCCCATATTAAAGAATGCCAAGTTAGAGACAACTTTTTAAAGGGCAAACTTTAATGCATATAAATGATAATTCAAACACAGTTAGCTACAGCCCAAAACGTGAACTGAAGGTAGCTCATATAGCAATAGTCATGTTATTTTGAAAAAGAAAATGTATATGGAATTGAAGAATTTACAAAGCCTATCAACGCATAAAACTCTATTTTATTATTTAAAAGATGATTTCTATTAAATTAAACAGCAAATACAATTTTTAGTGTATGAAAGCTTTTCTCGGTGATTGTAATTCCTAAAAGATGGTCATTGACCACTTTCATTTTCAATTTCACTGGCAAAAATAAAATAGAAAAAAATTTAATTTAACAAAAAATAAGTATATTATTACTAATGAATTAAGAGATAAAAAATAATTATATTTATATAATTATTTGATGTAAAAAAATTAAATCAAGAAAAATTGAAGAGCATAAAAAAAAATTTTATGTAATCATCTAATTTAAAAAATAATAATAAAATTTTTTAAAAAATTATTTGTAATTTTATGACAAAAAAATTATTTATGAATATTTTTATTTTAATTATTTATAACTAATACTACGATTTTAAAATTTTAAAGTGTAAAATTTGTATATAAATTATTTATTTTACTTATTTTTAAATTTATTTATAAACAAATAAAAATATATATATAATTTTTAATTTTTTAATTTATTTTTTTAATTTAACAATTAACTTGATAACTCGACAGTTAAAGAAGGCTAAATCAAATTAATGATCAAGTCGGTTCGGGGAGGATTGCTAAAAAGTGTTTTTACACTAAATTAAAAGATGTGTGTTCTTACCAGCTAACATGTCGAAGCCTCGGTTTTGAAGCTCACGATACTCTTGGCACAAGGCACAGCACTCGCAGAACCAGTGAACCAAGCAATCATCACAAGGCCTCGGCTGCAACATATACAGGCTCCTCATCTTGGAACGGTACATGCAAGAGTACATACATGCATGACCTGTTGCATACGAAATCACAGCATACAGAGCCGCACTCACACTACATGCTGCAAATCACAATCATAACCTTACAACCTTATAAAAAAAACATTGGGTAAATTACTCTTTTTTTTTTTTTTCAAGTATTCAAAATTATATCATCTATTTCTTTTACCTTTTAAAATATACATTTCCTTATTATAACAATGAAATCTTATCTTACATTTTAATTTAATTTTATGTTTTCTGTTAAAAAAGATTTGTCACAATCTATTTTTATTTCATATTTGATAACTTAATGCAAAGCTCTTTTTTTTTTTTTTACTAAAATATCTTTTATTAGTCAATGAACGTCCATTTTTTCATATTGCAATATATTTTTTTATTAATTCAAAATAAAATGTCAAAAATATTTGTTATATATATATATATATATATATATGTGCGCGCGCGCGCAAGCGCGCACATATTTAGATTAATGAATGTTATTGTGATAAAACAAAGTATATATGTATTAGTAAGATCTCTGATTTATCTATCTTTAGTATATCAAGGTTATCTACTGCATCAAGACACCTATTTAAGGTCTTCTTATCTATTAAAGGTAAGTAAACCAACTTAATTAACCATTATTTTATAAATTTAATTTAAAAACATTTACAATTAATTATACTGTAGAAAGATATGTAAGCATTTGCATATGTAAAGTATGTTTCACAAAAATATTAGCATGTCTAAAATTCTAATATTTAATTTTACTGTGAATATATTTTTACTTATTTAGTATAAACTAAGTTTACCTAAAAAAATTTGGCAAAAGTACTTTCTACGTCTTTAATTTTTTTTTTTGTCAGTATGTCTTATATGTTTTATTTTTGTTTCAAACATATCTTTTTTTTATTAACACCGTTTATTCTATTGACGGAAAATGTTGATTAGACAGTTCACGTGACACATCTTAGCCAACACATCATTTGTTACGTAGACTCAAATTTGAGTATCCCAAAATACCCTTAATGTACACGTCATTTGCTATCTTCGCCTTTCTTCCCCATCTTCTCGAGTCCGGCGTGTCTTCATTTGATGCGCAAACTATACTTTATAGTTGGCGCGTCAATCGTTTGATTTGGGATCATCCAACCGTCTGCACGTTGCCATGTGTCGTCTCATTTTACTCAACATATTTGATCTTGGCCGTCCAAAGCTTTCTTCGTTGCACTGTCCAGAAGCCACTATGTGTCCCTCCCTCTTCTTTCTTCATCCTTCACGAAAACTAATTCAAATCTGGTGCCCTGTATTCTCCATCCCTCTCGCTAAAAGATTCAACTCTGGCGCCCCTGTATTCGTCATTGATCATGTGTCCTTGTAGCAGAAGCAATTTAACACCAAAATGCCTCATTCTACACCATGTTTCCTTTTTCAATCAAAAAAAAAAAATCTACACCATGTTCGTTCCTTCCATGTCCCTGCCTCCTAGGCAACAAAAGTAAAGGTATTTGAAAAATAAAAAGATCTATTTAAAAAAAACTAATTTATATATTTATTCATGACAGGGAAATGGCTTGAAGGAGGATAACTGGAAGAAGCAATGCATGGAGGGACGGGCACTCTCCAGGATCCATGGTAGCAGATGATTTTTCTCCATTTTGGTGAATCACTCACTGAGATCCATGGCATAACTGGTGGGGAAGAGGGAGGGACACGTGATAGTTCTGAACAGCACGATAGGGGAAGCTTTGGACGTTCAAGATCAATGTGACAGCACGCAAATAGTTGGATGGCCCAAAATCGGATGGCTAATGTACTAACTACAGAGTGTACTTGGCACGTCAAATGCAGACATGTCGGACTCCATCTTCTTTGCCTTTTATCAATGCCCTTAATTTTTTTCATTATTTTTCATCTCTCTCTCTCTCTCTCACAGCTTTCACTCTCTTGGTTTCATAGTTCTTTCATCTATTTCTTAGCTCTCGCTCTCCCGGCAATTAAATCTCTCTCCAAAACAAAGATGTGTCTAAATAAGTTCAACTTACTCCTTCTCCATCTCTTTCTCGTTCTCTCACTCTTTCCATTACACTCTCTCAATCTCTGTTCGTCCCTCTCTCATTCTCTATTTGCCTCTCTCTCTCTCTCACACACTCTATTATTGGTTTGTCCGTGTGCTGCTTTGCCTTGACATATGTTTGTCTAGGAGAGCGAGAGTGTCTGTGTAACAGAGTTTGGATGGTGATACATGGGTGCAACTGAGAGCCTCCCTTTCATTTCCTTGTTTTTTCTTAGCCTGTGTTGTGTGCTGCCTTGATCAAGGTGTGTGTGTAATGTGTAGCCGAGTGAAATGAGAGAGAAAATAAATAGAGAATGATGCTCTGTTTTGGATAGCTCTCAGCCAAGCCCAAGAGATGGACCTTTACCTTATTTATCCCTCCATTTAGAGCATCCCCTACCTATGTTTTCATGGCCGAAGATAGAGCACACGTGCACATAAAATGAAAATGAAGGAGAGACAACCAGGGAGTGAGAGGAGGTGTTTTCTATTACTTTTTTTTTTTTGGTTTGCTATAATTAAGACATGGTGAGTGAGGGAGACTAGTAAGAGAAGACAAGATGACAATGAGAGAGAGAAAAAGACAAGATGACAATGAGAGAGAGAAAAAGAGCCTGGGAGTGAGAGAAAAATGGAAACATGAGAGAGAGAGAGAGAGAGAGAGAGAGAGAGAGAGAGAGAGAGAGAGAGAGAGAGAGAGAGAGAGAGAGAGAGAGAGAGAGAGAGAGAGAGAAGGAAAAGACACAAATGAAAGAGAAACAAACTGAGAGTGGGAGAGTTATTTCCTACCATTTTATGTCTTGACATTTGCGTGATCGACAATGGTGACAAAGCAACGAATCAGGGAGAAAGGAGACTGGCATTGACAGTGGCTCATCTTCAGCTTCTCTTCTCCTCGAAGATTCGGTAGCATCCATGGAAGCAGAAAAGGGAAAGGTCGGCATTTGTGCGACGTGATGGGGGAAACCAAGGCACATTTTTCACCTTTCTTGCCAGAGTAATTGCCGCCCCTTTTTCCTTCACGATACATTGTATAAACAGAGAGCAAAGGCGATGAGAGAGGATTTCAATTTTTGTAGCAGTAAAACAGAGCAAGGGGTTCAAAGGAGAAAAAACGAAGAGAAGAGAACGACAATGCAAAGCAGACAAGGACGATTGGAGGGAGGGAGATCGACAGTTTTCGGAGAGAGAACAGAGACATTGGGTGACGATCTCAGGGAGAGAGATGGATGATAAATAGAGCAAGAAATTGACGATGAAACAAAGAAATAGAGACGAAGATGACAATGGGCAGAGGAGAGAGAAATTGATAGAATTAAGAGTGTTTTTGAAATATTAAGTTTGAGAGAATTAAGAGTGTTTTTGAAATATTAAATTTGAGTTAACGTGAAAAATGACATATTGTTTGTAATGTAACATGTAAAATGTCTTATCAATATTTTTTTATTAATGAAATATATGACATTAATAAAAATAATAGGTTTTAAAAAAAAAATATAAGATATAATTAACAAAAAAAAAAGTTAGGAATGTAAAAAATTATTTTTGTAAAAAAAAATTATTAACATGAATAAACATGGAAGAATATAAAGACAACAAAATTTAACATACATAACTTAAATTTATTTATATTTTGTAACATGAATTTATCTAAGATCATGAAATATATGGACCGCCAATATATAAGGGTGGCTTTAACAAATATCATATCTTCAGAGAAACCAATACTTACTCATTTTCCCTTCGTCAAGAATCTCAGCAATTTGGCCAAACGTGATCTGAGGACACCAGCACGTTATGCAACCTGCGACAAGATTAAGTAACAAATTTAAAAAGAAAAAAGAAATAAAGAAGAAAGCTTTAAGCTTTCCAGGCCAATCGATGTTCAGAATTGCCATACAGTTTCTCATATCGGTGAAGCAACCACAGAGGCCAGTTGACCATGGGACCAAATTTTCAGGCTGAGAAAGGGGTGGCGTAAATTGGGATTGTATCGGGAGACCGGTGGTGATATGTGGACCGGACGGTGGCTGTTGATCATAGTGCTCCTCCCCAGAAGCTTTTGGGTTTGTTGGGTACATGATCAACTGCTGAATCAGAGGTTTCGCAAACTCAACGGAAAGAGTGAATAAGAGGAAGACAGGAAGATTATTGTCAAAAGATTAGAGGAGGACACTTTTTATTTGGACTATTAGCGGTTTCTGATACTTTTTAACTTGGTCTTATAATTTGGCCTATTTTTTAATTTATACCCTGTACTTTCAAAACTTGTAATTTAAATATTTAATTATGTAATTTTTAAATGTTCTTCCGGTCAAAGAACGATAGTGTGCTTTGAGTAGAGTTATCAAAATAGATTTGATCCAATAAGTTAGTTCACTCAAACTTTGTAAATGAGATGATATGGACTAATAATTTTACATCCCATTTTAAAGAAGGTTTTTTTAACTCAGTACATCAAAACCTTTAGAGCTTAAATAGATTGTGGCGGGCTGGCCCTTATGGGTTTTTTTTTTATTTTTTATATTTTAAGTTTTAATCTATTTTTTTATAAGTCTAGTTCTATTTTTTAAATTTTTATAGTTTCAATGTCTAATTTTTGTCATTCAAAATAATTAAAATTACATTTTAAAAAAATAGCTTATTTTAAAGTTTAATATATTTTTTTAGAAATTTGATTTAATTTTTTTAAATTTAATTGTTTCAATATCTAATATCTATTATTAAAATAACTAAAAGTTCATATTATAAACAAGATAAATAAATTCATAACTCATGACAAGTTGAGAAGAGTTAAAATTTTTCAATCATGAATTACATAAAGTTTGATCTGAGCCAATCTATAATCACTAATGACCCTGTAGAGCTTGGGTGGGGTGAGCTAGCCTATCCATTTGACAACTTCAACTTTGAGTTTGTGTATATGTGGCACATCCTCATCAATATATTAGCCATGTGAACAACCAAATCATATCCTAATTTGATGAAAGAGTCCAAGGATAGCAGAGTTATTCTGCACAGGCGCCGCCATCCACCTCCGAAGTCGTCAACAGGAGCATTAGCAGATATATTCTTTGTTCGAATGGCTTGATTTTTTTGGTTGGGAACTTCGACTGCTTCTACCCTTTGGAACCCCTTCTTTCATTAAGAAAACAAAAGTTATGCTGACTAGGATATGACTTGGCAGCTGACATGGTTGATATACTAATTGGGATGTCTCACATGTATACAAACTAAAGACACTCTGTGGCCTTTTAACATGAGGATCTTTTTTTTTCATGAATTTAGAAACTATAAGAACTAAATTATAAGCTTTGAAAGTATAAGGACTAAATTTAAAAATAAGTAAAATTATAAGAATCAAAAATACATTTTAACTTTATTAAAAATAGAGTTTGTGTAAAAAAATTTCTAAAAAATAACTAAAATAATATATAACTATTTTTAAATATTATACTATTGTTATATTCTCATAAGAGAATTTGAGAGTAAAAATATCACTAGCTGTTGTTTAACTTTTCTCAATGATTGTTGATATAATATTACAAGTCAAGAAGGGAAGGTGGTGGTGGTGGAGGGAGGGGGCCCTGGAAAGAGGAGGCCACTTCTCTCTTTTCTTGGGGCCAAAGTTCAATGATATTTAATTTAATATTACAAGTCAAGGGGAAAAAAAGAGAGACACCTACTAAGGTTGGTGTTGAGTATTGTCAAAAAGAGGACGTTTTGGTTACCGTACAAAACAGTTTGATTCAGCTTGCATTTTATTATTTTATAGATAAAATAATACTTTTAATCCTTATAGTAATGTAGTTCATATACCTTCAAATCTTTAATTTTAATCGGTGAAGTTTACAAACTCCCTAAATTTATTCCCTAGCTTCAACAAACGTTAATATAGTTGTTATCTCTTATGACTTGGCATCTTAGTTAGCTTCATTTAGCCACGTTAAAAATATATTATGCATATTAAAATTATTTATTATAATATTTTATTTCAACTAATTCATCCATAGTTTGATATTTTAATATTTTAATATCTGTTACATATATATTAATTTTATATTAAAATATACAATGCATATTAAAATTATTTGGCTTATTTTGTAATTTAGTCTCTATACTTTCAAAACTTGTAGTTTAATCCCTATAATTTCTAAACTAAAAAAAAAAGCAATGTTCAAAAAATCGGATAGAACCAGCTAGTTCAACTGAAAAACGGGTGAATTGGTTAAAGAACTAGTTTGGTTTGGACTATTAAATAGGTGAAAAATCAGTTGAACCAGTCTCGAACAGGTAAAACTAGCCCGTTTAACCAATTCAATGTTTTTTTGAATTTTTTTTATCTTTTTTGAATATTTTACTAAATATTATTATGTATTTTTAAGAAATCTACAAAAATATAAGTTATTAAGAGAAGATCTAGGATTAGTATAAATATATATTTGTAATATGCCAAAAATATTTTAATATTATATATTTTAATATTTTAATATTTTAATATATTTAAATACTACCGGTTCGACGTCAATTCGACCATTGACCCTTAAACTGACACTTCGACTAGTTCAATAACCAATTCGATTTTTTGAACTTTGAAAAAAATTCCTGTGGTTAAAGAATCAATTCAGTTCAATGACCGATTCAATACTTTCTTACTTTTTTCCTTTGTGCCTGAGACCTATTTGAAATAAAAAAAATTTCAATTAGGTCCAGATTTTTTTTTTGGGGCCACTTCTCTCTTTTCTTGGGGCCAAAGTTCAATGATATTTAATTTAATATTACAAAGGGAAAAGAAAAAGAGAGACACAAGGTTGGTGTTGAGTATTGTCAAAAAGAGGTAAAAAGAGGACGGCGCGTTACCGTACAAAACAGTTTGATTCAGCTTGCATTTTATTGTTTCATAGATAAAATAATACTTTTAGTCCCTATACTTTTAGCAAAACTAGAATTTAGTCCATATACCTTCAAATTTTCAAACTCCCTAAATTTGTTCCCTAGCTTCAACAAATGTTAATATAGTTGTTATCTCTTATGACGTGGCACTGACTTAGCATCTTAGTTAGCTTCATTTAACCATGTCAACTGTCAGATGAACTAAAAGCAACACGTCAACAGCACACATCTATATTTCTTCTTATTCAGATGTTAGAATAAGTATGTGTTTGGCATCACATTAGAACCACGGTCCGGCAAGCTCACCCAAGTTTGAAGCAATTTAAAGGATTTTCAACTTGTTTGGATCTCTATTGGCGATGGAACTCACCCACGGTTGCTTTGCTGAACCACGTTGGAACCAAAGTGCCATTTTGTGCCTTATGGATCCATCAAACGTGGTTTTTATTGAAAAGGAATAAATTCCTTCATAAATAACAAAGAACAGAAATTAAAAAAGGGTTTTTATTAGTTATTTATATTCTTGAACGAGTTATTGATATAATTAAGGATTAATAAAATAATTAGAAGTCTGATTATGCTGTTAGTAACGTTATGAGAAACTATAAGTTATATAATATGTTGACAGAAGTTGCAAAGAATTCAAGAGCTAAGAAAAATGATGGTAAATGAAATAAGAACATTTAGATATTAGTTAAGTATAAGAAGAATTTTAGGAAAACAAGAAAGTCTAGAATTTTATTATTGATAGGGAAAAATTCAAAATTTAGACATGTTGTATGATGAAATAGAGAAAGAGTGGCAGCAGCAAAGAGAACAACTTGCCAAGTTTGATTTTCAATGATTTCAACAAAAGAGGTAATTATTTTTTCATATATAAAAGCAATGATTATGATTTGTGTTTATTATGATGGGTTTTTATACAAGTTTCTATGAATGTATGAGAGCATATCAGACTTATGTATGTGCCTATTTTAGTTCCACAAAATCGACTTGTGTATATATTTGTTATTAGTCTCACTGGTGCGTATAATTTATAGTACATAAAATATTCTAGCAAGTATACTGGGTCGCAACAAGTAATAAAGTGATAAGTAGAGTATCGTCCCACAGAGATTGAGGTATCAAATAAAATTCAATTAGGCTAAGTGAAATGTTATTAAGACTTATGAAGGAAATTGCAGAAATTACACAAAAATTGGGGGGGAGGGATGATTGAAACAACACAATATAAATAATGAAAATTTAAATAACTAAACAGAAAACAAAACAGACAAAAAATGTGCAACTGGTCATAAATTCCATGGAATTGTACATCATCATCCTTTCCTTTGAATATTCTTGGCTAATTCTATTATGTAATTTTCAATCTAAATTCTCAGAAAATCTTCTAAGACTGAATTATATTAAAATTATAGTTAGGAAGATCTTCACTAATCTATAACTCAAATACAATCCGGTCAAGTCCTAATCACATCAATGCCCTGCAATCGCATATGACATGCTATCTCTTGTCCCACTCGTTACAAATACATAGCAATCGCATACATGTATAGATAACAAGCTTCATAGGACAATAAATAAAACAGAACTTTGGCCAAGAAAATACTCATTGGTTCAAATAAATTAAGTTACAATTTCCATTTCATCAAATGACCGATTACACAAGAAAATGAGATTGATTTCGTTTGGTCTAATCCGATTAATTCATAGACAAATTAATCTTTGAATCATTGAAGAACAATTCAATTAAATTACAATTCATTCATTGTTGGCCAATTTTCTAAAATATGATTGAATCCAAAACCTTGAAATTACAATCTAACTTAACTAAAATAATTGACTAAAATCTTAGATCAACCATTCAATTAAGTAATGAAGCTCAAGAAAATTATTCAAGCCACATAAATAAAACTATCTATATCTAGATAATCTGATTTATGGTGGAAATTACAAGGTCAAGCTTAATATCCAGCTAAATCTAGCATAGACATCAAAATCCTAAACTCATTGAAGGTTAATCAAGCATTCAAGAGGAAGAATAATTGGTAAAATCACTCCATTAAACGAAAATACATTAAAACTGAATATGTTCAACAATAAAGCTTCATAAAATCGAACTACATTAATCCTTAAACTCAGAAATTACATGGAAGAGAAGAAGAACATGACAGATAACAGAAAATATAGCAGAAATCTAAGAAACTATGAAGGAAAATGGAAGAAAAGGGGAGAAAATGGGAGAAGGAGAGCCATTCCCAAGTGGGAAGGCTTCCTTTCCCTCAAACCAAGCTTTGGAAGTCGCCTCTGTCTGCAGCAGCCGCGGGTCTGAAGTTTGGAGATAAGCCTCTTTTGTTCTGACCTAAAAATCTCATTTATAGTGGCTCTCTGCGGCGCCAGCGCCGGGCGCTGGCTTAACCTAATTTTTCATTGTATTCCACGTCATCCTATTGACTTACTGTTCCTGGCGCCGGGCATTGGCTTCTTGGCGCTGGGTGCCAGGCCATTTTTTTCAGTATTTTTTATTTACTCTCTATTGCTTTGTTTCTTGTTCGGTTCAAGTCTAAATGCCTCTAAACTCTGTAAAACACATAAATGAACCATTTTGGAGTAAAATTATGGAGTTAAAGCAACATAAATCTATAATTAACTTTCACCCAAAATAATTCAAAACATTATAAAACTAGAGTTTTGGCAAAAATCAAGATGCAAAAAGGGCTAGAATAGAGGCTAAAATATATGGAAAATTGCATGTTATCAAATCCCCCACACTTATCCTTTTACAATCCTGGGCAAAATCAATTAAAAACAACAGAGAATCCCAATAAGCACAGCAGGCAAAGGTGTAGAAAATATACAACA
This sequence comes from Biancaea sappan, assembly GCA_037074585.1. NCBI lineage: Eukaryota > Viridiplantae > Streptophyta > Magnoliopsida > Fabales > Fabaceae > Biancaea > Biancaea sappan. Next base: position 21,855,560 of record CM073499.1, on the reverse strand, counting down.
ATGAAACAATTAAAATTTAGAAAGATTTAACATTAGGAGAAATAAATCTTAAATTTCTAAAAGTTCAAGCTCCATGACAATTATTTCGATAAGAATGAATTCAAGTAACAATCTCCTCACAAGGTAAGGTGTTTATCCTCTACTCTCTCAAGTGTTTAAGAGGGAATCACTCAAAGTCGTCCTATCACAAATTTCACTACCATAAGCTTGTCAAGTATCTAAATCTCCATTACTTGAATCCAATACATACTTGAATCAAAAGGACTTTACAAGGTTGTGTTGACCCTAAGGCTATATGCCATAAGTTTTGATGATGACAAATATATTTGAATAGTAGCATTGATATATATAAAGATTAATTATCATATATATGCTACAAGTACTTAAGCATGATTATGTTATTTAATATGTATGTTGCATATATTGAATCATGCTATTAAACTAACCATTGGGTTTGCAAGTAAGATATATTTTATAGGTTGGTTCAAAACAAGAAGAGTGAGGATTGTATTGAAGAACAAGGAAAAGCAATATCATGCTTCACTCAAGGAAAACAACATGCAAGGATGAAGCTCCAAGAAATGAAGAATTAGAAGATTTGAAGTCTTGGAAGCTTGGATGCATCAAGATAGCCTATGTGTTTAAATTAGGTATATTTTATATAGGCTAGTATATTTGTGCAACTCAATGATTTAGATTTGCATACATTGGCTCAAGCATTTTTGAACAAAAAGTTAGTGAGATATGAAGTTTTACAAAAGTTATTTTTTGACCTTTGGTCACTCCTTATATCATATCTCATAAATGAAAAATCGATTTTTTAAGTATCTTAATCTCATTTGATAGTAGACTCAAAGATCTTTTCAACGGTATATTATTTATTCAAAACGGAGTCCAAATGAGAAATATATGACTATTCAAAATATAGTTTGAAAAACTGAAAGTTGATTTTACTGTAATAAAAAATTATTCTGTTCTGACCTATAGTCAGTATTTTGATTATATCTTTTAAAAGAAAAATAATTTTTGAGTAAAACTTAGCTCATTTGAAACTAGACTCCAAGAGCTTTCCAACGGTATATTATTTGTTTAAAACGGAGTTTAAATGAGGGAGTTATGAATTTTTAAAGAAAGCTCAAAATCTGGACTGCACTATAACGGCTATATAACGGCTATATAACGGCTAGTTTTGTAAAATCTTATATATATGACCTTAGATACACGATTTTGAGCAAGAACAAAGTCCTACAATGTGATATTAACTTCTTCTATCATCTTTGAGAGAAAGGAAAGCATTCTTGAGCCAAATCTTGCATATTCTCTATCATTAGAGTTATTAGAGCTTCATTTGTTTTCATATACTCTTTAGAGAGAGTTTCTTTGTATTGTTGATTTTGATCAACACATATATTATTCTGAGTTGAGGTTCGCAAGTACCGGTGTTGGAAGAACTTGCTTTGGGTTGAGGAGGAGCCCGGATTCATAAATTCTCCATTGTGGTTTCGCAAATACCCGGATCGAATTTGCGTGGTTGTAGTGGTTTACAAGTACCCAGATTAAACTTGCAATTATAGTGGAAATACTCAAGTGGTCTCTTGAGGACTGGATGTAGGCTTGGATTAGCCGAACCAGTATAAATCTCCGAGTTTGCTTTCTCTATCCCTTACTCTTTAATTTGTGCATATTGATATCTATTCTTTAATTCCTTGATCTTTATAATTATTTATCTTGACAGCACATTGATTTTCTGTATTGTATTTATTATCCTAAGCATTGTACTTTTACAGAAAATCATTTTAACTTCCAATTAATTCTTGTGAAAAATTTATAAAACCCAATTCACCCCCCCTCTTGGGTTCCAACCATTACTTTCAGGTTGTAATGTAGGTACGAAAAATAGTGGGAAACAAAAAGGGAAAGATTGAACAATGAAACAAAATATGGCAACAACTCAAGAAAAGGAAGAGTATTTACAAGTGAAATATAAGAGATTAAGTGTAAATAAATTTTGGGTCTCAATGTTCTACCTGCTCCTCTTTTTCATCATTTTCTTTTTTTTTTTCAATTTTTTTTATTCTTTCTTCCCTTTTTTTTTCTTTCTTTTTGATGACGTCAGTCAAAATTTTTCTTTCTTTTTCTTCTTGATTGGCCAATCTTTTTTCTTTTGCTTGAGAGGAAGTAGAAGAAATATAGTTCAAAACAACCCAAAATTCACAAGATTTTTCAGCACATCGATCCCTTAAAATAATTTAAAATACTCCTCACATCTTAAGTTGGAAGAGAAAAAATATTGTTGTACGAAGAAAAAGTGGTGGAAAAACGCAAGAAAGAAAATGCATACAATGGGAACAACATATGGAAGGCTATTTGGTTAAACAATGGTTACAAGAAACAAATGCCTAAATCATTTCCAAGTAAGTACAAGATATGTAGCCTCAATCAAAGATTCAAGACAAGTTTTAGAGTAATAATCCATGATAGAGAACACACAACAAGAAGAATAGCATTTTTCACTTAGGCTCAAATCCTCACAGCTAAAAGACTATTACTACAAATTCATTAAAGTCAACGTCATTGCCATTTAACTTGAATTCCTTAGAGAAATAAGACTAAATTCTCTTCATGCTAAGTCAATCTACACTTTAGCTATTTCATCATGCATAATTCCACCCCAAAACTCCATCAAAAATTTAAAAAGTGAGCATCAAATTCGGACAAAACAGAGTAGCAAAATTCTGCAGTGTAGAATTTCTGGCAACACAACTTTACCGACATAGAACGACCCCAAAATGGATGCGAATAAGTCCAAATAAAATTCTACAACTAGAAGACATATAAAGGTTTAAAAACATGTAAAGAAAGTGGCAAAAACCATATCCAAACAGTACAGAATATTCATGCAAGATGACTCAAAGTTTTTCCAAAACAGAGAAAACAGAGAAAAAAAATGGACAACAGAAAAAGACTAAAACAAAATTAAAATTACGAAAGAAATACAACAACAAAATTAAAAAGAGAAAGATTAGAAAAACTTAGGTTGCCTCCCAAGAGCGCTTGGTTTAAAGTCCTTAGCCAGACTTTATTTGGTGTCTATGCTTAGCGTCGCTTCTTCTTTGTTTTCCTTACTTTCTCTTTGATTTTTTTTATTTCCTTCGTCAAGGAAAATGATCAAGTACCTCACACACAACAAAGAGAAATAACATGAGAGATATATCAAATAAGCAAGGTAACAAGAAGAAATGAAACTAATAAAGACACTTGAAGAGCTAAAAACACTTGAAATTATAAAAACTAAAACAAGAAAAGACAATGTCTAAAATAACATCACTTTGGCTTAAAAGAAAAATCAATTTGACAACCATCAATCCATGGCAACGGAGCCAAAAACTTGGTGCGTATAATTTATAGTACATAAAATATTCCAGCAAGTATACTGGGTCGCAACAAGTAATAAAGTGATAAGTAGAGTATCGTTCCACAGAGATTGAGGTATCAAATAAAATTCAATTAGGCTAAGTGAAATGCTATTAAGACTTATGAAGGAAATTATAGAAATTACACAAAAAAGGGGGGGATGATTGAAACAACGCAATATAAATAATGAAAATTTAAATAACTAAACAGAAAACAAAACAGATAAAAGATGTGCAACTGGTCACAAATTCCATGGAATTGTACATCATCATCATTTCCTTTGAATATTCTTGGCTAATTCTATTATGTAATTTTCAATCTAATTTCTCAGAAAATCTTCTAAGACGGAATTATATTAAAATTATAGTTAGGAAGATCTTCACTAATCTATAACTCAAATACAATCCGATCAAGTCCTAATCACATCAATGCCCCGCAATCGCATATGACATGCTATCTCTTGTCCCACTCGTTACAAATACATAGCAATCGCATACATGTATAGATAACAAGCTTCATAGGACAATAAATAAAACAGAACTTTGGCCAAGAAAATACTCATTGGTTCAAATAAATTAAGTTACAATTTCCATTTCATCAAATGACCGATTACACAAGAAAATGAGATTGATTTCGTTTGGTCTAATCCGATTAATTCATAGACAAATTAATCTTTGAATCATTGAAGAACAATTCAATTAAATTACAATTCATTCAATGTTGGCCAATTTTTTAAAATATGATTGAATCCAAAACCTTGAAATTACAATCTAACTTAACTAAAATAATTGACTAAAATCTTAGATCAACCATTCAATTAAGTAATGAAGATCAAGAAAATTATTCAAGCCACATAAATAAAACTATCTATATCTAGATAATCTGATTTATGGTCGAAATTACAAGGTCAAGCTTAATATCCAACTAAATCTAGCATAGACATCAAAATCCCAAATTCATTGAAGGTTAATCAAGCATTCAAGAGGAAGAATAATCGGTAAAATCCACTTCATTAAACGAAAATACATTAAAACTGAATATGTTCAACAATAAAGCTTCATAAAATCGAACTACATTAATCCTTAAACTCAGAAATTACATGGAAGAGAAGAAGAACATGACAGATGACAGAAAATGTAGCAGAAATCTAAGAAACTATGAAGGAAAATGGAAGAAAAGGGGAGAAAATGGGAGAAGGAGAGCCATTCCCAAGTGGGAAGGCTTCCTTTCCCTCAAACCAAGCTCTGGAAGTCGCCTCTGTCTGCAGCAGCCGCGGGTCTGAAGTTTGGAGCGAAGCCTCTTTTGTTTTGATCTAAAAATCGCATTTATAGTGGCTCTCTGCGGTGCCAGCACCGGGCGCTGGCTTAACCTAATTTTTCACTGTATTCCACGTCATCCGATTGACTTACTGTTCTTGGCGCTGGGCATTGGCTTCCTGGCGCTGGGCGCCAGGCCATTTTTTCCAGCATTTTTTATTTACTCTCTATTGCTTTGTTTCTTGTTCGGTTCAAGTCTAAATGCCTCTAAACTCTATAAAACACATAAATGAACCATTTTGGAGTAAAATTATGGAGTTAAAGCACATAAATCTATAATTAACTTTCACCCAAAATAATTCAAAACATTATAAAACTAGAGTTTTGGCAAAAATCAAGATGCAAAAAGGGCTTGAATAGAGGCTAAAATATATGGAAAATTGCATGTTATCACCTACATAGTGGATATAGGGTTTATATATGTATTTATTTTAGTTTCTCAAAGTGAACTGTCCTACAGGATAGACATATGACTATGTTTGCACACTTAATCCCACATAGTGGAGCATAAGACTACAAGGAATTATCAACTTAATCCCACATAGTGGAGCATAAGACTACAAAGAATTATCAAAAATATTTGAGATGATTAAAATATGCTTACCCATAGCCCCCATATTGAAGAACGCCAAGTCAAAGACAAGTTGTTAAAGGGCAAACTTTAATGTACAAAAATAATAATTATAACATATTGTACATTGAGCTAGAAATCTGTATCGGAGAAGACAGAGTCCAAGTAATTGTGATCCTCTGACTTTGAGCCTCTCTACGTTACGTAATGCAAATTTTGAGGTCAATCACGTCGTCAAACATGGCACATATTTTGGAATTAAAAAAATCTGAGTTTTGCAGAGGGAGTCAAACCCGCGACTTGGGATAAGTAGGAGACCGCGTTTGCCACCCATCCAAGCAACTGTTCTTATAATATATACTTAACATTTAATATATAAAGAAATTCTGTTATTATATACAAAACTCAAAACAATATACAAAAATTATTATATATTATAAAATAATAACAAATCTTATAATTGAAAAATATGTCATTATTTTACATAACTTATTTTTAAATTATATAAAAATTTAAGAAATTTAATAAACAATCTTATAATGGAAATTTAATTATTATTAAAAATATTTAAAATTATTTATTATAATATTTTATTTCAACTAGTTAGTCCATGGTTTGATATTTTAATATTTTAATATCTTTGACATATATATTAATTTTATATTTTAATATTTGTAATATTAAAATATACAATGCATATTAAAATTATTTGGCTTATTTTGTAATTTAGTCTCTATACTTTCAAAACTTGTAATTTAATCCCTATAATTTCTAAACTAAAAAAAAAGCAATGTTCAAAAAATCGGACTGAATCGACTGGTTCAACTTAAAAACGAGTGAATTGGTCAAAGAACTAATTTGGTTTAGACTATTAAATAGGTGAAAAATCGGTTAAACTAGTCTTGAACAGATAAAAATAGCCCGTTTAACCAATTCAATGTTTTTTTAATTTTTTTATCTTTTTTGAATTTTTTACTAAATATTTTAAGAAATCTACAAAAATATGAGTTATTAAGAGAAGATCTAGGATTAGCATAAATATATATCTGTAATATGCCAAAAATATTTTAATATTATATATTTTAATATTTTTAATATATTTTAAATATTAACAGTTCGACGTCAATTTGACCATTGATCCTTAAATTGGCATCTCGACTAGTTCAATGACCGATTCGATTTTCTGAACTTTGAAAAAAATTCCTACAGTTAAAGAACCAATTTAGTTCAATGATCGGTTCAATACTTTCTTACTTTTTTCTTTTGTGCCTGCTTTCAAAGACCTATTTGAAATAAAAAATTTCAGATAGGTCCAGATATTTTTTTTTGTTGGGGCCACTTCTCTGTTTTCTTAGGGCCAAAGTTCAATGATATTTAATTTAATATTACAAGTCAAGGGAAAAGAAAAAGAGAGACACCTACTAAGGTTGGTGTTGAGTATTGTCAAAAAGTGGACGGTGGGTTACCATACAAAACAGTTTGATTCAGCTTGCATTTCATTAGTTCATAGATAAAATAATACTTTTAGCAAAACTAGAATTTAGTCCATATACCTTCAAATCTTTAATTTTAATCGATATAGTTTTCAAACTCCCTAAATTTATTCCCTAGCTTCAACAAACATTAATATAGTTATTATCCCTTATGACGTGGCACTGACTTAGCATCTCAATCAGTTTCATTTAACCACGTCAATTGTCACATGGACCAAAAGCAACACGTCAACAGTCCACATGTATCTTTCTTCTTATTCAGATGTTAAAATAAGTATGTGTTTGGCATCACATTAGAACCACAGTCTGGCAAGATCACCCACATTTGAAGCAATTTAGAGGATTTTCAACTTGTTTAGATCTCTATTGGCGATGGAGCTCACCCAAAGTGCCATTTTGTAGCTTATAGATCCATCAAACGTGGTTGCTGGGATAGTTTTTTTTTTTTTTCTCATTTGCCACTCATTCGCATGTATTGATGCTCATTTACAAAATGAGAACATGCACACACTAGCAAAAAGGAACCAAGAGATCTTCAGGGAGAAATCGAGGAAGTTTAGACACAAGAGGAAGAGAAAGATAGAAGAGCAACGCTTTCACTCTGCTTTTTTATTCAAGAAATAGAGGATGAACGAGAGACAGAACTAAAAAAGAGAGGGAGGATTGAGAGAAAGAGAAAGAAGAAATCCAATCAACAAATCACCCCAAACCAGAACTGTGTTGCCCAACTTTAGATGGAAATCAAAATTGAACCAAAACAACAAGAAAAACTAGAAAAAAATGAGAACAGAGCAAGAACAATGTGAATAGTAGGGTAAACTTGTGGAATTCGAAAAATTTCATTTTAATTCATGTTTTGCCTTGATTAAGGTTGGAAATGATCAAACAGGTCCTAAAACATCTAAGAAGAAGTTCTGATCAGATTTGGAAATCAAAAGCATGAGAAAAGAATGTAACTTGCATGATAGGGACTAAAATGAAAGAATGAAAGATTTTTAGGGATTGATTTAATTTTTGAGAAAAATATATTCTGGATATATGGACCTATATGAAGCTAAATATGATCTTAAATCTTCCAAAGACAATAAATCGAAAGTTTTTTTGATAAATGTTGAAATTAAAGAAAAATTTAGTTTAAATTAAATTTATCAACTAGACAAAAAGGATTGAATTGAACTTAATTTAAAACTAATATACCAAGTGAAAGCTAATTTGTTTTTATTAAATTAATTATATATATATATATTTATCTGTTATATTTTTATCTATATTATGCAAATATTCATTTTTATATATAGTATAATATATATATATATATATATATATATATAATATTATGTAAATATCAATGTTTTAAAAATCAAACCGGTCATTGAACTGGTGAAAGTATTGGTTCAAGGTTCAATAGTCAGACCGTAGTCAAACTGCGGTTGAACTTATAGTAATTATGTTGCTAATATTGGAGATGTTGCTGGACCTAGTGGGGATCCATATTGATCTTTAGTAATTTCTTTTGATTTTTTCTTTTTCATTTCTTGATTTTCCCTGCAAGAAATAGAAATCCACGGACTGAAGCTCAACTTGAATCCGCAGACTCTAAAGCCTTTGAAATCCACGGACTTTAAACATGTTCAAATCTGGTTCCATTAGCTCTATAAAAGCCTCAATAGTTCATTTGTATAGGCAGGGGTGAAATCAAGAGGTGAATAAAGAAACATTAGAATATTGCAAAAAGGAAAATCAAGATTTGTTAAATAAAAAATTAATAAGGCCAAGTAAATCTCTTTGGAGTTGTTCATCTTTTTATGTTCAAAATCAAGCAGAAATAGAAAAATGGAGCCCATAGAATGGTCATTAATTACAAACCCCTCAACAAAGTGTTAAGATGGATTAAGTACCCTATTCCCAACAAAAGAGACTTAATATCTACAGTTCAACAAGTCTTTTTGTTTTCAAAATTTGATATAAAATCTGGATATTATCAAATTCAGATAGCTGATCAAGATAAATACAAGACTGTATTTACAGTTCCTTTCGAACGCTACGAATGGAATGTAATGACATTTAGATTAAAAAATGCCCCTTCAGAATTTCAAAACATAATGAATGATATTTTCAATCCCTATACTCAATTCACAATAGTTTATATAGACGATGTTTTAGTATTTTCTAGATCAATAAAACAACATTTTAGGCATCTTGATCAATTTTATGAAATTGTTAAGAAGATGGTTTAGTAATTTTTGCTAAGAAAATGAAATTGTTCCAGACTAAAATTAGATTCTTAGGATTTGATATTTATTGAGGAATGATTAAACCCATAAGTAGATCAATAGAATTTGCTGACAAATTTTCAGATGAAATCACTGATAAAAATCAATTACAAAAATTTTTAGGATATCTTAATTATGTAGCAGACTTTGTTCAAAGTTTAATGAGTATTTTATTAGAAGATCAAAACTCTGGGTCAAAATATGACACAGATAGTGGTAGTGATCAAAACGAACTTTATCAAATAGATCATCAAGATAGTTCATCAGTTAGCTCAAAATCAGAAGATAGTCAACCAGAAGAAATAGGAATATGTAGTTGTAAGGACTCAAAAATTAGTGGTTCAAAAACTATTAATGTAATCAACGGGGATAAAATCGAAACCTTAGTAGAAATTATAGATAAAATAGATAATGAAGAAATTAGGAAAGAATACTTAATAAAGTTAAAGGACATAATGGATTCAGAAGAACCCCAACCAAAACCAGAAATCAAACCCTACAATGTTCAAGAAATAATACACATGCTTCAAAATAACTCAGCTGAAGAAAAAGTTACAATAAAAGATTAAAGGAAGAAATCAAAATAATTAAAGAAGAAATTCAAATGTTAAAACAAAAAGATGTAGATTTGTCTTTAGATATATTAAGTATAATGGCTAAGAAAGATACTAATCAAGACAATGAAGAAAAATCTACAGAAACTAGTTCAAAACCTAGTGAAAGTTACTTAAATATAATCTCTAGAATTAAAGTTCAAAAATAGTATTGTTAAGTAACTTTAACAATCGACAATGAATATAAGGTAAAAACAATAGCTCTAATGGATTCAAGAGCAGATATGAATTGTGTTCAAGAAGGGTTATTACCCACTCAATACTATGAAAAAACTACCAAAAGCCTTAGTGGTGCTGGAGGTAATAAATTAGCTATAAAATACAAATTGTCAAATGCTAAGATTTATAATCAAGGAATATATTTCAAAACAATCTTTGTTTTAGTTAGGAATTTAAATGAACCCATGATTTTAGCAACACCCTTTTTAACTTTAATTTATCCTTTTAAAGTTTCAGAATTAGGAATTTCAACAGATGTCTCAGGAAAAGAAATTTGTTTTGAATTTTTAAACCCTTCAAAAACAAAAGATCTTAACTTACTCAAATCCTTAGCTGTCTCAAAAATAAATTTGATCAATAGAAGACAAAATCAAATCAAAATGATAAATAAAGAAATTCATTTAAAAAAGATAGAAGAACAAGTAGAAAAACCCCGAGTGAGAGATAGAATAACTCTTGTTCAACAAAATTTTGAGAAAGATTTATGTTCAGAACATCCAAATGTATTTTGGAATAGAAAAAAACATATAGTATCATTACCTTATGAGCCAAATTTTACAGAAGACAAAATTCTTACCAAAGCTAGGCCAATTCAAATGAATAAAGACATCTTAGAATACTGCAAAAGGGAAATTCAAGATTTGTTAAATAAAAAGTTAATAAGGCCAAGTAAATCTCCTTGGAGTTGTTCAGCCTTTTATATTTAAAATTAAGCAGAAATAGAAAGAGGAGCCCCTAGAATGGTCATTAATTACAAACCCCTCAACAAAGTGTTAAGATGGATTAAGTACCCTATTTCCAACAAGAGGCTTAATATCTACAGTTCAACAAGCCCTTTTATTTTCAAAATTTGATATGAAATCTGGATATTATCAAAATCAAATAGTTGATCAAGATAAATACAAGACTGCATTTATAGTTCCTTTCGGACACTATGAATGGAATGTAATGCCATTTGGATTAAAAAATGCCGCTTTAGAATTTCAAAACATAATGAATTATATTTTCAATCCCTGTACTCAATTCACAAAAATTTATATAGACAATGTTTTAGTATTCTCTAGATCAATAGAACAACATTTTAGGCACCTTGATCAATTTTATGAAATTCTTAAGAAGAATGGTTTAATAGTTTCTGCTAAGAAAATGAAATAGTTCCAGACTAAAATTAGATTCTTAGGATTTGATATTTATCAAGGAATGATCAAACCCATAAGTAGATCAATAGAATTTGCTGACAAATTTTCAGATGAAATCACTGATAAAAATCAATTACAAATATTTTTAGGATGTTTCAATTATGTAGCAGACTTTGTTCAAAACTTAAGGATTATCTACAAACCTTTGTATCAATGGTTAAGAAAGAAAGCCCCAGTTTGGGATAGTTCAATGACTGAAATAGTCAAAACCCTCAAACTTAAGGTCAAAAGCCTTCCATGTTTAGGATTACCCGATCCAGATGCCTTCATGATAGTCGAGACAGATGCCTCAGACATAGGCTATGGAGGAATACTTAAGCAGAGACCCAAAAATAGCAATAAGGACAAATAGTTAAGTATTATTCAAGAATTTAGACAGAAGCTCAAGAAAAATATTCAACAATCAAAAGAGAAATTTTATCTATAGTGTTATGTAACACAAAATTTCAAGAAGATTTGTTCAATAAAAATTTTCTTTTAAAAATGGATTGCAGAGTTGGAAAAAAGTGTTTTAGAAAAAGACGTTCAAAATTTGGTTTCAAAACATATTTTTACAAGATGGCAAGCAATACTTTCATGTTTTGATTTTGAAATTCAACATATCAAAAGAAAAGAAAATGTTCTACCAGATGTTCTCACGAGAATTCTTGCAGGAAAAATCAAGAAATGGAAAAGAAAAAATCAAAAGAAATTACTAAAGATCAATATGGATCCCAACTAGGTCTAGCAAAATCTAAAATTTTAGCACCAACATCGCTCAATTCACACCCTTCAAGTAGAGATATTAGACCACAAGGCATTAGGTCTTTCTCTCCTTTAATAACTTCTCAAAATCATTTTGCTCCATTAACCTATCATCAAGCTTTAGCTACCCCTTCATCATCTTAACAAATCACTCCAGTTCAATCTTCAAAAATGGTTCCATTAACTCCAACTAAAAAATATGTTCAAAATATTTTCCAAAAAGAAAAATATATCAAAAAGGACTGCAATGTTCTACTAGTGGCCATCGAGCCAGAATGGGTTCAACAACCCAATGTTACTACTAGGGAAGTTGGTCAATATATATATATATATATATATATATATATTTATATTAAATGTAAAAATTAAAAAAATATTATTAATTCAAAATTTCAATAAGTTAGTACACTTTAATCTTTATACACTCCAACTTTTTGAGTTACTGAGGCACAAGCACTACAATCCATGGGTTTTCCTCAATTTGAAAGTAATGGTTGGAACCCAAGAGGGGGGGTGAATTGGGTTTTATAAATTTTTCACAAAACTTTATTGGAAGTTAAAATGATTTTCTGTAAAAGTACAATGCTTAGGATAATAAATACAACACAGAAAATCAATGTGCTATCAAGATGAATAATTATGAGGAGCAAGGAAATAAAGAATAGATAACAATAAGCACAAATAAAGGAGTAAGGGATAGAGAGAGCAAACTCAGAGATTTATACTGGTTCGGCTAATCTCAAGCCTACATCCAGTCCTCAAGAAGTCACTTGAGTATTTTCACTATACTTGCAAGTTTGATATGGGTACGTACAAACCACTAAAAAGAATTTCGTTAGCCAAGGCTCCTTCACAACCCAACGGAGAATTTATGAATCCAGGCTCCTCCTCAACTTTCCAGAGAATTTCTGCTAAACTGGCTTCTCTACAACCCAAAGGAAAGCTCTCTCAATAAATACTCTATCAAGGAATACTCTCCTTGATAATACAACTCAAGATAATATTTGTGTTGATCAAAATCAACAATTATAGAGAAACTCTCTAAAAACAGAGTATATATTACATTGATAAGCTCACAAGGGTATAATCTGCATAAGAGAGAACTTACAGATGATGTTCAGCAATAGGAGTGTTCTCTCTCATGTTTTGATAGCCCCCAAGGTTGATATATATAGCCCAAGGACGAATAAGACCGTTGGAGACAAATCCAAGGTGGTTCCATAATGATGTCAGCAAAAACTAGCCGTTACAGCACATTTTCTGATGTCGATGGTCGACCAGTGTGGCACGATGGTCGACCAGTGTAGTCCAGAAGTGATTCATCAGTCACGCTGGTCGACCAATGTAGATGGGGTGGTTGACCAGTGCTCAAATATTTTTGCTTCTGGAGCTCGTTGGTCGACCAGTCAGCATAGGGTGGTCGACTAGTGCTTAAAGACTTTGCTTCTGGAGCTCGTTGGTCGACCAGTCAGCATAGGATAGTCGACCAGTGCTTAAAGACTTTGCTTCTGGAGCTCGTTGGTCGACTAGTTAGGATAGGGTGGTCGACCAGTCACTTGTTATCTTCAAATTCTTTGTTTTTAGAGCATGGTGGTTGCTTTCTTGATGCATCCAAGCTTCCAAGACTTCAAATCTTCTAATTCTTCATTTCTTGGAGCTTTGTTGTTTTCTTGAATAAAGAATGATGTTGTTTTTCCTTGTTCTTCAATCCAATGCTCACTCTTCTTGTTTTTGAACCAACCTATAAAGTATATCTTACTTGTAAACCAAATGGTTAGTTCAATTCATGATAATAGCATGATTTAATATATGAAACATACATATTAAATAACATAATCATGCTTAAGTACTTGTAGCATATATATGATAATTAACCTTTATATATATCAATGCTACAATTCAAATACATTTGTCATCATCAAAACTTATGGCATATAGCCTTAGGGCTAACAATCTCCCCCTTTTTGATGATGACAAATCACCAAAGAAAAATATGTATTACAAGATAATGAATGAAATGTTATAAGCACATACACATATTTTTCTACTGTTTCTTCTCCCCCTATTTGACATTAACAAAAAGGTATAACGAACTCAATATACAGAGGTTAAACCACATACCTTCTTCAAGCAAAGATGTCAGAAGATGTCAATACAGTATGGGGTTAGGATACATCAAAACTTATCATTGTTTTTATTGACATGTAAAAACAATTTTTTAAAAAAATTTCACATGTCAAATAAAATGAGCCAAAAGATAAAACTTGAAAGAGTTTTAGGCTCCCCCTTAAACCTTGCATAATTTGAAAAAGAATAATGAATAATGAATATCCAATTTTTCAAGATATATTCTTTGTCAAAAAATATACAATCAAGTGAGACAAAGCTCCCCTTGAATTTCATAACCTTTTTCCTTTGAGAAAGATTGTTCAAATCAATATAAAGGAAATTCAGTTTTTGATTTGCAGAATTTTGAAGTAAGACTTTTGAAGAAATTTCTACAATATTTCTGTTGAAGATTATTTCTGCTTGTTTATGAAAAGGCATTTTAGTAAATAGTAGAACATTGAAATCTTTGAAATATGTAACAAGAAATAAACATCATTTGCTGACATATGATAGAAATATTTGCAGCACACAACAAAAGCATGATATATGGATTAGCAAAGCATGATATAAACAAGAATATTAATCATAATCCATAAATCAAATAGTAATATTTTTCAAGATATTTGAAAACAATTTCTGCTTATATGCATAAAAGTATTTTAACATATAGCAGAAGCAATTTAAAAATGAGGATATTCAAATCCATTTCTTTTCAAAGTAGATGTTGCTTCAATATGGCAAAGTAATTTTAGCATAATGGAAGAAATTTAAAAATTTCATGATCTTTTTCTAAAACAATTTGCTTCAAAGAGAATTTAGAAACATTTCATCTAAGAAGCAATATATATGGATTAGTATAACAATATATAATCAAGGATATAGTTCATAATCCATACATCAAATATCAATATTTTTCATCCCCTTTGTCATCAACAACAAAAGAGATCTTTAAAACCTTTTCTTTTTCTAAAAAGATTGTTGCTTCATATGATAAAACATATTAACATAGCGGGAGCATTTTTGAAGTCCTTTTCAAAACAAATTTGCTTCATAAAAGATAAAATAGAGTTTAGCACAACGGAGGCAAAAAAATATCAAACATTATAACTATGATATATATATATATATAATATTGCAGATCTCAGCAGAAGCAATTGACAATGGATTAATTAGAAGATATAAACATAAGAATCCATAATCCATAAACCAAAGAGTGAAGGATATATATATATATATATATGAAATTGATCACTTAAGCAAATCTATTTTGAGATGAGTAATCATACCTCTCAAAACTCTTTTATCCATTCAGGTGATCGTTCTTACCTTTCTTTTTCAAGAGATTGTTTATCCAAGAATTGTCTTGGCATAGACACAATTTATTTTGAACTCTTGACAATTTGATCCTTGATGAAGATTTCAACCTTGTATAATTTGACTGTTCTTTAGGAAGAGTCATTTGTACCTTTAGGCTTTTCCATCGGCTAAGAGAAACATCCTTGCACATATTGTGATTAGTAGATCCAAATATCATATAAACAATTGATAGATGATAGGCAAAGAAAGTTACTTCAAAGAATTTTAGTGGCAAAAGAAAAGTTTTTCTCCTTTAAAAGACAAGCCACTATGGTTCACATTTAGTTAGAGGTGCAAGAGAGATATTGAAAATAATATGAGTTTTCAAAGTATTTTTCAGTTAGTTTAAAAACTCTTTCTTGTCATTCATCTAATCTTCACATAAAGATCATAATATTTTAAGGATTAAAGATCTATTTCAAGCAAGGCTAGATAATACCAATGTTTTAAGTGTGCATGCTTGATTAGAATCACCATCTTCATCATTGAGTCCTTTATCCTCAAGCTTGGTTGGTTGTCATTGCAAGCTCGAGCTTGAGAATACTTTTCCTCATAAAACAATGTGACTCTTATTCTTAGGTACCCAAATAATTTGGGTCCTTGACGGGTTAGTTCATAATTCTCAAGCAATGGAGGATTTATAGAGAAATCATTCTTCTTCAAAGATTGATACCCTAAAAAGTACAAGAGAAGAAAATCTTTTGAAATAAGGATTTCCAAATCCTTTTCTTTTCAAAATGATTTTTGCTTCAACATGATAAAACAATTTTTTTTTGAAACAATATCTTCCCTTAAAAGAATGATTCTATAAAGAGCTTATCAGAAAAGTTTTGTCAATAAGAATTTCCAAGTCCTTTTATTTTGAAAAACAAATTTTGCTCCAAAAAGGATTTGGAAAGAGATGCAGCATATCAGAAGCAACATATATATCCTTTTAAAGATAATAACATATGATATTATAACAGGATATATATCACAAAAAATGCAAATGATATACTCATACAAGATATACCATATTATAATCAGAGTATATAATAGCATAGGGGAAGCAATTATGGATTAACAAAAAAGATATAGCTATTATAAAGTAGAATCCATAGGCAGAGGAAGATTTCGAGTGAATACCCATTGAGATGCATCTTCAATGATGAGTTCCTTAGGATAACTTATGGCATACCTCAAATCCTTTGAAAAATCATCATTGTTGCTTGATGTCTCCTTCTCATGAAGTAATTTTTCTTTTTGAGGCTTTTCTTCTTCTTGAGGTAGATTGGCATTCTCTTCAATGCCATTATCATCCTTTGCAATAAGGGTACTCTTTTCTTTTTCAAAGCTTTGAAAATAATTTTCTGCTTATGTATAAAAACATTTTGGTACATTGTAGGTGATAAGGATACTTAAATTCTTTTCTTATCAAAACACTTTTCGCTTTAACATGATAAAGCGATTTCAAATCATTTTCCAAAACCTTTTCGAAATAATTCTTCTTTAAAGAAAAATTTAGCATAATAGAAGAAAATATATATCCATTATCATATATAAAGCATTTTATATCCAGGATATATCATATCATTTCAGTGGAGGCATAATGTATTTTGAAAAGTATACATATATTCACTCAAGGCTAGAAAAACATTTTCTCACATGAATATATATATATATATATATATATATATTATCGTTACATGGAGGAATCAAATTACATACTCATTCAAGATAAAACATATTATAACCAGAGTATGTAGTAACATAATTAAGGAAATATGGATTAATCAGATATAAACTATAATCCATAAACAATGGTTCATAAGTTACAGCTTATACAAAATATATCATATGTATAATGCTTAACCCATGATGTATTTGAAAAAATAATTTAAGTATTTAACATATTTTCATATGCAATGATGTGATCAAGTATGTAAGATGTCAGAAAACAATATGTCATTGCAATGAAAGTATGTCAGTAAAAAGCTTTGCCAGAATGTTCAATTGAGATCAAGGAGTATCATTCAATTAAATAATGAAGAAGTAAAGGATAGAGATACTCATCAATTTTGACAAACTTTTGTTGCTTCTTGAACTTCCTCCTTAAGATGTTGATATCCTTGTCTTCCTCATTGCCCTTCTTTTGATCCTATCTTCTTGCAGTTTTAATGATCTTCATTGATTGATTATTTGCAAGATCCTCTCAAAAACAATCTCTTATAAGATCACCCATGAAGCTTTGAAGAGATCATTAAGTACATAGCAGCAAAATTTAAATCCTTCATCTACTGTCATCCGCTGGTCGACCAACGTGTCCACACTAGTCAATCATTGTGGGGATGAGAAAGTGCGAGGAGCTTACTGTCAAGCATTGGTCGACCATCATGAATGAACTGGTCGACCACTCATGACCAAAATTGCCTTAGTTAGCCACTGCCTCGAGTTGGTCGATCAGTCTGAGTACCTTGGTCGACCACTTATCTTATGTTGCAAAAGTATTTACTCAGCGTTCAGTATTCTTCTCTGGCGCTAGGCATTGGTTCAATGTAGGCTTCATTGGTCGACCACTGATGAGAGCGTTGGTCAACCAACCAACTTTAGAACTATAAGTCTTATTGATTTCAGAGAGTAGAGGAAGATAATGCCTTAGAGGATAAATTTGAGGATTAACTCCTGCAAAACACTTTTGGTGGAGCACTTTGATGTTCAAATTAGTAATGTTCAAATAAATCTCGAGCACAAGGAGCAACATTATGTTCAAGATATGCCATACTAATAAAAGTGCTATGCTTCCATGAAATGCAATTTTGCAAGATATTTGATTTCATTGAAAATATTTAAATAAGATTACAGCAAGGATAAATACTATAGGTAGGAGTATTCTTATTGTTGTGAAGACAAGAAAAATGTGCGTGTAATGGAAGTAAGTTTTCATGATGCGGTAAAAAGGATAATTTGAGCAAAATTTGGAAAAAAGATTTTAGCTCAAAAAAATTTTGAATCTATAAGCTGTACACCTAACAATTGTTTTTAGATATAGCATGCATGAGTATCAAGGATAGATGTAAGGCATATTAGAGAACAGACAAAAGCATTAGAGAGCAGTAAACATATCAGTCAAATTTCTTACAATGCATTCCAACTTATATGTTTACTTATCCATTGCCTCCTTTTGATGCAAGAGAGTGGAGTTTGAATGATGTAGCCATTGAAAAGTCATTTCCGCTCCTTGCTTCGAGGAAAATCTGCAAATTAATCCTTTGTCTTTGATACCCAAATTTCTTTGGGTTTGCTTGGGTCATGAGGTCCTTTTTGAACCCATTTCATTTTTATTCCATGAACAAGATTTTTCTTATAAAAACAGGAGTAAGATTTGTGTCCTTTCAATCCACAATAGAAACAAGTGCAAGTTGGACTATTGGACATCTTTGTAGAGACAAAGAAGTTTTTAAAATGCTTTTGGTTTGACTTCTTTTTAGAAACAAGACCAACTTTGTTAAACTTTCTTCTTTGTTTCAAAACTGAGGTATTTAAAATTTCTCTACCTTGAGAAAATTTTGCAAGTGTGTTTTTAAGATCATCATTTTCCTTTTTCAAAGAATCACACTTGGTACAAAAGCAATTTTTGTAGGTAGAGATATTTGCTTTTAAAATCAAATTCTCTTGCAAAGTTCTGTTTTGATTTTCAAAAACAAAATTCTCTTCCTTGGAAATAGAAAAATCGTTTTTCAATGTTTCCAACTCATTTTCAAGAGAAGAGTTTTTTTGTTTTGAAATATTTAATTTCTTTGCAAGTTTTAGAGATTCTTCATGTAAATCATAAAAAGCATCTTGTAATTCTTCGAAAGAGTAGTCAAATGAATTTATCCAATCTTCATCTCTGGCCACAAGACAGATGTTGGTTTCTTCATTTGTGTCCTCCTTATCAGAATTGTCATTTCCCCAAATGAAAGATATGTAAGCTTTCTTTGACGATTCTGCTTTTGGTTATGGTTTCTCTTCTTTTCCTTTTTCTTCTTCGTCTGCCACCTTGGTGATTTGAGATTTTTCTGTAAGTTCAACACCAAGAGCTTGCAATTGATTAAGCACAAGATGTATCTCATTAACGGTTTCACAATTTTTCATTTGAGCAATTTCAAGTTCATTAATGAAACTTCTATACTTTAATTCCTCAGCAATAAGATTTTCCTCATATGCAACTTCAAGAGTTTCCCACATTTCTTTTGCAGTTGCACAATTGGAAATTCTGAAAAATTCATCTTGACTCAATGCACAAGAAATAATTAATTTTGCCTTAGCATTGAGTTGCACTAAACTACTTTCACTATCATTCCATTCACTCTTGGGTTTTGGAATGTATTTTCCTTGTTCTTCCTTGACAGCCATATAAAAACCATTCTCTATAACTTCCCAGAGTTTATGGTCTACTGAAATTAAAAACATTTTCATTTCATACTTCCAATATTGAAAATGATTAGCATCAAAAGCTGGAGGTTCTGTGAAAGAACAATTTTTAGACATAAACCACTCACTAAATCCAACCATGTTTACTCTTAGACGGTTAAGTCTCAAATCAAGAGCCCAAGCTCTGATACCAATTGAAAGTAATAGTTGGAACCCAAGAGGGGCATGAATTGGGTTTTATAAATTTTTCACAAAACTTTATTGGAAGTTAAAATGATTTTCTGTAAAAGTACAATGCTTAGGATAATAAATACAACACAGAAAATCAATGTACTATCAAGATGAATAATTATGAGGAGCAAGGAAATAAATAATAGATAACAATAAGCACAAATAAAGGAGTAAGGGATAGAGAGAGCAAACTCAGAGATTTATACTGGTTCGGCTAATCTTAAGCCTACATCCAGTCCTCAAGAAGTCACTTGAGTATTTTCACTATACTTGCAAGATTGATCTGGGTACTTGCAAACCACTACAAAGAATTTCGTTAGCTAAGGCTCCTCCACAACCCAACGGAGAATTTATGAATCCAGGCTCCTCCTCAACCCTCCAGAGAATTTCTGCTAAACTGGCTTCTCTACAACCTAAAGGAACGCTCTCTCAATAAATATTCTATCAAGGAATACTCGCCTTGATAATACAACTCAAGATAATATTTGTGTTGATCAAAATCAACAATTATAGAGAAACTCTCTAAAAACAGAGTATATATTACATTGATAAGCTCACAAGGGTATAATCTGCATAAGAGAGAATTTACAGATGATGTTCAGCAATAGGAGTGTTCTCTCTCATGTTTTGATAGCCCCCAAGGTTAATATATATAGCCCAAGGATGAATAAGACCATTGGAGACAAATCCAAGGTGGTCCCATAATGATGTCAGCAAAAGCTAGCTATTACAGCACATTTTCTAATGTCAGTGGTCGACCAGTGTGGCACGATGGTCGACCAGTGTAGTACAGAAGTGATTCATCAGTCACGCTGGTTGACCAGTGTAGATGGGGTGGTCGACCAATGCTCAAATATTTTTGCTTCTGGAGCTCGTTGGTCGACCAGTTAGCATAGGGTGGTCGACCAGTGCTTAAAGACTTTGCTTCTGGAGCTCGTTGGTCGACCAGTCAACATAGGGTGGTCGACCAATGCTTAAAGACTTTACTTCTGGAGCTCGTTGGTCAACCAGTCAGGATAGGGTGGTCGACCAGTCACTTGTTATCTTCAAATTCTTTGTTTTTAGAGCATGGTGGTTGCTTTCTTGATGCATCCAAGCTTCCAAGACTTCAAATCTTCTAATTCTTCATTTCTTGGAGCTTTGTTGTTTTCTTGAGTAAAGCATGATGTTGTTTTTCCTTGTTCTTCAATCCAATGCTCACTTTTCTTGTTTTTGAACCAGCCTATAAAGTATATCTTACTTGCAAACCAAATGGTTAGTTCAATTCATGATAATAGCATGATTTAATATATGAAACATACATATTAAATAACATAATCATGCTTAAGTACTTGTAGCATATATATGATAATTAACCTTTATATATATCAATGCTACAATTCAAATACATTTGTCATCATCAAAACTTATGGCATATAGCCTTAGGGCTAACACAATTCACCTACTTCATCATTCATTTCACCACCAGTACATCTTCATTTCAGGCACTATAATCAAATCCTTTAGTTCACCTTCTCTCTTCCTTTTATCTTTTTCTCTCTTTCATCAATTCATCTTCATCTTCTTCATCTTCTCTTTTTTTCTCTTTCTCTCTTTCATCAGTTCACTTTCTTCCCCTTCTCTCACTCTCATCGTCTCTCCATCATGACGCCAGGCAAGTGTTCACCTTCTTCCCCTTCTCTCACTCTCATCGTCTCTCCATCATGATGCCAGGCAAGTGTTCACCTTCTTCCCCTTCTCTCACTCTCACAATCCTTCAATCACAGCATCGGACAAGTGGGCAACTTCTATTTCTTTTTGGTTTTGGGAATGGTGAACCAAAAACCCAGCTGGTTTTATAGGTTTTCATGAATCTAGACTGGTTCAACTAATTTTGTACCTAGTTGATGCCCATTTGGTTTTTTCCCCTAACCGAACCAGACACTAGGCCGATCACCTATACGGTTTTTCAATCCATGGTAAATATTGATATAATTCACTAAATTAGCTTTAAATAAATCACAATAAATAATAATAGTATATCAAAAAAATGAAATATAAAATTCATATCATTTCTAGTAATTACATATTTCAAACCACGTTTGCACACCAATATCCAAATATCATATTCTGCACCAAACCACATTTTTCTGTTCCAAATTACGTTTGTCTAAATTTCTCTTAAACATGAATCACGTTCATCCAAACCTAGGTTTTTTTTTAGCCATGTTCAATCAAACCAAGTTTATCCGACCCGCGTTTACCCACCAAGTTACTAAACACACCCTAAGGGATCAAACTTCATGCACTATAGAAGAAGAGACCAAAGCTCATAGAAGAAAAAGTCGTGCATGAAATGAAGAGACTAGAGCTTGCTCACTAAAGAAAATAAAGACAAAGGCGTGTGTGAAGTGAAGAGAACATAGGTCGCTCACTATAGAAGCTGAAGACGAAGGCATGTGTGAAGAAGATGAAGGTGTGTGTTGATCAGTGAACCCATCGAAGAAGATGAATGGTGATTTCCACTTGACTTTTATTAAATCCAAAATATAAATATTACACACACTTATTTATTACACTTTCACTTTTTCTTTATTTCTCACTATCATTACACTTGCAGTAATTGTCCTTCACTCTTTCCTAAGTTCTCACATCAAACTCATACACAAATTGCTTATTCTTTCATTTAATCACACTCTCTCAACCACTCTTTCTTTTATAGCCTTGCCACTCTCTTTGTTTGTGTCTTTCCTCACACTTACTTACACCTTCATTTCACTCATACACACATAATACCCAAACCTCACATTCCTCTTTATATAGTTGCTAAAGGCCGGTGATTGAAGCTTCCCAATTTTTCTTTCTCTTCATTTGCCTTTTCTTTTCTATAATATTCTGTATTGTTCTAGACAATTCTTCTACTTCTCGTTATTATTATTACTACTACTACTACTACTATTATTATTATTATTATTATTATTATTATTATTATTATTATTATTCCTACTACTACTACTACTACTACTACTACTACTACTACTACTACTACTACTACTACTACTACTACTACTACTACTACTACTACTACTACTACTGAAGAGATAAGGCGGTGACTTCCAACCCTCCCTTTTAGCCACTTATCTCTCTTATTCTTGCATTAGCATATTTTGGATTTCTTTGCCTTGTTGATCTACACAGTTGTGGTGGTTGAGAAATTTCTTCTTCGGGTTATTGTAGTTGAATTGGCCTTTTTGCTTCTTGAGTTGTGTACACTTCAGTCTTCCATGGACTTTTATTTGCAGACTTGATTTCTTCACCGTTATCATTAGTCGTCCCTTCAAGTGTTGAATGTACCCTTTCATCCTCTGATTCATTTTGTCTTTCTTGTAATTTCTCTTTAATCTTTCTTGAGTCAGGGAGTACAACAATTTGTGATGACCACTATGTTGATGCCTCATTAAACATTACATTACAAGACGTATAGCAATACCCAATGGTTGGATCACAACATTTCCAACCTTTCTGTTGATTGTCGTAATCCACAAATATGCATCAAAATTTTTTTAATCAAACTTAGTTCGAAAATGGTCATGTGTAAAGATATAACACACAACTAACTACTTGAAAATGACTAACAGTGGGTTTAAAGTTTCAAAGCTTTTCATATAGGGTTATAAAGTGGAGCTTTGCTTGCAGCAATCTATTGATAACATGAATAGTGGTCATCATGCATTTAGCCCAGAACTGTGGTGGTATATTCTTAGCGTGTAACATGCTTCAACATATTTCTGCTAGATGTTGATTCTTCCTTTCTGCAACTCCATTTTGCTACAGTGTTCTTGGGCAAGTTAATTGTCGTCGAATATTATTTTCTTGTAGGTACTTATTAAATTCTTCGGACATATATTCTCCCCCATTGTCGATATATAGGCATAATATCTTATGGCCAATTTCACTTTCATTCTTTTCCTTAAAAATTTTAAACTTAGACAACGCTTCAAACTTCTCTTTCATGAAATCAACTTATACGTACCTCTAATAATCGTCAATGAAAGTGACCATGTACCATAATCCACTGAGTGATGGTTGCTTCACTAGTCCAAAATGTCACAATGCACTAACTCAAATGGCTCCTTACTTCTGAAATTGGACTCTTTATACAGTAGTTGATGTGCTTTGCCATATTAACATCCAACACAAATAATGTCATCTTAAACTTCTAATTAAGGAAGCCCTCTAAGCATTGCCTTTTTTATCATCACTTTTAGCTTATGATAACTGACATGACTCAGCCTTACATGCAACAAATTAGATATCTTGTTCTTGTGTGTTTTGTCTACGTAAACTATTTGTGTAGACATCACAGATAGATTCAACACGTCTTCTTTCCATAATCAGTGTGTCAGTGGGCTATAGGCTTCTGTATATTTTGACATCCTTCGGCTCAAACACCACATAATTGCCATTAGTGGTTAATTGTGATACCAATAGGAGATTTTTCTTCATTCTTGGTACATGATAAACATTTTACAGCTGTACCTTCTCGGAGCCAAGGAGAGAGACAATCTTGGTATTGCCCACATGAGTTATTGGTAGTCTTGAGTTGTTTGCAATCATAACAACTCAATTTCCTTTATAATTTGTCATAGTCGTCAGCTTTTCTTTATCTCCAATCATGTGATTGAAATATCGAGAGTCCACGATCCAATCTTCTTCATAATTAATAGAATTTTTTTGACTATTATAAGTGTCTTATCTTTTATTAGTTCTTCAAGGCATAGTGTTGCTACTACTTCTTCTTCTGTGGTTGCGAATGATGTTTGAAAATCTCATTCTTCATCACTATAGCTCTCAGTTGCAGTATTAGTGTATTACATTCTATACAGGGTGCTCTATAGTCTCTAGAGAATGGCCTCTTTTTCATAGTTGAAACATCTATCATCTCGTCGTTGATATTTTCTTTGTCTTTGATTTTGTGAGTCTGGGCGTCCTCCCCCTCGATATGGAATTCCTCCTCGATGACATTTTTGCAAACCACTTTGATGCCATATGCCATTTCTTCTATTTTCTTTGGAGTTGGACTCGCCTTCACGATCCTTTTTTTGGCTGAACAAAGCCTTCTCCTTATCTTTTAATGAGACTTTGGACATTGATGAGTCCAATGCTTCTTGGTTGGCTAAAATGCTTTCCAACTCAATCAAAGTTAGATCCTTAGCCTAATTAATAGTTTATGGCTTTGCCATGCCCTTTCATTGTTCTTATCTTGCTTTCCACCTAGAAATGGTTAGTCACATGGAAATAATAGTGAGACATAAAGCCTCAATAGCTAGCATAGTGTTTCATGAAATAGATATCACTTCCAACATAAAAACATGTGCATTTTATTTAATTAAAAATAGTTTCATTCATATAGTTCATGCATAATGTTCATCATTTCGTACGGGGTCTGCTCTAAATTCAACATCCATGTGTCATGGGATTTACTCCAAATTCAACTCTCATGTAACATAAGCTTAATGGCTACTAGACAATGATAGAATCATTTGGGTACTATGCACAACTAAGCCTTGCCCAAGTAATACCTTATCTGTGCCCCAATACAGACTACCCTAAGCCAGCCATGATTGCCTTTCACAGTATACAAGTTTGATTCATACTCATACATGAAACATATATGCAAGAACAATTTATCTTTTGAAAATCATAACACGTAGCATTGACATGTTTTTATGAGATTAGTCTAGCAACCTTAATAGAAAAATTTAGGCTGAATCTGTTATTTCTATGAACTCTAAATTTTTTTATCAATTGCCTCATTCTTTCTCTCTCTACTCTACCTCTATTCTTCGTTCTCTCTCAGTAAATCAACATTCCATTAACCTATATGTCATATAATAGAATTTCTTAATTAAGAACACATGTTTTTGCTTACCTTTAACCTCTCCAAACTTTGGTTTAGTGAATTGAACTCCAGTACCAATCGCTACGTCTCTCTCTTGTTCTCTCTCTTCTATTCGAGCTTTGTTTTTAGTAAATGAATTCCCTTCCTCGATTTCTGCCTTAATTTAATAATTTCACCACTTGGAAATGACATTCCCTACCCCTAAAGTAAACTTTGATGTGTTTCAATAATGCCCATGGAAAAATGTTTAATTTATATCCTTTTAAATCTAGCTGCTTACCTCCCCTGTCCTAGTTAAACAATTGACTACTCTCCCTAAGACGGTTGACTACTTGCTCTCTACCAAGTAATTCTAGGTCTCTGAGTTTTAATTAGTCGACTACTTATCCTTGGGTTACCTAATTTCCATATCCTGTTTTCCCTAATCCAATTCTACCCTCACACAATCAGCTGGTCCCTCTCTATTTTAGTTTTTCTCATTATTTCTCACTTCTTTATACTTCATAAGCCAAGAACTAAGGCCAAGACTTTAAAGATTTGCAAACAAGCTCTTTTCTACAAGAGAGGCATCATCACAAAAGAGTCACAAAAAAAGTAATTTTTTATTTTAGTCCTTCTTTACAAGAAAAGTAATTTTTAAGAACTAAAGCCAAGACTTTAGAGGTTTGCAAACAAGCCCTTCTCTACAAGAGAGGCATCATCACAAAAGAGTCATAAAAAATAATTAATTTTCTATTTTAGTCCTTCTCTACAAGAAAATTAATTTTTAAGAACTAAAGCCAAGACTTTAGAGGTTTGCAAACAAGCCCTTCTCTATGTCCAAGATCTATGTCCAAGTTAAGACATTATCAGTACAAATTACAATACCTTAAAAACGGAAGACACCTCAAGTCAATGTATATAATTATTACAAAATTTAATACCCTCAAAAAGAGAATCCTCTCAAATCACAACTTGTCTAATACACAAAATAGGTAATTACTTGCTAGGTCCAAATGTTTGCTTCACCTACCATATTTGACTCTCAAGCAAGCTTCCTCCTAGTGCAACTACATTTATTATGTCCTGTTTGGTTTCATTTTCACACCTCAAGCTCGAATTAACCCTTGCAAGTTTGTAAACTCTCGGTTGACCTTTTAGTTGTTCATTTTTTTCTCTTCTTCTCATCTTCTTCAGTTTACCGGGCCGTTTATGGAACTTTGATGGAAAAATGGGATCCATGTTAGTCGATGACCACATGTTTTCCCCATTAAAGTATGAACCATAGGGGCATAACACTCTACATACTTTCTTAACAAGTAATATTTTTGAACAAAGTCTTGAGGATCCATTCTTTGATGAAATATGCAACTAATTGCATGCTCGCAAGGTAGGCCTGTCAACCCCAAAATTTGCAAGAGCAACTTTGATCTCCAAGATCCACAATGTATTACTCTTTAAACCAAAAAACCTCAAATTTCAATCCTTCAGCCTGTATTGCAACCTGTTGATGCAACTTCTCAAACAATAAGTTTTTGATTAATGACATTTTTATGGAACCGACTTTGTGGACCTTGGAACTTAAAGTATTTAATGCAGTCAAACGAAGTCAATCTAAGCTAGCATTTAATAACAATCAAGCATATCCTAAGTCTACGCGATCAGAATCACATTGTATGATCAGATTAAGCAGATATTGAATCAAGGAGTTATATAAGGAAAGAATATGGACCTTATTAAAAAGAAAATCAATTGATTGATTTCATATTTGATGCTCATGTGCTTATTTGAAGAATAGATTCAATTGCTTACTTAAATTAATGTGCAACTGAAAAGGAAATACTCAAGATAAAATATTTTCTTTTATAGAACAATTACGGACCCTGGTTAATACAACATTTATGAAGGACATTCAAGTACATTTAAGGAAGAGTTATGCAAAGTCAAATTGTTTCCTTATTAAGCACCTATGTTTTCAGGACCCCAAATTGATTTGGCATTTAAGATGGCATTTCAAAATAAAGATTTCACAACTGCTACTTTGCAAGACTATATAAAGAAGTTGAAGCAACCATTTCACACAACCAAGAGAAAGAGAAAACTAATAATACTTGTGTTGCTTGTGCTTGTGTTGTTGCACTATCAATTCTCGTGTTTTCCAAGAGAGCTTGTCCTAAGAATTATATACTCTATAAGAAAGAACTCTTCTAATCTTAGATTCTTGTAAACCATCTCATTTCTACTCTTGTATTTTGTCGTGGTACTGGATTGGGTTTTTGTGGACCTGGGAAGTTGGATCCCGATTGGTAAGTGTAAAAGTCGTGGGTTGACCTTATCTACAAGAAAGATTACTTAGTTGAAGGTTTGCTAGGGACCTATGAACACCTAGTTGTAAAAATTGTAAAAGCATGGCCCTACTGATCCAAACTTAGAGGTCACTAAGTTGCTTGGCATAAAAACAGGTAGTTGAACCTCAAGTTGGTTATTCTTGTACTTGTTACTTGTTACCCTAAATAAAAATCTCACTATTGTGTGTTTTGAGGAGTGACCGTAGGAATATCTTATAGATACAATTGAACCATTATACTTTTTGGTATGCTTTATTTTCTGCTATTTATTATTCTTCTTAAAAATAAGTTTTAATCATAAGAGTTCTTACAGAACCCTGAAACTATTTTCAAGACCCTAAAAAATTTCAAAAGAAAGTAAACATTTGCAAAAAAAAATTGTATACTCAATTCACCCCCTCTTAAGTATACTTTAGTACTAACACAACCCACTTCATAGCTTTGTTGAACTCCAAGGTAAGTCACTTCATGACCTTGGGTGTGACATTTCCTAAACTGTATTTTATTGTATTTTTTTATATATCAATCTAATTGTTGTGTTTAAGTCATTTTATTCTAATTCTAACGCATGCATTATATTATTATTGGAATTATTGACTCTTGTTGAGGAATGTTTATTGCCATACTTCTTTGGGTTGAAAATATTGCTTATCCCTAGACAGAGATTTAAATGAAAGGATGGAATTAGTCATATTGGGCCAAGGCCAAAGAAGGTTTTCTCAAAAATCCCCCTATTAAGTAATGGGCTCTATAGTATGACCCACTCTTAGCCCATGACCTATTGAAGTAGCCATACCTATTTCCCTTCTTATGCCTACACAACACAAAACACACACACACACAGACTCAAAAACACATTTAGAGCTTAGAGAACTATCTTGTCTCTTCCTCTTTGTGTTGCACATCATGAGCCACCCAAGAAGAGTAGGAGACCTCTCTTCTAATCCTTTTCCTCTCCTCTTGGCTAAAAAATAGGTATGTAGGATGGATTTAAGTTACTTCTCTTCTAGTGTTTTTCTTTGAGTGTATTTCTTAGTGATGTCAACCTTTGTATTGTTGTAACTTGATGGGATTTGAGTTCTATCCTCCATCTGTGATATATTACTGAAATGGGTTGTGTTGTGTATTGAAATTTTTAGGGAATGCTTGAAATCCTTTAATGATGGAAAGATCTTATTTGACTTAGGAATTTTTGCCAGAAAAAGGCAAAAAAGGCCAAATCCTTCTTGAAATCCTTGAATATGCAAAAAAAAAAAAGGGACTAAATATAGTTAGGATTGAAGCATTCCCATCACCAATCCAACTCTTTTGAAAAAGGATAGAGAATAGAACCTAAACCCACATTTTCCCCAAAAATTTTGAAGGCATGGCCGAGCTACAAGATTTGGGCACTTGAGGCACCAAGTCTGGAGCCTCAGGCACCCTAGGGTCAGAGCCACCAGAGAGTTTGGGGTGTGGCACCCCCAGGTACCCTAGTTGACGCCTTAAGTGCCACACCCTAAAGTCTTGGGTAGTTACATATTAGAGTGTATCGCCACATCTTGATACCTCTTCACTTTAAATTTTTTCTAAAATGCATGCTTGGCATTTGGGTAGGCTTGATGTGAGACCTATAACTTGGTAATTGGTGAAAGCTCCCTCGTTTGACAACCATAATTCGACACCATAGCTGAGTAACTAGCCCTCCTTATTTTACTTATGCTAAAGAAAAGAAAAGGGAAGTTCAAGAGGTAGTTCGTGTATGAAAACTTTTATAGAGGTAAAGTTATCCCACACTCTTAAAGGCAATAAACGCGATCAAAGAATGAGATATCATAAAGGATTAGAGATTGAGGACATTCTTATTGAGTTCCTCTATGTTCATCTATCTTGCCATTAAGATATATGGATAATTAATATGAGTTGATTGTTTATTATCGTATATTGATATCGGGCATTTTTATATGCACTTTGGCCCCTATCTTAATCCTGTTGCATATATTTTCATGATAACTCTCTGATTCTATTATGTTTTAGAATTAATTGGATAAAATTTAGTTATGGACTAATTGTGCTTTAATTCTATAATTAGAGAGCTAAATTAATGACATGGACGAAGGTGCATATGTGGAAGCTGATGTGGCACTTTTTGGTGATCAGATGCTGGTTCATGCCACTACGATGCCGAATCGCCCATAATTGAATTCGTGGCAATCTTGCGGTATAGTGGTCTCCAAGTCGTATTTACTCAAGGAGCCTTACTTCTAATTACTAATTAGTTATTCTGAACACCAAACACTAATTAAAAGCACATAAACATGGGGGGTTTTGTTGACAGTAATAACAGAAGTGGTAACAAAAAAGCAACAATGAACAATAGTAGCAAAATATCAGCAGCACAAGTTTGACAATAACAGAAAACCATGCAACCAGCCACTAGGATTTATGGGAGTGTAACCATCATCACTTAGCTCATTGATTCAGTTTTGTTCTCATTTCACCACTTAGTTCTTTATAAAAAAATGATTCCAGAGTAACATCCAGAATTTAATGCTACTAACTATAGCCAAGAATATCTTCATTAACTATAACTAGACGCATTTCAAAGGAAAGCCTAAACCAAATCAAGTTAAATATCATCTAACTAGCCATTTCGTTTCACTCACTTTTCTAATCAGTCAAGCAAGGTTATATCTCATATATAAATCTGTTTATGCTCTTTCAAATTCAAACCAAAATCTAACAGTAACATAAACATATAAGCATAACAGAAACGAAATGAGATGAAATGAAGAATAAAACACTTATCTTGCACTTTCAGTTCAAGCTAAAACATCCCAAGGTCCTAGTGACTGATTACAATGGAGATTTAGCTCTCCATGAGAGCAGGACAGCAAAACAGAAGAAGGAAAATAGAGTGGAAGAGAGAGTTACGAAAATTGCTAAGTTCAGAAAATAAAAGTGTCCTCTGATTTTTAAAAACTGATGCCTTCAATGCCTTAGAGAATATTCTACCCTAGATGCCTCTTGGATGCCTCCTTGGTGCTTTTTCCATGATGTGGGTAGCAAGACAACAACGGAAAAGTGGCAACAGCAGCAGACAAATTACTCTACTGCTTTACTGTTTCTGTCTGCTATTGATTGCTGCAAGAGGTCCATGCTGTCAAAACAGAAATTACATTCCCCTTTGCTGTAAAGTGTAGAACAATGGGGACCAGGAATCCAGTCAGCCCTAGTCAACCATTCAATGCCCAGTCAGCATGTCCAGGTAGCCTCCAAGTAAGCAAAACGTCTATGTCGGCATTTTTCTCTCCAATAATTAGATCTGAAATTAAGCACATGAATTAATTGGGATAAAATTATGAATTTGAATCATATTAATTCTATAATTAATTTACACCCAATAAATTCAAAATATAATAAAATAGGAGAGTTGACAATATTGAAATAGCAATACGACTAAGATAGGGACTAAAAAGTATATAAAGATGCCCAATATCAAATCCCCCACACTTAGCCTTTTTTGCACTCCTGGGCAAAATAATATTCAGAACACCAAAAGACACCAAAGGAAAAGCGTGGAAAGCATGCTAGAATGGAATAATTAAAATTTTGAAAAGATTTAGCACTTGAAGAAAATTAATCTTAAATTTCTAAGATTCCAAGCATCATGGCAATTTAATTTGATACAAATGAATTCAAGTAATTAGCCTCCTCACCAGGAATGTGTTTACTCTCTATTCTCTCAAGTGTCTAGGGTAAATTACTCGAAATTCAACTTATCACAGAATTCACTACCATAAGCTTGTCAAGAATCTAAATCTCCACTACTTGAATCACATACATGCTTAAATTATTAGGACTTTGGAAGGGTGTAAGGTTGGGTGAAGGAATGATTGGGAGGTAGAAAGAAATACACAAAACAAAGTTTAACAAGAACTTAAAGAAATGAAGAGCATTAATCAATAAGGTTACAAGAGATTGAACTTTGAAATTTGGGCTCAACAATGCTACTTTTCTTTTCTCCTTCTTGCTCTTTTGTTTTTTTTTTACCTCTATATGGTATATATATTTTTTTCATGAAGAGTTGCCAATTTTTTTTTTTTGAGTAGCAAGACTGAAATTCAAAACAGCCCACAAATCCTTCTTTTTGCACATGCTCAATTCAATCTATTTTCAAAAGAAAGAGGTTTCTAAAGCTCTTCAAATCTTATGTTTGGGGAAAAGAAATGAATTGTTTTAAAGTGGGAGAGAGATAGAAAACACAAGAAAGAAAGGTGGAAGTAAGGTACAAAGTGGCACACAATCGAAACAACACATAGGATGGCTATTTGGCTAGAATGGTTAAAAGAAACAAATGCCTAAATCATTTCCAAGCATGTACATGTAATGTAGCCTTAACAAAGATTCAAGACAAATTCTAGAGTAAAAATCATGATAGGGAATACACACAACAAGAAAGAATATTATTTTGCAGTGAAGGCTCAAATTCTCACGGTTTAAAGACTATTACTAAAAATTCATTAAAAAAAACAAAACAACGTCATTGCCATTTTACTTGAGTTCCTTAGAAAAAGAAGACTGAATTCTTTTCATGCTAGGTCAATTCACAACTTAAGCTATTTCACCATACATGCTTTCTCACAAAAACTTCATCAATTTTTCAAAAATAGAGCATCAAATTCGGACAGAACAGAGCAGCAAAATACTACACTACAGAAATTCTGGCGACTCAGCTTTACTGACACAAAACTATACCAAAACAAATGCGAAAGACACCAAATAAAATTCTATAGCTAGAAGACATATAAAGCTTTAAAAACATGTAAAGCAACTAGCAAAATTCGTAGCCAATCAGTACAAAAAATTCATGCAAGATAGCTCAAAAATTCTGGACAGAAACAGAGAAAACAGAGGAGACAGTAGGAAAATTTTTTTTTTGAAAATCAGCTCCAATTAAATTCTCTCCCCCCACACTTAAACATTGCATTGTCCTCAATGCAAATTATTACCAAACATCAAATAAAATGAAGAGGACATAAATTAAAAAGGAAGAAAAGAGTACGGCCTTACCATGGAGCCGGAATATTGTAGAGTTGGATTTCCTCTACAGTTTCTTCTTTGAAGCTCTCGTAGAACTTCTTCAACCTTTGCCCATTTACCATGAATTGCTTGTTGGTGGTCTCATTTTGAATTTCTACTGCACCAAAAGGAAAGACATTAGTAATAACAAAAGGGCCAACCCATCTAGAATGAAGTTTACCAGGCAGTAGCTTGAGGCGAGAATTATAGAAAAGGACTTTGTTTCCCACTTGGAATTCTTTTTTCTCAATTTTTTGATCATGTACAACTTTTGTCCTCTCTTTATAGATGCGCACATTCTCATAAGCCGCTAGCCTTAGTTCTTCTAATTCTTGAATTTGTAACTTCCTTTCCTTACCAGCTAGGGTCATGTCCATATTGCATTGCTTAACCGCCCAATATGTCTTGTGTGCAATCTCCACCAGCAAGTGACATGCTTTACCAAATACCAAACGGTATGGAGACATGCCGGTGAGAGTCTTGAAAGCGGTTCTATAGGCCCAAAGCGCATCTTCAAGCCTCTTGCTCCAATCTTTTCTATTGGGCTGTACAGTTTTCTCTAATATTTGCTTTATCTCTCGGTTGGAGACTTCCACTTGCCCATTAGTTTGGGGGTGATAAGGTGTATAGGTTTTATGCACCACTCTATATTTCTTTAATAGCCCTTGCATGTTTTTATTGCAAAAGTGTGATCCTTGATCACTGATTATGGCCTTGGGGATATCAAATCTGTAGAAAATATGTGAACGAAAAAAGTCTACAATAATAATAGAATCATCAGTTCGAGTGGCTTTTGCTTCCACCCACTTCGACACATAATCCACAGCAACCAAGATATACATAAAGCCAAAAGAAATAGGAAAAGGACCCATGAAATCTATACCCCAAACATCAAAGATATCACAAAAGAGGAGAGGTTGTTGAGGCATTTCATTTCTTCTAGACACATTTCCAGTTCTTTGACACCTAGAACAGTTCTTGCAAAAATCATAGGCATCCCTAAACAAAGTAGGCCAATATAAACCAGAATCTAACACTTTTCTAGCTGTTCTTTGAGGACCAAAATGTCCACCACATGCAAGAGTATGACAAAAATTCAGCACAGATGCAAATTCATGATTTGGAACACATCTCCTAACAATTTGGTCACTACAAATCTTCCATTAATAAGGGTCATCCCACACATAGTACCTAGCCTCGCTTCTTAATTTGTTTAACTGATGTTTATTTTGGTATGCAGACAATTTAAATGCAACAAGATAATTCACTAAATCAGCATACTAAGGCTCACTAATACCATGCAAAAGAGAAAAATACTCATCTGGGAAGTGATCTCTAATAGGAAGATGCTCCAAAAGCCTACTTAAATGATCGGCTACTACATTCTCTGCTCCACTCTTATCCTTGATTTCCACATCAAATTCTTAGAGGAGTAGCATCCATCTAAGTAATCTTGGCTTTGCATCCGGTTTCTTAAACAAATATTTCAGTGCTGCATGGTCAAAAAACACAATTACTTTGAAGGCAAGCAAATATGATCTAAATTTTTCTAAAGCAAAAACAATTGCTAAAAACTCCTTCTCCATGGTTGTGTAATTTGATTGACATGCAACTTCCTCTCTACTCTTTGTGAAAGTACTGCTCCCACAGAAAAATTTGAGGCATCACACATGAGCTCAAAGAGAAGCTCCCACCGTGGAGGTTGGATGATAGGAGGGGAGGTAAGTTGCTTCTTCAACTCATCAAAAGCTGACCTGCAAGCATCATTAAAAATGAAATCAGTTTCTTTTTGGAGGAGTTTAGATAGGGGTAGAGCAATCTTATTGAAGTCCTTGATGAATCTTCTATAAAATCCTGCATGGCCAAGAAAAGAGCGAACTTCCCGCACAGAAGCGGGGTATGGCAAAGAGGATATAACATCAACTTTAGCTTTATCTACTTCTATGCCACGTGATGACACTATATGGCCTAGGACTATCCCTTGCTCTACCATGAAATGGCATTTCTCATAATTCAAAACTAAATTCTTTTCTATGCATATATCAAGTACTCTCTCTAAATTTTTCAAGCATGCATCAAATAAGTCTCCATAAACAGAAAAATCATCCATGAACACTTCTATGAAATCATCTAACAAGTTAGAAAATATACTTATCATGCATCTCTGAAAAGTGCCAGGTGCATTGCAGAGACCAAAAGGCATGCGTTTATATGCAAAAGTACCAAAGGGACAGGTGAAGGTAGTCTTCTCCTGATCTTCGGGTGCAATGTGAATTTGAAAATATCTAGAAAAACCATCAAGAAAACAGTAGTGAGACTTTCCAGCAAGTCTTTCAAGTATTTGATCAATAAAAGGAAGAGGAAAATGATCTTTTCTAGTTGCTTGGTTCAAATTCCTGTAATCAATGCAAACACGCCAACTATTTTGCACTCTAGTGGGTACTAGCTCATTATTTTTATTTTCTATAACAGTTACCCCGGTTTTCTTTGGCACTACTTGTACCGGACTCACCCACTTACTATCAGAGATAGGATAAATAATGCCAGCTTAGAGGAGCTTACTTACCTCCTTCTTGACCACATCAAGAATCATGGGGTTAAGTCGTCTTTGGGGCTGCCTAACTGGTTTAGTCTCTTCTTCAAGAAGAATGCGATGCATGCACACAGAAGGACTAATCCCAGGAATGTCTGCTAGAGTCCACCCAATTGCCTTCTTGTTCTTTTTCAGCAAACTTATCAATTTTTGTTCTTGATCAGGCTCTAGATTGTTGGCTACAATCACTGAAAGCTGGTCTCCTACTTCTAGGAAGGCATACTTGAGGTTTTCTGGTAAAGCCTTCAACTCTAATGCAGGTGGTTGGATGGAGGATGGAATCAATTTTTGTGAAGTCACATCCAAGGAGGCACCTACAAATTCAGATTGCTCAAAGACAGAATCCTTGGCTAAAGAGGAGGAAGGGTTAGCAGCACAAGAGGAAAGAGATAAAGAATGTACAATATTACAGTTTAAATCACTACACCTACAACTACCTAAAACAGAAACAGAATCTAAGTCTAAGCTAGAGAAAATTACAGAATCAGAATGCACATCAGAATCCAAACCATTATGTAAATTAGAATGCAATTCAGAATTGTCAGCAATTACAGAATTTTCAATTTCAGTGCAAGCATGATAGAATTCAGAACCAGCACAATTGCATTCAAAGGCATCTACCAAATCAGAAAATTCAAGAAAATCAGAAATTAATTCAGTTTGGAAATCATCACATGCCTCATCAACTAAGTAATTCAAAAAGTTAACCACATGCACATTGGAATGATTTTCCATAGGATGTTTCATGGCATCTAAAATGTTAAAATCAATTTTGTTGCCAGCAAACTCCATTGACAAAGTCCCTTCATGCACATTAATAATGGTTTTTACAGTTTTCAAAAAAGGTCTACCAAGTATTAATGGTGCATGGCCAGGAGTATTATCATTTTCCATATCAAGCACATAAAAATCAGCAGGAAAAATGAGATCTTTAACTTTTACCAGGACATCTTCTAGAACTCCTGCTGGATGTGCTGTGCTCCTATTGGCAAGTTGGACAATCACTCCAGTTGGTGAAAGAACACCAATCTTGAGGCTTGAGTATACTGATTTGGGCATAACATTGATTGAGGCTCCTAAATCCAGTATAGCATTGGAGAACTCCATGTTGCCTATTGTGCATGGTATTGTGAAAGTTCCAGGGCCTTTGCACTTGGGTGGCATAGGTGGTTGGATGAGTGCAGACACATTTCTCCCTAAATTGACTCTCTCATTACCCCTTAAACGCCTCTTATGAGTGCACAACTCTTTGAGGAACTTGACATACTTGGGGATTTGCTTAATGACTTCCAAAAGTGGGATATTAACCTTTATTTTTCTGAAGGTCTCCATGATATCTTTATCCATGTTAGATTCAGAAGCTTTCCTTGATTGAGTCTGCCTATTGGGGAAAGGAAGAGGAATTTTCTAAATTACTTCTTTATCCTTTTTATTTTGCTCACTGGTTGAAGATGAAGGAACACTTTGCTGGACATTTGATTTTTCTGGTTCAGATTCGGAAGCTGGACTGTCTACTTGCTTGCTA
Source organism: Biancaea sappan (assembly GCA_037074585.1). Classification (NCBI taxonomy): domain Eukaryota; kingdom Viridiplantae; phylum Streptophyta; class Magnoliopsida; order Fabales; family Fabaceae; genus Biancaea; species Biancaea sappan. The sequence continues at coordinate 21,818,242 of CM073499.1, read as the reverse complement.
TTCCTCAAAATGATGGCACTCACATTGCCTCTTGGGTTGATCACTGGTTGGGATAGCAAACTCTCTGAACCTTGACTTTTCAGCTCATTGACTATTGTGGCTAAATGACCAATCTTAGTCTCCAAATTCTGCATATTGGTTTCTGTTCTCTGCTGGAACTGAAGAGTATTGGCAGTCAGTTGCTTCATTAGATCCTCAAGACTAGGCTCAGGTTTCTTGGGTGCTGGAGGAGGTGTATGGTTAGGTTCAGGTTGATTGTATCTTGTATGGGGTGGCTGGTAAGGGGGGTTGGAGGTATTCCCATACTTGAAAGCTAGATGATCACGCTACCCAGGATTGTAGGTGGAGGAATATGGGTCATATCTCTGTTGTTGTGGCTGCATGGGTCTACTAGGGAATATACCAGTACATGACTCAGTTGGGGTCTTTTGCAGCTGAGGGCACTGATCAGTATGGTGGGTATTCAGAGAACAAATACCACAGACTGAATGCGGAAAGGCTTGTTGTTGTGTTCTCTGATTTAATGCCAATTGCCTCACCATTGAAGCTAACTCTTCCAATTTATTTTCTATCCTTTGTTGCTCCATGGGATGTGTTTTCACTTCATTGACAGTAACTACTACTAGATCATTCAGTCTAGTGCCAAATTGTTGTGCATTTTGGGCCATCTTGGCCAACAATTCATTTGCTGCAGCAGGAGTCTTATCCACCAATGCCCCACCAGCAGTTGCATCAACTATGTATCTGTCCATAAGCAGTAATCCCTCATAGAAATACTGGATGAGAAGCTGCTCTGAAATTTTATGGTTAGGACATTTTGAACACAGCTTCTTAAATCTCTCACAGTACTCATGTAATGATTCACCACTTGCTTGTCTAATCCCACTGATGTCTTTCCTGATTGCTGCTATTCTTGAGGCTGGGAAGAATTTTTCTAGGAACATCTTCTTTAGTTCATCCCATCTTGTAATTAAGGCAGTGGGCAAGTAGTAAAGCCAATCCTTGGCTGCCCCATCCAAGGAGAAGGGAAAGGCTATCAATTTAATCTGTTCTTCTCCAACTCCATGTGGTCTCATAGTAGAGCAGACAACGTGAAACTCCTTCAAGTGCTTGTACGGATCTTCTCCTGTAAGACCATGAAACTTAGGCAACAAATGGATTAGACCAGATTTCAGTTCAAAATTAGCATCCAACTCAGGATAATTTATGCACAATGGTTGATAGTGCACATCAGGTGCAATCAACTCTTTAATGGATTGTTCTTGCCTATTTTGAGGCACTTGTACATTTTGATTATCCATCCTAGTTGTCCCAGCTGACCCAAAATCAGTTGACTCAAACACAATATCAGATTCAAAATTTGATCCTACTTTTATGCCAACAATTTCAGAAACTATACTAGTCCTAATGCTATTGCTTCTTACTAGCCTATGGAAGGTCCTATCAATTTTTGGATCAAAAGGTGGTAAGTCCACGTGACCAGACCTTCTCATATACTAGGAAGGGCAAAAATTCACAAGAAAACAATAAAAAAAATAAAAACAACTAAATCACTGCAAAAGACTCCAACCGATGAAAATCACCAAAAATTGAAGTATCTCAGAAAAATCTGATTTTTCATGGAAAAATCCTTCACAAATTGGAGAGACAAACACAAAAAATAGAATTAAAAAATTCAAACTACAAAAATCACACTAAAAATCACAATTAATTAGAAAAATCAAAAAAATATTAAAAAATAGAACATGAGGCCTAAACGATGGAATTTGGCAAAATGGCCGCCCAAGATGATCCTTTGTTTAATCGAGTGGTTGGAATTTGCTTAAAATGTCGAAAACTAGTGGTATACCAAGTTTGAGGTCAATTGGAGGTAGTTAGTTTTTTGCCTATGAATAGTAACCGATAAAAACTCAAAACTTGTAAACTGTTTCAACAATATTAAATAATTTAAAATTAAACAAGCAAACACTTAAACAACTAATTAGATAACTTGGAAGTGAATAGGCTCCCCGGCAACGACGCCAAAATTTTGGTTCATGCCACTACGATGTCGAATCGCCCAGAATTGAATTCGTGGCAATCTTGCAGTATAGTGGTCTCCAAGTCGTATTCACTCAAGGAGCCTCACTTCTAACTACTAATTAGTTATTCTGAACACCAAACACTAATTAAAAGAACATAAACGTGGGGGGGTTTTGTTGACAGTAATAACAGAAGTGGTAACAAAACAGGAACAATGAACAACAGCAGCAAAATATCAGCAGAACAAGTTTGAGAATAACAGAAAACCATGCAACGAGCCACTAGGATTTATGGGAGTGTAACCATCATCACTTAGCTCATTGATTCAGTTTTGTTCTCATTTCACCACTTGGTTCTTTATAAAAAAAAATGATTCCAGAGTGACATTCAGAATTTAATGCTACTAACTATAGCCAAGAATATCTTCATTAACTATAACTAGACGCATTTCAAAGGAAAGCCTCAACCAAATCAAGTTAAATATCATCTAACTAGCCATTTCGTTTTACTCACTTTTCTAATTAGTCAAGCAAGGTTATATCTCATATATAAATCTGTTTATGCTCTTTCAAATTCAAACCAAAATCTGACAGCAACATAAACATATAAGCATAACAAAAACGAAATGAGATGAAATGAAGAATAAAACACTTATCTTGCACTTTCAGTTCAAGCTAAAACATCCCAAGGTCCTAGTAACTGATTACAATGGAGATTTAGCCCTCCATAAGAGCAGGACAGCAAAACAGAAGAAGGAAAATAGAGTGGAAGAGAGAGTTACGAAAATTGCTAAGTTCAGAAAATAAAAGTGTCCTATGATTTTTAAAAACTAATGCCTTCAATGCCTTAGAGAATATTCTCCCCTAGATGCCTCTTGGATGCCTCCTTGGTGCTTCTTCCATGATGTGGGCAGCAAGACAACATCAGAAAAGTGGCAACAGCAGCAGACAAATTACTCTACTGCTTTGTTGTTTCTGTCTGCTATTGATTGTTGCAAGAGGTCCATGCTGTCAAAACAGAAATTACATTCCCCTTTTCTGTAAAGTGTAGAACAATGGGGACCAGAAATCCAGTCAGCCCTAGTCAACCATTCAATTCCCAGTCAGCATGTCCAGGTAGCCTCCAAGAAAGCAAAACGTCCATGTCAGCATTTTTCTCTCCAATAATTAGATCTGAAATTAAGCACATGAATTAATTGGGATAAAATTATGAATTTGAATCATATTAATTCTATAATTAATTTACACCCAATAAATTCAAAATATAATAAAATAGGAGAGTTGACAACATTGAAATAGCAATACGACTAAGATAGGGACTAAAAAGTATATAAAAATGCCCGATATCTGATGCTAACCAGGATGAGCTGATATGGGCCCTTCTTTGGTTCTAAATTAGAGCATGCATTTAACCCTTTTTTACTCTCCAAAGTTTGCCTAAAATGGCAAATTCATAGGTCAACTCTTCTATACAGAAAAGTCAGTTTTAGCAGCATCCTTTTTCATACCATTCTCCTCTAATTTGCTACTGTAGCCTTTCCAGATCTATACTGCAACTTTCTGCAAGAAAAAAGGACATGTCTTAAAGCCATTTTCATCTCTGCCCTAGGGTAGAATACAAAAGGACTTCAGATTTCATTTTAAAAGGGCAGACAACATCTTGTTCTTCCTCTCTTCTGTAGTAGTTTAGGGTTCTTGTAGTTTCCTTTATGTATTTTCATTTTAGTTCCCATGGAAAGCTAAAACTCTCTTGTAATATGTCATTTGGATGAACTGGAAGATGTAGCTTGAATTTCTTGGTTCAAATAAGTATTTTAATACACTTTTATTCTATTTTTGTTCTATTTCTCTCTGTTTTATGTTTATGTTAATTTGTGGTCAGAGTTTCATGAACATATCTCTATTTTAATGCTTGATCTGAGATGAAAACTTGTTGTAACTGATTGGAATGACAAGTAGAATGGAATGGTATGTCAATATGTGATTGCGGGACATAATTTGGTTAGGGCTTTAGGGAGTTGATAAACTCATTCTAGAAGATTTTCTAGAAATTTCAAGACATAGAACAAATAGTAGAAGTGGATTAAAGATTAACTTAAGTTTGGAATGGTGATAGTTATGTTTCCAGGGATTTACATGACAGATTACATATTATATGTGGATTATTTCTTGTTCTGTTCTGATTTTGTTGCTATTTACTGTGTTGTTTCAATTCTATCTTATATTGAATTTTTTGCTGCTATTGCAACAACCCCCATTTGTCTAGTTAATTAGTGTGATTAGTGTTAGGAACAACTAATCAGTGATTAAAAGTGAGGTTCCTTGAGTGAATACGACTTGGGGATCACTATACCACAAAATTGCCACAAATTCAATTCTGGGCGATTCAGCATCGTAGTGGCGTAAACTAGAATGTTGGCGTCGTTGCCAGGGAGCCAATTCACTTCTAAGTTGTCTAATTAGTTTTTTATATGTGTCCTTGTTGAATTTTAAGTTATTTAGTGTTGTTGAAATAGTTTGCAAGTTTTGAGTTTTTTTTTCTCAGAAACTAGTCATTTTCAAAATTGGCAAAAACCTGACTATCTCCGATTGACCTCAAACTTGGTATACCACTATTTTTTGATGTTTTAAGCAAGTTACAACCCTTTCTTTGCCTTTGGCCCATTATGGAGTGGCCATTTTTTCAAATTCCATCATTTAGGCCCTCTTTTCTATTTTTTAATTTTTTTAGTTTTTAATTAATTGTGATTTTTGGTGTATTTTTGTAGATCCAATTTTTAAGTTTTGTTTTTTGTATTTGTTCCTCTAACTTGAGAAGGATTTTTCAAAGACAAATTAGATTTTTCTGAGATACTTCATTTTTTGGCGATTTTCATCGGTTGGAGCCTGTTGTAGTACTTTTGTTGTTTTTTGTTTCTTTTGTTTTCTTGTGAATTTTACCCTTCTTAGTGTATGAGAAGGTCTCTTAACATGGACTTACCACCGTTTGATCTTGAAATTGATAGGACCTTCCATAGACTAGTAAGAAGCAATAGCATTAGGAGTAGTATAGTTTCTGAACTTCTTTCTGAATTTATTGATCTTGCTATCAATAGTGTAGAGTTGGAATCAGATTCTGAATCTGATATTGTGAGAGTCAACTGATTTTGAGTTAACTGGGATAACTGGAATGGATAATCAAAATGCAAAAGTGCCTCAAAATAAGCAAGAGTAATCCCTTAAAGAGTTGATTACACCTGATGTGCATTATTAATCATTATGCATAAATTATCCTGAGTTGGATGCTAATTTTGAATTAAAGTTTGGTTTAATCCATTTGCTGCCCAAGTTTCATGGTCTTTGCAGGAGAAGATCCGTACAAATACTTGAAGGAACTTTATGTTGTCTGCTCCACTATGAGACCACATGGAGTGGGAGAAGAACAAATCAAGCTAATTGCCTTCCCTTTCTCTTTGGATGGGGCAGCCAGTGATTGGCTTTACTACTTGCCAACTGCTGTGATAACAAGATAGGATGACCTGAAAAAGATGTTCTTAGAAAAATTCTTCCCAGCCTTTGGAACAGCAACAATAAGAAAAGACATAAGTGGAATTAGGCAATTAAGTGGTGAATTATTGCATAAATACTGGGAGAGTTTAAAAAGCTTTGTTCATGTTGTCTAAACTATCAGATATTAGACTAGCTTTTCATTCAATATTTTTATAAGTGACTGATGCTAATGGATAGGTACATAGTGGATGCAGCTTCTAGTAGGGCATTGGTAGATAAGACCCCAGCTACAACAAATAAATTGTTGGCCAAGATGGCCCAGAATGCACAACAATTTGGCACTAGATTGAATAATCCAACAATTAGTGTAAATGAAGTAAGGACACCTCCCATGGAGCAATAAAGGATAGAAAATAAATTGAAAGAGTTAGCTTCAATGGTGAGGCAATTAGCATTGAATCAGTGATCACAACCACCAACCCTTCCTCCTTTAGTTTGTGGCATTTGCACTTTGGCCACTCATAGCACAGACCAGTGCCCTCAATTGCAAGATAACAGTGAGTTTTATGCTGGCATCTTTCCCCAACAACCATATCATTCCTATCAATCCAAGTATGACCCATTCTCTTCCACATACAATCCTGGATTGAGAGATCATTCAAATCTGAGATATGGGAGTAGTTCAAATCAGCCTTTTTAGAATAGGTATAGTGCTCTTAACCCAAGCAATACCCTTCTCCTTCCACATAAACTAGAACCTAGCTTAGAGGATTTTGTTAAGCAATTGGCCTCTAACACCATCCAATTCCAGCAAAGGACTAAGTCTAGCATTCAAAATTTAGAGACTCAAGTAGGCCAGTTAGCTAGCTCCATCTATGAGCTCAAGAGCCAAGGTTCTAGTAGTCTCCCTTCCCAACCTGTGGTCAAGCCTAAAGCAAATGTGAGTGCCATTTGTTTAAGAAGTGGTAAAAAGGTAGTAGGTCCAACCTCTTCCCCTCCCATTGAGGTAGAAAAATTAGATGAGCAAAGAGAAAGTCTTCCATCCTCAAGTAGCTCAAAACAGAAAGATAAAGATGATAAGGAGATCACTAGTAGACCACTACCTTTCCCTAGGAGGTTACCACAGTCTAGAATCTTAGAGCTTGATGCAGAAATGGAAATTATGGAGACTTTTAGGAAGGTTAAGATCAATATCCCATTGTTGGAGGCAGTGAGGCAAATCCCTAAGCATGCCAAGTTTATGAAAGAATTATGTACAAACAAGAGGCGTCTTAAGGGAAATGCAAAAGTCAATTTAGGCCAAAATGTGTTGGCCCTCATTCACCCACCATTCGTGTCCAAGTGCAAAGATCTGGGTACTTTCACCATTCCTTGTACTATTGGGAATAAGGAGTTCCCCAATGCCTTGTTGGACTTAGGTGCCTCAATTAATGTCATGCCAAAGACAGTGTACCAAGATTTGTAAATAGGGACCCTTTCTCCTACAGGAGTGATAGAGTAATTACCAAATGGAATTATAGCTTACCCATCTGGAGTACTAGAGGATGTTTTAGTTAGGGTTAAAGATTTTATCTTCCCTGTAGATTTTTATATGCTTGAAAATTTTGGTACTCATGGACATGCACTATTGATTCTTGGCAGACCATTTTTGAAAACATCAAAGGCCATTATCAATGTGCATGATGGTACTCTTTCTATGGAGTTTGCTGGAAATAAAATTCATTTTAATGTTTTAGAGCAATCCATGAAAGAGTCCTCTTCTTCTACTATGCATTCTGTGAGCTTTATTGACACATTGATGGATAATGATGATTGTGCTGACTTGAAATTTGATATGATATCTAATTTTTATGATTATGTAAATGAATTGTCATGTGACTGTGATTATGACTTTTGCCAAGCTTGTTTGGTAATTGAAAATGCTTTGAATCCTGGCAAATCTGAATTTCAAATTTTGAGTTTGTGAACCAGATTTTGATTCTGTTTCTACTATAGAATTTGTTGTTCCTAATTTTGGTTGCAATTCAGATTCTGATTCCTTTTTACATCTCTTTCTGATTTTAACTCTGCTTCTATTTTTTACTCTAACTTTGATTCAATTTCTGTCTCTGTTTTTAATTTAGACCCTATTTTAGATGATAGTTTTATTTTAGATGGTGTAGATAGTAGTTATGATTTGGATTTTGTTTTAGATAATAGCTCTAGTTTTAATTTTACTTCTGTTTTAGAAAGTAGCTCTCTCTTTGTCTTAGATTTTAGTTTAGATAGTAGTTCTTCTTCTTTTCCTTATCCCTCTTCTTTTCCTTTTCGCTTTGATCCCTCTGTGGCAAGTAGAGCTTTTTCTGTCTTTGTATAGGTTGGCTTAGAGCAAGTAATTCTTCCTACCATGTAGCCACTTTCTCTCAATCAAAGCTTTTGGAAGAAGCTGATGCCACGCGATTGGAAGAAGCGAAAGCGACGTACTTTGTACAACATCAGGCTATTTCTATTCCCTTCTCTTTTTACTTTTCATTGTCCTCTGTTTTTATTGGAAAATATGTGCTATGCATTGAGGACAATGCAAATTTTAAATGTGGGGGGGGGGGGAGAATAAATAGTTCTGGAATTTTCATGTTTGAAAAAAAAATTTAATGTTATGTTTTTATGTGTTTTTGCTATGCTTCTAGCTTCTTTTCTGCACTTTTTGGAGCTTTTGGTTTGTGTTTTGGTGCAGAATTTAGATTGCTTCTAGATTAGTTTTTAGTGCTTTCTTTTGGTTTTTAGAAGAAGATTTTTTGTGGAAATATGCTTGCTGGAAGTTAGATTTGAATTGTTTTAGCTTAACTAGAATTTAATCTTTCTTTTCTAGAGTTCAAGCTTAAATGGCAATAAATTTGGTTTCAATGAATTTCTAGTAATAGTCCTTAAACCGTGAGGATTTTGAGCCTTAATAAAAAATTCTATTCTTTCTTGTTTAGTGTTATACTTATCATGAACTGTCACTCTAGAACTTGTCTTGAATCTTGTTGAGTCTATACTTTATATGTGCATGCTTGGAGATGATTTAGGCATTTCTTTGTGAACCATTTTTAGCCAAATAGCCATCCCATGTATTATTTCCATTGTATGCCATTTTGTGCCTTGTTCCATTTTCCACCACTTTTCCTTCCAAACTAGAATTTTTACTTCCCAATTTAAGAAGTGAAGAGGATTTCTATTCTTTTAGAGATTTGATGTGCTAAAAATTTTGATGAATTTTGGGATATTTTGAAATCAATATTTCTCTTTACTCCAAAGCAAAAAGAAAAAGAATGATCATTCAAAAAGAAAGTAGAAAAAAAAATATAGTATGGTTAAAATAGAAGATGTGTCAACGTCGAAAAAAAGAAAAGAAAAGAACAGTAACAAAGAAAAGAAGGAGTAGATAGAACTTTTTATACCCAAAATTTATTTATATTCAATCTCTTGTAATGTATAGCTAGTGCTCTTCATGTTCTTAATTTGTTCTCCTTCATTATCTCAGTTGTTCCCTTTGCCTTCTTTCTTCAATTGTTTCCACCCTTTATTCTATTTTCCTCCTCTCTTTCCATTGTTTTCCACCTAAATTACACCCTTGTAAAGTCCTTTTGATTCAAGCATGCATGTGAATATGAGTAGTGGAGATTTAGATACTTGACAAGCTTATGGTAGTGAATTTTATTATAAGCTGAATTTTGAGTGATTTACCCTTAAATACTTCAGAGAATAGAGAGTAAACACATCTCTTATGAGGAGGCTATTTGCTTTAATTCATTCTTGTCAAATTAAATTACCATGATGCTTGGAATTTTAGAAATTTAAGATTTATTTTCTTCAAGTGCTAAATCTTTTCAAATTTGTACTATTCCTTTTATGCATGTTTTCCACGCTTTCTTTTGAAGTTCTGAATATGTTATGAATTAGATTTTGCCCATGAGTGCAAAAGGCTAAGTGTAGGGGATTTGATATCGAGTATTTTTATATACACTTTGGCCCCTATCTTAGTCCTATTACATATATTTTCATGATAACTCTCTTATTCTATTATGTTTTAGAATTAATTGGATGAAATTTAGTTTTGGACTAATTGTTCTTTAATTCTGTAATTAGAGAGCTAAATTGATGACATGGACGAAGGTGCATATGTGGGAGCTGATGTGGCACTTTTTGGTGATTAGATTTTGACCAGGATGAGCTGATATGGCCCCTCTTTGGTTTTGAATCAAAGCATGCATTCAGCCCTTTTTACTCTCCAAAGTTTGCCTAAAATGGCAAATTCATAGGTCAACTCTTCTATACAAAAAAGTCAGTCCAATAGCATCCTTTTTCATGCCATTCTCCTCTAATTTGCTGCTGTAGCCTTTCCAAATATGTACTACAACTTTCTGCAAGGGAAAGGGATATGTCTTGAAGCCATTTTCGTCTCTCCCCTACGGTAGAATACAAAGGGACTTCAAATTTCATTTTAGAGGGCAAACAACATCTTCTTCTTCCTCTCTTCTGCAGTAGTTTAGGGTTCTTGTAGTTTCCTTTCTGTATTTTCGTTTAGTTCCCATAGAGAGCTAAAACTCTCTTATAATCTATGATTTGGATGAACTGGAAGATGTAGCTTGAATTCTTTGGTTCAGATAAGTATTCTAATACACTTTTATTCCATTTTTGTTCAGTGTCTCTCTGTTTTATGTTTATGTTAATTTCTAGTCAGAGTTTCACGAACATATCTCTATTTTAATGCTTAATTTGAGATGAAAACTTATTGTAACTGATTGGAATGACAAGTAGAATGGAATGGTATGTCAATATGCGATTGTGGGACATAATTTGGTTAGGGCTTTAGGGAGTTGATAAACTCATTCTAGAAGATTTTCTAGGAATTTCAAGACTTAGAACCAAATGGTAGAAGTGGATTAGAGATTAACTTAAGTTTAGAATAGTGATAGTTATGTTTCCAGGGATTTACATGACAGATTACATATTCTGTATGGATTATTTCCTGTTCTGTTATGATTCTATTGTTGTTTACTATGTTGTTTAAATTCTGTTTTATATTTACTTTTTTGCTGCTATCACAACAACCCCCTTCGTGTAGTTAATTAGTGTGATTAGTGTTAGGAACAACTAATTAGTGATTATAAGTGAAGCTCCTTAAGTGAATACGACCTGGGAATCACTATGCTGTAAAATTGCCACGAATTCAATTCTGGGTGATTCGCCATCGTAGTGGCGTGAACCATATGTTAATTTGGTTACACTGTCATGGATTTGTGGATTTATTATCTATGCGGATGACTCTTGAGGATGTTATAGTAGGCCTGGCAGCACATGGTCTATGAGACCTATAGAGGTTGGCGGAATAAGATTCCTTCGCATGAGGCCTGGTGGCATATGGTCCATGAGACCTATGGACTCCTCTTAATTTATTAGCCTCAAAAGAATCATGAGACCCAGTAGCACGTAGCCCATGAGACCTATGGAGATTAGTGGAACATGATTCCTATCTATGAGGCCCAATGGCACGTGGTCTATGGGATCTATGAGGACCCTTGGCTACGCTAAATCTAATAAAAAAATGAATGCAACTGCCTTCTTCAAATTCCTTTTTGTGATTAAATTCTCTTATGTGTGTGCCTTATTTGTGCTGATACTGGTTAGTAATTGAGATTATCATCTCATTACTCTTGTGTTTCTCTTTTCAGATCTTGAGAGTATAGCAGATCCTCCGCTTGAGGAGTAGCGGAAGTTCAATCACCACCCTCATTTTGTTCCTAGGGTTAGATTTGTGCATTACCCCTTTTTGTATATTTTGAAATTCTAGAAGTACTCTGTAACTACATAGAACTCCTAGGGGTCTTGTGTTGGGATTGGCTTGTAATGTTTAATTTTGATGAATTATTCTTTTGTCATGTTTCCTAGCATTCCTTGACCGTGAATGTAGGAATGGTTTGAAACGTGAGGGACTCTATGTAAGCTCTTTTGATACATATGTTTTGATGCATTATTCTTTTATTCTTAATCTATTATGTTTACAAGTTAAGTTCATTGGTTAGTACTATGTCTAATTGCCCTAGGGTTGGGGACATTACATTGGGAGACACTTTACCACGTTGGGCAAGTTACTTATAAGCCTTTAGTCTTTTAGAGGCGAATGTATCCATCACATAATCCCTTATCCACTCAAGCATATTGATTATATGGTTGTCTCTGGCTTCTAGTATCTTACTATTGAAGGGTTCAGAAATGTTGTTTGTTGTGGCATTACTCTTAGGCCACTAACTAACCTAGCCCGTGCCGTTGGTGGCTTCTCCATTATATAGTCTTGTCCTTCTTTGGAGACATTGTGAAGCTTACTCATCTTCGTTGTTCATTTCTCCATATAAGTAGCCATAGTCGTACCTATCAATCACCAAATCTCTTATCATAGTCCCTCCACTAAACCTTCTCCATATGTTGGCATACATATGCATAACACAAAATTTGTGTTCATTACCTTGAAGCACCTCATCCAATGCTTCTAACAAACCCTGCAACAAATGGAACCTACATTAGTAATGTTGCTTGAATTTAGAAATGTCAATTACATGCATGCTAGTGATATTACCTTATGTTGATTATATATGAAAAGTCATTTTTGGTCCTCAATACCCTTAATGTCACGCACTAGTAGTTATAGGAACTTTATCCAAGTTTCTCTAGTTTCACTTTGGACCATAGCCCATGCCAATAGGAAGTATTGCACATTAGGATCCTTTATTGCCACCAATAAAATGACTCTGTAAGGGCCCTTCAAAAAACAATCATCCACTTCAATTAGTGGCCAACACGATGTTAGAAAGGCCTTGTTCACCATTCAAGGCATCTATAGAACCTCTTAAACACCAATTGCCCATTGTTACCATTCATATCCACTCTAATCTGCAATATGCTCCCTGGGCTTATTCTCTTCACCTCAGTACAATAGTCCCAAAGCTTCATATATTGTTATGTAAAACTCCCATGCAGCTTTTCCTTTACAAGCTTCCAACCACAATATGCTATGAACACTAAAACCTCTACCATGTAATTTTTCCTAACCTCCACCTTTACTTGACCTACCTTCATACTCGATTTTTTTCTCGATCTATCTATAACCTTCTCTGCCACCCATTCGAAAGATGCCATGGTGGTATTAAACATCAAGCTACAAGAAATGACAGGCTTCAAAGTCTTGCATCTAACTAAGTAGGACCGCCTAACTTACTAACAAATATCTTCTGCTCACAACCTCACTACACCTAGCTTAACACCCTACCTTATCATTCTTCACAAAATGTAGGCCAAATCCTTCAATGATAACCACTCCTGAATAGCTCTTTTAAACTCTTTAATAGAGTTAAACTATATTCCAAGTTAGAATCTAAAATCTTTGTACATTTCATTAGGGTTTTACCTTGGATACCTTATTTGTCTTGCTGTATTATCATCAGATTCTCTGTCATCGGAGTACACACATTCCTCCTTAAACTTGTCATCATCTTCATACACCTCATCTAACTGAAGAGACACTTGAGATTGACCAAAGTCTTTAGGTAAAAGGGCATTCTATGTAGGGCCTTCTATCTCGTCATGAATGACAATAACATTGTGTTAAGCTCCATCATCTAATTATGGTCTTAGTAAAGCTATCATCATAAATATCATTATATGTATCACCTACGTGAACACTCTTGCTGCTACTGCTATCTTCATTAGTTGTTTCATCTTCTTCCTCTTGGTCTACCAATGTCAAAGGAATTCACTCCCTGATCTTGACATTATGTGCCACATAGCAAGCAACATTGCCAATGCCATTAGAGATGACATTTTGCTCTATCTCTATACATTCCATATCTCCCCTAGTTTTTACCATATTCTAATGGGAGTTCATTTATGTGATAATATAATTTGACCTAGCTGGTATATCCTAGCTCCCTAAAAACCGTTGTAACCTCTTGTATTGACCATGCATCCATACTTTTTTTATTGTGTCAGAGATTAACCACAAATTAGTTAGATAACACTACAAGTATGAAAGCATAATGGCTAAATAACATCTCATCTAAAAATACACATAATCTTTGCAACACTTAAAGTGACTTTAACATCTAAATTTAGATAATTTTTGCTAAATACAATTTAGGTTTAACATCTAACTTTAGATAATATGTAATCATGGCAAATTATAGTATGGGTTTAACATTTAATTAATTAACATATAATCTTTCCAAAGCATAATGGGACCTACATCTAATTTTTTCTTCTTCCCTTCTACCCTTATTTACCATGTGCTATCTTTCTCCACAAAAGAAGAAAAAGAAAAAGAAAAAATTAACATGTACTAGACCTTTTTTTATATATTGGGACCACTACTATATTACTTTTTCCTATTTGGACCACTAACAACACTCATTTACAAAGAAACAAAGAAACCAAATTATACCATCTGAAACATCCATGGGTGGGTTGCCCTACAGCTTCAAAATAGAGCTTGGGATCAACAAATGTTCAAATCCTTGCCCAACAGCTTCGATTTAGGATGGCCAGCAAATATTTGAACATTCAACAACAAGACAGGTGGAGTTCAATTCTTCAACAACAAAACAAAGCCACATTGAAAGTATATGGTTCAGCCACTCCAGTAACAAAGGTCCATAGTTCACCAACTCTAGCAACGAGAGTTCATGGTTTAGTAAAAAAACAAAGGTTGGGCAACTTCAACGCAATTTGGTCAAACATCAAACATCTAGTGCTTGAATCCCTTAGTCTAATGTGCCTTTATATATATATATATATATATATATATATATATATATATATAAATTTGACTTGGTTGATTATGTGTTATTTTGTGTCCATGTGGCTACTGATGAGGCAAATTTAAGCTGATTAGGATGCCCAATCACTACCACATCATCCAACATAATGGATTTCCTAACGTGTACTGACGACAGCGACTAAATTTAGAGGGTTTGGGAATTGTAGGGACCAAAATCAGAGATTTAAAAGTATAGGGACTAAATTTTAGTTTTGCTAAAGCCATAGTTGTCAAACCTAGCCCGACCATTGATCTGGACAGGCCTTTGGGTCACCAGATCACTGGGTTACATGGTTCTAAATTAACTATACAGTGGTGGCCGCATCCGCATCACCTCGCAATTGCGGCGGGGTGATTTCATTTCACCGATTTGCATCATAACAGAACTGTCGTGCATTCATCTCTAAATCTCCAGTCTTCAATCCACAACCACAGATCAGATCTCCAGTCCTCTGTTTTTTGCCATTGCATCGTGCATGTTCTGTTCTTCTTTCTTCGCTCTGTTCTGGTCTAGTGGGAAATGGGAACCAAGAACAAAATGAGAGTCTTAAAGACTTAGAAGAACTGAGAGGCTTCTAAATTCCAAGATGAAATGAGGTGAGACTTAAGGCCTTGAGGGAACTGAAACAGAGTGAGCGTTAGGGACTTGGAAAAGAATGAGGTTGTGAATGTGAAGGGTCTAATGACTTGATGACTGATCTGACTTCTCTATTTTGAAATTGATTGTAGTGTGTGAGATGGAGTAAGATGATTTATGGATTTGAAAAAATTTAATTAAAATCAAATTAAAATATAAACTCAAATAAAATTAATTAGGGAGGGAGAAAAATATGTGGCAAATTTTGGAGGGAAATATTTGTAAATTTTGAAAGAGGGATATTAGAAAAATTAAGAGGGAAAATTTGCAAGGAAAAATGAAAAGAAGGTAAAAATTTAAAAATTTAGAAAAATAAAAAAAATTAGGAAAGAAGAAAATTATTTGAGACTTATTAACATATTAATTACTTATTTTTAAAAATAAATTTCACGTGTCTCTTTATTATATAATTAAAATTAATAGATATAACAATTATATTTTTTTTTACAATCTTTATATTTTGTGCAACTCAAAAAAAAAATTCACTACCGCAATGACCGCAACTGCATCGCAGCGTCTATAACACTCGCAATCGCAGTAACCTGTAATGCAACTCCAACAGCAAATGCAATCGCAATTTAAAACCTTGCCTGGTCAATTGCTGACCTAGGTAAATAAATTAAAAAAAATTAAAAATTATATATATACCTATAAAGTTTTACAAATAAATTCAAAAAAATTAAAATAAATAATATATAAATTTCACACTTTAAAGTCTTAAAATCATTGTCATTAGTCATAAATAATCAAAATATAAATATTCATAAATAATGTTATTAGTCATAAAATTACAAATAATTTTTTGAAAAATATTTGATTGTTATTTTTTATATTAGATGAGTATATAAAATTTTTTGTATATACTCTTCAATTTTTCTTGATTTAATTTTCTTACATCAGATAATTATATAAATATAATTGTTTTTTATCTATTAATTAATTAATTAATAATATACTTATTTTTTATTAAATTAAATGTCTTTTCTATTTTAATTTTTGTCATCTTGCCACATGCACATTTTGATTTTTGGGTTAGAATATTTTTAGTACCTTATATATATATATATATATATATAATATTTCGCTTATATAAATTAAGAAGAAATTGATAATAAGATGGTAAAACGCACAACCTATAGTTGCGAGATAGAGTTTGATTCTTGATAAGTGCATATTTTTCTAAAATTTTAGATAAATTTGAATATTTTAAAAAAAAAGAGGTCCAAGTCGATCAGGCTAGGTCAAAGCCCAGGTTAGCATTGAGTGGAACCCGATTCGAACCCTCAACCTGGACTAGTCCTGGCCCTGGGTTGCCTGGTCGATCCAACAGTCTAGGCCAGGTCATACAACAGTGGCTGAAAGTATAGGAACCAAAAGTATTGTTTTATCTATTTTATAAAGTAAATATGTAAAATGTTTTTAAGTGTACTAAACGAAAAATTAAAAAAAAATTGTTTGGATAATATATTCTAAAAAATGAAAAAAAAAGTTTGGGTAAATTGTTTTTGAACAATTTATTTTTATAGAAAACATTAATTAAACCAAACAAGACATATTTCATGGGTGTACAAGCAATATTATGTTGTACGTGTTTTTGCAGGTGTATGTATACACATATATGGCATGTTTAGTAAGGTGTGAAAAAAAAAAAAGATGAGATAGTGAAAAATTGTCTAAATTATTCCCCTCAAAAATACCAACTTTCTTTCTTTCTTCTTTCTTTAAATTTGAGGTAATTTGGTACAATACTCTGTTTCTATTTTTTTTTCCCCTTCCTTTTTCCTTTCTATATATGGCAAATGCATGCTATATAGTGCGCATAATGTCCGTTTATATATTTTATATGTTTTATAAAGTAGTTAAATTACCGTGCGCGCGTTTGTACACGTACGTGCATGTGGCCACTTTATATGTGATTGTATGAGTATGCAGTATCGAGCCATTGTGTGCTTGCGTTATATATTTTTTAGGTTAAATATATTAATTATATGTTCATGCCATGTCACATGTTCGTTATATGAATTTATCATCTTGTGTGCTTTATTAATAAATTAAACACCAAAAACAAATGATCATTCATCTTGCCGTCAGTCCTTTAGAATTGTCTCTCAATCTTCCCTTTCCACCCTAACAAAATTTCAAACATTTATCTTAAAATCATATTAATATATTGTTATCGTCCGAATGTTATTAACGTTTGAAACATATTTGGTTACTTTCTTATATATAAACTAGTATGTGACGGTTACGATGCAGTAAGTGTCAAAATGTAACTGGACAAATACATACATGATTAATTACAAATGCGAAAAGAACTGAAATTTTCAGTTAATTATCATAATAATCAGGGCTATTTAAGCACATATTGCATAATGTACCTGTAGTTAGTTCAAATTATCGAGGTTTTTTTAAAAAATTATATCAGATACAATATTTGAGCATTTGTCTACTATGTTAAGAACTGATATTTTCAAATCCTGCTTATTTCACCCTTTGAAAATTGCAACATATAACTAACAGTAAGAAAAAAAAAATTTTGAGTAGGTGGGTGGACCCAAACATTAGATGAAAATTGGCCCTGAGATTATAATATAATCAAGGATTATAGTATTGATTCAAATTATATTTAATATAAAAAATTAACCATTTGTCTACTTTGTTAAGAACTAATATTTTCAAATCTTGCTTGGGTAGACCCAAATATTAGATAAAAAATGGCCCTCAAATTATAATCTAATCAAGGATTATAGTATTGATTCTAAATATGTTTAATATAAAAAAAATTAAGCATTTGACTACTTTGTTAAGAACTAATATATTCAAATCTTGCTTATTTCAAACTTTGAAAATTGCAACACCTAACTAACTGTAAGAAAAAAAAATGGGGCAGGCTGGTAGACCCAAACATTAGATAAAAATTGGCCCTGAGATTATAATCTAATCAAGGATTATAGTATTGATTCAAATTATATTTAACATAAAAAAAATTAAGCATTTGTCTACTTTGTTAAGAAGTAATATTGTCAAATCTTGCTTGTGTCACACTTTGAAAATTGCAATATATAACGAACTGTAAGAAAAAAAAATGGAGTAGGTGGGTAGACCCAAACATTGGATAAAAATTGGCCCTGAGATTATAATATAATCAAGGATTACAGTATTGATTCAAAATATATTTAATATAAAACATACTAATAAAATATTGTGACATAGATGTGTATGAATGGGTCAATATGGTAGCGTGTTCCTTGACTAACCAACTTCAAATTACCAAGCAAACAACTGGAAGAGATAGTCTGACTTAGGAAACAAAGTGTATTAGTCTTGAGATCGTGCTTAATTTTTAATTACTAGGAAAGCGTGACCATTATGCTCTGATATGAAGGAATTTATTGCATTTTCTTGTGAATACTTATTTATTTACCCATTTTTTGGCTCCAGTACATCTTAACATAACTAACATATACTTTTAGTATGAACAGCTTAATGTATTCCTTATCACTCAAATTCTAATTTAACAGAAATAACATATATGAAGCTCAGGAGGAATTTACCGATAATTGTTGGAAGAATCAGCACATACTCTTACATTTGAGAAAATACCAATTTGTGGTAAAGCCTACATAGGAAAATATTGCTCACTAATTCATATGCAGATAAACTACTAATATTGTAACCAATACTTAGAGCTTTTTTAATTATATTTTCTAACTTGAAAGTGATTCAGAATTGCAGAAAAGAACTGCACACTGTGTTAAAGGTGATTTATTATTGAATTTAATACTCTAGTAGGAAAAAAGCAAGTAGAAATTGTTGTGAAAAAAATGTGTTATAAAAGCTTTTGTATTTCAAAAAAGTAAAATTAGTCTTACATTGGCTAAAATAAAGAGGGGATAATATATTATGATGGACTAATAAAGAGCTAAAGGAAGATGTTGGCTCACACAAACACAATTATGGGCTAGTGCAGTGCAAATCAATGATTTGTCCCCTGTGCGAAAAAAAATGCAATTGAAACCAGTTTTACTTTTTCTGAAAATAAAAATAATTTTAATTTTTTTATGCCTATCTGAACATATAATAATTAAAACAGTTAAGGGGCTATTTCAACTTTGACTGTTACAAACATTTTAACCTTATATGTTTAAGTTATGTATTTTTACAACTATAAAAGGTAGTCCTTTCTTCAGATTTGACAAACCACTTTTTGATCTGCTCCTTCACGTTTGTGCTCTATGTTTTCATTGGGTTACTATGTTATTTTTTTGCTGTCGTGGTGCCTGAATAGAACTTATAATAGCATGTTTAATCCTGATAGTAGTTCATGCAATTGCGAAATTATTTTTTAAAGACAATGTCCTCCATAACACGACTCATGCTACGTTGATTATCAAATATTTACAACAGAAATATGTTACATTGCTATTGCATACCTAATCTCGACATGCAAAGACAGAAACAATTTGAAGAAGGCTTGTCATCAATGAGGCGCTAAGAAACAATTTCAATGTGTTTTAAGACCAAACATTTCAAAGAAAGGGAATGAGATGTTTCATATATAATTAGACTTACTTGTAGATATAGTTAAATCACTCACCAATTGCTTCTGCAAAGATTTTTAATTCATAAATGCATCCATTCAACTTGGTTAATGTTACTTGAATAAGAAATCCAATCCCAATTAGCACACAATTTCTTTGTTTAATATTAGCATATCAATTAAAAGAAAAAGAAAAAAGCTCTATAAATATGCTATTACAATAATAAAGTAACAAATCCACCTAATACAAGTACAACTTAAATCAAACGAAATTCCGTACGATGTAGCAAGATGTATGCCTCAAGACACCAATAAGTAAGCTTATTCACAATATTTATTCATACATTAGTATCTTAGGTTGCCTTAGTTACTAATGACAAAGATCGCAAGTTTAAACATGTAATATGCAAAAATGAAGATATGAATGCATGAATAAGACATTGATGATGTTAAGAGTTGACATATAAACACAAGACAGGAATCAGAAATTGAGAAATGAACTTTACTATGTTTGGTATGTAGACAGGAAAATGGAATATAGATGGGAATGGAATACTTTTAATGTAATTACTTTATTAAAATACTTCAACTTAGAAAAAAAAAAGAAAAAAGAAAAGCTTTCACTATAGGTAGTTTTTAGGAGGACAATTTAGACAATTAAATAAAATAATCATTTTCTCTCTCATTTTCTTCACAATGTACCAAACACTATCTATAGCTGTGCAAGTATGTAATAGCTACGTAATATGTACAATATTTTAGAATGACTAAAATTATTTGAACAATAATTAAGCTGAAGGATTTGATAAATTTTAATATATTTGTAAGACAAAATAAAATATTAGTAACTATTTTTATGTAAAAAATGTTACATAATTTATTATAAATTTTATAGTGAACAAGATTTATTATATTTAAAAAAGTAAATTATAAATTTAATAAATAATTTCTAATTTCTAAAATACAATGAATTATATGTTAGGATTTGTGAACAAACCCACATCGACTAAAATTGGAGAGGATCATGTTTTTATAAGTATGGTTGATATTTCTATTAGTATAAAACCTTTTGGGTAATATCCAAAAGTAAATCTATGAGGGCTTAAACCCAAAGTGGTCAATATCATACTAATGTGGAGATATATGTAAAGTCCATACTTACGTAACAAGTAATATCATAGCCTGATTTCAAATGATGTCATGAGCCATGTGATGGATCTCCAGGTGTGTGCATGGGTGTGACTCCAATCTAGTGCACCAAGTGGACGAAGATGATTTGAGCCCCACGTTGTGATGATGTGATATCCTTAGAGTTTCATGATTGCCGTGGGTTTCGCGGTGGAGTTGGGAGATGAGTAGTTGATGGACTATGCAGGCCAGACATAGATAGACGATAGAGAATATCATTTTAGGAGGCCTGTGGGCCATAAAAAAATCGTGTTATATATGTGTGTAATCATACTGGCACTAATGTACCAGATTCTATCAAAACTCCGCAATTTAGCGTGTTTGGGTGAGAGTAGTATTAGGATAGGTGACTTCCTAAGAAGTTCTCTTGCACCTTTAGAGCAGTTTACTCTCGTTAGTGTTTTTTTTTTCTTTTCTTCCCTTTACTACTTATATCCAATCATCAATTGCTATCGTGAATTCAACTACTACTCCAAGTATCACATACAATTTGTTGTTATTTATATATGTTATAGTGCTATATGCAATATTGGTATATAAGAATTATTTATAAATTAATTAATTCTTTCAATTAGTATCAGAGTTAGGTGGAAGCAACGCGCTGTATGGCTCGAGTACAGTGTCAAATGAGCTAGAGCCACTGCATCGTCGATCGATTGTAGTGTCACAAGAGCATGTTCCTGGAAGGTTGAGGGTAAAGAAGCTAGTCGAGGAGAACAAAATCAGGATTGCTACGTGGAATGTTGGAACCATGACAGGGAAATCCATGGAGGTTGTGGACACTATGAAAAGGAGGAAAATTAACATCTTGTGCCTTCAAGAGACTAAATGGGTTGGAGAAAAGGCTAAGAAATTTGACTGTTCAAGCTTCAAGTTCTGGTACACTGGAAAAGTAAGGACAAAGAATGGTGTAGGTATTATGGTTGACAAGGAATGGACACCGAGTGTGGTGGAGGTAAAAAGGATTGGGGATAGGATTCTATGCTTAAAGATGATTATCGTAAGAGATACTATCCACATCATAAGTGTCTATGCACCACAGGTAGGGATAGATTCTATCTTAAAGAAAAGTTTTGGGAAGATTTGGAGGGATTGGTTAGAAACATACATTTAGAAGAGAAGATTTTCATCGGGGGGGACCTTAATGGTCATGTTGGGAAAGAAGCAGGACAATATGAGAGGGTCCATGGTGGCTTTGGTTTTGGGGAGCTTAACGAGGAATGACAGTCTATATTGGATTTCTCAATGGCTTATAATTTCAGGGTTGTCAATACCTGCTTCAAGAAGCGAGAGGAACATTTAATCACATACAAGAGTGGAGCTTCAAGGTCACAGATTGACTTCTTTCTGGTAAGGAATCCAGATAGAAAAATCTGTCAAAATTGTTAAGTTATTCCTGGAGAACCCGTGGCAACCCAACATAGGGTTTTGGTCCTTGACGTGGTTATTAAGGGTCGGAAACAAAAGCATCGTCAGGCGATGAACCCTAGGATCAAGTGGTGGCAGCTAAAGGGGGAGAATCAACAGACTTTCAAGAGAAGATTGTTGGAGGAAGGATCTTGGGAGTTACGAGAACATGCTAACACTATGTGGGAGGAGATGGCCAATAAGGTTAGAAAAGTAGCTAAAGCATTTTTAGGAGAATCAAAAAGTTTTGGACAAAGAGATAAGGAATCTTGGTGGTGGAATGAGGCTGTTCAAGAAAAGATCAAATTTAAAAGAGAATGCTTTAAAGCTATCCATCTGTGCAATAACTCAGAAAATTGGGAAAGGTATCGGAAGGCTAATAAGGAGACAAAAAAAGTAGTAAGTGAAGCACGATCTAAAGCGTTTGAAAAGTTTTACAAGGATTTAGGAACGAAAAAAGGGGAACAAAAGATTTACAAGATTGCAAAGGCTAGAGAGAGGAAATCTAGAGATTTGGATCAAGTAAGATGTGTTAAGGATGAAAAAGGAAAAGTTCTGGTTACAGACAGAGATATTAAAAATAGATGGCAGGGTTATTTTCATAAGCTCTTTAATGACGGAACGGAGTCGACTTGTGATATGGAAGATCTAACAACCTTGGAGAGAGAACAAAATTTGGCATATTATCGCAAGATCAAGGTTGATGAGGTCAAGGAAGCTCTTAGAAAAATGGATAATGGTAAAGCTGTTGGTCCCGATGGTATTCCTATTGAAGTTTGGAAGTGTTTAGGAGAGGAGGGTACTATCTGGCTAACTAAGCTCTTTAATGAGATTTTAAGGTCTAAGAAAATGCCTGAGGAATGGAGAAGAAGCACTTAAGTGCCTATTTACAAAAACAAAGGAGACATTCAGAATTCCGCAAACTATCGTGAGATTAAGCTTATGAGTCACACTCTAAAATTATGGGAAAGAGTGATTGAACGTAGGTTAAGAATCGAGACGAGTATTTCTGAAAATCAATTTGGATTCATGCCAGGACGGTCTACAATGGAAGCTATATATCTTCTAAGGGGGTTGATGGAAAGGTATCGGAGTAAACAAAGAGACCTTCATATAGCATTTATTGACTTGGAAAAAGCCTATGATCGAGTACCAAGAGAGGTGATGTGGAAAGCCTTGGAACATAAAGGTGTACGGGTTGCGTATATTAGAGCCATAAAAGATATGTACGAGGGGGCTACGACTAGTGTGAGAACATCTGGAGGGGAGACTAGAAACTTTCTTATTAAAATTGGCCTACATCAGGGATCATCCTTAAGCCCTTATTTGTTTGACTTGGTTTTAGATGTTCTGACGAAACACATCCAAGAAGAAATCCCTAAGTGCATGCTTTTTGCAGATGATGTTGTTCTCATAGCAGAGACAAGGGAAGAGATTAATTCTAAACTTGAGCTATGGAGAGCTGCTTTGGAATTGAAGGGTTTTCGTCTGAGCAGGAGTAAGACCGAATATATGTATTGTAAGTTTAACAAGCGACAAGCTAGGAACGAGCTGGAGGTTAAACTTAGCGATCAGGTCGTATCACAAGTGTCAAATTTTAGGTATTTGGGATCAATTATACAAGATGACGGTGAAATTATTAGAGATGTGGAACATAGGATACAAGCTGGGTGGTTGAAGTGGAGAATGGCATCAGGGGTTGTTTGTGATCGGAAAGTACCTGATAAACTCAAAGGAAAGTTTTATTGTACTGCTATAAAACCAGCGATTTTATATGGGAGTGAATGTTGGGCAATGAAAGGGCAACAAGAACAAAAAATTGGAGTGGCGGAGATGAGGATGTTGCATTGGATGTGTGGTCATACAAGAAAAGATAGGATCCGTAATGATCATATACGAGGTAGAGTTGGGGTGGCACCTATTGAGGAAAAAATGGTTGAAAACCGTTTAAGATGGTTTGGGTATGTGCAAAGAAGACCGTTGGAAGCGCCAGTTAGGAGAGTTGAGCAGATGGTTTGGAGCCCTACGAAAAAAGGTCGAGGAAGACCAAAAAGGACACTTAGAGAAATTATTGAACGGGACCTTTTAGTAAATGAGATATCTAAAGAGTTGGTCATTGATAGAGCTCAATGGCGTCGTGCGATCCATATAGCCAACCCCACTTAGTGGGATAAGGCTATGTTGTTGTTGTTGTTGTTGTTGTTGTAGTATCAGAGCCTAATTGTCAAATTGTTCTATGACTGTATGAAATTAAAATCATATGATGATTTATAAGTTTGTTTCTATTGATTGGGAAAAACTATTATGATCTAGGTAAATTACCTTCATTATGACAATTGGTTTCCATGGCTTGCTCTTCTTCTTTTCGAAACCAAAATTTAACCCCTTTTGGTTTGCTGAATATCAATTCTAATTCGGATTTGTCATTGTTCTAACAACTCCTTTTTTGGTCAAATTTAAATTAATTTGTGTTAGGGTTTATAAAAGAATGTTTTTATAGAATTCTAAATTTTCATTCTTGATTCAATCTCAAAGGATTATAATTATTACTTATATGTCAATTTTAAAATTAATTCAATTGGATTATGTAATAATCGATTGGGATTGAGGTATATGTGATTGAAAAAATCACATATACATATTATTATGAAAGTTGATGTAATTAATTGGTGTCAACATTGAAAATTATAGGTATATCATGAATTAGATTAAAAGACGCAATCATCATATCATGGATTGATTACATTAAAAGACATAACCATGATATCCATGTAATCACATGATTGAATTTGTGACTATAAATTTGTTGATAAATTACATGATATTGTGATATTTTGAATTTATTATGTGTTATAATCAAGATTGAAAATCAACTATGTTTATTGTGATTATAAAGATTAATTCATTATATATTCACTCCATATATATAATCAAATAAGGTCAATTACAGAATTTCAATCCCTAAGATTTCCAACTTTGATTACGTAATTTCGACAAAGATTAAGTAATATTGTATTATAATTGAATCAGGATAACTCAATATATATTGAATCACAATATACATACATACATATATATATATATATATGTATATATATATACACACACACGCATATATGTAAAGTCTATGAAGATTATGCCATCACTCTATATATATATTAAAGTCTATGAAGATTGCGTCATCACTATATATATATATATATATATAATTTGGATAACTCAATCATCAAATTTTGAATTGAGATTGGTACTATATATATATATATATATATATGAATATTATATTCTTAATTCAATATTTTATTTGAATTGGGATTCAATCATAACTGATAAGTGGATTACATAGTCTTCATTAAATCAATATCATAATCATTGACTGGATTCCCAAATTAATAACATTAAAGAAAATTGATTACATATATATCTATTGATTCAAATAGATTATATATATATATATATATATATAAATATAAGAGAAGCACGTTACATTGATTGAAAATCGATGTGATTGAGATAATGTTATTGGATTTGATTAAGTTGCACATCTCAATTATATGTTTGTTATTGAAAATTAATTTATATGGATTGAGATAATTTTATTGAAAATTAATCAATTATATGAATTGAAACGATGTTATATGTATGTCATATTTATCTCAGTTCAATGAAGATGATATTGATGAGGGCATATTTATCCTAGTTATATATGTATGTCTAAGTAATTTTGATCATGATTGTATTGATCAAATTTTTTGATTTTATCTTGTGAATTTGGAATTAAATCTATACTCTATGAAATTTGGCCCGAAAATTTTTATAAAAATTTTAGATATTATTATCTATTAAATATCCCTCACACTCTTTCTGGTAGAACCGTTTGTGTATTTTAACTATTTTAGAGACAATTTACATTTATTTAATTATTTAAATTTTATTGTTTTGTTGTAACTTGTTTCTAAATGATCTGCCAAATTATTTTGGATATCCAGAGATGTTGTTTGGATAACTTTGTGAGGTTGTGAGCTTGCCTATCGCAAATCCAATCTTTAGTGTTCTGCAAATAATATATATATATATATATTATTTATTACAAAATAATTATGGTTGGAAAAAAAGGGAAAATAACAATTATTGCAGCAATAAATAATTGGTTTTGAAATTTCATTACTACAAAAAAAAAGTTGCATTTAGTGTTGTCAAAAACACCCTTTAGCGTCAATTTTAACCAACGTTAAACAACTTAACGTTGGTTTTAAGTGCTCCATGGCGACATCATTTAAGATCGGTTTTAACAGCCATGGCAATAACTAATGTTAGATGACTACAACTTAACGACAATTTTGAATGATGCTAATTTCATCATTTGATGTCGATTTTGACCAACGTTAGATACTGTTGTTTAACGTCGGTTGTGACTGATATTAAATGCTATTATTTAGCGTCAGTTTTCAACTGACGCTAAATTTATAATCTAACGTCGATTTTGACCTTACAACTAGTCATAATCATTATGACTAGCTCCAAAAGAACATCAATATTCTGCAGGTGAAGCTTTTACACTATTTGCATCATGTGCGTGTAACCATAATATTTATTATCATAGTTCATAGTGAATGAAAATAATTACTTAATAATATTCCAAAATTATATTACCTGTGAACCACTTGGTTCTGGGACATAGACAACCTCTCAAGTTGACCATCTTGTTCAATCGACTATGTTGTTCAAAATACTTAGAATTCAAAGGTACAACTATTCATCATACATAAACCTGAACATCAAGGTATCCCATAAACAATTGAACTCATTACTTGATAAAGCCGAAAAAAAGAGTTTAATCGCATAAACCAGATAAATAATGACCTTTAATTTTAAATATGGCAAAGAAACATAAACTTAGTTTCAGTCCCAATCCTAAGAGCACATCAATTAGTGTGATACACATGGCATCAATTAATGTGATAAATGTTACATTTAGCATCGATTGTGTAAACTAACGTTAAATCATCCTTTTCTTGTAGTGATTAGTGTACATACCCTATCGAAGTAACATTAATGTGTGTTTCTTGTTGTAAATGATTTTTTTCCTTTTCTTGTAGTACATATACCATTAGTGTAAACACCCTGTTAGAGTGATGGTTCACGCCACTACGATGCCAAATCGCCCAGAATTGAATTTGTGGCAATTTGCAGTATAGTGATCCCCAGGTCGTATTCACTCAAGGAGCCTCACTTCTTAATACTAATTAATCGTTCTAAACACCCAAACACTAATGAAGAGTACATAAACATGGGGGGGTTTTGTGGCAGTACTAATAAAACAAACAAAACAACAACCAAATAAATGCAACAGCAGCAACAGCAACAGCAGCAACAACAGCAGAATTTGCAAGGTATTGACAGTAAAGAGACTATGTAATCAGCTACTAGGATTGATGGGAGTGTAACTATCATTACCTAACTCATTAATTCAGTTTTGTTCTCATTCCATTGTTTGGTTCTTTATGAAAATAGTTCTAGAATAACATCTAGAATTTAATGCTACTAATTACAGTCAAGAACATCTCTCTACTATAACTATATGCATTCAGTGGAAAATCTCAACCAAACCAAGTTAAATATATCATTTAACTAGTCATTTCGCCTCCCTCACTTTCTTAATCAGTCAAGCAAGGTTATGTCTTATATATAAGTCAGTCTATGTTACATTCTCAAGCTCTAATCAGAATTTGACAGTAAAATAAACATGACAGCAAAACAGAAATGAAATGAGATGAAAATGGAGAATAAAACACTTAGCTTGCATTCTTAGTTCAAGCTACAACATCCCAGTGGTCTAGTGACTAATTACAATGAAAACTTAGCCCTCCATGAGAGCAAAACAGCAAACAACAGAAGAAAAAACAGAGAAGAAGAGAGAGCTACGAATTTCCTAAGTTCTGGTTACAAAATAAAAGTGTTCTCTTCTCTAAAACTGATGCCCCTTCAATGCCTTAGAATATTCTACCCTAGATGCTTCCTTGGATGCTTCTTCCATGATGTGGCAGCACTTTGACAGCAAAACAGCAGCATAATTAATATTTCTGCAGCAGCAGATAGGTATGGCAGCAGTAGAATTAATATTTCTGCAGTAGAAAAGTAACAAACAGCAGCAGAACAGCAGTAGAATATCATGGCAAAATTAATATTTCAGCCATGCTTTTCTGACCTACGAAAATTAATATTTCTGCCCAAAAATTCTGACTACATGGCATTGAATAAGAGTTCAAGTGGGCCCCACATCTAGCATATCCTAGTCAGCATCTGCATCACCCAAAAAGTGCCACATTAGCATCCAAATCAGCATCTTTGTCCATGTCAGCACTTTTCTCTCCAAAATTAAGATTTGTAGGAATTAGATTGAGCATTTTGCAATTCAAGTTCTGAAAATATAAAATTGAAACACATTCAATTCATAAATAGTTTATACCCAATAAATTCCAAAACATAATAAAATTAGAGAATTGACAAAATCAAAGAGGCAAAAAGGACTAAAATAGGGACTAAAAAGTATATAAAAATACCCGATATCAAGTGACATTAATGTGTGTTTCTTATGGTAAATAATTTTTCCTTTTCCGGTACTATATTGTTGTATTTGGGTTGATAAATCGCATATTAAATATCATGTTTTAATTATTTTTTTAAATGTCCTATTAGTGTTAAATTTTAAGATATGATCATATTCAAGTTATGAGAGCATGCTTGTTCCTTGTAATTTATGACCCTATCAGCTTAATTACAATGGCATGGGGGCTCAAAATTATTATCAACCATCTAATTTTTGAGGAATTTTGTACATCTCCCACTTGAGGCAGAGTGAATAGGTTGTTTTGAGGCAACTAAATAGGCCATGGTGGCAATAATTTGAACCTGCTAAGTAGATGCTATCAAGCCACCTTAGCATGATAGATCTTGGTGATGCCTCTTTAGTTTTGGGATACATATCTACCATGACAGACCCCAGGGTGTCTTATGCTTGTCTCAAATAACATACATTGCAAAGGTGCTAACTAGGTTCAACATGGGATCTTGCTCCCCATGTGCAGCACCTATGTTGAAAGGTGAGATACTCACCAAGTCTTAGTATCTTCAAAATGATAACTTTAACAATCTATTGTGATAACCCTGCCGATATATCATTCTCTTGAAATAATAAAATTTCTACACATATGAAACATTTTGATATCAAGTATGAGTTTTCGTGAGAGAGAAGATTCATGAGTCATAGACCAACATTGAGTATATAAGTATAGAGCTTATGGCTATGGATCCACTAACCAAGGGCTTGACAACTAGAACCTTTCAAGGTCATGTGATTGGCATGTGTGTAATTAAGGTTGATGATATTGTGGATTAGTGGGAGCTCCACTTATGTTTTATTTGTATTTTGGTGATTATTGTTTTTGATAATTTTCTCGTCTCAAGATATTTATGGACTTCGCCATTTTGATGACCATATTATCTTGTTTAATTTCATACTTTATTAGCATGCATTTTTGTTCATGTTCTGACATTTTGATATGGTTGTTTTGTGAGAGGCATTTTGACCTAGTCTCATTTTGTATTTATGAGAGATCTTGTTTCTCATAGACTATCTTGAGTGGATGCTTGGACCATTTGGTTAGAGACATTTTGACCCAATCTCATTTTTTTGTATTTTTGAGAGATCTTGTTTCTTAAAGAGCGTCTTGGATGGATGCTTGAACCATTGGTTAGAACTGTACAAGGATCACACTTTTGTAATGCATGTTCTAAAACTAGTTTCTCATATTACTCAAGTCTTTTGTTGAAGATTGAGTATGTTAACATATATAATGCCAGTGTCCCAATCGAACATGACTTTTGCATTGTCAAATATTTAATACCTCTTGTTGTAAGACTTGAGAATTGTTAATTTAAAGTGATCACTCATAATTGACAGATTAATTATATTGCATATGACAATATTATTGCATTAAATCTAGAAATATTTAATTTCTTTAAACCCATGATTTATGTTGTCCAAGTGGAAGATTATTGGATTTTTCATGTGGACTACCATAAATCATGTTTATCTCTATATATATTTATATATTTATATAATCTAGATTTAATAATAAATTAATTATGAGTCCCTTTTTCACTCAAACTATGTAATCCTTATTGGACTGAAACAAGGCCTTGTGTAAGTTAACTAATTATGGGAATGTCAACTCATTAAGGTTTCACAAGGAGGAATTTCTACTCTCTGCCTATATATGTGATATAACAGCCCTATTGAATTAACACTATTTGAAAGCATTTCAGGTCAAGATAACAGTTTACCTCCTTAGTTGTTTCCTTTCTTTTTTTCTCTTTGCTACCTATATTCAATCATCAATTACTGTCAAGTATGCATACAATTTGTTGTTATTCATATATGCTATAGAACTATCTGCAATATTGATATATAGGAATTATTTATAAATTTTTTCATTGTAGAGACTTAAAGTACGTACATCAAAAGATTTCTTTTTTAGTATTATTTTATATTCTTTTACAATCATATAATATTTTCTTAAAATACATGCTTCATTAATTCTGAAAAGCTATGCATCAACCTATTTTTGTTGTGGTATCTCATTTTTTCCATAATTATTATTAGAACCAAATGTCCCCAAACTAGTTAATAGGCAGAACAAAATATCTGGGATCTAGTAGAGAAACGCATATGAGCTTTTCAGAGAAATCATAATCTAATTATGGTCATTTTTTGCAATTTTCTGGATACTAGAGGGCCATGAAAATAATATACTTTTATCCGATTGTAATTAAATTGAGACAAGTTATTAGTTTCCTTCGAGGTTGAATTATATTAATTTATTATCTTATGATATTTTTTTACAATTGTTTTAATTTTTTGCTTTCGGTTTTGAAGAGCCCAATCTTTGTCATATTGGATTGTTTCATACTCGTATTATTATTTTGAAATTTGTGATAAATAATCTTTTAAACTATACACAAGTCTCCAAAAATGTTGGCCGAAGAAGCTCAAATTCCAAATATATTCTCGCTTTTTACGAGTGGCAAAAAATTCGAGATTCCTGGAAAGACTGGTTCATTTGGAGGGATTAAGATTCTCTTGTTTTGCATGCTAAAAGCAAGTTCATTTTATAATCTCAATCGTCCATTTGGATTTGAGATCCACGTGGCATCATCTCATGGGTAGATGGAAATGAACGTAAAAAAAAAAATTAAAAGATAGAAACTCGAGTATGAGATACGATCGCGTAGTCTTGGAATTAATCCGAAAGATAATTAAGATCGTGAAATGAAATCTCCTTTTTACATGTGAAAAAGAGAGAGAATTTGAATCCCATTTAGAAACTTGCATTCATGAATTTATCACGAGGATGGGAAAGAAGAAAAAAATATCCCCAAGAACAATTCAAAGACTTGAACGAGGATTATATTAGTCCTGTGTCTTTCTTTGATTTGTTTGTGAAGTGTCAGCATTTAATCAATGCTACATATATAGAATCTTAGGACAGAAGGTGTTTTAATTTCTGTCATTGTGTTTTTTTTATTATAAAATGTTAATTTAGTTCTAAAAAGATTATAATTATTTTAATTTAGTCCTTAAAAAATTAATTGTCTCAATTTGGTATTTAAAAAGTTACATTTATCTTCATTTAGTTCTTTTTCGTTATTAATTGTAACATTTACTATTGTTAAATTTTAAATTTTTTATTAACAAAAATCACTTTAATAAACAAAATATCAAATGGAGGCAGTCATTTTTTTAGAAATTAAAATAAAACATTTAATATTTTCAAAAATAAATTAAAATAATTAATCTGGTAGTAGACATCTTTAGAAGTTATTCTAATGAAAGAAACAAATTTTAAATCGTTTCGTAATTAA
This sequence comes from Biancaea sappan, assembly GCA_037074585.1. Taxonomy (NCBI): domain Eukaryota; kingdom Viridiplantae; phylum Streptophyta; class Magnoliopsida; order Fabales; family Fabaceae; genus Biancaea; species Biancaea sappan. The sequence continues at coordinate 21,786,209 of CM073499.1, read as the reverse complement.
ATTTTTTGTAACTTTATGAGAGATAAATAAATTCGTTATTTATGAGATTTTCTTGAATTAAAGGGAAAGATTTGTAAGCAAATGAATCTTACCGTCTAATCCATATTTATTAGTATTTTCAGAATGAAATCAACTTATGTGAATACCTAACTATTATAAGCAAAGCACAATGTTAGAAACGCACTATGATTCTTCCGATTGTTTAGTCCCTTGGGTTTCACATGAAAAGAAGTTTGACATTTTAAGGATATGTCTGCTTCTTCTGTGTTCTATGAAAGAATTTTATAAACAATTTCTTATATACTAATATTCCAGATACATCTACAGCTTACATGAATAGTAACAAATGATATGCATACCTGGAATAGCGGTGAAATTTATAATAACAATTGATGAACGAATATAAATATAAAAGAGAAAAAGCGAGAGATAACTAAAAGAGAATAAATTATTCTTTTGACCTAATATATTTTCAAATAGTATTCTTTCTATGGAATTGTCACATCATATATATAAAAAGAGAGTAAGAATCCTTTCTTATAAAACTCTAATAGGTTAACATTCCTATCATTAGTCAATCCATACAAAAATTAGTTTCAGTCTAATAAAAATAATATAGTTTGAGTTAAAAAATAATTTATAATTAATTTATTATTAAATCTAAATTATATAAATATATAAATGTATATAGACATAAACATGATTTATAATAGCCCATATAAAAAATTCAACATTCTACGTATCTGAGTTATTTCAATGAAAGGGATATTTGATTAAAACTTCGTTAGCAGTACAATTCTAAGATCAAAAGCCGTTAAATTCCTAGTCTTCATTTTTTTTTAACTAATACGTGATTTGTCAATGTCACAAATTGGTGGTTCCTGTTGAAAATGTCACAGCCTGTAATTTAAAATGCACCCCGCTTTTTTTCCCGCAGTTATTGAAAACCAGGGATGATTAGTTAAGCCAGGTAATGCCTTTCAGCTACGTTTGAAGCTTCTGACTTTTTATTTGAGTTGTTTTTTCTTTTTTCCTTTTTGAAGAAGTCAAAATTAAATTCTAGAAGATCATACAGAAGGGTTCATCTTTTCAATTAGAAGAAGCAATGTATTGGTTTTCAGAAAACATGAAACAACTAAAAAAAGTTTTATATAATATTTTTAAGGTTAAATTATAATTTTGATTCTTATAATTTTACCAAAATTTTAAATTGGTCCCTATATTTTATTTATATGTAAAATGGTCACTATAGTTTCCTCATCTATGTAAGTTAGTCTCTGTTGTTATTATGATTAACTTTACTATTAAAATAGTCCTACATGACAGATAATATGTACATATGTGAACATGTCAGCATTCTCAATCATTAACTTTTGCAAACCTCAGCCACCATATCAATAAAATTCTCATTTTGACCTTAATTCTTAATATAGATGCTAGGTTAGGAAATTTGAGAATTAAGGGTAAAATAAAAATTTTGTTGATTTAGCGACTGAGTTGGACAAAAAAAATAACAAGAAATATTTACAAATATATACATCAGCTGCCATGTAAGGTCATTTTAACAGTAAAGTATAGAATGAACTAACTTACATAGATATAGAAACTATATGGATTATTTCACATGAAAATTACGTAGGGACCGATTTACAATTTTAATAAAATTATAAGGACTAAAATTATAATTTAACCAATTTTTAAGTCAAACATCACATATAATAATTTGTTATTGTAATATCAATAAGCACAGCAAGTGCGTGAGCACACAACGCACACACTCAAGAAAATACGTTGGTGTCATTCAAATCAAAGCAGTTTTGCGCCAAGTCAAGTTGTAGGATGACGTCTCGTACAATGTAAACTTAAACGACCAACTCAACTCATCAGGATTAGTTAGAAATGAATAGATAAGTCAAAAAAATAAAGGTAAAATTTGAAATGGTATGTCTACGTGTATGAAAAGTAAAATACATTCAAGGGATGATATGGTGCAGAGCAAGTATAAATATGTGAATATTTTCCAATGTTTTTGTCCATCTTGTGATTCATATTAATCAAAAGTTAAGGCACACAAATTAAACAGAGAGACACAGGAAGATAGGGTTTCTAAATGGGAGCAGAGGGCAAGGGAAGAGTGTGTGTTACTGGTGGCACAGGGTTTATTGGATCCTGGATTATTAAGAGGCTCATTCAGGATGGTTATTCTGTTAATACCACTATTAGATCTGATCCAGGTATATTATTTTTATTTAAAATAAATTACTAATTTAGTCCTTTAAAACTTGTAATTTTTTTAATTTGTTTTTGAATGATCAAACGTCTTAATTTTATCTCTAAAATATTGTATTTATTTTAATTTGGTATTTTTCATTACTAAATCAATAATTTTCCATTGAACCAGTAATGTGGTTTGAACTAATGAACCGGTGAGTATTTAAACCAATAGAAAATAAGTCGAACTAGTCTGAAATCGATAAAGCCATTTGGTTCAACTGGTTCAATTTTTTTTTTTAAATTTTTGAATTTATTATTGAACTTTAACTAAATATTATTATGTATTGTTAAGAAATCTCTAAAATTTTAAGTTACTAAGAGAAGATCTAAGATTGATATATATATATATATATATGTAATATGATTAAAATATTTTAATATTATATATTTTATTATTTTATTATCAGTAACATATACATTAATTATATATTTTAATATTTTACAATATTTTAACTCAATTCAATTCAATTCAATTTATTGACCCTAATCAATATAATAACCGATTCAATTTTCTGGTTGGTTAATTGTGATTCTAAATTTGTTGTTCTGGCGTATATACACTACACACAGAACGCAAAAGGGATATGAGGTTCCTCACAAATCTGGGAGGAGCATCCGAGAAGCTGCGATTTTTCAACGCAGATCTGAGCAATCCAGAAAGCTTCAGGGAAGCCATTGAAGGGTGCATCGGAGTGTTGCACACAGCCACTCCGTTTGATTTTGAAGAGAAGGAATCAGAGGAAGTGGTGACTAAGAGAACCATTGATGGAGCCCTGGGCATCTTAAGAGCCTGCGTGAACTCGAAGACGGTGAAGCGCGTGGTTTACACTTCCAGTGCTTCGGCAGTTATCAACAACGGCAAAAACGACGACGTAATGGACGAGAGCTTCTGGAGCGACGTGGAGTATCTCAGAACTTGGAAGCCCTTTGCGTGGTCCTATGCGGTTTCCAAGACACTGGCAGAGAAGGCAGTGCTTGACTTCGGAGAACGGAATGGATTGCAAGTCGTCACATTAATTCCTTCTTTCGTTTCTGGACCTTTCATTTCTCTGAACCTTCCTGGCTCTGTTCGTCTCTGCTTGTCTTTGCTCTTTGGTAAGTGTTACAAAGGAATATTTTAATGTAAGGATTTCAAAATTAATAATTGGTTACCACCTTTGTCACCAAGGTATATTTTAAAGTAACCAAAAAATGGGGTTTGAATATATATAATAGAATATAATAGCCCTTGGAGTTGCTTCTCGGTCAAGTTATGCATGTCCATGTGTAATGAATAATAATTAATTATTATTTTTGACAGTTTTAAGGTAAAGAAATTGATATATGATGCAGGTGACAAAGACCAATATGGTCTGATTCTGCGTCCGCATATGGTGCATGTGGATGACGTGGCCAGAGCACACATATTTTTACTTGAGCATCCTAATCCTAAAGGCAGATATAACTGCTCGCCATTCATTGTAACTATTGAAGATATGTCTCAATTTCTTTCTGCCAAATATCCGGAATTTGCAATACCAACAGTAGAGTGAGTTTCTTCTTTATTCAATTTCTATATTATTTAAAAATTTATAACTCGGTCTCTACAGTTTAATTTATTTAATTTGGACATTTTTATTTCTTCTAATATATAGATCTCTAAAGGGAATCAAAGGCTACAAGCTCCCGGATCTAACTTCAAGGAAGCTCATAGATGCTGGATTTGAGTTCAAGTACGGCCTTCAGGAAACGTTTGATGATGCTATTCAATGCTGCAAGGAAAAGGGTTACCTGCAATCTTAATTGCTGATCATTTTAAAATGAAAAATAACGGTCATGACCCAAAAGGCCCAAAAGGTCATGCAAGATATAATATCTGTTACGTTGCTAATAAAATTTCTTTCTCATCAAATTCTTATCTTCCATTTTTCTTGTCTATTCAAAAGTACTATTGCCATAATACAGGAAAGTGGTGTAAGTGGTGAAAGTGCTTTGAGATAGTTATCGAGAGAAAGTGTACTTCCTCTTTTTTTTCACTCAGATCACCTTTGTCTTTGGTTTTTTTGGTGGTGGTCAGGAAGAGGCTAACCATCATCCTTTTTTATCCTCATTTAATCTCTCTGGGTAGATCTCTCTTAGGTGATGGTTTGCTTTCTTCTCCTCCAAGTAGTTTCTCTCTTAGATGATGATTTTCTTTCATCTCCTCCGAATGGTTTCTCCCTCGAGTAGTAGTTTCCTATTTCCTTTGTGTTTTTTTTTCTTTTGAATATGTTATTTGGCTTTCAATATTTTAAGGGAGCTTCGAAACTACGAGTGATTTTGGAGAAAACAAAACTCATTATTAGTCAAAACGTACCAATACTTGTTAATATGATCTGAGAAATAATAGATGAAACGACTTTAAATATTCCAGTAGTATATCTTATTTTGCCTTTTTTGATTGGTAATTTGATGTATGTTTTTTCTCTAAATCCCTTAATAGGTTTCAAAGTTTCTTTGAAGGCTTATTCTTTCTTTATTTTCTGTCTCAAATTTTCTTTTGAGTGACGTAATTCGTTTATATATATTACAAACTTTCAGCTTCAGAGGCAACAGAGCTTAATTATATTCATTAACTGCGCCTATCTCTGTTTCTTGACTGTCCAAAGAATAAGAAAAAGCTTTATTTTTTAAGCTCAATAAGTTTGAAAAGGATTAATCATTTATCTTGTGAAGTGGACAAATATCCTTAATAAATAAATTTATTGTTAATATAATGAATTAAATTACCTAAACTTGAGCACAGAAAAAATATAAAAAAAATAAAACAAACAAAACAAAAGCAACAAGTTCTTCTCAGGAATTGAATATCTCAACCATACACAAGAAAACAAGCAAACATTTTTTGAGGTGTGGGACTTAAAAAGCTTTGATGATACCTCAACATTTGTTCTCTTGTCAAACTTGTCTTGGACACTGAAACATGGAATCTTAACATTCTTTTTCCGACGTGTTAATTAAATCTAAATGTTCACTCAAAAACTTGAAAGAATAAAGAAAAATTGTAACCTCAAATATAATTAATTTTACTAGATAATACGGATATAATATATGAAAATGTATGTTATCGACATTTAAACAATCATATCAAAAATTAAATACATGTGACTGTATGAACAAGATGAGCTTTTAAATAAAGTAAACGGAATGATAGAATTTGCAAATCCATATAATAAACTAAAATAATTTTATTTTTGGATATTAATTGAGGTATGTCATTAAATTAAGAATAATAAAATAAATTTAAATGAATAAATTTGGTAAATGAATAAATTTAGTAAATTAGTAATACCATATTAAATGAATTTTGGTGGAATGGTAGAATTAAATTGAATTGAATTGAATTGATTTAAATTATCTAGTTTGAATTGACTGAATTGATTTAAATTGAAATTTAATAACAATTACCTTTATTATTCTATATAATAGACTACAACAATTTCACTCTTGGACATTAATTGAGGCATGTCATTAAATTAAGAATAATTAGTATTGTGACCTGTGTGATGCATGGTTAAATTGTAAATCTAAAAACTTTCGTAACTTATAAAAATAATAATAATTACAGTTGATTTATATAAAACTTATGAGTTATGACATATACTTTTTAAACGTAAGTAACTAAATATTCTGAATTGATTTATCAGTTTTATAATCAAATTTATTGTACCTACACCAACTTTGATTTGAATTGATTTATTTATTTAATATAATAAATTTAAATGAATAAAATAGGTAAATTAATTAATTTGTTAATTTGTGGATTATTTGTTATTTGTTATAAATTATTTGTTACACAGATCAGTGATCGATTGAATATTGATTTCATCTTTACTTTTGAATATATTTTTTTTGTTTCAATTGGATTCATAAAAGAAAAACATTGAAGGTTACTGCTACATTTGGACTAAATCTCTAAACTTCAGATTTCATATTTCAAAAGTTTGACTTTTATCTCTTTCTTCAGTTAAGCGATAATAATTTAAATATTCATATCTCAAACTTTGATTTCTATTAAATTAAGAATTATTTTGGAAAGAAATCAAAATAAAGTCAGATAAAGTAAATTTTTTAATTCATATATCAATTCTATAATTAAAATTATTTTACATGCTAAAAAATACTCTAAGACACTACAACAGTCGAATAATAAAATTAATTATTTTTTTAATTTCAATTCAAATCATTTAAATCAATTCATATCAAATAATTAATATTATACAATGTCATGAATTTAAAAAATTTATCAAATTTATTAATTTACCTAATTTATTTATTCATTCAAATCGATTCAAATTAAATAAAATAACAAAATTCACTAATTATTAATTTCACTTATTAATAATTATGATAGTATATTCTAATAAAAATATATTTTACTATTCACTTTAATAATAAACCACATAATATATTAAATACATTAGAACCCACATAATATATTCTAATAATAATACTATGATTTATAAATTTGTGAAATTTATGAAACTTATAAGACTTATAAATTATGATATATACTTTTTAAACGTAAATATCCTGATATAAATTTTGATTATTTATAAAAATATATATTATAAATTTCAATAAAAATTTATGATAATAAACTATCACATTATATTATGATGTAGAATAAGTCATTAAATGAAATAAAATAATAAGATGTATGTATAATCATTAAAAAGTTTTTTATAAAAAAATAATAATCAAATCAAAAATTTTTATATGCAATGTAGGATAATCAACTGTAAAAAAAAAATTTATACATATGATTAATAATTAATCCTAATATATCTTGATCTTCATGTATGCATTTTTCAACAATTTATTATCTATATATTTCGATTCAAATCAATTCAAATCAAATAATAAAGATAATTATTTTTAAATTTCAATTCAAATCAAATAATTTATTTAATGTGATGTCATTAATTATCCTATAATGGTCAAATAATAAAGGTAATTATTTTTGAATTTCAGTTCAAATCAAATAATTAATATTATGGGATGTCATTAATTTACCAAATTTATTAATTTACTTAATTTATTAATTCAAATCAATTCAAATCAAATCAAATAATGAAATTCACTAATTATTAACTTTAGTAATTACACTAATTAATAATTATAATAATATATTCTGATAAAAAATATATTTTGCTATTTACTTTAACAATAACTCACATAATATATTAAATACATTAAAATCTACATAATATATTCTGATAATAATACTATATTTATAAATTTGTGAAACTTATGAGATTTATAAGTTATAAAATATATTTTTTAAACATAAATATTCTGATGTAAATTATAAATTTTAATAAAAAAATTTATGATAATAAACAGCTATATTATATTATGAAAAAAGACCATACCTTTGACATGAGAAGAATGTTCTTTGCATGTTATCCCAACAGTTTCTGAACTTTCACAAAGTCTGAACCTTTTCAAACAAAAGAAAGAACAATTTGTTAATTTTGTTGGGAACTCCCCATTTCAAGATATCTTCCTTGTCTTTTTTCTGTCAATGTGGAAAGATCCACTATCACTTCAAGAAGATTAATATTCTTTCTCTCGCTAAAAAATATAGAGTTCTCATAGCGACATCAAACCAAACCCAATTTTTTATCACATGATAAGACTATAAATAAGATAGTTCTATCTGAGCACAATATTATACTACCAGGCATATCCTTAGCCAACTTTTTGTAGCTCATACAGATTGTATTCTTATATCCCTTTATACTATAGCCAGTTGATATGGTTATTTCCTGACCTTGTTTTAATTTAATAAGATTACTATCCTTCAAAAATTTAGTTCAAATCTTGGGGCTCTACAATATTAGAGATAAAATGAAAAATAAAGAACACCTAAAATTTGATTGAATCCAAGATATGAAATAGATTCAAAAAAAAAACTTTATCAAATCAAAGAACAAACAAATTAAAAAGGGAGAAAAATAATGGATCCGAGGAGTGTATATTTTCTTTGTAATCGTCATCTTTTTGGACTCTCTGTTTATCAGTTGGGTCCCTTTTTCAACATACTCGTGGGTGATATATTGTGTGATTGCTCTTAATTCTTTGTATTGAAATAATTTTGAAAATTAATTTTACAAATGATAATTTAGCGATATCTGAGTATGTTTGTTGGAGATGTATACTTAGTACTTACCTAATATCTTTAGATATCCGTCTTCAGAAGCTGGAACTTGATTGAATGTCTACATCAAAAGAAGCCAAAGTTAGTTGAACTAAAACTCAGAGATAAGCAATCCATGAATTGTTCTAACACTTACATTAAGAGAATGAAAGGTTCCTTTTTGTGTTCGCCCTCTTTCATGTTAATGGGAACAAACTCGAATTCAAGTTGTTTCTCGAAAAGGCAAGTACGTAGTAACCTACATGATGACCGTCGAGAAGGTACTTCCATGAACTTTTATGGCTACCATGACTAAGAAGATTATACCCAGTTTGAGTGAAAATAGAACAGAGATAAAGGCGAGCTGCTTCTCTGTAGTCGGTGACGGAAAATTCACTCTAAAGTTGATATGCGAGCCATCCAATCATTCCTTTATTACTGCTTCTCAGTTGAACGCATGACACTCAACATTCGGCCATTCATAAAGCTTGAAACGCATTGTAATAGCTTGAGATCAAGCTTTAGATTGACACGGAGGCAACTAATATAAACTTTCCAAACATAGAATCCTTCCAGCTTTAGACTGAGCTCCAAACACTCAAAATTTATAATAACTCACAGTTTTAAAAGAGATAGTTTGAATTCATTTAAATGAAAAATTTTCAAATTCATTTGAATGTATTATAGAATCAATCACACCAATTTGCATTTAATATATTGTAATATTCACGAAATTTAAAGGAGAGCCCTAAGTACATCTCAAAAGGGTTGCTTAGAATGAATTTAATGTGGTGTCATTAATAGGACTAAATTTATTCATTTACATAATTTATTCATTTAATTTTCATTTTAATTTATTAATTTTATTACATGTTATTTAATGACAGCCACATAATTAATACTTTATAGTGGAATTGTTTTAGTTTATTACATAGATAGAATAAATTTAAATAAATAAATTTGGCAAACTAATAAATTTGGTAAATTAATGACAACATGTGGTGGAATGGTGTAATTAAATTGAATTTAATTGAATTGATTGAACTGATTTAAATTATCTCATTTGAATTGATTGAATTGATTTGAATTGAAATTCAATAACAATTACCTTTATTATTTGATTTGAATTGGTGGAAGAGTGGAATTGAATTGAGTTTATTTGAATTATTTGATTTGAATTGAAATTCAATAACAATTACCTTTATTATTTGAATTGAATTAATTTGAATTGAAATTCAATAACATTAATTGCTATATAATTATTGTCATTATATTCAATTTATTATGTTTAATATTCAATAATCATGAATTGTCTATATTCCTTGCTTCCCTTATATAAATAAAGAGACATTCTAACTATTATGTATTGTTCCAGTGTTTTTATTATTTATTCTTCTTACATAATTAGTTTTCATTCTGTATGTGTTGTTGTCGCTACCATCTCTCTCATAATTAAAGAACATGGTTAGTTCTATAATTCTTGCAAGAAGTGCTCAAAGGGAGTAATGCCAGATGGAAGTCGATTTTACAGTAAAAAGTATAATAATTATACTTCTTCTATAGTTCCAAGGTTTGTAATTTTTTTTAAATCTTTATTAGATGTTTCTTCTCAATACCTATAATTATCACTTATCAATTTCCTATCTGTTAAGAAATTGTAGGTTCAAAGTTGAAATGAAGGTTATCGATGATAGATATGGTGCTTCATTTGTTGTTTTTGACCAAGAGGTGTACAAGTTTTTACAGTATACTACAAAAGAGCTTCTGGACTTTGTTTATTTGATTAGTAGTGACTCATTCATTATTGATTATTTTTTATTTTTCGATCTTTTACAAATTTGATTTTAATGTGAATGTAGAAATCTACTGATGTTACTCAGACCCCGGAAAAAGTTGGATATGTTTGTTGGAAACAGGTTTTCATTTAGAGTTAGTGTTGATTCATGTAATATTAGAAGTATCAATTCAGTCTATTTGGTTACTTGCTTGACATATGACACTGACATGCTAAGTCAATCTGTCCTTGGTTCTGAAATAAGTTAGTCTTATGATAGAGACTTTGATAGCAATGATGCAAGTGACTCATGGAAAGTTTATACAATTAGATTATTCTGTTTTTTATATGTGCATTTTACTTCTTGATTTCATTTTGTTATTTACTGAATTATTCATATCATATTATTTAGGGATGTAGTTCAAATGTTTCAAAATCTAAAGATAGAAGCACTTCATATTTTATTATACCTATGAAAAGGCCTTTTGCTGAAATCAACAAAGACGATGATAATGATGATAATGATTTGAGTGCTTTTCAGATGTTTTCTAACATTAAGAAAGTTGTGAAAAATGAAAAAATTAATAAGTCTATTAAAGATATTGAGTGATTCATAAATATTGTTCTATGTATTTTACCTATCGCAATATTCTAATCAATAAACTTTATGTGGTGCTTGGTTTCTTTTTTATTGTTTTGTATGAATACAAAGTGCATTTGTTGGGCTTTATTATTTATCGTTGTTTTTTTTCTGTAAATTAAGTACTTTATTGTTAAATGCACACAATTTAAACATGTATTTTTACTTTTTGTTTTTGCTTATCTTCTTAAATATGTTTAATTCATCTGTTGGATTTTTAAATAAAGTTTAACAAATGTGAATGAGTTGATTATTTATAAATGTGATTAATAAAATTTTGTATATCTTTCAATAACAATTATCTTTTCGAAGTTGTACATTGTTTTTCATAATAGCTTTGCAATCGGATATAACAATCTAATGTATTAAATAATGACTGTCAATCTTTTTCCCAAATGAAAGAGTACTATTTTTTTATTATCTATTATTAACATTTTTAGAAAACTAAATTAACAATTAAAATTTAAAATGAAAAATCTTATTAAAATGAAAAATCTAATGTATTAACATAAATGAAAAATCTACTTAAAATGTAAAATTAACATTTCTATAACAATATGATGTATTAAATGATGAATGTCAATTCGAAAAATTTAAAATAAAAAATTTAAATTAACATTTTTATCTACTCATTAACATAATAATTTTTTATTGTTTTTAAAAATATTGAATTTCAAATTGCACTTTCAAATATATTGAATTGAATTATAATTAAAATTTAATAACATTAAATTAATCACATTACATTAAACGTATCAAATAAATTTTGGTAATTAAATAATTAATAATATAAATTAATATAATTTAAAACATTATTTATTGGTACGTAGAGTCTTATATCAATTAATACAATACTCTTTATTCTAAATAAAATAATTTAATTTAATTTAATTTAAATTGTTGTTAATATTTATGTAGACAAATTTTAATTAAATATTTAATAACATAAATAAATGCTATAATTATATTTTATCAAATTATAATACATTATATTATAGTTTAAATTACTAACCTTCAAATTTCATTTTTTATATCATGTTATTTATTAGATAATTTAATTTTTTATTCATATTTAATGTAAATATTTTAAAATATTTGTCTTTATATTTTCTGTCAATCAATTATTATTATTTGTTATAAATCACACAAATTTTTAAAGATGTAAATTATTTATACATTGCATAGATCACACTAATTAGTCTCACTACAAATAGATGACTGACAGCGGAATATGTAAAATCATTAGCTGTATTCACGATTATTAGGACATTACTTTTAATAATTCCCTCTATAGTTGCCGATAAATGATGGTTAAGAAGGTACATAATGTTCATGAACAATGACAGGCGTGGAACTTTGTGATAAGTGGCAGAGTTGAGGTCAAAGTTTGGGATATGTCTGTGTTTTCAACGAGGTGACGATCATTTTTTTTTTAAACATAACAATCATATTCATAACCACATATTTGTACAAAAATATTGATTGTTTGAATGTGTTTTGGTTGTTTATTTTGGAAATAAAAAACTGTAATATTATTTTGAAAATAAAAAACTATTTGAATAATTTGTTCTAGAAACAATTTCAAAAGTAACAATTTCACGAAGATTAGATAAATAGAGAAATTTAAAAGATAATATTTTTGACTTTTTGAAATAATTTCATAAATGAAATCGAGATACAACATTTTGCATTCTATTTGGAAATAGAATTAAAAGGCAAACATTTTTTTTGTATTTTTGGAATTAGTAGGGAATGCAAATTGAAAAAGAGATTTTTTTGATATTTGAAAATATTTTGAAAAGGAGAGTAAGAGGGGAATTTTTGAAATTAAAAGAAACAATTTTTAGATTTTTTAAAATTTGAAAGCAAAAAGAAATGCGTTTATTGGAATTTATGAAAATAAAACTAAAGAGAAATTTGGAATTTTGATTTTTTTCAAAAGAAGATTGAATAAAATATTTACAAAATCAAAAAGTGTAATACTTTTTCTTTCCCTTTTTTTGGCTGTTAGGTATTAGGTAGCACTGTCAAAACGGGCGCCCGACCCGTAACGGGTTAGGCCAAAAAACGGGCTGGCCTGGGCCGACCCATTTTTTGACGGGCTTAGATTCTCATGTCCAAGCCCGTCCATGCTAGCAAGCGGGCCAAAAGCGCCGGCCTGCCAGCTAAGCTTTTTTTTTTAATTTTTAATAATATAATATAAAATTAATTTAGTTGATTTTTTTGAGAAAAAAATTAGAAAATATATTAAGTAGAAAACAAAAAAAATAAGTTAATATGTTTCAAAATTGTATGTTTTCTAGAATTTTGAAATTTATCCATTCCAAAATTATATGTTAACTCAGTCAAATCAATTATTTAGGATAAATTCCAAAATGAATTGATGAGTTAAGCAAAAAAAAAAAGTTAAGAATGGATGGATAAATTTCAAAATTATGGGATAAATAAAAAAATTTAGGATAAATTTCAAAATTGTACAATATGAAATTATGAATTTATTTTAAATTGTGCGAGAGGGCTGGGCTTGACCCGCAGGCAAAGGCCGTTTTGCTAGTGCTAGTTTTAGGACATAGGACACAAAATTCACTTTGATCGCTATTGGGTAAAATCTAAAGAGGCATGCGGTCTCACATGACTCCACCGATTGACATCCTAAGTGCATGGGGTGACACAAGATCGCACGGCTATCCCTATGGGTGATCTTGGGTCGGGTCGGGTTTGAGGAAAAATTTAACCCTAACCAAACACATACAGGCGGGTCAGTTTGGTTCGGGTTTAGCTATTTTCACTGCTAAACCCGAACCAACACAACCCGCTAGATGGCGGGTTAGGTCGGGCGGGTCAGTCTCCTTTTTTTTTTCTTTCTTCTTCTTTTCATATTGATATTGAAGCATCAGCCACAGCCATCAAGTAAGTCTGTCTCTCTCATGCGTATTTAGTTTATTAGTAGTTAAGAAGAAAAGAAATGGCAGTAATAGTCAAGTATAATTTTTAATATTGTGAATTCATGTAAATAAATACAAGCATAATTTTGTTAACAATAAATAGATGATCATAAATCCCAAAAAAAGGAGAAATAACTAGCAACTATTTAATTGATGTGTTAATAGCAACTATCTTAAATTCTTAGTTCATAAATACAAACAAGCAACTAGCAAGTGCAGATTAACAGATTACAGTTTAAAGATTACAGAATTTAATACAAGAGTTAATCAAACCAAGCAACCGAAATAAACAAAATACAACATAAGTCAATAAATTACAATCCAGCAAAACATTCTTCATTCTTGAATTCCAAAGCCAAGTCCAAGAGCTTAAAGCTCTCTAGTCCTAAGATAATAAATGAAACTTGATTAATATTATAGAAACAATTTCAAAGTAGGAAAATATAACAAATAATTCCACAATAATTTACCTATTTTAAATCTTTCAGTTTCCCAAATCCTCTAATCCCTTACCATCATCAATTTCCAATATCTCTAAAACAATTAAACAAAAAGTAAATGAAAAGGTCAGTATAAATATAAAATTATCAACGTTAAATATAAAATTATCAACTTAAAAAATTTACCTGCTTCAACTCTTTCAACTTCATCCATGCTACTTCTTAAATCAATGTCCTTTTTAGCAACTCTCAACCAATTTTGAGCACAAATCAAAGTCTCAACAGTATTAGGACTCAATGAACTACGAAATGGGTCAAGAACTCGACCTCCAGTGCTAAATGCAGATTCTGATGATACAGTAGATACAGGGATGGCTAACACATCTTTAGCTATACAAGAAAGAATTTGGTACTTCATAGTTTTCCCCTTCCACCACCTTAAGAGATCAAAACCATCATAATTGAATTCAACATCATCCTCTAAGTATCTTTCTAACTCATTCACCTTATCATCACAATGTTTCTTTTTCACTTGCACATAAAACTCAGAGGACCAACTACCATCATCTCCCTCATCATCATTGCTAGTACCTCCACGTGATACTAAAGTTAGATCAGATGACATATGGCTATAGTCTTCCGTATGAGGCGGATACATTACTTTGTAAAACTCAAACAACTCTTTCATTAAGTTGTTCAATCTATCCAACATCTGCCTACTTTTGTTTGAGTCATACATCCTTTTAAAACAGAATTCAATGAAGGCCATCTTATAGTGCAGATCAAGAACAATAGCCACAAATAACAGATAGTTCATATTATCACCCCCATCCCAATATTTATCAAGCTTAGCCTTCATATTAGTAGCCATGTTACACAATAAGACATCATCAATATCCATCCATTTCTTTAAAACTTTGTTGATGTCACACAATTTTTGGAAAAAAGTGTTTGAAGTAACATGTATAGAGCCAGAAAAAGAGAGACTAGCATCATAAAAAATTCTCAAAAACTTAGTAAAAGTACAAGCACGACTCCAATCATCAAAGGTAAGAGGCCCCCCATCATTTTCAAGCATAGAGACAAAAGAAGCATCATCATCTTGGAGGCGATAAAATGCTTTTTCAAATTTTTCAGCTGTATCTAACATCAGATAAGTAGAATTCCATCTAGTAGGCACATCAAGAATCACAGATAACTTACTTTCTATATTTGCATCACTAGCACATCTCTTAAAGGTTGCCAACCTAGAGGGAGATGACTTAGCAAATTTGCAAGCATTTCTTATTTTGACAATAGAAGAATCCACCTCTTTCAATCCATCAGTGACAATTAAATTTAAAATATGTGCACAACATCTTAAATGCATGAACTCTCCACCCAATATAGTTGTGCAATTCCAATCACTCAATCTCCTTCTTAAATAAGCAATGGCAACATTATTAGCACTAGCATTATCAACAGTCACAGTGCAAACTTTCTTAATTCCCCAACCCTTCAAACATGTTTCTAAGGCCTTTCCTATGGTTTCACCTTTATGATCTGATATAAGAAAAAATCCCAAGATCTTCTTATTCAATACCCATCCATCATCTATAAAATGACCAGTGACACACATATAATTCAAGTTCTGAATTGAAGTCCAAGTATCAGTTGTAACAGACATCATCCCAGACATACAACTAAATGACAACTTCAACTTATCTTTTTCTTGTAAATACAATTGATAACAATCTCTAGCCACAGTAAATCGAGATGGAATCTGAAATTGAGGTTGAAGCAAATGCATAAGCAATCTAAAACCCACATTCTCAACGAACTTGAAAGGTAATTCATCCATAATTATCATCTTGGCAACTGCAATTCTACATTCTTGTTGATTAAATTCAATTACTTTGACATTTGCCATGCCATCATCAATATCTTCGGGTTTCTTTTCAAATCCCAACTTCTTTTATTTTTTATCAACATGTCTTTCTGGATTTTTGGGACAATCATTCAAGTGCCTACTTAAATTACTAGTTCCATGACTTTTAGAACCACAAGCATAGGATGTGCCACAATAATTGCATGCACACCTATCTCCACTAGGCAACTTAGTAAAATGACTCCATACATGAGAGGGAGGTCTAGAGGGCTTCCGTTTTAGGCTTACCGTATCTCCTTGTGATTGAGTAGTGGCTTCAGTACTGGTATTTGTCATTGGATCTAAAGTATTATCCTCACCACTAGGTGGAGTTGGTGTTGGTGCACTCCCAACTTGTGTGACTCCTCTTGACACATCATCCGCCATGTCTATCAATACAAGGAAACTTGCACTAAGTCACTTGGTGCTAAAGAACAAGTAATTTAATTGAAATAAATTATCATGCGCTTTTGTGTAAACAAAAAGAAAGAGTCCATGTAAAAACCTAGTCCCTTGGAGTTAAAATTGTGTTTGAAGGTTTCCAAATGTGCAAACAAGGATATCTAAAAGGCTGATAGTTTTTTTAATCCTCAATACTTAAAAATCACATTGGCATTGAAGTTTCTTATTCTTGACAGTTCTTTCTGTTGATTGTTCCACAGGACTGCAGGTTGTTGAAATTATTGTATGAAGCAAACTTCTTTATTTGAAGCAGCATTATAGCACTGGCAGAGTTCTAAGAATCAGATTCTTTTGCAATTCAATATGATTGTTTGCAGCAAATACTATCATGGGTATTTTTTTAATGAGGACAATTATGAAACTGAATTTAGCAACGCAGAAAATGATGAGCTAATGGCACATGAGGAAAATCTACAGTTTTTTCTTAATCCTTTTCATTTATAACTTTAATCAGATGTCTAAGGACTAAGGTCGCATCTATTGGTTTCATGATGGTGGTTGGCTAAAGTTTTCTATCTCCACAGCTTTCTAGATGACAATATTTCTCTCCTCTTCCTCCTTCTTCGTTTGGGTCAATTCTATACAATTAAAATTCTCATCTAAGCAGCTTTGAGTTTACGATTGGACATTTGGAGACTATGGTTTCACCTTTGGGGGATATATGATGTTTTTTCTAGCTGGTCTATCATTACCTATACTTGTAATTTTTGATGTAACATGTTCGGGGTTCCTAGAAAAGAAGAAAACCAGAGGCAGAGATGGTTTCACAGAACCGGTTCTGGTTCATTTCAGAAGCACAAGAGGCCAAGCCTACGGAGAGTCGGAGACAAGTCAGACAACAACTCAGACAAGACAAGGATTCAGAGATGGTTACCTGCGTCCTGGGCTATTCGGCTGTTTCGCTGTGCTCTGTTGTTCCTGTTCGACGTTCGTCCCGATGCAGTGCTTGAAGTTGAAGGAGACGAAGCTGATGAGCTCAGAGGAAGAAGAAGAAATGAAGAATGGATGATTGAAGCCTTGAGGTTGAGGGTGAGACTTGAGAGGAAGGGCCGAAGGGATTTAGGAAAGTGGAATTGTGGAATTGTGGCCGTGCTGCAAACCCTAAGCGTGTGTGATGACTGATGATGCGTGCGTCAGTCGGTCAGTGCGTGAAGCCGTGAACTGTGATGTCTTATGTCTAAGTGTTCACTCTCCAGAATTCAAGCCTCAACCCAGTCAGCCGCGTCCCTACTCCCACGTGCATGTATAGTGTATACTATATATTTTTTAAAAAAATAGATAATCGGGTTGGCGGGTCGGTTCGGGTTACAAAACCTTCAACCCATTACCTGACCCACCAACTGGCGGGTTCATTTTTTTAAACCCAACCCAACCCGCCAACCCAACCCAACCCAATTATGCGGGTTGGGTCGGATTGGGCGGGTTGGGTGGGTCTGCGGGTTCAATGCTCACCCCTAGCTATCCCAAACAAAAATTAATTTAATTTTATTATTTGCTTTTTCTTCTTTTATTTTCTTTTTCATTTTTATACTAACAAAAATTATTTGAGTTATTTAATAATCCATTCTAAGGTTGTCAAGAAATGAAGTATCAACAAATTCACACAAATATGATAAATGTAGGAGCTATGATAGAATCTACTAAAATAAACATCATTAAAAGGGCTAAAATGTACGTACTAAAAGAAAAGGATTTAAATATAAGACTACAGTCCAAGAGTAGAATTAATGCAGCAGCAGAGTGGGAAAAAAGAAGGAATTATACTATATAAAAAATAGAATAAAAGGGTAAAACTGAAAATAAAGGAAGGACTAAAGCAAAAGAAAATTTCTAACCATGGTCCAAAGCAAAAATTTGCGAAATGTGAGTCTTAGAAAAGAAGGTGTTTATTTTCTATCATTGTGTTATTTTTTATTATAAAATGTTGATTTAGTTCTAGACCGATTATAGTTATTTTAATTTGTTCCTTGAAAAATTAATTGTCTCAATTTAATTCTTAAAAAATTATATTTGTTTTAATTTAATTTTTTCGTTATTAATTGCAAAATCTACTGTTGTTAGATTTTAAATTTTTCTTATTATCAAAAATCACTTTAATAAAGAAAGGATCAAATGGAGATAGTCATATTTTTTAAAAATTAAAATGAAACATTTAATCTTAAGAAATAAATTGAAATATTTAATCTAGCGGTAGACATCTTTAGAAATCATTCTAATGAAAGAAACAAATTTTAAATAGTTTTGCAATTATTTTTTTGTAACTTTATGATAAATAAATAAATTCACTATATATGAAACATTACTACAAAAACCAAAATCAGAAACAGAAAATTCCTACCTCTGATAGTAAATAAATTCATCTTTGATGGATCAGAGACGAAATACGTTTTGTCTCTAAACTGGCCATCGCAACTAAGTTGAGATGGAAAAATATTCCATTTCAACATCAGAGACGGAAATAGACATGGAATTCTCAAAGACGAAAATTATTTCGTCTCAAATCTGGGACGGATAATTCTGTGTCTGATTCTGTGTCAAATCAGAGATGAAATATTTTTCATCTCAAATTAAGGACAGAAAATATTCGATCTTAGATCTGAGAAGGATTTTTCGTCCCTGATGTTGGTGACATTTTGTTTTAATACCATAAACGACAAAAAAATCAATCAAATACATTACAATGTAGATTCTCAAATTCCAACAAATACAATCAAAGTAATGCAAATGTCATTAAAATAAAGTTTAATGCAAATTTAAATGCATTACAATGATGCAAATTTAAATTAATGTAATGTAACTTTACATCATATGGGGCAAAACCTAATGTAAAAAATCTACTGTAACTTGATGTATTCGTCCTCATCTCTTCTTCTTCCACTCATGGATTAGTTGTTACATAATGTCCTCGCTAATTTAGTCTGGCTTGGGCCAGTAGTGGTATTGAGCGCGAACATGCCACATCATGCGTCGCAAACCTCTCTGCATTTTTTGGTCCAATTTCTCTATATCTAGTCCTCGTATTTCGGCAACCACTTGTACTATATCGACACAACGTAACAGAATTAATATTTAGTGGCAAAAAAAGTACTAAATTACACAACAATACATACTGTCCATTCTTAGAACCACAATTCCTTAAGTTCATTTAGAACCATTTTCATGTTGTAGCTAAGGTACTCAAATTTGCCCTTGATGGCTTGAGAAATATCTCGATCGCATCTACCACTGAGTCAAAACTATGCAATTTGATTATAAAAGTTAGTGCACATAGAATAAGAACTTAATACTCTTCTAAATACCAACCAAAAAGTAAAAGGAAATATAAATAACTCACAAATAGTGATCCAAGCATATCCAACGATGCCCATCAATCGTGTCAATGATGGCACCACCAGAACTTGACACTTGTTTGTATTAATGCCAACGTGGTACTTCATTATTGTGTCTAGCTCATCCAAAATAATTTAGACAAATTCCATCTAATGTATGTTTTATTTATTAATGTTTGACTTTTTATGGAATGACATGGCTTGAGTTTTCATTAGATGCTTTTTATTGAAACATTATACTTAATAAGTTTTATATTCAATATTTAATAATTAAAAGATCTTATGTCACAGAAATATCAAGAAAACTTAATGAGCACACTTCAAAATCTCTCATATAGAGTTTAAAAATAGCCTACACTATGACATCTCATGAAGCCAAGGTAGGAGGTTTATTCTTCAAAAGAGCAGTGAAATTAAAAAAACCTTGCAATGACATATGCTTATCACACAAAAATGAAAGGAGCAATGCACAATTTTGCTAACGTTCAAAAGCACCAACAAACAAAAGCATATATATATATATATATATATAATATAATGCATGGACAAAACTATAGTTATAAAGCAAAAACAGATTGAATCTACAACTTCAAAATGAGAGAGACGACGAAGGCGAAGGAGGGAAGAAAGAAAGGGAGAGAGAGAGAAAAAGAGTACTAGCAACATCAGAGATACAACAGAGATCTACCACGGAGAGCGAGAGGGACGACAACAGCAATAGAAAATACATACAGAACATGGAGGATGATGGAGATGACAGACGGTAGAGGCGAGCACAGATCAGGAGAAGATGAGGATTTAAGATTTGAAATTTGGGGAAATAGGGTTATTCAGGATTAGAAACATAATTCAGAGGCGGGTAAAATCCATCTCTAGTCCAAAACTACATTGTTTGGATTAAATTAGTTAGAGACAGAATTCCTGTGTCTGAAAATTCTGTCTCTGAAAATTTGAACACATTAGAGATGGAATTCCCGTAGCAAAATTTTGTTTCTGTTAATTAAGAAAAAACTTCACATTTCAAGAAAACGCAATGACGAATTTTGAGATATTGTAATCCGTCCCTAATTATTAGCTACGAACTTAGAGATAAATCAAATTAGAGATGGAAAATGTCCGTCCCGGAATCTGTCTCTGACACCTTAAGCTAGAGACTATCAGTTAGTATAAGATAATTGTAAATAGGATTTTATTGTTTATAATCATATGTAAATTCCTATTCTTAGGGATATGGATATTATGTAGTTATGGATATCTTTTAGGCTATTTTTTAGGAATTTTGTTAGACCTAGAGTGCTATATATTTTCCTTGGTGTGTTCGGTAAAGTTAAATAATCAAATACTTCTTTTCTCTCAAAACTACATGGCATCAGAGCTTGGTTTCTTTTGAACCAATACCAAGAGAAACCCTAAGCCTTACTCAGGATGACTACCTCACCAGAATCTACCAATACCTCACCTGATCTTGTTTCTTCTCCTAGTGCTGCTTATCAGTCAGTTAATGTTGAGATAAGAGCCTATGCCTCCCTTTAAATTACTGCTGTTACGACAGAAATTTCTTAGAGTAGGCCTAATTTGTAAAACTCTCCACTAATGGCAGAGGTAAACTAGGCTTCTTGACATATGAGGAGTTGCTACCAAGTGAGAAAGATCTAAGATTTCAGAACTATTGTTCAGAGAAATCTTTGATCACGGCATGGCTTCTCAATTCAATGGAGGAGACTATTCGTCGACCTTATATGTTCATGGATGCAAAAGAAATATGGGAAGCAATCCATGAAACATATTCTAACGTTGAAAATTCATCACAAGTTTTTGAATTAAAGAGAAAATTACCGTCCAGCACAGGGATCAAGATATCATGTCTTACTATAATGAGACTCTTGCGCTATGGCAAGAACTAGATCTCTACTACAATGATGAGCAGAAAATCCTCGTGACTTGGCACGCTTTAGGAAATGCAAAGACAATGATCGTGTCTTCATGTTCTTGGCTGGTGTTCATCAAAATCTCGATGAAGTTAAGGGATGACTTCTTGGACCGAAACCATTACCATATATCTGTGAAGTTTTCTCTCAATTACAACTTAAAGAAAGGAGAAAATGTGTGATGGCAGCCTCGGGTAACAATACTGAAATTGGGGCTAAAAATTTTGCACTTCTTACTCAAGGCTCAGATAGTGATGGGAAGAAGAAATTCTAGTGCGAGTATTGCAAGAAACCATGGTACACCAAAGAAAACTGCTAGAAACTCCATGGGAAACCAGCTAACTCACAGAAGAAAGCAGAAGGTCGTGTCCTATCTACAACTACTAACTAAGCTTAGGAGAAGACATATCTTTCCATGAAGGAACAAACTAAGCATCTGTATAAATTATTGAACTCTCAAAATAATACTCAAAATGCTCTTTCTTATTCATTAGCTTATCAAGGTAACTCACTTTACTCGGTTTTTTCAGCTAATTCTGTGATTGATCCATGGATTATAGATTCAGGGGCTACTGACCATATGTTCAGTAATCCTCATTTATTTATCTCATTTAGTCCTGCAGCAGGTAACTGAAAAATTAAAATAGTTTATGGGACCTTTTCTATTGCTGGTTGCAATTCCATTCGAATCTCACCATCCCTTACTCTTGAAAATGTTCTCCATGTTCCTAAACTCTCTTGTAACTTGTTATCTATTAGTCAAATAACAAGAGAACTAAAATGCAAAGCTAATTTCTCTCATTCTTGCTGTGATTTTCAGGATTTGGCCTCAAGGAATATGATTGGCAATGCTAAACAAAGTAGAGGCTTATATTTCTTTGAAGATGGGTACAGTTCAGGTAAATTTATTCAACGTTCTATTTTTGGCTCAAATTTTGTCTCAAATTTTGGCTCAATTTCAAAATCTGATAGTCAAGATGTTATTTTATGCCCTTATAGACTAGGACATCCAAGTTTTCAGTACCTTAAACATTTATTTCCAAAATTGTTTATCAATAAAGATCCCTCTATGTTTCAATGTGAATTTTGTATTATGGCTAAACATCATTGTTCTTCTCATGCTCCACGACCATACCAACTTTCTAAACCTTTCCAACTTATTCATAGTGACATTTGGGGCCCTTCTCGTGTTCCCACAAGTACAATAAAAAAATGGTTTGTTTTGTTTGTTGATAATCATTCTCATCTGAATTGTATTTTTTTTTAATGAAAGAAAAATTTAAAGTTGTTGATATCTTTCAAAGATTTTTTTTCTATGATTGAGACACAATTTAATGAAAAAAAATCAAGATTTTTAGAAGTGACAATGGTAAAGAGTATTATTCAAAAATTTTAGGGGATTTTTTTCCAAAAGAAGGGATTGTACAACAAAGCTCGTATTGATACAACCCAACAAAACGACATTAATTATAGAAAGGAAAAATAAACATCTTATAGAAGTCACTAGAGCTTTATTATTTACAAATTTTGTTCCAGAACATTTTTGGTGTGATGTTGTTCTTCATGCAACATTTTTCATAAATAGAACTCCTTCTAGAATTTTTAATTTTAAAACCTCAATACAACCATTTCAAGAATTAAAACCTAGTTCTAAACTAACATCTGACTTAACTTTAAAAAACTTTTGGTTGCATAATTTTTGTGCATAATCCAGATAAGCGAAAAGGTAAACTAGACACCAGGGCTTACAAAGGATTCTTTGTTGGATTTTCTACATCACAAAAAGGATTTAAGTGTTTTATACCTCAATCAGTTAATTGAAAAAGTACTTTGCCACAATAGACTTTTTTTTTTTGAAAAAACACCTTTTTTTTCCTCCTCATCTTCAGGGGGAGATTCCAAATCCAAATTTGGTTGTTGAAAGCAAAGATTCGATAGTTTCAGTCTTGGATCTAGATTTTTTAATTCAACAAATTTCAAATGTTGTGAACAAAGTTCAATAAAAACCATTCAAAATTTAAAATTAAATGATGAAAATCAACCTTTTGTAACTGAAACTAAATCTATGGAAATAGAACCAAGTGCTTTTGAAATAGAATCTATGGAAATAGAATTGAGTCCATTTGAAAAAGAGAAAACGTCATTTGAATTCTTTGAATAGGTTTACCACAAAAGCATCCATCTCAAGCAATTTAGCACTACTAACCATCCAACCCTCGGCCTGAACCTAATCAATTTAGTGATCAAGAATTTCCCTATTCATATTTGTTCAAACCCATTGTTCATAAAAAAGGGGCATGATCATGCTTCACTCGACATCCAACTTCCAATTTTGTCTCAGATAAGAATATTTCTTCTTCTTTCTTATGTTTGCTAACTAAACTCATTAATGTTGAGATTCAAAAAAATATACAAGATGCACTGTAGGTACCTTCATGGAAGGATGCATTTTAGAAGAGATGAAATCTCTAGAAAAAAAAAATAAAACATGGGAAATTGTTGACTTACAAAAGGAGAAGAAGACTGTTGGGTGTAAGTGGGTTTTCACTGTGAAATATCATGTTAATGGCTCACTTGAAAGATATAAGGCTAGATTGGTTACGAAAGGGTTCACACAAACCTATGGGATAGATTATATGAAAACGTTTGCTCTAGTGGCAAAATTGAACACTATCCGAGTGTCACTATCTGTTGCAATTAATTTTGATTGGCCACTACAAAAACTTGATGTTAATAATACATTTCTTAATGGAGATTTAGAGGAGGAAGTCTACATGGATCTCCCAGTAGGCTTTGAGGAAAATTTTGGTTCGCAAGTGTGCAAACTACAGAAGTCTTTATATGGACTTAAGCAATCACCAAGGGCTTGGTTTGAAAAATTTATAGGGACCCTAAGACAACAAAACTATCAAGAAGGACAGGCTGATTATACATTGTTCTTTAATAGAACAAAGGAAGACAAGTTAGTTGTGTTGATAGTATATGTTGATGACATCATTCTAATCAGAGATGATGTGGAGGAGATGAATAGATTAAAAAAGAACTTAGTAAAAGAATTTGAAATCAAAGACCTAGGAAGTCTCAAATACTTCCTAGGAATGGATGTTGCTAGGTCAAAGAAAGAAGTCATAATAAGTCAATAGAAATACATTATGAATCTTTTGAAAGATACTGGAATGTTGGGATGTAAACCGTAGACACTTGTCCAGATATTGCTTTTGTTGTAAGTCTTGTGAGTCAGTTTATGCATTCTCCAAAAAGAAATCATCTTGAGGAAGCATATAGGATGTTGAAGTACCTTTAAGGAACTCCTGGAAAGGGGTTATTTTCCAAAAAAATATCGAGCACAAAGGAATTAAAGTCTATACAGATGCAGATTAAGCAGGATTTATTGCTAATAAGTGATCCACAATTGGCTATTGCACATATGTGTGGGGTAACCTAGTTACATAGAGAAGCAAAAAACATAATGTTGTAGCTAGAAATCTGCTGAGGCCGAGTACAGAGCAATGGCAAATGGAGTGTGTGAACTATTATGCCTACAAAGGATTATGAATGAATTAAAGCTTCCTAAAGAGAATCCTATGAAGTTGTTTTGTGACAACAAGGCAACGATTAGCATTGGCAATAATCCAATTCAGCATGATAGAACAAAACACATCGAGGTGGATAGACATTTCATTAAGAAAAAAATTGAAGGTAGGGACGTGTCCCATTCATTCCAACTACAGAACAAGTGGCTGACATTCTAACTAAGGGGTTATTCAAACCTACATTTGAGTCACTAGTTAGCAGCTTAGGATTACTTGATATCTACACACCAACATGAGGGGGAGTGTATATTAGTATAAGATAATTGTAAATAGGATTTTATTGTTTATAATCATATGTAAATCCCTATTCTTAGAGACATAGATATTGTGTAGTTGTGTATATATTTTAGGCTATTTTTTAGAAAGTTTGTTAGACATGGAGTGCTATATATTTTCCTTGGTGTATTCCGTAAAGTTAGGTAATCAAATACTTCTTTTCTCTCAAAACTACAGAGATGGATTAGCAACACATTGGGGATGGAATTAGAGACTCTTTAATATTTATCTCTGATCTCTTGTTTTCTTGTAGTGAAATTTTCTCTTCAATTTTCTTGAAATAAAAGGAAAGATTTGTAAGCAAATGAATGTTACCGTCTAATCCATATTTATTAGTATTTTTAGAATTAAATCATCTTATGCGAATTCCTAACTATTATAAGCAAAGCCCAATGTTAGAAACACACAACAATTCTTCCAATCATTTAGTCCTTTGGGTTTCACATGAAAAGAAGTTTGACATTATAAGGATCTGTCTACTTCATCTGTGTTCAATATTTCTTTGAGTTATTTCAATGAAAGGAACATTTGATTAAAATTTCGTTAGCAATACAATTCTAAGATCAAAAGCCGTTAAATTCTTAGTCTTCATTTTTTTAACTAATACATGTTTTGTCAAAATCACAAGTTGCCAGTGTCAGTTGAAAATGTCACAGCATGTAATTTAAAATGCAACTCGCTCTGTTTCCACAGTAATTGAAAACCATGGATGATTAATTGACTTTTTTTTTGGTCAAATGCTATACTTTTGCAAAAACAATTACGCAAATGCTACGTATATAAAATATTTGGGCAAGTACTACTGATTTTGTCACATCAAACTATTTTCTTTTCTTTCTTTCCTTAAGCCTAAATGAGACCTGGTGCCTGACACGCCGAATCTCAATGCTTTATTTTGGGAAAAAAAAAACTAAAGGAGACTCGACGTTAGACATGCTGAGTCTCCTTATTTAATTTCTTTTAAAAAATTGTTGAGACAAGGCCTGACCTAAGCCGTGTCTTATCGATTTTTTTTTTTAAAGGCTAAGACACTTATGCAGGTAGTGTCTCAGTCTGTATAAAAAAAATTGAGACATAGTAATTTTTCTAATATATAATTTTTTTATTTTATTACTTATTTAAAAAACCTATTTAAAAATAATGAATTGTTAACAATAAATATATATTTAATAGATAAATAAATAACATAATAGATAAATATTTTTAGTAAAAAAATTAATTATATAATTTTATAACTAAAAATGAAATTATAATTAATATATATTATAAATAAACAATATAATTAGAGTTATTTAGTATTATACAATAACAAATAATTATTTTACTTTTAATATATAAGAAATAAACAAATAATATCAATTCTAATAACTAAATATTTTAATATGATTAAATAATCATAATTATTAAATTTATATAAATATATTTTAAATTTAAATATCAATTTAATCCAATTTTACATAATTAATTATTTTATATTGATGTTTTTTAATTTATAAATATATTTATAATTTTCAACTTTAATTAAAAGTAGTTAATGCCATATATTGTGAAACATTAATTATATAACTATAAGTAATTAATGGATTAATATATATTTAATAGATAAATAAACAATATAATTAGAAAAATTAGTATAATAACTAATAATTATTTAATTTAATAATAATAATTAAATAAACATAATAAATAACCAATATGAATTCTAGTAATTAAATATTTTTATATAATTTTACATCTAAATATAAATTTATAGTTATATATTGATAATTATTAAATTTATATAACAATATCAATACCAATAGTGTAATATCTACAATTTTGAAATGTTCAAAATTGTATGTGCCCCCTATTAGATTTTTGCGGGGGAAATTTTCTATCTAAAACAATTTAGAGTACACTCACTTTTTCTCCTCCAGAGTGTACTTTAGTCATGAATTAGTTTTTTAAAAAAATGGCCACCCAGATGTATATGAATTTTGAAACTGTTACATAAAATAATTTATCTATCAACGCTATAATTAAAGTTAGTGCTATTTGTTGATGTGTAAAGTTATATGTTAGTATAATAGTGATGTGACATTTTAATATGTTAACGTGTCTGATTATTTTAATTTTTAAATTTTAAAATTATTACACAAAATATTTCATTGTTTCATTAAAGTAGAAGTAGGACGAAGAGATAATTTAATGTAGCAATTTCAAAATTTAAGTACAAAATAATCGGTAGCTATCTTTCTTTCAAGTAAATCATCACCAATGTATATTTTGAGTAACCAAAAATTGGGTTTGAATATATATATAATGGAATAAAATAGCCCTTGGAGTTGCTTCTCACTCAAGTTATGCATGTCCATGTGTAATGAATAATAATTAATTATTATTTTGACAGTTTTAAAGAAAAGAAGTTTATACGATTCGAGAAATAGTAGATGAAATAATTTTAAATGTTCTAATGATATACCTTATTTTTTTTCTTTTGATTAATAAGTTGATATATACTTTTTTTTTTAGATTCATTGATAGGATTCGAAGTTTCTTTGAAGATTTTTCATTTTCTATCTTAGTTTTTCTTTTGGGACTTTATCTTGGGCCTTTTGGTCATTATTAAAAAAAAAACTATTGCCAATATAATTTTTTAATATTGACGAAAAAATTTATTTCAATTGAAAAATTAAACTGAGTATCCTTATAGTTAAAATTTAAAATAAAATATATTCATGTTAAATTAAATCCATAAGCATGTATAACAGAATCAAAATAGTTTCATTCAGAGGCAACTGAGCTTAATTATAATCATTCACTGCGCCTATCTCTGCTTCTTGACTGTCCAAAGAATAAGAAAAAGCTTTATTCTTTTAAGCTCAAAAAGTTTAAAAAGGATTAATCATTTATCTTATTAGATGGACAAATATCCTTAATAAATAAATTTATTACTAATATAATGAATTAAATTACCTAAACGTTGAGCACAGAAAAAATATAAAGAAAAATAAAACAAACAAAGCAAAACCAACAAATTCTTCTCAGGAATTGAATATCTCAACCATAAATAAAAAAAAAAAGCAAACGTTTTTCGAGGTGTGGGATTTAAAAAGCTTCAATGATACCTCAAAATTTGGTCTCTTGTCAAACTTGTCTTCGACACTGAAACACAAAATCTTAACATTCTTTTTCCGACGTGTTAATTAAATTTGATTTTTTGGACATAAATATTTCAAAATATTCTGAAGCAAATAAAGAAACCAAAATACACAAATGCTATATATTGTTACTATAACATAACTTCATAACACATAATCGTAGACAACGAAATAAATGTTCACCCAAAAACTTAAAAGAATAAAGAAAAATTGTAACCTCAAATATAATTAATTTTACTAGATAATATCAGAAATTTAAATGCATGTGACTGTACAAGATGAGCTTTTCAATGAAGTAAACGGGAGGATAGAGTTTGCAAATTCATATAATAGACTAAAATAATTTTATTTTGGATATTAATTAAGGTATGTTATTAAATTAAGAATAATAAATAAATTTAAATGAATAAATTAGATAAATTAATAAATTTGGTAAATTAATGACACCTTATTAAATGAATTTTGATAGAATGGTAGAATTAAATTGAATTGAATTGAATTGATTGAATTGATTTAAATTATTTGGTTTGAATTGATAGAATTGATTTGAATTGGAATTCAATAATAATTACTTTTATTATTTTATATAATAGACTAAAATAATTTTACTTTTGGGCATTAATTGAGATATGTCATTAAATTAAGAATAATAGAATAAATTTAAACAAATAAATTAGGTAAATTAATAAATTTTGCAAATTAGTGACAACATTTGGTAGAATGGTGTAATTAAATTGAATTTAATTGAATTGATTGAACTAATTTAAATTATCTGATTTGAATTGATTTAATTGATTTGAATTGAAATTCAATAACAATTACATTTATTATTTGATTTGAATTGGTGGAATAATGGAATTGAATTGAATTTATTTGAAATTTTTTGATTTGAATTGATTGAATTGAAATTCAATAACAATTACCTTTATTATTTGAATTGAATTGATTTGAATTAAAATTCAATAACATTAATTGCTATATAATAATTATTATTATATTCAATTTATTATATTTAAAATTCAATAATCATATATTGTCTATATTCCTTGCTCCTCTTATATAAATAAAGGGGCATTCTAATTCTTATGTATTGTTCCAGTTTTTGTATTGTTTATTCTTTTTGCATAATTAGTTTTCATTTTGCAAGTGTTGTTGTCACTACCGTCAGACACATAATTACAGAACATGGTTGGTTCTACAATTCTTGCAAGAAGTGCTCGAAGAAAGTAATATCAGATGGAAGTTGATTTTACAGTAAAAAGTATAATGATTATGCTTCTTCTAGAGTTTCAAGGTTTGTAATTTTTTTAAATGTTTATTAGATGCTACTTCTCAATACCTATAATTATTATTTATTAATTTCCTATCTGTTAGTCTTATGATAGAGACTCTGATAACAATGATGCAAGTGACTCGTGGAAATTTTATACAATTAGATTATTCTATTTTTTGTATGTGCATTTTGCTTCTTGATTTTATTTTATTATTCACTAAATTATTCATATCATATTGTTCAGGGATGTAGTTCAAACGTTTCAAAATCTGAAGATAGAAACACTTCATATTTCATTACACCTATGAAAAGGCCTTTTGCTGAAATCAACAAAGAAGAAGAAGAAGAAGAAGAAGAAGATGATGATGATGATGATGATGATTTGAGTACTTTGCAGATGTTTTCTAAAATTAAGAAAGTTGTGAAAAAAGAAAAAATTGATAAGTCTATTAAAGATATTGAGTGATTCGTAAATATTGTTTTATGTATTTTACTTATCACAATATTCTAATCAATAAATTTTATGTGGTGCTTGGTTTCTTTTTTATTGTTTTGTATGAATATAAAGTGCATTTGTTCGGCTTTATTATTTTTCATTGTTTTTTTTCTAAATTAAGTACTTTATTTTTAAATACGCACAATTTAAACATGTATTTTTACTTTGTTTTTTGGCTTATCTTCATAAATATGTTTAATTCATCTGTTGGATTTTGAAATAAAGTTTAATAAATGTGAATAAGTTAATTATTTATAAATATGATTAATAAAATTTTGTATATCTTCCAATAACAATTATCTTCTCGATATTGTACATTATTTCTCATCATACTTTGTAATCGAATATAACAGTCTAACGTATTAAATAATGATTGTCAATCTTTTCCCCAAATGAAATAGTACTTATTTTTTTATCCATTATTAACATTTTTAGAAAGTTAATTTAACATTTAAATTTAAAATGAAAAATCTAATGTATTAACATAAATGAAAAACCTACTTAAAATATAAAATTAATATTTTTATAACAATATAACGTATTAAATGATGAATGTCAATTAGAAAAATTTAAAATAAAAAAATTAAATTAATATTTTTATCTACTCATTAACATAATAATTTTTTATTGTTTTCAAAAATATTGAATTTCAAATTACACTTTCAAATATATTGAATTGAATTATAATTAAAATTTAATAACATTAAATTAATCACATCACATTAAATGCATTAAATAAATTTTGGTAAATAAATAAATAATAATATAAATTAATAATATATTTAATTAATTAATATAATTAATATAATTTAAAAGATTATTTATTGATTCGTGAAATTTTATATTAATTAATACGATACTCTTTATTTGAAATAAAATAATTTAATTTAATTTAATTTAATTATAATTTTTGTTAATATTTATGTGGTCGAGTTTTAATTAATATTTAATAATATAAATAAATGTTATAATTATATTTTATCAAATTATAATAAATTATAGTATAGTTTAAATTTCTAACCTTCAAATTTCCTTTTTTATATCACGTTATTTATTAGATAATTTACTTTTTTAATTCATATTTGATGTAAACATTTTAAAATATTTGTCTTTATATTTTCTGTCAATTAATTATTATTATTTTTATAAATCATACAAAATTTTAGAGTTATAAATTACTTATACACTGCATTGATCACACTAATTAGTCTTATAACAAATAGATGACTGACAGGAGAATATGTAAAATCATTAGCTGTATTCACGATTATTAGGACATTACTTTTAATAATTCCCTCTATAATTGCCGATAAATGATGGTTAAGAAGGTACATAATGTTCATGAACAATGACAGGCTTTGTTGAGGTCAGAGTTTGGGATATGTCTGTGTCTTCAACGAGGTGACGATCATCTTTTTTTTTGGTAAACATAACAATCATATTCATAACCACATATTTGTACAAAAATATTGAGTGTTTGAATGTGTTTTGGTTGTTTATTTTGGAAATAAAAAACTGTAATATTATTTTGAAAATAAAAAACTATTTGAATCATTTATTCTAGAAACAATTTCACAAGTAACAATTTCACGAAGATTAGATAAATATAAAAATTCAAAACATAATATTTTTGACTTTTTGAAATAATTTCATAAATGAAATTGAGATACAACATTTTGCATTCTATTTGGAAATAGAATTAAAAGGAAAACATTTTTTTTTTGTATTTTTGGAATTCGTAGGGAATGCAAATTGAAAAAGAGATTTTTCGATATCTGAAAATATTTTGAAAAGCATATTAAGAGGGGATTTTTTGAAATTAGAAGAAACAATTTTAGATTTTTTTTAAAGTTGAAAGCAAAAAGAAATGCATTTATTGGAATTTATGAAAATAAAACTAAAGAGAACATTGGAATTTTGATTTTTTGAAAAAGAAGATTGAATAAAATATTTACAAAATAAAAAAGAGTAATACTTTTTCTTTCCCTTTTTTTTTCTTTTTGCTGTTAGGTATTAGGACATTGGACACAAAATTCACTTTGATCGCTATTGGGTAAAATCTAAAAGAGGCATGTCTCTCACACGACTCCACCTATTAATTTTACTATTTGCTCGCTATGGGGTGATACAAGGTCGCACGGTTACCCCAAACAAAAATTAATTTAATTTTACTATTTGCTTTTTCTTTTATTTTTTTCATTTTTATACTAACAAAAATTATTTGAGTTAATTAATAATCCATTCTAAGATTGTCAAGAAATGAAGTATCAACAAATTCACACAAATATGATAAATGTAGGAGCTATGATAAAATCAACTAAAATAAACATCATTCAAAGGACTAAAATGTAAGTACCAAAAGAAAAGGATTTAAATACAAGACTACAGTCCAAGAGTCCATTCAACAAATTCATGCAGCAACAGAGTGGGAAAAAAAGAAGGAATTAAACTATATAAAAAATAGAATAAAAGGGTAAAACTGAAAATAAAGGAAGAACTAAAGCAAAAGAAGATTTCTAATCTGTGATCAAAGCAAAATTTTGAAAAAGGTTGGGTCTTAGAAAAGGTGTTTATTTTCTATCATTGTGTTA
This sequence comes from Biancaea sappan, assembly GCA_037074585.1. Lineage (NCBI taxonomy): Eukaryota > Viridiplantae > Streptophyta > Magnoliopsida > Fabales > Fabaceae > Biancaea > Biancaea sappan. Next base: position 21,752,982 of record CM073499.1, on the reverse strand, counting down.
TTTTTTATTATAAAATGTTGATATAGTTCTAGACAGATTATAGTTATTTTAATTTGGTCCTTGAAAAATTAATTGTCTCAATTTAATTCTTAAAAAATTACATTTGTCTAAATTTAATTTTTTTGTTATTAATTGCAAAATCTACTGTTGTTAAATTTAAAATTTTTTTAATCATAAAAAATACTTTAATAAACAAAGGATCAAATGGAGATAGTCATATTTTTTAAAAATTAAAATGAAACATTTAATCTTTTAAAAAATAAATTGAAATATTTAATCTGGTGGTAGACATCTTCAGAAATCATTCCAATGAAAGAAACAAATTTTAAATAGTTTTGTAATTAATTTTTTGTAACTTAATGATAAATAATTATATATGAAACAGTACTACAAAAACCAAAATCAGAAACAAAAAATTCCTGCCTCTGATAGTAAATAAATTCATCTATGATGGATCAGAGACGAAATATGTTTTGTCTCTAAACTGCCCATCGCAACTAAGTTGAGATGGAAAGATGTTCCATCCCAACATCAGAGACGGAAATAGACAGGAAATTCTCATAGACGAAAATAGACATGGAATTCTCATAGACGAAAAATATTTTATCTCAGATCTGGGATGGATAATTCTGTCTCTGATTCCGTGTCAAATCAAGGATGATATATTTTTCACCTTAAATTAGGGACGGAAAATATTCTGTCTTAGATCTGAGAAGGATTTTCTGTCCCTAATGTTGGTGACATTTTGTTTTAATACCATAAAAGACAAAAAAAATCAGTCAAATAAATGTAAATTCTCAAATTCCAACAAATACAATCAAAGTGATGTAAATGTCATTAAAATAAAGTTTAATGCAAATTTAAATGCATTACAATGATGTGAATTTAAATTAACATAATGTAACTTTACATCATGCGGGGCAAAACCTAATGTAAAAAATTTACTGTAACTTGATGTATTCGTCCTCATCTTTTCTCCTTCTTCCACTCACGGAACAGTTGTTGCATAATGTCCTCACTAATCTAGTCCGGCTTGGGCCAGTAGTGAACATGCCACATCATGCATCGCAAACCTCCCTGCATTTCTTGGTCCAATTTCTCTGTATCTGGTCCTCGTATTTTGGAGCAAAAAAAATACTAAATTACGCAACAATACATACTGTCCATTCCTAGAACCACAATTCCTTGAATTCATTTAGAACCATTTTCATGTTGTAGCTAGGGGACTCAAGTTTGCCCTTGATGACATAAGAAATATCTCTGACCGCATCTACCACTGGGTCAAAACTATGCAATGTGATTATAAAGGTTAGTGCACATAGTATAAGAAATTAATACTCTTTTAAATACCAACTAAAAAGTAAAAGGAAATATAAATAACTCACGAATAGTGATCCGAGTAGATCCAATGACACCCATCAATCGTGTCAATGAAGCCAACACCAGAACTCAACAGTTGTTTGTATTAATGCCAACGTGGTACTTCATTATTGTGTCTAGCTCATCCAAAATAATCTAGACAAATTTTGTCCAATGTATGTTTTACTTCTTAATGTTTGACTTTTTATTGAATGACATGGCTTGAGTTTTCATTAGATGCTTTTTATTGAAACATTATACTTAAATAAGTTTTATATTCAATATTTAATAGTTAAAAGATCTTATGTCACAGGAATATCAAAAAAGCTCAATGAGCACACTTCAAAATCTCTCATATAGAATTTAAAAATAGCCTACACTATGACCTCTCATGAAGCAAAGGTAGGAGGTTTATTCTTCAAAAGAAAAGTGAAATTAAAAAAACCTTGCAACGACATACGCTTGTCACACAAAAATGAAAGGAGCAATTCACAATTTTCCTAATGTTCAAAAGCACAAACAAACAAAAGCATATATATAATATAATGCATGGACAAAACTATAGTCATAAAGCAAAAAAAGGATTAAATCTATAACTTCAAAACGAGAGAGACGACGAAGGCAAAGGAGGGAAGGGAGAGAGAGAGAGAGTACCAATGAACATCAGAGATACAATAGAGATCTACCAAGGAGAGCGAGAGGGATGACGATGGCGATAAAGAGCACATACAAGACATGGAGGATGATAGAGGCGACAGATGGTAGAGGCGGGCACAGATCAGGAAAAGACAAGGATTAGAGATTTGAAATTTGGGGAAATAGGGTTATTCAGGATTAGAGACATAATTCAGAGGGGGGTAAAATCCATCTCTAATGCAACTCGTTTGGATTAAATTAGATAGAGACGAGATTCTCACGTCTAAAAATTCTGTCTCTAAAAATTTGAACATATTAGAGATGGAATTCCCGTGGCAAAATTACTTCTCTGTTAATTAAGAAAAACGCAGTGATGAATTTTGAGACATAGTAAATCGTCCCTGATTATTGGCTACTAACTTAGTGACAAATCGAATTAGAGATGGAAAATGTCCGTTCCAGAATTAGTCTCTGATACCTTAAGGTAATTAAAGACTATCAGTTAGTATAAGATAATTGTAAATAGGATTTTGTTGTTTATAATCATACGTAAATCCCTATTCTTAGGGATATGGATATTGTGTAGTTGTGGATATCTTTTAGGCTATTTTTTAGGAATTGTTTTAGACTTAAAGTGCTATATATTTTCTTTGGTGTGTTCTGTAAAGTTAAATAATCAAATACTTCTTTTCTCTCAAAACTGCATGGTGTCTGAGCTTGGTTTCTTTTAAACCAATACCAAGAGAAACCCTAAGCCTTACTCAGGATGACTACCCTACCAAAATCTACCAATACATCGCCTGATCTTGTTTCTTCTCCTAGTTCTGCTTATTAGTTAGTTAATGTTGAGTAGGAGCCTACCCCTCCCTTCAAATTGTTGTTGTTACGACAAAAATTTCTTAGAGTGGGCCCAATTTGTAAAACTCACCCTTTATGGCAGAGGCAAACTAGGCTTCTCAACAAATGAGGAGTTGCTAACAAGTGAGAAAGATCTGAGATTTCAAAACAGGCGTTCAGAGAAATCTTTGATCATGACATGGCTTCTCAATTCAATGGAGGAGACTATTCATCATCCTTATATGTTCATGGATGCAAAAGAAATATGGGAAACAATCCATGAAACAAATTCTAGTGTTGAAAATTCATCACAAGTTTTTGAATTAAAGAGAAAATTATGGCTGTCCAAGCAAAGGGATTGAGATATCACGTCTTACTATAATGAGATGCCTGCACTATGGCAAGAACTAGATCTCTACTACAATGATAAGTGGGAAAATCTTCGTGACTTGGCATGCGTTAGGAAACGCGAAGACAATGATCGTGTCTTCATTTTCTTGGTTGGAGTTCATCAAAATCTTAATGAAGTTAAGGAATGACTTCTTAGATGAAAACCATTACCATCTATCTAAGAAGTTTTCTCTGAATTACAACCTAAAGAAGGGAGAAAACATGTGACGGCAGCCTCAGGTAACGATCAAGCTTAGGATAGAGATAGCAAGAAGCAAGAAGAGATTTTGCACTTCTTACTCGAGGCTCAGATAGAGATAGCAAGAAGAGATTCTGGTGTGAGTATTACAAGAAACCATGGTACACCAAAGAAAACTGCTAGAAACTCCATGGGAAACCAAATAACTTAAAGAAGAAAGTAGAAGGTCGGGTGCTATCTACAACCACTAACCAAGCTTAGGAGAAGACATCTCTTTCTGAAATTTCTCCTTCCATGAAGGAACAAATTGAGCATCTGTATAAATTACTGAACTCTCAAAATAATACTCAAAATGCTCTTTCTTATTCATTAGCTTATCAAGGTAACTCATTTTACTCAGTTTTTTCAGCTAATTCTGTGATTGATCCATGGATTATAGATTCAGGGGCTACTAACCATATGTCCAGTAATCCTCATTTATTTATCTCTATAGTCCTACAGTATGTAACTGAAAAATTAAAATAGTTGATCGGTCTTTTTCTATTGCTGGTTGCAATTCCATTCCAATCTTACCATCCCTTACTCTTGAAAATGTTCTCCATGTTCCTAAACTCTCTTGTAACTTGTTATCTGTTAGTCAAATAACAAGAGAACTAAAATGCAAAGCTAATTTCTCTCATTCTTGCTGTGATTTTCAGGATTTGGCCTTAAGGAAGATGATTGACAGTGTTAAACAAAGTGGAGGCTTATATTTCTTTGAAGATGGGTACTGTTCAGGTAAATTTATTCAAAGTTCTGTTTTTGGCTCAAATTTTGTCTCAAATTCTGGTTCAGTTTCAAAATCTGATAGTCAAGATGTTATGTTATGCCATTATAGACTAGGACATCCAAGTTTTTAGTACCTTAAACGTTTATTTCCAAAATTGTTTGTCAATAAAGATCCCTTTATGTTTCAATGTGAATTTTTTATTATGGCTAAACACCATTATTCTTCTTATGTTCCACGACCATGCCAACCTTATAAACCTTTCCAACTTATTCATAGTGACATTTAGGGCCTTTCTCAGTTTCCCACAAGTACAAGAAAAATATGGTTTGTTTCATTTGTTGATGCTCATACTCGTCTGAATTGTATTTTTTTTAATGAAAGAAAAATCTAAAGTTGCTTATATCTTTCAAAGATTTTTTTTCTATGATTGCGAAACAATTTAATGAAAAAATCAAGATTTTTAGAAGTGACAATGGTGGAGAGTATTTTTCAAAAATTTTGGGGGATTTTTTTTCCAAAAGAAGCGATTGTACAACAAAGCTTGTGTTGATACACCCCAACAAACAACATTGTAGAAAGGAAAAATAAACATCTTTTGGAAGTCACTAGAGCTTTATTATTTACAAATTTTGTTCCAAAACATTTTTGGTGTGATGCTGTTCTTCATGCAACATTTTTCATAAATAGAATTCCTTCTAGAGTTTTGAATTTTTCAACCCCAATACAACTATTTCAAGAATTAAAACCTAGTTCTAAACTAACATTTGACTTACCTTTAAAAACTTTTGGTTGCACAATTTTTGTGCATAATCCAGATAGGCAAAAAGGTAAACTAGACACTAGGGCTTACAAAGGATTCTTTGTTGTATTTTCTACATCACAAAAAGGATCTAAGTGTTTTATACCTTAATCAGTTAATTGAAAATGTACTTTGTCACAATATATGTTTCTTTTTTTTTTTTGAATAAAACCTTTTTTTACTCCTCATCTTCAGGGGAAGATTCAAAATTCAAATTCGGTTATTAAGCACAAAGAAGATTCAATAGTTTCAGTCTTGGATCTAGATTTTTTTAATTCCACAAATTTCAAATGTTGTGAACAAAGTTCACTAAAAAACAATTCAAAATTCAAAATTGAGCCAAAAACAGAACTTTGAATATTATTATTGAATTTTTTTAAAAAAATTTAAACTACAAGGAAAAGATATAAGATTGATATATATATATATATATATATATCTAACATGACTAGAATATTTTAATATTATATATTACATTTTTTAATATATTTTAAGTACTATCAATTCAATCACAGTTTAATTATTGATCATTTAATTATTGGGTATTTGGAAATTTTCAATGTTTTGGACTAACTTGTGCTTACAAAACTCTCCTATAGTGACACTAATGTGGTTGGCAACTTAAATTCATGTTTTGGGGTTGTTGAAATGCATTTATCGATTGGAACAAGTCAAGAAACTAAATTTTGGGTTGCTATCATACTAATTTAACCATAAAATTTTAATTTCTCTAAAATACTCTTTTTTGTAGCTCTTTCTACACAATCAAATATCTCTCTCAGCTCTCTCCGTTAGACTACTGCTAGTCAAGGCTACTTGGCGTTCAACCCTGAATGCATGGTCAAGATCCATACAATCGAGCACAATCATAATGTGCTCCTTCCATCTTTTAAAATTAGTCTCATTTAGCATTGGGATATTTTGCATGTTGGCAGAAATATAAGATACAACATACAACAGAAAACAACCAAACCAATAATATGTTCAAAATAATACTCATATATACATCATACACAAAGTATATATAGTCTTAAACATGTGAAATACAACATAACTCTATTTAGTAAATTAGAGATATAATACAAAATTCACATGTTCACATAAAGTTTTAATCATTTTAGAGATGCCTAGTACATCACCACATGTTAGTCTTTGAACAGAATAAATATATGTTGGTGGCACTCTCTACACAAATATAGTTAATTAAGGTAGAACTCTCACACTTACTTAACACATGTCTTCTTTTAGGCCAACACATACCAAGTAAGTTTCTCAAATAAGCCATACAATGATTAACTAACTTAAGCCTGGCCAACTAAATTCCTTTGGAATATTTAACATGCATAGGCTTTTACACAGTTTTTTTGGTCAAAACTAAGTCAACTTTACATAAATTAAATTGATTAGAATTCATAAAATATATATATATATATGATGTGATATGAAATTTTTTTAATCAATGGTCAACGCTTGGTCAATAGTCAACGGTCAACGATTGATCAACGATCAACGCTTAGTCAACGATCAACACTTGATCAACGATCAACAAGTGAACAGTATCACGACGGATGAATAGTAACTGTCACCTAAATTTTTGGAATTCTAGTGGTTACGGTTTCAAAAATTTTTTGAAAATTTTTTACTATTTTTTAACAGTAACTGTACAAAATTTTCTAGAAAACTAATGCATGAAGTTTTTTTCAAAGATTTTCTAGAAAAAACTTAAATGTTCTTGACCCAGAAAAATTCCAAAATCACATCCCAAAATTATTTTCATGAATTCTGACTCAAATTTATTAAAAAGATTGATTAAAACCATAAATAAACGGTAAAAATCACCCAAAAAAAATCCAATATGAGATTTAATTAAGAAATCTCAAATTTGATGGTTCATCTAAAAAAATCTCTAATTTTCACATATTTTCAAAATCTAATTTATTCCTTTCAAAATTTATAAAATAAGATGCGAAAATAAAGTTTAATTAGGGAATTAATACAAAGGAACCATAAAACTTCCTAATTTTAACAAAATCGAAATTTTGCACATATAGGATTCTTCACAAAAATTACAATTTGTGAATCCAATTTGATTTTTGAAAAAAATTGTTCTTATTACTTATCGCAACCAGGCTTTGATACTAATTGTTAGGATTATTTTACATAATCATAAACCAAACAAATAGATTCATAGAAAACTCAAATGCGAAAAATTTCTTAAATCTATAATCTATTGTTTGTAGATCGTGATAAGTAATAAGAATAGAAAAGAAATAATATAAATAGCGTACCTTGATCCATCGTTAACCCGAACACAAATCAAAGAAGGGTAGGCTCTTCTAGGAAGATATGATGTTAGCTTTCTCTCTCACTTTTCTTTGATGAGAAAACATAAAATGAACTATATGTTCTAAAAGTGAGACTAACCCATATAACCAAGGGAACTACTACCCATATCCATCTATCCATGGGTCGACTTACGGATCGACTCATGGATTGACCCCTTTTATAATAACACTTCATCACTGTTATTATTTCGGGTCAGACATCTACACATTTAATATTTTCACTACACCCCAACCCAAATAAAATATATATCAAATAGGTCCCTGAACACAAATTAATGAAGATTTTATAATAGACCTAATTAAGAAAGCATTAATATATATGCCACAAAAATATATTAACATATACAATAATTAATATGTCAGTCCACACAAATATTTATTAGCGTTAATAGTTATTTATGATATAAATAATAAATATATATAATATATTTATAATAAAAATAATGCCAACAAATTTTCCTCTTTCTTACCGCGGCTTCTGGCACAGAGTTTGCCGATGCTTATTCCCCAGATACCGTCATTACTTTTTCTCCGGGAAAAGAAGTTAATGACCCGTAGGCCTTCTACCTCCACGTGGCATTGCTCTGTCAGGCTTTCACCCATTGCGAAAAATTTTCCACTGCTACCTCCCATAGAAGTCTGGGCCGTGTCTCAGTCCTAGTGTGGCTGATCATCCTCTCGAACCAGCTACTGATCATCGTCTTGGCAAGCTATTGCCTCACCAACTAGCTAATCAGATGCGAGCCCCTCCTTAGGCGGATTATTCCTTTTGCTCCTCAGCCTACGGGGTATTAGCAGCCGTTTCCAACTGTTGTTCCCCTCCCAAGGGCAGGTTCTTACGCGTTACTCACCCGTCCGCCACTGGAAACACCAAATAAAGATAAAGAAAGGGGTTCTCACTTTCAAATTCTATAAAGCCCCTAAAAGGTCTACCCTTTACTCAAGTTCTCAATAAAGACCAAGCAAAATTTCATGGATTCATTCTTATTTTTATTTAGATTTTCTGAATTATTTATTCAATTCTCAATTACGACATAAAAGAAATAAATGTTAAATTCTTGAGTAGTTTACCTCCTTTCGAATAAGGAATCCCTTTAATTTGCTTCGAATTTTAGCAATTGATATCTTTGGAAACAATATTTTTTTTCTTCATTCAAATTGGAACTAGACTCTTTCTCTTTCTTATTCTATTTGTGTATTCTTTCAAAATTCAAGATTGTATGAAACGTATGCTTGCGTATTCATCCATTGGTCAAATTGGATATGTAATTATTAGAATAATTGTTGTAGATTCAAATGGTGGATATGCAAGCATGATAACTTATATGTTGTTCTATATCTCCATGAATCTAGGAACTTTTGCTTGCATTGTATCATTTGGTCTAGTACCAGAACTGATAACATTCGAGATTATACAGGATTATACATGAAAGATCCTTTTTTGGCTCTCTCTTTAGCCCTATGTCTCTTATCCTTAGGAGGTCTTCCTCCACTAGCAGGTTTTTTTGGAAAACTTCATTTATTCTGGTGTGGATGGCAGGCAGGCCTATATTTCTTGGTTTCAATAGGACTCTTTATGAGTGTTGTTTCTATCTACTATTATCTAAAAATAATCAAGTTATTAATGACTGGATGAAACCAAGAAATAACTCTTCACGTGTGAAATTATAGAGGGTCCCCTTTAAGATCAAACAATTCTATACATAATGTTTTGATCTAAGATTTCAATTCTTCCATGTTACCGTAGTCTATGGAGCTAAGGTCTAAAATATGGACGAAACAGGTGTTTCCAATACTCTACCACCGAGTCAATTTTATTTCATTTAATCCCTATTTCATGGCCATATATCTTTCGGCAAAGGAATGGGAAACTTTTCTTTTGTTACATGAATCCAATCTTCATAATGATCAACTTTACGTAGATCCCATTGTATTCCGAAAGCCCGAAGCATTGGTCCTGATAAACCCCAATTTATTACTTCCTCTTCACCAACAATGCCTACTCCCTCAACCCGTTCTAAAAAAATAGGATTTCGCATAATAAGTTTTTGATATTCAATAACCCCTGTTAAAAAATAATCGTAGAAATCCAAACATTTATCTATCCATCCATGAGGTAGATTAGCCGCTACCCCTCTGATACAAAAATAATTATGCATCATTCTCATACCTGTGGCAGCTTCGAATAGATCATATATTAATTCTCTTTCTCTGAAAATATAGAAGAAAGTGGTTTGTGCACCAATATCTGCCATGAAAAGTCCCAACCATAATAGGTGAGAAGCTATATGACTCAACTCCAACATAATTACTCGAATATAGCTCGCTCTTTTAGGTACTTGAATATTTCTTAACTGTTCCGATCCATTTACAATTATTGCTTCTGTGAACATAGTAGCTAAATAATCCCAACGTGTTACATAAGGTAGATATTGTACAATTGTTTGGTTTTCCACAATTTTTTTCCATCCCTCTATGTAAATAACCCAATATTGGTTCACAATCAATAACATCCTCACCATCTAGAGTAACAATGAGTCGAAGAACACCATGCATTGATGGGTGGTGAGGACCCATATTGACTATCATGAGGTCTTTTCTTGTAGCTGGGGCATTCATAGGTTTTTCCTCGATTCATTCTTCCATGAATTGCTTAAAACAAAAAATGGAATCTATTCCAAACATATATACCATGGTTCCTTACTTCGACAGGGTGCAAATGTCTAAATTTTCTATTTTTAGATACTTTTTCAGAACTATTGCCAATACTAAGTAACAGCCAAAAATTTGTATCCATTTTTCATGATATTATGCATGGATTAGATATATCATAGCGAATTCTTCAGAAAAAATTGTGTCTTCCACAATAGAATCTGATAAGTGAGATTTCGAGTAAGTGTTTACATAATCTTCTTCTATCCAAAGAAATTATTCATCGAAATAATGAGTCACCATTGATATCGACACATCTGAGATCGCTAAATGTTCGGGAGTTCCTCTATTCAATCCTTTTCCTTCTTCTTGTTGCTAGATATCTCGTTCGTACACATTTTCTCTTTGTTTCTCAAGCCTATAGTGAGTTACAGATAGAGTTCGAAAAGGTTAAATCTTTGATGATTCCATCATACATGATTGAGTTGCGAAAACTTCTGGATAGGTATCCTACATCTAAACTGAATTCTTTCTGGTTAAAGAATCTCTTTCTTGTTGCTATGAAACAATTAGGAGATTCTCTAGAAAAAATATGGGTTCTATTTCTGGCGGCAACATGCTATGGGATGGTGGTCCCGCTTATCGGGTCAAATCAATACGTTCTAAGAAGAAATATTTGAATCTCATTGATCTCATAAGTATCATACCAAATCCCATCAATCGAATCACTTTTCGAGAAATATGAGACATCTAAGTCATACAAGTAAAGCGATCTATTCCTTGATAAAAAAAAAGGGAAAATGTGAATAGTGATTGGATTGATGATAAAATAGAATCTTGGGTCTCGAACAGTGATTTTTTTTATCTCTTGAAATGTAAAATAAAAAAAGAAAGAAATGTTTAACTTTTACTTATTTACTTATAAGACGAGGAAAAACTTAAAAAAAATAATAAAGAAAGAGGAAATCTCTATAATTTTTAGATAGGATTCAGGTGAGATCCAATGTAGATCCAACTTTCTATTCACTTTGATTCATTCTTCCATGATCTCTTCCCGAACCAAACATGAATCTTTTGATTCATTTGGCTCTCACGCTCAATTACTTCTGGGAACTTCCCATATCTTTTTTTTTATGTAGTGAACCTATCTTCTCTATTCATATTCCAAAAAAAAAATTGAAACTTATTAAAAATACAAACAAGACCAGAAAATTCGGAGGACTCTTCTGACCAAACAAATAATTGTCAGCAAAGTTGTTTTTTTTTCTTCAAATCCAAAGAATTCTTATTACTTTATACATAGGTCATTGATTTCACATTGTATAAAAAAATGTATGAAATACCCATTTTTTCAATTTTTCACTGTAAAGGGTTCAAATCATTTTATCGACATGAGTGTTCTATATCGAAAAAAAAAATTCCAACTATTTTTTTTGAAACCATTTCTGTATTAACATAGTAGTAGAAAGAGTATTACGCTGCGTCTAGACTTCAAACTGATTAGCTTTAACCATGTTAATGGTCCCATATTTTTGGTTGATAGAGAATCAAAGTGGATTTACCAATAAATCACAAAATGCTATAGTTCTTAAATATGATTTCTTAATTTATTCAGAATTTATTCAGACGTAATTCGCGGGATCATGCACCTTTTTCTAGTTATAACGAAAAAAAGTGCAGTGGGTTGGATCCAACTAATTCTTGAAATAAACAACTTGCACACACTCCCTTTCCAAAAAAAAAATCAATACACCAAGCACTACACTTAGATTTATTGAATTTGTTGCTAAAATATCGGTATTAAACCCGAAACACCGACGGATGGCCAGTAACCCAAGGAAATGAAAGAATCGGTTATATTTTTCATATGATCTCATCTTATAGATAGACTAATTATCTTTCTATTATTTCTATTATTTATTGATTTTTTATATTCTTTATTAATAGAAAAAAAGAAATAAAGAATTTCTTTTTTCTATTAATTATGTATATTATTTATTAATATAATAATTTTGAATTCGATTTATATATTTATTCTATTTTATTTTTCAATATATTAATATTAGATATTGTATATTGATAAAATACGCGGACGTTCCAGTGCACATTATGCACTTGTTACGTAACAACCCCTTAAAATAGAAACTCTTCTTATTGGATGACCATGATACTTCCCAAAAATCGAAATTATTGATCAATGGAGGACCAATATCACCATTTTGGTTCAATAAGATACCAAAGTGGATGATTCACTCATTCCATACTAGAAAGAATCGCAAGACATCAATTTTTTATTTACTTCTTCATTCTTTAGAAACAAAAAATATTGGAGTTTCATATTTTTTGTTTCTTTTTTACTAATTTACATTTTTCTCATCATTTTTTTATCTTTTGAAATGTAAAATAAAAAAAGAAAATGAATGTTTAACTTTTACTTATTTACTTATAAGACGAGGAAAAACTTCTTGAATATATTCACTATTTCTTTATTTTCCGATCGCCTGGAAAGAACAAAAGAAACATCTTGTTCTTTCTTCAACAATTTCTGATCTCTAGTGGACCTTTCAGTAGGATTCGAACCCAGATGAAGTTCTGACCATCTTTCAGAGAAAAAAGAACGAATGGATCTTGTAGGATTCGCAAGAAATTCTTCGATTTCTTCTGGAAGTAAATAATGCCAACAAATTTTCTCTTCAATTTTCTTGAAATAAAGGGAAAGATTTGTAAGCAAATGAATCTTACTGTCTAATCCATATTTATTAATATTTTCAAAATGAAATTGTAATTAATATATATTATAAATAAACAATATAATTAGAGTAATTTAGTATTATACAATGACAGATAATTATTTTACTTTTTAATATATAAGAAATAGACAAACAATATCAATTCTAATAACTAAATATTTTAATATGTAACACCTCAAAATTTTCATAAAACTATCTCCAGGATAAAATATTTTTAAGATAAGGTTCCTTAGTGAATAATTATGGCAATTCTCAATCTTTAATTTCAAAGATCTCAAGTCCATAATTAAAGACAACTAGGAGCCATTAACATCATCCCATGCCTTACATCACCATCATTTGGACATATATACATATCACTGGAGATTAAGTCTTAATTATTTTACAAAAACTATAAAACCTAGGCTACAGCTACTGACTCCCTCCTGCAACCCCGCTATTCCCATTTTGATTTGCACCTAGAAATGGTTAATACAGTACAAAAATTATGAGACATAGAAATCTCAGTAGCCAGTAGTTAATCTTGAAAACAAGAACCATTCCCAGTCATAAAAGCAAGTTCATAACACCATTCATAATTCAGTTCAACTCATCTATGCCACTGTCATGCAGAGATTATCCCTAGGTCTTAGTACCACAAGAGTCTGTTTCACCTCAAGTGGTGCCAAGGGTCATCACTATTCTCAGTGCCTACCACCAGGGTCTAATTATACCCTGTGGCCCAAAGGTCAGCAAGACTGACACTAGCATCGTCATGCATAGCTGCTTCCGCCCTAACCATGGCAAGTCTTATACTGGCGCGTACCGTCGTACCCCAGATGCTTGGCGTACACTGCCTTAGCACATGAGTATAATAATAATACAAATACATACATAACGTTGCATAGAGTTGAATATCACATAATTCATCAATAAATCATTTTCATCACATAATTCATAATTAAATCATTTTCATCATAAAACAATTTCAAAATATATGAACAGCGCTTTTATGAAATGTAACTGGCTACCTGAATTTATCGTCTCGTACTGATTCCACTCGAAATTATTCCAAGGTGCTGATAAAATAAATTAGCTATTAAAATCCTAACATGGAATACTTAAAAATACTATTCCATTTTTAAATGAAATTTCTATGCACTAAATATTAATTACGTATTATTCGCAATCTTATTTCTAATCCCAAATTTAAATAAATAATAAATATAATTAGCTAAAAAAAAATATCCTAATAGGGAGGAGACTAAAATTACTATTTCATAATTAATTAATCTTGTACCTCAAAAATTAATTACGTAATGTATATAATCTCATTTATAGTCCCAAATTCAAAAATTATAATCAGCTAAAATTTCTTCTAATTTATTTCTCAAATTTCACCATATTTCCTTTTTCCTCTTTGAATTAATTCACTTTGGTCCTTAATGTGAACTTTAACCATATAAATAACCTTCAAAATTTGGTAAATTCCATCAAATTTTAACTAAAATCCCATATATACTCAATCTGGACATTTTCAGAATTTTTACTCTTTCCTTCCAACTTTTCATTTCATTCACTTAGGTCCTCAATAATTATTTTTCCCTTATCTTTTTCATGATCTAAGACCATACTTAGTTTCATCTAAGTCCATAGGTCACAAATATATCTTGTTTCGAAATTATAGCTATTCCTACAAACTTTTGATTTTATTCAGTTTAGTCCCTGTCATGGATGCATACATCTAAACTCCATGTTTTTCCATTCTTTTTGCTTCATGGCTCTCCCAAACTCATCTAGGGACTCTCTAAGACATGTTTAATTATTTCTAAAACACATGCATAGCTAAAAGAAAGGATTTAAAGCTTACTAGAGACTCCAAGCTCACTTTATCTCCAAATTTTCTGCACTTTCCTGTTATAGTTTTTGCTGCTGTGAAGGTGTGCTTTGGACCTCAAATCCACTGCAAAAATGGTCCTTTGGTCAGTACAAAAGTTTCCCAAGGATGGCTTACTGGTTTGGCTAGAAAAGACCTTGCAAACTTGCTTAATATCTCCACTTTTTGCTCTGTTTTAGTGCAGTAGAACAGAGGCAAAAATTCTGGTTCATTTGCTCACGGGTCGCACACCAAAATCCTCAAGGAAAACCAAGGTTTGATGACAGCAGAACCTCACACTCTTCCTCTCGGTTTTGACAGTAGAAAATGCAACTAAGGGTCATATTTTAGTGGCATAAGAGGTTCCTCACGTGGCTGCAGAAAACGGAGAAGACAGTCACGTTTTTACTGCACCAAATTCCTCTCTTTCTCGGTTTCACACCCTCCACGAAGATAGCTCAAAAGTTGGTCAGCATGGATGAAGCATAGGTGTCCTTTAGAGGTTTTTGGTGGCTGCCTAACTTGAAGACAACTCACCCAAGCCTTCCACGGGTTTAAGAACAGCATAACATAGGAATTGAAGCTCTCTCACGTGGCTACCAACATTCTTCTGCACTTAGCCGAGAATCACTACAGAAAGTTGGTGCCCATGATGTGCTACTGCCAAAAGGGAATGTGGTCGAGAGCTTCACATGCTCATGTGCTTAAATTCCTCCATCTTCTCCATCATGTGCTCTAACTTCCTATGCTGGCCGAGGACATCAAAGTGTTATGCAATGGAGAGCTTAGGTGGTGCCACATGGATGGAAGAAAGCTAAGGTGGATGGGTGATGTGTGGTCTTCTCCTATTGGTGCAAAGTTAGGTGAAGACAAGGGAGACACAACGTATTATGCATACTTTCCTTCATGTTTTGTTGCCATAAAAAATTGTTTAGCTAAAATTCTAATATGGCTATTTACAATTTTCTATATTTACAAATAGGTCCTTGGTATAAATGGAAAAATTTTATTCATCACCAAAAATTATTTCTAAAGTTTCAAGTGATTTTCTCCAACCTCTAATTATGGAAAAGTTACTTTATTTCCACTTACAAATTTTCTCCTTTAAAAAAAATATTCTTTTCATAATAGTCCTTCATACACTAATTTGCCTATATTAAATAAATATAAGAATTTGGGATGTTACATAATATAATTATATAATTATAATTATTAAACTTATATAATTATATTTTAAATTTAATTATTAATTTAATCCAATTTTACATAATTAAATATTTTATATTGAAGTTTTTTAATTTATAAATATATTTAAAATTAATTAATTGTAATTAATTTCTTAAATATATTTATAATTTTTAACTTTGATTAAAAGTAGTTAATGTCATATATAGTGAAACATTAATTATATAACTATAAGTAATTAATGGATTAATATATATTTAATAGATAGATAAGCAATATAATTAGAAAAAATAGTATAATAACTAATAATTATTTAATTTAATAATAATAATAATTAAATGAACATAATAAATAACCAATACGAATTCTAGTAATTAAATATTTTTATATAATTTTAATCTAAATATAAATTTATAGTTATATACTGATAATTATTAAATTTATACAAAATATCAATACTAATTGTGTAATACCTACGGTTTTGAAATACTTGAAATGGTATGTGCCCCCTATTAGATTTTTGCAGGAGAAATTTAAAATATCCTACGGTGACATTGGGTTGCTATCATACTAATTTGACTTTAAAATTTTAATTTTTCTAAAATATCCTTTCTTGAAGCTCTTTCTACACTCAAATATCTCTCTCAGCTCTCTCCATCGGACTCCACCAGCGTCTCTAACTCTCTATCTCTCAAATATGTAAGATTTTGACAATATCTACTCTTTCCCTCTTTTACTCTTCAACGCCCAACACCCACCCTTCCCAATTGGCCGGATGCATGTGCAGAGGTTCCCAATATCGTGGAGTCAAACTCACCATTGCCTACATTTTTTTTTCTTAATTTCTGATTGAGACACATGTCTATGTGGGTTACAATAACATTGACTAAGCCAAGTTTCAATCATAGTTATAAAAAAAATAGAAAATAACTTGATATGATTGAAAGAGTAGTATCTGCCAAAAAACTTTTCAAAGTGTAGAAAAAGTATAGCATTGGGCCAAGAAAGATCCTGCAGAAGGTTCGACTTTTCAATTAGAAAAAGCAATGTATTGGTTTTCACAAAACATGAAACAACTTAAAAAGAAGTTTTATATAATATTTTTAAGGTTAAATTATAATTTTGGTTTCTATAATTTTACCAAAATTTTAAGTTAGTGCTATATTTTATTTCTATAGAAAATAATTACTATAATTTTTTCATCCATGTAATTTAGTCTTTACTGTCATTATAGTTAACTTTACCGTTAAAATGATACTACATGAAAAATGATATTTACATCTTTATACATGTCAGTATTCTCAATCATTAATTTTTACAAACTTCAACCGTTATGTCAATAAAATTCTTATTTTGCCCTTAATTCCTAATGTCGACACTAAGTTAGAGAAATTGAAAATTAAAGGCAAAATGAGAATTTTGTTGACATGACAGCTGAGTTAGACAAAAAAAATGACTAGACATATTCTCAAATATACACATCAGCTGCCATATAGGACCATTTTAACAGCAAAGTACGATAAGGACTAACTTTTATGGATGAAGAAACTATATGAACTATTTTATATGAAAATTATGTATAGGAAAAATTTACAATTTTGGTGAAATTATAATGATTAAAATTATAATTTAACCTATTTTTAATTCAAATATCACATATAATAATTTGTTATTGTAATATCAACAAACACAGTAAGTGTGTAAGGGTGTGTGTGTTAGACACACAGACACCCGGACACACAACACACACACAAAAGAAAATATTGGTGTCAATCAAATCAAAGCAGTCTTGTGCCATGTTAAGTTGTAGGATGACGTCTCATACAATATAACTTAAGGGGGCGTTTGGTATCTCGGAAGGGGTTGGAATGGAAAGAAAATGAGAAAATGGAATGGAAAAGAGAATAGAAAATGGAAAAGAAGATGGAAAAAAAACATGTTTGGTATGCAATAGAAAATAGAATGGAAATGAAATTTTTTATATATTTAGTATGTATTTTTAGAAAAATATAAAAAGAAAAATTAAAATGAAATGACATTTTTACCCTTGTTAACCTAATCGCAAAACCCAACTCGCGTGCAGAAATCCCATCCCATTCTAGCTCATCGATGTTGCCATTAAACTTTATCAACAACGACGTCCTCCTCTAACGTACGTCCTCCTCTGACGTCCTCTTTAGCAGAGAGTCGTAGTCTTTTTATAGTTCATCTGGTATAATTTTTTTCTTTGTACTATATCATATGCAATTCGCGAGCGATGTCTGTGATTGTGTTGATGTTCAAAATTTGTTCTGTGCCTAATTAATTTCTGTTAGTTGTATCAACTGTTCATTTTTCACCAATAAATACATTAATAAATACATTATTCCTTACAGGTTTGATATATAAAAGTGTTGAGGACGATCTTTGTGCACCAGATAAATTTGTCACAACAGTTGGATTAAAGGCTAATATGGTTGGGTTGAAGGCTGAAAAAGAGAGATGTCTCCGCAATAAGACATGAGAAACAGATGTGTTTTACGACGTGAGACTGAAAAGTGAAGAAGATAGAACTTCATGGCAATAGATTATGTTATTATAGCAGATGTTGTTTGTTTGGTATGTTAGTGTAAAAAACCTTTTGTTATATGTGATTAATAAAATTCCTGACTTTAGAATAAGTTTAAGTTGAATATTAACAGAATTAACATTTAACACAATATACAAATAATTACAAAATGTTTACAGAAATTTGTAAACAAAGTCACAAATACACAAAGCTCATAAATATTATACAATCCATGTATCATCAACATCTTCAATCCTCCTCAGTTACTGCTTAAGTTGACATATCATATCCTTTATTTGTTGAAACTCTGAGGCTGTGTTTACTTCAAAGTTTGCTAGATGAGTATTTATGGATTCCATCTCTAAGACTGTGTTAGCTTGAAAGGAATTGAGTCTCGTATTCATAGATTCCATCAAACTCAACATATTATTAGAATTATCCACCATATTATTTACCATACTAGCAAGTGATACAGAAGGACCAGAAGAACCTGCTGCACTTGGTCCAGCTTCTTGTCTTTCTCCAGCCCTTTTCATAGTTAAGTTTTCTGTTGCACGTACCCAGTTATCGTCAACCAACTCAAAATTTATTCTTCTCATAGAATTGCAATCAATACTGGTGGCAGGTTTCATAACATTGAAACGATAATTAATTTTGCAATGCTTAACAATTTTAGAAACTATTGCAGCATATGGCAAGGGTGACTTTTGTTGAGCTGCACAAGTTGCCATGCGTTGCATCATAAAATATGGAATATTAAATTACCTACCATTTAAAATACATGCCATTATAAAAAATTCAGACTCACTGCCACCAGTCCAATTTCCTGGTTTATTCACTAAAATATGTGTAACAGTGCTTATCAGCAATCTATCATTTGCATCCATGTTGGCAACTTTGATCCCTTCACCAGAAAAATCTTCTCCAGTGATGGTTTTATAATTCTCCTCTTTGCTGTAAAGAGTACCACCCAGTGAGTGATAATTATCAGTGAAGCACAAAGCATCTTCATCAAGTGGAGGAACACCAATAATCTCAGCAAATTTTTCTTCATCAATAAGGATTTTTGTTCCTCTAACATTAGCAGTAAAGAGTTTATCCTTAGGGATAAACTCAATAGTAGTGTAAAATGCCCTAACAATCTCATCAGACCAGTTACCACAATACTTGACAAATTTCTTCAGTCCAAATTGTTCCAGAGCAGTAATAAATGGCATATTTCTCTTGGAAAAGTAATTCCAGTCCAAATAGGAATAACTTTTCTATTCTGATAATCTCGAGCATACCTGTCTCTCTGTTCTTCTTCCACCAAAAGATCCACTATTGGTGAGGTTTCAACATTTTTTGTTCGTGCTCGCTTTGAGGATGAAGCCATCTAAGAGATATTAATGGACTTGGTGAAACAGAGGAGTGATTGGTTTAAAGTATAGAAGAGGCTGGGAGTAGTAGCAGGTCGACCTCTGCGTTTTGAAACCCTAGATCTATCACACACACAGCACAGGGGATTTATATAGGAAAAAAAAGAAGCCCGGTCGACCAGGTGCAGGCAACCGGTTGACCATACGAATTTTGAAGATATGTACAACTAAGCAAATATATATATATATATAATATTAATTAGTGTCAATAATATTACACATTTCCTGCCATTTAATACAAAACGGCCTGAGGAAATATATATATTAATTCATCATACACATGTCCTACCATCTAATACAAAACAGTCCTACAAACATTGTCAATATTGTCATCTAATACAAAAACATCAAAAATTACCATCCATTCATCAGTTACAATAACTCTGTCACAAACTTTTACAACTTTTACACACTTAACTTGCACTAGCCTAGAGAAATATGCTATTTCTTGAGACATTAGATGATAGATCTGATCCATGCAGCATTCAAGTCATCAAGTATAGACGGTAACTAGAAGATATTGCTCCATTCCAATCACCACATTAGCTCGAAGTATTTCTTCTTCTGTAAGACCATTGACCTTCATCAAGTCTCCAAATAGTCTTTCTCTTCTTTCAAGCATACTCCTCTCCATCAGATTTATTTCACCTGTTAGCCTATCAAGAGATGTGGCAATGCTAGTGGATGCCGCTTGTATAGAATCACTAAGTTCAATAGTTTTAGAAACTTGATCGCCATTGCTTCTCCTTCGCTTTCTCCTTGAACCATAAGAGGCCTCAGACATTCCGACAGTGTCATCAGGCAGGGCAGAGTCAGGCAGCAGTTCATCTTCAATTGGAACAGTGTGCTCAACCTCTGCAGCTTGGCTTTCTAGATCTTCTGTGATGTCAGCATGAGTTTGTGCATCTTTTCCAGTTGCACTGTCCTTTCCAAAGACTATGCATAATCGGTCGTATAGCGGAAAGGACTTGTTCCTCCAAGCTGCTTTACTCTTATTTGACTGTAGAGGAAAATAAATGTAAAAAGTTATATAATATACATAGTACAGAGTCAAACATACAAGTAGAGAAGGGTGATTAAATATACCTGTAAATAGGCATCCCATACAACAGGCTCAGCTACAACACACTTTGACACAGGATCCCATCCAAACCCACTAGTGTTAGGTGCATGAAGTAAGTCATACACAGCTTGCCAGCTATTCTTTAATGTCTTCATCCTGGATAATATGTGTGGATTTCCTAGAAGTCCATGGCCTGGAGCTTTCTCATCAAGTTTCTTCTCTATTTTTTGTAAGTAACCTGATTGGAATGTCTTTTCACAATGATATAGTTCTCCAGCCTCCTTTAGTTCTACAAGTGCATCCACTAGCATTTCATCCTCCTTAGGTGTCCAATGGTCTGCCATGCTATCAATCAGTAAATACTTACCAAACTGTGTAAATAATTATTTATCAAACTATAAAAACTGAGAAGAGATGGTAACACCAACCCAAAAGTAACTATCAAAATAAAAAAAAAGGCTTTAATATGCAGTCTTATAACATCTCAATGCAGTACAATTAATGTCACATAAAACATAAGAAGTTCATCTTCGCCTATGCCTAAATTCATGGTACATTTCATCTACTACGCTATCTCTCCATTGACTCCACTCATTGGTAGGCTCAATTACAGTAAGATCATCTTCATCATCATCAGATAGTTCTGCTAATTCTATTCCTTCTAGGTCTTCAAACGGATCCAATTGGTTATACTGCATTATAAGATTATGGAGCAGACAACAAGCAATTATAATTCCATTATATGTTCTGACAGGATAAAATGAGGGGCTTCTAAGTATGGCCCATCGTTCTTTCAACAATCTAAAGCACCTCTCAATGACATTACGTGCAGCTGAGTGTTTCATGTTGAAAAATTCACGAGGATTTGTAGGTTGAGAATCACGTCTCCAATCATTAAGGTGATATCTTTGTCCCCTATAAGGCGCTAGAAATCCCTTACAATTGGTAAATCCTGCATCCACTAGATAATAACACCCTTCAAAGATAATAATTGATATGTCAGTGCTCATATATGCCAATGATCTCTTATGGCTACCAACTTATATTAAAATAATTGTTTATGCTCACCTGATGGAACTCTCAATCCATTTCTCCTCGAAACTGCATCACGTAGAACTCGTCCATCAGCTGCAGATCCTTCCCACCCAAGCAACACAAAGATGAATTGGCCATCTTGGGAGCAAACGCCTAGTACATTAGTTGTAATCTCACCTTTTCGATTTCTATATCTTGGTTGGTCCTCTATTGGGATTGTAAGTCTTATATGTGTTCCATCAAGGGCACCAACACAATTCTATAGAAAAATTGGCTTAATTTACAATTTATATACAACTTGGTCATATAGTAAAATATGAAACAAAGATTACCTTGAACCATTTCCACCTGGGATCTACTGAATCAGCAAGCACCTGATCAGGTGATTTGAAAAGTACTCCTCCTAAATGCATCATTGCATTGAGTACCCTATTAAAATACCTACTCACACTCTCACCTGATCTCTTAAATTGTTGTTGGATAACCCTATTCTTTACATGATGAGACAAAATATGTGCAAATATTGATACTTGCTCATCTACAAGCATATTTTTGGTAGGTTTAAGTCCTCCTATAGAATTAAGCATCTCACAAAGTCTACCTAATGTTGACCTATTCATCCTTGTTAAGTCAAAACAGGCTTTATCACTACTATATATCAAACTTCTAAAATGAGCTCTATGAGAGTGAAAATTAACTGTGTAAGGTACTCTAGTGATCTGATGTCTGCCAGCCCTATTAATAGAGATATAATATTTCCAAATAGCAATTACCATATGAACCCACCATGACACAACTGAACCAACTGCTTTTGCAATTATCTGCTTTCTCAATTCATCCATAACTGTAACATGGTATCCACAATAACATAAGTATTCACCAAAATGCTTCATACTTCAAAGATATTGATATCTTATGTTTTGCTAATATTAATTATTCACAAAAACTATAATCATAGCTCATTTACTGGCTGTTGTTGGCATTAGTACAGATTAATTAATTATAAGAGATTTTAGGCAGTGCTTATAATAATTATAATGACAGATGAAAAAAATTATTTGTTGTCGTAAAATGAGAGCTTACTGTTTCTTATGCGATGAGTATGTTCAGACGAGGCGTGTGCGGTCGCAGATGAAGGGTGAGTGACGGTGAAGCAATGAAAGTTCTAACAGTGATTCAGGATTTTGATAAGAAGGTCACAGCGGCAGCGAGAAGAACTTTATCAATAATTTTTTAGGGTATCAGGACATTTTTGGTATTTGAATTGGCAGAATGAGGGCAAATAAGATAATTTACATTGTTTTCCATATTAATGACAGGTTTTCCATCCATTATTCGATGGAAGCCAAAATGACGATTTTGATGGAATACGGATTTCTCACTTCCCTTTCCGCTATATACAGTTAAGCTACCAAACACACGATTGAAAGCTACAGTACTGGAAAGCGCCGTTCCTTTCTAGCGTTCGTACTGCTGCCAAACGCCCCCTAAGTGACCAACACAACTCATAAGGATTAGTTAGAAATGAATAGCTCAAAGTCAACAAAAATAAAGGTAAAATTTGAAATGATATATCTACATGTATGAAAAGTAAAATACATTCAAGGGATGATATGGTGCAGAGCAAGTATAAATATGTGAATATTTTCCAATGTTTTTGTCTATCTTGTTTGATTTTGAAGAGAAGAAAGTTGTTTTACGCTACCTTCTATCATTGGCTTTGGATTTCAACGCGCTTACTATCACTGTCTGTATGATTTGAAAGAGAGAACGGACCTCTCATCCTTTTAAACCGTCGAAAAACTAAGAAAAAAGATGCATTTACCTAGCAGGGAATAATTTTCTATCTAAAACAATTTAGATAGAAAATTATAAGTAGTTAATTATAAAACAATTTAATTAAAAGTAGTTAATGTCGTTTATATATATATATATATAGTGAAACATTAATTATACAATTATAAGTAATTAATGGATTAATATATATTTAATAGATAAATAAACAATATAATTAGAAAAATTAGTATAATAAGTAATAATTATTTAATTTAATAATAAATTAACATAATAAATAACCAATATGATTTCTAGTAATTAAATATTTTTATATAATTGTACATCCAAATATAAATTTGTAGTTATATACTAATAATTATTAAATTTATACAACAATATCAATACCAATAATGTAATACCTACGGTTTTGAAACTCAAAATGGTATGTGCCCCCTATTAGATTTTTGAAGGGGAAATTTTTCCGTTTGAATGGAGAGGGATGCAATATGAGTGACCTTGTTTTCTTTTTCATTGGTTGATGGGTTTACTCCACTTCATGAGCTAATGTGAATTTGGGTTAGTATGAAACCCTTAAAATGAATGAATATGACATAATGTGAAATTGTGCATAACTTTTACTCTTGTGTTTCATTATGCGTGTGAATGGATCCTTGGTCATGGTTATTGCCTTTGGTCTTGAGAACTTATCTTGTGATGGATGGGATGGTTACTTTCATCTTAAGAGCCTTTGTGTAGGGACTTAAATGAAAGAAATATGAAATATTGATGTGTGATGGAAATTATGGTTTTATGTTGTTGTGGACATTTTGTGATGTTTTGTTGGTGAGGGAGAGTGTGTTGAACAACTATGTAATTTAACTTAAAGAAAATTCCTCACTCTTACCTTGGTGGGGTCAAAATGGGAATTTTAGTACAACAACAACAATAACAACAAAGCCTTATCTCATTAGGTGGGGTCAGCTACATGAATCGCACGATGTTATTGAACTTTATCAATGACCAACTCTTTAAGTATCTCATTCACTAGAAGATCTCATTTAATGACTTTTCTCAATGTCATTCTTGGTCTTCCTCAACCTTTTTTCACTGAAATCCATATTATTTGTTCAACCTCCATACTGGCTCCTCCAACTGTATTTTTTGAACATGTCCAAACCACTTTAAACATTTTTTACTATTTTTCTCTTCAATAAGTGTCACTCAAACTCTACTACGGTATTTTTAAATGGGAATTTCAATATTTAAAATAAAACCCCACCCCATCTCAACACGATCAATCCCCCTTTGTGTATTTGTGGTGTGCATATTTCATCTCTTCCCACTTCTTCACTCTCAAATCCACCCTCCTATAAAAACCTAATATTTGTGTGGCGTTTTTTCAGGTCTTAAAAGATTAAGATTGGAGGTAAGTAACTTGAATGTTCTTCTCCTGTTATTTTCGTGTTTTACAAATCCTAGGTTGGGTATTTGGAGATTTTCAATGTTTTGGACTAATTTGTGCTTACAAACCTCTCCTATAGTGACATTAATGTGGTTGGCAACTTAGATTCATGTTTTGGGGTTGTTGAAATGCATTTATCAATTGGAACAAGTCTAGAAATTAAATGTTGGGTTGCTATCATACTAATTTAACCATAAAATTTTAATTTCTCTAAAATATTCTTTTTTGAAACTCTTTCTACACAATCAAATATCTCTCTCAGCTCTCTCCGTCGGACTCCACCAGCGTCTCTAGCTCCTTGTCTCTATATCTAAAATTTTGACATGTCTACTCTTTCCCTCATTTACTCTCCAATGCCCAACACCCACACCCTCTCCAATTGGGCGAATGCATGTGCAGAGATTCCCGTAGCGTGGACTCAAACTCAACATTTACTAAACTGAGTTTCATTTTTTTTTATAATGGCCAAAAGGCCTAAGACACACATATTTTTAAGGGACCCACCCTTAGAAAAAAAAAATTTCTTTTGATCAACACGTATTTCAATCCATACTGGTAAGGTCCCCCCTCCCCCCATGCGTAATGGTGAGGTCACGGTCCCAATCTAATTTTGAAATGATATATCTGTGTGTATGAAAAGTAAAATACATTCAAGGATGATATGGTGCAACGCAAGTATAAATATGTGAATATTTTCCAATGTTTTTGTCCATCTTGTGATTCATATTAATCAAAAGTTAAGGCACACAAATTGAACACAGAGACACAGGAAGTTAGGATTTCCAAATAGGATCAGAGGGCAAAGGAAGAGTGTGTGTTACTGGTGGCACAGGGCTTATTAGATCCTGGATTATTAAGAGGCTCCTTCAGGATGGTTATTCTGTTAATACCACTATTAGATCTGATCCAGGTAAAATTTTTTTATTTAGAATAAATTAGAGATTTAGTCCTTCAAAGCTTTCAATTTAGTCTTTTTTATAGCTAAATCAATAATTTTCCGTTAAAATGGTGGTTCAGATTGAACCAATGAACCAGTGAATATTTAAATCAATAGAAAATCGATCAAACTGGTCTTAAATCAGTAAAACCAACCGGTTCAATTATTTTTTTTTTGAATTTTTGAATTTATTATTAAAATTTTGCTGAATATTATTATGAATTTTTAAAAATTTAAACTATTAGGAGAATATATAGAATTGATATATATATATATATATACATATATATACATCTAGAATATTTTAATATTATATATTATATGTTTTAACACTACAAAAAAAAAGACTTTTGGTGGCGACTTTAGTCTAAAAGTCGCCACTAAGTCTTTGGTGGCGACTTTTAGTGGCGACTAAAGTTGTTGGCGTAAGTCCGTGGCTGATTCTTTTGGTGGCGACTTTCAAAGTCGCCACCAAAAGTTACCTTTAGTGGCGACTTTAGTCGCCACCAAAAGTCATTTTTATTGCAAAAAAAAAATTTCGTGAAAAAAATAATTTTTGGTGTCAGCAAAAACTACCTTTGGTGGCGACTTTAGTCGCCACCAAAAGTCACTCGTCATCTTTTTAGATCTGGATTGGCCCGGAAGGTCGACCCGAGATCCATTCGACTCGTGCGGGTCTTGGCCGATCCAATAACTCGCTATCCCGAGCTGACTCGATTTTTTTGTGTGCAATATTCAAGTTTATTTGAAATTAAACCAAACATGTTCATACCTGAGATTCGAACCTGGGTCCCTTGCTTGCAGCCATGTGTGTCTTGCCATTCTGCCACTGCTTCATTTGTGTTATGTAAGTGCAAAATATTATATATATCTATATATATAATCTGTTAAAAATATTTTAGGTCAAAAATATTATAAAACAAAAATAAAATAATATTAAACTTAACAAAAAGCAAATATATTATTACTATTGAAGTCACTACAAAAGTCCAACTTCAACTAATTTCATAAAAAAAAAACGATTTCACTTAAAAAAATAGACTTCAGTCGTCACTGATAATCTATTTTTTTAAAAAAATTAAAAAATTTAAAAAATTTAAAAAATTAAATTTCTTTTAAATAAAATTAAGAAAAATAAAAAAAATTAAATTTTTTAAGTAAAAAAATGACTTTTTTAATTTTTTTTTTAAAAATTAGACTTTTGGTGGCGACTAGACTAATTTTTTATTTTATTTTAAAAAATCTGACGTTTTTTTTTTATTTTTTTTTAAAAAGACTTTTGTCGCCACCAAAAGTCTAATTTTTTATTTTATTTTAAAAAATCTGACTTTTTTTTATTTTATTTTAAAAAAGACTTTTGGTGGCGACTATAATTTTTTATTTTATTTTAAAAAATCTGACTTTTTTTTATTTTTTTTTAAAAAGGACTTTTGGTGGCGACTATAGTTGCCACCAAAGGTCTAATTTTTTATTTTATTTTAAAAAATCTGACTTTTTTTTATTTTTTTTAAAAAATACTTTTGGTGGCGACTATAGTCGCCACTAAAAGTCTAATTTTTTATTTTATTTTAAAAAATCTGACTTTTTTTATTTTTTTTAAAAAAAGACTTTTGATGGCGACTATAGTCGCCACCAAAAGTCTAATTTTTCATTTTATTTTAAAAAATCTGAGTTTTTTTATTTTTTTTTTAAAAAACTTTTGGTGGCGACTATAGTCGCCACCAAAAGTCTAATTGTTTATTTTATTTTAAAAAATCTGACTTTTTTTTTATTTTTTTTAAAAAATACTTTTGGTGGCGACTATAGTCGCCACCAAAAGTCGACTTTTAGTGGCGACTATAAGAGTCGCCTAGTCGCCACCAAAAGTCGACTTTTGGTGGCGACTTTTAAAGTCGCCACCAAAAAATCGCCACTGAAAGTCAATTTTCTTCTAGTGTAATATATTTTAAATGCTATCAAAAGTTTGAATGTTAATCTTTAAATTAATGCTTCAATCGATTTTTAATCTCCTGAACGTTAGTTTTTGTGAACGTTAATTATGATTCTTGTTTTGGCATATATACACTACACACAGAACGCAAAAGAGATATGAGGTTCCTCACAAATCTTGGTGGGGCATCCCAGAAGCTGCGATTTTTCAACGCAGATCTGAGCAATCCAGAAAGCTTCAGGGAAGCCATTGAAGGGTGCATCGGAGTGTTGCACACAGCCACTCCGTTTGATTTTGAAGAGAAGGAATCAGAGGAAGTGGTGACTAAGAGAACCATTGATGGAGCCCTGGGCATCTTAAGAGCCTGCGTGAACTCGAAGACGGTGAAGCGCGTGGTTTACACTTCCAGTGCTTCAACGACGACGTGGAGTATCTCAGAACTTGGAAGCCCTTTGCGTGGTCCTATGCGGTTTCCAAGACACTGGCAGAGAAGGCAGTGCTTGACTTCGGAGAACGGAATGGATTGCAAGTCGTCACCTTAATTCCTTCTTTCGTTTCTGGACCTTTCATTTCTCCGAACCTTCCTGGCTCTGTTCGTCTCTCCTTGTCTTTGCTCTTTGGTAAGTGTTACAAAGGAATATTTTAATGTAAGGATTTCAAAATTCAAGTACCAAATAATTGGTTACCACCTTTGTCACCAAGGTATATTTTAAAATAACCAAAAAATTGGGTTTGAATATATATAATAGAATATAATAGCCCTTGGAGTTGCTTCTCGGTCAAGTTATGCATGTCCATGTGTAATGAATAATAATTAATTATTATTTTTGACAGTTTTAAGGTAAAGAAATTGATATATGATGCAGCTGACAAAGACCAATATGGTCTGATTCTTCGTCCGCATATGGTGCATGTGGATGACGTGGCCAGAATATCCGGAATTTGCAATACCAACAGTAGAGTGAGTTTCTTCTTTATTCAATTTTTATATTATTTAAAAATTTATAACTCGGTCTCTACAGTTTAATTTATTTAATTTGGGCCTTTTTATTTCTTCTAATATATAGATCTCTAAAGGGAATCAAAGGCTACAAGCTCCCGGATCTAACTTCAAAGAAGCTCATAGATGCTGGATTTGAGTTCAAGTACGGCCTTCAGGAAACGTTTGATGATGCTATTCAATGCTGCAAGGAAAAGGGTTACCTGCAATCTTAATTGCTGATCATTTTAAAATGAAAAATAACGGTCATGACCCAAAAGGCCCAAAAGGTCATGCAAGATATAATATCTATTACGTTGCTAATAAAATTTCTTTCTCATCAAATTCTTATCTTCCTTTTTTCTTGTCTATTCAAAAGTACTATTGCCATAATACGGGAAAGTGGTGTAAGTGCTGAAAGTGCTTTGAGATAGTTATCGAGAGAAAGTGTACTTCTTCTTCTTTCTCACTCAGATCACCTTTGTCTTTGGTTTTCTCGGTGGTGGTCAGGAAGAGGCTAACCATCATCCTTTTTTATTCTCATTTAATCCCTCCGGGTAGATCTCTCTTAGGTGATGGTTTCCTTTCTTCTCCTCTAAATAGTTTCTCTCTTAGATGATGATTTTCTTTCATCTCCTCCGAATAGTTTCTCCCTCAAGTAGTAGTTTCCTATTTTCTTTGTGTTTTTTTTTTCTTTTGAATATGTTATTTAGCTTTCAATCTTTTAAGGGAGCTTCGAAACTACGAGTGATTTTGGAGAAAACGAAACTCATTATTAGTCAAAACGTACCAATACTTGTTAATATGATTTGAGAAATGATAGATGAAATGACTTTAAATATTCCAGTAGTATATCTTGTTTTGCTTTCTTTGGTTGATAATTTGATGTATACTTTTTCTCTAAATCCCTTAATAGATTTCAAAGTTTCTTTGAAGGCTTATTCTTTCTTTGTTTTCTGCCTCAAATTTTCTTTTGAGTGACGTAATTCGTTTATATATATACAAATTTTCAGCTTCAGAGGCAACAGAGCTTAATTATATTCATTCACTGCGCCTATCTCTGTTTCTTGACTGTCCAAAGAATAAGAAAAAGCTTTATTCTTTAAGCTCAATAAGTTTGAAAAGGATTAATCATTTATCTTGTTAGGTGGACAAATATCCTTAATAAATAAATTTATTGTTAATATAATGAATTAAATTACCTAAACTTGAGCACAGAAAAAATATAAAAATAAAATAAAACAAACAAAACAAAAGCAACAAGTTCTTCTCAGGAATTGAATATCTCAACCATACACAAGAAAACAAGCAAACGTTTTTTGAGGTGTGGGACTTAAAAAGCTTCGATGATACCTCAAAATTTGTTCTCTTGTCAAACTTGTCCTGGACACTGAAACATGGACTCTTAACATTCTTTTTCCGACGTGTTAATTAAATCTAATTTTTCGGACATAAATATTTCAAAATATTCTGAAGCAAATTAAGAAACCGAAATACACAAATGCTATATATTGTTACTATAACATAACTCCATAACACATAATCGTAGACAACGAAATAAATGTTCACTCAAAAACTTGAAAGAATAAAGAAAAATTGTAACCTCAAATATAATTAATTTTACTAGATAATACAGATATAATATATGAAAATGTATGTTATCGACATTTAAACAATCATATCAGAAATTAAATACATGTGACTGTATGAACAAGATGAGCTTTTAAATAAAGTAAACGGAAGGATAGAATTTGCAAATCCATATAATAAACTAAAATAATTTTATTTTTGGACATTAATTGAGGTATGTCATTAAATTAAGAATAATAAAATAAATTTAAATGAATAAATTTGGTAAACGAATAAATTTAGTAAATTAGTAATACCATATTAAATGAATTTTGGTGGAATGGTTGTAATACCCGTTAATTTCGGAATATAATTCGCTTAAGAGTATTTTAGAATTTTACAACGTTACTTTAGTTATTTATTTTGGTCATATTTAATTTTCATATTTAATTGTTCTCTTTGAATATTATTTATGAAAATTGAGTTAAATGACTGGACTAAATATTTGCACAATGTGGGATATATTCTAAAAATGGTGAAATTCATGGAAAAGTGGTTTCAGAATGGTCAATTAGTCCATTTATTGTAAATTGACTGGATGGGTTTGGATGTTGGGTTATGGATACCCATGGGTTATTGAATAACCCATTAGAAATATTTAATATAAAGTTTCAATAGTACCCCCTCATTTTTCACTCAGCCGAAGGAAGGCAGAAAAGCATTTTCTCTCTTCTTCATCCTCTTTTCAAATCCTTTCCTTGATCTTCAGAGTTTTGATTGTTTGTTCGGTTCAAAAGCTTTGTAAGGATCAAAGGTAAGTTTTAATCTCATTATTTTCCTTAAATCTAAGTTTATATGGAAGATTAGAGGAGGTTTTGTTCTTGAAGATTTTGATGATAATTCGTGAATCTCAGTTGTTTTAGAAGTTATTTTGAGTTATAATCGGTTAAAAGAGTTGACATTCTGGTTTTGAATCAAAAGAAAGGAAAGGATGAATTTTTTGAAAGATTTTCTGCAAAATTCGAAGTACTATAGCAACTGGAAATCTGGAATTTTTCTTCGAGTTACTGTAGCGACCAGAAATTTCGAAAAAAAAATCTGAAAAATTTTCTTCGGGTACTGTAGCAATACTGTAGTGTCGGCAGTCAATGGTACTGTAGCAGTCAACGTACTGTAGCGAACCGGCACTGTAGCGAACCGTTACTGTAGCAATCAGAAAATTTTGCGTATTTTCGTGATTTTGTTTCCTTTCTTATGTTTCCTTGTAATATATTTTACTAGGAAATTTTTCTACACATATTCTAGTGTGGAACAAGGTAAACTTGGACAAACATCAAGGTGAGTGAATAACCTTGCTCAGCTAATTTGATATTACTATTCAAAGTACAATATAAGTCCCATTTACAATATTATTTGGATAATAAGCAATCAATTTTCATATGGGAGTATATGATGATCGGTAGAAATAAGAGTATGTAGAAATTATTTTATTTCATGACAATTGTGCTATGTGATAAATTCTCACTATCTTGTCAATGAGTAAAGATCTACGGGATCTAATACACGAGTTTGAAAGGGTTAAAGTCCCATACTACTCAGTGCATATCTATGAAACCTATACACGAGTTGAAAGGGTTAAAGTCCCATACTACTCGGTGTATATCTAAGAAAGCTTATACACGAGTTTGAAAGGGTTAAAGTCCCATACTACTCAGTACATATCTATGAAACCTATACACGAGTTGAAAGGGTTAGAGTCTCATACTACTCGGTGTATACCGATGAGATCTTATTCACGAGTTTGAAAGGGTTAGAGTCCCATACTACTCGTTGTATATCTAAGAAATCTTATTCATGAGTTTGAAAAGGTTAGAGTCCCATACTACTCGATGTATAAGACAATTAATTATATGAGTAAATGTGGTATTTGTACTTTTGATATTCTATATAGTACAGTTATTTACTTACTGAGTTTTTAAATAAACTCACACTCCCTATGATTATTTTTCAGATACAGAAAACAAAGAAGAAGAGTATCCGTTGGAAGATTAGAAGCCCCTTGGGATTACTCTCTATTTCTGTCTGGTGGGATACCAGTACTTATTAATGTGGATACTAGAAACGCTCTGTACTTTCTATAGGTCTCCTAGGCTTGCGATGAGATAGAAATATCAGACTATGTATGTCTATATTTGCTTATCAGATGAATATAACTCTGTAGTGTGGAATGAATGATTAAGGTTGAATGTAAAACCTTACAGAATATATGTAAATAACGTATGTTTGAGAATTTTATCAAATGAGTAGTATTTTTTCACATGCTCAATTTTTGGGATGTGACAATTTGGTATCAGAGGATAGGTTTGATAGGTCCCCTATAGAGTACAGAGCAAAGTGATCTTTGTGGGCCCTTCCCTATTGTCATGAGCCGCGGCATGACCATAGGATTAGGTTCCATAAAAGACCTCGTAGAGTATAACGTCATTTTATAGATAACTTCTCAGTGGGGCTAGTAAGTGATATTTTGTTTATGTCTGAAAATTGTTTGTTATGTGTGTAGATCTGTGACAGATCAATGTCAGAAGGATCTTCTAATAATAATGAGCATATGGGTCCAAGGAGAGCCATAAATCCACCAGTACATGTGCAAGATGATCCTAACCGTGGTGATAGTTTACATGCTCAAAGTACTGAGGGCGCAACTAGTGAGCAAGCAAGGAGAGTCGAACCTGATGCTTACATTGGTAATGCAACTATTGCACATGTGATTAATTTGATGAATGAACGATTTGACCGATTTGAGGCTGAAATGAGAGGTCGAGCTGCACAAGCTAACCTGCCAGTGGATCCTCCTATTGTCGAAGCTGAAATTGTACCACCAGCTCAGTTAGCTAGAGGAGATAACGTAAGGGAGGTAAGAATGTCTGAATTTCAGACAATGAGGCCTCCTACTTTTTCAGGGGAAGATCCCAAAGAGGACCCACAATGTTTCCTTGAAGATTGTGAAGCAATCTGTGATGCTATAGGGTGTTCTCCTACTCAAAAGGTAGAATTCACTTCCTTTCAGTTAAAAGGTAGGGCTGGTAAATGGTGGAGGAACTGGAAGAAAGCTAGAATTCAAGGCGCACCGCCAGTTATGTGGACAGAATTTTACAGATTGGTTATGGATGAATTTCTTCCGGTAAGTGAACGATCATCTAGGGCCAGGGATTTTCTGTATCTACGACAGGGAACCATGATTGTTGATGAATATTCAGCTCAGTTTGTTAAATTATCTGAATATGCCCCTGAAATCATTCCTTCTGAAAGGAAGAAAATAGAAAAGTTTGTGGAAGGGCTTCGTGATGCCTTATATGATCAAGTGGGTTCTAATATGAACGATTACTCTTCGTACTCAGAGGCTGTTGATGTGGCCCGAAGAATGGAAAAGAGGTCAAAGAATAAAGAAGAATATCGTCAAAAGAAGAAAGCTAGATATAGAAGATCTTTTGATCAAGGGGAAGACTCAGGGACTTTGAAACCCTTTACTGCATCACAAAATGCTCCAGCCACTCCTACTAAGTCAACTTATTCTACAGCCAGTGTGGCTAAGCCTCGTTCAGAGAGCAGGGGTAGTTTTAGCTCTTCTAGTAGAGGAGGTACTCAAGGTAGAAGGGAAAAATCTCAATGTCCTGAATGTGGAAAGTTTCACTTCGGAGAATGCAGGTTAAACACTGTTGGTACAGGTTGTTTTAACTATGGATAAAAAGGACATTTTATAAGGGAGTACCCTCAGCTCATGACAAGACCAGGTCAAGGGTCTACTTTGCCACCTCGACCACAATCTATTACTCAAACACCAACCCCTTCAATAGGGGGTAGTATGGGAAGAGGTTCTGGAAGAGGCCAAGGTGACCGTGGAAAACAAGCTGCTGGCAGAGGAAATGCAAGAGTATATGCTCTAACCCGACAGGATGCTCAAACATCCAATGCTGTAGTTACAGGTATATTATCTGTTAATACTTTTGCTGCACGTATTTTGTTTGACCCCGGTTCTACTCACTCATATGTGTCACCCCTATTTGCCAAGAGATTTGCAATTGATTCGATTATTCTTAAAGAACCATTCTTGGTTTCCACACCGATGAGAGAGACTTTGATGGTTAAAACATGTTATCGTTCTTGTAAAATAATCGTTGGAGGCATGGAAACTGAGATAGATCTTATGATTCTCAATATGTTAGATTTTGATGTGATTTTAGGAATGGACTGGCTATCTTCTTGTCATGCTACTATAAATTGTCGTGATAAAGTTATTTCCTTTAATATGCCGGGGAGGAGTAATTTTGTGTTTCAAGGAGATCGAAGTGATGTACCTTGCAACATGATATCTATGTTAAGTGCCTGGCGTATGTTGCGAAAGGGATGTCAGGGATTTCTAGCTTTTATCAAAGATTTAGAAAAGAAAGAACAGAAGTTAGAAGACATACATGTGGTTAATGAATTCCCAGATGTGTTCCCAGAAGATTTACCTGGATTACCGCTAGAAAGAGATATTGAGTTCAGTATTGATTTGGTCCCAGACACACGACCAATTTCTATTCCACCTTACTGTATGGCTCCTGTTGAGCTAAAAGAACTTAAAGAACAATTGGAAGATTTGTTAAACAAAGGGTTCATTCGCCCAAGTTTTTCACCTTGGGGTGCTCCTGTTCTTTTTGTGAAAAAGAAAGATAGTTCTATGAGACTATGTATAGATTATCGTCAGCTGAATAAAGTCACAGTGAAGAATAAGTATCCTTTACCAAGGATAGATGATTTGTTTGATCAGCTTCAAGGAGCAAAATACTTCTCAAAGATTGATCTAAGGTCTGGATATCATCAGTTACGAATTAAGAGTGATGATATACCTAAGACTGCTTTTCATACACGGTATGGACATTATGAGTTTCTTGTGATGTCTTTTGGGTTGACAAATGCACCAGCAGCATTTATGGATTTAATGAACAGAGTGTTCAAATCATTCCTTGATAAGTTTGTAATTGTATTTATTGATGATATTTTGGTGTATTCAAAGAGTCATGAAGAACATACTGAACATTTGAGAGTAGTGCTTCAGACCTTGAGAGAGCATCAGTTGTACGCAAAGCTCTCAAAATGTGAATTCTGGATGAGTCATGTAACGTTTTTGGGACATGTTATTTCCCAAGAAGGTATTCATGTTGATCCAAGTAAAATTGAAGCAGTAAAACAATGGCCTAGACCAACAACAGTGTCTGAAGTACGTAGTTTTCTTGGCTTAGCAGGGTATTACCGTCGCTTTGTCAAAGATTTCTCTAAGACGGCTCTCCCATTAAATAAGTTAACCCGAAAGAATGTTAAATACATTTGGGATGATTCATGTGAGCAAAGTTTCACCCAATTGAAAGAGTGTTTAACTTCTGCACCAGTCTTAATCCTACCATCAGGACCAGGGGGTTATCTGTATTCTGTGATGCCTCAAAGATAGGCTTAGGATGTGTGTTGATGCAACATGGTAAAGTCATAGCTTATGGCTCACGTCAGCTTAAAAAGCATGAATTGAATTACCCCACTCATGATTTGGAAATGGCAGCTGTAGTGTTTGCCCTAAAGATTTGGAGACATTACTTGTATGGGGAGACTTGTCAAATTTTTACAGATCACAAAAGCCTTAAGTACATTTTTGAGCAGAGAGATCTCAATCTAAGGCAACGAAGGTGGATGGAACTTCTGAAAGATTATGATTGTACCATCCTTTACCATCCAGGTAAAGCAAATGTAGTGGCTGATGCTCTAAGTCGAAAGTCTATGGGAATTTTAGCTCACATTGCCACTATAAGGAGGTCTCTAATACATGAACTACAAGAATTGGAAGCTGATGGAGTATTCTTCGAGATCACTGAGTCAGGTACATTTCTGGCTCATTTAACAGTTAGATCATCTCTTGTTGAAAAAGTAAAAGCAACTTTAGAAAATGACATTGATATGGTCAAAATCAGAGATAAGGCAAGGCAAGGTCTAGCACCAAGTTTCTTGGTAGATGAAGAAGGAGTCTTATGGTTTAATGGGAGACTCTGTGTCCCCAACATTGAATCTTTGAAATATGAAATCTTAATGGAAGCTCATGGTTCGCCCTACGTTGTACATCCTGGTGTTGTGAAAATGTATCAGGACTTGAAACAAGTTTACTGGTGGGAGGGCATGAAGCGAGACGTGACTGACTTTGTAGCTCGATGTTTGACTTGTCAGCAAGTTAAAGCTGAACATCGACGACCACCTGGTTTGATGTAAAAACTAGATATTTCTGAGTGGAAGTGGGAAAGGATCACTATGGATTTTGTGGTAGGTTTACCTCGGTCAACAAAAGGAAATGACTCAATATGGGTCATAGTGGATCAACTTACTAAATCAGCACATTTTCTTCCTGTTCATACCACTTTCAGTGTAGCAAAACTTGCTCGACTTTATGTTAAAGAAATAGTGAAACTTCATGGTATACCAATATCCATTATATCAGACCGAGGACCTCAGTTTACTTCTCGGTTCTGGAAAGTCTTTCAAGAGGCTTTGGGTACCAAAGTGAATCTTAGCACAGCATTCCATCCTCAGACTGATGGACAGTCCGAAAGGACAATTCAGACTTTAGAGGATATGCTAAGAGCTTGTGTGATGGATTTCAGTGGAAGTTGGGAAGATCATTTGTCTCTTATTGAATTTGCTTATAATAACAGTTACCAAGCCAGTATTCAGATAGCACCTTTTGAGGCTTTATATGGGAGACGGTGTCGATCTCCTATAGGTTGGTTTGAACTTGGTGAAACCAAAATATTTGGACCTGAGATGATACAGGAAGATATAAATAAAGTTAAACTGATCAGAGAGAAGTTGTTAACTGCTCAGAGTAGACAGAAGTCTTATGCGGACAACCGACGACGTGACCTTGAATTTGCAATAGGTGATATGGTTTTCTTACGAATCTCACCTATGAAGGGAGTAATGAGATTCGGGAAGAAAGGCAAGCTTAGTCCGAGGTATGTTGGCCCATATGAGGTTGTAGACAGAGTGGGTAATGTGGCATATCGCCTAGACCTACCTTCCGACCTAGAGGGAGTTCATCCAATATTTCATGTGTCCATGCTACGGAAGTATCTTCCTGATCCTTCTCATGTCATTCAACCCCAAGAAGTTTATTTTGATGAAACTCTCACCTACGAAGAGGTACCAGTAGCTATCCTTGATAGAAAAGTCAAGAAATTGCGTACTAAAGAAATTCCTACTGTCAAGGTTCTTTGGAGAAATCATTCTCGCGAGGAAGCTACGTGGGAGGCAGAAGATGAAATGTGGAAAAACTATCCACATTTATTTGAAACTTGAGGTAAGATTTTAATTCGGAGGACCGAATTCTTTTAAGGGGGGTAGAATGTAATACCCGTTAATTTCAGAATATAATTCGCTTAAGAGTATTTTAGAATTTTACAACGTTACTTTAGTTATTTATTTTGGTCATATTTAATTTTCATATTTAATTGTTCTCTTTGAATATTATTTATGAAAATTGAGTTAAATGACTGGACTAAATATTTGCACAATGTGGGATATATTCTAAGAATGGTGAAATTCATGGAAAAGTGGTTTCAGAATGGTCAATTAGTCCATTTATTGTAAATTGACTGGATGGGTTTGGATGTTGGGTTATGGATACCCATGGGTTATTGAATAACCCATTAGAAATATTTAATATAAAGTTTCAATAGTACCCCCTCATTTTTCACTCAGCCGAAGGAAGGCAGAAAAGCATTTTCTCTCTTCTTCATCCTCTTTTCAAATCCTTTCCTTGATCTTCAGAGTTTTGATTGTTTGTTCGGTTCAAAAGCTTTGTAAGGATCAAAGGTAAGCTTTAATCTCATTATTTTCCTTAAATCTAAGTTTATATGGAAGATTAGAGGAGGTTTTGTTCTTGAAGATTTTGATGATAATTCGTGAATCTCAGTTGTTTTAGAAGTTATTTTGAGTTATAATCGGTTAAAAGAGTTGACATTCTGGTTTTGAATCAAAAGAAAGGAAAGGATGAATTTTTTGAAAGATTTTCTGCAAAATTCGAAGTACTGTAGCAACTGGAAATCTGGAATTTTTCTTCGAGTTACTGTAGCGACCAGGAATTTCGAAAAAAAATTTGGAAAATTTTCTTCGGGTACTGTAGCAATACTGTAGTGTCGGCAGTCAACGGTACTGTAGCAGTCAACGTACTGTAGCGAACCGTACTGTAGCGAACCGGCACTGTAGCGAACCGTTACTGTAGCAATCAGAAAATTTTGCGTATTTTCGTGATTTTGTTTCCTTTCTTATGTTTCCTTGTAATATATTTTACTAGGAAATTTTTCTACACAAATTCTAGTGTGGAACAAGGTAAACTTGGACAAACATCAAGGTGAGTGAATAACCTTGCTCAGCTAATTTGATATTACTATTCAAAGTACAATATAAGTCCCATTTACAATATTATTTGGATAATAAGCAATCAATTTTCATATGGGAGTATATGATGATCGGTAGAAATAAGAGTATGTAGAAATTATTTTATTTCATGACAATTGTGCTATGTGATAAATTCTCACTATCTTGTCAATGAGTAAAGATCTACGGGATCTAATACACGAGTTTGAAAGGGTTAAAGTCCCATACTACTCAGTGCATATCTATGAAACCTATACACGAGTTGAAAGGGTTAAAGTCCCATACTACTCGGTGTATATCTAAGAAAGCTTATACACGAGTTTGAAAGGGTTAAAGTCCCATACTACTCAGTGCATATCTATGAAACCTATACACGAGTTAAAAGGGTTAGAGTCTCATACTACTCGGTGTATACCGATGAGATCTTATTCACGAGTTTGAAAGGGTTAGAGTCCCATACTACTCGTTGTATATCTAAGAAATCTTATTCATGAGTTTGAAAAGGTTAGAGTCCCATACTACTCGATGTATAAGACAATTAATTATATGAGTAAATGTGGTATTTGTACTTTTGATATTCTATATAGTACAGTTATTTACTTACTGAGTTTTTAAATAAACTCACACTCCCTATGATTATTTTTCAGATACAGAAAACAAAGAAGAAGAGTATCCGTTGGAAGATTAGAAGCCCCTTGGGATTACTCTCTATTTCTGTCTGGTGGGATACCAGTACTTATTAATGTGGATACTAGAAACGCTCTGTACTTTCTATAGGTCTCCTAGGCTTGCGATGAGATAGAAATATCAGACTATGTATGTCTATATTTGCTTATCAGATGAATATAACTCTATAGTGTGGAATGAATGATTAAGGTTGAATGTAAAACCTTACAGAATATATGTAAATAACGTATGTTTGAGAATTTTATCAAATGAGTAGTATCTTTTCACATGCTCAATTTTTGGGATGTGACAATGGTAGAATTAAATTAAACTAGTATTGTGACCCGTGCGATGCACGGATTAACACAAATATCACAATTTTTATTTATCAAATAAATAAAAATAATTAAAAAATATATAAAAGAATATATGTACAAAAATAATAAGACATTTAAACCTTATTAAGATACATATAAGATGATTCATTAGATACAAATGCCTTGAATATTGAATGTGAATTACGTCAAATGAAAAAAAAACATATTCCATAAATTAATTTAGATAAATATATTAATTAATGATAAAAATGAGTTAAAATAAGAGTTACTAACCTAATAAGTCTGCGAGGATCAAAATGATTGTCTTCCTTTGATTGTTTCTTCTTTTATTTCTACAAATATATATTTGGATTAGCAACAATGATAACAACTATAGGTTTATTAAAATTTAAAACATAACTTACATATCCACAAAATTTTAAAACAACAAAAAGAAAATAATCAAGGGAAATACACATCACATCCCAATTTTAAAATTTAATATTTTAAATCCTAAATTAGCATTCAATCAATCCACACATGTAATCTCAACATTGCCTGAAGTTTCTCTTCATAGGGAGGCCTCTACCCTTTGCTCACAGTAAGACTAAAAGGGATTATTCATTAATCTTATTAGATGAGAAAACCAGAAAAAAAAAAATAATTTAAACATAATCAAATTATATTGTTCAAACACAAGTAACTACTTCAATAGCATCATTTTTTTCTTTTAGGCTTTGATCTTTCTCATGACATGCTTTCCTCAAAAAAACATAATGACAGAAACAATAAAGTGAAATTGGAATTAGAAAGCCAGAATAATGTAAAAATAAAATACAACAGACAGGAATAAAAAACCATAAGACCAAAAAGAAACATAAACAAACCAGAAACACGAAAAATAA
Source organism: Biancaea sappan (assembly GCA_037074585.1). Classification (NCBI taxonomy): domain Eukaryota; kingdom Viridiplantae; phylum Streptophyta; class Magnoliopsida; order Fabales; family Fabaceae; genus Biancaea; species Biancaea sappan. The sequence continues at coordinate 21,712,147 of CM073499.1, read as the reverse complement.
CAACAGAGAACAAATACAGAAATGAAAAAAAGTAGAAAAAAAGAAGCAAAGAATGAAAGAGAAACAAAAAATCAAAAATCACAATCGAATGAACAGTAATCGCGAATGTGAACAATACGTGAACTGCATAGATCAGAAAAATAAATAAAAAGAAAACTGAGCTATGATACCAAATGATGTGAAAGAAACATTACTTTAAACATTTGATAATAAATCGTCATTGTTGTCTTTCAACCATGTAAAGGAAGAAAAAGCAAAATCAAAGACAAAAAAGAAGGAAAATTGTGTGAGAGAAAGATATATGCAAATATGGATGAGTTTTACAAAATAAATATATAAATATCTACATTAATTTTAAATTTTAAAATTTTAATTTTGAAAAATGAAAAAGCCTCCAAATTGGCTAATAATGATGGTCAATTTTTAAAAATCTCTCCATAAAGATAGGAGAGTGGCCATTGATGATGGTGCAATAAAGAAGTCTAGTATGCTTGTATAGAAAAAAGAAAAATGAGTGATAATTCATTATTATAGTTTGATTTGATGGAGGTAATTTTAAATTTTATTATAATTATTTAAGAAGAGGAATAAATAATATGAACATTTGTATGTTAGTTTTTATATAGCAATTAATTATTTGATTATTTGTATGTAATAAATGTTAATTTATCAAATAATAATATATTATATTTCAATTGAAAAGTTTACCTAATTTATCAATTATATAGCAATTATAGCAATTACATACCAATTATATAGCAATTATATCGATTATAAACTAATTATATAGCAATTATAGCAATTACATAGTAATATACCCTAATTTTTTTCAAATTCATTTAATGTGATGTGATTAAGTTACCAATTTTATTCATTTAAATTTATTCTATCATAATAATTTAATGACCTACCAATAATTAATACCCTAGAGTGAAATTGTTTTAGTCTATTATATAGATTGAATTGAATTGATTTAAATTATCTAGTTTGAATTGACTGAATTGATTTAAATTGAAATTTAATAACAATTACATTTATTATTCTATATAATAGACTACAACAATTCCACTCTTGGGCATTAATTGAGGCATGTCATTAAATTAAGAATAATTAGTATTGTGACCTGTGCGATGCACGGTTAATTTGTAAATCTAAAAACTTTCGTAACTTATAAAAATAATAATAATTACAGTTGATTTATATGAAACTTATGAGTTATGACATATACTTTTTAAACGTAAGTAACTAAATATTTTGAATTGATTTATCAGTTTTATAATCAAATTTATTGTATCTATACCAACTTTGATTTGAATTGATTTATTTATTTAATAGAATAAATTTAAATGAATAAAATAGGTAAATTAATTAATTTGTTAATTTGTAGATTATTTGTTATTTGTTATAAATTATTTGTTACACAGATCAATGATCGATTGAATATTGATTTCATCTTTACTTTTGAATACATTTTTTTTGTTTCAATTGGATTCATAAAAGAGAAATATTGAAGGTTACTGCTACATTTGGATTAGATCTCTAGGCTTCAGATTTCATATTTCAAAAGTTTGACGTTTATCTCTTTCTTCAGTTAAGGGATAATAATTTAAATATTCATATCTCTAACTTTGATTTCTATTAAATTAAGAATTATTTTGGAAAGAAATCAAAATAAATTCAGATAAAGTAAATTTTTTAATTCATATATCAATTTTATAATTAAAATTATTTTACCTGCTAAAAAAATACTCTAAGACACTACAACAGTCGAATAATAAAAGTAATTATTTTTTTAATTTCAATTCAAATCATTTAAATCAATTCATATCAAATAATTAATATTATGCAATGTCATTAATTTAAAAAATTTATCAAATTTATTAATTTACCTAATTTATTTATTCATTCAAATCAATTCAAATTAAATAAAATAACAAAATACACTAATTATTAATTTCACTTATTAATAATTATGATAGTATATTCTAATAAAAATATAATTTACTATTCACTTTAATAATAAACAACATAATATATTAAATACATTAGGACCCACATAATACATTCTAATAATAATACTATGATTTATAAATTTGTGAAATTTATGAAACTTATAAGACTTATGAATTATGATATATACTTTTTAAACGTAAATATCCTGATATAAATTTTGATTATTTATAAAAATATATATTATAAATTTCAATAAAAATTTATGATAATAAACGACCACATTATATTATGATGTAAAATAAGTCATTAAATGAAATAAAATAATAAGATGTATGTGTAATCATTAAAAAGTTTTTTATAAAAAATAATAATCAAATTAAAAATGTTTATATGCAATGTAGGATAATCAACTGTTAAAAAAGTTTTATACATATGATTAATAATTAATCCTAATATATCTTGATCTTCATGTATGCATTTTTCAACAATTTATTATCTATATATTTCGATTCAAATCAATTCAAATCAAACAATAAAAATAATTATTTTTAAATTTTAATTCAAATCAAATAATTTATTTAATGTGATGTCATTAATTATCCTATAATGGTCAAATAATAAAGGTAATTATTTTTGAATTTCAGTTCAAATCAAATAATTAATATTATGTGATGTTATTAATTTACCAAATTTATCAAATTTATTAATTTACTTAATTATTCATTCAAATCAAATCAAATAATGAAATTCACTAATTATTAATTTCAGTAATTACACTAATTAATAATTATAATAATATATTCTGATAAAAAATATATTTTTCTATTTACTTTAACAATAACTCACATAATATATTAAATACATTAGAATCTACATAATATATTCTGATAATAATACTATATTTTTCTATAAAATATATTTTTTAAACATAAATATTCTGATGTAAATTATAAATTTTAATAAAAAATTTATGATAATAAACAGCCACATTATATTATGAAAAAAGACCATACCTTTGACATGAGAAGAATGTTCTTTGCATGCTATCCCAACAGTTTCTGAACTTCCACAAAGTCTGAATCTTTTCAAACAAAAGAAAGAACAATTTGTTAATTTTGTTGGGAACTCCCCATTTCAAGATATCTTCCTTGTCTTTTTCTGTCAATGTGGAAAGATCCACTATCACTTCAAGAAGATTAATATTCTTTCTCTCGCTAAAAACTATAGAGTTCTCATAGCGACATCAAATCAAACCCAATTTTTTATCACATGATAAGACCATAAATAAGATAGTTCCATCTGAGCACAATAGTATACTAGCAGGCATATCCTTAGCCAACTTTTTGTAGCTCATACAGATTGTATTCTTATATCTCTTTATACTATAGCCAGTTGATATGGTTATTTCCTGACCTTGTTTTAATTTAATAGGATTACTATCCTTTAAAAATTTAGTTCTAATCTTGGGGCTCTACAATATTAGAGATAAAATGAAAAATAAAGAACACCTAAAATTTGATTGAATCCAAGATATAAAATAGATTCAAATAAAATAACTCTATCAAATCAAAGAACAAACAAATTAAAAAGGGAGAAAAATAATTGATCCGAGGAGTGTACCTTTTCTTTGTAATCGCCATCTTTTTGGACTCTCTATTTATCAGTTGGGTCCCTTTTTCAACATACTCGTGAGTGATATATTGTGTGATTGCTCTTAATTCTGTGTATTGAAATAGTTTTGAAAAGTAATTTTACAAATGCTAATTTAGCGATATCTGAGTATGCTTGTTGGAGATGTATACTTAGTACTTACCTAATATCTTTAGATATCCGTCTTCAGAAGTTGGGACTTGACTGAATGTCTACATCAAAAGAAGCCAAAGTTAGTTGAACTGAAACTCAGAGACAAGCAATCCATGAATTGCTCTAACACTTACATTAAGAGAATGAAAGGTTCCTTTTTGTGTTCACCCTCTTTCATGTTAATGGGAACAAACTCGAATTCAAGTTGTTTCTCGAAAAGGCAAGTAGTAACTTACATGATAGCCGTCAAGAAGGTACTTCTATGAACTTTTATGGCTACCATGACTAAGAAGATTATACCCAGTTTGAGTAAAAATAGAACAGAGATAGAGGCGAGCTGCTTCTCTGTAGTCGGTGACGGAAAATTCACTCTAAAGTTGATACGCGAGCTATGCAATCATTCCTTTATTACTGCTTCTCAGTTGAACGTATGACACTCAACATTCGGCCATTCATAAAGCTTGAAACGCATTGTAATAGCTTGAGATCGAGCTTTAGATTGACACGGAGGTAACTGATATAAACTTTCTAAACATAGAATCCTTCCATCTTTAGACTGAGCTTCAAACACTCAAAATTTATAATAACTCACAGTTTTAAAAGAGATTGTTTGAATTCATTTAAATGAAAATTTTTCAAATTCATTTGAATGCATTATAGAGTCAATCACACCAATTTGCATTTAATATATTGTAATCTTCACGGAATTTAAAGGAGAGCCCTAAGTACATCTCAAAAGGGTTGCTTAGAATGAATTTAATGTGGTGTCATTAATAGGACTAAATTTATTCATTTACATAATTTATTCATTTAATTTTCATTTTAATTTATTAATTTTATTACATGTTATTTAATGACATCCATATAATTAATACTTTATAGTGGAATTGTTTTAGTTTATTATATAGATAGAATAAATTTAAATAAATAAATTTGGCAAACTAATAAATTTGGTAAATTAATGACAACATGTGGTGGAATGGTGTAATTAAATTGAATTTAATTGAATTGATTGAACTGATTTAAATTATCTCATTTGAATTGATTGAATTGATTTGAATTGAAATTCAATAATAATTACCTTTATTATTTGATTTGAATTGGTGGAAGAGTGGAATTGAATTGAGTTTATTTGAATTACTTGATTTGAATTGATTGAATTGAAATTCAATAACAATTACCTTTATTATTTGAATTGAATTAATTTGAATTGAAATTCAATAACATTAATTGCTATATAATTATTGTCATTATATTCAATTTATTATGTTTAATATTCAATAATCATGAATTGTCTATATTCCTTGCTCCCCTTATATAAATAAAGAGACATTCTAACTATTATGTATTGTTTCAGTGTTTGTATTATTTATTGTTCTTACATAATTAGTTTTCATTCTGTATGTGTTGTTGTCGCTACCATCTCTCTCATAATTAAAGAACATGGTTAGTTCTATAATTCTTGCAAGAAGTGTTCAAAGGGAGTAATGCCAGATGGAAGTCGATTTTACAGTGAAAAGTATAATAATTATGCTTCTTCTATAGTTCCAAAGTTTGTAATTTTTTTTTAAATCTTTATTAGATGTTGCTTCTCAATACCTATAATTATCACTTATCAATTTCCTATCTGTTAAGAAATTGTAGGTTCAAAGTTGAAATGAAGGTCATCGATGATAGATGTGGTGCTTCATTTGTTGTTTTTGACCAAGAGGTGTACAAATTTTTACGGTATACTACAAAAGAGCTTCTGGACTTTGTTTATTTGATTAGTAGTGACTCATTCATTATTGATTATTTTTTATTTTTCGATCTTTTACAAATTTGATTTTAATGTGAATGTGAAAATCTACTGATGTTACTCAGACCCCGGAAAAAGTTGGATATGTTTGTTGGAAACAGGTTTTCATTTAGAGTTAGTGTTGATTCATGTAATATTAGATGTATCAATTCAGTCTATTTGGTTACTTGCTTGACATATGACGCTGACATGCTAAGTCAATCTGTCCTTGGTTCTGAAATAAGTTAGTCTTATGATAGAGACTTTGATAGCAATGATGCAAGTGACTCATGGAAAGTTTATACAATTAGATTATTCTATTTTTTATATGTGCATTTTACTTCTTGATTTCATTTTGTTATTCACTGAATTATTCATATCATATTATTTAGGGATGTAGTTCAAATGTTTCAAAATCTGAAGATAGAAGCACTTCATATTTTATTATACCTATGAAAAGGCCTTTTGCTGAAATCAACAAAGACGATGATAATGATGATAATGATGATAATGATTTGAGTGCTTTTCAGATGTTTTTTAACATTAAGAAAGTTGTGAGAAATGAAAAAATTAATAAGTCTATTAAAGATGTTGAGTGATTCATAAATATTGTTCTTGTATTTTACCTATCGCAATATTCTAATCAATAAACTTTATATGGTGCTTGGTTTCATTTTTATTGTTTTGTATGAATACAAAATGCATTTTTTGGGCTTTATTATTTATCGTTGTTTTTTTTTCTGTAAATTAAGTACTTTATTGTTAAATGCACACAATTTGAACATGTATTTTTACTTTTTATTTTTGCTTATCTTCTTAAATATGTTTAATTCATCTGTTGGATTTTCAAATAAAGTTTAACAAATGTGAATGAGTTAATTATTTATAAATGTGATTAATAAAATTTTGTATATCTTTCAATAACAATTATCTTTTCGAAGTTGTACGTTGTTTCTCATAATAGCTTTGCAATCGGATATAACAATCTAATGTATTGAACAATGACTGTTAATCTTTTTCCCAAATGAAAGAGTACTATTTTTTTATTATCTATTATTAACATTTTTAGAAAGCTAAATTAACAATTAAAATTTAAAATGAAAAATCTAATGTATTAACATAAATGAAAAATCTACTTAAAATGTAAAATTAGCATTTCTATAACAATATGACGTATTAAATGATGAATGTCAATTCGAAAAATTTAAAATAAAAAATTTAAATTAACATTTTTATCTACTCATTAACATAATAATTTTTTATTGTTTTCAAAAATATTGAATTTCAAATTGCACTTTTAAATACATTGAATTGAATTATAATTAAAATTTAATAACATTAAATTAATCACATTACATTAAACATATTAAATAAATTTTGGTAATTAAATAATTAATCATATAAATTAATATAATTTAAAACATTATTTATTGGTACGTAGAGTCTTATATCAATTAATACGATACTCTTTATTCTAAATAAAATAATTTAATTTAATTTAATTTAAATTGTTGTTAATATTTATGTAGACAAGTTTTAATTAAATATTTAATAACATAAATAAATGCTATAATTATATTTTATCAAATTATAATACATTATATTATAGTTTAAATTACTAACCTTCAAATTTCATTTTTTATATCATGTTATTTATTAGATAATTTAATTTTTTATTCATATTTAATGTAAATATTTTAAAATATTTGTCTTTATATTTTCTGTCAATCAATTATTATTATTTGTTATAAATCACACAAAATTTTAAAGATGTAAATTATTTATACACTAGTATTGTGACCTGTACGATGCACGGTTAAATTATAACTCTAAAAACTTTTGTAATATATAAAAATAATAATAATTACAATTGATTTATACGAAACTTATGAGTTATGACATATATTTTTTAAATGTAAATAACTAAATATTTTTAATTGATTTATTAGTTCCATAATCAAATTTATTTTACCTACTTTAACTTTGATTTGAATTGATTTATTTATTTAATAGAATAAATTTAAATAAATAAAACAGATAAATAAATTAATTTGTTAATTTACGGATTATTTGTTATTTGTTATAAATAATTTGTTGTATGGATCGGTGATTAATTGAATATTGATTTCATCTTTACTTATGAATGTGTATTTTTTTGTTTCAATCGGATCCAGAGAAAAAAAAAACATTGAAGGTTGCTGCTACATTTGAACTGGATCTCTAGGCCTCAGATTTTGTCTTTTAATAATTTGATTTTTATCTTTTTCTTTAGTCAAAGGATAATAATTTAAAGATTCATATCTCAAATTTTGATTTCTATTAAATTAAAAACTATTTTGGAAGGAAATCAAAATAAAGTCAAATAAATCAAATTTTTTAATTCACATATCAATTCCATAATCAAATTTTATTTTACCTACTAAAAAAAATCCTCTAAGACACTATAGTAGTCAAATAATAAAAGTAATTTTTTTAATTTCAATTAAAATCATTTAAATAAATTCAAATCAAATAATTAATATTATGTGATGTCATTAATTTATCAAATTTATTAATTTACCTAATTTATTTATTCATTCAAATCAATTCAAATTAAATAAAATCAGAACATTTACTAATTATTAATTTCACTTATTAATAATTATTATAATATATTATAATAAAAATATATTCTTATATTTACTTTAACAATAACTCACATAATATATTAAATATATTGGGATCCACATAATATATTCTAATAATAATACTATAATTTGTAAATTTGTGAAATTTATGAAACTTATAAGATTTATGAGTTATGAAATATACTTTTTAAATGTAAATATTCTAATATAAATTTTGATTATTTATACAAATATAAATTATAAATTTTAATAAAAATTTATGATAATAAATGACCATATTATATTATGATATAGAATAAGTCATCAAATGAAATAAAATAATAAGATGTATGTATAATCAATAAAAAGTTTTTAATTTAAAATTTTTTACAAAAAAATAATAATCAAATTAAAATGTTCATATGGAATTTAGTATAATGAACTGTAAAGAAATTTTATACATATGATCAATAATTAATTCTAATATGTTTTGATCCTCGTGTATGTATATTTTAATAATTTATTATTTATATATTTCAATTCAAATCAAATAATAAAATTAATATTTTTTTAATTTCAATTCAAATCAAATAATTCATTTAATGTGATGTCATTAATTATCCTACAATGGTCAAATAATAAAAATAATTATTTTTAAATTTCAATTCAAACATTTTCAATCAATTCAAATCAAATAATTAATCTTATGTGATGTCATCAATTTACCAAATTTATCAAAATTCCTAATTTATTCATTCAAATCAATTCAAATCAAATAAAATAATGAAATTCACTAATTATTAATTTCACTAATTACACTAATTAATAATTATGATAATATATTCTGATAAAAATATATTATGTTATTTACTTTAACAATATATAAATTTGTGAAACTTATATATTCTGATAATAATACTATAATTTATAAATTTGTGAAACTTATGAAACTTATGAGACTTATGAGTCATGACATATATATTTTAAAACATAAAAATTCTGATATAAATTTTGATTATTTATATAATTTATAAATTTTAATAAAAAATTTATGATTATAAACAGCCACATTATATTATGAAGAAAGATCATACCTTTGACATGAGATAAATGTTCTTTGCATATTATTCCAGCACTTTTTAAACTTTCACCAAGTCTGAACCTTGTCGAACAAAAGAAAAAGAATCATGTCAATTTTGTTGGGAACTCCATTTTTTAAGATATCTTCCTTGTCTTTCTCTGTCAGTATAGGGAGATCTACTATCACTCCAAAAAGATTAACATTCTTTCTCTTGCCAAGAACTATCAAGTTCTCATAGCAACATCAAACCAAACCTAATTTTTTGTCATATGATAAGACTGTGAATGAGATAATTTCATCTGAGCATAGTATTATACTACCAGGCTTCACATCCTCAGTCAACTTTTTTGTAGCTCACATAGATTGTATTCTCATCTCCTTTTATGCTATAATCAGTTGATATAGTTATTTCCTGACCTTGTTTCAATTTAATAAGATCACTATCCTTCAAAAATCTAGTTTGAATCTTGGGGCCCTACAACATTAGAGATAAAATGAAAAATAAAGAATACTATAAAATTTGATAGATTTCAAATTGTGAAGTGGATTTAAATAAAAGAACTATATTAAATCAAAGAATAAACAAATTAAAAAGGGGGGAAAAATACTGGATCCGAGAAGTTTACCTTTCCCTGTAATCGCCATATTCTTGAACTCTCTGCTTATTAGTTGGGTCCCTTTTTTAGCATACTCGTGGGTGATATATTGCATGATTGCTCTCGATTCTGTGTATTGAAATGATTTTGATAAGTAATTTTACAAATGCTAATTTAATGATATCTAAGTGTGCTTGTTGGAGATGTATACTTAATACTTACTAAATAGCTTTAGATCTCTGTCTTCAAATGTTGGAACATGACCAAATGTCTGCATCAAAAGAAGTGAAAGTTAGTTGAACTGAAACTTAGAGACAAGTAATCCATGAATTGCTCTAACACTTACATTAAGAGAAATGAAAGGTTTATTTTTGTGTTCACCCTCTTTCATGTTAATGGGAACAAATTCGAATTCAAGCTATTTCTCGAAAAGGCAAGTAGTAACCTACATGGTGGCCATTGAGAAGGTACTTTCGTGAACTTTTATGGCTGCCATGACTAAGAAAATTATACCGAATTTGAGTGAAAATAGAATAGAGATAGAGGCGAGCTGCTTCTCTGTAGTTGTGGCGGAAAATCTACTCTAAAGTTGATACGAGAGCCATCCGATCATACTTCCATTGCTGCTTCTCAGTTAAACGAATGACACTCAACATTTGATTATTCTTGAAGTTTCAAATGCACTGTATTAGCTTGAGATCGAGCTTCAGATCAGCATAAAGATAACTGATATAAACTCTCCAAACACAAAATTCTAAACTCCAAACACTCAAATTTTACGATGAGTCATAGTTTTAAAAGGGATGGTTTGAATTCATTTGAATATAAATTTTTCAAATTCATTTGAATGCAATTATAGAATCATTCACACAAATTTGCATTTAATATATTGTAATTATTTAATTATTAATTAAATTTATGACAATTCATAGTTTTAAAAAGGATAATTTGAATTCGTTTGAATGCAAATTTTTCAAATTCATTTGAATGCATTATAGAATCAATCACGCTAATTTGTATTTAATATATTGTAATATTCACAGAATTTAAAAAAGAGCCCTACAGTAGATTTCAAAAGAGTTGCTTAGAATGAATTTAATGTAGTGTCATTAATAGAAATGAATTTATTTATTTACATAATTTATTCATTTAATTTTTATTTTTATTTATTAATTTTATTATATGTTATTTAATGACATCCATGTAATTAATGCTTTAGAGTGGAATTGTTTTAGTCTATTATATAGATTGCATGGATCACACTAATTAGTCTCACTACAAATAGATGACTGACAGCGGAATATGTAAAATCATTAGCTGTATTCACGATTATTAGGACATTACTTTTAATAATTCCCTCTATAGTTGCCTATAAATGATGGTTAAGAAGGTACATAATGTTCATGAACAATGACAGGCGTGGAACTTTGTGATAAGTGGCAGAGTTGAGGTCAAAGTTTGGGATATGTCTGTGTTTTCAACGAGGTGACGATCATTTTTTTTTGTTAAACATAACAATCATATTCATAACCACATATTTGTACAAAAATATTGATTGTTTGAATTTGTTTTGGTTGTTTATTTTGGAAATAAAAAACTGTAATATTATTTTGAAAATAAAAAACTATTTGAATAATTTGTTCTAGAAACAATTTCAAAAGTAACAATTTCACGAAGATTAGATAAATAGAGAAATTTAAAAGATAATATTTTTGACTTTTTGAAATAATTTCATAAATGAAATCGAGATACTGCATTTTGCATTCTATTTGGAAATAGAATTAAAAGGCAAACATTTTTTTTTATTTTTGGAATTAGTAGGGAATGCAAATTGAAAAAGAGATTTTTTTTATATTTGAAAATATTTTTGAAAAGGCGAGTAAGAGGGGAATTTTTGAAATTAGAAGAAACAATTTTTAGATTTTTTAAAATTTGAAAGCAAAAAGAAATGCGTTTATTGGAATTTATGAAAATAAAACTAAAGAGAAATTTTGATTTTTGACTTTTTTCAAAAGAAGATTGAATAAAATATTTACAAAATCAAAAAGTGTAATACTTTTTCTTTCCCTTTTTTTTGCTGTTAGGTATTAGGTAGCATTGTCAAAACGGGCGCCCGACCTGTAACGGGTTAGGCCAAAAAACGGGTTGGCCTGGGCTGACCCATTTTTAGACGGGCTTAGATTCTCATGTCCAAGCCCGTCCATGCTAGCAAGCGGGCCAAACGGGCCGGCCTGTCAGCTAAGCTTTTTTTTAATAATATAATATAAAATTAATTTAGTTGATTTTTTTTGAGAAAAAAATAGAAAATATATTAAGTAGAAAACAAAAAAAATAAGTTAATATATTCCAAAATTGTATGTTTTTTAGAATTTTGGAATTTATCCATTCCAAAATTATATGTTAACTCAATCAAATCAATTATTTAGGATAAATTTCAAAATGAATTGATGAGTTAAGCAAAATAAAAAGTTAAGAATGGATGGATAAATTTCAAAATTATGGGATAAATAAAAAAATTTAGGATAAATTTCAAAATTGTACAATATGAAATTATGAATTTATTTTAAATTGTGCGAGCAGGCCGGGCTTGACCCGCAGGCAAAGGCCGTTTTGCCAGTGCTAGTTTTAGGACATAGGACACAAAATTCACTTTGATCGCTATTGGGTAAAATCTAAAGAGGCATGCAGTCTCACATGACTCCACCAATTGACATCCTAAGTGCATGGGGTGACACAAGGTCGCACGGCTACCCCAAACAAAAATTAATTTAATTTTATTATTTGCTTTTTCTTCTTTTATTTTCTTTTTCATTTTTATACTAACAAAAATTATTTGAGTTATTTAATAATCCATTCTAAGGTTGTCAAGAAATGAAGTATCAACAAATTCACACAAATATGATAAATGTAGGAGCTATGATAGAATCTACTAAAATAAACATCATTAAAAGGGCTAAAATGTATGTACTAAAAGAAAAGGATTTAAATATAAGACTACAGTGCAAGAGTGGAATTAATGCAGCAGCAAAGTGGGAAAAAAGAAGGAATTAAACTATATAAAAAATAGAATAAAAGGGTAAAACTGAAAATAAAGGAAGGACTAAAGCAAAAGAAGATTTCTAACCATGGTCCAAAGCAGAAGGTGTTTATTTTCTATCATTGTGTTATTTTTTATTATAAAATGTTGATTTAGTTCTAGACCGATTATAGTTATTTTAATTTGTTCTTTGAAAAATTAATTATCTCAATTTAATTCTTAAAAAATTATATTTGTTTTAATTTAATTTTTTTGTTATTAATTGCAAAATCTACTGTTGTTAGATTTTAAATTTTTCTTATCATCAAAAATCACTTTAATAAAGAAATGATCATATGGAGATAGTCATATTTTTAAAAAATTAAAATGAAACATTTAATCTTAAGAAATAAATTGAAATATTTAATCTGGCGATAGACATCTTTATAAATCATTCTAATGAAAGAAACAAATTTTAAATAGTTTTGCAATTAATTTTTTGTAACTTTATGATAAATAAATAAATTCACTATATATGAAACATTACTACAAAAACCAAAATCAGAAACAGAAAATTCCTACCTCTGATAGTAAATAAATTCATCTTTGATGGATCAGAGACGAAATATGTTTTGTCTCTAAACTGGCCGTCGCAACTAAGTTGAGATGGAAAAATATTCCATTTCAACATCAGAGACGGAAATAGACATGGAATTCTCAAAGACGAAAATTATTTCATCTCAAATTTGGGACGGATAATTCTGTGTCTGATTCCGTGTCAAATCAGAGATGAAATATTTTTCATCTCAAATTAAGGACGGAAAATATTCGGTCTTAGATCTGAGAAGGATTTTTCGTCCCTGATGTTGGTGACATTTTGTTTTAATACCATAAACGACAAAAAAATCAATCAAATACATTACAATGTAGATTCTCAAATTCCAACAAATACAATCAAAGTAATGCAAATGTCATTAAAATAAAGTTTAATGCAAATTTAAATGCATTACAATGATGCAAATTTAAATTAATGTAATGTAACTTTACATCATATGGGGCAAAACCTAATGTAAAAAATCTACTGTAACTTGATGTATTCGTCCTCATTTCTTCTCCTTCTTCCACTCATGGATTAGTTGTTGCATAATGTCCTCGCTAATTTAGTCTGGCTTGGGCCAGTAATGGTATTGAACGCAAACATGCTACATCATGCGTTGCAAACCTCTCTGCATTTTTTGGTCCAATTTCTCTATATCTAGTCCTTGTATTTCAGCAACCACTTGTACTATATCGACACAACATAACAGAATTAATATTTAGTGGCAAAAAAAGTACTAAATTACATAACAATACATATTGTCCATTCTTGGAACCACAATTCCTTGAGTTCATTTAGAACCATTTTCATGTTGTAGCTAAGGTACTCAAATTTGCCCTTGATGGCTTGAGAAATATCTCGACCGCATCTAACACTGAGTCAAAACTATGCAATTTGATTATAAAAGTTAGTGGACATAGAATAAGAACTTAATACTCTTCTAAATACCAACCAAAAAGTAAAAGGAAATATAAATAACTCACAAATAGTGATCCAAGCATATCCAACGATGCCCATCAATCGTGTCAATGATGGAACCACCAGAACTTGACACGTGTTTGTATTAATGCCAATGTGGTACTTCTTTATTGTGTCTAGCTCATCCAAAATAATTTAGACAAATTACATCTAATGTATGTTTTATTTCTTAATGTTTGACTTTTTATGGAATGACATGGCTTGAGTTTTCATTAGATGCTTTTTATTGAAACACTATACTTAATAAGTTTTATATTCAATATTTAAAAATTAAAAGATCTTATGTCACAGAAATATCAAGAAAACTTAATGAGCACACTTCAAAATCTCTCATATAGAGTTTAAAAATAGCCTACACTATGATATCTCATGAAGCCAAGGTAGGAGGTTTATTCTTCAAAAGAGCAGTGAAATTAAAAAAAACCTTGCAATGACATATGCTTATCACACAAAAATGAAAGGAGCAATGCACAATTTTGCTAACGTTCAAAAGCACAAACAAACAAAAGCATATATATATATATATATATATAATATAATGCATGGACAAAACTATAGTTATAAAGCAAAAAAAGATTGAATCTACAACTTCAAAATGAGAGAGACGACGACGGCGAAGGAGGAAAGAAAGAGAGGGAGAGAGAGAGAAAAAGAGTACTAGCAACATCAGAGATACAACGGAGATCTACCACGGAGAGCGAGAGGGACGACAACGGCAATAGAGAACACATACAGAACATGGAGGATGATGGAGACAACAGACGGTAGAGGCGAGCACAGATCAGGAGAAGATGAGGATTTAAGATTTGAAATTTGGGGAAATAGGGTTATTTAGGATTAGAGACATAATTCAGAGGCGGGTAAAATCCGTCTCTAGTCCAAAACTACATTGTTTGGTTAAATTAGTTAGAGACAGAATTCCCGTGTCTGAAAATTCTGTCTCTGAAAATTTGAACACATTAGAGATGGAATTGCCGTAGCAAAATTTTGTTTCTGTTAATTAAGAAAAACTTCACATTTCAAGAAAATGCAATGACGAATTTTGAGATATTGTAATCCGTCCCAAATTATTGGCTACGAACTTAGAGACAAATCAAATTAGAGATGGAAAATGTCCGTCCCGAAATCCGTCTCTAGCACCTTAAGCTAGAGACTATCAGTTAGTATAAGATAATTGTAAATAGTATTTTATTGTTTATAATCAGATGTAAATTCCTATTCTTAGGGATATGGATATTATGTAGTTATGGATATCTTTTAGGCTATTTTTTAGGAATTTTGTTAGACCTAGAGTGCTATATATTTTCCTTGGTGTGTTCGGTAAAGTTAAATAATCAAATACTCTTTTCTCTCAAAACTACATGGCATCAGAGCTTGGTTTCTTTTGAACCAATACCAAGAGAAACCCTAAGCCTTACTCAGGATGACTACCTCACCAGAATCTACCAATACCTCACCTGATCTTGTTTCTTCTCCTAGTGCTGCTTATCAGTCAGTTAATGTTGAGATAGGAGCCTATGCCTCCCTTCAAATTACTGCTGTTACGATAGAAATTTCTTAGAGTAGGCCTAATTTGTAAAACTCTCCACTAATGGCAGAGGCAAACTAGGCTTCTTGACAGATAAGGAGTTGCTACCAAGTGAGAAAGATCTAAGATTTCGGAACTATTGTTCAGAGAAATCTTTGATCACGGCATGGCTTCTCAATTCAATAGAGGAGACTATTCGTCGACCTTATATGTTCATAGATGCAAAAGAAATATGGGAAACAATCCATGAAACATATTCTAACGTTGAAAATTCATCACAAGTTTTCGAATTAAAGAGAAAATTACGACCGTCCAGCAAAGGGATCAAGATATCATGTCTTACTATAATGAGACTCTTGCGCTATGGCAAGAACTAGATCTCTGCTACAATGATGAGTAGAAAATCCTCGTGACTTGGCACGCTTTAGGAAATGCAAAGACAATGATCGTGTCTTCATGTTCTTGGCTGGTGTTCATCAAAATCTGATTGAAGTTAAGGGATGACTTCTTGGACCGAAACCATTACCATATATCTGTGAAGTTTTCTCTGAATTACAACTTAAAGAAAGGAGAAAATGTGTGATGGCAGCCTCGAGTAACAATACTGAAATTGGGGCTGAAAATTTTGCACTTCTTACTTAAGGCTCAGATAGTGATGGCAAGAAGAAATTCTAGTGCGAGTATTGCAAGAAACCATGGTACACCAAAGAAAACTACTAGAAACTCCATGGGAAACCAGCTAACTCACAGAAGAAAGCAGAAGGTCTTGTGCTATCTACAACTACTAACTAAGCTCAGGAGAAGACATATCTTTCCATGAAGGAACAAACTGAGCATCTGTATAAATTATTGAACTCTCAAAATAATACTCAAAATGCTCTTTCTTATTCATTAGCTTATCAAGGTAACTCACTTTACTTGGTTTTTTCAGCTTATTCTATGATTGATCCATGGATTATAGATTCAGGGGCTACTGACCATATGTTCAGTAATCCTCATTTATTTATCTCATTTAGTCCTGTAGCAGGTAACTAAAAAATTAAAATAGTTTATGGGTCCTTTTCTATTGCTGGTTGCAATTCCATTCGAATCTCACCATCCCTTACTCTTGAAAATGTTCTCCATATTCCTAAACTCTCTTGTAACTTGTTATCTATTAGTCAAATAACAAGAGAACTAAAATGCAAAGCTAATTTCTCTCATTCTTGCTGTGATTTTCGGGATTTGGCCTCAAGTAAGATGATTAGCAATGCTAAACAAAGTAGAGGCTTATATTTCTTTGAAGATGGGTACAGTTCAGGTAAATGTATTCAACGTTCTATTTTTGGGTCAAATTTTGTCTCAAATTTTGGCTCAATTTCAAAATCTGATAGTCAAGATGTTATTTTATGCCCTTATAGACTAGGACATCCAAGTTTTCAGTACCTTAAACATTTATTTCCAAAATTGTTTGTCAATAAAGATCCCTCTATGTTTCAATGTGAATTTTGTATTATGGCTAAACATCATTATTATTCTCATGCTCCAGGACCATACCAACCTTCTAAACCTTTCCAACTTATTCATAGTGACATTTGGGGCCCTTCTCGTGTTCCCACAAGTACAATAAAAAAATGGTTTGTTTCGTTTGTTGATAATCATTCTCGTCTGAATTGTATATTTTTTTTAAATGAAAGAAAAATTTAAAGTTGTTGATATCTTTCAAAGATTTTTTTCTATGATTGAGACACAATTTAATGAAAAAAATCAAGATTTTTAGAAGTGACAATGGTAAAGAGTATTATTCAAAAATTTTGGGGGATTTTTTTCCAAAAGAAGGGATTGTACAACAAAGCTCATATTGATACAACCCAACAAAGCGACATTGTAGAAAGGAAAAATAAACATCTTATGGAAGTCACTAGAGCTTTATTATTTACAAATTTTGTTCCAAAACATTTTTGGTGTGATGTTGTTCTTCGTGCAACATTTTTCATAAATAGAATTCCTTCTAGAATTTTTAATTTTAAAACCTCAATACAACCATTTCAAGAATTAAAACCTAGTTCTAAACTAACATCTGACTTAACTTTAAAAAACTTTTGGTTGCACAATTTTTGTGCATAATCCAGATAGGAAAAAAGGTAAACTAGACACCAGGGCTTACAAAGGATTCTTTGTTGGATTTTCTACATCACAAAAAGGATTTAAGTGTTTTATACCTCAATCAGTTAATTGAAAAAGTACTTTGCCACAATAGACTTTTTTTTTTTGAAGAAACACCTTTTTTTTTCCTCCTCATCTTCAGGGGGAGATTCCAAATCCAAATTTGGTTGTTGAAAGCAAAGAAGATTCGATAGTTTCAGTCTTGGATCTAGATTTTTTAATTCCACAAATTTCAAATGCTGTGAACAAAGTTCACTAAAAAACCATTCAAAATTTAAAATTAAATGATGAAAATCAACCTTTTGTAACTGAAACTAAATCTATGGAAATAGAACCAAGTGCTTTTGAAATAGAATCTATGGAAATAGAATTGAGTCCATTTGAAAAAGAGAAAACGTCATTTGAATTCTTTGAATAGGTTTACCACAAAAGCATCCATCTCAAGCAATTTAGCACTACTAACCATCCAACCCTCAGCCTGAACCTAATCAATTTAGTGATCAAGAATTTCCCTATTCAGATTTGTTCAAACCCATTGTTCATAAAAAAGGGGCATGATCATGCTTCACTCGACATCCAACTTTCAATTTTGTCTCAGATAAGAATATTTCTTCTTCTTTCTTATGTTTGCTAACTAAACTCATTAATGTTGAGATTCAAAAAAATATACAAGATGCATTGTAGGCACCTGCATGGAAGGATGCAGTTTAGAAGAGATGAAATCTCTAGAAAAAAAAAAAGAAAACATGGGAAATTGTTGACTTACCAAAGGAGAAGAAGACTGTTGGGTGTAAGTGGGTTTTCACTGTGAAATATCATGTTAATGGCTCACTTGAAAGACATAAGGCTAGATTGGTTGCGAAAGGGTTCACATAAACCTATGGGATAGATTATATGGAAACGTTTGCTCTAGTGGCAAAATTGAACACTATCCGAGTGTCACTATCTGTTGCAAATAATTTTGATTGGCCACTACAAAAACTTGATGTTAATAATGCATTTCTTAATGGAGATTTAGATGAGGAAGTCTACATGGATCTCCCAGTAGGCTTTGAGGAAAATTTTGGTTCGCAAGTATGCAAACTACAGAAGTCTTTGTATGGACTTAAGCAATCACCAAGGGCTTGGTTTGAAAAATTTATAGGGACCCTAAGACAACAAAACTATCAAGAAGGGCAGGCTAATTATACATTGTTCTTTAATATAACAAAGGAAGACAAGTTAGTTGTGTTGATAGTATATGTTGATGACATCATTCTAATCGGAGATGATGTGGAGGAGATGAATAGATTAAAAAAGAACTTAGTAAAAGAATTTGAAATCAGAGACCTAGGAAGTCTCAAATACTTCCTAGGAATGGATGTTGCTAGGTCAAAGAAAGGAGTCATAATAAGTCAATAGAAATACATTATGAATCTTTTGAAAGATACTGGAATGTTGGGATGTAAACCAGTAGACACTTGTCCAGATATTGCTTTTGCTGTAAGTCTTGTGAGTTAGTTTATGCATTCTCCAAAAAGAAATCATCTTGAGGCAGCATATAGGATATTGAAGTACCTTTAAGGAACTCCTGGAAAGGGGTTATTTTCCAAAAAACTGAGCACAAAGGAATTGAAGTCTATACAAATGAAGATTAAGCAGGATTTATTGCTAATAAGCGATCCACAATTGGCTATTGCACATATGTGTGGGGTAACCTAGTTACATGGAGAAGTAAAAAACATAATGTTGTAGCTAGAAATCTACTGAGGCCGAGTACAGAGCAATGGCAAATGGAGTGTGTGAACTATTATGCCTACAAAGGATTATGAATGAATTAAAGCTTCCTAAAGAGAATCCTATGAAGTTGTTTTGTGACAACAAGGCAACGATTAGCATTGGCAATAATCCAATTCAGCATGATAGAACAAAACACATCGAGCTGGATAGACATTTCATTAAGAAAAAAATTGATTCATTCCAACTATAGAACAAGTGGCTGACATTCTAACTAAGGGGTTATTCAAACCTACATTTGAGTCACTAGTTAGCAGCTTAGGATTACTTGATATCTACACACCAACATGAGGGGGAGTGTATATTAGTATAAGATAATTGTAAATAGGATTTTATTGTTTATAATCATATGTAAATCCCTATTCTTAGGGATATAGATATTGTGTAGTTGTGTATATATTTTAGGCTATTTTTTAGAAACTTTGTTAGACATGGAGTGCTATATATTTTCCTTGGTGTATTCCGTAAAGTTAGGTAATCAAATACTTCTTTTCTCTCAAAACTACAGATATCGATTAGCAACACATTGGGGATGGAATTAGAGACTCTCCAATATTTGTCTCTGATCTCTTGTTTTCTTGTAGTGAAATTTTCTCTTCAATTTTCTTGAAATAAAAGGAAAGATTTGTAAGCAAATGAATCTTACCGTCTAATCCATATTTATTAGTATTTTTAGAATTAAATCATCTTATGCGAATTCCTAACTATTATAAGCAAAGCCCAATGTTAGAAACACACAACAATTCTTCCAATCATTTAGTCCTTTGGGTTTCACATGAAAAGAAGTTTGACATTATAAGGATCTGTCTACTTCATCTGTGTTCAATATTTCTTTGAGTTATTTCAATGAAAGGAACATTTGATTAAAATTTCGTTAGCAATACAATTCTAAGATCAAAAGCCGTTAAATTCTTAGTCTTCATTTTTTTTAACTAATACATGTTTTGTCAAAATCACAAGTTACCGGTGTCCGTTGAAAATGTCACAGCATATAATTTAAAATGCAACTCACTCTGTTTCCACAGTAATTGAAAACCATGGATGATTAATTGACTTTTTTTTTGGTCAAATGCTATACTTTTGCAAAAACAATTACGCAAATGCTACGTATATAAAATATTTGGGCAAGTACTACTGATTTTGTCACATCAAGCTTTTTTTCTTTTTTTTTCTTTCCTTAAGCCTAAATGAGACTTGGTACCTGATACACCGAATCTCAATGCTTTATTTTTGGAAAAAAAAAACTAAAGGAGACTCACGTCAGACATGCTAAGTCTCCTTATTTAATTTCTTTTAAAAAATTGTTGAGACAAGGCCTGACCTAAGCCGTGTCTTATCGATTTTTTTTAAAGGCTAAGACACTTATGTAGGTAGTGTCTTAGTCTGTATAAAAAAAAATTGAGACATAGTAATTTTTCTAATATATAATTTTTTTATTTTATTACTTATTTAAAAAAACCTATTTAAAAATAATGAATTGTTAACAATAAATATATATTTAATAGATAAATAAATAACATAATAGATAAATATTTTTAGTAAAAAAATTAATTATATAATTTTATAACTAAAAATGAAATTATAATTAATATATATTATAAATAAACAATATAATTAGAGTTGTTTAGTATTATACAATAACAAATAATTATTTTACTTTTAATATATAAGAAATAAACAAACAATATCAATTCTAATAACTAAATATTTTAATATGATTAAATAATCATAATTATTAAATTTATATAAATATATTTTAAATTTAAATATTAATTTAATCCAATTTTACATAATTAAATATTTTATATTGATGTTTTTTAATTTATAAATATATTTATAATTTTCAACTTTAATTAAAAGTAGTTAATGTCATATATTGTGAAACATTAATTATATAACTATAAATAATTAATGGATTAATATATATTTAATAGATAAATAAACAATATAATTAGAAAAATTAGTATAATAACTAATAATTATTTAATTTAATAATAATTATTAAATAAACATAATAAATAACCAATATGAATTCTAGTAATTAAATGTAATACCCATGAAAAATAAAATATAAATGCGTGTTTGCAAACTGCGGTTATTATTTCAGTATACGTACTGTTCACCTGTATAATACTATTTATGTATACGGTACTGTTCACTTATGCAATCGAAATGTCAAGTACTAGATGTAGTTTGGTCATAAGAGAAAACTAGAAAGAAGTTCGTAGGAAAAAAATGATGTTTTATGTGTGAAAATACCCTTAGGGACTAAAGTGAAGGATTGAATTGAAAAGAAACTTAAAAGTTTAAGGTGAAATGATAGTTTTTTCCTTAAGTTTTCAATAGTAAGCTGCCTGCGACTTTTCTGTGATTGCACAGTAACCGTAAATGATTAACGCGAATTATTTTATTAGAAATGTCATTTTCATGAATAGTAATTTAAATATTTTATTAGTGCATAGTGTCAAATAATACCCTTGATTTTTTCTATAAATAGGCCCTTTCATTTCACTTCTAAACTGACACCTTCAACTTTTCTTCTTCTCTCTTTAAGTTTCTCTTGCTCCGATACTAGGCCTCTGAGATTTTGGGCCTTTCCTTTTCAGCTAAGGTAAGGATACTATGCCCTTTCTATGTCTTTCAAATTTTAAAAATTATTTTCTTAAGCATGCTCTGTGGTTGCGGCTTTGGCTGATCTTCCATATCAAAAAAATTGTCCTTAGCTGCTTACATATTTTGATTCTCTGATTACCAAAATAGAGAATACAATCTGTAAAAGAGTACACCAGGTAAGTTCCCAGGAAAAAATGGAGGGTCGCAATGGACACACTTAAAAATCAGGTCTTTCCTTAGCCAGAACTTTCCTAGACATGTATTCTTTGAAAGGACTGAATTGAAAAGAAACTTAAAGGTTTAAGGTGAAATGATAGTTTTTCCCTTAAGTTTTCAATAGTAAGCCATCTGCTACTTTTCCGTGATTGCACAGTAACCGTAAATGATTAACGCGAATTATTTTATTAGAAATATCATTTTCATGAATAGTAAATTAAATATTTTATTAGTGCATAGTATCAAATAGTACCATTGACTTTTCCTATAAATAGGCCTTTTCATTTCACTTCTAAATTAACACTTTTAACTTCTCTTCTCCTCTCTTTAAGTTTCTCTTGCTCTAATGCTAGGACTCTGAGATTTTGGGCCTTTCTTTTTCATCTAAGGTAAGGATACTATGCCCTTTCTATATCTTTCAAATTTTAAAAGTTATTTTCTTAAGTATGCTCTGTGGTTGCGACTTTGGCTGATCTTCCACATCAAAAAAATTGTCCTTAGCTGCTTACATATTATTTTGATTCTCTGATTACCAAAATAGAATGTAAACTGTGAAGAATACATGTCTATGAAAGTTTTGGCTAAGGAAAGACCTGATTTTTAAGTGTGTCCACTGCGACCCTCCACTTTTTCCTGAGAACTTACCTGGTGTACGCTTTTACAGATTGTATTCTCTATTTCTAGTATGAACAGTCTCCGTATATATGAATAGTGACCATATATATGAATAGTGTCATATGTATGAACAGTATCTGTACGTATGAATGATATCTGTATATATGAATAGTAACCATACATATGAATAGTACTGTGTGTATAAATAATATCTGTATTTATGAATAGTAACCATACGTATAATAGTGACCGTATGTATGAATAGTAACCATATGTATAAACAGTGTCTGTATGAAAACAATCCTAACATGTTTTCTCTAATCTTTCATGAAAATCTCCATAGCGGAATACTGAAATTCATCTGTGTACTCTTGTCCGTAATGATTTAGAGAAGTGATACTCATACGGAATCCAGGTGAGTGAAACGACCCCGTTTTAATAGAGTTTTAACATTACTGGTGATAAAAAGTATGTCGTGGGACACTTCCAAGATTCATAGGGGTAAATTGGATTCATAATGACGAATCTAAAGAAATAATTAATCCAGAAGTATGGATAAGACGAAACAAGTATTTCATAATGATGTGAAGTTTGAATCTTTTCTAAAATAGTTTAATTGTTATCTTGATTTGTGGTTTATAAATCTATAATATAGTTATATACTATACTTGTTATATGAATGAATATTACATTGTACTTCTGATTATGATATGAAACACTGTGCTATTGATTGTGATTAAGCGGGACAGTGCCCCATCTTATGGCAAGGCAGAAAACCCGGTTTAAAGGGTGTCTTGACCAATGAGTGTGGAGACAACGATTTCCTCAGTAGGGATATAGCCCGGATGGATGACAAATCCGTGAGGCGCCCTAGCTAAGAGGATGAAGTTGTGCGTCATGGCAGAAATATACAAAATTGGTGAGCCGGCCTATGTGCGCTCTCCGGGATATATTGCCATTGATGAGTACTAGTAACGTTTGTTCAATTGGATGAATTTTTATCTTCTTGTATGTAATTTCTAACTATGTCTATTGGTTGAGTATGAGCCTTCGGGTATACTTGCATGACTGGTGATGTATTTGAATTTTATTAACGCGAGGCCGGTTCGCTCACTGAGTTTTAAAAGCTCACACTTTCTGTTAAACCTTTTTGTTCATATCAAGTTGCAGATGAAAAATATCCGCTATAAGAGTAGATCACTTTGGACCTTCCCGCTGTCGGGTAAGCCCCTCTTTTGTTATAGATTATGTTGCTCTGTAATCGTCTAGGACATCTAAGTCATGGGTTTGGCATTTGACTTGTATGTCAGTATAATAATGTATTTTATATTGATGATCTATTATTACATGCAAATCATCTCTATGATTTTCAGATAAGAAAATTTGATATATTTTCTTCATATTTATTAAGGAATTGTTATTTTGATAACATAGAGATAATAACTAAATAATTTAAACTCGTGGGTAGAATTTATCGAAAGGCTTACAGTGATGAGAGATTCATCATTGTGTCGGTCATGTGCCCAGAAAACGGGTCGTGACATTAAATATTTTTATATAATTTTACATCTAAATATAAATTTATAGTTATATATTGATAATTATTAAATTTATATAACAATATCAATACCAATAGTGTAATATCTACAATTTTGAAATGTTCGAAATTGTATGTGCCCCCTATTAGATTTTTGCGGGGGAAATTTTCTATCTAAAACAATTTAGAACTTTTTCTCCTCCAGAGTGTACTTTAGTCATGAATTAGTTTTTTTAAAAAAATGGCCACCCAGTTGTATATGAATTTTGAAACTATTACATAAAATAATTTATCTATCAACGTTATAATTAAAGTTAATGCTATTTGTTGATGTGTAAAGTTATATGTTAGTATAACAGTGATGTGACATTTTAATATGTTAACGTGCCTGATTATTTTAATTTTTGAATTTTAAAATTATTATACAAAATATTTCATTGTTTCATTAAAGTAGAAGTAGGACGAAGAGATAATTTAATGTAGCAATTTCAAAATTTAAGTACAAAATAATCGGTAGCCATCTTTCTTTCAAGTAAATCATCACCGATGTATATTTTGAGTAACCAAAAATTGGGTTTGAATATATATATATATATATATATATATATATATAATGGAATATAATAGCCCTTGGAGTTGCTTCTCACTCAAGTTATGCATGTCCATGTGTAATGAATAATAATTAATTATTATTTTGACAATTCTCAAGAAAAGAAGCTTATACGATTCGAAAAATAGTAGATGAAATAATTTTAGATGTTCTAGTGGTATACCTTATGTTTTCTCCTTTACTTAATAAGTCGATATATACTTTTTTTTCTAGATTTATTGATAGAATTCAAAGTTTCTTTGAAGATTTTTTATTTTCTATCTCAGTTTTTCTTTTGGGACTTTATCTTGGGCCTTTTGGCCATTATTCAAAAAAAATATTGCCAATATAATTTTTTAATATTGACGAAAAAATTTATTTCAATTGAAAAATTAAACTGAGTATCCTTATAGTTAAAATTTAAAATAAAATATATTCATGTTAAATTAAATCCATAAGCCTGTATAACAGAATCAAAATAGTTTTATTCAGAGGCAACTGAGCTTAAGTATATTCATTCACTGCGCCTATCTCTGCTTCTTGACTGTCCAAAGAATAAGAAAAAGCTTTATTCTTTTAAGCTCAAAAAGTTTAAAAAGGATTAATCATTTATCTTATTAGATGGACTAATATCCTTAATAAATAAATTTATTGTTAATATAATGAATTAAATTACCTAAACATTGAGCACAGAAAAAATATAAAGAAAAATAAAACAAAAAAAACAAAACCAACAAGTTCTTCTCAGGAATTGAATACCTCAACCATAAATAAAAAAACAAGCAAACATTTTTCGAGGTGTGGGATTTAAAAAGCTTCAATGATACCTCAAAATTTGTCCTCTTGTCAAACTTGTCTTCGACACTGAAACACGAAATCTTAACATTCTTTTTCCGACGTGTTAATTAAATCTGATTTTTCGGACATAAATATTTCAAAATATTCTGAAGCAAATTAAGAAACCGAAATACACAAATGCTATATATTGTTACTATAACATAACTTCATAACACATAATCGTAGACAACGAAATAAATGTTCACCCAAAATACAATCATATATATTGTTACTAGATAATACGGATATAACATATGAAAAGGTATGTTATCGACATTTAAACAATCATATCAGAAATTAAATGCATGTGACCGTACAAGATGAGCTTTTCAATGAAGTAAACGGGAGGATAGAGTTTGCAAATTCATATAATAGACTAAAATAATTTTATTTTGGATATTAATTAAGGTATGTTATTAAATTAAGAATAATAAATAAATTTAAATGAATAAATTAGATAAATTAATAAATTTAGTAAATTAGTGACACCTTATTAAATGAATTTTGATAGAATGGTAGAATTAAATTGAATTGAATTGAATTGATTGAATTGATTTAAATTATTTGGTTTGAATTGATAGAATTGATTTGAATTGGAATTCAATAATAATTACTTTTATTATTTTATATAATAGACTAAAATAATTTTACTTTTGGGCATTAATTGAGATATGTCATTAAATTAAGAATAATAGAATAAATTTAAACAAATAAATTAGGTAAATTAATAAATTTTGCAAATTAGTGACAACATTTGGTAGAATGGTGTAATTAAATTGAATTTAATTGAATTGATTGAACTGATTTAAATTATCTGATTTGAATTGATTTAATTGATTTGAATTGAAATTCAATAACAATTACATTTATTATTTGATTTGAATTGGTGGAACAATGAAATCTATATAATAGACTAAAACAATTCCACTCTAAGGCATTAATTACAAATAGGTCATTAAATTATGTATAATAGAATAAATTTAAATGAAAAAAATTAATAAATAAATTAGGTAAATTATTACATCACATTAAAGCATAATTTAATTCAAATTTGAATTCAAAGGTTTCCTTTTTATTTTCAATTATTTTTTAACATTTTTGTAACGGATATACTTAATATAGACCATTATAAATTAGTAATTTCCATGAGAATTCAAATATATATTCTAATTGTTGAAATATTTTCTCTTTTACTCAATCAAATATATGCATGCGTATACATACATTCATATCTATCCCTAATTTTTGCATGATTATATCTAATTAATAAGTTTAAAACTTCATATTTAATTATACTGATTTTCTCATAAATTAGACAAAGAAAATTTTCAATTTATATAATAGAATGAAATAATTCCACTCTAAGACATTAATTACAAATAGGTCATTAAATTATGTATAATAGAATAAATTAAATGAATAAAATTAATAAATAAATTTGGTAAATTAATCACATCACATTAAATGAATTAAATGAATTTAAAAAAATTAGGGTAAATTGCAATATAATTAGTATATAATCACATTAAATGAATTTGAAAAAATTATGGTAAATTATTATATGATTGCTATAATTAATATATAATTGGTATATAATTGCTATAATTGCTATATAATTGATAAATCAGGTAAACTTTTTGATTGAAATATAATATGTTATCATTTAGTAAATTAGCATTTATTATATATAAATAATCAAATAATTAATTGTTATATATCTATCTTCAGAAGCGATAAACTGTAGAGTTATATTCTCCATCATGCCTATTCATTTTCTTTCTTTGAATCCGCTGGTGCAACTCAACAATGCTCTCTCTCCAGCTGCTCATTTTTCGCCATTTGATAGCCTTCTCATGTCAATCTAGAACCCAATCGACACTTAGTGATATGACTTCTTAAGGCTCCAGCCTTTTTTTCCCTTTAGGTATGTTTCTTCAATTCTTTTTCTTTTGTCTATATATATATATATATCTCAAAAAAGAAGATCATGATACAATGGACCAGCAATATTTTCCTGCCATCATTTTTCTGAATTGAAAAAGAAGATCATGGTCCAATGAACTAGCATTATTTCCCTGGTGTCATGTTCCTCCGTAGCTCTGGTAAACTATCCACTCAATCTTCATGCTTATTATTGTAACAATTTGTTTCCTCTAAGAGATGGACATTTTTCTACAAGAAAAAGCTCAAAGGCATTAACTTTTCTATAATTCTCACACTGGTAAGTTCTTTTGATTTGTGTTATAAGTATATTATCACTTATGTTACACATTCTGTAAAATTTATATTTTTAACATATATCCTTACTCTATAATTTTTTTTCCACATTTGTATGGGCTTCAATATTCTCAGAGACTCACCTTTATCTTTTTTCAAATCGTAGTAATTCTTATTCCAAAATCTAAATCTATTTTTCCATATATCTAAAATGCAGGTACTTTCTGGTTAGCAATAGTAAGAAGAATGATGTCTATCGTTGAGGCAGTCCCTTTGAACTTTTCAAGGTTTGTAAATTTTCATCTTCATTAAATCTTTTTTTTTCTCTCTGACTTTCAAAATTGATTCTTCTTGTACAATTAATCTCATATAAACTTGAATCTCGTGCTACATGTTACAAACAATATCCCTGAAATTATGTTTTGTAATTGCATTGTCTAAATTGTGAGGTAGTGGAAAACCTTAAATTATAAACTGATACATGTGTCATCATTTATTTCTTTAGGTAAATTAATAAATTTGGTAAATTAATGATATTATATAATATTAATTATTTGATTTAAATTTACTGAAATGATTTGAATTGAAATTAAAAAATAATTATCTTTATTATTTGACCATTGTAGGATAATTAATGATATCACATTAAATGAATTATTTGAATTGAATTGAAATTCAAAAACAATTACCTTTATTATTTGATTTAAATTGAAATATATACATAATAAATTGTTGAAATATACATATACGAGCAAAATATATTTTTATCAGAATATATTATCATAATTATTAATTAATAAAATTAGTGAAATTGAATAGCAGAATATATTATCATAATTATTATCAATTTCACTAATTAATATTTAATATATTATATGAGTTATTGTTAAAATGAATAGAAAAATATATTTTTATCAGAATATATTATCATAATTATTAATTAGTGAAATCATTGAAATTAATAATTAGTCAATTTCATTATTTTATTTGATTTGAATGAATAAATAAATTAGGTAAATTAATAAATTTGATAAATTTGGTAAATTAATGGCATCAAATAATATTAATTATTTGAATTGAATTGATTTAAATGATTTGAATTAAAATTGAAAAACAATTACCTTTATTATTTGATCACTGTAGTGTATTAAATAATTTTTTTAGTGTGTAAAATAAACTTAATTGTAGAATTGATATGTGAATTAAAAATTTGTTTTATTTGACTTTATTTTGATTTCTTTCTAAAATAATTTTTAATTTAATAGAAATCAAAGTTTGAGATATGAATCTTTAAATCATAATCTCTTGATTGAAGAAAAAGATGAAAATCAAATTCTTGAAAGACGAAATCTGAGACCTGGAGATTCAATCCAAAAGTAGCAGCAATCTTCAGTGGTTTTCTTCTTTGGATCCTATTGAAACAAAAAAAGACGTATTCAAAAGTAAAGATAAAATTAATATTCAATCAATTATCAATTTGTGCAACAAATAATTTATAACAAATAACAAATAATTTGCAAACTAACGAATTTATCTATTTTATTCATTTAAATTTATTCTATTGAGTAAATAAATCAATTTAAATCAAAGTTTGATTAGGTAAAGTATATTTAATTACAAAATTGATAAATCAATTCAAAATGTTTATGTTTAAAAAGTATATGTCATGACTCATAAATTTTATATAAATCAATTGTAATTTTTATTATTTTTATAAGTTATAAAAATTTTTAAAGTTGTGATTTACCCGTGCATCGCACGGGTTACAATACTAGTTGAATTGAATTTATTTGAATTTTTTGATTTGAATTGATTGAATTGAAATTCAATAACAATTACCTTTATTATTTGAATTGAATTGATTTGAAATAAAATTCAATAACATTAATTGATATATAATTATTATTTTTTATATTCAATTTATTATATTTAAAATTCAATAATCATAAATTGTCTATATTCCTTGCTCCTCTTATACAAATAAAGGGGCATTCTAATTCTTATGTATTGTTCCAGTTTTTGTATTATTTATTCTTTTTGCATAATTAGTTTTCATTTTGTATGTGTTGTTGTCACTACCGTCTCTCACATAATTACAGAACATGGTTGGTTCTACAATTGTTGCAAGAAGTGCTCGAAGAAAGTAATATCAGATGGAAGTTGATTTTACAGTAAAAAGTATAATGATTATGCTTCTTCTAGAGTTTCAAGGTTTGTAATTTCTTTAAATGTTTATTAGATGCTACTTCTCAATACCTATAATTATCATTTATTAATTTCCTATCTGTTAGTCTTATGATATAGACTCTGATAGCAATGATGCAAGTGACTCGTGGAAAGTTTATACAATTAGATTATTCTATTTTTTGTATGTGCATTTTGCTTCTTGACTTTATTTTGTTATTCACTAAATTATTCATATCATATTGTTCAGGGATGTAGTTTAAATGTTTCAAAATCTGAAGATAGAAATACTTCATATTTCATTACACCTATGAAAAGGCCTTTTGCTGAAATCAACAAAGATGATGATGATGATGATGATTTGAGTACTTTGCAGATGTTTTCTAACGTAAAGAAAGTTGTGAAAAAAGAAAAAATTGATAAGTCTATTAAAGATATTGAGTGATTCATAAATATTGTTTTATATATTTTACTTATCACAATATTCTAATCAATCAATTTTATGTGGTGCTTGGTTTCTTTTTTATTGTTTTGTATGAATATAAAGTACATTTGTTTGGCTTTATTATTTTTCATTGTTTTTTTCTAAATTAAGTACTTTATTTTTAAATACGCACAATTTAAACATGTATTTTTACTTTCTTTTTTGTTTATCTTCATAAATATGTTTAATTCATCTGTTGGATTTTGAAATAAAGTTTAATAAATGTGAATAAGTTAATTATTTATAAATATGATTAATAAAATTTTGTATATCTTCTAGTAACAATTATCTTCCCGATGTTGTATATTGTTTCTCATCATACTTTGTAATCGAATATAACAGTCTAACGTATTAAATAATGATTGTCAATCTTTTTCCCAAATGAAATAGTACTTATTTTTTTATCCATTATTAACATTTTTAGAAAGTTAATTTAACATTTAAATTTAAAATGAAAAATCTAATGTATTAACATAAATGAAAAACCTACTTAAAATATAAAATTAAAATTTTTATAACAATATAACGTATTAAATGATGAATTTCAATTAGAAAAATTTAAAATAAAAAACTTAAATTAATATTTTTATCTACTCATTAACATAATAATTTTTTATTATTTTCAAAAATATTGGATTTCAAATTACACTTTCAAATATATTGAATTGAATTATAATTAAAATTTAATAACATTAAATTAATCACATCACATTAAATGCATTAAACAAATTTTGATAAATAAATAAATAATAATATAAATTAATAATATAATTAATTAATTAATATAATTAATATAATTTAAAAGATTATTTATTGATTCGTGAAATTTTATATCAATTAATATGATACTCTTTATTTGAAATAATATAATTTAATTTAATTTAATTATAATTTTTGTTAATATTTATGTGGTCGAGTTTTAATTAAATATTTAATAATATAAATAAATGTTATAATTATATTTTATCAAATTATAATAAATTATAGTATAGTTTAAATTTCTAACCTTCAAATTTCCTTTTTTTATATCACGTTATTTATTAGATAATTTACTATTTTTAATTCATATTTGATGTAAATATTTTAAAATATTTATCTTTATTTTTTCTGTCAATCAATTATTATTATTTTTATAAATCATACAAAATTTTAGAGTTATAATAGATCACACTAATTAGTCTTACAACAAATAGATGACTGACAGCAGAATATGTAAAATCATTAGTTGTATTCACGATTATTAGGACATTACTTTTAATAATTCCCTCTATAATTGCCGATAAATGATGGTTAAGAAGGTACATAATGTTCATGAACAATGACAGGCTTTGTTGAGGTCAGAGTTTGGGATATGTCTGTGTCTTCAACGAGGTGACGATCATTTTTTTTTTTGGTAAACATAACAATCATATTCATAACCACATATTTGTACAAAAATATTGAGTGTTTGAATGTGTTTTGGTTATTTATTTTGGAAATAAAAAACTGTAATATTATTTTGAAAGTAAAAAACTATTTGAAAAATTTATTCTAGAAACAATTTCAAAAGTAACAATTTCACGAAGATTAGATAAATATAAAAATTTAAAGATAATATTTTTGACTTTTTGAAATAATTTCATAAATGAAATTGAGATACAACATTTTGCATTCTATTTGGAAATAGAATTAAAAGGAAAACATTTTTTTTGTATTTTTGGAATTCGTAGGGAATGCAAATTGAAAAAGAGATTTTTCGATATTTGAAAATATTTTGAAAAGCAGATTAAGAGGGGATTTTTTGAAATTAGAAGAAACAATTTTAGATTTTTTTTAAAGTTGAAAGCAAAAAGAAATGCATTTATTGGAATTTATGAAAATAAAACTAAAGAGAACATTGGTATTTTGATTTTTTTCAGAAGAAGATTGAATAAAATATTTACAAAATAAAAAAGAGTAATACTTTTTCTTTCCCTTTTTTTCTTTTTGCTGTTAGGTATTAGGATATTGGACACAAAATTCACTTTGATCGCTATTGGGTAAACTCTAAAAGAGGCATGTTGTCTCACACGACTCCACCTATTAATTTTACTATTTGCTCGCTATGGGGTAACACAAGGTCGCACGGTTAGCCCAAACAAAAATTAACTTAATTTTATTATTTGCTTTTTTTTCTTGTATTTTTTTCATTTTTATACTAACAAAAATTATTTGAGTTATTTAATAATCCATTCTAAGATTGTCAAGAAATGAAGTATCAACAAATTCACACAAATATGATAAATGTAGGAGTTATGATAAAATCAACTAAAATAAACATCATTCAAAGGACTAAAATGTAAGTACTAAAAGAAAAGGATTTAAATACAAGACTACAGTCCAAGAGTCCATTCAACAAATTCATGCAGCAACAGAGTGGGAAAAAAAAAGAAGGAATTAAACTATATAAAAAATAGAATAAAAGGGTAAAACTGAAAATAAAGGAAGAATTAAAGCAAAAGAAGATTTCTAATCTGGGTTCAAAGCAAACTTTTAAAGTGAATTTTCCGTCACCGACTACAGAGAAGCAGCTCGCCTCTAACTCTATTCTATTTTCACTCAAACTGGGTATAATCTTCTTAGTCATTGTAGCTATAAAAGTTCATGGAAGTACCTTCTCGACGGTCATCATGTAGGTTACTACTTGCCTTTTCGAGAAACAACTTGAATTCGAGTTTGTTCCCATTAACATGAAAGAGAGCGAACACAAAAAGGAACCTTTCATTCTCTTAATGTAAGTGTTAGAGCAATTCATGGATTGCTTATCTCTGAGTTTCAGTTCAACTAACTTTGGCTTCTTTTTATGTAAACATTCAGTCAAGTTCTAATATCTAAAGATATTAGGTAAGTACTAAGTATACATCTCCAACAAGCACACTCAGATATCGCTAAATTAGCATTTGTAAAATTACTTTTCAAAACTATTTCAATACACATAATTAAGAGCAATCACACAATATATCATCCACGAGTATGTTGAAAAATGGACCCAACTAATAAACAGAGAGTCCAAAAAGATGGCGATTACAAAGAAAAGGTACACTACTCGGATCCATTATTTTTCTCCCTTTTTAATTTGTTTGTTCTTTGATTTGATAGAGTTCTTTTGTTTGAATCTATTTCATATCTTGGATTCAATCAAATTTTAGGTGTTCTTTATTTTTCATTTTATCTCTAATATTGTAGAGCCTCAAGATTTGAACTAAATTTTTGAAGGATAGTAATCTTATTAAATTAAAACAATGTCAGGAAATAACCATATCAACTGGCTATAGTATAAAGGGATATAAGAATACAATCTGTATGAGCTACAAAAAGTTGGCTAAGGATATGCCTGGTAGTATAATATTGTGCTCAGATAGAACTATCTTATTTATGGTCTTATCATTTGATAAAAAATTGGGTTTGATTTGATGTCGCTATGAGAACTCTATAGTTTTAGTGAGAGAAAGAATATTAATCTTCTTGAAGTGATAGTGGATCTTTTCACATTGACAGAAAAAAGACAAGGAAGATATCTTGAAAAGGTTCAGACTTTGTGAAAGTTCAGAAATTGTTGGGATAGAATGCAAAGAACGTTCTTCTCATGTCAAAGGTATGGTCTTTTTTTATAATATAATGTGGCTGTTTATTATCATAAATTTTTTATTAAAATTTATAATTTACATCAGAATATTTATGTTTAAAAAATATATTTTATAACTTATAGATCCCATAAGTTTCACAAATTTATAAATATAGTATTATTATCAGAATATATTATGTAGATTCTAATGTATTTAATATATTATGTGAGTTATTGTTAAAGTAAATAGCAAAATATATTTTTTATCAGAATATATTATTATAATTATTAATTAGTGTAATTACTAAAATTAATAATTAGTGAATTTCATTATTTGATTTGATTTGAATTAATTTGAATGAATAAATTAAGTAAATTAATAAATTTGATAAATTTGGTAAATTAATGACATCACATAATATTAATTATTTGATTTGAACTGAAATTCAAAAATAATTACCTTTATTATTTAACCATTATAGGATAATTAATGACATCACATTAAATAAATTATTTGATTTGAATTGAAATTTAAAAATAATTATCTTTATTATTTGATTTGAATTGATTTGAATCGAAATATATAGATAATAAATTGTTGAAAAATGCATACATGAAGATCAAGATATATTAGGATTAATTGTTAATCATATGTATAAAATTTTTTTTACAGTTGATTATCCTACATTGCATATAAACATTTTTAATTTGATTATTATTTTTTTATAAAAAACTTTTTAATGATTACACATACATCTTATTATTTTATTTCATTTAATGACTTATTTTACATCATAATATAATGTGATTGTTTATTATCATAAATTTTTATTGAAATTTATAATATATATTTTTATAAATAATCAAAATTTATATCAGGATATTTACGTTTAAAAAGTATATATCATAATTTATATGTCTTATAAGTTTCATAAATTTCACACATTTATAAATCATAGTATTATTATTAGAATATATTATGTGGGTCCTAATGTATTTAATATATTATGTGGTTTATTATTAAAGTGAATAGTAAAATATATTTTTATTAGAATATACTATCATAATTATTAATAAGTGAAATTAATAATTAGTGAATTTTGTTATTTTATTTAATTTGAATCGATTTGAATGAATAAATAAATTAGGTAAATTAATAAATTTGATAAATTTTTTAAATTAATGACATTGCATAATATTAATTATTTGATATGAATTGATTTAAATGATTTGAATTGAAATTAAAAAAAATAATTAATTTTATTATTCGACTGTTGTAGTGTCTTAGAGTATTTTTTTAGCAGGTAAAATAATTTTAATTATAGAATTGATATATGAATTAAAAAATTTACTTTATCTGACTTTATTTTGATTTCTTTCCAAAATAATTCTTAATTTAATAGAAATCAAAGTTTGAGATATGAATATTTAAATTATTATCCCTTAACTGAAGAAAGAGATAAAAGTCAAACTTTTGAAATATGAAATCTGAAGCCTAGAGATCTAGTCCAAATGTAGCAGTAACCTTCAATGTTTTTCTTTTATGAATCCAATTGAAACAAAAAAAATATATTCAAAAGTAAAGATGAAATCAATATTCAATCGATCACTGATCTGTGTAACAAATAATTTATAACAAATAACAAATAATCCACAAATTAACAAATTAATTAATTTACCTATTTTATTCATTTAAATTTATTCTATTAAATAAATAAATCAATTCAAATCAAAGTTGGTGTAGGTACAATAAATTTGATTATAAAACTGATAAATCAATTCAAAATATTTAGTTACTTTCGTTTAAAAAGTATATGTCATAACTTATAAGTTTCATATAAATCAACTGTAATTATTATTATTTTTATAAGTTACGAAAGTTTTTAGATTTACAATTTAACCATGCATCGTACAGGTCACAATACTAATTATTCTTAATTTAATGACATGCCTCAATTAATGCCCAAGAGTGGAATTGTTGTAGTCTATTATATAGAATAATAAAGGTAATTGTTATTAAATTTCAATTTAAATCAATTCAATCAATTCAAACTAGATAATTTAAATCAGTTCAATTCAATTCAATTTAATTCTACCATTCCACCTAAATTCATTTAATATGGTATTACTAATTTACTAAATTTATTCATTTACCAAATTTATTCATTTAAATTTATTTTATTATTCTTAATTTAATGACATACCTCAATTAATATCCAAAAATAAAATTATTTTAGTTTATTATATGGATTTGCAAATTCTATCCTTCTGTTTACTTTATTTAAAAGCTCATCTTGTTCATACAGTCACATGTATTTAATTTCTGATATGATTGTTTAAATGTCGATAACATACATTTTCATATATTATATCCGTATTATCTAGTAAAATTAATTATATTTGAGGTTACAATTTTTCTTTATTCTTTCAAGTTTTTGAGTGAACATTTATTTCGTTGTCTACGATTATGTGTTATGGAGTTATGTTATAGTAACAATATATAGCATTTGTGTATTTCGGTTTCTTAATTTGCTTCAGAATATTTTGAAATATTTATGTCCAAAAAATTAGATTTAATTAACACGTCGGAAAAAGAATGTTAAGATTCCATGTTTCAGTGTCCAAGACAAGTTTGACAAGAGAAAAAATGTTGAGGTATCATCGAATCTTTTTAAGTCCCACACCTCAAAAAACGTTTGCTTGTTTTCTTGTGTATGGTTGAGATATTCAATTCCTGAGAAGAACTTGTTGCTTTTGTTTTGTTTGTTTTATTTTTTGTATATTTTTTCTGTGCTCAAGTTTAGGTAATTTAATTCATTATATTAACAATAAATTTATTTATTAAGGATATTTGTCCACCTAACAAGATAAATGATTAATCCTTTTCAAACTTATTGAGCTTAAAGAATAAAGCTTTTTCTTATTCTTTGGACAGTCAAGAAACAGAGATAGGCCCAATGAATGAATATAATTAAGCTCTGTTGCCTCTGAAGCTGAAAGTTTGTAATATATATATAAACGAATTACGTCACTCAAAAGAAAATTTGAGACAGAAAACAAAGAAAGAATAAGCCTTCAAAGAAACTTTGAAATCTATTAAGGGATTTAGAGAAAAAGCATACATCAAATTATCAACCAAAGAAAGTAAAACAAGATATATACTACTGAAATATTTAAAGTCATTTCATCTATCATTTCTCAAATCATATTAACAAGTATTGATACGTTTTGACTAATAATGAGTTTCGTTTTCTCCAAAATCAATCGTAATTTCGAAACTCCCTTAAAAGATTGAAAGCCAAATAACATATTCAAAAAAAAACACAAAGGAAGTAGGGAACTACTACTTGAGAGAGAAACTATTCGGAGAAGATGAAAGAAAATCATCATCTAAGAGAGAAACTACTTAGAGGAAAAGAAAAGAAACCATCACCTAAGAGAGATCTACCCGGAGGGATTAAATGAGAATAAAAAAAGATGATGGTTAGCTTCTTCCTGATCACCACCGAGAAAACCAAAGACAAATGTGATCTAAGTAAGAAAGAAGAGGAAGTACACTTTCTCTCAATAACTATCTCAAAACACTTTCACCACTTACACTACTTTCCCGTATTATGGCAATAGTACTTTTGAATAGACAAGAAAAATGGAAGATAAGAATTTGATGAGAAAGAAATTTTATTAGCAACGTAACAGATATTATATCTTGCATGACCTTTTAGGCCTTTTGGGTCATGACCGTTATTTTTCATTTTAAAATGATCAGCAATTAAGATTACAGGTAACCCTTTTCCTTGCAGCATTGAATAGCATCATCAAACGTTTCCTGAAGGCCGTACTTGAACTCAAATCCAGCATCTATGAGCTTCTTTGAAATTAGATCCGGGAGCTTGTAGCCTTTGATTCCCTTTAGAGATCTATATATTAGAAGAAATAAAAAGGCCCAAATTAAATAAATTAAACTGTAGTGACCAAGTTATAAATTTTTAAAAAATATAGAAATTGAATAAAGAAGAAACTCACTCTGCTGTTGGTATTGCAAATTCTGGATATTTGGCAGAAAGAAATTGAGATATATCTTCAATAGTTACAATGAATGGCGAGCAGTTATATCTGCCTTTAGGATTAGGATGCTCAAGTAAAAATATGTGTGCTCTGGCCACGTCATCCACATGCACCATATGAGGACGAAGAATCAGACCATATTGGTCTTTGTCACCTGCATCATATATCAATTTCTTTACCTTAAAACTGTCAAAAATAATAATTAATTATTATTCATTACACATGGACATGCATAACTTGACCGAGAAGCAACTCCAAGGGCTATTATATATATTGTATTATATATATTCAAACCCAATTTTTTGGTTATTTTAAAATATACCTTGGTGACAAAGGTGGTAACCAATTATTTGGTACTTGAATTTTGAAATCCTTACATTAAAATATTCCTTTGTAACACTTACCAAAGAGCAAAGACAAGCAGAGACGAACAGAGCCAGGAAGGTTCGGAGAAATGAAAGGTCCAGAAACGAAAGAAGGAATTAAGGTGACGACTTGCAATCCATTCCGTTCTCCGAAGTCAAGCACTGCCTTCTCTGCCAGTGTCTTGGAAACCGCATAGGACCACGCAAAGGGCTTCCAAGTTCTGAGATACTCCACGTCGCTCCAGAAGCTCTCGTCCATTATGTCGTCGTTTTTGCCGTTGTTGATAACTGCCGAAGCACTGGAAGTGTAAACCACGCGCTTCACCGTCTTCGAGTTCACGCAGGCTCTTAAGATGCCCAGGGCTCCATCAATGGTTCTCTTAGTCACCACTTCCTCTGATTCCTTCTCTTCAAAATCAAACGGAGTGGCTGTGTGCAACACTCCGATGCACCCTTCAATGGCTTCCCTGAAGCTTTCTGGATTGCTCAGATCTGCGTTGAAAAATCGCAGCTTCTCGGATGCTCCTCCCAGATTTGTGAGGAACCTCATATCCCTTTTGCGTTCTGTGTGTAGTGTATATATGCCAAAACAACAAATTTAGAATCACAATTAACCAACCAGAAAATTGAATCGGTTATTATATTGATTGAGGGTCCTGTGATTGAATTGATGGTACTTAAAATATTATAAAATATTAAAATATATAATTAATGTATATGTTACTGATAATAAAATAATAAAATATATAATATTAAAATATTTTAATCATATTACATATATATATATATCAATCTTAGATCTTCTCTTAGTAGATTAAATTTTTGGAGATTTCTTAACAATACATAATAATATTTAGTAAAAGATCAATAACAAATTCAAAAATTCAAAAAAAAAAATTGAACCAGTTGAACCAAATGGCTTTATCGATTTCAGACTAGTTTGACTTGTTTTTTATTGGTTTAAATACTCACCGGTTCATTAGTTCAAACCAAATCACTGGTTCAATGGAAAATTATTGATTTAGTAATGAAAAAGACCAAATTAAAATAAATATAATATTTTAGAGATAAAATTAAGACGTTTGATCATTCAAAAATAAATTAAAAAAATTTCAAGTTTTAAAGGACTAAATTAGTAATTTATTTTAAATAAAAATAATATACCTGGATCAGATCTAATAGTGGTATTAACAGAATAACCATCCTGAAGGAGCCTCTTAATAATCCTGGATCCAATAAACCCTGTGCCACCAGTCACACACACTCTTCCTTTGCCCTCTGATCCCATTTGGAAATCCTAACTTCCTGTGTCTCTCTGTTCAATTTGTGTGCCTTAACTTTTGATTAATATGAATCACAAGATGGACAAAAACATTGGAAAATATTCACATATTTATACTTGCTCTGCACCATATCATCCCTTGAATGTATTTTACTTTTCATACACGTAGACATACCATTTCAAATTTGACCTTTATTTTTTTGACTTATCTATTCATTTCTAACTAATCCTGATGAGTTGAGTTGGTCGTTTAAGTTTACATTGTACGAGACGTCATCCTACAACTTGACTTGGCGCAAAACTGCTTTGATTTGAATGACACCAACATATTTTCTTGAGTGTGTGCGTTGTGTGCTCACGCACTTGCTGTGCTTATTGATATTACAATAACAAATTATTATATGTGATGTTTGACTTAAAAATTGGTTAAATTATAATTTTAGTCCTTATAATTTCACTAAAATTGTAAATCGGTCCCTACATAATTTTCATGTGAAATAATCCATATAGTTTCTACATCTATGTAAGTTAGTTCATTTTATACTTTAATGTTAAAATGACCTTATATGACAGCTGATGTATATATTTGTAAACATTTCTTGTTATTTTTTTTGTCCAACTCAGTCGCTAAATCAACAAAATTTTTATTTTACCCTTAATTCTCAATTTTCCTAACCTAGCATCTATATTAAGAATTATGGTCAAAATAAGAATTTTATTGATATGGTGGCTGAGGTTTGCAAAAATTAATGATTGAAAATGATGACATGTTTACATATGTACATATTATGTGTCATGTATGATTATTTTAATAGTAAAGTTAATCATAATAACAACAGAGACTAACTTACATGAACGAGGAAACTATAATGACCATTTTACATAGAAATAAAATATAGGGACCAATTTAAAATTTTGGTAAAATTATAAGAATCAAAATTATAATTTAACCTTAAAAATATTATATAAAACTTTTTATAGTTGTTTCATGTTTTCTGAAAACCAATATATTGCTTCTTCTAATTGAAAAGCTGAACTCCTCTGTATGATCTTCTAGAATTTAATTTTGACTTCTTCAAAAAGGAAAAAAAAAACAACTCAAATAAAAAGTCAGAAGCTTCAAACGTAGCTGAAAGGCATTACCTGGCTTAACTAATCATCCCTGGTTTTAAATTACAGGCTGTGACATTTTCAACAGGAACCACCAATTTGTGACATTGACAAATCACGTATTAGTTAAAAAAAAAATGAAGACTAGGAATTTAACGGCTTTTGATCTTAGAATTGTACTGCTAACGAAGTTTTAATCAAATATCCCTTTCATTGAAATAACTCAAAGATACGTAGAATGTTGAATTTTTTATGTGTGCTATTATAAATCATGTTTATATCTATATACATTTATATATTTATATAATTTAGATTTAATAATAAATTAATTATAAATTATTTTTTAACTCAAACTATATTATTTTTATTAGACTGAAACTAAGTTTTGTATAGATTGACTAATTATAGGAGTGTTAGCCTATTAGAGTTTTACAAAAAAAGATTCTTACTCTCTATTTAT
Source organism: Biancaea sappan (assembly GCA_037074585.1). Lineage (NCBI taxonomy): Eukaryota > Viridiplantae > Streptophyta > Magnoliopsida > Fabales > Fabaceae > Biancaea > Biancaea sappan. The sequence goes on along the minus strand of CM073499.1, from coordinate 21,670,133 downwards.
ATATATGATGTGACAATTCTATAAAAAAAACACTCTTTGAAAGTATAAAGTCAAAAGAATAATTTATTCTCTTTTAGTTATCTCTCGCTTTTTCTCTTTTATATTTATACTCGTTCATCAATTGTTATTATAAATTTCACTGCTATTCTAGATATGCATATCATTTGTTACTATTCATGTAAGCTGTAGATGTATCTGGAATATTAGTATATAAGAATTGTTTATAAAATTCTTTCATAGAACACAGAAGAAGCAGACATATCCTTAAAATGTCAAACTTCTTTTCATGTGAAACCCAAGGGACTAAACAATCGGAAGAATCATAGTGCGTTTCTAACATTGTGCTTTGCTTATAATAGTTAGGTATTCACATAAGTTGATTTCATTCTGAAAATACTAATAAATATGGATTAGACGGTAAGATTCATTTGCTTACAAATCTTTCCCTTTAATTCAAGAAAATCTCATAAATAACGAATTTATTTATCTCTCATAAAGTTACAAAAAATTTAATTACGAAACGATTTAAAATTTGTTTCTTTCATTAGAATAACTTCTAAAGATGTCTACTACTAGATTAATTATTTCAATTTATTTTTGAAAAGATTAAATGTTTTATTTTAATTTCTAAAAAAATGACTGCCTCCATTTGATATTTTGTTTATTAAAGTAATTTTTATTAATAAAAAATTTAAAATTTAACAATAGTAGATGTTGCAATTAATAACGAAAAAGAACTAAATGAAGATAAATGTAACTTTTTAAACACTAAATTGATACAATTAATTTTTTAAGAACTAAATTGAAATAACTATAATTTTTTTTAGAACTAAATTAACATTTTATAATAAAAAAACACAATGACAGAAATTAAAACACCTTCTGTTCTAAGATTCTATATATGTAGCATTGATTAAATGCTGACACTTCACAAACAAATCAAAGAAAGACACAGGACTAATATAATCCTCGTTCAAGTCTTTGAATTGTTCTTGGGGATATTTTTTTCTTCTTTCCCATCCTCGTGATAAATTCATGAATGCAAGTTTCTAATCTTTTTCACATGTAAAAAGGAGATTTCATTTCACGATCTTAATTATCTTTCGGATTAATTCCAAGACTACGCGATCGTATCTCATACTCGAGTTTCTCTTCTAATTTTTTTTTTTTACGTTCATTTCCATCTACCCATGAGATGATGCCACGTGGATCTCAAATCCAAATGGACGATTGAGATTATAAAATGAACTTGCTTTTAGCATGCAAAACAAGAGAATCTTAATCCCTCCAAATGAACCAGTCTTTCCAGGAATCTCGAATTTTTTGCCACTCGTAAAAAGCGAGAATATATTTGGAATTTGAGCTTCTTTGGCCAACATTTTTGGAGACTTGTGTATAGTTTAAAAGATTATTTTTCACAAATTTCAAAATAATAATACGAGTATGAAACAATCCAATATGACAAAGATTGGACTCTTCATAACCGAAAGCAAAAAATTAAAACAATTGTAAAAAAATATCATAAGATAATAAATTAATATAATTCAACCTCGAAGGAAACTAATGACTTGTCTCAATTTAATTACAATCGGATAAAAGTATATTATTTTCATGGCCCTCTAGTATCCGGAAAATTGCAAAAAATGACCATAATTAGATTATGATTTCTCTGAAAAGCTCATATGCGTTTCTCTACTAGATCCCAGATATTTTGTTCTGCCTATTAACTAGTTTGGGGACATTTGGTTCTAATAATAATTATGGCAAAAATGAGATACCACAACAAAAATAGGTTGATGCATAGCTTTTCAGAATTAATGAAGCATGTATTTTAAGAAAATATTATATGATTGTAAAAGAATATAAAATAATACTAAAAAAGAAATCTTTTGATGTACGTACTTTAAGTCTCTACAATGGAAAAATTTATAAATAATTCCTATATATCAATATTGCAAATAGTTCTATAGCATATATGAATAACAATAAATTGTATGCATACTTGACAGTTGAGTATAGGTAGCAAAGAGAAAAAAAAGAAAGGAAACAACTAAGGAGGTAAACTGTTATCTTGACCTGAAATGCTTTCAAATAGTGTTAATTCAATAGGGCTGTTATATTACATATATAGGCAGAGAGTAGAAATTCCTCCTTGTGAAACCTTAATAAGTTGACATTCCCATAATTAGTTAACTTACACAAGGCCTAGTTTCAGTCCAATAAAGATTACATAGTTTGAGTGAAAAATGGACTCATAATTAATTTATTATTAAATATAGATTATATAAATATATAAATATATATAAAGATAAACATGATTTATGGTAGTCCACATGAAAAATCCAACAATCTCCCACTTGGACAACATAAATCATGGGTTTAAAGAAATTAAAGATTTCTAGATTTAATACAATAATATTGCCATATGCAATATAATTAATCTGTCAATTATGAGTGATCACTTTAAATAAACAATTCTCAAGTCTTACAACAAGAGGTATTAAGTATTTGACAATGCAAAAGTCATGTTCAATTGGGACACTGGCATTATACATGTTAACATACTCAATCTTCAACAAAAGACTTGACTAATATGAGAAACTAGTTTTAGAACATGCATTACAAAAGTGTGATCCTTGTACAGTTTTAACCAATGGTTCAAGCATCCATCCAATACGCTCTTTAAGAAACAAGATCTCTCAAAAATACAAAAATGAGATTGGGTCAAAATGTCTCTAACCAAATGGTCCAAGCATCCACTCAAGATAGTCTATGAGAAACAAGATCTCTCATAAATACAAAATGAGACTAGGTCAAAATGCCTCTCACAAAACAATCATATCAAAATGTCAGAACATGAATAAAAATGCATGCTAATAAAGTATGAAATTAAACAAGATAATATGGTCATCAAAATGGCAAAATCCATAAATATCTTGAGACAAGAAAATTATCAAAAACAATAATCACCAAAATACAAATAAAACATAAGTGGAGCTCCCACTAATCCACAATATCATCAACCTTAATTACACACATGCCAATCACATGACCTTGAAAGGTTCTAGTTGTCAAGCCTTGGTTAGTGGATCCATAGCCATAAGCTTTATACTTATATACTCAATGTTGGTCTATGACTCATAATCTTCTCTCTCACGAAAACTCATACTTGATATCAAAATGTTTCATATGTGTAGAAATTTTATTATTTCAAGAGAAGGATATATCGGCAGGGTTATCACAATAGATTGTTAAAGTTATCATTTTGAAGATACTAAGACTTGGTGAGTATCTCACCTTTCAACATAGGTGCTGCACATGGGGAGCAAGATCCCATGTTGAACCTAGTTAGCACCTTTGCAATGTATGTTATTTGAGACAAGCATAAGACACCCTGGGGTCTGTCATGGTAGATATGTGTGCCAAAACTAAAGAGGCATCACCAAGATCTATCATGCTAAGGTGGCTTGATAGCATCTGCTTAGCAGGTTCAAATTATTGCCACCATGGCCTATTTAGTTGCCTCAAAACAACCTATGCACTCTGCCTTAAGTGGGAGATGTACAAAATTCCTCAAAAATTAGATAATAATTTTGAGCCCCCATGCCATTGTAATTAAGCTGATAGGGTTATAAATTACAAGGAACAGGCATGCTCTCATAACTTGAATATGATCATATCTTAAAATTTAACACTAATAGGACATTTTAAAAAATAATTAAAACATGACATTTAATATGCAATTTATCAACCCAAATACAACAATATAGTACCGGAAAAGGAAAAATTATTTACCACAAGAAACACACATTAAGGCCACTCTAACAGGGTGTTTACACTAATGGTATATGTACTACAAGAAAAGGAAAAAAATCATTTACAACAAGAAACACACATTAATGTCACTTCGATAGGGTATGTACACTAATCACTACAAGAAAAGGATGATTTAACGTTAGTTTACACAATCGATGCTAAATGTAACATTAATCACACTAATTGATGCCATGTGTATCACACTAATTGATGTGCTCTTAGGATTGGGACTGAAACTAAGTTTATGTTTCTTTGCCATATTTAAAATTAAAGGTCATTATTTATCTGGTTTCTGTGATTAAACTCTTTTTTTCGGCTTCATCACGTAATGAGTTCAATTGTTTATGGGATACCCTAATGTTCAGGTTTATGTATGATGAATAGTTGCACCTTTGAATTCTAAGTATTTTGAACAACATAATCGATTGAACAAGGTGGTCAACTTGAGAGGTTGTCTATGTCCCAGAACCAAGTGGTTCACAGGTAATATAATTTTGGAATATTATTAAGTAATTATTTTCATTCACTATGAACTATGATAATAAATATTATGTTTACACGCACATGATGCAAATAGTGTAAAAGCTTCACCTGCAGAATATTGATGTTCTTTTGGAGCTAGTCATAATCCATGATTATGACTAGTTGTAAGGTCAAAATTGACGTTAGACTATAAATTTAGTGTTAGTTCAAACTGACGCTAAATGATAGCATCTAATATCAGTCAAAACCGACGTTAAACAATAGTATCAAACGTTGGTCAAAATCGACATCAAATGATGAAATTAGCATCAGTCAAAATTGTCGTTAAGTTGTAGTCATCTAACATTAGTTATTGCCATGGCTGTTAAAATCGATCTTAAATGATGTCGCCATGGAGCACTTAAAACCAACGTTAAGTTGTTTAACATTGGTTAAAACCGATGCTAAAGGGTGTTTTTGACAACACTAAATGCAACTTTTTTTTTGTAGTAATGAAATTTCAAAACCAATTATTTATTGCTGCCATAATTGTTATTTTCCCTTTTTTTCCAACCATAATTATTTTGTAATAAATAATATATATATATTATTTGCAGAACACTAAAGATTGGATCTGCGATAGGCAAGCTCACAACCTCACAAAGTTATCCAAACAATATCTCTGGATATCCAAAATAATTTGGCAGATCATTTAGAAATAAGTTACAACAAAACAATAAAATTTAAATAATTAAATAAATATAAATTGTCTCTAAAATAGTTAAAATACACAAACGGTTCTACCAGAAAGAGTGTGACGGATATTTAATAGATAATAATATCTAAAATTTTTATAAAAATTTTCGGGCTAAATTTCATAGAGTATAGATTCAATTCCAAATTCACAAGATAAAATCAAAAAATTTGATCAATACACTCATAATCAAAATTACTTAGACATACATATATAACTAGGATAAATATGCCCTCATCAATATCTTCTTCATTGAACTGAGATAAATATGACATACATATAACAACGTTTCAATTCATATAATTGATTAATTTTCAATAAAATTATCTCAATCCATATAAATTAATTTTTAATAACAAACATATAATTGTGATGTGCAACTTAATCAAATCCAATAACATTATCTCAATCACATCGATTTTCAATCAATGTAACGTGCTTCTCTCATATATATATATATATAATCTATTTGAATTAATAGATATATATGTAATCAATTTTCTTTAATGTTATTAATTTGGGAATCCAGTCAATGATTATGATGTTGATTTAATGAAGACTATGTAATCCACTTATCAGTTATGATTGAATCCCAATTCAAATAAAATATTGAATTAGGAATATAATATTCATATATATATATATATATAGTACCAATCTCAATTCAAAATTTGATGATTGAGTTATCCAAATTATAGATATATATATATATATATAGTGATGACGCAATCTTCATACACTTTAATATATATATATATATAGAGTGATGGCATAATCTTCATAGACTTTACATATATGCGTGTGTGCGTATATATATATATATGTATGTATGTATGTATATTGTGATTCAATATATATTGAGTTATCCTGATTCAATTATAATACAATATTACTTAATCTTTGTCGAAATTACGTAATCAAAGTTGGAAATCTTAGGGATTGAAATTCTGTAATTGACCTTATTTGATTATACATATGGAGTGAATATATAATGAATTAATCTTTATAATCACAATAAACACAGTTGATTTTCAATCTTGATTATAACACATAATAAATTCAAAATATCACAATATCATGTAATTTATCAACAAATTTATAGTCACAAATTCAATCATGTGAGTACATGGATATCATGGTTATGTCTTTTAATGTAATCAATCCATGATATGATGATTGCGTCTTTTAATCTAATTCATGATATACCTATAATTTTCAATGTTGACACCAATTGAATTAATTACATCAACTTTCATAATAATATGTATATGTGATTTTTTCAATCACATATACCTCAATCCCAATCGATTATTACATAATCCAACAATAACAACAACAGTCTTATCTCATTAGGTGGGGTCGGCTACATGGATCGTCCGACGCCATTGAGCTCTATCAATGACTAACTCTTTAGGGATCTCATTTACCAGAATATCCCTCTCAATAACATTTTTAAGTGTCCTTCTTGGAATGAAAAAGAACTGGGGTGAGAGAGGCTCGAACTCTCGACCTCAGGATCACTCTATAGCTATGAGACCTACGCGCTAGCCAACTGCGCCACCACCCTGTGTTTTGATTATTACATAATCCAATTGAATTAATTTTAAAATTGACATATAAGTAATAATTATAATCCTTTGAGATTGAATCAAGAATGAAAATTTAGGATTCTATAAAAACATTCTTTTATAAACCCTAACACAAATTAATTTAAATTTGACCAAAAAAGGAGTTGTTAGAACAATGACAAATCTGAATTAGAATTGATATTCAGCAAACCAAAAGGGGTTAAATTTTGGTTTCGAAAAGAAGAAGAGCAAGCCATGGAAACCAATTGTCATAATGAAGGTAATTTACCTAGATCATAATAGTTTTTCCCAATCAATAGAAACAAACATATAAATCATCATATGATTTTAATTTCATACAGTCATAGAACAATTTGACAATTAGGCTCTGATACTAATTGAAAGAATTAATTAATTTATAAATAATTCTTATATACCAATATTGCAGATAGCACTATAGCATATATGAATAACAACAAATTGTATATGATACTTGGAGTAGTAGTTAAATTCACGATAGCAATTGATGATTGGATATAAGTAGTAAAGGGTGGAAAAGAAAAAAAAACACTAACGAGAGTAAACTGCTCTAAAGGTGCAAGAGAACTTCTTAGGAAGTCACTCATCCTAATACTACTCTCACTCAAACACGCTAAATTGCGGAGTTCTGATAGAATCCGGTACATTAGTGCTAGTATGATTACACCCATATATAACACGATTTTTTTTATGGCCCACAGGCCCCCTAAAATGATATTCTCTATTGTCTATCTATGTCTGGCCCGCATAGTCCATCAACTACTCATCTCCCAACTCCACCGCGAAACCCACGACAATCATGAAGATCTAGGGATATCACATCATCACAACATGGGACCTAAATCATCTTCGTCCACTTGGTGCACTAGATTGGAGTCACACCCATGCACACACCTGGAGATCCATCACATGGCTCATGACATCATTTGAAATCAGGCTCTGATATCACTTGTTACGTAAGTATGAACTTTACATATATCTCCATATTAGTATGATATTGACCACTTTGGGTTTAATTAAGCCCCCATAGATTTACTTTTGGATATTACCCAAAAGGCTTTATACTAATAGAAATATCAACCATACTTATAAAAACATGATCTTCTCCAATTTTAGTCGATGTGGGTTTGTTCACAAATCCTAACATATAATTCATTGTATTTTAGAAATTTCTAAATTATTTATTAAATTTATAATTTTACTTTTTTAAATATAATAAATCTTGTTCACTATAAAATTTATAATAAATTATGTAACATTTTTTACATAAAAATAGTTACTAATATTTTATTTTATCTTACAAATATATTAAAATTTATCAAATCCTTCAGCCTAATTATTGTTCAAATAATTTTAGTCATTCTAAAATATTGTACATATTAGCTATTACATACTTGCAGAGCTATAGATAGTGTTTGGTACATTGTGAAGAAAATGAGAGAGAAAATGATTATTTTATTTAATTGTCTAAATTGTCCTCCTAAAAACTACCTATAGTGAAAGCTTTTCTTTTTTTCTTTTTTTTTCTAAGTTGAAGTATTTTAATAAAGTAATTACATTAAAAGTATTCCATTCCCATCTATATTCCATTTTCCTGTCTACATACCAAACATAGTAAACTTCATTTCTCAATTTCTGATTCCTGTCTTGTGTTTATATGTCAACTCTTAACATCATCAATGTCTTATTCGTGCATTCATATCTTCATTTTTGCATATTACATGTTTAAACTTGCGATCTTTGTCATTAGTAACTAAGGCAACCTAAGATACTAATGTATGAATAAATATTGTGAATAAGCTTACTTATTGGTGTCTTGAGGCATACATCTTGCTACATCGTACGGAATTTCATTTGATTTAAGTTGTACTTGTATTAGGTGGATTTGTTACTTTATTATTGTAATAGCATATTTATAGAGCCTTTTTCTTTTTCTTTTAATTGATATGCTAATATTAAACAAAGAAATTGTGTGCTAATTGGGATTGGATTTCTTATTCAAGTAACATTAACCAAGTTGAATGGATGCATTTATGAATTAAAAATCTTTGCAGAAGCAATTGGTGAGTGATTTAACTATATCTACAAGTAAGTCTAATTATATATAAAACATCTCATTCCCTTTCTTTGAAATGTTTGGTCTTAAAACACATTGAAATTGTTTCTTAGCGCCTCATTGATGACAAGCCTTCTTCAAATTGTTTCTGTCTTTGCATGTCGAGATTAAGTATGCAATAGCAATGTAACATATTTTTGTTGTAAATATTTGATAATCAACGTAGCATGAGTCGTGTTATGGAGGACATTGTCTTTAAAAAATGATTTTGCAATTGCATGAACTACTATCAGGATTAAACATGCTATTCTAAGTTCTATTCAGGCACCAGAACAGCAAAAAAATAACACAGTAACCCAATGAAAACATAGAGCACAAACGTGAAGGAGCAGATCAAAAAGTGGTTTGTCAAATCTGAAGAAATGACTACCTTTTATAGCTGTAAAAATACATAACTTAAACAGATAAGGTTAAAATGTTTGTAACAGTCAAAGTTGAAATAGCTCCTTAATTGTTTTAATTATTATATGTTCAGATAGGCATAAAAAAAAATTAAAATTATTTTTATTTTCAGAAAAAGTAAAACTAGTTTCAATCACATTTTTTTTTCGCACAGGGGGCAAATCATTGATTTGCACTGCACTAGCCCATAATTATAATTGCGTGAGCCCACATATTCCTTTAGCTCTTTATGAGTCCATCATAATATATTATCCCCTCTTTATTTTAGCCAATATAAGACTAATTTTACTTTTTTGAAATACAAAAGCTTTTATAACACATTTTTTTCACAACAATTTCTACTTGCTTTTTTCCTACTAGAGTATTAAATTCAATAGCAAAACACCTTTAACACAGTGTGCAGTTCTTTTCTGCAATCCTGAATCACTTTCAAGTTAGAAAATATAATTAAAAAAGCTCTAAGTATTGGTTACAATATTAGTAGTTTATCTGCATCTGAATTAGTGAGCAATATTTTCCCATGTAGGCTTTACCACAAATTGGTATTTTCTCAAATGTAAGAGTATGTGCTGATTCTTCCAACAATTATCGGTAAATTCCTCCTGAGCTTCATATATGTTATTTCTGTCAAATTAGAATTTGAGTGATAAGGTATACATTAAGCTGTTCATACTAAAAGTATATGTTAGTTATGTTAAGATGTACTGGAGCCAAAAAATGGGTAAATAAATAAGTATTCACAAGAAAATGCAATAAATTCCTTCATATCAGAGCATAATGGTCACGCTTTCCTAGTAATTAAAAATGAAGCACGATCTCAAGACTAATCCCCTTTGTTTCCTAAGTCAGACTATCTCTTCCAGTTGTTTGCTTGGTAATTTGAAGTTGGTTAGTCAAGGAACACGCTACCATATTGACCCATTCATAACACATCTATGTCACAATATTTTATTAGTATGTTTTATATTAAATATATTTTGAATCAATACTATAATCCTTGATTATATTATAATCCCAGGGCCAATTTTTATCCAATGTTTGGGTCTACCCACCTACTCCATTTTTTTTTCTTACAGTTCGTTATATATTGCAATTTTCAAAGTGTGACACAAGCAAGATTTGACAATATTACTTCTTAACAAAGTAGACAAATGCTTAATTTTTTTTTATGTTAAATATAATTTGAATCAATACTATAATCCTTGATTAGATTATAATCTCAGGGCCAATTTTTATCTAATGTTTGGGTCTACCAGCCTGCTCCATTTTGTTTTCTTACAGTTAGTTATGTGTTGCAATTTTCAAAGTTTGAAATAAGCAAGATTTGAATATATTAGTTCTTAACAAAGTAGTCAAATGCTTAATTTTTTTATATTAAACATATTTAGAATCAATACTATAATCCTTGATTAGATTATAATTTGAGGGCCATTTTTTATCTAATATTTGGGTCTACCCAAGCAAGATTTGAAAATATTAGTTCTTAACAAAGTAGACAAATGGTTAATTTTTTATATTAAATATAATTTGAATCAATACTATAATCCTTGATTATATTATAATCTCAGGGCCAATTTTTATCTAATGTTTGGGTCCACCCACCTACTCAAAATTTTTTTTTTCTTACTGTTAGTTATATGTTGCAATTTTCAAAGGGTGAAATAAGCAGGATTTGAAAATATCAGTTCTTAACAAAGTAGACAAATGCTCAAATATTGTATCTGATATAATTTTTTAAAAAAACCTCAGATAATTTGAACTAACTGCAGGTACATTATGCAATATGTGCTTAAATAGCCCTGATTATTATGATAATTAACTGAAAATTTCAGTTCTTTTCGCATTTGTAATTAATCATGTATGTATTTGTCCAGTTACATTTTGACACTTACTGCATCGTAACCGTCACATACTAGTTTATATATAAGAAAGTAACCAAATATGTTTCAAACGTTAATAACATTCGGACGATAACAATATATTAATATGATTTTAAGATAAATGTTTGAAATTTTGTTACGGTGGAAAGGGAACATTGAGAGACAATTCTAAAGGACTGACGGCAAGATGAATGATAATTTGTGTTTGGTGTTTAATTTATTAATAAAGCACACAAGATGATAAATTCATATAACGAACATGTGACGTGGCATGAACATATAATTAATATATTTAACCTAAAGAAATATATAAGGCAAGCACACAATGGCTCGATACTGCATACTCATACAACCACATATAAAGTGGCCACATGCACGTACGTGTACAAACGCGCGCACGATAATTTAACTACTTTATAAAACATACAAAATATATAAACGCACATTATGCGCACTATATAGCATGCATTTGCCATATATAAAAAGGAAAAAGGAAGGGGAAAAAAATAGAAACAGAGTATTGTACCAAATTACCTCAAATTTAAAGAAAGAAGAAAGAAAGAAAGTTGGTATATTTGAGGGGAATAATTTAGACAATTTTTCACTATCTCATCTTTTTTTTTTCACACCTTACTAAACATGCCATATATGTGTATACATACACCTGCAAAAACACGTACAACATAATATTGCTTGTACACCCATGAAATATATGTCTTGTTTGGTTTAATTAATGTTTTCTATAAAAATAAATTGTTCAAAAACAATTTACCCAAACTTTTTTTTTCATTTTTTAGAATATATTATCCAAACAATTTTTTTTTAATTTTTCGTTTAGTACACTTAAAAACATTTTACATATTTACGTTATAAAATAGATAAAACAATACTTTTGGTTCCTATACTTTCAGCCACTGTTGTATGACCTGGCCTAGACTGCCGGATCGACCAGGAAATCCAGGGCTAGGACTAGTCCGGGTTGAGGGTTCGAATTGGGTTCCACTTAGCGCTAACCTGGGCTTTGACCCAGCCTGATCGACCTGGACCTCTTTTTTTTTTTTAAATATTCAAATTTATCTAAAAATTTAGAAAAATATGCACTTATCAAGAATCAAACTCTATCTCGCAACTATAAGTTGTGCGTTTTACCATCTTATTATCAATTTCTTCTTAATTTATATGAGCGAAATATTTTATATATATATATATATATATATATATATATCAGGTACTAAAAGTATTCTAACCCAAAAATCAAAATGTGCATGTGGAAAGATGACAAAAATTAAAATAGAAAAGACATTTAATTTAATAAAAAATAAGTATATTATTAATTAATTAATTAGGAGATAAAAAAATTATATTTATATAATTATCTGATCTAAGAAAATTAAATCAAGAAAAATTGAAGAGTATAAACAAAAAATTTTATATACTCATCTAATATAAAAAATAACAATCAAATATTTTTAAAAAATTATTTGTAATTTTATGACTAATAACATTATTTATGAATATTTATATTTTGATTATTTATGACTAATGACAATGATTTTAAGACTTTAAAGTGTGAAATTTATATATATTATTTATTTTAATTTTTTTGAATTTATTTGTAAAAATTTATAGGTATATATATAATTTTTAATTTTTTAATTTATTTACCTAGGTCAGCAATTGACCAGGCAAGGTTTTAAATTGTGATCGCAGTTGCTGTTGGAGTTGCATTATAGGTTACTGCGATTGCGAATGTTACAGACGCTGCGATGCAGTTGCGGTCATTGCGGTAGTGAATTATTTTTTTTAAGTTGCACAAAATATAAAAAATTGTAAAAAAAATATATAATTGTTATATCTATTAATTTTAATTATATAATAAAGAGACACTTGAAATTTATTTTTAAAAATAAGTAATTAATATGTTAATAATTCTCAAATAATTTTCTTCTTTCCTAATTTTTTTTATTTTTCTCAATTTTTAAATTTTTACCTTCTTTTCATTTTTCCTTGCAAATTTTCCCTCTTAATTTTTCTAATATCCCTCTTTCAAAATTTACAAATATTTCCCTCCAAAATTTGCCACATATTGTTCTCCCTCCCTAATTAATTTTATTTGAGTTTATATTTTAATTTGATTTTAATTAAATTTTTTTCAAATCCATAAATCATCTTACGCCATCTCACACATACAATCAATTTCAAAATAGAGAAGTCAGATCAGTCATCAAGTCATCAGACCCTTCACATTCACAGCCTCATTCTTCTTGAAGTCCCTAACGCTCACTCTGTTTCAGTTCCCTCAAGGCCTTAAGTCTCACCTCATTTCATCTTGGACTTTAGAAGCCTCTCGGTTCTTCTAAGTCTATAAGACTCTCATTCTGTTCTTGGTTCCCATTTCCCACTAGACTAGAACAGAGCGAAGAAAGAAGAACAGAACATGCACGATGCAATGGCAAAAAACAGAGGACTGGAGATCTGATCTGTGGTTGTGGATTGAAGACTGGAGATTTAGAGATGAATGCACGGCAGTTCTGTTATGATGCAAATCGGTGAAATGAAATCACCCCGCACTACAAGGAATTAGCCATATAGTGACAGACAAAATCTGTTAGTAAAAGGTATAAATCCGTGGGTATAACCCCAAACGACCTATACCGATAGTAAAAAATGTCGTCACTTTTGCTCAGTTATACCCACGGATTTTTTGCCGTCGGTAAAACATATACCTACGATTTTATTAGCTGTCAGTATAGTTATGAACATTTACCCATAGATATTTTGCTGTCACTAAAGGTTGTAGTGACAGATATGTTATTGTCACTATATGTTGTTGTGGTAGGATTTTTGGCGACCTATAGTGATGAATTTTTGGCATAAGTATAGCATATAATGATAAAAAATTTTATATCACTAAAGCCCATAGTGATAGTCTTTATTAATTATTATTTGTCATTCCTTATTATTTTAATTTTCAATAAATCAATTCTATCCAAACAAAATAAATAAATAAATAACTAAATATGCAAGTAATTTTGTAACTGTAAATTCATTGCATTATATTGAAATTCTAATAATCTTCATACAAAATAAGGAGTTTATTTAATAACCCCTATACAATATTCTTACAAAACATAGAACAATTAAATAAGAGAAACTAAAATAAATTCTAAATCTGATGTGTAAGTGCTTGTAAGTGCTTATAATCATAATCCTATTACATTGACAAAAAAATTCCTATAAAAGATGTCCACTTTGTATGCTTGAAATAGGTTGTTGTGATATTCACCTGCAAGTTAATAAGTTCAATTTTTAAAATGGTAATACATAGTAAAATGGAACATAACAAATTTACAAGATAACTTTAATTCACAAAATGCTACATAGATATACCATCTCAATTTTCATTAGGATTGCTTGAACTTGAAGATCTCATATTGCCATTGGGGATATTAGTATCATTAGGTGAAACCTGTATACAAGACAAACGAATAAACATTCTATTAATAAGTCTTTTAAATATAAAGTTATACTACAAATATATTATTAGAATTGTATTACACCTCTTAAGTAGCAGCTTGTAGAATCTCATTAACTTCATCTCCAGAAAATCGTTCTTTAATTAAAGCCAAAACACTAGTCAATAAAGTTTCAACGGTCTTAAGTCTATCCTTTACTTCTATGTTTGAGGATGAGTCAGTAGCATTACTTTTGCAAAATGGAATCTTTCCTAAACAATGTATACGTCCTCTCTTTTTAGGTCCCAAGACTTTAGAATATACATCATCCTTCCAAGATGTATTGCTTTGAGTGTTTTGAGAATTTTGTGAGGTTCCCTCTTCATTCATCACTTTTTTCAATTCATCCTAAAATGATATATGAATAAAGATCTCAGACATCTTTATGGTAAGTTCTAAACCAATTTGATAATTTTCTCAGACATCTTGATTCAAGTTTTCAAAAGAAAGAAGAGAATCTTATTCATTTCTATCTAATCTCTAAAATAAGAGGTATATAATATAACTCTATGAAAGACTAACACAAGTTGTTGAGATAAACAAACTAAGTTATAGTTCAGCTTTGTACAGTGTAAAATTTGAACTCTATTGTTTTACTTTGTTTGTTTCTAACTTCTAAGCACCAATGTAGAAAAACAGCACAGTGAAAACCCAAATAAAAAAAATTACAACCTCATTTTTCATTCAGCAAAAGAGAAAACAAAAGGCAAATAGAAAAATTTCATTCTCTGCTAATTTCAATTTAAACCTACTTTTACTCCAATTTAGAAGATAAACAAAACATCTGTTATCTCTTGAAAATTCCATACATGGATGAAAGAGAAACAAATTTATAGGAATCCAGATTACTACTTAATATCTAATTCAGATAGAACCAAAGCATTTAGAAAAAACATACAATTACTCACTTAATACATACAAATACTGAACTAAAGTGTTTAGAAAATATCAAACTACAATTTCCAAACAAATTGATATATGCAAAACAAGAAAAGGAATAGAAATCATGCTTGGGTTTAGGGTTTAGAGAATTAATAATATCAACAAAGAAATGAAAAAACATACAATTACTCTAGCAGCATGAACAGTAATAAATTTCCCATCCTTGCGAATTTGTGTATTAATATAAACTTGTGCACGACTTAGTTGCACTCCTTTTCCCTTTTGCACCTAAAATTTTAAAGAAAACAACCACCAAGTCTAAATAAATGATTCTATAAATGGTAAACCAAATGAAATTAGCAAAAGGATACAAACCTTCTCATTAATTAATCTTGGAAGACTTTTTGTACCCATGCAATGAATATCTTCAAGTTTGGCGTGATTTCCTATGTTAATCTCGCTTGATTTCTTAGTTTAAAGTAAGAATAAAGAAGTGGAATAGAAAAAAAAAAATAAAGTCAATTACTATTCATACGTGAGAATTTCTTAATTTAATAAATAACTTACTTGTCCTTTCTCAGAGCACCAATAGCGAACCAAAGCACGATATTGAAGAGGATTAACTCTATCATCTGCTACATTACTAGCCATTTCTTCCTCATTCTTACTTGGGTCATATCCCATTTTCTTCAAATCATGCTTCTATTGTCTCCATTTGTCATTCATCTCCGACTTTAACCAATTTGTTAAAATATCTTCTTTTTTCTTGTCTAACTCAGGAGCAAATTGAAACTTTTCTAAATAAGAGGGCAAAAAAGATGTAAATTAATATTATTACAATCAAAAGAAGATATCACAATTAATACCCAAAAAAATAAACAAAGCTACAATATCACAATACCATTATTGTTGTCAACATTGATTGTTTGTATTCATCTGGCATAAGTTTCCAAGTTTTATAATTAAATGGAGTACATTGGTACTGTCTAACCAAGCTACCAATAAATCAAGTTAAAATTTTTCCTTCCTCGCCAATTGGTCGAATAAGTGGATCCAATTCCACAATAATGAAGTCATCATCATCCATATCCCATGCATCTAGCATTCTTGTAGGCCCTCTAGTTTTAGCATGACCTATATACCACATTAGAAGATTCAAATTATAATTTGTTTTTCTTCAAAAAATCAACATAAACTTCTTGGACCTCCACAACTTCTTCAAGTTGATCATCTAAAACAAGTTGATCATCTAAAATCAACATAAACCCAAAATGTTATAGATAGTACTATAAAAATATATTGGGTTTCATGCAATATAGATAGAACTCATACATGTATTTATACCTTCTCCGCCAATGGCTTCTACAGTAGCATGAGTTGATTGGGTTTCACATTGTGGCAAAAAGCTTTCACGTGAGCTATCTAAATTTTCTTCATTATTATTGTCATGACCTTGATGTTTTTCATTTTGAAGGGTAATTCGATGACCAATATTCAATCTTTTATGCTTTGCCATGCTTCCCTGCAATATAAAGTTTCACAATTATAAATTTTACATAGAAAGCATCTAGAAGTACATAACCAGAATATACATTTCAATATCAAACGAATGATTTCATACCTTATTTAGCAGAATAAAAAAAGTGAAAAAACATAGTCAACTAAAAGAAATTATCTTTAACAAAATCTTCATTGTCAGATTACAATTGTTGACCATCTTGTTTATTTGGTACAACTTCCAATGGTTCATCATCATCAACTATGTCTCTAATCCATTCATCTTCAGCATGTGTAACATTTAACGCAATTTGATTTGATTATTCACTTCTCTGTTCAACCCTTTGTTCAATGTCATTGGAATTCTCATTACCCATGTCATAAAAATCCCTAACTTTTGCATCCACAACTGCAAGCCAATCCCCTTGCCTCTTATCTGCCATATAAAAAACCTTTTAGGCTTGGGAAGCAAAAATAAAAAGGGTCGTCACAAATATCATCTCCTTTATGCTTCAAATAATTGAAATTTACTGAAGTTATTCCAAATTTGTCTTTCTTGCAACCTCTGTTAGGATCGACCCAATTGCATCTAAAAAGTACTATTTTATATCCACCAGAATAATTTAGTTCAATCACATATGTTAGGGCACAATAATAGTTAAGTTTACATAATCTACCACTTGCAGATCTTGCACTAGAATAACTTGTAATATCACCAGCTACAACAACCCCACTATTTTGAGTTTTCAAGCATCTTTCTCTCTTTTGTGTATGGAACCTAAATCTATTAACAAGGTATCCAGTATACCTTCTGATGGACCACATGACAACCACTTAAGTTCATCTGTAACTAGTACACTTCCTTGTTCTCCCAAGTGTGCTATCTAAAACATTTTATTAACAAAACATAAACGTTAATTTCAAACTAAAATTGGAACACTATATGTATATATATATCCATTTTGTAGTTCTTACCCTTTCACAAAACCAAGCATTAAATGTTTGACTATGAGTCTTTTGGATTTCATATTGTGTCAATCTACGTGGTCATCTCTGTCTCTTAAGTAGTGCACGAGTGAAGAAGTTTCTTACTCTTGAAATGAGTTGATTGCATCATTATTAAAAAGCACATATCGATGTGCCTATAATAAGGTTTTCATGTCAAGTTTTACTCTACTGAGCCTCTTTCGCTTTCTCAACTGAATATACAAGGTCTCTCCCTTCCTAATGGTCTTCCTGCCTCATGTTTAGAAAGTGAATCCTCTTCTAAAGTGGAACAAATTTCCTCATCATTTCGACTAGGTCGATTAAATCTAGTCTCTACCCCTGTTAGATATCGTGAGCACATTGTTAAACTTGCATGAGCCAAATACCCTTCTACAATTGACCCTTCAAGATGTGCTCTATTATGTACAAAAGATTTCAAAGTACAAAGATACCTACAAGTACACCATCAACATAAAGAAAAGAAGTATAATCATTGACATTCTTTTTTATTAATCTAACATATTATCTTGAAATAATGTGTGATACCTTTCAATTGGATACATCCAACGGTAATGTACTGGGCCTCTGACTTGTGCTTCATACGCTAAGTGAACAACCAAATGCACCATAATAGTAAAGAAGGATGGAGGAAAGATTGTTTCAAGTTGACAAAGAGTTTTGGTTACATGAGCAAGGAAAATATATAGCACTCTAGGTCTAACAAAATTCCTAAAATATAGCCTAAAAGATATCCATAACTACATAATATCCATATCCCTAAGAATAGGAATTTACATCTGATTATAAACAATAAAATCCTATTTACAATTATCTTATACTAACTGATAGTCTTTAGCTTAAGGTGTTAGAGACGGATTCCGGGACGGACATTTTCCATCTCTAATTTGATTTGTCTCTAAGTTCGTAGCCAATAATTAGGGACGGATTACAATATCTCAAAATTCGTCATTGCGTTTTCTTGAAATGTGAAGTTTTTCTTAATTAACAGAAACAAAATTTTGCTATGGGAATTCCATCTCTAATGTGTTCAAATTTTCAGAGACAGCCTAGGAATGTTTTAGATTAACATCCACACTTAAATTCATCCATTAAAATATTCTACAAAAATTTTGATGTTATTAGAACAAGAAATTTGGAGAAAACTATGAGAAATTCGTAGAATTTGGATATTTGAAAAAGTTAGTGTTCTTGATGAAAATTTGAGATTTGAGCTTGGATTGTTGGTAGAAATTGGGGGTTTTGGTGTTAAAACACTCCTTAGACATTAAGGATGAAAACCCATGGAAGAAATCAAAAGAAATGTTGTTTTAGATATGATTTTTGGATTTTTGGATGAAGAACACGAAGAACATCGAAAATTTTCCCCAGAATTACTGTTCACCGAGAAAATTTTTCCAGATTTTCTCGTTACTGTAGCGTTGACTCGGTCAACGTTACTGTAGCGTTGACTCGGTCAATGTTACTGTAGCTGCGTTGACCGTTGACCGTTACTGTAGCATCAGTTTTTTTTTTAATATCGTTGAAATTGAAGGTCCTGTAGGATGTTTTCATTTCCTTTCCCTCCGAGACTTGTTTTTTTCTTAGGAATTATGTTTTTAGTTTTAGTTTTAGACAGATATGGCTATACTTTTGAACCCGGTAAAGGAAAGGTTATTATTATTTTGATTCCATTGCTGTCGGATCAAATTGTATGTGTGGGGCTTTATATGTTGAATTCATGATTGATTTTGTGTGAATGATTTCCTTTATCTTTCTTAATTTTATTATTACTATTTTTTTTTAGTATCATCCCATAAAAGAAACCACTGGCATTAAAAGCGGAAGGATTACATTGCAAAAAAAAAAAAAAGAAAATTACTCATGCATGAGTAATCTAAAAGCGAGGTGGTCTCGGATTAGGAGGGTTGTATTGTATCATCACCCCTCGACCATTCCTTGGAGCGAGAGACAGAGCAATGTCGCGGAGGGTAGTGTAAATCCCATTCATACAATCAACACTTCTTTGTTGTTGATTGCAGAAGCACTGGGTAGACCAATAGAAGAACCTGTCTATTCTTGAAGTCATTTCTGCATGATTGCGTTTAGTTAACTTCTCCAGGTCTCCTATCATCTTTTTCAGATTTTTCACCTCCTGCTCTAGACAGGCGATTTTGTCCTCCGAGGTATGTGCCGTGCTAGTCTCCTCAGCTTCCTCGTTCTTCTTCATTTTCTTCTCCATATGCTTCTTTAAAGACCCTTCAAAAGGTCTTTTACCCTTGTCTTTGCCTAGACTTAAGTTTAAGTCGAGCTCTTCTCTCTTGGCATCCACTGTGAGATCAATGTACTTCCTTGTGGCCATGATTTGAAAAATTTAGAAATTTATATGGGAGTATGAGAAGAGAGGAACGCTGGGAAGTTGTAGGCTCAGATATGATTACTCTTTGTGGTGTGGTAACTGAGAACGTTGGGACAGTTCTTATAGAGGAAAAATTTGAACTTAGAGACAAAGAAGATATCTCTTCGCCGCACCCTACACGCTTAACCTATGGATTTCTGCAAGCTGGAAGCTAGGAGTCTAGGGTAGGCATGCACACCAACAACGCGTCGCATTAATGGCAAAACCACGAAAGTCAATATTCGGTGGATTTGCGGCCGATTTACACTTGGTTTTTCCATTTCTCTCGTTGGCATTTTCTGAAATTGATTTCATCGATTGCTGTTGTGAATTTTGAATTTTGTTGAAATGCATTTGATTCACTTGGATATTGTTGTGAAGTATTATGAATAATATTATATCATATGATGATCGATCTACGTATGATTGCTGCATGTTATCATTATGATGCATGATTTTTATTGTCATAGTATTGTGTTATCTACTCACTGGGCACGTGGTTTGCTCATACCCCTCTTATTGATATTTTTTTCAGAGTTGACAGCTGAAGGTAAATATCGGAACAAGGAATTATGGATCCTTAGTCCATAATTACCTTTTCATTTGTTCACGATAAAGGTATAATAGTTAAGTTTTATTCTAAGTTGTATAAATCTAGAAATCTCTGTAATCGGGTAGGTTCATTCAGTGATGTAATGTGAGTAATTGTAGTATGTATACAGAACTCGTTTTGGTTGCATGAAAAAGAATTGTATGATTTTTTTTTAAGAGAAAGATAGGCTTATGGAGGTGAAATGAAATTCACTTTCCGTGCCGGTCACGTGCTCAAATTTTGGGACGTGACAAGTTTTCAGACATGGGAATTCTGTCTCTAACTAATTTAATCCAAACAATGTAGTTTTGGACTAGAGATGGATTTTACCCGCCTCTGAATTCTATCTCTAATCCTGAATAACCCTATTTCCCCAAATTTCAAATCTTAAATCCTCATCTTCTCCTGATCTGTGCTCGCCTCTACCGTCTGTTGTCTCCATCATCCTCCATGTTCTATATGTGTTCTCTATTGCTGTTGTCGTCCCTCTCGCTCTTCGTGGTAGATCTCCGTTGTATCTCTGATGTTGCTAGTACTCTTTTTCTCTCTCTCTCCCTCTCTTTCTTCCCTCCTTCGCCTTCGTCGTCTCTCTCATTTTGAAGTTGTAGATTCAATCTTTTTTTGCTTTATAACTATAGTTTTGTCCATGCATTATATTATATTTTATATACATATATATATATATATATATATATGCTTTTGTTTGTTTGTGCTTTTGAACGTTAGCAAAATTGTGCATTGCTCCTTTCATTTTTGTGTGATAAGCATATGTTATTGCAAGGTTCTTTTAATTTCACTGCTCTTTTGAAGAATAAACCTCCTACCTTGGCTTCATGAGATGTCATAGTGTAGGCTATTTTTAAACTCTATATGAGAGATTTTGAAGTGTGCTCATTAAGTTTTCTTGATATTTCTGTGACATAAGATCTTTTAATTATTAAATATTGAATATAAAACTTATTAAGTATAATGTTTCAATAAAAAGCATCTAATGAAAACTCAAGCCATGTCATTCCATAAAAAGTCAAACATTAAGAAATAAAACATACATTAGATGGAATTTTTGTCTAAATTATTTTGGATGAGCTAGACACAATAATGAAGTACCACGTTGGCATTAATAAAAACAAGTGTCAAGTTCTGGTGGTGCCATCATTGACACGATTGATGGGCATCGTTGGATATGCTTGGATCACTATTCGTGAGTTATTTATATTTCCTTTTACTTTTTGGTTGGTATTTAGAAGAGTATTAAGTTCTTATTCTATGTGCACTACCTTTTATAATCAAATTGCATAGTTTTGACTCAGTGGTAGATGCGGTCGAGATATTTCTCAAGCCATCAAGGGCAAATTTGAGTACCTTAGCTGTTAAATATGGCTGTAACCCAAGAGGGGGGTGAATTGGGTAGAATAAAATTTATTTAAAAGATAATAGGAAGCTTAAGATAATTTATGGTTCAATAACAATATATGAAGGCAATACAGAAAACAGAGTGATATGAAGATGAAACAGAATGTAAAGTATTTAAACAATTAAAAGACTTTAAGCAGTTAAAAGAATAAGGAGGAAAGATAAACACATATATTTATACTGGTTCAGCTTAATCCAAGCCTACATCCAGTCCCCAAGAATATATCTTGAGTATTTCACTATGAACCACAAGTTTATGCAGAAGGGCACTTGTGAGCCACTACAACAGAGATCTTTTCCTTTCTAAGGGTGTCTCTCCCCCTCAAAGATTTGCTTTCTTACAAAAACAAACTTCAAGAAAGAGCTTCCTTGATACACTCAGAGAAAAACAATTTTCAGATGCAAACTCTCAAAACAGAGTGAATATGACAGTAGCAAGCTCTCTTATAATGCACAGATTGATTTTTGGATATGTATTTCACTTGATTTCTCTTCTCTTATTTTTTTTTATAACCTCCCTAAGACAACTATTTAAAGACCATGGAGAAATAAAGCCGTTGGAGATAAATTGCAATTTGAATCTTGTATTACGTCAGCAAGAACTAGCCGTTAGAGCTGTTTTAAGATGTCGGTGGTCAACCAATGTGGCACGTTGGTCGACCAGTGAGCTCCAAAATTAAAATTACTGGAACGTTGGTCGACCAGTCTCATTACGTTGGTCGACCAGTGCTTGAGTTCTTCTTCTACTGGAGCTTGGTGGTCGACCAGTGCAGCGGAGGTGGTCGACCAGTCTTCAATACTTCCTTCTTGTTGGAACACGATGGTCGACCAGTGCTTCAAGGGGTGGTCGACCAGTGAGTGGCAGAATTGATTACTGAAATTCACTGGTCGACCAGTGTGTCACTTTGTTGCTGATATGTTGCTTCTGTCAACCATTGGTCGACCAGTGCATTCATAGTGGTTAACCAGTGTGATATTTTCATTCAGATTTTGCTTCTGTAAACCGTTGGTCGACCAGTGCAGCCAAGGTGGTCGACCAACGTGATGCTGAAATGTATAAGAGCTTTAGATATGTCTATTTTAAGTTGATTTGTCAATCATCAAAATTTAGAGAGAACTTTAAATGCAATGAGTTCAACAATCTCTCCCTTTTTGATGATGACAACCAAATTAAAATAGTTGCATGTCTGATATTCTCCCCCTGAGTTATATATCTTGATAATAATAAAAAAAATAAAAAAAACTTTAAACAAACAGAGTAGAGTTAGCATCACATTTAAAAGATAACACATTCATAAGAGTAGCAACACATTAGAGGAGTAGCAAACCTGGTCTGTAAATCACATAATACTTAAAAGCATTTTAAAAACAAAGTAAAACAGAGTACTTCTCCCCCTTTGTCATCAACAAAAAGAGGGAGCAAGGAGGTTCAAGGCTGGTGATGGAGATTACGAATCATATCCTTGATCTGTTGGAGCTCAGAAGCTTGAGTAGAGGAAGCGAGTTCTAAGGATTGGAGTCTGGAGTTCATAGAATCCATCAAAGTAAGCATGTGATTTGAATTATCCAACAAATCACGTAGCATCTGTGAGGACGAGTCAGTAGGAAATGAAGGACCAGCTGAAGAATCTACTGGTGGGACCGTGTCTTCGTCTTCATCAGAGTCCTCTTCACTGTCACTTGCTTCAATGTGAGTATGCACCCCACTTTCTCTTCTTTCTCTAGCCCGCTTCATGGTTACATTATCAGGAGCTCTTCTCCATTCGTTTCCAACTAACTCAAAATTCATGCCCCTCAGAGAGTTTTGATCAATAATGGAGGCAGATTTCATGACATTGAAATGATTGTTAATCTTGCAATGTTTTACAATCTTGGAAACAATATGAGCATACGGTAAAGGAGCATTACGTTTGGAGACACTTGAGGCCATCTGTTCCATGATGAGATGGGGAATATTAAACTTAGTGCCATTTAGAAAGCATGCCATCATAAAGAATTCAGATTCACTTCTGCCAGCCCAATTACCAGGTTTATTAATAAAAATATGAGTGATAACGTTGAGCAATAACCTGTCATTGACATCCATAGCATTAATTTTGACGCCTTGGCCAGAGTATTCAACTTCTCTATTGATAATCCGATAAGTCTCTTCTTTGTTGTAGTCAATAGAGCTAAGAGAATAAAAGCTATCAGAGAAGCATAAATATGAGTTATCTGGCGGTGGAACCTTAATAATTTTTGCAAGTTGAGTTTCACTAAAAAGAATTTTAGTCCCTCTAACCTCAGCAGTACAAATGCCCCTTCTGGAATTGTATTCAAATGTAGTGTAGAAGGCTTTAACAATTTCATCAGACCAGTGAACAAAATGCTTCACCCCCAAATTATCCAAACAATCAATGAAAGGCATGTTTCTTTGGGCAAAATAATCCCAATCTAAAAATTTGCTGAGAAGGACTTTTCTAGATTGAAAAAATGTTGCATACCGTTCTCGTTGTTCCTCATTGACGAGAAGATTGCCCATAAGTAGAGTACTTGGGTTTTTGGTGTGTGCCTTCCGTGTCCGTGAAGATGAAGCCATAACAGAGACGAAACGAGAATTTTGAGAAGTACGAAATTAGGCAGAGATAGGGGAAGGAGACAAAAATTCGAAGGAGGTGATGAGAGAGCTTTGAAAAAGCCCTAGACAATGCAATTTGGAGAAAAATCGAAGATTGGAATGCAAGGATTGGATGAAGTGATGCCTGGGAAGAACAGAGACGTGGTCGACCAGAGAGAACAGAGGAGATCGACTAAATGGAACTGTGAGAAATGTTTTGAAAAGCAGAGAAAGTTAATATATAGCTGCGAGAATTAATGAGCGTTGGTCGACCACCGGATGT
Organism: Biancaea sappan; assembly: GCA_037074585.1. Lineage (NCBI taxonomy): Eukaryota > Viridiplantae > Streptophyta > Magnoliopsida > Fabales > Fabaceae > Biancaea > Biancaea sappan. Next base: position 21,644,936 of record CM073499.1, on the reverse strand, counting down.
ACATTGGTCGACCATCAAAGGAAGAAAAATAAGAGGGTATATTCTGTCAAGCGTTGGTTGACCAATGGTAGTTCACTGGTCGACCATCGAAGGAGGAGAGCACTAAGGACATGAGCGTTGGTCGACCAATGTGAGAGCGTTGGTCGACCAATCCGGACCAGTTGTAGTTATCATACGTACTGCCTCAAACTGGTCGACCAGTGAAGCAGGCGTTGGTCGACCAACAAAAAATTTGCAGATAACAAAATATAGAGGAATGACCAAAACTTATGGTATTTCTAAAAGAGTGAATTCCTGCAAATTATGGTTAATGGACACTCCGAAGCTTAAGTCAGTAGACCAAAGAGAAATATTCAAATTAAACATATATGCAATGATGAAACAATTTAGAGTTCAAAAGGATTTGCTATACCAAGTTCTCTTCTTATAAAGCAAAAACGTTCCTCACATAGAGGTTTTGTGAAGATGTCAGCTAATTGAAGTTCAGTTTGCACAAATTCTAGTAAGACATCTTGCTTTTGAACATGATCTCTTAGAAAATGATGTCTTATTTCAATATGTTTGGTTCTTGAGTGCTAAACTGGATTTTTAGACAAACAAATGGCACTTGTATTATCACATTTAATGGGAATATTTTTAAGAAAAACACCAAGATCCTCCAGTTGTTGCTTCATCCATAAAATTTGAGCACAACAGCTACCAGCTGCAATGTATTCTGCTTCAGTTGTGGATAAGGCAACACTATTTTGTTTTTTGCTAAACCAGGAGACAAGAGAATTACCAACAAATTGGCAAGTTCCACTTGTACTTTTTCTATCAGTTTTGCTACCCGCAAAATCAGCATCTGAGTAGCCCATTAAAACATTTGAGGATCCTTTAGGATACCATAAACCCATCTTAGATGTGCTAATCAAGTATCTAAAAATTCTTTTTACATTTTTAAAATGAGATTCTTTTGGACAGGCCTGAAAACGTGCACACATGCAGACACTGAACATGATATCGGGTCTACTAGCTGTTAAGTATAAAAGTGATCCGATCATACCTCGATACTTAGTCATGTCAAATGGTTGACCCTTTTCATCCAAGTCCAAGTATGTTGATGTGCTCATTGGCGTAGATGCAGGTTTTGCATTTTCCATTCCAAATTTTTTTAGCAATTCCTTAGTATACTTGGTTTGACATACAAATGTACCATGATCCATTTTCTTTATTTGAAGTCCAAGAAAGAAGTTCAGTTCACCCATCATTGACATCTCAAATTCTCCTTGCATAATTTTGGCAAACTCTTTGCAGAGCTTTTCATTAGTAGCCCCAAAAATGATGTCATCAACATAGATTTGCACAATAATCAAGTCATTCTTTTCTTTTTTAAAGAACAATGTTGTATCTACCTTACCTCTTGAAAAATCATTTTCTAAGAGAAAAGAGCTCAAACGATCATACCAAGCTCTAGGAGCTTGCTTAAGACCGTAGAGAGCCTTTTTTAATTTAAACACATAATCAGGTTTTTCAAAGTCTTTAAAACCAGGGGGTTGCTCAACGTAGACTTCTTCTAAAATGTTGCCATTGAGGAAAGCACTTTTTACATCCATTTGAAATAATTTGAAATTATGTATGCAAGCAAAAGCTAAGAGTATTCTAATAGCTTCAAGTCTAGCCACAGGTGCAAAGGTTTCATCATAGTCAATGCCTTCTTCTTGGTTATAACCTTTTACAACTAGTCTAGCTTTATTCCTAATCATATTTCCATTTTCATCTAGTTTATTTCTAAATACCCATTTTGTGCCAATTATTGAGTGATTATTTGGTCTAGGTACTAAATCCCAGACTTGGCTTTTTTCAAATTGATTCAGTTCTTCTTGCATAGCCAAGATCCAATATTCATCAATAATAGTATCATCGATATTTTTCGGTTCACTATGAGAAAGAAATGCAGAATGATTACAGATATTTCTAAGAGAGTTTCGAGTTGTTACCTTTTGTGATGCATCCCCAATGATGAGTTCTTTGGGATGACTTTTGGCATACTTCCAGTCTCTTGGAATATCGTTATTGTTCCTGACAGAATTCTCCTCAAAAGGTATTAGCTCTTCTTGAGAGATTTCTTCTTCTTGGTTCATGGTGATATCTTCCTTTGTATTTCCTTCATGTTCCTGCTTTACTTTATCATCTAGAGAAGGATTTTTGAAGGAATCTAACACTTCACAATCATTAGTACAATCTTTAAGAGTAGGAGCAAACTTATCAAAGACAACGTGTATGGATTCTTCAACAGTTTGTGTTCTTTTGTTATAGATTCTATAAGCTTTGCTAGTGCTAGAGTAACTAAGGAAGATTCCTTCATCGGCTTTGGCATCAAATTTTCCTGAATTTTCTTTTCCATTGTTTAATACAAAACATTTACAACCAAAAATTTGAAAATGAGAAATATTTGGTTTTCTTCCTCTGTATAACTCATATGGAGTTTTCTTTAAAATAGGCCTTATCAGAACTCTATTCATTATATAGCAGGCAGTATTAAAGGCATCAGCCCAAAAGTATTGAGGAAGAACCTTTTCATTGAGCATTGTTCTTGCCATTTCCCCAAGTGTTCTGTTTTTCCTTTCAACAACGCCATTTTGTTGAGAAGTTCTAGGAGATGAGAAGTTATGCTCAATTCTATTTTCATCACAGAATTTCATAAAGTTATGGTTGTCAAATTCTCCACCATGGTCACTTCTAATTCTCACAATGGTCAAGCTTTGTTCTTTTTGAATGAATTTGGCTAATTTGAGAAATGATTGAAAAGCTTGATCCTTTTGAGCTAAGAAGAGAGTCCATGTGTACCTTGAGTAATCATCTACAACAACTAGTGCATAGGAGTTACCTCCAAGACTTTTTGTTCTAGATGGTCCTACAAGGTCCATATGGAGAAGTTGTAAAGGCTTTGTAGTTGAAACAATTTCTTTAGTCTTGAAAGAACTTTTGACTTGCTTACCTTTTTGACATGCATCACAAAGTCTATCATTTTCAAATCTTATTTTTGGTAAACCTATCACAAGATCCTTTTTGACTAATTTATCCAAATGGTTCATGTTAGCATGAGCCAATTTTCTGTGCCAAAGCCAACTTTCTTCATTTACACTGATTAAGCATTCAGAATCAATAGGGGAATCCTCATCAAGATTTATAACATAAACATTATTGATTCTTTGGCCAACAAGCTTGATTTTCTTATCAATGATGTTTTCAACTATACAACAAGATGAATAAAAAATAACTCTATTTCCTTTGTCGCATAGTTGACTGATGCTAAGCAAATTATGATTGAGACCTTCAACAAATAACACATTTTCAATGGAAGATGAAGAGTTCTTACCAACCTTACCAATACCTTTGATTAATCCTTTGTCGTTTCCTCCAAAGGTCACTTTGCCTCTTTTCGGAAATAGAGAGTGAAACTTGGATTTATCTCCAGTCATGTGCTTGGAACAACCACTATCCAAGTACCATTTTTCACTCCTAGACTTGAGGCAAACCTGCAGAAATTTTAGCTCCTTTTAGGTACCCAAATTTGTTTGGGTCCTTCTTTGTTAATTGTTCCTTTAACAACCCACCTTTTCTGGTTTCCATTTGGAATCATTTTCTTATAGTAGCAGGAGTTAGAGATGTGTCCTTTTAAACCACAATAGAAACAAGTAATGAAAGGACTATTTGACATTGCTGCTGGGACAAAGAAAGTTTTGTAATATTTTTGTCTAGCCTTACTCTTGTAGCCTACTCCTGCTTTATCAAAAACACATCTTTGTTTTCCAAGTAATATATTCAAATTGTCTCTCCCTTGAGTAAATTTTGCAAGGGTGATATTAAATCCTTATTTTCCTTTTCTAAATCAATGCACCTACAGCAAGAACAATTATTTGTTGGATATTTAAGAAAAGATTTCAAGTTTGCATTTTCCTCTGTCAAACCTGTATTTTGTTTTTCAAGATCCAGATTTCTTTCCTTGAGAGTTTTAAGATCATTTTTTAAATTTTGAACTTCACTCTCAAGCAAGGAAATCTTTTGTTTTGAAATTCTTAATCTCTTTGCAAGCTGTACAGATTCATCATGTAATTCTTCAAAAGCTTCTTGCAGTTCATCAAATGAATATAAAGATTCAGAAGAAATTACCTCTTCATTATCTCTTCCCATGAGACAAAGATCTGCTTCTCTATTATGCTCCTTGTCTGAATTATTTGAAGTGCCCAGCTGTAACTTTAATTTTTGAATTTCTTTTGTCATGAAGCAGAGATTGGCTTCTTCATCTTCTTCATCTGATTCACTGTTAGCCCAGATTGAAGATACATACGCTTTCTTCTTACTCTTGTCATTTCCTTTCTTTTCTTCTTGTTCTTTGCTGATTTGTGGACATTCCCATTTTAGATGTCCAATCCTTTTACATTTATAACATGTAGGCCCTTCTTTGCTATCTTGGTCTTTTCTCCATTTTCTTGTATTTTTGTTCCTCATATATTTCTTGAATTTTCTGATAAAAGGCCAAGATCTTCTTCATTGATTTCTTCTTCTTCATCATTTTCTGTTTCTGATTTCTTGGAGGAATAAGACTTTAAGGAGAGAGTCTTCTTTTTCTTGGATTCATCTGCTTGCCTCATTTCCAGAATTTTTGGCTCATAGTTTTGAAGATTTCCAAACAGAGCTGTGAGTGATTTCATGGATTCTCCTCTTACTTCCATGATTGCTGTTCTTTTGGCTTCCCACTCCGGAGTGAGACATCTTAATATCTTGGTGGTTTGAGAAGATTCTGCATAGGTTACACCAAGAGCTCTAAGATGATTAGTAATATGAGTAAATCTTAATTGCATTTCACTTATACTTTCATCACTCTTCATTTTGAAATTTTCATATTCATTTGTAAGAGTGCTGATTTTTGATTCCTTAACTCCTTGAGTTCCTTCATGTGCAACTTCCAAAGTGTCCCACATTTCTTGGGCAGTTGTACAGCTAGAAACTCTAAAATATTCATCCTGACTCAGGGCACTAACAATAATCATTATAGCCTTGGCATTTAAATGAACTAATTTCTTTTCTGATTCAGACCATTCTCTTCTGGGTATTGGAATGCTTTTCCCTTCAACAACCTTCATAGGTATGTAAGGTCCATTTTCCACAATATCCCAGAGATCAAGATCTACTGCATTAAAGAAAAGTTTCATCTTGGATTTCCAGTAGCTATAATGGTTACCATTAAAACCAGGAGGTTTTGTAAATGAGCTTCCTTCAGGTAAAATACAGTCACCAAGACCAGCCATTTTATGCTCTTAGACTGTTAAGTCTGTAAACAAGAGCCCAAGCTTTGATACCAATTATTAAATATGGCTGTAACCCAAGAGGGGGGTGAATTGGGTAGAATAAAATTTATTTAAAAGATAATAGGAAGCTTAAGATAATTTATGGTTCAGTAACAATATATGAAGACAATACAGAAAACAGAGTGATATGAAGATGAAACAGAATGTAAAGTATTTAAACAATTAAAAGAGTTTAAGCAGTTAAAAGAATAAGGAGGAAAGATAAAAATAGATATTTATACTGGTTCAGCTTAATCCAAGCCTACATCCAGTCCCCAAGAATATATCTTGAGTATTTCACTATGAACCACAAGTTTATGCAGAAGGGCACTTGTGAGCCACTACAACAGAGATCTTTTCCTTTCCAAGGGTGTCTCTCCCCCTCACAGATTTGCTTTCTTACAAAAACAAACTTCAAGAAAGAGCTTCCTTGATACACTCAGAGAAAAAAAATTTTCAAATGCAAACTCTCAAAACATAGTGAATATGACAGTAGCAAGCTCTCTTATAATGCACAGATTGATTTCTGGATATGTATCTCACTTGATTTCTCTTCTCTTATTTTTTTTTATAACCTCCCTAAGACAGCTATTTAAAGACCAAGGACAAATAAAGCCGTTGGAGATAAATTACAATTTGAATCTTGTATTACGTCAGCAAGAACTAGCCGTTAGAGCTGTTTTAAGATGTCGGTGGTCGACCAATGTGGCGCGTTGGTCGACCAGTGAGCTCCAGAATTAAAATTACTGGAACGTTGGTCGACCAGTCTCATTGCGTTGGTCGACCAGTGCTTGAGTTCTTCTTCTATTGGAGCTTGGTGGTCGACCAGTGCAGCGGAGGTGGTCGACCAGTCTTCAATACTTCCTTCTTGCTGGAACACGATGGTCGACCAGTGCTTCAAGGGGTGGTCGACCAGTGAGTGGCAGAATTGATTACTGAAATTCACTGGTCGACCAGTGTATGAAGGGTGGTCGACCAGTGTGTCACTTTGTTGCTGATATGTTGCTTCTGTCAACCATTGGTCGACCAGTGCATTCATGGTGGTCGACCAGTGTGATATTTTCATTCAGATTTTGCTTCTGTAAACCGTTGGTCGACCAGTGCAGCCAAGGTGGTCAACCAACGTGATGCTGAAATGCATAAGAGCTTTAGATATGTCTATTTTAAGTTGATTTGTCAATCATCAAAATTTAGAGAGAACTTTAAATGCAATGAGTTCAACATTAGCTACAACATGAAAATGGTTCTAAATGAACTCAAGGAATTGTGGTTCTAAGAATGGACAGTATGTATTGTTGTGTAATTTAGTACTTTTTTTGCCACTAAATATTAATTCTGTTACGTTGTGTCAATATAGTACAAGTGGTTGCCGAAATACGAGGACTAGATATAGAGAGATTGGACCAAAAAATGCAGATAGGTTTGCGACGTATGATGTGGCATGTTCACGCTCAATACCACTACTGGCCCAAGCCAGACTAAATTAGCGAGGACATTATGCAACAACTAATCCATGAGTGGAAGAAGAAGAGATAAGGATGAATACATCAAGTTACAGTAGATTTTTTACATTAGGTTTTGCCCCATATGATGTAAAGTTACATTACATTAATTTAAATTTGCATCATTGTAATGCATTTAAATTTACATTAAACTTTATTTTAATGACATTTGCATTACTTTGATTGTATTTGTTGGAATTTGAGAATATACATTGTAATGTATTTGACTGATTTTTTTGTCGTTTATGGTATTAAAACAAAATGTCACCAACATCAGGGATGAAAAATCCTTCTCAGATCTAAGACTGAATATTTTCCGTCCTTAATTTGAGATGAAAAATATTTCATCTCTGATTTGACACGAAATCAGACACAGAATTATCCGTCCCAGATTTGAGACGAAATAATTTTCGTCTTTGAGAATTCCATGTCTATTTCCGTCTCTGATGTTGAAATGGAATATTTTTCTATCTCAACTTAGTTGCGACGGCCAGTTTAGAGACAAAACGTATTTCGTCTCTGATACATCAAAGATGAATTTATTTACTATCAGAGGTAGGAATTTTCTGTTTCTGATTTTGGTTTTTGTAGTAATGTTTCATATATAGTGAATTTATTTATTTATCATAAAGTTACAAAAAATTAATTGCAAAACTATTTAAAATTTGTTTCTTTCATTAGAATGATTTCTAAAGATGTCTACCGCTAGATTAAATATTTCAATTTATTTCTTAAGATTAAATGTTTCATTTTAATTTTTAAAAAATATGACTATCTCCATTTGATCCTTTCTTTATTAAAGTGATTTTTGATAATAAGAAAAATTTAAAATCTAACAACAATAGATTTTGAAATTAATAACGAAAAAATTAAATTAAAACAACTAAAGATGTCTACCGCCAGATTAAATATTTCAATTTATTTCTTAAGATTAAATGTTTCATTTTAATTTTTAAAAAATATGACTATCTCCATTTGATCCTTTCTTTATTAAAGTGATTTTTGATAATAAGAAAAATTTAAAATCTAACAACAGTAGATTTTGAAATTAATAACGAAAAAATTAAATTAAAACAAATATAATTTTTTAAGAATTAAATTGAGACAATTAATTCTTTAAGGAACAAATTAAAATAACTATAATCGGTCTAGAACTAAATCAACATTTTATAACAAAAAATAACACAATGATAGAAAATAAACACCTTCTTTTCTAAGACCCAACCTTTCCCAAATTTTTGCTTTGGACCATGGTTAGAAATCTTCTTTTGCTTTAGTCCTTCCTTTATTTTCAGTTTTACCCTTTTATTCTATTTTTTATATAGTTTAATTCCTTCTTTTTTCCCACTCTGCTGCTGCATTAATTCCACTCTTGGACTGTAGTCTTATATTTAAATCCTTTTCTTTTAGTACGTACATTTTAGCCCTTTTAATGATGTTTATTTTAGTAGATTCTATCATAGCTCCTACATTTATCATATTTGTGTGAATTTGTTGATACTTCATTTCTTGACAACCTTAGAATGGATTATTAAATAACTCAAATAATTTTTGTTAGTATAAAAATGAAAAAGAAAATAAAAGAAGAAAAGGAAAATAATAAAATTAAATTAATTTTTGTTTGGGGTAGCCGTGCAACCTTGTGTCACCCCATGCACTTAGGATGTCAATCGGTGGAGTCATGTGAGACCGCATGCCTCTTTAGATTTTACCCAATAGCGATCAAAGTGAATTTTGTGTCCTATGTCCTAAAACTAGCACTAGCAAAATGGCCTTTGCCTGCGGGTCAAGCCTGGCCTGCTCACACAATTTAAAATAAATTCATAATTTCATATTGTACAATTTTGAAATTTATCCTAAATTTTTTTATTTATCCCATAATTTTAAAATTTATCCATCCATTCTTAACTTTTTTTTTTGCTTAACTCATCAATTCATTTTGGAATTTATCCTAAATAATTGATTTGACTAAGTTAACATATAATTTTGGAATGGATAAATTCCAAAATGCTAGAAAACATACAATTTTGGAATACATTAACTTATTTTTTTTTTGTTTTCTACTTAATATATTTTCTATTTTTTTCTCAAAAAAATCAACTAAATTAATTTTATATTATATTATTAAAAATTAAAAAAAAAAAGCTTAGCTGGCAGGCCGGCCCTTTTGGCCCGCTTGCTAGCATGGACGGGCTTGGACATGAGAATCTAAGCCCGTCAAAAAATAGGTCGGCCTAGGCCAGCCCGTTTTTTGGCCTAACCCGTTACGGGTCGGGCGCCCGTTTTAACAGTGCTACCTAATACCTAACAGCCAAAAAAAGGGAAAGAAAAAGTATTACACTTTTTGATTTTGTAAATATTTTATTCAATCTTCTTTTGAAAAAAATCAAAATTCCAAATTTCTCTTTAGTTTTATTTTCATAAATTCCAATAAACGCATTTCTTTTTGCTTTCAAATTTTAAAAAACTAAAAATTGTTTCTTCTAATTTCAAAAATTCCCCTCTTACTCTCCTTTTCAAAATATTTTCAAATATCAAAAAAATCTCTTTTTCAATTTGCATTCCCTACTAATTCCAAAAATGCAAAAAAAAAAAAATGTTTGCCTTTTAATTCTATTTCCAAATAGAATGCAAAATGTTGTATCTCGATTTCATTTATGAAATTATTTCAAAAAGTCAAAAATATTATCTTTTAAATTTCTCTATTTATCTAATCTTCGTGAAATTGTTTCTAGAACAAATTATTCAAATAGTTTTTTATTTTCAAAATAATATTACAGTTTTTTATTTCCAAAATAAACAACCAAAACACATTCAAACAATCAATATTTTTGTACAAATATGTGGTTATGAATATGATTGTTATGTTTAACCAAAAAAAAATGATCGTCACCTCGTTGAAGACACAGACATATCCCAAAATTTGACCTCAACTCTGCCACTTATCACAAAGTTCCAAGCCTGTCATTGTTCATGAACATTATGTACCTTCTTAACCATCATTTATCGGCAACTATAGAGGGAATTATTAAAAGTAATGTCCTAATAATCGTGAATACAACTAATGATTTTACATATTCCGCTGTCAGTATGCAATGTATAAATAATTTACATCTTTAAAAATTTGTGTGATTTATAACAAATAATAATAATTGATTGACAACAAATATAAAGACAAATATTTTAAAATATTTACATTAAATATGAATAAAAAATTAAATTATCTAATAAATAACATGATATAAAAAATGAAATTTGAAGGTTAGTAATTTAAACTATAATATAATGTATTATAATTTGACAAAATATAATTATAGCATTTATTTATGTTATTAAATATTTAATTAAAATTTGTCTACATAAATATTAACAACAATTTAAATTAAATTAAATTAAATTATTTTATTTAAAATAAAGAGTATCGTATTAATTGATATAAGACTCTACGTACCAATAAATAATGTTTTAAATTATATTAATTTATATTATTAAATATTTAATTACCAAAATTTATTTAATACGTTTAATGTAATGTGATTAATTTAATGTTATTAAATTTTAATTATAATTCAATTCAATGTATTTGAAAGTGTAATTTAAAATTCAATATTTTTGAAAACAATGAAAAATTATTATGTTAATGAGTAGATAAAAATGTTAATTTAAATTTTTTATTTTAAATTTTTCGAATTGACATTCATCATTTTATACGTCATATTGTTATAGAAATGTTAATTTTACATTTTAAGTAGATTTTTCATTTATGTTAATACATTAGATTTTTCATTTTGATAAGATTTTTTATTTTAAATTTTAATTGTTAATTTAGCTTTCTAAAAATGTTAATAATAGATAATAAAAAAATAGTACTCTTTCATTTGGGAAAAAGATTGACAGTTATTGTTTAATACATTAGATTGTTATATCCGATTGCAAAGCTATTATGAGAAACAACGTACAACTTCGAAAAGATAATTGTTACTGAAAGATATACAAAATTTTATTAATCACATTTATAAATAATTAACTCATTCACATTTGTTAAACTTTATTTGAAAATCCAACAGATGAATTAAACATATTTAAGAAGATAAGCAAAAATAAAAAGTAAAAATACATGTTTAAATTGTGTGCATTTAACAATAAAGTACTTAATTTACAGAAAAAAAAACAACGATAAATAATAAAGCCCAACAAATGCACTTTGTATTCATACAAAACAATAAAAAAGAAACCAAGCACCACATAAAGTTTATTGATTAGAATATTGCGATAGGTAAAATACATAGAACAATATTTATGAATCACTCAACATCTTTAATAGACTTATTAATTTTTTCATTTTTCACAACTTTCTTAATGTTAGAAAACATCTGAAAAGCACTCAAATCATTATCATCGTCTTTGTTGATTTCAGCAAAAGGCCTTTTCATAGGTATAATAAAATATGAAGTGCTTCTATCTTCAGATTTTGAAACATTTGAACTACATCCCTAAATAATATGATATGAATAATTCAGTGAATAACAAAATGAAATCAAGAAGTAAAATGCACATATAAAAACACAGAATAATCTAATTGTATAAACTTTCCACGAGTCACTTGCATCATTGCTATCAAAGTCTCTATCATAAGACTAACTTATTTTAGAACCAAGGACAGATTGACTTAGCATGTCAGTGTCATATGTCAAGCAAGTAACCAAATAGACTGAATTGATACCTCTAATATTACATGAATCAACAATAACTCTAAATGAAAACCTGTTTCCAACTGTAACATCCCAAATTCTTATATTTATTTAATATAGGCAAATTAGTGTATGAAGGACTATTATGAAAAGAATATTTTTAAAGGAGAAAATTTGTAAGTGGAAATAAAGTAACTTTTCCATAATTAGAGGTTGGAGAAAAGTTGGAGAAAGTGTTAAAAATAAATTTTGGTATCAAATTGAAAATTTTCTTATATGATCAAGGACTAAATTGCCAGGACAGAAAAGTGTGAAGGGCCTACCTAGAATTTTAACTAAGCCATTTGAGATGGCATTTCATCATTAAGCTACGAAAGAAGGCATGCATATTACTCTTTAAGTGATATGTGGCTTCATCCTCATTCTACACGTAGCCTTGAACAAGGTAAACAAGTGGCATTTCCTTCTATCACCTTGCTTTCTCTCACATCCTCACATGGAAGCCTTCATCTTGGACAGCCTTCTCTTTGCTTTAGTAGATGTGTGCCTTCCATTTTGTAGACAAGGGGATGAAGATTCTGAAAAGAGCATGTGGAAGATAGAAAAAGAAAGGATGGTGCATGTGGAAAATGCTAAAGAAAGAATTTGGCATGTGAAGCTTTCGCAAGCACTCCTTTTTTCGGTGTATGCAGAGAATATACAGCACCTTCATGAACTTATCCTCCACGTTAGCAGCATAAGGATATAGGAAATGCAGAAAATAAGTAAGTGGGAAGAGGGGGTGTTTGTCTCTCAGCCAAAAGTAGCAAAACTGTGACAGCTTGTGGGAAAATGAGAACATGTTGCACTTGAACCCGTGGAAGGCTTGGGTGATCTGTCACAATGCTTGGCCAGCCACCTAGAACCACTATACTAGCCTTAGAGAGCCACCATGAACCCAAAAAACCCTCATCTGCTGCAACACGTGATGCTACCTTGCTGCAGGAAGTGTGAAACCGAGAAAGGGAGGAGTTTTGTGCAGTAAATTCATGACTTTGTCCTCTCCTTTTTCTGCAGCCACGTGAGCCACCTCCCATGGGATTAAAGGGTGACCTTAGCTCTATTTTCTGCTACCTTAAGAGAGAAACCGAGTAAGAGCAAGAGAATAAAACCAAAGGCCTTTGTTTCTATAGAAACCGAGAAGAAGAGAGTTATCTTGCTATAATGGAAAACATGAAGCTTCTACGTATTTCTTTTTAACCCAAAACAACAAGCCACCCTTGGGCAACTTTGGTACTGACCCAAGGACCTTCTTAGTAGTGGATTTGAGGTCCAAAGCACACCTTCACTGCAGCAAAAACAATAACAAGAAAGTGCAGAAAAATTTGGAGAGAAAGTAAGCTCGTAAATCTTGGGTAAGCTCTAAATCCTTTTTTTAGGCTCGCTTTTGTTTAAGAAATGATTAAACATGTCTTAGAGAGTCCCTAGATGAGTTTGGGAGAGCCATGCAGCAAGAAGAATGGAAAAACATGGAGTTTAGAGGTATGCATCCATGACAGGGACTAAACTGAATAAAATCAAAAGTTTGTAGGAATAGCTATAATTTGGAAACAAGATATATTTGTAACCTATAGACTTAGATGAAACTAAGTATGGTCTTAGATCATGAAGAAGATAATGGAAAAATAATTATTGAGGACCTAAGGGAATGAAATGAAAAGTTAGAAGGAAAGAGTAAAAATTCTGAAAATGTCCAGATTTAGTATATATGGGATTTTAGTTAAAATTTGATGGATTTTACCAAATTTTGAAGGTTATTTATATGGTTAAAGTTCACATTAAGGACTAAAGTGAATTAATTCAAAGTTTCTGAAGAAAAAAAGAAATAGGGTGGAATTTGAGAAATAAATTAGAAGAAATTTTAGCTGATTATAATTTTTGAATTTGGGACTATAAATGAGATTATAGACATTATGTAATTAATTTTTGAGGTACAAGATTTAATTAATTATGAAATAGTAATTTTAATCTCCTCCCTATTAGGATATTTTTTTTAGCTAATTATATTTATTTAAATTTGGGATTAGAAATAAGATTGTGAATAATATGTAATTAGTATTTAGTACATAGAAATTGCAAAAAAAAAATGGAATAGTATTTTTTAAAATATTTCATATTAGGATTTTAATAGCTAATTTATTTTATCAGCACCTTGGAATAATTTCGAGTGGAATCGGTACTAGACGGTAAATTCAGGTAGCCAGTTACATTTCATAAAAGCGTTGTTCATATATTTTGAAATTGTTTTATACTGAAAATGATTTAATTATGAATTATGTGATGAAAATGATTTATTGATGAATTATGTGATATTCAACTCTATGCATTGTTATGTATGTATATGTATTATTATGATACTCATGTGCTAAGGCAGTGTACGCCAAGCATCTGGGGTACGACGGTACGCGCCAGTATAAGACTTGCCATGGTTAGGGCGGAAGCAGCTATGCATGACGATGCTAGTGTCAGTCTTGCTGACCTTTGGGCCACAGGGTATAATCAGACCCTGGTGGTAGGCACTGAGAATAGTGATGACCCTTGGCACCACTTGAGGTGAAACAGATTCTTGTGGTATTAAGACCTAGGGATAATCTCTGCATGACAGCGGCATAGATGAGTTGAACTAAATTATGAATGGTGTTATGAACTTGTTTTTATGACTGGGAATGGTTCTTGTTTTCAATATTAACTACTGGCTACTGAGATTTCTATGTCTCATGATTTTTGTACTGTATTAACCATTTCCAGGTGCAAATCAAAATGGGAATAGCGGGGTTGCAGCAGAGAGTCAGTAGCTGTAGCCTAGATATTATAGTTTTTTGTAAAATAATTAAAACTTAATCTCCAGTGATATGTATATATGTCGAAATGATGGTGATGTAAGGCATGGGATGATGTTAATGGCTCCTAGTTGTTTTTAATTATGGACTTGAGATCTTTGAAATTTAAGGTTTGAGAATTGCCATAATTATTTACTAGGGAACTTTATCTTAAAAAGCTTTTATCCTAGAGATAGTTTTATGGAAATTTTAAGGTGTTACACCAACAAACATATCCAACTTTTTTCGGGGTCTGAGTAACATCAGTGGATTTCTACATTCACATTAAAATCAAATTTGTAAAAGATCGAAAAATAAAAAATAATCAATAATGAATGAGTCACTACTAATCAAATAAACAAAGTCCAGAAGCTCTTTTGTAGTATACTGTAAAAATTTGTACACCTCTTGGTCAAAAACAACAAATGAAGCACCACATCTATCATGGATGACCTTCATTTCAACTTTGAACCTACAATTTCTTAACAAATAGGAAATTGATAAGTGATAATTATAGGTATTGAGAAGCAACATCTAATAAAGATTTAAAAAAAAATTACAAACCTTGGAACTATAGAAGAAGCATAATTATTATACTTTTCACTGTAAAATCGACTTCCATATGGCATTACTCCCTTTGAGCACTTCTTGCAAGAATTATAGAACTAACCATGTTCTTTAATTATGAGAGAGATGGTAGCGATAACAACACATACAGAATGAAAACTAATTATGTAAGAAGAATAAATAATACAAACACTGAAACAATACATAATAGTTAGAATGTCTCTTTATTTATATAAGGGAAGCAAGGAATATAGACAATTCATGATTATTGAATATTAAACATAATAAATTGAATATAATGACAATAACTATATAGCAATTAATGTTATTGAATTTCAATTCAAATTAATTCAATTCAAATAATAAAGGTAATTGTTATTGAATTTCAATTCAATCAATTCAAATCAAATAATTCAAATAAACTCAATTCAATTCCACTCTTCCACCAATTCAAATCAAATAATAAAGGTAATTGTTATTGAATTTCAATTCAAATCAATTCAATCAATTCAAATGAGATAATTTAAATCCGTTCAATCAATTCAATTAAATTCAATTTAATTACACCATTCCACCACATGTTGTCATTAATTTACCAAATTTATTAGTTTGCCAAATTTATTTATTTAAATTTATTCTAGCTATATAATAAACTAAAACAATTCCACTATAAAGTATTAATTATATGGATGTCATTAAATAACATGTAATAAAATTAATAAATTAAAATAAAAATTAAATGAATAAATTATGTAAATGAATAAATTTAGTCCTATTAATGACACCACATTAAATTCATTCTAAGCAACCCTTTTGAGATTTACTTAGGGCTCTCCTTTAAATTCCGTGAAGATTACAATATATTAAATGCAAATTGGTGTGATTGATTCTATAATGCATTCAAATGAATTTGAAAAATTTTCATTTAAATGAATTCAAACCATCTCTTTTAAAACTGTGAGTTATTATAAATTTTGAGTGTTTGGAGCTCAGTCTAAAGCTGGAAGGATTCTATGTTTGGAAAGTTTATATCAGTTGCCTCCGTGTCAATCTCAAGCTATTACAATGCGTTTCAAGCTTTATGAATGGCTGAATGATGAGTGTCATGCGTTCAACTGAGAAGCAGTAATAAAGGAATGATTAGATGGCTCACATATCAACTTTAGAGTAAATTTTCCGTCATCGACTACAAAGAAGCAGCTCGCCTCTATCTCTGTTCTATTTTCACTCAAACCGGGTATAATCTTCTTAGTCATGGTAGCCATAAAAGTTCATGGAAGTACCTTCTCGACGGTTATCATGTAGGTTACTACTTGCCTTTTCGAGAAACAACTTGAATTCGAGTTTGTTCCCATTAACATGAAAGAGGGCGAACACAAAAAGGAACCTTTCATTCTCTTAATGTAAGTGTTAGAGCAATTCATGGATTGCTTATCTCTGAGTTTCAGTTCAACTAACTTTGGCTTCTTTTGATGTAGACATTCAGTCAAGTTCCAGCTTCTAAAGACAGATATCTAAAGATATTAGGTAAGTACTAAGTATACATCTCTAACAAGCATACTCAGATATCGCTAAATTAGCATTTGTAAAATTACTTTTCAAAACTATTTCAATACACAGAATTAAGAGCAATCACACAATATATCACCCACGAGTATGTTGAAAAAGGGACCCAACTGATAAACAGAGAGTCCAAAAAGATGGCGATTACAAAGAAAAGGTACACTCCTAGGATCCATTATTTTTCTCCCTTTTTAATTTGTTTGTTCTTTGATTTGATAGTTCTTTTGTTTGAATCTGTTTCATATCTTGGATTCAATCAAATTTTAGGTGTTCTTTATTTTTCATTTTATCTCTAATATTGTAGAGCCCAATATTTGAACTAAATTTTTGAATGATAGTAATCTTATTAAATTAAAACAAGGTTAGGAAATAACCATATCAACTAGCTATAGTATAAAGGGATATAAGAATACAATCTGTATGAGCTACAAAAAGTTGGCTAAGGATATGCCTGGTAGTATAATATTGTGCTCAGATAGAACTATCTTATTTATGGTCTTATCGTGTGATAAAAAATTGGGTTTGGTTTGATGTCGCTATGAGAACTCTATAGTTTTTAGCGAGAGAAAGAATATTAATCTTCTTGAAGTGATAGTGGATATTTCCACATTGACAGAAAAAGACAAGGAAGATATCTTGAAATGGGGAGTTCCCAACAAAATTAACAAATTGTTCTTTCTTTTGTTTGAAAAGGTTCAGACTTTGTGGAAGTTCAGAAATTGTTGGGATAGTATGCAAAGAACGTTCTTCTCATGTCAAAGGTATGGTCTTTTTTCATAACATAATGTGGCTGTTTATTATCATAAAATTTTTATTAAAATTTATAATTTACATCAGAATATTTATGTTTAAAAAATATATTTTATAACTTATAAATATCATAAGTTTCACAAACTTATAAATATAGTATTATTATCAGAATATATTTTGTAGATTCTAATGTATTTAATATATTATGTGAGTTATTGTTAAAGTAAATAGCAAAATATATTTTTTATCAGAATATATTATTATAATTATTAATTAGTGTAATTACTAAAATTAATAATTAGTGAATTTCATTATTTGATTTGATTTGAATTGATTTAAATGAATAAATTAAGTAAATTAATAAATTTGATAAATTTGGTAAATTAATGACATCACATAATATTAATTATCTGATTTGAACTGAAATTAAAAAATAATTACCTTTATTATTTGACCATTATAGGATAATTAATGACATCACATTAAATAAATTATTTGATTTGAATTGAAATTTAAAAATAATTATCTTTATTATTTGATTTGAATTGATTTAAATCGAAATATATAGATAATAAATTGTTGAAAAAAGCATACATGAAGATCAAGATATATTAGGATTAATTATTAATCATATGTATAAAATTTTTTTTACAGTTGATTATCCTAAATTGCATATAAACATTTTTAATTTGATTATTATTTTTTTATAAAAAACTTTTTAATGATTATACATACATCTTATTATTTTATTTCATTTAATGACTTATTCTACATCATAATATAATGTGATCATTTATTATCATAAATTTTTATTGAAATTTATAATATATATTTTTATAAATAATCAAAATTTATATTAGGATATTTACGTTTAAAAAGTATATATCATAATTTATAAGTCTTATAAGTTTCATAAATTTCACAAATTTATAAATCATACTATTATTATTAGAATATATTATGTGGGTCCTAATGTATTTAATATATTATGTGGTTTATTATTAAAGTGAATAGTAAAATATATTTTTATTAGAATATACTATCATAATTATTAATAAGTGAAACTAATAATTAGTGAATTTTGTTATTTTATTTAATTTGAATCGATTTGAATGAATAAATAAATTAGGTAAATTAATAAATTTGATAAATTTTTTAAATTAATGACATTGCATAATATTAATTATTTGATATGAATTGATTTAAATGATTTGAATTGAAATTAAAAAAATAATTAATTTTATTATTCGACTGTTGTAGTGTCTTAGAGTATTTTTTTAGCAGGTAAAATAATTTTAATTATAGAATTGATATATGAATTAAAAAATTTACTTTATCTGACTTTATTTTGATTTCTTTCCAAAATAATTCTTAATTTAATAGAAATCAAAGTTTGAGATATGAATATTTAAATTATTATCCCTTAACTGAAGAAAGAGATAAAAGTCAAACTTTTGAAATATGAAATCTGAAGCCTAGAGATCTAGTCCAAATGTAGCAGTAACCTTCAATGTTTTTCTTTTATAAATCCAATTGAAACAAAAAAAAATATATTCAAAAGTAAAGATGAAATCAATATTCAATCGATTACTGATCTGTGTAACAAATAATTTATAACAAATAATAAATAATCCATAAATTAACAAATTAATTAATTTACCTGTTTTATTCATTTAAATTTATTTTATTAAATAAATAAATCAATTCAAATCAAAGTTGGTGTAGGTACAATAAATTTGATTATAAAACTGATAAATCAATTCAAAATATTTAGTTACTTACGTTTAAAAAGTATATGTCATAACTCATAAGTTTCATATAAATCAACTATAATTATTATTATTTTTATAAGTTACGAAAGTTTTTAGATTTATAATTTAACCATGCATCGCACAGGTTACAATACTAATTATTCTTAATTTAATGACATGCCTCAATTAATGCCCAAGAGTGGAATTGTTGTAGTCTATTATATAGAATAATAAAGGTAATTGTTATTAAATTTCAATTTAAATCAATTCAATCAATTCAAACTAGATAATTTAAATCAGTTCAATTCAATTCAATTTAATTCTACCATTCCACCTAAATTCATTTAATATGGTATTACTAATTTACTAAATTTATTCATTTACCAAATTTATTCATTTAAATTTATTTTATTATTCTTAATTTAATGACATACCTCAATTAATATCCAAAAATAAAATTATTTTAGTTAATTATATGGATTTGCAAATTCTATCCTTCTGTTTACTTTATTTAAAAGCTCATCTTGTTCATACAGTCACATGTATTTAATTTCTGATATGATTGTTTAAATGTCGATAACATACATTTTCATATATTATATCCGTATTATCTAGTAAAATTAATTATATTTGAGGTTACAATTTTTCTTTATTCTTTCAAGTTTTTGAGTGAACATTTATTTCGTTGTCTACGATTATGTGTTATGGAGTTATGTTATAGTAACAATATATAGCATTTGTGTATTTCGGTTTCTTAATTTGCTTCAGAATATTTTGAAATATTTATGTCCAAAAAATTAGATTTAATTAACACGTCGGAAAAAGAATGTTAAGATTCCATGTTTCAGTGTCCAAGACAAGTTTGACAAGAGAAAAAATGTTGAGGTATCATCGAATCTTTTTAAGTCCCACACCTCAAAAAACGTTTGCTTGTTTTCTTGTGTATGGTTGAGATATTCAATTCCTGAGAAGAACTTGTTGCTTTTGTTTTGTTTGTTTTATTTTTTTTTATATTTTTTCTGTGCACAAGTTTAGGTAATTTAATTCATTATATTAACAATAAATTTATTTATTAAGGATATTTGTCCACCTAACAAGATAAATGATTAATCCTTTTCAAACTTATTGAGCTTAAAGAATAAAGCTTTTTCTTATTCTTTGGACGGTCAAGAAACAGAGATAGGCGCAGTTAATGAATATAAACATGTTGTTGTTGTTGTTGTTGTTGTTGTTTCATCTATCATTTCTCAGATCATATTAACAAGTATTGGTACGTTTTGACTAATAATGAGTTTTGTTTTTTTCAAAATCACTCGTAGTTTCGAAGCTCCATTAAAAGATTGAAAGCCAAATAACATATTCAAAAGAAAAAAAACACAAAGGAAATAGGAAACTACTATTCGAGAGAGAAACTATTCAGAGAAGATGAAAGAAAATCATCATCTAAGAGATAAACTACTTGGAGGAGAAGAAAGCAAACCATCACCTAAGAGAGATCTACCCGGAGGGATTAAATGAGGATAAAAAAGGATGATAGTTAGCCTCTTCCTGACCACCACCGAGAAAACCCAAGACAAAGGTGATCTGAGTGAAAAAAAAGATGAAGTACACTTTCTCTCAATAACTATCTCAAAGCACTTTCACCACTTACACCACTGTCATGTATTATGGCAATAGTACTTTTGAATAGATAAGAAAAATGGAAGATAAGAATTTGATGAGAAAGAAATTTTATTAGCAACGTAACAGATATTATATCTTGTATGACCTTTTGGGCCTTTTGGGTCATGACCGTTATTTTTCATTTTAAAATGATCAGCAATTAAGATTGCAGGTAACCCTTTTCCTTGCAGCATTGAATAGCATCATCAAACGTTTCCTGAAGGCCGTACTTGAACTCAAATCCAGCATCTATGAGCTTCTTTGAAGTTAGATCCGGGAGCTTGTAGCCTTTGATTCCCTTTAGAGATCTATATATTAGAAGAAATAAAAATGCCCAAATTAAATAAATTAAACTGTAGAGACCGAGTTATAAATTTTTAAATAATATAGAAATTGAATAAAGAAGAAACTCACTCTACTGTTGGTATTGCAAATTCCGGATATTTGGCATTGGCAGAAAGAAATTGAGACATATCTTCAATAGTTACAATGAATGGCGAGCAGTTATATCTGCCTTTAGGATTAGGATGCTCAAGTAAAAATATATGTGCTCTGGCCACGTCATCCACATGCACCATATGCGGACGCAGAATCAGACCATATTGGTCTTTGTCACCTGCATCATATATCAATTTCTTTACCTTAAAACTGTCAAAAATAATAATTAATTATTATTCATTACACATGGACATGCATAACTTGACCGAGAAGCAACTCCAAGGGCTATTATATTCTATTATATATATTCAAACCCCATTTTTTGGTTACTTTAAAATATACCTTGGTGACAAAGGTGGTAACCAATTATTAATTTTGAAATCCTTACATTAAAATATTCCTTTGTAACACTTACCAAAGAGCAAAGACAAGCAGAGACGAACAGAGCCAGGAAGGTTCAGAGAAATGAAAGGTCCAGAAACGAAAGAAGGAATTAATGTGACGACTTGCAATCCATTCCGTTCTCCGAAGTCAAGCACTGCCTTCTCTGCCAGTGTCTTGGAAACCGCATAGGACCACGCAAAGGGCTTCCAAGTTCTGAGATACTCCACGTCGCTCCAGAAGCTCTCGTCCATTACGTCGTCGTTTTTGCCGTTGTTGATAACTGCCGAAGCACTGGAAGTGTAAACCACGCGCTTCACCGTCTTCGAGTTCACGCAGGCTCTTAAGATGCCCAGGGCTCCATCAATGGTTCTCTTAGTCACCACTTCCTCTGATTCCTTCTCGTCAAAATCAAACGGAGTGGCTGTGTGCAACACTCCGATGCACCCTTCAATGGCTTCCCTGAAGCTTTCTGGATTGCTCAGATCTGCGTTGAAAAATCGCAGCTTCTGGGATGCCCCACCAAGATTTGTGAGGAACCTTATATCTCTTTTGCGTTCTGTGTGTAGTGTATATATGCCAAAACAAGAATCATAATTAACGTTCATAAAAACCAACGTTCAGGAGATTAAAAATCGATTGAAGCATTAATTTAAAGATTAATATTCAAACTTTTGATAGCATTTAAAATATATTAAAACATATAATATATAATATTAAAATATTTTAGTCATGTTAGATATATATATATATATATATATATATCAATTCTATATATTCTCCTAATAGTTTAAATTTTTAAAATTTTTTTAAAAATTCATAATAATATTTAGCAAAATTTTAATAATAAATTCAAAAATTCAAAAAAAAAATAATTGAACCGGTTGGTTTTACTGATTTAAGACCAGTTTAACCGATTTTCTATTAATTTAAATACTCACTGGTTCATTGGTTCAATCCGAACAACCATTTAACGGAAAATTATTGATTTAGCTATAAAAAAGACTAAATTGAAATAAATGTAATCTTTTAGAGATTAAATTGAGATTTCTGATCTTTCAAAAACAAAATAAAAAAAATTGAAAGCTTTGAAGGACTAAATCTCTAATTTATTCTAAATAAAAAAAAGTTTACCTGGATCAGATCTAATAGTGGTATTAACAGAATAACCATCCTGAAGGAGCCTCTTAATAATCCAGGATCCAATAAACCCTGTGCCACCAGTAACACACTATTCCTTTGCCCTCTGATCCCATTTGGAAATCCTAACTTCCTGTGTCTCTGTGTTCAATTTGTGTGCCTTAACTTTTGACTAATATGAATCACAAGATGGACAAAAACATTGGAAAATATTCACATATTTATACTTGCGTTGCACCATATCATCCTTGAATGTATTTTACTTTTCATACACACAGATATATCATTTCAAAATTGGATTAGGACCATGACCTCACCATTACGCATGGGGGGAGGGGGATCTTACCAGTATGGATTGAAATACGTATTGATCAAAAGAAAATTTTTTTTCTAAGGGTGGGTTCCTTAAAAATATGTGTGTCTTGGGCCTTTTGACCATTATAAAAATAAAATGAAACTCGGTTTAGTAAATGTTGAGTTTGAGTCCACGCTACAGGAATCTCTGCACATGCATTCGCCCAATTGGAGAGGGTGGGTGTTGGGCATTGGAGAGTAAATGAGGGAAAGAGTAGACATGTCAAAATTTTAGATATAGAGACAAGGAGTTAGAGACGCTGGTGGAGTCCGACGAAGAGAGCTGAGAGAGATATTTGATTGTGTAGAAAGAGTTTCAAAAAAGAGTATTTTAGAGAAATTAAAATTTTATGGTTAAATTAGTATGATAGCAACCCAACATTTAATTTCTAGACTTGTTCCAATTGATAAATGCATTTGAACAACCCCAAAACACGAATCTAAGTTGCCAACCACATTAATGTCACTATAGGAGAGGTTTGTAAGCACAAATTAGTCCAAAACATTGAAAATTTCCAAATACCCAACCTAGGATTTGTAAAACACGAAAATAACAGGAGAAGAACATTCAAGTTACTTACCTCCAATCTTAATCTTTTAAGACCAGAAAAAACGCCACACAAATGCTAGGTTTTTATAGGAGAGTGGATTTGAGAGTCAAGAGGTGGGAAGAGATGAAATATGCACACCACAAATACACAAAGGGGGATTGAGCCATGAGGTTCGTGTTGAGATGGGGTGGGGTTTTATTTTAAATATTGAAATTCCCATTTTTAAATACCGTAGTAGAGTTTGAGTGACACTTATTGAAGAGAAAAATAGTAAAAAATGTTTAAAGTGGTTTGGACATGTTTAAAAAATACAGTTGGAAGAACCAGTATGGAGGGTTGAACAAATAATATGGATTTCAATAAAAAAAAGTTGAGGAAGACCAACAACGACATTGAGAAAAGTCATTAAATGAGATTTTCTAGTGAATGAGATACTTAAAGAGTTGGTCATTGATAACGTTCAATGATATCGTGCGATTCATGTAGCTGACCCCACCTAATGAGATAAGGCTTTGTTGTTGTTGTTGTTGTTGTTGTTGTTGTTATTGTTGTTGTTGTACTAAAATTCCCATTTTGACCCCACCAAGGTATGAGTGAGGAATTTTCTTTAAGTTTTATATACATAGTTGTTCAACACACTCTCCCTCACCAACAAAACATCACAAAATGTCCACAACAACATAAAACCATAATTTCCATCACACATCAATATTTCATATTTCTTTCATTTAAGTCCCTACACAAAGGCTCTTAAGATGAAAGTAACCATTCCATCCATCACAAGATAAGTTCTCAAGACCAAAGGCAATAACCATGACCAAGGATCCATTCACACGCATAATGAAACACAAGAGTAAAAGTTATACACAATTTCACATTACGTCATATTCATTCATTTTAAGGTTTCATACTAACCCAAATTCACATTAGCTCATGAAGTGGAGTAAACCCATCAACCAATGAAAAAGAAAAACAAGGTCACTCATATTGCATCCCTTTCTATTGAAACGAAAAAATTTCCCCTTCAAAAATCTAATAGGGGGCACATACCATTTTGAGTTTCAAAACCGTAGGTATTACATTACTGGTATTGATATTGTTGTATAAATTTAATAATTATTAGTATATAACTACAAATTTATATTTGGATGTACAATTATATAAAAATATTTAATTACTAGAAATCATATTGGTTATTTGTTATGTTTAATTTATTATTAAATTAAATAATTATTACTTATTATACTAATTTTTCTAATTATATTATTTATTTATCTATTAAATATATATTAATCCATTAATTACTTATAATTGTATAATTAATGTTTCACTATATATATATATACACGACATTAACTACTTTTAATTAAATTGTTTTATAATTAACTACTTATAATTTTCTATCTAAATTGTTTTGGATAGAAAATTATTCCCTGCTAGGTAAATGCATCTTTTTTCTTAGTTTTTGGACGGTTTAAAAGGATGAGAGGTTCGTTCTCTCTTTCAAATCATACAGACAGTGATAGTAAGCGCGTTGAAATCCAAAGCCAATGATAAAAGGTAGCGTAAAACAACTTTATTCTCTTCAAAATCAAACAAGATGGACAAAAACATTGGAAAATATTCACATATTTATACTTGCTCTGCACCATATCATCCCTTGAATGTATTTTACTTTTCATACACGTAGATATATCATTTCAAATTTTACCTTTATTTTTGTTGGCTTTGAGCTATTCATTTCTAACTAATCCTCATGAGTTGAGTTGGTCACTTGAGTTATATTGTAACAGACGTCATCCTACAACTTAACAAGGCGCAAGACTGCTTTGATTTGAATGACACCAATATTTTCTTGTGTGTGTGTGTGTGTGTTGTGTGTCCGCGTGTCTGTATGTCTAACAGACACACACCCTCACACACTTACTGTGTTTGTTGATATTACAATAACAAATTATTATATGTGATATTTGAATTAAAAATAGGTTAAATTATAATTTTAATCATTATAATTTCACCAAAATTATAAATTTTTTCTATACATAATTTTCATATAAAATAGTCCATATAGTTTCCTCATCTATAAAAGCTAGTCCTTGTCATACTTTGCTGTTAAAATGGTCCTATATGGCAGCTAATGTGTATATTTGTGAATATGCCTAGTCATTTTTTTTTTGTCCAACTCAGCTGTCATGTCAACAAAATTTTCATTTTACCTTTAATTTTCAATTTCCCTAACTTGGCGTCGACATTAGGAATTAAGGGCAAAATAAGAATTTTATTAACATAACGGCTGAAGTTTGCAAAAATTAATGATTGAGAATATTGACATGTACACAGATGTAAATATCATTTTTCATGTAGTACCATTTTAACGGTAAAGTTAACTATAATGACAACAAAGACTAATTTACATGGATGAAAAAATTATAGTAATTATTTTCTATAGAAATAAAATATAGCACCAACTTAAAATTTTGGTAAAATTATAGAAACTAAAATTATAATTTAACCTTAAAAATATTATATAAAACTTCTTTTTAAGTTGTTTCATGTTTTGTGAAAACCTATACATTGCTTCTTCTAATTGAAAAGTTGAACCTTCTGCAGGATCTTTATTGGCCCAATGCTATACTTTTTCTACACTTCGAAAAGTTTTTTGGTAGATACTACTCTTTCAATCACATCAAGTTATTTTCAATTTTTTTTATAACTATGATTGAAACTCGGCTTAGTCAATGTTATTGTAACCCACATAGACATGTGTCTCAATCAGAAATTAAGAAAAAAAAAATGTAGGCAATGGTGAGTTTGACTCCACGATATTGGGAACCTCTGCACATGCATTCGGCCAATTGGGAAGGGTGGGTGTTGGGCGTTGAAGAGTAAAAGAGGGAAAGAGTAGATATTGTCCAAATTTTACATATTTGAGAGATAGAGAGTTGGAGACGCTGGTGGAGTCCGACGGAGAGAGCTGGGAGAGATATTTGAGTGTAGAAAGAGCTTCAAGAAAGGATATTTTAAAAAAATTAAAATTTTAAAGTCAAATTAGTATGATAGCAACCCATGTCACCGTAGGAGAGGTTTGTAAGCACAATTCAGTCCAAACATTGAAAAATTCCAAATACCCAACCTGCGGTTTGTAAAGCACGAAAATTAGTCATATTCATTCATTTTCAGGGTTTCATACTAACCCAAATTCACATTAGCACATGGAGTGGAGTAAACCTATAAACCAATGCAAAAGAAAATAAGGTCACTTATATTGCATCCCTTTTTATTGAAATAGAAAAATTTCTCCTGCAAAAATCTAATAGGGGGCACATACCATTTCGAGTATTTCAAAACCGTAGGTATTACACAATTAGTATTGATATTTTGTATAAATTTAATAATTATCAGTATATAACTATAAATTTATATTTAGATGTAAAATTATATAAAAATATTTAATTACTAGAATTCGTATTGGTTATTTATTATGTTCATTTAATTATTATTTTTATTAAATTAAATAATTATTAGTTATTATACTAATTTTTCTAATTATGTTGTTTATCTATCTATTAAATATATATTAATTCATTAATTACTTATAGTTATATAATTAATGTTTCACTATATATGACATTAACTACTTTTAATCAAAGTTAAAAATTATAAATATATTTAAGAAATTAATTACAGTTAATTAAATTTAAATATATTTATAAATTAAAAAAATTCAATATAAAATATTTAATTATGTAAAATTGGATTAAATTAATAATTAAATTTAAAATATAATTATATAAATTTAATAATTATGATTATATAATTATATTAAAATATTTAGTTATTAGAATTGATATTGCTTGTCTATTTCTTATATATTAAAAGTAAAATAATTATCTGTCATTGTATAATACTAAATTACTCTAATTATATTATTTATTTATAATATATATTAATTACAATTTCATTTTGAAAATATTAATAAATATGGATTAGACAGTAAGATTCATTTGCTTACAAATCTTTCCCTTTATTTCAAGAAAATTGAAGAGAAAATTTGTTGGCATTATTTGCTTCCGGAAGAAATCGAAGAATTTCTTGGGAATCCTACAAGATCAATTCGTTCTTTTTTCTCTGAAAGATGGTCAGAACTTCATCTGGGTTCGAATCCTACTGAGAGGTCCACTAGAGATCAGAAATTGTTGAAGAAAGAACAAGATGTTTCTTTTGTTCTTTCCAGGCAATAGGAAACTAAAGAAATAGTGAATATATTCAAGAAGTTATTCCTCGTCTTATAAGTAAATAAGTAAAAGTTAAACATTCATTTTCTTTTTTTTTATTTTACATTTCAAAAGATAAAAAAAATGATGAGAAAAACATAAATTAGTAAAAAAGAAACAAAAAATATGAAACTCCAATATTTTTTGTTTCTAAAGAATGAAGAAGTAAATAAAAAATTGATGTCTTGCGGTTCTTTCTAGAATGGAATGAGTTAATCATCCACTTTGGTATCTTATTGAACCAAAATGGTGATATTGGTCCTCCATTGATCAAGAATTTCGATTTTTGGAAAGTATCATGGTCATCCAATAAGAAGAGTTTCCATTTTAAGGGGTTGTTACGTAACAAGTGCATAATGTCCACTGGAACGTTCATGTATTTTATCCATATATAATATCTAATATTAATATATTGAAAAATAAAATAGAATAAATATATAAATTGAATTCAAAATTATTATATTAATAAATAATATACATAATTAATAGAAAAAAAGAAATTCTTTATTTCTTTTTTCTATTAATAAAGAATATAAAAAATCAATAAAAAATAGAAATAATAGAAAGATAATTAGTCTATCTATAAGAGGAGATCATATGAAAAATATAACTGATTCTTTCCTTTCCTTGGGTTACTGGCCATCCGTCAGGTGTTTCGGGTTTAATACCGATATTTTAGCAACAAATTCAATAAATCTAAGTGTAGTGCTTGGTGTATTGATTTTTTTTTTTGGAAAGGGAGTGTGTACGAGTTGTTTATTTCAAGAACTAGTTGGATCCAACCAATTGCACTTTTTTTTGTTATAACTAGAAAAAGGTGCATGATCCCGCGAATTACTTCTGAATAAATTCTGAATAAATTAAGAAATTATATTTAAGAACCATAGCATTTCGTGATTTATTGGTAAATCCACTTTGATTCTCTATCAACCAAAAATATGGGACCATTAACATGGTTAAAGCTAATCAGTTTGAAGTCTAGACGCAGCGTAATACTCTTTCTACTACTATGTTAATACAGAAATGGTTTCAAAAAAAAATAGTTGAAATTTTTTTTTTGATATAGAACACTCATGTCGATAAAATGATTTGAACCCTTTACAGTGAAAAATTGAAAAAATGGGTATTTCATACATTTTTTATACAATGTGAAATCAATGACCTAGGTATAGAGTAATAAGAATTCTTTGGATTTGAAGAAAAAAAACAACTTTGCTGACAATTATTTGTTTGGTCAGAAGAGTCCTCCGAATATTCTAGTCTTGTTTGTATTTTTAATAAGTTTCAATATTTTTTTGGAATATGAATAGAGAAGATAGGTTCATTACATAAAAAAAAGATATGGGAAGTTCCCAGAAGTAATTGAGCGTGAGAGCCAAATGAATCGAAAGATTCATGTTTGGTTCGGGAAGAGATCATGGAAGAATGAATCAAAGTGAATAGAAAGTTGAATCTACATTGGATCTCACCTGAATCCTATCTAAAAATTATAGAGATTTCCTCTTTCTTTATTATTTTTTTTAAGTTTTTCCTCGTCTTATAAGTAAATAAGTAAAAGTTAAACATTCATTTCTTTTTTTATTTTACATTTCAAAAGATAAAAAAAATCACTGTTCGAGACCCAAGATTCTATTTTATCATCAATCCAATCACTATTCACATTTTTCATTTTTCTTATCAAGGAATAGATCGCTTTACTTGTATGACTTTGATGTCTTGTATTTCTCGAAAAAGCGATTCGATTGATGGGATTTGGTATGATACTTATGAGATCAATGAGATTCAAATATTTCTTTTTAGAACGTATTGATTTGACCCCATAAGCGGGACCACCACCCCATAGCATGTTGCCGCCAGAAATAGAACCCATATTTTTTCTAGAGAATCTCTTAATTGTTTCAGAGCAACTAGAAAGAGATTCTTTAACCATAAAGAATTCAGTTCAGATGTAGGATGCCTATCCAGAAGTTTTCGAAACTCAATCATGTATGATGGAATCATCAAAGACTTGACCTTTTTGAACTCTGTCTGTAACTCACTATAGGCTTGAGAAACAAAGAGAAGATGTGTACGAACGAGATATCCAGCAACAAGAAGAAGGAAAAGGATTGAATAGAGGAACTCCCGAACATTTAGCAATCTCAGATGTGTCGATATCAATGGTGACTCATTATTTCGATGAATAATTTCTTCGGATATAAGAAGATTATGTAAACACTTACTCGAAATCTCACTTATCAGATTCCATTGTGGAAGACACAATTTTTTCTGAAGAAGTCGCTATAATATATCTGATCCATGAATAATATCATGAAAAATGGATACAAATTTTTGGCTGCTACTTAGTATTGGCAATAGGCCTGAAAAGGTATCTAAAAATAGAAAATTTAGACATTTGCACCCTGTCGAAGTAAGGAACCATGGTATATATGTTTGGAATAGATTCCATTTTTTGTTTTAAGCAATTCAAGGAAGAATGAATCGAGGAAAAACCTATGAATGCCCCAGCTACAAGAAAAGACCTCATGATAGTCAATATGGGTCCTCCCCACCCATCAATGCATGGTGTTCTTCAACTCATTGTTACTCTAGATGGTGAGGATGTTATTGATTGTGAACCAATATTGGGTTATTTACATAGAGGGATGGAAAAAATTGTGGAAAACCGAACAATTGTACAATATCTACCTTATGTAACACGTTGGGATTATTTAGCTACTATGTTCACAGAAGCAATAACTGTAAATGGACCGGA
Source organism: Biancaea sappan (assembly GCA_037074585.1). Lineage (NCBI taxonomy): Eukaryota > Viridiplantae > Streptophyta > Magnoliopsida > Fabales > Fabaceae > Biancaea > Biancaea sappan. Next base: position 21,614,366 of record CM073499.1, on the reverse strand, counting down.
ACAATTAAGAAATATTTAAGTACCTAAAAGAGCCAGCTATATTCGAGTAATTATGTTGGAGTTGAGTCATATAGCTTCTCACCTATTATGGTTGGGACCTTTCATGGCAGATATTGGTGCACAAACCCATTTCTTCTATATTTTCAGAGAAAGAGAATTAATATATGATCTATTCAAAGCTGCCATAGGTATGAGAATGATGCATAATTATTTTTGTATCCGGGGGGGGGGGGGTAGCGGCTGATCTACCTCATGGCTGGATAGATAAATGTTTGGATTTCTATGATTATCTTTTAACAGGGGTTGTTGAATATCAAAAACTTATTATGTGAAATCCTATTTTTTTAGAATGGGTTGAGGGAGTAGCCGAGTAGGCATTGTTGGTGAAGAGGAAGTAATAAATTGGGGTTTATCAGGACCAATGCTTCGGGCTTCCGGAATATAATATGATCTACGTAAAGTTGATCATTATGAAAATTGGATTCATGTAACAAAAGAAAAGTTTCCCATTCCTTAGTCGGAAAGATATATGGCCATGAAATAAGGATTAAGTGAAATAGAATTGACTGGGTGGTAGAGTCGTGGAAACACCTGTTTCTTCCATATTTTGGACCTTAGCTCCATGGACTGTGGAAACATGGAAGAATTGAAATCTTAGATCAAAACATTATGTATAGAATTGTTTGATCTGAAAGGGGACCCTCTATAATTTTGCACGTGAAGAGTTATTTCTTGGTTTCATCCAGTCATTAATAACTTGATTATTTTTAGATAATAGTAGATAGAAACAACGCTCATAAGGAGTCCTATTGAAACCAAGAAATATAGGCCTGCCTGCCATCCACACCAGAATAAATGAAGTTTTCTGAAAAAACTTGCTAGTGGAGGAAGACCTCCTAAGGATAAGAGACATGGGGCTAAAGAGAGAGCCAAAAAAGGATCTTTCATGTATAATCCTGCATAATCTCGAATGTTATCAGTTTCGATACTAGACCAAATGATACAATGCAAGCAAAAGTTCCTAGATTCATGGAGATATAGAACAACATATAAGTTATCATGCTTGCATATCCACTATTTGCGTCTCCAACAATTATTCCAATAATTACATATCCAATTTGACCTACGGATGAATACGCAAGCATACGTTTCATGCAATCTTGAATTTTGAAAGAACATACAAATAGAATAAGAAAGAGAAAGAGTCTACTTCCAATTCGAATGAAGAAAAAAAAATTGTTTCCAAAGATATCAATTGCTAAAATTCGAAGCAAATTAAAGGGATTCCTCATTCAAAGGGAGGTAGACTACTCAAGAATTTAACATTTATTTATTTTATGTTGTAATTGAGAATTGAATAAATAATTCAGAAAATCTAAATAAAAATAAGAACGAATCCATGAAATTTTGCTTGGTCTTTATTGAGAACTTGAGTAAAGGGTAGACCTTTTAGGGGCTTATAGAATTTGAAAGTGAGAACCCTTTTCTTTATCTTTATTTGGTGTTTCTAGTGGCGGACGGGTGAGTAACATGTAAGAACCTGCCCTTGGGAGGGGAATAACAGCTGGAAACGACTGCTAATACCCCGTAGGCTAAGGAGCAAAAGGAAGAATCCGCCTGAGGAGGGGTTCGCGTCTGATTAGCTAGTTGGTAAAGTTAACTATAATGACAACAAAGACTAATTTACATGGATGAAAAAATTATAGTAATTATTTTCTATAGAAATAAAATATAGCACCAACTTAAAATTTTGGTAAAATTATAGAAACTAAAATTATAATTTAACCTTAAAAATATTATATAAAACTTCTTTTTAAGTTGTTTCATGTTTTGTGAAAACCTATACATTGCTTCTTCTAATTGAAAAGTTGAACCTTCTGCAGGATCTTTATTGGCCAAATGCTATACTTTTTCTACACTTTGAAAAGTTTTTTGGTAGATACTACTCTTTCAATCACATCAAGTTATTTTCAATTTTTTTTTATAACTATGATTGAAACTCGGCTTAGTCAATGTTATTGTAACCCACATAGACATGTGTCTCAATCAGAAATTAAGAAAAAAAAATGTAGGCAATGGTGAGTTTGACTCCACGATATTGGGAACCTCTGCACATGCATCCGGCCAATTGGGAAGGGTGGGTGTTGGGCGTTGAAGAGTAAAAGAGGGAAAGAGTAGATATTGTCAAAATTTTACATATTTGAGAGATAGAGAGTTAGAGACGCTGGTGGGGTCCGACGGAGAGAGCTGAGAGAGATATTTGAGTGTAGAAAGAGCTTCAAGAAAGGATATTTTAGAAAAATTAAAATTTTAAAGTCAATTTAGTATGATAGCAACCCATGTCACCGTAGGAGAGGTTTGTAAGCACAATTCAGTCCAAACATTGAAAAATTCCAAATACCCAACCTGTGGTTTGTAAAGCACGAAAATTAGTCATATTCATTCATTTTTAGGGTTTCATACTAACCCAAATTCACATTAGCACATGGAGTGGAGTAAACCTATAAACCAATGCAAAAGAAAATAAGGTCACTTATATTGCATCCCTTTTTATTGAAATAGAAAAATTTCTCCTGCAAAAATCTAATAGGGGGCACATACCATTTCAAGTGTTTCAAAACTGTAGGTATTACACAATTAGTATTGATATTTTGTATAAATTTAATAATTATCAGTATATAACTATAAATTTATATTTAGATGTAAAATTATATAAAAATATTTAATTACTAGAATTCGTATTGGTTATTTATTATGTTCATTTAATTATTATTATTATTAAATTAAATAATTATTAGTTATTATACTAATTTTTCTAATTATGTTGTTTATCTATCTATTAAATATATATTAATCCATTAATTACTTATAGTTATATAATTAATGTTTCACTATATATGACATTAACTACTTTTAATCAAAGTTAAAAATTATAAATATATTTAAGAAATTAATTACAGTTAATTAAATTTAAATATATTTATAAATTAAAAAACTTCAATATAAAATTTTTAATTATGTAAAATTGGATTAAATTAATAATTAAATTTAAAATATAATTATATAAATTTAATAATTATGATTATATAATTATATTAAAATATTTAGTTATTAGAATTGATATTGTTTGTCTATTTCTTATATATTAAAAGTAAAATAATTATCTGTCATTGTATAATACTAAATTACTCTAATTATATTGTTTATTTATAATATATATTAATTACAATTTCATTTTGAAAATATTAATAAATATGGATTAGACAGTAAGATTCATTTGCTTACAAATCTTTCCCTTTATTTCAAGAAAATTGAAGAGAAAATTTGTTGGCATTATTTACTTCCAGAAGAAATCGAAGAATTTCTTGTGAATCCTACAAGATCCATTCGTTCTTTTTTCTCTGAAACATTGTCAGAACTTCATCTGGGTTCGAATCCTACTGAGAGGTCCACTAGAGATCAGATATTGTTGAAGAAAGAACAAGATGTTTCTTTTGTTCTTTCCAGGCGATAGGAAAATAAAGAAATAGTGAATATATTCAAGAAGTTTTTCCTCGTCTTATAAGTAAATAAGTAAAAGTTAAACATTCATTTTCTTTTTTTATTTTACATTTCAAAAGATAAAAAAATGATGAGAAAAACATAAATTAGTAAAAAAGAAACAAAAAATATGAAACTCCAATATTTTTTGTTTCTAAAAAATGAAGAAGTAAATAAAAAATTGATGTCTTGCGATTCTTTCTAGTATGGAATGAGTTAATCATCCACTTTGGTATCTTATTGAACCAAAATGGTGATATTGGTCCTCCATTGATCAAGAATTTCGATTTTTGGGAAGTATCATGGTCATCCAATAAGAAGAGTTTCCATTTTAAGGGGTTGTTACATAACAAGTGCATAATGTTCACTGGAACGTCCATGTATTTTATCAATATACAATATCTAATATTAATATATTGAAAAATAAAATAGAATAAATATATAAATCGAATTCAAAATTATTATATTAATAAATAATATACATAATTAATAGAAAAAAAGAAATTCTTTATTTATTTTTTTGCTATTAATAAAGAATATAAAAATCAATAAAAATAGAAATAATAGAAAGATAATTAGTCTATCTATAAGAGGAGATCATATGAAAAATATAACTGATTCTTTCCTTTCCTTGGGTTACTGGCCATCCGTCAGGTGTTTCGGGTTTAATACCGATATTTTAGCAACAAATTCAATAAATCTAAGTGTAGTGCTTGGTGTATTGATTTTTTTTTTTGGAAAGGGAGTGTGTACGAGTTGTTTATTTCAAGAATTAGTTGGATCCAACCAACTGTACTTTTTTTTGTTATAACTAGAAAAAGGTGCA